>LR990943.1:8258100-11254205 GCA_905163415.1 Noctua fimbriata | reverse complement strand
TTTGATTTCTGTGTTTTCCTCGACATTATCGTTTAAGAGCTCTGTGAAGAAACTCATGTTTACATGTAAGCGACATTTTGTCTTAATACAGGGTGTAAACGGACCCTTCACGAAGCCGTCAACCAAGCATAATGTACATCAAACTAAGTAACTTTACGAAATCATTATTGCCGAAAAACGATTTTTTTTTTGAGGTGAAAAATCACGTTTTACGGTAGAACTCAATGTACTCAAAATATTGTGGTGATAGATGAATTGAATAGTACGAGGGTCGTGGAGGAGGGATTTCGCGTTTTGTTCAAGTCCCATGTAATAGGGGGTGAGCCTATTGCTATCAAACGAGCACAAATCCTGATTCCGTGGCTGCTACTAAGCAATTTCTGATGGAAAAACCCAGTAACAATTTACCCGATCTGAAAATCGAACCTAGGACCTCATGCTTAGCAATCGCTTGCGACCATTAGATTAAAGAGAGTTTTTTCTTAGTATTTAATAAGAGATACACCTATGATATGATTGACATTGACATCATCATCATTCATTCATGAGTCTCTTCATTTCTTCATCCTTCACACATTCCATTCACGCTTTTCTTTATTTAAACTACAGCTTTAATCTTAATTTCTTATATTAGTGTCAATCATCATCATCATCTTTCTGTCCTTGTCCATGTTACTTGGGGTCGGTGCCACAAGTTTTTTCTTCTGTCAACTGTCACGCAATCATTTACACCTTTTTCTTTCATATCATTCCTCACACAATCCATCCATGGTTTCCAGCGTCTACCTCTCCCTCTCCATCCATCAACATTTGTCTTTAAGTCTCATGCAATTCGTCCTTCCTCATCACATGTTTATTAGTGTCAATAAATCTCATGATTATCATACTTCATTTTCAGAACACTTAATAACCGCCATAGATTTATCACAATCATTTAATGAAAACATACCTTCAAGCTAACCCCAGTAATTATGGTACATAAAACCGTGTATTTTAAGTAACCGAAAGCCATTTTACAACTTTAATTGCTACACACAGAACAATGTGACCGCTCACCGCCATTTTGTCGACCTTTATTTTCTGTTTATTTCGGCGCGCAAAAGTATTTGTGTATTCAGCCAATTTTCGGGGAGAGGTCTCTGTGAGATGTATGAGGATAGGTTCATTGTCTTTTTTGTTTTCTTTTTTATTGCCTCATGTCGCAACAGCAACGTGTATTTATTTTTGGTGGCGACCGACGACATTTTAAATTGAAGGTTTTTTTTCACTACTGAAATATTTCGATATTTTTCGCAATTAGTAAATTTGTAGGTAAAACGTAGAGCAACCTGAAATAAAATAAGGCAACGTTTAGAAGTTTAGTGAGCCAACTTTTCTGGCAACATCAAAGCCAAAGTTTATGGTCCTACATAAGTACGAGACAGGCTCCTATAAATTTTATGGTTACACACGGTAGAAACATCTACAGTAGGCTGTAAGTTAGTGGCTGCGGGACTGTTCGAAAGAGATACCGCGGCCCTGGAACGCAAAGGGCAAAGAAGGAACATGGATGGGTTTTAGTCAGTACAAGTCTGACACTCCCTTCCACTCCGCCCAGAGTGGAGGGGGTCATTTGATGATATCCCATCCTAAAAAAAAAAAAAGGCTGTAAGTCAGTGATAACAAAACAAGTACAAGCAGGCCTCTGTTCTGCAAAAACTGTGTTCTGTTCTAGGCCAGCTTGATTGTTTGTATTTCTGTAAATCTTTAATTAAAAACCTGTTCAGATAGGAGATTCATAGATGACTCTGCCGTGGAGTGTAAATGAGGTGTTGCCCCACAAACAATGGGACACTTGATATCGTGTACTGCCTGTCGTTTAGTTTGCATATCACAGGAGCTGATGCACGCTACTGAAAGTGCCAAACATGTGGCCAAATTTTGGGCTGACTCAATTTAAATTGTCATCGGCACACTAAGAAGAATCTTTAATTCAAACTGTGCTAGTCATACTTACTTTGTCTTTTTTTCAATGACTATAGCCTTTAGTTCCTACGGGATTTCATTCAGAACATCAATGTGAATGGAAAACTCACAAACAAAATACTCGAAACAAACCCTAAACAATATCTCTTTGTCACAAAAATAATAAAAATAAAATATGTCACCACTTCGCCACTTTAAAACAGGATGACGATGTAAAACCGATGAAAACACCTAATTATAGCTTAAAATATTCTTTTTTTTATTTGAAAGAGACAATATTGAATGATAAACGGCTTGGGAATGAACAAACGAGCTAAAATAAATCTTACAATTTGTTTCTGAAAACATTTTCGTATCGAAAAACAAAGCATATAATTCAGAAATAAAGCCCTCTTGCTAGACTGTCTGTCTAGTATTATGATCTGGAGATAATATCATTATTTGTCTAGGGACCTTTTAGTAAGTAATTACATAAGGTAGTGGTTCGGAACAGTGTAACGTATTTTTTAACCTATACTATCCCATTACTAAGCTAAGGCCTTCCCCAAATCCTTTCAGCACGCATAGCATGACCATCGTAGAAACAGATTTTGTCGACGGAAGAATCGACAAAATGACAATGACATGCAGGAGTTTTTATGCTACGACACCATCCCCCGTAGCATGACCACCGTAGACAAGGATTTCTTTGACGGAAGAATCGATAAAATGACAGATTTTGTCGACACAATGACAGATTTCTATGCACTATCTGTTATTTTATCGTTTCTTCCGTCAAAGAAACCCTTGTCTACGGTGGTCATGCTACGGGGGCATGAACTTACCATCGTGTAACGTATACAAGATGTATATAGAAACCATTCAAGACGTGCACCTACTTTGTTCTGGATCAGTCTGACAACCAGTCTTACCAAGGGTATTACCCAGTACTAACTGGGTTGAGGACTTCAGATAGGCAGTCGCTCCATGTAAAACACTGGTATTCAGCTGTCTCCGGGTAACTTTGAGATAATCATCAAAAGAAAACATTTTGTCTTTCCTTGTTATAAATGGGCTTTACCTACCATCTATTATTATCTATTCCATTACGTGTTTTGAAAACTTGTTCGCAATTTAATTACCAAGAAGCGGAAAATATCTAATTCCATGTTTTCATTCGTCTCCATAGCAACACGGTAAATAATCTAATCTGTCTATTGAATTCTATAAATTCATAAACATCTTAGATCTTTTCATAAAAAAACCGTGACGATTTTATTAAGAACATCCATATTTATAGACGAAGCCCTATTCTATTCGGGTATAATAAAACAGAAATCCCGAAATTCGCGATTACTTTTAATGAAAAACCGGACTAGCATATTGAAGGTTTTCTATGGGAGTCCCATTGGCATATTTCTCTCCATTTTGTTCATTGACAGTCGGGCGGACGGATGCCTCAAATATACTCGCTGTTAGGGTGTGCCCTGTCTGTTAATGAGGAGCGATTAGACGATAAAATATATTTATACAACTTTGGGGGCGTCCAATAATTTCGTGAGGCGTCTAAGAGGGGGCGTCTCGGCAAACATCACTTATTTTTATCCTGCAATAAACAGCGTAAAATTGTAAGAAAACTAGGTATTATTAAGTAAACATGTTTTTCGACTAAAAGTATGAATAATTCCTACACAATAATGTTTAATTGTAATAAAAGTATTCAATGAAAATAATTAGGCAAATTATGTTTTTTTAATAAATCTAACGCAATCATGGACAAATTAATTTACGCATACGCATTGAGATAAGTGAGATACTATACCTCAACTAGGGGGTAAACTCGAAAAATCGACGAAATCGACTGACGCAATAAATAGTCGACCCCTTAAGTATAACGCGTAATCAGCCTATAATATTCCCACTGCTAAGACACACGCATTCTCTTTCTGAGAATGTGGGTGTCTCTATGAGAGTAGGTCACACATAGTCCAAAATACTGCTCCAGTGCGGGTTCTTGTATGTCACATGTCCCCTTCTGGTTCTATCACATGCCGATTTGCACATCATATTTTCCTTTACCGTTTGGAGAGCAGTGGTGATTAAATAATTTTCCTGCCAGGTTTCAAACCCATGAACCCCGAGACCTCGAGACTAGTCAAGACTACTGGGCCACCAATGCTGTTATATTTCTTATTGCCTAACGAGCCTGCTGTTGTCCTTGAGGTCTAAGATGGAACAAGCAAGCCTAGAAGGTGCCCGTTGACCCTTGATTTGAAGGCTGATGGGTTGTACGAGGAAGGTACCACAGACGCTGGCATAGAGTTAGGTACTTTTACAAGTCATATCCAGTATCAAGTTCTTCTTATCTATTCCGCTACTCGCTAACACCATTAACATACCCTGAAGCGGATTATTAAAGAAAGCCACGCACACCAGCCGAATAAAAATGTACCTATCGCGAATACGAACGTAATGTCAGTAATATATGAAGAAAAATTGGTTTTTACGCTCTTGCTTTCATGACATCTGCCTTGAGATTATATTGTGCTGGCTTTTGCACGTGGCTGCGTCTGCGTGGAGATTGGTAATTTCAAACGGGAACTTACTACTGGGATAATAAATATCCTATGACCTAATCCAGGTTTTGCTTCATTGGTCTAGTGGTCGCGAGCAATACTGCTCAGTATGAGATCCTAAGTCAAATCCATAGGTTGGACAAAGTGGTATTTATTAGGTACCTCCATCAGGCAATTCTCTGTAACAGAGTCTGGATTTGCACCCGGTAGATGGCAATAGGCTTTTCCTATTACATAGGACTTTAACATTAATGGCGAAATGTTATGGATTTCAGGCGTGATGATATGTTATGTTATAGTAACTGGGCGAGCGAGCTTTGATTGAAAATAGAGAACGAATCTTCCCAGATAGTGAGACCTAGGTAGATCGATCGATTTGCCCCCATAAACCCAAATATTGCAACTTTCATAGCAACTGGATAAGAGTTGCTGAGAATCGAGTTGAGTGTCATGCAATTGAGGAGGCCTATATCCAGCAGTGGACTAGGCTGATGATGACGTGGTTCACCATTGTGTCAAATTCCAACGAGATACGTTTAACTGTCAAGTCATTAAATTGCAACAGACAGACAGATAACAGACAAACCGAGTTACTTTCGCATTTATAATATTAGTATGGTTACGTTATTTTGGGGATAATCTTGACTTGGAGGATTTTTACGGCTTGTGTTATGTCATCTGCAAATCTTGTTAGATGTTACAAGGCTTTTTAATCAAAAATGTAGATGAGATATTTGGAATACGAAGGAATATATTTTTGTGTCATGTTCACCTTGTGTTTTTTTGATATATTATGTACCAACTGGCTGATGGTAATAACATTAAAGAATGTAGATAATATACAACATTATTTTTAGTATATGCGAAACCTGAATATAGTTTGTTCAGAATAAGTAACTGAATCGATTCCAATAGTTTTTAAACCATGTTATATTTTGTTCCGAAAATATTTAAAAAAAGTTACAAGTTGGCAACGAGCGATATTAAGTACCTATCGCAATAATTTAGGTACCTACTGCCAAATTATTATTATCAATGAGCTCAAGACGACGCTGGAGGCGCGCGCGCGGCTCACTGCGTGGTGACCACGTTTTTATGCGGACAACCAGGTAATAGAACAAGCTTATAACTTTGTGATTTTTCATAATACAGTTTTGAAATTTTGTACATAGATTCTTTACATAAAAATACTAGACACGTATTTCAGGTTTCGCATATACTAAAACTAAAGTTGTATAATGAAAACTCAAGGTTATCTTGATAGACTGGGTAACAGCAACGGGGTTGGTGAGGGGCAGATAGGTAGTCGGTTCAGTTTAAAACAAACTATACTTAGTAAGATGCATCCAGTTAGACTTGAATCTGACCCCAACATATATGGGAGAAAACTAGACGAGTGATATGATGATATTTGAAATACAGATAAATTACACTATCTACAGATAAAAATAAATTAAAATCTGTTTTGTTTTTGAGATCTTCAATATCAAAATTCATCGTCCTCATCATTCTCCTGCCCTTATCCCAATTCGCAGCATGTCTTCTTCTTCCATACTTCTCTATTACTCGTCATCTTACTTTCTGACTTCACAATTTTTCGTCTTATAAAAGCAATTTTGTCTATGCCATCCGTATTGGCTAATTTTCTAGATCAATTTGCATAATTGGCTGAATTGAAGGAAAAATGCTCGTTTATTAAGTCCTGGTAATGATGACGTCGCTCATGATACTGTCCCTGGAGAAAAGTTAGGCATACGACTATGATAAAGGTTTTTTTATGTTTATATTTTCATGGTATATTTATCATCATCTTCCTGCCTTTGTTCCATGCAACTTGGGGTTGGCGGAACACGTCTGTCTTCGTCAACCATCACGCTATCGTTTATTCCTTCTTTGATAACATTTCTCACATAATCCATCCATCTTTCCTTTGATCTTCTTGTTCCTCTCCATCCATCGACCTCACTCTTCTCACGCTTATAGTTGAAAAACTTTGATGATCGATGCTGGTCAAAATTACCTATTCAACTAGAAACATAAACATTCCTATTTATATTTTCAACGGCAATTTTAAATTGCTTTACAGGATAACGTATCTAATCATAATATCCTCATCATTCTCCTGCCTTTTTACCAATTTATTTGGAATCAGCGCAGCATGTTTTCTTCTTCCATACTTCTCTATGACTCGTCATCTCATCAGTCACCTCCTTTCTAGCCCTATCATCCTTCTTTCTAATCATAATAACATTCAAGAAAAAAAAAATCTCAACCTTGGCAACTATGACTGCTAATAACGATTCATCAATTCATACTTAGAAATTCAAATCATCCGTTTCCTCTTACATCATCAAAACGAAAACGTCAGCGCCCTAATTCTTAACACATTATCGCTTTATTGAATAACTAACTTAATTCCGTCACAATTAACATTCAAATCACGATGCAATATTAAGTTTCATTAAAACAATTTATGTGCCATACCAACTATATTTGGATGTCATAATCCGAATAAACTGTCTTACTACACACGGTCATACCGGTGATCGAACTTGTCTTGTAGCCAAAAAACGCGCTCCTGACATGACCCGCATATTTTGTATTCCATAGAAGTTTTTACCCGCGGCTTCGCTTGCATTATGGTCGGAAATGATTGCATAGGAACGTTGTAAATATAATCAATGACACTAGGGGATAATGTAGCGTCCCATTACAGACACAAGTTTCAGCAGTTTCGAAGAGTACCCCGTCCATCTTAACGTATAAAAAAAAAAATGCCTATGGCATTAAGTCCGCCTCTGTACTTTGTGCTTGAAGTGTTAAATAAATAAATAAATATAATCTTTATCTGTTTGGAATATTTAAATTCTATATTATAAAGTGTCCAGCCTAGCTCAAAATACATTGTGTACTTTGTAAACAAAATGGCGATAATAATAGCGTTCTGTTTTTGAAATGTTTCTTTTTTTACGAATGCTGTCATTTCTCAGTTTTATAGCGGTCAAAATTAGTGATAATATGAGTTTATTTAATACTGGACGTTGTGATAAATAGGAGACAAAGAGTTCTTGAAATAGGTTGGGATTTATTGTTGGTGATGATTATATCCAATGACATTAAAGTATTTTTACATTCTAAATGTAGCTTTTATACCTACTAATTTCTCTCAATAAATATTTTATCATTTGCTGTTATGTGTCATTAACCTGTTAATCAATTAAACAGTGTTGGCTGTACTTTAACCTCATTTTCCGTATAACATAACTTCACATCACGCCTGAAATCTCCGAAGGGTTAAGCAGAATTGTATCCAAAAGTACACCCACATTTCGCCAGTTATGTTTATACAACATTAGTTTTAGTATATGCGAAACCTGAAACAAGTGGCTAGTATTTTTATGTAAAAATGTATGTACAAAATTTCAAAACTGTTTCATGAAAAAACACAAAGTTCTAAGCTTATTCAACAGAACAAGCTTGTAACTTGTTAGTCTTGTTGTGAAAAATCTTGTGTTTTTTGGTAACAACCAAGCTGTCCGCACAAAAACGTGGTCACCACGCGGCGGGCCCGCGCGCTCGCCTCCAGCGTCGTCTTGAGCTCATTGATAATAATAATTTGGCAGTAGGAATCTAAATGATTGCGATAGGTACTTAGTGTCGCTCGGTATCCAACTTTTAGCCATTTTTAAATATTTTTAGACAAAATATAAGATGGTTTAAAAATTATTGGAATCGATTCAGTTACTTATTCTGAACAAACTATATTAAGGTTTCGCATATACTAAAAATAATGTTGTATAGTCTTAATGTATTCGAGATGGTTTATCTTGTTTAATACTGAGATAATCTCAAAAACTATACCAGTGCCTTCATGCTTAATTCGAAACACGAGTTGATAAAGTACATACAACTAATGTTGGCTACTTACAACCTCAGTATGTACAATCCTCTGGTGTGTTCACACGCAACAATAGCGTGGCGGTCATTATGCAGTGATATCCGCTCGGCTGTCCGCCGCGCTAAACATATTATGCGGACTAACAAGTGATTTCATTATTATGTTTACAGGTTTTTTTTTTATCTAACCGTTGGAGGATTACAGGCATGGTGTTATGTTATGTGTGTGCGGTCTGTTATGTTATGTCTTTATTCTTACGCCTTCTTGTTCAATTCGTGAGACTATCTAAAAAAGAATTATTGGAGGACTTATTTACAGCTCATGATGTTAGGGTTTCCGTATTGTTGGACCCTAGGCACGCCACTGCATGTAGTGTCTTTACTGTCGCACAGTGGGTGCCAGAACACATGCGTCGTCGCCGAGCGAGGACTAATAAAACGCTGGCGTGATGATTTAGCAGCGTTTCTGAGATATTGGCTGGAGAAAATGTAAAGCAGAGTGGAAGGCTATGGAGGAGAATTTTGGATGAAATGTTGACAAAAAGTGTGTTTTACAGCTAATGCTAGCCACCCATACCCACAGTATGTGCAATCCTCAGAAATGTTCACACGCAACAATAGAGTAGCGGTCATTACGCGATGATATCCGCTCTGCGGACACATCACTGAACATTGTGCGGACAAACAAGGAATACTATTTACACAGTCTTGTAGGATACAATAAGCCGCGATCATAGCGCCGAAATATCGGGAGCTCAAAATAATGAACAATCACGGAAGATTTCCCGTAAGTGACAGTATAAGTTTAGTTGTAAACCGTGAAAGCTTAAAACAGTGTTATATGTACCTAATATTGTTAAGGTCACAGACCATGCTTTGGGATTTCTAACTTTTGAAGAAGATGGGTGAAAAAAGATTGCATGTAGCGGAGATGAGAATGTTGAGGATGTGTGGTGTGGCAAGAATGGATAAAGCAAGGAATGAGAATATTAGGGGAATATTGAATGTTGTGCCAGTTACAGAAAACTTGACAGGGAATCAACTGTCGTGGTGTGGGCATGTGATGAGGAGGGACGAATCGCATGTGACTAAAAGAGTGACGAAAACGAGAGACAACGACGAGAGTGACGATATAAATGTTTATGGATGGAGAGGGAGATGAAGACCAAAGAAAAGATGGATGGATTGTGTAAGAAATGATATGAAGGAAAAAAGAGTAAATGATAGCGTGAAGATTGACAGGGGAGAATCGAAGAAAAACACGTGTCGCCGACTCCAATTAATATAATGATGAACTTTGTTTTCTGAAGATTTAACGTTGAAAATCTAATAGCGCGTTTAATGTCTCTTAGGACACAAATCACCGTTCTATCTGAGAATTCACAAAACAAAGTCCGGTTATAACATTAATGTGTTACAAATACACACAGGTCTGTCAGTCATCCTTCATCCACACAATGGGAACCGGCGGTCATTACGCGCATATATCCGCTAGAGGGACCGCGCTAAACGTGTGTTGTTGTGAATAACTAATTGTATATTGCTTCTGATGTGGACTGAGAGTAATTGTGTTTTATGTATGAGTGAATCATAATAACGGTGCTGTGGTAGTTGTGTTGTAAATTTGTATGCATGAGTTTTAATTCCGTAAAAAATATATATAGCCAGGCTTGGATGAATCATCATCATCATCATTTCAGCCGAAAGACGTCCACTGCTGGACATAGGCCTCCCAAGTGTCGCCACATTGACCGGTCCCGTGCGACTCGCATCCAGCGGATCCCTGCAACCTTCACCAGGTCATCGGTCCACCTAGTGGGAGGCCTTCCAACGCAGCGTCTTAGGTAGTCACTCCAGAACTTTTCGGCCCCATTGGATGCTTGGATGCTTGGATGAATGCAACACCGCAATACCTAGATGCAGATGGTGCGATGATCATATTGTAACATGCAAACCTACCGTACTCATTAGCATGGATTCCTGCAATGTACCTAACAGAATGTAGTTTTTGTATAACACATAACATAACATCACGCCTGTAATCCCCGAAGGTTTAGGCAGAGGTGTATCTAATAGTACACCCACACTCCGCCAGTTATATTTAAGTCCCATGTAATAGGGGGCGAGCCTATTGCCATCAATCGGGCATAAATCCAGACTCCCTGATTGCTACGAGGAATTCCTGATGGAAAAACCCAATAACAATTTGCCCGAACCGGGAATTGAACCCAGGACCTCATGCTCAGCAGTCGCGATTACGACCACCGGACCAACAAGGCAGAGAACGAACGAACAAGTTAGTTTTTGTATAGTTATGATAAATGAGTGTTCATAGGTTCGCCGCTTCAAATAAAGGGTGTAAATAGACCGTTAACACATCCGAAGGGCACTTGTTTTCCCCGTCTTTGATCATCTTTTTGTTCTAGACCATATCTAGGAACTTTCTAGTTACGGAGATATTGGGGGTCAAAGTTCCAACTTTTTTTTTTTTTTAATACCTGTTTTGTATGGAAAATTTTTACTTTACACACCTCCACGACCCCCGTACTATTCAATCCATTCATCGGCACAATGCTTTGAGTGCTTTCCATCGAGTCCTAGCTTAAATGATGATTTTGCACCCAAAAAAAGAGTCTATTCCCAGCAATTATTATTGCGTAAAGTTACTTAGTTTGATGTACAGAATGCTTGGTTGACGGCTATGTGAAGGGTCTGTTTACAATCTGTATACACCATTGAAATCTGTAAATAGGAATTATCCATCTTTGATTTTGGTATAAAGGCAGCATCCAAAGATAACGTTGCGTAACCCTTTTAAGAGAAAAAAAAGTTCATTTCGAGTGCTACAGAGCTATCTGTGCTCTATACTTAACACGTTAACTGCCAACTGTCACTACATAGTATAAAACAAAGTCGCTTCCCGCTGTCTGTCTGTCCCTATGTGTGCTTAGATCTTTAAAACTACGCAACGGATTTTGATGCGTCAGTAACAGAAAGAGTGATGCAAGAGGAACGTTTATATATATATTACACCCGTCCGAAGCCGGTTCGCTAGTAAATAATGAACAGAGAATGCAAATTTTAATGAGTTTACATGTATAAATGTAATCTCCCAAATCAATAAAAAATCAATCCGATCTTGATAAAATTTGACATGGATATAATTTACATCAAGGGGAAGGTGGTACTTTTAATCCAGGTACTCGTGTGCGAAGTGACATCTTTGACAGCTACTTCACCCTATTGATATGACTTCAAAACCATGCCTGAGTTGGGGGGCCTAAAATGACCGCTTGAGCAGAATCATAACAGGATTATAAGACTTAAGTTACTATTATTCTCCTAATAATATCCGTGATCCCCACGTGAAACTCCCGAACACTGCCGAAGTTGATAGGAATCATGTCGGTCACTATAACCGGACATAATTGATTAAAAATGGGTCATAATAAGCGACATGTCACTATAAGCGAAGTCATTATATCCGACTTTTTTCTACAAAGAATTTTATATGAAAACTAAACTTCACTGTGTAATTATTTCATGTTAAGCGGTTGGTCAATATAGGCCGAATCATAATAAACGGATTCTACTATATATTATACTGAAATAGTTGTTTGACGCATCCTGGCCAGTCAGCCCTGCTGAATAGTGAGTAGCGTATACAAGACGAAATTGAAATAACTGAAAATTTGTCACAGCACTCATTATTATTAAACAACTTTTACAATGAGACCCTCACACCTAACTTGTCTAAACTCGTAAAAAATCATCTGCTCCCTACAACATTATTTTTAGTATATGCGAAACCTGAATATAGTTTGTTCAGAATAAGTAACTGAATCGATTCCAATATTTTTTAAACCATGTTATATTTTGTCCCAAAAATATTTAAAAAAGGTTACGAGTTGGACACAGAGCGACACTAAGTAAATATTCCAATCATTTAGGTACCTACTGCCAAATTATTATTATCAGTGAGCTATACTAGCCACCTGCAGCTATACCCTACAATTTCGTCAATGTTGTTCTGACGTGTCCGCTTTGTGCTCGGAGTTTTTCGGTCAAAGTTGGGTATGCTAGCCACTTGAGAGATATAGCAGCACACCAAAGCTCTCGACTAGCTCCCTAGAAAGCCATCGAATGCAGTCGCTGTGGCCGAAGTCGGCTAGATGGCATCATTATCATCATCATCATCATCATCAATGAGCTCAAGACGACGCTGGAAGCGCGCGCGCGGCGGTGCCGCGTGGTTACCACGTTTTTGTGCGGACAATCAGGTAACAGAACAAGCACATAACTTTGTGATTTTTCATGATACAGTTTTGAAATTTTGTACATAGATTCTTTACATAAAAATACTACAGGTGTTTCAGGTTTCGCAAATACTAAAACGAATGTTGTCTATACTTTGTCTAGTTTTGCGGATTAAAAAGTAAGGAGTTACCTATGTACACACACACACATCTGCAATACCCAGGGGACCCATAGGTAGATACGTGTACAGCTTACCTATGCTTTCATTTTTGAGGACACTCTTCATTTATTTTTTGAAGCTGTCCATGTCATAACTCTGTCGAAAGGCCTTAGGAGGAAGCCCATTCAATTATGAGAAATAAGTGGTAGAAACAATCATGTGTAACCACTTGTTATTTAAACACATGCCTCTCTGAACCAAATGACAACACGCCCCAATATTTATCCAGCCAGGTGTTGTAAATAAAATAAACCCGTTCAATATTAATAAAATGGATGCAACACAGCAAACTCATTTGTTATTCTCTCAATGTGCAGGACAAATTAATTACACCAGCCATTCTCGTTTATGTGCGGAACCAACATGGGTTTAATTTTAATAATAAAGTGGTCGAAGTAATCGTTAGGGTTATTTGCTTGGTTGAGTAAGCAGGAATGTTTCAAAGAACTTTGAATGTATTGCGAATGGTCGACTTCCTTCTCTTGGAATTAAGTTTGTTTCAAAGCTAAGGTATGCGTACTCATTAGAAAACAAAGAGTATGAACACAGGGTGTAAACAGACCCTTCACATAGCCGTCAACCAAGCATCCTGCATTCTGTACATCAAACTAAGAAACCTCACGCAAAAATTATTGCTGGGAAATAATTCTTTTTTGGGGTGAAAAATCACGTTTTACGGTAAAACTCAATGTAACGCACTCAAAACATTGTGCTGATCTGATGGATGGATTGAGATGGAAGTAAAAATCTTACATTAAAAACATGTATTTAAAAAAAAAAACTTGTGAAAAAGTTGGAACTTTAACCCCCAATATCTCCGTAACTAAAAGGTTCCCAGATATGGTCTAGAACAAAAAAAATATCGCAAAGATGGGGAGAACAAGTGCCTTTCGGTTATGTTAAGGGTCTATTTAGACCCTTTGTGTATGTATAGGTTTCTGGTTTCTGGGTCAACTTGTTTGATTGCAAAGTTTAAGTTTATTCCTATTTTTTTGGGAAAATCCAGCCTCCACTATTCCCAAACCACTGTAACTCCTGAAAACCAGAATCAACAGTGGCGCCCACGAGGCAACATTCCTGCAGGAATATAATTTACTCTGAAAGTTGCCATGACCCGTGAGAGGTGGAATATGATCCAAAATAAGGAGCTGAATGCACCTATTCATTTTGTGGAGGGCTGTCCCTTACACACTGTATTTAACAACCAGATATAATAAGGCTGCCTGTCCACCGGAGCGGAGCGAGGCTGCGGAGCGGAGAAACGGAGAAATATTAACCAATAGAATTGCATAAAATTTCCGCTCCGCTCCAGTATGCAAGCCTATTGGTTAATATATCTCCGTTTCTCCGCTCCGCAGCCTCGCTCCGCTCCGGTGGACAGGCAGCCTTAGTCTGATGGACTTACCCGGACGGTGGCATGCCCGACGCATAACGTAATTCAATATTATTATCCTATTATAATTCTGCAAAAGCGATGTCGTATTTCTTAGATTTTTTTTTGTTCTCATATAACATCGATTTCCTCGTAATGTTTTCCATCACCGTTCTGAGAGCACCATGAATGTGATGAAATAAATAACAAAAAGTACCTTATGTCTCTCTTTGATAGAACCAACAAGTTAAGTTTTATAAGATTTTAAACTATCATGGTCACTAACATTATTACTTAGACTGGAAACGGGATATTTACCATGTTTACTATTGTTGTCGAGTTTCCGATATTTCGGCGCTGTTGCAAGCACCATGATCACGGATAAACTGAACTTATTGCGGGTGGGTGTTACACCAGCGCCGAAATATCGGAAACTCGACAACAATAGTAAACATGGTAAATATCCCGTTTCCAGTCTAAGTAATTAGTTAAGTTTTATTTTTATTACTATAAACACACTCTTAATACATGACGGCACGGTTGGCGCAGTGGCTGAGCAATTAGCTGCAGCGCTGCAAGTCGCGGTTCCGATCCCCGCACGGAACAAGGTTTAAGAACAACTTTATTTCTCATAAGAATTACATAGATAATTCACTTACTGAGAAACACACTAAAATTAAAATTTGTTATTAGAGCGCACAGATTATGTGGGTACACAGACAAATAAAAATATAGACTTGATCATAAGTTTAACAAAACACAACATGGATGTAGTTTAATTTTACTGGATGTGGCATCGATGGCATAGTCTGTTATGAGAAGGTTTGTTACCAATTTGTTTTTGTCTTATATATTTTTTGATACATACATGATTTATAATATATACATAATATATATATTTTGAGTAGTTTACAAGCATTTGTATGACCTACAGGTATTTGTTCTGCGTCTGGCTGGTTTATGTAAGTGAGTTTAAATGTTTGTAAACGCACCCACGATACCGGAGTAATATTTGGAGCAACGATAAAACAAAAGTGTCCTCGTATCGTTTGCTGTGCACACTCTTCGAATATTTCCATTTAATTATTGCTGAATTCAGGCTGAAAGTACTCGAATTTCTTGAAAAGGTCAAATGCGAGGAATTCAATCGTATTATTTGTATAAAAGAGTGGGCGATTTCAATGTTTGATTGATTTCGTTGAATTAAAGTTAGGTATTGTAAACTCAACTAGTTTCCAATAACTTTAATTCAACGAAGTCATCGTAATTGTAAGTTTAATATTGTAGGCGTTTATATCTAAATATATAAAAGCAAAAGGTCACTCACTCACTCACTCACTAAACACAAATAAATATCGAAAACCGCTTGACGTATAAAGATGAAATTTGGCAGGAAGGTACTTTATAGTTAGTAGACGTTTGTTCAGAAAGGATTTTGCTACAGGGCCGGATTAAGGGGGTCTAAGGGGTCTCGCAAGTTTGTATGAAAGTCCTTCATTTTTTGTGCTACAAACTTGAAATTTGGCCGGGAGGTAGTTTATAATTAGTAGACGTCCGCTAAGTACGGATTTTGCGACAGGGCCGGATTAAGGAAGTCTAAGGGCTCTCGCAAGTTTGTATGAAAGTCCTTTATTTTTTGTGCTACAAACTTGAAGTTTGGCATGGTGGTAGTTAATAGTAAGTAGACGTTTGCTAAGAACGGATTTTGCGACATGACCAGATTAAGGAGGTCTAAGCGGTCTCGCAAGTTTTTATGAAAGTCCTTCATTTTTTTTGTGCTACAAACTTGAAATTTGGCATGGAGGTAGTTTATAGTTAGTAGACGTTCGCTAAGAATGGATTTTGCGACAGGGCCGGATTAAGGAGGTCTAAGAGCTCTCGCAAAAAGTTATTTAATGTTGTATAGAGTTTTTTATTCTAATACCGTTGTATTAGAATAAAAAGCGCCCAACAAGGTTCACTTTGAAAAAAAAGTTGTATAGCGCCAATATAAACCGATTTTTAAAGACATGTCGTCCCTTCAACGCCATTTAATTTTGTTTTGGACCTGTGCCGCCCAGAATTACAGCACCCAAAAGGAAGCCTTTTGTAGTCATCAGTCCATTATCAAATTTTGATCGGGCAGTCAGTTCTCACACATAACATAACATGACGCTTTTAATCCCCGAAGGGTTGGGCAGAGGTGTACCTAATCGTTCAAACACATTTCGTAAGTTATGTTGAAGTTCCATGTAATAGGGGGTGAGCCTATTGCCATCAACCGGGCACAAATCCAGATTCCGCGGCTGTTACTGAGAAATTCCTGATGGAATAACCCAATAACACTATTATTTATAGTATTTTTTCAATTGCATATACATACATTGTTTAATGTAAAGTGGAAGAGCGGAGTCACCTAAGGGGGCGTCCATTAATTACGTGAGGCGCTTGAGGGGGGGGGGGGGGGCATCGAGCCGATCTTACAAGGGAGAGAGGGGGGCTTGTCAAATATCACGTAATTTTTTATCCCGCAAGAAACTGTAAAATTGCGAGAAAACTGGGCAAAGTAAAGATGTTTCTCTAATTTTCTTTTTTTTAATTATTTCTACGGAATCAAGCACAGATTACCATGTTTATACTAAACTACGCATTTTGATAAATCTCACGTGAGATTAGAAGGGAGAAGGGGGTCAAGCCAAATCTCACGACATCTCACAAGGGGCTTGCCTCCCCCCTTGGTGAGATGTCGTGGGGTCGAAAATCGCCAAAGTTGCCTCACGTAATTAATGGACGCCCCCTAACACAAGCATCTCCTTGCTTAAATGGTGATCTGCAAATCATGTATGTGATAACTTTATGTAATTGAAATACACATATATTTTTTTAACACTTTGCCCGACCCGGCAATCGATCCCAGGACCCCATGCTTAGTAGTCGCGCCTGCGACCACTGGATCAACGAGGTAGTGTGTGTGAGACTACCTTTTTGGTGTGTATGTGTGATACACACCAAAATTTCCACACGAACGAAGTCGCGGGCAACAGCTAGTTTAAGTATATGAGAAAAGGTTTAAGATAATTAAAATTGATAAGAGAAAAATTGTATGAGACTTCTTTATAAATAACTGAGGATTATAACAAAAGTATTCATGTCTTAGTCTAGAAAACTATACTTAATAAATTTTTTATTGTAATAAATTATTGATTCACGATTTTACATTTTTTCTTAGTTAGGCAATTGTCTCACCGCGCGAGGAGTTGCCTAACTATCGGCTATTTTCTCGCTCAAGAAACGTATAACAGATATACATTCCGTATAAGCAAAAGAGATGCATGATTATATTAATAGTTGATCGCTGACGGTTGACACTCATCATCATCATTTCAGCCGAAAGACGTCCACTGCTGGACATAGGCCTCCCCCAAAGGGGGGTTTTTGCCATAATCGCCACGCTTGGCAGGCGGGTTGGCGATCGCAGTACGGTTGTTAAAAAAGCACAGAGAACGCTGCTGCCCATTCTCTGGTAACTCCCTTAGTCGCCTCTTACGACACCCACGGGAAGATATGGGATGGTGCTATTCTTTACGTCCGACACCATACAGTACAACGGACGGTTGACACTGCCGGCGAGGAATCGCTCCACCAGTTAGTGGCTGAGCTACAAAAGCTTTCAAAGATAATACTCGCTCAGCGATACATATTCAGCGATGCTCGCTTGGCGGTCAGAACTCACGCCGAGAGTCCTACAGCGGTAATTTCTACCTAGAGTGCGTATTTGAGGGCACATATTATGAATTCAGAACAATTACTAGAACTATCATTATTATCATTATTTCCTTTATTCATTTTCTAAACATATAATTTACATTTTTAAATATTTCTATATAAAAAAATATTAAAAAAAACATTTAAAAATATAAAACATAGTAGCCCACCGGCATCAGGAACAGGGTCCGGTGGTCAGGGCTCTTGAGAGAGGAACCATATTATCATTATCATTATTACGCTTATAGCTCAGCGAAAAAACTATCAGAACTACACACTCGCTTCTCACTGCTCGCCAACTCGTTTCTAATTTCTAGCTCTAGTCGCTTCTCGCTCATCGATGACGGTGGGACAAGTGTCTAAGTACATGTAATTTCAATTTTAACAAGCATATTTTGTGCAAGTAATTCTTAATATGGCATTGTTTTGTGTGCAAATCTGAATGAATGGAAAAATATATTACTGAATGTCGATTTTACGATTCATTGAAATTGGTTTAGACGAGAATACAACCACTTAACAATTTGACTGTCGAGCATTATGGCGACGATAAAATTGCAATTTGTAACTCCAACGATTCAAATGTGAATGACCTAACACAAAGTGATTTTTCAATGTGTTTTATTGAATACATTTTATATTGTATTTTTATGCTTATAAGCTGCAATGTGCTGCAATTTGGGAGGCATTAAAATGAGTTATTTATGGCGGTTAATCTTGTATTCTGACAACGTTTGTCCTTTGCTTAAGACGTGCAATGCTCGGTGGTAAAACTTTAAAAATGGCTAATAACTTTATCTTTGGGTGGGTCACGTGAGCCGCATGGATAACGACCGCTGGGCAAAGATCTCAACACGATGGGTGCCTGAGGATGGACAGCGCCGAGGCCGGCCCGGAAAACGGTGGCGAGATGATTTAGACGCGCGTCACGAAGGCTGGTTCGAGGTGGCGCAGGAGAAGAGTACCTGCAAGGATATGGGGGAGGCCTTGGCCCAGCAGTGGGACTGTAAACAAGGTTATTAAAAAAAAAAGAACTTTGAAATTGACTACAATCGTCGCATATAATTTATGTGTCGTTCTAGAAAGTCTCTACTTACAAAACCAAAGTAAAATAAAAAAAAGGTGTAAACAGACCCTTAACTAAGCCAGAAGGCAATTGTTCTCTCCGTCATAGCCATAATTTCTTTGTTCTGGACCATACTTAGGAACCTTATAATTACGGAGATATTGGACGTCAAAGTTTCAACTTTTCCACAACTTTTTTAAAATACTTGTTTTGGTTATAACTTTAAATAGCTCTATGACCCGTTTACTGTTCAATGCATCTATCAGCATAATGTTTTGGGTGCACTACATTGAGTTTTACTGGAAAACGTGATTTGTCACCCCAAAAATAAGTCGTTTTACAGCAATAATTTTTGCGTAAGGCTACTCATTTTGATGTACTTGGGCTTCGTGAAGGGTCCGTTTAGATCTTGAATAATTCTATAAAATGCTAGACGTTTTGAGGCCATAATTTTCCATTTTCTTTCGTGTTTCACGACGGTACCTAATTAAATATGGTTTTTCTTCATTTAGTTGTTATTTAAACATAAATGGCATAACAACAAAATAATTTATGGTAAATAAAACATAAATTAATTAATATAAGGTACTCTTTCAGGGTACACACGGTGACACATCAAGCTATACATTTCCAGTATAACATACAACACAATACAATATCTTTATTTTCTCTCTTCACAAAGGTTCACATAGTTATAATAAATATAATTGTAAGAATAACATTTTAACAAAATGCATAATATAATTATGTTCCTTTGTGAGAGACTGGCGTCCATACTAGGATACGTACGATACGATATGTGTGACGGATCCCCAGGCTCTCACCTCGAATTAAATGTAGTTTAATACAATACAATAGCTAATGTAACACAGACAACTGATTCATTGCAGAAGGGGAAAAAAACATGGCCTCGCTTTGTATAGATTACCCGTACAATGGGAGATCCGCATAAACTGGTTATGTATAGTTTGTTCGATCATCGTGTGTACAATAAAAATGTATTCAGCCTATCCATCTATATCTCCCTTTTCAATTTGCCATGAAAAACTCTCACGTTCAGTATAATTTTGTAATGCATTACGTGGGCATATTTCTGGATCATTTAATTTGAAATGTAACCGTCTTCGTGGGCGGCTAATGTCTACGAAGTAAAATATATTATGGTTTATAAATATATAAATATAACTGCGACCTGCGCCTGCTTCACTCGTTTTTTATGTCTTGCCAAAACACGGAGATTACTTTTTATACACGGTGGAATTTTTCAACCTCAACTAGAGGGAAAGTACTCTAATTACTGGAGATAGCAAATTTTACTCAAAGAAAACATTCAAACATTCCTTTATTTTTAAAAAGAAACAAATACATTCAAAGATTTTCGAAAATTCGCTTGCCACACTCAGGAATCGAACCGACTAATATTCGAAAAATTAAGACCCTGTAGGTACTTTCATGACATCAATCGATAGGGGCAATCATATGGATCGAATCTCTCTAACAAAAATGATAAATTAAATGAAAGGAAAATCATGAAATCTAAACTTATAAATGCAATGGTATAAGATAAAGCACTTTTACTCAATGTTCCATTCGATTAATTATGTACCTTTGACTTGTGAAACAATTGAAACTTTGACCTCTAATATCTCCGTAACAAGAAGGTTCCTAGGTACGGTCTAGATAAAAAGAAATAATCGCAATGACGGGGAGAACTAGTGCCTTTCGGCGTCGTTAAGGGTACTTTTACACCCTTTAGGTACCTGCAACTCTGAGTAGCTTTGGTGATTACAGGCATGATGTTATGTTGCGTTTATACCTCCTCAAGAAGCTCGGTACATCGTTTCTGTACTCTGTAACTACAACCAACGCATTTCCTATTGCTGTTTTATTTGAAAAGCAAAAGAAAAGTGTTCATACATGACGTGTACAAAAAAATAAAGAATTCCTATGATTTTTACTCGTGGGTGTGATGTTGGCGCCACACGCATTTAGCAAAACTATTTAGTGTTCGTCTCTTATGTTTATTTTTGTCAGTCATTCATTATTTTTTTTAAAGCATTAGTTAATTATCGTTTGTTCATTTTCAGAGAGAAGCATAGAGACTGCCTCGTTGGTCTAGTGGACGCAATCGCGACTGTTGAGCATGAGGTTCTGGGTTCGATTCCCGGGTCGGGCAAATTGTTATGGCGTTTTTATATTAGGAATTTCTCAGTAGCAGCCACGGAGTCTAGATTTGTGCCTAGTTGTTGACAATAGGCTCGCTCAAGTCTTGTGACATAGACTAACTCTCACCGTGTTAGTCTTTCTCTCACAGAAAGATGGCCCGGGTCCCAGCAGTGGGAACCTCGTAAGCTGATTATATGTACACTTCCAACACTAAGAGATTTTGAAAATATCTTTATCAATTCAACTGTGCCATTAGACTGCGGACGATCGATGACGTGACATCGACCGTTCAGTAGGCCAATTCACGTAATAGCATCGCGCTGGTCAAGTTGCGGTGCAGTTGCAGTCATGGTTTGAATTATCATAGACCAGCTATAACGATCGGAGATTATCCAATGGGAAAGTTTTAAAAATACCTATTGACATTCTGAGCACTAAGGAACTTCCAGTATTTAAAAATAAACTGCGTAAATTTTTAATTGTGAAAGCATACTTCACGATCCAAGATTTCTTTAATCATTGATTGAATTGTTGACCATGTATTAATTTGACTGTATTGATATTTTGACATTTTTATTAAGCAAATTTGACATGTAAAATAATTTTAAATGTAATGCCTCTACATAATTATTGTATGCCTATTAGGCAGGACATATTGGAACTTTAATTTATTGTTTAGACCTGTAACTAACATATGCCCACAATAAAATATATTGAATTGAATTTGAACTTGAACTCAAGACTAATGTAGTGAAAGAATTTTCGGAATCGGTTCAGCAGTTCCGAAGAGTACCCCCTATTCAAACTTATACGTATCAAGACCCCTCTGAACCGTGGAAGAGCATGTTCAGCCGATAGTTACTATAATTTGTAGATCATTTGAAGGAGTTACGAGTACTTGCTAACTAGCTAGCTCGACAGAACCCAAAAGTCTGACAATCTTTGTGAAAGTAGGATAAGTAGTCGCTCCAAGGAGACCAGGTAGCCACATACGTCACTGTAATCCCCGAAGGTTTAGGGTCCACGTAATAAGGGGCGAGCCTATTGCCACCATAACCGGGCAAAAATCCAGACTCCACGGCTGCCACTGACAAATTCCTAATGGAAAAACCCAATAATACTTTGCCCGACCCGGGAATCAAACCCAGGACCACACGCTCAGCAGTAGTTATGAAAGGACTCGAGGCTTTTAAACCTTTATAGTTAAGACTAGCCTCGATTTTGAAGACTCGACTCCAAAAATACGACTCCTCGGTGAGGGAGCTTTCGCTTGTAATTTAACAATCCAAGATTCGATTTTATACAGAAACAACTGATTCTATCATTACAGGCTGCGCACTTTTATATCCGATTCCCCTCACTCATATTATAATCGAATCTGAAGGAAACCCGATATGTAATGGGTGGTCACCCATCGAGGGACCAACCCAGGTAGGCGTGGCTTAACCTAAAGATCGGTCGATCTTTAGGTTAAGCCGAGCGGCTCATTATACCCGATATTTTAAGTATCTTTGCGGCTCTGTAAGTAAACGATCAATAACTTAATTCAGTCCTAAATAGCTTTTCAATGTATTTGAAACAATTAAATAAAAGTAAGGGAGGGTACCCCTACTATATTCACTACTTTCACTGATAAATATTTTACCGATACTCTTCAAGTTTCTGAATATATAATCCAGAATGTCTTAAGGCTTTAGATGAAACCAAACTTCAAACTATTGAGGTGAGCTCCCTCTGAAATCTTGGCCTAAGCTTTGTTGTCAAAGTGCCTACAGTTCTTGATAATTAGTTACCGTAAGTGTTTAGTTACGAATATTTAAGCATGTTTTAAATACTTTCTGTTTTCTTGTTGGGTTAAAAGCTTAAATGTTTCAAAGCACTTTGTGGCAAAAAGTTTATCGTTTGGAGTTGAGTGAAAGTCTTGTGCAATTTTTTTACCATTTAAAGGGTGATGCTAATTTTAGTACTCCAAGCTATTAAATGGGGTACCAGACTCCATACATGTATTGGCATTATCCTTTATAATTTTGTTGTGTATGACTACGAAAAAAAATCTAGAACTTACTTAATATTTCAGTTACTTGGTCTCTTACCTGTAAAAAATGCAAAAGAATGATTAAAATGTGAAAGTAACATTGACAAAATACGGCTAATTCTCGTGTAATAAGACTGTAAAATCGTTGAACTGTAGCTTAAGTAGCATCACGCGGTAAGACGACTCTGTAGAAAGTTGTACTTTTATAAAACTACTCGCTTTGGCCCTCGGCTTCGCTCGCGTTAATTTAGAATTTGACAATTAAACTCTTAACACACTAATAAAGTGTCTATAATAATATAATTCAATCTTGATTCGAAAGTCACGTGGCGCCATCTATTATCATAAGAACTTTATTGTTGTTTTACTCAGGAACAGTACTTATTTTCGGGATGAAAGGTACCCTATGTCCGTTTTGGTACACCTGACAACGTATATGCAAAATTTGAGGATGATCGGGTCAGTGGTTTAGGCGTGAAAAGGTAACAAACAAACTTACTTTCGCATTTATAATATTAGTAAAGATAAGGATGATGTTTTACGAAAAAGCTTCAATTGCAATTGTGGGTTAACAGAGCCTAAGAACAGCCTCAGGACCTTGAGCACTTGGGTACTTTGACATCTCACTTGTAAAATACGTTCGTCATCATCATCATCATTTCAGCCGAAAGACGTCCACCGCTGGACATAGGCCTCCCCCAAGTGTCGCCACATTGACCGGTCCCGTGCGACTCGCATCCAGCGGATCCCTGCAACCTTCACCAGGTCATCGGTCCACCTAGTGGGGGGAGGCCTTCCAACGCAGCGTCTTCCGGTTCGTGGTCGCCACTCCAGAACTTTTCGGCCCCATCGGCCATCCGTTCTGCGAGCAATGTGCCCTGCCCACTGCCACTTAAGTTTGGCTATTATTCGGGCTACGTCGGTTACCTTGGTTCTCTTGCGGATGTCCTTATTTCTGATTTTATCACGCAAGGAAACTCCGAGCATAGCCTTCTCCATTGCCCTTTGGGTGACTTTAAACCTTCTGATAACGCCGATTGTGAGCGAACACGTTTCGGTCTCGTATGTAATCACTGGCAACACACACTGGTCATAGACTTTCATCTTGAGACACTGACACAAAATACGTTTAATAAAAAATATTGCTATTCGTGCCCGTAAAAGACTCACATTTCATATCAATGCTCAACGATGTAAGATTTCATCTGAGATCCTCCCAGGACAAAGAAGTTCAGATCAAAAACGCTTGATTAAATGTTGATATAAGAATGAAGTGAAGGGTTGAGCGGATAAATGCTCATACAAAGTATATTCAAGGACAGAAGTAACAATACCTTTACAATATACCAGAGATGATTACAGAAAGGTAGTAGGACGTGTATTGTATTAAATTCCCTTTTCATCTTCACAAAAACGTACGTAAATACAATAGATTTCACAACACTTTCATATTCAACCTTCATCTTTTAATAGAAAAACAGTGTGAATAACCCTAACCATGAATAACCCTGAACGTGAATAACCCCTTCCATAGCGAGCCTTACATGAATACTGAGTTTCGACCGGTTTAAATATTCCAGAGAGGTTTTATTTACGGATATTGGGATCAATGGCGCTTTGGAAATGGTGCGTTGAGCCGTAAAATGATGCAGACGCGTTTCACACCTCCCTACGCATCAGAAGACGCGAATTTACTTTCTTTTGAGCATTAGAGGGATAGTGTGTGCTTATTGGATACAAATATTGAGCATGCGAGTCGAAGATTAGGCAAAGGGTTGATGTGAGTGATTATTTTTGGATCGTTGAGGCTGACTTTTTGAGTACTTTTGATTTAACTGAGCTGTGAAGTGTGATTCAGAAATTGACTGCTTTTGCTTTATTTAAGTTCAAGAAACGTGTTCAAAATATTTTGAAAACGTCAAATTAGTTAGTAACCATTTGACTCGACACGACACTTTAAAAACTGCTGTTTTCTTCTGTGGTACAGCCGCGAAACTTTGTGGTTTTGGGTTGCGATAGTAGAGTTGATTGGTTGAGGAGCTCGTTGCTAAATAATAACAGCCGGTCGTGTCAATCTTCAGATAAAGCCGCGCTTACCTAGGTTGGTCCGTGGATGGATGACCCGTTACACACCAATTTTACTCAGTGTCTCGGAAAGCTCGTTATGCCGTCTGTCCTAGGTGTCATTTGTATATCTTTGACAGTCGTCAATGGCCCGAAAATCTGACAACCAGTCTTACCAAGGGGTATCGTTTTACCCAGTGCTAACTGGGTTGTGGAGGTCAGATAGGCAGTCGTTCCATGTAAAATACTGGTTAGACTGGAAGCCGACCCCAACATAGTTGGAAAAAGGCTAGGCAGATGATGAGTAAAGTTGATTGGTTGACACACTTTTATAGTCTTCATAACGTTATAGCAATAATTTAATATTTTTACAAATATCAATAAATTGAAGCAAACCAGCAGCTGACACGTTTACATCATAACCTCAAGAAAATTATGTGAAAAAAATACCACCTACCCAACACACTGTAACACTCTTTAATATTTCCTGTGTCCTCAATCACATTGATAAATTATTACGTTCAATATCAAAGAAATATTTACGTTACGCCGCAGTGGACGTCGACGCTAACAGTACCCAGCAATTTACTATATTTATAATACTGACATGACATACGACACAGGACTGTTGCAATTTCCTGGAAACTATCCAAAATACGTATCTGAAATAGACTACATAGATTTGATGAAAAAAAATTGGGAATAAAATGTAAAACGCCCCGTTCACGACCTCCGCACGACATGCGCGCGTATCTCTTGCTTCCTTTACGCGAGTACCGTGGCGGAGTGGTATATCGTGGCTTTGCATAATCAGCGTATAGTGTTTCCATGGCTAGGACAGGCCTCCTCTTCATAAGTGGACTGTTATCCAGCACGTGGGTCCAGTGAGTGTTTTCAGTGCAGTCGTAACAGGTAGTCAGTGGGCCGAAAGTCTGACAACCAGTCTTACCAAGTATTAGGTAGCCAGTACTAACTGGATTGTGGAGCCCAAATAGTAGACTCCAACATAGTTGGGAAAAGGCGAGGCAGATGATGATGATGTTTTCTCTGCAGTCCCTATCGCAATACGCTTGCCGCTTGAGCGCGTAGCTCGTGGCTAAGCGGTAAATGCGAAGAAATGAGACATGATCGGTAAATGATGTGTTTCTTATATCTATTTATTTAGTGTCACGGGTTCGTGAGAGATTGATGATGTGACCTGTCTGATGGTTTAGCAGTCTTAATGTGAAATTAATGCTTGTATATTAGTTAATGTTTTTTTTTTCTTTACATTACATACATAAACATAACATCACGCCTATAATCCCCGAAAGGTTAGGCAGATGCCCCCACCATAGTACACCCACATTTCCCCAGTTATGTAATTGGGGGCGAGGCTATTGCCATCAACCGGGTACAAATCCAGACTTGTTGCTACTGAGAAATTCCTAATGGAAAAACCCCTTAACACTTTGCCCGACCTGGGAATCGAACCCAGGACCTCATGCTCAGCATTCGCGATTGCGACCACTAGACCAACGGTTTTTTCTTTAACATTTTATTTACCCGTCTGCTGCAATAGGTAGGCCATGGTTTTTGTGTAGGGCTTAAGAAGGGTGGATTAAAATAGCTTTAAAAAGGATTTTTTAAATTATTTCTCACGTGTAGACAGCTCCACTATATCTTGCTGATCTATTTAACTCTTTATTGTTAAGAAAAGGAGGTCCTTTTTTCTGCATCAAGGTTAAATCGGTTTATAATATTAATTGATCATCAATACAAATATTATAAAAATTCAAAGCCAAATTCAAATGTTTATTGCTAGCTAACACAGTGCATAATTATAAATTTTCCGATGTTAAGTGAATGTGCAGTCCACTGTGTTGTACCAATTTAGACATGCAAAATTTATCATTAAAGTTATCACAGAAATTTCTCAAGTTCAAATTAATACCATAAAAATTTCTAAAAAAAATCGAGTTAATGCCTTATAAAATAATACCCTATACAATGTAATACAAATCAAATTAATACGTAATACATTGTCATAAATTAAAAAATAATACCCTATACAATGTCATAAAAATCAAATTAATAGGTATGTTAAACAATGTCATAAATTCAAAAATAAAGAATTAATATTTGTTTATAAGTTTGTATGTACTGAACCTGAACTAATAATCCAATTCTAAAAATTCTTTCACTGGCAGGAAACTACATTATTCGTGGGTTATAAATTATATTTATATCATGCATATTAGCTGAGCTATCACTTTTGCGGACGTAGTCGGGGGCGAAGTGCTAGTATTTAATTTTATACACGGTGTATAATGTGACAAGTGTCGTGCATTATTAAGCACAACGAACTGGTAATATTATCTGCAAAGTAATTAGAGCAAAACTATCATACATACAAACAAACGTAAAGCAAAGATTATTTGGAATGTATTAAAATATAAAATTTTAAACTATCATGATCACTAACATTATTATTTACACTAGAAACACACCCACAACAACACCTACCCGCAATAACTTCAGTTTATCCGTAGTCATGGTGCTTGTAACAGCGCCGAAATATCGGGAACTCAAAGAAAACAGTAAACATGGTAAATATCCCGTTTCTAGTGTAAATAATAATGTGTTAAAATATTTAAATATTTATTAAGAACAACAAACGTACACCAATTACATATTAAAGAAAGAAAAAATATTTATTTGTCGCAGGGGCATGACGTGCATCATACAAAATGACAAAAAAATAAACAATAAACAAAAAAATTACAATCCAAAGGATTTCGAAGGAAATTCATTGGTATTTTTTATTTTGATAAATATTTGAAAAGTTCGTCATTGAAAGACATTGACATTACAAGTGTTACGCAATTTAGCTGTTGGATGGTATTGTAATGTTCCGCTCTCTAGCCCATTCTTTAACAAATTATTATACAGGGTGTAAACAGACCCTTAACGAAGCCGTCAACCAAGTATTCTGTACATCAAACTAAGTAACTTTACGCAGAAATTATTGCTGGGAGACTACTTTTTTTTGGGGTGAAATATTACGTTTTACGGTAGACTCGATGGAACGTACTCAAAGCATTGTGCTGATGGATGGATTGAATAGTACGGGCGTCGTGGAGGAATTTAAAGTAAAAATCTGTATTTAAAAAAAAACTTGTGAAAAAGTTGGTACTTTGACAATATCTCCGTAACTAGAACGTATGGTCTAGAACAAAAAAAAATATCGCAAAGACGGGGAGAACAAGTGCCATTCGGCTTCGTTAAGGGTCTATTTACACTCTTTATAACTAGATTTTGCTCGCAGCTTCGTTCCCGTCATGAACGGAAATTAACCCACAGGAACGTTTTAAATGTAGCATTATGACACTCGGGGATAATATGTGAAAGAAGTTTCTGAATCAGATTAGTAGTTCTACAATTCGTAGACTTACAAACAAATACTTCTTTTTAATATTATTAGTTTAAACTAAAATACGTCCGTCTACACATCACTTTACTTCCATAATTACCACTGACAGCTAAAATATGCTAATTATTCTTCACAAAACATATTTCAAACACGAAATAACCAAACAAGATACCATTATGTCAAAAAATATGGTTTCAGCTTCAGCGGTTTCCTGTACAATAGGTGTAAGTGTCAGTGTCAGCGTCAGGTGTCACGCATGAGTGTCGTGTGTCATGGCTGTCAGTGAGAGCGTTAGTCATTGGGAAATGTAACGTGTGAAAAATTTGTGGTATCATTTTGGGGTTCCTTTTATTCGACGTGTAAACCATAACGAGCCGCATTATATTTAACGTCTTTGTAAAAAAGTCAGTTTTTGTGAAAAATTAAACTTAAGGGGGCCGAAAAACTGCGAGTAGAGTTCTTCATTTGTGGCATAGATGGCGCTGTATTACATTTTTGCAGTGCCGCTTCAAACACTGCACTCAAACAGTAATAATGGTTGATTATGGTGTATTTATGCTTATCTGTCTTACTTGTAATTGGTAGGTACTGAGTAAATACGTATATTATGTTAAAGGTGTATTTAGATCAATTTGATTATAATGTAAACAAACGGGACTGTGAAAACCCCACTTTGTTCTTAATTTATAATAACATGAACATATTAATTTCAAATCACCATAAAGATCAAAAATAAGCTAATTAAAGCATCATTTATTAACATTCCTATTACAATGAATTTAAACAGACTTCATAGTCCACTGAACATGAAAACAATTGAAGCAAGCTAAATTAGAACGGACACAAAATGAGATGAAACCAACTAACTCTGGAATTGCACAAGGCATTATTTATTGCACTTGTAAAGATAGAACAGCCACATGGGACCTGATTAATTTAATGAAAATGAGTGTGGTTGTAGGCTTACAAGAAGACAAGTGTGTGTTTGTAACCATTACGATTTTTTAGAGTTTCGTAGCCGAATGGCAAAAAACGGAACCCTAGTAGATTCGTCATGTTTGTCTGTCCGTCCGTATATCACAGGCACTTTATTCCGAAACTATTAGGACGTTATAGTTAAAACTTGGTGGGTAGATGTATTCTGTGAACCACTTTACGAGATTTACTCAAAAAAAAAACGATTTTGAGGAGTTCCAAATATGAACTGAAATTTAAAAAAAAACAATTTACCTTTAAAAGTAACATTGAGGTTCCTGACTGCCCAAGTCCACCACTCTTCCTCAGCCCTCGGCCTTTCCCAACACCCCACGCTTGGGTCGCCTTCCCAGAATTGGTTTAGTGCTGTTTTTGTACAACCGTCTCAATTGTTTCAAGGGTCGCTTTGAGCGCCCAAGACTGGAGTAAATTGCAACCATATGTGGCGCTAGTATTGAGATGTGCATTTAGAAATCAGATATTTTTATTTTTTCTTAAGAATTTGTTGAAATATTACATTTGACCTGTCAGTCAGATTTTATCCCTAGTGCTTTTCCCATGAAATAAAGAATTTATGCATTTCCAAATGATACAATATTGTTTTACAATTCAAAGGACGCTTCATCTTTAATTACGGTAACTTGTCAGTCTGTCAAGCCATAAAATAGAGATTTAATGTGTTTATAAGGGACTTGCTACCATGCGATGATTTGAAATAATAATCAAGATTAAAATATTTGCTTAGTTATTAGGAGTACTTGACATACAGTCACACGTGCAAAAAAATAAAACCTTTGAAATTGGTAACAAAATTCGATTCATAAAGGGAAGTGATATTTTTTTATGATAATTTCACGCAAACGAAGGTCGAAGGTAACAGCTAGTACTATAATATAAAACACAACATTAATCTTAAGCTTAGGTATAACAAAAAAAAATATGTCTTTTTTTTTTTGGATGGGAAATCATCAAATCAAACAACAAAAAAAATGTATGTCTAGTACCAGAAGTTATATTTAATCTGTTCAAAAAAATATTTTTCTCAGTAAAAGCATTTTATGGACCCAGAGACCGGTATTTGTGATTATCAGTAATAAATTACAGTCAAATTTTATGAAACGCTTACACGTGGGCAAACGGAAGATGATAGAGATACATCATTCGTCAATAATGAAGAAATGTAAATACCAAATCATTTAAAAAATCTTCATATTGTTATCAACGCAGCTATTATTTTGTCTAACAAAGACATTGGTCTTCAAATATTTTAAAACACAAAACAAGGAAAATGTCTCCGGAAATAGGCCATTAGTATTTGTGCGAGAATTCAAAATGCTGTATTGATGGAAAGATGTTATTTTGAGAGAAAAAAAACTACAATAAAAATGATTAATGTAAGAAAAATCTTGAACCGGATAATGCGATGACCTGACTTAGTGACGCATGCATAATAGTCTTTGGCATATGTAAGAAGGAAGGGCCGCGGGACTGTTCGAAAGAGATACCGCGGCCCTAGAACACAAAGGGCAAAGAAGGAACATGGATGGGTTTTAGTCAGTACAAGTCTGACACTCCCTTCCGCTCCGCCCAGAGCGGGGGGGGGGGGATGATTTGATGATTTCCCATGCGAAAACTAAAATTCAAATTGGATTGTTTGCAATTTGCAAGCTTTTTGGCTGTTTTTTAAACAAAATGCGACCGTAACACATATGTATGTGTTAAGGCTGATTATGTCATATCTGGTTATGTTAATAAAAATATACAATACGTTACCCGAATCAATAAGAAAAGAAAAAAAAACTCCATTACAACATATTAAAAAACCTATTAATAAGCAAATATTACTACAGTGTCAACGAATATTTGAATGATAAATCCTTGAAACGCGTATAGAATAAACAAAACGTTTTTAGAATTAGATTATAAAATACTTAAATGATAAGTCCTCATCTCCACATATTATTATCTTTCTTTTGCTGTATCCGATAGGGTGTCCACGATTGTTTCTTTTGGAAAAATGTTTACGTATTGAGTATGATGTAGTTACAGAATTATAATCATTAAAATCATCAATACAACTATCTAAAGTTCATTAAATCATTCAATGGGCTTTAATGTTCTGTATGGTGTCCGAACGTAAAGAATAGCACCATCCCATATCTTCCCGTGGGTGTCGTAAGAGGCGACTAAGGGACTTGCCAGAGAATGGGCAGCAGCGTTCTCTGATTCTACAACAACCATACTGCGATCGCCAACCCGCCTGCCAAGCGTGGCGATTATGGCAAAACCCCCCCTTCTTGGGGGAGGCCTATGTCCAGCAGTGGACTTTTCGGCTGAAATGATGATGATGATGGGCTTTAATGAACTTTGAGGATTGTATTGATGGTTTTAATGATTGTCACTCTGTAAAGCCATATTTGTTACGGCCGTGAATCATATTTTAATCAACATACAACTTGACACTCCTCTGCAAATTGCAAAAAACTTAAGAAAAGTAGAATTTCGCGGGCTACCCTGACGCTTTCACCCGAAGTAAGTGCTTTTATCTACTTAGTCATAAATCGACAAACTTAACCATTGATTGGGCTTAGACACGTGAAATTTTGCACAATAGTTCTTTTTTAAAGAGGAGGAACTTGTAGCTAAATAATAACAGCCACTCGGATCGATATTTAGTTCAAGCCGTGCTTAGCATGTAGTTTGGTCCGTGACCACCCATTACACACCGAATTTCGTCCGTGCCTCGGAAAGCACGTTAAGCCGTTGGTCCCGGCAGTCATTTGTAGATCTTTGCCAGTCGTTACAGGTAGTCAGTGGCCCGAAAGTCAAACCCAATGCAAACTGGATTGTGGAGTTAAAACCGGCTTCGCACGGGTGCAATGTAGATACACGTATACATGTAAACCTTCCTCTTGAATTACTCTATCTACTGCTGAAAACTGCATCAAAATCCATTGCGTCGTTTAAAAGATCGAAGCGTACAAACATCGCGAGCGACTTTGTTTTATACTAGGTAAAGATATAGAAAGATTAGTCCACTGGAACAATGTGTTTCCTCAGCTACAATGAACTTACCTACCTACTTATTGAACCAAATCCATTAAGCCTTGAAAACTTCGCACAAACTTTACCGGATCTAAACTTCTGAGGAAGGTAAATTCTGTTCGACGTACTTAACGAGTTTTCAATTAATGGCGTCAATAATTAAAGGTACAGGTGATTAAGTTTCTTTGATGACGTACATACCTTTGAAGCATATTATTATTCCTTTATTTATTCATTGGTTTAGTGGTCGCTCACAATGGGCCTTATCAGAAGACTTAAAGTTACCCAAAGGTCAATGGAGAGGGCTATGCTCGGAGTTTCCTTGCGTGATCAAATCAGAAATGAGAGACTAAGAGAACCAACATTACCGACGTAGCCTGAAGAATTGCCAAACTTAAGTGGCAGTGGGCAGGGCACATTGCTCGCAGATCGGATGACCGATGGGGCCGTAAAGTTCTGACGTGGCAACCGCGAACCGGAAGACGCTGCGTTGGAAGACCTCCCACTAGGTGGACCGATGACCTGGTGAAGGTTGCAGGGGTCTGCTGGATGCGAGTCGTACGGGACTGGTCAATGTGGCGATACTTGGGGCCTATATCCAGCAGTGGACGTCTTTTGGCTGAAATGATGATGATGATGATGATTCATTCATTCATCTTTTCTTTAAATTTAAAAAAAATCCTAGTTAAAAATAAATATTAAAATATAGTGGTCCGCTTGTGTTGGAAGCAGGGTTCAAGCTACCGATGGTTACGGCTCCAGAAACAGAACCCTCCTTCCAATGCGAGCCGTTTCGAAGAGTACTGCTTGCTGAATAAGGCCCTTGATCCAACTAAAGGAGAGCTTTGAAAGCTGTTCGTCGAGGCCCTTGGTCATAAGGTCATTGACCGTTACGACAATCGACACAATGATAGCCGAGTTCACATTGAGGCATATTATTATTAAAAGCCTGTAGTGTACCACTGCAGGGCAAACACTTCTCTAGTCTGTTTCCACGTCTCTCTATTTAATGCTTTTAAGGACCAATTCTTGTTGAAGAAGTCCAGCTCATCCTGCCATCTCCGTCTGGTTCTGCCACAACGTCGTTTGCAATTCAGAGGGATCCACTGCGTCATGAGTTTAGCCTATTGGTCGTATGATAGCTGTATTAATTATAAATCCTGTCTTTCTGCTGTATAAAGTCTGCCCGTAGCCTTCTACAATTGTCTGTTCTACTTTTTTTCATAAAAATATTGAGAAAATTTATCTTTGTCTGTCATTTAACACTTCAAGCATTAAGTACAGAGGCGGACTTAATGCCATAGGCATTTTCTGCCAGTCAACCTTTGGGTGATGCAGAGACAAACAGTGGTAGGTTTATGTCTGAAAATAAATTTAATAGTACTAGATAAACTACAAGGATATATAAAATACTATAAATTTATATCTATCAATACAATAAATTTACAGATAAATGTTTCCGAATGTCGTGTAAAAATAGTCAGAATATCAAAGAAAATCCTCAAGATTTATGTGTAAATTAACACACGGAAACTAGACTCTAATTCACACAAACACACACTATATCACATCATATACTAACATAAACATCTATAGATTAACCAATTTATTGCTTGAGACACAATTTATTTAAAGAAACACACTTTTTCGACTTCATATTTCACGTACAATAAATTTAAAACAAGTATCTGGGCCCTTTATTAACTACAAGCTTTTTCCGCAACTTCGCCCGCGTAACTGCCAGAAATTAAGCCACGGGGTCGTACTACCAGGATAAAAAGTATTCTATATCCTAACCCAGGTCATAGTCGATCTCTGTGCGAAGTTTCATCAAAATCCGTTCAGCCGTTAAGCCGGTAGTGCGTGACCAACGAACAAACTCAGTTTCACATCTACAATGTTAGTGGTCTTTCTCAAATTCTCCTTTGTAATTGTTGAAGATAACTCAAAGAGGGTGTTCGAAGAAAAATTAAGTAAAGCGATTGTCACTAGACTCAAAGAAACTGTTGAACAAACAACAGTGGCTGTTTTTCTCAACGACTTTGTGTTATAATGAAATAACGTGCCGTTTAAAATAAAATTTGGAGTTTAAGACGCTACCCCGAAAATAAATCGTAGCTCGACTGATGTACTAAGCGAGCGAAAGTGATGCAATTACTTTTGAAACGCAAAAGAAGAGATTGCTATAATGTGTGTACGCTCGGAGTAAAGCGACGTATTTGCCAAAACGAATTTACTCCTTTTTCAACAAAATAAATTTAAAATTACTTTGAGCAAACTTTGATATGATAATTATCTATGTTTTAAAGTAAATTCCATTGAATAACTCTTAAGCGTTACGCCATGATGTCGAAAAAAGTAAAACAATAGATATAACTTTGCAATTTTTCTGTATCGAGAAAAAAACATTGAATCGTGTATTCCTTTTACAAGAAAAATATATATCATAATGTTAAATCCCTATTCCACATAATTAACAAGTTATACAAAATAGAAAAACCAATTTTTTTTCAATATCCTTAACTAGCGAACCGCCCCGGCTTCCCACGGGTGCAATATACATATATAAAACCTTCCTCTTAATTCACTCTATCTATTACTGAAAACCGCATCAAAATCCGAGGCGCAGTTTTAAAGATCTAAGCATACATAGGGACAAACAGACAGAGGATAACGACTTTGTTTTATACTATGTAGTGATGATAAACTAAATATTATAGAAGTCTCATCATCATCATCATCATCATTTCAGCCGAAAGACGTCCACTGCTGGACATAGGCCTCCCCAAGGGGGGTTTTGCCATAATCGCCACGCTTTGCAGGCGGGTTGGCGATCGCAGTATGTTTGTTATAAAAAATCACAGAGAACGCTGCTGCCCATTCACTGGTAAGTCCCTTAGTCGCCTCTTACGACACCCACGGGAAGATATGGGATGGTGCTATTCTTTACGTCCGGACACCATATAGAAGTCTGTCCTGCATCATTCTTTAGGTCGTTCGGTTTAGTTCTTTAGTTGATACAATTACACAGAGCTGCTAATTACTTTGTTTGTCTATGTTCTTAAAAATGGGCTCAAATTTAATTTTATGAAGTCTCAATATTGTAAACTATCAATAGAGGGATGAAGCGAGACAACCTTGGGGTTGGTATTAATAAATTACTTACTGGGGCTGTTTCATTCACATTTTTACATGTAACCGTTTGAGACACAATAAACTTTTTTTTAAACAACTTTGGCTGTTTTCTCCAAAATGGCTGGACCGATTTTGGCGGGACTTTTACTGGCAGAGCTTATAAGGTTTAACATAGATTTTTTTTATTTTAGAAAAATAATTAGTGTTTCTGTGCAAAAAAATGAAAACCCATGAAATTGGTAAGTAACAAAATTCGAATCAAAAAGGGAAGTCATATTTTTTTAAATAATTTCACGCGAACGAAGGTCACTACACTACTACACTACTACACTACAGGATAATATGAATGAAACCAACATTTTGAGAAATTTAAATAAATTCATAGAAATAAAATAGAACTCGATCATAAACTAGAGTTCTGCAAATTTAGTTCGTCTTCAATATAATATTTATGTTTCTAAAGACTTCAAAATTACTTCGGAATCTCAAAGCTCGATTCATGGAAATCATTTGAGGCATTTCGATAATTAGTTACAGAAATATGTCAAGCAGATGTTTCTGAATGAATTATTACGTCAACTTAATCATTTTAAATGCGTAAATAATTTAAATAGCGTTTTAACGTTATTCATTTATAAGAAACATCGTTATGTAATTATAGTATACATAATAACATCACGATTATTATTTTAAGGGCGAGTGAGACAGGTGTACTTATACTATTTAATAGTATACCCAATTTTACTCTAGACTCTTCGCCTATTATACAACATTATTTTTAGTATATGCAAAACCTGAATATAGTTTGTTCAGAATAAGTAACTGAATCGATTCCAATTATTTTTAAACTATGTTATATTTTACCCAAAAATATTTAAAAAAGTTAAAAGTTGGATACCGAGCGACTTTGAGTACCAATCGCAATAATTTAGGTACCTACCGCCAAATTATTATTATTAATGAGCTCAAGACGACGCTGGAGGCGCGCGCTGCGTGGTGACCACGTTTTTGTGCGGACAACTAGGTAACAGAACAAGCTTATAACTTTGTGATTTTTCATGATACAGTTTTGAAATTTTGTACATAGATTCTTTACATTAAAATACTAGACACGTGTATCAGGTTTCGCATATACTAAAACTAATGTTGTATAATAGACGGTCTATTGCCACCAACCGAACACAAATTTGAATTACAGGTTTCTACAGAAAATTCCTGATCCCGAATTAAGAATCAAACGAGGGCCTCCTGCCCAGCTTGCAGCAGCGGTTGCGTCTACTAGACCAAATGAGAATAGTGTTTAAACAAGTAATAAATAAACAAAAGTATCAAAAAACCCGACTACAAATTGTGTGTTAATCTCCTTTTAATTTCCTTCATTTTGATACCCTACACGGTTTGGTTGAAAAAAATAAATTAATGAATTACAATTTAGCGCCATAAATCCGCAATTTGTTTTTTTTTAAACACCTTTCTAAGGACACTTGTGTTTTTGAGACGAATCTAATGATACTTTAATCGTCGAAATCCATCCAGCCATTTGGAACATACGAGGTAATAAAAAAAATTACAAAGAAACATACAAGTTACGCGCGAAAAACATAACCCTTCCTTGGCAGTCGGGTAAAAACGTCGCAATAAAAAAAAAATTCAGCATTGTCAAAATTTATTTTTAGAAGTATTTATGTTGTTTGTTGTGTTGTTGTTTGTTGATGTGTCTTTTTTTAATTTATGTAAATAAAAAAACATCCAATAGTGACACCTGTTATTGACATAACTCATTTACCCGTATTTTTAAGTGCGAAGATAAAAAAGTATTTTGCTGTACGTCAATCATCACAGAATCACAGATATACAAAAGGAAATAAAGTAAAAACACGTAATAAGCATAAAAACACAATCTTTACGACTCAAAGTACGGAAACTTGAAATAATAACGATAACAATAATTATTTATTGTGTTCCGATGCCGTTTCTAGCAGCAATGCTTACTGTTATTAGACTTGCTAATTTGTTTTTATTGCTTTATTACAGTTAAAGCTTATTTCATCAGGAAAATATGCGAGAATTTTTTGTACTTTTTATTTTAACGACTAATGAGTTGTAGGTTGGAATCTAGAGAGGCACTTCGGTTTGTGTTATTTACACGTATTTCATTTCACGGTGGTCTAGTGGTGGCGGCCCCGACCTACAAGCAGTAAGTCGTGGGTTCGGACCCAGGCAGACCCAAATTTTTCGTTCTTAGAACCAAAAATTCTAATTCATGTGACATCTACCAACCTGCACTGGCCCCACGTAATGGATTATAGCCCCTACCCTCTCATAGAGAGGAGGTGTCCCAGTAGTGGGAAAATTATAGGCTGATTATGCTATGTTATGCATTTTACCCCACAGCTCCTCGAAACGGTGAAGGAAAACATCGTGAAAAACCGTCATGTCCTAAAACAAAACCAAGACATGTGACATCCACCAAACTGCACTGGGTCAACGTGGAGACGTGGGTCAGAGCGGAGCTCTGTGTCAAAAAAATCTCTCAAACACTGTCATATTTTTGCTAAATATCTTGATCAAGCTAGATAAAGACTCTTTTTGACAGAAATTAATAAAATTATTTTTTTGCTGACGAATCGCATGTGACTAAAAGAGATGACTATAAATGTTGATAGATGGAGAGGGAGAGGAAGACCAAGGAAACGATGGATGGATTGTGTGAGGAATGATATGAAGGAAAAAGATGTAAATGATTGCGTGACGGTTGACAGAGGAGAATGGAAGAAAAAAACGTGTTGAACCGACCCCAAGCAACATGGAACAAACACAGGAAGATGATGACTCTTTTGCCGCCCACTCAAAATCGTTACTTCAAATGAAAGACTCAGGCTGACCCAGGCCCAGCACTGGCAGGCTGGCTCAGGACTGAGGCTTGCAAATCTATTCGGCATTTCCTAGAATCAAAAAGTCGAAGACATGATGACATGCTTGGTAGAAGACATGTAAAATGCATGTTACATGGCTGTTTGGTAATAGCCGTAATGCACCACGAGGGCCTGGTGCTCTCTCTCATAGAGAGGAGGCATGTGTCCCAACATTAGGAACGTTATAGACTAATTTTGTATTAATGTATGTTTATGTTGTGTTGCCAGTGATTACACACGGGACCGAAACGTAGTCGCTCACAATGGGCGTTATCAGAAGGCTTAAAGTCACCCAAAGGGCAATGGAGAGGGCTATACTCGGAGTTTCCTTGCGTTATCAAATCAGAAATGAGGACATCCGCAAGAGAACCAAGGTTACTGATTTAGCCCAAAGAAGAGCTAAACTTAAGTGGCAGTGGGCAGGGCACATTTTTCGCAGAATGGATGGCCGATGGGGCCGAAAAGTTCTAGAGTGGCGACTGCGAACCAGAAGACATTGCGTTGGAAGGCCTCCCACTAGGTGGACCGATGACCTGGTGAAGGTTGCAGGGATCCGCTGGATGCGAGTCGCGCCTATGTCGAGCAGTGGACGTCGTTCGGCTGAAATGATGTTGATGACGATGATGTTGTCCAAGATTAGGTCAAAGAACTAGAGCCGTTCAAAAGCGCGTTGGGTAGACGATGTCGTCAAAGTCACGGAAAACTCTTGGACAAAGTACGCCCAAACCGAAAAGAAAAGGAAGACTTTACCCAGCAATGAGTCGAGCTGAAATGATGAGGATGACGTTAAATATTTTTTATCAAATCACATGGACTGTCTCGTTGGTCCAGTGGTCGCAATCGCGACTGCTGAGCATGAGGTCCTGGGTTCGATTCTAGGATCGGGCAAATTGTTATTAAGTTTTTCCATCAGGAATTTCTCAGTACCACGGAGTCTCGATTTGACTCAGGCTGTTGGCAATAGACTCGCCCTCTATTACATGGGACAGAAAACTGGCGAAATTTTGGTGTACTATTAGGTACCCTTCTGACGTGCTCTTCGGGGATTACAGGCGTGATGTTATGTTATGTTAAATCAGTACATCTCAAACAATTCCCTTATACCGATTCGACCGCAATCGATGACCTTGTAGCTAACCTTGGTCGGCTGAACCCATCGTGTACCAAAATGGTCCCAAAATAGTTCTGTCCCCACTCGTAATGAGTGAAGATGGCCGATTGCCAATATAATACTATTATCAGTTCGGTAGCGGTGCAAACGTGGATGGGCGTCGGAAAAAAAATTTGGTGTTTTTTTCTATTAATATAAAAAAAGCTTGAAAAAATTAAGCTCAGCTTTTAAGAGCGTTAACGTCTTACGGCATTTCATACAAAACTTCAAGTGATTTTTTTTTTAAAATGACTGAACCGATTTTAATGAAACTTCTGAAAAGACAAATAAAAACTTGATAGAGAACATTTTCGAAAAATTGTGTTACAGCTAAATTAGACAGATTTTAGATTTTCCATAGAAACAGAAAACGTTAACGCTAACGCTCTTAACATAAATCATAGAAAAAAATACAAATTTTTAAGTAACATCACTACATCAGAGTCATTTTGACCTAATTAACAAAACCTGGCAAAACTGTCTCATTGGACGGATGTCAATTATAAACAGAAATTATCACGAATGTAACCTACTTGGACTAAAAATCGTATAATTTAGAATAATGAACAGCTCTAATTTGGTAAATGATAAATATCAAAATGATTTATTCAAAAGATGAACACATAATTCTGTCTGCTTCTAGATTACGTCACCAAAAATATTTAGTAACAAACAGTTCCTATAGTTTTCTTGCTTCTTAGGATTCAGTACCTCAGTAGGCAAATGAAACCCTTATAGGATCACTTTTTTGTCCGTCTGTCAAGCCCTTTTTCTCAAAAACGCGTGGAATCAACCTGAAATTAACATCAAATACTCAAATCTGCTACTCCTTAGAGCAGTGAAAAAATCAACCTTGTAAGTCAACGCGATCAAAAGATATGAGCGATTATGTCGCATAATTTTTGATTTCACAAATCGGGAATCAAAACCTATAGAGTTTAGGTACTTCTCGTTGACCTAGAATCATGAAATTTAGCAAGAAGCAATGTCTTTACAGCACATGTAAAGGAAAAAGCGTAAATATGTAGTTTAATAACCAAATACCTACAAGTTTAAATGGTCCCTCGAGGCGTGAGTCCAACTCGCACTTGGCCGGTGTTTAGCCGTAGACAATTTTGTCGTCCGTCCGATAAGAAATAAACCATAAATATTTATTGAAATTAAAATTTATTATTACGCTAAGGCTAATAACCCTGGCGCTATATTTCTTTTTCATTGCCAGTAAATTAAAGAAAACTGCTTAAAAGCATAATTGTATACTCTATAATGATGTCGTCATACAGTATGGACGTATTCTGGCAATATAGGTCAAACTAGCACCTGTTCCTTCTAGTGACAAATGAATTTGACATTCAGCGTTGTTAATAATGCACCAATATTATTGTTTCAACTATAAAGTATGTTATAAGATATTAAACTATCATGGTCACTAACATTATCATATACACCAATAAAAATAAAAAACCATCCATCCATCCATCCATCCATTAAAAGTGCCGAAAAAAGTTCGCGAGCGGACACATTGAGTTTCGTGTGTCGGGAACAGAATCGACTTATGAGTGACAGTGGTAGCACTACTGAGTGCAAAAAAACGAAAAAAAAAGAGGCTAGACCGATTTGTCTGCTTATAAACACCCACCAGCAATAACTTCAGTTTATCCGTGATCATAGTGCTTGCAACAGCGCCGAAATATCGGAAACACAAATCAGTAGACATGGTAAATATAACGTTTCTAGTGTTTATGATAATAAAGCATGTTGTTATTGCCGTCCGGAGACTTTGTTTTAAAGAAAGAAAAATACACATTTAAACTGTTGTTGGTCATAGATTGGATCGCTTAGTTTAGCGTAAAATATATTTTATAGAATGGGCAGCAGCGTTCTCTGTGCTTTTTTTTTAACAACCGTACTGCGATCGCCAACCCTCCCTTTGGGAGAGGCCTATGTCCAGCAGTGGACGTCTTTCGGCTGAAATGATGATGATGATGATGATGAATCTTCAATTCTTCATTGCACATGCCTGTATGCAACACAGTCTTTAATTGAATATTTCAATCCACAAAAATTATTAACATTTTTCTTTTTATAATACATACTTTTCATTACACCGCGCACCGAGTTGATAAATTCTTGTGTGATACTTTCGCCGTCGCATTTTTGGAGACTAAAAAATTCTTGTTACTTCTGCCGTATGGTTTAGGTGTAATGATCTTGATTTCTTGGACCTTAATATTCTACAGACATTAATTTTGTCTACCCTTATCATAATAAAACTAAGTGTTCCCGTTTTTTTTTTCGGATGGGAAATCGTCAAATGACAACTGGGCGTAGACTGGTACTGACTAAAACCCATCCATGTTCCTTCTTTGCCCTTTGTGTTCCAGGGCCACGGCTTTTTCGAACAGTCCCGCAGCCTTGGCAGGCATCGGCCCATGCGGACCCCTTCATCGTTGCTGACATCTCTTTGAGGCGCGCGTGGAACCTCCCTTATCTTTGTAATGATATTGCATCATGTTATGTCAAACTAAGAACTGTATCCACGACAACTCTGCCGACAAACTGTCCTGCAGTTTGGCAGATTTGTGTTACCCACTGACCAGTAAAGTCTATAAGAAATATTTTCAGTAATTTGTTACATTTTACGATATTTTGTCATAATATTTGTGAACATGGTCGCGTGAAAGATGATATTGTAGGTTATACCTAATGCACTGTAAACTATGCGAGTTCTGTCAACATGACCATGAATTAAAATGTTCACTAACATTTTACGTAATTCATGGTCCAATAATTTTCATTTTTATTATACCAGATAGAGGAGAGCAGCGGAGGCCCAGTGGTGGCGGCCCCGACTTACGAACAGTAAGTTGTGGGTTCGAACCCAGGCAGGCGCATTACTTTGTGTAATTTATTTCATCACCACTGCTCTCAAAACGGTGAAGGAAAACATTGTCAGGAAACCGGCATGTCGTAGAACCAAAAATTCGAAGACATGTGACATCTACCAACCCGCACTGGGCCCGCGTGGTGAATTATAGCCCATTCCCTCCTCTCATAGAGAGGGAGGAGGCCTGCGTCCCAGCAGTGGGAATATTATAGGCTGATTATGCTTATGGTATTATATCGGATACAATTATAACAAGGTTTTTCTTAATTGCATTATGTTCTCGTCTTCGCATTCATCCATAATTGCACCAATACCCATATTGACATCACAATAATGACATGACAGCATTCCATTCTTCACTTCAAAATATTTATATTAAAAATGACATAAACTTACAAGTTCAAACGACGAAAGCGCCAGTAAAGTTTTAATTGGGACACATAAACGTTCAGTACGTACGTTACAGCAGTGACATCCGTATTATATGCGGAACTGTCGTATTTAATGTTTGAATCTGTGCCAAGTTTGTGACAAAATATAAGACATGACTGTTCTTTTGTAAGCATGTCGTGTATTTCGCTGTTGATCTTGATTTCAATGTGAATGCATCAGCTGTTTTCGTGTCACGATATTTTCGAATTGAGACACATTTTGGCATTGTCCTTTATTTGTTTGTTTTATAAAAAGCTCGTAATTTTTCTCACGAGATCTTAGTATACTACAGAAAACTCGTTAAGCCATTTTATTTTATTTATTCGGAAGAACCAACAATTACACATTATATATTACAAAAAATAAAATCTATGGACACTGTTTTAAGCTTTCACGGTTTACAACTAAACTTGTACTGTCACTTACGGGATATCTTCCGTGATTGTTCATTGTTTTTCTTAGTGTTGAATTCCAGTAGTGCGCGCCGCAAAAGACTAAGAAAGAGGGTAGAAAGATTTGTCTGCTCTTAACTATTTATTTTCCATACACCCGCATTCTCCAGTCAACCCGCGATCATGGCGCTTGCAACAGCGCCGAAATATCGGGAGCTCAAAACAATGAACAATCACGGAAGATATCCCGTAAGTGACAGTACAAGTTTAGAATCTATGGAGTTATACAAATGTGCAACCAACAACGTTCTCCACAGATACACAAAAGACAAAGACAATATTGATGAAGTAAAAGTCGGACAGTGTAGACAATTGCATGAGATAAAATACACATCAAAATTACAGCCACTCAGGAACACTAATGACACATACTATTCACATAGATTCTGGATTGTGTCAAGTAATATTTTTCTAACTTATCCAACAGACAGAGCAAATACATCTAAGTTAGAGAAGAACTTATTGAAATTGCCCGTGAGACGATGTAGAGGTGAGCACCTCTACGTCGTCAGCAAACCTGCATTCGTGCGACTAGGAGTGATGGCGAAAACAGGTCGTGCGCGCACCTCACGTCCCTGAATCGTTCTAGGGATTTGTCCACAATAATCTGATATATTCGATGTTGTATAATTCTTAGTTGTGGTAAGTTTTCGTCATCCTGTACCAGTAGATACTGGTTTGCTATACTTCAGGTATCCACTTATCATGGCTTTCGCATTTTAGGCGTCTAAAAGACAAAATAAAGATCTAAGTTTTAAATTAGAGTTTTCCATGATGAATCACAGCCAAGGAGTGGAATTTCCTGCCTGCGTCGGTGTTCCCAAGTTCATATGACCCCAATCTATTTAAGTCGCGAGTTAATAGGCTTCTTTTGGGTTAGCTCGTTCCATGTCGACCTCATCGATGTCCTCAGGACTAGATTGAGGTCAAGAGTATGCCCACTTAGGATAAAAAAAAATAATTTCCTTCCAGCCTGAAGTCTAAATTTGTGCCCAGTTAATAGGCGTGATTTCAAATTGACTATTATCATCCCGCTTCTTCTTCTTCTTTGCGTGTCGATAGATTCAAATAATGCTCGACCAGTATATTGCCACCTGCGCAGCTGTTTGGTTGGTATCGTTTACATCCTAGAAGGTGAAGGTGGCGGTGCAGGATGGGCAAGAAAGGAGGTGGGGCATATACTGCAGAGGGGTTCCACACTGACTTTGTATTTGGGACTGGGCAAAAGGGCTATCATCACCCCATTTGGCCAGTATATTTCTACAGCGGCCAACCTGGGAACGCAAACGGTCAAGTGATTTTCAGATTGGGCCACTGCAGTTAACATCCTGCTGATATCATCCAGTATGACGTCATTGTTACCCTAGATCATCATTTAACGTAACATCATCTGCCTAATCTTTTCCCGACTATGTTAGGGTCGGCTTCCAGTCTAACCGAATGCAGCTGAATACAGTATTTTACATGGAGCGACTGTCTATCTGACCTCCATAACCTAGTTAGTACTGCGTAACACGATACTTGGTATACTTTTTGGGCCACTGACTACGTAACGAATGTCAAAGATCTACAAATGACAGCGGGGACGGCTTAACGTGCTTTCCGAGGCACGGAGGAATCTCGGTATGTTATGGGTGGTCACTCATCCACAGACCAACCTAAGCAAGTACGGCTTAACTTAAAGATCGACCCGAGCGGCTGTTATTATTTAGCCACGAGCTCTTCCGAGATTTAACGTAACGGTAATTCAAATTGATAATAATCTTTATTCGTTTTTATCTTTTCCTGCCATCTCGCACTAAAATACTCATCACAAGTTGTTCCCACAATCAAAGTTCATTAAAAACATTACTACTAAGGTCACTGATTCACCGCACATTTACCTTGATAATGGTCTAGGTCAGTATTTATGCCACGTGTATGTTTCGAGTGCCAAGCCTGAACGCTTAATTATCTGCCCACTGTACTGTAGAGACTGTTTAGCTAGTTGCATGTGTTTGAAGATGCATTTAGAAAACGGAAGACTAATTTTACGGTCGTGTAAATCTTGTAAATAGGTGGATACGGTGGTTTCACGACTTACACGCAGTAAGTCGTGGTCCAAACCCAGGCAGGCGCATTGCCAGAACTGTCCCTCTCTTGGGCAAAGGCCTCCCCCTATTCCTTCCACTTTTTTCTCGATGTTGCTCCTCTTCTCGCCAATTAACGAAAAAGTCCCCCAAGACGTCCCGTCATCTTCTCCTGGGTATGCCGCGACCCCGTCTAACTGTTTCATGGCTCCAGTTTTGTGAGATGCGGGCCCACAGCTTTGCCGGCAGCCGGCAGACATGGCAGTCCCATTTCAGTTTAGCAGCTTTTTGAGCCACGTCAGCCATTTGAGTTCTGGAGCGGCGCATTACTTTGTTTAATTTATTTCATCACCACTACTCTTAAAACGGTGAAGGAAAACATCGTGAGGAAACCGGCATGTCCTAGAAACAAAAATTCGAAGACATGTGACATCTACCAACCCGCACTGGGCCCGCGTGGTGGATTATAGCCCATTTCCTCTAATAGAGAGGCCTGTGTCCCAGCAGTGGGAATATAATAGGCTGATTATGCTATATATGCTATGCTATGCAAATCTTGCAATCCAAGTTTTCTATCATCATATTAGCAAAACTTGTCGTAGTTTTGTTTCTAACGTCGCCAATGTTCTGTAGCATGCTATTAATTTGAATCCAAAACGTTATGCTCCGAAAGAAGAGCAAAGTGGTTAAATACCCACAGAGCAAACTGAAATGGTAGTAGGCAGATTAATAACACCGTTGGGGTCGACGTGTTCCTGGAGACCACAAATCACTAAAAGTGTCCCACACTTTCAGGCTAGGACGGAACGTTGATCTTCGTAAGAACTGAAGAAGAGTTGTCAAGATTCGAGGTAAATTGGGTGCGATTGGAGAGGACAAGGTTCAAACGTGAGCTGATGGGCTGATAAATATTGATTTGTCATCAGAAATACAGGATTATGCATTAGGTGTTATAAAATCGGTCACAAGATATGACAAATAGCAAGGCGAGAGGAAAACTGAATGAAGCATATCGTTCCAGCAGTTCTGTAGATTTAGTCTATCCCCAAAACCGTTCTTCGCAAAAGAATCACAACAAAATGCCAAGAGAAATACTCTTAAATGAATTAGTGACATTTTCTTCCTACTTCAACTGGCCTCAAACGGTGCCAAAGCCCCTGGCATTGACACTCATATATCTTGTGTACTACTAGTTAATTAGTGCGCACTGTTCTGCTATGTTTTCACGTTTCTAGTAGATTGACTTGCGAGTGGGCGATGTTGATTGTAACTGTCAGCGGCATTTGATTGTGCATTGAAATGAACAATATGCCGATTGTTTGTAAGAGTTGTGTATTTGGGATTTTTAAGGGGTTAGGTTAGGTTACTGCTAGTGGTAAAATTGAAGATGGATCATCATCATCATTTCAGTTGAAAAACGTCCACTACTGGACATAGGCCTCCCCCAAGTGTCGCCACATTTACCGGTCCGGTGCGAGTCACATCCAGCGGAACGCAACGTCTTCCGGTTCGCAGTTGCCACTCCAGAACTTTTCGGCCCCATCGGCCATTCGTTCTAAGAAGCATTCTGTCTCCCAAATAGTGCAAAGTCATCGTATTCGGCTTATGCCGATCGACAAAATCCTTTCGGTATTTACCATCACTGAGTCATGATCTACCCGGGTCGACTCGGCACAATTCAAACAAAACCGAGCGGCTCTTTCGTATACTATCGACATAAATTATATTTGATTTCGATTCTGGCTCTGTCCTCGTAACAGAAATATTTATTTTTCTTGTGGTTAGTGCCTAACCTGGTGTCAGAGTTTTTACGCCGTCCATGGGCCTCTGACTTGGGTTTATACGCCGTCGAGAAATATCTCTCAGGCATGCTGTTTTCCTCACGATTTTTTCCTTCACCGAAGCAAGTGATAATTATACAATACGCACATGAATCCGAAAAATAAGAGTCTTGGTTTCGAACTTGTGATCTATGACTTAACAGTCCGTCGGTAACACCACTAGTTTATCACTGATTACAGAAATACAAAAGCTATTTTCAATAATACAAGTCACTCATTTCATAACAAAACCGTGTACTGTGCAACAAGTACTTTTTCAGACCGCCAAGATATTTGATGCTCTTTCAAATTCCCGTGTAGTCGTAAAGACTACTCGAATGTCTTCTGTGAAACTATTATGCGGTGCACGTTACAGACATTGACGCTATGAAGTAACCTAGCAATGAACTATTCCATGAAATACGAATATAGAATGAAATTTTATAATTATTTTGTAGGTACTAGATGTTGCCTGGAAATTCGTCTACGTGTAATTATTAAAAAAAAAATACTTCTCCATTTGAATCTGATATGACATGTGTTATCAATTTCATGGGTTTTAATTTTATTGCACGGAACCTTAATCTCTTTTCTAAAATAAAAGTATCCTAAGTTACTACTTATAATATCAGCTATCTACCAGTAAATGTCGCGTCAGAATCGGTCTAGCCGTTGCGGAGATTAATCGGAATAGACAGACATAAATAATTGTTTGAGTGTGATAAATTGGTTGGTTGCGAGATATTTCTGGACGGCATATAAAGCCAAGTCAGAGGCCCATGGGCAGCATAAAATCTCTGACACCAGGTAAGGTACTAACCACACGAAAAAATAAAAGCTACACCCAGTTAGACTGAAAACCGACTTGAGAGGATCTTTAGTAGTTTTTTTAGTAGAATTTAATTAAACAATGAAGAAGTTTTAGATTGCTGAAGTTATGGTTATGGGTGGGTTTAATATCAAGAAAATTTTGCCATAAGGCAATTTAATGAGGTCTTCGCAACGGATTTATCGGAAACTTAAAACAAATAATAAACTTGGTAAAGATCCCGTTTAAAAACATATATTTAGAGAATAAGCTGTGACCCTATCGAAGCCGAAAGGCACTTGTTCTCCCCGTCATAGCGATATTTTTTTTGTTCTACACAATACCTGGGAACCTTCTAGTTACGGAGATATTGGGGGTCAAAGTTACAACTTTGTGACAAGTTTTTTTTTAATACAACACACCTCCACGACCCCCGTACTATTCAACCCATCAATCAGCACAATGTTTTGAGTGCGTTACATTGAATCCTACCGTAAAACGTATTTTTTCGCCCCAAAAAAAGTCGTTTCCCAGCAATAATTTTTGAGTACAGTTACTTACTTTGATGTACAGCCAGACATGTCGAATCAGGTTCAGGTTTTTTAGCCATTCGGCTACGGCTACGGAACCCTAAAAACTAATTACGCTTACTAATTCATAGATATTTCTAGTATTAAATATAACCAAATGTTGTCTTCTGCAATTCATTCTGAACGCCATTTCAATAATTTAAGAAAATATAGACCACTAGCTGTTTCCCACGACTTCGTTCGCGTGAAAATTTTGATGTGTGAGAAAAAAAAAGAAAGTCAATAATATCCTTCACCAGGATATAATCTATCTCCTTGCTAAATTTCATTACGATCCGATCAGCCGTTTAGTCGTGAAAAGGTAACAAACATACAAACAAACAGTTACTATGTATGAATTCATCGTTCAATGTTTAAAATTTTGCTCCTAGAGTAAGTATAATCCTACGAGAAACCTAAACCTATCCTCATAAAACCTGTTTTCTAGTTTAAATCTACGATTAAAAATGTACCAAGCGAAGCAGCTGCAATGTTTCAGTTTGCTGTCACAGCCGCCATTTTGTAATAAACGCCGGGAATTGGGTGGCGCTTTTAGACGATAACGTGTCACTACCGCACTGTTATAATTTTCAATTTATATTAGTAGTGGGTAGAGGGAGGGGCTAAATAACAACAGTTCTATCGAAAGTTAAGCTACGTTTGCTAAGGTCGATCTGTGGATCATCATCATTATCATTTCTGCCGAAAGACGTCTACTGCTGGAGATAGGCTTCCCCTAAGTGTCGCCACATTGATCGCTCTCGTGCGACTCGCATCCAGTGGATCCCCGTAACCTTCACCAGGTCATCGGTCCACCTAGTGGGAGGCCTTCCAACGCAACAACTTCCAGTTCGCGATCGCCACTCCGTTCTGCGAGCAATGTGCCCTGCCCACTGCCACTTAATTTTGGCAATTCTTAGGGCTACGTCGGTAACCTTGGTTCTCTTGCGGATATCCTCATTTCTGATGTCTGCGGTCTATGGATGGATGACCATTATTAAAATGGTAACCCATGCGTAGCATGCCTCGGAAAGCACGTTAAGCCGTTCGTCCCGGCTGTCGTATATAAATCTTTGGCAGCCGTTACAGATAGTCTGTGGCCCGAATATCTGACAACAAGTCTTACCAAGGAGTTTCATATTAGCTAGTAACTGGGATGTGATGGTTAGAAAGGCAGCCACTCCATATAAAATACTGGTATTCAGCTGCATCTGGTTATACTGGAAGCCAACCATGACACAGTTGCTTTCTATATTTGTATGAAATAGCAGATATTTTTTGTTTTATTTTAGTGTTTGTCTCTAATAAAAAAAACATATGTCTATTATTATGAAATAAGGTATATTTTAGGAGACCCATCCTCAATAATTAAAATCCTTTATTTTACCTGTCATGCTGTATAGCTATCATATATGAATGTCTAAGTGTGCGTGTGTTTTCATCCGTCGAAAGGAGTGATCCTAATACCTACGACCTATTTATTTTGCGTTTAATATTGTGTATTTAAAGGTTACCCTAAAATAGCTCATATTGATTGCTATTCAAAACCCATTATAGCCAATCCATGGACATAATGGAGGGTTAATAAAAGCCCACTTTAAATTGAAGGAGAGATTTGTTTTTGATGAAGTTCTATAGACAAAGAGGGCTCTTCAGAATGAATGGCTGGGGTTCAAGTTTGTTATTAAACCTTTTCGGACCTTTGAGTTGTTATGAATTTTTAATTGGTTACGAGAGGTTTCGATTTTCGGTGTTTATTCGTGAGATTTAAATTTTTTCTGGGTTGAAAGAAGGGTCAAATAGGCAGACGCTAGATTGGACGGCTTCCAGTCTCCCTAACATAGTTGGGAAAAGACTAGGTAGATGATGGTCACATTTTTATGGCCATCACAAATTCTTTACACTTCAACATAACATGTTATCACGCCCGTAATCCCCAAAAGGATTAGTCAGAAGTGTACCTAATAGTACACCCACATCTCGCCTGTAGTTATGTTTAAGTCCCTTCTCATAGTGGGCGAGCCTATTGCCATCAACCGGGCCCAAATCCAAATTCAGTCGCTGCCAGTGAGAAATTTCAGATGTAAAAACACAATAACACCTGGGAATCGACCCCAAGACCTCATGCTCAGCAGTCGCCCTTGCGAACACTAGACCAACGAGGCAGCTTCATCAGATAAACAAAAGATGAACCGACAAACTACTTGTCAATAACACCATTTTGCTACTCCCAGAACTCGAACACATCTCGCTTATTATTTATCACTACGTAGTTTCCAACACACTCGGTTTATTAGTTTACTCACCGAACGACAAACAAAAGACAAGGACAGAAAAAAAGTTTGACTCAATTACTTAGCTTCGCCACTGTTTTGTTTTATAACTATTTTCTACGTCTTTTTGGAGCAGGTGGCTGTAATGTACTTTTGGTAATGTTTCTTGATTTATTTACTTTGTCCTTTTTCCGCCATCTTAACTAAATGGAAGAGTATTTGCATGTTTACTTATAGCATCAACTACCATTTTTGTTCTCCATGTAGCCTGAACTGTTTATAAGTCTAATTTGATCAAATTCTTTTTAAAAAAGGCAAAGGTATCGTCTTGGCAAGATTTCTTCTTCTTTTTTCGTATAAATATTCATCTATTCGGCCAGTTGTTAAATTAACTGATCGTGTTCGAAACACTATACTGCGTTCCAAAATAAATATAGCTGACGTGGCTCAAAAGGCTGCCCAACTCAAATGGGACTGGGTAGGACATGTCTACGCATGCTGGACAAACTGTGGGTCAAAATAGCGGGAAACTGGTGCCTTGACAAAGTGAGGCGGGGTCGTGGCAAACCACGAAGGAGATGGTGAGATACCTTCACGGTGTGCTCCACCGTGTCCTCCGGACGATCCTCGCAATGAAGACACCCGGGCGTTTCCTCCCGCCCGATTCGGTGCAGGAACCCCCCGAAACAACTGTGTCCGGTGAGGACCTGCGTCAGGTGCCACGGAGGGCGCCTTGGCGCCTCTCTAGCCACTCCTCAAGGAAGGAACTTATCACCACTATGGTAGCGTGCCCTGCACGGGGTTGCGACAGTCGCTCTTTCCATGTCGCTATGAGACCGCGGAGGAGGTCTGTCCGCTGAACGGCTATTTGCCGCGGCAGCGGAGTTTCCCCCCGACGTAAAGCCTCCGCGCGCCATTCGAGCAGGCGCGCGAAGACTATCGCCTCCAGATCCCATGGCAGCAATCCGGCAAGGAGGCTCGGCTCCTCGCCGGAGATCGTGCGGTACCCCCGGACTAGCCTTAAGGCTATCACCTTTTGGGGCGCGTTCGGGTCTGGCTGTTTGAGTTTAAATGTTTGTAAATGCACCCACGATTCAGGAGAAATTCCTAGTGTGGGACAAAGTTTTTTTTAAAAAAAAAGAAAGAAAAAAAAAACAGTTAAAATTAACGTGTAGAGCCAAAGAGATTTCTTCCGCAATATAGGTATTTTGACATTAACTTACACAGACCATTTTTAGTAGAAACGTTAGGACGATTTTTATCATCACAGTAAGTATGAAGGACGTTATTCATTTCGTTTTCTGTGACCCAATGGCGACATAAATATGCTTTTAGGAAAGTAACTTGATTTATTTCAAGAGCTATATAACAAAGTTGCTTCATCTGTCCTCAGTCCTGGTCAGCAATGTAAAGTAATCGTTTGTGAACGTCTGAAATCTGACGTATTTAAGTTTAGTCAGCTACAAAAACGTCTAATAAAAGACACGAAAAACTATTTGGAACTCGCTTGTTCGCCGGAATAAGCGGGATGGAAGATTTAAAAATACACGTGAGTGAGTGAGTATGCAATACGTAGTTTTTTAAATTGAACAACTTCCTCCACGGGTCCAATATAAATGCGAAAAAATTATCAGCTGTCCCCCACTAAATTTCAATATCTACTCGACCCAAATGATATCCCTTCTATTGGTGAGATGTTCAGTCTGGCTATAAGTCAATGAAAAAAAATTTTGGTAATTTTTTGTCTTTTTTCAGTATGCTGACGAAAAAATTACTCTTGTTCGGGTTTTTTTTTTATTAATTTTTATTATCCTTGTATGTCCCACTGCTGGGCAAAGGCCTCCCACCTATCCTTCCAGGTACTCTTCTCCTACGCCACCTCGAACCAGACTTCGTGATGCGCGTTAACGTTGACATAAACGGTTAACCAAAGTAAAAAGCTTTTCACACTTTGCAGCAGGAGTTGGTGGAAAATTCAGGAAAAATCTGTAATTTTCTTCCTACGCCCTTCGTTCCCTTATCATGAATATTGGCTTTAAATTGCACTCATATTTTACAAACTTTTTTTGTATCCGCCTTTCTAATTCCGTTCTGGTTTCCTTTTGTAAGTTATCTTGACTTTTCTTACCGATTCAAGCACATAGGGTCTGAAACAAAGAAAAATAAATCTTATTACATATATATATAACAATGTAATGTAATATATAATATAACATAATGCCGGCTACCGGATAATACCGTGAGGTTCTTCAGAAAGATCAGGTGCGTAGTAGTCGCAATCGGCGTGCTTGTATATGACCAGATGTGTATGAACGTGGACGAGGCAAAAGGAGTATGTAAAAATCGTAGCAGGCAGCGTTCTGTGGTTTCTTGCCTACCCCCATCGGAAAAACGCTTGAGTGTACGTATAGCATAATGAGCCCATAATGTTCCCACTGCTGGGACACAGGCCTCCTCTCTATGAGAGGGAATGGGCTATAATCCACCACGCGGGCCCAGTGCGGGTTGACACATCCATACGTAAACTCTCTCTTGGAGAGCAGCGGTGGCCCAGTGGGGCGGTCCCGACTTACGAGCAGTAAGTCGTGGTTTCGAATCCAGCCAGACGCATTACTTTGTGTAATTTATTTCATCACCACTGCTCTCAAAACGGTGAAGGAAAACATCGTGAAGAAACCGGCATGTCCAAGAACCAAAAAATTCGAAGATTTGTAACATCCCGCACTGGGCCCGCGTGGTGGATTATAGCCCATTCCCTCTAATAGAGGAGGCATGTGTCCCAGCAGTGGGAATATTATAGGCTGATTATGCTAAGCATCCATCCGAGGACCGACCGCGGCAAGCGTAGCTTATCCACGAGCCTTTCCAAATAATTAAATTGAGGCTTGAAAGATAAAAAATACCTTCAAGAAATCAATAAAACACCAGACGTACCTTAATATGTTTTAAAAGAAACTAAAGTAGTTGAGGCCTTTTATTCAAAAATTTTAGGCCCTTTTATTGGACACGCACCACATACTTTTATAACCAATATTGGCTTTAATACTGGCCAACATTAGACCTGAATATTTTAAGGATACCAAAGAATACCCATAGCTTTCATAAAATAAATGTAGCACAAAGGAAAAGGAATTTGCTATGAAAGGAATTTCTCTGGTTGACCAAATAAGAAATATTTAAGGGTATAAAGAGAACGACGATTTGTCCCGTGATAAAATAATCCCTTAGTTATCTTATACGAGCAAAATACGAAATAAAAGATCGCCTTATTGGTATGTCTTAGAACCAAGAATATGAAGAGACTGCAGGTGTATGGTGGAAGACAGCCCCTCTCGTAGGGGGCCATTGCGAGTCAAGCAGAGTATAAGTTCACCAATTTTTTTTTGTATTTTTGACCAATACTCTATTCCACATTCTGGGCAATGGGTGGAACAAGGCTTTTAATGATGATTGAATACAATGCGAACATATATTTTGATATTTCTGAAATATTAGAAATTAATGCAGTGATTTATAATCATATAAAATCAAATTAAATATTTAGTTATTTTTTCTTGTTTTTTATGTGTACAACACACACTTTTTCTTATTAGCTTGTAAAAACTCGTTGAGTGTAGCTCGGTTTTTTTCCCATTTTTATTGAAATACTAGCTGTGCCCCGGTTTCACCCGCCGCTTCTGACTTGTTTTTTTTTTGCTCGGCTCCTATTGGTCGTTGAGTGGTGTTATATGGCCTATAGCCTTCCTCGATAAAGGGAATATCCAACACTATTTTTTTTTTTTAATTCGAACCAGTAGTTCCTGAGATTAGCGCGTTCAACCAAACAAACAAACTCTGCTTTATAATATTAGTATAGATAAGTGAAATCCATATTTTACTTTCCTTCTTTGTTTTATTACAAACAATGATGACGATGAATAATGATGCGTATAAAAACTCAACTTTACACCCTTAAGACATAACTAAGCTCCTTACACACTATTAAAACTTGCACACACGCACGACCACATTATAAATCAAAATGATTTTAATAAACCCTCCCTCTCTCTATGCTGGAATTCCTACCCCCCAGTTGAAACGAGGGCAAGAGCCCATATTTCTTTCAGCAAGAAATACCTACGCTATATCCAGTGAAGTGGGTAGGTACTATGTAACGGCCTAGAAAACCATTTACTTTGAGGCGAGCTTTTCTAAAAGACATTTTTATTCTTGAGCTGAATATGTGGTTTTTCTTCGTGAATAATACGGTGGCGGGAAATTTAAAATTTTAATTTTAGACTCGGAATTAAAAATGTGGATGGGGCTGGCTGTGTAGTTTTTGAATGAAATAAGGACACTAGAAGATGTACTCGTTTGAGAAGGTTGCTGATAAGTTTCACAATATTTTAATGGTTTTGGGAGTACTGATAGAGGGCAAGACCTCTTGGAAGGGCTTGGGAAATGTCTTTGCTCAGAAGTGGGACAGAATGAGGTAGCCAAAAAAATTTAATAATGTTAGTAGTCATTTCGGGATACTGTTTTAATCAATGTACACGTACCAAATTATTCATCATTATCATCTGCCTAGCCTTTTCCCAACATAGTTGGGGTCGGCTTCCAGTTAAACCGGATGCAGTTGTATACAAGTATTATACTTGGAGGACTGCCTATCTGACCCCCACAACCCAGAAACTATACACACTATTAAAATAACATATACAACATTAGTTTTAGTATATGCGAAACCTGATACACCTGTCTAGTATTTTTATGTAAAGAATCTATGTACAAAATTTCAAAACTGTATCATGAAAAATCAAATAGTTATAAGCATGTTCTGTTACCTAGTTGTCCGCACAAAAACGTGGTTAACACGCAGCGCGAGCCTCCAGCTTCGTCTTGAGCTCATTGATAATAATAATTTGACAGTAGGGACCCAAATTATTGCGATAGGTACTCAAAGTTGCTCGGTATCCAACTTTTAAGTTTTTTAAATATTTTTGGTAAAAAATATAACATGGTTTAAAAATTATTGGAATCGATTCAGTTACTTATTCTGAACAAACTATATTCAGGTTTCGCATTTACTAAAAATAATGTTGTATACTACATTAGGTACATTACACTTCTTGTCTAGTCTAGACTAGCCTAGTGTAAAAACGGGCATAAGTATATAAACACATCATATTATGAACTCTATATGTAGTAAAATCTGCATTGTTACCACCTAGAAAACCAAAACAAAAAATAGAGAAAGAGGGTTTTGTTTTTTTTTTGGTTCGATTTGTCTGCTCATAAACACCCACCCGCAATAACTTCAGATTATCCGTGATCATGGTGCTTGCAATAGCGCCGAAATATCGGGAACTCAAAGAAAACAGCAAACATGGTAATACTACGGAGTATTACCATGTTTGCTGTTCTAGTCTAAATAATAAACTAGAAAACGATTTAATAAGTAAAAAAAGATTTAAAAGAAGACATTTTTATTCCAGCCAGAAGCAAATGCAAACTTTTTGCTGATGTTCCATATAGTAGCGAGAAAATTCAAGTTTAACCACACTGTGTAGAGGAGTTAAGTTTTTTCCTTTTAAAGTACTTTTTGTTACATTTTCTCGACAAAGTAGGACAAGTGAGTTACTTTGTCGCATATATAAACGTACCTTAGTCACTACTCATTTCTAAACCTTAGACTACCAGGAAACAGTACATACTATTTGTTAATTACTATTTTAATTTTATTTTTCCAATTTTATTACCAAATGTGTTTTGATTTTTTTAAGTGCTACTATGACTTTGTTAATTTTAATTTTATTTTTCCAATTTAATTTTATTACCTTAACATGTTTTGATTTTAATTTTTAAATGCTACTATATCTTTGTTAGCTTAGTTATACATTTTATTAAGCATGCTGTGGTCTCCTGTAAGTGAAGGAGTACACCTACGTGATTCTTTGTCGTCGGTTATTTATTTCGTGTGTTTGTGTACATCCTTTGTTGGAGATCCTAAATAAATAAACAGAAAAACTGTAACACCTCTCAGATGGACAATCCACACTAGATAACCATCCTCTCTTCTGCTTTTACAAACTACTGTTCTTAAACCGCAGGCTTCCTTCAATCATGCTCGCACTAAATATTCTATCAACCATCCGTGCACCACAGTCACTCAAGCAACGTCTACGCATATACACCTAATCACATTTTGTTCATACACAGTCTCCAGCTACTCACACGCGTTTTAATATTTCCACAATAATTTTTGTTCTTTTAATATTTTTTATGTTTTAACTTAGTTTCCTGCACTATTCTTATCATGCAAAACTATCACATTTAAAGTAGGACATAGGCATATAGCTGCGGGAGGGGGATACAGGTTCTTATAGAGATCTACTTCAGGCACCAGTCTCTCACAAAGTTAATTTCATGTTCGTGCGCCTCTGTTACCCTAGCATTAAGTAACTTGTGTAGAGAAAATAAATTAGTTATATTATTATATTATCATACATTTTTGTGGACATTAAGGGTCAAAATAAAGTCAGATTTTTTTTTTCTTATGGGAAATCATCCAATGACTCCATCCGCTCTGAGCGGAGTGTAAGGGAGTATCAGAGTTTTACTGACTAAAACCCATCCATTAAATGCCTTCTTCTTCCATACTTCTCTATTACTTATCATCTCAGCATTCACCTCCTTTCTAGCTATATCATCCTTCACACAGTCCATCCATCGTTTCTTTGGTCTTCCTCTACTCTGATAGCCATCCACATTCATACTCAAAACTTTCCTCACGACATTTTTCTCATTCCTCCGCACCACGACAACCGATTACCACACAACTTTTCAGTCACTGGCACTACTTTCAGTTATGTTTAGCCCAAAATTTAGCAACGCGAAGACCGCTCACAGTCACTGATTTTCAGCTACAACCTATGGGCGTAAAAATGTTTATTTATTTAACTATTTATGTACACACAGAGTTGTGAGAACATCGAAGAAATAATAAGTTTGTAACAGCATACAAGCCATTGGTAAAGTACGTCGTCATACGCAATAACGTGGATATTTACAACATCTTAGAGCAATTAAAGAAAGTCATGACGGATCAGAAATAAGCATGGCCTTCATTGAACGCGGGAAGAAAAAATAATCTCAATGATAACCTCAAGAAAAACATTGAAGAAGACTTTGAAATTATCTATAATCTTCGTCGAGTATATTTTATTTTTCCTGACTAATGATCTGGTCATTTAAATTATTTATATTTAAACCAACCGAAGGAAACATTTCTTTAAAGCAATTTATTCCGTCAGATGCTTCTTTTAAATCCGATTTGAAGAATCCCCATGTTGTTACAGTCAATAAAGATATGCAAATATGGGATTATTTGCTTTTTTCTTTATAACATTGTACAAAGAAAATGCATCTGTTTGCAACAGAATAAAGACGATTTCGGTATCAACAGGGTCAGTAATTATTAATGGTAGATACTTTTGTGGTTTCTTTGAAATACATGGTAACAATCACGCGAATTCCCATGATCGGAAAGCCTAAGAAGCTGATGATTATTTTAGTCACATTTTCAAATTGTGAAGAAACCAGCATGTCCTAGAACTAAAAATTCAATGACTTGTGACATCTACAAACCACACTGGGCCCGCGTGGTGGATTATAGCCCATTCCCTGTCATACAGCGGAGGCCGTGTGTCCCAGTAGTGGGAACAATGTTGGCTGATTATGCGCTATTCTTGTGCTTATGCTTCAAATTGCTAACCTTTCTCAAAAGTGTCAGTAACATCATTGGCGTTAATAAAATCTAAATTAAAATTTTAATCTTGTTACAACGGCACGTAATATCAGTTGCGACAAAGATTCCTAAGAAATTATAATTAATTAAATCCATTTTCTCTTAACGAACCTTGTTACGTTACAAAGACAGTCAGAAGTTTAATTTTGTCTATACTAATATTATATATTATTTTTGTCTATATTGTTAGCCTGCGTCATCCCACTGCTGGGCAAAGCCCTCTCTCCATGACTTCCAAATTCTTCGATCCAGGGCCAATGTGACCACTGGTTGTTAGTTTTGTCCAGCTCGTCCCGCCATCTCCTGCGAGGTCTACCTCGTCGCCTTCTGGCTGTGTCAAGGCGGTATAAAATACGCGTACGTTCTTAGTCATTATGGGTAGTCGAAATCAGAAAATTTTACTAAGGCGTATCGTATTACATATTAACTGGGTTATGGAGGTCGTTCACAAGTAAAATATAGGTATTGAGCTGCATCGAGTTAGACTGGAAGCGGACCCCAATCATCTGTCTCTTGTCCTTATCCCATTTTATTTGGGGTCGGCGCATCATGTGAAGACATGCTGCTAATTCTTCCACATTATTATTACTCGTCATTTCATCAGTCACCTCCTTTCTAGCCATAATATCATCCTTCACACATTCCATCAGCGAACCCCATCACCATCATTCTCTTGCCCTTATCCCTATGTATTTGTCTTCTTCTTCCTTAATTCCCTATTACTCGTCATCTCATCAGACACCACCTTTCTTGCCATATCATCCTTCACACAGTCCTTCTATCGTTTCTTTGGTCTTCCTCTACTCTTACACCCATCTCAAAACTTTCCTCACGACATTTTCCGCATCACCAGCCCATACCACGACAACCGATTACCACACAACTTTTCAGTCACCGGCACTACTTTCAGTTATGTTTAGCCTAAAATTTAGCTACGCAAAGACCGCTCACAGACACTGATTTTCAGTTACAACCCATGGGCAATATTTTTCTTATTTCTCCGCATCACACGGGACGTACCAAATAAACCGATTACCACAACTTTTTAGTCACCGGCGCCACTTTCAGACTTCCTCTTATGTACTCCTTTCTTATTTCTTAATTTATCCGTTCACGTAACACCTCACGGGAACCACAATATTGTTGGGAAAAGAGGGACTAACAATATTGTAACTAACTAACTAACTATATAACTTCTCAGTCGGGCAGGTACTTTTCTTTATGTTTAATGTTCTCAATGAAAGATGCTGATGATGTTCCCAGAACGGTAAAGGGAATGAAGGCCTGGGTCCCAGCATTGGAAATAAAATATGCTTGTGCAAGAAATAAAACCCTCGTTCCGAAACCTGCGGATCCATAATACACCATGCTGCCAGTCTTTTGGGCACTATTTCCGTAGACACCAACGCGGAAATTTTTTTGACGCCCCTTAACTGCTTTAAACATGTACTTACATATTTATTTTTCTCGTTACTTTATTTGGTCTTCCTTTCTTTCATTAATTTTCAAATCACTGCGAGGGTTCTAAAATCCATCCAATTATGTCCCTGATCAGAACAGCTAGTTAATTATTCATCGTCCCCTAATATCTTGAGCCTTCGAAGTTTATTTGCGACAAATTGCTTCGGGGTCCGCCATTTTATATCCGACGATATGGGAACGATACGATGCGCGAAGTTTCTTGGTTAATCCCTTGGCCTCGACCCACATGCTTAAGCGACACGCGTCTTTCTACAGCGACTGCGGAAGACAAATCAAAGAAGTTGTTAACAGCATGCCACGATTTACTGGGACATGACTTGCAGAGGGATGGTAGTCACGTCAGAGAAACAAAAGAAGCGCTTGTCACTTGACGGTAGTCGCATCGTCCGAGGTTGTGAACAGTAATAAAACGGCATCATATAGAACACATACATTAGGCTATGACGGTGAGCATAATCTACAAATGTGTGAGTGAAAGTTAAACTAAATAAAATAACTAAAAAGGATTTGCGAATGTAAGCGTTAAATGTTGTTTCTCTTTTCATCATCATCATTTCAGCCGAAACACGTCCACTGCTGGACATAGGCTTCCCCCAAGTTTCTTTTTTCAGGTAAGTTTAATAAAATTGTACCGAGTTTTAATTGTGCAATGGTAAATGTTGGAGGCACATCTCTTTTCAGAACAACTCAATAATAGGTTATATTTCAAAATTGAAATTAAATTTGAATCGAATTTCCAAAAACGATTATAGAACTAAACTAAACTATAAAATCACACACAACACACACATATTTTAATTTAGCAGCTATTTTAGTAGGTATTGATTGAATTTAACTTTTTAAGAATTTGTAAAATAATTTCAGCAATCATCATATGCCTAGCCTTTTCCCAACTATGTGGGGTCGGCTGCCAGTCTAACCGGATGCAGCTGAATACCAGTATTTTACATGGAGCGACTGCCTATCTGACCTCCACAACCCAGTTAGTACTGGGTAATACGATTCATTTTAGCAATACTGTTAATTAATGTCCTTGAAGTACAGTTTTGAGAACTCATTAATTTTCCGAATTCATTGACCTCATTACTTTTACCACTAATTTACATAAGACCAGGTATCGTCGTAAATATCTTAAACAAATATTATTAACACGTCAATAAATAATACAAACAGACGCTCCGTAAAGTGTAAACGGTTTGTTTTTGAAAACAATAAATACAATATTATCGTATCTTTTTAATTCAGTAAGAAATATAAACATTATTTAGTAAGCTTATTTTGAAACCAGAAAAAAGTATTTCGAGGAATAAATTAAAAGCATTGTATTGTATTAAAAGTCTTATTTACATAAATGGATTGCTGCGTACAGGGAATGTAATTTTACATTGAAATAAGGAAACAGTAAATGAAAAAAAAAGTACTGATGACCTTTTTACTTATATTCAGGTTATATTAATTTTAATTCGATTTTACTTTTGAAGCTTTATCTACGAAGAATCCCGATGACACAATGCTACACTACCAACATTACAATAATAACTATGTAAGATAACGAACTACCAATAACTTCATGTTGTATCCGTTATAATTGAATTAATCCATGTTTGATCAGTTTGAAAGGATCATTGTTATATTAGACGCGCCATTGATTTGCTTCCATTGATTAATTTGTTCACTGATGTATAACTTTATGGCTCTGAAGGGCTGTGGTTTGCTTACGGATTGCTAATTAAGACTTGTCAATTATTACCTTGCTATCATCAGCTGCGAAGCCTATTCTGAACTATATTAAAATTTGGGTCGGCTCAAACTCAAAAGTATTTATTTCAATTAGACCATAACAGGCACTTTTGAATGTCAGAAAAATGGCTTCCAGTCTAACCGGGTGTAGCTGAATATCCGTATTTTACATGGAGCAATTGCCTATCTGACCTCCCCAATTCAGTTAGTAGTGGCCGGAAAGTCTCACAACCAGTCTTTACTGTTTGTCAGACTTTCGGGCCACTGACTACCTTTAACGACTGTCAAAGATCTACAAATGATAGCTAGGACCAACGGTTTAACGTGCTTCCCGCGGCATGGAGGAAACTAGGAATGTCATGGTCATCCATCCACCGACCTTGGCAAGCGCGGCTTAACTTCGAAGATCGACCTGCGCGGCTGTTAGGATAAAGGGTGTAAATAGACCCTTAACATAGCCAAAAGGCACTTGTTTTCCCCATCTTTTGCGATATCTTTTGGATTTGAATCAAAAGTACATAGATAGTTTATAGCTTGGATTAACACAAAGGATAATTTTTATCCCGGTAGTACGATCCCGTGGGCGTAAGCTAGTCATTTATACAAAAAAGGCCCTGAACCCTGGGTTGACTGGCAGAGAATGCCCATTTCCCGCGGCTCGGCTCGCGTGGTACTTGGAATAACAAGTATCCCATTTTTTAGCCCAGTTTAGGCCTATCTGAAAGGTAAATATCACGGCAATCCGTTCAGCCAACAGACGTGAGAATCAGGCAAACCTACTTTCTCATTTGTAATTGGTTAGGATGGTTGGATGCAAGAGAATGATGATGTCATAGGGTGTGTATCTTAGACGCGGACGAAGTCGCAGGCAAATGCTAGTTCGAAACGCGTCAAGCGTCATTTTTCTTTTGTTCTGTCTTTTGTCTTATGTGTTTTTGTTTATTTGGTTTGTACAGTGGTAATAAAAAGAAATTAAAATATCAGTTTCTCTAGTCACCACTGCTCAATTTTCATACAAGTCAGATCACACAGCAATATCGACACTTCGCCGATACACGTTTATGTGAACTAGAGCCTGAAAGTGCATGCAACTATGGCAGAGCTCCGATATATCGAACCAAATAAATTGACTTCCCGATTGTTTTTTTCAGAACAGATATTCAACTTTTATGTTGCAACCTTTTTGAATTTTAATTGGTAGTTGGAATAAAATTACTTATCATCATCTGCCTAACCTTTTCCCAACTAATAGCCAACTTTGCTTACACTCATCAAAAACTGCTCTAATGTCGAAAAACTTTTTTTGTATGGCCCCTAAGATTTACAACAAAATACCTCAGTCTTACAAAGCTCTAACCACAAATTTATTTAAAAACAAGATTCGGAATTTATTAACAGACAAATGTTACTATAATATAAATGACTTCCTATCGGATACCTTTTGATATATTTTATCTAATGACATATTTTACCTTTTGATACATTTTTACCTATTGACATATTTTACCTTGCGATATATTTTTTATGTTTTTATTTTTATGTTTTAACCTTTTGACATATTTACCTTATATTTCATTCTATTCTCATGACAATTGGACAATTTGTATTTTTTATTTTATTTTTTAATTGTATTTGTAATATGAGAATAATATGCCAACATTAGTTATTATGAATATATAGTTACCTAAAAAAAATGGCTAAAATAGAAATGTTTTAAATTGTAAAGAAATACCAAATTTGTACACCTCATGGTAAAACATGTACGGACCTACCCTACCCTACTCACTAAGATCTTGCATGCTCAATTTGTGTGTAAACGCATGTTTTTAACAAATAAATTATCTTTATCTTTAACTATATTGGGGTCGGCTTCCAGTCAAAGCGGATGCAGCTGAATACCAGTATTTTACATGGAGCCACTGCCTATCTGACCTCCACAAGCCAGTTAGTACTAGGTAATACGATACCCCTTGGTAAGACTGGTTGTCAGACTTCAGGCCACTGATTTTCTGTGATGACTGTCAAAGATCTACAAATGACAGCCGGGACCAATGGCTTAACGTGCTTTCCGAGGCACGGAGGACACTCGGTATGTAATGGGCGGTCACCCACCCACAGACCAACCTAGGCAAGCACGGCAAACCTAAAGATCGACCCGAGTGGCTGTTATTATTTAGCCACGAGCTCCTCAATTACGTGTGTATAAAAATATTCCCTTAACTAACATAACTTGATATCCCCGAAGGGTTAGGCGAGGTGTTGTGAAATTTTTGCAGTCAAATTTCTTTAAATGATTTTAAACCATAAAATGTTGGCGGTTAAGTTCAAAATCAAATGAGAAAATTTGACAGTTTGTGGTAACTTGATGCTCTGGCGACAGTAGATAAAATAAAGTAGTTGGGACACATTTAAAAAAAAAACATCAGTTATAGTCTTCAGAGATAAGTGTTTGTGAAATTTAAAGCGCATTGTCAGAAAAAGAGACGTTGCAATTAATAGGGAAGAGACTTCCTTATTCCAGCCATTTTTTTTACGAAGGGGTAGAATGGGTAAGAATAATATTTCAAACCTACTAACTCGACTGGCGAAGCCAAATTATCGGATATAATTCTATTTGCTGATGATACTTCGCTAATTTTTAAAATAGTTAGAAAAGAAACGAACGAACATGTCAACGAAAGTCTAACCGTACTCTCGAAATGGTTCGCAGCTACCAGGAGGAGGTTAGGAGTTTCTTGCCGGTTCTTCTCCATAGGAAACGACCAACCCGAACCGTGCACCTTTTTTTCCATGTTTTTTAAGTGCCCATCTGCCTATGTGAAATAAAATATTTTGATTTGATTTGAAGTATGCGTGTACAGTCCCCAGGGACTGTACAGTCGTACTTCGCCAGTTTTGTAACAGTATATACTAGGTGATGAAGCTTTTACCATTTACCGGCCACAAATCCAGACACCATGGCTTCTACTGATAAATTCCTGATGGAAAAAACCCAGTAAAACTTTGTCTAAAGTCCAGGTTACCTCACGATAAAAAAACTTAATTTACACTAAGCTGATATTTAGCATAAGTATAAACAGCCTATAATGTTGCCACTGCTGGGACACACAGCGTCCTCTCTATGAGAGGGAATGGGCCAGGGTGGGTTGGTATATAACACATGTCTTCGAATTTTTGGTTCTGGGTAACCGGCATCGGTTTCCTCATGATGTTTTCCTTTTCAGAGCAGTGGTGATGAAATAAATTACACAAAGCATTGCGCTTGCCTGGGTTCGAGCCTACGACTAACTGTTCGTAAGTCGGGGCCGCCAATACTGGGCCACCGCTGCTCTCAGCTGATTTTTATTTAAGTAGAAATAATAAATTTGGAAACAAGAATTTCAAGAGACCTGACCTCCGAATGAGTCACGTAAGACAATAACGAAGAAATAAGCATTGACTAATAGAAAGGGCAACATTATCCGTTGTTGCGACCACCATCATCTCCTGCCCTTATCCTAATTTATTTGGAGTGGGCACAGCATGTCTTCTTCTTCCATACTTCTCTATGACCCGTCATCTCAGCAGTCACCTCCTTTCTAGCCATATCATCCTTCACACAGTCCATACATCGTTTCTTTGGTCTTCCTCTACTCTTATAGCCATCTACATTCACATCCAACCACGTTACTGCGACCACCAATGTTTTATTTATCATAATTATTACATTTAAAATGTAGTAATCATGGCTTAACTGTTTCACTGTTCATTGTTCTATTTAGACTTCGGTTTATAATGCAATTCAAATCATAGCTTGCCAAATTTTGAATCAAGGATTCACCCAAGGCAGTTTTATTTTTTACAATGACAACACTAATTTGTTTTGGTAGTGGTCGCAAGCGTCACTGCTGTGCTCTATCCTGAATAGCTTTTAGGCAAAGGTGTATCTATTGGTGCACCCACATTTTCCCAGTTATGTTTAAGTACCATGTAATAGGGGGCCATGTAGAAGAACGCTCAGGCTATATACTTTATTCAAAAGGAGAGACAGGAGGGCAACGAGGCGTCGGCTTCCTTATAAAAACCCACCTGAAAAAGCATATAAAAGATTTTGTTGGAGTGTCGGACAGAATAGCAATCCTGAACATTAATATACCCAGCTATAAAAAGACCTGGTCCATTATACAGATTTATGCACCAACTGAACAAGCAAATAAACTAGAACTTCTAGCATTCCATGACAATCTGTCAGAAATACTAACAACATCCTCAAGCAACTATATTATTCTAATGGGAGACTTCAACGCACAAGTTGGAGTAAAACAGAGTCCTGAGGAACGAATAATCGGACAATTTGGACATGGGAAAAGAAGCATAAATGGCCAGAAACTTATAGATCTTTTACTTGCACAAAATTTGTATCTCCTAAACAGCTTATTCAAAAAGAACAAGAACAACAAATGGACTTGGAGGTCCCCAGATGGTAATCATAGAAACGAAATAGACTATATTATTAGTAACAACCCAAAATCATTTGCGGATACATCAGTCTTACAAAAATTAAACTTTAATACGGATCACCGCTTAGTCAGAAGCTCTCTGAAATTAAAACCCCCAAAAATACCCAGAAGACACATTAAGAATACAAAAAACATCCTACATCAAGAAAATTACAAAGAAATTTCTCAGTCCCTAGCAGGAAATCGGTCAGAGATAACAAATGAAGACACTGGAATTGAAGTAAACTACAACATGTTAGAGAAACAACTAAAAACCCACACTACAAATAAACCCAGGAAACATAAATATGAATTAAGCCAGAAAACACTACATCTAATTGATGAAAGAAAGCGCCTCTTATCAGGACCCTTTAAAAAGAGTAGTATCAAGCAAATAACAGAAATTAGTAAGGACATAAAAGAGAACATCAGGAAAGATCGAAGACATAAAAGACTACATACTCTCGAAAGGCATATAACCAAAACAGGAGGAGTACGCAAAGCTTGGAAAGAATTGAGAGAAGTAAGTAAGGAATGGATACCAAAGGTGAAGGGCAAAAATAACACTGTGACAAAAAGAGTAGACATAATTGAAACAGCAACACAATTTTATAGAGAACTATACGCAGACCATTGCCCCCCGTTTCATCCAGTCAGTGGGAGTTTATCACAACTCCGCTTAACAGAACTTGAACCCGAACCAGAAATATTACAGAGAGAGGTGGAAATAGCAATTAATAGTCAAAAGATGGAAAAAGCACCAGGTCCTGATAAAATCTCCAACGAACTGTTGAAAGGATCCGCAGAGGAACTAGTCCCTATACTAACAAAATTATTCAACAGAATTATGTTTAACCAGCACATTCCTGCACAATGGGAAACTTCACACATCATTCTGCTTCACAAAAAAGGGCCGAAAGATGACATAAGTAACTACAGGCCTATAAGCCTTATGTCCAACTTGTACAAAATATTCTCGAAAGTTATTCTTGAAAGAATAAGCGTGAAACTGGAGGACAATCAACCAATAGAACAAGCCGGCTTTAGGAGAAAATTCTCGACAATAGATCACATACACACTGTGAAACAGATATTGCAGAAGTACAATGAGTACAATAAAACACTGTATATGGCGTTTATTGACTACAACAAAGCGTTTGATAGCATAAGTCACGAAGCTATATGGGAAAGTCTGGCTGCCCAAGGCATACCTGGAATATATATTGAACTAATCAAAACTATATACTCGAACACCAAAGCAAAAATACAGTTAGAAGAGACAGGGCCCGAGTTTAAAGTTAAGAGAGGCGTCAGACAAGGCGACCCAATGTCACCCAAATTATTCTCTGCAGTCCTGGAAAATGTATTCCGGAAACTGGATTGGTCTCACCTGGGTCTCAACATCGATGGACGGAAACTAAATCACCTCAGATTCGCAGACGACATAGTCCTATTCGAGGAAAACCCAAATCATCTTGAGCTCATGATCCAAGCTTTAAGCAAGGAAAGTGCCTTGGTGGGATTGTCCATGAACACAACAAAAACAAGACTGTTAACCAATTCGGAAAAAAAACCAATAGAGGTAGATTCAAAACCACTTGAGTATGTAGATGAATACACATATCTAGGCCAAATAATAGCACCAAAAGATCAAACCAATAAGGAAATTAACACAAGAATAGCAAGTGGTTGGAGAAAGTATTGGTCACTAAAAGAGATCATGAAATCCAGAGACTTAGGAATCGCTATAAAGAGAAAAGTTTTCACCATCTGCATACTACCCTGTATAACATACGGTTGTGAAACATGGGCACTGACGAAACAACACAGAAACAAATTGCAATACTGCCAAAGAGCCATGGAACGGAGTATGACAAACATACGAAAAGCAGATCATGTAAGAAACGAACAATTGAGAGCAAAAACCAAGCTACCGGACATCTTGACCAGGATTGACCAACAAAAATGGAGATGGACTGGCCACATGATGAGAGCAAATTCAGAGAAATGGAGTAAAGTAATGACCGACTGGTATCCAAGGGACAGTAAGCGCAGCAAGGGGAAACAGAAAAGAAGATGGGAAGATGAGCTTAGGCAAACAGCGGGCCCCAATTGGAGGAGAGTGGCTCGTGACAGAAAACAGTGGAAGGAGCTAGAGGAGGCCTTTGCCAAAAGGCACACTGAATTGAGGGACATATTATAGCAACAGATAAAGAAACAGAAACAATTCAGAATAAAAGGGCAATTTATTATTATTATTTATTATTATAATAGGGGGCGAGCCTACTATCATCATCATTATCATCGTCATCAGCCTATAGCAGTCCACTGCTGGACATAGGCCTCCTCAATCGCACGCCATTCAACTAGATTTTCAGCTAATCTCATCCAGTTGCTACCAGCCACTCTGCGAAGATTGTCACTCCACCGTGCCTTAGGGCGTCCCACCTTACGTTTGCCAATTCGCGGTCTTTGCTCAAGAATACGTTCACTCCAACGGTCATCGGTTCTATGGCTTATATGACCGGTCCATTGCCACTTCAGCTTACTTATTCTGTGAGCTATGTCGACAACTCTGGTTCTCTGTCTGATAAAAAGAAGCTAGGGGCATAAAAGTAAAAAAAAAACTGAGTGACTAAACACTATGGGCTTGGACACTCCCTGGGGGTACGAGCCTTAAAGCTCATCTAGCGTAGACGTAGCTTCATATGCATATTTACATCAGAACTATAAAATTATTCCAACACTCCTATCGAAACGAAAACAACAAATTTGAATTTCATGTTTTAATTGAATGTTTTTGGCATAATTTTATTCAATGGCCGTTGAGAAAGATCAGGTGTTTGCTGTCACAAACTCATTTACAAGTCTTTTTCGAATTTGAGTTTCGTTTCACAGTTTCCCTGTTTCAAGTTCCTCTACATTAGCTATTCGGGGACACGTTTGTTAATCAAATGTTGAAGTGAGATTGTGTTGATTATCTCATCACGATGTTCGTATCTGCTTTACAAAAATGCATCTATAGGTTAGTTTATAACAAGAAAACATCAACATGTTTCTCATTAACTTTAAGACATAGCGTGATCAGCCATTTCATTCCCATACCTTTACGAATGTGACGAATTTGGATAGGCACACAAACTGGATTAAGATATAGGAGTACTCCTATCCTGTTAGTACGTTCCCATGGGATTATTTACGACTTTCACTAGAGTGAAGCCGCTGGCAAAAGCTAGTTATAAATAAATCTGCAAATATAAGGTCTATCTTTTCATACACGAAAAATTTTAAGAGTAACTTCTATAAGTAATAAAGTCGCCATAGCAACGAAAAAAAAAATTATCTGAGTGTTTTTTTTGTTACGAAATTATTATAATTCTAAATGTTTTTGAGACTTTTTGCATAAAACCTTTACTCCTATATTCTAACAATGACAGTAGGTAAATACGACGTAGTAAACTAGCGTATGGATGTTAAAAATGCCAGTATTTATTTTGTGGGTCAAGTAATTTTAAAATATTTATTTTTTATAAAAAAATATACACAGATAAAAAAAAATCTTTTGAAATGGCTTCGTTATAGCCGTTAGATGATTCTCTGAAAATATTTAGTGTATGAATAGTTAGACCTTATATACCTAAGAATCACCACAAACTAATAAATTGGCAAGCGAAGTCGGTATCGATAAAAGGCGCATTTTAGCTGCGTGGATTCAGTTCTTTGACAACGTGGGTCTACGTTTCCACTGTAGTACACACTACACACCCTCAACTATGTACAGCTGTAGCGTGCCTTTCCCACCGCGGCAAAGTCTTAGGTTTATATTCGTGTATAGCGTGTACCGCATGCACAGCGTGCATGTCGTTGACAGCGTTGAGCTATGTGAGCGCCTTATTCGAGCAAGCCACGCATGTACTAAGGACATCATTTGATGCATAGCGTGTCCGTGGTTTTCAGTGGACACAATTTAAACGATAAACGGGTGAACCGATTTGGACGCGGTTTTTTTATTGAGTTAGGCTGTTGATAGTCATTGGAAAAATATGAAAGGTTGCCACCTGATACCTGGGTATAATGTCCGCGTAAATCGTATAGTGCGGTGATCAGCGAAGGCCTAGACAGCTGAATTTCGATTTCAGCGTTTTTCATATTTTTCCAATGACTTTCAACAACTTGTGATTATAGCTAATGGCTGCGGTAGCAAAACGTGGACAACGTGGCCTGCTTGATAGTAAAGCCGAAAACCCGTCATGATGGTTGAGGCCTGTGTCACAGCCGTGAAAACTTGAAAGGCTGATTATGATAAACAGCCCAAACAAAACAACGAATCACAAAGAAAGTAAACCGTGAATAACCATTACACATACTTTAAACACACTTTTGTTATTCCAGAATAATGATATGCGATTATTGGGTATTCGGTCCATTGAACAAGGTCGCTTTTGAAGTAATGCTCCACATTATTACCTTATTTATGCTCTTTCGAGCGCGGTGCTCGTATTTCCCGGGTCACGTTTACTTAAATAATTGACGAAGTAAGTCGTGGCTGGAGGATTACAGTGGAACAGATTGATCTTCGATGTGTAGCAATACTTGCCGAGCTCGATCCGTGGGTGGGTGATGATGAAGTTCAATACTTTGCGAGACCTCCCACCGTAGGCAAGGATTTATTTGACGGACGAATCGACAAAATGACAGATAGTGCAAAGAAATCTGTCATTGTGTCGACACAATATGTCATTTTGTCGATTCTTCCGTCAAATAAATCCTTGTCTACGGTGGTCATGCTACGGGGGCACTCCGTGCTTCTGAAAGCTTATTGAGCCGTAGGCATTCGATGTTTGACTACTGTTATAAATTTACTAAGTTGTGGTTAAAATCTTATAACTTAGAATAAACACATACAGGGTGGCGCCGACAATACGACAATAGTAATGAAATCACTGCTAATACTAGTTCATAAGAATATTTTGAAACTATCAAATAAATCTTAAAATCGAAATGAAAAAAAAAGATAAAACAAATTAAATAGTATAAAACTGTTAACGATATACAACACCACTTATAAATATTGGTTTACTAACCTTAAGTATAATTTGAACTGTTTCGCGCCTGGAAATAAACTATAAGGAACGAATTTGGCCAAAGTTTTTGAAGTAGCGAGTTGGTAACATGTGTTTAGTATTTATACCGATGTGGAAGTCATTAACCTGTCGCTGCTAGCCTATAAATCTACATCATGTAGAAAGTTCTGAAAACAGAAAATAATGTCCTGTGACTAAACTACTGGATATATTCGAATGAATTTTTGTATGCAGACTGGGAACGTCATAAAGTATACGCAGTTTAATTTATTATCGTATTGTCGGCGCCACCCTGTATATGCATGCCATATTTTCGTTATTGACCAATCTTTCTAGATTTTAACAATAATAATATCAATGTTTTTATGTCAACTAACTTTCCTGTTCATTTTCTTTGTCGAATTAAACTAGTATACATTAGAAACATCAACTGCGAATGTTCAAATGTCATTACATTGACAGTTACTGATTGAATACACTAAATGAAGATTTTTAAATTAATAAGAAGCTACCCACTATTCAAAACCACAAAGTTTATTTCTACACTACGCCCCAACACTATTCAAGCAAATATTTCAGTCTCCTATTCAATTTCATAGATAAACGCCCATTTTTTCCACAGATTCACAAAAGCAGTAAATACTGCAGGTATATCGAACCTCCTTCGGTAAGTGGAATGAAAACTTCAACCGTCTAGAAAGAATTTCCAGGCTCTCTGAAATGTAAGCGGATAAAGACATCTCAATTAAGGAAATTGAATTCAGCTATTTATACGGCTGTTGAGTTTTGCTTCACCTAGTAACCCAGCATTTACAACAAGATATAAAATAAGTTCTGTAACATTGTACAAAGGGTGTAAAAAACTATTAACGAAGCCGAAAGATACTTGTCCTTCCCCTTATTGCGATCACTTTTTTGTTCAGCCCCCGTAGCATGAGCACCGTAGACAAAGATTTCTTTGACGGAAGAATCGACAAAATTACAGATAGTGCAAAGAAATCTGTCATTGTGTCGACACAAGAAATCCTTGTCAACGGTGGTCATGCTACGGGGGCGGGACTATAGCCGGGAAACTTCTAGTTAGGGGGATATTAAAGGTGTAAGTTACAACTTTTTCACCCTTTTTTATAACTACGAGTTCTAAATGTTATAACTCTACTTTAAATACCTCCAAGACCCCTGTACTATCTAATACACCCATTAGGACAATGTTTTGAGTGCGTTACATTGAATCCTACCGTAAAACGACATATAAGGTGCCACAATAAAGGTGTTTCCCAGCAATAATTTTTGCGCAGATTTACTTAGTGTGATGTATGAGTGGTTGGTTGACAGCTTCGTGAAGGGTCCGTTTACTGGTACTATTTTGTTTATTGGTTACATCTAAAATTAGTTGTAAAGACCAATTGCATCAAAAACTCATCAAAAGTGGAACAAATTAACCACACATCGTCTGAAATAACGTTTAATATTTCACAAAGAAAGTCATGTTCTATGTCAAACATATTTGACACACGACATAAATTATCTTTGACAAGTCTTGATGTGTCAAAAATAAATATCACAACTTATATTCTGGATGTAAACACATTTTTTTATTTTTTCTGTATGGGCTTACTCTTGACCTCAATCTAGTCCTGAGGACAGAGATGAGGTCGACGATGGAACGAGCTAACCCAAAAGAAGCCTATTAACTCGCGATTGAAAGAAACAAACAAGATAAGAAACAGTTGTTTTGTGCGTATTTTCTGTGCTGACGAAGTTGTCTTGGTAATTCCTACTGCAACTCCTGAAAGCCAGAATCAAAATAAAATTGGCAGTAACCAGAAAAAAGCGAAAGGATAAAGACTGAAGGAGAAACGATTAAACTGTGTAGGACCCTGCAAATAAATGTACGAGAAACGGTATCTCAAAAATCCATACCCTGACTTTTCTACAAATGTATCTTACCTACAGAATATAATACTCTTCCTACTCATATTATATAATGTATAAACAAACCTTAATCACCAATAAGTCAATATCTCTATTTACAAAAGCTCTATAGTAGAGTTTAATAAAAGCCTTCGTTCAAAAGAGAGATTATCGGCCTAATCTCTACGAACAACGGGAAAGGTAGAGACGGCTCAGATGGAAATTAATTAACGTTTTGTAACTCATTGACCTAGAAATGGATTAGCCAATAATCATTTGTTCGCTTCATTTACTTTGTTTTTGGCACATATGTATACATTATTTTTAGTATATGCGAAACCTGAATATAGTTTGTTCAGAACAAGTGACTGAATCGATTCCAATAATTTTTAAACCATGTTATGTTTTCTCCCAAAAATATTTAAAAAAGGTTACAAGTTGGACACCGAGCGATACTAAGTACCTATCGCAATCATTTAAGTACCTACAGCCAAATTATTATTATCAATGAGCTTAAGACGACGCTGAGGCGCGCGCGCGGGCTTGCCGCATGGTAGCCACGTATTTGTGCGGACAACCAGGTAACAGAACATGCTTATAACTTTGTAATTTTTCATGATACAGTTTTAAAATTTTGTACATAGATTCTTTACATAAATATACTAGACACTTGTTTCAGGTTTTGCATATACTAAAACTAATGTTGTATACACTTCACGTTCAAAGTGAAAGCTTGAGAACACACACACAAGAATTTGGCAGATTCGTTTAAAAAATAGGTTGTTGTTGTAGTTTTTCTTGTTAATCTCTCATAACTTTATATATTTTGTTTTATGTATGTATACAGGGTGTAAGGAACAGCCATCCAGAAACTGACAGGATGCATTCAGCTCCTTATTTTAAATATTTCTCTGGTTTTTTTTTTCAGTTACTTTTCCTTTATTTCAATGTAAAATTACATTCCCTGTACACAGTACTCTATTTATGTAAATAATACGGCTAAAATAAAAAATCTAACAATGGATGTTGAAATACTCTAACGAACGACGCGTGAAATCAGCCATTCAATTACTGCCTAGCTACGGAGTTCATCGAACTCGACGTCGCGCTTGCCGTTCGCTACGTGCGTTTTGCCACGGTAACGATACATATCGTACGAAGAAATAAAACAAATCAAATTTATTGGATTCCCATAACATTCCTGAAATAATTTCTTGTACCGGTCATCTTAGTATATACTGAATTGACCCCATCAGTTTGTGGAGGACTGTCCCTTACACCCTGTATATGTATTTATTCTTATGTTAAGTTTCAACTATTTTCTAGTTTGTTTTCAGTTACCTACTATGTATTGTCTCTGTATAACCCTAAGGCAGACCGGTAGAAAATGCCAAGGCATTAAGTCCACCTATGTGAAGTTATTACGTCTTGTGCATAAAGTATAATTAAGAGAATTTAGTGTAAACCGGCGGTCTAGGTATTGGTGGCAGGAACATTTTGAGTATGAATCTGAATGATTACAACAGTAGAGAAAGACGGAAGAAACGATGGGTTGGCTGTGTGGATGTGTGTGATGGCTAGGACGGTGTCTACTGAGAAAACAACTAGGAAGACGAAGGTCATGCACCTGATTCTCCGTCCCCAGAAGAATTGGGAAAAGCACAGGAGAATGATGACTTACTTACTTATACTTTAGATATTCCCAAAGCCCTAGACCAAAAGGCATTCTAACAAAGAAGGAATAGTCAAAAATATATTGTATTGACATAAGCCACCAAAAAAGTTCCGTCAATCCTGCTGAACGTCATTGTAAAAATGCGAAACGCGGTTAACACTTATCTGAAGATGTTTGATGCCAAGAGAACATCCACTATGCTTTAACTGAGCATCAATAAAAATAACATTTAAAGTTGTTCAGTTTACTCTGGCTAGCGGCTTGCCGATCGGCGATAAAAAATAAACAATCGAGTTTGTCAGCAGATTGCTATCCCAGCAACTCGTTAAACTTAATTAAACGAAATCCCTCAGTTAGCACTTAAGCCCCGTTCACGACCCCAGGCCTTCCGACTTGTGACACGATTTGGGTCAACGTGATTTGCAAGACGCGCGCGCGACTTCATGCCCGTCCAAATCTCGTTAGTGGCGTCTTGTCCGGCAGCGTTCGCCGGTCGTATCTGATCTGAAGTCATGGCCACCGCACTGTTAGCTGATACATTGAATTCCCTCGCGTGGCAAATCACCGTCCCACAAATCGCATCGCGCTGTCTAAACCACTGCTTTATCGCTGTCAAGACGCGTGTCGTGTAAGCGTATAGATCGTGGCCAAGGAGTAACGGCTCGAATTATTGTGTAGTCTGCTTATTTGTTATCTTGTTGGCCTCATCTCTACGAAAAATGTTTTTAAACACAAAGACTAAAATATAATAAGATTGAATGTCTGAAATATAAAAAAGCCATTACCGTTTGAGAATTTTTAGGCGTTTCTTCTCAGATACGACCAAAATATTTCTGTGTGACATCTAAAGTGAAACTTCTTCAAAAACATCATTGAACTTGATAAACACTTAGGTAATAAAATCAATCAATACCTATCTACCATGATTCAACGCAAAGTCAGTCCACTCGCTCGTTCACGGGAACCCAGCTTCAGGAAACAAGCACAACTAACTATAGGTTATCATGAGATTTGAAAAATGATAAATTTCGGAAAGATTTCATAGGGCTGTTAAAAATGGATCACTTAGTATAAAAATAATGCCTCTTATAAAAGTAGTAATGCGACTTGAGCGGACATTAGGGGTGCAAACAGCAAATTATATGCCAAAACCTCACCTATACATATATATATATATCATAACTAGGAAACAAAATTTAATATAATACAAAATTTTAATAAAAACGTTCGTTATATCACAGATTGCTATTAAATTCTCTAGTACAGTATGCCAACAATGAGTCTCTCAATTGGTGCATCGGAATGAATGCACAATCGTTCGAATGTGGGTCGCCATCACAATGATGGTTCGGAGTCAAGAAAACGAATTGTTTGGATATGGTAAGGCTAGATCGATTTTCTTCTTTGAATTTTCTAGATGTATTGAGAAATTCTGTCATTGATTTTTGAAGTCTTTATTATGCTTACGTGAGTTACTGCAACCCCTATATATAATACTCTGTTTCAGGGACATAAAGCGCAAGTCGTCGCGTTTTCGCGACGTCGAGGTCACACCATGTATCCGGCTCGAAGGACCATATTTGGGCAATACTCTTTTGAAGTTTTAAGGTAGTTTTGCTGGTATTTAATCAATGTTAATGTTGAATGTACAAAACGTTGAAGAGTACTCTGTCAATCCAAGGTTATCCGGGTATCCAAGATTGGCCACACATTAAGAAGATTTTGGTTTTTTACGTGTTCATTTTGGCCTAAGTAGGTAAACTTGAGATTTTTTGGTGAATGCAAGAATTGTAGCAAATGTGGTTGTGAAATGGCTGCTACCGTCATAAAGGGGTTGCCAGCTTGTCTATCAGCCGTTTATTACAATATAAGCATTATAAACGGTGTATTTTGTGGTTTTTTCGGTTATTTCTAGTTTAAATGCATGTCATATTTTTTTCCTTTTTTCAGCCTTTACAAACTATACAGGGTGGAAGGGACACCGACGCGAAAACGGTTACCACGTATTCAGTGCTGTTCCATTCATTTTGACCGTGTAGGTATTGCACTTTTGTAGGAAACAGAAGATGATTTGTTTATTGTTCCAAATTCATTTCTTTTGTTTTTTTGTTGTTGTTGGATTGGCACAACTGTTTTTCATTTTGGCGCGGAATTTGAGTTGCATCTGTTAATAAGATCAAACACAGTGCTGTTTTTAGTTAGATCATAATATTTAGTGTGTATTGCGAATTTCATAATGATAAAAATATCGAACAAAGAGTTTGTCTTAAATTTTGCATCGCCAATGGAATTTCGTGTTCGGAGTCTCTGAAAATGTTACAGAAGGCTTACAGTGAATTCACTTTATCAAAAACACGTGCTTATGAGTGGAACAAAGCGTTCAAAAGCGGGCGAGATGTTCTGAGGTTCAACTGAAGTTAACATCGCAAAAGTGAAGGAAATAGTGACTGAAAATCCTCATTCAAGTTTGAGAGAGATAGCCGCTGAACGTTTTGTGTCTCACGAGTCGATCCGTACCATTTTAAATAATCACTTGGGTATGAAACATGTTGTTGGTCCCAAAAGACTTGAATTTTCGCTAAAAACTCAATCGCATAAGAGTCGCTGAGGACGAGTCAATTCCGACCCAACACTAATGAAACGCATTGTTACTGGTGACGAGACCTGGGTTTACGAGTTTGACAAGCAACAAGTTTCGGACGCCTTCCAACTGAAACGAAACCGAAAAAACCAGTCGATCAAAAGTCAAAGTCATGTTGACGGTTTTCTTTGACTATCGCGGTGTTATGTGCTCGAAAATCTTGCCGGAAGGTCAAACAGTAAATAAAAAATATTATTTGAGCGTTATGCGGTGTTTAAGAGAGCAAATTCGACGAAAAAGTCCAGATTTGTGGAAAGAAAATTCTTGGATTTTGTAACACTTTAATGCGCCTTCGCACAAGGCTATCATAGTGAAAGAATTTTTGACCAAAAACTCAACAAACACCATCGAGTAACCTCCTTATTCACCAGATATGGCTCCAGCCGACTTCTTGTACTTTTTGTAATTTCAAAATAAAATTTTCTTTACTGAATTAAATATTTCAATATAAAAATGTTTGTTTCGGCTAATCTCCGAAACGGTTGGACTGATTTTGACGGAACTTTTACTGGCAGATAGCTGATGGTAACTTAACTTAGACTACTTTTATTTTCAAAAAAGGATTAGGGTTTCGTGCAAAAAAATTAAAACGCTTGGAATTGTTAACAAAATCTGAGTCAAATAATAGTAATATTTTATAATAATTTCAAGCGGCTGAAGGTCGCGGGCGACAGCTAGTAGTTAATATTTTTAGTATGAATAAACAAGACGAATACTCATTTAATATCACTGTCAATGAATGCGACTTATTTATATCTAACGTTTCTAATATTTACTCAAAAGTGCTACAACAGTTACGCAGTGAAAAATACAGTACTCAACAAACACAGAAATAGCACCACCATGGGACCCCTTCGTACTCGATGTATCTTCTGTTATTGTTGTATTGACATTTACAGTATTGATCTATCACATAAGCACCTCAAGGGATTTCCATCTTGATATTACAGATACAGAATCATTGATTCCCAAAGCGCTTCGGTCTACATAAAGGATGTAAATAGACCCTTAACGAAGCCGAAAGGCACTTGTTCTCCCCGACTTTGCGTTAATTTTTTTGTTCTGTACCATACCTGGGAATCTTCTAGTTACGGAGATATTGGGGGTCAAATTTCCAACTTTTTCACAAGTTTTTTTTTTTAAATACATGTTTTTAATATAAGATGTTTACTTTAAACACGTCCACGACCCCCGTACTATTCAATCCATCCACAATGCTTTGAGTGCTTTCCATTGAATCCTACCGTAAAACGTGATTTTTTACCCGAAAAAATCGCTTCCCAGCAATATTTTTTGCGTAAAGTTACTTAGTTTGATGTACAGAATGCTTGGTTGACGGCTTCGTGAAGGTTCTGTATAGGCTCCAACGCTTCGGATTAATCTAGGTCGTTTGTTTCAGTAAATATAGGAATAGTACACTGGGTCACTGATTACACCAGGACAATAATTTAAGGGGATGTAGTACTCATGAAAATTTTTAACTTTACTGTGTATGGAAATGAAATCGCCGAAAAAATACCAGCTGCTCAAAAAATTTTTGATTTTGTGTTAAAACTTGATGAAGAACTTTTAATATGAAACCAACTCTCATGGTAAACGTTGTTCACAATGATGTTTACATTGACATCTTAGGAAGTTTTCAGTTATTCTATTTTAATGAACTAACCGATCGTTGCTGGCACAATTGTTAGCAAATTCCTCTAGCCAGACTATAATTGATCGCGAAACCTGCAGTCAAGAAACCACTGTGATGAAAATGGCAACGCGTGGAAGTAGCGCAGTTTTGGGCCAACAAAATTTAAAATACTGTCGTACTAGTGACCCGAAGGCCGCTGCTACAGGTGGCCTTGTCAACACTGTTTAATAGCGGTTTTGAAGGTGGACTATTACTGAAGTTGTGCGCTCAAGGCACTCTCGGCGCCACGAATTTTATAAGAACTGCCTGCGCTCCGTGATTTCGATTCCGTGCTCTGTTATAATTATGCTTGAATGCCCTAACAGAATTCCTCTCTTCAATAAAATCCATAATGGAGAATTCGGTATAACTAAGTTCCCATCTTTTTCAGCCATCCTTTATACAAAATTATTGCGAGTTTTCGGATCGCCCGCTAGAATGACATTAGGTCGCAAATTCACTGTCGTATTTCACATAGCTGATTTCATTGAAAAATAACGCTCAATATAAAAAGCAACCTGTCGCTATTCAGTGTACCTATGTTACGGTGGCAGTAACTGACTAATGTATTTAATCGAAACCCAAATAATTCTTTGTTTGTCGTGCTAAAAATACTAAATAACCAAGTAACTGTGACCAATTTTGATATAGGGCGTCCAGGCGCTCGCTTCGCTCGCTCGGCTTGCGCGTGATTGGTCACATTTCTAACCTAACCGCTTTGGTCAGGTTGCTCTTACTTTGTTTATAGCGACCAACTTACAGAAAAGGCTGGAAAGTGAAAAACAGGCTCTTTTTATTATTTCTCTCTTAGTAGGCTCTTTTTACTAGAAACCAAAAATAAAAAAAAAATGAAGGAAACGATGGGATGAATGGGGTATGATTTGTATCGGGAACTCAATGAAAACAGTAAACATGGTAAATATCCCGTTTCTAGTGTAAATAATAATGTTAGTGACCATGATAGTTTAAAATCTTATAGGCTCTATTTATTTTAAAAAAAATTGATCATCATTTTTGAATACCACATTTTGGGGTTTAAGAGGGACGAGATATTTCTTTTTTTTTTTCCTTTTTTTTATCAATGTCACTAGAACGTTTTTTCTCTTTTAAAAGCAATGTTTTTTACGAACCTCATACTACCACTACTTAGAATCACTGATTACTGCTAAAAAAACAAAATTTCATTTTTTTTTTAAATTGCAAAAATAGGTTTGACATTATTTTAACAGTCAAAAGTAGTTCTTACCATTTAACAGTTTTGACTGTGACACACACAACTTGGCAAGACTACATGAATGAATGGGCAATTACAATTAATTACTGCCAACTAAACTACCGTGTCCTATACTATTTTTATTGTTAATGTATAGTGTGCGCAGATTGCCAATCACATGTCTTCCGTTCGTATAGTTCAATCTTTTCATTTTGTTTCTGTTCCAAGTAGGGTCTCAATTGTCATGAATGATTATGTATTGGTCGTCCAGTTATGGCAGTAGGATTATTGTGTGACCGAATGAATATTAATTAAATGGAATAAATATGTATGATTGTCACAATGTTTAATTTGAATTGTGAATGACTTGGCATTATGTATGCTACTCCAAAAGGTTAGGCAGAGGTAAACTTAATGAACTTACAACATAACATCAAAATCAAAATTAAAGCATTTATTTCAAGTAGGCCAGTTACAGGCACTTTTGAATTGTCGAAACAAAGACAACAATGGAATGTAGCTACACTCCCAGTCACAAGGCATAAAAACTGTGAAAGTACTGTAGTTGCCCATTCCCTAGCGTAGATCTCTATGGAGAAGAACAGGCAAGAAACTCCATGGACACTCTTTTAAATCATCATGCCTGTAATGGAAGGGTTAGGCAGAGGTGTACCTAATAGTACACCCATATTTCGCCAGTTATGTAATAGGGGGCGAGCCTATTGACATCAACCGGGCGCCATTTCAGACTCTACACTCTAGTGTGAGAAATTCCTATGGAAAAAACCAAATAACACATTGCCCAACCTGGGAATCGCAGCAGCAGTCGCTCTTGCGACCACGAGGTCAACAAGTACATCCATTTTCCACCAGTTTGTTGACGTGCCATGTGATAGGACGTGAGCCCATTGCCGTCAATCGGACATAAAAATAGGCTCTGGGGCCCTACCATGACGTCTTAATGCAGTCTTATTTTCATTTTACTTTGCGTTTTATTTACCATCCACCTTTAGAGGCATAAAACAAAAATTGCAGAGTTGTTACTGCGGTACTGAGTTAAAGCAGCCGACGCATCGCATTGCGTATCAATAATTTGGCAGTTGTTGACGTTTATTTTAAGATTTATATATAAAAAAAATACTTTCGAAGTTTAAAATTTGGAAGACCTCACTCAGAAATGGCAGCGTCACAGACACGTCTTGACAAATTAAATGGAATATTAGGATTATATTAAGTTGTCATCACTGAATTCATCTTATGGGTAGTTTTCTGTGTTAAAACAGTCGTAACGGCTATGTATACATAACTTAGCTCGAAAGACGGACTATCGGACTCATCAAAGGTCAACTCGTTGTCCAGCAGCTGGGTTGTTGAGGTTAGTTAAATAGTGGTTCTATGTAAAAACTGGTATTCAGCTTTATCCAGTTAGACTGGAAGCCGATATGCCGATATTCCGATTCGATGATTATTGAATTTTGTGTCAGCTAAGCAACGAACAACAAGCGGATTATCATTCTTTCGTCATCCACCAGCCACTGCTAGGTATAGGCCTCTCTTTGCTTGTGTAAGTAAGACTGTTTTAAGTGCCACGGATTGCATCGACTCCGCGTATTTGAAGAGTTTAAAAATAGCTATAACAAAGTTTATTCACAAATAAATAGTTCCGTATAGTCTTAATAGTCCAATACTCGAGTGCAAGTGTTATCCAAGGGTTATATTAAGAAGAAGTATAAAAAAACAAACTTTAAAAAAACAGTGACTATGAAACAGTGTTTACAAGCACAATAGCGAATATGTTATCACTCAAATATCAATAGTCTACCCCGTGAGAATATTGTATCAGACAGTGTAAACAGTGTAAACATTATCTCGCAAAAACTCAATACCACAGTGAAAACTTTAATAATCAAGTGAAACAAATAAATTGACCAGAAAATAGGATACCAAACGTTCTTGAAAAATAATAACAACACACCGTCAATTTTTTGAAAAAAATATTCAAACATCATAACGATCTTCTCCATCAAACCTCAAGAAAACGTTAATGAAATTCAACCACAGTTGCTAACTGCTTAATAGCTAAGTAAGTTGTCTCTCGGATTCCCGATACTGAGACTGCTGGTTCGAATCCCACAATCTGCAACACTTTTTGTAAATTAATAAATTTGCCATATCAAAATTACATTGGCCTCTATAGTTTATTCTGGGATCTTGATTTGTTAACACAGCAAATAATACTTCGAAAATGAATTTCTTTGAGAATATCACGATGCGCCGTACGCGAACTAAATCAGATTCGATTACCGCCATTAATGAATCACAAAATGAAACATTCGAAGATACCGTTAACAGCCTACCTGATCTATCTAGTGACCACATTAACGATACCCAACAACAACAAATATCGAAATTAAAAGAACAGATTGACAACCTTGAGTTACAATTAAATAGCGCACACCAGGAAATCGAATCATTGTCTTTAGAAAACAATAACCTAAAGCAAATAAACGTTGATCTGCAAGGAAAAAACGATATGTATAAAAAATTAATACAAAGCCCCGTCAAAAAGCTTAAAAACTCAACCCCATCTAAGAAGAGTCTGAAAAACCACAAACAAACACAAACAGATCCTTCCTTTACGACTGACAAACGAAAACATGAGATGACATCCACTGACATACAAAAAATGACGACTGTAAGAGAAATTCAACAACATAGCATTGCAGATAGTCGTAATAACTTTTGTTCTACGTTAAAGCAAACTTCACCTAAAGTATCACCGTCTCTGCCCTACAAAGCGGATACAACAGGCAACAGAAATAAGCTATGTATTATAAGCAGCAACAAAATAAATAAAATACTACCTATAGCAGAAGACATATTCTCTAACTTTCAATTATGTCACTACCTTAAACCTAACTGTGGCGTTGAGAATTTAATTAACGATTTACATACGAAATTGGTGAACTACTCTGAAAAAGATTTCTGCATAATTTTCATAGCAGGAGAAGACTTTCGCATAACAAAAAATTACACGAACATCATTGTAAACATAAGAGAAACCTTAACAGCTATACGTCATACCAACGTTGTCCTTTGCTTACCTACGTATAAATGCAGCGAATACACCTCAATGTTCAATTGGAGAATAGAGATGTTTAATAATATGTTGTACCTGGATAACCAAACTCACCAATACGCCATCCTTCTGGACTCCAATTTAGAACTTACATATGAAATGTTCTCCTACTATACCGGCAGATTAAATAACACTGGAATGAAAAACATATGTCATCATTTAGACATTTTAATTAACACACATATCAAAAATACCCTAGAAATAACTCATTTACCAGAAATCAATATGACATCTAAGAAACTACAAATTAACTTCAATGACACAGATTTAGCAACCAATAATATGGACTTTTTTCGTACACAATAGTATGCGAATCCTACATCAAAATATCGCCGGACTTTTGAACAAAGCAGATTTACTCACAATTCATCTACAAGAACTAACGGTAAGTCGAAGAAACATAGATGTTATATGCATAAGCGAGCACTTTATTATGCATGGTCAAGAACACCTATTAAAGATACCTAATTACAAGCTCGCCGCATGTTATGTAAGACGTGAGAAAAAACGGGGAGGCGCCTGCATTCTGGTAAACAAGTCTCTTCAATACATAGAACTTGGAGATGCAACAAAATATTCAATAACAGGTGTAATCGAATGTTGTGCTATTGAACTGGTCGAACAAAAATTGATAATTGTATGTGTATACAGACCACCAAAGTCGAGCAATTTAAATACTTTTTATGATAATTTAGAAATAATTTTAAAAACATTATGTACCAACCCTAAGAAAAAAATTGTTGTCTGCGGTGATTTTAATATCGACAGGTTGAAAAGAAATAATATTAGTTTAGATTTTGAATATTTTCTGTTGGGATTTAACCTCAGACTGGAACTCGATCAACCAACTCGGCTCTCCAGTAACAGCTGTCTAGATAATTTCGCTCATAATTCTAAGAATAAATGTAAATGTGAAGTAATAGACTTTGCCTTATCTGATCACGCTGCACAAATATTTGAGATAAAAGTAAACAAAACCTATAGATTGAACTCATGGCATGTAAAGAAACGGGACCTATCATTGGAAAACTTGTCAAAATTCAATAGCTATCTACAATGCCTTTCATTTGCTGAAATATATGAGACAGAAAATGTTAATGAAGCATATGACATATTTATACAGCACTTTAGTTTGTTATATAACCTTTGTTTTCCTTTCCAGTTAGTTAAAATAAAACCTAATAAAAAAATCAAGTGGGTTTCTAGGGGAATACGATTATGTAGTAGAAAGCAGCGTCACCTTCTATGGGAGCACAGACTTAGACCATCAAATGAAAACAAACATAAATTTAAAAATTACTCCCAGCGATTTAAGAAAATTATAAAACTAACCCAAAAGGCTCAAAGTAGCAATTTTATCAAGAATTCACTAAATAAATCAAAAGCATCCTGGCAGGTTATCAACAATAAAATCTTTACTTATGAACCCATTTCTAAGATAAAAATAAATAATACAATTATTAATAATCCCCAAGAAATTGCAGACGCATTCAACAACTACTTCATTGATCAGATTAAAAACTCACCTAAAGCATCACTCGCAACAAGTGGTATACACGTAAACCCTAACACAATGTTTATGAGTCCAGTCGTACCTCAAGACGTACTCAGGGCAATCAAATTATTGAAAAATAAAAATAGTGTAGGATTTGATGAAATAGCAACGAAAGTTATAAAATTTGTATCAAATAGTATAATCGTACATATAAGCCACATTATTAACTTAGCCATCAGCACCGGTGTATTTCCTGACGGTTTAAAAACAGTGATAGTCAAACCGCTTCACAAAAAGAATTGCAAGGAGGATATAGCTAACTACAGACCGATTGCTTTAATTCCTGTGTTTTCCAAGGTGATTGAAAAGATCATATATGAATTAATCAACAACTTTCTGACAAAATACAACATATTATGTAATGAACAAGCAGGTTTTAGGAAAAATAAAAATATTAATACGGCAATATATGATTTTTTACACGAAATAATGTTAAATGTAGATAATAAAACACCTATTTGTGCCATTTTCACAGACATGACTAAAGCTTTTGACTGTGTCAATCACGATATTTTATTAAACAAGCTTAATAGCTACGGTCTAAGGGGAAATGTGCTGAACCTCTTAAAATCCTACCTCAATAACCGCACACAATATACGGAGATTTCCAGAATTTGTCCTAAATCTAAATGTGAACAAAAATATAAATCTGAAAGTAAAATTGTTAAATTCGGTGTGCCGCAAGGTAGTGTACTCGGTCCCCCGCTATTTTTGCTGTATATAAATGATCTGCCCCGCCAGATACCAAATCCAATGGTTCTATTTGCCGATGACAGTACCTTACTGATAAAATGTAAAAATATTACCAATTATGAACAGGATATTAACATTAACCTTAGAAATATTATTGATTGGCTTGATAAAAACAACCTGGTAATAAACTTACCAAAGACTAATGTGATGCATTTTCACCAGCGTACAATTCCACCGAAGGTCAAAGTACAGTACAATGGACAAGTGATAGATCAAACAAAGGTCGCAAAATTTTTAGGAATTCATATCGACGATCAATTAACTTGGAAACCGCAAGCAGAAGAGGTGTGCAAAAAGTTAAGCACTGCAGCATATGTTCTTTTTAACTTGACAAAAAAAGTTGACATAAATACTGCTTTAGTAGCATATCATGGTTTAGTTGCATCGGTCTTGAGGTTTGGAATAATTTTTTGGGGTAATTGTAGCCTTAGAGATAACATATTTAAAGCCCAGAAGCGTTGTGTTAGAGCTATGTGTAGTCTTAAAACTAGAGATAGCTGTGAACCTCTGTTTAAGTCTTTGAAAATTCTTACTTTTCCGTCGTTGTATATTTTGGAAATGGCAATTTTTGTAAAAAGAAATAAAACATTGTTTGCTAAGGTCTCGGACGCCAAGAAAGGTCCCGTGAGAAGTCAATACAAAAACCTTTTAATTGTCGGTGGTTATAAAACAGCACTACTGAGGAAGAGTGTTTTTTGCATGGGTCCAATAATATTTAATAAACTACCAGACAGCATAAAGAATTACACTCTCCAACAATTTAAAAACAAACTCAAGAATTTTTTGATACAGAAATGTTATTACTCATTAAGTGATTTTTTGAATGACCCTATGTGTGACATTTCAACAGTTTTATAGTATTGACATTATTTAATATCTACTCTAGACTTGTTAAAATAATTTCATGATTTTACTCATTGTCTTATTTATACTTTTTTTTATACAGAAATTTTTGTTATTCTCTATGTGATTATTATGATTATTATTTTTTATCTTTTTGATCCTGTGTGTGACATTTCATATCAATTTATTATTATTGACATTATTATTTGACATCTTCTAATTTTGTGTGTCTATAGACTTGTTAAAATAATTTATTAGTAGTTTAATCATATTCTTTATTATTTCATAATTTCATTGATACTGACATTATTTGATAATTTTGCATGCCAAAACTCAGGCAGAATGTACCCGGCCCACTAAATTTAATAACAACTTTATAATACAACACCTACATTCTATGCGAATAAATGATTTGATTTGATTTGATTTGATTTGATTTGATTTGATCATTAACACTAGAAACGGGATATTTACCGTGTTTACTTTACACATGGTAAATGTCCCGTTTTTGACAGCTAAGCAATAAACCAACAAGCGGATTATCATTAACACTAGAAACGGGATATTTACCGTGTTTACTTTACACATGGTAAATGTCCTGTTTTTGACAGCTAAGCAACAAGCGGATTATCATTAACACTAAAAACCGGATGTTTACCATGTTTACTTGAAACATGGTAAATGTCCCGTTTTTGACAGCTAAGCAACAAACCAACAAGCGGATTATCATTAACACTAGAAACGGGATATTTACCGTGTTTACTTTACACATGGTAAATGTCCTGTTTTTGACAGCTAAGCAACAAGCGGATTATCATTAACACTAAAAACCGGATGTTTACCATGTTTACTTGAAACATGGTAAATGTCCCGTTTTTGACAGCTAAGCAACAAACCAACAAGCGGATTATCATTAACACTAGAAACGGGATATTTACCGTGTTTACTTTACACATGGTAAATGTCCTGTTTTTGACACCTAAGCAACAAGCGGATTATCATTAACACTAAAAACCGGATGTTTACCATGTTTACTTGAAACATGGTAAATGTCCCGTTTTTGACAGCTAAGCAACAAACCAACAAGCGGATTATCATTAACACTAGAAACGGGATATTTACCGTGTTTACTTTACACATGGTAAATGTCCTGTTTTTGACAGCTAAGCAACAAGCGGAATAACATTAACACTAAAAACCGGATGTTTACCATGTTTACTTGAAACATGGTAAATGTCCCGTTTTTGACAGCTAAGCAACAAACCAACAAGCGGATTTTCATTAACACTAGAAACGGGATATTTACCGTGTTTACTTTACACATGGTAAATGTCCTGTTTTTGACACCTAAGCAACAAGCGGATTATCATTAACACTAAAAACCGGATGTTTACCATGTTTACTTGAAACATGGTAAATGTCCCGTTTTTGACAGCTAAGCAACAAACCAACAAGTGGATTATCATTAACACTAGAAACGGGATATTTACCGTGTTTACTTTACACATGGTAAATGTCCTGTTTTTGACAGCTAAGCAACAAGCGGATTATCATTAACACTAAAAACCGGATGTTTACCATGTTTACTTGAAACATGGTAAATGTCCCGTTTTTGACAGCTAAGCAACAAACCAACAAGTGGATTATCATTAACACTAGAAACGGGATATTTACCGTGTTTACTTTACACATGGTAAATGTCCTGTTTTTGACAGCTAAGCAACAAGCGGAATAACATTAACACTAAAAACCGGATGTTTACCATGTTTACTTGAAACATGGTAAATGTCCCGTTTTTGACAGCTAAGCAACAAACCAACAAGCGGATTTTCATTAACACTAGAAACGGGATATTTACCGTGTTTACTTTACACATGGTAAATGTCCTGTTTTTGACAGCTAAGCAACAAGCGGATTATCATTAACACTAAAAACCGGATGTTTACCATGTTTACTTGAAACATGGTAAATGTCCCGTTTTTGACAGCTAAGCAACAAACCAACAAGTGGATTATCATTAACACTAGAAACGGGATATTTACCGTGTTTACTTTACACATGGTAAATGTCCTGTTTTTGACAGCTAAGCAACAAGCGGATTATCATTAACACTAAAAACCGGATGTTTACCATGTTTACTTGAAACATGGTAAATGTCCCGTTTTTGACAGCTAAGCAACAAACCAACAAGTGGATTATCATTAACACTAGAAACGGGATATTTACCGTGTTTACTTTACACATGGTAAATGTCCTGTTTTTGACAGCTAAGCAACAAGCGGATTATCATTAACACTAAAAACCGGATGTTTACCATGTTTACTTGAAACATGGTAAATGTCCCGTTTTTGACAGCTAAGCAACAAACCAACAAGCGGATTATCATTAACACTAAAAACCGGATGTTTACCATGTTTACTTGAAACATGGTAAATGTCCCGTTTTTGACAGCTAAGCAACAAACCAACAAGCGGATTTTCATTAACACTAGAAACGGGATATTTACCGTGTTTACTTTACACATGGTAAATGTCCTGTTTTTGACAGCTAAGCAACAAGCGGATTATCATTAACACTAAAAACCGGATGTTTACCATGTTTACTTGAAACATGGTAAATGTCCCGTTTTTGACAGCTAAGCAACAAACCAACAAGTGGATTATCATTAACACTAGAAACGGGATATTTACCGTGTTTACTTTACACATGGTAAATGTCCTGTTTTTGACAGCTAAGCAACAAGCGGATTATCATTAACACTAAAAACCGGATGTTTACCATGTTTACTTGAAACATGGTAAATGTCCCGTTTTTGACAGCTAAGCAACAAACCAACAAGTGGATTATCATTAACACTAGAAACGGGATATTTACCGTGTTTACTTTACACATGGTAAATGTCCTGTTTTTGACAGCTAAGCAACAAGCGGATTATCATTAACACTAAAAACCGGATGTTTACCATGTTTACTTGAAACATGGTAAATGTCCCGTTTTTGACAGCTAAGCAACAAACCAACAAGCGGATTATCATTAACACTAAAAACCGGATGTTTACCATGTTTACTTGAAACATGGTAAATGTCCCGTTTTTGACAGCTAAGCAATAAACAACAAGCGGATTATCATTAACACTAAAAACGGGATATTAACCATGTTTACTGCAAAAATGGTAAATGTCCCGTTTTTGACAGCTAAGAAACCAACCAACAAGCGGATTATCATACAATAAAATCGGGATATTTACCATGTTTACTGTAGAGATGGTAAATGTCCCGGTTTAAGTGTTAATGATAATGTGACCGTGACAGATTAAAAACTTATAACAAGGGGAATAAAGATTGAATGAAGATCATTATCATGATCTAATTAAAACTTATCACGAAGTTCATTATCTTCTTAATGAACTGATCTTTACTCCATATTATTTCCGCGAACAAATATAAGTATATGTATGTTTGAGTATACTTAAATTCATAAGTTAGACAAGGAGGAAAAATTTTTGTTCAAATTGATTTTTGTGTTCAGCGCAGGCGAAATTAATGATTAAATACTAGCTACTGCTTGTAGTTTCAACCGCCTGAGGGAGAAAAACTTACATAATTTCGAAAACTATCCCACAGCAGTCCTTTTTATTAGTAGTTATTTTAATTTGCCTTGTTAGATTTTAAACTATCATGATCACTAACATTATTATTTACACTAGAAACGGAACTACTTCAGTTTATCCGTGATCATGGTGCTTGCAACAGCGCCGAAATATCGGGAACTCAATGAAAACAGTAAACATGGTAAATATCCCGTTTCTAGTGTAAATAATAATATTTGCCTTGTTAGTTACTTTTTTAGTATATATCGGTCAAATCTTGCAACTGGATTTCAAACCAGTTCCGCCGAACCAATTGAGGTGACATTTTCCACCTACTTTTGGTTCTAGTGACAGTACATTTTTATGACCGGCATAACTTGATTCCTCGGCACATCGAGGTGTTGAAGTGTTTGTACAAAAACGACACCATGTCAGTCCGACTTCAGGACCAGACCTCGCAACCTATCCTTCTGCAGCGAGGTGTGAGACAGGGAGTCGTCATATCTCCGAAACTGTTCACCGCTACACTGGAGGATGTCTTCAAGGTTCTGGACTGGAGAGGGCTAGGCATCAACGTCAATGGCGAGTACATCTCTCACCTCCGGTTTGCCGATAATATAGTGGTCATGGCTGAGACCATGGAGGACCTCTGTACAATGCTCGATGACCTCAGTAGAGTTTCAGAACAGGACAGTAACCTAATTAATTTTATATCTGTTCTAAACATAAATGTTTGTTTTTAAAAGAGACTGAGTTTACTGAACAGTCATCAGTCGCCAGTCTTCATTTAGAATGTTGGAGTAATTTTAAATATTTAATAGAATTTAAATATTTATTAGAATTTAATTTAATTTTTGCGTCAAGTTACTTAGTTTGATGTACAGAATGTTTGGTTGACGGCTACGTGAAGGGTCTACGCTCAATTGACAGAATGATGATCGTTACTAGTATTATAACTGTGAAAGTAGCTCTATCTGTCATTTGCCACAACAGGTACTATGACCAGGGTAAGGATATATATACAGGGTGTAACAGAAAGGGTATAGTCAAATGAAAAAGACCTTGACCCAAGGAGAAAGTTGTTCAGTTTGATGGTCTGCAGCATATCCTTTCATATGAGTATATACTACCCTTTCTGTGTGGTTGTTGTTGTTGTTACGCGTGGGATAAATACCGACATCTACGCCGCGGGCATTTTGTTTCGAGAGTACTAAAGTGCCTGTAAGTGGTCTACTTGAAATAAATGATTTTGATTGATTTATTAATGTGAGCAATATATTTTTTAGATAAGAAAACTTTTAAATACGTCGGTAATTAAAAAAAATGTGTATTTAAGTTCAGGCGTAATGTACGGAATGTACCAGATGATCGAGTGAACTTTTATTTCGAAGATCAGTATCGTAGAACAATTCGTGAAATCGAAGAAAATTAATCGGGTCCACTTTTTTCTTTTATTTTGTCGGGGTTTTTTTTTGTAATAATGCGTAGGTAGTAACGCAACAACAGCAACAACGCATTAAAATAAAATAAAATAAATTGTGTTTAATTTCATGCAATTATACCGTTATAAAATAATAATAAATAAAAATGAGTACAGCAGTATTTGTGACGATAGTCGTGTTGGCCAATAGCTTAATAGCCAATAGCCTCTACCAACATCTGAAGAGACTCTCGCTTGGCAGCTGGATCAAGGGCTTAATTCAGAAAGTAGTAGTTCTGGACACGGTGCGTATTGCTAGGAGGTTCCTCTCTCAAGAACCCGAACCACCACTCGAATCCTGTTCCCGATGCTGGTAGGCTACTAGTTTTAATATAATTTTGTTAATTATAATTAAAAAAAAATTCTAATATTGCGTTAGAAAAATTAAAAAAGAAACAAACAAAATGCACAACTATTCACAACAAAACCCCATATCAAGATTTTTATTGATCAAGACTGAGAAGTGACAGTTGACAATTATGACGTCTTCTGTTTTGATAGATGACATAGCTTTGAATTTAAGATTTTAAACTATCATGGTCACTAATAACGGGATATTTACCATGTTTACTGTTTCTATTGAGTTCCTGATATTTCGGTGCTGTTGCAAGCACCATGATCACGGATAAACTGAAGTTATTGCGGGTGGATGTTTATGAGCAGACAAAAAAAAATGCATGGCATGGAAAATATCTCGTTTCTAGTGTAAATAATAGCTTTGAATGTTGCCATATAAGCTAAATTTTCAAAAAAAACTTTACGTACCTACTTTACGTTTTAAATAACAGCAGTCACTAATTTATTTAATAGCATCATTATTTTTTAACATAAAACATGCTGCGAATCGAATAAGAGGCTAGCTTAAAAGCAAGGAACTCATTTGTGTTTTCAAAGATAGGAGGAGTCTTATCCAAAATGGCTTAGATTAGATGGTACAAAACAGATAAGCTAGCGCAGCAATGTAAACGGATTTTCTTGTATTACTAGGTAGCAAATTTCTCATGATACTCACTATTACTTCGAACAAAATCCTGCAAATTAGTATTATTATAGAAATAGAAATTCCATATTCTATTGAATATGGCAAATCCACTGTTTCCGTCACTGTTTCTACGTTTCGATATTACAAATGATTGCGTTTAGATGTTCAGATTTAGTAAACTATTTGTTTCTTCTTTTTTGCTTTGCGCAGTTTAATAAAAAAAACGATATGATATAGAAAGAAAAGCTCCTTAATTGGTTCATATAATTTACATACTTTAATTGATAAATGCTTCTGAAACTAAAAGAGCCCCATTCAGTCGATCTTTGATATAAAAGTTACAAAAAGAGAAAATGTAAACTAAAATACGAGAAAGTGCACAGCATACAACATGGAACAAGTGAATAATATCACGATAAGGAAACAGCAACCAATGATAAAAATCACGATCAATGGAGTCTCTGGAATACAGCTTGATTGACACGAGTTTAATATCTAATGATGAAATGTTAGGCAGAAGCTTAGACCTATCTTCAAATATTTGTTTCACGTACACAAAACAAACTAAATAAGTTTGGAGGGCACACCAACATAGACTTTGGTGTGCGTAAAATCAACTGGTGTATTACTTCGCCTTTTTATTAGTGTTTGCTTCACTATACAACATTAGTTTTAGTATATGCGAAACCTGAAACCCGTATCTAGTATGTTTATGTAAAGAATCTATGTACAAAATTTCAAAACTGTATCATGAAAAATCACAAAGTTATAAGCTTGTTCTGTTACCTGGTGGTCCGCACAAAAACGTGGTCAACACGCGGCGCGCCCGCGCGCGCGCCTCCAGCGTCGTCTTGAGCAAATTTTTTGTTTTGAGAGCAGTGATGATGAAATAAATTACACAAAGTAATGCACCTGCCTGGGTTCGAACCCACGACTTACTGTTCGTAAGTCGGGGCCGCCAACACTGGGCCACCGCTGCTCTCGAAGAATACAAAGGAGTAATTGTCTGTGTCTTGTGCTATGTCTTTTGTGTGCACTAAATAAATGGTTTATCTTATCTATCTATCTAATAAAAAAATGTTGCCAAAATACATTTGCTACTTATAATTAAATAAAGGACATTGCTGTTGGAAATTATCCTATATAAACCAAGTACGCCTGACAACTTCCGAAATATTCAACTAATAAAGAACACCCGGCTCCTCCCAGCTAATGTACATAAATCTCAGATTATTAATTTCTTCAGGGGAAGCAAAGTTTGTCTCGAAGTTATTGCTGAAGATCTTGCTTTTATGTTGAATTTGTTTTAGTTGTTTCTTCTGTATTTTGTAATTCCGGTTCATGGCAAATAAGAAATTTTTGCTACTCAAATTAAAAGGTTCATGCAGTACACTGTTTTGCATTAATGGTGCTAAACATATTCATTTATTCTAGAAAACATGAACAACATAACAACGTAAATCCAAGCTATTGCACGGTTAAACATTTTTACAATAAGGTATGATCAAAATAATAAATAAAATACTTCAAAATAAAAAGAAATCATCAAAAAATAAAAAAAAATGTCATTTTCACAGTATTACACTACAACCGACTACTACCCGTTCGGGCATGATTCGGCTTTGTTCGATATGATTCAGTGATGATAGCAACCCGAAGGGGGTTTGCCGTTTTGACAAAATATATACAACATTAGTTTTAGTATATGCGAAACCTGAAACACGTGTCTAGTATTTTTATGTAAAGAATCTATTTACAAAATTTCAAAACTGTATCATGAAAAATCACAAAGTTATAAGCTTGTTCTGTTACCTGAGTGTCAGCTTAAAAACGTGGTCACAGTCACGCAATGCAGTGCGTCGCGCGCGCCCCCAGCGTCGTCTTGATCTCATTGATAATAATAATTTGGCATTAGGTACCTAAATTATTGCTATAGGTACTTAATGTCGCTCGTTACCAACTTGTAACTTTTTTTAAATATTTTTGGGACAAAATATAACATGGTTTAAAATTATTGGAATCGATTCAGTTACTTATTCTGAACAAACTTTATTCAGGTTTCGCATATACTAAAAATAATGTTGTATAGTGATCGCTTCGTACTTTCGAATCATTTCCTAATCCAACATGAGTGTAGTCCTACGCCTTACATTGCGCATCTAAGATTGTGGCCGGTCAATTTAGTTCAATTTTGTCCACAAACAATTTACATTGTGTTTGAAATAACAAAAATAATAACTTAAAAAAAAACATTCATAACTCAAGTAACACAACTAAAAATTAACACTTCATTATCTCACTTCTTATTCCAACTAATAATATCATGATCAAAAAAATAATAATTAAATGTCATATAATTATTCAATGTCAACAAAATTATATAAAAATTTAATAGTTCAATGTCAGCTTAATGTAAAAAATAGCACACTTGTACTTTTTTTAAATTAAAATCTACAGGGTGTAAACAGACCCTTCACATAGCCGTCAACCAAGCATTCTGTACATCAAACTAAGAAACTTTAAGCAAAAATTATTGCTGGGAGACGACTTTTTTTTTGGGGTGAAAAATCACGTTTTATGGTAGGACTCGATGGAAATCACTCAAAGCATTGTGCTGATGGATGGATTGAATAGTACGGGGGTCGTGGAGGTGTGTAACGTAAAAATCTTACATTAAAAACATGTAATTAAAAAAAAAAACTTGTGAAAAAGTTGGAACTTTGACCCCCAATATCTCCGTAACTAGAAGGTTCCTAGGTATGTTCTAGAACAAAACCCATCTTCTGCCCACATGATGTACGAGCCTAACAGAATAAATCCTATAATAGTCCAAAACTGTTTAGTTTGTCATAATCATTTTGTTAGAGAAAATACATAAAACTATTTTTAATTGCCAGAATAATTGGCAAACGCAGAATACTGTTATTTAAACTCCCAAGGGAACACTACTGTCCATCCTCTTGACGTAATACCATTCTCTTACATGACATGCCCGTGGGACGAAAGAGGATTGAACATTCACTGAGGAATCACACGGCACGATATTATTGACGGACGTAACTTCGTTGACTTTGACCAGTAGACAGAATTTTCAATCGTGTCATCCATTTTTCTTTTGTCCAACTACTACAAAAAGGTTATATGACTTTAGCTGTCTATGTGTGTTTGTAACATTTTATGTTCTAACTAAACTACTGACCCGATTTTGACAAATGTGGTATCAATCGGTATTATAGTCCGGTACATTTGAAGCCAAAAAAATCAATCTGATTGATGACACATCTAAAGAAGTGGGAGTTTAAAGAAGGGGACTTCGGTAATAGCGAAGTATTACCAATAGAAACTTGAGTTTTCTTCCATAAAAATGAATCACAAAAGCTTCCCAACAAACGAACTCACTCCACGTGGTTCTATAGCTAAAATCCACTAAATAAAAAAAAAAAATATTAAAACATAAAACACGAAAACAAAAGCCGTTTCTACTCACTCTCTAGCAGAAACCGCACACATTTTCCGCCACACCTTTTCAAAAACAAAATTACATTCAAAACGCATGCAGAGCAAAATGATGCATAAAACTGCGGGCTCCGGACAATGGGGCGCTGCTGACGCATCGTCGGTATATTGTGAGCTCCCAGCTTTTATTAAATGTAAACTAGAAAGTGAGGATTGTGCTGAACTCTGTTTTGATAGATATGGCTAGTTGGCTACTGAGATCTACAAAGTATTTTAGGTTGATATATTTTTTTATTTTTTTCTTTAATTAAAAGACTCTTGTTAATATTTCGAATAGATACGAATCCTAAATTTTAAGTGTTATTCTTATTACCTAGATATACAACCTTAGTTTTAGTATATGTGAAACCTAAAACAAGTGTCTAGTATTTTTATGTAAAGAATCTATGTAAAAAATTTCAAAACTGTATCATGAAAAATCACAAAGTTATAAGCTTGTTCTGTTACCTGGTTGTCCGCGCAAAAACGTGGTTACTACGCAGCGCGCGCCTTCAGCGTCGTCTTGAGCACATAGATAATAATAATTTGGCAGTAAGTACCTAAATTACTGCGATAGGTACTTAATGTCGCTCGGTGTCCAAATTTTAACTTTTTTTAAATATTTTGTGACCAAATATAACACGGTTAAAAAATGATTGGAATCGATTTAGTTACTTATTCTGAACAAACTATATTCAGGTTTCGCATATACTAAAAATAATGTTGTATAATAATATTAATTTTTTACACTAATTGATATTATATTTAAATTTTTTACGTTTAAGATGTTCTAATATTTGTATGCCAGTCTTTGGCGAAACATGTAAGTTCACAACCCTATTTATAAGACTTTAATGTACCATGATTTTTACACAAACAAAATTATTCTATTCTATTCTATTCATAGGATTTCGTTTTGTTTAGCTTCGTATTCGTCAGGTTGAATAAATATAAATATTTATTAGACCAGAAATATATATATATATTATGTTCACACAATTTGTCAACAAGTTACTTATTATTAATCTTAAAAATATAACCTCTGCAATTGTGTCTATTTTTAGCATCTGCTACCGAACTAAGTATATAGCAAAATCAAAATCAAAGCATTTATTTCAAGTAGGCCAGTTACAGACACTTTTGAATTATCGAAACAACGACAACAATGAAATGTAGCCGCGATCACAAGGCATAAAAACTGTGTAGGCATAAAAACTGTGTAATAACAGCAACTACAGTTGCTGTTATTATTAATCATTTATTTCAGAAATAGTCCATATAAAAAATATAAAAATTAAAATCACATTAAACACATAATATACATTAAAATATTCAATAAAAATAAAAATTACATATACACACTACAATTACATACCCAAATTAAATTAAGTATAAAATACAATAATACACATTAAAAGAATCAAGGAATTACAAAATTAAACACACACAATATTAAATTAAACATACAAAATTGTGCACGCATCTTAAATAATACGAGGCAAGGCGCTAACATGAACCTGCATCCACCTCTGTATCAGGGACAGGTCCCACCGCTCGGACAAAACCTTCAGGAGACTGTTCGAGCTGCTTCGTAGGCGACTTAATAGTGAAGTTATGTATACCTTTTTTCTATGTTTCCTTTCTGAAAGCAGGAGCCTGCACTTAAGGTCGAAGATTGCTCCGAAGTCAATAGACACAAAACCAGAATAAATCCCAGGAGACCGAACGAAACTTTACTATCCTAATAAAGACGAAACGCGGCAAATTTTGAACCACAAATCAGAGCAAATACAACTGAATAGTTGAAACATCTAAAACTAACAGTGTAGGAGTTTCAGGCACAATTTGCACTAAGTTAACGTAATAAAAGCGATGAATTAAGTGAATAATAGTTCCCTAGAGGACGCCATACCACATTGTCATGCCTTCAACGTTATGTATGGAATGTCCCACATTCACTATGAATAACTGATAACGTTTTATTGAAGTCACCATGTTTGTGCCTTTGGGTAGGTATTGAGATGAAGTGGGAGGATTTTATGAATAATTATGTTGAGATTCTTCATTAAAATTCGATGTTGGATTCAATGACGTTATTTTATGCTTGGGAATGTTATATTATGATAGTATGCATTTTATTTCAAGCTAGAATGAGTAAGGAAATATATTTATATGTATACTAGCTGTTAAGGTCGGAAATTAACCAACGGGATAGTTTTAAATTCATATATTATTATCCTATTATGCTCGGAGATGATCTAGCTTCCCATTAGTGAAAGAATTCGGATCGGAAATCAAAATCCGACCAGTAGTTTCATAGATTACCACGAATCGATTACCTTAAACTTACAAACATTTAAACTGTACATCTTTATAATATTGATATACATTTGTATAGTCCTCATGTGCCCCTATCATTTTTATTATGAGTAACCTTTGTTAATCTATGTTTCACTTAGTTCCACTGAATATTTTTAAACATACTGTTAAAAAACTTTAAAATCAACGTACTTAAATAAAAAGCAGTTGTTTCCTTTAAACGTGCAATACCTGTAGGTATTGCACGGTCAAAATGTATAGAAAAGCTGTTTTTTTTTAAATTCCCGACGAAAACTTTGTAAGGTTCAGAATGATGTACTGAATACGTGGTAACAGTTTCTGCATCGGTGTCCTTTCCACCCTGTATTTTTAATGTCTTTGAAGGTTCGTATTGGTATCCTGTATACCAATACGAACCTTCAAAGGGTAAGGTAAAAGGTAAGGGACAGCCCTCCACAAACGGACGGAATTTTTCTCCGGAAATTTTTACTTTTTAAATGATTTTTTCTGTTACTATTCCTTTATTCCAATGTAAAATTACATTCCTTGTACGCAGCACTCCATTTATGTAAATAAAACGGCTAAAATCAAAAATTCAACAATGGATGTTGAAATACTCTAACGAACGACGCGTGAAATCAGCTGTTCACTTCCTGCCTAGCTACAGAGTTCATCGAACTTGTCGTCTCGCTTACCGTTCGCTAAGTGCATTTTGCCACGGTAACGATACATTGCGTATGAAGATATAAAACAAATCAAATTTATTGGATTTCCATAACATTCCTGGAATATTTTTTTGTACCGGTCATCTTAGTATGATATACTGAATTCACCCCATCAGTTTGTGGAGGGCTGTCCCTTACTCCCTGTACTCTATGAATAAAGGTAAAAGTTGGTCCACGGATGGGTGACCATCGATTAAGTGCCCATTTTCCTCGTGCACATTAGGCCGTTGGTCCCAGTTGTCATTTTTTAGATCTTTGGCAGTCGTTACAGGTAGTCAGTGGCCCGAAAGTCTAACAACCAGTCTTACCAAGGGGTATCGTATTACCAAGTACTAACTGGGTTGTGGAGGTCAGATAGACAGTCGCTCCGTGTAAGATACTGGTATTCAGCTGCATCCAATTGGACTGGAAGCCGACCCCAACATAGTTGGGAAAAGGCAGGCAGATGATGAATACAGTAATAATAATAAATGCTAAGACCCTGCACAACCGTGAGGTATGCAGTCTCAGGGAATACTTCCTAGAGGCTGACGTGGGGTTGCACCGAGATGTGGTCTCAGTGGACAAGGGCCTCACCCCGCTCTCCCTGGCTAACGAGAACTGGCGCAAACCTAGAGTATTAGACACTAATGATCGCAAGGAGGTATGGCAGGGCAAGGAGCTTCACGGACGCTTTTATCGGGCTCTACACGGACCCGATGTAGACTTCTTAGCGTCCGTAGCTTGGCTGCGTTTCTGTGACCTATTCGGGGAAACCGAAGGTTTTGTCTGTGCAATAATGGACGAAGTTATGATGACGAATAACTACCGGAAATACATTGTGAAGGATGGCACGGTTGACATATGTCGGGCATGCCACCGTCCGGGAGAATCGATCCGACACATTATTTCTGGGTGTTCTCGTCTGGCTAACGGAGAGTACTTACATAGACACAACCTCGTTGCCAAGATTATCCACCAGCAACTTGCTTTGAAGTACAACCTTGTGGAATCAGAAGTGCCATACTATAAGTATGTGCCCGACCCAGTTCTCGATGATGATAATATCACGTTGTATTGGGATCGATCTATCGTCACTGACAGGACTATTGTTGCCAATAAACCTGTCATTGTGGTGATAGATCGATTGGAGCGTGACGCAATGATTGTTGATATAACGGTTCCGCATGACGAGAACCTCGTGAAAGCAGAGAAAGATAAACAATTCAAATATCTAGATCTGGCTCACGAGGTTGTCGACATATGGTACGTGAGTACAGCAGTCATTGTGCCGATAGTCGTGTCGGCCAATGGCTTAATAGCCAATACCCTCAACCAACATCTGAGGAGGCTCTCGCTTGGCAGCTGGATCAAGGGCTTGATTCAGAAAGCAGTACTTCTGGACACGGCGCGTATCGTTAGGAGGTTCCTCTCTCAAGAGCCCTGACCACCGGTAGCTCGGACCCTGTTCCTGATGCCGGTGGGCTACTAAGTTTTATATTTTTAAATGTTTTTTATTTTTTTATATAGAAATATTTAAAAATATAAATTATATGTTTAGGAAATGAATAAAAGCTAAAAGCTCATGTTAGGCGGTTGGATCAAGGGCCTGATTCAGAAGGCAGTACTCCTCGATACGGCTCGTATTGTGAGGAGGTTCCTGTCTCTGGAGCCCTAACCACCGGTAACTTGGACCCTGCTCCCGCTACCGGCGGACCACTATTTTTTATATTTTTAAATGTTTTTATGTGGTTTTTGTTAAGAAATATTTAAAAATGTAATTAGTGTGTAAGAAAATAAATAAAGGAAATAATAAAAGCTAATAATAAAATTTATATTCTTATAAAAAGCTTACTTGATTTAGCAAATTAAAGTCTAAGTGCAGTCTGTGAATCTTGCCCCTAGTCTCTAATTCTAATATCGAGAGTCAGGTAAAACGTAAATTGCAACTCAACGTTGGTAAACATTTGTTTAATCCCCTCCATTACCTAATTAATCGCCCAACGAACATTATACACGACACAATCTAGACGAAATTGATACATATTGCGACGTAAGCTAATTGATGAAACAAATACAAATTAATGAGTAAACTTCTAATGTTACACCATATAGAATAGCTTTAGAAATTATGTAATTACTAGGTTTTGCCCGCGGTTTCGCTCGCATTAATTTAGAAAAAGCAATCTCTTAGCACACTACTAAAGTTTCTATTATAATATAATTCAATCATGATTCGAAAGACATGTGGCGCCATCTATTATCATAAGAACGTTATTGTTGTTTTACTCGGGAACAGTACTTGTTTTCGGGATGAAACATACCCTATATCCGTTTCTGTACACCTGACAACATATATGCCAAATTTCAGGATGTTCGGTTCAGTGGTTTAGGCGTGAAAAGGTTACAAACAAACTTACTTTCGTATTTATAATATGTTAGGATTAGTTAGGATAATAAAACAGCTTTCAATTTATTATGAAAATCGATTCAGTTTACTTTGAGGCTGAAGTTTATGAATACGTTTGTGATTAAGAACGCCAAGCACATGATTGTATTGATAATCTACCCATCAAGACAATAATTTTCACTGCTGAGAAAGGCCCAAGTCAGCTATTTTTATAAAATCTTCATTCCAACATTCCACCATTCCACCATTGTCATTTTGCTAAGAGTTCGCAATCTGCTAAATTCATAATGATCGATCATTGGTCGGTCAATGGTCTCGTAATAGAATTGTGTTATAACGACATTGTCGTATTGCCATTTTTATAAAACCCGTTAGTAGAAATAATTTTCGAAAAACTACTACTAAAGAATATTTAATCATGCCAGTTTTTATTTATATAAATTTTTACATATTATTTAATATTTATCAGATTACCACTCTTTGCCATTTCTTTCAATGGAATGTCAGTAGTTGGTCGTTGGTAAGTCATAATGAGGCCATTATATTAGTAGATTACCAAACTTGTCAAATTACGAAATCAATGATAGAGCATTATGCCACATTAGTAATAGTAGACTTGAGGCACTGTTCTCTGGCATTGAAGGCCAGCCCCCTCAGTAGGAGCCAAGTTCACCTTAATCTGCTGCACTGGGCATAGCATGGCACTGAATCCGTCGTTATTTTACCTGTGATAGTCTATGGTCTGACCGTCAGACTGCCAAGTCATAAGTCTCGAGTTCGAACACAAGACATGTGCGTATTGTATAATTATTACTTGCTTCGGTGAAAAAAACATCGCATCGTGAGGAAACCAACCAAATATATTTCTCGACAGCATGTTAAGCCAAGTCAGAGGCTCATGGGCGGCATAAAAACTCTGACACCAGGTTATGTACTAACCACACGATAAAGGAGAATTGTCGGCGCGGTTGGCGCGGTGGCTTAGCGATTGACTGCTGTGCTGCGTGTCGCGGGTTCGATTCCCGTACGGAACAAATATTTGTATGGCCTACAGATAGTCGTTCTGGGTCTGGCTGTTTGTGTATGTGACTTTAAATGTTTGTAAACGCACCCACGATACAGGAAAAAATCTAAGGGTGGAGCAATGTTTTAAAAAAAAAATATTACGGTACTCAGAGTTGGGCTTAGAATAGACCTGCACATACAACAAAGATTACAGGATGCATGCGAGTATAAAGTACGGGCATGGATAAGCAAACAACACTGACCTATCACAAGCCGTATAACTAAAAAATGGATAAAGATAGTATTCTGGGAGTCGTAAACAAAAGTAGACCTTAACGTGCAGTCATTATGATGGCCAAATGTATTTTTGATGATCATTAAAATTTTAAGACAACTCTGAGCATACAATATACTTATTCATCTACACGTGCCGACAACTAACCATGTCAAAACATTGAAAATGTAGAAAACACAACCAAAAATAGCAACAAATAAAAGAAAAAATAAGATCATAAAAATACACTGAAGAAAAATCAAAGATAAAAAGACTTCAATCATAAAAAGATGATTCAATTCTATCGGAGCGTAAAGTAAGCAAAATTCTCGATAACATTAAAGAAAGTTACAACAATTTTCTTCAGCAGAATTGCGTGTTTTCTACGTAACATACTTAGATATATACGCAACACAGGCTATGTACACATTAAAGTTTATTTGGCAAGCAAAGCTCCCTATCACAAGAATCCTTTGCCGAACTGCGTACAAAATACATACAAATACTTTACTCGAACAAATACACGGTGGAAATAAATGTAATCATTTAATATTGTGTCAATGTGTGCGTAAAATGTGGTTTTATGTTAATGGTTGTATGGATAGATATTATGATATTAAATTATTGCCGTACAAATGTGAATCCTCAGACTAGGCATGCAGAGTAGATGGTTCAATTACAAATCTATTAATCACTGTTGATGATTTTAGATATGTCCTAGTGATCATTTCAATATCTAATGTAAAGTGTCAAACTTGTTGAGTCTTGCATAGACCAAAGAAGCATTGTATTATAAGTAGGAGACCTATGTACAGTAGTATTTACTATTGCTGCTTCGTTGATGTAGTGGTCGCAAGCGCGACTGTTGAGCATGAGGTCCTAGGTTCGATTCCCAGGTTGGGTAAAGTGTTATTGGCTTTTTCCATCAGGAATTTCTCAGTAGTAGCCATTGAGTCTGGATTTGCGCCCGGTTGATGGGAATAGGCTCGCCCCCTATTACATGGGACTTACACAACTGGCGGAATGTGGGTGTACTATTAGGTACACTTTTGCGAAACCCTTCGGAGATTACAGGCGTGATGTTATGTTATGTTATATCATTTGTTATTGTTGTCATTTTCTAGTTTGTCTTTAATTTTGATAACACATCAGCTAATTATTCATGATGATGGTAGTTGTTTCATGAAAAATCTTCAGTACGTTTTCCAACCAATTACCCTAAGCAAAGCCTATTTTCAGTTGAACACTTTGTTTTCTACTAACCAGCTTTTAATAGAGTTTGTTCGGTCTGACCTTGAAAACAAACCCCGGTCAGTCTGCGTGTTACCGAATCCAATTCCGATAGACAAAGACCTTGACAATAATTTAGGTTTAGCAAACATTAAAATGAAGAAAGCTAATAAAACAGATCTCACTAAAAACTACAACAGAAAAGCAATAAAATTTAGTTTTTATTCTCATCAAAATACGTAATGTTTTGCAATAAAATGCTTCAGTAAAACCCGGTTCTCCAGTGACGTAGTCTTACAACCAATCATCGTAACCTATCCCACGATAATAAAAACAATTTTATAGTCTTCAATATAAAGAAAGTCTATCTTGAAAGAGATGAAAGAAAACATTTTATCAGCTTATTATAATATCGGGAACAAAAAATAAAAGACCTTATTTCTATAAATACAAGAATAAAGATAGCACAGAGTTATAATATTATGCCATTGTATAAAGTTGACTAGACTGATCGATGACTTGGTGAAGATCGCCGAAATTCGCTAGATGCATGAAGCACAGGACCAGACGATGTAGCGATGCTTCGAGGAAACCTATCTCCAGCAATGGGCTAAAATGATCATGATGATGAAAAGGTGAACCTCCATAATCAGCCTATAATGTTCCCACTGCTGGGACACAGGCCTCCTCTCTATGAGAGGGAATGGGCTATAATCCACCACGCGGGCCCAGTGCGGGTTGGTAGATGTCACATGTCTTCGAATTTTTGGTTCTACGACATGCCGGTTTCCTCACGATGTTTTCCTTCACCGTTTTAAGAGCAGTGGTGATGAAATAAATTATACAAAGTAATGCGCCTGCCTGGGTTCGAACCCACGACTTGCTGTCCGTAAGTCAGGGCCGCCACCACTGGGCCACCGCTGGTCTCAGGTGAACCTCAATCGGCCTAAATTATAATTTACAAGCAGATCATCTCAAGACGATTGACATCGCGGTTGTCATTCGACATTCTGGACCGATTACTGACCATTTGGCGGTCGAAGACAAATAATATTCGCCACATCCTGTCTGTCTGTCCCGCTGGGAACATAATTATCTGAATAGTAAATCTGTTTTAGGGTTCCGTACCTGAAAGTTAACCAACGGGACCCTATTACTAAAACTCCGCTGTCCGTCTGTCCGTCCCTCTGGCTGTCAGTGGGCTGTATCTCATGATCTGTAATAGGTAGAACCAGTTCGCAGTCTGTGTATTTTTGTTGCCGCTATAACGACAAATAATAAAGTTTGATATTATTTTTGCTAGGACTTGATTTTTGTACAATTAACTTTATGGAAAGACTGATGTAATTCAAGAGAATATTCCAATTAAGAACACAATACCAACATAGTCATGGTTGGTTATAGATGACTGTGCCATGGAACTCAAACCAAAGGACACTTAATATCATGTTCTACGTGTCCTGTCGTTTGCACATAAAAAAAAAAAAAACATTTATCTCAGGTCCGAGATCCATATATATAAACAAAAATACAAAAATAAAAACATAAACTAAAACCCAAATATCAGAATCACATTACATTAAATTAGAAACATTATTGAATTAAATAAAAACGTCAAAAATAAAATACCACCAAATTATCATATTATTACAACATTAATTACAAAATGTGAAATTGAATGTCAAATTAATAGGACAACAGCTATTAGACTTTAATAACATGCCGGTCACAGCAGTGCCTCATACAGGGACAATCAAGTCTCCACATAGCAGGAATTGCTCCTACGTGAGATGCTAATCTCATAGACAAATACGCTAAAAAGAATTCGACAAATTCCGCTCTTATTTTTTTTTTCAGTTCATAAAGACACAAATACTGCACAAAAGCATTATAAAACGATCTAAAACAAAATACTAGACGTAATCTCCGTGCCTCATGGTCGGAGTCATTGAGCGCTCGTTACGCTCACAATTGTGAATGGGCACGATGCGATCTTACGTAACACGATACACGTTAGGGATCTGTGTGATTTAAAATTGTTATTGCAATTTCCTACAATTCAGTGAACAGTGAAGACATCATAGAATTTGAAGATACAGTCTGTCGTCTGTCTTAGTATGGACACGTGTTATGGAGGGATGCATCGCATGTAACTAAAAGAGTTATGGACATCAAGGTTGATGGTTAGAGAAAGAGAAGGAGGGCAAAGAACGATGAATGTATTGTGTGAGAAACTATATGTAAGAAGGCAGAGTAAATTTTAGCGTGATGGCTGACAGAGGAGATGGGGAAAAAAAATGTATTGCGCCGACCCCAAGTCACATAGGACAAAAGCAGGAATATGATGATGAGACTGTGAAAAATTATATAGATTAATATATTACGATTATGCGACAGACCGCTGCTTAGTAGAAAATGCCGCATTGGATACCGAGCGACTTTGAGTACCTATCGCAATAATTTAGGTACCTACTGCCAAATTATTATTATCAATGAGCTCAAGACGAAGCTGAAGGCGCGCGCTGCGTGGTGACCACGTTTTTGTGCGGACAACCAGGTAACAGAACAAGCTTATAACTTTTTGATTTTTCATGATACAGTTTTGAAATTTTGTACATAGATTCTTTACATAAAAATACTAGCCACGTGTATTAGGTTTCGCATATACTAAAACGAATGTTGTATAAAACTTGATTACTTGATATAGGATAGTTAAATGTAAAGTTCACTATTTTAATCATCAAAGAAATGAAAACCTTATAAAATGTTCTAATCAGCACAAAATCTGAGGACACGGCTACTAAAGGCACACTACTAAACCCTTTCCTAGATACCGCCAGTCTAGTATTTTCTTAATGAATCAATTCAACTCGGAATCCAGACACCAATTAAAAGGCAGTGGCATCAAATTACTAGTCAGAGGATTGTCGTTTTTAATTACTAGTTACTTTTAGATGATTGCGTTTTTCCGCTGAATAAGAAAGAAAGAAAGACAAAATATTTAATTTTCGCAGGGACATGACGTGCATCACACAATATGACAAAAAAAATAACAATAAACATACAACGCATAGGTCGGAACAAAAAAAAATCGAATCTGTTGTTTGATACTTTAATTTACTGTGGGGTGGTGTGGCAAATATGTTTGGTGTATTGATGCTATGTTTTCGATTATTGGTGTACAATACGTCCACTTTTAGGTTTAACACATTATGTTGTGTCAAACTCATGGAATTACTAACCCCAAGTACATTGCAAGCACATTGACAGAAGGGCTCTGGTGCTGTTGATAAACATTCGTGTTAAGGTCTAGGCTGGCTGGCTCTAACTAGTGGCGTTTACCACCCCAGTGGTAAATGGCTCTTATTTAGGGTTATCTGCCCCCTTCATAACACGTATAGAATTGATGAAAAAAAAATCGGGTTATGTATCCGATATCAAATAAATGTACGCGGTGTCTATAGATAGGTTTTTAAAAATATCATTGAGGTTCATAAAACCGTTTTTTCTCAAAGTCAAGAGTTGATATGGAACTTTTTCATCAAACTGAAGCAGCAACTTTGTTTTTCATTAACGTACTATGAAAAACCAATTTAGTTTTGCTGTTGAATGCAATACAATACAACATTATGAATGAGCCTTCAAAATATTTTATAATATTTTTTGGTGCTACGGAACCCTATGTGCATGTGAGTACGACTCACACTTGGCCCGTTTTTTTTTGAAGATATTTTACATCTTTTTACAGACAAGTAGCGTTTTAACGTTTAAAATATTGTTTTAATATTTTTTCTAGCCAGGAAATAATTTGAATAATTATTTAATATTTTAAATAAAAAATTCAATATTTTTAACATTATTTTACTTAAAATCAAAATCTAATATATAATGTCCACCACAATGTGTAGACAGACAATCGACCACCTTACTATAATTATGAAGGGGGCAGATAACACTTAATAAGTGCCATTTACCACCGGGATGGTAAATGCCAATAGTTAGTGCCATCCACCACACCGGTGGCAAGCTCGAAGGGGGCAAATGGGAATAAACGGAAAATCACATACAAAAAACAAAACGGCAGTGATAGCTCCCATAAAGGCCACACGCCAAACAATCAATTTTCAACTATAACTTGGCCAAGACATGGTACAAGTAATAATCAATTAATAAACAAAATATTTAACATTTATTTAAACATTAATTAATTAACGTATTCACTCTATTTTTTGACTCCTGAACTTTGACGTAAGAATATATATATAAATATTCAAGAAAATATGCAAGAGAAAAGACTAAGTCAACAGAAAGATTGAATAAAACTAACAAAAACGATGAAGCAGGCAATTCTTCAAAAATATTTTAGTGGAATTCAACATGGCGGATGTAGGTGACATTTTGATTAATCCGTAAAAACGTCGGTGGTGCTGTCAGATTATTATAGTTTATTGGTAACAGACCTTAAGATGTGGAGTTATGATTCATAATTCAATGACACCCGAGCCTTCCTACATTTGGAATATTTTTCTGTAGCTATAAAGGACGTTTATCAAATAGATAGCTTCTCGCTTTTTGCTAAGTATCTAAGATGACGACTTACCAGTCGATATTTACGAAGGTCGATATTTATCAATTGTAGGTACCTGGAACAAAGCATTTGGAAATTAAACATAACATAACTTCACGTCTTTTCAAACTCAAACTCAAAGCATTTATTTCAATTAGACCATTACAGGCACTTTTGAATGTCAAAAAAAAAAACGAAGTCACAGTCACAAGGCATAATAACTTGAGAAAGTACTGTAGTTATACATTCCAAAGCGTAGATCTCTATGGAGAAGAATGTTCAAGAAACTCCATGGACACTCTTATAAATCAAAATAATTTTAGCTACAAAATCTTGGTTACATCATAGATGTTGAGATTATCCATATATGTGAAAATGATGTAGAAAGACATTCACATGAAGAGCGTCCAGAGTAAAAGATTAAATCAACAATTTAAAATTAAAGTAATTAAAATAAACAGTGGCAGATAAGAGATGAACAGTCCCAACTGACAGCACCTGTTCAAGAACATGACGCATTGATCAGCGCCATTCAACTCCATATTGAAGGGAACTAAATGACCCGACACACCCGCTACCATCAGCGAGACATTTGAGTGAGCATGATATTCTCTCAGCCACCGCTTCGCACGGGTGCAATGTATATAATAATTATTCAAATAGAAACCTTCCTCTTGAATCACTCCATCTATTGCTGAAAACTACATTAAAATTCGTTGCGTAGATTAAAAAATCTAAGCGTACAGACAGCGGTAGCGACTTTGTTTTATACTATGTAAACCCAATATCACTTTGTCTGACCTGGGGAACGAACCCGAGGCCTCGTGCCAGTTGCACTTGCAACCAACGAGGAAAAAACAAACGTTTAAAACAACAAAGTTAGTAAAACATCAGTAAAAGAGCTCTATAACAATTTACGGTTACAATTCAGTAAATTGTAACTGTCTATTTCTACAAAATCCCTATTTATTCCACTCATTCCAAAACAAATCCTCGACCCTCATTATCTAGAATTTGTACGGGATCCTCCAAGGTAGACCATTAGTTCTCCTTGGCTAGAAATACAAAATATAATTATACAAGATCCATGATACCCTTGTCACCTTGACAGCTCATAAGACGTGAATCCGGGACGTCGGTGTACTCTTGACAGAACGGATTTCTGATATTGCTTGAACGTCCAGGTATAAACGATATGAGGTTACAATTTTGGATGACGTTATCGTCCTTAAGTAATAAATAATTCTGGTATGTAAGTATGTAAAATGATTAGAAGGTACGTTTTAAGAATGACGAATTTATTACCACAGTACACTCTTTTCCAGAGGCGATATAGATTCATGCCAAAGAGTATGTTTGGCGAAGTTATCAGTTTTATTTAAGAAAGGGACGAATGTGTGTCTTGTTTTTTCAAAAAGGATATTTGTTTGTTTAACACGTTGACGGACTGTACTATCCCACTAGTTTTAGCTGTTAAGACGGTACTCATTTTCATACATTGCCTAGAGGCGTAGTGTCATATCGTGTGGTTAAAAAAACATGTCTTATGACAGAATGGATATAGGCGTAAACGTTGGTTGGTATTCCAAGTCAGATCCATATTCCTCATCATCAGCAAACGGGTCTTGACTTGATTCAGGAGTAGGCGCCGCATCAAACAGGTCCTGTATTCTTTTTTGTTCTCGTTCATACGAGTCCCGAGACGACCTCTACAAATATTATTAGTCTCGAATTTGATATAACAAAACAGTTTTTAGATATACATTAGCAATCTAAACAAGTTGTTCAGATGTGTTACTAGACTTGAATTTGTATTTTGTAAGCATAAAACAATAAAAATACGATGAAAACAAACATTACGTACCTTCTAGATAACGATTGCGCGCGAAAACATGCAACGACATACAGGCGCATCGTAGTGCGACAGTGCTCAACTAATCGTGCGCAATTGCGACGTCTAAGGGCGTAGTGTGCGTATGGAGGGGAACAATTAAAATGTGTATGTGTGCGTGGAGGTACTTTCTTTGGACGAGTTTTTAACAATGTGTTGTGCCAGTACGATGGTCCTATTTGTACCTTTGGTGACAGTAGGACATGCCATGCCTTATGATAGTATGAAAAATCGACCGTCGTGAAACGTACTGATTTTACACAAGTCAAAATTTTAACGTCGACAAACGTACTGTCGTATAATTTTTAACGCCTTGACGCCTGTCGGCGGTACTGTCCATCAACGTGTTAATCAGAAAAACATTCTAAGCTTACAGTTTTTTACCAAAACGCTTAAATGCTAACTATAATCATATTACAATGTCAAATAGCTTCTTGTAATCACAATAACTTAGAAAGCAAAATAAAAATTATATGGTTGCTTCTGAATTATTTTGCTTTCTGAATTATTGTACATGTACTGAAATACGGTTACACCTACTTCTAGCCGGCTAAACCTAGGTGCGACCGGTAACAGTTGTGTATCCTTTTTATTGCTAGGATACACCGACCAAATGGATTAGGTTAGGTTAGCTTAGGTTAGAACTGTGACGAAACGCGCGCGAGCCGAGCGAGCGCAGCGAGCGGTACCGGGGTATCTAGGCATCCAAATTGCATAAGCATGTTCTAACCGAAGATACGTTGGGTACATCTAAGTTTAACCGGCTGTACCTAGATTTAGCCGGCTAAAACTACGTGTAGACGCACTTCGGCTATTAGCCGTAACATATACACATGCAGATATAAATAAAATAATATAAATGAGTCCTAATGTCAAAATCAATACATATGATGTCATGTCACTTTATTTAAAATACTGGTTTTGAGCTGCATCTGGTCAGAAAGATATTGATCCTTGACTAACAGTAGATACGACGAGGCGAGGGACGACAAAACTAATTATAATCGTCGCAAATTGAGTAGCAAATCGCGTCGGAGTGGCTCGTAACATGCTTTAAATTATAATTATTTTTCATTAGTATTATCACAGGCTTCGGTGTCAAAACACGCGTGTTATAGTGTATAGCAGTTAAATCGAAGAAAGAAAGATTTGACGTACCCAGAACTAAGATCTCAAATAAATACAAATACCTGTATTCGTACAAAACTGCTAAGGCCATCAAACTAAGTACTAAATATTTCTGGGAACCTCCTACGGGCTTGTTCAGGATAAGGGGGAAATGACAGAAACGCCCCAGTTGTTATCCATTTCGTAATTAATACGCGATTTCCTCATAAAACGTATTACTCTGCTTAGGTTTCTGAACCCAGCTGATATGGATTTTCGACAGTATTTACTACGAACCCGGAAAAAGTTATCAGAAAATGTTCCAAGGCGGTAAATCTCTTAGTAATTTAATGGACTTTTTACGATGGTCTGGGAGTAATGGAATCATTGAATGTTTCAGCTGTTTTGTAACTCGTGAAAGGTTTCGCCTCAAATATACATAAAGGGTGTAACAAGACCCTTAACGAAGCCGAAAGGCACTTGTTCTCCTTGTCACTGAGATATTTTTTTTTGTTCTGGACCATACCTGGGAACCTTCTACTACTTGTAGTTACGAACTACTACTTGTAGTTACGAAGATATTGGGGATCAAAGTTCCAGTTTTTTCACAAGTTTTTTTTAAATACATGTTTTTAAATTAGGTTTTTTTTTACTTTAAACACCTCCACGACCCCCGTACTATTCAATCCATGCATCAGCACAATGTTTTGAGTGCGTTAAATTGAGTCCTACCGTAAAACCTGATTTTTCACCCAAAAAAAAGTCGTTGCCCAGCAATATTTTTTTCGTAAAGTTACTTAATTTGATGTACATGATGTTTGGTTGAGGGCTTCGTGAAGGGTCCGTTTACACCCTGTATAAGCTATTTTGAGTTTAGTTTAGACGAGAGTTAGAATTATTTGAGACGCGACATGAGGACCACCAGTTTGGCAGGTATGCACGCGCGACCATGACTCAAATGTCTAGCTATCAGCGTGGTGGCAGCTACAATTTCAGAGAGATTTTACTAATATTATAAATGTGAAAGTTTGTGAGGATGGATGGATGGAAATTTGTTACTTTTCACGCAAAAACTACTAAACGGATTTGGATGAAATTTAGCACACATATAGTTTACAACCTGGATTAATACATAGGATACTTTTTATCCCCGTAGTATGATCCCGTGGGACAATTATCGATTTCCACGCAAGTGAAGTCACGGGCATAAGCTAGTGTATTTATGTTCAGCAGCCCACACACCACAGCAACATAGAACAAAAAAGTACTACAGCGCCATCTGTGACACAGTTGATGAACGAAACATCGAAATACATCTAAATCCTACATCGCGCAAGTAAAGTTATCCGCGACTTAAGACTGTATAGAAAAACCCGACAACAACTGTCGGGCAGTAGACCACCAGACACAACACCCGTCTGGTCAGAGGATCCTCCCATTTCTATGGGGGATGAAGAACTTTACACCCTGTGCATCATACCCCCCAAGTTTTTCGATTTAGGTATGGTCAACGTAACAAGGATTTTCACCCTAAGGTTGAATATTATTTGCAAATCATACAACGATAACGACGATAAATAACCTATTTTGTTTATGTGACAATGAAGGAGTTTGGACCTTAGTGAAGTTTTATTTTACCGAGAATTGTAGGCAAATGTGAAAAAACAATTAAAAAGACGAAGAAGATCAAATCGTTTATTTTATTTTCATATTGATGTAAAAATATTTATGCTGTCTTGGCTTCCGTACGTTTTTTCACGGGTGACCACTGAAAACCAGCGCTGTGCTTTAGGCCGCCCATAGCACAGCATTATGCTGAGTGGTAACCTGCTTGTCGCAGTCACGACGTGCAAGCTGTTTTTTTTTTTGTGCCGTCCTTTTGAATTTATAGTTTATTGTTTTTTTTTTTTGTCATTTTGTATGATGCACGTCATGTCCCTGCGACAAATAAATTTTTTTTTTCCTATTTCTTTCTTCATAATCTTGATTTTGAATCAAGCTAGACCTTTTCAGATTCTGAAGCTTGACTTAGCTGAAGACTAAAATAGTCTATGTATAAATTTTCAAAGATCAAATTCAAGTAAAAAAATTAACAGAACACAAACAATAAAATATATATATTTTTTTTAATTAATAAAACCATTCACGTTTTTAACACGTGTTTACAAGCAAAACACGACAAAGCAAAAATAGTTTTACGTAATTTTAAGAAAACGTGTAAAAATTACAAAATGAACATGTAAAAGACGACGCTGAACAAAAAAAAATGACTCCAACAGAAGTAAAATGCTCCACTCGACTTGACGTACTGACGAAAATTGTTAAACAATGTTAGATAGGGCGTGGTGCAAGTCACAACCAGTACAGTGTCTAATAATCAGCCACTGCGTAGTAAAATATTCTTATTTCTAGTACACAGGTCGATGGTCTACATTTCACACGCTAGTTTCTTTGAGAGAGAGCAATAATCTAACACTCATAAATGCGAAAGTTTATGAGGATCGATGTTTGTAACTTTTTCACACTAAAACTACTGAACGGATTTGAATTAAATTTGGCACATAGATAGTTTATAACCTGGATTAACGTATATGATACTTTTTATTCCGGTATCCTAGTGGACAGTTACTGAACTTCGAGAGGGCGAAGTACCACACAGTACCAACCCGCACTGGGCCCGCGTGGTGGATTATAGCCCATTCCCTCTCATAGAGAGGAGGCCTGTGTCCCAGCAGTGGGAACATTATAGGCTGATTATGAGAGGGCGAAGTCGAGTATAAGCTAGTAATGCAATAAGATACAATAGAGGAAGAGATACTGAGTGGTAACCCCAGCCCCACCAGGTTACCACACAATACCCTCTCAGTCACTCAGGGTCAACTTTACCGCGCGCTAGGGCAAGTAGACTGTTCAGAATTTTTTAAGCAATAAAGAATTTAGGTTTTAAGGGCAAGTCAAGTTTTTGGGCTCCTTTGAAGATACTGGGAGTGTAGTGTAGAGTGTGTGTGTGTGTAGTGTGGTGACAGTAGTAGGAACAAATTGTTTAAAATATGATGAACAAAATAAACCGCTTTCAAATTCCGGTTTGCGGTCGCCACTTCAGAACTTTTCAGCCCCATCGGCCATCAGTTCTGCGAGTAATGTGCCCTACCCACTGCCACTTAAGTTTAAACCATTATTGTTTGTAGATATCTCATGACAATAAGCAAATAAATCAATGGTTCAAACAAAGAAATAGCGCAGCTATAAAATACTCCTGGCACTTATTATGACAGCATTAGATTCGTAATTTGAATTTTAAATCATTTCTCGACTCGATTTACTGCATTCATATACAGTTAGTCCGGTCATTAGTAATAATTAATAGATTAGGTAATTGTCGGTCCTTTAATTAAAAGCAGTTTTAATTAAAAGTAGCAGCGTGATAATTATATTCCTGTTTTATTAGTAAAATCAATATAATTACAACATGTTTGGAATAGCGTTTTAAACAAACAATCATTGATAAAATGATGCTGTTAGGTGTAATGCTTTGGGGTGCGTTGTCAGAATTCCTCCTCGTGTGCCCGATGGCTGCCGGTCCCTTTCGATACGCCGGGAGGGAATAGCAGCTGCCGGGCCGGTGCACCCTGGGCGTGGGCAGTATCCTTCCCCGAGGAATGGGAAGAGATTCTTATTCCTCGGGGAATGTTACTGTCCATGGCTAATATTCTGACATGGGAGGGGTCCTTTATGGACCAAGGGGGCGTTGCTCCGCGTGACCCTCTGAAAAGCAGAGGGCACAGCGGAGGAGCAAGGGCGGGCGTGGCGGGATCCGCGGCAAGGGGAGAGGCCTCTCTACCACCGAGAGGTCGGCGCGGCTTGCCGAGGAGGGGCGCCACCCGGGGGTGGCCGGTTGCGGGGTGGCCCGTCCGGGCTCCTCTGGCGACGAGGCGGGCGCAGTCGGCGGCTCCGATGCGGAGCGTAAGGCCGAGTTTGAAAAGGAGGTGGAGGCGGCGCTGAGGGCTGTCTTATATAAGCAGAAGCCCTCCACCAGGCATAAGGCCATGCCCGCGGCGATCGCCTCCATCATGGCGTCAGCGGAGGCCAGATATTCGGGGCCAACGTCAAAGGAAGTGGCCAAACTGCGGGCGGAGGTCACTCGTCTGACGGCGGCCATGGAGCTTCTCGAAGAGGCCAATCAGAAGCTCCGAGCAGACCTGGCCGGTCTGCGCGAGTCCGGATCCTGCAAGGCGCCCCAAAAGCCAGCAGGCCAGCAGCGACCAAGCCAGCCCGTGGCCGTGCCGGTTGAGAACCAGGTCCTGAACCTGGTTCGGTAGGAGCTGGCTGCCTTCCAGGCGCGGTTCTCCGTCCTGGAGGGCATTGTCCTGCGCCCCCCTCTGGCGGCAACCAGGGCGCCCCCGGGACCGAGAGCGGCCACATATGCGGCTGCTGCGGCCTCCGCACCGAGGCCGCGCGGCCGGCCCTCCGGCAGGGTTGTGTCGGCCCTCGAAGGGCCGGCTCTGGCGAAACCGGCTCCGGCCAAGAAGGAGGCGGCCCTGAGGCAGGGCAAGGTGGTGGCCCAAAAGAAGGCGGCGACTGTGCCAGCGCCAGCCGCGAGACAGCCGCCACCACCGCCCCCCCCGCCCCCTAAGCCTTCCGTGGCCGAGACCGGGTGGCAGGTGGCCGGTGAGAGGACCAGGGAGCGAAAGGCGGCTAAAAAGGCCAAGAGGCGGCAGCGGAAGCGCCAGCAAAAAGAGCGGAGCGTCGCGGCTAGGCTCAGCGCCCCGAAGACCGCAGCTGTAGTGATTACACTACAGCCGGACGCGGAAAAAAGGGGCGTGAGATACCGCGACGTGCTCGCTAAGGCGAGGGCGACGGTGGATCTGGGGGAGCTCGGGATCACCGGGGGCCTCCGCCTCAGAGTCACCGCGACAGGGGCTCGAGTGCTGGAGATCCCCGGCGAAACCCGTGGCTCGTCCGCGGACGCTCTAGCTGAAAAGCTTAGAGCGTCCCTAAATGCGGACGAGGCCCGAGTGTCCAGGCCCGTCAAATGCGCAGACCTCCGCATCCTGGGTCTGGACGACTCGATGACCGAGGAGGAGGTGGTGGCCGCCGTCACCAGGACCGGTGGGTGCCCTGCTGAGCAGGTCAAGGCAGGCACCTTACGTCCGGACCTGTCGGGCATGCGAACCGTAACGGTAAGCTGCCCTGTGACGGCGGCGAAAGCCATTGTGGAGGGCCGAAGGCTCTTGGTGGGCTGGGTTTCGGCGCAGGTTAAGCTGCTTGAACCCAGACCTCTGAGGTGCTTCCGCTGCCATGTGGGGAACCACGTGTCGGTTCGGTGCACCTCGGAAGTGGACCGCAGTGGCCTATGCTTCCGCTGCGGCCAGCCCGGTCACATGGCCGCGGCTTGCTCCGCCGCGCCGCACTGCGCCGCATGTGCGGCATCTGGCAAGCCGGCCGATCACCGGGCAGGGAGCAAGGCCTGCGGTACACCCGCCAAGGCCAGGGGCAACGGAAGGCCCTCCGTAACCACCTCCAAAACCCCCACCGTCGTCGCCACCGCCGCAGCCGCCGCCACTGTCGCCACCGCTGCCGCCACTGCTGCAACTTCTGCAGCGGGGCCCTCGCAGGAGGCCCGGGAGGGGGCTGAAATGGAGTGCCAGTAACGGCCCCATTACGCCTTCTCCAGGCGAACATCAACCACTGCGCCTGCGCTCAGGATCTGTTGATCCAGAGCATGGCGCAGTGGTCGATTAACATCGCCGTGGTCGCTGAGCCGTACTTTGTCCCGCCCAGGGATGACTGGGTGGAGGACCTTAGCGGCTCAGTGACCATAATTGCGTCGGCCGCCGCCGGTACCCCGACCCTTGAGAGTGTCAGGAAGGGTCAGGGGTGCGTAGCAGCACGTTTCGGGGAGATAGTTGTAGTGGGAGTCTACTTCTCCCCGAACCGAACTCTCGCCGAGTTCCTCAACTCCCTCAGGGAGTTGAGTGCCGTCATCGGGAGCCATTCTCTCCCCGTACTTGTGCTCGGGGACTTCAATGCCAAGAACTTGGCTTGGGGTTCTCGTTACACGGATGTGCGGGGTAGAATGGTGGAGGACTGGGCTCTAGAGACAGGCCTGGTCGTCCTAAATCAGGGTTCTGTCCCCACGTGCGTGCGGATGCGGGGCGAGTCGGTGGTGGACATATCGTTCGCTAGCCCCGCTCTGTCGCCGCGTGTCGTTGACTGGCGCGTCATGGAGGGGGTGGAGACCTATTCCGACCACCGGTACATCCGGTTCGACGTCTCCACCCAGACCTCAAGCGCGCCGGTCCTACAGGCCCCGAGTGGTCCGCGATGGGCGCTGAAGCAGCTGAACCGGGAGCTCCTCCTGGAAGCCTCGATCGTGCAGGCCTGGGTGTCATCACCAGCCAGGCCTGCCGACATCAACAACGAGGCGGGTTGGTTCCAGGAGGCCATGTCCGAGATTTGCGACGTGGCAATGCCCCGAGTTCGGCCAGGAAGCGCCCGACGTCAGGTGTACTGGTGGTCGCGAGAGCTGACGTCTCTGCGTGAGGCGTGCGTTGCCGCGCGGCACCGGTACACCAGGCATCGCAGGCTCCGCATCCGCCCTCCGGATGCGGCAGCCATTGAGGCGGAGCTTTACGAGGGGTACAGAGCGGCGAAGACCGCCCTCCAAGAGGCTGTCCGGCGGGCCAAGAACCTGGCCCGCGAGGAGATGCTGGAGTCTCTGAACGGAGATCCGTGGGGGCGCCCTTACAAGATGGTGCGGGACAAACTCCGCACCCGGGCCCCCCCGCTGACGCAGAGTCTCCGGCCTGAGCTCGTGGAGGGCGTGGTGAGCGCTCTGTTCCCTTCGCGAGGGAGGCATCCTCCCCCGCCTATGGCTCCGCCGCCGCTTGCGGTGCCGGAAGCGGACCACACCGATGACGACGTTCCGGAGGTGACTGGGGTAGACCTGAGAGTGGCGGTACGCAGGCTGAAGGCCAGAAATACCGCCCCGGGACCCGATGGCTTGCCTGGCAAAGCCTGGGTCCTGGCCTGTGAGGCTCTCGGGCCCCGACTGGAAGGGCTCCTAAGCGCATGCTTGGAGAGAGGCCAGTTCCCGCTTCGTTGGAAGACGGGGAAGCTGGTCCTCATCCGGAAGCCAGGGCGCTCTGCGGACTCTCCGTCCGCATACCGGCCCATCGTGTTGCTCGACGAGGTGGGCAAGCTCTTTGAAAGAGTTATTGCTAACCGCCTCGCCGGGCACCTCGCGGGGATGGGGCCGGATCTTGCGGAACACCAGTTTGGTTTCCGCAAGGGGCGCTCGACGGTGGACGCCATCATGCGCGTGAGAGCCCTCACGACGGGGGATGTGGTTTCCCGGGGCGGGGTCGTATTGGCGGTGTCTCTTGACATCGCCAACGCCTTCAACTCCATGCCCTGGAGCTGCATTGGGGAGGCACTCCGGTATCACCGGGTGCCGACCTACCTTCGTCGTGTGGTCGGGGACTACCTGACGGATAGGGCCGTCATCTACCCCGGTCAGAGCGGAGAATGGAACCGGCGAGAGATGTCGTGCGGTGTTCCACAGGGATCGGTTCTGGGGCCGGCCTTGTGGAACATCGGTTACAACTGGGTGCTGCGCGCCGACCTCCCTAGCGGCGTCAGCGTAGTCTGCTACGCTGACGACACGCTGGTACTGGCACAAGGGAGGTCGCACGAGGCGGCGGCCGAAAACATGACACGCGGGGTTGCGATAGTCGTGGAGAGGATCCGGCAATTGGGTCTCGAGGTGGCATTGCACAAGTCCGAGGCCATGTGTTTTCATGGGCCTCGGAATGCGCCACCGTCGGGATCCCTACTGACGGCGGGAGGGGTTTCCATCGGCGTCGGGTCGACGCTGAAGTACCTGGGACTCGTCCTCGACAGCCGGTGGAACTTCGTGGAGCATTTCCGACGTTTGGCCCCCAAACTGGAACGGACCGGGGCTGCCTTCAAGCGGCTCCTGCCCAACCTGGGGGGTCCAAACGCCTCCTGCCGGAGGCTCTACGCGGGGGTCGTGCGGTCCATGGTCCTTTACGGGGCCCCGGTGTGGGCGCGTTCTCTGAGGCGGCAAGCCGCCCGCTACCTGAACGCGCCCCAAAAGGGGATAGCCCTAAGGCTAGTCCGGGGGTACCGCACGATCTCCGGTGAGGCGGCGAGCCTCCTTGCCGGATTGCCGCCATGGGATCTGGAGGCGATAGTCCTCGCGCGCCTTCACGAATGGCGCGCGGAGGCACTACGTCGGGGGGAAACTCCGCTGCCGCGGCAAATCGCCGCTCAGCGGACAGACCTCCGGCACGATCTCATGGTGACCTGGAGAGAGCGACTGTCGCAACCCCGTGCAGGGCACGCCACCATAGTGGCGATAAGTCCCCTCTTTGAGGAGTGGCTAGAGAGGCGCCACGGCGCCCTCACCTTCCGCCTGACGCAGGTCCTCACCGGACACGGTTGTTTCGGGAGGTTCCTGCACCGAATCGGGCGGGAGGAAACGCCCGGGTGTTTCCATTGTGAGGATCGTCCGGAGGACACGGTGCAGCACACTGTGGAGGCCTGCCCTGCTTGGGCGGAGCAGCGCCGTGTCCTCGTAGAGGCGATTGGTGGCGGCGACCTCTCGCGCCCGGCCCTGGTTCAAGCCATGGTCCGGGGCGAGAGGGAATGGGAAGCCGTCACCTCCTTCTGCGAAGCAGTCATGCTAGTGAAGGAGGTGGCGGAACGTGAGAGGGAAAGAGCCTCACGTCCCAGCCGCCGCGGGAGACGCCCTGGGCGTCGGGGGTCACGTGGTGGCCCCCGGCCACCGTAGGCGCGGGCCTGTGGACGGCGAGTTTTGGGCTAGCTCGCCGTTCGGCCGTCTTATGACGACAGGCCGTGTCGACGGCGCGTTCGTGTTCCACGCGCGCCTCAAAGAGATGTCAGCAACCACGTAGGGGGTCCGCACGGGCCGATGCCTGCCAGGGCTGCGGGACTGTTCGAAAGAGATACCGCGGCCCTGGAACACAAAGGGCAAAGAAGGAACATGGATGGGTTTTAGTCAGTACAAGTCTGACACTCCCTTCCGCTCCGCCCAGAGCGGGGGGGGTCATTAGATGATTTCCCATCCTAAAAAAAAAAAAAAAAAAAAAGGTGTAATGCTTTGTATAGTCATTAACTGCGTTCAGCGCTACACAGACTTCAAATATGTTGTTTCTATCAACTTAAAACTATTGTCAGAAACAGTCATTTCTAGGTGCAAGCAAATTCAGTATAACTGTACAAGGTGGAATAAACACCGACGCTACAACGGTTCATCATCATTTCAGCCGAAAGACGTCCACTGCTGGACATAGGCCTCCCCCAAGTGTCGCCACATTAACCGGTCCTGTGCGGCTCGCATCCAGCGGATCCCTGCAACCTTCACCAGGTCGTCGGTCCACCTAGTGGGAGGCCTTCCAACGCAACGTCTTTCGGTTCGCGGTCGCCACTTCTTCAACCTTTGGCTACCCAATGATGAGTGTAGCTCCCGTAGCATCGCCACCGTAGACAAAGATTTCTTACGACGGAAGAATCGACAAAATGACATATTGTGTCGACACAACGACAGATTTCTTTGCACCGTAGACAAGGATTTCTTCCGTCGTAAGAAATCCTTGTCTAGGGTGGTCAGGCTACGGGGGCAGGTCTCTTCAAATCTCTCAATTTTTGGCGGTTTTTATGGCTATCTAGTTTCTTCTGGCCACTTTAATAAGATCGTCTGTCCACCTTATCGGTTTCTACTCCTGCATTTTCCTCCCCCAACTCCCATCCAGTATACAGCATTTATATGCTGTATACTGGATGAAAGAAACACTTTCTTTTTTATCAATTTAGCTATATCCGTAAGTTTTAATGGATAGAGAAGAAAAAAGGGCAAAAAGAGATAGATGGATAGTGTGAGGAATGATATGAAAGAGAACGGAGTAAATGATGCCGTGACGTCTGATTGGGGAAAATGGAAGAACAGAACGTATTACGCCGGCCCCAAGATGTTGAGGATGCTGTGTCATGATAGTCAGCCCCACTACCAACTAGCTGACCGGCCAATATTTTACGACGGCATTAGCGATTATCATATAGTTCCGTTTGCAGATTGAGTTGCGTGTCTTGAAGTTATTTAGAACATTAATTCTGACCTTTGATCCTTATCAAAGAGCACGTGCAAATCTTTTTTATAGTTTGTATATACTTTAGTAGAAAATGACCACAGTTTTCCTCAAAGAGTATTTTTGTTTTTTTTTTCTAAATTTCTAACGATTTTTGCGAAAGATATTGTATTATTGTAGATATTGTACAGAGGTTTCATAACCATCATTTACTAGACTAAATAGCATAAACGTTTGAGTATTCTATCTCACCTAGATCCAAAAATATCCTTATAAAATTCAAGCAATGCGACAACCCGTTTAGAAACTTGTTAGCATTCAGAGCCAAATAGTACCAGTTGGGGCTAATATAGAATACATTCTGCCTTTGTGCCAAAAAACAACCAAATGTGTTCAACTGTTTCGGTATAATTGGGTAATATTTCAAACAACTGCATTCCTTTTTTTAAAAAAAAGCTAATGGAATTGGTACGTACACCTGGGTCCCAGCTTTACTAATTTACGAACAGTGCAGTGGACCTGACATATATGCTATACAAGAGTATGCTGTTACTGTTACTCTTAGCCTGCGTCACCCCACTGCTGGGCAAAGACCTCTCCCCGTGATTACCTTTTTTCAATACAGGGAAAATGTGGATCACTGGTCGTCGGTTTTGTCCATTTCGTCCCACCATCTTCTACAAGGTCTGTCGCGACGCCCGACTGAATTATGCTAAAACAGAAAATTATTGATATACCACTGAACCGCTGATAAATTTGTGGAGATAGGAATTGGTAACAAATACTCGATGTTTACTTGTACGAAGAATGTTCGCCCGAACGAACATTTCACCGAAGATCGTGCTCTTGATAGATCATTAGGCTGATGAACTGGCGTTTATCATCATCATCTGCCTAGCCTTTTCCAAACTATATTAGATTCCAGTCTAACCAGATACAGCTACTTACATTTACTATTTTACATGAAGCGACTGCCTATCTGACCTCCATAACCTAGTTATTGGAAAAATCGATACCCATTAGTAAGACTGTAAGTCAGACTTTCGAGCTTCTAACTACCCGTAACGACTGTCAAAGATCTACAAATGCCAGCCGGTACCAACGGCCTTACTGAATTTCCGAGGCACGGAGGAACTCGGTATGAAATCAATGGTCACCCCTCCTCCGTCTGACCTCGGCCAGTGCTGGCTTAACTTGAAGATCGATTCATGCGGCTGTTATTATTTAGCTACGAGCTTCTCCACCAGCTTCTTCTTAGTATCGTATTCCCCAATAGATTAAACTAAGTGTATTTCCAAACTCACAGTCACAGAAAATTATAATAAAACAAATCTGTGTTCTCCAAATTGAAAGGCTAATCAGAAGTTAGGTCAAGAGGCACGATTTAATGATCATTTTGCTCAGCCTATTGCAGCGAAGGCCTCTCTTAAGTGGCACAAACTAAGTATGTGCCAGTTAAATTGGATGCTGGTCCAATTTAATTGGATGTTAAATCTAAGCTGCTTGTATAGCAAAAAGCTAGTTCTTTTTGCTATACCAGCAGCTTACATACGACCAAATTGTAAGTTATTTTATTTTATTTTTATGAAGAGGCAAATAGCAAACAGTTACATAATTTAAGACAAATCTAACAATATTTACATTTTGCTAATAATGTAACCAACAACACTGTCCACGGGTTATCATAATAATAAAAAAAAACAATAATCGCACCACTACTACTACAATGTTAATTTTAAAACGGCTGGACAGTTTCTGTTGGGACTTTTACTGGCAGATGGCTGATGTTATAAGGAGTAACTTAGGCTAGTTTTATTTTAGAAAATGGATTAGGGTTCCATGCAAAAAATATAACCCTTGAAATTGTAGTTCCCGTACATCATCATCATCATCATCATTTCAGCCGAAAGACGTCCACTGCTGGACATAGGCCTCCCCCAAGAAGGGGGGTTTTGCCATAATCGCCACGCTTGGCAGGCGGGTTGGCGATCGCAGCATGGTTGTTATAAAGCACAGAGAACGCTGCTGCCCATTCTCTGGTAAGTCCCTTAGTCGCCTCTTACGACATAGTACTTTAATAATAATTTCACGCGGACGGAGGTCGCGGGCAACAGCTAGTTTAAAATAAATTATTATTCTACAATCCTTAAGAGGAGAGCTGATTTCGGATATTGGAAACTTTGAATATTTTTGCCTGTACGTACGACGGCCAATTAAGCTATACAAAACCAGTTTATGACTCTTTTTATAGAAAATCTGTATAAAGCGAGGCCAAGTTATACTGGAAATGTACAGCTTCATGTGCCGCCGTGTGCACCTACACCAAAGACTGTATTACTAGTGTATTTCAATAAAAAATCTCTAGTTAATGTTAATCGAATAGAGCAGCAGTTTTTAACTTGGACCAAAAACATTAAGATTATTTATCATCATGGCTGTCAGTGGCAAGTTTTAGACACATTGTGTGTAACAGACTTTTGTCTCCGTGAACCGTCATTAGACCAATGGGGTTTTCTTACTCCGTTATTATATTATTTACGTAGGTATTTGTAAGAACACCATGATTGACTTAGAATTTACTTTTGAAGTGTAAACATAATCGTATCAGATAAGTTCAAAATATTCTGACGGTATCCAGAAAAAAACAGCCATTAAAATGTAATAAAAACTACGTCAGAAGTAGTCAGAACAGTTTTTCTGATGAAGATAAATCTAGTATAACATCAGGTAATTGTTGTTTGTTTTGTTTTGCGCCGGTTGTACACTGTTGTTGATGATGGAGTACCTTCCTCAATGTTTTGAAGATTTTTGGGTAGGTAGGTAGCAATGGCTAAGGTCCCATACAACATACAACTCGATTCCTACCGGATTCACTTTGAAAAATGGCACAGTCAGTATTTTATAGACAAATAAAATAATCACATTAAAGATAATGTACTCCGGCTTACCTCTTACAAAAATTGACCCTTCGCTACTGGTAAGTAGTTAATTTTGACTTCAAATTCATTTTTATAACCAACGGAAATTGTGTTTTATTGATAAACATTGTTTTAAGCTTTCACATACTAGGCTGACAAGAGAAGCAATTGAAATAGCAAAACACGAACATTTCAATCGAGACGAGGGCTTCAAATTGTCAAGCACGTGAAATCCAGTGTTAAGTGTAATCAAAAGCAGGACCCCACAAAGAGATACTGTGAGTGTGTTTTGCTGTGACTTTGTATCGAGTTTCAGAAGCGCGTGTAGAAAAAGACTTAGAAAGAGGGTAGACAGATTTTTCTGCTCCTAACAATTTATTTAATATCCTCCCGCATTCTCCAGTCATCCCGCCATCATGTCGCTTGCAATAGCGTTGAAATATCGGGAGCTCCAATGTAGCGAGAAGCCCAAATATTGGACTACCAGTCCTACTGAGTAGCTTGTTACCCAGTAGCTGGGTTGTGGAGGTCAGATATACAATCTTCCCCAAAGTTTTTGGGAAAATGATGGAAGATGATGATTTTGTCATGCAAATTTGCTTGGCATGCAGCTTATTTTACATGGAGCAGCTGCCTATCTTACCCAATATGTCTTGGTAAGACTGGTTGCAGCTATTGCGAGACTTCCATGTCAGCTGTTATTTTTTTTTAATACTTAATTACTTACTTATTTTTTAAATCTTCAAGATGTAAATAAAATGCCATATCGTCGGGGATAGTGCAAATCCGTGAATGTACCATACGTAAAGTGCGCGTATCTACACTACGAGTAGGTTTACAGAGGAAAGTCGTAAGTTTATTTTTTTGTATCAACGATTTTTGTCCTCATTTTTACATGAATAGTAACGATACATGTCTTCTATGTATTGTTAACAGTAAAAATCGATTAAAGTCATTAATTTAGTCGCTACGACAATGCGTAATTGAAATTGGCTACATTTTTCAGATACGCGAAATTACCCAATGCTAGTTCCGTGGATTTGCAATATCCCCGACGATATTAGCCTTTTAAATTACCGAGAAACAAACATTTATCCAAAACGATTGCTTTAGACCATGGCCTACTGCTACTGCTACTGCTTCGCAGCTCAACGAATGACTCCATAATAATTGTAAAACCGGCCATGTTCAGACTAAAACTGTGGCCTGGCCTCCATTTCTAGTTAAGTCCTCTTAGTTTCGGCCTTACAAGGCCTCCAGAGGCCTTTGACATGCATGTCACGCTTACCTACTTTAGAGGATTATTGCTAACTTTGTGTCCATCTCAATATTATCTGAGGTGATTTGCTCTGTCATTCCCGGTGTCCTTTGTTCAAAGTTTTAGTTAGAAATTATACCTGAATAGAAATCAAAGTTAGTGTTGGTTTAATTTTCAGTTTTTCTTTTCTTGTGCAACCTAAAATTTTTTACACCTACTCCAACACTCTCATCACTTTCTTCCCTCACTTAGCTTATTCTTATTTTATGTCTGTATTTGTTTATTGTTACCAGTGTCACTCTCTAACATACTAAATACTTATTACTTACATTTTTTTATTATTTTTTTATTATCAAACCTCGTAAATACACATTTCATTATTTACTCGTTATCTATTTATTTGTATTATATATTTATTTATTTTTGTTTCTCATAAAGGTTTTTGAATTTTAACCGTTATTTGACTATATGTTCTTTTATCTCTAACTTGAAGAATTACTAAAATAAATTAAGTTTAAATTCCCATAGCCTCCCTCGCGTACCGCGCAAATACCTAATGCACTGTCTCACTGTACACTTGTAGTAACGTAATTATAACAATGAAAAACCAAACTCAGATGATAGATGGATAATCATCATCATTCTCTTGCCCTTATCCCAATTCATTTGGGGTCGGTGCAGCATGTCTTCTTCTTCCATACTTCTCTATTACTTACATCTCATCAGACACCTCCTTTCTTGCCATATCATTCTTTACACAGTCCATCCATCGTTTCTTTGGTCTTCCTCTACTCATATACCCTTCCACATATGATAGATATATATATAACCAGATAGATGGATAATATTAATTTCAAATCCAAATAATATTGAATTTGTTTGATAAACCTCGCGGTGTCTCCTAATCAATATCGACATATTGATTAGGAGGCAACCAAAATTATGAACATTTGCATTAACCATAATGCATCAATAAATTATTTGCCCATTCATGATGACGAAAATTGCAACCGAAATTACGGAATTTGAGCTAGAATAATAAGCGCTCCTATATCGTTGACCTAGCTTCCATAGGCGACAATAATCGGCAAATATTCATGCTATGCATGAACATTTGTGGTGACAAACGGTAGTCACTAACATAACTGAAACATGATGACTCATATGAATTTCAATTTATTGTTCCACGAAATGAGGTTTTAGATGAATGTAGTTTAATTCTCGGAAATGCATTCAAATCATGAATATGTGATTCCAAGTTCAAATGTTAGGTATACGTGAAACTGGCCATCTGTAATAAGCTTTAATACATTTTTGCATTTAAACCATTTAAATCGTGATTATGTAGATTAAAACCTTCATTGGGTATTGTTGTCCTTCTTTGTGGGGTTTTTAAAAAACACAATAAACGGACGCTTCACGAAGCCGTCAATCAAGCATTCTGTACACCAAATTTAGTAACTCTTCGCAAAAATTATTGCAGGCCAAAGACTTCTTATTTTTGGGTGAAAAATCACGTTTTACGGTAGGACTCAATATAGCGCATTCAAAACATTGTGCTGGTGGATGCATGGAATGGAACGGGGGTCAAGGAGGTACTTACAGTAAAATTATAACATTAAAAACTTGTATTAAAAAAAAAACTTGTGAAAAAGTTGGAACTCTGACGCCCAATATCTCCGGAAGTAGAAGGTTCCCAGGTATTACAGAATAAAAAAAATATCACAATGACGGGGAGAACACGGCTTCGTTAAGGATATTTTTACACCCATTATTGCCGACCAACATCGAATGCTGGATACAGCCGTCCCCAAGTGTCATCACGTCGATCGGTCTTGCGTTTCTCGCGGATCCATCCTATAATAATTATAACCTAACGGTCTTACCGCAGTCATCATGTCATTGCGGTATACAAGATTGGCAGAATTCGCAGCAAAAGTCTTTCCCAGGAGTATCATAAGAAATGATGTCATTGAGAGGATGTACGTACTCCATCATCCCGTCTCCTCAAACATCGAACTTGACCTCTGATCGTCAATTTTATTTGACCGCTCTTTCTAACGCTCTTTATGAGGTCAATGCTCACCAATGACCGTTCACGAGCCAGTATTATTATATCCCCCGGCCGAATTTCATTCACTGTGACAAACTCAACGAAGATTTGCCAAATGCGCAGGAGATATTATAGTGCTCAAGTGTGTGCGCTGCATTCATGCAAGGATCGTGGCCACCATGAATCACCAACACCATGAATCTGTGTTCTTTTACTTTCATAGTCCGATGGGATGGCAATCCCATACGATCGGAAAGATATCAGGCGTAGGAACAGCGGCTTTACTGGACACAGGGTCGTCCACCAAAGGAGAATGGGCAAAAGTGATCCAAGAGCTTAAAAAAAGAATCCTCGGACGGATTTTGATAAAATTTTGTTAGAATGTACTTTCATTCCGCACAAGTCTCATTAGTTGAGGCTCTTGGACCAAGTTCTATACATTTTTGCCCATTGCCCTTTCTCCTATTATCGAAAAATTCTTAGTGAAAAACGTAAAACCAATATTTATTTATTTATTTAAACTTCATGTACAAGAGTGGTAGTCAACCTTTGGGTCAAATAGGACAGCATTGTGATAGAGTACAAAAAAAAAATAAGAAAAATACCATATTCCCGAATTGTTCCCCCACGCTCAGCAGTCACACTTGCAACCACGAAATCAACGGGGCAGCGGGGGCAGCTAATAAAAATAAATGGTGATAACTTGAGGGAAGTTTCATTATTATCTAGCCAGTGATTTTAATGTCCAAGTTCACCAGAAAAAAAAGCTTACTCACGCTTTCCGGGTAAGTAATCAAAAATCAAATTTAAAAATTATCATTGATTTTTTTACTCGGCCTCATCTCATTCAACTCAATGGCGTTGTAATAATTAACAATGACCAGATTCTTAGTAAAAAATCATCGTTTTATCTTAAAAATAACCAGTTTGCATCAATTCTTGATGGATGTTTTGTAAATAACTTTAAATGCTTCCGGGCGTCTAAAAAGTGGTATGAACTCATCATGTCAGCTGTTTGGCTTGATATATGAGTTGTATTGAAATTAAAACCGGATGGCTTTTTTTTCTTTTGCTTGTTTATTGGTATTTATAAGATGCCAGAATTATTAAATTTCATCATCCGTTAGTGTGGCCTCTTTGATTTGAGTAAGAATGTGGATGGCTATAAGTAGTAGTCGAGGAAGACCAAAGAAACAATGGATAGACTGTGTGTTGAGTTTAGTCACTACGGAGGAACATACGTAAATACAGACATACATACATGGACTTCTAAAATCATAACCCTTCCTTTTGGCTTCGCCGTAGTCGGGTAAAAAGCAAAACCATAAAAATCTAAAACTTTGTGTGAATTTTCGCAGCACATGGGTACCTAAAAACAGCTTTTATTATGCTCTTGTTTGATCTAGCTCTACCTTTAGTGACTTTTTTTTTACCCACTACGGCGAAGCCAAAAGGAAGGGTTATGATTTTAGCAGTCTATGTATGTATGTTTGTATTTACGTATGTTCCTCCGTAGCGCCGAAACCATTCACCCTATTTTGATAAATAAGGTGTCAATCGATTCGTTATTATGGCCCGGGTAACATAGGCTAAATTTTAACCAACTCCAACAAAAGCTGGAGTCGATTTTACCTTGTAAACCATGAATTTAATTATAGCGTGATTTTTCAGTAGTCGGATTTTTTCAGTTATTTTTCTGAAACTCCAACAAAATATTATGCTTGTCAAATATTGGAAAACAAACTGGGTATACATTTATTTCCTAGAACCAAATGAATGTGGCCAACTAAACTGCGTTTTCAACTCAATTTCCAAACGTGTAAACAAATAAAAGATTTTTGGAACAGTTTTGTTACCAATCATTAAGTTCAGTTTACTCTACAACTTCAAAAATTTTTTATATCTTTTTCATCAAGCAGTTGGTCATTGTAAACTAAACTTAATGTCACACAATCATAAAGTTGATATTTGTTAAAGTGATATCTAATGCCATCAGTTAAATATGGAATACAGTTCTATAGTCATGGAAATAACATGGACTAGTCAGTAGCGTAACGAAAGAGGCAAGCAGCCAGCCGAATATCAACCTTGACAAACGAAAAAACTAGCCAAGTGCGAGTTAGACTCGCGCACCGAGGGTTCTGTATAAACTTGTAGGTATTTTGTTATTAAACTTCATATTTACGGTTTTCAGATTTTTTTCCATTACATGTGCTGTAAGACATTGCTTCTTGCCAAATTTCATGATTCTAGGTCAACGGGAAGTACCCTATAAATTTTTATTCCCCTGGGAGTGTCGAAATATACGTTTTTTGAGGCATAAACGGCTATTTCTTTTTTCCTTTAACTTAGAAGTTTGATTTTTTCACAGCTTCAAGGGACTGTAGACTTGAGTATATGGTTTTAATTTCAACTCGATATCTTTACGCGTTCCCAAGATAAAGGGTCTTGATAGACAGACGGACAACAAAGTGATCCTAAGGGTTCCATTATTTCTTTTTGGGTTACGGAACCCTAAAAATAACAAAAGTAAACACAAAGGGAATGTAAATTCTAAAAGACTATATTATTACCGTGTAGTTTTAAGTTGACAACTATTATTGTCGAACGTAAGAGACCCAAGACAGCATATTTGTGTAGTTTTTTAATTCTTTAAAAAAATTGTAAAACAGATCATTAAGCTAAATGGTTTATAACGGAGTAAGAACAGAAATAGCTGGTATAAGGAGAGTCAAAGAATTGCTTAAAGATGCATAAATAGATAATAATTGATGTACAATGTATGAAGCAATGTATGGTAGATAATTTGCAGAACAATGTCGTGACTGTATTGTCTTTGAAACAGTTACTTTTACATTTTGTTAGTCTGCGAACGAAATCTGTGGAGGGAAGGTCAGAAAATCGCTCCCTGAAACTCCGGGTAGGTATTCAGCTGTCTCTGATTAGACTGGAAGCCGACCCCAACAAAGTTAGGGAAAAATTCTAGTGTGATGATGATAATGATGACACAATAAACGATTACTTACATGAGTAATCATTGGAGAACTCAGCATCTAAATCTGTTTGTATTCCGCATCGCTACGTATGGTGTCGGACGTAGAGAATAGCACCATCCCATATCTTCCCGTGGGTGACGTAAGAGGCGACTAAGGGACTTACCAGAGAATGGGCAGCAGCGTTCTCTGTGCTTTTTAACAACCGTACTGATATTGCCAACCCGCCTGCCAAGCGTCGCGATTATGGCAAAACCCCCCTTTGGGGGAGGCCTATGTCCACCAGTGGACGTCATTCGGCTGAAATGATGAATGATGATGATGATTCCGGATCGCTACGTGATCATTTAGAATGCAGGAATAAATATCAGTTGAGCCGTAATAAATTGTAGTATTGTAACTGTTGTATGAGACGACAATCGGCAATTTGTTTAAATAACTGATATTGCACTATTTTATTGGTATGTTAGTGTCTTGATTGTATGCCTTATTGTCTATCTAGACAGTTGTAGTTTACCATTAATAGATTTTTTAGTATTCAGTACTCAAATAGCGTTAATTAATCACAGTCAAATTCTCTTCATTTTGAGATGTATGTAGTTCTCCAATCTATAGTTTCACAATTATATTGGTAAAACTTGCTGCCCGCGAACTTTCTTAGTGTGAAATTATTATAAAAACATCACTTACCTATTTGAATCGGATTTTATTAACAATTTCAAGGGTTTATTTTTTATTTTTGCGGAACCCTAATCCTTTTTTTCTAAAATTAGCCTAAGCTACTCCTTATAAAAGTCCCGTTAAAATCAGTCCAGCCGTTTTGGTGATTACAATATAAACAGACAGACAGACAAAATTATAAAAAATGTTTTTTTTGGTAGGTAATACTTTTCCGTGACATAATTTTCTATGTTCCACACGTGCGCAGCCGCGGGCACAAACAAGTGTATAATAGATTGAGGTACTGTTCAGTAAGATTGTATGGCTTTAACCACTGAAGCGATTTCACACACATAAATTAGATGTTTTCATATTTGCCTTGATTCAAAGAGTACCCTTATAGATGAGAATCACAAGATATTCAAGATGGCGGAGGCTAGACATCATTATTCCATAGTGTGGCTTCGATTTGCCTATTTCTTTTGTTCTACAAATTGAAGATAGATAAGATAGATTTTGTGTCTTGCTTGTCTGATATTTATATTTCTGTCTTTGATTCAGGGAATGGTCTAGTGCCTTTAATACGGATCGCACCTATGTAGTCCTTAACATGATTGGTGCCTCGCAAGTTATTTTCTCGCGTCTATATTGTCGTCAAGTTCTTGTAAAATATTGTAAAATTTTGCATGTCATCTGTATCTGACTATGTATTAGGAACCTCAACTGATTTAAGACCAAAATGTACCAATACTTATTGCAAATAAATGATTATGATTATGATTATGATTATGATTGTTTTTACTGTCACCAAAGGGTTATTTAATATGCAACTTTAGTACACCCAATTTCCACCAGTTATGTTTAAGCCCTATGTAATTAGGGGCGAGCCAATTGCCCTCAACTTGGCACTAATCCAAACTCCGGCCTGCTACTGCATTTATAGAAAAACAAAGAAAAAACAAGTGCGAGTCGTACTCACACGCACACAGAGTTCCGTAGCAACAAACAATATATTAAACATATTTTGAACGCTCATTCATCTTGTATTGTATTACATTCAACAGCAAAATTAAATTTGTTTTTCATAGGATGTTTATAAAAAAGAAAGTCACTGCTGCTGTTTGATGAAAAGTCCCATATCTCAAAGTTGAAAGTTTTTTTTAAAATTCAAATTAAGTTATTGTAAATATGGGTAGTTATACAGGTGGATTTTTGAAGAACAGGAAAGTTGTTAGTATCACCATATTCTACACTAGGCATGCAACATTTAGTTCGGAACGTGGTTAGTCCCAAATTAAAAATTTAAATCAAAGTTCAAAATTACATGTCTATTAATTGTCAATTAACGTCAAAGTAAATAATGTCAAAGTTAATCTATTATGCTAAAATGTTAAGAATTAATCATTGTGAAATACGCAATTTATGTCAAACTTAAGTAATAAACATTATTTAGAGTTTCTCACACAAATATTCATTAACACTATAATAAGATTTTACCAATAACATTTTTTTAACATTACATTTAAATATGTCCATACTTTTTAAGTCTATAATACATTTTGGTAAATGGTTATAAAGTCGGGGTGCCATCCAAAAAATACTATTGCTAAACAAACCTTCTACATTCCTACATTTTTTGAGAATTATATATATAGTTATGGTCGCACGCCCAGATTTCATAGATTGTCGGTGATCATTTAATAGCTACCGATGAGACAAAATTTATTTATTATGTAGGAGATTCAATTTTGTCTCAAATTTAAACGTTGTCCTTGTAAGTGCTTTCGCCTGTCTGAGCATTTCTAAAAATGGCGTCATTCTACTAATTAGTACGTGAAGCCTAAATCTAGAAATAATCACAGTCTAGAGACTGTGATTATTTCTAGAATATTCTCAACAATATAATACAAACGAAAGAAAGAGGGTAGACCGATTTGTCTGCTCATAAACACTCACCCGCAACAACTTCAGTTTATCTGTGACCGCCAAAATATCGGGAACTCAAAACAAACAGTAAACATGGTAAATATCCCGTTCCTAGTGTTAATGATAATTTATATTATTCTTCTCTTCTCCTTTGCGTATCGATAGATTAATATAATATCCGACTAGTACACCACATTAGTTTTAGTATATGCAAAACCTGAAACACGTGTCTAGTATTTTTATGTAAAGAATCTATGTATAAAATTTCAAAACTGTATCATGAAAAATCACAAAGTTATAAGCTAGTTCTGTTACCTGGCCGTCCGCACACAAACGTGGTCACCACGCGGCGCCGCTGCGCGTGCCTCCAGCGTCGTCTTTAGCTCATTGATAAAAATTATTTGGCAGTAGGTACCTAAATGATTGTGATAGGTACTTAGTGACCTCTCGGTGTCCAACTTGTAACCTTTTTTAAATATTTTTGGGCAAATTATAACATGGTTTAAAAATTATTGGAATCGATTCAGTTACTTATTCTGAACAAACTATATTCAGGGTTCCCATATACTAAAAATAATGTTGTATAGCCGCAGAGCTCCATCATTAGCTTTGTTGAAATTCTGGAAGCTATTGGTGGTTGTGCAGGATAGGTGGGAACCGAGGCAGGGCTTCTTCTTCTTTGGTTTCTATGGTATGACTTGATTGAATTTCTTGTGCCCAGTATGTAGCCACGTTAATCGCAGCGTCTGTGGCGCCTTTTAGGTCTTCTAAAGTGCAGGTCTTGGGACACTTCGCACACTCCAGCAAGTGGGACATCGTCTGGTCGGGAGCACCGTATTGGACCGGAAGAATCTTTAATTCCCCATTTTATCAAATTGTGTTTACAGCAGCCTACTTGGGTGCGCAATCGGTTAAGTGCCTTCCAAACAGGCCACTGCAGATCATGTCCCGGACGCAAATGCTCCTGGGGCTTAACGAAATCGGGAGGTGGTGGGTGCTTATTTTCCCACAGTTTGCTGCTCACCTTCGGTGACTTGTCTTGGCATATTCTGCAGATAGAAGAATATCATCTTTTTTCCAAGACTCTTTTTATGAGATCCTCTATTTGGGTTGGGTCGAAGATACCCTATTTACCAGCAAATTTTATGTATACAGTGGCCAATCTGGTCCCGCAATTTGTGACTCAAACCCAACCTCATAGAATATTCTAGAAATCCCTACAGAATCCACTGATATCAGTAAGCTAAGCTAATACCATTTTGTCCTGTTGCCGCTGCGGAAATTGAATCCGCAGTGTATTGAAAGTAAACACTCTGAGTCTGCACTATTTGTCACGTTGATATCACATAGCTACCGCCAAGTTGTATTTTTAAAGCTTAAAGCAAACTATTGAATGACCAATTGAACACGATTAATGGAAGTGACTGGTACTTTGTTTACTCTATAAAGAGGATATATAAGGCGTGAACGGACCCTTCACGAAGCCGTCAACCAAGCATTCTGTACATCAAACTAAGTAGCTCTACGAAAAAAATATTGCTGGGAAACGACATTTTTTTTTGGGGTGCAAATTCATGTTTTACGGTAGGACTCAATGTATCGCACTCGAAACGTGCTGATGGATGCAATGAATAGTACGGAGTTCGTGAAAGTTTTTAAAGTAAAGTTATAACATTAAAAACTTGTATTGAAAAAAAAACTTGTGAAAAAGTTGGAACATGGACCCTCAATATCTCCGTAACTAGTAGGTTCCCAGGTATGATATAGAACAAAAAAAATTATCGCAATAACGGGGAGAATAAGTGCCTTCCGGCTTGTTAGGGTATTTTTACACCCATTAGGTACGGTTCTTACTTGAACGGTAAGTCGTTTGACAGGCATTTATTAGAAACTGATATCTTCTAAGGGTAGTTGTGATTCTCTGTTAGAAAATTTGGTGGTCTTACATGACATCATCGTACGTGACGGCGGAGACACATGCTAAATAATGTCGCACCTATTAACTCTAGAAACGGGATATTTACCATGTTTACTGATTTCTTTGAGTTCCCGATATTTCGGCGCTGTTACAAGCACCATGATCACGGATAAACTGAAGTTATTGCTGGTGGGTGTTTATGAGCAGACAAATCGGTCTACCCTCTTTCTTGTTCGTTTTTTGTACTCAGTACCGCTACCACTGTCACTCGAAACTCGATTCTGTTCCCGACACACGAAACTCATTGTGTCCGCTTGCGAACTTTTAACATACACAACAACATGGCAAACAACATGACTACATTATGGCATGGTGTACAACATAAATATCCCGTTTCTAGTGTTAATGATAATGTTAGTGACCATGATAGTTTAATATCTTATGTCTCACCTCCTGTCCTGCTCTTAATTACTGCTTGAACCTGTCCAGAGCCACTGTTAATGTTCTGGTTTAAACTCATTTAACTTAAAAATAAGAAGAATATCACAACCAAACTAACCTTACATAAACATAACATAACATCACGCCTGTAATCCGCGAAGGATTAGGCATAGGTGTACCTAATAGTACACCCACATTTCGCCAGCTATGTTTAAGTCCCATGTAATAAGGGGGCGAGCTTATTGCCATCAACCGGGCGCAAATCCAGACTCTGTGGCTGCTACTGAAAAATTCCTGGTAGAAAAACCCAACAACAATTTGTCCAACCCCGGAATCGAACCCTCGTGCTCAATTAAATCAGTTTAATCATTCATCTTTCTACAATATTTCATTTTTAGCATTCGATTCTTTTTTTTTCTGCGGTGGCCGCGTAAAGGTGTTTTTTCTTGATTTTTTTTCATTGATGGATCTAATACTACATACATCGCGAAGGTAAGTTTGGTAAGTCGCTACGTTAGGCTGAGGCCTAACTGGGAATCAAACCCCGGTCTTCATGCTTAGCAGTCGCGCTTGCCTCTAGACCAACGTAGCAAGTAAACCCTTATTTCGGGTACGTCCCGTCTGGTAACTTTCCCGTTTCGCCAACTAAACAAAATACCATAAAAAATGCCATTTCGTAACTATTTTAATCATCACACATCTAGTTGAAATAAAAGCATAAACCTATTACCACAAAGATTATATAAATAAGATATTAGAAAATTTTAAAATATTCAAACAAAGAAGTCCAACGCAGTGAGTGAAAAATTGCTCAATTCCTTCCGTATGTTTTATTTCTCTCAATTACCATAAATCGTAGGACAATCTGAACGTTCAAAAGCTATTAATTCGATTAATTGACGATGAATTTAAGCGGTTGATAACACCGCAAGCGATTAATTTAAAGGGAATGTGACGTATTCAACTGACCAATAAGAAGCCGAGATTATGGCGTGATAAATTCAATGACCAATAGGAAGCTGAGATGTGGTTGTGTTGTTTTGTTCTTGGTTATTACTGACTACTACTCAGTTGATTGTGGAATAATTTTTGCACGTTTTCGATTGTTTGGATCATCGATTTAGCTTATGTTAACAATACAGAATATTCGGTCAACGAAGCTAAGCTATGATCTGTTTCCCTGATTTCAGGTAAATTGTAGTATTTTTTTATATTAGGGATTAAAGTATGAAATTGCCGATGTGTATGGACGATTTCGTGAAAAGTGATATTTTCATACTAACATTTTTTATTTTTCTTGGAAACGTCTGAACCGATTATGATGCAATTGCAAACCATACATAGAGTGAAAAAAGCTGCGTTGCACTGCGTATCTTAAATTCTCAAAAGACAGTAGACTGTGTTTTTTTTTTTTGCTTGAAGTAGTGAAACAAACGGCTCATTCAAACAGGTATTTTGACACAATTCCCAATGAGGTAATATACAACTACTAGTTCGGTTTTTAAACTCTAAAAGGTAAGTAATTTAAATTTACAAATTAATGCATTAAAAATTAAATTAGGAAAAAATATAACTAGGTATACGTCAAAGTTACATGCAGAACAAAGTGTGAGAAAAAAACGGCAATTTCATAGTTAAAGACATATATTAAATGGGTCTATTCATGTTAGCTTAACTTGCAGACGCAAATTGAAATAAGAAGGAAGCAGTTACCTTATACAACATTAGTTTTAGTATATGTGAAACCTGATACACGTGTCTAGTATTTTTATGTAAAGAATCTATGTACAAAATTTCAAAACTGTATCATGAAAAATCACAAAGTTATAAGCTTGTTCTGTTATCTAGTTGTCCGCACAAAATCGTAGTCACCACGCAGCGCGCGCCTCCAGCGTCGTCTTAAGCTCATTGATAATAATAATTTGGCAGTAGGTACCTAAATTATTGCTATAGGTACTTAAAGTCGCTCGGTATCCAACTTTTAACTTTTTTAAATATTTTTGGGAAAATATACATGGTTTTAAAATTATTGGAATCCATTCAGTTACTTATTATACATATAACAAACTATATTCAGGTTTCGCATTTACTAAAAATAATGTTGTCTAACAAAAACAAGTGCGAATTGGACTAGCGCATGATTGGTTTCGTACCATCGTAGTATGGAACCCCCTTTAATATGTATTTTATTTTTATTATTTGTTATTATAGCGACTACAGAAATACACATTCTATGAAAATTTTAATTGTCTACCCATTACGGATCATGAGATACAGCCCGCTGACAGACAGACGACAGACGGATAGCGGAGGCTTAGTAATAGGGTCCCGTTGGTTACCCTTCGGGTACGCAACCCTAAAAACCAAATATTTCATTGTTTCCGATAACTACTTACGGATACAGTAACATAGGTATTTAGTTGAAAAACGCACTTTCCATATATTTTCACACTATTCATATATTTTCAGTAAAGTAAATCTTTAACTGGACTGCCCCGTTGGTTTAGTCGCAGTCGCGACTGCTGAGCATTAGGTCCTGGTTTCGATTCCCGGGTCGGGCAAAATGTTATTGGGTTTTTCCATTAGGAATTTCTTAGTAACAGCCACGGAGTCTAGATTTGTGCCCGGTTGATGGTAATAGGCATTATATTTATTGTTCATATACATTTTTAGTGTGTACTGCTGTTGGTGTACCAAATAAATAAATAAGCCCGCCCACTGTTACATGAGATTTTATAGCTGGCGTAATGTTGGTGTACTATTAGGAACACCACTGCCTAACCCTTCGGGGATTACAGGCGTGATGTTACGTAAATCTCTAAGACTTACTCAATTATTTACAGTTCAAAAAGTGACCCTCCCAAAATGTCGGTTGAGATAGAAAGAAAGAAAGAAAGAAAGAAAGAAAATATATATTTTTTTTTTTTTTGATAGCGGCTGTAAGTCGCCAATTTGTCTTTTGCCATCTCACTCATATTCCTCATTTCTTCATAGTCATTCAAAGTTTTAGTATAAAACTTTGGTATTCTATTGTCGTTATGAATATGTACACACGGTGACATATCAAGCTATACATTTCCAGTATAACATGGCCTCGTAGGTAGGGTGTAAACAGACCCTTCACGAAGCCGTCAACCAAGCATTCTGTACATCAAATTATGTAACTTTACGCAAAAATTATTGCTGGGAAACGCCTTATTTTGTTGACGTGAATAATCACGTTTTACGGTAGGACTCGATGGAACGCACTCAAAGCTTTGTGCTGATGGATGGATTGAATAGTATATGGAGGTGTTTAAAGTAAATATCTTACATTAAAACGTGTATTAAAAAAAAACTTGTGAAAAAGTTGGGACTTTGACCCCCAATATCTCCGTAACTAGAAGGTTCCCAGATATGGTCTTTAACAAAAAAATAATCGCAAAGACGGGTAGAGCAAGTGCCTTTCGGCTTGGTTAAGGCTTTATTTACAGCCTTTATAGATTTTCCGTAGAATGAGAGATCCACATAAACTGGTTTTACATAGTTTGATTGTTCGTCTTGCGTACCAGCTGTTTAAGTCTTGCTAGATCATCAATCACGAGGCTGGTCGTCAGAAACTCATCGGTCATTGTAAGGTTGCACCGCATGTAAGAGAATTTAACATTGGACTGGACTGAGGGTATCTCCACGCGATACTTTGTCCTTGGCCACGAGTTACGCTCAAGCGACATGTGTCTTGCGACAAATAAACTGTGACTTAGAGCGATGGTTTGATGCATAAAGGGTGTAAAAAGACCCTTAACAAAACCGAAAGGTACGTGCTCTTCCCGTCATTGCGATATTTTTTTTTGTTCTATACCATACCTGGGAACCTTCTAGTTACGAAGATATATATTTTTTCACACGTTTTAAAAAATATAAAAAAATTAAATGGTAAAACTTTACTTTAAGTACCTCCACGACCCCTGTACTATTCAATGCATCACTCAAAACAATATTTTAAGTACGTTACATTAAGCTCAACCGTAAAAGGCATTTTAAACGCTCCGTATTACTCCTAAACAAATGTTTTACGAGATTGTTGCGGAAACATGTTACAGACGGAAATTGCGTTAACTTTTGTTTGCAACAATTATCTAGCAACATAAAAACACGATGGACCAACAACGAATACGAATTTATTTTGACGAAAATTCAAATTCAATTGTTTATAAAAAAAAAATATAAAAAAATACGAATAACTGTCTTTCAATTAAAAAAATTCGTTAATCATTACCCATCTTAATGAATCATAAATAAATCCCATGTATTTCTGTAAATTGGTTTTACAAAACACTTATCATGTTATGTTTTAAAACTAGATGGGACCGGTGTTTCGTACTTGACTACTCTGAGAAAAAACTCGGAAAGAAAACTCAGAGGTCACAAACTCTTTTAAAGTACAGACATTGGAATGAATTCCTGAATCCCAATTAACATTTCAATATTAGATCTCTCATCAAAATCCCTATCTCTTTCACCCACATACACCCATCTCTTTCTATTCCTATTGATTTAATACTATTAAATGCTAATATAGATAGCGAGTCTACAATAGCGAATGAATAGTAACTGACAACAGCATAGATAACGTTGATAATAAATGGTTTTGTATGGGCGTATCGATTGTGTCCCGAATCGTTGGGAACGTCGAAGTATTGACACGCCAGTCAAAGGGAGTCAATAGTTTCTAGTTAGTTGGTAACATTGATAGTACTGGGAATTGTGCAGAGGATGAAAGATGGCAGATGGTTTTAGAGTTCTGTAGACAACTGCAAAAACAAATTACTTATTACGACATTGTGATGGCGATGGGCGATCTCCAGGTCGAGTAGTGTTATTATTTTGACACGAGCGAAAAAACCGGCCAAGTGCGAGTTGGACTCGCGAAGGGGTTCCATATCATCGTAATAGGGGCACCCCTTTTTTATTATTTGTTGTTATAGCGGCAACAGAAATACACATTCGGATCATGAGATACAGCCCGCTGACAGACAGAAGGACAGACAGCGGAGGCTTAGTAATATGGTCCCGTTACCAACCCCCCCCCCCCCCCCCCCAGCCTTCGGGTACGGAACCCTAAAAAGGTTACTTTTTCATGAAAATAGTCACTTTTGTGACAATTCTGCGTCCATTTATAGGGTGTAAGGGACAGCCCTCCACAAACTGACAAGGTGCATTCAGCTTCTTATTTTGAATCATATTCCAACGAATAATAACGGAAAATAGTCATTTTCTTTAATGTTTTTCAGTTACTATTCTTTTATTTCAATGTAAAATTACATTCCCTGTACGCAGCACTCCATTTATACGCCTAAAATCAAAAATCAAACAATGGATGTTGAAATACTAGAATGAACGACGCTTGAAATCAGCTGTTCACTTCCTGCCTACCTACAGAGTTCATCAAACTCATCGTCGCGCTTGCCGTTCGCTACGTACGTTTTGCCACGGTAATGGTACTTTGCGTGTGAGGAAACAAAACAGATCAAATTTATTGAATTCCCATTACATTCCTGAAAAAAATTCTTGTACCGGTCATCTTAGTATGATATACTGAATTCACCCCATTGGTCTGTGAAGGGCTGTCACTTACACCCTGTATTTAGTTTGAAATATCCATTTGCGAAAATATAAAATCTATTAAACGTGCAGGGATTCCCTAAAAACCAAGCAAAACAATCTTTAACAAAGTCGTGACTCACAAACAACATTAAATAAAAGACGATCGTAATAGATATTCATTTGTTTTCGTGTCGATAAGAATATCAGTCAACAGTGTTTTTTGTTGGCACGTCATAAAAACTTTGTTTTACCACCTACTAATGTTTCGTAATACGAGTGGTCGATGGCAGGTTGTATTATGATACTCTTGGTAAAAAATTGTTTGATCATTTTATTTTATTTTTTAGCAAACGAATGAACTATTATTATGACGTCTTTTGGTCTAACTATGAGTCAAAACAAAGAGCTGATTTATTTATTTTTTTAAAACGTTGTCCCGCTCTAGGAATTTATGATGACTATGTGTTGGCTGTGGCGCCGCTTGGCAGGACCGCAACTTCAGGCCATTCACTGTTGTCATATCTATGGTTCAACTGTAGCTTCATTTTCTTGTTTTTGACCATTCAACTATGCCTGAAAATGGTTTATCTATTAGTGTAACAAGACCCTTAACGAAGCCGAAAGGCACTTATTCTCCCCGTCATTGCGATATTTTTTTTTGTTCTAGACCATATCTGGGAACCTTCTAGTTACAGAGATATTGGGGTCAAATTTCCAACTGTTTCACAAGTTTTTTTTAAATACATGTTTTTACTGTAAGATTTTCACTTTAAACACCTGTATGATCCCCGTACTATTCAATTCATCCATTATCACATTGTTTTGAGTGCGTTACCTTGAGTGCTACCGTAAAACGTGATTTTTCACCCCAAAAAAACAAGTTGTTTCCTAACAATAATTTTTCCGTAAAGTTACCTAATTTGATGTACAGACTGCTTGGTTGACGACTTCTCCGACCCTGTATAAAAATCAATGTCTGTTCATCTGTTTGTACCCTAGAGACTCCTAAACTGCTTAACCGATTAAATTTTGCACAGTTGTTCTACATATGCCAAAGGCAGTTTCCAAAAAAAAGAAAAGGCACTGAAATGCATGCCGAGGTTCAACAAGTTCGACATAAATGTTTTGAGTAGCTTCAGTCCAGCTACAGTGGACTTATCGCAGATAACTACAGCTGGACATAGGCCTCTTCCAAGTCTGAGTATATTTATCATCTATGTTTTGTTCAGTTCAAACAGTTAACATAAATTAGAAGACGAATGAATAATAAATGAACTCCGATTGTCTTAAAGTTTTTTATTCTGTACAAACTTACAAAGTGAAATATCAAATAGACATTTCTTCGTTTGACATTTTGAAATTGACGTTAGTCTAGGAGATAAATATATGTACTATTCTAGGTACAAACATTGACCCAAACTCGCAGATTAAATTAACTTTAGACACAAATTAGAACGAATTTAAAACAGAAATGGCAAAATGAGATGTTATCTGAACAAATTTGGGCAAACTTAATTTTGAATGAGATAAAATTTGAAAGATAAATTCTCAAATAAGGCTTGGGATTACATTACTCTTTTTGTTTTGAAAAAACTAGATGTCTAATAAACTTTTTTGAACCCAAATATAGTAGATGAAATAATTAATGGCCAACAATTTTGGTGTGACAGTTAAAAAATCTTATTTCTTGGCAATAATGAACGTTTTTTTTTGAAAAATGTAATTTCTTTTGTAGTTAGTTTATTATAGAAGCGTAATTAAATTTCAGATATCGTGCAGTATGAATAATGTTAGTATGTACTAATCACTTAGCAAGTCGGAATACCTACCGCATTGTGCTCATATTCAGGTATAAAATTGAATAGTTTCTTTAGCCTCTAGATTTATCAGCATCTACATAATTCTTATTGTACCTAGCAGTGCTTCTCACTTCAAAAATTTGTGCTGTGGTATTGGCAGGAACTAGTAGTAAAAGTATACAAAATTATTTTTAGTATATGCGAAACCTGAATTTAGTTTGTTCAGAATAAGCAACTGAATCGATTCCAATAATTTTTAAACCATGTTATATTTTGTCCCAAATATTTTTAAAAAATTTAGTGGTTGGACACCGAGCGATATTAAGTACCTATCGCCATCATTTAGGTACCTACTGCCAAATTATTATTATCAATGAGCTCAACACGACCCTGGAGGCGCGCGCGCGGGCGCGCTGCGTGGTGATCACGTTTTAGCGCGGACAACCAGGTAACAGAACAAGCTTATAACTTTGTGATTTTTCATGACACAGTTTTGAAATTTTGTACATAGATTCTTTACATAGAAATACTAGACACGTGTTTCAGGTTTCGCATATACTAAAACTAATTTTGTATAAAAATAAGTGGTTAGATGACAGCATGATTGATTATTTTATAATAAACATTCATCTAAAGTACTAAACTAAAATATTTATGAAAATTGTGGATCTAGTGGTAGCAAAGTGCTGAGCCTGAGGGTGTTTTTCTATTTGGATTTTATACCCGATTGATGGCATTAGGCTTGCCCTTTTTTAATTGTGGGTGTAGTATTAGATACACCTATGTCTAAACCTTCGGGGATGACAGGCGCGATGTTATGTGAATTATTAAAATTTCAGCCGGAAATTCATTATAATGCTGATAAACCAAAGGCAAATACAAAGTGTAAACAGACCCTTCACGAAGCCGTCAACCAAGCGTTCTGTACATCAAACTAAGTAACTTTACGCAAAAATTATTGTTGGGAAACTACTTTTTTTTTGGGGTGAAAAATCACGTTTTACGGTAGGACTCGATGGAAAGCACTTAAAGCATTGTGCTGATGGATTGAATAGTACGGGGGTCGTGGAGGTGTTTAAAGTAAAAATCTTACATTAAAAACATGGATTTAAAAACAAAAAACTTGTGAAAAAGTTGGACCTTTGACCCACAATATCTCCGTATCTAGAAGGTTCTCAGGTACGGTCTAGAACAAAAAATGAACGCAGAGACGAGGAGAACAAGTGCCTTTCGGCTTCATTAAGGGTCTATTTACACCCTCTATAAGCGCGCTATTTCAAAGACTGTCAGGGCGACATTTTTTTTTTAATAATTCTCGTTTATTATGGCATTCTGCCACCGTATAACACTTAGCAAATTAAGTGGATTTATTATCGTTCAATTTGTGCTTATCTCAACAAGCACTTAATCTGATATTGTATTTAATATTAGTTTAGCGGCATGCGTAAAGTCACGATTCTACCAGCGCGAATAGCATGACCACTTGATCAGCGATAAACGAAGCCACATACTGCGCCCAAGAAATTTGATCAAGTCGTACCATAGACACGACAGAAGAAGAACTTGATCAGCCTAAAATATTCTCACAGCTGGGATACAGGCCTCGCCTCTGTACACGGAGCAGGCCGTGATTCTTCACGTGGCCCAGTGCTGATAGGCGGATGTCACATGCCTTCGAATTTTTGATTCTAGAACTTGTCGGTTTCCTCACGATGTTTTACCTCATCGTTTTGAGATTGTAGCATGACTACTTCTATCTCTTTCATTCCTTAATTTTTGACAGCGTTTGTCTTACTATTTATCCATTTCCTGAAACACAGGTTCAACCTAATTCAGACATTTTAGTTTTGTTAAGATATTTTATTAAACATCTGCCCCTTTTGATAAATAAACGATTATTATAATTACCTTTATTTTTCATAAATATTTTTTACATTTTTAAATATTTCCTAAAAATATACATATAAAAACATTAAAAAATAGTAGTCCGCCGGCGTTGTGAGCAGTGTCCGAGCTACCGCTGGTTAGGGCTCCAGAGACAGGAACCTTCTCACAATGCGAGCCGTATCGAGGAGTACTGCCTTCTGAATCAGGCCCTTGATCCAACCGCCTAAGGAGAGCCTCGAAAGATGGTCGTCGAGGCTCTTCTAAGACAATCGGCACAATGATACATGAGTTCACATTCCACATGTCAACAACCTCATGTGCTAAGTCGAGATATTTTATTTTGTTTCTCTTTCTCAGCTTTCAGACTATTATAATTATTTTTTTTTTTTTTTTATTTACCGCGAATAAATAATTTTTAGTTGACTTGACTTTCTCACAACACACAGTGTTCTTTGTTGAATACCTACGATTGTACAATACATCAGGTAAAATTTAGACCTCGATTTTAATCTTCTTATTATCGTGTCGATGATTCTCATTATTATTCAAGTGAAATGAGCAACGAACTACTACAACTCTGTCATCTCTACAGCGTTAGCAGTGGCTTCGTACAGGTATCTCAAGATTCAAGTAGAGTTGCACAGGGAACAGAAATGGACTAAAGGCCTTCGTTTTTGGTTTAAGCAGTTAAACTTTATTACGAATACCATGTGACTAAAAGAGTGACAGATTGATGGACGGAGAGGGAGAAGAAGACCACGGAAATGATGGATGGATTGTGTGAGGAATGATATGAAAGAAACAGGAATAAATGAAAGCGTGACGGTTGACAGACGAAAATGGAAGAATAAAACGTATTGCGCCGACCCCAAGTAACACAGGACAAGGGTAGGAAGATGAGGAGTCACACTTTTTTCATCACAGTACCGTCGCAGGACTGTTATACCTGTTTTGTAGCCGGCTTATCGATATCCAGGTGGACCATGACAACTGACGGCCCTATGGGAGCATTTCTGCAGATTCAACATAGCTGGAGGAAGATGTCTGAAGAAGCCTTTTCTATAAAATCTTACTTCTTGCTTACTATAATAAAAGCCGAAGTTTGTGATGATGTATGTATGTATGGTTGTTTGTTACTCTTTCACGCAAAAACGGTTGAACTGATTTGGGTGAAATTTGGCACACAGATACTTTATAACCTAGATTAACATATAGGATACTTTTTATCCCAGTAGTACGACCCCGTGGGATAATTACCGAACTCGCCGCTGGCATAAGCTAGTCGTGAATACATTTAAATGGCGTATCAATAAAACATCAAACAGATATTTCTTTCATCATTTCAGTAACTGGACCGTCAAACATGAACGGTATCGTTTTGAAAGATAAATATTTCCAATGCAATTTCAAATTCTGCAAAGGATATGTGACAGCGACTATACGCGACTGTACCTTCGTAGTTCATATCAAAGGCTATGAGCTTCCAACCGCTTGGATACGCGCCGAACGGTAGCAATTCCTGTGATGTGCAAGTAACAGTACAGGCAGGACACGGGATCTTCTATATTCTTGTATTTTAGCTGTGTCAGATTGCATTACAATTAAATAGGTTCAATACGGCACTGTTGGCGTAGTGGCTGAGCGTTTGGGTGCAGCGCTGCGTGTCGTGGGACCGCGAACCGGAAGACGTTGCGTTGGAAATCCTCCCACTAGGTGGACCGATGACCTGGTGAAGGTTGCAGGGATCCACTGGATGCGAGTCGCATGAGACCGGTCGATGTGGCGACACTTGGGGGAGGCCTATGTCCAGCAGTGGACATCTTTCGGCTGAAACGATGATGATGATGACTAACAGGTAGTTGTCCCGGGTCTGGCTGTTTGTATATGAGAGTTTGAATGTTTGTAAATGCACCCACGATACAGGAGAAATTCCTAGCGAGGAAGAGTTTAAAAAAAAATTCGTTAGTTGCAAAACGTAACAAAAAAGCAGAATTATTTACAATTTCAAAATGATTTTTTTATTTTTTGATTATTAATTTATGTTAACTTCAAAGTATTACGCGGGTCCTGAGACCGAAAATAGACGGACTATCCCTAAACATACACCAATAATGTCATCAAAAAAACACAACAAAAAAAAATCGGCAAACCCGCGAGAAAAGCTAGTAATCCCTTACATTTCAGGCCTAAAACACAAGCTAGTTTAATAATTAACAGCACCCAATTAATTAATCAAATTACAATATCATAAAGACATAGGTTCCAATATAATCCATCAATTTCGCGAAACGAACTCATTTACACTAAATATATCGGTATCGGGAATATCACAACGATTGATATGTGAATCATCAAAGCTTTATGTAAATAAATAATATTTCGACACTCGATTCCAATTTATTGACTATAAATCTTGCCTATTTACATAAAGGTGCTGTTCACACAAGAGCCAAATCGATTTTGTCTAAGAAGGAATTTCACAAACTAATATGAACGCGATCAGTACATCTAACGGGAGCGGACGTTCAATGGGTGTCAATATCATGATTGTTGTGGAATATTGAGAGCTCTTAAGCGCGGTTTAAGTGTGCCGATGAGAAACCCTAGCACGAGTTTGGACGCTTTTTGTTACTTTAATAGGTCGATTTTTGAATAGAAAATACTATTACACACTTGGTTGATATCCCGACGAGTGGTACTCAGCTCTTCTCATCCACGTTTATGATGCGCACAGCCACAGTGTGGAACAGTCTGCCGGCTTCTGTGTTCTTTCCCACATTTAATCCGACTGCCTTCAAAGCAAGAGTGAACAGCCATCTTCTGGGCACGCTCGTCCCATCATAGACCTCATCTATCGCTTTCCATCAGGCGTGATCGAGTTCAAGAGCTGGTCCAAATTTGTAATAAAAAAAATAATTAAAAAATCTATTATCCTACAGGATTTCAGTGAAATTGTTTGCAACAAGCACAATCAACATCATCCATAGATATGAATAAATTTTTAAAATTATGAAAATATTATTTGTGAAACGAATATTTTTAATTTGAGGGCAACTAGGGCCTCGATGGTCAGTGCCCAACATACTTAGAGTAGTATGACGTCGCACATTTGCTATGACACATCGCAACACTACTATACAGGGTGTAAACGGACCCTTCACGAAGCCGTCAACCAAGCATTATGTACATCAAACTAAGTGACACTACGCAAAAATTATTGCTGGGAAACGACTTTTTTTTTGTAACAATGTAACGCATTCAAAACATTGTGCTCATGGATGGATTGAATAGTACGGGGGTCGTGGAGGTGCTTAAAGTAACAATCTTTCGTTAAAACATGTATTTAAAAGAAAACTTGTGAAAAAGTTGGAACTTTGACCTCTAACGTCTCCATAACTAGAAGGTTCTCAGGTATGGTCTAGAACAAAAAAAATGATCGCAATGACGAGGAGAACACGTGCCTCCTCGAACACGTGCCAACTCTTATGTGTTAAGCGCATGTGTCTTTACTCAGGACTAAGCCACAGTGCACACTTTAGAGTCAAAACTGTTATGCATTCTCTTCTCTTCTTCTGTTCTTAGCGTATCGATGGCAAAAAAGTACAAATGTGCCCAAAACTCAGCCACGCGAGCTCCGCTTAGCGATGCAGTAAATAGATCATCGGTGCAAGATGGAAGTTGGGCCATTGTCAGTGGGGAGGCGCTGCATACGCACTTGAGGTCTGAGCATTGACAAACGATCACGCCATTCTTTTGGCAGAAACTACAGAACGTCACCTGGTTACTAACCTTACATAAAGGAATAACAAGTAGGGATTTTTGGGATCATACACGCACGCCGGTTTCTATTATAACTACGTATAAAGACTAGTTTTGCGAGTGTGTGCACTATCATTGCCTCAATTTTGCGATTAGTAAGGGCAGTTTTAACTCTAGTCTGCACGCGGCCTAATAATCATTTGAGAAATAATAATTGAATGTCTATTTTTAACAGGTGCTGATGTACTAAAGATAGCTGTGTGGTATTTAAATTAGAATGGGGAAACCCATATGTTTGCCAAGAGGGCTAAAGCTAACAGGTTATGATAAGATGGGTAGCTATATCCACCTTGTACATTGTAGACCATGTCCATATTTTATTTTATTTTTTATTGACATCATTATTTTTATTGACATAATATTTTTTCTATTTACATGATTTATCTTTTATTGACATGTTTTTTTTTTATTAACATGATTTATATTTATTGAAATTGCTAATGTGCCGAATTTTAATTGTATTATTGAGTTTTATTTTATTTTGAACTGTAATCCCGTGTTGTGTTAGTTTTTAATGAATTTTCGATACAGAATTGTTTATGAAATAAATGAAATACATCTATGTTCATTAATTTCAAAGCCTGTGTTTTAGGTCCGTCGTCAAAGACACAAGACTGGTTTCTAGGTAATTCTATGAAAATGCTTCGGAAGATAACGACACTGCCGATTCTTGGCATTTTCTTAGAGTTGACATAGAAACCAAGCCGTCTCGCTGCTGCTTTGCCACTGTGGTTTGCAATTGCGATCGACCATGCGAATACCCATACCATAACCCTATAAAGGGTGTAAATAGACCCTTAACGAAGCCGAAAGGCACTTATTCTCCCCGTCTTTGCGATTATTTTTTTGTTCTACACCATACCTCGGAACCTTCTATTTACGGAGATATTGGGGGTCAAAGTTCCAACTTTTTCAAAAGTTTTTTTTAATGCATGTTTTTAATGTAAGATTTTTACTTTAAACACCTCCACGACCCCCGTACTATTCAATCCATCCATCAGCACAATGCTTTGAGTGCGTTCCATCGAGTCCTACTGTAAAAAGTGATTTTTTCACCCCAAAAACAAAGTCGTTTTCCAGCAATATTTTTTGCGTAGGGTTACTTAGTTTGATGTACAGAATGCTTGGTTGACGGCTTCGTGAAGGGTCCGTTTATACCCTGTATTGTCCTACTTCAGGGAAAAGGTACCTTCCCTCGTTCCACTTTTCGCGATCACATGCGATTGTAGGCCAATCCTTTAAGAAAGAGTCAGAGCTCATCGCCCCATCACCTTCTGGGTCTGCCGCGTTGACGTTTCTTACTATTAGGCATCCACTGAGTGCGGGCCTGTGGTTGGTGAGTAATGGGCTAGCTCACCGTCCGTCCGTCTTATGACGAAAGGCCGTGTCGCCGGCGCATTCGTGTTCGACAAAGGCCTCAAAGAGATGTCAGCAAATCGGAAGCGGTCCGCAAGGGACGATGCCTGCCAGGGCTGTGGGACTGTTCGAAAGAGATACCGCGGCCCTGGAACACAAAGGGCTAAGAAGGAACGTGAATGGGTTTTAGTCGGTACAAGTCTGACACTCCCTTCCACTCCACCCAGAGCGGGAGGGGTCATTTGATGATTTCCCATCCGAAAAAAAGGCATCCACTGAGTGGTTATTTTTTCCCATTGCTCTTCCAACATGTACCATAAACGTACAAATATATTTAAGTGCTTCCTTATCTAACCTATCACTTGCTGAGAATTTTCGTCCTGGACACAAGCTGCTATGGCTGTCCTTGAGGTCTTCAAACAAACTCCGGACACTGATTGGCCGAAGCAACGAAAACCTGTTCAGGTGGAGTTTTATAAATGCCTCTACCCTGACGTGTAAATGTGGTGTTGTTCCTCATGGAGCACTTAATACTAAGTCCTGCCTGTCTTGTTGTTTGTACACTGTAGGAGCAGATGGACGCAACTGAAAGTGCCAAACTTGTCGCCAAATTTTGGGCTAAATCAATAGATTGCCATCAAAATGCTAAAAAGAAGATTACAAGCTGTATATATGAACGTACGGCTCATACTGAGTGTGATTGCGATTGGAAGAATAATCTAATGTGATGCGTAGGAACACAGGTATCATGTGCCTTTTTTGCTATAGTTTCAAAGTTGTAATGGCTGCACCTGTAATTATTTCAGGAAACAATAACAAAATAATAATATTTCTTCTCCGCTCGGATCAATCTTCAATTTTAGCCGCACTTGCTCTGATTGGTCTGTGGATGGGTGACCACCCATTACATACCGAGTTTCCTCTGAACCTCGGAAAGCACGTCAAGCCGTATGGTCCCGGCTCATTTGTAGGCCCAAAAGTCTGACAACCAGTCTTACCAAGGGGTATCGTATTACTCAGTACTAACTGGGTTGTGGAGGTCAGGTAGGCGGTCGCTGCATGTAAAATATTAGTATCCAGCTGCATCCAGTTACACTGGAAGCCGACTCTAACATAGTTGGGAAAAGGCTAGACAGATGATGATAAAAAATCCTTTTCACTAGGTCAAAACCTACAAACGAGCAAATTAAAATAATGGAATACTTCACAAATATGAAAACAGATAAATGATTCTTGATAAAGTAAATAACAGAACAATGCGAAAACGAAATCAATAAGCGCGTGGCAGTAATGAAAGGCGTCATTGGCGCATTGTACACGACGACCTATCAAGTTATTCAAAAAAAGACCCCAGTCTATGCATTCTACCTCGATTTATCGAAAGCATTCGATCTTGTATCGTATGATATTCTATGGGGTAAATTGAGGGATGAAACTTGTCTACCTGGGGAGATTGTGCTGTTATTTATGCACTGGTACAAGAATCAAAAGAATTTTGTAAGATGGGCAGGCTCTCTATCGGGGGAGTATAGGCTGGAATGCGGGGTGAGGCAGGGGGGGCTGACCTCTCCTATGCTTTTCAGCCTGTACGTCAACCGGCTGATCGATGAGCTCAGCAGCACCGGGATAGGATGTCATATAGATGGAGTGTGCGTGAATAACATCAGCTACGCAGATGATATGGTGCTGCTGAGCCCGTCGATTGGTGCCTTACAAAAGCTCCTCGACATATGTGAGTCCTATGCGGTGGCTCATGGGCTCAAATACAACGCGAAAAAGAGTGAAGTAATGATTTTCAGGCCGGACAACAGGCGATACTCATTCGTTCCGAATTTCACTCTAAGTGGTACGGTTCTAAGTAAAGTCGTGAGGTTTAAGTATTTGGGCCACTGGGTCACCGAGGACCTTAAGGATAGTGTGGATATCGAAAGGGAGCGCAGAGCGCTGTCTGTCCGATGTAACATGTTGGCCCGCAGGTTTTCACGGTGTACGGGGACTGTCAAAGTTGCGCTTTTTAAAGCGTACTGTCAGTCCTTTTACACCTGCAGCCTGTGGGGTTAACTATACACAGCGGGCATACAGCGATCTGCGCGTCCAATACAATAATGCGTTCCGGGTGCTGGCGGGGCTGCCGCGCTACTGCAGCGCCTCCGCGATGTTCGCGGCGGCTGGCACGGACGGCTTTGCGGCCATCATGCGCAAGCGGTGCGCATCTATCATGCGCCGCACGCGCGACAGCCCCAACACCATCCTGCGCGTGCTAGCGGACCGGTGGGATTCTCCGATGCTGGCTCGCTGGACACGGATGCACGCAGTCATTTAGTGATTTGGCACCAACATCGGGTAGTCCACCCGGACCGATCCCGCGTTTGTTTGTTTTTGTTATGTTATTTTATTACTAACATTAGTTTTGTAAGCTCGCAATTTTACTAACAAATATGGATGTAATCTCATGATGAATCTGAAATAAATGATTATTATTATTATTATCTCCTTTATTTATTTTCTTACTTACTAATTATATTTTTAAATATTTCTTAACAAAAACCATATAAAAAAAAACATTTAAAAATATAAAAAATAGTAGCCCACCGGTATCGGGAACAGGGTCCAAGCTACCGGCGGTCAGGGCTCCAGAGAGAGGAACCTCCTAACAATACGAGCCGTGTCTAGGAGTACCGCTTTCTGAATCAAGCCCTTGATCCAGCTGCCTAACGAGAGCCTCCTCAGGTATTGGTCGAGGCTCTTGGCAATTAAGCCATGGGCTGATACGACTATCGGCACAATGATCGCTGAGTCCACATCCCACATGTCGACAACCTCGCGAGCCAAGTCAAGATACTTGATTTTCTTATCTTTCTCGGCTTTCACGAGGTTCTCATCATGCGGGACCGTTATGTCAACAATCATATTATTATTATTTCCTTTATTTATTTTGTAACACACTTATTACATTTTTAAATATTTCTTAACAAAAACTATATAAAAAACATTTAAAAATATAAAAAATAGTGGTCCGCCGGTAGCGGGAGCAGGGTCCAAGCTACCGGTGGTTAGGGCTCCAGAGACAAGAACCTCCTCACAATACGAGCCGTATCGAGGAGTACTGCCTTCTGAATCAGGCCCTTGATCCAACCGCCTAAGGAGAGCTTCGAAAGATGTTCATCGAGGCTCTTGGCTATAAGGCCATTGGCCGTCACGACGATCGGCACAATGATAGCCGAGTTCACATGCCACATGTCGACAACCTCGTGTGCCAAGTCGAGATATTTTATTTGTTTCTCTTTCTCAGCTTTCACGAGGTTCTCGTCATGCGGGATGGTAACATCGACTATCATTACGCGGCGCGCTGATCGGTCTATCACTACTATGTCAGGCTTATTGGCGACAATAGTCCTGTCAGTAATGATAGACTGATCCCAGTACAGCGTGACATGGTTTTTCTCGAGAACTGGGTCGGGCACATACTTGTAGTACGGTACCTCAGATTCCACAAGTTTATATTTCAAGGCAAGTTGCTGGTGAATAATCCTGGCTACTTGGTTGTGCCTGTGCAAGTACTCGCCGTTAGCCAGACGAGAACAACCAGAAATAATATGTCTGATGGACTCACCCGGACGGTGACATGCCCGACACACGTCAACCGTCCCGTCCTTCATAATATATTTCCGATAGTTGTTCGTCAACATAACTTCGTCCATAATCGCACAGACAAAACCTTCAGTTTCTCCAAAGAGGTCGCCGAAGCGTAACCAGGATACGGATGCTAGAAAATCTACATCGGGCCCATGAAGAGCCCGGTAGAAGCGCCCGTGAAGCTCCTTGCCTTGCCATACTTCCTTGCGGTCATCGGTAGTAAGTACTTCAGGTTTGCGCCAGTTCTCTTTAGCCATGGACAGCGGGGTGAGTCCCTTGTCCTCTGCGACCACATCTCGGTGCATACCCACCTCGACTTTTAAAAAATATTCTCTGAGACTGCACATCTCGCGGTTGTGAAGGGACTTCGCGTTTAAAAACCCTCGACCCCCGCACTTCCGCGGGATGTACAGCCTCATCACTGATGATCGTGGGTGATGCATCCGGTTTGCGGTAAGCAGTGTACGAACTCTCCTATCCAGGGCATCGAGTTCGGTCTGAGTCCATTTGAGTACGCCGAAAGAGTACATTAAAACCGGCATGACCCAACCGTTGAAAGCGCGCACCTTGTTTCCGCCTGAAAGAAGGCTATGTAATACCTTGTTCAGGCGTCCAAAGAAGCGCTCCTTCAACGATTGCTTCATGTCAGTTACGTTAATGCCTAACGCTTCCGACATACCCAAATACTTATAGCTTTCGGATGAGGAGAGGGATCTCAGGTGTATGAAATCCGAGAGCTGAATTCCCTCGGATTCCATAATCTCCCCTCGCTTTACATACATGACTGCACATTTGTCCACACCAAATTCCATCCTGATGGCGCTACTGAAAGTTTCAGTTACTTTCAGTAGCTCCATCAGTTGCAATTTGTTGGGGGCAAAGAGTTTCAGATCATCCATGTAAAGAAGGTGAGATATGACCTGACCACCTCTCCTCAACCGGTAGCCTAGACCTGAATCCTCCAGCAATGTGCTCAGAGGATTCAGGGCTAGACAGAACCATAGTGGGCTCAGACTGTCGCCCTGGAATATTCCCCGTTTAATCCATACAAGTTCATCGTTCCCCTGGATCTGTCGACATCCTGGATATCGAAGGACCGTCCTCCATTGCCCCATACACGACTCAAGGAAGGCGCGTAGAGTTGCATCTATCTTGTACAACTCCAGCACCCTCATGAGCCATGTATGTGGCACCGAGTCGTAGGCCTTCTTATAATCTATCCAGCATGTAGACAGATCCTTGCGGGATCGACGAACCTGTTGGCTAATGGCCATGTCGATGAGGAGTAGCTCCTTAGTACCGCGGGACCCATTCCTACATCCATTTTGAGAGGCAGACATAATGGAGTTTTTGTCAATGTGTGTATTAATTTTAGCTCTCAAAATGGATGTAAGAAGTTTATAGACCGTAGACAAACACGTGATCGGTCTATAATTTTTGGGTTCCGCGGGACTACCTGACTTATGGAGCAGGTGGGTAACGCCTGTTGTTAAAAACTGCGGTAAGGACCCAGACTCTAAGGATGACTGGAATTGGGATGCCAGGCAAGTGTGTTTATTATTATTATTATTATTCAGTTCCAGTATAAGTTAATCGCGTATTGTATGGAGTTTTCGTGCTGGGAGAGGTCCGTAAAAACTGGAACAGCCTAGACAGTAGTAGTATGTTTTTACTGAGAAAAGCTAACTCAGATTGAATTTTTTTCTGTTATGGAAGTGTTTAATCATAATCGGCATTTTCCTGCCCTTGTCCCATGTTACTTGGGATCAGCGCAACACGTTTTTTTTCTTCCATTCTCCTCTGTCAACCGTCACGCAATCGTTTACACCTTTTTCTTTCATATCATTCCTCATACAATCCATCCTTCGTTTCCTTGGTCATTCATAATGCCCATCGTGTCATATTTGAGAAAAATGGTTTTTTAAGCCTTTTGACAATAGTAAAAAAAACATAAAAAAATACATTTTTTTATTAAAAATGCTCGCATCATCTGCCTAGCCTTTTCTCAACTATGATAAACAACTAAACTAATAATCAATACCTACTCGACCCAAATGTATGGGACAGCTGATATTTTTTTTGCATTTACGATATTGGACCCATGGAGGAAGTGGTTCAGTTTGATGGTCTGCAGCATGTCCTTTCATATGACTATACCCTTTCTGTTACATGCTGTATAGTTTCTTTATGATATCTTAAATCTCTTACAATTATTCGAAACTTTGATTTATTCTGTGCCTTTAACGAGTTTGGAATTTTGATTTTTACTTTGTCTAACCTAATAGTTAGTGATAAATTGTTATCAATTTTATCCCCTTCATCATGTATTTTATTTTCTTTTAAGGTGATATATTGGAAAAAATGTGGTTTTTCTATTTCGTGTAACTTGTTAAGTATGTGGAATAGGGATTTAACATTTTGGTTTTTTGACTCTTTGATCTAGTATTATTTAAAAGGAATACACGATTCAATGAATTTTTCTCGATACAAAAAATTGCCAAGTTATATCTATTTTTTTTACTTTTTTTGACATCATGACGTAACGCTTAAGAGTTATTCAATGGAATTTACTTTAAAACATAGATAATTATCATATCAAAGTTTACTCAAAGTAGTTTTAAATTGAATTCATTTATTTTGTTAAAAAAGGAGTAAATTCGTTTTGGCACATACGTAGTTTTATTCCGAGCGCACGCACATTATAGCCATCTCTTCTTTTGCGTTTCAAAAGTTATTGCATCTCTTTCGCTCGCTTAGTAGATCAGTCGAGCTTCGATTTATTTTCGCGCCTTAATAATTATAGATTACTCTTACCTTTAGTATTTAGATCCTTGCGTTTCAGATGAACCTGAAAAAGAAAAGATAACATTAGAAAGAAAGAAAGTAAAAGTATTTATTAGACACACACAGGACAAAACAAAAAATAATGGATGAGATTACAATTTCAAAAATCATATAAAAAGTAAACATAAGAAAAAGATAAACAATTTAAATTGGTCCTGTTTGAGGCCAAAAGGTCCCTATCTTAGCATGGTGCTGCAACATTAAAAAAAAAAGAAGTCACTGCGCATTAATCATAAGCATATACTAGGAGGGATCAAAAAGTAGTGAGAATGAGATAGAATATCTATCTCATTCTCACTACTTTTTGATCCCTCCTCGTAAAACAATCAATTTAATTTAAGATATTCTTTTTTTTTAATATACTATTTGAAGTCTACTTAAATAATCCTTTAAATCACTTTTTAAATAGTAGCTGCCTTTTAATTTTATAACATTTTACGAGATAAAATAACCATTATCTCTTCAGTTTAAGTTACGAACATTTGATTTGAATAGGGTGGCTGCACCGAAAATCCGTTTATCATTTTTATAGCTCTTTTTAACGATCATTTGTCTGGCGTGTGTAGGGCGGGAGATGCTCGGTCAATGATTTTTGAATGGTTCAAATTAGAGGGCAGGACAATGACAAAATTGTTGCAGTGTCATTATTTTTTTTATGGCACGAAACAGCGGTGTCATACAAAAACAAAATTGTAGTGTAGAAAAAAAATACGTTACCGAAATTGCATGCGAATTTTCTCGATGCAGTTTTAATTGAGAAAAATGAGACTCTGTAAGCAACTTGGCACAGTACAAATTGTACTGCGACAGTAATTAACTATCATTTGGCTTTTCCGTTTTCCCGGATACACTGCCATTAATATAATTACTACCCTTGGATTGGTAAGGGAATTTTGTTGCTCATTCAACCGGCGGCGGCGTACAGACTCAGAACATATTAACTATGTGGAAATTGGTTGATCGGGGTCTTCATTATTGGCCAATAATCGTCTATGAATGGCAACGCTTTGAAAAGATTATATTTCCTTATTTCGCGCATATCTTCTGATCTCATGTTATTTTGGTAAATATTGTGGCGATGTAGCGCGTCAGAGATGTTTGTGGAAAGACAATGTAGATAGTTTTGCGGTCATCATATTATATAATTGCATATCACATGTGTGAGTACTGTGTACTGTAAGGCTACAATTTAAATTTTGTTATCTTTCATTGACTTGAGTGTGCTTTGGTGGCTGAGAGAATGTCATGCTCACTCAAATGTCTTGCTTATGGTGGCGGGTGTGTCGGGTCATTTTGTTCCCTTCAATATGGTTGAGTTGAATAGCGCTGATCCATGCGTCATGTTCGTGAACGCGCGCTGTCAGTTGGGACTGGTCATCTCTTAGCTGCCACGGTTTATTCTAATTGCTTTATTTTTTCATTGTTGTTTTTATCTTTTACTCTGGACGCTCTTAATGTGCATGTCTTTCTACATCGTTCTCACATATATGTATAATCTCAACATGAACGATGTAACCAAGATTTTGTAAGAATATTCGGATGTAAAAGAGTGTCCATGGAGTTTCTTGCCCATTCTTCTCTATAGAGATCTACGCTTTAGAATGTGCAACTACAGTACTTTCTCAAGTTATTATGCCTTGTGACTGTGACTGTAGCTTCACTTTTTTTGTTTTATTTGAAATTCAAAAGTCCCTGTGATGGTCTAGTTGAAATAAATGCTTTGACTTTGACATACGCAAAAGGAGAGCTTCCCTGCTTAGTACTAACACTATCTTGAGTGTATTCGCAGATAGATGGGAGTCTCCTATGCTGCGAAATTTAATGAAACTCCGCACAATATAAACCATGTGTGTCTACTAACTCTAGTGATTAAGATCATTGTTACTCACACTATAGCGTAGCCTAAAACAAATGCTATAATTATAATTGTCAATGATATGTCCTGTAACCGAAAAAATCAATCTGCACGGGGTATGCTTTGTGGATACGGCCAATTTCCTCTGGCAGAGAGGAGGACTGTGAGTTTCCCCGCAATAGGAATATCGTAAGCTGATAAGAATGGAAAGTAATGGAATGGAATCATATTTATTTGCTTAAAAACATGGTATAAAAAGATGGTAAAATACAAAAAAGAAAGAGCACACATGTTTTTGCTTAACAGTAATAAGCGCGCAAAATTTTCAAGAGAATATTGCAACAGTGAATGATACTTTAGAGTGGAAAAGGGGGGATCCTTCGACCAGACTGGTGTTGTGGCTACAACCCCACTGTTGTTGTCGGGTTGTATACAACATGGTGCAAACGGACCCTTCACGAAGCTGTCAACCAGAATTTGTTGGGGAACACCTTTTTTTTGGGGTGAAAAATCACGTTTTTTGGTCGGAATCAATATAACGCACTCAAAAAATTATGGTGAGTGATGAATTGAATAATACAGGGGTCGTGGAGGTATTTAAAGTAAAATTATATTAAAGACTTGTGTTTTTCAACTCCCATGAGGTAAGCAGAAACTGCAGTGATATAAATATCGGTGCAAAATTAATATTTATCGAAACGCAACTGTTCCTACAAAACAACGCGGAATAAAACCACAAACGCCCTCATTTCATGCATTCCTTGCCAAAAAAGTTCAAATACTTTGTCCTCTGAAGATTATTCACACGAAAGGTGTCGGGTTACTCTCGTCTCGCAGTTATTAAACTCAGTCATCTGTTACTTACGTCATTCATATGCCGAGACAAGAAAATTTAAAGTGCACATCACTTTTTTAGTGACCTTGTACAGTTCACGATGTTTTTTTGGCGGTTGCATGACGTTGACAGGGTTGTGCTGAAAAACAGAGAGGAGCTCGTGGCTAAATAATAACAGCCACTCAGATTAATCATCAGGTTAAGCCACGCTTGTCTAGTTTGGTCTGTGGATGGGTTACCACCACATACCGAGTTTCCTCCATTTCCACGGAAAGCACGTCAAGCCGTTGGTCCCGGCTGTCATTTGTAGATCTTTGACAGTCGTTACAGAGTCAGCGGCCTGAAAGTCTGACTACCAGTCTTACCAAGGGGTATCGTATTAACCAGTACTAACTAGGTTTTGGAGGTCAGATAGGGATTAGCTCTATGTAAAAAATACTGGCATTCAATTGCATCTGATTAGACTGGAAGCCGACCCTAACATAGTTGGGAAGAGGCTAAGCAGATGATCTTTTCTTAAAACAAGATGGCGACGTTAGTTCCCTTTCCTTTTCTATTTTGAACATGCGCTGAAAGATCCTTTTATAACTTCTTTGCAAGTACAACTTTAGTAGAATTTTTATTGGGATCGATACGTCCATTTTCAAAAACAATACAAAGTGGTTTTAGGCAGTATGTTTTGATTTCCTCTTTAAAAAATCATAAAAAGTATTGTCCATGTTCATATTGTTCTTAGAACCACAAACATTGCAAAAATACAGGCCTGTGGCTGTGAGGCGTTTCGGTCTGCTCTGTGAAAATACCAAAATTTTCCTATAGGAGGTTAAAACTACATCTTTCTTCTCGGTAGCATTTCAAAATTAAAATCAAAGCATTTATTTCAAGTAGGCCAGTCACTTTTTAACTGTCAAAACAAAGAATAATGAAGTGTAGCTACAGTCCCAGTCAGAAGGAATAAAAACTGTGAAAGTACTGTAGTTGCCCATTCCCGTAGATCACTATGAAGAAGTACGGGCAAGAAACTCCATGGACACTGTTTTAAATCATAATATTGTTACATGGTACATTATGTAAGAACGATGTAGCAAGATGTACATGTTAAAAGTGTCCATAGTAAAACAAAAAGACAATTCAAAAATAAAATAAATTATTAAAAGAGCCGTGGCAACTAAGAGATGACCAGTCACAACTGACAGCGCCCGTTCACCAACATGACATGATTTCAGTCTAAATAGCAGTTGTCCATATTTTTTCAAGCAAAAACATCGTCAAATGCTACAACGAGAGAGCAAACTATATGGTATATGAAAATAACCTTTTAGGCAAAAATATGTTTCCATGCAATCCATAAAATGTTCTACATGAAAAACTTATATTTTCAGCAGAGATGCATCATACATACAACGATACAAAGGTTTTAACCGGCGTCCAATTTTAGTTTCCTACCAAATTCCCCAAAAATAATACGAGAAATAAATGACCCCAAAAAGGCAAAGAAATATTCGACTGAAAATCTGTATTTGTACCTGAAGCATTGCCAATTAAACTGGCGTGCCTAATGTTAAAAATAATAAATGGCGTACGTGTATTCAGAAAATACGTAGTTTCCGTACGTTTTATTATATTTTAACCCGTGTAAGTGGCCAGCAATTCACCTGAACCGGTTCATTTAAAAAATGTTTGCCAATTATTTTTTTGAAAAAGCTTTTGTGTTCCATTTGTGAGTTTCTGTGTGTAATGGGAATTTTTTATAATTTTATTTTGTAAGGCTATTGTAATGGTGGATATTTTTGTGGGTTTAACAAAAAAAAAAACTGTATTCAGATTTAACTCAAGTAAGTTAACTCTGAATACAGTTTATTTTTAACAGAGGGTTATGTGGCCATGATTTTCGTATTTTGTAAATCTGTATTTATGTCAAGTAAGTTATTTTTTTAACTCAACACAGATAATTCCTAAGTATACAGGGTGTAAGGGACAGCCCTCCACAAACTAACAGGGTGCATTCAGCTCATTTTTTTGAACGAACGCAGCACTCCATTTATGTAAATAATACGGCTAAAATCAAAAATCAAACAATGGATGTTGAAATACTCTAATTAACGACGCGTGAAATCAGCTGTTCACTTCCTTCCTACCTACAGAGTTCATCAAACTCGTCGTCGCGCTTGCCGTTCGCTACGTGCGTTTTGCCACGGTAACGATACATTGCGTATAAGGAAATAAAACAAATCAAATTTATTGGGTTCCCACAACATTCCTGAAATAATTTCTTGTACCGGTCATCTTAGTATGATATACTGAATTCACCCCACCAGTTTGTTGAGGGCTGTCCCCTACACCCTGTATAAAATTAAGGAAGCACAACCGTTTAACTTTCTCCCATAAAAACGTATAACACAAAATCCCATTCAAGATTTCGATACAAAATCTCCGTGACTGGCACAATATCTATTTGCCGAAAGACCTCTATTGATTCGGGAACCCAACTTAATAAAGTTAGGGATGCAATGCCCGGAAAAGTAGAACGTTCAAATGGAGAACATCAACGATGGGACAGGATTAAGCTATCAAAATCAGGGATCTTTGGCAATCGGGATTTCACGACTGGTCCCATCCCTAATGTCGATGACGTGAATACGAGTACGTACAGTCCTTTCACCTCTAATGTTACAACTTTATCCTTATTAACATTGACACAAGGTTGGTAATCGTAAATCTATAGGTAGCATTACTGGCAAAACCAAAATGATCTTTATTCTTGTTGCAGTAAGGTTGCTGGTTTACTGCTTAGGCACTAGCAAAATAACTGTCAAAGGACTGTATACGCCTTTGTCTTGTAATTTATTTAGGTTTCCTTATTTAGTTGATACCCTTCTGTTAACGAGGAAGGTTCTAGATGATGATTGCAAAAACTAATTTTGTTGAGGCGTGAGTAAACCTGGTTTTGTGTTGTCTACGTCTTGATTAGAAATATTTGTTTTAGAGATGTCACACACTGGACGCCTGTCGGAGGAAGTCGCCGTCGAGGAAGACCGCGGGGAAGGTGGTGTGATGATCTGATCTCGTTTGCGGGGCGAACATGGCTTGATATTGCACAGGATAGAGAAGTTTGGATGGAGAAAGGGAAAGCCTTTGCCCAGCAGTGGGACAGTCAATAGGCTGACAGAAAAAAGAGATAATTATAACGGTAAAAGCTGTCAGTTCAAAAAAATATATATTTTGTTTCAACTTCTTCATAAGTTTTTTTTTTAATATACATTTTTAATGTTATAATTTTACTTTCAATACCTCCAAGACCCCTGTTCTATTCAATGCATTCATCAGCACAATGTTTAGAGTGCGTTACATTGAGTTCAACCGTAAATCGTGATAAATTACCCCAAAAAAAAGTCATTTCCCAGCAACAATTTTTAGAGCGTAGAGTTACTTAATTTGATGTATCGAATACTTAATTAACGGCTTCGTGAAGGGTCTGTTTACATCTTGTATTATTACAAGAATATTTAAATTGCTGAGGCTTACGAATAATGCTTTATAAATATCACACAAGCGATTACTACAACTACTTTTCCTAATGACAACTCACGAATGAATCGTACTGAGTAAAAACACTGATGATTCAAAGTTAAATGCCCCCAAAATTAGAGGTAGACTTGAATTTTTCAAAGTCTTTGACCCCAGATATACACAACGTGCTCAAAACAATAGAATGCAATTATGTCTTGTAGAACTAAGCTATTATTTAAATGTGAGTTTTTGATGTTACCACACAAAATTATGATTATGGTCTTCATGAGAAAAACTACAGAAATCACTGTTTACCAGTGGCGAAGGTTCTATAGAACGCGATTCCTACCGGCTTCCCTTTGAAAAATGGCACAGTCAGTTTTCTATAGACAAATAATATAATCACATTAAAGATATGTACTCCAGCTTACTTCTTACGAAATTTGACCCTTCGCTACTGCTGTCTACCAAAGGTTAAGAACCACAGGCTCCGACATTGCTGGCAGGGTTAGCAAGTTGTACTGGAAGGGCCTTGTTGGTCAAAGGACTGAGACGCCAAATAGAGTAGACGAGACCTCGAACACCACGTAGCGTGGGACGCCACCCATCTAGGTAGACCGACAACCATAGAAAGCACTGGGACTGGTGGAAGGTGGATGACAGGGTCTTCTGGCGTTCCAGTAATGGTCTGCGATAGATTGAGTTATGGCAACCGCGTATGTTCGGTTAAAACTGGCTGCCTCGTTGGTCTAATGGTCGCAAGCGTGGCTGCTAAGGTCCTGGGTTCGATTCGCGGGTCGGCCAGTGTTGTTGGGTTTTTCTGACAGGAATTTCTCAGTAGCAGCCACTGAGTCTGGATTTGTGCCCGGTTGATGGCAATAAACTCGCCCCCTATAACATGGGACTTAAAACATAACTGGCGAATTGTTGGTGTACTATTAGGAACACCTCTACCTAACCCTTAGGGGATTACAGGCGTGATGTTATGTTGACAGCAGTGGCGAAGGTTCCATTCAACTCAATACCTACCGGCTTTCCTTTTCAAACTGGCACAGTCAGTATTCTATAGACAAATAATATAATCACGTTAAAGATATGTACTCCGGTTTATCTCTTACAATAAATGACCCTTCGCTGCTGGTAGACCGGGAGCAAAGATTGCAGAAAAACGACTGAATCCATAATAAATTGTTAACAAAAATTAAAAAAAAAACGTAACACAAAACAGAACTGACTTTTATTCCCCACGTATTTTTTTATATTCCATCCAAATGTCACCACTTTTATAATCCACTCAGCATTAGTACGTGAAATAATACGTCATGATTTTTTTATTCAGCTCAACTTCACGTGTTCTATCATGTGCCAAATTGTCAATCTTTCAATCAATCAATACTGGGTGGTGTTGCCAGTTGCCAACTGGTTTAGTTTTCACTTTTATTAGACATATTTGGCAAGCGAGTGAGGTATTAAGTATAGTCCTCAATTGACGTCTTAATGACGTTATAAATTTCACATGTCATCATCTGTCATTTGATAGATATTTTTAATCTGCTGCTTACCGTTTAGTAATGATGTTTGCATTTTCGTGAACATAATCTTTTGAAAAATGGAAATAATAATTCAAGTTCATCATTTATGAACGTGACCAATTACAATGGTTACTTAATCGTGGTTTTGTTGAAAGTTTTATATGACTAATGGTCTTAAAAACGTCCGTTAATGTGTCAATAAATCTCAGCAGATTCCAAACATAAAGGCACACGTGTTGCAAAGTTCTTAACATTATTTATTACTATGTCAGAAGTGTTTATTTCTTATTCAGTTTCACGCCCATCTAGCTTACAGTCGAATCTTGTGATCAATATTTCACATTACGCCCACTTTCCGATCACGATCAAGTTTTTTTTTTCTAACCTCGTAAAACATTATATTTTTTTTGTTTTTTTAGAAAAACAAAAAAATATAATGTTTTTTTATGTTTTGTTTTTTTGTTTTTAGCCTTAGGGCTCCGTATCTCAGCCAAAAACGGAACCCTTTGTTGTCTGTCTGTCTGTCTTTCCATCTGTCAAGACCTTTTTTCTCAGGTACGCGTGGAGGTATCAAGCTGAAATTAATGTCAAATACTCAAATCTACTACACCTTTCCTTTTGTATTTTTTTTTCGGATGTGAAATCATCAAATGGACCCCCCCCCCCCGCTAGGGGGCGGAGCGGAAGGGAGTGTCAGACTTGTACTGACTAAAACCCATCCATGTTCCTTCTTTGCCCTTTGTGTTCCAGACGCGTTTTAGCTCCAATTTTTTCTTTTTTATTTCGTCCGGACAAGCATTACCCAATACAGCCGGTTGCATGACTGCGCTTTTAGAATTTTCATGAACGAGTAATAGAATTTAGGTACCCAACCTTTTTTTTGGAACCACGATAATTTTTAAAACCTATTATTTCACGCGTAACTGGCATAAAACAAACAAGCTTTTCGTCTTTGTTGGAGCAGGCTCAAAAAGTATTGCAAAATAAAATCGGCCTTAGGTTCTTTTTTCAAATAAACGGAAATAGTAGGACGAAAACCGCCGCTCGGATCAATCTTCAGGTTAAGCTGCGGTTGCCTAGGTTGGTCTGTGGATGGGTGACCACCCATTATTATTTTTCCCATGGGGGTAGGCAGAAACCACAGAACGCCACTTGCTACGATCCTTACATACTCTTTTTGCCACGTTCACGTTCATACATCTGGTCATACACGTACGTTCGCCGGGAGCGAGCAGGTTCTACGCACGATGTGTCATTATGTCAATTAAATTATAATATGACAAATGCACCTATTATGATTGTATGGAAAATCAGCTATTCACCGCATACCAAATTGAGCACCTGCTTGAATTGGGCAATAATTTATGTTAATCCAGCCGTAGGTCACCGACCTTTCATAAATATTTTTATTAATAGAAGTGTCGAACTATCGATCGTAACAAAATGTATACCTACTTATGATTTAATATAAATATTAAAGATATAAAAATACCAACTGCTGATCTGTTCGACAAGAAAGGAGAAAAAGTGATCAATATTTTAAATTGTTATAGTTTTTAGAACAAAAGGTGAATCCAAAGATAATATATAAGATAAGATAAGAATTAGGTCAATTATTTTTGTTCAAAGACTTTGGATGGTTGCCAAATATTAATGGCGTGTTAGAGATAGAATTTGTTAAAATATGTCAATTTGTTTATTGTTTTAGTTAATTTTGTAATAATAAACACAGCTGTCGAGTTCATGACTTGAATCTTAAAATAAATGCTGAGGAGTTGAAACTGGTGCTAAGTTTTAGTGTTAACCGGTCAGAAATCGTTTTTAGTTCTTATATTTCAGTGCTCAGCGGTTCAGGTCCCGAATTACGTGTATGGTTGTGAGTTCAATCCCAGGATGGAACTATACTTAACTTTTCTTAAATATTAATTTCTCACCATTGCTCTCAAATAGTAGAGGAAAACAAAATAGTAACATGATCACCCATAGGTATGGATAAATTCTCCATCATCATCTGCCTAGCCTTTTCCCAACTATGTTGGGGTCAGCTTCCAGTCTAACCGGATGCAGCTGAATACCAGTATTTTACACAGAGCGACTGCCTATCTGACCTCCACAACCCAGATAGTACTGGATAATACGATACCCCTTGGTAAGACTGGTTGTCAGACTTTTTGGGCCGCTGACTACCTAACGAGTGACAAAGGTCTACAAATGACAGACGGGACCAACGGCTTAACGTGCTTTCCGAGGCACGGAGAAAACTCGGTATGTAGTGGGTGGTCCACAGACCAACCTAGGCATGCTTGCCTAACCAAAAGATCGACCCGAGCCGCTGTTAAAAATATGAAAAAAAGAAAATATAAATAAATATGATATTAGGATAAATTCTCAAAATTATGAAAATATTAAACGTGAAACGAGTATTTTTAATTAAAAAATCGACGTATTTATGTTACATCGCGGGCTTGTGCTTAGGTCTCTGGTCTTGTCCCCACTAACTTATGGCCTACCACGATGTAAACAAAAGTGCAACACAAGTTTATTGACTTTAATATATATTGATCAGAAAATATATACCTAAGTAAAGTTAAACAATGGAACATCTGCTAACCAATTGATAGGCATAACAACTGTGCTAATATGTGACGTCACTCCATTCATTTGTTTTTACTTTTTAGAATTTAGGCAATATAGAGTTTGTATCGTTTAGTCCACTCTCGGCCCCTCCACCCCCAAAAAATAATGTGTCCACTGGACCCCTAATAGTTTATTCTGGACCCTCGGGGGTCAAGAGTGGTACGGTGGCCGATGGACCAGGAAAGTTCTGGAGTGGCGACCGCGAAACGGAAGACGTTGCGTTGGAAGGCCTCCCACTAGCCGTAAAACATGGTTTTTCGGATCACGCAAAAACTAAAGTCGTTTCTCAGCAATAATTTTAGAGCACAGTTACATAGTTTGATGTTCAGAATGCTTGGTTGACGGCTTCGTGAAATGTCCGTTTACTTCTTGAATTTTCGCAATATGATTGTCTACTACTTTCTATCTTTGGTTCTCGAAATGCATAGGATTTTGTAATAAAACGGCGATTGAACTATGACCCTAACGAAAGGCAGTGGCTCTTAGCACAAAGAAAAAAAAAATCATTAAAATAATTACAGGCACTTCAGAAATTGACAAGAAGTCGGTCAGCTACGCAAAAAGTTTTTTTTTTAGAACGTTACTACTAGGAATTTCTCCTGTGTCATGGATGCGTTTACAAACATTTAAACTTACATACACAAAGAGCCAGACCCGGAACCAGTGGTGACGGGCGGGCATTTTTGGGGGACTGTCTTATGTAACTTTGACGTTCGAAAAGTGCTGATTTTCAGCCTAGTTTGAATAAATGACTTTTGATTTGATTTGATTTGATTTGTAGGCCATACAAATATTTGTTCCGTGCGGGAATTGGACGTTTCAAAATGTGGATCTCTATTTATAAAAGTCTTAGGAGGCTTCACAAGAACTAGTCCTTCATTAAAAACTATGCACCCACACTACATAGTGTGGGTTCAACTTATTCATCATCATTTCAGCCGAAAGACAGTGGCAGTGGATACTGCTGGACATAGGCCTCCCCCAAGTGTCGCCACATTGACCGGTCCCGTTACTTAGTCGTTCAGTTGAAATCGTGCCAAAAATTTCGGATTTAATTTTAATTTTGTCGATTGACTTCTTATTTACTGTCTTGCGTAAATATTTTCCTGTTCACTGGAAAAGTATTTTTATATACTTTAGATAATCGTTTTGTTTAGTCAAAAGTCCTTCTGGTCTATATTCTCAAGAATAATTTCATTCGTTTTTAGGGTTCCGTAGTCAACAGAAACCCTTATAGTTTCGCTATGTCCGTCTGTCTGTCCGCAGTTTAGCTCAAAGACTCGTAGTACTAAAAATCTGTAATTTGGCATGAATATACAGATTCGTAAACATAGATAAATAAATCCACCCACTAGGTGAACCGATAACCTGGCGAAGGTTGCAGGGATCCGCTGGATGCGAGTCGCAAGGGACCAGTCAATGTGGCGACACTTGGGGGAGGCCTATGTCCAGCAGTGAACGTCTTTCGGCTGAAAAGATGAGAACAGGGCAACTACGGAACCCTACATTTTGCGAGATCCGACACGTACTTGGTCGGTTTTTCTCCTTGATTGTGGGCGTCGTATTTCTTTAATAATACTTAAATGTCAAAAGTAATGTTAATGGTTGATTTGATTACATTTATTTTTGGTAAACATCCTATTTTTTATTTAGCTATACTTCAAAAATTTGGCAGAATTCCAGGTACTGACAACAAAGGGTATAGAACTTAATTGGCAATAACCACCCTTCGCTATTTTGTTTTTTTAGCTCAACTAGCTGTTACCTGCGCTTCGTACGCCTTAGGTTCGCGATTTGCTTAAAATAAGTTTTTTAGTCAGGAGGTTAAGGTGATATATTGAAAAAATGTGGTTTTTCTATTTCGTGTAACTTGTTAAGTATGTGGAATAATGATTTAACATTTTGGTATATGTTTTTAGACTCTTTGGTCTAGTATTACATACAAGGAATACACGAAGATTTTTTCTCGATACAGAAAAAATGTCAAGTTATATCAATTTTTTTACTTTTTTTCGACATCACGGCGTAACGTTTATGAGTTAGTTAAAGGAATTTACTTTAAAACATAGATAATTATCATATCAAAGTTTACTCAAAGTAGTTTTAAATTTATTTCATTTATTTTGTTAAAAAAAGTTGTAAATTTGTTTTGGCACATACGTAGTTTTATTCCGAGCGCACATTATAGCCATCTCTTCTTTTTCGTATCTAAAAGTAATTGCATCTCTTTCGCTAGCTTAGTAGATCAGTCAAGCTACGATTTATTTTCAAAGTAGCGCTTAAATCCAATTTTTTATTTGTGATCATAACGTATTTAAAATCAAAATCATACGATTATCGAATAAAGTAAGTTGTATACTAGCGGACAAAGATTAGTGTTTGAACCCCTTAAACATAATATAGAAGCCCATTTGGAGAATAATAACCTGAATATTTTAAAAAGTGGCTCTCTGTAAATACAGTAGGTACCTATTCTTGAAATTAACATACAATTAAAGTATAACTACAAACAAACATCAAACGTTCAGTTACATTGACTTACAAAACAAATGCGCATCTCATCATTCACTTGCCCTTGTCCCAATTCATTTGTGGTCGGCGCAGCATGTCTTCTTCTTCCATACTTCTCTATTACTCGTCATCTCATCAGACACCAGTCATCAGTTCACACAGTCCATCCATCGTTTCTTTGGTCTTCCTCTACTCTTCACCGTCATACTCAAAACTTTCCTCACGACATTTCCCTCATTCCTCCGCATCACATGCGCATACGACGACAACCGATTACTACACAACATTTCAGTCACCGGCGCCACTTTCAGACTTCCTCTTTCGTATTCATTTCATATTTTATCCATTCGCGTAACACCACACATCCCAAAAACTAATGCGGATATACAGGTATTAATTTGGTCTTCAATAAACAAATTGCTTGAAGCTGTGTTGAAAAATGTATTAATGTCAGCTAGATGAATGAATGTACTTATCTGATGAAGGTGATCTAGAACTGACATAATTAATTGACTGTCCGATTTGTATGTAAATGATCGATAATATTCGTCACGTAGCAGTTTCATAAATGAAATAACAATAAAGATAATCGATTGCTAACATGATTTACTAATTTATATCAACAAAAATCGTTTTACATAATATTGTTCCATGTTATACACCTTTGGACATTGACTCAATACTCGGCCCGGCTGACGCGCGGCCCAGTTAAAATACTGTTTGGTTGCGTCTTACACGCATAGAACACAGATGGGCCGAGGCCGATGCCTGCCGGGGCTGCGGGACTGTTCGAAAGAGATTTCGCGGCCCTGGAAGTCAAAGGACTAAGAAGGAATACCCAGGTTGTAGTCAGTACAAGTCTGACACTCCCTTCCGTTCATGTCATGATGATTTCCCATCCGGAAAAAAAAGGTATTAGGAACATCGATGCACGAACAAATTTTACGTATTCAGTACATCATTCTGTACCCCCTACACATAGAAATATCTTTATTAATCAGCTGCATCGGGTAAGACCGAAAGCCGACCCAACCGTTTGAAAAAAAAAAAATGTAAAATAAATTAATATGAATCCACGGACAAGGCAAGACATGATGAATATCTGCCTTCCTTTCACCAACTATGTATAATCTATAAATACTCTTGAAGGGCTATACAGACGTGCTTTGTGCGTGGATTTGACCAGACCGTTATGCAATACAAGGCTAGATAGACGATGTTGAATGAATAGGTCATGAATCTTTAAAAATAAGTATTTTAAAGAATATACAGAGTGGTAGGGGACACCGCCGCTAAAACGGTTACCACGTATTCCGTACATCATTCTGAACCCTTCCACATACAGGGTGTAAACAGACCCTTCACATAGCCGTCAACCAAACATTCTGTACATCAAACTAAGTAACTTCACGCAAAAATTATTGCTGGGAATCGACTTTTTTTTTTGGGGTGAAAAATCACGTTTTAAGGTAGGACTCGTTGGAAAGCACTCAAAGCATTGTGCTGATGGATGGATTGAATAGTACGGGGGTCGTGGAAGTGTGTAAAGTAAAAATCTTAAAAAAACTTGTGAAAACATTGAAACTTTGACCCCCAATATCTCCGTAACTAAAAGGTTCCCAGGTATGGTCTAGAACAAAAAATGATCGCAAAGACGGGGAAAACAAGTGCCTTTCGGCTATGTTAAGGGTCTATTTACACCATTTAGAAATAATTTTTCGTCGGTAATTAAAAAAAAAACCAGAACTGCAATACTTACACGGTCAAAATGTACGGATCAGCTGATTTTTTTTTAAATTGATGAAAAATTATGTGGTTTAGAATAATGTAATGAATACGTGGTAGCCGTTTAAGCGTCATTGTCACTTCCACCTTGTATTTACAGATCCAACACAATTTTGAAATATATCTTTTACACGAACCAAAGCCTTTGGATAATCAACAACAACAAACACAAATCTTGAAGATCTGTTTTCAGCCCACGCTCAGCTGCCCTTACATCCATCATATCATTTCAAAACGTTTTTAGATTTACGACTGACGAAAATATAACATTTTGGCATTGTCTTTAAGCGAATGTTTTGACTGCAGACAGATTTAATGTACTCGTAGAACTAGAAGGTATGGAATGATAAATAATATATTTTCAATATAAAAATAACGTTGCATGTGAATCTAGGTGGCAAGAAAGGAGGTGTCTGATGAGATGACGAGTAATAGAGAAGTATGGAAGAAGAAAACATGTTGCGCTGATCCCAGATAAATTAGGCTAAGGCCGGAAGAATGATGGTGATGATCTGGATCTAGGTTGTAAGTTTTTAGTCGTATAGCATGGAGAGCAAGAAGAGGCAGTGGTTGCTAGTGGTAGTGGTCCCGGTTTACGAGTTGTTGGGCGTGGGTTCGATCCCAGGCAGGCGCATTGTTTTTGAATTTATTTCATCACCACTGCTCACAAAATGATGATGGAAAACAGCGTGAGGAAACCGGCATGTCCTACCTAAAATATTAGAGTATAAAATTCTTCATCCTCCATGGAAAAGGGAGGATCCTCCGATCAGACGGGTTTTGTGTCTGGTGGGCTACTGCCCGACAGTTGTTGACGGGTTTTCATATATTATTATATTCTTATGTCGCGGATAACGCTTGACCATTTACTACCTTTTTTACATGGGAATACGGGCCTGGTCAACCGTCATCCACCATTGTCCGCGGTAGTAACTAATTGTTTTGGCTATTGACTACTACCAAGTTGAAATTGACCTACATAAAGGGTGTAAATAGACCCTTAACATATCCGAAAGACACTCTTGTTCTCATTGTCTTTGCGATATTGTTTTTGTTCTAGACCATACCTGAGAACCTTGTAGTTACGGAGATATTGGGGGTCAAAGTTTCAACTTTTTTACAAGTCTTTTTAATATAATTTTTAGGTAAAGTTACTTAGTTTGATGTACAGAATGCTTGGTTGACGGCTATGTGAAGGGTCTGTCTACTCGCTGTATTAAGGCTGATCCGCAAAAAAATATAAGAAAATCTCCCCTAAAACTTACAAAGGAATCCATACAAATGTATCGAAAACTCAATTAGAAAACCCACAATTCGTTTATTTTTGTAACAAGAAAAAAAAATCCAATTTTATTTTTTTGGGGAAATAGATAATCTAAAAGTAATCCGCTTAGCGTGATAAGAATATCAAATAAGATATAATATAAGGCGTATTTTTCGCAGAAAGGAGTAACGGAAAGGAGGAACATGTAAAAATGATAGACGCGTAAAGTATGCGGGCGTAACGTAGAAATAATAAGGCCATAAGCCATTTGGTAAATAATAATATTTGCGTATGAGTCTAGGAGGGAGAGGAATAATGAAACTTTATTGTAATTGCATAACGCCTGGCACGAGTGAGGGCTTTAGTAAAGGTCCGTCCTGAAGGTGACTGCAACGACAGACTCCAGAGACACGATTAGTATCATCATCTGCCTGCCTGTTCCCGAATATGTTGGGGTCGGCTTCCAGTCTAACCAGATGCAGCTGAATACCAGTAATTTGATCTCCACAACCCAGTTACTACTAGGTAATACGATACTCCTTGGTAAGACTGGTTGTCAGACTTTCGGGCTGCTCATTACCTGTAACGACTCTTAAAGATCTACAAATGACAGCCGGGACCAACGTCTTCACAATATTTCCAAAAGCCGTTGGCGCTTAACGTACTTTCCGAGGCTCGGAAGAAACTCGGTATGTAATGGGAGGATACCCATCCATGGACCAACCTAGGCAAGCGTGGCTTAACGTAAATATCGACCCGAGCGGCTGTTACTATTTAGCCAGCTCCTGAAGTAATTTCTGTGTAACTACGAAAACGCTTCCGTGTGTCGCTTGCGGTAATTGGAAACACTGCCGATGAAACACCGCAAAGTCTATCGTGCCATCGACAATCTATCAGTGGCGAAGGTTCCATACAACACGATTCCTACCGGCTTCCCTTTGAAAACGGGCACAACCAGTATTCCATAGACAAATAATAAAATCACATTAAAGATATGTAATCCGGCTAAACTCTTAAAAAAATTGATCCTTCGCTACTGCAATCTATCTTAGCTTAATGAAATGGCAAGAGGCAGCAATTTCGGAAGTTTCTTCACGAAGTTAGGTACATATGAACCAGTCACGAAACTGCGGCCTGTCATGGCTAGGTGGTTTTGTCTCCGCAGTTTATTGTTACAGTGACTTGAACATCGTCATTTTTGCAAGAATTTGATCATCAAATATTAACGAAAGGAAACTATAGTATAAAACGTAAATGGCTTTCAAATTCAAATTCAAAATTTTTAATTCTGATCAATTAATCAATATAGTGTTAGTATGAACTTATTCTATGTTTGTAAATAACAAATAAAAATAACTTGAAAATACACTAATTGGCTACTTGAACATGTGCACGCACATGTCTGCCAGCCCAAAGTTTAATAAAAGGTCCGCTATGCTCTGTGTACTTTCTTTCAATTATGTCATTATAGCTATGTTATCCTACTAATATTATAAAAGCGAAAGTTTGTGAGAATGGATGAATGGATGGATGTTTGTTACTCTTTCACGCAAAAATTACGGACCGGATTTTGAAGAAATTTTTTACACAGATAGTTTATGACCTGGGTTAACACATAGGATACTTTTTATCCAGCCAGTACGATCCCATGGGACAGTAAAATAACGGAACTCCAGGCGGGCGAAAGCTAGTTACTAATATTTATTTACATTGATCTTAAATTGAAATGGAACTTCAGCGTATTTTATTACTCTCCAGGAATGTCACTGACGAATATTTTCCTTAACTTTTGGATAGTATTCGTTGCTATGTTAGATCATATATCGAATGGATCGTACCAAAGTAATAATATACAAATATCTTTCTTTCATACCACACAGTCCCAAAATGAAGAAACAATATTGTATAAGAAAATCGACTGATTGACAAACAATAACTTACTCACCGACGTCAATAAGAATATTGACGTCGGGCCTATATTTACTCTTATATTTATTACACTAGCTGTTGCCCGCGACCTTCATTCGCGTGAAATAATTATTAAAAAAAAATACTTCCCTTTTTGAATCCAATTTTGTTACCAATTTCAAGGGTTTTAATTTTTTTGCACGGAATCCAAATTATTTTTCTAAAATAAAAGTAGCCTATGTTAGACCTTAAAACATCAGATATCTGCCAGTAAAAGTCCAGTCAAAATCGGTCTAGCCGTTTCGAAGATTATACGGAACAAACAGACAGACAAACAAACAAAAAATGGGTTTTTGTTAAAGAATAGAATAGAATTGAATAGAAGCCATTTATTTCAGACATAGTCCATATACTGTTAGTAACACAAAAAACCAAATTAAAAGTGCCGTATATATTTTCATATGCATTCAGTTAAAAGCTGTTATTTTGATATTACAAACAGACACTTCAATTTTATGAATAGATATAGATATACTAAAGTAACTCGGTAGTCATGAGCACGTACGAATCTTTTACATCGACAACACTTCAAATAATCCTTTGTTCTCGTTTGCGATGAAACATTTAGGACCTTTTTCCGTGTGGTGCGTCCTTCTGAGGCGTTTCCCTTAATCCGATTCGTTAGTTCCATTTTTCTGTACTACTTTCTCAGAAAAAAAAAACCTTACTCTGGCTAAATCTACCCCTGGCTAAATCTACCCCTGGCTTAAAAAGATTGATTTCATATAATTTTGCAGTTTACTGGACTCCGAATAATTTCTCTAGTCTATAAAGATATTATGCTAATCCAGCCTACGTTCTAGCTATCATTCAGGATGGAAGGGAAATCGACGCACCAAATTGTGACCACTTGGTAATTGTTTATGCGTCGGTGTCCTTTCGACCCTGATGATGAGACGAGAAGTTTGTTAGACTCAGTTAAAACTTCTCCACCACTACAAGGTGGATCGATGACTCTGTGAAGGTCGCAAGGACCAGAAGGCATAAACAAGTGACAATTGCTTTCAAAGCGTTTAGTAGAATGTCATTCTAGGCCCCCATGACCGGTAGATATGGCAAAGAAACTTGTTGACATACGGCCAGCAGTAGAATGTCTCACTATTTCCTTTTTTTTTGAGTGGGGCATTCCTCATGAATACCCTCCCCCTTTTTTTTATGATGGGAAATCATCAAATCCGCTCTGGGCGAAGCAGAAGGGAGTGTCAGGGGGCGAGCGGAGGGTTATTTCGGACTCTAACCGACTAAAAACCCACCGTTCCTACTACTACCATGTGCCGGGGGCCCAGGAGATACATGTACATTCGCGTGCACCTCCGATTGGTACCAGCCCGCTATTCGCGGCGGGCCCTGTCACCAAGTGCAACCAAGCGACCGCACGTTCCCCATATGAATGCGCGCAGGAATCATGCGCGCCGCCTCTTTGAGCCTGGCTGGTCGAGCGACGACTCCTTGGCTCCTTGGTTACTATTTTCATCCTGCACCGTATTACCTAAAGCCCCTCCAAATGTTGTCCAACTCTTCTTACCATAATTTTTGCCATCAAAATAATACTAGCGTTTTCATGTTCTACTGTGGGGGAGAGATCTCTTCTCGTTAAGGTACACCACGAATTGGCAAGGACTTTTATTAATTACAAGTCAGCCATTTTTTCATAAGCCGTCTTCGTCAAAAGACTTTAAAAAACCAGCTCGCCCTTCATCATTTTTACCATCAAAAGTCACTCACAAAAATAATAAAACACACCCTGCATCAGCGGGCACTTATCAGACTTGACGCAATTAATGTTACAACTACTCTCCCTAAGAGAAAACGCGCTAAGTGGAAATGGAGGAAGTTTAACTTAAGTTAAAAGCAACATCACACGGGCTCCCAAGTGGATATGCTTTTGCATTCAGTTAAGAAGTTTCGTGTATAATTTAGGTGACGTTCGTGAACGTTTGGTAGTTGCATGACGGGTTTGGGATATCACTTGGATATTCTCTGCCTTTGGGATTGATAATATTGCTGTGTCAATGTATGTATCAGAGGCGAAATGTGTCAAGAATGAGTTTTCAGAATCATTTTCATCCAATGTTGACCTTCAAGAAGTTTTTCGTGTGGTTCAATCATTGAACTCAGTCTTATGCAGTCCTTTGCCAGACGTAGGCCTCACCAAAGCTGTGTCACAACACACTGTTCTCAGTTTTCCACATTCAGTCAGTCCCAGACGCTTTTTAAAGAGCCGGTCCATCTAGCTGATAGGTGTCTCAAACCACGCTTGCCAATACGCGGTCTCAAGTTCAGAACTCGTTGGCTTCACCCGGCAGCGGTCCTTTGACAAACGTGGTCCACCCACTTCAACTTCAGCTTGCTTACTCTCCAAGTTGCGACGGAAACTTCATGTGGTTATTCTAAACAACAATTGTTTTCTGGAGAAGGCGAAGAGAGGGAAGGGGAGGGGGGGGGCTGTCAGACTGTCTATCAAATTACGTAGTGACTGTCCGTACCACTTGAGGAAGGAGGCTCTTGACTCTGTTGTGGAATGCATTCCTCTTGGGATTTGCTTTTAGCACGACCCAAGGGAATTGGGTTTGAATAAATATATTTCAATTGTACCCACCTTCAAAACCAAAGATTTAAGTGGTATTTAAAAATATAGTGTCTTATTTTCAAAGTTGGTTTTTGTCTTAATTATGGGTACCATTTTATTGCGTCGTTACTAACATAATTTACAATGTTTTCACTTGTCATAACTTCAAAAAGATAACAGGCTCAACATTGTAACAATTCACACTCTTCGATGACTATAAAGAATGAGAAACAACTGTATCACTAGAATTAGCATTCCTACAAATCGTGTCAATATTTTCTCACATTATCTCAACCATTTTTATCGTATGAAGACAAATTGGTCTACCGAACAAATGACAGACACGTTTCAGAGCCACCTGTAACCACAGAGCCATCATGGCTTTACACATGTCGTGTTACAGTGACCACTATACATAAATAACAACATAATACTATACGCGTGCTGCATTGAGACTTCTCTGTAACTCAGATCTCTCGATAACAACTGAATATAGTTAGCCCTTCATCAAGTACCTTTGAAAATGAACAAGAAAGTAACCAAAATATCTTACTTCTCATGCAAGGCCACTTTTTGGTTTTATAGTTGTAAAATTCATCATCATCCGTCTACAGAAGTCTTATAGACCTCTCCACCCATCAGTTTCCAACGGTCACTAGTTCAAAGGTTAATATGGCCGGCCCATTGATACTTCTACTTGCATTAATCATCATTCTAGCCGAGAAATGTCCACTGTTGGTAGCTGGAAAGAGCCGAAAGTCATAAGCCAAACCTCACCACATCGACTGGCCACGAGGTTCTCATTAACATGGGATAACCACGACTTTTCCAAAGTCATTGGCCCATCTCGTGGTTGGCCTACCCATTCAGCGCCTTCCTGTATGCAGTCGCCTCATCAGAAGCTGTTAGTCCCATCGGTGATCCCTTCTGTAAGTTCATTTGATACGAAACAAACCCCAACAATTAAGAAAAGGTTAAGATCATGTTCAAGTCTAATTACTTTTGACAGTGTCCGCCCTAACTAAGCGAATGGGCTCGTATGATGAAACAAGACCCCACTTATATTTTGAAGATCGTCTTTTGGTTATGAAACGTCTAAGAACGGACGGTACTCGACCATTAAATTTTGTAATTTATTTCCTGATCGACTTTTACGTCACTGACGCAAAGAGGATCTTCTATTCTTAGCAGATACTAAATGTCTCCAGGTTCATTGAATTTCGAATCCATGCGAATACTTAAGTAGTAGTTCTCTATAGGAAAGATAATGGTAACTCTTTTCTTGGGCGCTGCCTTATTTCAAGGAGAGTTTCTGTGCTGGGATTCCCAGGTTTGGGTACCGCTGTTATACAGATAGATGAGACATTTCAGTTATTCCTCTAGGATGGAAACGCATCTAACAGGACTTTAAACGAAGGTAAGGTAACTTAAAGGCCGTATGTTTGTTTTTATCCAATAACATTAAATAAATACTTGAAGTTCATCAATTTGTAGCTCCGTACCATTCACAATATTTACTATGCTAACTTGTAATGTCAAATGAACTATTTTGTGTACAGTCATCGAACTTGCAACTACGCACGCAATAGCAAAAATAATATCGGCTTGGAACAGAAAACAATATAAATATTTTAAGTTATGAAATCGTATGAAGGCGTTTTGATTCCGCAAAACCAAGGTGTAGTGCTTTTCAAAATTCATAGCTGCTCGGAAGTTAGCTGCGATTTACGGTCTGCACATTACACAGTCTCCGTGTCCTGCGCCCGTATTATACCTAAAATTGTGTTCTGCACAGTTTCACGTTAGATGTTCCTGTTCCGTTATACCTATTCAGACCGTCACTTGCAGCTAACTTCGGAGCCGCCTTAAAGTTTGAACAAAACTATAAGATGCAGAATTTAGCACCGCCGCAAATGATTTTTATAGGGCTCTTAATGCAGACACAATTTAGTCAGTTGAAATTGTTTTTTTGCCTGTAAATCAAAAAGCTTGTTTGACTGTACGTTTAGCAACGAAGTAACACTATCTCTTGTGTCGAGATGTTTACAACAGTTTTATGGGTTTCCATTGTGGTGCAGTGTATTTTCCTCTACGTTTGCTCCACAAAGTTGAATGATGATTTCATTATAACTGTAAATAATTCTGACGTTGTCTGACGTAGTCATTGTCTTGATATTTTATGGGGCAATTTCTTCAAGCTGATTGTGGGAAGTCATTTGTGGTTTGTTCATGATATTTATAGATTTTTTCGGAGCATCTGCAAGCATACCAGCTGCTTCTTTGTTGATTTTAGTATGAGATCAGATTTAAAATTGGATTGTCGTTTGTTGACTTTGTCGAGTTCAGGTTTAAATTGAATTGTCGTATTTTAAATGGTTACTAATGATTTTTGATGGCCGAACGGGAGTCATATCGTCCGCGGCAGCATCGCCGATGCGCTCTGCTAGCTCAGTTTTTAGCCCTATCAAATGACGGTTCTGAGCTACATAAAAAGATATTAGCATGCAAATATGCGATTCCGTGCTGGTAGATGAGGCGCAGCCCTAACCTAGTTCTAAATGGGTTGAGGAGCTTAGACGCAGTCGCCCCATGTGTCACGGATTCGATTCCCAGGTTTTACAAAGTGTTATTGGGTTTTTCCGTCAGGAAATTCTCAGTGGCAGCCACGAAGTCTAGATTTATGACCGGTTGATGGCAATAGGCTTGCTCCCTATTACATGGGGCTTAAACCTAATTGGCGCCATATGGGTGTACTAGTGCACCTCTGCTAACACTTCGGGGATGACCGACGTGATGTTATGTTATGTTACTGTTAAAATTATTACTTTTCGCATTTGGTCTACCAACGCTATTTTATGTTTGTTCAAATCAGGGGACCACACGACGTAATTGATTTGCATAACATTACAGCTGGAATGAGTCTCATACCTTTGGCCTTCGATTTCCACCGAATCGAATATATATGTAAATTGTATTTGATATAGTACGCTTGTAATCAGTTGTTAACTAATAATTGTGGCATAGCATTGATATAGACGACATGTTTTGCTGTATAACCAGACCAGATTATGAGCGTTACTTAGTTTGATGTACAGAATACTTGGTTGACGACTTCGTGAAGGGTCCATTTCCGCCATATATATATTGTTTGTCTTTTTATTTTAGTATATCCGTGTAAATTTCTATTTACATATATATATATATATATTGATATATATATATATATATATATATATATTGATATATTGTTATAGTATTTTATATATCCTTGTAGTTTATCTTAGTAATAAATTAATGTTTTGCAGATACACCTACCACTGTTTGTCTCTGCATCACCCAAAGGTTGACTGGTAGAAAATGCCTATAGCATTAAGTCCGCCAGCAGGTGGCGTATTGTAGTTCTGCCTACCCCCTTGGAAAAAAGGCGTGAGTTTATCTTTATATGAAATTTTATGCTAGAGTAAAACATGGTGGAAAATGAAACTTGGAATTCAATTGCTCCAAGTTTAACACACGAAAAAAAAAAATATTATTAGGTTTTTTTATTCACTATCTCCTTTTTTAGTATCTCCTTTTGCAGGTATGTTGGAAAAGATGACTTTAGAAGAAAAAAATACCTACTATATAACTTAATTTTTATTAAGTAAAGGAAACTAACTATTTACATTATTACTTAAAAACTATTAAATAATGTAAAATAAATAAGCTAATAACAAACTATAAAAGGGCATCAAAAAGCTCCTCCTCTACGCTGTCAGCTGATAATGTGCCCAAGAGACTGGCGGCGTTGCCACGTTGTATGGCAACACTTAGCCTCTGGCTAAAGTAAAAGCCAGCCCTTGGGTCATGGGAAGCGTCAACTAGGCGTTTCCTTAAACAAGCTGTGAGCACTCGGACCCCACGACCCCAGAGTTTCAACCCCAAACGGCTCTAAAATATAGTTATCACAAAGGTTTCTATATTTACGCCTCTTGAGGTTCTCTGCAACCGAAATAAAATAAGCATCACTTATCTATTTTTCTGTTCATTTATTCTTTTCTGTATTTAGTGTATACATTAATTTGGTAAATAAATTCTTCTTTATTTCATGTCCGTTGTGTTAGATGAGCTTTGACCAGAATTCTGCCACAACGACAGCATTATCAGTGGCTTCGGACAGGTCCCTCAAAGTGCTGGTGAAGTTGCACAAAGAGCAGGACAAGAAGTAGGGCGTCGTTTGTGTGGTTTTGCATTCACTCTTTGCTTGCAATGCATTTATATATAAAGTACAGACGCCAGCTTATCAAGCTAACCGAAACTGTCAAAATTTCCTAATCAACCTTGAACCTAATACTTTAGCAGTAAAATTAAAAATCGAGTAAAGAAATTTGACAGATTGTAGTAACTTGATGTGCTGTAACAGTTTCTATGTTTCTATGCGTCCGTGTCATTTATTTAATACCTTAGGTTTTTTGTTTTGTCTTGCACTCTTCTTGTTTTTTTTTTATTTTTTAATAAGTACCTATCTCTTTTTATTTGTTTTTACTAAACACAGATTAGTTCTATTTAATTACCTATTCATGCATACCTACACTTACCTAATTATAAACAAAACTGTTTTATGTCCGTCACATCACCATCTCAGGTCTAGTTGAAAGCCAGCGTCGGGCACTAGCTGCTCGGCAGTTTGCTGAACTGGGCCTATTTGGCGCAGCCGTGAGACACACAATATTATCTTTTTTTCTGTTTAGTTTTAACTTTTTTATTGTGTAAATTTAAGTTATTTTTATTTGTTTGTTGTGTGCACTTGTGGCATGTGCCAAATAAATATATTTTTTTTTTTCTGTACCTAGTTGTGTTTTTAATTTAGTTTGCTTATATCATACAATTATCAGATTTGCAAGTAAAATGTGTTGTTTTCTGTTCACAAACAATGGGCAGGTACTTACTTAAGACAGGTGTGGGACAGACTAAATAACAAATTATGAGAATTGTTTGATTAAATTCACACGGTTTTAACTTTTCGCTAAAAACATTGCACTAAATTAAAAATGTATAAGTACCTGCAATAAATAATGTTATTCAGTTAAATGTAGATACTACAGTTATCGAATCTTAAGCACCTACGTAAATAAATTTTTTACAATCACAAAATTTATAATGTAATCAAAAGCATCACGGTGCGCAGAATCCATTTGTTATTATTTGATCAGTTTCATTTGAAATCACAACAGATTTAAATTATTTTAGATATTCATATTACGATGCAGTGTCTCCTTATAAATAATATAATTTAAAATAACACTAAAGTACCTAGAGAAAGCTTTTAGAAACCTTATATGTATTGTATTTTATTAATTGTTTACCTATTATATTTGTAAATCCGAGGAGCTCGTGGCTAAATAATAACAGTCTCTCGGATCAATCTTCAGGTTAAGCCGCGCTAACCTAGGTCGGTCTGTGGATGGGTGACCACCCATTACATAACGAGTTTTCCGAGTTTTCTCCGTGTCTCGGAAAGCATGTTTAAGCCGATCATCACGGCTATCATTTGTAGATCTTTGACAGTCGTTACAGGTAGTCAGTGGCCCGAAAGTCTGACAACCAGTCTTACCAGGGGTATTGTATTACCCAGTACTAACTGGGTTGTGGAAGTCAGATAGGCAGTATATTTGATTCATTATTTTTATTGCTTTTACCGTAATCTTATTTAATATTATGAAGTACATAAGACAATTTAATTTACAAATAGGCATCATCATCTGCCTAGCCTTTTCCCAACTATATTGGGGTCGACTTCCAGTCTAACTGAATGCTGCTGAATACCAGTACTTTACATGGAGCGACGTCCTATCTGACCTCGACAGCCCAGTTATGCTGGATAATCCAATACCCTCTGGTAAGACTGGTTTTCAGACTTTCGAGCCACTTTCGGGACTACCTGTACCGACTGTCAAAGATCTACAAATGACAGCCTGGACTAATACGGCCTAACGTAAGTAATTGAATAAACCGAATATCGAAAATAAAACAAAAAAATCGCACCATCTTTAATTTTAACCAACCGATTAATTCTAGACTGAGTTATCAATCAAATAACCAATTAGTGCTACCATAAAACAATTTAACACTTGAATTTATTGGTTTATCTTAGATATTTTTAGTACGAATGGATTAAGTATGATATTAGTGTGAAGAAAAAGAATCATAAAATCGCAACACCTACACAGATAGTTCTCATGTTTTAGCTCCTATACTCATATCTTACGACATTTTGTGTATTTTAAATTATAAATTTATACGTAAAACGTGTACCCAACGCAAAACAAGATTATCAAACAAATAATACAAATAATTTTCTTGTTTTTACGACATTTATTTTTAGACTAGCCGTCGGCCGCGACCTTCGTCCGTATGAAATTCTTTTAAAAATATTACTTTCCACTTTACTAAATTATAACCTAAGTTAGTCCTTATAACGTCAGCTTTGTGCCAGTAAAAGTCCCGTCAAAATCGGTCCAGCCGTTTGAAAGAAAGAAAGAAAAAATATTTAACTGTCGCAAGGACATGACGTGCTTGAAACTAAGAAAAATAATTAAATAAACATACAACGCATAACAAACATTTTGAATATAACAAGACGGAACAAAATAAAAAAATTGACAGCTTGTTCGTCGTGACTGCGACAGACAGGAGATTAGCCGGAACAAAAGACAAAAATTAAAAAAACAAAATGTTTTTGTTATAATTACCGTACTTACTTTCATATGCATGCAGTAAAACTCTATTATTTTGAAGTTACAAACCGACACTTCAAATATAGTTATTTGTGTAGATTCTTTAAGATAGGTGAACTCTGGTCATTGACATTCATGAAGGACGTCATCAACATTAATAGGAGTGAATCTTAATCTTTATCTTGCCAGTATTTTCTGCAGCTGTATGAACATTAAAAAGCGGTCAGTTCACATAATATGGAATTGACGTAGGCTCAGAAAAAAAAAAATTCTGCTCGCTAATGAATGCAGGAGCCAGGCCACACTATCGCAATATGTGAACCATGGACTTTACGATCCACCGGAGATCGTAGAGGTTATTAATAAAAAAGATGGAGCTGTTCCATTCAGTGTGACCGTATAAGTATTACATAAGATTTTAAACTATCATGGTCACTAACATTATTATTTAAACTAGAAATGGGATATTTACCATGTTAACTGTTTTTATTGAGTTCCCGATATTTCGGCGCTGTTGCAAGCACCATGATCACGGATAAAAATAACATAATATGGTAAATATCCCGTTTCTAGTCTAAATAATAAGTATTACATGTTGGCATGTTTGTTTTTCTCGGAGGGGTTTTGAATCTTGTAAGTACAGAGATAAACGTTTGTATGGCGTTTGTATGTTTTATGTGATCTAAATCAAATAGACATGCAAATGCGAAGTTCCTCCATGGATTAAAAAAAATCCTCCATGCCTCGGAAAGCACGTTAAGCCGTTGGTCCCGGCTGCCATTTGTAGATTTTTGACAGTCGTTACAGGTAGTCAGTGGACCGAAAGTCTGACAACCAGTATTACCATCACCCAGTATAACTAGGTTATGGAGTTGGACTGGGTGGTGGACGCAGTCGCTTCATGTAAAATACTTGTATTCAGCTGCATCCGGGAAGACTAAAGCCGATCCCAATATGGTTGGGAAAAGACTAGGCAGATGATGATGATATGCCAATAAAGATTGTCTTTTAGAAGTAAAAGGAATATGTTTGTCAAATAATTGATCATTCTGAAACAACTTATGGGACCAGAAATATCATCATCATCATTTCAGCCGAAAGACGTCTACTACTGGACATTAGCCTCCCCGAAGTATCGCCACATTGACCGGTCCCGTGCGACTCGCATCCAGCGGATCCCTGCTACCCTGATGTTCAATTAATTCTTAATTAAAATTATTCCTTTAAACACGTAAATTTTTCTATTAGACCGTTCAATCCAAATTCTGCGTTCGCAACAACCCATCTGTTTAACTTTAGTCTTGTTTAAATTAAATTCACAACTTACAGAATTTGGCGAAACAGTATCTAATTACAGGTTCTAAAAGGTTCACTATTGTATCCCTTATAATCAAATAAGGGACGTCCCTTATAGATAAATATATACAATGTACAGCGTGTTTCAGAACTCGTGTAAGCCACTTGTACTACAGCTCCCAGTTTATCCAGATGCAGCTGAATACCAGTATTTTCATGGAGCGACTGCCTATCTGACCTCCACAACCGCGTTAGTACTGGGTAATACGATACCCCTTGCTAAGACTGGATATCAGACTTTCGGGCTACTGACTACCTGTAACGACTGTCAAAGATCTACAAATGACTCCAGGACCAATGGCTTAACGTGCTATCCAAGGCACGGAGGAAACTCGTTATGGAATGAGTGGTCACCCATCAACGGGTCAACCTAGGCAAGCGCGGCTTAACCTGAAGATTGACCCGAGCAACTGTTATTATTTAGCCATGAGATCCACGAGTCCTAGTCGATGGATAAAAAACATTTTGTAATGAGTTGAGCCCAGTAGATGATCACAATATTGTAATCAGGTTCTCAAAAATGCAGGCCTTAATGATACTTTGGGTACAACTAATGTGCTTTCCATAATAAATTACACCGCGAACAGGAAGACATTGTGTTGGAAGGCCTCTCACTAGGTGGACCGATGACCTGGTGAAGGCTGCAGGGATCCGCTGGATGCGAGTCGCACGGGACCGGTCAAAGTGGGCGACACTTGGGGGAGGCCTCTGTCCAGCAGTGCACGTTTTTCGGCTGAAATGATGATGATGATGATGATGAATAAATTACATACCAATCAGACCAAACTGACCTGCTTACTCAAGTTGACTGGCCAAACCTTAGGCATATTGTAATAACATATTAAATATCTAAAACGTATCCTTAATTTATTATCCTATGCAAACTTAAAAGTCAGCAAAGAGTAGGGTTTCGCTTTTGTATCCAAAAATAGGCCTAAGGTTGGGTTTCAGTAATACAACTTGGGTAAGCAATCATCTTCTGTCCTCTCAGCTGTATAAGAATGTAGGTCGTAGTAAAAGATTAGCCATCATTTACGGCTGACTACTCGGATGCGGTTGACGTACGAACACCTTAACAATACTCTTATTCTTATTCTTTATTGCACACAAAATAATATAGCTATAATATAGCTTATGTACAATGGCGAGCTTAACCCAGAATTAGGTTTTCTTACAGCAAACCTAATTATGACTGCGAGATTTGCAGAAGTGGATACACTTATGTGCATTAACATTGCATTCTGTTACTTAAATTAATTAATTTTATAAACTAAACAACATCCATACAATATAATATACGTAATACATATAGTACATATACATATATACCTATAAAATTCTATATTATTTACATACATACAAATGACAGACTCAGACAGACTGACAGAAGACATACTCTCAAAACTTTGTCGCATTATGTATGAACATGGTGATTCCCAAAGTATGACGTTGACTACTGACGAGTTCAATGTGAAATGTATCACAATAAATTCGTCCAAAATAATTGATCGCCTGATTCATACCATAATGAAAAATTTATTTTTATGACCTTTTGTTCGGCGAAACCTGACGTGTGAAGACTACTTAGAACACATTTTACAGATTAATATTATTATAACTACATATATATACAATAACAGCACGCCTTTAATCCTTGTAGGGTCAAGCAAAGGTGTTTCTAATAGTACACCCACATTTCACCAATTATGCTATTTGGGGGCGAGCCTAGAACGTATCCAGACTCTGAGACTGCTACTGAGAAATTTCTGATGGATAAACCACAATATCACGAGGCACAATGAATCGGATACAGTTCCAAGACGTCTCAACTCCGCCGCGACTAGCCATTGCCCTCGCCTCGAGCTGAACACCAGGGCTCTGTAGAAACACGCTGGGGTGTGGGTAGACTGGTAAGTAGGGCGCGTCATGTCACCAGTGCCCACTAGCGCGTTTGTCGATTCATTTTATGTCCGTACTAACGACCGGATCCGACAGATAGATCTTTGTTATTAATTTCGTTCTCGTTCAATCGCGATCAAGTTAATTTCTGTGAGATATTGAGATTGAAATGTTACACGAAATTATTCCAATTAAATATTGTGAACTAATTTCAATACCTATTAATTTTAGGCCAATGTGGAACACTGCGGTCTAAATTAAATGCTAATTGATAGATTAGTTGTCAATTTCATTATAGGATAGTAAATTAATGGATGGAATAGAGATTAGAGAGGTACTACAAAGTAAAAACTGATACTACCATGAAATAATCTGCATTTATGAAAGCTCCCTTTTTGTGTCTACTTTCTCTATTTTCCGAAGTAACTAATGAGGCCTATGAAATAATTGTCAACGGCTCAAACCAATTTTGTATGTGGTAGTATTACTACTTCACTAAATCTTCATACTACATACTGGATAGGTTAGATTCTTAAGATATACATAACGCACGTCTTGTTCCCATGGGGGTAGGCAGAAACTACAGCACACCACCTGTTTTGATCCTTAAGGTATCAATACACGCTAGGTTATGAATGACTATTTAAAATGTGCATGCAAAATCTTCATGTAAAACCGAGTTCAATTACAAGGATAACACAAATACTGTTTTCTTCTACACACGTTCAGACCTCTACAGGCAAAACTGCATAATGATGAAATCTGTCGTCTATGACAGGCTTAACAAACTCTTTTTGATTTTTCTACGTTCATGCAAGTGCATAAACGTGGACAGTCCTACGCGCAGGATTTTAGTGATTAATATGAATCCAAGCTATAAATATTTGATCATTCTGAAACAACTTATGGGACCAGAAATATCATAATCATCATTTCAGCCGAAAGACGTCCACTGCTGGACATAGGCCTCCCCCAAGTGTCACCACATTGACCGGTCCCGTGCGACTCGCATCCAGCGGATCCCCGCAACCTTCACCAGGTCATCGGTCCACCTAGTGGGAGGCCTTCCAACAGCAGCGTCTTCCGGTTCGCGGTTGCCACTCCAGAACTTTTCGGCCCCATCGGCCATCCTTTCTGCGAGCAACGTACCCTGCCCACTGCCACTTAAGTTGTTTGGCTAACCACCACCGCCACCAGAAATATGTAGTAACTTAATTACGACATTTACGAGTATTAAACAACGTCCAAAGCATCCTTCGTCATAAACATCCCGTAATTAATTTAACGAAATGAGGTACACTATACTCACATGTCTTATGAATATCTTGATAAGCTCCGAATAATCTATTCAGTTCCTTATCACGAAGACCCTTCACGATTACTATTCACCGTAATCTGGTAAACACCCTATCATGTCTTTGAGAGCGACCGGTATCAATTTCACATTAATCAAACGTCAAATTTCTAAATCCTTACAGTTAGTATTAATGTGGGTATATTGTATTTACATTTAAACTGACGGTATTTCTGTATTTAAGTGTAAATTCTCTTATGCAGATGAGCACAACAAAAAAAATATTTAAATTAAAAATATTTGATCTTGCGACTTTTTTATTGACCAAGAAGTGTTAAACGAAAAGATGAAGAAGCCAATAACACTTTGCTCGACCTGGGAATCAAACCCAGGACCTCATGCTCAGCGGTCGTGCTTGCGACCATTAGAACAACGAGGCAGATTGTTGATTATTGACAACCAGTCTTACCAAGAGGTATCGTATTACCCAGTACTAACTGGGTTGTGGAGATCAGATAGGCAGCCGCTCCATGTAAAATACTGGTATTCAGCTGCATCCGGTGAGGCTGGAATTCAACCCCAACATAGTTGAGAAAAGCCTATTCAGATACCTTATCCATCTACTGGAAAACAAGAAGGGACTTGAGTACTCAGTACTATTAGATTTTTTTTTAAATCATCGTTCAATCGCCACATTCCAGGTATAGAGTTTCTACACAAAAAAATCATCGCTTAGATTATTAAGTTTCGAAATGAAAAGCGTAAGAATAACTTTATTAATATTTTTCTAAACAAAACTGAAGATTTTTAAAATATCTCTTTAATAATTTCTCTGTCTAACTTAGTATTATTAAACCCGATAATTTAGTATCGTCTAGAAGCGGGTACTTTGATCGTAACTTTACCGAAATTTTCTGAGTACACTTTAATGAAACATTGTTCCCTTTTAAACTGAAATAGGGGTCTAACAGCCCTTTATAAAGAATCTGCCTATTTCGGTCCCGACCTTTTCGTGCGTAAAAAGATAGTTTATGTTTTCGTAAAATTGCTAATGTAAAAGTTTGCTGTATGGATATGTTATGGCTGAAAGCCGAAATGCGGCTACACCTAGTTCTAGCCGGCTAAACCTAGGTGCGACCGGTAACAGTTGTGTATCCTTTTTATTGCTTTGACACACCGACCACATGAATTAGGTTAGGTTAGGTTAGAAAAGTGACCAAACCGCGGCAGCGCTACATTTAAATTGGTTGCATGTTCTAACCGAAGATAAGTAGGATACAACTAAGTTTAACCGGCTGCACCTAGGTTTAACCGGCTAAAACTAGGTGTATCCGCACTTCGGCTATTAGCCGTAACAGATATAAAACTAGTCTTTATAGGTGAGCTGAATATTTCAAAGTTAAGCAGTAGGAACTAGGTTTTTATTTGAGAAATAATTGACTCATTGCTACTCATATAAACTTAGTACCATCTCCTATGGTGTTAGGCAAATTCTATAGAACGGCACCCCGTAGGTATATAAATCTGGCCATTCACTAATAACATAACAAAATCACGGCTTTTATCTCCGAAGGATTAGGCAGAGATGTACCTAACAGTACACCCACATTTCGCCAGTTATGTTTAAGTCCCGTGTAATAGGAAGGCGAGCCTATTGCCATCAACCAAGCACAAGTCAAAGCTCCATGGCTTTGACTGAGAAATTCCTGATGGACAAACCCAATAACAATTTGTCTGACCCGGGAATCTAACCCAGGACCTAATGCTCAGCAGTCACGATTGCGACTACTAGACCAACGAGGCTGTAAAATTATATAGTTTAGTTATTTAGAAGTAGTAACTATTCCGTAATTGATTAATTGCAATATGCACCTCCCTCACCCTCATCATCATCTGCCTAGCCTTTTCCCAACTATGTTAGAGTCGGCTTCCATTCTAACCGGATGCAGCTGAGTACCAGTATTTTACGTGGAGCGACTGCCTATCTGACCTCCACAACCCAGTTAGTACTGGGTAATACGATACCCCTTGGTAAGACTGGTTGTCAGACTTTTTGGGCCACTGACTACCTGTAGCGACTGTTAAAGATCTACAAATGTCAGCCGGGACCAACGGCTTAACGCGCTTTCCGAGGCACGGAGGAAACTCGGTATGTAAAGGGTGGTCACCCATCCACAGTCTAACCTAGGTAAGCACGGCTTAAACTAACGGTCTATCCGAGCGGCTGTTATTATTTAGCCACGAGCTCCTCAAAATACATAAATGGAAATATAAAATAAGTATTAACCATTCACCAAATTATCTTAACAAATAAAATAACTCCGTTCCACTAATTAAATACTACATAATCAAGTATCCATGAACCGGTGTTAGCTCTTATAATAGTCTTAACTAAATATAATTATAATTTACGAACACAACAACTATGTTGAATCAGCAACGGATTTCCCTTTCTATAAATATCTTGTATTTAAATTAACAAACGAGTTGTGCATATCGTAAAACTTCTATAATCGTTTTGTATCAGAAATTGAAATGTATTCTTACACTGATTGTCTTGTTGGTCTAGTCATCTAGTAGACGAAGTTCTGCTGGTTGAATCCCCATCATGACCTGCCTAGCCTTTTCTCAACGATGCTCGTCGGCTTCCTGTCTCACCGGATTCAGCTGAATACCAGCATTTTACATGGAGCGACTGCCTATCTGACCTCCACAACCCAGTTAGTACTGGGTAGTACAATACCCCTTGGTTAGACTGGTTGTCAGACTTTCGGGTCACTGACTACCTGTAAAGATTGTTAAAGATCTACAAATGACAACCGGGACCAACGGCTTATCATGCTTTCCGAGGCACGGAGGAAACTCGGTATGTAATGGGTGGTCATACCAAGTTTCAATTCCCATATCAAGCAAAATCTTATTAACCAATGGAAATCTCCATGTCAGTCAAGAATGTATTCTAATAGTATGAAGAACAGGGCGTAAAGTTCCTCAATACTCCAAAGAAAAGGAAGGATCCTCCGACCATACAGGATGTTGTTGGGAGTTGTTGTCTGGTTTATTTCTATATGTCTTACGTCGCGAATAACTTTAAAAGCGCGATGCAGAATTTTGATGCTAGATCTCCATGTTTGACATAGATGGCGATGTAGTACTTTTTGTACTATGTCGCAGTAGTACTTTTTCATAAGCTATTGAAAAGCATTTGTCAAACATGTTGAGAGTCGTTGTAGCAATACGATACTCTTCGAAAGGGATTAGCATCGCCCTCTAGGGTATTTACTCAATTTTTAAGTTACAGTAGGCCTCTTATAAAGGTGTGACTTGTGTGTGGATACTGCTACAATGTATATTGGGTGGACGGGATACCGTATTTGGGGGAACCCCCCCAACATAGAAAATTTTCGTCGTTTATTAAAAAAAAAACCAGCTGTTTCGTACAAAACTGCAATACCTACACGGTAATTTTTTTTTAAATTACGAAATGCCTTGCTAAATTTTATTTGTAGGGTTCAGAATGATGTACTGAATACGTGGTGACCGTTCTAGCGCCGGTGTCCCTTCCACCCTGTATATGTATGTATGTAAATCTATTAATACCGGCGACATGTTATTTTATACTTTTCTCATATACGAAATAAATATATTATTATCTTTATCTAAGACGGAAATTGAACCCCCGACCTTTTAAGAAAGTGAACGCCCCGACGCTACACTATTACGGTCGCGTCTAAATCAAAAAGTACAGATAACAACAAATTAGTTCAACCATTAGTTAGATAAAAACAGCTTAGATAGTTAATGCGGTCATCTGTTTGTGTGCGGTAACATAGTGACTAATCAATGAACTTAATCTAATAAATATTAATAGACCGTACGGTTGGCAGACACTTGAGATAATCTGGAATGGGTGTAAAAGTACCCTTAACGAAGCCGAAAGGCACTTGTTCTCACAGTCATTGTGTTCAGTTTTTGTTCTAGACCAAACCTTCTAGTTACGGAGATATTGGGGGTCAAAGATCCAACATTTTCACAAGTTTTTTTTTTTAAGACAAATTTTAAATACCTCCACGACCCCAGTAATATTCAATGCAGCTGGGAAACGACATTTTTTTCACGTTTTACGGTAGGACTCAAAGTGGCGCATTCAAAACATTGTACTTAAGAATGCATTGAATATTACTGGGGTCGTGGAGGTATATAAAATTTGTCTTAAAAAAAAAAACTTGTGATAATGTTGGAACTTTGACCCCCAATATCTCCGTAACTAGAAAGAAGGTTTGGTCTAGAACAAAAACTGAACACAATGACTGTGAGAACAAGTGCCTTTCGGCTTCGTTAAGGGTACTTTTACACCCACTACAGATTATCTCAAGTGTCTGCCAACCGTACGGTCTATTAATATTTATTAGATTAAGTTTATTGATTAGTCACTATGTTACCGCACACAAACAGATGACCGCATTAACCATCTAAGCTGTTTTTATCTAACTAATGGTTGCACTAATTTGTCGTTATCAGTACTTTTTGATTTAGACGCGACCTTAGTGGCGTAGCGTCGCTGCGTTCACTTTCTTAAAAGGTCGGGGGTTCAATTTCCGTCTTAGATAAAGATAAAAATATATTTATTTCGGGTAAATATTTTTTTTTCCCGGATTACCTGTTGTAGCCCAGATGTGTACGTCCACATTTTGCCAGTTATGTTTAAGTCCCATATAGAAAGTCCCAGCTATATCAATATCATCATCTGCCTAGCCTTTTCCCAACTATGTTAGGGTTGGCTTCCAGTCTAACCGGATGCAGCTGATTTTACATGGAGCGACTGCCTATCTGACCTCCACAACCCAGTTAGTATTGGGTAATACGATACCCCTTGGTAAGACTGGTTGTCAGACTTTTTGGGCCACTGACTACCTAACGACTGTCAAAGATCTACAAATGACAGCCGGGACCAACGGCTTAACGTGCTTTCCGAGGCATGGAGGAAACTCGGTATGTAATGGGCGGTCATCCACAGACCAACCTAGGCAAGCACGGCTTAACCTAAAGATCGACCTGAGCGGCTGTTATTATAGACACGAGCTCCTCCATTTATATCAATACTATGTCACAACTATTTGTTAACAACTGATTACAAGCGTACTATATCAAATACAATTTACATGTTCATTCGATTCGGTGGAAATCGAAGGCCAAAGGTATGAGACTCATTCCAGCTGTAATGTTATGCAAATCAATTACGTTGTGAAGTCCCGCGATTTGAACAAACATAAAATAGCGTTTGCAGACAAAATGCGAAAAGTAACACAACAATAACATAACATCACACTGGTCATCCCCAAAGTGTTAGCAAAGGTGCACTAGTACACCCATATTTCGCCAATTAGATTTTAAATCCCATGTAATAGTGGGGCTAGTCGATTGTCATCATGCAGGCGGCAATCCAAACTCCGTGGCTGCTACTGAGAAATTCTTGATGGAAAAACTCAACAACACTATACCTGACCAGGGAATCATAGCTAAAAGAAGTACTCAGTACCACCAGACTAGACACACTCAGTCATATTCCGCAGTAGCACTTGTGATAAGTAGACCAATGAGGCAGTCAAGGAAGTCTTGAGAAGATCTTCTTACATAAAGTACAAAAAGTATTTTATTGTATTACTCATGGATTATTAGATGACAAATTATCTCTTGTTATAATTATAATTTTTTTTTTGACATTCCTTTTTTTTACTATTGTATTTTAAAATTAGATGACATACTATTACTGACATTTTTATAAGAACTTGTTTTGACATTCCATTTTTATTTTATTTTTTTTTATTACTGTTATTCACAGAAATTAGATGACATATTATTAATTATTTTAAATGGAATGTGGATTATTACTGTTTTGAATTTGTTATTTCATCTTTGACATGTTTTTCGATTGTAATGTTTTAATGGTACTTTTTTATTTTATATTTTATTTTTACTAAATTTATATACAATGTATGTTGTTCTGAAATAAATGACTTATGACATTCACTCATCATGAAGTCTAAACTAGGCTCAAGCTGACAGTGTCATCATTGCTGACAAATATTGGCACTTATGGATCATAAACGTGGTTAAGTAAACTGATCGCGTCCAGTTTACTCCTTTTATCATTGAAATATATGAAATTCTTGCGGTTTTATTTGTTTTCAGCACTTTTCCTACAGCAAAGAGCTCGTTATTTCCTCAAATGCAAGTTAAATTTTACAGCACTTTCAAATACTCGGCCTCATAAACCTGACACACAATTCATTACCCCAGATTCCAAAAAACTCCAAACGCCCAAATATACAACTGTCCTATATTTCGCGATATATTTTTTCTAATTAGATCCCTTGGCTGACAAATTGGGTGCTTCATTACATAGCCACAGGCGGAGCCCTACACTAATGGCGAAAATAAACGAGAATTTTTGACCGTGAAACGTAATGTCAATGTAACTGGCTATTAATAATTGCCCTGCAAATGTTTTGCATTTTTTATTTCATTTTATGAAGGAGATGGTCTCTTTTAAGATAAATAAATATTTTGTCAGCTACGAAGACTGATTCATTGATTAAGAATAAATCTTATAGCACAGACTCGATTTAACTTCACCTTTTGTCGTGTGGAAGGTTTATATCTACATTCCACCTTTGCAAAGCCGGGGAGGATCAGTTACATACAAATTACAAATAGATCTAAGATAATAATAAAAAATTATCTAGGTTATGTTAAGAATGTAACTTAAAAAACAGTAGAAACAGTGTGTCGAGCCAAGTTCAACTTTCTCAAGGCCTAGAAATGGGCCTTGAGAAAGTGAAGAAAAGAGAAGATTTTATTCTTCAGAGAAAAAATTAGCAATGTATCACCAAAATGTTCAACACAACCTTCAAAGATAGACATTAACATTGTTTGAAGCTATTTCTGAAGCTTGCCAGACATGCTTACTTAAAAACTAATATCAAACATTTAACTCTGAATGTCAATCTGAAACTTTGTAAAGGGTTAAAACGGTTCTAAAAATGAAACTGTTTTAAACTCCGCCCCAAGAGATCTTTTTCCCAGTATTTTTACCACAATTTTCTTTTTTCTTTAATGTTTCTTCGAGTTTTGGACAAGATATAATAAGGTTTTCAGCTTTGTTTTTTATTTCTGAGTTTTTTCTAAAAAAGTCTTACATGGTTTTTGATTTCAGTGGTCTTCGGAGTACCCAAATTATAACACGAATATTACGTTTTACGAAATATTAATGAATGATCCTGCTGGATGTAATTACAGTCAAAATTATTTTCTGAATTTTAAACTTTTTTGTTGCAATTTTCATAATAAATTAGAGGTATTCCATTCATAGCATACAAAATTAATGCATACGAAAAGTATTCCAGAAATCATATATACTTATTCATAATTATCTTCTTTGAAAATTATCGGATTATTATCGAAAACGTATCTCTGTCTCGTCATGTACCTGCGGCAAATAAATATATTTTCTTTTCTTTCTTTCTTTCTGTAGTACTCTTGTCTTATGAAGTGAATTAGGAACAGATTTTTTTGTATATTTGGATTGAGTTTTTTTTGTTCCTAATTCACTTCATAAGACAAGAGTACTACAGAGATACGTTAAATAAAAAAAACTCAATCCAAATATCCAAAAAAATCTGTTTGCCGATTAAAATCTTTGTTTGTGTGCGTTTTTTAAGTAGACTCATAAGTCGTTTGGATACCCACGGAAGCATAAATTGAATTCTGATAAACGTCAAGTGCATTGCTAATGAGTTTTGTTATTATCAAGATAATTATCAGTAATTACTTGGCAATTTCAGGTCCAAAGTCTACAATCAAATTGTCTGTGTGCTAAAAAAACTCAGTGTATTTGAAATTGCATAGACATCAAGATGTCCTTCTATTATATAATAGTTATTTTTTACAATAATTATGCTGCGTTTTATTATCTTCTATTTTTTTAAAACTATAATTTAATATGTCAAGATAATAATAATTAATCATTCGCTTCAATTTTTTGTTAGCCACATTTATAATGACTTGAAATCTTCAATGATAAAAAAAGATCTTATCTGTCAATAGCTGTTTGCATTATTTTAAGTATTTTCCTTAAAATTATATAATAACCTTCATTTTTATTAACTTAGGATCCCCTACTTCGATTTCTTAATTAAATCTGAGATTTACATACACATAGATAAATAATCCGCGAAAAAAAAACCTTAAATCTTGGTAGAAATAGCATCAAAATTGTTTACATACTTTATAGTAACACAGCCATATAGACAGACATAGAACGTGGCTTAATTTATAATAGGTGTGTATAAATATGGATTAAAATTATCAACATTTATCTTAACAACATACAAAATATTCTGTAGATTAAAAAAACCTGCCCAAACACACCGAGAAGACTATTTACTATATTGTATGTTTATACATGCCTACCTATTTACCTTCTATATTCATCATCTGCCTAGCTTGTTCCCCATCTAACCGAATTCATCTGAATACCAGTATTTTATATGGAGCCAGTACTGATTTCCACAACCAATCTGGGTAATACGATACTCCTTGGTAAAACTGGTTGTCAGACTTTCAGGTTTCTTATCACCCGTAACAAATGTCAAAAATATATAAATGTCAGTCGGCACGAGACACGAAGGGGACTCGGTAGGTAATGGTCACCCATCCACGGAACGACCTTGGCAAACGTTGCTTAACCTTGAAGATCGACTTTTATTATTTAGCCGACAGCCTCTCCACACACATACTACATTATGTATGCGATATGACAGCATACAAACTACATAAGATCGGGGAAATAGGTAGATAAAAACTTGGCTGTAGCATAAACTGTATAGCTGTGTTCTTTTACATATGTCTACTAATGAATGCATAATTTTCACGAAATCCCGCAATAGAATATAATGCAAAGAATAAAATAGACATCGTCTCATTCATGTATAGTATGTTCATTATTTATTATTGGGATCTACAATCATTAAATCGCTAGGTATTATTTTCACAAATTATACTTTCTTTTTTACGTAACATGATGAACTTGGCTTGACATGCCGTCAAGAAATATCTCTCAGGCATGCTGGTTTGGTTTCCTCACGATGTTTTTCTTCACCGAACCAAGTCAATACACCTACAATAATTCAACGAAACTGACAAGATCGTCCTCCATTCACTTCGATTTTCGCAAACGTGATAAAATGCATACTAATAATTTTAACGAAATTAGTAACTATAATAATGATATAGGTACTTAAATATGTTCCAAATTGATGGATGAGTATCTTTCCAATATTAACATCTATTGTCCGTCTTTTACAGACACACATATTAGGTATACCTCTGCCTAACCCTCCGGGGATTACAGGCGTGATCTTATGTCATAATCTAACATTATAATGGTGTTAGGTACCATCAAACTTTCGTAAAGAAGAAAATCTGGTGCCATGATACTTTCATCATAATCACCCACAACTGGGAGTTTTGTCGGTGGCTGGTGTCAGTTTTATGCCGCCCATAGGCCCATGGTAATCTATGATTTGTGACTAAGACCACTAACTATTCATTGAAACTACTGGGTGTCGCGTATACAATGTATATTATGTAGGTACCTATAAATCATAAAGTATTTTAGTAGCCATTCTTCCAATCGTAGATTGTCGTAATTTAGAACTCAATAAGACAAATCGATTGACGTAAGAATCGAAGAGCGCCACACACAAACAAACATACATATAATATAGGCTGATAAACACATTACCCTCAGCCGGGTAAATAAGTAATTTTATGTGACTGTCGCTGCCTTAAAATGACGATGTATAGGAGCAGAGGAAGTCCTTCCATCAGCATTAGTCAGTTATTTCTTTTAGCGATATTTTTTAGAATACACAAGACTCGATTTTATTGAATACCATAAATATTTGCCCCTGTTCCTAAAAAGTATATTACTTAGAAATAAAAATAACCTTCTATAATCTTTTGGCAATGTTCACTACGGTACTTGTTTGGGGAACGCCCAACTGGGTCCGTTCGAAATGAAAGCTTGTAACCATGAGCTCTCCACGAATTTCTTCATTAATTTACTAGTTTTATAGTAGTTAAGATAAACGTAGTTACTGCACTAAATATTTAAGTACCCGCTAGTTTTTTTTTTTTCAAAATATACCTGTTTTATTAATTACGAAATCTCTATTTAAGTTTTCAGTAGAAAATTCTAAAGTCAGCCTAATTAATAAAAACATTAAAAAGCGTTCGTTTTTCTCTGAAAAAATCCCCGTAGTATCCCATAGCCTCATAGCTCTCGGTATCTCGTTATACGCCCAGTTTCTGACAATTCAGGCTAGCCATGGGACTTATAAAGAACTCAGAATAAATATGTGCGATACCTCTGTTCACTCCATCAGGGACAACAAGCTTGATGTTATGTTACCTTTAGTATGTGTTAGATTTTTCAAGGAAAAGCACAATACTTTTCTCTTTTGTTTCATTCACAAAACGACTCTTCAAATTGCAGAGAAACCATTGCGTCCATTTTTAATCTATCTTTATAGTAGAAGTCTCATTTACAGTTAATGTCTACTTAGAAATGGGCAGCTAAAATGTGCATCAGAACTAAAAGTTTAAAAAAATCATTTGTGTGACTAGATAATCTCTTCTGAAGAGGCTGGAAATTTTTCGAATTTGCCTTCACATTTTACTTTTTTAAAACTAAATTAGAACGATTTTATAACGTGCCAATGTGTCACTTTTTCGCCTATCATCATATTTTATAATTAAATAATAAACGTGTATCATCAAATGTCATTGTAGTACTATAAAGTGGACGATAAAACTGCAGACATTTGAAATCTGTCTCTATTATTAAGAAAAACTATAAAATAAAAGTCGCCGCAGTCATGTCCCAGTTGCAATAAAAATCATTTTACATTTTAGTCATCATAAAAAACCGTTTTTAAAAATAAACATCATAAAATAGTTTGAGATCTTCTTCTGCAATAATTACGAGGGGACAGACTGGCATAATTAATCAATCATAAGCTGGGAGACAAATTGATTGAGTAATCAGTGGTCCCACTCATTTCAATCTTTGTTGCCTATGCGTTATGTCATTCCTGTGTTAAGAAATTTTTTTAAATTAATGAATAATATTTTTTAATGAACATAAATTAATGAAAAGAATAAAAATCGAAATATTGTTCTTGAGTATTCCGCAAAATCGACCCTTAATTCCGAAAATGAGATAATATTTCTAATTACTTTACTCACCCCTTTATCTTTGTCTCGCAAAAAAAAATCTCAGGGATTCACATAAAAAAATCTTCACCACATTCACATCACTGGACACTCAAAAAAATTGGATCTACACTGTCACACTCGGTATTAATTTATCCTTCACAAATAAATTGTCTAAATATACATTTTCAGTCACTGTACGAGAATAGTGCGGGCACCCGAAGAGCGAATTTTACTGGCTCAGTGACGAAACCAGGGACGTGCGAACGGCGCGACGATCCGCGAGCGACTGGCCTGGGGCTTGGCATGATCAAAAGCGCGGGAAACGCAGGCGAAAAACGCGCGAAATTCACCACCGCCATAATGTATTCGCGCCATCGCGAATTGGTTTTTCAGAGTTCCGCAATCGGAGGGTTGAATCAATCGTTTTTTTATTACCTACAATCTTGAATTCAGCTGTGGCGATAGTACTGTGTAAGTACTTATTGGACTAATTTGGATTTACGGTTTTCTGTAATGGCGTTGTACTAAAACTGAACTTGTATTACTTCGACAAAAAATTTAATCAAGGTTCAATCATCATTATTTTTTTAGTAAGAATCTGCCTTCGCTTCGTTTACATTTCTAACTTAATCAGTCTGAGTGCATGCATTAGTGTGCTGGAACGTTTGAAAGAATGTAAGCCTTTAAACGCGCGTCTATCAGACTCTGTAATGAACCTTTTTGTTTCGTGCTCTGCATTGCGTAGTTATGCGCTTATTTCGACTAATGAAATATGAAATGATTAAAAAGTTTGTAACACTTAAAATTCTTGCTTTTATATTTTGTTCATATATCACATAGATTTATTGTTTAATACTGGCGCAGAAATAAAATAATAAATTCACTGGTGTCATAACTAAAGTTTTATGCAAGATCGTGCTGATAGAGAGTGGTTGCTATGCCAATGTTATTAGTAAATAATTTACTCACTAAATTTTATTTTTGTTTGCCATCTGTTTGCTATGCTATTTACATACGCCATCAGCCATTGGCTTTTAAAATTATCACAATCATTCCCCTGCCCTTATTTCAATTTATTTGACTCAACGCTAAATGTCTTCTTCTTCCATACTTCTCTATTACCCGTCGCTGTTTAAAATTAAATATATTATCATAGCCATTTTAATTTCTATTTAATTTATTTAAGTATCTCAAAATACTTTGTTCTTTTCTTTTCTTTCAAGATCGCTGTAGACAGCTCATATCTCGGAAACGTGACACTTTACAACATTTTGTCTCATACAAAACTGGTTTGTATTGATACCAGCTATCGGTTAATATAAGTTTTAAGTGTGGCCAACAAATTTGAAAAAAAAAAAAAAATCCGCAAATCTTCCAAGCCCTTTCAAAAATACCCAAAAAATTCACACGCGGAACCCTCATAGCCTATAGCGACAACTGGTACATTCATTTTTTTGTTTTATTTGACAAAGAAAATCTTTGTCCGCGCAGTTAATATGAATGTCAAACGTACTGAGTTTGTAACAGAGTAAAAACGTTTTCATTTCGACAGCTCACGTACATGTCTATGCTTGAGGACAGTTGGTAAATGTCAATGTCATCTGTCAATATAGATGTAGCGTGCAAATCGTATTTATTTTTATCTAGATTTAAGTGTCGGTGTAGAACGAATGATTTGTTACGGCTGGATGGTTAATGTTTGAGATTAGAAGTGTCATCCGCATTTCGTAAATATAGATGTTTATAGTTCTGAAAATTATTTTTGAAGTGGAGTGTTCTGTGTGATTTTTGGCATAGTGTTGTAAGACGGTGAAAGTGTGTGTGTAAGTGTTATAGTTCATATTCAAACTCAAAGCATTTATTTCAATTAGACCATTACAGGCACTTTTGAGTGCAAAAAAAAACAGAGAAAGCGACAGTCCCAGTCATAAGGCATAATAACCTGTGAAAGTACTGTAGTTGCTCATTTCAAAGCATAGATATCTGGAGATGAATGCGCAAGATACTCCTTGGACACACCTTTAAATCAAAATATTGTTACAACATTTTGGTTACATAATTCATGTTGAGATTATACAGATATGTGAGAACGATGTAGAAAGACGTGCAATTTAATAGTATCCAGAGTAAAAATATTTAATCAATAATTAAAAAATAAAATAAACCATGGCAGCTAATAGACGACCAGATAGTTGTTGTAAAAGAGATTGTGAAGAAATAATGAGCTTTGTGTGTCTTCCAAACTGTGATTTTTAAATGGCGTTTAGATAAACAGAATACAACATAGAAAAAGATAAGCTATTATGATACTGTTAGCCTGTGTCATCCCACCGCCGGGAAAAGACCTCTCGCCATGACTTCCAAATTCTTCAATTCTTGGGCCAATGTGGTCTGGTCGTTATTTTTGTCCAGCTCGTCCCGCCATCTCCTGCGAGGTCTACCACCACGCTTTCTGGCTTTGTCAGGGCTATATTGGTTATTTTGGCCCACAGCTCGTTGGGAATGCGGAAGACATGGCTAGCCCAGTCCCAGTTTAGCTTAGCGGCTTTTTGAGCAACGTTAGTAATTTGTAAACACTGTTTTGTTTTTTTGTTTTGTGTCTGTTTTTTTTTAGTAATTTGTGTTTTGGAGCACAGTGTGGCGTACATGGTCGGTAAATTTGACGCCTAGGAGAATCAAACACCTAACATAAAAGTGCTTAACTTATTCTGTCACATACGGGACATCTTCCGTGATTGTTCATTATTTTGAGCCCGATATTTCGGCGCTGTTGCAAGCGCCATGATCGCGGGTAGACTGACAGTATAAGTTTAGTTGTAAACCGTGAAAGCTTAAAACAGTGTTTGTTATATTATACTATAAAGAATTGATAAATAAGCCTCGCATAAAAGGAATATTTGATAGCTACAGATTTATCAAGGTACTACATGAAAAACAAAACACTAAATGCTTTTCATCAGTCGATTTATTCAAATGTATTGTTTTTAACTGATTGAAAACACTGTGCTGATGAATCGGCTAACTGGTTCAATCATTTTGTTCACGGTACCCGATTTTTGTTACTAATTCCATTTTATAATTGACTATCCAAACAAATAAACAAATTAACTGATTGATAGCTGTTCATCTAGCCAATTACAATATGTAAAGCCGCGTACAGACATCGCGAGGCGTGCGTCGCGAATGGTTCGTTCGAGGCCTACGTCGGTACATATATATATGCATGCGTCCCGAACGACAAATGTGCAAGCTGAGCACGCAAACAACCAGCCGGCTCGCACTGAGGCGTTCGCAATGATCGTATGACGCGAATGCTCACACAGTCCGAGGCATGCGAGGCGAACCATTCGCAACGCACGCCTCGCGATGTCTGTACGCGGCTCAAGACAGTATAATAGTAGTTAGAGGTAAGATTTATTAAGAGGTAATGTTTGTATGTTTGTAAGTTTTTGATTTAGGGGGTAATCTACGTACCTACTGATCCAATTCCGATTAGTTTTTTCACTAATTTATTTAAAACGTTCCCGTGGAATAACTTCTTACACCAATGCGAGCGAATGTCTCGTTAGTCTAGTCGTCGTAAGCGCGACTGCTGAGCATGAGGTCCTGGGTTCGATCCTAGGTTTATCCATCAGGAATTTCTCAGCAGCGGCCACGGAGTCTGGATTTATACCTGCTTCATGGTAATAGGCTCGCCCCCTATTACATAAAACTTAAAAACATAACTGGCGAAACGTGGCTGTACCATTGGGTACACCTCTGCCTAACCCTTGGTTTGATATAAGATTTTTTCCAATCAGCCTTTGAAAATCCAGGTGCTTTCAGCCAGAGGTTCTACATACTTTAGCCTAAAACCCGATCGGATCAGCTTAGCTGTATGTAAATATTTTGTCAAAGTTTTGCAGTAGGTAATTGAATTTTAGATTCTGTTTTCAATTCGTTAACTGAACTAGGTTTGGGCGGGGCGCGTCTGTCGTGTGCTGGATAGTTTATGGACAAATACGGCGAGCGATGGGCACAGCCTTGACTAGCCCCTGTCAGTCTGGTTTGACTGTTTAGAAAAATGGTGGAATAATAAAGTGAGGAGAATAATTTGATGACTGCGTCGTTTGTTTAGTGGTTGCAAGCGCGACTGTTGAGCATTAGGTCCTGGTTTCGATTCCCGGGTCGGCCGAAGATTTTTATTTTATTTAGTTTTTAATTTATATTTTTTTTTACCGGTCAATGTGGCGACACTTGGGGGAGGCCTATGTCCAGCAGTGGACGTCTTTCGGCTGAAATGATGATGACGATGATCTGGAATTTCTCAATAGCAGTCACGGAGTCTGGACTTAAACATAACTAGTGAAATCTGGGTTTACTATTAAGTAACATCTGCCTAACCCTTCAGGGATTACAGGCGTGATGATATGTTAATTTGATAACGTGGTATTTTATATACAGGATGTAACAGAAAGGGTATAGTCATAAGAAAGGATATGCTGCAGATCATCAAACTGAATAACTTCCTCCTCGGGTCCTATATCGTAAATGCGAAAAAAATATCAGCTGTCTCATACTAAATCTCAATACCTACTCGACCCAAATGTATGGGACAGCTGATAATATATGTTACACCCTGTATATTATGATTATGAATTTTCGAATAAGAATTGGAGATTTGAAATGAACGATAAAATGTCTGTGACTGCGATTTATTTCCACGAAAGTTTTACATAAGAAGACGTCTATATCTCAAGGGAAAAAAAGACAGAATAATCTTGAATTGCCAATGCCAGACTGTGGCGTTTTCTTCACTTTTACTCTATAACATTTTTAGCCTTAAACTAAAACAAAACCGGATATTTCTCAAACTTACCTTTTCTGAGATCAATTTCTAAAAAGTCCACACCATGTTCGGTCAGAAATATAACCTTGACGACACGGTTGGCGCAGTGGCTGAGCGATTGGCTGCTGCGCTGCGTGTCGCGGGTTCCGCACGGAACAAATATTTGTATGATCTACAGGTAGTTGTTCGGGGCCTGGCTGTTTGTGTATGTGAGTTTAAATGTTTGTAAACGCACCCACGATACAGGAGAAATTCCTAGTGTCGGGCCACGTTTTTAAAAAAAAAAAAGGTTTATAATCGGGTGAAGTATTATATTGTGAAGCGGTACAGTCGGAAAAAATCTCTAAGTTGCAATTTGAACCGATCTAAAAGCAAACCGAACAAAACGCGAGTAAGTATGTGTAGTAAATGCTTCAGGTTGGCATCGTTGTTTGACGGCACGGTTGGTGCTGCGGCTAAGCGATTGACTGCTGCGGTTCGCGGCGCGGGTTCGATTACCGCACGGAACAAATATTTGTATGGCTTAGAGATTGTTGTTCCGGATCCGGCTGTTGTTTGTAAGTTTAAATATTTGTAAACGCACCCACGATACGGGAGAAATTCGCGCCTGGCTGGACAGGATAGTCCGGTTAAGCAGACGACAACCTCCTTGACATGCGAGACGACAGTAAAAAAAAAAAACTAGAATTTCCTAGTCTGGGGCAACGTTTATTTACAAAAGAAAAAAAAATGCCGTACTTATTTACACAAGGCAAAGAAAAACTTGCAATATTTTTACAGTCATAGTTATTTGTATTTACCTACTACTACTACACTATTTGCCATGAAAAGGTGACTGCACTCGGCTCTATTGTTATCCAGTTGATGGGCCATTTGTTGCCAACGTTTCAATACACTGTTGTTTTGAACAAGTCACACTATTGTGCAGTTGACACACTCTAGATAAAGGCAATATTTATGTGAATATTATATAACTATGCTTTTTTTTTCGGATGGGAAATCATCAAATGACCCCCCCCCCCCCCCGCCAAGATTTCTACTAACTAAAACCCATCCATGTTCCTTCTTTGCCCTTTGTGTTTCACGGCCGTGATATCTGTTTCGAACAGTCCCGCAGCCCTGACAGGTATAAGACAGGGCGGCCCTTGCGGACCCGCTCCTTGTTGCTGACAAAACAACTTGGTTTTAAAGTTCTCTAGTATAAGCATATCATAATCAGCCTATAATGTTCCTACAGCTGAGACACAGGCCTCCTCTCTATGAGAGGGCATGGACTATAATCCAACACGCGGGCCCAGAGTTAGTTGGTAGATGTCACACGGCTTCGAATTTTTGTTTCCTTCACCGTTTTGAGCGCAGTGGTGATGAAATAAATTACACAAAGTCACGACTTAATGGTCGTGAGTCGGGGCTGCCACCATTGTTCCACCGCTGTTCTCCCCTCTGAATCAATGAGTACCTATAAAACACCAAATTACGTCCCACCTTTTTCTTCTCAAATGAGCGGCGAGACGAGACTCAACTGTCGAAAAATTGCGTGCTCTATATAACACGTAACAGAAAGCCTGTAATCACCAAAGGATAAGGCAGAACTGTACTAACATCTAGTATATCCAAATTCTTCTGGTTATATTGAATTGCCACGTAACAGGAGAGAGCATATTGCCATTATCCCGACTCACATACAGAATACACTACTACAGGCTCCTGATACTCCACTCACACACACACTCACACACTCTATTACATTGACATGGGGAATCGAACCCAGAAACTCAAGCTAGCAGTCGCGCTTACGACCACTACACCAACGAGGCAGTCTACTTATTTATTAGTTATTTTGAAGTATTTTATTTAATCTTTTTTATTAAAAATATGTTTCTTTTAACCGTGGAATAGCTTGAATTTGCTCGTAATGTTTTACATGTATCTCAAATAAAGAAAATGTTATTTACTTGACGGGCTAAATAATGAACAACATAATTCCCAACAGCCCTTTATTCTAAAATTCATTGTTCAATGATCACTTTGTTCCTATTTTCGTCATGTCCACGTCATTTCAGGCTAATTATCATGTCATTAAGTTACTGAAGGCAGCCTTTAAATTACGTCATTCAGTGTCTGAAAGACCTCAATGGACGTAGGACTTTGTTTTTTCGTGAAAAGTAATGATTGCCTGTATTGTTTGACCGTTCGCCTTATAGTAATCGTTTTGTGGATTTCTGGTGCTTTAAATGAGTTTGTTGAACATTTAAAAAATATCTGAAAAGTGAATAATTTGTGAATTTTGTATATCTTTTTCCGTTTTTAAGCAGACACTCTTTAAAGTAGAGAGACGTTTAACTACAAAAAAATATGATTAAACAGTCGATAATCATGGCTTAACTTTAAGAAGCGTTTATAACATAAGATCACGTCTGTAACCCCAGAGGGTTAGGCAAAGGTGTACCTAATAGTACACCCACATTTTGCTGGTTATTTATTAAGTGCCGTGTAATAGGGGGCGAGCCTATTGCCATCAACCGAGCACAAATCCAGACTCCTTGGTTGTTACTTAGAAATTCTTGATGGATCAAACCTAGGACTTCATGCTCAGCAGTCGCGCTTGCGACCACTCGACCAACGAAGCGTTTATAAATAACTCCTTTCATGTTGTGTACATTGTAACAAGTAGTGTAGTAGTGTGTAGTAGTGTGTAGTGTAGTAGTGTAGTAAGTAGTGTGTAGTGTGTGTGTGTGGTGTGTATGTGTGAGTAGTGTGTGTGTGTGTGTAGTGTATGTGAAACTTGTTTAATATTAAGATCTTAATGTATTGTACCATGTACTCAGAAATAATAAATCTAATCTAATCTATAATTGACTGATTATACAAATCTTTTCATCTGCGACATTTTAATCCGAATAACAATAACTTTTGTAAGTTGACACGAACGGAATGTTATCGTTTCTTCAAATTGACGTCACAGTACAAAGTCCTATTCATTGGCGGGAGATCATCATAATCATAATCATCTATAAGTATATTTTGTTTTGATTTAAACAGTAAACAGGGTTCCACAGCATGTAATAGAAACGTGTGGTCATATTGAAGAATGTGGTATCTATAGACCATCGAACTGCACAATTTTGCCCGTAGAACCATCAGCGTAAACACGAAAATATATGAAGCTATCCCATACCACATTTCAATAAATTCTCAACCCAGATGTGCAGCTGATTATTTTTCCATGACTACGATGTTGGAGAAACATGTTCTATTTGACAAAAAACAACCCTGTGTATGGAATCCGTTTTGAAATTATGAAATACTTTGTAAGCTATTGTCCCTTGTCTAGACCTACTGGTTGGCGGGCGAAGGTACATCATATTTGCCTAAATCCTTGGGAAGCCCGTGTTATGGCGAGTTTAATAAAAATAAATAAATTGTGTTTTATTTCAGGCAAAATACCCATATACAACAAAAATAATAAATTAAGGTTAAATAAACACAGTAAAGTAGAAAATCATAGAAAAAAATCATTAAAAAGTCATTAAAATCATTGAAAAATCGTTACAAAAATCAATAAAATTCATTACAAAAATCAATAAAATCATTAAATAAAAATATCAATAAACATAACATAACATCACGCCTGTAATCCCCAAAGGGTTGGGAACAGGTGTATCTAATAGTATACCCACAGTATATCCCCCAGTTACATTTAAGTCCCATGAAATAGGGGGCAAGCCATCAACCGGGCACAATTTAATAAACATTGCAAAAGACTCTTGAACTTTCAAAACCCGTTCAAACTTACTCACACTAAAGAATACGGTCGCAAAGATACTTCGGAACCAAACTCGTTTGCTGAACAAATTAGTTTTGCCTAGTCCAAAGGGAATTCAACTAAAACGTGTTAGGTTCGGTCAGTAAAGCAAGACCAATCTAGTTGATCTTGTTATCAAAACGGCCAGTGTTTTCTGGCTAAAGTGATTGGTGTCCTAACTGACTTGAGAAACTAGGACGATTTCTTGGTTATTGAATTGGAATATTAATTCAGATTTTGAGAAATCATTAGATTTGTAAATGTAGTTGGAATTATTTCATTTGGTAGTAACGATTCTAGTCAAATCTAAACCATTTGAAAAAATAAATGATCTTCTTAGACGCATATTAAAATCATGTTTGGCCAGATAGCCCTACACGTAATAAATCTGCCCACTACACCGTACCATACCATGACCGTGCTATATACGTATCAGGCACGGAAACAAATATGACACGAAATATTATGCCCACTAGAAAATGTTAACGGTATACCCGCTTATAACGCGATTAGAACGGTCATCATACGGGGTTATAACCCTATAATCTTTGTATTCAAGAGAATGAGATTATGCATACTAGAGCGTTCCGTCAACGACAAACACCGTTGCGTTAAATTCGCCAGTTATTTAAAATGGCGTATCTTTGTCTTATACCGTGTACGGTAAGAAACGATGGATGGGCTGTGTGAAATATGTTATGGCTAGAAAGGAGGTGGCTGATGAGATGACGAGTAATAGAGAAGACTGGAAGAAGACATGCTGCTGTAAGGGCAGGAGAATGATGATTGTGTGCTTTAAGTAATTTGGGTCGAGTAAATTTATTTTCTTTCTTTCTCATTTTCGTAAAAGTAAGCACGGTATCACAAATATACCAGTGAATGTTCTAACGAATTTAGGTAAGTGAATTTAAGGGTACACGAAAATCCCTTGATTGAGAAATCTGTTCTTTATTTACACCCACACAAATAAAGGAAAAGACCCAAAACATTTTACACGGATTTTTGGAACCAAAATAAAAGAGAACATTCTGAATTAGTCAATTATCCGTTACGATCCGGCCGAAATTCCCAGCTGTCATTGATGGTGCTATTTCGCTTTTGCTCCTAACTGTACTAACGTATTGTCTGTAATTATGTGCCCGATTGTAGTCCGGGAGATAGGATTCTAATTTTATTTTATGTCTTTTTTATTAAAATATTCCTTAACTATGTTCATTACGGTTTTTAACTATTTTTGTTATGTTATCTTTGGATTTGGGTTTGTTTAACCAAGGGTTTTTTTGACTAATGAGCTGGTCAAGGTTGCGGGAACCCGCTGGATGCGAGAACTATAAGATCCGGTCGAAGTGGTGACGGCTGGAGGGGGCTATATCCAGCATCATCTTTCGGTTGATATTATGAAGATGGTGGATTTATTTAACCCGTTCTATTCCACACTAACCTCTCGACTATGGGATAGCCAAAATCCTTAATTTGTTTAACTATTCTTGACTTTTAAGAGTTCGTTGAAGAAAATAAAGGAGACTTTTACTGCCGTTTTAATAATAACTTTCGGTGTTCATTCGAATTTTATAAATTAAAATAGTTTAATAGATGCAATCATAGAAGTTGAAGAAATAATCCTTTTTCAAAACTCACTTTAACTTTTCACATCAAACTTGTAATAATAGACAGACTAGATATTCATGTGGAAACCCTTTGTTTGCAATGAAGAAGTTTGAATATTAAAGTGATTTTATTACCATAGTATATTACCACTATACAGGGGGTAAACGGACCCTTCACGAAGCCAGAAATCAGGCAATTAGATTCAGGTTTTATCACAATGTTTTTTTCAAGTCCAGCGGAGTGATTTTCACAACATTTTAATCCCCGCTAATATTGTTGAAGCAAAACTCTGTCTGTTACCATTTCTCGTTTTAACGCCCGTTGTCACAGGTACAGGATACCTTATATACAATACCTTTCAAATGCAAATTTTGAACCTGAAACTTAGGGCCAACGAAGAGATTATGTAAACCCACGCGTAGTCACAAAAAAGCTTCACATTTTTTCTTGAATTTTCCACGAATTATTTCTCCCCATGATTTGTGCCGAATTCATAAATCAAAAACCAGACCTATTATTACTGTGTTCACGCTTGTCCACTTTCAAATCTAAAATATGTTGAATAAATAATAAAACATAAAAAAAGTAAAGAAAATTATAGTGCGTGGGTCGTGATTGATTCCGGAGAGGTAGTTTTCAAAAGATTAATGATCTACATTTACTTTTCTATGTATAACTACACACTAAAGATAATTACAAGATGGAAAACAAACTGGAGTATAATTATCTTAATGTTTTGTACCTGATCAATCGTTGGAACGTCAAATGCCTCATTGGCTTTGTGGTGACAAAACACTACTCGGTTTCCTTTATTCTGCTTTAATCTTCTTTCTTTATTTTTGTACCTAAAGAGCGGCAATAGGATCCTTTTATTTTATGAAACCAGCCTGTGTGTCCATTTCTTTGTCTATCTGTTTAACCTAACGATAGAAGTAAAATACTCAATATCTAATGGGCATACAATAAAAATCATATTTATTTGATAGAATTTTAGATTTTTTTTTATTAGTTGTACTTGTGTATAATGGGATGTTATAAAAGTTTTAGAAGCACATACTCACATAATCAATCTATAATTTATTTATTTAACATCAATTTAAGCACACAGTTCAAAAGGCGGACTTTGTGCGAGTTGAACCTTGGGTGGTTATAGATGCAAATCTGAAAATTATGCCGTGCTCACTGCTGGGATACGGGCCTCCTCCTAAAAGAAAATAAAACACATAATGTTTCAAAACTGTAGCTTATCTCCTGGACTACAATCGGGGGGCGTTTGCAAATAAACAGTACGAATTGTACTCGATCAAGAGGCGGCGGCCTGTCGAACACACGCGTCCCAACTGACGTATAGCACTACATAGCCCAGAGCAGTGTCCAAACATCAAACTGAGTCTAACTTCCACAACTTTGGAGATAACGGGCCTGTTTGATGATAAAGACTTGTCGAAAACAAAAGGATAGCGTAGATATGCATTCTTCTGAATATATGAAATTCGATTACAGCTGCTAAAAAACCTGCCTAAAGATCGGGCTCGGGCTCTTACAATTAAAGCTCTGAACTAAATGGTCACTGAACAGTCTGTGAGTGTAATTCAAGTGACGACATTTCTTTATTTTGCGTAATCAATAAACCTGCACTAGCCTCTAAACTAAAGATATAACAGGCATAATATCAAGTAAAAAAATAATCTGTACTATACGACTCAGACCAAAAAAATACTTTGAATCAAATTTTATGCCAAAAACCAAACCTATCTCCCGACCTACATAATGGGGCCGGTCACAATTAAACAGCGTGAATTCTAGTCGATAAATGGGTGGCATGGTGAACACATGGGTATAGCACAAAATAGCCCAAAGCATCAAGAGATGGCCCTTTCGATATAGAGAGCTGTCGAAAATAAATGAATAAAGATTTTTGAAAAGGATTTGTAATTGGGTTGTTTGACTGTACTTTTGAAGGGTCCGTTCCGTTTGGTAACTTTGCCGTTTCGCCAACTAAACAAAATACCATTACAAAAGTCCCGTTTCATAACTATTTTGACGTTCATACATTGAGTCTCGTTTCGTCAAATGTTGAGTATGCGTATATTAAAAATTAAAATTTTACCAAACGGGAATGCGTTTGGTAAATTTTTGTTCGGCAAGTACAGTTAGGACTCAGGAGAACTACTAAGAAAAACCACAATTACTATTCCGTAAACTCTTATTTATTTTTAACTTACCGTAAATATTCAAACAAGGTGCACAAAAATAGACCTTCCTGCTATGAGAAAAAAAAAACACACAAATAGAAAACAACATCTTCTTCACGATTCTGTTTTCCTAGTACTTGTATTTTATTTTCAAATTCCAAATTGAGTTCTTTCGTCACAAATCTTAGTGTGCCTCTTCAGCGGTTCTTCTGTTAGATTGCATTTCTTCGCTAACGTTGTCATTTTCCTGAGTAACTGCGACGGTTTTTGTGTTCCGAGGTCCATTTCATGCATTAATCTCTGAAATTGTTTATCTGCACTCTCTTCGTAAACAGACAATAAACGCTTTTTTACCGTTTCGTATTTGCCTGTTTCCGGCGGGGCTTCAATAATGTCAGTTACTGCTGTAAAACGTCTGTGGGCATCTTCGCAAGCACCATATCAAACTTTTGAGTGTCACCTTGTCTCTGTGGTGCCATAATCGCCTCGAACTGGCAAAACCACGATCTTGGTAATTCTTTCCAAAATTCCGGAACTCTCATTTGCACCGTAACCATCGCTATGTCCACAGCTGTTGCTGGAGCTGCCCCTGGAGGACCGGTTATCACTTGCGGGTTCATTTTGGTAAATGGTATGGACGCGTTGCTTTATAACCTAGCTTTAGCACGTTGCGTTTTACTTTGTACCACGCGGTTTGTCTGCCTCGTACACTTTATTGAGTCACCTACTCTATTGTCACAAAAATACCAAATCTTGAAATCGTCGAAAGGTCACCAGTGTTGAGCGTGTTCGGTGTATGGTGAGATATTAAAGGAAAAGTGACTTCAATAAAATAAATGTCTTTAATTTGATTCCACAATACTTCGTTATTACTAACTACGTACTATATATGTGCCGAGGCAGGGCGGTGTACTGTAAGCGACTAGAAGTCGAAGAGAAGTCGTCCGCTCGCGCTCCCGTATTCCGTCAAGATTGCAACTCGGCAAATCGCGATTACTAAGCCGCCACATGCCCTTCATTATTCCGTTCTGCTAGTACTTTTTGTTGGGTATTCACTATAAAGATGATTTCAGCGGCACCAACATTTCCTTCTTGATTCTGTTCTCCTTGTACTTTCAGTCCAAATTCTAAAATGAGTTATCTCGTTACAAACCTTAGTGTGCCAGAGAGAGACAAAAAATAGCAACATTAAGACGAGGTTTCCTTGTAACTTTGGGGGCTGACTGTACCGTAGAAAAAACAGTTGAAATTTATGATTGACGAGACAGGAATCAATGTATGGAGATTAAAATAGTCACGAAAGGGGACTTTTTTCACTTGTTTTGAACGTGTTTTGTTTAGTTGGCGAAACGGAAAAGGTACCAACGGGATATACCCCTTTTCAATGAATCTTTCAATTTCCTTTACAAAAATAATCAAAGAAGACTTTTCTTCTACGTGTCGCTGGGACGGCAGCATTTATACAATGGCGGTCAAAAAACCGAGCCACTCATGTTTTTTAAATAAACTGCAAATAATAATTGTTAATATTTTTTATTGCTAATATTTATCTCTACATAATACCCGAAAAGTTGCCAGTTTTAGTTTGCAAACACATAATTCAACCACAACATGATGAAACTTTTGATAGAAAATCAAAAAGTCATCGTTTTATGGAAAAAATACATAAAATGTTTTTTTCACTACTAAACCAAGAGTACGACTTGTTTCCTCCTCTGACCTTGATAACTGATTGGGATCGCTTATAGACTGATCGTATCAGCTTCTTGATGTCTTCACGTTGAAGTTTCTTCCTTTCTTCCACTAGAGCAGTTTCAAGCTCATCCAACGCCGCTGGAGCCATATTTCTTCCTCTAGCCTTTTATTTCAGCTTATCCCAAACATTTTCTACAGGCTTGAGGTCAGGACTAGTGGCTGGCCACTCCATAATGAGGACTCCATTTACAACCTCCAGCAGAAACTGACAGTTTTAGCCTCGTGTGGTCTTACGTAGTCATGGATGAAACTAAAGTTATCTTCAATATAGCCAGCCTACGGCATGACATTTACTACATAATTTTCAACATAAACTTTACAATTCCGAAAGAAAGCCAATTTGAGAAAGATATGCCTTCCCAAAACATTACGGAGCCTCCACCAAATCTCATCTGTTTCAAGAATGCAACATTAAACGTAACGCTCTCCATTTCTCCAGGTCTTGGCAAGACGTTACGACGACCGTCTGAGCCAATTAGTCTCATGCGGCCTTCGTCTCAGTTGAAAATCATTTCCCACTGTTTTAAAGATGTCTGGCTAATTGCAATATGACTTGCCCATGAGCTATGGTGATTTTAGGGCCTTTTAGTTTTATGTCCACTGTGTCAAGGACTCAAAAATATAAGAATTATATGTTCATGAAAAGGATAAACAATTATTCACAACCTTATTTAAATTTAAAACAATTAAACTTATTCAAATAAGCAAGAATCTTACGCAACATTGACCGCCTATACCATCTATTTGACAACCCTGTATCGATCTGCCTTCAAAGTTCCTGCCTCCAATACCGCAATGACCTTCCCAGAAACATTCTCTTTGAAACCTCAAGCATGCATATAGGTATCTACATATTTAAAGTGATACATGAAATAGGTACGTATACAAACTACGGCATTTGTGGCAAACGCTTAACATAACGATAACAGGCAATGACCGCTAGTATACGTATGATGATGATTATGATATACAACATTATTTTTAGTATATGCGAAACCTGAATATAGTTTGTTTAGAATAAGTAACTGAATCGATTCCAATTATTTTTAAACCGTGTTATATTTTGTCAAAAATATTTAAAAAGGTTAACCACCTAGCAACACTAAGTACCTATCGCAATCATTTAGGTACCTACTGCCAAATTATTATTATCAACGAGATCATGACGTCGCCACGGTGACCACGTTTTAGTGCGAACAACTAGGTAACAGAACAGGCTTATAACTTTGTGATTTTTCATGATACAGTTTTGTAATTTTGTACATAGATTCTTTACATAAAAATACTAGACACGTGTTTCAGGTTACGCATATACTAAAACTAATGTTGTATATAGGGCGTAAATAGACCCTTTACAAAGTCGAAAGGCACTTGTTCTCCCCGTCATTGAGTTAATTGTTTGTTTTGAACCATACGTAGAAACTTCTTCTAGTTACGGAGATATCTAAAGTCATAGTTTCAACTTTTTCACAAGTTTTTCTTAAATACTAGCTTTTAAGGTTATAACTTTACTTTAAACTAGCTGTTGCCCGCGACCTTCGTCCGCGTAAAATTTTATAGCCTATAATCTTCCTCGATAAATGGGCTATCCAACACTAAAATAATTTTTCAAATCGAACCAGTAGTTCCTGAGATTAGCGCGTTCAAGCAAACAAACAAACAAACTCTTCAGCTTTATAATATTAGTATAGATACATCAATTACCGGTTTATATGTTTATATTCAATGCATCTATCAGCACAATCTTTTGAGTGCGTTACATTGAGTTTTACCGTTTTCCACCCCAAAAGGCATTTCCCATAAATAATTTTAGCATAGGGTACTAAGTTTGATGTACAGAATGCTTGGTTGACGGCTTCGTGAAGGGGCCGTTTACACCCTGTATAGTACTTAGCATGAAACACATTAGCTATGTACCTAAACCTGCCGTAAAAGGAATACTCTATGACGTACACCTTCGCATATAATATTGATGTGTGTTTGTGGTAGGCTTGAACTGAAATTGCTGAAACTATGTATTTAGGTGTTTCTGTGCACGTGTTGAAATGATAGTGGATATCAGTAGCGAAGGGTCAATTTTTGTAAGAGGTAAGCCGGAGTACATATCTTTAATGTGATTATATTATTTGTCTATAGAATACTGACTGTGCCATTTTTCAATGGGAAGCTGTTAGGAATTGAGTTGTATGGAACCTTTGCCACTGGTGGATATTACATAAGGATTCGAAGCATTCAACCGAGTAGCTTGCTAGTAAAATGCTACCTGATCTTTGACATACTCATGCGTCGTCATCGTCTAATACATTTACCATCTTCTGCCTAGCCTTTTCCCAATCCTATGTTGGGGTTGGCTTCCAGTCTAACCGGATACAACTGATTACCAGTATTTCACATGGAGCGACTGCCTATCAGATCTCAAACACCCAGCTAATACTGCTTAATACGATACTCCTTGGTAAGGCTAGTTGTTAGATTTTCGGGCCATTCACACACCTGTAACGACTGTTAAAGACCTACAAAAGACAGGCGAGACCAGCGGCGAGGAAACTCGGTATGTAATGGGTGATCACCCATCCACGGACCAACCTACGCAACCGACCCGATCGGCTGTTATTATAAAAGCCACTCCATTTAGTCTAATACATTTACTAACTAATTACAACTATCGAAACTACGAATGCTACCCACTTAGTTTTGACATAACGCTACAAAGAGTTTGCCATACTCCAAGATTTAATAATCACAGTAAATCATCAAAATAATTTTATCGCAAAATTCATAGGCGCAACTACCACAATAGAGGTCCTTTCAAACCTTACCATTACTTAAAAGTTCTTGAAACAAATGGCCATCAACCTGCCATTATTTCTAATATTCATCCCTAAAGGCAAGAGGGTCGAGTTTGACCCCCTCAGCAACAAAAGCACCCAACATTGATGTCTAAACTTAAAGTGCTTCTACCCAATGCTACCCCATCTGGCGTCTAGTCTTCTTAATAGCGATATACCTGATTTTATATTCTAAGTTTAGATGAATACGTGGGTTGAAATATTTTTAAGGTTCTTTTAAAAAGTCTGTTCAGCTAAGCATGATGAAAGGTTTTCAGGATTCAGTGGCAGAATTCAGAGAATAGATTGGTTCTTCTGTGTGCGTGTACTATATGCTATGTCTGTGAATGAAAGTCGAAAATCGAATCGTGTTAGGTTAGGTTACTACTATTATAAATACGAAAGTTTGTATGGATCGATGTATGTATGGAATTTTTTTTTTTAATTTACGCTAAAACGGGGGAATGGTTTATAACCTGGATTAACAATAACACTAATTATATTTTTATCCCGGTAGTAAACTATATAACAACGGGACCGGTTGGACAATTATCGAACCCCACGCAAGCGAAAATAGAATATGATAGAATAATTTTTGTTTGCATAAAACGTTATATAAAAAAATGGAAACATACAAAAAAATATAACAAGAGCATTAATTTTTTTTCAGAAACTGTTTTAAACTTTTATAACTAAACGTATACTGTCACTTACAGGCTATCTTTCGTGATTATCAATTATTCTGAGATCCCGAATTCCCGATATTTCGACGCAGCTATGGATGACCCCGCTTAGCAGTTTACCACTGCGTATAATTTTCACAGCATTCTAATATTTTAATAATAATGATAATGCTTTGCTTGCCAACCCGCCTGCCAAGCGTGGCGATTATGGCAAAACCCCCCTTCTTGGGGGAGGCCTATGTCCAGCAGTGGACGTCTTTCGGCTGAAATGATGATGATGATGATGATGATAATGCTTTAATCAAGTATCTTGATTTGGTTCGTGAGGTTGTCGACATGTGGGATGTGGACTCAGCGATCATTGTGCCGATAGTCGTATCAGCCCATTGCTTAATTGCTAAGAGCCTCGACCAATACCTGAGGAGGCTCTCGTTAGGCAGCTGGATCAAGGGCTTGATTCAGAAAGCGGTACTCTTAGACACGGCTCGTATTGTGAATAGGTTCCTCTCTCTGGGGCCCTGACCGCCGGTAGCTTGGACCCGGATGCTGTTCCCGATACCAGTGGGCTACAATTTTTTTATATTTTTAAATGTTTGTATATTGTTTTTATTTTAAGGAATTTTTTAAAATGTATAACATTTGTATGAAAATAAATAAAGGAAATGACCCTGCTTTTAGATTAGAGCACTGATAGCCCTGTGGTTTGCCTTGACGTTGAGTTCTAAGATCGTGGGTTTAAACCCAGAGAGGCAATTTACCAGTTATTGAATGTAATTTATTTCGTAACTACCCAAAATGTTGAAAAACACCTGAGCATACAAATTATGGTCTATGTGTTTCTTCCAAAAACGTGCAACATCATTCGGCAGCTCTATGCATTTATCAAATACACGACTTTAACCACGAACTACCCACAATATGTGCCCTGTACTGTAGTTCTCAAAACAGTATATTCAAACATATTACGTGGTCAATATCAAGAAACTTTGCATTCAGTAAACGTTTGGCCTAAGTCATAAACTGAAGACAATGCTTGAAGAAATTGTAAACCCGTAATGAATGCCTAACGCCGGTCATAGACAATAGGTTATGCGTGACAGTTTTAAATGTGCTTGCAAAACCTTCATGCAAAACCAAGTTCCATAGAGGACACATACGTATGCAAACCTGTCGGTTAGCTCATTGACTGGCAACATACGACAATTGGTTGCTTCAGTGGGTTTAATATTTACTAGCGACCCAATATATATATATATATATAAACCTTCCTCTTGAATCACTCTATCTATTACTGAGAACCGCATCAAAATCAGTTGCGTAGTTTTAAAGATCTAAGCATACATAGGGACAGTCAGACAGGGGGAAGCGACTTTGTTTTATACTATGTAGTGATTATAAAAATAGAAAAGAACTGAAAACTGAGAGCTGTGAATGCGACCTGCCACACTCTTTCGGGTATATCTGCGCAGTCGTACCACAAGCGGAAATATACATACGCGTGCAAAATTTCAGCTCAATCGGTTGAGCATATCTGCATCAAAATTGAGTTGCAATATTCCACCCGAACAAACATAGTTACATACATACATTGCTAGTTAAATAAAAGCTTGTAAAATATCTATTTCGATATACTCTAGGTTGCATGTACAGGCCAGGATAACTGTGCAGTTTTCTGCTACACACGTTCAAGCATGCCTGCACAGTGTGACTATACAGGCCAAACTGCACATGCATAACTTATCGTCTATGACCGGTTTAAAAAAATATTGCACTTTGGGAATTTCAACACTCGTCGCCGAGTCGAGAGTTTTAAATCTTTGTGACGCGTTCATTTAGAGGTTTCCTAGTGTTAGTGAAAACGGGAATTAGTCCATTTGGTCCCTGAAGGGATCGTAAAATGAAGGTTGATAGTAAAATCAAACACAAACGTAAATCTGGGTTTATGTTATGTCTAACAAAGTTTGGGTACAAAACTATCAACCATCGAAAAGTAATAAAATGAGTCAGGTTTTTGTGTAAAGCAAACAGAATACTGCCGACTCATGGTCCACCGAATTTTCTGGTATTTTGCCCTGAGATTCTGAGTTTATTTAATTTTTTTGAAGGCTTATTACCCGACTGCCAAGGAAAGGTTACGTTTTTCGCGCGTATCTTGTATGTTCGTTTTTTGTAAATTTCTTGATTACCTCGTCTGTTCCAAATGGCTAGAAGGATTTCGACAATAAAGGTATCATTAGATTTGTCTCAAAAACCCAAGTGTCCTTAGAGAGGTGTTTTAAAAAAAAATGGCGGAGTTTAGGCGCTAAATTGCAAGTCGTTAATATTTTTTAAACATCAAAACCTCCAGTAAGGTATCAAAATGAAAGAAATTAAAAGGAGATTACAAAACACACATAACACAACACAACACAAAACAATACACATACACAAACACACAACACATTACACAATACAATACACAACAACGGTACATAATACTATTTGTAGTCGGGTTTTTTGATACTTTTAATAAAATGTTACTTGTTTGAATTTTAGTTTAGAACTTGCGGCCTCTGAATATGTGCACAATGTAGAACTAAATAAAAGACAATCGGCATTCATCATTACAGCCAAAAGACGTCCACTACTGCACATAGGCCTCCCCCAAGTGTCGCCACATTGACCGGTCCCGTGCGACTCGCATCCAGCGGATCCCCGCAACCTTCACCAGGTCATCGGTCCACCTAGTGGGAAGCCTTCGTTTGTCAGTAGGCATTAATTTATTTTTACACTGGTTTTGTAACGAGTTTATTTCAGGTAAAACCTAATGTGTCCAAACATCAGTACAAATACATATTACAGTTTTTCATTGTAAATTGTCAAGTATGTAGACATCAAGGGCCTTTTCTATTTATTAAATGCAAATGTTAGGCTCAAAGACCGAAAACGCCTCTTCTTCGTCCACTGCCGCGTTTCTTTGGTGTAGTGGTAGTATGCGCTACTGCTGAGCATAAGGTCTTGGGTTCGATTGCCAAGTCGGGCAAAAGTGTTATTGTGTTTCCATCAGAAATTTCTGAGCAGTAGCCACGGAGACTGGATTTGACCCCGGTTGGTGGCTACAGGCTCGCCCCCTGTTACATGAGATTTAAACATAACCGGCGAAATGGTAGTACTGTACTATAATGTACTTGTACACCTCAGTCTATCAAATCCTTCGGGAATAACAGTCGTGATGTTATGTTTATGATAACCTTGTCATTTCGTAACTTGCACCACACGATTGACGTACCGAACAATACCGAACTTACCTCCCACTCAAGTGTCTCAGTTTGGGCTCTGCTACCAAAGTCCTCATCAAAGTTTCAGTCGTTTAGTGTTTATGCGTTATCTGCCAAGTTGGTACGGCACGACAGGTTAATGTACCAACTTAACGTGGCTTATGAAATATCTATTGGGTTTTCGGAGTGGGTCGTTAAAGTGTGGATGATGTACGGGCTAGACGGAGTTGAGTCATCATCTGCCTAGCCTTTTTCCTAACTATGTTGGAGTCGGTTTCCAGTCTATCCAGATGCAGCTGATTAATAGTATTTTACATGGAGCGATTGCCTGTCTGACCTCCACAACCGTTCACTGTAACCGAAACTGATCTTAGAGGGCTGTGTAAAGCCATATTTGTAGTGGTTGCAAATCATATTTCAATCAACAAACAACCTGACTCTGACCAGCAAATTGCAAAAATACGTAAGAAAATTTGAATGCCACGGGCTATCCGGTGCTTCCCTTTCAACATCGGCTCTCTAAGAACCAACTTCAACTTTATGGATAACGTTACGAGAACAAGGAGCGTTCACAAACTGGGTATCCGAGTATGTTACTGAGGCCCAATTACCTGTTGGAAAGTGCTCGGATTTATAGGAAGAATGCCAAGATCTTCCAATAGCGGGGAAAACTTGGTATTGGAGATTTTCAATCGTGATTTAGAGTGCAATTATTGTCTAGATTCTAGGGCTTATCTTGGAGCATGGTATGTAAGATGTACGTTGAAAGATTTGTTATGTATTCATGTTATTATGTATTTAGTTTTTCTTTTGTCATCTACAGTTTATTTGCTTGTGTGTTTGTGTCATGTACAAACACACAAACCTTCCTACCTGTCTGTCTTTCTTCGGAAAAGAAGTCCTAATACTCCTTTGATTATAAAGCACGTGGCAATTAATAGTTTCGTCATTTCAATGAGTATTATATTAGTTTACTAGCTGTTGCCCGCAACCTTCGTTCACGTGAAAGCGTGTGTGTGGGGATCCGCACGGAACCGGTCAATGCGGCGACACTTGGGGGAGATCTATGTCCAGCAGTGGACGTCTTTCGGTTGAATTGATTATGATGATGATGATGGTACCACAAATCCAATACTTTTCATGGTGAATTTCACAACTCTGTCTGAATGAATTGAAATAGAAATCAAAGAACTTACTGTTCAAGAATATAGGCCTAACACATACTACATAGTTTGTTCCAAAATCAAAACCTCTCCATCCAATGCTTTACTTCAATCCATGTCGATAGTTTTTCCTAAATCAACACAAGCTTTAAACATTGTTACATAGATAATAAGACTAATTTTCATCTGCACAATAATATATCCCGTATTTGTTTAGGTATGTTTGGACAAAACTAAATGTAAACTTCCACGTCAATTTATTTTAGTTCACTCCGTTTTAGACCCTTTTAATCAAACAAACGGTTGACTTTAGGTTCATTAGCATCCTCCCAGGAATTTAAAGTACTCATGAAAAACTTTGACAACGGGTCTAACTCTGAAATAGAGCTAACTTTTTTATGGTTAGGTAGTGCGTGAAACAGCAGGATTTTAGACTCAAGTTCCAAGTTTTCGTCCACAAAAAAAACGCACTTTGGACGTGAAATTGCAGGCACCAGCACGTACGTACTTTATTAACACGGACATACACTTCCTCCTTGTCTTCATCTTCGATGATTCCCATAGTTATTTAATTAACTGTTATTCCGTCACTTACCCCCCAAAGGTTCATTGGAAGACCAGCGTTAGTCAGTATCACCTGTCTGGCATGAATGCTGAAATGGACCTTTTTTATTTTGTCTTTTTTTAATTTGTTATATATTTTTTATCTTTTTTTAATCTGTGTGCTTGATGAACTGACGTCAAATTAACTTTATTCTTTCTTTAATTAAGTTTGTTTCGCCCAGAACTTAGTCACATCGAGGGCGTTGGTAGTGGCTTCGGACAGGTCCCTTAAAGTGCAAGTGAAGTTGCACAAAGAGCAGGTCAGGAGATGAACCATGATTTGGGATTAGAATCCGCAGTCACACTCAGCTTTACCGGAATACCTCCACCTGATCGTGGTGGCTAATAATACAGTCCCTCAGAGTGGAGTCTTGTGTCCCAGCTGTGGGAAAATCGCTTGCTGAATATGCATACTCTCAACTACAATAAATTCACAGTGAAATTAATAGGATTAACGATCATAAAGACTAGACTAACTCCAAATCAATAAGCTCATGACAGTAACATTAGAAACCCAGTGGGGTGCAATTAATTCGTCTATAACACTAACGGCTAACGAACGCTTAGTCGGGGTACGCCCCAATGCTCACCACTTAATACGTGGACACAGAATAGATAGCCACAGACGTTCAGTTCCATGGAGCGTGCGAAAACACACGCACACATAGACACGCTTCACGTACAACGGGTACAGCGCACTTGCGACTGACTGGCAGTACACAAACGTCAAAGCATATCTGCTTTGACGTTTGTGTAGTGTTTATGTGGACAGTTACGGCCCAGTGGTGATGGTCCCGAATACAAAATCTAGGTCGAGTTTAATATGTGAAATTTATTCCATCACCAGTGCTCTCAAACCTGTGAACGAAAACATCGAGAGAAAGCCGGTATCGGACCTAAAATCAAAAGTTTGACTTGTGACTTCAAACAACCTGCACTGTGGTCAATCTCTCTCTGACAGAGAGGAGACCTGCGGCCCAGCAGTGGGAATGTTATAGGCTGATTTTATTTGTGCTTACGCCTATTTTTCATTGTAACGAACTAGCCTTCTGCATTTCTATCTATTCTGTGACAAACCATCAATTTATGTTTCGGTCAGCCCCGCCTAAGTATCGTCAAAGGTCAGTTTCTGAACACGATTAGAGATTGATACTGTCTACTTATATTGATGACCTTGAGAAGATGCGATGGCGTTTAGGGTCAATTAATAATGGTGACGTGATAGTCTAGAGAGTTAATAAGCTGTATAACAAAACCCATAAGAAAGAGAGATAAGGGAAACTTTTTACAAGTTACGGAAAAGGACGATTCATCACATTACTTGAAAAATTAAGCACATCGATATCATCGTCTTCATCAATAGCCTTGTTGCCCCCACTGCTAAAAATATGCCACCTCTCTTTTGTCCCATTCTTCCCTGGTCTGCCCGACTCTCAACCAGGTCTTTCTCACGGCCTTCTGAATGCTATCCACCCATCTAGGTCTTGGTCTGTCAAGGCTTCTTATACCGCCTCTCAGAACCATTCAGAGAGGGCTGAGAGCCTTAATGTAAAACCTATTAAAAGTGAATCGGAAAAAAACCAAGGACACGTGTCTGATGCCTTAAATCGAGCGATTCGAATACATAAACCTAACGCGCCTTGAACGTCTTCTATGGCAAGACACAGACATGGACAGCCTCTCTTTGAAATGGTCTGGGCCATTATAATTACAGTGCTGTTTGGCAGACGTCACAAATCTTCAATTCTTTTAATTCTAAAACACATCGGTTTCTTTACTACTGTAGCATAATTAGTCGATTTAACGTGACGGAGCCACGGCGAATGTTTTGAGAACACCTGCATATCCACCCTCTCTGCTCGCCTTGACGGAACCTTGTCGAGTGTAGGGAGCTCAACTGCGCACCAGACTCCAATCTGCAGCCTTGGGAGCACATGGCCGCTACCGTCCACCGCGCACACCACTACCTTGCTCCTGAGACTGCGTGTATCATTTACTGTGTCCTCTAACGGACAAAGCCCAGAGCTGTACTTAATTTCCAACCAACGATAGTGAAAAACCCTAGAGGCATTTGGTCAAAAAAAAAAAAGGTACTTACTGAATAAATTCAAAAATGGAACTGAATCTGTATGAAGTGATCTGGCAAGTAAGTTAACGGGAACTTAATAGTAGCTAGTGAAACAGGCCCTGACTGTAATAAATGAGTTTTTAAGTGAGTTCGAGTATTAATCAAGTCTACCTTATTACCCCACTCACTACTACAAAAAGCATTACACCACACTACCTATCAGTAGCGAAGGGTCATTTTTTGTAAGAGGTAAGCCGGTGTAGATATCTTTTATGTGATTTTATTATTTGTCTATAAAATACTGACTGTGCCAGTTTTCAAAGGGAAACTGGTAGGAATCGAGTTGTATGGAACCTTCGCCACTGCTACCTATGTTGTAAACATTTTGGTTACAAAGTTTCTGAAGTTTTCATAAAACCAAAGATAACTACAGTGACTGCGCCGTTAGCCTAAACATAGAGGTTTTACTTGAATGCACCGCAGTAAACTTTATGTGCCACAGAATAGTTTGGGAGGTTGCCAAATACTTTCTAAACTGCGGTAAGTCTACTATATAGAACACACGGTATAGGTACTTTATTTTAACCCTTACATACAGTTCATTATGTTACATATAGTTCAAGCTTTTAAAGTTGAAAATCACTATTGCGGTACCAGAGAGACTCGAAGAGTTTTGCCGGGTTTGTAGTGCTACTAAAATCGAACTCCGATAGATCTCGTTATAAGATATTTTATTTATTCTTCGTCTGCGTCAGCGACCTGTAAAGCTCTGTCGTGTGCTTCATTCATTACAACACACCTTTAATCCTAGAAATGTTAGATGTGCTAGAAATGTTGTGTGTAGCTATCAGTCCACCCACATTTCGCACGTTATGTTTAAGTCCCATATAATAGGGGGCGAGCCTGTTGCCATCAACCGGGTATAAATTCAAACTCCATGGCTGCTACTGAGAAATTCCTGATGGAAAAACACTTTGCACATCCAGGAAATCGAACCCAGTACAACTTGACCAATGAAGCTGACCATATTCAAGCCTGCCTTTTCCCAACTATGTTGGGTTCGGTTTCCAGTCTAACCGAATGCAACTGAATACCAGTATTTTACACGGAGTGACAGCCTATCTGACCTCCACAACCCTGTTAGTTCTGGGCTCTCCTTGGTAAGACTGGTTGTCAGACTTTTGGGCCACTGAGTACCTGTAACGACTGTCTCTAGCTCCAAATGGCAGCCGGGAAAAACGGCTTAACATGCGTGGCTTAAGCTAAACATAGATTAGAGCGTCTTTTTAAAAGGTTGTATGTGATTTAGCCAGCTCCGCATTTAGCCACGAGCTCCTATTTAATCACTATCGGGCACGATATATTATATTATATTATATTATAGCTAGCCCACATTGTCCCACTGCTGGGCAAAGGCCTCCCTCCACTCCTTCCAAAGGTCACGCTTCTGTGCTACTTCTTTCCAATTCTCAAGGAAGACATCCAGTTCGTCTCGCCATCTCGTTCGCGTGTCACTGTTTCAGGGCACCAATCCTGAGCTTTACGGGCACGACACTCATCATCTGCCTAGCCTTTTCCCAACTATATTGGGGTCGGCTTCCAGTCTAACCGGATGCAGCTGAATACCAGTATTTTACATGGAGCGACTGCCTATCTGACCTCCACAACCCAGTTAGTACTAGGTAATTCGATACCCCTTTTTAAGACTGGTTGTCAGACTTTTTGTGCCACTGACTACCTAACGACTGTCAAAGATCTACAAATGACAGCCGGGACCAACGGCTTAACGTGCTTTCCGAGACATGGAGGAAACTCGGTATGTAATGGGCGGTCACCCATCCACAGACCAACCTAGGCAAGCACGGCTTTACCTAAAGATCGACCCGAGCGGCTGTTATTATTTAGCCACGAGCTCCTCGTCGGTTACGGGCACGACACTATACACTAAATTATTTAAATCAGCTTTCAGTTACAAAAAGACACAAAATTCAACGTAAATCATTTTTAACAACCTTTAAATTTTTTTTTTTTTTTTAGTTAGCCCGTATTGTCTCACTCCTGAGCAAAGGCCTCCCCCCATTCCTTCCACTTCTCACGATGGTGTGCTCGCCAATTCGCGAGGAAGCCATCCAAGACGTCCCGCCATCTTCTCTTTGGTCTGCCGCGACCCCGTCTAGCTGTTTCAGGACTCCAGTCTTGCGATATTCGGGCCCACAGCTGTGCCCGGCAGACATGGCCTGCCCAGTTCCATTTTAGTGTCGCAGCTTTATAAGCTACGTTGGTAATTTGCGTTCTGGAGCGCAGTGTGGTGTTTCTTATCCGGTCAGTTATTTTTACATTCAGTATGCTGCGCTCCATCGCTCGTTGGCAAACCTTGAGTTTGGACTTCTGGACGTTAGTCAGAGACCAAGTCTGTGCACCATATGTCAGAATGGGGAGAATACACATGTCCAGTAGCTTGCGTTTTAAGGGGATGGGTAAATCGCCCTTGAATAGCTCTTTCATGGACCAGTAGCTCTTCCAGGCGTTTTCCGTGCGTCTTGCCACTTCTTTATCTTGTCTCGCCTGGAAGGAGACTACTTGGCCCAGGTAGATGTAATCTTGGACATAGTGTATTTTCTCCCCGTTTAAGTGCACGTTGATAGGTGAACTGTTGGTCATGAGCTTAGTCTTTGACATGTTCATCTTCAGTCCAACCTCAAGGCTTGCTTTGCCGAGTTCTTGAAGCATATTTTCCAGTTCCGCAGCTGACGAAGAGAAAAGTACAATGTCATCAGCAAAGCGTAGATTTGTCAACCTCGCCTCACCGAGACAGATACCTCTCTCTTCCCAGGCGGTCGCCAACGTTCTAAAGACTTCTTCTAGGGTACTGGTAAATAGCTTTGGAGATAGCGGGTCGCCCTGTTTGACTCCCTTTAAGATTCTGAATTGCGGACCTGTCCGTTCTAATTTTATAGCGGGTGTACTGCTGGAATAGATATTTTGTAGAAGACGTATGTAGGTAGAATCTACATTTTGATTGCTAAGAGCGTTAAAGATGGCAGAGTGCGTTATACTATCGAATGCTTTCGAGTAGTCCACAAATGCAAGGTAAAGTGGGACAGATTTTTCTATAATCTGATTGATGGTATGCAAGTGGTCGGTTGTAAAAAGTCCGGGACGGAAGCCTGCTTGTTCAGGAGGTTGGTGTTTATCTAGATCACCAGCTATGCGATTTTCTATGACTTTTATAAAGATTTTGTAGAAATGGGAGATCAGACTGATGGGTCTATAATTATTTATGTCCGACTTGTATCGCTTCTTATGCAGCAATATAATATTTGAATGGCAAAAGTTTGTGGGGAAAACACCCGAACGAAGAATGTCATTCAACAGATTTGTGATGTGGGGAAGAAGTATTGGTTTTCCGATTTTCAGGGCTTCAGTGCTAACGCCATCTTCGCCGCATGACCGGTTGTATTTCATTTTATTTAGTGCAAAGTGGACTTCACCACCAGAAATGGGTGGAATGGTGTCTGGGCAGAAGTAGCTAAATGTGTCTGGTATCGGAGGTCTATCGGAATATAGGGATTGATAAAATGTTGTGCATATGTCTATAATTTTGTCTCTGATAACATGTTTATTGTCGTTACTATCTTTAAGATTTGTAATCCACGATTTACTATTTTGTATTCCTTGCTTGGCTATTTTAAGGGAACGGTTCTTTTGTAATGCATTTTGTACTATTATGTTGTTGTAATTTCTAATGTCTTTTCTGATGCTACGTTTTACTTCCTTATCCTTTAATCTGTAGTTTAAATCTCTCTTTTCTGTACCCAGAGTAAGTGTCTGATCTATAAGTTGCAAAGTGTCCTGTGATAATTTTTTAGTTCTACTTTTGGTTTGCTTAACTACCTTACTTGCCTTTTTTATACTATTTAGGATGTCACTAAACTGTTGGTTTATATCATTATTTTCTTTAGAAACTCTGTTAAAGAAATCAAAACTATTTTTGAGTTCTAAATTCAATTTTTTTTTACACGCAATGAGGGTTTCCCTATTCAATCTTCTGATTTGATTCCTAAAAAGATTTTTTCGGTGAATTTTTACGTTAAATATTATAGTAGGGCGCGGTGGTCTGAACTAAATTTGAATTGATTAATGACTTCTATGTTTTTTATTATTTGTCTGTTGGAGGTTAGTATGTAATCTATTTCGTTTTTCGTTTTGGTGTTTGGAGAGATCCACGTCCAACGTCTTTGATGTTTTTTGTAGAAGAAACTATTTCCTATACATAGCTGCTGTCCAAAGGCAAACTGGATAAGACGGGAGCCGCGTTCATTTCGGTTTCCAAGTCCGTGTGGTCCTAAGATGTTTTCGTTAACCAAGTCCTGTCTTAGTCCAATTTTTGCGTTGAAGTCCCCTAGAATAATATTCCAGGAGCTTCAGTGATCGTCACAAGCTTTATTAAGTAGGTCGTAGAAATCTTCCACTTCATCATCGTGGTGAGAAGATGTTGGTGCATAAACTTGAATTACAGTGAGTGTTTTCTTGTCTGATATTTTAAATTTTAAAACTGCTGTCCGATCGGAGTAAGAGATAAATTCAAGAATGTTATTTATCCATTTTTTCGCAACTAAAAAGCCTATGCCATAGAGACCTCAACTTTGGCCATAATAATAGAAAATGTTGTTTTCCCTTTCTATCGTATCTTCTCCATTTCTCCTCACCTCCGATAGACCAACTATGTCCCATTTGATGTCGTTCAGCGCATTTTCAATCTCAAGTAAACGATCTTCGGTTTTCAATGTTCGTGTATTGTAAGTTAGAATGTGGAGTGTTTTTTCGCTGTCTGATTTGTGCTTAGCCTGGGTCGTATGACGGAAGGTCGATCTCGCCCGGGGATTCTTAGCATCCCCTGCTCTAGGGTGCTCCTGCCCACCGTCATCAGCAGCAGCACCACTAGAGACGCCGGGCACTAGGGGCCTGCTTTTCTTTTTCTTTGTCATGTGAATGGAGGGGATTAGACAAATAACCCATCACGCTTGTCCAGTGCGGGTTGATGGGTAAACAATGAACCTACTTACTCGATCCGTGGGTGCTACCGTTGACATTCAGATAATGTTCCTCCGCTACCACCCTAAATTGACGTCCTGTTTTTACGCCAACTGTCCAACTTAGACCATTTACATACTGTGACAGTTCGTATGCCCTAAGTTGGTTATTGTTTACTCGAAGATGTATAATTAAGAGTAAACCTATCCCTGAGTCGGCTTTTAAGTTTTTCTTTTTCTCCCAGGTCATCGTGGAAGGCCTTTAAAATACCTTAAAAAAATGTAGTGTGACAGATATGCCTGCCTGCCTCTAGGCATATTTTTGCTAAAAAATTGTCTAGAATTTACATATATGACTAAAAGATAAACAGTCGTGCTTAGCCGTTTGTCAGTCAATGTAGCTTACTAATAAGTTTTGTACAAAGCCTTTGATTTTGTTCACATACATTCGGACAGGTATCGACTCAGGAGTGAAGAATTATAAAAAAAAATCGTTATGCACCGTAATTTCCAATAATTTACATCTACTACAGTTATTAGGGTCAAGACACAGTTGTAAGCACTTCACGATTTTTTTATGATACCAACTGCAACGCGCTCAGCACCGTAATGGTGTCGCCTCGGATCGGGTTCTGCTTAGCGTAAAAATGAGATGAGGTGATGCCGGCTATACAAATAAATAAATTGAAGTGTCACTTTGTAATTTCAAAATAACAGCTTTTTACTGAATTCATATGAAAGTATAATTACGGTACTTACATTTTACAATTTTTTTTTTTTTTTATCTTTTTGTCTGTCTGTCTGTTAGTTACGGCTAATCTCCGAAACGGCTGGACTGATTTTGACGCGATTCTTACTGGAAGATAGCTGACGTTATAAAAAGTAACTTAGGTACTTTTATTTTAGAAAAAGGATTTGGTTCCATGCATAAAAATTTAAACACATAAAATTGAGTCATTGATTGAGTTGAATTTTTTAAAATTTTAATTGTATTTGAAATATAATTTATTTTATTTTTAACTAAATTGTGATGTTTTTGTTTTTTGTGTTTGTAGTGTTATTATGGTCTGACTGTATTATGTTAATTGCCAATGAGTGTAAATTACCTGAATAAATTAATTTATTTTATTTATGAAATTATCATTAACACTAGAAACGGGATATTTACCATGTTTACTGAATGTTAATTCTGGTTGAATATCGGGAACTCAAAACAATCAATAAATATGGTAAAGATCCCGTTTCTAGTGTTAATTATAGTGTTAGTGACCATGATAAACACATAAAATTGTTAACAAAATCCTATTCAAATAGGAAAAGTAATACTTTTATAATAATTTCATGCAGATGAAGGTCGCGGGCCATAGGTAGTGCTAAATATGCTTATTAGTTCTATAAGATATTTATTAAACCTATACTATCATTTACGGGAAATCTTCCGTGATTGTTCATTATTTTGAGCTCCCGATATAAGATATTTGTTACAACAAAAATCATTAAAAAAAAAAATACCAAACCGGGATAAGATCCCGGTAAATTCACTAGGAACATAAATATATGAACGGTAAGTTTTACGTGATAATATTCTCATGAATGGCTCATAAAGTCAATACTTTCTGATTGAGCGCGCGCCTGCACTTCGCTGGTTAGACTGCTAATAATATTGATGTTCCACCGTTTATCAGCGTTCAAGTGTTCACGTTCAGGTGGGAACGTTCTTTGAATATTTAGCGGTGCATTTATTGATCTTGGTTTTAAAAGGTTTTTATAATAATAGCCGCTCTTGGCTAGGTTGGTCCGTGGATGGCTGACTGCACATCACATACCGAGACTCCTCCATACACGAAAGCACTTAAAGCCGTCGGTCCCGGCTGTCATTTGTAGATCTTTGACTGTCGTTACAGGTAGTAAGTGGCTCGAAAGTCTGACAACCACTCTTACAAAGGGGTATCGTATTACCCAGTACTAGCTGGGTTGTGGATTTCAGATAGGCAGTCGCTCCGTGTAAAATATTGGTATTCAGCTGCATCTCGTTAGGCTGGACCCTGTACCAAAGATAGTTGGGAAAAGGGTAGGCAGATGATTATTTAACTACTTTCATCTGAGATTCGAACGATTTTGAAGTATATTAACAAAAACATTAATGCGTTTTACGCAATAACTGAGCTGGATAAAACGATTTGGTAGAGACAAAACACAGGGTGTTGACGGACCCGTCACCGAGCCATCAACCAAGCATTCCGTACATCAAACTAAGTAACTTTACGCAAAAATTATTGATATGAAACGACTTTTTTTTTGGGGTGTAAAATCACGTTTTACGATAGTACTCAATGTAACGCACTCAAAACATTCTGCTGATGGATGGATAGAATAGTACGGGGGTCGTGGAGGTGTTTAAAGTAAAAATATTTCATTAAAACATGTATTTAAAAAATAACTTGTGAAAAAGTTGGAACTTTGACCCCCTAGTTCCGGAGATGTTTCTCCGGAACTAGAAGGTTCCCAGGTATGGTCTATAGCAAAAAAATAATTACAATTTCGAGGAGAACAAGTTGTTTTGGCTTCGTTAAGGGTCCTGTTACACCCTTTATGGCACCTTAAAAAAAAACTAGAAGGAATTTGAAGTTTGAAGCTTTGAAGCGAGTTTTGCACGAACTGTTAAAAGTTTGGTCAAGCCCAGACTCTTCATTACATGACTGAATGTAAAGACATGCTACATGCTAGACATTAAACGTATAATAGTTCTACCTTATAGACCAATGAAAAAATCAAAGCATACACAAATGATTTCTCCCGAACCAGTCATGTTTTACCGACTTATTCGTCAACTGGCGAGTGTGTAACTGCGTGCGCGCAAGTTGGCACCTTCCAATTTGCATTCTTTTTGTCGTCAACTCGCTCGACCTTGAAAATCTGACGTTAAATACGCCAGATGTACAGTCAGCTACAAAAACTTTTCAAACAAACAAAATAAACGCTACAAAAGTTTTTGTGCCCACTTTAAATGTATAAGACATTTTATACGACTTGACTTTAAAATAAAACATGGAGGTCAAAACTAACGTAAAATGTTACAAAAGTAATATTTTGGCAACGCTGGATAGCATGCTTGGGTATCATGCGTCAGTGGCCGAATCCCCCTCGCCTCATTTCGTACCTGAAACATAGGCTTTAGATAGTCAGTACTTAACCGAATCAGCCAGCGCAAGCAAATAGATAGTTATTGGTTTCAATCCGTTTTTATTTGACTGTACTTTATAATGTGCTAGCGAGTTGAAGACAAAAAAATAGGTAAAATCGGAAGGTGTCAACTCGCGCGTGGGCGCGAGTTTCACACTCGCCAGTTGACGAATAAGTCGTTTTACGACAACCAGCCTGGGCATAGATCCCAATTATTTCATAAAGTACCTATCATGCATGAAAAAGAGGTAAACATAACAGCATAGAACGCCTCCGATCCTAACATAGCATTTTCAGTATTTTCACATTCATGTCTTTCATTCATAACCTTTTTGAACGCGTCTGGTTTGAAAATGTGCGGGATGAAAACCGCTTTTGATGTGAGTTTGATTCAACGTTTTTGTTTTTCGATAGCCAGTTTTTAGTACTTAAGGTCATTGTACTCAAAATAAAAGACTGAAAACAAAGAATCGGTTATAGAATAGAATAGAATTTCTCTTTATGCGGACTCAAAAACTGTTAGTAGTGATAAAAACAAAACAACAGAACAAATAACGGTGGATCACTGCTGCGACAACCCATGAGTTATTGCACAACAGCGACCCGCAACAAAGTCCTGGTGACTGGCAATCATGCTTAAGGTACTGTTGGTGCTGCCCCACACCCTGCGCACAGTGAAAACCATAAAGATTAGTATAAGCCCTACTAACCATAATAGAAAGTCTACTTAGTACTCACACTTACAAAAACTGAAATGATGCTTCTAATGTATATAAAATAATGGTAATCAAAGTAACTAAGTTTCAAAACGAAAAAATAATGATGAAAGAACTAGAGGGGGAGCATAATATAGCAATATCATGTTCTGTATCGTAGTTCTCAAATTCAAAGCATTTATTTCAATTAGACCATCACAGGCACTTTTGAATGTTAAAAAAAACAAAAAGAAGCGAAGCTACAGTCACAGTCATAAGGCATAATAACTTGAGAAAGTACTGTAGTTGCACATTCCAAAGCGTAGATCTCTATGGAGAAGAATGGGCAAGAAACTCCATGGACACTCTTTTAAATCAAAATATTGTTACAAAATCTTGGTTACCATTCATGTTGAGATTATACATATATGTGAGAACGATGTAGAAAGACGTGCACATTAAGAGCGTCCAGAGTAAAAGATTTAATCAACAATGAACCTTCAATGAATTTGTAGTTTCTGCCAATCCCATGGGAATAGGCGTGAGTTTATGCATGTAGCTTAGCCGTGGGCGTCTGTGGAGGAACTGTGGCGTAGCTCCTTGACTCAAACCAACATTTAGCTAAAGATACACATAGGTAGATGATACGTAAAGGAAACCAATAATTGTGTTCAAACAACGATCAAACTCGATCAACATCTTCGGTTCATGTTTGTATTTAATTTAAATTCATCTCGTACTAAACTGCTTTCGTGTGAAAAGTCATTATCGAATGTTTCGATATAATTATCTTGCTAATATTGGTGGTGACGGATGTCGCAAATAATGTTTTTTGAATTATCTTTCTTTTGTCATGTTTGTTGGGAAAAGAAAAAGACGAGGTGTAGAGTATTATTTTATGCAAATGATAATTTATTTGTGATAAGAATAATACCATTCCAGTAATAATGGGCATGTGATGGGGAGGAATGAGGAAAATGTCGTGATGAAAGTTTTGAATATGAATGTGGATGAGTATAAGAATAGAGGAAGACCAAAGAAATGATCGAATGATGGATGGACTGTGTGAACGATCATAGGGTAAGAAAGGAGGTGTCTGATGATATGACGAGTATGGAAGAAGAAGACATGCTGCGCCGACCCCAAATAAATTTGGATAAGGGCAGGGGAATGATGAAGAATAATGCCAGCCCTCACAACCTGTCGATTTCGTAAAACAATACTAAGAGTCTTTAGAGGAAGAGGAGAAGTCAGTCAACTATATATTTAGTAACTTCTACTAAAACAGTTAAAATTGTGAAATTTTTTTGAGAGACTCTTTGAAGTTAATTGTTAGAAACTTGCAATTAACGACAAGAATATGATATAGACTACTAAACTGCAAGACACATGAGACAACTTTGATAATATTGCTGAGCTTAACACCTTATAAAATGTACAAGGCGAATATAAATACTCTGATTAAACATAGAGTCATAACCTCACGCCTATAATCCCCGTAGGATTAGGCAGAGGTGTACCTAATAGTACACCCACATTTCGCTAGTTATTTTTAAGTATCATGTAATAGGGGGAGAGGCTGTTGCCCTCAACCTGGCACAGAGCCAAACTCCGTGGCTGCTACTAAGAAGTTCTTGATGGAGAAACCCGATAACACTGCGCGACCCGGGAATCGAACCTCATGCTCAGATGTCGCGCTTGCGACCACTAGACAAAGGAGGCAGTCTGCAGTCAGCCCTTAGATCAACTAAAGGATGATTTCCACCAAACGGCTCGCATCTCATCGTATCGGAAAAGATACGAACGGGTGCGGCGGAACCCGATCGCGTCCGGCAGGATGTCAATGCATACCATCAACTCTGTACAGTCGCTTGCGAACGTATCCGTCTTTGCGCCTAGTCAAATAGTTTTATTCCTACCGTGTTGACATGTTATAATTTTCGAAAGGAATCGACGACAGGCGAATGGAGCCGATCGCGCGTCACAGCAAAATTTCGACTACGATCGTGTGTCGCTAAAGACGCCCGTGGTCAAGCTGCTGTGCGTGGCTTGGTAAAATAGACTTTAAATACTGTGTACACGATTTAATATGGTTTAAAGATTGTAAAATCCGTTCCGATCCGATGCGATGCTAGCCGTTTGGTAGAAATAATCCTTAACAGAAAAATATCACTAAAGCTGCTACCTATCTGGCATTTTATGTTACTTACAATTACAACAAATAAGCAATTTTAAATATAAATAATTAATGAATAGATATACTTGCATATAAAATATTAATAGAATAAGTAGATGAATGGAAATATAAAATACTTAATAGGATAGAAAATAATTCAAACTTAACAACAATGAAAAGTAATAAAGCGCTCTTCCTCTATCTACTTATTTTAAAAAAAATCCGTGCCCGACAGGGTTCATAATTGTTTCTGTTTTTTTTTATTTACCTCCTGTATGTGTATATTATGGATATAGCAATAAACGACGTGATTTGATTTGATTTACTACCAGCTACCGACGACCATGGAAACACTATAACTGGGATATTATAATTGCCAACAACATGGGAGAAAACTTATAATAGTTTTAAGATTAACCAACGCTGACACGTCCACAACGCAATCCGCTTAGCCAATCTGTCCGAAAAAATAACGCAAAGAAACGAAAATGTAGTAACGCAACGCAAGCGATAGTTTAATAACTTATTGCAGAACGAAAATAAGTAGTTTCTAAACGAGAAAGGATTAGATTCGTCGTAAGCGAATCAGATTTTCTTCGGAACGAAACTCGACTATTTATTTCAAATTAAGGGTGTTTGTAAACTAGATCGTATCAATGATTGAACTTTTTTTCTCATGTATCGTGTTGCTGCTTTGCAGGTGTGTTTTCTATCATCTGCCTAGCATTTTCTCAACTATGTTGGGGTCGGCTTCCAGTCTAACCGGATGCAGCTGAAAACCAGTCTTTTACATGGAGCGACTGCCAATCTGACCTCCACACCCCATTTAGTACTGGATAATACGATACCTCTTGATAAGAATGGTTGTCAGACTTTCGGGCCACTGACTACGTGTAACGACTGTCAAAGATTTACAAATTTCAGCCGAGACCAACGGCTTAACGTGCTTTCCGAGGCACGGAGAAAACTCGGTAAGTCATGGGTGGTCACCCATTAACGGATCAACCTAGGTAAGCGAGGTTTAACCTAAAGATCGACCCGAGCGTCTGGTATTATTTAGCCAGGAGCTCCTCCCATGTCGCATGTGTCTACAATATTTGAATTGCTGCTGGGAAGTTTGTTTCGCTACTTTTGCGTTCCTGCTAAATCACTAAAATGAGGCGTTTTGGACTATCTTATGTAATGTATGCGTTCCAAAACTGCTGAATTTCGGCCCAGCATACGATGCAGAAACTGAGACTAACACTGAGTTTTAATAAGCATCATTCTTTCAATATGAATGATAGAAAACGCTCATGAATTATGCTACCGTCACTACATAGGTACAAAGTCGCTTCCCGCTGGCTGTCCCTATGTATGCTTAGATCTTTAGAACTACGCAACGGATTTTGATTCGGTTTTTAGTAATAGATAGAGTGTTTCAAGAAGAAGGTTTATAAAAATATATATTGCTCCCGTGCAGAGCCGGGGCGGGTCGCTAGTACACTATAAATTAGACTGATACTTATTACACCGAAATAGCTAAAATACAGCGAGGAGCCCGTGTAATACGGCTCTTGGGCACGCTGTGGGACATTCCCAGAGTATCCAGTTTTACACATAAAGGGTATAATTAGACCCTTAAAGAAGCCGAAAGACCCTTGTTCTCACCGTCTTTGCGATAATTTTTGTCTTCTAGACCATACCTAGGAACCTTCTAGTTACTGAGATATTGGGGGTCAAAGTTCCCACTTTTTCAGAGGTTTATTTTTAAATTCAAGTTTTTTATGTAAGATTTTTACTTTAAACACCTCCACGACCCCCGTACTATTCAATCCATCCACCAGTACAATGCTTTGAGTGCGTTCCATCGAGTCCCACCGTAAAACGTGATTTTTCACCCCAAAAAAAAATCGTTTCCTAGCAATAATTTTTGCGTAAAGTTACTTAGTTTGATGTACTTAATGCTTGGTTGACGGCTATGTGAAGGGTCTGTTTCCACCCTGTATGAATGCTACAGTGTATCGCGCCAAGTCCTTTACATTAGTCGCAAGACTCGGAAACTTTGTTGGGATTACAGAATAAAATGTTCTATTAAGTCGTTCCGCTATGTACGGAGAGCCAAGATTTGCTTAAGGCTTGAACATTTTTTGTTATGGCTCCTTTTATCGGTACTTCCAATAGCAATATTATGATTCGCTGATCGTTCTTATTCGGTTGTTCAGTTTTGGGAATAAAATTACTAGCGATATTAATCGATTTCGGCTGAATATCGGTGACCTAATTTTATTAGTTAGCTGTTTGCTAAATACGTCATGACTCGACTTCTTCTTCGACTTGCGATTCACGGTTGTGTCGTATTTGATTCGTTTTCATCATCATCATCATTTCAGCCGAAAGACGTCCACTGCTGGACATAGGCCTCCCCCAAGAAGGGGGGTTTTTGCCATAATCGCCACGCTTGGCAGGCGGGTTGGCGATCGCAGTATGGTTGTTATAAAAAACACAGAGAACGCTGCTGCCCATTCTCTGGTAAGTCCCTTAGTCGCCTCTTACGACACCCACGGGAAGATATGGGATGGTGCTATTCTTTACGTCCGGACACCATACAGAAGTTTCGAAGATTCGTTTTCACTGGTACCTAATTGGAAACTTGTATAAAAGCCAGTTGGATTTGTAAGTTTAGATCCTGGTGTTATCTTCCTAGCCTTTTCCCAATTTTTGTGGGGTCGGCTTTCAGACAAACCGAATGCAGCTGAATACCATTATTTTACATGAAGCGACTGCCTATCTGACCTTAACACCCCGTAGTACTGGGTTATACGATACCTTGGTAAGACTGGTTGTCAGACTTTCCAACCACTGACTACCTGTAACGACTGTCAAAGATCTACAAATGACAGTCGGGCCCAGAAGTGAATAATAGTGATCTTAGTTAAATCGTTTTTTTTTTTCTATTTCTAAAGTTGACGATGGCAATCTAAATTGGGTCGATCCAGAACTTAGCTTTGTGTTAAATTTTTTTTAGAAATAGTGTCACTAAAAACAATTTCATTATTTAAATATCTCTCCACAACACTTTTGATCCCAATCATAAACTCAACATTGTCAGGCGCAAAAACCAAATTAACCCTCAAATGCGACGATCCTTTTTCGACCCAAAAAACCGTACAGCATCGGCACAACCCGGCCATAACACAAAACCAATCGGCACGGATTCGAATGAAAATTCCGGTGCTCAGCCTATCCAACGTACAGAAAAAAAAACATCCCTTTTTTCATTCACAGTCGACTCGTTTATTGCAAGTTTCAATGTATTTTTCGTGTAAACTGCAGTGCAATGAATTCTACGTAAAAACGGAAGGTAATCCGTTTAAAGTAATGACTGATACGATTGAAATATGTGACGGCGCCGCGCGGGATCCGTGTTTTTGTTGGTCAGAATTGAATTTGTTCTGTATCTCTTTTATAGGGTTACTCTGTTTTCATACGCTATTGGAGCCATCGTAGCCTAAATACACGTCATAATGTTTTACAGCATATATCAAAAACGTGCAGTCATATTTAAGGATATAACCCGTCCTATAAATACGGACCATCAAACTAATCAGGTACCCCATACATTTTGGTCCATGAGGAATTGAAATTTGGTTTTGCGTTATCCTTCTCGAAGCTTCTTCAACTGACCTGGAGCTTTAGGAGTGTTAACAGGCGAATATGATGATTTACAGAACACTAAATCAAAATTCTATATTCATTCTTCTCTTCTTAGGGTGTCGTTGGCAATAAGCCGTGCTTGCCTAGGTTGGTCTGCAGATGGGTGATCACCCTTTACATACCGAGTTTAATCCGTGCCTCGGAAAGCACGTCAAGCCTTGGTTCCGACTGTCATTTGTAGATCTTTAACAGCCGTTACAGGTAATCAGTGGCCCGAAAGTGTGACAACCAGTCTTACCAAGAGGTATCGTATTATCCAGTTCTAAATGGGTTGTGGAGGTCAGATTAGCAGTCGCTCCATGTAAAATACTGGTATTCAGCTGCATCCGGTTAGACTGGAAGCCGACCCCAACATAGTTGGGAAAAGGCTAGGCAGATGATGAGGTGCTAAATAGTTTATGCAACTGTATCTAAAACAAGCCTTATTGATAGAGGATGTGTCCAATTAATAGGTAATGTAGATGGATGACGAGATACATCATGTTCAATAATATAATCAACGAGGTAATGTGTTTGCCGCAGTCTGGGCGTGATTGATGATTGGAACACCCTTTAACCGGGCGTGCCAGATTAATACGCAATCATTGACAGGTTAAGTGAAAGACATGTCACGTCGGTTTAAGAGGTCGGTATTAGAGGGTTATGAATTTTTTGGGAAATTATTGGTGAGGTGGGAGATTAAGGGAAATTTACTTTTAATGGGCGAAAAATGCTACCACGTGGTTTCATTCCAGTGCTGTGACTTTTTTTTTTAATTGTTGTTGCACCATGCTGAGATAGGGACTTTTTGACCTCGTACAGGACAATTTAATTTGTTTACTTATGTTTACGTTTTTATATAATTTTTATAGTATTATCTTAAATCATGGATTAAAAGGTAAGCTGTATGTGTGTTAGAACAATTTTATTTAAAAAAATTGTGTATTGCAATCGTCTACTGTAATATGTTTCATTGTAAGTTAGCACACAATTAATATTTTAATAAACATCATCACGCCTGTAATCGCTGAATGGTTAAGCAGAGGTATGCCTAATAATTCATAGTTATGTTTTAAGTCCCATGTAAGTGGGCGAGCCCATTGCCATCAACCGGGCAAAATCCAGACTCCGTGGCTGCTACTGAGAAATTCCTAAAAGAAAAACGCAAAAACACTTTACCCGACCCGGGAATCGAACCCAAGACCGCATGATCAGCAGTCGCGTTTGCGACCACTCGACCAACGAGGCAGTCTATCATGATTACTTTACTTTTTTTTTGTAATTTGGAGATCTTTCACTGTCGGTACAGTCAGTCGGATCCCTGAAAATCTATGAACAAGTCTTACCAAGGGAAGAAAAGCTATCATTTCATAAAATATACTAGTATTTAACTGCATGCGGTTAGACTAAGTCGAGTCTTAAAAAAGTATAACATCATCATGATATTTATTTATATACACACAGAAGACAACACAGGAAAATAACATTATAATATATGAGTACAAGGGTACAGCTTATTTCACAAGAAATTTCTGCCAGCAGACCCGCAAAAAGGAGAAATGAAAAAGAAATGTAGACGATAGTGTGTAAAGGAATAGAATAAAGTGTATATGTGCCTTAACTAACTTAACCTAAAATACTATATAAATATACATAAAAGTAAATATTAATTTATAACTAAGGAAGGTAATAATATTTTACCTAATGAGCAAAGAGTTTTTGGGCCGGACTCCACCGAAGCGGAGATTTGACGAGAGGAGAGAAGATGTGTGGTAACCCACCAACCCACCAATAGAAGTTCGTTATTTACACTCGTCTCCGCTTAGCTTTAGTTAAAACGGTTGAGCACAGAGCAGAGGAGATGTCTCGTAATTGTTTATGCCCGCCTTCGTACTCGGCTGCTAACGCACGTGCGGTGAGCGGTGTGCTGTGTGTGGCGTGAGGTGAGCGGTGCACATCTCCACTCCTCTCCGCTTCACATATCTACGCTCGTCTCCGCTTCGGTGGAGTCCAGGCCTTAAAGCCGAATTTGCCTTGTGTTCGTCGCCTGTTTTTAGTTGAACTCCATACTCTGTCATTTTTTGTTACTATCTAACTTGTCAAAGGCCTCGTTAAGCCAGTGTCAGATGTAGTGAGGCCCTAACTAATCTCAGTTGAAACAAAACTGGTTTGTAACCGGCTGGGGCTTTGAACTAGTGACGGATTCAGCTGTATCTGCATAGATAGATTGAAATATATTGTGACTAACAGTTTCAGTCACATACACATGTTTTATCATCTAGGTATCGCGAAATAAATCTTGATAGGGAACTGCAATCTTTTAAATTCAAACGGAAGGTCATCATCATTTCAGCCGAAAGACGTCCACTGCTGGACATAGGTCTCCCCCAAGTGTCGCCACATTGACCGGCCCCGTGCGACTCGCATCCAGCGGATCCCTGGAACCTTCACCAGGTCATCGGTCCACCTAGTGGGAGGCCTTCCAACGCAGCGTCTTCCGGTTCGCGGTCGCCACTCCAGAACTTTTCGGCCCCATCGGCCATCCGTTCTGCGAGCAATGTGCCCTGCCCTCTGCCACTTAAGTTTGGCTATTCTTCGGGCTACGTCGGTTACCTTGGTTCTCTTGCGGATGTCCTCATTTTACCTTGGTTCTCAACGGAAGGTCATTTGGTATCAATGGTAAACGCGGCACGAAGACTGTTTCTCCTCTGCCAGATCCAGTTAGTATTTTGGCCTCAGTAACATTGCGGCGGAGAGCTGTTGTTACTTGGCGTCTAGTTCCATTGCACAATTTTGGAGGCCGTATATTTCGAAGCAATATGAATATGTATATGGGATAACGAAATAGTCGCTTTGTGGTTGGTCTTGTAATAGGTGTGAAAATATATTGATGAAGCCTACAGGCACTTGTTTTCCCCGACATTGCAATTTTTTTTTTGGTCTAGGCGTTACCTAGAACCTTCTAGTTACTGTGATATTGGGGGTCAAAGTTCCAACTTTCTCACATATTTTTTTAAATAAATTTTATGTTATAACTTAACTTTAAATATCTCCATGGCCCTGTAACTATTTCATTCATTCATCAACACAATGTTTTGAATGCGTTACATCGAGTCCTACCGTAAAACATGATTTTTCACCCTCAAAAAAGAAAGTTTGTTTCCCAGCAATATTTTTTGCGTTGAGTTACTTAGTTTGATGTACAGAATGCTTGGTTGACGGCTTCGTGAAGGGTCCGTTTGCACCTTGTATTTTAGAAACGACTGCTCATCGTGATGTCTTGGGCTTGTATCCCCAAGACGGGCAAAGTATGAGATTAGTTTTTTTTTAAAAAAGAAAACGTTGCCGCACACTAGGAATTTCTCCTGTATCGTGGGTGCGTTTACAAAAATTTAAACTCACATACACAAACAGCAAGACCCGGAACAACTATCTGTAGGCCATACAAATATTTGTTCCGAGCGGGGATCGAACCTGCGACACGCAACGTAGCAGTCAATCGCTCAGCCACTGCGCCAACCGTGCCGTCAGTTTACTATATACGTATAGTTTAATTTAAACTTAGTATATCATCACCCTGCCCAAGGGTGCACAGAACCGTAATTTTATTATTATTCAAAAATAGAAGTAGCCTAAGTTACTCTTTATAACACCAGCTCTGTGCCAGTAAATGTCCCGTCAAAATCGTCGAGCCGTTTTGGAGTTTAGCCGGAATAAACAGAAAGACAGAAAAAAATGTTTTTTGTTAAAAGTACCGGATATACTTTTATATGCATTCAGTCAAAAGCTGTTATTTTTAAATTATAAGCAGACTCTTTTATTTTATTTATTTGTAACAAACAAAGTACTTAAACTTATACTGTCACTTACGGGATATCTTCCGTGATTGTTCATTATTTCGAGCTCCCGATATTTCGGCGCTGTTGCAAGCGCCATGAAGAAAATGAATATCGGGAGCTCAAAATAATGAACAAACTGACAGTATAAGTTTAGTTATAAACCGTGAAAGCTTAAAACAGTGTTTAAACAAAGTACTTATAGTGCTATAGAGTGAAATAATAATGCTGTTAAAATCAAAATACTACTCAATGTTTTAGTGATGTATACTGCTATGTACTTGTATGGAACACGATGTAATGATTAGCGAATCCAATTTTCTAGTGAAAATCAATAGGTCTCCGCGCTTTGAAGTGTTTGGTTTGGGGCCCTACCATTTGTTTAGGTGAATTTTATGTGTGTAAGTACATAATAATAAAAATATTTGAGGAGCACGTGGCTTAATAATAACAGCCGCTCGGGTCAATGTTCACGTTCACTCGCGCTTACCAAGGTTTGTCTGTGACCACCAGTAGCGAAGGGTCAATTTTTGTAAGAGGTAAGCCGGAGTGTATATCTTTAATGTGATTAATATTATTTGTCTATAAAATACTGACTGTGCCATTTTTCAAAGGGAAGGTAGGAATCGAGTTCTATGGAAACTTCGCCACTGGCGACCACCCATTACATACCCAGTTTCCTCTGTGCCTCGGAAAACACGTTAAATCGTTGGTTCCAGCTGTCATCTTGCAGATCTTTGATAGTCGTTACAGGTAGTCAGTGGCCCGAAAACCTGACAACCAGTCTTACCAAATCCTTATCCGTGTTTATCGACCCAGTTAGTACCAGGTAACCCTGGGTTGTAGAGATCAGATAGGCAGTCGCTCCACGTAAATTCTAGTATTCAACTGCATCCGTTTGGAAAAAAGCAGGCTGATGATGACTTAATAATATGAAATAACTCTCTGACACACAATGCACCGTCGTGCATTGTGCATTGTGTGTCACGCGTTGTGTGTCGTGCGTTGTGTCGTTGTGCGTTGTCCAGAATATTACAATTTTTTTGAAGTTCCTTTTGTAACAAAATTGAGCACTATCAACGCGATCAAAAGATATGACCGTTTATGTCGCATATTTGGCGATTTCACAAGGGATCCAAACCTAAATTTCATGCTTCTAGAATTATGAAATTTGACTTGAAGGAATGTACAGCATGCACATGTAATGGAAATCATCTGAAAACCGTAAATATGTAGTTTAATAACAAATTACCTACAAGTTTATATGGAACTCTCGGTCACTACTACTACTCAGTTATACTATATTTTACTCTTGCGAAGTTGCCTTTTGTAAGGCCCATTAGACACGACTTGCACCAATATGAAATAAATATAAATAATCTTTCCAAACGCTCGCAATATTCTACGTCCAGTATATCAATACCCAATATTTCGGTGTCCAGTAATTCACCTACAGCTTTGATATGTTTCAGAGCTATTACTGAATGTACTTCATGTGGAAACGTGGTCTAGAATCCAATCAGGGACATATACGGAACCGTTAACCGGTTTGTGAATTGGAACTAAAGGTATTTAAGACAAAGTTATCCAAGTAGGTCGCCTATAATGTTTCCACTGCTGTGACTCAGGTCTCATCTCTAGGTTTAGTTGTTCAGAATAAGTAACTGAATCGATTCCAATAATTTTTAAACCATGTTATATTTTATCTAAAAAATATTTTAAAAAAGTTAAAAGTTGGATACCGAGCAACATTAAGTACCTATCGTAATCATTTAGGTACCTACTGCCAAATTATTATTATCAATGAGCCCAAGACGACACTGGAGGCGGGTGCGCGGGTGCACTGCGTAGTGAACACGTTTTTGAGCGGACAACCAGGTAACAGAACAAGCTTATAACTTTGTGATTTTTCATGACACAGTTTTGAAATTTCGTATATAGATACTTTACATAAAAATACTAGACACGTGTTTCAGGTTTCGCATATACTAAAATTAATGTTGTACAATCCACCTCGCAAACCCAGTACTTGCGGTCGGCCAATCCGGTTTTTGCGATTACAATGTTAGATCCTTGGAGAAAGTTCTTCAGTCCAACCTTAAATTAATTAAACCACACCATTTTGATACGCGCAGTTTTATGTAAAAAAAAATTCTTCAAGTTACATTAGTAGGGGACCTCCACGTGCCTAATTAATGAAGTTATTGGCGATTATAGTTAACAATCTAATTAATCAATTAGTTACACGAATTAGTAAACCAGGCATATCATGTGTAACTAATAGCAATGTATCGTGAAATCGGTGTGAGATTACCCATTCAGAGGAACGTTAGTAAACGATTAGGTATTGGCTTGTGGCTATACAACATTAGTTTTAGTATATGCGAAACCTGAAACGCGTGTCTAATATTTTTATGTAATTAATCTATGTACAAAATTTCAAAACTGTATCAAGAAAAATCACAAAGTTATAAGCTTGTTCTGTTACTTAGAAGTCCACACAAAAATGTAGTCACCACGAAGCGCGTCGCGCGTGCGCCTGCAGCGTCGTCTTGAGCTCATTGATAATATAAATTTGGCAGTAGGTACCTAAATTATTGCGATAGGTACTTAATGTCGCTCGTTGCCAACTTGTAACTTTTTTTAAATATTTTTGGGACAAAATATAACATGGTTTAAAAATTATTGGAATCGATTCAGTTACTTATTCTGAACAAACTATATTCAGGTTTCGCATATACTAAAAATATTGTTGTATAACTAACATCCGTGCGGATTGATAGACTTGTGAGGTTAAACTGCACATGGTAACTACGTGAAGCACTTCATGACAGCTAGCCCCAGAAGCGACTAAGGTTACCCATTGAATACCCGACACCAACTATTTAGGGGCCTTTTGAGAACTACAGTTAATATCCTTAGAGTAAGAGTGTAGAGGAATTGTAGGTTCCTGTAGAGTATTTTTTCAAATATGCTAATCCTTGGAGCAGTGAAATAATCTAACTTGTAAGTCAACGCGATCAAAAGAAGTGAATCAAAACCTATAGGGTACTTCCCGTTGACCTAGAATCATGAAATTTGGCTAGAAGCAATGTCTTAAAGCATATGTAAAGGAAACAAAACTGAAAATCGTAAATATGAAGTTTAATAACAAAATACTTACAAGTTTATACGGAACACTCGGTACGCGAGTCCAACTCGCACTTGACTGGTTTTTTTTAGCATACCAAGACACGATACAGCTACATCTTTGCCTACCTTCAAATAATGCAAGCTTGATGATGTTAGCTTACAATAGAGGTAAGCAAACCAATACACTAGAATATTTTCACCTATCGCTTGGGTATCACTAAATCTCAAAAAGATTTACAGCAGCAACTATTATTTACGACTACTATTTTACGCAGAAAATGTGGTGTTCTTTTTTGAGTGTGTGCAATTCTGACAGTGGAACAACATGAAATTAAAAGCACAAGGATCCGTTGGATATGTCCAGCAGTAGACGTCTTTCGGCTGAAATGATGATGATGATAAGCACGGAAACTCATTACTTCTTCTCTTGGCTGTAGACAGTAACTACGAAACGCAACCTGCTACGGCATTTATGTTATCGATTGATCCGTGTGGCTGTTATTAAGCACTAGCCACAAGCCCGTCTATCGAGCGCACACACCTGCCGCTAAATCCATGATTATTATCGCTATACTCACATTATGATGTGGACATCATAATAACAGTATGGATTACCAGTATGGATACTGATGATATAATGTGAAAGTAACTTGGCCTATCTGTCTGTCTTTCATCTTTTCTGAATTTTGATGAAAAGCTCACTGACACACCATGGTTAGGACAGCTTTTAGCCCCGTAGTATATTTCTATCATAGGCAGTGATAAGCTAGTGGTGTGACCATAGGACTGCCAAGTCATAGGTCTCTAGTTCGAACGCAAGACATGCACTCCTGATTTTTCGGATTCATGTTTGTATTTTGTAATTATCACTTGATGCAGAAAAACCACGGAGAAATTTATCTCAACGTCATGTAAAGCTAAGTCAGAAGACCATGGGCGGCATAAAAATCCTGACACTGGTGTCACTAAGGCACTAACCACACGAAAAATAAATAAGTATGTTTCTGCTGACAAAAACTAAACCGACAAAACTGCGGTTAAATGCGAGTAATTAATACTGGTACATTTGGGTCACATTATGACATAGATAATGAGCAAAATATCTGAACCGTAAAACAGGTGAAAATGCGCTTCGATTTCTCACTACTTACGCAAATTAACGTAGTGCGTCATTTCCACAGAGTCAACACACAAAGTAAATGCATTAACTTTATTTCATATTTCCTGAATCCACGTAGTGCGAATATGAAATCATTCGCTATTTAAAAAAGTATTCGAAAAATGAAATCTCACAAAAGCCGTTGTGTTTCAGACAATGATTCTCACAAAACAAAAAATGAAATCACATACGATAATTTTCATTCGCATTTTTGAGAAGAGCTTACTTGTTTTCTTTTATGGATTTTACTCGTATATAATAAAATAATATTCTATGATTGAATACAGCAGTCATTGTGCTGATAGTCGTGTCGGCCAATGGCTTAATACCAGTTCTTCTGGACACGGCACGTATTGTTAGGAAGTTCCTCTCTCAAGAGCCCTGACCACCGGTAGCTACAAACCCTGTTCCCGATGCCGGTGGGCTAGTATTTTTATATTTTTAAATGTTTCTTTTTTATTGTTTTTATACAGGAATATTAAAAAATGTAAACGAAAAATGGGAATAAATATTCTTTTATGTTCTATTCTTGCCTAGGTTGGTCCCTGGATGGGTAACCACCCATTAAATACTGAGTTTCCTCCGTGCCTCGAAAAGCACGTTAAGCCGGTGGTCCCGGCTGTCATTTGTAGATCTTTGACAGTCGTTACAGGTAGTAAGTGGCTCGAAATTCTGACAACCATCCTAACCAAGCGATATCGTATTTGTGATATAACTGTGTGCATAAAGTAAACCATTCTCTCGAAAGTTACTTTCAATAACAATCAAAAATTACTAACAGAACACATTATCCTCTTTTCGCAGTCGGGTAAAAATACGAAATCTATCAATACAAAGAAAGTAACCCGCTACGAGTTCGTAGGCCGCTACGCGTTCTCGTAGCTCGTAGCTGATTAATTTGCTACCATTCGTCTCGAGAGAGCTATGTACGGTTTTCGGGTTAACGTGGCGTGTTGATGGAGAATATCCTTCTAGAATAAACAAAATGTCTGTTTGCATAGTTTAAAAATAACCATCTATTGATCCTAATTTTTCAGTATACAGTTTTAGCAGAACTTAGCATAAACCACACTTACTTTTATTAACAATCTTTTACTTTTAATTGAGAATTAGGAACAAAAATGAGTAAATAAAACAGTAGTTTGAAAGACTTATGCCGACTGGTCACTGTTCCGATTGGTCACCAAATTTTTTTCCATATTAAAAGTCCCGATTCGTCATAATAAGAAATCAAATAAATTTTTATTTAATTTAGATGTTCCCGATACGTCATCAGCAAAAATATATGGTCAAACAAATGATGCACATATACATACAAGAGGTTTTTTTAATAAACTAGTACTGATTTATTACTTCATACAACAAACACTAGCAACCCACCAAAATCTCTGAACAACAAACTTTAATCAAAAACATCCCTGATAATTTATTATTGTAGCTACAACCATGCACGTCTACACTTACTCGAAGCGCTACGAAGCTCGTAGCCTTGTAGCTCGGATTAGATCGCTACGAACGCGTCTCAAGGGAGTTACGCAGCTACGTGTGGTTTCGGGTTTCGGTTTAATACCTTTGTGACTAAATGTTGAGTAGTGACCACTGATGTTCTATTGTGATCGGGATTGTATATATATTTTGAACTTCTTTAACTTTTCATTTGAACTTATTTTTGGCAGCAGATTTGCCTTCTAAACATTTTTTTTAAATTTATTTATTTGCTCTCATGACATCACACATTTTACATATTACTGTCTGTTTTTGTACATGAACCCTGTGAGGGCACTGCAAAGCACAATTCTGGTTTGCTGTTGAGTTTCTGAGACAGGTGTCAGATGTTACAAAGGGCTTAATGCTAGGTACATAAATATGGACCCTGTAAGGGCACAGCAAGGTAGGAGAGAGGAAGAGGGCTTTAATGTTCATTCTATTCTATTCATCATTAATTATCTCTTTGTCGGATATGTCGGGATTTATTCCGTTAGGCTCGTACATCATGTGGGCAGACGATGGGTTTCGTGCTATGAAAATACACTGGTTGCGATAACTGTTTCTATTAAACTAACAAATTACTTGAAATAACAACTTAACACAATCACACGGGGCACAATGAATCGGGTACAGTTCCAGGACGTCTCAACTCCGCTGCAATCAGACATTGACTGTCGTCCTCGCGTGGAGCTGTTAACATCAGGGCATCAGGGCACCACGGGCGCGATTCATTTTATGCCCGTACTAATGACCGGATCAGACATATTTATCTAGTATCAATAATTGAATTATCCTTATACAAACAGTAAAATCGACTACATTATTTACCTCTACTCACACAACTGTAATACAAGTCATACCACTTAGATAACTTCTCACTCTTCTATCTCAAAGGAATAGCACTATTCTGTATTATACTCACCTTTTGAAATAAAGTCACCTGAAACAATTTATTTTTTCAAAGAAACTCTGCAATACTTTATTTCACTTTAAAGTTATTTTGCAAGAAGAAGCAAAGATTATATTTTTACTTTTCTGAGCCACTTATTTTCTTTTCTCAGTATTGCTACTCAGAATATAGGAACTAGAAAGGTTCTATTTATGTTAATAATCATAATCAGAATCAACATCTGCCTAGCCTTCTCCCAACTATATTGGGGTCGGCTTCCAGTCTAACTGGATGCAGCTGAATACCAGTACTTTACTAAGACTGCCTATCTGATCTCCACAATCAGAATCATTCACTGTTTTAAGTTTTCACGGTTTACAACCAAACTTATACTGTCAATTGAAATTTTAAAAAAATCAAAAATTTCAATCCAGAGGACGGCTTCAAATTGTCAAGTACGTGGAATCCAGTTTTGAGTAAACTCAAAAGTAGCAGCCGGCATCGTAATAAGGACTCCAAAAAAACCTGGTGATACTGTGATTGTGTTTTGCCGTGACTTTGTGTCAAGTTCCAGTAGTGCGCGTCGCTAAAGACAAAGAAAGAGGTTCGATAGATTTGTCTGCTCTTAACAATTTATTTTCCATCCACCCGCAATCTCCAGTCAACCCGCAATCATGGCGCTTGCAATGGCGTCGAAATGTCGGGAGCTCAAAATAAATCAAACAATCACGGAAGATATCCCGTAAGTGACAGTATAAGTTTAATCATAATTATGATTCCTTTATTTATTTCCATACAAATCTAATAGATTTTTAAATATTCCTTAAAATAAAAACAATATAAAAAACATTTAAAAATATTAAAAAAATGCAGCCCACCGGTATTGGGAATAGGGTCCAAACTCCGGTCCCGGCTCCAGAGAGAGGCAATATAATCATAATCTTTATTTTGCCAAAAGAATAACAAGCTTAAGTAGTTAGTAGTTATTTTCTATGAAGCTAAAAGATTGATACCCAATTAGTAACTCGGTATACAATAATAAATTATTTTTGTTCAAAACCGATTCACGCTGACCCCTGTACTAGTTATAAACTGTATTGCGGAGGACAGGTTTCCTCGTTCTCGGTTAGCAATGTTATAATAAGCCGTTTTGAGAGAATACAATCAGATATCTCACTTTAAATAATACAAAGCAAAACTGCGGGTGAAATTTATTAAATTGTATGTAGAATTACAAACTAGTGCCAAAGGTTGCTATTTGCTCGTTTATTGACGATCGGGTTGGAGTGTAGCCTTAGGGGCATCAGTCGACATCAATACTCGCCCTGCACCACACGTACGCGGCGCGTGCGTTGTGCGAAATGGCCACTAAAGTAGTGAAATGTAAAAACTGTAATATTGTGATAAATGAAGTCCTGGCGTTCGTTCATAACAAAATTCAAGTTATGGATGAGGAAAGTTTAGTTCGAATATGTTCAACCGCGTTTCTGGTGGAAGACATAGAAAGTGCTAAAAATCTGTTATTTGACGCTTTGACAACAAAACAGCGCAATATATCAAGAAAAAAAAGTGGAAAATTCAGTCGTGATCTGTATGACATAATATCTGTACTTAAGAAAGCTGATCCAGAAGAAATTCCGATATTTGTGGCGAAAGAACTGCACAAACTATCACCGGTCACCTTCGATCACGTCGATGTAACAAGATTGTTGAAAGATATCTTGATATTGGAGAAGGATCTGGCTGAGATAAAGGACACGTATGTGACTTCAGCACAGCTAAATCAAGTCAAAAATGAGGTGAAGAACCTAAAACATGCATCAATTGTGAATAACTTTGATTTAAATGTTAATCGAAACAGAGGAGGTAGTTGTAAAATATGTCTATTTTGTTGTTTTTGTCTCGACAGTGGACCGGTTGGCCCATTGTAGGAAAATCGAACACACAAGATAACGGCAATGCGTCAGCTATTGAGCATGAGTCATTTGAACGAACACAAGATATTTCCTTATCACCTGAGTCTGCAACGCATATCGATGTTTCTTTCACACCTTCATCGGAACTACCGGTTCGCAAGGTCAACGAAAGTGAGATTGCACTACAATTAGTTAGTAATACATTGAATACGGAGCAAAATAAACCATTGGGCACTGGTACCTGTCCCATGATAAAAACCTACGTGGATACCTTAGGCGGCAGTGGTGAATGGAAACAAGAAAAACCCAATCAAGAATGGATATTAGTACAAAGGAAAAAAACTGGCCAACGGTTGGTTGGGGCTAAAGAAAAAGCTGTACCAAATACAAAATTTAGAGCTGCTGACAATCGTATTCCACTCTTTATTAATTATGTGGACAAGGGGACGAGTGAAAGCGATATTATGGAATATATTGTACAAAAGACTAGCATAGCTGTTACTATGAAAAAAATTAAAATGAGGACACAGAAATCATATGATGCATATAAGATCTTTGTACCACAAGCAAAGTTATCACTGTTTCTTGATGACGAACTTTGGCCGGAAGGAATTCAGTTCCGGCGGTTTGTTTATTTTAACAGAAACAAGATTGAGAACACTGCTTTAAATAAAGATAATAATGAACGGAATGTACCAATCAAACCATCTAACCGTGTATAGCTGTGTAAACACTAATAACGCTCCAGAAATGAGCTCAGTAAACTCAATTTAACTGTAAAAATGTTGTGAGATCGGTAGACTGTGTGAGAAGGCTATGTGGTACTGCTGACATCATAGCACTGCAGGAGACGTGGCTGTTGCCACATGACCTCACGTACCTCAGCAGTATTGACGACGGTTTTGGATGTACGGGTACGTCAGCGGTCGACACCTCTGCGGGTATACTTCGAGGCAGACTGCACGGAGGCGTTGCCTTGTTGTGGAGAAAGACTATGTTCCCAGTGGTTACCGTTGTGAAGTGTGATAGTGTGCGTTTGACTGCGATAAAAATCGAATTATGTAATAATTGTTCGGCAATCACATTTTCTGTTTATATGCCTACCGATTCAAGAGACAATTTGATTGAGTTTACAGAATGTCTAGGTGAGATTAATGCCATAATTGAAAGTCAATATGTAGAATCAGTATTTGCTAGGTGAGTTCAACGCCCCTCCAGGTGAGTTGTTTGCATCTGAATTATTAAGTTTTTGTGCCGATCAGTCTTGGTCGTGTATTGAAATGCAGTTACTACCAATAGAAACATTTACATTTGTAAGCGATGCGCACGGCAGCCAGCGATGGATCACTGTGTGGTCACTGAAGCTGCGGGTTACTCAGAATTAAGTAGCTCAGTTTTGTATGATGCATACTGGTCTGATCATTTGCCCATTTTACTAAAATGTAATTTCAATCTCTTGATATCCAAGGTCAGTGCGTCCAGCACCGTTCTCGAAAATAAAATAAAATGGGGGGAGCGTGACAGTGAACAGATTGGTATGTATCACGATAGCTGTAATTAAGTTAAAGGACATAGACTTTCCTTGTGATTTTACCTACTGTGCCGATCCAATGTGTAGTGATCCTACACATAGATCAATAATAGATAAAATGTATGACAATATTGTGTTGGTACTTTCTGAGGCCGCAGAATGTAGCTACAATGTCAGAATGAAACGGCGAGGTAAATATGTTACGGGCTGGAACAGATATGTGCGCGGCGCTCATGAGAGGGCGCGACTATTATCTCATCTGGTTATCCAACAATAAACCGACCTCTGGTGGTATCTACAATGACATGTGTAATTCTAGACGTTCTTTTAAATGCAAGTTGATATGGTACCAAAATAATCAGCAACAAATAAAAATGAATATTATTGCTGAGTACCATGCAAATAATGCTTTTAGTAAGTTTAGAAAGTCAACTAATCAGATGAATCTTAGACCGAGTCTTCCCGTGAGCGTGGCGGGGAACATGATTCTGGTAATATAGCTAATGTGTTTCGTCACTATTTTAATGTAAAATCTCCCCTGGGTTCGGCTTCACCAACGATGCCTGATGCTGGGGCCCATGACTTGGAGGTAAGCGTAAGATTTACTGCTGCAGAAGTGGCCGCCGTAATAAGGGAAATGGTAAGTGGAAAGTCTCCAGGGCATGATAGTCTCAGCATCGAGCATCTGCGGTACGCTGGATTCCACATTCCAAGAGTGCTATCGTTGTTTTTTAATTTGTGTTTAAGTCATTCATATTTACCTGAGAAATTGATGCAAACTATAGTAGTTCCTGTTATTAAAAATAATACTGGTGACCCTTCAGAAGTTTTTAACTATAGGCCGATTTCTCTGGCTACAACTATAGCGAAGGTATTGGACAGTCTTATTGACCGACACTTGAGGACACACTTGAAACTGAACGATGCACAGTTTGGGTTTAGACCTGGCCTCTCAACAGAAAGAGCTATTCTGTCGCTCAAACAGACGGTCCAGTACTATACAGCTAGGAAAACTCCAGTCTATGCCTGTTTTTTAGACTTATCCGAAGCTTTTGACCTAGTGCCCAACAATAAGCTATGGGTAAAGCTTCAGAATACCAGCGTACCCAGGGAAATAGTGTCTGTACTGATGCACTGGTATGATAAGCAGAAAAATCAAGTAAGATGGGCGGGCACACTCTCGGATGAGTACAAGCTGGATTGTGGGGTAAGACAAGGGGGGCTTTTCTCCCCTCGTCTTTTTAATTTTTATGTGAATGAGCTGATCGAGGAGCTCCGTAGCACTAGGATCGGCTGTCACATAGATGGTATTTGTATTAATAATATAAGCTATGCTGATGATATGGTGCTACTGAGCCCCTCGGTCTGTGCATTGAGAATACTTTTACATAAGTGTGAATCTTATGCGGAGGCCCATGGCCTTAAATACAACTCAGTGAAATCTGAACTAATGGTTTTTAAGTCAGGGACTAAATGCTACGATAATGTACCTGAAGTTGTCTTAGGAGGTAACTCTCTAAAAAGAGTTACAAAATTTAAGTATTTGGGTCACTGGATCACCGATGACTTGAAGGGTAGTACTGACATTGAGAGAGAGCGCAGGTCATTGTCTGTACGATGTAATATGTTAGCTCGCAGGTTTGCACGGTGTACAAAAAAAGTTAAAGTGACGCTGTTTACGGCATACTGTCAATCCTACACGTGCAGCCTGTGGGTTGACTATTTGAAGAGGGCATACAGAGACCTGAGAGTGCAGTACAACAATGCATTCAGGATGCTGATGGGGCTGCCGCGGTATTGCAGTGCCTCAGGCATGTTTGCCGAGGCCCACGTAGACAGCTTCGCTGCAATCATGCGCAAGCGTTGTACTTCTGTTCTAACACGCATGCGTGTTAGTACCAACAGCATCCTGTGCGTGTTGTCGGACTGTTGGGATTCTCCAATGCTCGGGCGCTGGATAAGACTACACACAGTCAAGTAAACACGCGTACGAGTCTCGGAGTATCCAATAGGTCCTGTTATTTTATTTATTTTTATTTAGAAGTGTCATGTCTTGTCATTACTAACATTAGTTTCTCATAAGTATTTCTGTGTTACTAACAATTTTAAGGATGGCCTATCTGAAATAAATTAATAATAATAATAGCACCCCTGAGGCTACACTCCAACCCGACCGTTTCCGAATTACGGGCCTTCTAAAACGAAATAAAACTAAAAAAAATGTCTTAATTTTTTTTCTTTGCTGCTCATATTGTCCCTAAGTGTATACTCCAACTCCTACAAATCCACTCCTAAGACGACCCACTGACCGACGATCGTTATAATTTTCCCTCAAAAAAAATATCTTTTGACGATAAAGAATATCTTTCAAATTCTTGTAGATTTGCTCAATTTTATAAATGTCAAGGTCAATGTACCGGACGGGTGGTCTTTTATTTGGGAATCTAAACTATATTATTCAAACTGAGGCATTAACAGCCCTATACCGATAGGTTCCACTGGTACCGTTAGCTTTGTGGAACGGAGTGGTAGGTTTGAAAAGCACTGCACTATTACTGTGGGTGGAGAAGAAATAAAACACTATTTCACTATAGTAAAAACTAGCGTACAATACTATACGATCAATGAAATGGAACTCTATACTTGAAAACTGAACTGAAACTATTAACTGTACTAATACAGGGTGTAAACGGACCCTTCACGAAGCCGTCAACCAGCATTAAGTACAAACTAAGTAACTTTACGCGAAAATTGTTGCTGGGAAACGACTTTTTTTTGGGGTGAAAAATCACGTTTTACGGTAGGACTCGATGTAACGCACTCAAAACATTGTGCTGATGGTTGCATTCATAGTACATGGGTCCTGGAGGTTGTTTAAGTAAAAAACTAACATTAAAAAGAAGTTGGAACTTTGACCCCAATATATCCGTAACTCGAAGGTTCCCTGTTTTCGTCTACAACATAAAAATGATCGCAATGATGGGGAAGTGCCTTTCGGCTTCGTTAAGGGTCTTTTTACACCCCTTATAGTAGGTACAGTTCAAAACGAAACTGTTTACCAAAAATTGTTTGAAAATATCAGAACGAACTGTTGGTGTTTAGTGGGATGCTTACGCTCATCTGTGATGAGACTTTTCTCGAGCGGCATAGGGTAGGTACCTACATACTTTCAAAGTAATAATAATCTAAAGCACTCAAAATCACACACGACAAAACAAACCAAAACACACACAAAACCAAAACTAATTCCTCCAAAACAAATTCAACTACGCTATTATAACACTTGGCGCGAATAGACAAAATCGAGCATCACTTGTTGATTTATTGATCGTCAAAAACGATACACAGTCGCAATCAACGAAAAATACAGGTTACATACTTTTTGATCGTCAAAAAACGAGAAAATCGCACCTGAACGTGACCACAACACTTTCTCCTAGTTATTATTGCGAGCAAAAAGTATTCAGTTAACAAAACAAAGACTTGTTCAAATAACAAAAACAAAAGCAAAACGCACATTTCGAACACTTCAATTCAAGTAGCCTGCTCAACGCGATAACACTGTATCCTTTTCTAATCCTCCATGTAAGAGAGGGATGGACAACCATCATTGCTTAGGATTAGTCAGGGTTGTTAAGGCTGGTTGACCCTTGTAATCCCTTGGGTCGGATCTGAGTTTGGCGCCGAGGATTGGCACAAAGGTCGAGTTTCTTTGAGACAGGCATTTGTCATAATAAGATGGTTTAGTAAATATTTGCTGTTGGATATAGGACTCTAATGATCAGGTAAAAGCTGATAAACGATGAAGATGCTTAACTTTAAATTTGACAGGTGGATTGGTGATTGAGCTTGTTTTAATTGCTTGTTTTAATTAGCAAAATAGAAAAGAAAGAAAAATAATTATGAGTCGCAGGGACATGACGTGCATACAACGTGACAAAAAATAAAACAAACAATAAATATAACAATTATTTATAAATAAAACAAAAGGACCAAAAAAGTTGTCAGCTTGCACGTCGAGACTGCGACAAGCAGGTTACCACTCAACATGATGCTGTGCTATTGACCCATAACACAGCAAAGTTTTTAGCGGTCATTCGTGAAAAAACGTACGGAAGCCAAGACAGCATAAATATTTGATTACTTGAATAAGAAAATAGCGAAGAGCTCGTGGCTAAATAATAACAGCCGCTCGGGTCGATCTTTAGGTTAAGCCATGCTTGCCTAGGTTGGTCTGCGGATGGGTGATCACCTATTACATACCAAGTTTCCTCCGTGGCTCGGAAAGCACGTTAAGCCGTTGGTCCCAGGTGTCATTTGTAGATCTTTGACAGTCGCTAGGTAGTCAGTGGCCCAAAAAGTCTGACAACCAGTCTTACCAAGGGGTATCATATTCATCATCATCATCATCATTTCAGCCGAAAGACGTCCACTGCTGGACATAGGCCTCCCCAAGGGGGGTTTTGCCATAATCGCCACGCTTGGCAGGCGGGTTGGCGATCGCAGTATGTTTGTTATAAAAAAAAAAAAAAAAAAAAAATCACAGAGAACGCTGCATCATATTACCCAGTACCAAATGGATTGTGGAGGTCAGATCGGCAGTCGGTCCATGTAAAGTACTGGTTTTCAGCTGCATCCGGTTAGACTGGAAGCCGACTACAACATAGTTGGGAAACGGCTAGGCAGATGGTGATGAATAAGAAAATAAAATAAACACTACAAAAAATATAAAAGTATGTGTGCAGGCTAAAGAAGATGCTGGTTAACGCTCGTAGCTAAGTAATAAGAGCCGCACGAGTCTATTTTCAAGGTGAAGCCGCGCGAGCCGAGGTCGGTCCATGGATCAACCATCATATACTGAGACCCCAAAATACCTCGGAGAGACCTTTAAGAAGTTTATGAAGGGTAATTAAAAGTTCCATAGTCCATTAAATTAGATTGAATTAAATTAAATTAGATTAAATTTAATTGAATTGAATTGGATTGGATTGGATTGGATCGGATCGGATCGGATCTAATTGAATCGATTCGAATCGGATCGGATCGGATCGGATTGGATCGGAATTGAATTAAATTGAATAGGATTGAATTGAGTTATATCTAAAAGTCGTACTAACATAGTTCTTAAGCACTCACTACTAACCCATTTGGACTTTTGTTCGAAATAAATGTTTTGATTGATTGATTGAAAGTCTGATAACCCGTCTTGCCAGTGGGTATCGTGTTACCCTACTGGATAGTCACCTTACTTAAGTAATAGCCACTTCAAATTTTCAATTCAAACCAACACCCAGTGTGGTGATCGTCGAAATCGATGCGGGCTATTCTCGTTCGAAGTCAGCCAGAAAATCGCTCATAATTATGTAAAAAAATGTCGAACTTTGGTCACCCTTTCAGCAAGCCAATTTTGGAATGACAATGATACGGGTCACTAAACGCAATCGAAAGAAGGATATTTTTATAAAAAAATTACGATGAAATGTAAAGGGTAGAAAGTTGAAACGGGCGGCGGGTTTTTTGCATTTGAGTTGATTTAATTCCCGGGTTCAGGCAAGCGACATTTCAAAAATATCTGTAGCCTGTTCTGGAGTGTTGTGGTATCAATAGGTATCTGTAGATATTTCTTGACGGCACGTAAAGCCAAGTCAGAGGCCCATAAGCGGCATAAAAACTCTGACACCAGGTTAGGCACTAACCACACGATAAAGAAGAAAATTATTTATTTATTTAAACTTCATGTACAATAGTAGTACAAAGGCGGACTTAATGCCACAAGGCATTCTGTACCAGTCAACCTTTGGATCAAATAGGACAGCATTGTGACAAAAAAATAAATAAGAAAAATACCATTTTGTTAACATAAATCAAAAAGTAAAGTAGTAGACAGGAGGGAAGGGAGGGGGGAGGGGGGGGGAGTAGTGGTGGTGTTAGTGGTAGTATTTTGTTAAGTATCTGTATGGTATATCGGCACCAACCTATCAGCAGCCTAGCCTTTTCCCAAACATTTGAGGACTGCTTATAGTCTAACCGACTGCAGCTAAATACCAAGATTTTAAATGAATTGACAGCCTACCTGACATCCTCAACCTAGTTACTATTGAAAAATAGTGGCAACAATGAGAACAGCATCTGATAGTTACTATACAGGGTGTAAGCGGACCCTTCACGAAGCTGTCAACTAAGTACATCAAACTAAGTAACGTAAAACGTGAAAAATCACGTATTACGGTAAAACTCAATGTAACGCACTCAAATTGTTGTGCATAGTGCTGATGGATGCTTTGAATAATAAACGGGACATGGAGGTAATTAAAGTTAAATCCTTAAAAAGTAGTATTAAAAAAAAAACTTGTGATAAAATTGGAACTTTGACCTCCAATATCTCCGTAACTAGAAGGTTCCCAGTTATGGTCCAGAACAAATAAATAATGGCAATGACGGGGAAAACAAGTGCCTTTCGGCTTCGTTAAGGGTCTTTTTACTCCCTTTATTAAGTCGTGGTCAATATTTTACACATAAGTGACAATATTCACAAACTTAAACAAAACCGCAACTATGCTTATTTCAAATCGATGCATACTACGTGGAAATAGAGGCATAACAGCTTTCATGTGGAACATCTTATTCTGCATAGTGTTTAACATAAACCCGAAACAAATCAAAGAGTTAAATTTAAATGCGTTTAAAAAGGAAATAAAAGATTTATTAAGTAAAAACTATTATTATAATACGATTATTTGAATGTCACTTTGACATCCTAATTGAATTGTAATCTTATTAACTTTGTCATCTGTCTCTAATTGTTTGATATTAAATAATGCTTTGAATGGAATTCAGATAATATTTTTAAGTGGCATGCCAAAATTGTATAAGTTTGTCTTGTAATAATTATATTTTATGTACATAATATTTGTACGCCACATGTGGCAGAATGTGATGAGACCATTGATTAAATTTAAGACCATAAAATTTTGAATTTGAATTTGATACCTCTAATAGTTACAGGATAATATGAGGTAAGACTGATTGTCAGACTTTCAGGCTTATGAGCACACGTAACAAAGTCAAAGACAAAGTCAAAAGTCAAAGATCTTTATTGTGAGACTGTGGTTACAGAGTTGTTATTGAATTATGTTCGTGTGCGTTTGCACTGCTCCACCATGTTAGGCATACAATAGTTTGAACAAATTGCTATCTTAGACCTAAGTTTATGTGATAAATATTAATTCAAATAGACATTTTTATAATTTATTTGTAGAAGTAAATATTATATACATTAAAAAATTCAAATAACCTATATTAACTAACTAACTTAAAAATAAACTTAAAAAATGGCGACAAAAAACTCCTCCTCAACGCTGTCAACTGGTAATGTACCCAAAAGACTGGCGGCGTTACCACGTTTTATGGCAACGCCTTTGGCCAAGGTAAAAGCCAGTTCTTGAAAAAGCTGTGAGCACTCGGACCCCACGGACCTAGAGCTTCAACCCCAAACGGCTCGATAATATAGTTAAAAATAAGGTTACTATATTTACGCCGCTTGAGGTTCTCTGCAGCCGCAGCGGCAGCCCCAGCACAGCACGATGAGCTAGGAAGATGGGATGGCGCAAGAGTATCGACACAAGTTGCATCCCGCACTAAAGACCTACCCATCTTCCATAGAAACAAAGACATGCCGTCCGGTCTCTTGCCACCGTCGCGTGCCAAGCCATTGGTTTCTAATAAAATGAAATGACAAAGATTACGATTATATTCAATAAAACATGAAAATAGACATTTTAATTGAAAAAGAGCTACATACACACAAAACATAAAAACAGTTTGGCGTCAACGACAAACAACAAACAACGGCAGCCGAGTCCAACATATTTGCCATTGTTTACTAATTACGTAAACATTTTAACAAATTGTCACCTACATTCCATCCCTAAAAACCTTATTCTTATCTTCACATAAACGACACTCAACAAAAATATAGGAGCCCGATAAAGACGTTTACAATGGGGGAGATATTTCAAGAAATCTCTTCTCCGGATGTCAGTCGGGTTTCCTTATCCTACAGGAAATGAGCCGCCGGAAGCAGCGGGCAACGGTTGCCCACGTTTCACTTTGTGAGTGATGGAAGGTAACACACGAATAAATACTTTGAATGGAAAATTATTATATTGGATTAGAAGGTTTTGACTGGCTTTCGAGGTTGTCAGAAAGTTCACTTGAGATACGATAGATATTTTTTTTTAGATTTCAAAATCAAAATCAAAGCTTTTATTTCAAGTAGGCCAGTTACAGGCACTTTTGAACTGTCGAAACAAAAACAAGAATTAAATTAAGCTACAGTCCCAGTCACAAGGCATAAAAACTATGAAAGTACGTTACTGTAGCTGCCCATTCCAAAGCTTAGATCTCTATGGAGATTAACGGACAAGAAACTACATGGACACTCTTTTAAATCAGAATATTGTTACAAAACCTTGATTACATCATTGTGATTTCCCATCTGCAAAGATAAGTTGTTTGAAGTGTAGCTGGTCAATCCAATTCTGTTTTTGAATTTTTCATCATCGTCTTCGCTGATAGATCGTCACTTTGTCTATCCCCGTCTCGCCAAAATAACCTAACCGGGGCGTCCGACCATTCACCAGATTTTGTCACTAACATAGTTTTAAGTTTGAGAAGCTCGTGGTTAAATAATAACAGCCGCACATGGCGATCTTCAAGGGTAAGCAGCGCTAACAAGGTCAATCTACGGATAGGTGACCGTCCTTTACATAACGAGTTTCCTTCGTGCTCCGGAAACTACGTTAAGCGGTTGGTAACGACTGTCATATTATGTAGATTTTTGACAGATGTTACAAGTAGTAGTAGTCAGTGGCCCAAAAGTCTGACAACCAGTCTTACCAAGAGGTATCGTATTAGCAGTACTAACTGGGTTGATCCCTAAACTAGGCCACGAATCGAAACTTACATTCGAATTTCCGAATTTATTCGTTCATGCAAAGTTCGATTATCCTAAACAGTAATGTGGATGACGTCCGCAGCTACCCAGAGTATTGACGGTAAGGCCCAATTTATACTGCCGCAGAATCGAATGAAAGCTATTTTTTGTAACTAAATCTTACAAAGCATTATGAATTTTATGTTAATGTTAAAATGTAGTAAAGTACACAACATTTTTAACCTAGCCAGCGGATTTTGTAGCAGTTTTTTACCATCATTGAAGGTTTAGTCGAATGGATAAAAAATCGGCTCCGGACATTCCACAGTGACAGATATTGCAGTACATTAACAGTCTAGAGCCACGTCAGCATTTTATTTGTACCGTTTTGATCGAGTTTTAGAGATTTTATTCCGAAAGGTGTAATGAGTAGGTAAAAGACGACATCGTCATTCTCTTGCCCTTGTACCAATTTATTTGGTGCAGCATATCTTCTTCTTCCATACTTCTCTATTACGCGTCATCTCATCAGACACATCCTTTCTTTCCATATTATCCTTCACACAGTCCATCTATCGTTTCTTTGGTCTTCCTCTGCTCTTATACTCAACACTTTCCTCACGATATTTTCCGCGTACCTCCGTATCACATGCCTATACCAAGCCAACCGATTACCACACAACTTTTCAGTCATAAAAAAGTAGTAAAATCATAGTCAGTGAAAGACATACATATTAAACGTTAATATTTTGCCAAGGAGTAAAATGCGTGCGAAGCAAGGGCGGACCACTAGTACTTAATATAATCCAAATACCCTTCTCCAAAAACATTTACACCCATTTATGCAAACAGTAATCATATAGAAACTAAACCAATAGCGGTTAACCGGAATATTCTCCGTTTCGTGAATTTCAAATTGACAGATTATGCAAATTAAAGGACCCTTCCCATACATTGTTTAAGTTTAATGATGCACCCTATATTTTAATGATATGCCCCATAATTCATAGGGTAAGATAAGAAACTTGTAATGGTCTTACGCGTCGTTGGACGACGGTAAGATTGGGGTCAGGGAAGATGTATGAAGGTACACGTGTACATGTGATTGTTTACAGGGTGTCTTTCTTAAAATTACGCCTTTGTACAAGAAATCCGATGAACGCACTTCACTTTTTTTTGTAGGTTTACTAAAGTATTTAATTGGTGTGGGTGTTACTGTACATCTCTTTTCACACTCCTTCGGGGTATACAGGCACCATCGTCATTCTCCGGCCCTTATCGCAATTTATTTGGGGTCGGCGCAGCATGTCTTCTTCTTCCATACTTCTCTATTACTCGTCATCTCGGCAGTCCCCTCCTTTCTAGCCATATCACTCTTCACGCAGTTCATCCATCGTTTCTTTGGTCTTCCTCTACTCTTATAGCCATCTAAATTCATATTCAACATTTTCTTCACTACATTTTTGTCATTGCTCCGCATCACAAGAAAATTAAAAAAAATATACAGATGTTCAATTTATATCAACTAACATAAAACCTTTATAACTTTCCCTCAGTTGCTTTCAAATAATCCTTGCAAAGAAAGCCACCCTGTATACTATCAATGTACTTACATACCGAGGGACGGCTTAGCCCCGAGTACTTGCACGGAAGGGTAGGATTTTCTAAATCAGTACCGTCGTTTAGAAACGTGGAGATATTGCCTTAGAAAAGAAGTCTTGGAAGTAAAAGGTTTTTTTTTTCAAGTCGAACTTGGCTGTTGAGAAAAATAATGTGTTTTGATTTCCATAAATTTGAGGAGTTCGTGGCTAAATAATAACAGCTGCTTGGGTCGATCTTCAAGTTATGTCAGGCAGCAATTTTCAATAAAAAAAACTTGGTATCAGCATTTCATCGACCACAATGAACCAATAAAGAGACCAAACTGGCGTTAAATCGATGCAAACAGGCACAAATTAATATTGTGGTTATTACGCCACAATATAAATTCGTTGAATTTCAAGTTATTCATAAACGAAAAAAAAAATGAAAAGGAAATTTTTTACTTTTTTTTCCACGCGTCTTGGATCTCAATAAAAAAATCTCATTAATCTCCGAACACTATAAACTTTGATCCACGTTTTGAGTATTTTTTTACTAATGGTCATTGTACAAAAAAAAAACTTTTAAGAAACTGATTTGAATATTTTGGAAATTCAATAGCTAGTTTAATTTATTTAATCTTAAAATTTTAGGGCTGATTCAGATGACGTCACCAATGGAAAATATTTGCTTTGATCATTCAACGATTTAATACGTGAGTGGTAAGTGCTAAGGAAGCTCGTTCAGACACGCGAGAACCACAAAAAGCGTATTTCACGATAAATTCTTTCTTGAGACGACGTCATTGAAGGTCAAATAAAGTTTAACCACACTTCTTAAAAATATAAATGAATACGGAGTATTTTTTTCATTTTAACGAGAAATATATAATTAGAGACCTCATTTCTCGAAATGGTTTTGAAATTAGCACAGTTTTTGAAAAATGGACAATTTCCATTGAATACGGCTATTCCGGAGAAAATCAGATCACAGTAGGTTTATTCCCGTCTGCCCCCACTGGTCTGTCACCACTGGTGGTAGTTGCAACTATTTGTCCCATCTACCACCACCGGTGGTGGTTGCGTTTGTTCAGTCGCATTTGCGCCCACCTCTGTCCCCACTGGTGGCAGATGACACTTAAATTAGTGGAATCTTCCACCAGTGGTGGCAGACTCGACGATCAAGTAGCCGTCTGACACCACCAAGTTGAAGGAAAATATATTTTATCCAGACCAAGAAAATAAGTATTCTCTAAGCATATTCATTAAATTCAGCCGCTTTTGTTCCTAAGAGATCTTAATTAGCTTCTAGGCTTAATTTGCATGAGATCTTCAGTCAGATGGTTTGCGCTTGTTTTATCTAATGTTTTGGTATCTTTGTGTAACACTGTTTCTTTGTTTAGCCTGAAAACGAGACAGACAATAGCAATTATTTATACGCGTGAAGAATTTTGATATATTTTAGTATCTAAATTCACCGTTGAATATTGTTGAAATTACATTTAAATATTGAGCTTTCCACGATATTGTTATGATTATGTTGTTAGTGCTTTGAATTTTCGCTGAAATAACAATTATATATTTTCTAGTAGTAACAGCCACGGAGCTTGAATTTGAGCCCGGTTGATGGCAATAGGCTCAATCAATCAATCTTTACTCGTGAACACAGGTATTAAAATAAAGGTCTTTTGTTTACATAAGACCCCCCCCCTCGCGCCTTTATTACGTGGGACTTAAACATAACTGGTGAAAGGTGGGTGTACTATTAGGTACACCTCTGCCTACCCTTCGGTCATTACAGCCGTGATGTTGTAATGTTTTCTCCTAGCGTGGAAATGGGAAATGACATTAGATTCTTAAAAAATATAATAGGTTGAGCCATGGATTGGTAAAATAGTTACAAATAAAGTGCAGACGCAGTTTCGGACGTAGTTACAACAGATATTTCAGTAAGTTTTTGTAAATTGGTGGTCCAAAGCCTTATCCTCTTTTTAATGCTTTTTGTCAATCATTGTACACACGGCGGCACATGAAGCTGTACATTTCCATTATAACTTGGCCTCGCTTTGTATAGATTTCCTATACAATGAGAGATCCGCATAAACTGGTTTTGTATAGCTTGATTGGCCGTCGTGCGTACATGTGCGCTCTGTGGGTTCGATATACGCAAAGGCCATATAAAACGTCCTCAGAGTTCAGTACAACAAAACAAACAATCGCGCATCAAAGTATAGTTTGAAGTTTACAGTCCTCTTATTTTGATAAATCGTTAAAATTAATTAAGTGTTCCAAAACTTACTTTGGGACACATAGATGCATTGAACTAATACATATGTGCAGTTTGTACAAATAAACAACTCTCAAAAGTGTTAAATAAACAATCATAAAACATTGACTAAAGTGCAAATCATTGAGTGGTTCTTCGAAGATCACGGCTAGTGCACGGGAACATCGCAGTTCCGCGAGCCGCGTAAGGTCCATAACGGCGCGCTACGCCGGCCGGTGACACATCGTTATCGTGTTGGATAGAAACCTGTTTTGACATTTATGGACTCGTTTATGAAGCACGTCTAAGCACCAGAATCTGCATTTGTCGCATATTTGGATCAAAATATTACAAGTTAAGTAGTGACAAGTAAATCTTAATATATTTTAAATAAACATGTTACGCTCACCTGACACTAAAATTAAATGTTTTTCTGACACTGATTTGAATAGAACGCCTGGGCCGAGTGACGAGCAATACCGTAAACGCAAACAACCTGAATCGGAATTTACTGAGGCGATTAGTGCTTTATCACTTGATTTGAAAAATACTTTGAGCGAGTGGCGACTCGACATGGATGCGCGATTATCTATAATATCCGATAGCGTTGCCAATATAACAACAGAATTGGCAGCTCTAACACAAGTCACCACCGCAATAAAAAGCGATGTAAGTTTTCTCCGCTCAGAACAGCTGTCTATTAAGCAAAGCATTAAAAAACAAGACGAGAAACATAATGCACTGACACAAGAACTAGTCGAAATACGTAAGTCGGTTCAACATACCATGGACGAACAAACTGACATCCAGGAGCAAGTCGCTGATTTGAAAAGACATAGTAAAAATATGACGGACTTGCAAGTGACTATGGCTGGTCTAGTTGCTAAGATAGACAACATGGAACAAAATGCTCGGAGTTGCAATATTGAGTTGTGCAACGTGCCTGAAAGGCGAGGTGAAAATCTGGTCACCCTAATAGAAAACATCGGATCTAAAATAAATTTTAAAGTGACTCAGAAAGACGTAGTAGACGTACATCGCGTCCCCCATGCTCATGAACAAAGCGATAGACCCAAAAACATTATTGTGAAGTTTACTTCCCGAATACTCAGAGACAACATGCTCAGCGCCTGCAGATTATTTAAGAAACTAGACGCAGATTTGCTTGGGTTCTCAAACTCAAAACTACCTATTTACGTCCATGAGCATTTGACCCTGAAAAATAAGCAGTTGTTTCGGGAATGTCGTAATGCAGCCACCAAACATAACTTCAAGTTCGTGTGGGTCAAGAACGGCACCATTCTTGCTAGAGAAAAGGAAGGAGCGCGAGCATTCGCCATTAAATCTACACAGGACGTTGGTAAAATTAAACCCGCCTCGCCGGCAGCTGGGTTTCCAGTTTCTGATCATTGACACTGTCAACATACAGAACTTCAAATCGTACTTATCTGTTTTCATGTCTTTGTTTTGCCAAATCCAGTTATTTACTATTTCATCATTGTATTGTGTCTATCTTATTGATTGCTTTGCTTACGCTTACTTTTTTCTCTCAATGCTTTTCAAACTGCAACTACCCTTTGAGTTATTTTTACTTTATGTCTGTATGCTCAAGCTTTTGTTTCACGTGCCACTATATTGCCTATATTGCTTCGCTGTCGTGTTACGCAATTCACTTGTGGTCATGAAGGCTTTATTAATGTTTTACAATAATGTCCTACTTATTTGTAGTGTTTTCTTCAGTAATGGATGATCAGTCTCTTACTGTTTACTATCAGAACTGTAGGGGGGTCCGCACCAAACTGCATACTTTATACGTAAATATTTTGGCTAATTGCTACGACATTATTGTCCTAACGGAAACCTGGCTTACGCCGGAGATATCTGACGCCGAATTCATTGATGATCGCTATACTGTACACAGGTGCGACCGCGACCGTGTAACCACTGGTAAGAAGGAAGGAGGTGGAACCCTGGTAGCAATTCTCAAATCACTACGTGCGTTTAGAATCAACCCTGTTGCAGCTCTATATGCCGACATTGAATATGTTATTATTCAGATACCTAGCATAAAAAGGGGTAAATTGCATATGATTAGTGCAGCTTATGTACCACCAAAAACTCCGGAATCCGTCTATGATGCCTACTTTCAAATGTTGGATGCCTACCTTGACGATACTGACGTTGAACGGTTCTACCTGATCGGTGATTTCAATTTACCTGCTCTTGTTTGGGATACCAACGTCACTCCACCTTTGGTCAGGTCTGTGGAAATAACCCCCCTGTTGGTGGAGTTGTGAGTAATTTTCTGTACACACATAACGCTATCCAGTACAACACACATAAAAACATACGTAATAATATACTCGATCTCTTTATCAGTAACGGTGACTGCACTGTGTGCGAAACTAATGATCTTTTATTGCCTCCGGACCAATATCATCCCCCGTTTTATGGAATGATTCCCTTCCAGACACGAAACAGTAATATGAGACGTAATACAATTAAAAGATTTAACTATTTCAAGGCTAATTATGATGGTGTTAACCAAGATCTATCGGAAATAAACTGGGAATCTTCTCTACGTAACTGCTCTGTAGAAGAATCACTGGAGGTTTTCTACAATATAATTTTTAATGTTATCAAAACACGTATTCCTTTAACATCAGTAAAGTCATTGAAGTTCCCAGTTTGGTTCTCACCGGCTCTCATACATATATTCAGGAACAAGTGTAGAGCTTGGATAAAGTGGAAACAATATAAAAATTTGTCAGATTATGAACAGTTTTCGCTTTTTAGATCCCGATTTCGCGTTGAGTGCAAAAATTGTTATGACCGGTATATCAATACTGTTGAAGACAGTATTGAACTAAATGTCAATTATTTTTGGAAATTCATCGCGAACCGTAAGTCATCCAAAGGAATTCCCTCTACTGTGCGTTTCAAAAATCAATCTTCGAACAACCCTAATGAAATCTGCAATCTTTTCTCTGTATATTTTAAATCTGTCTATGAACCTTCCACTTTGTCAAATGATTTCTGCTCAAACGCAGATTGTTCTGAGGACTGTACTGCTGTGAACAATATTCAATTCTCAGTTCAGCAGGTATTAAGGCATCTGGAATCCTTAGATATCTCAAAAGGGCCTGGTCCCGATGCACTTCCTGCAATATTTCTCAGAAATACAGCTAAGAACATTTGCGTTCCTCTACAAATTATTTTTAATCGATCCCTGTCACAAGGAATCTTTCCTGATGCTTGGAAGCGAGCTAACGTAACACCGGTGCACAAGTCAGGTCCTGCAGATGACGTTGAGAACTATCGCCCAATATCAATATTGTCGACCTTATCGAAACTCTTTGAAAAGCTTGTACATAGTGTACTTTATCCGTTGCTACATAATGTTATTGTTACACAACAACACGGATTTGTTAAAAGAAGATCTACGGTAACAAATCTTGTAGCATATTCAGAATACATTTTTAATGACATGGATGCAGGTATTCAAGTAGATTCAGTCTATACTGATTTCCAGAAGGCGTTCGATAAGGTTGACCACGAGCTGCTATTGCGCAAAATTGCATTTAATGGTATACGTGGGAACCTGTTGAGGTGGTTTTCGTCGTATGTTTCCAAAAGGACGCAGCGCGTTGTGATTAATGGTTATCAATCATTTTCTATAGCCGTGACATCAGGTGTTCCTCAAGGATCGATTTTGGGACCCCTTCTATTTATTTTGTTCATTAACGATATAGGCAAATGTTTCCAAAATTCAAAATTTCTTTTATATGCAGATGACTTAAAAATATTCAGGCCGATTAAAAACACTAGCGATTGTCTTGCTTTGCAAAGTGACTTAAATAGACTGTCTGAATACTGCGTGCGTAATAAACTAAAACTTAGCGTGTCTAAATGTTGTTATTTGAACATCACCAAAAACAAAAACATCTTCAGATACCAGTACTCTCTAAATTATGTCATTTTAAATAGTTCGCGATCTGGGTGTCATTTTTGATGACAAGCTTCATCTTGATGTACTATGTACAAGCCTTGTTTACAATTGTATTTATGTAAATACAATTGTAAACAAGGCTTGGCGCATGTACGGATTTGTTATGCGATCAGCCACTGAATTCGTGCGCCCTCAAACCTACCTTTATCTATACAAGACCTTAATTAGATCTCAATTAGAGTATGCAGTTGCAGTGTGGAATCCCCTATACATTAAATATTCCAACTGCTTGGAAATGGTACAAAAGAAATATTTAAGAACTATGACTTATAGGTGCTTTCACTCTTCTGCGTCTTATGTCGATTTACTGAGAAAATATAATCTTCTAAGTCTTACTGGCCGGCGGATGTTTCTGGAGACCGTGCTCCTGTACGACCTCTGCAGAAACACTTACGACTGTTCTGATATATGCAACAGAATTTGTTATTTAGTTCCCAGAAGAATGCATTTGCGTGCAGTGCGCAAGCAACCGTTGTTTGCAGTGAGAGCATGTCGAACAATTGCTGGTGTTCGAGCACCGTTGCGACGTCTTGTTGACAATTATAATAAACACTTTCTTGACATCGATTTATTCTGTGCAGCACGTGGAAGATTCCGAAACTCGACTCACAAGGCAATCAAGGAATTAGACATCTTGTCCTTTTACTCATAGATTATTATGTTTCATAATCAATGCACTAACGTATTATTTAAAAGTTTAAAATCACTGTTTTTTGTTTTCATTCATATTTTTGTCACTTTTAACTTTTCTTTGAAGCGTGTTATTAATATTTTGTTTATATATTCTGTGAATAACGCCGCTGATTACATAATTGTTAATTTTAAGTTGTATGTCTCTACTATGCTTTAATATGAAATTGTTTGTTGTTCCAAATAAATAAAAAAAATAAATAAAAAAATAAAAAAACAATACTTTCAGGATGTTGTTTTAAAACATTACTGTAGCGCACCAGTAATGTATGCAGAAGCACGTACTGACGGTTTCAGTACCATCATCTGCCTAGGCTTTTCCCAACTATGTTGGGGTCAGCTTCCAGTCTAACCGGATGCAGCTGAATACCAGTATTTTACATGGAGCGACTGCCTATCTGTCCTCCACAACCCAGTTAGTACTGGGTAATACGATACCCCTTGGTAAGACTGGTTGTCAGACTTTTTGGGCCACTGAATACCTAACGACTGTCAAAGATCTACAAATGACACCCGGGATCAACGGCTTAACGTGCTTTCCGAGGCACGGAATAGAATAGGTCTTTATTTGCTTAGAATGTAGGTAGGTACTTAAATATAGGTTGTTAAATTATATAATAGGATCCTTGTACATTCTGCCTTAATATAGCATGCAAATGTAGTACATAGCAAAGGATATTACAAAAAATATCATTTAAGAAATCCTGCACAGAATAATAACATTAATTTGTCTACAAGTAAGTCTGTAAAACGTTTTTTAAATTTTTGTAGTGATAAGTTTTTAATTTGGGCCGGTATTTTATTAAAGATTACAGGAGCCATACAAATCACATTTTTTTTAATAAGCTAGTTTTAAATACGCCCGTGCACAATAGATTCTGGTATTGAGATCTCATAGCTGTATTTCGTTTTCTAGTTTCTACTAAAGTTGCAAATAAACATCGATTTGTTATTACAAATATTGCTAATTAAAGGAAGAAACTCTGCACGTAATAGTTGGTCACCCCTCCACAGACGGACCTAGGCAAGCGTGGCATAACCTGAAGATCGACCCGAGTGGCTGTTATTCATAGTCACGAGCATCACCTTAATACTCACGCAGACCGCAAAAACCCTGACTCACTTCAGACGCATAAAGAGTGTAAATAGACCCTTAAGGAAGCCAAAAGGCACTTGTTCTCCCCGTCTTTGCGATCTTTTGTTTGTTCTAGACCATACCTGGGAACCTTCTAGTTACGGGGATATTGGGGCTCAAACTTCCAACTTTTTCACAACTTTTTTTTTAAATACATGTTTTTAATGGATTCAAAATTATTATTACTTTTTTTTTCTATTTTCAGCAGTGGACGCCTTTCGGCTGAAATGATGATGATGATGTTTTATTTATACTTTAACCACCTACACGACTCCCGTACTATTCAATCCATCCATCAGCACAATGCTTTGAGTGCGTTCCATCGAGTCCTACCGTAAAACGTGATTATTCACCCCAAAAAAAAAGTGTTTTCCAGCAATATTTTTTGCGTAAAGTTACTTATTTTGATGTACAGAATGTTTGGTTGACGGCTTCGTGAAGGGTCTGTTTAAACCCTGTATATTGCATTTCCAAACTACCGTAATTTAGTCATACTTCGTAGGTACATGACCACTGCCTAATCCTAAGGCCGATCGAGGCTTAACTAAGATAAAGCAAAGCCAAGCTAACCTTAGCTATAATTAAAGTTAAGGTCACATGGCTTACTGGAGGTCACCGAAAGGCCTAAATTGTTAGTTAAACTGAAAGACCCTGTTGCTAGTTTGATGGACTTGCCTTAATGGTGGCGGTAAGCCTTTGCGCTACAAATAGAAATGCTAATTAGTATTTCGGGAAAGGTCAATATTCTCGTGGCTAACAATAACAGTCGGATCGATCTTTAGGTTAAGCCATGCTTGTCTAGGTTGGTCTGTGGATGAGTGACCACCCATTACATATCGCGTTTCCTACGTGCCTCAGAAAGCACGTTAAGCCGTTGGTCCCGACTGCTATTTGCTGATCTTTGACAGTCGCTATACGCGCGGTAGTCAGTGACTCAAAAAGTCTGACAACCAGTCTTAACTAGGGGTATCGTATTACCTAGTACTAACTGGGTTGTGGAGGTCAGATAGGCAGTCGCTCCATGTAAAATACTGGTATTCAGCTGCATCCGGTTAGACGGGGAGCCAACCCTAACATAGTTGGGAAAAGGCTAGGTAGGTGATGAAAGGTTCATTATATATGATCGACTAGGCGACACCTTCATTTAATTGATTGGCTGTGGCTCTGCGATTCTCGGGTTCGATTTCCGCACGCAACAAATATTTGTATGAACTACAGGTAGTTTTTCTGGGTCTGGCTGTTTGTGTATGTGAGTTTAAATATTTGTAAACGCGCCCTCGATACAGAAGAAATTGTGAAATAGTGTGGGGCAACGTTTTTAAAACAAAATAAAATGAACGAGCGCGAATTTCCTCTAATAAATGAAAAAAAAACACGTAAATCGGAACAGTTATAACGAAGAAATCGATGAACATCACTTTAAAAATAAAATACAGCCAAACATAGAACCTCCATTTTTGAAGTCGGTTAAAAAATTGAAGACATGTCAACACGTATTGGGCCCGCTTGGCCCATTCCCTAGACACAGAGGAAGTATGTGTCCTACTAGGAACATGCATGCAATGCATTTTGCAATATTAGATGATTATGCTATTATGATATACGCTATTTTGGCACAACATTCAAGTGTCGCCTATACCTGTGGCTTTACATCGAAAACGAATATTTTATTTTGTCATGTACTTTAAACGTTCGAGGAAAACAGACGGCATGACGAGCATACACAATGACAAAAAATATAAATAAACTATAAACATACAACGCATTACAAATATTTATGCAGGATGAATTTGAATAAATGCGACAAAAAAAAATGGGAGCTTCAGTTTCAGTAACATAGTAATTATAAACTGTTTTTTCTACAATCTAAATCGTTAAAAAAAAATCACGCGATTATCGTTTTCAAAAGGTCCGTTGATGTTATTATCTTTATTTAAGTACGAATTATCGGTATTCCAGCAAAATATTTAATATGCAAAATAAATAAGAAAAATTAAAGTATCAAAAAACCTCGTCCGACTCATCGCAATACTCAATAATCGACGTTGCCGGTCATAGCGGTCATTTACCTAATTTTGCCTATTTTCTGGTGTAAGACTGATCAATTATTTTTTAATTTTACATTTGATATTTTTTACATTTTCTTGACAACACGTATTACTGTATATTTAAATTTGTCGCATCTATTCAATTTCACCCTGTATATAAGATATGTCATAATTTATTCCGTTAGACTCGTACATCATGTGGGCAGATGATGGGTTTCGTGCTATAATAACACACTGGTGATGCACTGTTTCTAGCAAACTAACAAATTGCTTGATATTACAACTTAACAAAATAACACGGGGCACAATGAATCGGGTACAGTTCCAAGACGTCTCAACTTAGACATTGACTGTCGCCCTCCCTCGTGTTAAACATCAGGGCTCTGTAGAAGCACGCTGTATTGTAAGTAAACTGGTAAGTAGGTCCCGTGATGTCACCACTGCACACAGGCGCGTTTTACAATTATTTGTATGTCCGTACTAACGACCGGATCCGACATATAAATACAACAGGACGGAACAAAAAATTTGCACGCTTGCATGTCGTGACTGCCACAAGCAGGTTACCATTCAGCATGAAGCTGTGCTAAAGGGGCCCACGGCACAGCGCTGGTTTTCAGTGGTCACCCGTGAAATAATCAAAGGTCATAGTGCAATTCTAGATTGTACCATTCATCATCTGCATAGCCTTTTCCCATGAATGTTGGGGTCGGCCTCCAGACTAACCGGATGCAGCTGAATATCAGTATTCTACAAGGAGCGACTGCCCATCTGACCGCCAAAACCCAGTTAGTACTGGGTAGTACGATGCCCCTTGGTAAGACTGTAACGACTGTCAAAGATCTGAAAGAGAAATGACAGCCGGGACCAAAGTACTTTCCGAGGCACGGGGGAAACTCGGTATGTAATGGGCGGTTACCCATCCACGGGCCAACCTAGGCAAGCGCGGCTTAACCTTAAGATCGACCCGAGCAGCTGTGATTATTTAGCCACGAGCTCCTCCAGGTTGTACCATTGCCAAGAGATAAATGTGAACCATACCTGACCCCAAGCTCATTAAAAATGTGGGTAGTACCAGCGAAGTGTATCGCAATTAGCGTTGCGGTGAGATCGAACGATCCTGCCGGTGTGTGGAAGGCTTAACGAGTAATCAGTTTTCAGGGAAATTATGTTCTGAACATCCTAGATGAGTGTACACTTTAATCTCTACTGTACCCAATTAAATTCGGCTTTGGGTTACGGATCAATTTTGTTGAAAGGCTAAAATTTTCTCATCATTTATTGTTAATATAGGGACTAGCTTTACTCCCGACTTCTTTCACGTGTATTTTATTTTAAGTTTGACAGTCTCGTTGGTCTAGTGGTCGCAAACGCGACTGCTGAGCATGAGGTTTTGGGTTCGATTCCCAGGTTGGGCAAAGTGTTATTGTTCCTGGAGTTTGGATTTGTGCCTGGTTGATTGCAATACGCTCGCCCTCTCTTATATGGGACTTAAGCATGAGTTACGAAATGTGGGGGTACTATTAGGTACGCCTCTGCCTAACCCGTCGGGGATAAAGAAAGAAAAAAGAAAGAAAGAAAATATATTTATTTGCCGCAGGTACATGACGTGCATCACACAAAATTACAAAAAAATAAATAAATAACAAAACACAAATAAATACAACAGGACGGAACAAAAAAGAGAAAAAAAAAAAAAACAACAATAACAAGCGATAACAAGCGTGGTGTTATGTTATGTCTGAACTGAAACTGAATTTTGCCTACATTTTTTGTTTAGTTTTAAGTTTTTTTATCTTGTATTTATTTTTTTTCACTTGTGGTATGTGCCAAATAAATGTATTTTCTTTCTTTTCATAACTATGAAAGGGTCAAGTCTAAATGGATGCAGCTGAGTATCAGTAAGCAAAATGACAACAACATAACTCAAATAAACACACTCAAATAATTATGAGCGCTTATACGAACAGAACAAAAGAAGGACAAGAGAAAACCCTCCACAATCATACGTACCATAAAAGATAAAATATCTAAAGGTTAACATTACGGGTTAATCCTCTTCAAAGAGCAGAAAAAGACGTACTTACCATGATCATCCCTTAACCTAACCTCATAATATAAAGCCAAACAACTTCAAAGCAAATAAAAGAAGACATTACCGACTCTTATTTAGAATTTTAATCAGTGCTTTTACAACTCAGAAAACCTCACTAATTAGCAGCGACGGAACCAAAAAAGAATAAAAACCAAAAGCTTTTGTGATAAAAAGTTTTTTTTTAATCCACCCTAGATATTTCGCGCTCATTAAGTCTATCCCTCTTTTAACGAGGAAAATGATTGTCAGCGTAATAAAGATCAGGCGTCGATTTTTGTGAAAATGAAACAAAATGGAGGGAACTTTGACATTTTTTAGGGTTCCGTACCAAAAGATACTATCGGGACCCTTTTACACCTATTAAGAACGTCCATCCATCTGTCACAGGGCTGTATCTTACAGAGTTGCACCGCATCTGGTAGCACGGAATCGCATTTTTCCATCTTCATTATCGTGTGTTTAGTGCCTCACCTGATGTCAGAGTTGCTATGCCGCCTATGAGCCTCTAACTTGGCTTTACATGGCGTCAAGAAATATCTCTCAGGCATGCTGGTTTCCTCAAGTTGTTTTTCTTCACCGAAGTAAGTGGCATCCTGCAATACGCACATGAAAACCGACAAATAAAAACGTGCGTGCCCTGGGTTGGAACTCGAGACCTCATAGGTCACGAGTGGGCGGAGACCACCACGGTGGTGGTGGTCGTCGGACTGCCAAGTCATACTTGGCAGACCGATGTTCACACCACTAGGCTATCACTACTATTACTGCTGTTAAATAATGAAAGCGTTTTTTGTCCTATCTTAATAATTTCGTTTTTTAAACACTGTTGTACGGTGGTACGGAACCTTTCCTGTTCGCACTTGGCCGGTTTTTCCCGATTACAATTTCGCAGGAAACAGGTAGACGAGAGTATAACGATGCTTTGACAATGATAGAGGTGCTACTTTTAGAATTTTTGCGCTGAAAAATCGTTATGAATTTTTGTGTATTCAAAAATCAAGAGTCCTGACCACCGGTAGTTCGGACCTTGTTCTGGATGCTGATGGGCTAGAATTTTTCATATTTTTAAAGGTTTTTTATATAGTTTTATATTAAAATATTTAAAAATGTAATTAATATGTGTAAAAACAAATAAATAAAATAAAACAAAAAACTATAAGTTTAGAAATATACATATTTCTAAACTTATAGTTTTTTTGTATTCTTTTCTTTATTAAATACAAAAGAAATGTGTAAAAATGAATAAACGAAATGTCAATAATACCTACTCATTATATAATAATAGCTGCTTGAAGGAGTCTGCCCACTACACCGTATCATACCGTGTCCGTGCTATGAACGTATCAGGCAAAAAAATATCCTTTGTATAGAAAAGTATGAGACTAGACCGTTCGGACGTCGAACAACACAGTCGCATGCCATGCACGTAACGTATCGGCACCGGCAAAATATTCTCGCCGTAAATTTTTGACGTTTGCCGGATACGTTCATAGCACGGTATAGTTGGCAGTCTCCTTTACTCAAAATAATCGCTTCGAAGTTCTTCGACTGACAATATTCTATAACTGTGACGATCTGATATTTGCGGGGCAAACATGGCCAGAGATTGCACAGGATAGAATTTTGGAAGGAGAAAGGGGAGGCATTTGCACAGCAGTGGGACAAGGCTTACAAAAAAAACTATATCTCGTTTCTAATTATATAATTTTGGAATTAATGTACCTACAGATTACTAAAGAGCAAGTTGTGATATGCTCAGTGGCTAAGTATAGCAGCAAACAAATAAAAAACAAACAAACAAATTGATAAAACAAACAAACAAAAAAAATAACAATTAACAAATTGAATATTAAATTTTTCTATCAGTAGATAGGATTAATATTCAATTTGTTCTTAAACCACAGAATTTGAAAATTAAAAAAGTTGATAAAAAAAAAACATGAACATAAGAGTTCCGATTTGAATAAACCACTTATCATTTTAAAATTAAAATATGGAAATAAAAACTCATTACAACTATCATTTGAAAACGCGAGTAAAATGCCAAAGTGGAGCATAAAGGCGCAAACCCACCGCGGTGCACGCTGTGCACGGGCACGCGGCGCATTTTAACTGCGTGGATTAATTTCTTTGACAACGTGAGTCTACGTTTCCACAGCAGTACACGCTACACACCCACAACAAAGTACAACTGTAGAGTGCGTGGCTCACTGCAGGATAGTCGTGGGTTAATATTCGTGTATAGCGTGTACCGCGTGCACAGCGTGCATGTCGTTGACAGCGTTGAGCTATGTGACCACTTTTTTCGAGCAAGCCACGCATGTGCACATGACGTCATTTGATGCATAGCTTGTCCATGTTTTTCAGTGGACACAATCACATACATTTTCTTGCAAAGCGAAGCTTACATACTTGCGTAGCTTATCCGTGAGCCGCAGTAGGTTTGCGCCTTTATTAACTCATCGCAAACGTTTCGCTGTCACAAAAAGAACGAGCATTTACTGAGTTAATTTCTCATACATCAAAATGAGATAATATGTATTTGAATTTAAAGGTAGCCATGTATAACACGACTTTCATACCTAGATTTTTTTTGATTTCGAGAATATTTATTTTATATTGGCCGAGCGATTGACTGCTGCGCTGCCTGTCGCGGGTTCGATTCCCGCAAGGAACAAATATTTGTATGAGCTACATGTAGTTGTTCTGGGTCTGGCTGTTTGTGTATCTGAGTTTAAATGTTCATAAATGCACCCACGATACAGAAGGAATTCCTAGTATGGGGCAACGTTTTTTAAGATAAACAAAACGTTCTTCTTATAAGTGTTTGTGTATTCTTATATACAACGCAATATTGCTTTTTCTAATGACGGATTTTAACGCGGTTTTCACCATAACCTAGAAAACAAAAAAAACAAAAAATTCGTTGAAGATGACACGCACCAAAAAAAAATAGCACAAAAGAACAAGTTGGAAAATATGCTTCACATTCACGAAAAAGAGAATTAATTCCAGAAAGTGGATATTATGTTAATATTTTCCAGTTCAAATCACAAAGTTTAATCAAGTCATAAAAATTGTGAAGCAGAGGCGTGTCGCTAGTTTAAAAATCTTGATGCTTTATTGTTTTTTATCGACGTTCGAAAAAATGAATGCAGAGTTCATGTTTTAATTAATTTACGCAACATACATTTTTCACACAGTTATTTTCCTTTGCTACATTTTCGAAACAGTATTTTTTTTGCCAAACAATTTTTGTTTGTTACTTTTACGTTTCAAAAATATTATTTTTAAGTGAGGCAATGATGATTGCAAATGCGTTCAGAAATTTAAAGAGCTCCCAATTGTTTATTTTCTGCGAACGTAAATGATAAATGATGTTTATTTTGCAAATAGGTTTTTACAAACACTTTTACACGTGTTTTTTTTTTTAAAAGAACTAGTTGGCGCCGGTGTTTCGTACCTGACTACTCTGAGAAGAAACAGCCGAAACAAAGTCAGAGGTGAACAGAAACGAACGTAAAAGAGATTTTCATATTTTTATTATGCTCCCAATTTTATATCGGATAGGAAACTAAAATAATGGGATAAAAGCCATGAACTATAAAATAAATTCATAACTTTATTAAACTATTTATTTCTAATAAGTACATTATATACAGACTAAAAAGAACTAAAGTAATGATTAAAATAAGACTAAAAGTAAGAAAATAGAAACATCTAAACAACGACGACAATAGGACACTTAGGCGTCAAAGTATTCCTCCGCATCGCTGTCATCTGGAATCGTGCCCAGATTAAACTTGTAAAAAAAAACATATGAGACACGTCTAGTTTACTTCAAAATATTTTTAATACTTTTTCAACCCTCTCTTACCAAGAATACCCGAGAGAAACCTACAATTCCTCTTCCCTCCAGCTCTAAGAGTATTAAATGTAGTTCTCAAAATACCCCTAACAAGTCACCCTGTCGGTTATTCAATGGGCAGCCTTACTCGCTTCTGAAGCAAGATTGTAAGACGTTACTCGTAAAGTGCTCTACGTAGTCACCAGGTGAAACTAAATTACTGAAGTCTACTTCAAATGTATTTTGCTAAAGGTAAAAGATACACTATTTTAGGTCGAAAACTTTGTTGCAACTGTTCTGCTAAAAGATTCCATGGAATGGCAATGTACGGGCGTTGGTTTTAAGTGGTTACTGCTACTTGCTTTTTAATATGTATGTACTTGCGATCTTCTTAGGACAGTACGCTGCTTTGAAACGGATTTGGGATTTTTATCCCAAACTCGTTTCAAACCAGCCTGCCTGGAGTATGACTGTCATCAAAGGTCTGACGATGGAGACGGAAGGCAGTTGCAAGAGGTCAGCAAAAGCTTACAGCAGCTTTATCGTGTCTCAGCTCATTTCATGCTCCTTGATGAGAACTTTCGACCTAACTGGATTATGATGTTATCGAGCGTCTAAGGATGTAGACGTAAGGCTGTCGAGGGAAGCCCTTATTTGGGAAAAACATAAATAGAATACTTTAGCGATTAATTTAATTATTTCCGAGAAATTAAATAGTTACCTATTTGAATCTTTACTAATATTATAAAGCTGAAGAGTTTGTTTGTTGGTTGGTTTGGTTGATAGCGCTAATTTCAGGAACTTCTGGTTCGAATTGAAAAATTGTTTTAATTTGGGATAGCCTATTTATCGAGGAAGGCTATAGATTATATAACATCACGCTATAACCAATAGGAGCGGATCATCAATAAAAAAATTACAAAAACGGGTAAAATTTATTCCTTTTGAGAGCTTCCGTTGTGTGCACTGTGTAAACGGTTAATATTACGCAACATTCATATATGAAGGAATTGACCTTTGAATTTGACTTTTTTCTATAGTAATTAATTTTTTTCAAAAATAATGCTTTATTTGCGAAGGTGTTTTTGTAAACATGGTATTTATCCTTATCCAAATAAATACGTTATTCATAACAAGTATTTCATTTTCAACGAAATTGCTCTTACATTATTTGATTTCAATGAATATCTTAGGAGATATCACAGTTTTAAAAAAAACTCCGCAGCATAATAATGATCAGGTACCGCACGCACATTTTAATTATGCGCAATGATGTGTGTGATGTGCTTCTTTAGATTTGTACTATAGGTGCCTACGACCCACTCTCTCTAACCCTCTCTCTCTCTTATGTGACGCAGATGAAGTTGCGCGGATCAGCTGTTGTTCTACAAAGAGCATGTTTAATTAACTTAATATATATTGTAGTTTTTTTTTTAAATTCAATTTTGTATTCCTAATTCGAACACGTGACACCCTGTACACGGATCCTATTATATAATTTAACAACTTATCTATACATTCTAAGCAAATAAAGAACTATTCAAATCTAAAGTAACTTTAGTTTCCACAAAAACCGGAACCGCTTATTACGATACTATCAAATTATTTAACAGTCTAAACTTTGTTAGTAAACTTCGTCGACCCACTCCATTCCCTACTCGAGAACTTCCGCGGTCGAACACAAAACTTTCGATCTAAAATAAATATTAAAAACAACTCTAAAGCCATTAATTTAAACTCTAAACTACAACTGTTCTGGCTTAATAGGCGCCTACAGCTTTTGTTTGAGCATTGTAAAGGCTATTAACGCTGAATTGTGACTGGAAACCCACGTAAAATCTATCATTTGTATAGAAAACGGGTCAAATAACACGGTCTAATAATATTTAAATATATCAGTAATGTTGACCTATGTTTGTCTCTGCATCACTCAAAGGTTGATTAGTGGAAAATGCCTGCGGCATTCAGTCCGCCTCTGTACTTTGTGGTTGAAGTGTTAAATAAATAATGGTAATAAAAATATTATACTTTAAAAAACAAGCTTTGTGTGTGTATGTTTTCAAAAATAAATCTTTGGGAGTCCGCCATCTTTGGGAGTCGCAACTTTGGGAGACCGCCATATTGTAATTGGAATGAAGTCATTTAGCTAGCCATGCATTGTCATCCAAACTAAAAATGTATGCAAAACTTCAGCTCAATGGAAAACCTAACAAATTTAGACAGTTCTTTAGCTACAGGTGAAGCTAATAAAAGCGTGTCAAAATAGTGGTTCATAACAAAATGTCACGCAAATGACAAGCAAGCATGGTGTCTTTGACTAAGACATCATCATCATCATTCTCTTGCCCTTATCCCAATTCATTTGGGGTCGGCGCAGCGTCTTTGACTAAGACATTAGTAACATTTCCACTCTAAAATGTGTACTGTAAATATTGTCTTCTTTCAGGTTTAGAACATATTATTAAATACTAGAGCCTGTTACCCACCTTTGTCCGCATGAAATTTATTCTAAAAATATTACTTCTCTATTTCAATCGGATTTTGTTAACAATTTTATGGGATTTCTTTTTTTTTGCACAGATCTTTAATATTTTTTCTAAGTTCTAAGTGACTCCTTATAACATCAGCTATCTGCCAGAAAAAGTCCCGTCAAAATCGGTAGAGCCGTTTCAGAGATTAGCCGGAACAAACAGACAGGCAGACAGACAAATGTATTTTTGTAATAAGTACCGTATATACTTTCAAGTGCATTGCAAACAGACACTTATGTCACGATATTTTCCTGTAGCTAGATTAATGAACATCAGATTTTATACTAATCATTTAAATGAACCTAGTCTACGTACTAGTCTACTACTTATTAATATACTACAAGTCTATAAATCTGACAGAGTCAAAACAAACTAAGAACATTTCAAACTGGTCTAACTACCGTAGGCGGTAAAGTCCAACCACATGTACATGAGAAATTTAATGTTCGCGAGACTCAACCCACGCAAGTGTCACCCTTGATTAGACCGTTATTGTATCCTAAGTATTTAATTGAATTCTAGCAATTAGGCCCGTCTGTAATTATTCAAGTTAGTGTCTTCATGGAAGGAAACTTTGACGTCTCATGTTTTTGAAAGTCTTTGAAACAACTTCAGAGAGAGAAGAAGGCGCTGAAGTCGGTTTGACCGTAATTCTCCGACTCACAGTAAAAGCCGAGGGTCGATCTTTTGTCAAGCCGTGTTTGTCTAGGTTGGTCTGTGGACGCGTGACCACTCATTACATACTGAGTTTCCTCCGTGCCTCGGAAAGCACGTTAAGCCGTTGGTCCCGGCTGTCATTTGTAGATCTTTGACAGTCGTTAGGTAGTCAGTGGCCCAAAAAGTCTTACAACCAGTCTTACGAAGGGGTATCGTATTACCCAGTACTAACTGGGTTGTGGAGGTCAGATGGGCAGTCGCTCCATGTAAAATACTGGTATTCAGCTGCATCCGGTTAGACTGGAAGCCGACCCCAACATATTTGGGAAAAGGCTAGGCAGATGATGACAGTAAAAGCCAGGTTATTGAGGTTTTCCATCTGGGATTTGTGCCCGGTTGATGATAATAGGCTCGCCCCCTATTATATGGGACTTAAACATAACTGGAGAAATGTGGTGTACACTAATCAGTACACCTCTGCCTAACCCTTTGGGGATTGCAGGCGTGATGCTTATGTTGTTGACGTTGTCTTAAAGATTTTTTTTAATATATCCGCAATGATGAAGTTTGCTAAATTAATTTGCAACGAGCCATCATAATCATGATAATCTACCTAGCTTTTCCCAACTTTGCTGGAGTTGGCTTCCAGTCTAACCAGATACAGCTGAAGTTATACTTCCACAACCTGGTTACCGGGTAATACGATACTCCTTCGTAAGGGTGCTTACGTAAAGAGGCAGGTTTCCGGTACAGACAAATCTGTGCGGGTCGGTACCGATCGGCGCAGGGTTAGCATAAAGAAACCTGTTTCTTTATAAGTGAGCTCATAAGATAACATAGAAATTAATACCTGCACCGATCGGTACCGACCCGCCCGTACCGGAAACCTGTTTGTTTATGTAAGTACCCTAAGACTGACTGTCAGACTTTCGGGCCACTGACTACCTGTAACGATTGTCAAAGATCTAAAATTACAGGAGGGACCAAAAGTGTTAACGTGCTTTCCGAAGCACAGAGGGAACTGTGTATGTAATAGATGGTCACCCATCCACGGACCGACCTTGGCTGCTTTACGACCCGTGCGGCTGTTATTTATAAGATACGCGCTCCTCTTTGATCCTTTTTATTATAATTACACCAAAAATCATACAGATAAAGTTGTTCCCTCCATCTTCGGCAAGGAAAGTGTTCGCTTGTTGTGCAAGTCATACCCCGCGGCGATGCCGGCGCGATCCCTTAATTAACTGCTTGAAGTCTCGTTACACTTAGATCATACCAACTAATCTAATTAGAGGAAGTTTGTTTGTGTTCGCTGGGTTTCTTGTCGTTGTATTTTAAAAAGATTTTTTAATACAACAGCAATAATACAGGGTGTAAACAGACCCTTCACATAGCCGTCAACCAAGCATTCTGTACATCAAACTAAGTAACTTTACGCAAAAATTATTGCTGGGAATCGATTTTTTTTTTTGGGTGAAATACGTTTTACGGTAGGATTCGATGGAAAGCACTCAAAGCATTGTGCTGATGGATGGATTGCATAGTACGGGGGTCGTGGAGGTGTGTAAAGTAAAAATCTTATATTAAAAACATGTGTTTTAAAAAAAAGTTGGAACTTTGACCCCCTATATCTTCGTAAACCGGAACCTCCTAGGGTTCCCAGGTATGGTCTAGAACAAAAAAATGATCGCAAAGACGGAGAGAACAAGTGCCTTTCGGCTAAGGGTCTATTTACACTCTTTATATAATCATTTTATTACATCCATATAAATTGTTAGTAACGTGAACTTAAAAACTATGTTAGTAAAACACGTAGGTTTGACAGGCAATGCATAAACGGGCAATCTAATTTCCCCGCAATGACATTCAGGAGACTGTTTGAGCTCCGGACCCTCTGTAGCAGCGACGCGTCACGCTTATGTCTGAAAGCTAAGAAGCCATCAGTGTGCCTATCAGCAAACTTTCCCGACGCACTACAGAAGCGTGGCAGCCCCAGCACTATCCTGAATGCATTGTTATGTTAAACTCGAAGAGCATTCATGGCTTTCTGCGTAGCTTGTCCAGAGGTTGCACGTGTATAATGTCTGACAATATGCTTTAAAAAGCGTCACTTTCAACTCACACGTAGATCTAGCAAACCTAGGGACAAGCAACAAGCATGTTGCATCGAACCGCCAATGCTCTTTGCTCAATTTCTACATCCCGGTCATCGGTCAGCAAGGAAGGGGCAAAAATTTTTTGAAAAAATTTTTTGTTTCTATTTAGACATCTTTTATATTCATAGACAACACTGTTGATTATAGAACCTTGCAACTTTGAGCCAGAGCTCCGTATGTAACGATGGTCAACACTAGCAAAGGATTTTTGTAATTAAATTTATCACCTAAAAAGTTTAAATGGAGTATGAAAATTTGTGTGGAAATTCAGCATTTTTGCCAATGGACAATTCCATCGCGTAAATACAGTTTGACATTGGCCATCTTCAGCACAAACGTCTTAGGGATGTAATGGTGTCACTCTCCGCATGTTCCAAATTCGAAAATACACAAGTCGTTTCCCTAAAACCCTCTCTTCTTCTGAAACTACTAGCACTGCCTCGTTGGTCTAGTGGGTGCAAGCGCGGTCCTGGGTTCGACGCCCAGGTCGGGCAAAGTGATATTCGGTTTTCTCATCAATAATTTCTCAGTAGCTGTCACTGAGTCTAGGTTTGTGTCCGGCTGATGGCAATAGGCATGCACCCTCTTGCATGGAACTTAAAACATAACTGGCAAAATGTGGATGTACGAATTGGTACACACCTCTGGCTAACCCTTCAGGGATTATAGGCGTGATGTTGTGTTATGTAGCTGAAACTATTGTCACAGCAGGAGTTGTTCACTACACTGACGTCACGGTGCTCCTGAAAGAAAGAAAAGAAGAATAAAGTATATTTGACATCAGTTCATCAAACACACAGAATAAAGCTGTGTGCCTCACGGCTGCACCAAAAGGTGTTGCTGTCTGACGCTGGTCTTCCAATGAACCTTTGGGGGGTAAGTGACGGAACAACAAGCAACCAAGATCAAGAAAAAAATTAAGAAATCTCAAATCTCTCTCTCTTGATCAAATCTCCTGATCAAGTATCTAAATCCGGGTAGCCTGTATGCAACACACCGCTAACAATATGCCTCGTAATACCGTACTATGAAAATCTTATTACGTCCCACCACGTTCCGCGTTATATCACGTTTTGCATACATTGTCTATGCAACGCATGAACGGGCTACGCATCGCCCGGAATTACTGATCCCTGCTTTACTAAAATATTAGCACTCTGTCCATATTGTGGGGTTTCGTCAGGCGGTTAGATTTTTTAGAGTTTTCCATCAGGAATTTCTAAGTACCAGCCATGGAGTCTGGATTTGTGCCCGGTTGGTGCGCTTCCCTGTTGCGCAGGGTGTGGAGCAGCACCAACAGTATCTTAAGCATGATTGCCAGTCGCCTGGACTGTGTTTATGTGCGTCGCTGTTGTGCTATCACTCATGGGTTGTCGCAGCTGTGCTCCACCGTTATTTCTTGTGTTGTTTTGTTTTTATGAGTGCTTACTAACATAGTTGTAAGTTTTACTAACAGTTTTTGAGTCATGGATACTCGAATGAAGAGAAATTTTATTCTATTCTAATAGGCTCGCTGCCTATTAAATGGGACTTTAACACAACTGGCGAAATGTGGGTGCACTATTAGGTACGCCTCTGCCTAACCCTTTGGGGGATTACAGGCATGATGTTATGTTATGTTTTATTTTGTGCTGCTTTATCAATGTATTCTGTTCCTAACATAAGGCTAGGGGGATTAGGCAATCACTTCAAAACCTTTGGTTTTCTGCAAGAACTTTTAACAGGATTGACATATATATTATTTGTAACTTAAGTCAGTCCAATAAATTTTTAGGGTTCCGTATCTCAGTCAGCAAAATAGGAACCCTTATAGGAACACTTTGTTGTCCGTCTGTCTGTCTGTCGGTCTGTCGGTCTGTCAATGCCCTTTTTTCTCAGGAACGCGTAGAGGTATCAAGCTCAAATTAATATCAAATACTCAAGTCTACGACTCTTTAGAGCAGTGAAAACATCAAACTTGTAAGTCAACGCGATCAAAAGATATGACCATACATGTCGCATATTTTGCGATATCACAAAGGAAAGGGTACCGTTGACCTCGAATCATGAAATTTGGCAATAAGCAATGTCTTACAACACATCTAAAGAAAAAAGAGTGAACATCGTAAATATGTAGTTTAATAACAAAATATCTACAAGTTTATCCGGAACTCGTGGTACGCGAGACCAACTCGCACTTGACCGGTTTTTACACACTTAACTATCTCCAAATACGCGAGGACAGTGAAATACCGGTGCCCGATATGTCAAGTAAACTGCACTCGCGGCTAGATCTCATAAATTTGTACCGGGGAAAAAAACTTTTTATCAGATTCCACTTACTCTCTGATATAAGCCATTTTTGACTGCCTGCACATAAACATGGATAACCTTGTTCTTTTCCTAAAATAGTTAGAATCACCGTCCAGTCAAAGGATCTGCCTAGCCTTTTCCCAACTGTTGAGGTCGGCTTCCAGTCTAACCGTATACAACTGAATACCAGTATTTTACATGGAGCGACTTCCTATCTGACCTCCACAAGCCAGTTAGAACCGGGTAATAAGATACCCCTTGGTAAGACTGGTTGTCAGACTGTTTGGGCCACTGACTACCTAACGACTGTCAAATGATAAATCCAGTCAAAGGGTAAACTTCTAAATAAATATGTTTTAGTCAAACTTCGAAGCGCCGGCGCTTCCAGGTTTGGCTTGTAAAATCTCAGGTTTGACAAGAAGTCTTAGTCAAAGTCCCAACCAATAGTGATGTGGCCTTGGACCAACGAATTTATGTCTAATCCTAGGAGAGACCAACTTGGACAGTCCATCGCCGAAACTCAATACGATCAAATCGGGCCAATAAGTAAACTTTACCTAAAGTACAAGGTAAATAGCAATATTTTGAAATAAGGCGTTTTCGTTCTATTTCTGTTTAAGGGTTTAATTTCAAATTCAAATTCTTTATTGCGAACTAAGTGTACAGTATTTTGACCATGGTAACAATAGGTAGGTTCTTAGAACTTAGTTGCCTGTTAAGGCATTGCAATTTAAATCGTTTTAAAAATAATATACATACTTAGTATTACAATTAACATTATATTATATCAATTAACATTATTCCAACATTTTTTATATTAATCATTCTCTTCTTATTTTAATATTAAATAATTACTTTTCTCCAAGGAATTCTTTTATAGAGTAAAATGCCTTTTTAATCAAGAAGTCTTTTAACTTTCTTTTAAAAATACCAATTAAATGGATGCTCTTAATGTCTATGGGTAACTTATTATATATTTTTATGCCCATACAAAAAATACTATTGCTATGTAGTGCAGTGTGGGATGTTTTATTACGTAGTGTATTTCTGAGTCTACTGCTTTTTAATGTGTCATAGCTACGCACGAATGAAGTCATTTAGCTAGCCATGCATTGTCATCCAAACTAAAAATGTATGCAAAACTTCAGCTCAATGGAAAACCTAACAAATTTAGACAGTTCTTTAGCTACAGGTGAAGCTAATTAAAGCGTGTCAAAATAGTGGTTCATAACAAAATGTCACGCAAATGACAAGCAAGCATGGCGTCTTTGACTAAGACATTAGTAACATTTCCACTCTAAAATGTGTACTGTAAATATTGTCTTCTTTCAGGTTTAGAACATATTATTAAATACTAGAGCCTGTTACCCACCTTTGTCCGCATGAAATTTATTCTAAAACTATTACTTCTCTATTTCAATCGGATTTTGTTAACAATTTTATGGGATTTCTTTTTTTTTGCACAGATCTTTAATATTTTTTCTAAGTTCTAAGTGACTCCTTATAACATCAGCTATCTGCCAGAAAAAGTCCCGTCAAAATCGGTAGAGCCGTTTCAGAGATTAGCCGGAACAAACAGACAGGCAGACAGACAAATGTATTTTTGTAATAAGTACCGTATATACTTTCAAGTGCATTGCAAACAGACACTTATGCCACGATATTTTCCTGCAGCTAAATGAATGACCATCAGATTTTATACTAATCATTTAAATGAACCTAGTCTACGTACTAGTCTACTACTTAATAATATACTACAAGTCTATAAATCTGACAGAGTCAAAACAAACTAAGAACATTTCAAACTGTTCTAACTACCGTAGGCGGTAACGTCCAACCACATATACATGAGAAATTTAATGTTCGCGAGACTCAACCCACGCAAGTGTCACCCCCCATTAGACTGTTATTGTATCCTAAGTATTTAATTGAATTCTAGCAATTAGGCCCGTCTGTAATTATTCAAGTTAGTGTCTTCATGGAAGGAAACTTTGACGTCTCATGTTCTTGTCTTTGAAACAACTTCAGAGAGAGAAGAAGGCGCTGAAGTCGGTTTGACCGTAATTCTCCGACTCACAGTAAAAGCCGAGGGTCGATCTTTTGTCAAGCCGTGTTTGTCTAGGTTGGTCTGTGGATGCGTGACCACTCATTCAACATGATGCTGTGCTATTGACCCATAACACAGCAAAGTTTTTAGCGGTCATTCGTGAAAAAACGTACGGAAGCCAAGACAGCATAAATATTTGATTACTTGAATAAGAAAATAGCGAAGAGCTCGTGGCTAAATAATAACAGCCGCTCGGGTCGATCTTTAGGTTAAGCCATGCTTGCCTAGGTTGGTCTGCGGATGGGTGATCACCTATTACATACCAAGTTTCCTCCGTGCCTCGGAAAGCACGTTAAGCAGTTGGTCCCGGCTGTCATTTGTAGATCTTTGACAGTCGTTAGGTAGTCAGTGGCCCAAAAAGTCTTACAACCAGTCTTACAAAGGGGTATCGTATTACCCAGTACTAACTGGGTTGTGGAGGTCAGATGGGCAGTCGCTCCATGTAAAATACTGGTATTCAGCTGCATCCGGTTAGACTGGAAGCCGACTCCAACATATTTGGGAAAAGGCTAGGCAGATGATGACAGTAAAAGCCAGGTTATTGAGGTTTTCCATCTGGGATTTGTGCCCGGTTGATGATAATAGGCTCGCCCCCTATGGGACATAAACATAACTGGAGAAATGTGGTGTACACTAATCAGTACACCTCTGCCTAACCCTTTGGGGATTACAGGCGTGATGCTTATGTTGTTGACGTTGTCTTAAAGATTTTTATTAATATATCCGCAATGACGAAGTTTGCTAAATTAATTTGCAACGAGCCATCATAATCATGATAATCTACCTAGCTTTTCGCAACTTTGCTGGAGTTGGCTTCCAGTCTAACCAGATACAGCTGAAGTTATACTTCCACAACCCGGTTACCGGGTAATACGATACTCCTTCGTAAGTGTGCTTACGTAAAGAGGCAGGTTTCCGGTACAGACAAATCTGTGCAGGTCGGTACCGATCGGCGCAGGGTTAGCATATAGAAACCTGTTTCTTTTTAAATTAATACCTGCACCGATCGGTACCGACCCGCCCGTATCGGAAACCTGTTTGTTTATGTAAGTACCCTAAGACTGACTGTCAAACTTTCGGGCCACTGACTACCTGTAACGATTGTCAAAGATCTACAAATTACAGGAGGGACCAAAAGTGTTAACGTGCTTTCCGAAGCACAGAGGGAACTGTGTATGTAATAGATGGTCACCCATCCACGGACCGACCTTGGCTGCTTTACCGACCCGTGCGGCTGTTATTTATAAGATACGCGCTCCTCTTTGATCCTTTTTATTATAATTACACCAAAAATCATACAGATAAAGTTGTTCCCTCCATCCTCGGCAAGGAAAGTGTTCGCTTGTTGTGCAAGTCATACCCCGCGGCGATGCCGGCGCGATCCCTTAATTAACTGCTTGAAGTCTCGTTACACTTAGATCATACCAACTAATCTAATTAGGGGAAGTTTGTTTGTGTTCGCTGGGTTTCTTGTCGTTGTATTTTAAAAAGATTTTTTAATACAACAGCAATAATACAGGGTGTAAACAGACCCTTCACATAGCCGTCAACCAAGCATTCTGTACATCAAACTAAGTAACTTTACGCAAAAATTATTGCTGGGAATCGATTTTTTTTTTTGGGTGAAATACGTTTTACGGTAGGATTCGATGGAAAGCACTCAAAGCATTGTGCTGATGGATGGATTGCATAGTACGGGGGTCGTGGAGGTGTGTAAAGTAAAAATCTTATATTAAAAACATGTATTTTAAAAAAAAGTTGGAACTTTGACCCCCTATATCTTCGTAACTAGGACGTTCCCAGGTATGGTCTAGAACAAAAAAATGATCGCAAAGACGGAGAGAACAAGTGCCTTTCGGCTAAGGGTCTATTTACACTCTTTATATAATCATTTTATTACATCCATATAAATTGTTAGTAACGTGAACTTAAAAACTATGTTAGTAAAACACGTAGGTTTGACAGGCAATGCATAAACGGGCAATCAAATTTCCCCGCAATGACATTCAGGAGACTGTTTGAGCTCCGGACCCTCTGTAGCAGTGACGCGTCAGACTTACGTCTGATAGCTAAGAAGCCATCAGTGTGCGTATCAGCAAACATTCCCGACGCACTACAGAAGCGTGGCAGCCCCAGCAGCACCCTGAATGCATTGTTATGTTAAACTCGAAGATCATTCATGGCTTTCTGCGTAGCTTGTCCAGAGGTTGCACGTGTATAATGTCTGACAATATTCTTTAAAAAGCGTCACTTTCACCTCACACGTAGATCTAGCAAACCTAGGGTCAAGCAACAAGCATGTTGCATCGAACCGCCAATGCTCTTTGCTCAATTTCTACATCCCGGTCATCGGTCAGCAATGAAGGGGCAAAAATTTTTTGAAAAAATTTTTTGCTTCTATTTAGACATCTTTTATATTCATAGACAACACTGTTGATTATAGAACCTTGCAATTTTGAGCCAGAGCTCCGTATGTAACGATGGTCAACACTAGCAAAGGATTTTTGTAATTAAATTTATCACCTAAAAAGTTTAAATGGAGTATGAAAATTTGTTTGCCAATGGACAATTCCATCGCGTAAATACAGTTTGACATTGGCCATCTTCAGCACAAACGTCTTAGGGATGTAATGGTGTCACTCTCCGCATGTTCCAAATTCGAAAATACACAAGTCGTTTCCCTAAAACCCTCTCTTCTTCTGAAACTACTAGCACTGCCTCGTTGGTCTAGTGGGTGCAAGCGCGGTCCTGGGTTCGACGCCCAGGTCGGGCAAAGTGATATTCGGTTTTCTCATCAATAATTTCTCAGTAGCTGTCACTGAGTCTACGTTTGTGTCCGGCTGATGGCAATAGGCATGCACCCTCTTGCATGGAACTTAAAACATAACTGGCAAAATGTGGATGTACGAATTGGTCCACACCTCTGGCTAACCCTTCAGGGATTATAGGCGTGATGTTGTGTTATGTAGCTAAAACTATTGTCACAGCAGGAGTTGTTCACTACACTGACGTCACAGTGCTCCTGAAAGAAAGAAAAGATGAATAAAGTTTATTTGACATCAGTTCATCAAACACACAGAATAAAGCTGTGTGCCTCACGGCTGCACCAAAAGGTGTTGCTGTCTGACGCTGGTCTTCCAATGAACCTTTGGGGGGTAAGTGACGGAACAACAAGCAACCAAGATCAAGAAAAAAATTAAGAAATCTCAAATCTCTCTCTCTTGATCAAATCTCCTGATCAAGTATCTAAATCCGGGTAGCCTGTATGCAACACACCGCTAACAATATGCCTCGTAATACCGTACTATGAAAATCTTATTACGTCCCACCACGTTCCGCGTTATATCACGTTTTGCATACATTGTCTATGCAACGCATGAACGGGCTACGCATCGCCCGGAATTACTGATCCCTGCTTTACTAAAATATTAGCACTCTGTCCATATAGTGGGGTTTCGTCAGGCGGTTAGATTTTTTAGAGTTTTCCATCAGGAATTTCTAAGTACCAGCCATGGAGTCTGGATTTGTGCCCGGTTGGTGCGCTTCCCTGTTGCGCAGGGTGTGGAGCAGCATCAACAGTATCTTAAGCATGATTGCCAGTCGCCTGGACTGTGTTTATGTGCGTCGCTGTTGTGCTATCACTCATGGGTTGTCGCAGCTGTGATCCACCGTTATTTCTTGTGTTGTTTTGTTTTTATCAGTGCTTACTAACATAGTCGTAAGTTTTACTAACAGTTTTTGAGTCATGGATACTCGAATGAAGAGAAATTTTATTCTATTCTAATAGGCTCGCTGCCTATTAAATGGGACTTTAACACAACTGGCGAAATGTGGGTGCACTATTAGGTATGCCTCTGCCTAACCCTTTGGGGGATTACAGGCATGATGTTATGTTATGTTTTATTTTGTGCTGCTTTATCAATGTATTCTGTTCCTAACATAAGGCTAGGGGGATTAGGCAATCACTTCAAAACCTTTGGTTTTCTGCAAGAACTTTTAACAGGATTGACATATATATTATTTGTAACTTAAGTCAGTCCAATAAATTTTTAGGGTTCCGTATCTCAGTCAGCAAAATAGGAACCCTTATAGGATCACTTTGTTGTCCGTCTGTCTGTCTGTCGGTCTGTCAATACCCTTTTATCTCAGGAACGCGTAGAGGTATCAAGCTCAAATTAATATCAAATACTCAAGTCTACTACTCTTTAGAGCAGTGAAAACATCAAACTTGTAAGTCAACACGATCAAAAGATATGACCATACATGTCGCATATTTTGCGATATCACAAAGGAAAGGGTACCGTTGACCTCAAATCATGAAATTTGGCAATAAGCAATGACTTACAACACATCTAAAGAAAAAAGAGTGAAGATCGTAAATATGTAGTTTAATAACAAAATATCTACAAGTTTATCCGGAACTCGTGGTACGCGAGTCCAACTCGCACTTGACCGGTTTTTACACACTTAACTATCTCCAAATACACGAGGACAGTGAAATACCGGTGCCTGATATGTCAAGTAAACTGCACTCGCGGCTAGATCTCATAAATTTGTACCGGGGGAAAAAACTTTTCATCAGAATCCACTTACTCTCTGATATAAGCCATTTTTGACTGCCTGCACATAAAATGGATAACCTTGTTCTTTTCCTAAAATAGTTAGAATCACCGTCCAGTCAAAGGATCTGCCTAGCCTTTTCCCAACTGTTGGGGTCGGCTTCCAGTCTAACCGTATACAAATGAAAAAACTTCGAAGCGCCGGCGCTTCTAGGTTTGGCTTGCAAAATCTCAGGTTTGACAAGAAGTCTTAGTCAAAGTCCCAACCAATAGTGATGTGGCCTTGGACCAACGAATTTATGTCGAATCCTAGGAGAAACCAACTTGGACAGTCCATCGCCGAAACTCAATACGATCAAATCGGGCCAATAAGTAAACTTTACCTAAAGTAAAAGGTAAATAGCAATATTTTGAAATATGGCGTTTTCGTTCTATTTCTGTTTAAGGGTTTAAAGTAACCTAACACGAAAGAGTGATGGGGGGTCTTAGTTCGGTCACTTCGCTCGCTCACTACCCCGCCATCCCCTTCGAACCTAACCTGTCCGAGTCGGGGTAGCCCAAGTCCTGAGCTCGCTTCGCTCGCTTTTGCTCTGAAGGTTTTAGTTTTTTTTGTTTGTACTTAATCCGTAGGCCAAATTGCCAACCCCTTTTTTCGCTTTTTTTCCAAAGTCAGCGCCGGCAACTATTTCAACAAACGGCGCTGGCAGCCAATTTGTAAAAAGTAAGGTACTTCATATTTGCCTAAAAATAAATCAGTCAAAGGCAGACGTTGGAATCTATTTTAGTGTTTGCCAAAAGGCGATCGTCAAATCTAGGATAAACCAGTCATTCCGCGAAGCGGCTAAATATAGATCTTTGAAAATAACAAATAAACAAGGTATGTGAGCAGACATTTCGATTTCTGACAACTCGTAACCAAATATTGGTCGAAAATTAAACATTGATTCCCGGTTCTGATAGTTTTACTCTGCTAGAAAATTCAACTTGAATTGAGATCTTAGGATCTAACCAGACTGCTCTGCAGATCGATGACTACTAACAAACCGTATGTGATATATTTAGAGGCGATGTCCTTTGACCACGGTTTGGTTACCCCAACAAATGGCAATGCACCTATGGCTCTTATCAACCAATTCCACAATTTGCATTGTCTTGAACTCATCATATTAAACGAGATAAGCGTCTAATCATCAAATGCTTTAAAGATAACGACGTTTATTTGAGAGATTCGCCTACTACATGCCTATCTTGATCGGGTAAGACACACGTACAGAGTAAGCAGCGTACAAGGTTGCTGAGGCGGGCGCAAAAGTATCACTATCACTACATAGTATAAAACAAAGTCGCTTTCCGCTGTCTGTCCCTATGTATGCTTAGATCTTTAAAACTGCGCAACGGATTTTGATGCGGTTTTCAGTAATAGATAGAGTGATTCAAGAGGAAGGTTTATATACATTGCACCCGTGCGAAGCCGGGGCGGGTCGCTAGTCTTACATAATATAATATCGCCGTTTCTAACTATCTGCTTCTTTGGTCTAGTGGTCTCTAACGCGACTACTGAGCATGAACGCAACAGAACTGAGTAACTTATACAGTGTGGAAAGGACACTGACGCTAAAATGGTACGTATTCAGTACATGATGCTGAACCCCAACAGAATTTTTCATCGGTTATTAAAAAAACAGCTGTTTCCTACAAAACTGCAATACCTACATGGTCAAAATGTATTGAACAGATAATTTAAAAAAAAAATACCAATGAAAAATTTCTATGTTTGGTGGTTTCGAATGATTTACTAAATACGTGGTTAGCTTTTTAGCGTCAGCGTCCCGTCTACCCTGTATAGCCAGCGAGCGACCGCATATTATTTTTCCTTGTGGAAACGCAGCTACTACTAACCTATATAATAATAATTCATGATACAACTTGGCTACCAAATCGCTTACGCCACCACGCGCGCTACCGCCGTATCGCGTATTCACTCTGGTCGAAGCCTAAGTCACTAAAGCGCTTTTCAGACGGAGCAACTATTGCAGCAACAGCCAACTGGCAACTAGCTGTTTACATGTAACTCAATGGAACCGCTCACACGTAGCAACTCGAGTTGCGAGTTCCGGTGATTGACAACAGTTTTCAGTTGCTACAATCGATGACTAAGTTAGTTTCTAATTGCCGCAACTAGCAACTAGAGAATTCGTATTGGTTGTGTAAAGTTGCTGGTTTCCCCAACCGGCAATTGCAACGCGTCGAGCGATTCCACACCCTCCCTCCAGTTTTCGTCCCCCTCAGTGCCCACAGAGAAAACAATCATGCGCAAGTGGGTTATATAATTTGTCTGCGAATAATTTGTCGTTGTTGACGCCATCGACGGGCGGCAACGTAATATAATGAGAACAAGTGCTGCTTCTTCGATATCCATCATCACTGTACGTACAGATTGTCATAAAATTGTGTTAACCGTAAACCGGCCTATTTAGTTGTAGCAACTGGGAACTTTTGAGGATATTTTTAAAAAGTTGATAGTTGCCTCAACTAAAGTTGCTCCATCTGTAAAACGCCTTATGGTAATCGCAATTCGGCGTTTCCGATCAGGCCTTTGAATCTCAAATCTGATAATCATAATTAATATCTTCATTATCTTATTAGCTCATGATAGGACTGCACTTCCTTGTTTTGTAATATTGGAAAACCATGAAAACAAAATTTCATTAAATATCATCATTTTGAGATAACAGGAAGGAGCAAAACAATCATGCTGGCAAGCTACGTTATAATATTTGAATGCAGTAAGGTTTGTTAGTTTGGACGTAGGAGGTAATGCTATTAATACATATACATATATACAAAAATTTATAAATGAAGATCTATAATTCAAAAATTTGAATAACTTATTGTAAATGTGTTATTATTGTATGTTTTTCTCATCAGGAGTACTGATCCCCTTCCAAAAATTTCTTTACGAGTGTAAAACATTTCCGTTGGATAATTTATTAAATTACAACGCGAGTAGAAAACCGGTCAAAGGCTACCGATTTATTCTTATTTTATTGCACACAAAATTAAAAGATATACACACAAATTACAATAAATAGCTTTTGTACAACGGCCAGCTAAACCAAGAATTGGGTTTTCTTACAGCAAACCTTACTTCGATTGTGAGATTTGCAAAGGAACCTGTGTGCATAAAAAGTACATTTAAAAAGTAAAATTATCTAATTCATTATTTTTTAATATTAAAAAGGGTCAGCCCATTCTTGACCCCAATCACACACATCACATCACATCATCATTCTCATTTCATCAGTTTTTTTTCATCGTCATTCTCATTTACTTTTAATTAACGGATTTAAAAGACGAACCAAAAAAACATTTTACAGCTCATAGAAAATAAACTATACATCGCGCTAATACTACAACACCTAACAGACAAAAAAACGACGCAGTAAAGGAACAATCCAATTACCAGAACACGCCAAATCTCAAACGATTCAGCCAAAAAACATAGCTGCCGGGTAACACCATTCCTACCGTACGTGTACCTACAAAATGTTTGGTCCACATTTACTGAAGCGAGGCAGTGTGTTTCGCGCCGCTATTTTTGTTTAGTCACCCGAGGCTAGTTGCTAACTAGCGCGGGGAGCCCTACCATCATATCCGAAATATAGAACGTCTTTTAGATTACGTTTTCTTGGCCTTGTAATATTTTCTAAGACAATGGAACTTGAATATGGTGCAATGTTTCTTTGCTCCAGTTCTTAGCAAGTTAATATAAAACGACCAGAAATCATGTATTAAAATTAGGCTTCTTCTACTTTCTTCGTGGCAATGATAAGACTGTTTAAATTTCTTGGACCCAGTATGTGGCCACGTTAGTCGCAGCATCTGTGGAGTTTTTTAAGTCTTCTAAAGCGCAGGGGTTGGGACACTTCGGACACTCCAGCAGTGGGACATCGCCTGGTTGGGAGCACCGCATTCACTCTGTGTGATTAGGCTCAGACGACCACTTCCCAAACGTCCAAATACATTATGACAGTCCCCAAAACACCTTATCTTCACCAATTCCTATAGTATTTTTGATGGAAAGAAGAAATGGTGGAACAAATTCCCTAGCTCTGATTGTTAAACCTTCTTTCATCAATTTCAGTTATTTGATGTTGTAAGAATATAATAGTGAAGACATCTAACTCATTGATAAACAAAACGCTATTAAAAACATACATAGTGTAGGTGCAAACGACAGAACGCCAGCTGCTACGATCCTTACATACAGTATGTATGAACGTGACGAGGCTATGAAAAACATAAATGGAAAAAAAGGAAAACAAAAACTACGCGAAAGCCGTCCACAGCTGGACATAGGCTCACTTCCCCAACCGCCAAAACGACCGCAAAGCCCGCAAAAAAGGAAATTCCCAAGAGAGGTATTACCTAAATATCATTTAAAACAAAACTCCAACTTCGGCTTCCCCTAATGGACTCATAAAACTTTTACAATATAAATATTATAAATACCGTATACGCAAACATACATTATTTAAATCTCTAAAGTATAAGAATAAAATTTGTAGGTACACAGTCTTGGCTTTCCCACGATTCTTTACTGGCATTGGAGGAAAAAAGTTAAAAAAATGCAGATCCTAAAAAAATAAAGCAAGAGTTTCGAAGCAATTTTTTGCGTCGGCGGATAAAGAAAAAGAATGATCTGCGTATATTGCTGGGGCCAGGCGAAAAAAGTTTTCACTTTGGTGAAACCACGGTGTTTGAGTCAATTTGACGTTTGTTTTTAAACAATTAAAGTCTAGGTTGAAAGATAGAGAATTTCACGATAATATTGGGAATGTATATGTTACGGCTAAAAGCCGAAGAGCGGCTACACCTAGTTTTAGCCGTCTAAACCTAGGTACGGCCGGTTAAACTTAGATGTACCCTATTTATCCTCGGTTAGAACATGCAACCAATTTGGATGTAGCGCACGCCGGCCGCTGCCGCGTCACTGCTCGCTGCGCTCGCTCGGCTCGCGCGCGTTTGGTCACAGTTCTAACCTAACCTAATCCATTTGGTCGGTGTGTGCAAGTAATAAAAATAATACACAACTGTTACCGGCCGCACCTAGGTTTAACCGGCTAGAACTAGGTGTAACCGCACTTCGGCTTTTAGCCGTAACAATATACTCTTTAACTTCCATTTAAACATATGTGTTTCCCTGTAAAGAATAGGTCCTGACCTTCTAAATCTTCTCTGGTTTTCCAGGCCTGGTGATTACAAGTCTTCATATACACGTTTATGATGGTGTTCCGCATTGATTTTCACAAACGCTTCGATTCGATTTCGATTCGGAAAGTCGTATGTCTATCTCGCTCGCTTTCGTAATGCCAAAAAAGATAGACATACGACTGAAGAATCGAAGCGTTTAAGAATAGTTATGCAGAAGGCCCTGGGTCATATTGATCAGAGTCCCATAAGTTTCACGGATTTTTAGCCAATGTTGTAAGTAAGCCTTTTCTGAGCATCTCGACCATAACCTGGTCCTCCGATACAAACAAGTTAATACTCACCACACAATCTGTTACAAACAAGTGCAGACCAATCCCAGAAACGCTACCCAACTCGCCCCTTGTGCACAACCGATATTTACAATGTAGACTAATTTTAAACTTGGACACTTCCAACATACGGTCGCTTTTGTAAAATATTTTTCCTGGAACATAGACGATACCCGGGTAGGTGAAGTGGGGAAACTTGGAAATAAAACCGGCGGCACCGTCGTGTTACCGAAGTTGGGGATTTAACGCTCGCTGCGACACCGGGCTGGGGTCTGGTGTGAGGTTTAAGCGGTTGAACGTTTGGAGATTGCCTTAAATGCTGATTCAATTTAGTCGTCTCTCCCCTAGGTAAGTGTTGATGAATCTGGTGTGGGCCTCAAATGTAAACAGACTTGTAATTTTGATTGCGAACTTCTTTTTTTTGTAATTAGAGAAATGTAAAAAAGAAAACGTATTTAATGTAATAAAACCCTCATACGTCGTTATTAATGCAAAACAACATCGCTCTCTATCATAGACTATACAACTTCATAGCTTTCTAGAAAACCCCAGGTTTCGATAATTATTTAAAAAACCTTGGCCACACTCACAAACGTGTTTCAATAAACAAGGTGTAAACAGTCCCTTCACGAAGCCGTCAACCAAGCATTCTGTACATCAAACTAAGTAACTTTACTCAAATATTATTGCTGGGAAACGACTTTTTTTTTTTTGGGGTGAAATATGACGTTTTACGGTAGGACTCGATGGAACGCACTCAAAGCATTGTGCTTATGGATGGATTGAATAGTACGGGGATCGTGGAGGTGTTTAAAGTAAAAATCTTACATTAAAAACAAGAATTAAAAAAAAAAAAACTTATTAAAAAGTTGGAAATTTGACACCCAATATCTCCGTAACTAGAAGTTTCCCAGTTATAGTCTAGAACAAAAAACAATATCGCAAAGACCGGGAGAACAAGTGCCTTTCGGCTTCTCTAAGAGTCTATTTACACCCTTTATAAAATCGCTACCCGATACATACGCGGTACTAAAAACCTCAACCTCACTTTTATTATTATTATAAGCCTATATCGTCCCACTGAAGGGCAAGGGCCTCCCTTCCCTCCTTCCACATTTCGCGGTCTAGTGCGATTGTAGGCCAATCCTTTGCGAAAGAGTCCAGCTCATCCCGCCATCTCCTTCTGGGCCTGCCACGTTGTCGTTTGCTGCTATTTGGTATCCACTGAGTGATAATTTTTGACCATTGCTCCTCCGACATGCGGCAGACGTGACCAGCCCAGTTCCACTTCAACCTAGCAGCTGTAAGGCCAGCATCAGCTATTTGAGTTTTGGAGCGAAGTATGGAGTTTCTGATGCGGTCCGTAAGTTTGACACCCAGTATACTTCGTTCCATAGCTCGTTGGCAGACCCCAAGTGTGGACTTCTGATGTTTTGTAAGCGACCACGTTTGCGCTCCATAGGTGAGGGTGGGGAGAATGCACATATCCATGAGCTTTCGCTTAAGTGCGAGAGGGAGAGATCCCTTCATCAAATGTTTCATCGACCAGTAGCTCTTTCAGGCATTCTCGGTGCGTCGACCAACTTCAACCTCACTTTAATCTTCCAAAAACTCTTCGTGTCCTTGACCGACAAACGAATTAAAATCTACCGAAGAAGCCATCCGCTGTCGCCTACAACATAGTCCATACACAGTGCTCCACTTTCCAGAGGGATCTCGCGATGACAACGTTCTACGGGTCTTGTGCCACTCTACCGCTATCTTCACATATACGATACGACAGAAATCAGTTTACTTTTCTCAATTCTTAGCCGCGTTTTCGTAGATGGAATTAGCTTTTTATTACCTGCCAGTGTGTTAGTACAAAGTTTAGGAAAATTTAGTTCTGGGAACACTCATCTGCCTAGCCTTTTCCCAACTATGTTGGGGTCGGCTTACAGTCTAACCGGATGCAGCTGAATACCAGTATTTTACTTGGAGCGACTGCCTATCTGACCTCCACAATCCAGTTAGTACTGGGTAATACGATACCCCTTAGTAAGACTGTTTGTCAGATTTTTTATGCCACTGACTACCTAACGACTGTCAAAGATCTACAAATGACAGCCGGGACCAACGGCTTAACGTGCTTTCCGAGAAGATCGACCCGAGCAGCTGCTATTATTTAGCCACGAGCCACCAGTGTGTTAGTACAAAGTCAAGGAGAATTTAGTTCTGAGAACACTGTTTAGCCTTTTCATTACCTGTGACGTCATAAGAAGAAACAGTAGAATTTAATAAGGTCTCGGTATAAATTACACTGAATTCAAAAAGATGATGATGTTTTTCAAAAAGATCAGGTGTGTAGTACTCTCACTGTGCTTATATTACCAGGGCGCCTAAAATGGCTGCTTTGGGAGAATCGTATTAGGATTATAAAATGAATTTCGTTACAATTCTAAATATTAGCTTCGTCTGTGACCATTTGACGAATTTTAACGTGCTTCATATTATGATCCTAATACGATTCTGCGAATAAAGCCATTTTATAATCCTAAAGCCCCCTGGTCATACAAGCGTTCCAGAATACAATGTTCGTAACAACACGAAATTTTAATAAGAACAGTAGGAGAAAAACACTTTTAAAAGTTGTTAAGTGTTTACATATTGGTGCTCGTGACTGTACATAACAAAAAACTACTTAGGACCATAATTCAAAATATATTATGCAGGACAACCATTTTGAACATCTTAAAACTTACCAACGGTACCATCTACGCTTCCAAGTATGATGCTACTTAAATTTTTAATGAGGAAAATTTTCATAAAGGTTTTTTGAAAAATATCGAGCAACGCAGAATTTTTAATGATATGAATATCTTTTTAGAGGCCGTCTAAGATGAGTTATAAAACTAGTCTTTAATAATAATCGCAAAGATACATTGCTCAGTGGGCAGGGCACATTGCTCGCAGAACGGATGGCCGATGGGGCCGAAAAGTTCTGGAGTGGCGACCGCGAACCGGAAGACGCTGCGTTGGAAGGCCTCCCACTAGGTGGACTGATGACCTGGTGAAGGTTGCAGGGATTCGCTGGATGCGAGTCGCACGGGACCGGTCAATGTGGCGACACTTGGGGGAGGCCTATGTCCAGTAGTAGACGTCTTTCGGCTGAAATGATGATGATGATGATGATACATTGCGCACACAGCGGACATACAGCGACCTACGCATTCAATATAATAATGCACTAAGAATACTGCTACCGCTGTCGTGGCGCTGTAGTTCCTCAGGGATGATTGCAGACAAAAATATTGATGGTTTTGCCACCATTATCAGAAATAGATGTACATCCCTGATAACTCGAGTTCGCGGCAGCACCAAGAGTATTCTCAGTGTATTTGCAGATCGATGGGATTCCCCGTTGCCGCGGAGGTGGATGCGGCCTGATGATAACCAAGGTTATCGACGTAGCCCCAAGAATAGCCAAACTTAATTGGCAGTGGGTTGGGCACATTGCTCGCAGAACGAATGGCCGATGGGGCCGAAAAGTTCTGGAGTTGCGACCGCGAACCCGAAGACGTTGCGTTGGAAGACCTCCCGCTAGGTGGACCGATGACCTGGTGAAGGTTGCAGGGATCCGCTGGATGCGAGTCGCACGGGACCGGTCAATGTGGCGACACTTGGGGGAGGCCTATGTCCAGCAGTGGACGTCTTTCGGCTGAAATGATGATGATGATGATTTTCATCTGTGTCTGTAACCTACTAACACTAGAAGTTAAGTAAAATTGTTACTAACCTTAAGCACTCTTGTCTGAAATAAAAAAAAAAATTATTCTATTCTATTCTATTGGGTAGGTCATATTTCTTTCCATTGTCCTTCAACCAGTACTGAGATAATGAAACACACCAATGTTTGATATTCCGCCAAATTTTTTGTCAACAATGCGCATGAGTCGTAGCACTATTAACTCATGCCCGGCCAACTTTGTACTTAACAGCCTGCTTCCAGCTCTCAGTCAACTCTTAAATTGATTGAGATGACAAGCAACCCAAGTGTAGTTGGTTCAATATCGACTAACTACTAAAGTTCTCTTCATGACTTAGGGCTATGCGACTAGCGACGCAATTAGCATCAAGCGAGACACTATTAGCTACGGTGACCTGTCAATTAATGCTCCTCTGTCCCACCTTCTCTGCAGTTGTGGCCGCCGCGCTTCCTGTTAAGACGACCTTTGACGATGGGTTTTGCATGACAGTTTTAAAAGTGCAGGCAAAACCTTCATGCAAAACCGAGTTCCACAGAGGACATAAATACGTAATTACAAGCCTGATGGTTGACTCATTTGCAAGCATGCCATCACCAGTAAGACACAAAAATATGGTTGCTTAAGTGGGTTTATTACTTGTTTTAAAAATTTGAAAACCACTGGGAACCACCGTGCTATGAATAACTGATAGCTATGCATGCGGCCTGCCACATACGCTCGGTTATGCCTGCGCAGTTGTAGTCCTACGTAGTAGCATGAACAGACCCCTAACTGCATAGTTTTCTCACAGGTTCATGCATGCCTGTACGGTTTGACTTTACAGGCAATACTGCACATACATAACCTATCGGCTGTGGCTGTTACGTTGCTCTTTGTTAAGTCGCGTTGCAACGAATCTTAAAACGCTATTAAGAACTTCTTTGAGCATTTGGGAAAGTATGCCTACGCCGCCAGTCGGGAACGGCGCATACTGTGTTACCGTGCTTCGGGTGACAGATCTCAGCAAATAGGGAAACTAGCACGCTCAAGAAGCTCAGACGCAAACAGCCGTCATTCCGTCCTCGCCATCGGTCGAGGCCCATCGCGACACCCTGTCCCATGCCCTCCCCGACCCTTGCTCGAGCCAGCGCGCGTGGCTGAGCCTGTACTCCAAAATCAATCCCTAAATAATGACACCACTCAGATACAGCCTGTCCCTTTGCTGTCCTCCCCCAGCGACGCCCTAAACTGAGGCTCGTACCCTACAAGGGATGCGCTTAGTTTGTAAGTTTTTTACCCTGGCTGGAGGCCTTACAATCAAGGCACCCACAGGATAGTCCGGTTGAGCAGACGACAATCTCCTAGGTTGAGAGAAGCCATTTCAAAAAAAAAAAAAAGGACTCAGCAATAAGCGTGAGTCCATTGATGTTTGTCCTGTCCTGTTATTTGGAAAATACAAAAGCTGATGGTCGCTACTGACAGTGCTAACTCGTCGCCAAATTTTGGGCTGCGACAATAAAGATTGGGTTCGACACGCTAAGAAGATCTCTCGCTTGTTTCCTCTGCAGTAGCTGTCGCAGGACGCGCGTCGCTTAAACGGGGAGGTTGTGGTCAAGGAGTAGCAAGAATTGGGTCAGCAGCACACCACAATAACCTATTTCGAACAACGATAGAACATGTCGGCTGACAAGAAACCAATACGTTACTGTATTAGTAGGCCGTTCCTCTGATTGTGGTATTGTTAGTTATGCCATTGAATGTTATACAAGGTGTAAACGGACCCTTCACGAAGCCATCAACCAAGCATTCTTTACATCAAACTAAGTAACCTTACGCAAAAATTATTGCTAGGAAACGACTTTTTTTGTTGGGTGAAATGTCACGTTTTACGGTTAAGGGCATTACATGGTTCAAATCCCAAAAACAGCGTATGTTCAAAGAAATTTGTTGATGAATCCCTTCGTGCGTTTTCCGTGTAAAAAAAGTATGTTATAGTTAAGTTCATCACAAATAAATTGTATTGTTTAAAATTTTAATAAACCTTCTCAATTTTTTTTGGTTTATCGTAGAAAATAGGTCCTTTTTCAACCTTAATTGAAAATTATGTCTGTAACGGCTGAATAGATCGGCATGAATTTTGTAACAACAAATACGTAATGATATACTTAACAATCTGTATTGTTTTTTTTCTGTTATTTCTTTTAATATTTTTAAATAATAAATAAAAACCGAAATTTTGCGAAATGTGCGGGGCAAGTCAACAAAAACCAGTACAGGGATCAAATCATCGAGGTCATCGAACAATGTAATGCCCTTAAGGGCATTACATGGCTCAAATCCCAAAAACAGCGTATGTTCAAAGAAATTTGTTGATGAATTCCTTAGTGCGTTTTCCGTGTAAAAAAAGTATGTTATAGTTAAGTTCATCACAAATAAATTGTATTGTTTAAAATTTTAATAAACCTTCTCAATTTTTTTTGGTTAATCGTAGAAAATAGGTTCTTTTTCAACCTTAATTGTAAATTATCTCTGTAACGGCTGAATAGATCGGCATGAATTTTACAACAACAAATACGTAATGATATACTTAACAATCTGTATTGTTTTTTTCTGTTATTTCTTTTTAAAATTTTAAATAATAAATAAAAACCGAAATTTTGCGAAATGTGCGGGGCAAGTCAACAAAAACCAGTACAGGGATCAAATCATCAAGGTCATCGAGCAATGTAATGCCCTTAAACTACGGTACATTGTAACGCACTCAAAACATTGTGCTGATGTGTGCATTGAATAGTAAACGGGTCATGGAGGTATTTAAAGTAAAGTTATAACTTTAAAAACAAGTATTTAAAAAAAAATTACTTATTAATTAATTAATAATTTTTAGTTAGATTTTTGATTTTAGCCGTATTAATTACATATATGGAGTGCTGGGTACAGGGAATGTTATTTTACAATGAAATAAAGAAAAAGCAATCAAACCAAAAAGAAAAAATCTTTCTTGAGAAAAATTTCGGTGGAAAATGATTCAAAATAAGGATCTGAATGCACCCTGTCAGTTTGTGGAGGACTGTTCCTTACACCCTGTATAACTAGCGAAATGTAGTTGTTTGCAAACATTATGTACAAAGGTCCAATAAGTATCCATTCCAAAGAAAACCGTTTTAAGATTTACAAAAACGTACACACGCTTAATTCTATTCAAATAAAAAAAATACACGGTCCTTACACAAACGGCATCAAAAATACATGAAAGCGATGTGAAATTCTCATGTGACTGAGTTCCCTTTGCTAATAAAAGGACTGAGCATTCGAGAAAGTTCGATGTTAAATATAAAACGTCATCCCCAAAGGGTTGTTGCCTATAAATGGTAAAGGAGCAAGGGAACTGAAAGTAATTCTTGGGTTTTTAAGGAGCTATGCAGAACTAGAAGGCTGGAAGAGATTCTTTAGTGAGGTATAAATTATATCGAAAATACTGAAACACAACATCATGCCCGCAAAGATCGTCATTCACTAGACGCCTGAGGGTGGAGATCGCCGACGCGGTCGACCACGGTGAAGGTGACGATTTGATCATGTTCACGGGGCAAACGTGGCCAGAAATTGCACAGAGCAGGGAGGTTTGGAGGGAGAAAGGGGAGGCCTTTGCCCAGCAGTGGGACATAATGTAGGCTATCAAAAAAAAAACATCGTGCCTGCAATTCCCGAAGGGTTAGGCAGAGGTGAATCTACACCCACATTAATAGTACACCCACATTTCACCAGTTAGGTTTAATTCCCATGTAACAGGGGGCGAGACTATTGCCATCAACTGGGCACAATTCCAGACTCCGTGGATGCTACTGAGGAATTCCTGATGGAAAAACCCAATAACACTTTGCCCGACCTGGGAATCGAACCCATGACCTCACACTTAGCAGTCGCGCTTGCGACCACTAGACCAGCGAGGAAGTCAAAAATTATTGAAGTTATGATTAATTGCACATTGTTTTAAACGCTTTGTTATTGTACTTTACATTAGAAAGAACCATTATGACTATATTATTTGAAGAGATAGACAGAAGTGTGGCAGTGGGCACCCAAAATAATAACCAACTATGTTAGATATCAGACCTATGTACGCATTACCAATAAATTGTATGTGCATAATCGTTACCGGAGTGAAACTGTGATTTCCAAATGCAACACCCAATACAATTCAATCCAATTTTGACAGCACGGTTGACCCTGCGCTGTGTGTCGCTGGTTCGATTCCCGCACGGAACAAATATTTGTATGGCCTTCAGGTAATTGTTCCGGGTTTGGCTGTTCATGTATGTGAGTTTAAATGTATGTAAACGCACCCACGATACAGGAGAAGTTCCTAGTGTGGGGCAATGTTCATGAACACCAGCGTTGATGGACCGAATTGTATTGGGTGTTTGCAAGCACATTTAATGAGCGTTGCAAATATGTGGAAAACGACGCTCAGTTAATGTCATGTAATCTAATGTCATGTGTGTGTATGTGTATGAAAATGTAAATCCGCCTCTATACTTTGTGCTTGAAGTGTTATTTAAATAAATAAAGGTGCTTACAAACAACAACAAGAGATAAACTTTAATAAAAATGTAAAGCAAATTCTAAGTAGACCTGCCCATCCTTCTAGCAACTTTATATCTTCAATTTCAAGCTTGCTTGCTACAAGCAAATTGGCTATTACATAGGAAAACATTATTATTTCATATTATATTTCTTTTACATCTGGAGGATCAAGATGTCACATTTATTGTAGCCCACATTTCAATAAAATATCAAGTCTGGTGGTTCAATATTGAATGCTAAACGTGAACGAATAAAGGTTTTATTGGTTTTTGGAGATGTGTGAATATGGAAGACAGTACATTGATAACACGTGTAAGGTAAGGTCGTTTCTGAACCATTCAAATATGACCTTGCTTTGAACTACTATAATAATTTTAAAATACGTAATAGGATATTGTGTTTAATTTTCGTTTGCAGAATGTTTCGTTACTGACAAATACGCATAACATCACGCCTGAAATCCCCGAAGGGCTAGGCCAGTTATCTATAAGTCCCATGTAATAGGTCGCGAGACTATTGACACAAACTGGACACGAATTCAGAGTCCGCTGTTGCTACTGAAAACTTCCTGAAGGAAAAACCCAATAACGCTTTACCTAACCTGGGAATCGAACCCAAGACCTCGTGTTCAGTTGTCACGTTTGCGACCACAAAACCAACGAAGTTTTGTAAAAAGCACATGATTCCTCGTCTAAGTATCAATAAAGCAATCGTTCAGCATTCGTTTCAGCGTTCAATCGATTGAACTATGCTCAGCAAGAGACAGCTACATTTTTTTTTATTCTTTCTTTTTCGTGTGGTTAGTGCCTAACGTGGTGTCAGAGTTTTTATTCCGCTCACGGGCCTCTGAGTTAGCTTTACATGTCGTCGAGAAATATCTCTCTGGCAAATATTATTTATCATTTTTTAAATACAGGGTGTAAGGGACAGCCCTCCACAAACTGATGGGGTGAATTCAGTATATCATACTAAGATGACCGGTACAAGAAATTATTTCAGGAATGTTATGGGAATCCAAGAAATTTGATTTGTTTTATTTCCTCATACGCAATGTATTGTTACCGTGGCGAAACGCACGTAGCGAACGGCAAGCGCGACGACGAGTTCGATGAACTCTGTATCTAGGCAGGATGTGAACAGCTGATTTCACGATTGTTCGTTAGAGTATTTCAACATCCATTGTTGGATTTTTGGTTTTAGCCATATTATTTACATAAATGGAGTGCTGCGTACAGGGAATGTAATTTTGCATTGAAATAAAGGAACAGAAATGAAAAAAAAAAAAAATTAAAACGAAAAAATCCGGAGAAAAATTCCGGTGGAATATGATTCAAAATAAGGAGTTGAGTGCACCCTGTCAGTTGGGGAGGCCTATCCCTTACACCCTGTATAATAGATTCTACATTCAGTCTTCTCCATTACACCAATTCAGTTCAATTCAATGTTACAGCCATGTTCACATGTCAAACTAAATATCTATATGTACGGCGTCCATTCAAGCTATAAAAAAACAGTTTATGCCGGTTTCTCATTTTACTGAAAATCTATACAAAGCGAGGCCATGTTATACTGGAAACCTATAGCTTGATGTGTGTATGTAAGTTATCAAACGCGGTATTGTGTTGTGCAAAGCGGAGAGCTTCGTCCAACACAACGTTGCTCGCGCGGAACAATAAAACGCTTGCTTTACATCGTAATAGTGAGGAAATAGAAAAGTGTATGTTACACACAATATTTCACAAGCATGTAGGTTGTGATAAATTGTATCGAGATGCAATTACTTTTAGTTTTTATCAAGCATGAGCTCCCATAGCTTAATAATACCGTAATCGATAGGTGACCATCTATTATACAACATTAGTTTTAGTATATGCAAAACCTGAAACACGTGTCTAGTATTTTTATGTAAATAATCTATGTACAAAATTTCAGAACTATATCATGAAAAATCTCAAAGTTATAAGCTTGTTCTTTTACTTGTTAGTCCGCACAAAAACGTGGTCACCACACGGCGCGCCCGCGTGCACGTCTCCACCGTCGTCTTGAGCTCATTGATAATAATAATTTGGCAGTAGATGAAATGATTGCGATTATAGCCTTTTTTAAATATTTTTGGGAAAATTTATAACATGGTTTAAAAATTATTGGAATCGATTCAGTTACTTATTCTGAACAAACTAAATTGAAGTTTCGTATATACTAAAAATAAAAGTACACAGCGCCACCTATAGGGTCCAAAACTATGTCTAATGTAGCCTGTATACAGTAGAGCGGTGAAAACTGAGTTCAAAACCATGCAGTAGTTTTTGAGAGATGACCTGAAATTATTAGACGTGGAATACTTCTTTCGTATATTTATTTATTTATTTGGTTAACCAACAATTGTTATATCAGGTCATACACTTTGCGACTTTGCGAATTGGCACGTTGCGAGTACTACGCACCTGACCTTAAAGATAAACCTCCCCGATGTCAGTGTATTTTAGATGTGATGTTATGATGCGTGTGTATAGATTTGGAGTCCATATTATAATATATATCTATACATATAATAAAATTGTAACATTCTGAACATTCTGTACATGTCTGTACATTGAAGATATTGAAAAAAAAAATATATGAGGGGTCTCTATAAGAACAACAGAAGCCGAACAGTTTTTAGAATTTTCTTCGTCTGTCTTTCTGTCTGTATGTTTTGTACGCGCATCTCGCAAGAACTACTGCATGGATTTGAACGCAGTTTTCACCGCTGAATTGCATACAGGCTACATTAGATATAGTTTTTGATCCGATAGGTGGCGCTGTGTACTTTTATTTTTAGTAAGTATATACGAAACTTCAATTTAATTTGTTCAGAATAAGTAACTGAATCGATTTCAATAATTTTAAAACCATGTTATATATTTTCCCAAAAATATTTAAAAAGGCTACAAGGACACCGAGCGACACTAAGTACCTAACGCAATCATTTAGGTACATCATCATCATCATCATCATTTCAGCCGAAAGACGTCCACTGCTGGACATAGGCCTCCCCAAGGGGGAGCCCATATATTTTGCCATAATCGCCACGCTTGGCAGGCGGGTTGGCGATCGCAGTATGTTTGTTATAAAAATCACAGAGAACGCTGCTGCCCATTCTCTGGTAAGTCCCTTAGTCGCCTCTTACGACACCCACGGGAAGATATGGTACATACTGCCAAATTATTATTATCAATGAGCTCAAGACGACGGGTCGCTTGTGATTTACTTTTCCTTATTATATCTTTGGTTTGTATCAGCACTCCATTTATGTCATACTCTACATCCGCCATATTGGAATTCCATTGGTTATCATTCGTTAATACGTGTACGTCCGAATCGCTAAATTATTGAAATAATCGAGCTTTGCCGAGTGTTCATTAAAAATAATGCGCTGATTTATGTTTTTGAGGGGAATATTTCACTGTATTTGGTTCTCGAACTTCGTAATTAATGAAAATGTGGTATTGTTGGCTTCCAATCGTTTTTCAGGCAGTTATTTATTGGAGCAAAGTTTTAACTTAATGAATACTTGAAGTATAAAGTTGGAATATTTGTTTAAGTTTCATTTATTGGCATTAGTTCAGTCAATTAAGCAAAAAAAAGGGTAGGTAGGTATATAGGTACTGCCTCGTTGGTCTAGTGATGGCAAGCGCGATTGCTGAGCATGAGGTCCTGGGTTCGATCCCCGGGTCCAGCAAAGCGCACGGATTCTGGATTTGTGTATCGTTGATGGCAATAGGCTTGCCTCCTATTACATGGGACTTAAACATAATGTACAATAAGGTACACCTCTGCCTAACCATTAGGGATTAAAGGCGTTACACAATGTGTTTTTTTTAACACTCAAGTGTTACACGCATAAGTAAACCTAAAATCCAGTGTTATGTTTAAAAGAATGCAACGGTCTAACAGATAAACCTGACAAGGTTTTTTTCATACTATTTTTAGATAAAGGTAGGTACATAGATTTTCGTCTACTCGGCGATTAAGATCTTCCACGTCGTCGACAGATCGTAGGGCTCGCATTAGGGCTGCGGGACTGTTCGAAAGAGATACCGCGGCCCTGGAACACAAAGGGCAAAGAAGGAACATGGATGGGTTTTAGTCAGTACAAGTCTGACACTCCCTCCCGCTCTGCCCAGAGCGGGGGGGGTCATTTGATGATTTCCCATCCCAAAAAAAAAAAAAAAAGGGCTCGCATTATTGTTGGTGACAGAAGTAATTAATATCAAGAAGAAGGGACTCCATTGCTCGGTTTGCTTTGAGTCATAATTCAAACTTTTAGAAAAACTAAATTCAAAATTTGACTCGGAATTTGAACCCAAATTCTCTCAATGAAAAACCACGCTTGAATAAACCAAGTCGATCAAAATTTCGGACTTTGATTAAACACGGTACTTTGATCTAAGGTACCTAATAGGTACACACCTATATCTTTAGCATCTATACATATATACAAATAAATAAAATTGAAGCGTCTGTTTGTAATTTCAAAATAAAAAAGGTTTATACTGAATGCATATGAAAATATACACGATCACAAAACATCTTTTTTGTTTTCAAATTTGACCGTCTGTCTGTCTGTTTGTTCAGGTTACTCCGAAAAGGCTGGATCGATTTTGACGGAAGTTTTGCTGTCACTGGATAGCTGTTGTTATAAGGAGTAACTTATGGTACATTTATATTAGAAAAAATATTGAATTCCGTGCAACAAAATTAAAATCCTTGAAATTGTTAACAAAATCCGATTCAAATAAGGAAGTAATACATATTTTTATTATAATTACACGCGGATGAAGGTCACGGGCAATAGCTAGTGCATACTAAAATCGCTTTTCAAGATAGAGATTTTGAACGTTTTTGTAGACGTTAAACTTCGGAGAGTGTGCGCAGGAGCTTCACGACCTGATCCCACCATCACCTTTTTACCACCGGACTAGCAGACGCACTGCGGCTTACCATCCGCAATTGGTTGATATCCCGACGAGTCGTACTCAGCGCTCATCCACGTTTATAATGCGCACAGCCAAAGTGTGGAGTGGAGAGTGTGTGTGTGTGGAGTGTGTTCCCTCTCACATTTAACCCGTCTGCTGTTCAAAGCAAGAGTGAACAGGCATCTTCTGGGCACGGTCGTCCCGTCATAGACTACATCTATCGCTTTCCATCAGGCTTGATCTAGGTCAAGAGCAGGCCATTTTGTAATAGAAAAATAAAAAACTGTTCGTCACTATCAAAACGAAGAACCTATGTAAAAACAAAATACGATCGTTCTCTTTCACACATTTAAAATGCAATTCGTTTATAATTGAGAACAAAACACAAATTGACCGTTTTTAATTGTTTACTAGACCATTCTGTCTTTGTGATTTCTACACAGACTTAGAAAAGCTGGCGACTCCAAGCCAGGTTAATAGTACTGCCATTAATTTCATTACGGTAACTGTGGACTTGTGCCAAGGCGCTCCAAGTTATGGGATTCTTTTACACCGTGCAGTAATATTTCGTAAACAAGATGGTTTATAATAAAGAACCTGCAGAAGTGGCGCTAGCATAATCAGCCGATACTGTTCCTACTGCATCAACATTGGTCTCTCCTCTATGAAAAGAAATCGGGTCGTATTACACCTAGAGGGACCAGTGCAGTTGAGTGGATGTCGCATGTCTTCAAGTTCTTATTCTAGTACACGCCAGTTTTCTCACGACTTTTTCATTAATTGTTTTAAGAGTAGTTTTGATGTCATAATTTACACAAAGCAAAGTGGCCGGGTCTGGGTTTTCAGCCATCACTTAAAACTCGGAAGTCATGGCCATTAGCTCTGATCCATGACTTCTTTCACAGGCTGTGGTAGGTATTCACGTATTTCCTTACATCTTAGATAAGTCATGAAGTCAAGTCAAGAAGCAAAAACTTGGAGACACAAGACATTCACTAACCCGCACTCTCTCGACGCCATAGGCTGGTTATTTTTATACAATTATATCGCCAGATTTTAATATTATGTTGTATTGTATAATATAATATTAATTTTATTTAAAAATGTTGATTATTCTTCTTTTTTATAATAATTACTAATATATGAAAGAGTGTACACCTTTAAGGTAGATTTTTGAGGAACTAGTTATTTATTATTAAGATCTCATGTAAAATGTACCAAAAATCACACCAATAAATAAACTTGAATTTGAATTTGAATTTGAACGGTCTAGTGTCCACAACTCCACGTCCACGGTTGGGAAAATCGATTATTCCATCCACCCCAGTTCTCCGAGAAAAACCAGCTACGCTTTGGTGTTACTGACGAGCTCGCGGAGAGTGCCTGGGTTACTGGAGTACTTTGCACTGCATGAGGCAACCTCTGAGAAGTGTAGAAGCACGTGGGCTGCTGTCTCGTCTTCCTCCATGCAGTCTCGGCATGGTGCTGTCTGTAACTGATATGACAAAGAGGTGTTCATTAAAACAGCCGAGTCAACTGTGCGCAGTTTTTTGTATCATGAACATTAGTGACAATAACATAGCTTTGTACACTTGGATCCAAAAACATACATTATAAGCAGAACTGACCTACATATCGCTACGGTACTGTGTGAGCCACGGCCTCAGGTAAAGGGGTGGCTAAGCAAACCGGCTTATCGCGAGCGTCTGACAAGCGTGGATTTATGTGCTAACTTTATCTTTTCCGTTACGTGAGCCTTGGAGGCCGATGGCACTGGAGTTTGGTCGGTTTGGCGGTTGATCTGAGGTTAGGTTGGTTTATTGGTTTAAAGGTGAAATGGAGTATTGATAAAAGTAATTTCAATACTTGTTCTTGTACAGTCAGTGAAGTTAACATAACATAACGCTTGTATTTACCCGTAGGGTTAGGCTGAGGTGTATCAACAGTCAGATTTAGCCAGTTATGTTTAAGTCGCATGTAATAGGGGGCGAGCCTATTGAAATTAACCGGGCGCAAATTCAACCTCTGTGGTAATTCAGTTTTTTTTTTTTTTTTTTTATCTCTCCTGACTTGACCTACAAAAAAGACACACCACAAATCCTTCTCAATTTTTTTCGTGTGTTTAACACATCAGACAGACCAAGGTGAAAATACCTCTATGTAGAATTAGATTAGAAAATACCTTTAAGAAAATAAATGAAAATCCCAAATACGGCATAATAACTTTATTTGATAAAAGAATATTATTTTGAGGACAAAATAATCTTTCAAATAATAATGTATATTATATAATCCGAATAATCCTGTCTCACAAAGGAAAAAGATTAAGACACAAATAAAATACGGAATTTCCCCGATGTTCTAATCTGACAATTGAGAACGCAACTTTTTATTCATGTAATTTCAGTTTATTTCAAATACCCGACCACTTTCAACCTTATAACTAAGTGTATAAGGGTGAAAAGTGATCAACCGTTAATGAGCGCGGCAGTACCGTGGTTACTTCAGAGATTGATATAATATTGTATTGTCTTACTTCTTACTAATATTTTAAATGCGAAAGTTTCTGAGGATGGATGAATGGATGGATGTTTGTTAGTCTTTCACGTAAAAACTAACGAACGGATTTGGATGAAATTTGGCACATATATACTTTATAACCTGGATTAACATATAGGATATTTTTATCCCGGTAGTATGATCCCGTGGGACAGTTACCGCGTGCCGCGGGCATAAGTTAGTAGTAGATATTTTGATTAATAGTCTGAGGGTCTAGATTAGGTTACATTCTATCAGCGTTTATATTTCAATTAGACCATTACTTTCACTTATAAATATAAAAAAAAAAAACAAAAAAAATGAAGCTACAGTCTCAGTCACAAGGCATAATAACTTGACAAAGTACTGTAGTTGCACATTTCAAAGCGTAGATGTCTATGGCGAAGAATGGGCAACTTAGATGTTTACTTATTTATCATTATTGCTATCTCTCTCTCTCTCTTCTTCAACCTGTGGCCACCCAAGCCTGAGTGTAGATCTCTTCTATATCTCTCCACTTTTGGCAGTTTTGTGCCTTGGCTATCCAGCAGTGGTGAAGGTTCCATACAACTCGATTCCTACCGGCTTCCCTTTGAAAAATGGCACAGTCAGTATTCTATACGCAAATAATATAATCACTGTAGATTATGTACTTCGGCTTACCTGTTACAAAAATTGACCCTTCGCTACTGCTATCCAGTTTCTTCCGGCCACTTTAATGTCACGAAATGACATCGTCTGTCCACCTAGTTGGTTGTCTTCCCACATTCCTCCGTTCATCCGTGATCTCCACTCTAGCACGTTCTTCCTCCATCTTCCATCTATTGCTTGCTATTTGATTCCTTTAATATTTCATACAAAATTATTGTGATGTAAAACTTCTTGGTATAATTAAAATTCTTCAGAAGTGAAACGTCCCTTTGTGTTCAGAAATAACGAATATTTGAAATGAGTATAGCAAAGAAGACAAGAATAGCATCATTATGATTATTCCGTCTTTGTTTTTTGTTTAGCCAAATATGTACTTGAGCATTTGTATCGGTAACGCAAACAAAAATTACTAATAAACACTATTATGATGCGATGTCATGGTGGCTGGATTTGTGGCCGGTTGATGGCAATAGGCTCGCCCCCTATGACATGGGACTTAAACATAACTGGCGAAATATGGGTGTACTATTTGATAACCCTCTGCCTAACCCTTCGGGGATTACAGGCGTGATGTTATGTTATATTAAGATGTGATAGAAATCTCAAGCTTTTTGCTGTAGTAAGGAAAAAAACTAAATACACTAACTAATCAATGATAAGATACAATATGGCAACATCAGAATAAGATCGCCTCTGTTTAGTAACCTATTTAGTAACCTATTGAGGTTTTTGTGATGTTCCTGTTTCTATTTTGTTTTTTTTTTTAATTTATAAACAACTTAAAAAAGAAAATATAGAGTAAACTAATCCGGAAATATGTACACCTAAAACTTTAACTCGGATTTAAAATGTGCCACCAGCTGCCACAGAAAGTATTCGGAAAACATCGTTCTAGCAATGCAACGGTCTATGTACTACCCAAATATATATGTATAGGTATTTACTGTATCTAAACAAATACATACAAAAAGGAGCTCGTGGCTAAATAATAACAGCCCCTCGGATCGATCGTCAGGTTAAGCCACGCTTGTCTAGGCTGGTCCGTGGATGGGTCACCACCCATTACATACCGAGTTTCCTCCGTGCCTTTGAAAGCACCGTTGGTCCCGGCTGTCATTTGTAAATTTTTGACAGTCGAAAAAGGTAGTAAGTGGCAGTTAGTACGGACATAAAATGAATTGGAAAGCGCGCCTGTGTGCAGTGGTGACATCACGCAACCTGCTTACCAGTCACAACAAAGCGTACTTCTACAGAACCCTGATGTTCAGTTCAAGACGAGGGCGACAGTCAGTGTCGGATCGCGGCGGAGTTGAGACGTCTTGGAACTGTACCCGATTCATTGTGCCCAGTGTTATTGTGTTAAGTTGTAATCTCAAGTAATTCGTTAGTTTTGCTAGAAACAGTGTATCGCAACCAGTGTGTTCTCATAGCACGAAACCCATCATGATATGCGAGCCTAACGGAATAAATCCTGACATATCTGACACATATATTCGGTATTGTTACGGCTTCAGATTCAGTTGTATCTTTGACATTTTGCATGAAATCCTTTGTTGGGCTGGTTGTGTGTGGTATAAACAAAAACACCGGAGGCTTTGGTGTCATGTCCAAATAGTTGGTTGAATTTCATACAGCGCTCTGCATTTGTTTTCGAATATTGGACGGTGGTGCCAAATATGTTTTGTGTTGCGAGCTTCGGGAATCAGGCAAATAATCTAACAATGATATCCATCATTGTTAGATTATGTGAATTTGTGGATTTTGGGACTGAATTTAATCGTCAGATAAGTTCAATGTTTAGAATAATTAATGTGACATTTTTTTCTATAGAAAACCTGTCAAGCCGCCATATTTATTTCATAGAAAGAATTATCTACTATTTGAATGACTTGGCCCTTAAATTACTACTAAAGGTATTTCAAAAAGCAACAAATATTATTTTTCAGTCATTTTAATGTTACAATTCTAATTTCGACTTCTACGGCGGGCGCTGTCCTTCTTCAGGCACCCAGTCTGTGACGCTCCTTTTCCATCTCTCCGATTGCATCCGTGTGATGTGGCCTCTCCACATCTATTTCAGTGTGGCTATTTATTCTCCAACATCAGCATAGAGCGTAGGGGTGGTGTTTCTAACGCGCGGTGAATATGGCCTGACGATCTGATTGTGTTTGCGGGGCTAACAAGGCCAAAGAACGCACAGGATAGAGAGGTATGGAAGGACAAAGGGAAAACCTTTGCCCAGCAGTGGGACACAACGTAGGCTACTAAAAAATTTACTAAAATCTGCTTTGTCTCAGTGCATTTAAACGTTACATTTCCAAAATAAAAACCAGTAGATTGTTCTGAGTTTAGTAGGTTTTCTTAATTTAATATTAAAAACGATGAAAACGTCAACGGTTTGAACATTGAAAATTACTGCCAAGACACATGAAACTACACTACCAGCAATATTTCTAATTTATTTAGGTCATAATTCGCAGCCTACCATCCATAAACTGTCAAAGTATCATAGCACACATCTGCCTACGCTTTTAAAGATAATATAATAACTAAAGTCAGACATCTGCCATTTAATTTTATTCCTACGAGCTAGATTGTAACTGGAACAGATTAAAGGTACGGTTCTGAAAGGAAACGTAACAGCCAAGCGCAGCAACGAAGCCTCGCAATCGTAATCACAGAATGCAGCAACACAACTTTTTTATATCTGTAAATTAATCAATCATAGAGCTCTTCAAAGCTTTCTTTTTTTGTCTTTCTTTTTTACGTTGCTGATGCTTCTTCCGCATTATGGTATCCACTTCACCGTACCATACCATATTTCTTTCGTGACTGATACGTTCATAGCACGGTCATAGTATGCTACGGTGTCGTGGGCGGAATCCTTTTAAGTCAGTCCCACCTTTATCTTTAAGTTCGTTGATCTACCTAGCAATACTCTAAGAAAGGTGACACACTACAGTGTCGCCACCTATGGACGCAAAAGAAAATTAAATCTCATAGAGTTACAATGAAACCAGCACTGTGGCTGCGGTCTATGACAGTGGCTTTGCAACTGGGGTCGTGGTTATTATTGTTGACAGACCGAAGTAACATTTCATATTTCATCATCTGCTTACCCTTTTCCCAACTATGTTAGGATCGGCTTCCAGTCTAACTGGCTGCAGCTGAATGATAGTATTTTATATAAAGCGACTGCCTATCTGACCTCCAAAACCAAGTGTGTAATGGGTAATAAGGTACCCCTAGCTGAAACTGGTTGTCAGAATTTCGGGCCACTGACTACTTAACGACTGTCAAAGATCTACAATTGACAGCTGTGATCAACGGCTTAACGTGTTTTACGAGGCACAGACGAAACTCGGTATGTAATGGGTGGTCACCCATCCACGGACCAACCTAGGCAAGTGCGGCTTAAGCTGAAGATCGACCCAAGCGGCTGTTATTATTTAGCCACAAGCTCCTCTATAATAATATCTATGTACTAATTCTCTATAAAACACTATTGGAGTAGCATCATTGCCGCCTGCTGTCGTTCTGCTGTTGCGGTCTGCGGTTTGCGACTTCGGAATCGCACCTTAACTTATAACTGACACACGCACAACTTAAGTGGTTTTACTCTTATCTCAAGCAGGAGGAACAGAATCTAATGGAGAGGAGGGTGGAATCCTCATAAATTATAGTTGTTCGTGTCCGTGTTCGTATGTGTGTACTATTAATTTGTACGGCTAATAGAAATTGGTGGAGCCCAAGGTTGTTTGTGAATGTTATATTGGTGTCTGGACTTGAGACACAAAATTAAATTTTGTGTTTTATGCTCGTTTTAACTGACACTGGATAAAACCTAAATATAACCGTCTAAATGAAAGCAGACTGTTGAATTTTCAACGTTAATCTCAGCGCAGTGACTGAATATTTGCACAGTACAATAATATTTAGTAGCTCGGTGTTCGTGAAAATGGGTGTTAGAGGCACAATACAATACGGCCGTGAGGTCTGAGTCTTCTCAATTTTTTGTGACTAAGATGACAATGAACTCGAAAAGGAATTTAATTCTTATGACACGATTCTTGAATAGTTTTGTAGAACCAGAGATGTGTCATCGTTTCAACTCGTAACTGGGATGTCGAGGTCAGATAGGCAGTCGCTCCCTGTAAAATTCTTATATTCAACTGCATTCGACTAGACTGCAAAGCTGGACAACTGCCTAGCATTTCCTAACAATCGTAGGGACAGGCAGGAACTAACAACATAACATCACGCCTGTAATCCACGAAGGGATAAGTAGAACCTACCTAACCATCTGTCAGGCATTCTACCAAGTTCATAATCAACAATAATTTCGTACTTACTACCAATCTACTGTAATACATTGATCGCTTCACAATCCTACCTACCACTGTTACTATAACTTAATCGCTTGCTCAAATTAAACCGTTGTTTAATCGTCACTTACGTACCTATACAAACGGGATCGCTTGGACTAATCTAACTAATCCGTGAGCAGCTATTAGCCTAGCTAACCGTAACCTACTTAACGGGGATCAATTTCATTGTAAACACGGGCCTGTCATATTATGAATCTAAGGCTGCGTTTCAACCAGAGATGGGAATGCCAGGATGAGCGTAAACTAACCAATCACATAGCTAGCTTAGGTCGAGCTGTGAAAAAGAACTGATACTATTGGATAGATTTACACTTATAAATAGTTACCCTTGGAAACTAGAAACGTATCCTTAAATCGGCAATATGCGATAGATAATGCATACCTTTTCCCAACTATGTTGGGGTAGGCTTCCAATCTAACCGAATGCAGCTAAATAGCAGTATTTTACATGGAGCGACTGCCTATCTGACCTCCACAACCCAGTTCGTACTGGGTAATGCGATACCCCTTGGTAAGACTGATTGTCAGACTCTTTTAACCCACTGACTCTTTTTAACGACTGTCAAAGATCTACAAATGACAGCCGGGACCAACGGCTTAACGTGCTTCCGAGGCACGAAGGATCACAATAGGTTATGCATGAGCGTTTTAAATGTGCATACAAAACCGAGTTTCATAGCGGACTTACTTTATAAAATTACAGAGCTTACGGCCTTTAGGGACAAAGTAACATGCTATAACGATGATAGTAACATAATAGAAAATGTTATAGAAACAGAAGATCCTTGAAAAGCGATTGATACTTGTCTAGGCCCTTTTGGGCCAGCAAGAAAGGAAAACCAAAGAACCATATTAAGTATTCTAACCTAGTGACATAAATTTTAAACTATCATGGTCACTAACATTATTATTTAGACTAGAAACGGGATATTTACCATGTTTACTGTTTACTGATAAACTGAAGTTATTGCGAGTGGGTGTTTATGAGCAGAAAAATCGGTCTACCCTCTGTCTTGTAATACCCACCCGCAATAACTTCATTTTATCCGTGATCATTGTGCTTGCAACAGCGCCGAAATATCGGGAACTCAATAAAAACAGTAAACATGGTAAATATCCCGTTTCCAGTCTAAATAATAGTGACATAAATATTCATAACACAAGCACACCAACACACATCTCACCACACACGCTGCATCTATTCCATAATTGTGAAATGTGCCTTTATTTTACTTTACACTATATTCCTTCTGTTAGTTTTTGTCAATTCATCTTAAGTTTTTATATTATGTCAATTTCGACAGTTGATATTTATTTTTAGTCAATTTCAACAGCTACAGTAAGCACTGTCTAGGCTTCCACATTCAGAGCTATGTAACCGGAAACCTCAACCCCTGTCATACAGGCTGTCCTAGTTCAGGAGTTGTGACCACTTTGATGTAGTATTTATTGAAGTTATAGAAAATATTATTATTATTTTCCTTTATTCATTTTATATACTTATTTTACATATTTTTAAATATTTCTTAAAAAAACCATATAAAAACATAAAATTTAAAAAATAGTGGTCCGCCGGTATCGGGAGCAGGCTCCAAGCTACCGGAGGTTAGAGCTCCAGAGACAGGAACCTCCCACAACGCGAGCCGTATCGAGGAGTACTGCTTCTGAATCAGGCCCTTGATCCAACCGCCTAAAGAGCTTCGAAAGATGTTCGTCGAGGCTCTTGGCTATAAGGCCATTGGCCGTCACGACGATGGGCACAATGATAGCCGAGTTCACATTCCACATGTCGACAAACTCATGTGCCAAGTCGAGATATTTTATTTGTTTCTCTTTCTCAGCTTTCACGAGGTTCTCGTCATGCGGGATGGTAACATCGACTATCATTACGCGGCGCGCTGATCGGTCTATCACTACTATGTCAGGCTTATTGGCGACAATAGTCCTGTCAGTAATGATAGACCGATCCCAGTACAGCGTGACGTGGTCTTTCTTGAGAACTGGGTCGGGCACATACTTGTAGTACGGTACCTCAGATTGCACAAGTTTATATTTCAATGCAAGTTGCTGGTGAATAATCCTGGCTACTTGGTTGTGCCTGTGCAAGTACTCGCCGTTAGCCAGACGAGAACAACCAGAAATAATATGTCTGATGGACTCACCCGGACGGTGGCATGCCCGACACACGTCAACCGTCCCGTCCTTCATATTATTATTATTATTTATTATATTCCCAAATATTTCTTAAAGGCAACACAACGAATATTAGAATCATGCCGTTAACTCAATCATCCTCTGTGTATCCTTCAATATAAACTCGAAAATAATCCAAATTGCATTGTCTCACACAAAATGGCAGTACCCTACTTAGTTCCGCGCAGTTGGAACTGATTCCGGCACCACATACAGTTGTCACGGCACAGACGATTAATCGGACTTAAATGCTGTTCAATGTGTGGGTTTGTTGATTGTGTTTTATTTTGCGTATTATCTCCCGTAGCATAACCACCGTAGACAAGGATTTCTTTGACGGAAGAATCGACAAAATGACAGATAGTGCAAAGAAATAATTATGTCATTCTGTCGACACAATCTATCATTTTGTCGATACTTCCGTCAAAGTAGTCCTTGTCTACGGTGGTCATGCTACGGGGGTATGTCTTATTTAAAGTTAATATCGATGCTGCTAAAGACATGGATAGGGTTTGTCATCAAACTGCCTAGACCTGAAATTTTGGTAGCCAAACTTACAACACCCCTATTTTGCAAAATGAGCCTTGAATACAAGCATTTGGGGTGTAGGAGTAGAAAAAGACCAAAGAAACGATAGATAGACTGTGTGAAGGATGATATGGCAAGAAAGGAGGTGACTGTTGAGATGACGAGTAATAGAGAGGTATGGAAGAAGAAGATATGCTGCACCGATCCGAAATAAATTGGGATAAAGGCAGGAGAGCGATGACTCCGGAAAAGCACTTTTAAAACACCAAACTTTCAAAGTCAAAGCATTTATTTTAACGAGACCATCACAGGCACTTTTGATTGTCAAATTAAACAAAAAAAAGCGAAGCTACAGTCACAGTCACAAGGCATAATAACTTGAGAAAGTACTGTAGTTGCACATTCCAAAGCGTAGATCTCTATGGAGAAGAATGGGCAAGAAACTCCATGGACACTCTTTTAAATCAAAATATTCTTACAAAATCGTAGTTACATCGTTCATGTTGAGATTATACATATATGTGAGAACGATGTAGAAATACGTGCACATTAAAAGCGTCCAGAGTAAAAGATCAACTCAGTTCAACTTAATCACCCTACCTACCCTTCAAAACTAACAAGACAATAATACGGATTGCATTGTCTCACACAAAATTACAGTACCCTACTTAGTTCCGCGCAGTTGGGACTGATTCCGGCACCACATACAGTTGTCACGGCACGGACGATAAATTGTGGCTGTTCGGGGAGCGAGTACGAAAGTTGCGGACTAATTCAGACTATTTTCGGACTTAAATGTTTGTGGGATTAGTTTCTGGCGTAGCTAATGTAATAATTTTAAACGACTGGGCTATTAAACGGGTTAATGTATACAACTATAGAGTTTGTAGTAGTTCTTGCAAGGGCCATGAACAAGAGGTGCAGGGACAGCGGGGAGTCAGCTGGCCCATGGCCGAGCGTGGGCCCCGACATCAGACCAGTCAGCTGCTACACGCCTCCACGCGTGGCTGCGCTCACGCATTTTTAACGTCCTTATAATTTTCTTGTTTATATTTTTAACTGATCCCTGTATTGTCATTTTTTTTGTTATACATTTTATACAGTCCACTATAAAATTTTATTTTGCTCCACCGTGACCTATCATCGCGACCATCGGTCCTTCGAGCCGGATACCATACCATAACTAACAATATATCGGCCGGCGAACCATAATGAAGCCGTCTCACTTTTTTGGATGCCATCAACCGGGCACAAATCCAGACGCCGTAGCTGCTACTGAAAAATTCCTGATGGTAAAACCCAATAACACTTTGCCCGACCCGGGAATCGGACCAATGAAAAAGTTCGTATTTAATCATAATGATAATGAGACCCACTGCACTACTGACCCACCTAACCAACCCCTATCACACTAATATGTGCTTAACTAACATAAGGAACATTACTAACCCGTATTTAGTTCCGGGCAGCTTGACACGGATTCCGGCCAGTTGTCACTGTTCGAGCAATTTATTGCCCGACGATTACGAATGATGTACCTAGAGGAGTGGTTGTGATATGTTACTGTGCTGTTTGTGATTTCTGGAGGATAATGCAGTCTATATGATAGGTAGATGATCCATTTTGGGGCAATATAAATAAGCTGCTCGATCTTCAAGTAAAGTCGCTCTTGCTAAGGTTGGTCTGTGGATTAGTGACCACCCTTGACATACCGAGTTTTCAAAGTGCCTCGGAAAGCACGTTTAGTTGTTGGTCCCGGCTGTCATTTGTAGATCTTTGACAGTCGCTATAAGTATTCAGTGGCCCGAAAGTCTGAAAACCAGTCCTACCAAGGGGTATCGTACTACCCAGTTAAAACTGGGTTGTGGAGGTTAGACAGGCAGTCACTCCATGTAAATTACTGGTTTTCAGCTGCATTCGGTAAGACTGGAATCCGACCCCAACATTGTGTAGGACTAGGCAGATGATGTATGATGTGAATACAATAGCGCGCGTGATACTTATACACATTATAATAAAAAATAAATTGGATTGCTTTGTAAAATGGAACATACTTAACTTGGAGTTAGCGGCTGCCTGGATAAAAATTAAACACACTAAAGAAGCTCACTCAATGACTACGTAAGCGTAGCACCATTCTACGCTTGTGGTGCTACGCCGTAGCACTGATGCGCTACGCGGATTTGAGACAGGTTTCCGTATTTACTGAATTATTCGTGTGTGTAGTAGTACATAGACATTTTGACGCGTGGCTTTAATCAGACCTAACGCCTTTATCTCGTTTTTTCTTTTTTTTTGACCCAACTTCAACTAAGCCTCGTTGAAAAATCTAGACTTTATCATATTATAATTATTTTGTATGCTAAGAATCTATTCACCATCATCATCATACTCCTGCCCTTTTTTAAGTTAACCTATTTGAGTGTCCCACTGCTGGAAAAAGGCCTCCCCTTTCTCCTTCCAAACCTCTCTATTCTGTGCAATATCTGACCATGTTCACCCCGCAAACAAGATCAGATCGTCACAGCACCTTCTGCCCTTTTCTCAATTTATTTGGAATCGGCGCAGCATGTCTTCTTCGTCCATACTTCTCCATTACTCGTCATCTCAGCTAAGAATCTATTCACCATCTTTACAAAACCAAATTTCAATACGGATAGTTATAGTGCTATTCAAATGCAATATTTGAGACGTACCCTAATAAAAACCCGATCCTAAATCGGAGCACCAAAATGGAGCAGAAACTTGAGCAGTTACTGATTGCAAGCAGTACATAAAGTTGTCGCGTTTGATACAATTTATGGGCACCAGTTTAGGAAGTGTATCTAGGGCGGATTGTAAGTTAGGTACGGAAAGTACTGTCGGCTAAATAAGTGGGTTCCCACTACAAGATTAATTTATTTTTCTTGAGGTTAGTGCCTAAGATTGCTTGTAGAAAAGATGGCCGAAGGGGTCTGGAGTGTCAATCGCGAAACGGAAGACGTTGTGTTGGAAGGCCTCCCATTAGGTGGACGGATGACCTGGTGAGGTTGCGGGGCATCCGCTAGATGCGAGACGCACGGGATCAGTCAATTTGGCGACACTTGGGGGAGGTCTATATCCAGCAGTGGACGTCTTTCGGCTGAAATGTTGACATTGTCAAAAATAACAAAATTTCAAAACGCTTAGTTGACCCTTCCCATGACCCAAGGGCTGGCTTTTTCATGGGCAAAAGCTAAGCGTTGCCATGCAGCGTGGCAACGCCACCAGTCTCTTGGGGATATTACCAGTTGACCGCGTTGAGTAGGAGTTTTTTGACGGGATTTTTTAGTTTATTGTTAAGTTAGTTAATATCAATAAACGAATAAAATAAAAATTAATATAATGTTGTATTAAGTTGAACGAAATAAATAAAATAAAATAAGTATTTTTTAGCCGACTGTACGTACACAGGTTGAACTGTATCCGCCTGCATTAATGCAGATGTATGGCAGCTCTGTGTGCTCCGACGTACATATGTATGTATGTATGTCAGTTATGTGTTTTAGGTTATTCAGTTTGTTAGTTACTAAAAAGGAACCGTAGGGTAAAGTAAGCAAACATAACATCACACCTGTAACGCCCGATGGGTGAGGCAGAGATGTACCTATTAGTACACCCACATTTTGTCAGTTATGTTAAAGTGGGCGAGCCTATTGCCGTCAACCGGGCACAAATCTCGGGTTCCGTTTACGGTTTTCAGATTTTTTCCTTTACATGTGCTGTAAGACATTGCTTTTTGCCACAAAGTCAACAGGAAGTACCCTATAGGTTTTGATTCCCTTGTGAAATCGCAAGGGAACCGTTTTACCCTAAAAACACAGTAAGGATACTGTATTTTTGTCCTAATGCAGCGGCTTAATTTTAATCGGAATCCGTTCAAACGTTGAGGCGTGAAAAAGCAACAGAGAAATGAAGACTTTTTTTTGTCATTTAAGTATGAACTGAAATTACAATAATTGACATTTTCGCAAGTAATGTATCCGCAAGCAGAACTGTACCGTGATTTACAAAGCTTATACTTCAAAAATGATCTTTATTTTTACTAGCAGAAACTTTCAGATTGCTACCAAAAGATACTGTACCTCTGGGACATAAATATATTGGAATAAAAATCGTAAATCTCGACTACATTTTTATCTTCACTATTCGGCTTCACTTCTTTATTATATTCGCTGTCAGAAGTGCACACGGCAAAAGGATTTACTGTGCAGGGTATCAACGAAAGTTCTGCGCGTTCAGGAATTATTGGTCAAGTCGTCTTTGAGTAATTGTGGGACTTCGTCAATCGTTGTGTGCCATTTAGATGGATTGGAAACTAGTGTTTAATTGACTGAATTAAACATCGGGTTTGACTAATTTGTGTAAATTAGTAGGTATAACTAGACTTGGTATAGTGGTCGCAAGCACAACTGCTGGTTACGGTCATTGACCCCAAACCGAAATCGATTTAGGTTGAAGGTTGCACTTTACAGGTTTTTACCGGTTATTCGGAAAACCGGTTTTTCATGAATCGTGTTTTTTATAATGAAAATTAACCGGTTAAAACTAAGTTTCATAGGGTGCCCGGCCTCCGCCACCCTCGCTCGCATGGTCTGGATGGTACCGTAGACGAAAAATAATTACGAATTACGGAATTAACCGGTTACAAAACCGTTTAAGCTTATGTAACCGGTAACCTTTATCATTTAGGTTACATTAAAACAGTTCACTTGTTTAACCAGTAAATGAAGGAACGATATATTTACCGGTATTTAATCGAAATAAACCGCTCTTTTTAAACCGGTTTCGAGCCCTGATCATTATAACATACTTATTTCACATTTCTGATTTCGCTGAAAAAAATAAATAGTGAGGAAGGTGTAATTTTTAAGAAATAAATATAATTCAACAGCTAACATTATATTCTAGAAATCTCTTTGATGAAATATTCTCGTAGAATTAGATACAGTTAGAACCTTTTCTGATAATCATGCTATACGCTTTGAAATATGCCTAGTTTTGATTTAATTTTATGTCTAGTTTTCGTTTACATTTGCTAAAGTGAATAATTAAGGTATTTGGTTGGACGTAGACTTTACGTAAAATATGATGGAGGCCTCAAGAAGTATGGAAGAAAGGAACAATCATGCTGCGCTGACCCCTGAATACATTGGGATAAGAGCAGGAGAATTTATTTATTTAACACTTCAAGCACAAACGTATAGAGGCGGACTTAATGCCATAGGCATTTTCTACCAGTCAACCTTTGGGTGATGCAGAGACTAGCAGTAAAATGAATGATGATAATGATGGTCAGACCACAAGGGGCTGACAAAACAAATTATCGATTTAATTTCGATCTGATGAAGTTATTTTCTAAATAACTATTATATTATACAACATTAGTTTTAGTATGTATGTGTGAAACCTGAAATACGTGTCTAGTATTTTTATGTTAAGACAAAATTTCAAAACTGAATCATGAAAAATCACAAAGGTTTATCTTGTTCTGTTAACTGGTTGTCCGCACAAAAACGTGGTCACCACGCGGCGCACCCGCGTACTTGCCTCCAGCGTCGTCTTGAACTCATTGATAATATTAATTTGTCAGTAGGTACCTTGCGATAGGTACTTAGTGTCGCTTGGTGTCCAACTTGTAGTTTTTTTTTTTAAATATTTTTGGGGAAAAATATAACATGGTTTAAAGATTATTGGAATCGATTCAGTTACTTCTTCTGAACAAAATGTATTCAGGTTTCGCATTTACTAAAAATAATGTCGTATAATCACTATCTCAGTCAGAATTGCTAACAAAAACCATAAATCCAAACCTATAATAACTAAGTTCAATATAAAACAGCAAAAGATTTGACAACGCAATACTTTAAAGACAATGTGAGTGATATCATGCAAGCCAATTAATTATGTCAATCTAGTTGAAAATCTTAATATTTATTAAGTTTTATAACTTCATTAATATAATACATGTAACTATGGATGAAAATAATTGTGATTTAAATAAATATTGAATTTTACGTCTCGCGTGCTTGTACCTCAGGTCAACTATAAACCACAGTATTTCTCAAATTCAATCATTTATCTATGATCTCAAATTCATCTTGAGTCTCGACTGTTGAATCAAATTCGTGATTGCATTTTATAACCAACAATACTAACAAAATCTTGTTCAATCAGACTTTTCTTTAATAAAAGCTTCTCGGAGACTCGTTGCTATCTTTTTCTATTATGTTATTCTTAAAATTATAACCACAGATGCAGGCAAAAGTCACGTAAATAATGTTCTACACACTCTGTCTGCGGCGTTAATTCTTATTATTTTCTCTGGACGCGTCAAACTGATACTGACCCTGCTAAAAAAAAATCTTTCCCTCAAGATTGTTTATCTCCCTTGGACATTGGCATGCCTCACGAACATCTTCCAATAATAATATGAGTAATCATGTCTTGCGACTAAATAGCTGGTGGCTAAATATTAACAGCCGCTAGGATCGAAGTAAAAGTTAAGCCGCGCTTGCCTAGGTTGGTCCGTGGAAGGGTGACCGCCCATTACATATCTAGTTTCCTCCGTGCCTCGGAAAGCACGTTAAGCCGTTGGTCCCGGCTGTCATTTGTAGATCTTTTACAGTCGTTACAGGTAGTCAGTGGACCGAAAGTCTGACAACCAGTCTTACCAAGGGGTATCGCATTACGCAGTACTAACTGGGTCGTGGAGGTCAGATAGGCAGTCGCTCCATGTAAAATACTGGTATTCAGCTGCATCCGGTTAGACTGGAAGCCGACGCCAACATAGTTGGGAAAAGGCTAGACATGATGAATCATGTCTTGCGATTTATACCAGACTCAGATGGCAGTCGCTACAAGACTAAAAGAAAAAGTCTTCAACTTTGTTTGTAAAGAATAGGCTAGTAATGATGACAATCCTCCACGGGCATAAGTCAGCAAGTAAAGTGATTTTCACACGACACCACTCGTCTGCGCGGTCGGGCGATGAAGCGGATCTCACGTCACAAAGTTAAAGTCAAAATTATTCATCATCATCATCATCATCTTCAAAATTATTAATTTGCAGTAAATGTGATACAATAGTGCAATGACACATTTCGCCATAAAATTGGCATGCAAACATGAATGAATAAGATGCTTATTTCAAAACACAATACCTACTTGAAAAAAACATTAAACACATTCACAAACACAACAAACATTAAGTCACATTGGCTTATATGAAATTGGGGGCCCTTGTACGAGCGCGCAGTGTTAACGTACCACGTCGATTCTAAAATTAGAAAAACCCGTTTCACATATAAAATTTTAATAATTTTAAAATGCTATGACATGAATGTTACTGATTGTGCTTTTTGCAAACATTAAAATGCTATAGGACAATTGTATTTTCGATTTTAAATCAACGTATTTTACGTTACGTATACACCGTGTGCTTGTACAAGCGCCTCCATTGATGCCTACCACCCGACCGCGCGGCGCACTCCCACAAAAGCTTTCACCACGTCCGCCCTGATGCGCGGACGAGCTGTGTCGTGTGAGATACGCCTAAGTTCCTTCATGTGTCACACTAGACTCCAAAGATAGCAACAGAATTTATCAAGAAAACTAACTGAATCCTACAAACAAGCTCTTCCAAAACTTGTGTAACAAAATCATACATCATTCAATTCACAATTCTGTACAGAAATAATATATCTTTGGAACTAGAACCCCGATCACGTATGAGTGTGATTGCCAGCCATAAGATACATTTATTTCACTAGTGCTTCAGAGAACTGAGAAAAGAGTTTTGCTATAAAATATTATCTTTAATATTTGGTAGTCTTTTCAAATCTTGTTATTGAAAGTATATAATATGGCAGATAAAATATAAAGTACGAAGGTGTTCAACTTTATAATAATCTACCGGCAGATATCAGGAACACATCTTCTTTCAACTTATTCAAAGCTAAACAAAAGCAGTACGTCGCTAACAACATAAAACTATTAAGTTGACTGTACAACATTATTTTTAGTATATGCGAAACCTGAATATAGTTTGTTCGAAATAAGTAACTGAATCGATTCCAATAATTTCTAAACCATGTTTTATTTTGTCCCAAAAATATTTAAAAAAGGCTATAAGTTGGATACCGAGCGGCACTAAGTACCTATCGCAATCATTTAGGTACCTACTGCCAAATTATTATTATCAATGAGCTCAAAACGACGCTGGAGGCGAGCGCACGGGCGCGCTGCGTGGTGACCACGTTTTTGTGCGGACAGCCAGGTAACAGAACAAGCTTATAATTTTGTGATTTTTCATGATACAGTTTTGAAATTTTGTACATAGATTTACATAAAAATACTAGACACGTGTTTTAGGTTTTGCTTATACTAAAACTAATATTGTATAAACTAGTCTTTCACACAATAATATATTGACATCGTTCTTACCTACATTAAGAAAAAAAACTGTTAACTACTGGACCACACTCAACCTTAGTTATGTATTTATCCGATAAGTGAACAACGTATGTTCTTTTAGAATAACTAAAGAATCTTTAAAGCCAAATGTGATGTAGTTAATGATAATTTTAATGTCTCATTTTTATTGTTAGATTATTGAACGGAGGACGCCATACGCAGGTGAGAGTGAAACACAGTGGGTGAGATATTTTCTAGCTGTGAGACAATACCAGTTTATAATAAAAGAGATTGATTGATCGCTGGTCATTTAAAGATCATAACAAGCGTTTCAGGTAGTCGGCCGAAAGTCAGTACTAACTGGGTTGTGGAAGTCAGATAAGCAGTCGCTCCATTGAAAATACTGGTATTCAGATACATCCGGTTAGACTGGAAGCCGACCCTAACATAGTTGGGAAAAGGCTAAGCAGATGATAGTGGACGGAGAAGGTCACACGCTGGTAAGATCAGGATAAGGTATCGGATCGGAAGGGATTTTACAATCTTTAAACGATATTAAATCGTGTACATAGTATTTAAAGTCTATATTACCAAGCCACGTACAGCAGCTTAACCGCGGGGAATATTTTTCAAAAATCTGATGCTCTTAAAACAAATATTTTATACAAGACTCAATCATCTAATTAGTCAACCACATTCTAACCAATATATAACTAATGAAGAACCACACGAATTACAACTAGTAAAAGCATTGGCTAATTCTTATTTAAATTTAACAATATTCCATCATGCGAAATGAGAAACATTGAGAAACTTAGGCGGTAAGAGTGGCTTACGGCAGAAACTCCACAAAACAATTCTGTTTAACCATGTTTAATTTTAATAAATGTTTCAATTTTAATAATTACTTTCAATTTTATTCCCTCCATTTGAATACCCAAACACCAATTCTGCAGAGCAAACGGAAAAGAAAATGGAAAGGAAACGAAATTCTTTTTTTTTTCAACGTAATTCTTATTTTCTTTCTCATAAATTATTATTTCACTATTTTATGTAACCGTTGTTGCGTGTAAACCGTTGATGTCTTATCCGGACACAAATTATCACTGTCAAAACGAAGTTTCATAATTGTTATAAAAATGTCTGGTCACCCTATTAGAAAGAGACAAAGGGCTCTGTTATAAATATTTCTCTCGTCACGTTTTTCTGGTAGAGTGCTCAGTCCAGTTTATTATACTAAGTCCATGGATGCGAGCCGTTTGGTGGAAATCACTCTTTAGTGGGAGATCTTTTCTTTCAGTTACACACCACAGGCTTATAATAAATGAGATTGATTAAAACTCTTTTACTTCGCCTCATTTTACCTATTTCAACCCTAATGAGTGAAAATCTAGATTTACCGTTCACAACAAAATCAAGAAAAGAGCAAAATCAGAAAACGTGTAATATTCTGTTGCGAACCGCCCCATTTTCTAGGCACGTGCAAATGTGATAGCCAGAGGATAATATTAATCTAATTTCACCTCTAATTGAGGAAAATTGGGAAAAAAATCCCCACAATTTTGCAGATATATACACCTACCACTATTCGTCTCTGCATTACCCACAGGTTGACTGGTAGAAAATGCCTATGCCATTAAGTCCGCCTCTTTACTTTGTGCTTGAAGTGTTAAATAAATAATAAATTAACAAAAGTAAAAAAAAATCATGAACTTCTTAAAATAAGTTATATGACTCGAAAAATGTGTCGTAAATCTATATTTCTTTACTCCGTGTCTGTTGATGCTTTTAAAACATCTACCTCAAAAACAAATAATATCAAAATTCGACCCTTAGTTTCAAAAACATGTGCAAAAGATCTTATTGTAAAAATACACCTATTCTTACTTCCCAGGTACGTGTGAGGACTCACATTGCCATCCACAAGATACATTAATTTCCTCCTTACCCTGGAGCTGAGACAGAAAATCTTCACTTTACAATTGCAGATAGTTAGTTGCCTATGCAATCGCATAAGTAGCCATTTTAGGTGACATGAAATTGATACTAACAACTGTTGATTGTGATTGCAGTGCTGCATCCCAATCGAAATCTCTGATCATTCGATCCGTGCAAGAACACCTGCGATACGAAAGAATTTTGCTCATAACAGTAGCTTTCCGTTATTCCAAATTCAAAAATCCTTTCAGGATTTTTGAATTTGGAATAGTTTCAGAGATTCTCTCCTACATCCAAACTTTATCTCTTTTTTTTTTTTTTTGTTTAACACTTCAAGCACAAAGCACAAAGGCGGTCTTAATGCCATAGGCATTTTCTACCAGTCAACCTTTGAGTGATGCAGTGTCAAACAGTGGTTGTATGTATATATTATCTGCAAAATTGTGGGGATTTTTTTCAGGTGTATATCTCTGAAAAAAAAAAATATTACTAAGATGAACTACAAGGATATATAAGAACTATAACTAATATTAGTAAAGATGTGAAATCATTGAGACGGCTAACAAGTTGTCTTACCGAGTTTCCAATGTGGACCGTGCGCGACAATTTGACAATGCGATGTATCATAATTTCAAGCGAAGGCGCGGTCTTAGAGAATGTTGGTAATATAACTCTCCAAGACCACGGTGTCCGTGACCTCCTCTGGGCATGAAAATTAGCTCAGTTTACCCTCTTAAAAGCAAGCCAGAAACAATAGTTGATCGAAAACAAAACGAATGCTAAATCACAGAAATAAACGTGTCACACTAAACTACACGTTGATCTGTAGAAAATATCAAACCAACATCCCAAAAACCTAAACTCAATACTAACTTTTCCAAAATCACAGCTGGAGCAATACCCTCCCATGTCCCAGGCACGTATAAGTATGATTGCCATCCACAAGATACATTAATTTCACTCGTCCCTTCAGCGAGGGACCGAGAAAGAAATCCCTCGGAAAAATATAATGAAATAGTCCCTAATCTCACGCTTGTGTTGGGCAGATAATGATGTCGCAGGACCCTAAGCTGGTGGCGCAATTGGAGGAATTAATCTTAGAAGAAAGAGGGTAGATGGTTAGGGAAAGGTTTTTTTTTCTAAGTTGGATTGGTATTGGTTTAAAACAAGATAATTAGTCGTTATAATTAATTTTTTAATGGAATTAAAATAGAAAAATACAACAGATTTTTTGCTACTGGATACCCAAATACATGCCGAAGGCAGCTAGTTAATCATGAGTGTACTAAAACCCGCACTAAAATTCACCACAACTTGCTAAATGCTAAACATATATATAAAAATTCGTTCTGATGACATCTTTCCCCGTCCCCCCGACCCTTGCTCGAGCCCACCCGCGATGCTGAGCCTGTAGTTCTAAATTCGTCCGTAAATTATGATCTTGTTCCAATCCAGCTTGTCCCTTGCTGTCATCCCCAACCTACGCCCTAAGGCGAGGCTCGTAACCTGGGTTGTAGCTGGAAGCCTTATACTCAATGCACCCACAGGATAGTCCAGTTAAGTTGACGATAACCTCCTAGGTTGACATGCGCGAAGCCTTTCAAAAAAAAAAAGGTGCCATTCGCTTGACAAAAACAAAAATATGTTTTAAGTACGTTTAGCGCTTAAAGATTTCAGTAATTTGTGATGCCAGCGAGCCTAAAAGCATACTTTATTTACATTTTATTAGATCCAAGAGGCTAATAAGGAAAAACATTTAAATATAAATTGCTACTTAAACAAATAAGAAACAATAAAATAAATGCAACGTAAAATTAAAAGCTTTTCAGCCAGTTATTTAATTCTGGCCACACCATAAAAATTATAATGAGATTTCCCTGTAACATTTGCTTGGAATTATAAAAGTACCACTCCTTGAGTTTCAAACATGAGGATGTAGACAATCGCTTTCAAACCGTTTCGCATTTCTACAACATCTTCAACAGTGTTGCCTAAAAGTTCCATAAGCTTGGTCAATCCAATTTATTTTTCGTCATCGTTAGCTCTGATTATTCGAATGACATTTAATTTTTGTCTAGGCCCTAAGGGGCTTCCTCAGAAAAGATGGCGGCACAGTGGTCACGTGCTGCCGTGCTAACTTTCATAACAAGGCTCAGGGAAGACCTTTTTGCAATCTCCCAAGGGATGTGCCCTAACAGGTGTTCCACAAGGGGCTCCGCACAGGTCTTTTTACGTGGAAACGGTGCTTCCTCTCATGTGCGGCTGATGTCAACCGGGGTGGTTTTAGTGAGGTAGAAATCCCACACTCCCCGGTCTTACCCCCAAAGACCGGTCGCCTTTTGAATTTTTCCCCCATGAACAAAAATTAGCCCTTAGGGGCTCAACAGTCCTGCCAGGGCTGCGGGACTGTTCGAAAGAGATATCGTGGCTCTGGAACACAAAGGGCAAAGAAGGAACATGGATAGGTTTTAGTCAGTAGAAGTCTGACACTCCCTTCTGCTCCGCCCAGAGCGAGGGGGAGGGAGGGGGGGGGGGAATTTGATGATTTCCCATCCTAATAAAAAAAGGGGGCTCATCAGTTCAATAGATTTACAGCGAAAGCTGCTTATATCTCTAATGATTGACTACTATTTACAGTTTGGTACTTCTCAAAGGGTAAATAAAGCTGTTGTGGACAGTCCTATATTTAACTAATGATACTAAAATAGACAAAAGTAGCTGTTCTCAACGACCCCCTTAGCATGACCACCGTAGACAAGGATTTCTTTGACGGAAGAATCGACAAAATGACAGATAGTGCAAGGAAATCTGTCATTGTGTCGACACAATCTGTCATTTTGTAACGGGGGCTGGTCGATTTATTTTGTCATCGAAAGACACAGTGATAATCAACCCTTAAAATCATCGATCGTCAGGTAAGTCCTTTATCACTCGTAACACATTTATAACTTTCTAGGTCTTGGTTCTTTCTAGTTATAATCTGCCAATCGGTTTTACATCAGAAATTAGACAGAGACTAAGATTAATGGCCGCTTCTGACCAAAAAATGTTAGTACTGCATCTTGTAAATATCATTTCAGCCGAACGATCCACTGCTCAAGCTGCTACTACAACTCTCACAAGCGTCATCAGGTAGACCAGCTAATAAGAATCGAAATCAATTTAGCTGAAATAAAACCAGCAAGAAATAGAAAATATAGATTTTTGTTTATAAAAAATGTGAAAAAACGCCGTTTCTTATAACTTCAACCATTGTCAAGATTTTACTCTAGTCGTTTACCAAGGGATGCTCTCCCGGTAATATCATTTCGTTGATTATGACCTCCTCTAGCTCTTTTAGTACAATGGACGTCGTTTTACGGCGTCTTACTAAATTGCACTATTGCTATTAATTTTTTTTTGTGTCGTTTGTTGGAATGAAAGGTCCTTGACTGTGAAAGATATGACTTGTGTTCTGTAAAGTGTTATTAAATTGTGAGGATTTTTAAATGGCGGCGTGTTTATCAAAAAAAATATTATTGAAAAGCTTGGTAACCGACTCATACAACCACACCAAATGTGTTCACAATTTCACATGAAGTTCTAGTTAGTTGACCAGCGTGTTAAACGTTATCGAAGTCGTCATTGCTCCGTGACATCACGAAATCTTGCATCGTGCGAGCTACTTTGATACAGAGAACTTATACAGGGTGTAAACATACCCTTCGCGAAGTCGTCAACCAAGCATTATGTGAGTACATCAAACTAAGTAACTTTACGCAAAAATTATTGTTGGAAAACGACTTTTTTTTGGGGTGAAAAGTCGCGTTTTACGGTAGGACTCAATGTAACGCACTCAAAACATTGTGCTGATGGATTGATTGAATAGTAAGGGGGTCGTGGAGGTGTTCAAAGTAAAAATCTTACATTAAAAACAAAACATGTACCTATTTAAAAAAGAAACTTGTGAAAAAGTTGGAACTTTGACCCCTAATATCTCTGTAACTAGAAGGTTCCCAGGTATGGCCTAGAACAAAAAAACTATTGCAATGACGGGAAGAACAAGTGCCTTTCCGCTTTGTTAAGGGTCTTGTTACACCCTTTATGTATGTCATGAGTTTTATTGGGAAGACAGATAATTATATTATTTTGTCGGACAGTAGCTCACCTCATATGATTCTAAATTATTAACTGAAGGTACATCACACAAACTCTTTTACTACTAAACTGGTGACCATGACCCGATCATCACTCACATCATAACTATGTCTAGCCTTTTCTCGTTGTTGTTGGGGTCGGCTTCCAGTCAAACCAGATGCAGCTGAGTACCAGTATTTTACATGGAGCGACTTCCTATCTGAACTCCACAATCCAATAAGTACTGGGTAATACGAAAATGTGTACAAAGCCCTCTATGCATATTCCGCCTTATTTCACACACTGTTTTCATTAATATGCTGCCCGAATATAAAACATTTATACAATTAGGACTGCGCTACTATTAGTATGAATCAAATCAACAGCCGCTCGGATCGATCTTCAGGTTAAGCCGTGCTTGCCAAGGTTGGTCTGTGGATCGATGACCAACCATTACATACCGAGTTTCCTCCGTACCTCGGAAAGTACGTTAAGCCGTTGGACCGGCTGTCATTTGTAGAACTTTGACACCCGTTACAATTAGTCAGTGGCCCAAAAAGTCTGACAACCAGTCTTACCGTAGGGGTATCGTATTACCTAGTACTAACTGAGTTGTGAAGGTCAGATAGGCATTAGCTCCATGTAAAATACTGGTATTCAGCTGCATCCGGTTAGACTGGAAGCCACCCTAACAAATTCGGAAGAGGCTAGGCAGATGATGAACTGCGACATCAAAATAGACAAACTATAGTGACAATGTAGTTATTGGCTACATTACCAGTAGGAACCCGTGACCGTTGAGTCTTCCCTAAGTACACGAGTTTTTGAGTGGAAATCGCAAAACAGCAAACGTAGCCTAGGAGGCTCCCAGGTTAGCTAGTGTGGCTATCCTCACAGGGCAGGGTAGCATTTGAATGAGAGTTACCCAAGATCAAGAAAAAATACGTAAGAACGAATAATGATGAATGAATAAAGTACTGTTGAGACTGGTTGTCAGACTTTCGGGTCACTAACTACTATCGACTGTAAACGTTCAATCTACAAAATGACAGTCGGGACCAACGGCTTAACGTGCTTTCCGAGGTATAGAGAAAACTCGGCATGAAATGGGAGGTCATCCATCTACGGACCAACCGAGTCAAACGCAACTTAACCTAAAGATTGACCTGAGGGGCTGATATTATTTAGCCACGAGCCCCTTTCCCACGATTGTAGAAATATATATGTTTAAACCTGTAGAAATCCAACAAAAAAAAGAACAGCGCCTTCATCAAAAACCCAGCGTCTATACATATACAGCTGCATCCACGCATTTAGATTTTGCCCGAAAACCTCTTCTCAAGGCCTCTGCAATCCCGAATCCAGCACGTTTTTCGGGACTCTTCCTCATTAAATGCAAAGGACCAACCCTGCTGCCTCGTAAGCGTACTAATTTGAGCTTAGTCGGATATTTCGCAGTTCGGGCCCACGCCAGAGCAACGTAATTAGTTTGTCTTGTTAGGTAAATTATTAATTAATGTCTAAATCATTTCTAACAATGCCACAGTTTTGGAACTAACTAGCTTCTGCAACTACATTGAGTAATATTACTAGTTTATTGGGGAAGTTTGTGTGATTACGTCATAATGTGTACAAGAGTGGAATGTTAATAAGATAGGTACAGTGGCGGCAAAAGGAGACTGAGATCTTGTGAACTTTGGACAAGTAAATACTCCTTTGGTACAGCAGTGGAAGACATTGATAGACTTTACAAATTGATTTCTTTTTCAAGAACAGAAACGTAACGCTGTTGATTTTTTTTTTGTTTTCTCGATTGCTTTAGTTTCAGTCTGCTTTTTTATGCTACTTTGTGAAAAATCCATCATCTCAAAATGTTATAGTTTTCTGCAACATGAGAAGTCAAACATTACTGGCGAAATATGGGTGTACAATTAAAGGTACTCGTACATATCTACCTTGCCTTCAGGCAGTTGTCCCACCGCCGGCGAAGAAGCGACTAACTATCGGCTATTTTCTCGGTCAAGAAACGTACAGTAGAATATTATATATGACGGATATGTCAGGATTTGCTCCGTTAGGCTCGTACATCATGCGGGCAGACGATGTTTCTAGCAAAATTAACGAATTACTTGAGATAACAACACAACAACACGGGGCACAATGAATCGGATACAGTTCCAAGACGTCTCAACTCCGCCGCGATCAGAGATTGACTGTCCTCCTCGCCTCGAGTTTTAAACATCAGGGCTCTATAGAAGCATGCTGTGGTATGGGTAGACTTGTAAGTAGGTGGCGTAACGTCACCACAGGCGCACTTGCGACTCATTTTATGTCCGCTCTAATGACTGGATTCGACATATACATTCCGTGTAAGCAAAAGAGATGCATAATTATATTAATAGTTGATTGCTAACTGTTTATACTGCCGGCGAGGACTCGCTCCACCAGTTTGTCGCTAAGTGATAAAATCTATCAAAGATAATACTCGCTTTGCGATACTTGCTCAGCAATGCTCGCTTAGTGGTCAGAACTCACGCTGAGAGGCCAACCAGCGGTAATGTCTACCTAGAATACGGATCTGAGTGCACATATTATGAATTCAGATCAATTCCTAGAATTATCATTGTTGTCTAGTTCAGACGACGACGGTGATATATTTTATAGAGTACGAGTGGTGCGAGTAATCGCACGTCGCACTCGCATACTCGCTTATAGCCCAGCGACAAAACTATCAGAACTACAGTCGCTTCTCTCTTATCGTTGGCGGTGGAACAAGTGCCTCAGGGATCTCAGGTGTGATGTTTTCAGTTCTGATGTAAGACAATATTCACTAATCAAGATGCTTCTAATATTTTCATCTTTTTAGGACATCTACAGAAAAAAGAGGACGGCTTGTCCTTTGTATCCATCCGTCATGTTCGTGAACGGGCGCTGTTAGTTGGGACTGGTCATCTCTTAGCTGCCACGATTTATTTTAATTACTTTATTTTTTCATTGTTGTTTTAATCTTTTACTCTGGACGCTCTTAATGTACACGTCTTTCTACATCGTTCTCACATATAATTATGTATTATCTCATCATGAATGATGTAACCAAGATTTTGTAACAATATTTTGATTTAAAAGAGTGTCCATGGAGTTTCTTGCCCATTCTTCTCCATAGAGATCTACGCTTTGGAATGTGCAACTACAGTACTTTCTCAAGTTATAATGCATTGTGACTGTGACTGTAGCTTTCCTTTTTTTTGTTTTTTTGACATTCAAAAGTGCCTGTGATGGTCTAATTGAAATAAATGCTTTGAGTTTTTTTTATCCTCTTAAATAGATACACTTTTACCCCATGGAGGAAACGTTAAATAAATGTTTCATTACCAGTATTTATGTTACGACCGGCAGCCGACGTGACTGACCGGTAGGTAATGCCTAAGCTTTTGAGCGGTTAGCGTTGGGAATCGAAGTGGATTTTATTTTTACTTAAGTCTATGGCTTGTCTTCTACGCATTTGCGCTTCTTGTTGTTTAACCTTTTGACCGCCATAGTCACATATACGTGACAAGCAACGCCCTGTATGGCAAACGATACAAATTTGTGACAAAATGGTAGGTGAAATTGTGGCTTGGCGTGGAGGGCACGCGCGTGCGTTTATCTGCTCTGGCGGCCAAAAGGTTAATAATGGGGTAATAAAATAGACGTAGGAGGTTGGTTGTTGTAGTCATATTAAAGTATTTTGGTAACCGAAAATATTTTAAATAGAAAATATTATGTCTTATTAGCTCTAGTCGGCCTTTATCCTGTTACCTTCTTTACTGAAATAATTCATTCTTAAATTAAAAGTCGAAAACCATCAAAAGAGACCTAATTCCGTTCGGACGACATAGGAAAACCTCTACCATTCTCAGAATGTAGGTTTTAGAGTTAGGACGGTTTCTTAGCGTACTTTCAGAGCTTATGAGTTCTTTTTTGGAAGCGCGTGTACGCGCTTATACTCGCGGTTTTTGTATCACGCGTGAAACAAAAAACACAAAAACCGCGAGCGTTGACACGCTTATCTGCGTGAGCCTCATCCACGCGCGCTCGCTCACCCCTCGCGTTCGATTTTTTTAGTCGTATAATATAGAGTACATAACGTACGCCACGCTACAAAATACGCTAGTGAGAATCTATTTCAAAACGTTTCATTCTACAATGACTTTAAACAGATCGTCGGTATAGCTGACATATTGTCAATTGTCTAATCCGTCTTGTAAAATTAAATTCTTTGAAGCGATTCTTTGCTACTTATATTTGGCCTGTAGGTTGTGAATAACGATGTTGATTGCAAAATTGATACTTTTAAGTTTTTATTCTATAATATGCTGTTTGTTGTTCCAAATAAGATTAAATCAAAATAAACGATGATTTGGACGCTCATCAAGAAGGCTGGTTGTAGGTGGCGCAAGAAATGCATGGCTGGAAGGGTATGGCGAGGCCTTTGACCAGCATTGGGACACACAAAGCTACTAAAAAAAAAACAATACAAATGGCAACGTCAAATTCACGGATGTAAGAACACGAGTTGAATTTTGACGAAGTCTAAAAAATATTAATAGTTTCAAAAATGTAGTCTGAAATATTAACTTAAATACTTACCTACCTATTTACTTCCCCCATCTTTTTACCTGAACGGACTTTAAAGTGGAGCACAGAATGCATTATGTTACGGTCAAGGTTGCGTTGTTTTCATTTCTAGCTCTTGGCGCCGTTTAACTTACGGAGAATCCCATTAATAAGAATTTAAATTAAATTCTTCTTAAAGCTTACCATAAACTAAAACCGCAATTTAGTTTATGGTAAGCTTTAAAAATAATTTTAAAAATGAAATGTTAAAAGTCAGAAGTTATGTTATTTTACCCGACTGCGGCGAAGCATAAAAGGAGGGTTATGTGTTTGACCTACATGTATGTATGTATGTCTTTTTCTATGTTCCGTCGTAACTTCTAAACGGGTGAACGGATTTGGATAAATTATACGTCGTTAGATTCGTCTTGGTGGCGCGAGTGTCACTGGTTACATAGAAATGTAAAACAAAAAAAAATCCTATTCCATTTTCATAATTTTATATTCTTGTGGGCCCCGCCTGCTTCCAATTTTTGTTTAATTTAAAATGTGTTTGTTTTATCCTTTTCAGGTTTTTCAGTTGGGTTTTTTAGTTTTTTCAACTACTTTTTTTATTTGTAAGAAATAAAGTAATAAATGATTTAAGGGCTGTTATTTAGTAATAGTGTAGTTATTTTTAGGGTTCCCTTGCCAAGTGGCAAAGAACGGAGACCTTCACCATTATCATCATCATCATTTCAGCCGAAAGACGTCCACTGCTGGACATAGGCCTCCCCCAAGTGTCGCCACATTGACCGGTCCCGTGCGACTCGCATCCAGCGGATCCCTGCAACCTTCACCAGGTCATCGATCCACCTAGTGGGAGTCCTTCCAACGCAGCGTCTTCCGGTTCGCGGTCGCCACTCCAGAACTTTTCGGCCCCATCGGCCATCCGTTCTGAGAGCAATGTGCCCTGCCCACTGCCACTTAAGTTTGGCTATTCTTCGGGCTACGTCGGTTACCTTGGTTCTCTTGCGGATGTCCTCATTTCTGATTTGATCACGCAAGGAAACTCCGAGCATAGCCCTCTCCATTGCCCTTTGGGTGACTTTAAGCCTTCTGATAAGGCCCATTGTGAGCGACCACGTTTCGGTCCCGTATATAATCACTGGCAACACACACTGGTCATAGACTTTCGTCTTACGTACTTTCGTTTACGGAGACCTTATAGAACATTATTTTTAGTATATGCGAAACCTGAATATGGTTTGTTCAGAATAAGTAACCCATGTTATATTTTGTCCCAAAAATATTTAAAAAAAGTTACAAGTTGGATACCGAGCGACATTAAGTACCTATCGCAATAATTTAGATACCTACTGCCAAATTCTTATTATTAATCAATCAATCAATCATTTTATTATCAGGCAACTGAGGCCCATAGATAAAAATACACAAAATAATCTTATAAAATAATAAACTAATACATATAAAAAAAACCTTATTTAACTAAAACTAGACACGAATCGTTGACGGCGAACAAGCCAAGCAGTATTAATGAGCTCAAGACGACGCTGGAGGCAGGCGCGCGGGCGTGCTGCGTGGTGACAACTTTTTTGTGCGGGCAACCATGTAACAGAACAAGCTTATAACTTTATGATTATTTATGATACAGTTTTGAAATTTTGTATATAGATTCTTTACATAAAAATACTAGACACGTGTTTCAAGTTTCGCATATACTAAAACGAATGTTGTAGATTCGTCTTGTCCGATTCCACTAGGCCGATTTTCACCGTTTTGATCATAATTTTTTTTTCAGATAACAATTTGACGTTATTTTTTCGAATAAAACAAAACCTGTCAAACTGAAATATCACCAGACAAAGGCTTTCTAACGATTGTGTTTTGTGTTTCTTACTGCCCTTCTTAAACTGAAGACTTCAAACGATCTAGATTTGAAATACGCCTAGGGCTATCATCGCCCAGACTTATATTATGTTTTCAGTGGAAATCGTCTAAGTCTGGAAAACTTAGACATCTTCAATGGAAAACATCTAAGTCTAGGCAAAGTTTTGGACGACAACTTTGTCTTTGAGTTTCGTTTCTTCATCAAACTTGGCTTAGAACGCCATTTTATTATGTAATTGGTGTAAGTACCCTTAACGAAGCCGAAAGGCACTTGTTCTCTCGGTCATTGGGATATTTATTATTATTTTTTTATACTAGACTACACCTTCTAGTTACGGAGATATTGGGGGTCAAAGTGTTTTTTTAAAGTACCTACAACTTTTAATGTTGTAATTTACTTTAGAATCGTCCACGATGCGCGTCCTATACAATGCATGTATCAGTACAATGATTTTTGTGTCTTACATTGAGTCCTACCATAAAACGTTACTTTTCACTACAAAAAAAAGTCATTTCCCAAACAATAATTTTTGCGTAGAGTTACTTAGTTTGATGTACAAAATGCTTGATGGACGGAGTTTGATGAGTCCGTTTACACCTTGTATACTACTAATTAAGTACCATCAATTGAGTTTTTCTCTTGAACATAATATAAGGCGTCAACACAAAACTTCGACCGACTCACACACCCAAGAAAACAGCTGACTACAAACCCACACTATCTACTCCGCTAAGTACATGTAAAAACCTTCAGAAGCATTTCGCACGCGTTCCTTACCTATACACGAACTTTTATACGAACAAAGCCGCGACCCAAGCGTTCTGTCGACACCTTAATTGCCTTCATCGGGTGTTTATCACGCCTCCAAACTGCGTACTAGGTATAAATTGTGTTCTATGTAGTTAGTCGGTGATCTATCGCTTGTTTGTGTGGAGTGTACTTTTTGCTGGCGGCCATTTTTTTTATTTGGTACAACTTGTTTTTAAATTTAGAATTGTTTGTTGTGATACGTTAGATTCGTCGTTGAAATCACATCAACCAATCAAGATTTTTAGTAAGAGCGACTGCTGAGCATGAGGTCCTGGGTTCGAATTCCGGGTCGAGCAAAGCGTTATTAGGTCTTTCCATTTGAAATTCTCAGTTGCTGCCTCGGAGTCTGGATTTGTACCCGGTTGATGGCAATAGGCTCACTCACTCTGGCCCTTATTACATGAGACTTGAGCATAACTGGCGAAATGTGGGTGTACTTGTTAGGTATACCTCTGCCTAACCCTTCGGGGATTACAAGGCATGATGTTATGTTATGTTATGACATCATTCTCCTGCCCTTATCCCAGTTTATTCTACCACTTCTTCCACATTTCTCGAATAATTTCTTCACGAGTAACCCCTTTCTAATAATATCATGATATCATCTTTCACACAATACATATACAGTTTCTTCAATAAAATATATCCGACATTAAACACAGAACAACTTTACGAACTTCCACCACATGCGCCTGAAAACAAAGTTGTATTTAATACGTTACACTAACATGCAAATAAGACGGGAACTTGGCAGAGCGTGTATGAAACAAAGAAGTTAGCAAGTATGCTCATTCGCCTGATATCCGCTCCTACTTCGGACAAACTTGCGAACACGCTTACGAGTATAATTAATCGTTTAATCTAGTAACTGAGTAACAGGTTTATTCTCGAGCTCAATTTTGCTGTAAATGACTTTAGTAGAATCGTAGAAACATGATATCTCATGCGTATCATAATAAAGGACATGTGTATTATGATCATCATCTTCCTTCCATTGTCCCATGTTACTTGGGGTCGGCGCAATACGTTTTTTTCTTCCATTCTCTTCTGTCAACTGTCACGCTAACATTTACACCTTTTTCTTTCATATCGTTCCTCGCACAATCCATTCATCGTTTCTTTGGTCTTCCTCTCCCTCTCCATCCATCAACATTTATACTCATCACTCTCTGTTTGTGTATACTGTGTGTGTGTATCAGATCATTCACTTTCTGTCACCTTAGCCTTTTATTCAATATTGTTTACACATCATCATCATCATCATTCTTTCGCACTTGTCCCAATTCATTAGCAGGGTCTACTTATTCCATACTTCTCTATTACTCGTCATCTCATCAGACACCTCCTTTCTTGCCATACCATCCTTTAGACAGTCCATCCATCGTTTCTTTAGTCTTCCTCTAGTCATACCCATCCACATTCATACTCAACACTTTTCTCACGACACTTTCCTCATTCCTCCGCATCACATGCCCATACCAAGACAACCGATTACCACACAACTTTTCAGACACCGGCGCCACAGCCAGTGACTAAACAATCTTTTTAAATACCCTTCTCCTTTATAAGACAGTGACTAAATGCAACCAAGTAGAATAAGCCCTTAAAACTAACAATCTAGTAAACTAGTAACTACTCGACTAGTTCGTCGCTCAAGCCAACTATTTCCTTATGCGCCGCGAATTCACTAGCAACTCTTACAAAGTGAGTTATGGTGGAACTACGAGAACTCGATGCGAGTCTAAGTTATCATTGTGATTAGTTTGCTCTGTTTATTAGCAAGATTGGTGACAATTCTGTTTTATTAGTTGGTGTTGTAACGTCGTAATATCACGCCAATCTTCAGAGGTTAAGGCAGAGGTGTACCTAATAGTACACCCACATTTCACCAGTTACGTTTAAGTTCCATGTAATACGGGTCGAGCCTATTGCCATCAACCGTGCACAAATCCAAACTCCGCGGCTGCTACTGAAAAAATCCTGATTAGAAAACTCAATAACACTTTGCCTGACCTGGAAATCGAACCCAGGACTTCATGCTCAGCAGTCGCGCTTGCAACCACTAGACCAACGAGGCAGGGTTTGTTATGTTTAAGCCCCATGTAATAAGGGGCGAGCCTATCATCAACCGGGAACAAATCCAGGAACCGGGTTGTTGCTGAAACATTTATGGAGGGTGTCTCCATAAATGTTTCAGCAACAACCCATGCTTTCCGAGGCACGGAGGAATCTCGGTATGTAATGGGAGATCATCGATCCATAGACCAACCTAGGCAAGGCTTAACCTGAAGATTGAGCCACAAGCAATAATACAGATAATAAATTCATCTGTATTATTTAAATGCCCGAAATCCCCAGACACCTCCTAAAATCACCATCGCCAACACCCGGCCATCGAGAAATACCCGTATTATTGTACCGGTATTTGCTTAACCCTATTTTGCCCGCATGACCTTCGGGGCCGAATTGGGACAAATATTTATTTGTGCAATCCGGAAGGACTTCCTTTATTGCCGACCCCATGGATATAACTGTGATTGTAATAGTGATAGTCCCATTAATCGGCAAGGGGAATGCCAAACGATTTCACTCTGAGTTTTGGAAGTACGATGTTACAATTTGTGGCAGTTTTAGAATGAAAATAGAGGAAAGTAGATGGTTTAATTTGTCTTTGTGTGTGCAAGTTTTTTCAGACAGATAAACAAAATTGCAAGGTAAGGTCTGCCGCATGCCCAATGAGCTGTGGGCAAAAATAACCACTTTCTGGAGCCCTGACACAGCCAGAAGGCGTCGCGGCAAACCTCGCAGAAGATGGCGGGACGAGCTGGACAAAACAAACGACCAGTGGCCCACATTAGCCCTGGATCGTAGCAACTGGAAGTCATGGCGAGAGGCCTTTGCCCAGCAGTGGGATGACGCAGGCTAACAGTATCAGTATTAGTAATGTTCACCATTTCGGTGAAGTATTAATGGAGTGGTTTGATTAGAATATTCTCCAGCGTCGTCTTGAGCTCATTGATATTAATAATTTGACAGTAGGTACCTAAATGGTTGCGATAGGTACTTAGTATCGCTCGGTGTCCAACTAGTAGCCTTTTTTAAACATTTTTGGGAAAAAATATAACATGGTTTAAAAATTATTGGAATCGATTCAGTTACTTATTCTGAACAAACTTTATTCAGGTTTCGCATATACTAAAAATAATTGGTATATCACAATATCAATACATCAAAAGGAATAGAACAGAGAAGCGGCGTACTTCAGACCTCGCGTTCCCGAATTTATGTACTTCAGTATTATATATAAAAAGCCGCAAAATTAAACAATAATTGTATGTTATATAAAGTGTTCAGAACATTGTGGAACATATAAAACGACAGGATAAGAAAAAGAAAAATAAGTGACCTGTGGGAAGATGTTTTACACGGTTTCTTTATATTTATCGGATCCGGTCATTAGAATGAATATGGAATGAATTGCAAGTACGCCAATGGTGACATAATGCGATCTACTTACAAGTCTACCCACAGCACAGCATGCTTCTACAGAGTCGAGATGTTTTAAGCTCGTGGCGAGTACGACATTCAATGAATGATCGCAGCGGAGTTGAGACGTCCTGGAACTGTACCCGATTAATTGTGCCCCGTGTTATTGTGTTAAATTGTAATTTAAAGTGATTTGTTAGTTTTATACAAACAGTCTACCACGTACAGTGTATTTTCATTGCACGAGACCCATCTACTGCCCACATGATATAAGAACCTAAGGGAATAAATCCTGACAACCCGACATTATATTTATGTTTTGTACGTGTTACTTGAACATCAATAATCTTAATGTTATTTGGGCCCGCTTGCATCAACATACCATCACATAACATCTATCATCATCACGCCTGTAATCCCCGAAAGGTAAGGCAGGGGCGTATCTAATAGTACACCCACATTTCGCCAGTTTGAGTCCCATGTAATAGGGGACGAGCCTATTATCATCAACCGGGCCCGAATCCAGACTCCGTGGCTGCTACTGAGTAACTCCTGATGGAAAACCTAATAACAATTTGTCCGACCTGGGAATCGAACCTAAGACTCCATGCTCAGCAGTCGCGCTTGCGACTACTAGATCAACGAGGCAGTGGCTTGCATCAACTCAATTTGTAAACAGTGTTTAATGTTTGACATATCGCAAGTCCTCTATAAACTTTAGGTTAAGCCGTGCTTGCCTAAGTTGGTCTGTGGATGGGTGACCACCCGTTATATACCGAGTTTCCTCCAAGCCTCGGAAAGCACGCTAAGCCGTTGATCCCGGCTGTCATTTGTAGATCTTTGACAGTCGTTACAGGTAGTCAGTGGACCGAAAGTCTGACAACCAGTCTTACCAAGGGGTATCGTATTAGCTAGTACTTACTGGGTTGTGGAGGTCAGATAGGCAGTCGCTCCATGTAAGATACGGGTATTCAGCTGCATCCGGTTAGATTGGAAGCCGACCCCAACATCCTTGGGAAAAGGCTAGGCAGATGATGACTTATGGTGGTTTTTTTTTCAATTATTGAGTAAGAAAGTTGAGTGGGGTATTATCTAAAAACCTTATCTATTTGTGTTTTTTAAAGGACGTAAGATATTTAATCATGATTTCACAAATGACTTCAAATATTTTAACTCTAGGAATTTAATCTAAATAAAATACAAAAGTGTCTTAACTCAACTAAAAAAAATCTTTATAGGACTGCAATACAGTTCCTTTTTCCTTTGTTAACTATAAGAAAGAGAAACTAGTGAACTTCCAGTTATACTTGATTCAAAGCAAAGAGATATAACAAAGAAGTCGCCTTATCAGAAGCAGACGACGAGTATAAATACAATAGGAAACATTTCTTGATTTTAATTTAAGTTGTTGACTCGAGCAATTAAAAAAGTTTTAATAATTGACAATACTGATTTATCTATTGTATTTGGCGCTTTTACATATAATATAGTTAAACATTACAAACTTAAGTCTAAATGCCCCATTACTTAAAGAAGAGCACTACATGCACTATATTATGCGCCTATATCTAACTAAACAATGAATAAAAAAAGAAATGATTTAAAATACAAATTAAAAAAAAAGAAAACAACAGCAGTATCGATAAATATTAGGTAAGTTTTTTACTTTTAATCACACGTCACTTGATACATCTGATGTATCATCATCATCATCCGCATCTCTTTGCTTGTGCCAAGCTCCAAGTTTTTGATGTATAATTAGGGACAAAGGTTGTTGCTATGAGACGGTGGAATCTTCTTTATCAAAACCTCTCCATACAGCACCCAGACGTCAATATGACACTGCACCTGTTTTGAACTCATGCTACAGACAGATATATGTGTTAGATAAAACCCGTCACAGACGATAGGTTATGCATGTGCAGTATTAATAGCCTGTACAGTCTAGTATTATTAATAGTCTGGTATTCAGCTGCATCCGGTCAGACTGGAAACTGACCCCAACATAGTTGGGAAAAGGCTAGGCAGATGATGATGATGACAGTATAACTGACACACTGAGGAATTCCTGATAGAAAAACCCAAGAATATTTTATCCGACCTAGGAATCGAACCCAAGACCTCATGTTAAGCAGTCGCGTTTTCACCCACTCGACCAAGTCCTTGCAACAACTCGACCAGGGACAGACAGACAGACTTTTAAAACAACTTATTGCTGAACCAATTGGCTGAGTACATTTTTTTTTAGTAGCCTGTACTGTAGTTTTGAGTATGAATGTGGATGGGTACATGAGTAGAGGAAGACCAAAGAAACGATGGATGGACTGTATAAAGAATGATATGGCAAGAAAGGAGGTGTCTAATGAGATGACGAGTAATAGAGAAGTATGGAAGAAAAAGACATGCTGCGCCGACCCCAAATGAATTGGGATAAGGGCAAGAGAATGATGATGATGAGCCTGTAATGTCCCACTGCTGGGCAAAGGCCTCCCCCAATTCCTTCCATGTGCTCTTATCCCGTGCCTCCTCGAACCAGTACTAATGTAATAAAAACAAACTAAAAACTGTCGCTACATTTCCACCAGCCAAAAATGTCAATTCAATTAAGTAATGGTACACCAATCTCTGTACCAAGCCAATTGCAGTTCACAGCAAATAGTTTATTCGTAAAAGCCGCAAAACTAGGAAAACGTGTACCTACCTCTCTGGATGCACCATATTGGAAAACTTTACAAAAAACTCGATGCGATCGAGACCCGATCGTTCGTTATAGCAATTTACGGTTCGCTCCCTACAAAAGCAATTACGATTTCTCTTCTATAGAAGGTCTGGTAAATGTTTTTCAGGGATGCTTTCAAATGCACTTTATCAACATTTAAAATCTTCTTTCAGGACAGTTTGAATATTTTGTACGTCATTATTTCTTGCGTTTCAAAAGGATTTTGTTTAATAATATAGAGTACTAGATTATGCCCGCGGCTTCGCCCGCGTGGAGCTCGGTAATGTCCCACGGGATCGTAATACGGGAATAAAAAGTATCCTATGTGTTAATCCAGGTTATAAACTATCTGTGCAACAACTTTCATCGAAATCCGGTCAGTAGTTTTTGCGTGAAAGAGTAACAAACAAACATCCAACCTCACAAACTTTCGCATTTATAATTATAGAGTATTTGTTTTTTTGAATTCTCTTGTATTGTGGGTGCGTTTACAAACATTTAAACTGACATACACAAACAGTACAAGTACCTGTAGGCCATACAAAAATTTGTTCCGTGCGGGGATCGAACCCGCAACACGCAACGTAACAGTCAACCGATCAGTCACTGCGCCAACCGTGCCGTCAGATAAGAGTAAGACCAAGATTCAGACTCGCGCAGGCAAAGAAAAAATGGCTCAAAAGAGAAGAGGCCTGTACTCATAAGTTGGAAAAAGGCCAATGATGATAGCATACATACAGGGTGTAAACAGACCCTTCACGAAGCTGTCAACCAAGCATTCTGTACATCAAACTAAGTAACTTTACGCAAAAATTATTGCTGGGAAACGACTTTTTTTTGACCTCCAATATCTCCGTAACTAGAAGATTCCCAGGTATGGTCTAAAACAAAAAAATGATCGCAAAGATGGGGAGAATAAGTGCCTATCGGCTTCGTTAAGGGTCTATTTACACCCTTTAGAATAGGTTCACGGGTTCACAAGTTATGAATAGTGTTGCTGGTCATTTAAAGTATTTCAGTATTCCTACACCAGTGGTGTGACCGTCGAACTGCCAAGTCATAGGTCTCGAGTTCGAACCCAAGGCACGCACCTTTGATTTTTCGAGTTCATGTGCGTATTGTAAAATTATCACTTGCTTCGGTGAAGGCAAACATCGTGAAGAAACCAGCACGCCTGAGAGATATTTCGTGACGGCATGTAAAGCCAAGTCAGAGGTCCATGGGCGGAATAAAAACTTTGCCACCAGGTTAGCACACGATAAAGGAGAAAGTATTCCTACTTTTATCGGCTCGTACGTGATTCGGTTAATAATTCTTAATATGCTGCGACCCTATCTTTACATAGTGTTCTTATTGACCTAAATGCATCCGTGCTCGGCGCTAATATCGGTGTGTAATATCAAAAGAAACTAGCAATATTTTTTTTTTATATTGCTCTGTCCCACTGCTGGACAAAGGCCCCCCCCTTGGCTTTCCAATCCTGCCTACAATTTGCCCTCTGGTGATTTAAAAAATAAAATTCGCTGATGGCAATAGGCTCGCCCCCTATTACATGAGACTTAAAAAAATTACTGGCGAAAAGTGGATGTACTATTAGGCACACCTCAGTCTAATCCTTCGAGGATTACAGGCTTAATGTATGGCTTATGTATGGCCTACAGATAATTGTTCCGGGTCTGGCTGTTTGTGTATGTGATTTTAAATGTTTGTAAACGCACCCAGGATACAGAAGAAATTCCTAGTGTGGGGCAACGTTTTTTAAAAAAAGAAAGAAAGAAAAGATATGTAAAATACGCTGAATAGTGCATGTGTGTGTGTGAGGCTGGTTGGTACCTGTACTAGCCACCGGGTGGGTGGCAGCCGGTCATCTTTCACCAGCACCATTTCTCAGAGCTGAAGTTAATTCCCTTGCGGGCGCCATTTCTGTCGTGTTTAGAGTTCTGTAATATATTCTATGTAATAACGTTTCCAGAAATGGGCTTTTAATTGCTGGATTCTCATATATTGTGAGAGAGTAGGTATCGACGTTCGTCCAATTAGAAAATGTGATGGGGTGAGCGCTGTGAGGTCAGAAGGATCCGATGATAACGGAGTAAGAAGCCGAACCTTCGATTGTACTACACTTGTGCTTATCTTTTTGAGAAAAACAAGCGCAATGTTTACGTAAAGACGTGATCTTCCAAGCCAGGCATTTAAAACAAACGAAGCGCTCTTAAAACAAATGTTAATTGGAGCAATTTTATCTATTTCGCACGAGCGGAATTAAGTAGGTAGTGAACGATCTACCCCAATGATTTACTGGCGTTCGCTGTCTAAGCTGAAAATGGTAGTACACGGCATTAATAGCTTTGCATTTTCTGAAGTTATTTTAGAATTTGGTTCCGGATTTTTGATATTTGAAAACATTATACTTGAAAATTTCTAATTATTTTATTTTAATTTCATACAAACCCTAGATAAAATGAGGAGCTCGTGGCTAAATAATAACAGCCACTCGGGTCGATCTTCAGATTTAGCCTTGCTTGCTTAAGTTGGTCCGTGGATGGGTGACCACTCATTAAATGCCGAGTTTCCTCTGTGCCTCGGAAAATACATTAGGCCGTTGGTCCCGGCTGTAATTTGTAGATCTTTGACAGTTGTTAAAAGTCTGACCTGAGCCAATCTCACTAAGCGGTATCGTATTACCCCGTACTAACTATATTGTGCAGGTCAGATAGGCAGTCGCTATATGTAAAATTCTGGTATTCAGCTGCATTGGTTAGACTGGAAGCCGACCCTAAAATAGTTGGGAAAAGGCTAGCAGATGATGAACAGCGAAACCAATTGTCACTGGTTCAGGTTTTTTGGTTGCCTTTATTCGCCTAGTAGTTAATATGACGACCTGGTACTAGGCCGATCCAAAAACAGGATTCGTACCTTCAAATAAATAATATTTTCACGTGTAAACGAAGTCATTTTTCATAAAAAGAGAGAGCTAGCTTAAACAGTACAAAACTCAAAAATAATACTTTCCAAGTAAAAAAGAATCCCATTCCTTCATTCAAAGGTGTTCTGTAGAAAAATGCTGCAATCGTATTTTTTAATTTTCACTTTTACCAGGAATGTCCACTATCAACCACGAAATATACACTCAAAGAAGGCTCACTCTGCAAAATGCTCGGTAGCAAATACGGGGACGATGGGACACCGACGCGAAAACGGTTACCACGTATTCAGTACCTACATCATTCTGAGCACGGGCCACATAGAAATATTTCATCCGTTATTAAAAAAAATACAGCTGTTTCCTACAAAAGGTCAAAATGTATGGAACAGCTGTTTTTTTTAATAACCAATGAAAAAATTATATGCAGAATCATGCTCAGAATGATGTACTGAATATGTGGTAACCGTTTTCGCGTCGGTGTCCCTTCCACCCCATATATCATAAGATTTAACAGAAAACATGACTCACCGATGAAAAGTTTCAATGAGCATTATATTAGTTTACTAGCTGTTGCGACCTTCGCCTGCGTGAAAGCGTGTGTGCGGGGATCAGCTGGATGCGACACGCACGGGACCGGTCAATGTGGCGACACTTGGGGGTGGCCTTTGTCCAGCAGTGGACGTCTTTCGGCTGAAATGATGATGATGATGATTAATCAATCGAAAAATATTATATCCTATTCGAACGATGAGCTTCGCTTTTGAAAAAAGGTACTCCTGAAAATCCAAAATATATACGAAAACATAAAAAAAACTCTAGAGCTCGTGGTTAATAATAACAACATAGTTAAGGTATGCTTTCCAGCGTCGTCTTGTAGATAGTTGAACATCCATAACATATCGAGACCGCTCAGTGGTTCTGAAAGTACTTTGATTGCGTTGATCCCGACTGTTATTTGTAGATCTTTGACATTCATCACGAGTTGTTAGCACCCCGAAAGCCTAGCAACCAGGCTTACCAAAGAGTATCGTATTATCCAGTATCTGATTGGGTTGTGAAGGTCAGATAGGCAGACTCGAAGTCGACCTGGAAAAATTCTAGGCAAAAATCCTTGTGAGTATTAAATGTTCCTTCTGACTTTCTTTATATCTTGTCAAAACGGTGTGGATTCCAAAGAATTCCTTTTTACCGCACATTTTGACACTAGCGACGCGAAGACTTCGAAGTGATATCTTGCGACAGTTTTATTTCAGCTGTTCTGTACTCCTCTTTGATATTCCGTTGCACTTTTGTTGTTTAATAACACGTCTTCCATACTTTTGTGGAATGTGATGATCTCTTCGGGATGTTTTGATTTGTGGCGATTGAAAGTAGTTTGAAAAGGTTTTTATTGTTTTTTTTAAGGTTTTGTTTTTGGTTTTTTTGTTCCGGTTTTGCTACGTACGCACGACAACCAATATGCTATACAAATCCAGTATACGCTGATCTTTCATTGTACAGGAAGCTGCTACAACGCGAGGTCAGGTTATACTGGATTGAATAGCTTGATCTGTCGCCGTGTGTATGTTCAAAGCTTTTGTTAAAATGGGTGTAACTCCACCAGAATTGAAATATATTTTACAATAAGATTTTAAATTATCATGGTTACTAACATTTATCATTAACACTAGAAACGGGATATTTACCATGTACACTTTTAAAAAATTTGCGAGCGGACGTAGTGAGTTTCGTGTGTCGGGAACAGAATCGAGTTGCGAGTGACAGTGGTAGCGAAACTGATTGCAAAAAAACGAACAAGAAAGAGAATAGACCGATTTGTCTGCTCATAAACATAAACACCCACCAGCAATAACTTCAGTTTATCTGTGGTCATGGTGCTTGCAACAGCGCCGAAATATCGGGAACTCAAAGAAATCAGTAAACATGGTAAATATCCCGTTTCTAGTGTCATGATAATCTCACAATAAGTTCTCCATTTCATACTAGAGCGACAATATTTTCGTAAATCTCCAGAGACCAGAGATAAAAGATAAAGATAAGATAAAAGATGCTTTATTTGTCAAACATGCGTTTACATAAACTGACTAATCAGACATGCAAGGTATTGAATTAATAGATGTTGTGTGCGTCCATGTTTTGCCAATAACGGCGTAAAAATTTCATTCTAAATTTCATTACAAAATACAAAACAAATAAATAATAATTGTTGTCAAGATATTATAGTATAAGCATATTATAGTCAAAATAGATTAAATTATGTCCAGAATATTCATTATTATGCAGTCAAATTGAATTATTCAAAAGCCGTAAATTGTTATTCTTAACTAAGTATATTAGAAATCGGAATAGAAAAGTCCTTTTCATTTATAAAAATCTATAACATTGTAATACACTATACTAACTAAAAAATTTTTCAACTTATTTTTAAAAAGTGACAACAAGGGCAGTTCTCTCCAACTTTTAGGTAATTTATTAAATACTAGCTGTGCCCGCGGCTTCGCTCACGTGAGCGCACATTCTTTTGTCATTCTCAAAGTTTATGAACGTAAGCAAAATATAGATGCAACTCATGATCTATCCTAGGGCCCAACGGTTAATATCCTTAACAATTTAAAAAAGAATCTTTCAGCTCTGAAAGCTCAATCAACCGATGGAAAAAATGTGATGGACACAAACGATGGAAACAAAATTGAGAATTTGCAAAAACCATGCAATTGAAAAATACTGCAAACGCTTGAATTTAATGTATTTAGCAATAGAACCAGAAAGACTATGCGCTTTGAGAATCTTCATGTTTCCGCATTAACACAAACATCGCTATAAAGCTTCAAAGTTTGGTTTTTCAAGGCATTGTAGTGCATTCATTCCGCACTTTTAGGATTTTAGTCGTATAATTGTAATATTTTATTTATATTGGGACCACCCATAAATTACGTCATACGAATTTTATGATTTTTTCACCGGAGGGGTCAAAAAATCCGTCCTTATCAGAAGGTCAATTTTCTTGAGACTCCCGCCTCCCAAGTGTGACGTCACATATTTTGCAATATTACATGCTGCCCGCCGATAGAGTTGGAAATATTCCTTTAATAAGTTTTTCGTTAATAGTTCAAATTTCGTGTTTTAAAACTTAGCAATATTAGTTTTTTAAATATGACGTCACCAAATTTAGGACCCCTTCCACCCCTTGTCACACAATGTCACACTTTGTTGTCACCCCCCACCTCTTTAACGTATGACGTAATTAAATTACGTCATAAATTTTATGGCTGGCCCCTAATAGACACGTACTTCCATGGTAGCAGCAGCTAACTGTGACTTCCTGGAGTATCTAAAGTGTCCCTACACCTGCGATTTAGAGGACTTACTGTCAAAATCTCTACTGAAACCGCGATTAACGTCGATACAAAAGAAGAAGAAGATCATGGGAATTATATTAGATCTCATATTTCCGAAGATAGACCATGATTGCCGAAGCGGATGCTTTTCCAAGGACTCTGATGAACGGGCGAAGAAAAAATTTGAATCGTAGACGCAAGTATTACGCAGATCGATGTAACAAATAGTGTTGAAAGCAAGCTATTTGACTATTCACTAAATTTATGTTGCTACTGACTATTATTAATATTTTGCTCCGAAGTTCAAATGCAAGTGCAATCATGGGCATTTAAACGTTAAAGATATGCCGCGAGTGAAACAATTGCTCTTACGGATATAACTCCTGTTCACTCTGGGGTACCTACCATTATAAATTAGCCTGTCTAGTATCAAAAAAAATTCTATGTTTCCTGAGTCAAAAATATGTTTAATATACATGAAAAAAAGCATAACAAATGGGTTGCCTGATATCATTAAGTGAAGACTATTTAAAATTGCGACAACCGTGGGGCTTGACCGATTTTATTTAGACAACCGAACGTTATGCCATCGTGTTTTCTTTTAATACATATTTTAATAAGAAAATAGATGAGTGGACATATAGTATCAATTTATCTATTTATACCTTACAACTCTGTAGTAGGGACAAAACGATCAGGTTCACTGTCCACAGACCACATACGGTCTGTAGAGAGACTTCCATATCAGTCCACAGACCGTATGTGGTATGTTCGCCCGTACAATTTCTAAGCCATCTGATACTGTGGACGTAAGGAGAAAGTCTCATATTTAATGCGGACTTGGCAGGACACATCATAAGGATTATAAAAAGTGCTGGGACATAGGGAAAAAGTCGATATTTTTTTTCTAAAGGGTATGAAATAAAAAGTGTCAGCATAATTTTTTTTTCGAGGTTTTATTGTTTCATTACTTAGAAATAAGCTAATCAATGGGTAAGTAGGTAACAAAATACGGGAAATCAATAGAAAATGTATTATATAGGACAAAAATTATACATGGGTTTTTTGAAAACATTGCAAACAATAAGGTTTTGTGCAAATATTGCATATTTGCGAAACTCTTTTCGCCTTATTAGTGGCAGCTTGTGCTGTCTCTCCTGCCAATCTATGTCGCTCATAGCAACCTGCACACCTTCGTCTTTGTAGTTTACCATCTTTCTTATCCAGCATTTGAAGAAAATGTTGTGCCAGCGATGGCGGGACATTTTGACGTGATGATCCTGCAGTTACATTTTGCTGTGGAGTAGCTATAGCCGAAGCCGGTATCTGTGTTATGTTTACACCCACAAGTTTTTTCACAATATCTGTTTGTGCTTGTAGAAGAGAACATTTATTTTGAGGGTTCAGTTTTTTGTAGACATACAGCGCATTTATTACGGCTACCCCAAAAATCACATCAACAGCAATCTTCTTGTACCACGCAAGACTTTTACGAATTGGAGAATAATAACTGGCTAACTCATCAGAAAGATCAATGCCTTTTTTGCGATCGTTATATTCCAAAATCATATTAGGCTTCAGGCGTGCATTTCTCCCAGTAGTCATTGTCTGTTCATCAGCGTGGCAAGTTGAGATCATAAGAACATCCCTTTTGTCCTTCCATTTTAGAACTGTTATATTATTCCGCTGAGCGGCGATATGCTGTCCACTTCTGAGCTTCTTTTTTTTTACTAATAACGGCAAATGTTTGCGGTTTTTACGCAAAGTGCCACAAAGATCAGTTTTGCGACTGAGCAAGTATTCAGCTAATGGTATACTTGTATACCAATTATCTGCTATAATCATTCTCCCTTGGTCCAAAAGCTCTTCACACAGCTCAACGAGACGCAAGTATGCGCAGACCACATAGGGTCTGTGGACTCACGAGGTAATTTTTACCGTCCTGGAAGCGCTACGAGTCCACAGACCATATGTGGTCTGTGTTAAAAAAAATATTTCAGCAGAGTATAAAAATTTTGTAACACATACATGCATACATTTTAATCACAAATAAACTGACTTTAAATAAAAACATAACTGGACTTATGGACCATTCCCACTCTGGAGCCTGGACAGTGAACCTGTTAATATACATGAAAAAAAGCATAACAAATGGGTTGCCTGATATCATTAAGTGAAGACTATTTAAAATTGCGACAACCGTGGGGCTTGACCGATTTTATTTAGACAACCGAACGTTATGCCATCGTGTTTTCTTTTAATACATATTTTAATAAGAAAATAGATGAGTGGACATATAGTATCAATTTATCTATTTATACCTTACAACTCTGTAGTAGGGACAAAACGATGACAACCTAACAGATTCTTGGCTTGATTGCTTTGTAGATATTTACTTTAATTCCATTTTGATTTCGTTTGGTTTGAAAAAAAGATTAGTTCCGTTAGTTTTAATAAAGGGTAGCCTTGACTTAACTTTATCAGGCAACCCATTCGCAATGTTAGTTTGTTCATATAAGTATTTTACTCCGTTAATGTAAGTTTTAAATAGCCGTTCTGAGGCTTGTCACTGCCGGATTTTAGCCTTTTCCCACTCGCACAATGTGGACATGATCATTAATCTACTAAATTATTAGTATTCGAAGTCATTTCGGTAGGCACATATAAAAATACGAAATCCTGAAAGTCCTGTTTTAATATTCAAACGAAAGTATTTTATTTAGTTTGTGTGCGGGCAACATTGGAAAAAGGTGGTCTGGTTGAATTTGACAACGTCATTGTCTTATTTTGGTATTGTCCCCATAAAGTTTTTATTTTGTGGGATATTGTTTATCTACCTATTATCTAAGAACTAATCGTATTTAATACATCATTTCACTGGTCACCATTAATTATAGTAAAATCCAAATAATAGTAATTTTATTATTTAAATAAACTTCAGGTTTTGTTGCTGTAAATTGCTGCAAATAAAATGATATATCTAAGCCGGAGAGGTGATCTATACCTCGGGACCTTCCTACTTCAGACACCTTTCTCTATTTAAGATTGTGCATATACCAGTGCCTGTTACTTCTGATGTTGAATTAAATAAAGATTTATGATTATGATTATTTTTTAATACCTATCTACCGACGCCTAATATATAATAATAGCTTTCTCGTATTACTATTTTTTTTTTTATTTGATTGTCTCGGAAACGAAAATTGTTTTTTTTTTTTATTTAATTTAATAATGTTATATTCTCAGTCTTTCCATCATATCCTACTTTTTACATAAAATGATTGGTCACCTTATTGGAAAGAGACTAAATTAGCGTTAACCTCTCTTTTGGTGGCAATTTTTTAATGCAAGCAAGAATTGCAGTTGTACACACGGCGGCACATGAAGCTGTAATATTCCAGTATAAATTGACCTCGTTTTGTATAGATTTCCTATACAATGAGAAATCCGCATAAACTGGTTTTGTAAAGCTTGACTGGCCGTCGCGTGCGTACGTAGTTCTTATTACTTCCGTGCAAAGAGTAAAAACAAAAGGAAAAATAAAACAAAATTAGTTTTCAGCCATTCCGAGTGACTACACTACGACTAAAACCTATTTACGTAAATTATTTTTATCATAGAAATCGCGTATGAGGTTACTAACAAAATTTTAAAAGTTAATATCTTTTGCGTCTGTTGGTCGATTTTGATGAAATAAACGCTAAATAATACCCACAACAATGCTTCTTATTTTGTAATATTTAGATTTTGAATACAATGAGGGGTTTTTACGTGATGCGCGCACAAACGAACAGACAAACCGACAAACCGACAAACAGACAAAAATTAAAAAAAAGATATTTTTACTTTCTATTACTTATTTCTCGCACTTTCCAGTGACTTTTTTGCAAAAATCTGTAATGTATAGACACGGAAAGTCTACGATTTTATTATATGTTTAGATGGTAGGTGTCATACAGAAGACACTTTTGCGCTACGACCAATTTTTAGATCTACGACCAATTGAAAATATTATGATTTCATGTAATTTGTCGAAGATTTGATACAACTATCATTTAATTTCGAAGAAAGTCAATTTGAAAACAATGTCTGATGAGATGACGAGTAATAGAAAAGTATGGAAGAAGAAGACATGCTGCGACGACCCGAAATGAATTGGGATTAGGGCAAGAGAACGATGATAATGATCTTATTTGAAAAAATTGTGCTAAAGGTAAGCATACAGTAATTAATCTGAGCTAGGCTGGCGAGGCAAAGAGAGGCCTATACCCTCAGTGGGTGAAGTCGGGCTGTGGATGATGATGATGAGGCTGGCGAGGTCCTTAAATCTACTAAGGACTGTAGAGGCTGAATAATAGGTCAAATCTTTGAAAAAAATCAGAAAAAGGCAACATATTACAAGAAGCTCTATGTCTGTCATACTTGAATACCTATGGTCCTTACTCTAAGAGAAATCTAAAGGATGTAAATAGACCCTTAACGAAGCCGAAAGGCACTTGTTCTCCCCGTCTTTGCGATATTTTTTTTTTGTTCTAGACCATACCTGGGAACCGTCTAGTTACGGAGATATTGGGGGTCAAAGGTTCAACTTTTTCACATATTTTTTTTAATTACTTGTTTTTAATGTAAGATTTTTATTTTAAACACCTCTACGACCCCCGTACTATTCAATCCATCCATCAGCACAATGCTTTGAGTGCGTTCCATCGAGTCCTACCGTAAAAAGTGATTTTTCGCCACAAAAAAAAGTCGTTTCCCAGCAATAATTTTTGCGTAGATGTACAGAATGCTTGGTTGATGGCTTCGTGAAGTTAACAACCTGTTTAGTTAGATCCTTATTTTTGGAAACCACACTTCTATGTACGTACAATAGATCTATGTATTTTTTATGTAATACAGAATCGGGCAATATTATAGGACAGTTCAAACTATTAGCCAAAGATGGGGTCTTAATCAAAAACCGCTTATGTGTATAGAAAAGTGAATATGGGGAAAGTATCGAACTGAACTCCAATATTTGTTCCATTCAACCCTCCTAATAATTAAGAATTTAGGCTATGGGTGACTATTAAAACAAATGAACATTTATAAAAGGTTATTATTGTTTGATTTACTAGGAAAGTTATTATACGTCTGACTTCTAGAACAGCGAGAACAAGTTTGAGTCTCCCCTGAACAAGATGAAATAAATATGGCGTTTGTTACTGGATACAGATATTTTAAATAATGTTTCAACCGACTTACAAAACCAACCGACTTCAAAAATAAGTCATTATTAAGTGTTGATTTTTGTTGAAAGATTATTTTTTACAAACTTAAATAAATCAACACCCAAAACTTTAAAAGCAAAGGTAAACAGCTACTGCTACTATCGACCTACTGCCTATCAGACCTCCACAACCCCGTTAGTACTGGGTAATACGATATCCCTTGGTAAGACTGGTTGTCAGACTTTTTGGGCCACAGACTACCTAACGACTGTCAAAGATCTACAAATGACTCCCGGGACCAATGGCTTAACGTGCTTTCCGAGGCACGAAGGAAACTCGGTATATAATGGGTGGTCACCCATCCACAGACCAACCTAGGCAAACATGGCTTAACCTAAAGATCGACCCGAGCAGCTGTTATTATTTAGCCACGAGCGTGATGTAGACATAAAACATAATACCAAAATACAAATCCATTCTATGATCTAGAACTTTCCAAGCTCAACATAAAAATTCAAAATAAAAATAACAATAAAGAAAAATCCTCTTCACGAAACTGAGTACACAAACAGTACCGAGCAGTACCCTTGCTTACTTTTACAAAGAGCTCAAAAATAGTTCGCCATCCTATAGAAAATAAAATTTAGACTTTGCCTGTTCGAGCAGAAACTTATAATGAGTTTCTTGGACTTGAAGGTGGAACCTGGTGAAATTGAGTAGCAAAGACATTGATACCAATTTGTTTGTTTGAAAATGGATTTTATTTCGATAAGATAGGGTTCGAAATGGTGTTGGTAGATGAAAGTAACTGCCGGTGCAGTGTAGGCTTTGAAATAAACTTTTATTTTGTTCATTGTTTTGTTTTCTTTCTGTTGTTTTACATAAGCCTTTGATACAAATGTAGACTTGATCCTAGCATTGCTTAAAATAAGCTAATTTTATTTTGTGGTAGTAACAGGAAAGGTAAGTAAAAGATAGGGTAGATAGACGCATCTTTAGCACAGACAGATTGTAAAAAAATTGATTAAAAATCATTTGCTTCGGCATCGGTAAATAACAATAAGCATAATCACCTTATAATGTTCCCACTGCTGGGAAACACGACCTCCTCTCTGTGAGAGGGAATGGGCTATAATTCACTACGTGGCCCCGGTGCTGGTTGGTAGATGTCACATGTCGTCGAATTTTTGCTTCTAGCACAGGTTTTCTCACGATGTTTTCCTTCACCGTTTTGAGAACAGTGGTAATGATATAAATTACACAAAGTAAAGCGCCTGCCTGAGTTCGAACCCACGATTTACTGTTCGGAAGTCGGCGCCGCCACCACTGGGCCACCACTGCTCTACATAAATAACAATAAACAAAATGTATTGTTTTAATACATAAACCTAATATTACAACAATTGTACCTTAAAATTGGACTTGCATAGTCTGTAATAAGTGCCAATCATTCAATACGTATTTTTGTGTCGAAACTTCTATGCTGTCGGCAATGGGTTCGCCCCCTATTACCTTAAACAGAACTGGCGACGGTGGGTGTGGTGTACTCTTAGGTAAGTAAACCTCTGCCCAACCCTACAGGAATTACAGGCGTTATGTTATTGCTACATAGTAAAAAGCTCGACAGTTTACCTAAATAGCCGTAGCCATTGGGTCAATATCTGTCCAATTATCTTGCATGCTTTGTGTGTGCATACTCATGTTTCTGACAAATAAATGAACTATGAACTATGAACTATGAACTATGAACTATGAACTATGAACTATGAACTATGAACTATGAACTATTAGTAGTATTTAGCCATTAAATCCCTAAGCTACATTTTATTGTTTAGACTTAGAAAACAAACACAGTGAACGGTAATTAAAGCTATTCAGTGTTTATTTTGGTAGGTATGAACTGAGAAGGAAGGAAAATGCCATTCGTAGGTTGCACTAAGGGGCCGTTTCCACAAGCGAGAAAATCGTGGCGATATTGCCGTCGTGCGTGCCACGTGTTTCTAATAATAATCTGGCTGCGATTCTCTCGCTCGTGGAGACGGCCCCTAAGAGAGTGTATAGAAATATGTAGCACGACAATATTATCGCTGCGATTCTCTCGCTCGTGGAGACGGCCCCTAAGAGAGTGTATAGAAATATGTGGCATGACGATAATATCGCTGCGATTCTCTCGATCGTGGAGACGGCCCCTAAGAGAGTGTTTAGAAATATGTGGTACGACGATAATATCGCTGCGATTCTCTCTCGTGGTGACGGCCCCTAAGAGAGTGTATAGAAATATGTAGCACGACAATATTATCGCTGCGATTCTCTCGCTCGTGGAGATGGCCCCTAACACTTCCCGTTGTGAATAGAATCCTTGTCTGAGTAAGGTAACTAAGGTTTTCATCTCTACTTGGAATCCGCATACCCTGCTGGATGTGAAAGAAGGACAGGCTGTTCTCAATATTGTGACGTAGATTGGGAGAGGCCAACACAGAATTTCTCCTGTATCGTGGGTGCGTTTACTCACACACAAACAGCCATGACAGCCGGGACCAACAGCATAACGAGGCACTGAAGAAACTTGGTATGTAATGGGTGGTCACCCATCCACAGACTAACCTAGGCAAGCGCAGCTTAACCTGAAGATTGATCCGAGCGCCTGTTATCATTTAGCCACGAGCTCCTCATCAAGCCATCTCATTCCATCTGCTACCATTAAAGCATTGAATCCTTTTGTAGGCACTTTTCACTTTCGATTGTCGTTAAAATCTCTTACAAAATAAAACATCAAATTACGGACCTATTGTAACACAAAACATTTTGTTTATGCCACTTTGGACTTTAACGACACCATTTTGTAAACAGTAAGGGAACATAAAATCTAAGAGGTTATGTACAGGAAACGGCACTGGCGGTGTTGACGCAAAAGCGGATGGCAGCTAGCTTTTAAAACTGGCTTGCACATATATTTCTTTAAGGTTTTTCTAGATAAAGAAATGAGCAACGTTTTTCTTCTTGAGTACTCGTATGTAGGTTTTAAATTTGTTCTTGTACATAAATAAAACTTTTTAACCAGGCTGACCTCTTTCGACGATTCTGCAAATTTTTTAGATTGCAGTCAAGCGGGGTAGCTAGAGGAGGGTCGATCGGGTCGATCGTTAGGTTGAGCCGTGCTTGCCTTGGTTGGTCTGGGGATGGACCACCCATTACATATCGAGTTTCCTCCGTGTCTCGGAAAGCACGTTAAGCCGTTGGTGCCGGGTGTCATTTGTAGATCTTTGACAGTCGTTAGGATAGTATAGGCATATGATGATTCAAGCAGGGTACCTACTGGGTACGAACGTATAGTATGACCACTTTAAATAAAGTGCAGTTCAATGTAGCGTTGCTTCAAAGAGATGTCAGCAACCACGTAAGGGTCCGCATGGGCCGATGCCTGCCAGGGCTGCGGGACTGTTCGAAAGAGATACCGTGGCCCTGGAACACAAAGGGCAAAGAAAGAAAATGGGTGGGTTTTAGTCAGTATAAATCTGACACTCCCTTTCGCGCCGCCCAGAGCGAGGGGGGGTCATTTGATGATTTCCCATCCTAAAATCAAAAAAAAGAAAAGGTAGCGTTGCTTGTTAAAAAAATGGCATCGAAATGTGATGAAAAGAGTAGAGGAAGACCAAAGATGCGATGGATGGTCTGTGTGAAGGATGATATGGCACGAAAGGAGGTAACTGCTGAGATGACGAGTAATAGATAATGAGTAATGATAATATGGAAGAAGAAGACATGCTGCGCCGACCCCAAATAAACTGGGATAAGGGCAGGAGAATGATAAGGTCAAACTTGGTATAAATCATAAATCATATTTATTTCTGTAAATTGGTTTATAAAACTCTTTTACATGTCACAACATGTTCTGTTTTAAAACTAGATGGGGCCGGTGTTTCGTACCTGACTACTCTGAGAAGAAACATCCGAAACAAACTCAGAGGTCACCGTCTCTTTTAAAGTCCAGACATTGCATAAGTCATATAAGGACCATGCCCTTTTATAGTTTTTAGTTAGTTTATTTAATAGTTTTTAATTAATAATGTGTAATTATAGTTGTTCTGTATGGTGTCCGGACGTAAAGAATAGCACCATCCCATATCTTCCCGTGGGTGTCGTAAGAGGCGACTAAGGGACTTACCAGTGAATGGGCAGCAGCGTTCTCTGTGTTTTATAACAACCATACTGCGATCGCCAACCCGCCTGCCAAGCGTGGCGATTATGGCAAAACCCCCCTTCTTGGGGGAGGCCTATGTCCAGCAGTGGACGTCTTTCGGCTGAAATGATGATGATGATGATGGTCTTTTGAAGAAATAACCACACAGATTTGAGTGGACCTGCCCAGACAGTGCAAGCATTTGTCAGTGATCGAGTAGCTCGACTCATAATCCAAGAAGCTAAACGACACGACAAACAATACCAAAGAAAGGACATTCGGGTAGGCCGCATAAAGTACACACAAGTATATTTAATTTAAACTGTGTTTTTTTTTACTTCAACCAACTTTCCCGCCCGCGCAGATAGCGCAGGCGGGGAAGTTGGTTGAAGTATAAAACAGTAATGCCTTTTATTTTAGCAATTAAACAACATTCAATAGATTATTAACGTTGCTGAGCAGATGAGGAATTTCTTTCAAAATCCTTGAGATTGTGATTTACATTAAATGACACTGACACGTTCCATGGCTAAAGCTGATTATACTAGTGACCCGCCCTTGCTTCACACAGCGCCAGCTATCGGGTCCAAAAGTATATCTAATGTAGCCTATATTTTAAGTTCAGCATCTAGTAGTAGAGCGGTGAAAACTGCGTTCAAATCCATGCAGTAGGTTTTGCGTGATGCGCGTACAAACATACAGACATACACACAGACAAACATTCTATAAACTGTTGATTTGGCTTCTGTTGCTCTAATAAAGACTCCCCGTATAATTTTTTTCAATATCTTCAATGTACAGACATCGGCCTTTTACAATTTTTTATATGTATAAAGGGTGTAAATAGACCCTTTACATAGCTGAAAGGCACTTGTTCTCCCCGTCTTTGCGATCATTTTTTTGTTCTAGACCATAACTGGGAACCTTCTAGTTAGGGAGATATTGGGGGTCAAAGTTTCAACTTTTTCACAAGTATTTTTTTTAAATACATGTTTTTAAAGTAAGATTTTTACTTTACACACCTCCACGACTATTTAATCCATCCATTAGCACAATGCTTTGAGTGCTTTCCATCGAGTCCTACCGTAAAACGTGATTATTCACCCAAAAAAAAAAGTCATTTCCCAGCAATAATTTTTGCGTAAAGTTACTTAGTTTAATGTACAGAATGCTTGGTTGACGGCTATGTGAAGGTTCTGTTTACACCCTGTAAATATGTGGAAACAGTTTGTGCGTTGGTATCCCTCCCATCCTGTATATACGAGTGTTAGTCTCTAATCGCTTCCCGCTTGTATTTCAAGCTCCAGCTTGGTACAAGTGCTTGGTATTAGCTGTCGATTTCGGCAATAAATAGATTTATCGCGGGTCGATCGTAAACCCGCCTTAAGCTGTTAAGGGCAAGCCAAGCTCGTTATATATTGGATGTAATTTGCAGCCGGTACAGTGTGATTTCTGTTTTAGTTAATTTAATTCTTTAAAAATTCAGTTTGAAATATTCTAAAATTAAATCAGTTGCATTGTAGTTAAGATTTAATACCTTACTTTTAACATTCCTCGACTATAATGAATAAACTATAATGTTGTAAATTAATTTAACAAAATTCAAATTACTACATCCCATCATCAGCTTCCTGCCCTTGTCCCATTTTATTTGGGGTCGACGCAACACTTTTTCCTCTGCCATTCTCCCCTGTCAGACGTCACGGCATCATTTACTCCTTTCTATTTCATATCAGTCTTCACACAATCCATCCATCTTTGATTGATTTTGATTGTGACTAAATAATGCATGCTTGTTTATGTGCCGCCTTAATTTATTGACAAATTATTATTGACATATTTAGAATGACATTGTGACATATACTATATAGTTTTAGCTTTATTTTTTGATTTTTATGTTTGTTAATTGACATTTAAACTACAATATTGTGTATGTCTTCTGGCGGGACATAGTATGGACCAACGTTTATTTATATAACATCAGTATATTTTTTACCCTATGTTCACAAAATAAATAAATGAATTTGAATTTGAATCTTTTCTTTGGTCTTCCTCTTCCTTTCCAACCATCAACATTCATGTCCATCACTCTTTTAGTCACATGCGATTCAACCGTCCTCATTAAATGTCCATACCAAGACAAACGACTTCCTTTAAATATTTCTGTAACAGGCAGGAACTTTTAAACTTCCTCTAATATACTCATTCCTTACTTTATCCATTTTTGTCACTCCACAAATCCATCTCAACATTCTCATCCGCTACATGCAATTATTTTTCATCCATCTTCTTCAGAGCCCAGCACTCCGCTCCATACAGTACGACGGGTCTAATCACGGACTTGTATATTTTCCCCTTTAACTTGTGGGGCATCCGTGGATCGCAAGTTGTTTCAGTGACCTGTCGCCATTTCATCCATCCTGAGTTGATCCAGTGCGTTACGTACCGGTCTACTTCACAATCTTCTTGCGACGCGAGATACCGGAAGTCGGAGCAGATCATTATATAAATTATGAAAATATATTATTTCATTTTTTTATCCTTACCATCTAGATAAATAAATAAAATTGGAGTGTCTGTTTGTAATTTCAAAATAACAGCTAAGATAAGGTACTTATAAAAAAACACTTAAAAATTTTTTGTCTGTCTGTCTGTTTGTTCCGGCTGATCTCGGAAACGGCTGGACCGATTTTGACGGGGCTTTTATTGCCAGACAGCTGATGTTATAAGGAGTAACTTAGTCTACTTTTATTTCTAGAAAAAGGAGTAAGGTTCTGTGCAAAAAAAAATAAAAACATTCAAAATTTTATAATAATTACTGCGCACGAAGGTAGTGGGCAAACAGCTAGTCTCACAATAAGTACGCTGAACACGAGCCTTTTCTAAAAACCTCTACGTAACGCCCCTATACCGTTCTCCACCATAAACTTTCATGAATCTACCCTTAAAAGGTCATAGCAATGGAGATCAATAAATAATACATAAAAACCCCTGTCAGGAACATTTCGTCCTATTAATAAAATGGCAGTTTTATTGCCCAATACAATATAATTACTGATTCTATCGTGTTAGGGACTTGACATTGTTTGACTCGTACCTTGGTTCAAAGATTTATGTCGTTAGATTCGCCGTACGCCGTAGAGCTCGTGGCTAAATAATAACAGCTGGCCAACCGCTCGCTTGCCTAGTTTGGTGCGTGGATGGGTTACCACCCATTATATACCGAGTTTCCTTCCTGCCTCGAAAACCACGTAAGGACGTTGGTCCCGGCTGTCATTTGTAGATCTTTGACAGACAATTACAGATCAGTGGAGAGAGACATTTTTTCTATGACAAATCTTCTGATAAACACAGTGTCGGTCTCATTTTGCAACAATGACATTTGAATAACTAGCTTATTCCTGCGGCTTTGCCCACGTGGTTCAGTTATTGTCCCACGAGATCGTACTACCGGAATTAAAACTATTTTATATATTTTTCCAGGTTATAAACTATCGTTGTAGGTCCTAAAATTCATCCAAATCTGTTCAGTAGTTTTTGCATTAAGGAGTAACAAACATTCATACATATGTATTGATTATCCATCCTCACAAACTCTAGCATTTATGGTAGTAGCTAGATATTGTCACACTCACTCACTCTGAAAATCATCACTATCGTTTCATGTGGAATGTGCAAACTCACTTTTTCAAGTGGTAACACTATTTCGCGTGACGTCAGTACGATGAAGGCACATCTAACAGTTTCAATCTTTGGCACCTTCCTACTCTTTACGATGTAATGGTCAATTAAAACATTGTCGAATGTTTGAAGTGTCGGTATAACGGCTTATTGGAAATGTTTAATTATTTGTTAAATGGCAAATGGACGCTTAAACGTTCCTCAAAGGTTTCAGGTTATTGTTAGCCTGCGTCATCCCATCGCCTCTTCCCATGACTTCCAGTTCTTCCGATCCAGAGACAATGTGGGTCAAACGAGAGGTCTTGCGTTTATTAAGTTACACCTTGTATAATTTATTCTTAGCCTCATCATCCCACTTCTGGACAAAAAGCTCTCTCCAAGATTTCCTGTTCTTTCAATCCAGGGCTAATTTGAAGTCCTGATACCAGGTTTCTCCAGCTCGTACCATCAACTTCTACGAAGTCGGCTGCCACGTTGTCTGGCTGTGTCAGGGCTCCACATAATACGTCCGCCGCCCCCCCATATAACTGGACCCGAGGCAGTGGTAGTGTTCCGCGAGCGCCCTTAATGGACGTCACAGGGGGAGACTTACACCTCACTACCCCCTCTGACATCCACGAAGATTTTTCCACGGCAGTTGTGGCCAGCCTATTTTAACTAGATAATATAAAATTTAAAAGTGATTGGCCAACAATTACTAAAAAAAAATCTATATCACACACTTCTTGTTTGACACGTAAAGAGGCTATATCAACACAATTAACCTGTGTGTCCATTAATTGATAGCCTAACTTCTATAGGTTCAAGTAATGGACACAAACTTTCTCTATACTCCATAACTTAATGAATTGCTACACTACAGCTCGTAGCTAAGTTCTTGTACTTAGCTTCGCATTGTAAGACAATGTTAGCGGGTTCTTCCAGCGCGAGTATGACCCACGTTTACATTATCATCATAATCAGCTTTTAAGGTTCCCACTAGTGGGCCACAGGTCTTCTTACTATAAGAGTGAGCGCGCCGTAACCTACAGTGCGGGTCTAGTGCAGTCTTCATTTTTAATAAACTTTTATTATAAAGGGTGTAAATAGACCCTTAACATATCTGAAAGGCACTTGTTCTCCTCGTCTTTGTGATCATTTTTTGGTTCTAGACCATACCTGGGAACCTTCTAGTTACGGAGATACTGGAGTCAAAGTTCCAACCTTTTAAAACGTTTTTTTTTTTTTAATACATGTTTTTAATGTAAGATTTTTACTTTACACACCTCCACGACCCCCGTGCTATTCAATCCATCCATCAGCACAATGTTTTGAGTGCATCGAGTCCCACCGTGAAACGTGATTTTTCACCACAAAAAGATAAATAATGCTTGGTTGACGGCTATGTAAAGGTTCTGTTTACACCTTTATTAATAACTTGCCTTGTTGGTTAGTAAGTATGTATTGGTCAAATCTTGCAACTGAATTTTAAACTATTTCTCCCCAATGGATTGAGCAGAAATTTTGTACATACCTTTGGTTCTAGTGACAATTTGTTTTTAGATAGACATGATCTGATCCTGCACCCAGGACTGTCTCCTCATGAGAGAACTCCTCATTGGTTAAAACCTAGCTATAAGCACGATTTTCTTCTTTTAGTGTATTTTAATAAAAGTTTGTTTTTTTATATATTTTTTTTTTATTTTGTTTCTAGGACATGCCGCTTTTCTTCCGATGTCAGCCGCCGTTTTGAGAGCAGTGTGGATTCCATAATAAAGAATGTGAGAATAGTGCCTGTCTCGATTCGTAATCACAAACTTTACCTCAAGGCCCACCACTGCTCCATAGCTACACTATGCAGTGAAGGTTCGATTAAACCATCCGGACTGAGCTCTTGACGCTGGGGTTTCGACAGATAATTTACTGAAACATCTGTTAAAAATCATTGTGGAGTTCGATCCGGTCAGCTTGACTGCACCTTTAGTCGGGGCCATTTCGACTGGGCCACGACTAAGTTATGCTGTGGCTGTCAAACATATGAAAACCGCAGCTAAAGCAGTAGTGGAGGATCGACTTTACTGTAACGTGACCCATTTACACTACAGGTCAGGAATACAAACGATACACTTACAGTATGCAGTATCAAATACTGGTCAAACAAAGTTTACACTGTCAGTGTTTACACTTTAGTAGCAGACGTCGAGAAAGTATTTAATTAGTCTATGACTATGCCAGCAATGATCAGTCCGTTTGCTCCATGTGTTTTATTCGTGCAACATTTGTACAGTGGTAATAATTGCTTTATGAAAATCGTCCTGACCGCTTTCTTGGTCTTAGTCTAAGAAATTGCTTTCTTAGAGCGTTTCCAGTCTAACCGGGTGCAGCTGTTTATCAAATTTTTATATGGAGCGACTGCCTATCTGACCTAAACAACCTAGTTAGTGCTAGGTGATACGATACCCCTTGGTAAGACTGGCTGGAATTTAATATATAAAGACTTGTAAAGGCTAGGCGAGGCATATAGTTCCTCTTAACAGTATTCTCTCATTTCTTACAGCCTCTTTCTAAAGGCCACCGTTAAATAAATTGTCCCTACTAGCGCCTGTAGGTACTTGGTTTTTATGAACGCCGTTCTGCTATAAATAGCCTGTAACTTTGTATTGCGGGATATATTTTTAGTGATTTTTTATTCCATTGTTCTTGACACAGGTCTGATTAAAATAAATTGTATGACAGGTTCAAGAAGACGTTTGGCCGCGACCTGGATTTTTCCACATAAATAAATATCCACGGATTCAGGCTGTTTGTCCTTTGTCTGTTAGTCATTCAGCTAGTTATGGAAATTTAATACAATAATTTTGGAAAATATGTTTCTTAACTGACTGCCTCATTGGTCGAGTGGTCGCAAGCGCGACTGCTGAATATGAGGGTTCGATTCCCGGTTCGGGCAAAGTTTTTTTTGGTTTTTCCATCAGGAATTTCTCAGTAGCAGCCACAAAGTCTGGATTTGTGCCCGGTTGATGGTAATAGGCTCGCCCCCTATTACATGGGGCTTAAAACATGTTGAAATGTGGGTGTATTATTAGATGTACCCCTGCCTAACCCTTCAGTGATTACAGCTGTTATGTTATCCTCCATATCCATCACCCCTAACGACAGATACTACAAGAAACTGACACCACACTAATAAAAACAAAACAAATTCTCTTTCAACGGTTTCGCCACTCACATAAAACACGATTCCCCATTGACCCTCACGCGCTATAAAACTTTTCCTCTGAAATTTCTAGTTTCAAATTGAATTATATGTCTCAAAGGGCCTGTCTCTTTGACGTTTTTTATTGACCTGATTCAATTCGCCACTCGGACGGTGGGCTGGTCCTGTTAAGGATGATTTCCACCAAACGGCTCGCATCGCATCGGATCGGAACGGATTTTACAATCTTTGAACGATATTAATCGTGTACACAGTATTTAAAGTCTACATTACCACGCAGCGCAGACCGCGGGTGTGTTCCGCGACACCCGATTGTAATCGAAAGTATGCTGCGACGCACGATCGGCTCCGTACGCCTGTCGTCGTATCCGACACGGTAGGAATGAAACTATTTGACTAGGCGCAGAAACGGATACGTTCCCAATCGACGGTACGGAGCCGATCGTAGGCGTCGACATCATCGTCGACGTGATCGGCTGTTGCCGCATTCGTTCGTATGCTTTCCGATTCGATGCGATTCGAGCCGTTTGGTGGAAATCATCCTTTACAGTTGGTATTTATACGTGTAAATGTGTTTCAGTGTTAGGTACCAACGAACGAATAGGAAGCTAATATGTATAAGAGGAAGGTTGAGAGTGGAGCTAGTGACAGAAAAGTTGAAGGACTATCGTTTGGCTTGGTATGGGCATGTAATGAGGACGAAGGAAACGCATGAAAGCGTATCATATATAAGGTCTATCTTTTCATACACGAAATATTTTAAGAGTTACTTTTATAAGTCGTAATGTCGTCATAGCAACGAAAAAAAAATGTTATCTGTTTTTGTTTTTACGAAATCATTGTAACTCTAAAATTTCTTGAGACTTTTTGCATAAAACCTTTACTCCCTATTTTAACGATGACAGTAGGTAAATACGACGGATTAAACTAATGGATGTTGAAAAATAAGGAGCCAGTATTTATTTTGAGGGTCAAGTAATTTTAAATGATTTATTTTTTACAAAAATATACTTTGATAAAAAAAAATCTCAACTTTTACTGTCACTTACGGGATATCTTCCGTGATTGTTCATTATTTTGAGCTCCCGATATTTTGGTGCTGTTATCGGGGGCTGTGATATCGGGAGCTCAAAATAATGACCAAACACGGAAGATATCCCGTAAGTGACAGTATAAGTTTAGTTATAAACCTTGAAAGCTTAAAACAGTTTTTAAAAAACATCCCTTGAAATGGCATCGTTATAGCCGTTAGATGATTATCTGAAAATATTTCGTGTATGAATAGTTAGACCTTATATAATTATTGTGCCTAACCATAATTATATTTTATGCCGCCCAAGGGCCTCCGACATGGCGTCGAGAAATATCTCTCAGGCATGTTGGTTTGCTCACGATAGTCATCGTCCTTCATCATACATACATTAATTATGTTTGTATGTATTACTGTTTTGCTAAAAAAAAAATATCTTTTTTTATAATTTAAAACAGAAATATTTTCCGACGTAATCGATAAAATGATGTAGGTATACAAGTTATCAATATATTGTATCGTTAGGGTATGAGTTTGTTCTGGTTGTTAATTATTTTACAGGGTGTAAACAGACCCTTCACGAAGCCGTCAACCAAGCATTCTGTACATCTAACTAAGTAACTTTACGCAAAAATTATTGCTGCTATTAAGTAGCACCTTGGCGATGGTGCAGAGAGACTGTTAATAATAATTTATTTCTGTATGACGGAACAGCCGCTTTATCATCACAAGGTATACTATTATCTCACGTGTTATGTGTTCCACCTCCTATTCCAACCCTTGGCACATATTCGTCATCTGCGTTTGGTTATAGGGAACGGGGACCGACTTCGCTACACTGCACACACATTTCATGCAAACGACATGCACACTAAACAAAAACACACCTGACTTTTGACTTTGATCTGACTCACCACAAATGAAAGGCAGAACCGTAATATTCGCATTCCAATTATAATAAACTATACAATTCAGTGATGTAGGCAGCACCGTAATATTCAAGGATTGATTAAAACAAATTATACTGCTCAGTAATATAATGCCGACTTGTATTAGTGGTACAAATCAACCAAACGCTGCTGATGAATACTGCTTCCTGTAAAGGTCTAGCTCAGAAACATTGCGTAGAGATTGTTGGCGCACATTTCAGGGAGCGGTGGTAGGTTTCACCAAGTATCCTAAACTGAATGGATAGCTACGTTCTTAGGAACGCTAGGGACTGTGTCTCGTTAAAACAAACCCCGGCTGCCACAGGCCTATTACTGAATCGACACTATTTAGCGAGACACGCAACCACGACATGGGGCAGAGTAAAGAAATGTGAAGTGACGATGGAATAACAACTTCGGCGACCACCAATAACAATCGCAATATGTTCTGCTAAAGACCGAGTCTACGGTACGCTTATGCAAATTGTGTTATAATATAGTAATTGGGGTAATCTGCCACAAAGGTGTTATTAACGTGGATACGCGTATAAGTAGAAATACTAGAAACCTGTCTTCCTCAATGGCAGTGGCCTCACAACCCACTGCCTTAGGATTGGGAAAGACATGTAGATAGAGCTTAGGAAACGTGACCTGTTAGAGTTCGTAGCAGTGTCCCCAGTAGGGCTATGCACTTAGGTCTAACAGTACACGTACGCCTGACAAACTTTGTAAAACGGTTCCATGTTGTAACATGGAATCGTTTACGTTTGCGAATCGGCACCTAGTATTTTGGAATCAAATAAATTAACGTAACGAATAAATAAATAAATTCTTAAGCGCAAGCGTAACGTTTCCTTTACAAAACATTTCCTTATATATCATATTTTTGCGTAATCTTGTCTCATTAGCTTCATACCTTATTATTCATTTAGTTTTGTAAGATTCGATACTATTCATGTATATGTCTTAACTGTGAATTCCCAATATTAACTTCACCTAGTACCCCTCCCTGTCCCCTAGCTTCTAAAGTCAGGACAGGGCTCTAGGTCAGTTGGTTGGAAGTCGTTGGAAAGATGCCCAAGTTTGGAGTCGAATCTTACAAGACCGTGCGGATGGTGGGGCGCGGCCTCTCCACCTTAGAGTGGAGCCGACATTAATACTAATATTTGCATGATTTAGGAAAAACGAAAATTTTATCAGCCCAGGGTAATTTAAGAACAGTCACAATGGCAAGAAAGGAGGTGTCTGATGAGATGACGAGTAATAGAGAAGTATGGAAGAAGAAGACATGCTGCGCCGACCCCAAATGAATTGGGATAAGGGCAAGAGAATGATGATGATATAACACACTATTATTAAACTCTAGTTACGGAGAAATAACTAGTAATTGAATTAGTCCGATATTAGTTGATTTATTTCAACGAATAAAAAATTACATGTCTTGATTTAATTCTGCATGATCAACGTGCTAGTTACGTAGGTAACAATAATTTTAATGTTACATAACACAACATCACGCCTGTATTTCATGAAGGTTTAGACAGAGGTGTACCTAACACCCACATTTCGCCAGTTATGTTTAAGTCCCTTGTAATAGGGGGCAAGCCATTTACCTTTAACCGGGCCCTAACCCAGGCTTTGTAGCTGCTACTGAGAAAATTCCTGATGGAAAAACCCAAAATCACTTCGCCCGATCTGGGAATCGAACCCAGGACCTCATGCTCAGCAATCACGCTTGCGACCACAAGACGCCCGAAGCAGTCAATCATTTTATTAGTGTCAATTCTGCGAAATAGAGGGCGAGCTTATTTCCAGTACCTACAAATCCAGAGCCCGTGAGAAATTCAAGGTTAAAGTCAAAGCATTTATTTCAACTAGACCATCACAGGCAGTTTTTGATGTCAAATAAAACAAAAAAAGCGAAGCTACAGTCACTATCACAAGACATAATAACTTGAGAAAGTACTGTAGTTGCACATTCCAAAGCGTAGATCTCTATGGAGAAGAATGGGCAAGAAACTCCATGGACACTCTTTTAAATCAAAATATTCTTACAAAAACGGAAGAACCCTATAACACTGGCTGACCCAAGAATCGAACCCAGGACCTCCAGGACTTGCTACCTACTAAGGTTGTGCAATACGACTGTTTCTAATAAATGAAAGAAAAAAAACCTACAAAAACTCCAACCATTTTATCGTGCCAAGAATACTTCGACTGCAGCACAAAATCCAATGTACTTAAGAATTAGGAATTCTTAAACCGTTGCCCAGCACAGCCAAGGGGAATTTTAAAAGCTTAATCGTTAAGATCCCGTGAATTCTTTATTTTGATTCACAACACTATTTCAGTAGGAGATTGTTTATTTAAATATGGAAGAGGTTTAAGGAAGAGATCAGTAAACAGGAAGACGGACAGGAAAACTGAACTGTCTGCCTCGTTGGTCTAGTGATCGTAAGCCCGACTGCTGAGCATGAGGTCCTGGGTTCGATTCCCAGGTCAGTCTAAGTGTTATTGGAGATTTCTCAGTAGCTGCCATGGAGTCTGGAATTGCGCCCGGTTGATGGCAATAGGCTCGCCCCCTATTACATGGGACTTAAACATATCTGGCGAAATATGAGTGTACTATTAGGTACTCCTCTGCCTAACCCTTCGGGGATTACAGGCGTGATGTTATGTTATGTTATGATTCTGGTAAGTTAATATATCATGTACAATTCCGTAAGAAGACTTTGTTGGTTCTGATTTATATTAAAGCATTGAATTTATAAAAGGAGATTGCACACTTAGGTAGTTTTCTATTTAGCATTACATTTTATTCAGTACCGTACTGGCAAAAATGTTACCTACCTATCATCCAAAAATATTCGTGCTCTTAAAGACAAAAATCTGTAGTGCTCGGAAACCTATAATCGGTAAAACTATATCTACCTATTTAGCGTCTAGATTATGAATGACAAACAATCCATCGTTATTTCGCATCGCACAGCTTTTACAAAAAAAACACACAAATAGTAAGTAAAGACACATCGCATGCTCTTTTAAAAATTGTCATAACTTAAAAATGTTAGGTTTTTAAATAATACCATAGAAGACATTTATTTCACACGTAGTCCATATACTGTTAGTAACACAAAAAAACCTTATAAATCTATTGTTAGTTTAAACAAAACTAAACCCACAAAAAAAGGGGGCACCGCACAGGAGCGCCAGTTTATGCCAAGCCCTGGATGCGACCACCCACAGTGTGTAGTCGCATCCAGTGCCGCCACATCGGCGAGTCCCAGCGGCCCACGAACACGCTGTTGTTGTTATCGTGTGGTTAGTTGTTCCTAACCTGGTGTCAGAGTTTTTATGCCGCCCATGGGCCTCTGACTTGGCTTTACATGCCGTCAAGAAATATCTCTCAGACATGCTGGTTTCCTCACGATGTTTTCCTTCACCGAAAAGCAAGTGATAATTATACTATACGCACATGAATCCGAAAAATCAGAGGTGCGTGCCTTGGGTTCGAACTCGAGACCTATGACGTGTCAGTCCGACGGTCACACCACTAGGCTATCACTGCTCACGAACACGCTAACAAGGTTGTTCGAGCAGGCACGCATGCGCTTCACCATAATACCCCACAACTTTCATTATCTTTGATGTATAATTGTAAAAAATACGCCATAAGTGTATTGCGAAAATAAGTCACCGAATGGCAAAAACGATAGATTTGTACTTAAAGCATCGGTAAGCCCAGAACATGCGCATATCTCAAAGCTGCTATTTCTGCCCCCGTAGCATGACCACCGTAGACAAGGATTTCTTTGACGGAAGAATCGACAAAATGACAGATTGTGATGCCACAATGACAGATTTCTTTACATTACCTGTCATTTTGTCGATTCTTCTGTCAAAGCCTGTGTTACGACAGTTTTTTTTGAGGACGTGCGACATGTGAAATTTCCAAGTACCTACTTTTCATTTGAGGAGCTTCATTAAGGTGCTAAAGATATTTCTAGAGCGCTAATGAGCCATAAGATATGCGAGGTATTATGAAGGCTCTTAAGGAAATATGAGAACTGTGTACTAAATGGGCTTGAGTATTAGGGCAGGACTCCACCGAAGTGGACGTTTTACTTGTGAACTTGATTTTGTATTGTATTATTTTGATTGTGCTTTTGATTTTAATTTTGTGTCTAATTTTGTTTTTGTTTTTAATTTTTGTATTGAATTTTGACTTTACTTTTAATACTTGTATTTAATTTAGAGTTTGTTTTTAATTTTTGTATTTAAATTTAATTTTGATTTAAATTCTGTCTTTAAAGTTTGATTTAAATTTTACTTTAGTCTTTAATGTAACATTTATTATTTTATGGGGTATGCGGTGCTAGCCTATAAGAAATTGTTATACTAACCTTTGATATAAGAATCTTTATTTTAAAATGTAACCGTATAAACAATTGTTGGTTGGCCAGAAATAATAAATAAATAAAAGTGTAGTCGTGACGAGAGGAGACAAGATATGTTGTTAGCCACCCATAGAATTTTGTTATTTACACTTCTTGTCTCCGCTTAGCTTTAATGGAAACGGTTGAGAGAGGAGAGGAAATGTCTCGTAATTTTGGCAAGCCGCTCATCTCGTCAAAAAAGAGGTAAGTACACCGTAAGGCGTGCGGTGGTGAGCGGTATGCTGTGTGTGGCGTGCGGTGGATACACCCTAGCTTCTAACTATCTCCTCTCCTTTCCGCTTTACACATCGCAGCACAGCTTATTTGGATATACCCTAGCTCTTACGCATCTATTTTGCTTATTTCGGATATATACAACATTAGTTTTAGTATATGCGAAACCTGATACACGTGTCTAGTATTTTTATGTAAAGAATCTATGTACAAAATTTCAAAACTGTATCATGAAAAATTATAAGTTATAAGCTTGTTCTGTTACATAGTTGTCCGCGCAAAAACGCGGTCACCACGCAGCGCGAGCCTCCAGCTTCGTCTTGAGCTCATTGATAATAATAATTTGGCAGTAGGTACCTAAATTATTGCGCTAGGTACTCAAAAGTCGCTCGGTATCCAACTTTTAACTTTTTTCAGTATTTTTGGGAAAAAATAACATGATTTAAAAATTATTGGAATCGATTCAGTTACTTATTCTGAACAAACTATATTCAGGTTTCCAATATACTAAAATTAATGTTGTATAAAAGTCTAAGAGTAAGTAAGTTTTAGTAATTAGTTACAGTAGTTGTTTTTGTGTTAGTAATAAGTATTTTCTGATGGAGGTTTTGCATATGTAGGTAATTATAAGTAGCAGCTAGTCCAAATATACGCTCGGTTCGGACGCACGTCTTTTATTTAGAACTCTCCTCTCCGCTGCGTCACTGATTTGTTGGAGTCCCGGCCTTACCGTTCTTAGTATCTAAGATAAAATCATAACGAGTGAAATGTGAGTGCTCTTCAGTAGTCTGCCTAAGCATTCAGGAAATACAGACGTTTTGAGGCAAAATCACCCCAAAATGTTCCCATGTGTACAGCTGGGACACAGGACCCCTCTCTATGACAGGAAGTGGATGATGGTTCCACCACGAGGGTGACTGTGGGTGATCTTGGAATGTTAACCTACATAACATAAAATCACGCCTGTAATCCCCGAAGGTTTAGGCAGAGCCACCCACATTTTGCCTTTAAGTCCCAAGTAATAGGGGGCGAGGCAATTGCCATCAACCGGGCACAAATCGAGACTCCGTGGCTGCTACTAAGAAATTTATGATGGAAAAACTCAATAACACTATGCTTGAACCTATGGATTGAACCAAGGACCTAATGCTCAGCAGTCGCGATTGCGACCAATAGACCAACAAGGCAGTATTCTTCGAATGTGAAGACAATTCGTTTCTAACAATAAATAAATGGCTGTTTCTATTCTAGACCTCTGCTGCTCATCCCCTAAATATAATCAAGCAAAACAGTATCCTATTATTACCAAAATCATGGCATCTATAAATATCATATCTAATTCATCAAGATCACAACTAGTCGATAGATATACATGACAAAGCCTTGTAAATTGACACAAGGTAGGCCCCAGAGGTTGTAACCATGGCAACGGTGGCACAAGAGGATTAGTGACCACAACACGAAGGTATACTAACCTACTATTGTTAAAAGATGTCACAACATAGATAAATACAGAAGCTTCGATTCATACAACAGGCGAAAACAAGTGAGCATCTCAAACAAATGCCATTTGCAAATGGTTTTTGCTCGTTGTATGAAACTTCCTATTATAAGCCTTCTGTACCACTTCGGCAATCATCGTCTACCTTCGGAAATACGAACGCTTAAGCGGTTACAACCTAAGTACTTGTATTTTGTGGTTTGAAAATTACAGATTAACAACTCTATTAAATTCCAAAAATAAATTAAAACTGTTGACAGATGACGAGGTACGACCAGAGTCGGTTACTCAACAGACGGAAAACTTACATACTGCTCCTTGATAGGTGCACCATATACAGAGCGCAGCACCTGTACCTTATGTGATGTGTCTTAGATGTTATGATGTATGTGTGTGTGATGTGTGTATGTGTAGATGTGTGTTGTAACTTGTATGTCTTCCCTTCGTGTTAATTCGGAAACCCGAAGATTCCGAAGAGCATACTTTTCCTGGTACAGCTGTATTTTACAGTGATATTGCTGCCCATTAGACATCTTTATAGGGACTCATAGCTGATAGTATTTTACGAATAATTTCTGTGATTATGTGCCTTTGTTGTGGTTTCGCCAGAATAGTTATTCATTTTGAGAGCCGTAGCTTGTTTAAAGTTTTGTGGTTTTTAGAGAGATTTTTTACCATTTCAAAAGACCTAGAAATAGGTCTCCATTCTCGTAGATTTTCGAATTGTTTTTGGAAACTATAAGATATTTTATTTTAACTCTGCAGAAAATAAATTTGAATTGAATCTGAGAATGAGTTTGCATAATCAGCCTATAATGTTCCCACTTCTGGGACACAGGCCTCCTCTCTAAGAATGAGAATGAGTTTATCAGCTTCAAAATAATAAATGTACATGTCCCATCTATAAAACCTCGTCCTCCGTAATTTTTCCCATAAATCAGCCCTTGTACATAATGTACATCATGATTTTATCTTCAACAATGGTAGGACAGCCCATGGGTCCTATCAAATTCCCTAAAGTCTCATTTACCAAAAGTCCGACCGGCACTTCACAGTTACCACATTTATAAAATAAACCTTATGAAGCCATGAAAAAAGGTTTAGTTTTGTATGTAGCCATGTCATGATTGTGATTTTTCGACGATATGCTGTGGCAAAACACTTTTTTTGCAATACTGCAAAAAAAGTGTTTCGCTATACTGCAGTATTTGTGGTCCAATCCATTTTTTAAACAATCACTACTTACACTACTACTAATATTACTCGTACCACCAAACATTATTGGTTTTCCTAAAGCACACATGAGTTTACTGGTCCAACATCAGTGAATTTAGCCCTTGATCTGGCCTAGTACAGGTTTGCAATGGAATAGGAGACCAGCTCATATTGGCTTTACTATTTGCAAACAAAATATTCTCGGCATCTATTTACCGTGAGCTGAATCAATACATACTTAATTACTATCATATTTACAAAGATCGGAGAAAAAAATTACACCAATGAAGCGCTTGGCTTTGAACACATAGTGTTTGATTTTGATTCTGAAGGCATACAGATAGATAAATAAGGTGTAACATAATACAACGCAAGACCTATCGTGTGTTGCCTCGGGTCTTGAAATTGTACAAGTTTTGTTCTAAGAGTTCTTGAGATTCGCAAAAATAACTTTGGACTTTCTAATGGGTTTAAAAGTACCCTTAAAGTTCTTCCCGTCATTGCAATATTTTTTTAATTCTAGACCATACCTGGGAACCTTCTAGTTACGGAGATATTGGGGGTCAAAGTTCCAACTTTTCACATTTTTTTTTAAATTGAATGTTAGAACTTTTTTTTCGTTTACTTAAAACTAGCTTTTGCCCGCGGTTTCACCCGCGTAAATGTCGAAAAATATCCGACGGGAACGTACCGAACAAACATACTTACTTACCTTCATCCCCCTTTTTTACCCTTTGGGGGTAGAATTATCAAACACAACACAACAAATACACGTATAAATTTTTAATCGTCAGCCTAAACACAAAATTTGAAGATCCCAACTTCAAAACTATCATATAAACATTCATTCCCTATTTAACCCCTTTAGGGGTAGAATTTCTAAAAATCCTTTCTTAGTGGATACTTACACTTTTCAAAGAACACATCCTCCAAGTTTCATGTCTCTAGGACCAGCGGTTTGGGCTGTGTGTTGATATATCACCCAGTCAGTTTGTCAGTCAGTTTACCATTTTATATAAATATAGATACCCGACAGAATACAAAGTTTTAAGTGCGCCACATTGAGTCCTACCGTAAAACGTGATTTTGGTAAACCCAATGAAAATGTTGTTTCCCAGCAATAGTTTTTGCGTAGAGTTACTTAGTTTGATGAACGCTTGGTTGACGGCTTCGTGAAACGTACGTTAACAGCTTGTGTAGGAACTGACGCGATCAGCTGATCAATGTATGCTACAAAAAATTATGAATTTCCAAAAGTAATAGAATAAAAACTGCTGTGTCATGGTATGACTCACCACACGAGAGGTGTTACGTTACATCTTGTAGATAATAAATAATTACATTAATTAAAACAACAACAAACAACAACAAACAAACAACAACAGCAAAACAAACAACAACAAAAGCAGCAAAACAAACAACAAGAACAAACAAACAATAACAACTAAACACACACAGCACATTTTGAGCACATTGCTGCTAGGATATATTTTGGAACGACTTTGACTAGAGGTCAGTACATTCCAGGTACTGCAGTAAATGTTTAAATATAATAAAAAACTATATTGACTAATACAACTTAGGTGCCTGCATAAATCCAGATTTGAGTCTAAAATTTCGACACGCCAGGGCACTACATCACTCCCTTTAAGAAAGAATATCCGAACAGTTTTTCATGCCTCGAGTGGGCGTAACTAAAATTTACAAGATAATTTTGGTGTAGGTGTGAATTTATGACTTCTATAGGAGGAGGTTGGCGAAAATTAGGTTGAGAGGGCTCCTCTATCAACCAGTATTTTATGCGAGGGCCAGCAATTTGATTTTTATCCTGATGATTGTATTTTTTTTTACTCATATTTACTGTTCGAATTTTGTCTATAAATTGTACAGGAACATGGTTACACAACTATTTTACGGTATTTCTATTTACGTTGTGTCTGCTAATAACGAAGAAAAAAAACAAATGGGAAGAAGGTAAAGCAGGCAGGTAGTAGCCAGGTGCGGGTAGGTATAAGCTATACCCTTGTATTCATATATTATGTTATTTTCCTGTGTTGTCTTCTATGTCTACATAAATAGTTAAATAAATAAATAAGGTACATAGTGTCACTCGTCGATAATCTGCATTGGTACAGTGATTTGATTTATTACTTTAAATAATAGGTCTTTCACTATGAAATTGCTGTTTTTTTCTCACTTTTTGTTCTGTTTGTAACTTTGACTTATAGTTATATTTATTCCTAATTTATTATTCAAAAAACAATTCAATTCAATTTTTTTTTTTTTTTTTTTTTTATCCTATCTCTTAAGATACAGGCTAGACCTAGTTTAAGGGATAGAGTTTATATAATTGTGCTTATAGTTGTGATAAACGTTATAATGAACAATGTATACAGTGCAATGTGCTCTTGTTTTATGAAATAAATATTTTATTATTATTTATTATTATTATTTTATTATTTATTTATTTAAACTTCATGTACAAGGTGGTACATAGGCGGACTTAATGCCACAAGGCATTCTCTACCAGTCAACTTTTGGGTTAAATAGGAGAGCATTGTGATAGAGTACAAAAAAATAAATAAGCAAAATACCATTTTGTTAACATAGATGATATACATAAATAGGTACATACTAATACACATATATATAGTAAAATGAAATAAACTAATATATATTATAATATATACAAATAGTCCAAAATACGAGAAACCTTATAATAATTACTATGACTACTGATATCTAGCTTGTGAGCAATTTAGTCTGATTTTAAATAGTACCTTCGAACTATTCTTTTGAAAGCCATTTCAAAAGTTCATGTATTTGTTCATGTTGTGTTGTGTTTCATTTTTTTTAAATTCTATTTTTATTGAATTAATTGGTAAATAACGTACCTTTTAGAGTTTAATAACCGCACTCTAGTAGTTGCATATTATCTCATAGGGTAGTGTGTCAAAACACCTGTATCAAGGTGCCGTCGGTTTCACTACTTCAAGTAGCTATATTTTTGTCATAGACTGTGTTTTGAGAATAATGTTAGTATGGAAATATCACTTTTCATGAAATCGTCCATACAAATCGTCAATTTCATACTTTAACCCCTACTATTTGAAATAAGCAAGCACAACCTTGTACTCGGCAGTCTGCATACACTTCTATGTAGGTCACCGCATTGCAGCGTCATCATCAGACTTTTGCCGTCTGCTGCATAACATATACATATGTACCTATCTCTTTTATGAAGTTGTTCATAATTTTACCAAGACAGTGAATTTCTATGGATTTGGTGATCAATGAAATAATCGGATAGCCAGAAATTCATTGTTTGTTTTTCTTGCAGTCGTGGCTAAGTAATAACTAGGCTGATCCGTGGATGGGTGACTATTTATCACCATGCCTCGGAAAGCACGTCTTTGAGAGTCCTTACGGGTGGCCTGAAACACTGACAACCAGTCTTACCATTGAGTATCGTATTACCCAGTAAGTGGGTTCTGGAGGTCAGATAGCTGCATCCGGTTAGGCTGGAAGGCGACCCCAACATAGTTGGCAAAAGGCTGGCTATGTTTTCCGTTCGATATGCTATAAATAAACTAAAATAACCGGCCAAGTGTGGGTCCGACTCGCAAAGATTATTTTTTAATTTATAACCCGACTGCGGTGAAGCCCAAAAGGAGGGTTATGTGTTTGACCAGTATGTATGTATGTCTGTTTCTATGTTCACTCTTTTTTATTATTTTTTGTTATAGCGGCAACAGAAATACACATTCTGTGAAAATTTCAACTGCCTACCTATTACAGATCATGAGATACAGCCCGCTGACAGACGGACGGATGGACAGCGGAGTCTTAGTAATAGGGTCCCGTTGGTTACCCTTTACAGTACTATAGTACTACTTATTCATCCTACACTATACTTCTTATCACCTTCGCACAAAATACCAGTGTGAGGGTGACATTTCCCTGCACATGATAATGTATCAAAGCCGCTGGTGTGTTCGTAGGCATCCGCTGCTGTTCGCAATATACAAATTGTTTTGCGTGCGGCATTCGATAGTTCGGCGCTACCGTTGTTTCGATACTCGTCCGATTGTCACTTGCTTTTTGAAGGAACTTCGAGAAAAAAATATGTGTAGGATAAATAGTGTCTGTAATTCAATTTCGAGTGTATCCAAGGGATTATTGAGTGGTCTCATTCTTCTTGTGTGTTAGTTTTCTTCTCATGCTCTTAACAATTAATTTCTAGTTACGATATACATACAGGGTGGTGTTGTAGTTCCCTGTATCCTTCAAGGCAGTGAGTCTTCTCGTTATATAAAATATAAGCTTTTCATACAATGTCTGTCTACTGTTGTACTTACGGGAACAAAAAGCCCCAAATACGGAAAGAGAGACCTAAGCCCTCCTACACCTACACCTATAACTCCACCGGTCAACTCTACTGCTTTAGTTGTGACCGGGTATTTAAGAGCAAATTCAGTCTGGCCAGTCATATAACACGCAAGGAAATAGCATTAAAGGTTCGCCGTTACCGAAATAGTAAGGAGAACTATGTACTTACGGGAATATGTTTTTTTTTTCAAGAATTGGATATGTGTTTCTTTTGGAAACTTGTTTATGACGAGTAGGCTCACCTCCTCGAAGGATACAGGGAACTACAACGCCACCCTGTATGTATATCGTAACTAGTAATTAATTGTTGAATATACAGGGTGACAAATTCGCGAACCTGTATATTTTTTCATAACTTTTAATTTGAAAATCTCTCTTTATGTTAATTACAAAGTCAACCTTTTATACATTGAATACAAAATTGACTCTTCTCAATTTGTAGTATACAATCTGATCTATACTTAGTGAGTTCATAGACCACAAGCCGCTTGCCAGTAACAATTAGTGACTTAACTAGCAAGCTATCAATTAACCAAAAAACTTAAAAAAAAACACAGAAATCGACTTTGTCGCTTCCAAACCCGTAGTAGGACCAAACGTGTCAGGAATTCAGTTTATAACGCGACTGCTCTTCGAAAATATTTGTGCGAATACTTGGAAAAATTTCCCGACCAATCCGGACGCGGCATTTGTGCACTATTCACTGCCCTCCGGCGGGAATGATATTATACTTTGGCCTGGAGCTGCTACTGGATGGATGTGGTTTATCTGTGCTGTTAGGAAGGCTTTGTGTGTGTAGATCTCTTTTGTTTTGGACTCTTTTGTTTTTGGAGATGAGCTTCTGTTGTTTTTGTAGGGACTATGACAGACTCCCTCGTCTAGTGGTCGCAAGCGCGACTGCTGAGCAGGAGGTCCTGGACTTGATTCCCGGCCCGGACCGGATATTTTTGGGTGTTTACCTCAGGAATATCTCAGTAGCAGCCACGGAGTCTGGATTTGTGTCCGGTTGATGGCAATAGCCTCAACCCTCTAAGTTCATTTAACCCCATTGAATGACTTTTTGTCTAATAGTTCAATAGGATGTAAAAAACGTAAGAAAATTTGTATTTCGTGGGCTACCCTGGTGCTATCGAGGTATAGTAAAAACGAAAATAAGAATCGAACTAAAGAACATGAAAATTCGAGTAGAAAATAATGTAAGAATGGTTAAATACATAAACATTCAAATTCTAATAAATTTAATTTTTTCAATCATTATCATCATCATAATTTCAGTCGAAAGCCTCCCCCAAGTGTCGTCACATTGACCGGTCCCGTGCGACTCACATCCAACAGATCCCTGCAACCTTCACCAGGTCATCGGTCCATCTAGTGGGAGGCCTTCCAACGCAACGTCTTCCGGTTCGCGGTCGCCACTCCAGAACTTTTCGGCCGCATCGGCCATCCGTGCTGCGAGCAATTTGCCCTGCCTACTGCCACTTAAGTTTGGCAATTCTTCGGGCTACGTCGTCGGTAACCTTGGTTCTCTTGCGGATGTCCTCATTTCTAATTTGATCACGCAAGGAATTTTTCAATATCTCTTTACAATTTAATACAAAGATATTATTTCTGTACAACTCGCAAGCTAGGAATCCAAGCGTGGTGACATGTGCTCATTGAAATAATATTTATTTAACATGATCAAGACACTTGAATCATTTATTATTATGTTTTTAATTATAATAGCTAAAGATTAATGTAATATTCAGACTTATATTAATCATTACATTAATCCTTCTTAGTCTTCAAACATTTCAAATCTTTTCAGCTGAATTAAAAAAATAATTTTATCCAAAAACGGGCATTTTCACAGATAGCAACTTATAAATTAAAACTATTTTTAGACCCTCTTCGGTCACTCTTTAGTCTCTTACAGATTAACTGACAGGTCAATTAGGCCTCATTCAGGGTGTAAACAGACCTTTCACAAAGCCGTCAACCAAGTATTCTGTACATCAAACTAAATAACTTTACGCAAAAATTATTATTGCTGGGAATCGACTTTTTTTTTTGGGTGAAAAATCACGTTTTATGGTAGGACTCGATGGAAAGCACTCAAAGCATTGTGCTGATGGATGGATTGAATAGTACGGGGGTCGTGGAGGTGTGTAAATTAAAAATCAAATATTAAAAACATGTATTTAAAAAAACAACTTGTGAAAAAGTTGGAACTTTGACCCCCAATATCTCCGTAACTAGAAGGTTATCAGGTATGGTCTAAAACAAAATAATGATCGCAAAGACGGGGAAAACAAGTGCTTTTCGGCTATGTTAAGGGTCTATTTACACCCTTTATTACTAGAATATAATATTTTTGCACTAGATTCCATTCAGATCAGTACATATTTCAGATGAAATCTTCATTTGCCTAACCTTTTCCCAACTATATCGAGGTCGGCTTCCAGTCTAACCGGATGTAGCTGAATACTAACATTTTACATGAAGCGACTGCTTATCAGACCTCCACAACCCAGTCAGTACTGGGTAATGCGATACGATACGGAACCAACCCAGGCAAGCGCGGTTTAACTTGAAGATTGATCCGAGCGGCGGTTATTATTTAGCATAATCAGCGTATAATGTTCCCACTGCTGGGACTATAATCTACGGGCAGTGCGGGTTGGTAGACGTCACATGTCTTCAAATTTTTGGTTCTAGGACATGCCGGTTTCCTCACGATGTTTTCCTTCACCGTTTTTGAGAGCAGTGGTGATGAAATAAATTACACAAAGTAATGCGCCTGCCTGGGTTCGAACCCATGACTTACTGCTCGTAAGTCGGGACCGCCACCACTGGGCCAAGGTTATTATTTAGCTACTCTTATTTCAGATCGAATCATCATTCAATAATTATACACTTTCTGCTATTAAAGCAAACTTTTAGTATCTCATGTCTAACGTCTTACTTCAGACTTAACATTCAAAACTTTTACACTTTTATGTATCTCTCAGTATCTTCCAGTTTTCAAAGGTAAACTTTTAAAAAGCTTTTATAGGTCTTTCTCAAAGTTCAGTCAGACATTCAAAACCTAGTGGCCAAAACGATTCGTTCCACAATATAGGAACGGCTGGGTACGCACGACAACCAATCACGCATAAACTGGCACATATGCGGATCTCTCATTGGACGGGAAACCTATAAAAAGCGAATCCATGTTATACTGGACTTGTATAACTTGATTTTTCGCCGTGCGTACTATCAGCAAAAAATGGTTTTGCTCATTTTTAAAACAAAATATTATATGCAAACGATGACGGATGACCGCATCTGTTTACCGTGTGGATAGTAAAATAAAAAAACACCCTTTTTGTGCGGATAATAATTAAATAGTGGTAGAGCGAAAATTTGGCGAGCCTTTTTTATTACCTATATTAATGTTTTGTTAAAAAAAAATCTCAGGCTCTGTTAATCACAGACGTTTGACCACCCTGTTACGACTAATAGAAATGGAAAAAAGGACTAAGGAAGTGAAAGTTTTTAAGTGTAAACAAGAACAAACAAGCAAGAATAGTCCCTACGGTAGTCAAAATAATTTTTTGGTGATAGTACATAACAAATCACTCAGAAGCTATGGGCTGGTCTCGGCACCGGTAATATCGGGCGGTACCCGGGTACTCCACGTTAATTAGAGCCGGGTCGATCTATGCGGGGGCACGTACCCGGCCGTGTGGTACTCGTCACCTTTGAGAGGTGGGCTGCAATTATCTACCGTGCCTAGGGTGGTGCTGTGGGTAGGTACAGTTTTAAGCTGTTGTCTAGAGGGCTTAGACAAGTGGCAATCATTTTTGTAGCGGTCATCGCTAGCGCCATTTAGATTATTAGACCTTAATCTAAAACTTAAAATCCAAATTGTAAACACTAACATGTTATTTACCCGTAACACAGGAACTGTCAAATTCAAATAAACGTCAAATTACCATAGACGTCAAACACGAAACACGGTCATTATCTATGAATAAAACTAACGCTTATTAATAGAAAAAAAATATATATATATATAATCATCAATGTAATGTCATTAATTATCCGAACACAACTTCGGGAACCTTCGGGCTACCTCGTTGGAGAATATGACAATTGATTTTAATTTTGCTGTAATTAAAATAGTATATCTGAACCGGAGAGGTGGTCTGTACCTCAGGACATACCTACTTCAGACACCTTCCTCTATTTAAGATTGTGCATATACCAGTACCTGTTACTTCTGATGTTGAGATAAATAAAGATTTATGATTATGATTACAATTACACAGATTTTTTTTTTTTACAATATCTGTTTGACATACGCGTTTCTATAGTTTTTGTCTTTGATAGCGTTTTTTTTTTTCGTTTTTGTTTGTTTTTGATTTCTGACTTATCCATCATTGTAATAGCTAATAGTTTAATGTCTTTGTGATCCTCAGGTTTTTATGAGGATGATATGACGAAAATTATAATTTCTACTAGGATCTCAAAGAAATAATAAGCTAGATGGGCCCTCAGTCAATATTTTCACAAGATAAACATGCTTTGCTCATAGTGTTTTCAAATTTTATTTAAAATGCTTTGTGTTCCAATCTGGCTTGCCTCTTACTTTAACCTAATCGAGCTGTAGTGAAGTGATGGAGCACTCTATCAGATGCGGCGTACAACTCACTCGCAACGATAATTAGAATCTGGATGTCATAGAAATAAGGTGCCTGGAACTGGCTACTACCCAACTTCCACTACACCATTGTTTAGCATTTCCAGAATAGCGCATCTAACCTCTAAGTGAGTTGCTCTTTGACATGTAAACAGACGAACGTGATGTTTTTGCCACTGGGCTATGGAACCCTAAATAGACTGTCATAATGTCATTTGGAGGTCACAATAATACAGTTTACTAGGTTTTGCTTCGGTCGCGTGCTAAGCACCTAGCGGTGTGAAATATACTTTACGACTTTATTCATTTTTTTTTATCAAAATCGGTTGAACCGTTTCAGAGGAGTGCGACCACAAACACCGTGACACGAGATTTTTGTATATAGATTTTCTATTAACTATCTACTGCATGTGATAATTGGTTTTTCGGAACGGTTGGCTGCTACGCTGCGTGTCGTGGGTTCGATTCACGCACGGAACAACTTTTTGTATGGCCTACAGATAGTTACTCCGGGTCCGGCTGTATGTGTATGTGAGTTTAAATGTTTGTTAATGCACCCACGATACAAGAGAAATTCGTAGTGTGGCGAGAAGTAAAAAAAAAAAATATTACCTACGCATATGTTAATTGGTTTTTCCCTCGTTGAGCTTTCCAATCTGCCTTTCTTTTTTGCTTCCAACTATAAAATAACCTTATCATACGTTACTAAAGTGATGGAACACTCCCATTTCACCCGGCGGGCTCACAGCTCACTCGCTACGTTAATTAGAATCCGCGAGTGTTCGTTCCATCTATGTCAGATCATACAATCAAGGGTACTGTTACACGGTGCGTCAGCATTACTTGGAGTTTATTGTAGGTTGGTATATGATTAGAGTGCATGATTTTCTTTGAGTGATTACTTGGCTGAATAAGAAACATATATAACATAACACGCCTGTAAGCTTAGCCAAGTTGGCAATCTACATTCGTTAACGCTAATAGAAAAATAATTAAATGTATGGGAATGACGTCATCTGAACGTTAAGTCACTTGGTCAAAACAAACGAATAGAAAATTCGTAGACAAGTTTACATCGTTCAAAATGACAGAATGAAATGTGAGCATTTCAACAATGCTGATCGCTTCATCCCATATAAATCGTAGCCAAGTTACAGTTTTGACAAGCGCTAACGAAACGATGTCGGAAGTTTTTGAACGACCACTGAGCGATCGGCGAAACCCAAGAGTGAACGATAAAAATCGGCGTCTATATGATTCAGCTGTGTCGTGTATCACGTCATTGTTTATGTTTCAAACTTTCAAGCGCCCGAGTATGATAGAGTTTCGAATAACACAGGAAGATATTTACGAAATAACTAATCATTTTCGTACCTTTCTATGAATTCCAATAAAGCTGCGAACTGTTCTGGGCTTGCTCGAGATCTAGATTCCATCCTATAAAAGTTTTTATTTCATTTGGGTATCTTTCATTTAAATACGTTAGAAATTACATTCTGCACTGCGATATTATAATAAACCAATTAAAAGAAGAACTTGTTCCTTATTTCGCTTACTTTTTAGCACTTAAAAGAATTATTCCTTTCTTAACAATTCAAAATAAAACTTCAGCGCGCGCACAAAGTAAATAACTGTGACTTTGACGTTAATTTGACGTGGGTACAAACGCTCACCATAGACTAAAGTATAGGTTTTTTCTACAGACGAGCGATCGACTCAGTTATGTCAAGTAGGCTACCAACTTAGCGTTTTCTCAATCGCTTACGCCAAGGCGTCAACGATTGTAGAAAGAGATTCGATAAGAAACGTTTGTAGCTTGGTTAGGCCTGCTGTAATCCCCGAAAGATTGAGCATAAGTGTACCTAACACACATTACATTATTACATTTCGCCAGTTATGTTTAAGTCCTATGTAAGGAGGCAAGCCTATTTTCATTTCCAACCAGACACAAATACAGACTCAGTGACTGCTACGGAGTAATTCCTGATGGAGAAACCCAATCCAACCCAGGACCTTGTAGCGGCACTACAAAAGTACTATAGCAACATAGTACAAAAAGACTTATACGTCACTTACGGGATATCTTCCATGACTGTTCATTATTTTGAGCTCTCGATATTTCAGCGCTGTTGCAAGCGCCATGATCGCGGGTTGACTGGAGAATGCGGGTGGATGGAAACAAATTGTTCAAAAAAATCAAGAAGAAATTATTGTAGAAATTATTGTTGTTGTTGTAAGAGCAGATAAATCTATCTACCCCACATCTACCCTCTTTCTTTGTCTTTTGCTACGCGCACTACTGGAACTCAACACAAGTCACGGCAAAACACTCACAGTATCACCAGATTTTGTGGAGTCCTTATTGCGATGCCGGCTGCTACTTTTGAGCTTTCTCAAAACTGGATTCCACGTACTCGACAATTTGAAGCCCTCCTCTCGATTTATATCAAAATAATGAACAATAACGGAAGATATCCCGTAAGTGACAGTATAAGTTTAGTTGTAAACCGTGAAAGCTTAAAACAATGTTTGATAGTACAAAAAGTACTACAGCTCCATCTGTGTCACACATGAAGAACTGACATCACATTCCTAAATGGCGATATTAAAGTTCTCCGCGACTTATGAGGATAGAAAAAACAAGACTACAACACTGTCGGGCAGTAGCCCACCAGACACAACACCCGTCGTCGAAGGGTCCTCCCTAGTCTCAGGTGTATTGAGGATGCTCGGGGACTTCAATGCCAAGAACTTGGCTTGGGGTTCTCGTTACACGGATGTGCGGGGTAGGATGGTGGAGGACTGGGCTCTGGAGACAGGCCTGGTCGTCCTAAATCGGGGTTCTGTCCCCACGTGCGTGCGGATGCGGGGCGAGTCGGTGGTGGACATATCGTTCGCTAGCCCCGCTCTGTCGCCGCGTGTCGTTGACTGGCGCGTCATGGAGGGGGTGGAGACCTATTCCGACCACCGGTACATCCGGTTCGACGTCTCCACCCAGACCTCAAGCGCGCCGGTCCTACAGGCCCCGAGTGGTCCGCGATGGGCGCTGAAGCAGCTGGACCGGGAGCTCCTCCTGGAAGCCTCGATCGTGCAGGCCTGGGTGTCATCACCGGCCAGGCCTGCCGACATCAACAACGAGGCGGGTTGGTTCCAGGAGGCCATGTCCGAGATTTGCGACGTGGCAATGCCCCGAGTTCGGCCAGGAAGCGCCCGACGTCAGGTGTACTGGTGGTCGCGGGGGCTGACGTCTCTACGTGAGGCGTGCGTTGCCGCGCGGCACCGGTACGCCAGGCATCGCAGGCTCCGCATCCGCCCTCCGGATGCGGCAGCCATTGAGGCGGAGCTTTACGAGGGGTACAGAGCGGCGAAGACCGCCCTCCAAGAGGCTGTCCGGCGGGCCAAGAACCTGGCCCGCGAGGAGATGCTGGAGTCTCTGAACGGAGATCCGTGGGGGCGCTCTTACAAGATGGTGCGGGACAAACTCCGCACCCGGGCCCCCCCGCTGACGCAGAGTCTCCGGCCTGAGCTCGTGGAGGACGTGGTGAGCGCTCTGTTCCCTTCGCGAGGGAGGTATCCTCCCCCGCCTATGGCTCCGCCGCCGCTTGCGGTGCCGGAAGCGGAACACACCGATGACGACGTTCCGGAGGTAACTGGGGTAGACCTGAGAGTGGCGGTACGCAGGCTGAAGGCCAGAAATACCGCCCCAGGACCCGATGGCTTGCCTGGCAAAGCCTGGGTCCTGGCCTCTGAGGCTCTCGGGCCCCGACTGGAAGGGCTCCTAAGCGCATGCTTAGAGAGAGGCCATTTCCCGCTTCGTTGGAAGACGGGGAAGCTGGTCCTCATCCGTAAGCCAGAGCGCCCTGCGGACTCTCCGTCCGCATACCGGCCCATCGTGTTGCTCGACGAGGTGGGCAAGCTCTTTGAAAGAGTTATTGCTAACCGCCTCGCCGGGCACCTCGCGGGAATGGGGCCGGATCTTGCGGAACACCAGTTTGGTTTCCGCAAGGGGCGCTCGACGGTGGACGCCATCATGCGCGTGAGAGCCCTCACGACGGGGGACGCGGTTTCCCGGGGCGGGGTCGTCTTGGCGGTGTCTCTTGACATCGCCAACGCCTTCAACTCCATGCCCTGGAGCTGCATTGGGGAAGCACTCCGGTATCACCGGGTGCCAACCTACCTTCATCGTGTGGTCGGGGATTATCTGACGGATAGGGCCGTCACGTACCCCGGTCGGAGCGGAGAATGGAACCGGCGAGAGATGTCGTGCGGTGTTCCACAGGGATCGGTTCTGGGGCCGGCCTTGTGGAACATCGGTTACGACTGGGTGCTGCGCGCCGACCTCCCTAGCGGCGTCAGCGTAGTCTGCTACGCTGACGACACGCTGGTACTGGCACAAGGGAGGTCGCACGAGGCGGCGGCCGAAAACATGACACGCGGGGTTGCGATAGTCGTGGAGAGGATCCGGCAATTGGGTCTCGAGGTGGCATTGCACAAGTCCGAGGCCATGTGTTTTCATGGGCCTCGGAATGCGCCACCGTCGGGATCCCTACTGACGGCAGGAGGGGTTTCCATCGGCGTCGGGTCGACGCTGAAGTACCTGGGACTCGTCCTTGACAGCCGGTGGAACTTCGTGGAGCATTTCCGACGTTTGGCCCCCAAACTGGAACGGACCGGGGCTGCCTTTAAGCGGCTCCTGCCCAACCTGGGGGGTCCAAACGCCTCCTGCCGGAGGCTCTACGCGGGGGTCGTGCGGTCCATGGCCCTTTACGGGGCCCCAGTGTGGGCGCGTTCTCTGAGGCGGCAAGCCGCCCGCTACTTGAACGCGCCCCAAAAGGGCGCCCTAAGGCTAGTCCGGGGGTACCGCACGATCTCCGGTGAGGCGGCGAGCCTCCTTGCCGGATTGCCGCCATGGGATCTGGAGGCGATAGTCCTCGCGCGCCTTCACGAATGGCGCGCGGAGGCACTACGTCGGGGGGAAACTCCGCTGCCGCGGCAAATCGCCGCTCAGCGGACAGACCTCCGGAGCGATCTCATGGTGACATGGAGAGAGCGACTGTCGCAACCCCGTGCAGGGCACGCCACCATGGTGGCGATAAGTCCCCTCTTTGAGGAGTGGCTAGAGAGGCGCCACGGCGCCCTCACCTTCCGCCTGACGCAGGTCCTCACCGGACACGGTTGTTTCGGGAGGTTCCTGCACCGAATCGGGCGGGTGGAAACGCCCGGGTGTTTCCATTGTGAGGATCGTCCGGAGGACACGGTGCAGCACACTGTGGAGGTCTGCCCCGCTTGGGCGGAGCAGCGCCGTGTCCTCGTAGCGGCGATCGGCGGCGGCGACCTCTCGCGCCCGGCCCTGGTTCAAGCCATGGTCCGGAGCGAGAGGGAATGGGAAGCCGTCACCTCCTTCTGCGAAGCAGTCATGCTGGTGAAGGAGGTGGCGGAAAGTGAGAGGGAAAGAGCCTCACGTCCCAGCCGCCGCGGGAGACGCCCTGGGCGTCGGGGGTCACGTGGTGGCCCGCGCCACGCGCGCCTCAAAGAGATGTCAGCAACCACGTAGGGGTCCGCACGGGCCGATGCCTGCCAGGGCTGCGGGACTGTTCGAAAGAGATACCGCGGCCCTGGAACACAAAGGGCAAAGAAGGAACATGGATGGGTTTTAGTCAGTACAAGTCTGACACTCCCTTCCGCTCCGCCCAGAGCGGGGGGGGTCATTTGATGATTCACATCCCAAAAAAAAAAAAAAAAAAAAAACTTAACACCTTGTTCTTCATAAACCTAAGCTCGTTTTTGAGTAAACCTCCTCATGCTCCGAAGTCGCGCTTGTCTTGACCACTAGACAAGCGAACCAGTTGCCGTTAATATTACTTTTGTGTAAATCCTGTAAAATACAGTCATTCCAAATACAGATTATATATTTTTCTTTTTTTGAAACATGCTCGCCACACCATTCCCAAACTCCTGAAAGCCAGAATCAACAGTGGGGAACGAACACCATAAAATCGCCGACACAATGAAGCTCGACGAAATTCCAGAGAAACAATTGAACTGTCTTGGATCCCGTAATGAAATTAATCAAAAAAGAATAGCGGAGGCATATTTTCCACTTCCCTCCATATCAGCAGGAGATAGCACAAAACAAGGCCGATAGACATAAAGGGACGTTTACAACAGGGATAAGAAAAAAAAACAGATAAAAAAAAACTGGGATCAAAATTATTTTCAGATAAATACACCTACCACTGCTTGTCTCGACATCACCCAAAGGTTGACTGGTAGAAAATGCCTATGGCATTAAGTCCGCCTCTGTACTTTTGTGCTTGAAGTGTTAAATAAATAAATAAGCCCAGTTGCATAGCACCATGGAGAAATGTTACCGTAGAAATTATATTTCGAAAGTTTACAATACCAGGCTCCAAAATCTTAGCACTGTGCCATATTACATACGGGTGAACGTACCTCTAATCTTTGACCCGTGAATATTGTCTCAAGGTGAATTTTACAATTTTTTCCCATTAATAATTTTCTTCGATATCGTTTCTAAGTGGATTGTCATAACGAATGTTCTGAATTTTTAGCTGTTGAATTTTAAAATTAATGCCTTTTGCCAAGTTATTTTATTTTAGTGTGTTTGGGTGGCTTACAGCTAACCATACAAAAGTAATAGAGAAGTAATCAGCTGCCTCCCTCGACAACTGACTCATCGTAGGTCTAGTGGTCGCAAGCGCGACTGCTGAGCAATGAGGTCCTGGGTTCGATTCCCAGGTCGGGCAAAGTGTTGTTGGGTTTTTCCATCTGAAATTTCTCAGTAGCAGCCACGGAGTCTAGATTTGTGCCCCGTATAAGGCAATAGGCTCGCCCCCTGATAAATGGGACTCATGTAACAGGACGTGTAACAGGACACATGGACAGAGGTGCACCTATGTCTAGCCCTTTGGGGATTACAGGCGTGATAGTTATGTAATCAACGACCAGCCATTTACCAAGATTGCGACCATACCTAGACGCCTAGTGTCCGAGAATTCTAAAGTCGATTTGTCTATGATTGGACATTTATTTATTCAAAAATACGAGTACATTCTAAGCTTATTTAAAATTCAGATTATTAGCAATATTCTCATTCTTTACAAATCTGTTTTAAAATATAGTATATCGTAGCTACCCGAACAAAGTTATCGATTTTTGTAGCTAACTGAATATTTGACAGACTTGGATTTAGCTGCCTTTGATTATATAGGCCTCAATTTATGTACACACTAAATACAGAAAAGAAGAAAGGACCAGAAAATAGTACAAAGGTGATGCTTATTTCTAAAGAAATCTCTTCCAGCATACCTACACCACCTACGACCGGGGGGTCGTAGGGGGGTAAGGTAGGCAGTGGGGGGGGGGCCCCACTGCCTACCTTCATTTATTTAATTAAATCGCTAAAATGCTAACAATTACCTATCGTATTTTAGTATTAGCAGTAGTTCTGGACATGGCGTATTTGTTGGGAGGTGGTTCCTCTCTCAAGAGCCCTAACTACCGGGAGGTTGGACCCTGTTCCCGATGCTGGTGTGGATCTTTTTTATATACAACATTAGTTTTAGTATTTGCAAAACCTGAAACAGGTGTCTAGTATTTTTATGTAAAGAATCTATGTACAAAATTTCAAAGTTGTATCGTGAAAACTCACAAAGTTTTAAGCTTGTTCTGTTACCTGGTTGTCCGCACAAAAACGTGGTCACCACGCGGTGTCACCGTGCGCGCGCCTCCTGCGTCGTCTTGAGCTCATTGATAATAATAATTTGGCAGTAGGTACCTAAATGATTGCAATAGGTACTTAGTGTCGCTCGGTGTCCAACTTATAACCTTTTTTAAATATTTTTGGGACAAAATACAACATGGTTTAAAAATTATTGGAATCGATTCAGTTACTTATTCAGGTTTCGCATATACTAAAAATAATGTTGTATACTGCATTCAAATCGAAACTAAAGCTCGCTTTGAACTAAAAAACAAAAACAAATTAAAGGCCGAAGCAACTAGCAGCTAAAGAGAGTCGATCTTAAGAATTTTCCATTGAATGTTATCAAGGTGTCGGCAAAGAAAAACTAGATCACAACTTTATAACTGGCTAAGAGTAAAGGCTTAGATAAGTCGAGTCTTGAGAGAAGTAAGTTAAAAGAAACGAGATACTTCATTAAGGAGAACTAGGTACTAAGTTTGAGTTGTTAAGGAATATTTTGTTACAAAGGCGACGAAGGTAGAAAACTATTTGATTAGGTTTTAAATCTTAATTATGTTTAAAACAGTGACACGGGGTCCCGGCAGACCACGAAGGAGATGGCGGGACGACCTGGATGTCTTCCTTGAGAATTGGAAAGAAGTAGCACAGAAGCGCGAGCTTTGGAAGGAGTGGAGGGAGGCCTTTGCCCAGCAGTGGGACAATATGGGCTAGCTATAATAATAATGTTTAAAATAATTTAGAGAGGTCAGGAATAGAAGATTAATTGGTCCATCAACGATTATTAAAAAATGAAGAAAAATTCTCCTTGCCCCCGGTTGATAGGAATAGGCTCGCCCCCTATTACATGGGACGTAAACATATCTGGCAAAATGTAGGTGTACTATTAGGTACACCTCTAGCTAACCTTTCGGGGATTACAGGCCTGGGGGGTTCCTATGACGTCTTAAAACCACAGTGATTCCAGTGTGGGAAAGAGACAGAGCTATACAGATCGTAATTATAACGTCCCGTTGTTGTTTTCATTGGAATTATGGGTAAAAATAATAATTTTAGTTATTATTCCTATTAACTAGACTTTCAGTTGGATGTATTGGAACCCCGTGCCTTTGTCGTATGTCATTACTTATCAGAATTTGACCCTTAATAGCGACGCTGTCGAATGATTCAGATTCAAATATTTTATTTTATTTTTGTTTCTTTTTAATACAGTTTGTTTTTTTTAATGTGTTCGATTCCGGGCTGGGAATATTGATTTTTCAAAAATCCAATTAATGTATTTTAGTTTTCATAAAAATCGGGCTCGAGACTCCTTTGAGTATTTTTCCTCATAGTTTTGGATTTGGCCTTCCACGCCCACTTGAAAAATTCACGATTCGTTTTTTTTTTTTTCAATTTTGTTTTTTTTTTATTTGAAATAAGAAGAATGTGTAAAGACCATCATTATTGTTGTTGATTAATATAGGTTTTATGCGTGACTGATATTTCAAAAAATAAACTAAAATGGCGAAAAATTAGAACAGCCAAATCTTTTTTATTTTTTAAACACGTTGCCCCACACTAGGATTTTCTCCTGTATCGTGGGTGCGTTTACAAACATTTAAATTCACATACACAAACAGCCAGACCCGGAACAACTGCCTGTAGGCCATACAAATATTTGTTCCGTTCGGGAATCTAACCCGCGACACAAAGTGCAGCAGTCAATCGCTCAGTCACTGCGCCAACCGAATTATAGGAACACCTTTCGAGACTTTTTCTATTAACGGTCATCGTTCCAATCATGGGATGGAAATTCACACAGGTGTCTCAAAGCCAAACCCAGTCAGCCTCATCATCTGCAGATCACTTTAATAGTACAAAGCCAGGTAAGATGCTTGACAGTCCGTGCAGGTTTAATTGTACTTACAGCTCACTAGCTGTCCAACCAACTGTTCTCGATAGATTCCGTACTCGAGTGTACTTAATGTGATTAAGACTGCCTCGTTGACCTGGTGATTGCATGCGCAATGGGTTAGATTCCCAGGTGGGGCAAAGTGTTATTTGGTTTTTCATCGGAAATTTCTCAGCAACAGCCACAGAGTCTGGGCTTATGCCCGTTTGATGGCAATAGGCTCGCCCCAAACATGTATGCTGGGATTCAAACATAAATGGCGAAATTTCGGTGTCTAGAGCTTGAGGGCACATAGAGATTTTTCATCGGTTATTAAAAAAAAACAGCTGTTCCATACATTTTGACCGTGCAGGTATTGTACTTTTGTAGGAAACAGCAGAATTTTTTTTTATAACCGTTACTATAATTATATGTGGGGGGGGGGGCTCAGAATGATGTACTGAATACGTGGTAGCCGTTTTCTTGCCGCGTCGGTATCCCTTCCACCCTGTATAATCATACAAGATTTTTTTATGTCTTGAATAGTAAGTAGTAGCATGTGTTGCCGAGGTATGAAGAAAATGTCGTAAGGCAAGTTTTGAGTATGAATAAGAGGCTATTAGAGCAGAGGAAGACCAAAGAAACGATGGACTGTATGAAGGATGATACGGCAAGAAAAGAGGTGTCTGATGTGATGACTAGTAATAGAGAAGTATGGAAGAAGAAGACATGCTGCGCCCACCCCAAATAAATTGGAATAAGGGCTGGAGAATGATGAATTAAATAGAAGGTAGTAGTCACTATGATATCATTTTTTTCCCTTAATTGGCAACGAGCCAATGTCGACTATTTTGTTACTTCAACTGAATTGATTCTGGTAAAAAGTCCTAATTTTTGTAGGCGGAAATAACATCAATTTACCTTAGGTTAGATATTTGTTCATCCGTACTACAGGTTTGATTGAGCTCATCGTTCACTAGCCACTCGCTGTCCAACCATCTGTTCTCAACAGCTTCCGTACTCAATTGTACCTACTTAATGTGATTAGGATCAACCTTTGAATTGGGCGATGCTATGGTGTGTTTGTACTTCAATACTGTGTTAGTATTTATGTAACTTAGAACTTGTCAACATCGTTCTTCACCACTGTTTTTCAAAAATGGAATTATAAGTTAAAGAAATAGCATGAAATTATGAAAAAAAAGTTACATAATATGAAATTTAAATTTTTAAAATCGAAGACTACTCACTCTCTACTCCTACTCGCTTTCTCTCTCGTTGGCTTACCATCCTGGACTAGTACCAGAATGGAAAGTAAAAAGCACGTGTTTTCAATACACTGCATTGTGAACCTAAAAACGGAACAATAAAAGACACTTTTTGTAGCTAGTTACTTGAAAAAAGATTTACCTACGCTGCACAGCTTCCATAGATCTTTATCAAAATAGCACAATAGGAACAGAAACAGTACAACCAAAGATTTATCCCTATTGTTCCCCAATATCTCCCGCTTAGGGGCAAACCGAGGAAAACGAGGCAGTCCAGCCGAAATGGGGTCAATCACGTTTTGTCGTAACCCCCACTTGTCTCAGATTATACTACTTCAATATCAAATACGTACTTAGCTACATCTGGATTTCATTTACCAGGCTTACAGATCGATACGGAGAGGACAAAACGAGACAAGACAATTCGAATTCGAAAGCTTACAGAATAGGGTACAGTTTCGAGTGGTGTGTTTAAATGAGAAAAACAATGTATTAGCTGGTTATCTGCCGCGTAAATCCTAAGGCTTGACTGGAACGGGTTATGGGCTCGGAGGCGTTTCCCCGGCAACCTATTACTACGTCTGGGATAGTAATAATCTGTGTTTGTTAGTAACTTTATACAATCGTGTTTGATTTTGATTTGGAATCCTTCTGGCATGAACACCCAAAAGCCCCAGAGAAATCTAAATGAGTTTGGAACATATTTTATAATATATTTGTTTTTTTTTCTTACGACAATCAATGGTATAGGGTCACCAGAGATTTTTGGAGTCATCCGACTTATTCATCGCTTCGACTGGCTTCGAGCAGACCTTTTAGGCAAAGTTCACGTGGTCTAAGTTTGAAATAAGTTCGAGAATAGTGCTACAGACGGCTTATGCCCGACTCGTCACTGTTCATGCCCCCGTAGCATAACCACCGTAGACAAGGATTTCTTTGACGGAAGAATCGACAAAATGACAGATAGTGCAAAGAAATCTGTCATTGTGTCGACATAATCTGTCATTTTGACGATTCTTCCGTCAAATAAATCCTTGTCTAAGGTGGTCATGCTACGGGGCTGGTCACTAAACAATATGATCGGCACGGTTAGCGCAGTGGCTGAGTGATCGGCTGCTGCGCTGCGTGTCACGGGTTTCATTCCCGAACGGAATAAATATTAGAATGGCCTACAGATACTTGTTCCGGATCAGGCTGTTTGTGTATTTGAGTATAAAATTTAATGCTCGTAATCGCACCCAAGATACTGGAAAAATTGTGAGGGCGGGGCAATGTTTAAAAAAAATACGTTTCAGTCGTTCGCCTCGTTCTGGTTCGGATGACGTGACTCCATACCGCGTCGGACTATTCAATCCTATCACTCCCTGAAGATGATTAAGTCCTTAATATTTTTAATCTAGACTCCAAGACCCAAACTCCACCTAGAGGCCTCCCACTAGGTGGACCGATGAGCTGGTGAAGGTTGCGGGGATCCGTTAGATGCGAAACGCACGAGAAAGGTCAATGTGACGACACTTGGGGGAGGCCTGTGTCCAGCAGTGGACGTCTTTCAGTTGAAATGATGTTGATGAGACTCAAAGATCTAGACTGCATATAAAATAACTTAGCTAGCAATGTACATCTTAATAAAGAAGGCTGGCGAGGTTACATGTATTTTGGGACCCACTCTTAGAGGTAGCATTCATTATGATATTATCATAACTCAATGTCATCCTGTCAAAGGTCTCGATCAGAGCTATTTAAATATTATAACAGCTCCTTAATGTGTAGTAATGTACTCACTGTTCAATTATTTAACACATATATCTTACTACGCATCAATATACAATCATGATATTGATAATTAGGAGCTCGTGGCTAAATAATAACAGCCACTCGGGTCGATCTTTAGGTTAAGCCGTGCTGGCCTAGGTTGGTCTGTGGATGGTTGACCGCCCATTACATAGCGAGTTTCCTCCGTGCCTCGGAAAGCACGTTAAGCCTTTGGGCCCAGCTGTCATTTGTAGATCTTTAACAGCCATTAGGTAGTAAGTGGCCCAAAAAGTCTGACAACCAGTCTTACCAAGGGGTATTGTATTACCCAGTACTAACTAGGTTGTGGAGGTCAGATAGGCAGTTGCTCCATGTAAAATACTGGTATTCCGCTGCATTGGTTAGACTAGAAGTCGACCCCAACATAGTTGGGAAAAGGCTAGGCAGATGATCAATCAGGCTATAATGTGCCCACTGCTGGGACTCAGGCCTCCTCTCTATGAGAGGGGATGGGCTATAATCTACCACGCGGGCCCAGTGCGGTTTGGTAGATGTCACAAATGTCTTATATTTTTGGTTCCTCACGATGTTTTGCTTCACCGTTTTTCATTTATGCTGGTTCTTTAATATTCGGGAAAAAATCACACCAACATAACCATAACTTCATCATAATCATTTCATAATCCTATCACAAACACGACGTGGGTTAAATGTCATACAACATTGTCAGATCCCATCAATAATGTCTTCCAAGCCCCATTCATATTTGAGCAATGTGAAATGCAACCTCCCCTGTCAAACGGGTTCACGTTACAAGGGAAGATGGTTGCAAAACCTCTTAAACAGCTCCGTGGTAGGTGAATAAATAAAATTCTTGTTGCTTAGTTACTGAGACATAACGTTGGGAAGCTTAGCTGACCGTCTTGTTATTGAAATCTAACTACTATTATAAATGCGAAAGTTTGGATGGACGGATGTTTGTTAGAACGGCTAAACGGATCCGTATGAAATTTGACACAGAGACAGATTATAGTTCGGAATAACACATAGGATACTTTTTTTCTTACACTTACACGTCATAATTTCCACGCGAACGAAGTCGCGGGCAATGCGGGCTATTATAAATGCGAAAATTTGGATTGATGTATGTTTGTTACTCAATCCCGCCAGAACGGTTTAACGGGTCTGGATGAAATTTGGCCCAGATATATAATTATTATAACCGGGATTAAAACATAAGATACTCCAACTTTTTATCCCAGTATTTCGGTCCCGTGGAACAGTTGCCGAACTCCAAGCAGGCGATGCCACAGGCATAAGCTGGTATTTTGATAGATCTGTACAAGGATCTTTTCATGTGCCGCGAAAATTGGTAGCTTTTTTACTAACGGAACAATTTTACAAATGTCTATCAACTTTCAACAGCTCTCTGTCAATGCGATTCAAGCACCAAATGATTTAATCTCTATTCTTCATGAAATTATGACTTACTTTTTAATAGCTAAAAACGTACTGTTATCATCTTCCTGCACTTATTCCATGTTACTGGGGATCGGCAACACGTCTTTTCTTTCATTCTCCTCTATCAACAGCCACACTATCATTTACTCATTCCTCACACAATCCATCCATCGTTTCCTTGGTCAACCTCTCCCTCTCCATCCATCAACATTCAATTGCTAAAAAGTTGTATAACCCTTTATATCATTGACTTTCTGGTAAAACTACATAACCCAAAGATTGATTAAGAATCGCCACACCATCCGCCTTTATTTAGCTAAGTCCTGATGGTAATGATAAGTGCAAGTGTTGATACCTTCATATTCTCCTGCCCTTATCCCAATTCATTTGCGGTCGGCGCAGCATGATTGTCTTCTTCTTCCATACTTCTCTATTACTCGTCATCTCATCAGACAACTCCTTTCGTGCCATATCATCCTTCACACAGTCTATCCATGGTTTCTTTGGCCTTCCTCTACTATTATACCCATACCCATCCACATTCATACTCAAAACTTTCCTCACGATATTTTCTTCACATTGTATTCAGAATCAATTTACAATGGAGATGGCAACTGTGAAACTAATGGCGCCAGCATAGCTGGATCCAAGCATCGTAATTTTTTGTAAATCTGGTAATGTCATTTCATATTTCAAAATAGCTTGACCTCCTTGGTCAGATTGAGACCTAGCTATAGTCGCACCATCTGCAATTAGCTTTTAACGGTCTTCCCCGTTGAAATATTTTCCAGTTGTACGCGAAATAATAACAACATTACATAACATCACGCCTATAATCCTCAAAGGGTTAGGCAGAGGTGTACCTAACCGGAACTTAACCGTTACTGGCCGAAATGTGGGTGTACTAACACCCACATTTTGCCATCAACCGGACACAAATCCAGACTCCGTGGCTGTTACTGAGAAACTCCTGATGAAAACCCCAATAACAATCTGCCCGACCCAGGAATCAAATCCAAGACCTGCTACCACCAGACCAATGAGGCAGTCAAGAAATAACAAATCCAGCTACATATCGATATACCAACCCACTTCTGTTGCTCCCTAATACTGCTCGTATGTCACAAGCCCAAAGGGGTTCCCGCGATTTTATAGCGTGTCTCAGAAGGCCTTTACTTCCCGCGTGCCGACCCGAAGACATCTTTATAGACTACGCCAACGACCATATTTTGCACACTGTGATACTGTGCTGGGTAAACGAATTTTTAAGATTGTGTTGTTGTTAAAATTGTAGTAACATTCTTGCTAATCGGTCCTTTTTCTATTAAGCTTTAACTTGAAAATTGATGAAAATCCAGTGGCGAAGGTTCCATACAACTCGATTATTACCGGATTCCCTTTGACAAATGGCACAGTCAGTATTCTATAGACAAATAATATAATCACATTAAAGATATGTACTCCGGCTTTACAAAAATTGACCCTTCGCTACTGTGAAAGTGACAATGTCATACCGGTAACTTTTAGTATCCTCTACGGTTTCCGAAACAAGACACCGTTTACACAGTAATATTTTCTGCCGCAAAAGCTGAAAAGTAAGTAAAGTAACAGTTTTTTGAAGTGTGCCATGTGCAAAAAAACATCCTTTCGTCTTTCAATTTAAATAGACTCCGGAGTCCGGACACAGGTTGGCCGAAGCAAGGAAATCCTGTTCAGGTGGAGATTCATCGATGGCTCTGATCTCAAACGATGGGACACTTGATAGCAAATGTCCTGTCTGTTCTGTTGTTTGCACATAACAGGAGCTGACGGACGCTACTGAAAGTAAGTTAGATTGCCATCGACACGCTAAGAGAAAGAATTCTTTATTATCGGGCGTATTAATATGATCTTATCACTACATAGTGTAAAACAAAGTCGCTTCCTGCTGTCTGTCCCTATGTATGATTATATCTTTAATACTACGCAACGGATTTTGATGCGATTTTCATTAATAGATAGAGTGATTCAAGAGGAAGGTTTATGTATATATTGCACCCGTGCGAAGCCGGGGCGGGTCGCTAGTAAGTAATAAGGATATATTGTTTCTCCAATCACTCGGTCTTTACATACTCTCTGATATCAGCCGATCCGTGAAGATTGTCATCGTAATTCAGAATCATGAAAAATGTGTCATAAATAATTTTATGATTTCTTTTAATACCTAACAAAGGTCTCAATCAAAAGAGTTTGATCACAAAAAATCAATCATTTCAATCTTGTTCTTAAAACCGTGGTGTCTCTAAATATGAAAATATTCTGGAAACCCGAAAAAAGCAATCTTGCAGTAACAAAACTCCTTTGTGAAAATACAGACGAATTTTATTTTATGTCGAAGAAAGTTTGATGAATTGATTCCATTTAAAACAATTTCGCTGACCCCAACTTTCTTTGTCGAATTATTTCTGATTTAAAATACATCTTCTGCCAAGTTTTTTTTTTTTTATAAAATGCTACTACGCGTATAGATTACTAACGAACGATCCAGGCGTATAAAAACTTTAATCTTCAAAGCCAAAACTACAATAGTAAATGACGAATTTAATAAGTGGTAACCAAATATGTCTATAAAATTCAACGTTAAGATAATTTAAGAAAATCTATTCAAAGAATTTTAACTATGTGCTTCATTTAATAATAAATAAATTCCAAATTAGTAGTAAGCAATATTTAACGAGCAAATTATTATAACGAGTTTCCAGCTGCTATTGGATATCAAATTAAGTTTTTTATTCATAAACTAGCTGTTGACCGCGACCTTCGTTCGCGTGAAATTATAAAAAAAAAAATTAAATCCTCCGACAAAATTATTAAAAAAAAAAAAAATCTCCGATTAAAAAAATCGATTCAAAAAGTGAATCGATTTTTTTAATCAGACGTTCATTATTTTTCTAAAATAAAAGTAAAATATGTTATACCTACATACCTACATTAGCTATCTGCTAGTAAAAGTCCCGTCAAAATCGATCCAGCCGTTTCGAAGATTAGCCGGAACAAACAGACAGACAGACAGACAAAAACTGGAAAAAATGTGTTGTTGTTATAAGTGCTGTATATATACTCATATGAATTCAGTAAAAAGCTGTTATTTTGATATTACAAACAGACACTTCAATTTTATTTATTTGTAGAGATGTATAAATAAAGCCTCCCAAAACCATAATGTCTGCGATACTAATTGGTGCTGAAAAAACTTGATGAATTCGTTTCGGAAAATAAAGTTGTAATAATTAATAATAATTGGTTTACTTGTGTTAAACAGGAGCTCGTGGCTAAATAAAAACAGCCGCTCGGATCAATCTTTAGGTTAAGCCGCGCTTGCCTAGGTTGGTCTGACCACAGATTACATAACTAGTTTCCTCCGTGCCTCGGAAAGCACGTTAAAGCGTTGGTCCTGGCTGTCTTTTGTAGATCTTTGACAGTCGTCACAGCTTAGTCAGTTGCCCTAAAATCTGACAACCAGTCTTACCAAGGGGTATCTTATTACCCAGGACTAACTGTGTTGTGGAGGTCAGATAGGCAATCAATCCATATAAAATACTGGTATTCAGCTGCATCAGTTTAGACTGGAAGCCTACCCCAACATAGTTGAGAAAAGGAAACAAAATGTTGGTTATTTACCAGACATCTCGCGGTCATTATTTTTGTCATATTAAGCTTCAATTAAATGATGAATAATAAGAACTTTGTTTCTCGTATCCCAAAAATACCAACATCATCGTTATCTCATTTATAATTTCAAACAAACTCACAAATTTATTCATTCTTGTAAAATCTACGCCAAGATGGATTTACGGTTGGCTTCAAATAAACATCTCAAAATTAATTTGTCAAGAAGCAAATCCCTGGCTTTAAACATGAGCCCATAACTACAGAATTACTTAATAAAAGCGTTTATTACACGTTTAGAAGATAATATAACACCTTTCACTAAATTAGTGGTTTGCTAATATTTAAATCATTAGATGTGCTTTCACTGTAATTTTCGTCGCGAGAGAAGTGTCAGTACTGTGAAGTGAGTCGTCCCATTCGCTCATAAAAAACAGTGTGTGACATATACCACATAGACTTTATTGTTTTCGTGAATCTAACAGGAACAGCTGCTAATTCATTGGCAGCCTTTTTCCATCCACTGCTGTGTACACGCCTGATTCCCTGGTCTGCTCGAGTTTCAAGCTGGTCTTACATGCGATCTTCAGAATGTCATACACTTATCTCTCAGTTGGTCTGCCTATACCTCTTCTACCGTCTCTCGGCAACCACCAAGTGAGGGCTCCACTGCATCTGTCACCAAGTCGTCTAGAGTGGCGGTACTTTCATAGAAGCTTAAAAGCTTGGCTTGCTCTTAAAACCTACTACTCTTCATGATGTTACGGTTTTTGAACAGTCTTCTTGTCTTATAGAAAGAAAGAAAGAAAATATATTTATTTGCCGCAGGGCCATGACGTGCATCACACAAAATAACATCAACAACATCATGGGCTGACGTGTTGTTGACCCCTAGGCAAGCTAGCTATTTTTTATTCGTTACAATAAATTTTAATGATGCTTTTTACGCCAGTGTTTTCTATTCTATTTCTTAATATTATCAATTCAAATGTGACAGTAAAGTGTTACTTGTGTCATTACAAGTCATAGCAAAACTGAATCGTGACCATCTTTTGGCGCACCTAATCTAACTGTATAAATCTTAGGTACTAAGTACTAAATGTATGTAAATCCTCTAAATCGCGTTATTCAATGTAACATGTCCGAAGTTTGCCAAACTTGTGGAGGGTAGTTTATAATTAAAATTATTCGTCAACGGAGCAGGAGGACTAAGTTTATAATGCACTGTATTTTGATGTGGCGAGTCTAGTTTACTCTGATATAAGCTGAACGAGTTTACTGTTTCAATAGAGGAAGTAATAATATTGTTGTCGTGCTGAAATGACTTATATTTACTTAAAATGAGAATGATTATGATGAGGCGTAAGTTAGCTCTTCATAATATCAGTATATGAGTAAATATTTCTCTTCCAGACAACGTTTGAGTTTACTGAAAGAGTAAAAGATTTAACAGAAGGCAGCCATATTGTTATCTTAGGTCTCTCTCAAATTTCCCATCTCTATCCTAGCTGTTTTCTTTTGATCTCCTGCTAAAATTGCGTAAGACGCAATAAATAGCAATACGAAACATTTTGAAGGAGATTCATAGTAAAGTATGACCACTTTATGAGTGCAGTTCAAGATGCCGTGTCAAGATAATTTGTATCGAATGTCAAACTTGGCATATTTATTTTAGTTCTGTGTTCGCCGCCTGAGAGTTGGTAGAAGTGTACATTGCTTTTGTTCGAAAATTGAATATTGTTGAATTGTCATTGTAAGGGACAGCTCTGTTCAGCCTTTGTCCATAGAAAACACCGATTTTGTATAGATGCGTACGCATCCGTTCAGCTTTCCGCGTCTATTCAGATGCGTACGTAGACGTACACTTAAGTGTCTTGTAAGTTGAGTTACTACCCTGTATATGTTTTCAGGCATATGTATCAGCTGTCCCATAGATTTGGGTCGAGTAGGTATTGAAGTTTGTAAGGACCAGCTGATGATTATTTCTTCACGATTACGGTGTCGGTCTCATGGATAAAATTGTTCAGTTTCCTGGTCTGTACCATCCTTAAATATGATCACATTTTTCTGATACACCCTGTATAAACTAGTCTTGGACAAAAAAGTCGCTTTAAGTTCCAATTTTCTTGGTTTCCATCGTTCTTTCAGACGAATTTAGGTAAAAGTTCTGTGAGCACTTTCGCTACAAGAAACTTCACCCAATTATTGAGTAAAATAAAACTTTCTTTCAAAATAAAATTATAAGTTTTTGCGGCATTGGTAGTGAAAACAGGAAAAAAAAAACTCAGTTGACCTTGAAAATGCAGCAGAAGGTCAGATTGAGGATAAATCTTCCCATTTTCCTGAAAACATGCAATTTTTTTTATTAATTATTTGTTTTTTCCTGACAAAAGATCTATTGACTTAGTTGTTTTCTCATCCTCATTTTCTTATGGAAGGGAAATGCTTTATTTATCTCAATTTCTTTATTCATTTTTCTTATACAGGGTGTAACAAACAGAAAGGGTATAGTCATATGTTACCACGATTCAGGTTATAGTTTTACCACGATGCGAAAAAGATGCGCTTCCCTGGTGCGCCGGGTTCGGGCCAGCCCCAACATTATACTGCAGTGTGTTGCGAGCAGACTGGACTGTTTGTGTGTGAATCGTTGCTGCAAGCTTTCTACATCGGTGTTGAGCTTGTAGCAGGGATTCTCATAAGTCAATAAGGCAGTGTTAGGTTGAGTTTACTAATATAATTGTAAGGAAATATTGTTACTAACACTGTGAGTCCTATTACTTGTTGATTACATATAAATAAAAAAAATATGAAAGGATATGCTGCTGTCTATCAAACTGAACAACTTCCTCCATGGGTCGAATATTGTAAATGCGAAAAAATTATCAGCTGTCCCATACATTTATGTCGAGTAGGTATTGAAATTGAGTATTGGACAGCTGATATTTTCCACTTCTCAGTGTTGTGTGCCACTAATCCAAGTATTTGCCGCAACTTTCACGATATCGTCAACCCAACGCGTTTGGACTGTCCTGGTGTCTTTAGCCTAACCTTGGCATATTTTTATTTTAAACGGGCAAAGGCCTCCTGGTTTCCTTCCACTTTATACATGCACACACATAACATAACATCACGCCTGTAACCCCCGAAGAGTTAGGCAGAGGTGTACCTAATAGTACACCCACATTTCGCCAGTTATGTTTAAGTCCCATGTCATAGGGGGCCAGTCTATTGACATCAACCGGGCACAAATCCAGACTCCATGGCTGTTACTAAGAAATTCCTGATGGGAAAACATAATAACACTTTGCCCGACCTGTGAATCGAATCTAGGACCTCATGCTCAACAGTCACTAACCACCAACGAGGCAGCCTCTAGTCCTCTCTAATTACCGAATAATACATAATAATAAGTGACCATTATGCGAAAAAACAATTCAAACTGATTCAATATTAAATTAATTTTCCGTGACATATGATGCATAAGAAATCCGATTACTATGTATTGATGCTCATCGATCCAAATAAAGTTGTTTAAATATTAATTTTCCAGCACATTATTCACCAAGGGACTTACCAGAGAATGGGCAGCAGCGTTCTCTGAGTTTTATAACAACCATACTGCGATCGCCAACCCGCCTGCCAAGCGTGGCGATTATGGCAAAACCCCCCTTCTTGGGGGAGGCCTATGTCCAGCAGTGGACGTCTTTCGGCTGAAATGATGATGATGATGATGACATTATTCACAACCGCACCCATCATAATTATTAAGGATAGGTATTGTTCGAAGAATGACATTTGTTCCTGTTATTATTTAAAATATCAACCAAATGTAGAAACCACATTGCTCGCAGAACGGATGGCCGATGGGGCCGAAAAGTTCTGGAGTGGCGACCGCGAACCGTAAAACGCTGCGTTGGAAGGCCTCCCACTAGGTGGAGCGATGACCTGGTGAAGGTTTCAGGGATCCGCTGGATGCGAGTCGCACGGAACCGGTCAATGTGGCGACACTTGGGGGAGGCCTATGTCCAGCAGTGGACGTCTTTCGGCTGAAATGATGATGATGATGATGTAGGAATCACGATTTTTTCGTCCCTTACTAAATGACACGTAATAGGCATTCATACTATAATACTAAACTTCCAAGGAGTAGGTAAAGTTCCATGTAATAGGGAGCAAGCCTATTGGCAACAATCACGCACAAATTCTGACTGCTATTAAGATATAACAACAACATCAGGCCTATTATAATACCCTAAGGGTTAGGCAGAGGTGTACCTATTAGTACACCCATATTTCGCCAATTTTGTTTTAAGTCCCATGTAGGGGGCGAGCCTTTTGCCACCAATCGGGCACAAATCTAGACTCCGTGGCTGTTACTGAGATAATCCGGACGGTAAAACCGGGAATCTAACCTAGGACCTCATGCTCAGCAGGCACTTGCAACCACTCGACCAAGGAGGCAGCATATTAAGATATTTCTGATGAAAACCCCAAAAACACTTTGCTCTACCTGGGAATCGAAACCAGGACCTCAAACTTAGCAGTATCGGTTATGTAGACCAAGCAGATAGTGTGAGTCATTTAAATACTAATCTTTGCATACAAACAGGTAAGCATACCAAATGCGACGTGCATAAACAAAAATTAAAATTGTACCACAAATGTAATGAACACGCCAAATGAGAACCCACACGCAATTGGCGAAAATAAGCCTAATTTGCTTCCTAAACCATTTACCACCTTACCAGATCGAAATAAGGTTCTTAATGAAATGTCTGATGATGCAGAAGTTATAAATTTTGATTGGGGTAGAGATAACAAATGTCGGAAACGTGCGGTTGTTTTTGGGGATATTAATGAAAATTACCGAAGGAAAAGATGTTCTTGCATGGTGGAATGGTCTTGAGAAACGAATGCTGGTTATGGTTGATTAGTATTAACCTGCGGCTCCGCTAACACTTCGCTAAATCCTGCAGACAGAAATAGGAGCCCCGCGTGGCGAGGCTACGTCGACCACGCCTTATTACAACATTTTGTTATTTGCGTTGACGTTGATTTTATTCGTGTTTTATTTATTTTATTCACAGAGAGCATTCGTATTTATATATTTCCTAGTATCATCTCAGAATTGTATACAATTTCATAGGAAATAAATTAACTTTTTCACCGGAAATTTGTGTATTAAAGAATCTTTCAGAATCCGAATCAGAATCATTTATTTGTTAAACATAGGTATAAACATTACGGATCTTATAAATAGTAAAAATAAAAATATATTTACACATTTCCTGAGTAGACTCGGAAATGTACAAACTTACCTAGGAATTGTTTAGAATTCAAAAGTTTCATATATTTCCGGTAACATAAACACCAGTATTAGGTAAAGGCATAACTCTGCCTACCCTTTATGAACAGGCGTGAAGTTTTGTTAGAACCATAAGCCATTAACATTGTGTAATAGAAATTGATTAGTGTTTGCAGAACAGCTATTCAGAATAAAACTATTTATTCGATATTATTTGCCAATGTCTGTAAATAAGACCAAATTCTATTTTAGGAATCCTCAAAAGTTTTCCATTCATTACAACTCCTAGAATTGGCATCATCTAAAACTTCCATAACAGATAAAATATATACTTACTTACATAGCATTTTGTTGTTTTTAGGGTTCCTTACCTCAGTCAGAAAAAAACGAAACCCTTATAAAAATTATTTTGTTGTCCGACTGTCAAATCCTTTTGCTAAGGAATGCGTGGAGTTATCAAACTGAAATTAATATCCAATACCCACTCTGCTCTCTGCTACCCCCTAGAGCAGTGAAAAAATCAAACTTGTAAGTCAACGCGATCAAAACATATGACAGTTTATGTCGCATATTTTGCGATTTCACAAGGGAATCAAAACCTATAGGGTTCCCGTTGACCTAGATAGAATCATGAAATTTGGCAAGAAGCAATGTCTAGGAAAAAACATGTAAAGGAAAAAATCTGAAAACTGTAAATATGTAAACGTATACTGTCACTTACGGGATATCTTTCGTGATTGTTCATTAGTTTTTTGTTGTTTTTATTTATTTTTATTTATTTTTATTTTGTTAATCACGGAAGATATCCCGTAAGTGACAGTTTAAGTTTAGTTTTAAACCGTGAAAGCTTAAAACAGGGTATGTAAATATGTAGTTTTATAACAAAATACCTGTAAGTTTATACGGAACCCTCGGCACTTGGCCGGTTTTGTTCCTGTGCCTTGTTAAGGCTTCGTGGCTAATGACTAACATAAAAAAGCGCCTCAGAGTAAAATCCCGACCTCTCACAGACAGCATTGAAAAGGTTTTTTCTTTCGTTTGTAGTCCCGTATTAGGTCTTAGCAATAAGATCTTAATGTTGTAGTTCTACAATATTATTTTTAGTATATGCGAAACCTGAATATAGTTTGTTCAGAATAAGTAACTGAATCGATTCCAATAATTTTTAAACCATGTTATATTTTGTCCAAAAATATTTAAAAAAGTTACAAGTTAGACACCGAGCGACATTAAGTACCTATCGCAATAATGTAGGTACCTACTGCCAAATTACTTTTATCAATGTGCTCAAGACGACGCTGGAGGCCCGCGCGCGGGCGCGTTGCGTGGTGACCACGCTTTTGTGCGGACAACCAGTTAACAGAATACGCTTATAACTTTGTGATTTTTCATGATACAGTTTTGAAATTTTGTTCATAGATTGTTTACATAAAAATACTCGACACGTTTTTCAGGTTTCGCATATACTATATAAAGGTCAACGTTCTTGAAGCATTGCCGATAATGAATGAAAGTTGTCATAGTTTATCCTATTGAACCTTTTAATTCCTTGGAAACATTCACATTTAAAATGACCTTTACAATATTTTCAAAGGACCAGTCAGAGACTCAAGCAAATTGGGTTTCTAGAACTTTCCACATCGAAGGCCTGTCATTTACGTTGGCAAGCCTTTATTCATTTAAACTTGGTTCAAATAATACTTTCTAAGTCTCGCTAGTTTAAACTAAAAATCGTATCTTATTTTCCAGGCGTTGCAACAAACCGTGTAGAAAATGGCGGGACGAGACCAACAACCAGTGGACTACATTAGACCTGGATCGACAAAACTGAAAGTCACGGAGAGAGGCGTTTGTCCAGCAGTAATTTTCTCTATGAGCACTCTCTCTCTCCCCAGTGTAATAATTTTACGCGTGACCTCAGTACATTATCGGCATATCTAACGGTTTAAATATTTGGTTATATCCATATTCATCTTTTTTTCTGCCTAGGCCATTCTATACCCAGTATTTTACATGGAGCGATGCCTATCTTCTCCTGTGGCCCAGTCACTCGGTAATGAGATACTCTTGATAGGACTGCTTGTATTCGTAACGACTGTCAAAGATCTACAAATGTCAGCCGGAATTAACTGCTTAACACGTTTTCCGAGTACGGAGGAGCTCCCATCCGCCGAGCGACCTCGGCAAGCGTAGATTAACCTTTGATCTACCCGTGTGGCTGTTATTACTTAGCCACGAGCTCCTTTTATATATCCATATCCATCTAACTCCATAAATATCCATCCGCCTCGATCCTAGGCTCCAATAGGCCCAAGGCTGAATGCGTGTAATTTTGGAAAAAATATGTCCGCCCTAAAATAAATCACATTAAGTTATGGGCAGGGGTACCCTCTACCCTTGAGGGTAGGCAATTATCGGACCACAGGGGTGTGTATTTTTACACCGTATTTCAAATAGATTATTTTTTGTTCATTAAAATTGAGAATTGTGGACGAAAATCTGTTTTTTGGTTTGATTTGGTCATGGGGATTTAAATGGCAGCCGTGTTTAAAGTTTTTCGTATTTCCACAACTTTCAATAAGATTGACACAAGCGTATTATTAACACTAGAAACGGGATATTTACCATGTTTACTGTTTGTTTTGAGTTGAGTTCCCGATATTCCGGCGCTGTTGCAAGCACCATGATCACGGATAAATGGAAGTTATTTCGGGTGGGTGTTTAGGAACAGACAAATCGGTCTACCCTCTTTCTTGTTCGTTTTTTGCACTCAGTACCGCTACCACTGTCACTCGCAACTCGATTCTGTTCCCGACACACGAAACTCACTGTGACCGCTCGCGAACTTTTTTCGGCACATTATCGGTTTTTACACAGCTGGATTCAAGCTCTCGACAGTTCAAACACATCTTCCCGGTTGAAGTTTCTATATTTGGTAATTTCAATAGTTCTCTAACCAGTCTAGGTATATAGTGGTGTTCTAGTGTCAATGATAATGTTAATGACCATGATATTTTAATAACTTATGAAGCTAATCCTGTCAATAATTTTTGACGTTCATCATCATTTTTGACTTCTCCCCGATCATTATAATCTAGATCGCTTAAAAGTTTGAGTAAATCGGTCTCCACCCTAGGCCGCGTCATCGCTTCACATTAGGCGAGATGCGGCCAAACGCAAGAGTTAAAAAAAAAACGTAGAGTTTCATCATAATTTTTGCGGACTCGTTGTTCTAGTGTTCCTGACGGCTACTGCTGAGCATAAGATCCTGGTTTCGATTCCAAGGTCTGACAAAATGTCATTGGGGATTTTCATTATGAATTTTTCAGTAGTAGCCCGGAGTTGGAACTTGTGTCCGGTTGATGGCAATAGACTCCCCGCCCTCCATTTAACGGGACTACATAGTACAAACCTGATGAAATGTGGTACACCTCTGCCTAACCCACAAGGAAAAACAGGTGAAATATTATCGCGGCTTATGAATTATCAATTTGTCTAGGCCCTCAGTTTGTACATCTCTTAATGCTCATTACTTGTACAAGAATTAATTAAACTAAAAGCTGTCACAAACTTCTACATGCATACGATGTGCACTTAGTTCTACAACATGGAGATCTCTCAAAGGTAAGTAAATAAACGAAGAGGCGAGCAAGAGGTAGTGAGTTCGAACAGTATTCGTTACAGCCACAGATATATAGATATACCTAGATAGCGCAAGATACTACGCGTGCCCGTCTGAAAGATTTTATGCTTAAGAGCCTTAACGTCTTACGGCATTTCACACAAAACTTTCAAGTGGTTTTTTTTCGAAATGACTGAACCGAATTTAGGGAAACTTTGTACGCATAAGCAGGATACATAAGTCTAAAAACTTGACACAGAACTTTTCGAAATGTCTTTTTAAAAAAAAAGAAAATTGGAAATAAAAAATACTACAGCGCCATCTATGATAAAAATGAAGAACATTGAAAATTGTTAAAGTTATCTGCGACTTCAGACTATAATATGGCCTTAAGTCGCGGATATCGCGGATATCTTAAAGGCCTATTCAAACCTAAGCGGTATTCGCTACCGTCTGCTGTAGAGAAAACCGAGTGGGTACGCGGTTATATTACTGTTCGCACCAAAGCGGATTTCGCTACCGTCTGTATGCACTTCTACCCACAGCGGCAGCGAATACCGCTTTAGCCGCGGAACTTGATACTAAATACCTGAGCGAAACCCGCCTCTACCCACAGCGGCAGCGAATACCGCTTAGGTTTGAAAAGGCCTTTAGTCACGGATATTGAGGGTTTTTGTATCATCATCATCATCATTTCAGCCGAAAGACGTCCACTGCTGGACATAGGCCTCCCCAAGGGGGGTTTTGCCATAATCGCCACGCTTGGCAGGCGGGTTGGCGATCGCAGTATGGTTGTTGTAGAATCAGAGAACGCTGCTGCCCATTCTCTGGTAAGTCCCTTAGTCGCCTCTTACTCTTATTCTCTTGGTTTTTGTATATAGGGTGTAAATAGACCCTTAACGAAACCGAAAGGCACTTGTTCTCCCCGTCTTTGTGATCATTTTTTTGCTCTAAACCATATCTGGGAACCTTCTAGTTACGGAGATATTGGGGGTCAAAGCTCCAACTTATTCACAAGTTTTTTTTAAAATACATGTTCTTAATGTAAGATTTTTACTTTAAACACCTCCACGACCCCCGTACTATTCGATCCATCCATCAGCACAATGCTTCGAGTGCGTTCCATCGAGTTCTGAAATGTGATTTTTCACCCCAAAAAAAAAGTTGTTTCCCAGCAATAATTTTTGCGTAAAGTTACTTTGCTTGGTTGACGTCTTCGTGAAGGGTCTGTTTACACCCTGTATTATAGAAAAACCCGACAACAACCGTCGGGCAGTAGCTCGCCAGACACAACACCCGTCAGGTCGGGGGATCCTCCCTTTGCTATGGAGTATTCAGGAACTTTTCACCCTGTTCTTCCTACCCCCGAAGTATCTAACTAAATAGTGCTTATGACGTCATAGTAGATAGTCAAAAAATGCCACGCTTGGTTTTCATACGGATCGTGATACTTGCGTTATCTAGGTATATCTATATCTGTGGTTACTGTATTGGCAGAAATTCAATTTAATTGCATTCATGTTTCGTTTATATGGAGTGGATTGTAAATACACCACTATATTTTAATTAGTACAAATACTTAAAGGGCTTATTTGAGAAGGTCTTGTTATTATATATGTAAAATCTCAATAAATAATATTCATAAACAGCAAAGTTATAAGCGTTTGTTTATATCCCAAAATGTAACTCAATTTATCGAAATATAGTTTGCCGGGATCTATGAATGGCGACAGGAATGCAAAAGCACTGCGCATTGTATTTTCTAGTGGTATTTGTTATGAATGATTGATTCAATTATGAATTTACCAGTTATGACAAATTTTCGTGGACAATTTTGGGATTTTGTTTTTTTGACTTTTGATTACACAAATATGACGGGAACGGACACGGAACGGGTCGGGTCGGGTCGGGTTGGGTCGGGTCGGGTCGGGTCGTAACGGGTACGGATAGAGCTCCATTTTTTTTGTACTAATTAAATAATAGTGGAGTATACGAGGTAGTACTTATTTCAAATACTTTTTGAGTATATATCATCTGTCTAGCCTTTTCCCTACTTTGTTTGGGGTCAGCTTCCAGTCTACCTGGATGCACCTGAATACCAGTGTTTTTTTCATGTAGACTGCCTATCTGTTATTTACACCCAGATTCTATGTAACACGATACTCCTTTGCATTACATGGTGTCACACTTTCTGTTTACTACCAAAGACGACTGTCAAAGTTACGTATTTCCATTTTTTTTTGTTTTTTTTCGTTTTTGTTTCATTTTTTTGTTTTTGATTGTTATTTTTTTTGTTAGTTATTTATTTTGTTTCTATTTTTTTTTAATTTCCTATTTTTCTAATTATTTTCTTTTCTGTTTTTTTTTTGTTTTGTTTTTTTTTTATATATTTAGGATACCTATTTGACAGTCGGGATCAAAGGTATGTTTAGAACGGTCACCTATCCTCGGACTGACCTCGACAAGAGATCGACTTGTGCCCCTGTTATTTTTTCACCTCTGACATACCTCTTTAAATACATAATTACTAAAATCTGCAAACATACAGAATAATCAAGTAAAAATTTATTTAAAAAAAACGTTAGCTACCACTAGGATTTTTTTCTGTATCGTGGGTGCTTTTACAAATTAATACTCACATACACAAACAGCCAGACCCGCAAACAACAACCTTTCAAATATTTGTTACGTGCAGTAATCGAACCCGCGACACGCAGCACAGCAGCCAACGCTCAGCCACTACGCCAACCGTGGCGTCAAAACTAAAAACTAAACTAATGAACTACATAAATATTTGAAATCACGATAACTACCATATCATCAACTTACGAATTATGAGTACATATAACCTGTAATGTGCTTAAATAAGCCAATATTAGTTTATCTTTCATCAACTAACACGGAAATCGGTAAGTATACATAAGTGTATACTTACCGATTTACATCAAACCTTGTCGAAATAATCTCAAAACTAATTAAAGTTTCTCGATTAATTAACGTTTTATCGCTTCGGCATCGAACTTTGCTTTGATTGATTTAATTATAAAATAAAAGATTTTTACCTAACGGTTTGTACAGACGACCAACTTTAGTTCGACGACTTTGACAGACAATAAAATTGGTCACGTCCGTGGTGGCCTTCGACCTACTTTCATTTCTTCAATGAAAGTAAAGAAAGAAAAATATTTATTTGTCGTAGAGACATGACGTGCATAGGTACAAAATGACAAAAAATAAAAAACTTTCTACGACAAAAAACCGACTTCCAAAAAAACAATTAAAACGTTGTATGGTGTGTTCGCTAGTGTGTACGGCGAATGGTACACCTAAGACCCTACTGTCTTGAAGAAATGTTCAGAGAAATACTGATTTCGGTATTGACAGTTTATTTTACTCACATACACTGTTACACGATAACTTAGAACAATAGGACATCTGCGTGTGGCCGGCTAGCGAGTACCGGAGCGACTGATGACGCTACCGAGTTACGTATGAAATGTCTGAGTCAACATATTACAATGTAGTGTCGCCTCTAACCCTACATCACACATTCACACCCCTCCTAAAATTTGGTTCAAAAAAAAAAATTACTATCCAAATTTTAAAACAGAATTTACGTATCAAAACAACCAAGTGCTACTCTACTAGTTACAAGTACAAAATGCAATTCAACAAAAGTACTAAGTAAGGCTGTAATACAATATGCTGTATGTTATGTCTATGACTAACGGTGTGACGACAACTTGAGTACAATTTGTGTGATCTACTTACAATATAATGTTGCTTAGCACTACGTGGTTTAGTTGTTACAAGGCTGTGGGTCTTAGGTTCGATTTCTGTTACATTTTTCATATACATGAGTTAAGTTACACTATATTGTGTTTTCAGTAAATATGGATATGTTAATATGAGTAAGATAACAACTTGTTTCAAAATACATATTTGTAATTTTATCTAAATAATGAAATTAGTTACAGTGAAATTGCGTTATTTTATTAATTAATCGTTGGTCAAAATTCAATCTAATGTTACCTTAACCTACGAAATAAAGTTTAAAATATCATTTATGAAAATATCACCTTAGTTGATGAAGAGTGTGGTTCACTCTTTGAGACAGGCGTTGGATTTTTGGGTACCACCACGACGTCCTGCAGCTGTGCCCGTATCCACTTCCGACCATATCTGCAGCAGCGTTGACAACAGAGACAAAATATTATTAAAATTACACTTAAGATTGCTGCTCCACTGATGTATTTATGTTGGTCTATTATTGTAGACAGCTCGTCGATCCTTTGGTTCGTGCCTGACTGTGCTATGACAATCTCCTCGTTCTTGGTGTTATACTGGCCCATGTCGAATAAGATTGTAAGGGTAACTGCTGCTTCAATCGTCTGTCTCGTAGTGACTAATAAAAATTACAACTTACTTTGAATTGAGAATTTGCCCTACTTAAAACGTACTGGCGTTTTGACGGTGCGGTCGCAATTTGAAAAAAAAATAATTTGATTATGGCCCATTCCCTCTCTCAGTGTCTGTGTCCCAGAGCAGTGTGAACATTATAGTCTGATCATGCTATTTGAAGAACGTTTAAGAACAGTTGACTTGGCCTTTGGGCTTTTTCGAACTATGTTGGGATCAGCTACCAGTCTAGAGCATCCCCTAAATGAAGAATCACAGTGGGTCAAAAAAAGTCACACATTTTTCTATTTACACCAAAATTCTCGGACAGTCGTCCGTCTATCCAGCCACTAAGTTACGAAGCTATCTTCTCCACTTGATGGGCGATTCGGGAGATTTTAATCCGAGTAAATAATGGATGGAATTAATCAGGCGGCCATTATCTCAGTTTAGAATGAGCTCCTACTAATGGATCTGGAAGAATTTAATTCCGATTGAGAGAGAGAATTTCATAAAGAAAGCTATCTGGTTTTTATAAAACTTTTCATTAGCTGAAGCTTCAGTATTTCTTTTCAAAAATCATCATCTGCCTAGCCCTTTCCCAACTATGTCGGGGTCGTTTTCCAATCTAAACGGATGCAGCTGAATGCCAGAATTTTACACGGAAGGACTGCCTGGCTGATCTCCACAACCCAGTTGGTACTGAGTAATACCCATTTTTAAGACTGGTTTTCAGAATTTCGAACCACTGACTGTAACGACTGTCAATGATCTACAAATGACAGCCAGGACCAACTGCTTAACGTTCTTTCCGAGGCACAGAGGAATCTCCGTATGTCATAGGTGTGCACCCATCCTCGGACCAACATAGGCAAGCCCGGTTTAAACTAAAGATCTACCCGAGACGCTGTTATTATTTAGCCACGAGCTCCTCAGTTAATTTTTGCCAACTTCTATCTCAAAATTAGCAATTATCCGTCCTAGTAGGGGCAATAAAAGCTTTTTCTTGTCGCCGTAACGATCTGAAAAGGCTACATGAATCTTTCAATCACTCCAAAAGGCCGGAGTATATTTTCATTACACTGTTCGTCCATCCGATGTCGGAAACTTGATGAATTGCCAAACGAAACAAATTAAAGGAATTTATTCAAAATTTAAAAAAAGAAAGGCGACGCAGTGCTGGTGTTGACATAAATGTACAGTGAAGCATCACAGTGAACACACAGATACTTTATTGAATATACCTCTTATTCATGGTCTCCTGTTACAAGAGAAGGCATAGAACAACACAACATCACGTCTGTAATCCGCGAAGGGTTAGGCAGAGTTGTACCTATATAGTATAGTAGACGGCGCGGTTGGCGCAGTGGCTGAGCGATAGACTGCTGCGCTGCGTGTCGCGGGTTCCGGGTCTGGCTGTTTGTGTATGGAAGTTAAAATGTTTGTAAACACACCCACGATACAGGAGTAATTCCTAGTGTGGGAAACGTTTCTAAAACTAAAAAAAAAAAAACTAAACCCACAGTTCGCCAATTATGTTTAAGTTCCATGTAATACGGGACGGGACGGGACGGGTTCTGTATGGTGTCCGGACGGTTCTGTATGGTGTCCGGACGTAAAGAATAGCACCATCCCATATCTTCCCGTGGGTGTCGTAAGAGGCGACTAAGGGACTTACCAGAGAATGGGCAGCAGCGTTCTCTGATTCTACAACAACCATACTGCGATCGCCAACCCGCCTGCCAAGCGTGGCGATTATGGCAAAACCCCCCTTCTTGGGGGAGGCCTATGTCCAGCAGTGGACTTTTCGGCTGAAATGATGATGATGATGATGATGAATACGGGACGAGCCTATTGCCATCATCATCAGCCTATAGCAGTCCACTGCTGGACATAGGCCTCCTCAATCGCACGCCATTTAACTCGACTTTCAGCAATTCTCATCCAGTTGCTACCAGCCACCCTGCGAAGATCGTCACTCCACCGAGCCTGAGGGCGTCCCACCTTACGTTTGCCGATTCGCGGTCTCCATTCAAGAACACGTCTACCCCAACGGTCATCGGTTCTACGGCAAATATGACCGGCCCATTGCCACTTCAGCTTACTTATTCTGTGAGCTATGTCGACAACTCTGGTTCTCTGTCGGATCACATCGTTTCGAATGCGATCCCTCAGAGAGACTCCAAGCATAGCTCGTTCCATAGCTCGCTGAGCGACCTTAAATTTATGGACCAGCCGTACTGTGAGTGTAAACGTTTCGGCTCCGTAAGTCATAACAGGCAGGACGCACTGATTGAAGACCTTAGTCTTTAGGCTCTGTGGAATACGCGACGAGAAGACCCAGCGAAGCTTCCCAAATGCTGCCCAGCCCAGCTGGATTCTTCTGTTAGCCTCCCTCTCAAAGTTGTTCTTACCAAACTGCAGAGTTTGCCCGAGGTAAACATATTCTCGAACAACCTCGAGAGGACCGCCATTGACAATAACAGGTCCTGGGGTGACGTGTTCGTTGAACATAACCTGGGTTTTGTCCAAGTTCACCCTGAGACCAATGTGTATTGAAGAATCAACTAGGCCATCCAGCATCTGCTGCAAGTCGTGCAGCGATTCAGCCAGTATGACGATGTCATCTGCAAATCTCAAGTGTGAGATGTACACGCCGTTGATGTTTATGCCACGTCCTTCCCATTTTAGCGTCTTAAACACATCCTCCAGTGCGTTGGTGAACAATTTCGGGGAAATAACGTCCCCTTGTCTCACCCCCCGACGCAATGGGATATGCTTCGTTTGCTGGTTTTGGCTTTGGACGGTCATTGTGGCGTTCTCATAAAGATTTCTCAACACTTGGATGTATCGCCAGTCGACTTGGCATCGCTGCAAAGACTCCAGAACTGACCAGGTCTCGACAGAGTCAAAAGCCTTCTCATAGTCCACAAATGCAAGACACAGCGGCCGATTATACTCTTCGGACTTCTGTATGATCTGCCGCACTGTGTGGATGTGGTCTATGGTGCTGTATCCTCCTCGAAACCCGGCCTGCTCCGGTGGCTGGAAGTCGTCGAGTCTTCGCGCTAGACGATTCGTGATGACTCTTGAAAACAGCTTATACACGTGGCTAAGGAGCGAAATGGGTCTGTAATTCTTTAATAGGGTCTTGTTTCCCTTTTTAAAGAAAAGAACGACCACGCTCCTTCTCCACGCTTCTGGAGTTCTCCCAGAGAACAGGACCGAGTTGAAGAGCTCCCGAAGCTCTCTTAAAACAGGGCTTCCTCCCGCTTTCAGGAGCTCAGTCGTTATCCCATCCTCGCCAGGGGCTTTTCCATTCTTAAGCTGTCTTAGAGCCGCCTCGATTTCGTCTTGGCTGACTTCTGGCAGGTCTTCTGTGAAATGGCGGGTTAAGGTGGCTCTGGAATCCTCATTTTCGGGATCAGGTCGAGATGCATGCGATGCATACAACTGGCCGTAGAAGTTTTCGACTTCCGAAAGAATCTCCGGCTTCGAAACGACGATATCCCCACTAGATTTGGTCAACTTCGTCAGGTGGCTCCTCCCAAGTGATTGGACGAACACTTTCGACCCCCGATTTTGCTCAATCGCTTTTTCTATTGAGCGGGTGCTGGAGCATCGAAGGTCGCGTCGTATCAATTTTCTAATTTTATTATTGAGTGCCTGTAGTTCTGACGAAGTGATGGGTGGGTTTTCACGTCGTTCCGTCATAAGCTCCAGAGTCTCCTCCGAAAGTTTGGACTTCTTGCCCGTATGCCGCATTTTACAAAAACGCGTCCCTTCCTCCCTGAGGATTTCCACCATTTGGTCGAGCGCCTGGTCAACATCATTTGTGGTTTCCACGGCCGCGAATCGGTTCTCCAGATCTGACTGGAACGCTTCAGACCCTATCATGGTTTGGAGCATACTTGGACGGAGCTTAGACTTCATCAAACGGGTTCGCTCCAGCTTGAAATTAATATTCAGAGTGCCACGAACAAGTCTGTGATCGCTACCGGTGTTGAACCTGTTGATCACCGAGACATCTCTGAATATATGCTTTTTATCCGCTATGATGAAGTCTATCTCATTTTTCGTCATAGTGTCGGGGCTTCGCCACGTCCACTTCCTTTGGGACTGTTTCTTAAAGAAAGAATTCATCACAAAAAGCCCCTCCTTCTCAAGGAAGTTGACAAGCATTTGCCCCCTATGATTTCTGCTGCCAAACCCGTAGGATCCTACTACCGATTCACTGCCATTTTGTACTCCCACTTTAGCGTTAAAATCCCCCATGACAACGCTGTAGTGGGCCTTAGTAGTAGAGTGCAAGGCCTTGGAGATGTCCTCAAACATTTCCTCTACCACGTCGTCCGAGTGTGCCGAAGTCGGTGCGTAGACCTGAACAACCTTGAGGCTATACCTCTCGGTTAGCTTCACTATGAGGTACGCTACCCTGTTCGAGACACTAGACACTTCTACCACGTTGTTACAAAGGGATTTATGTACCAGGAACCCGACTCCGCCTTGGGATAGCTGGTCTCCCTCTCGAAAGTACATCAGGTGGCCTGATTCAAGGGTTATTGTGTCCTCCCCCTCTCTTCGGACTTCACTCAACCCAAGAATGTGCCACCGTACCCTTTCGAGTTCTTCCTCTAGCTGCACTAGATGTTCGTCGAGCCGTAACGTGCGTCCATTATACGTCGCCAAGGTCAGTTGGGTTTGGCGGCCGTTCGTAACCCGGGGATTCTTAGCACCCCCTACCTTGCCGTTACCGTGACCGCCGCCAAAATCAGGAATAGCAAGGCCGCCGGGAACTGGGGGCCGTGGTTGATTCTGGCTTGCCATTAAGGGGTTTGCCCATAATCGCCACGCTGGGCATGCGGGTTGGCGATCGCAGATCACAACTCCTCGCACTAGTGACGCTGCTGCCCGTCGCTAGTCTGCGCTATTTAGTTGCGAACTTTCGAATGGTTATACCGCCATTTATCGGTCGTCAGAGCCTCGTTTGTTGTTTAGCAGGATGCACCACGAGCAGGTGAGGTTGACTTGGGGCACTGAGATGGTAGGTGCGCCCCCTTACATCCCATTGCCATCCTATTGCCATCAACTGGGCAAATTATATGCTTCATAACGTAGTCCTAAGTTTTTACTAACAGTTTTAGAAAAGAAGAAGAAAGAAATAAAGAAAACATATTTATTTGGCACATGCCACAAGTGCACACAGTATAAAAAAAAATAACAAATAAAAAACAAAATAATTAACAAACTTAAATATAACCAAAAAAAAAAAAAAATAGAATAGTGTGACACCGTGTGCCTCAAGGCTGCGCCAAATAGGGCCAGTTCAGCAAAATGCCGGACAACGCCCGACGCTGGTTTTCAACTGGACCTGAAATTAGTGAGGTTACGGATGTGAAGCAGTTTTACATTTTGTGTCAATGGTGGTAGTGAATAGATACTTAAATATGAGAAATAGAGAAACAGATCTGCATACAAAAAAATAAAATAAACTAGAGTGATTAAACAAAAGTGCAAAACAAAAAAAAGAGGTAAGCGCGTGTCAACAACATTGGTTGTGTATTAAAAATGTCCTTGATTATTTATTAATTGTATTGTGACGGTATTCATTTTTGGTAAATAACATTTTTCGTTTTGAGTCATGGATACATAAATAAAGAGAAATTCTATTCTATTCTAAATCCAGACTCCGTGGCTGCTACTGAGAGATTCCTGAAGGAAAAATCCAATAACACTGCCCGACCCGGTAATCGAACCTAGGACCTCATGCTCAGCAGTCGCGCTTGCGACCACTCGAGCAACGAGGCAGGCAGAAGAAATAGAGGTATTAGGAATAGAGTGGTATGATATCATCCATAGAGAATGAACGTTCCTCCTGATAGTTGTTGTCGAATTTCTTTATGCATGCTAATCTTGAAGATAATTTCAGGAATTCTCTACAACATTAGTTTTATACACGTGTCTAGTATTTTTATGTAAAGAATCTATGTACAAAATTTCAAAAGTGTATCATGAAAAATCACAAAGTTATAAGCTTGTTCTGTTACCTAGTTGTCCGCACAAAAATGTGGTCACCACGCAGCGCGCGCTTCCGGCGTCGTCTTGAGCTCATTTATAATAATAATTTGGCAGTAGGTACCTAAATTATTGCGATAAAAGTCAAAAGTAAGTCTCAAAGTCGCTCGGTGTCCAACTTTTAACTTTTTTAAATATTTTAGGAAAAAGTATAACATGGTTTAAAAATTATTGGAATCAATTCAGTTACTTATTCTGAACAAACTATATTCAGGTTTCGCATATACTAAAAATAATGTTGTATATTGAAGGTCATCTAGCTATGCAAGATTTTGCGATTTACAGTTAAGCACCACAAAAGGCGAAACCCAATTTAAACCTAGGATCAATGGTAATGCCAGGCACATACGTTATTTTTTTTAGTTAATTTATGTTTTGGAAATGTGTAATGGATATGTGACGGCTAAAAGCCGAAGTGTGGCTACACCCTAGTTCTAGCCGGCTAAACCTAGGTACGGCCGGTAACAGTTGTGTATCCTTTTTATTGTTAGCACACTCCGACCAAATGGATTAGGTTAGGTTAGGTTAGAACTGTGACCAAACGCGCGCTACATCCAAATTGGTTGCATGTTCTTACCGAAGAAAAGTAGGATACATCTAAGTTTACCCGGCCGCACCTAGGTTTAGCCGGCTAAAACTAGGTGTAGCCTCACTTCGGCTGTTAGCCGTAACAGATACTTAACAAAACCTACATCACATCTATTGCAACATATGCAACCGAATAAACGCCTCTCCTCCTCCTCTTCTTTTGGCTCTGACATTACGAATACAGACTACAACCTGAAGCCTAAAACAACAAGAAAAAAACTTTATCCGTGCAAATAAATAAATGAAATTGAAGTGTCTGTTTGTAATTTCAAAATATCAGCGTTTTTACTGAATGCATAAAACAAAAACACGTTTTCTTTTTTAATTTTTGTCTGCCTGTGTGTCTGTTTGTTCCGGTCCCTTATTCCCCGAAACGGCTGGACCGATTTTGACAGGACTTTTACTGTCAGATAGCTGATGTTACAAGGAGTAACTAAGTACTTTTAACCAACTAATTTTCTTACAGAAAAAGTATTAGGGTTCCTTACAAAACAAAAAAAAAAACAAGATCCGATTAAAAAAAGAAATATTTTTTTTTAATAATTACTTCACGCGGACAACAGCTATTTATCAAATAAACAACTAACTTTTGATGTTCGACAACAGCTTTGATCATAATTTTCTCACAACTTCTGTAAAGGACGTTTCAGACACTAATTTCACTTTGATGCCACTAACTATATTAATTTAAACAAACTCTCTTTAATCCTTTTATGGCGAATCTTTGTTCATTATTAATTAGCGAATGGGATCATCTTTAATAAGTTGCCTGTCTTCGTGAAGTAAACAGATTTTGTTAATATTAAATTTAGCTTAATGAAGTTTTGAAGATACGATGTACTGAAGACCTCTCTTTTGGTTGATGAAGTGGTGTGTTAATTGGGTTCAACGGTAAAGTTAATCTTGGTAATAAATAAATATATACAAATAAATAAAATTGAAGTGTCTGTTTGTAATTTCAAAATAATAATAATAATCTGTGGCCCGGGTCAATGTGACGCAACATTTTTCCTGCTATTCAATAATTTTATAATTTTTTTTCGACTAATTTAATTGATATAAATATGTTTTGGAGAATCAGAATAACAACCAGAAAAAACTAAAATGAAAAATATAATTTGGAACAAGTAAATATATAAAAATGCAGATCAAAATGAATTAATAGCAAACGTCAAAAACCTAAGAATGCTGACTAGAAGCCGGGCAAAACAACAGGCACACCCACCATCTCCGGACTCGTCGCTCAGCTCCGCCTCGCAGCCGCCGGGACGCGCCACACCCGTGAGCGCCGTGACGCCGGTCGCTGCAGTTGCGTCGAGCTCGAGCGACGAGTTTTTCTCCCCGCCGTCGACACCGCCACTACCGCAACGACGACGTGAAAGAGGACGGACGCCAGCGGGCTTGGGACCTCGAGGCCAACCGGCCCCGAACAGGGTCCCCGCTGCTGGTGGAAATGTGTCGCGCATGCGATGGACTCAGTCCATTAATGAACAAGTCATGCGCGCATATTATGGGGCTACTGAGGGGGGAAGCAACTTGACTGCGTACCGTGGTCGGATGCTCTCTCTGTTTCAGGTACTTGAGCCAGGTGTCAGCGTGACGGCACAACGACTGTCGGATCAGGTGCGTGTCATCCAGCGTAACCATATGTTGGATGACACCGTACTTGATCGACTACGCTCCGAATCACGGAGTAACCTAATTACGCCTGCTTCACCAATGACCGCGGTACAGCTGCAAAATGTTACCAATGCTTCGCCGCGGTCCGTCCGCGGTGGTGAAGGGGATGATGATGAAGTTATATCCGTGAGTACCCAGTGCAACGCACAATTGAGGAGCGCTTTGGAGAGTGCATTCCGGGAGTATAGTTCCACACCGCCTGAGCTTAGGCCACGTCTACCTCGTTTGCCTATGCACAAGAAAAACAAGGCGCTGGTGTGTGCTCTAGATTCGCAGCTGTCAAACTGCTTTGACACCAGCAAGGACCTCGCCGATACCCACTCAATATTGTACTGTGGAGCTGTAGCGGCATGTCGCGTAGCTCACGTCAAATTTCCCAACAACGATAGAGCTACACGACCAAAATTAGCTGTTCCAGCTTGGCAGTGCAGGATTGAGCGACGTATCGGTGAGGCTAGAGCACTTATCGGCAAGTTAATCTGCTTCAGGGAGGGCAATACTCGACCTAGAGTGATGCGATTTGTGAGGCGGGCATTCCCAGGAACTGATGTTAGTTTTCGAGACTATTTGGCCCGTGTCACGACGTGAGCGTATCGACTTCCTGAAGCAAAAGATCTGTGCATGGGCAAGCCGTATTCGTCGGTACAAGCGGCGAGTGGAACGATATACTCAAAATCGCACATGCCAAAGCGATGAAAGGTGGGTATATAGGGCTTGGAGCTTGGGGACACGCGTCTACCGGATGATGACGCCATGTGTTCTTTCTGGCGCAGCATCTGGTCGGTGCCTGTCAGTCACACTGAGGGTGATTGGATACGGGAGGTCGAACGAGCGTGTGATCCAATACCTGAAATGGGGGCAATCATCATCAGCCCCCAAGACGTAGCTTGTGCAGTCCGTCCGTTGCCTAACTGGAAATCTCCAGGGCCGGATGGACTGCACAACTTCTGGATCAAATGGTTTCAGAGATCGCACGTTCGCTTGGCATCCCAGTTTCAATTAGCCTTAGAGTCAGGGTCGCTGCCCCAGTTCTTGACGACAGGAATTACCCACCTGCTCCATAAATCAGGTAGTACTGCGGAGCCCAAAAATTATAGACCAATTACTTGTTTACCAACGGTCTATAAAGTTCTTACATCCATTTTGAGCGCTAAAATCAACCATCACATTGATAGTAATTCTATCATGTCTGCCTCTCAGAATGGATGCAGGAACGGGTCCCGCGGTACTAAGGAGCTACTCCTCATAGATATGGCCGTTAGCCAACAGGTTCGCCGCTCCCGAAGGGATCTGTGTACATGTTGGATAGACTATAAGAAGGCCTATGACTCGGTGCCACATACATGGCTCATGAGGGTGCTAGAGTTGTATAAAGTTGATGCAACTCTGCGCACCTTCCTGATGTCATGTATGGGGCACTGGAGAACGGTCCTTCGCTATCCAGGATGTCGACAGATCCAGGGAAACAGCGAACCGATAAGGATCGAGCGCGGTATATTCCAGGGTGATAGTCTGAGTCCATTGTGGTTTTGTATAGCCTTGAACCCTCTCAGCACACTGCTGGAGGGTTCAGGTCTAGGCTATAGGTTGAGGAGAGATGGTCAGGTCATATCTCACCTTCTTTACATGGATGATCTGAAACTCTATGCCCCCAACAATTTGCAACTGATGAAGCTACTGAAGGTAACGGAAACTTTCAGTAGCTCCATCAGGATGGAATTTGGTGTGGACAAATGTGCAGTCATGCATGTGAAGCAAGGGGAGATTATGGAATCCGTGGGAACTCAACTCTCGGATTCCATACACCTTAGATCCCTCTCCTCAACAGAAACCTACAAGTATTTGGGTATGTCGGAAGCATTAGGTATCAATACTGCTGACATGAAACAGTCGTTGAGGGAGCGCTTCTTTGGCCGCCTGAATAAAGTACTAAGTAGTCTTTTGTCAGGCGGAAACAAGGTGCGCGCCTTCAACGGTTGGGTCATGCCGGTTTTGATGTATTCTTTCGGCATACTCAAATGGACTCAGACGGAACTTGATGCCCTGGATAGGAGGGTCCGTGTACTGCTGACCGCAAATCGAATGCATCACCCACGGTCGTCGGTGATGAGACTGTATATCCCGCGGAAGTGTGGGGGTCGTGGCTTCTTAAATGCTAAGACCCTGCACAACCGTGAGGTATGCAGTCTCAGGGAATACTTCCTAGAGGCTGACGTGGGGATGCACCGAGATGTGGTCTCAGTGGACAAGGGCCTCACCCCGCTCCCTGGCTAACGAGAACTGGAGCAAACCTAGAGTATTAGACACTAATGATCGCAAGGAGGTATGGCAGGGCAAGGAGCTTCACGGACGCTTTTATCGGGCTCTACACGGACCCGATGTAGACTTCTTAGCGTCCGTAGCTTGGCTGCGTTTCGGTGACCTATTCGGGGAAACCTAAGGTTTTGTCTGTGCAATAATGGACGAAGTTATGATGACGAATAACTACCGGAAATACATTGTGAAGGATGGCACGGTTGACATATGTCGGGCATACCACCGTCCGGGAGAATCGATCCGACACATTATTTCTGGGTGTTCTCGTCTGGCTAACGGAGAGTACTTACATAGACACAACCTCGTTGCCAGGATTATCCACCAGCAACTTGCTTTGAAGTACAACGTTGTGGAATCAGAAGTGCCATACTATAAGTATGTGCCCGACCCAGTTCTCGATGATGGTAATATCACGTTGTATTGGGATCGATCTATCGTTACTGACAGGACTATTGTTGCCAATAAACCTGACATTGTGGTGATAGATCGATTGGAGCGTCGCGCAATGATTGTTGATATAACGGTTCCGCATGACGAGAACCTCGTGAAAGCAGAGAAAGATAAACAATTCAAATATCTAGATCTGGCTCACGAGGTTGTCGACATATGGGACGTGAGTACAGCAGTCATTGTGCCGATAGTCGTGTCGGCCAATGGCTTAATAGCCAATACCCTCGACCAACATCTGAGGAGGCTCTCGCTTGGCAGCTGGATCAAGGGCTTGATTCAGAAAGCAGTACTTCTGGACACGGCGCGTATCGTTAGGAGGTTCCTCTCTCAAGAGCCCTGACCACCGGTAGCTCGGACCCTGTTCCTGATGCCGGTGGGCTACTTTGTTTTATATTTTTAAATGTTTTTTTTTTTTTATATAGAAATATTTAAAAATGTAAATTATATGTTTAGAAAATGAATAAAGGGAATAATAATTTATTTTTACTGAATATGAAAGTATATACGGTACTTATAACAAAAACACTTTTTTTTTAATTTTGTCTGTCTATCTTTTTTTTTTTTTTAGGATGGGAAATCATCAAATGACCCCCCCCGCTCTGGGCGGAGCGGAAGGGAGTGTCAGACTTGTACTGACTAAAACCCATCCATGTTCCTTCTTTGCCCTTTGTCTCTTTCGAACAGTCCCGCAGCCCTGGCAGGCATCGGCCCGTGCGGACCCCTGCGTGGTTGCTGACATCTCTTTGAGGCGCGCGTGGAACACGAACGCGCCGTCGGCACGGCCTGTCGTCATAAGACGGCCGGACGGCGAGCTAGCCCATAACTCGCCGTCCACAGGCCCGCGCCTACGGTGGCCGGGGGCCACCACGTGACCCCCGACGCCCAGGGCGTCTCCCGCGGAGGTCGCCGCCGCCAATCTTGTCTGTCTATCTGCTATCTGTTCCGGCTAATCTACGAAACTGGCTAGATGGACCGATTTTGATGGGGCTTTAACTGGCAGATAGCTGTTGTTAAGAGCAGTATCTATCCTACTTTTATTTAAAAAAAAAAGACTAGGGTTCCATGCAAAAAAGTTAAAACCCTTGAAATTGTAAATAAAATCCGATTCAAATATCGAAGTAATATTTTTACAATATTTCGCGCTGACGTAGGTCGCGGGGCACAGTTAGTTTTATATACATTTAAATCTCTATATTATATTGCAAATAATTATTATAACCGCTATTGCAATTACTGATAATTTTATAAACCCTTAGTTAATCATAGCTATTGTTTTATCCCCAAGCGGCTTTGACTTTCAAGCAAATCCTAGTTGGATAATCAAAGAAACTTTCCATGCAGCTTATATAAGGTCTATTTTTTCATACACGAAATATTTTAAGAGTAACTTCTATAAGTCGTAAAGTCGCAGTCGTAGTATTTTTTTTCCTTGCTATGGCAAGGAAAAAAAAAAATATCTGAGTGTTTTTTTTTACGAAATTATTATAATTCTAAAATTTTTTGAGACTTTTTTGCATAAAACCTTTACTCCCATATTTTAACAATGACAGTAGGTAAATACGACGTAGTAAACTAGCGTATGGATGTTTAAAAATAAAGAGCCAGTATTTATTTTGTGGGTAAAAAAATGTACTCGGATAAAAAAAAAATCCCTTGAAATGGCTTCGTTATAGCCGTTAGATGATTCTCTGAAAATATTTCGTGTATAAATAGTTAGACCTTACATTTAAAAAATGCGAAAGTAACTCATTCTTTCTGTTTGAACATAAAGGGTGTAAAAATACCCCTAATGAAGCCGCTTGTTCTCCCTGTCATTGCGATAACTTTTTTTTGTACTGAACCATACCTGGAAACCTTCTAATTACGGAGATATTGGAGATCAAAGTACCAAATTTTTCACAAGTTTCTTTTTTAATTCTATTTTTTAATGTAATAACTTTACTTTAATAACCTCTAAGTATGTGGCCTAGGCTAGCATTATGGGTGTAAAAGTAGAAAAGCACTTTTCTCCCCATCATTGCGATCAATTTTTCTCGATCGGTCCGAGCGGCTGTTATTATTAGCCACGAGCTCCTCCTAGGCTAGATTTGTTCCTGTTGGGATAATTTCTGACCTCCATGCAGACTAAGCCACGAGCAAAAGCTAGTATAATAAAATAAAATAAATACTTAATCGTTAAATATGCGGAGGCCATAAAGAATTTTAAGAAACTTCCAACTCAAAGTAAGTTGTTAATAATAAACCGAATCGAGAATTTCTATTAAAACAATAAAATCCCTCTGGTACAATAAATCTGTAATCGAAAATCCCGTTGAGAACAATACCCAATAAAGTATCGGCGCTCAATTTGAGTATTCTCCTAAGGAATATCTTGGCGACGTAAAAGATATTTAGAAATATAGACACAAAAATTTCAAATTGTCGGTGGCACCGAACACCAATATTTAACTGGAGTTTAAAATTGTTTTGATTAATTTTCACAAACATAACATCGAGCTTCTAACTCCTGACGGGTTAGGCATAGGTATATCTAAGAATACACGCACATTTCAAATAAAAATAAAAAATTTAAGAAAGAAAAAGTATTTATTATAAAAAAGTCACAGCGCTACCAGCGTTGACTTTTTTTTCTGAAATGGTGTGTGTTATTTGGTTTTGGGTACTTTTCAATCAAAGTTTCCCGTTTTTAACTGAATTTTTGCTCCCCTTTATCTAGGTTCTCTTTTCCTGCGACGCGTTGGCTTTCATGTTTTTAAGTACATTTATTTTCCTTGTAGTAAGACATTTTACGGTTTAATACTGCTCAATCCTATAGGTTTTACAAACTACATCTTCAATTGGCTCCTTGGAAGAAAATATCGACACGACAAAATTTACGCTCTTTTGACAATTTGTCAGATAGTTTTACTGTACTGATTTTTCACTTTGACTTCACAACACAAAAGAAAACACTGAAAGATACTCTCTCATCAATCCAATAAAACATTCGGTGTTCAATTAAAATTAACACGTGAATAATTTGTCAACTTATTCATACGTGACATCGACAGTTGTTGTATTTTAATGAATACAACAGACGGGGCAAGGTAATTAAATATTTACATGACCTGTCTCAATAAAATACATATTATATGACAATGATGATGTTTTAAAAAAAGTGTATTATTTTGAAGATGGTAGTGAGTAATGTTTTATTGATAGAAGTTTCGATTGTAAAGCTAATCAGACAGCGAAACTAAACTTCACTATCACGCAAAATGGCGAGACACAACATTTGGCGCGCCAACGTCGTGATCTGCCTAACCTCCAGAGGATGGAGAGACTATCTGATCACCACAACTCAATACCGGAAAACTCGATAGCGCTCGATACCTTTTACGAATTGTTAACGATGGTAAATTACACAACCTCATTTCGGCCTCTTAATTCTGATGTTGAGTAAAAATACTCTGACTTTTCATAAATAGATGTGTCATCGGAATTAATTATAATAAAACAGAATGTGGTCATAACCAACCCAATTTCTTTTTATTTTATCGTGTGGTTAGTGCCTAACCTGGTGTCAGAGTTTTTATGCCGCCTATGGGCCTCTGACTTTACATACCGTTGAGAAATATCTCTTAGGTATGCTGGGTTTCCTTCACCGAAGCAAATGATAATTATACAATACGCACATAAATCCGAAAAATCATAGGTGCGTGTCTTGGGTTCGAACTTGAGATCTATGACTTGGCAGTCACACCACTAAGCTATCACTACTTTATCAACCCAATAAAACATCAAGACAAAGTACGAAAACCGAAATACCCCAAACGAGAGTTTAACAAATGGTGCCATCGATCTATCGCTAGGTATCGTCGCAGAAGCAAAATAAAGATAACAAGGGGCTACCTCAAGGGACTAGAGAATAATGAGTTGGTTCGTCGTTTGACAAACTTGATACAAACCCAAACACAATGGAACAAAAGATTAGTTATTGAAACTTGGGAATTGAATGACGAAAAATTAATCAACTGTGTGACAAAAGAAAATTAATATCTTTTTGGATTAGATTGAAAAGTAGTTTTGATGAATCAGAGAGTAAATGCTGAGATCTGGGGTGAATACTAAAATTACGGCTGATCGTCCTGGCTGTTGGCAGATTGGTAGATTTTGGACAGAAGACGTTACAGTTCACTCAGACGCCCGAAATTCTGACAACCGGTCTTACTAAGAGGTGCCGTCAAACGGAGTGAATCGGGACGAAACTTTGAAAAGCATTTTCATATTGCTTGAATGGTTGGCTATTTTTTTTTTAGGATGGGAAATCTTCAAATGACCCCCCCATTCTGGGCGGACTAGAAGGGAGTGTCAGACTTGTACTGACTAAAACCCATCCATGTTCCATCTTTGCCCTTTGTGTTCCAGGGCCGTGGTATCTCTTTCGAACAGTCCCGCAGCCCTGGCAGGCATCGGCCCATGCGGACCCCTACGTGGTTGCTGCTTTGAGGCGCATTAATCAAATACCTATCGATAATAAATTCATCAGATTAGATTCCATTGTCCTAGCCAAGTTGAACGGAGAAAGGAAAATTTTAGAGAAATTCGGGTCAATGAGAGTTAATGAGATCAAAATTAGTACTTTGTTTCAACAAAAGGAATGTGGAGTAAGATATTTTATATTAGTTTCAATTTTCTTTGTAAGTGAATTTTCTTGTTCGTTGTTAAGTGCTCAATAAAGAATCAAAATTAGAAACAGATCAAATGTCTAGCTTTTTCCAAACTAAGTTGGAGTCGGTTTGCAGTCCAACCGAAAGCGACTGAATACCAGTATTTTACGAGAAACGACTGTGTTTTTAAGGTTAGGAAGGAGCTCGTGGCTAACGTGGCTAACGTGGTCGAACTTCATGGTTAAGCCGCGCTTGCCGAGGTCCGTCCATGGATGGGTGACCATCATTACATACCGAGTGTCCTCCGTGCCTCGGAAAGCACGCTAAGCCGTTGGACCCGACTGTCATTTGTAGATGTTTGACAGTCGTAACAGGTAGTCTGAAGCCGAAAGCCTGATATCCAGTCTTACTAAGCGGTTTCGTATTACCCCGTTACTGTGTTGTGGAGGTCAGATAGACAGTCGTTTCGTAAAATACTGGTACTCTACTGCATCCGATAAGACTGGAAGTCAACCCCAACATAGTTTGGGAAAAGGCTAGGCATATCATGATGACTGACTTTTTAATTTTTTTAACCCAGTCGCTAGATAACGTGGTCCATTCAGTCAATTTATTTTTAAAATAAATATCTTATAACCAATATAAAGCAAAATATCTTTGAGCGCAGACAAAACAGAAAATTGATATTTCTACAATTATTTTCAGCAATCGTTTCTCAGTATTTATTTTCCATTCGGTAAATAAATATGTTTTATTATGGTTTTAGTACTTTAGAAGATTATTTAGAACGTATTTCGAAAGAAATTATGATTTTTCAAATGTCTGGTTTTTCTTAATGTGAGTCTCAAAGCGAAATTATTAGATGCTTCAAACAATATTTTGAAGCTATTTAAAACTGCTTAAAATTCGTTTCTATACTATACACCATCATTACTATAAAATGGTGGTGTTCCACAAACGATGGGGCACTTAATATCGTGTCCTGCGTGTCCTGTTGTTTGTTCGTAGGAACTGATGGACGCTACTGAAGGCGCCAAACTAGTCGCGCCAAACTAGTCGCACCAACACAATTTAGATTGCCATCGACACGCTAAGAAGATTATAAAAAAAAAGTTTAGATGTAGGAATATAATCTTCGAAACTATTCATGGGATTACCCGTATAATTACTGGTACTAGGATTGGTAGTAAAACGGGTAAGTCACCGTAGCGTAGCTGACTACCCAAATAGAACAAGGACCACACCTGATGACAAAACTTAAAGTATAGTTTCAAAATCCGACAGTCTATTATTATTTCCAATAATATCTGTTCAACAAATCTATATAAAGAACCTGAAACCGATCGTGATTAATTGAGCAAAGTTAGTTATATCGAGACGAACAAACTTCAGGCAATAGTTGGTACAGAGAAAATAATAATTAAAACTTGCTAAGAGATTAATTATAGCGTTCTGAAGAGATATCATAACTTTGTCGTAGTTATTCCACTGATGTAGCAATTAGAAATCTTTGATGTGAAGGATTACAAAAAACTATTGAAATTTCTTCTTCTTAGCGTTCCGATGACAAAAAGTGTAAATATGTTTAGCCCAAAACTCAGCCACATGAACCCCGCTCACCGATGCAGTAAATAAATCATCAAGAGAGCAGGTGCATGCGGCGCAAGATGGAAGTTGATCGTTTGCCATATTTGGTTCAGTTGAATTTTTGATCGTATCAAAGATAAGATAAGATAAGATAAGATAATTTTTTATTTGTTCAAAACATGAGTATACACACATAGCATGCAAGATGTTAAATCCAATTATGATTTCAGTCATGTTTTGCCTGAACGGCGTACAAATATGAGATGTCGAAGTTACACAGCCTCAATTATTTTTATAATCGTTAATTAAATTGCAGATATAGCAATGAAACAATCCAATTTAGAGCATACTAAAAGCTAAATGGTAGAATAAAATACAATCATAAATAATACTCATTTCAAAAATAAAAAATAATAATTATACAATCATGTCAATATACAAATACATCTAAAGGAATACATACGCATGTCAAAGCAACTGTTAATAAAATGAATGTCGAACGACTCGAAAAAATATTTAATGGTTACAGAACGTAATGATGGTCGACTAATCGTCAGAAGATTAAAGCTCTGGTCAATCTGATGCGAACCACACGCGACAATGCTGGTCGAAATTTATTTAGACCGATTGTCTCAGCTTACTTGTAAAAAGGAGTAAATAATGCCGTGACGTCTGACAGGGGAGAATGGAAGAAGTAAACGTGTTGCGCCGACCCTAAGTAGAATGGGACAATGGTAGGGAGATGATGAGCTAACTTGTATGGAGGCGTTCCAACTGATGCGACTGACTTCTTATTCATTACAGCATTAGAAGTCGCGGCCCATGTCCGAATCCGATTTTGATCGCTCCGTAACTCCTACGATCGTGTTTACACGTTCACGGTTCATGCAAAATTACTACATCTAAAACCCATCATCATCGTCAGTCTCCTGCTCGTGCCCCAATTTAATTGAGGTCGTCGCAGCATGTCTTCTTCTTCCGTACTTCTCTATTACTCGCCATCTCATCAGACACCTCCTTTCTTGCCAGCATATCATAATTATCACCCTTTACACAAAAACATGATCGCCATATTTCACAAATACCTAAACCTAGATCTTTAGAAATATTCCCCTTTCAGCTTTAAACCCGATTAAGCAAAGAAAATAGTCCCGCAATACATTATGAACTTCACAGTTCACACTCAAAAGATAATCATTGAATATAATATGTCGTTTAATGAACATCGTCTAGGCATCCCACAGGGCCACAGTTTCCCAAAACCGTGTCTCGTAAGTATATTATACTATTTGCATGCTTTAAATATCTTGTGAGGAGAACGACGGAATTATTCTGGTAGACGTGTGTGAGAATGTGGGATTTCGATGAAGTATTTGTAGCTAGTTTCTGCTCACGGTTTCATCCGCGTAAAAGTCGGAAATGATCATATGGGAACGTACAACCGCGGTAAACAGTAGTCCTTGGGCTACCTTTGAGCCAAATTTAATCAGAATTCGCCCAGCCGTTAAAGCGTGGTAAGGACAAACTGAGTTTCTTTCGAGTTTAAGTCTCTTTAATTGAAGAAGAGGTCGACTTTAAAAGCAGCTTTCATGAATGGCTGCGTGAAAATATGAATGCACTTACACAAGTAGGTGCATTCATATTTTTCAGTTATCCTTTCCAACCATGCAATACATAACATAATAACACGGCTGTAAATCCGGAAGGGTTAGGCAGTGGTGACTGCCTCGTTTTTCTAGTGTTCGCAAGTGCCACTGGTGAGCATGAGGTCCTGGGTTTTATTCCCGAGTCAGGCAAAGTGTTATTGGGTTTTTCCATCAGAAATTTCTCAGTAGCAGCCGCGTTGTCTGGATTTGTGTTCGGTTGATGGCTAAAATATAACTAGTGAAATGTGGGTGTACTATTACCTCTGTCTAACCTCTTCGGGAGTTACAGGCGTGATGTAATATCATGGACGATGAATATCCTCTAGCTAGACGATAGATTAAACGAAGCTTATCTACTTATTGATAAGCTTCCCAACTCTTAAAGTACTTACAGCGTTCCAACATAGTTTCAAGCCAATGTTCCCAAGTCCGTTGGAGCAATATTGATGAAGCCTCACATTCTAAAATACATTATTGGAAAAAGATTTGGAGCTATAAAACCCCACGCTCCCTTGCATTAAATTGACTTGTGTTACAAAAACTGCTGGCACTTGAAATTTTATAGACAGAAGCTGAGAAGTTTTACTTACTTTTTAACCGACTTTCTTCATAAAAGGAAGAGGTTTTCAATTCGGCTGTATTTTTTTTTAATCATTTTTACCTCATAACCCTGTCATTTCTAAACAGATTTGTATTTTTTTTCTTTTATGCGAAAGGATATGCTGTTCGATTGGTCCCATAGAAATTTCATCAAAATCGGTTCAGTATTTTTTTTTTTTTTCTCACCTTAATTGACACAGCACGCGACGTTGCGTGAAGTGTGAATGATATGATGATCTCTTAATAACTTCTAGTTACAATGTAAAAATTATTTCATGTCAAGAATTTGTGTGGTAAAACTGAAAAGGGTAAAATAAAAACACTTTCTGCGAAAACAGACTTCCAAAAAACTCTAAAATAAATAAAAAGTCGGTGGCAAAAAAGTCAATGAAACAAAAAAAGTCACCGACTTCCGAAAGTTAAGTTAATTTAGACATTTTTTTGTGTTTTTTGGAAGTCGGTTTTTTTCTTTGCTTCTTTTTCGTAGATTCTGGTTTATTATAATCAGAATAGCTGCAATCCGCGTCCTTCTTCCGCGTGGAATTAGTATAAAAATATTACTTCCTTATTTGAATCGAATTTTGTAAACAATTTCAAGGGTTTTAATTTTTTTACACGGAACCCTAATCCAATTTTACAATGAACGTAACCTAACTTACTCCTTATGACGTAAGCCATCTATCAGTACAATTCCCGTCAAAATCAGTCCAGCCGTTCCGGAGATTAGTCAGAACAAACAGATAATTATTTATTTTAAAAAAAAATATTTTTTACCACAAAAAATCTTTTTTTTTTTATAAATGTATGTATGTGAGTATTTATATACACATATATATATTTTCAATACATTTTGGTCGTTGATGTCAACTCAATACTGTTTTGACTTTTCTACCCTTGAAAACGATAATAGAATATCTCCTTTGTTTAGACAAAGGAGATTGCCCTCAGGTGTCGTATAAAGTTGATAGTCATTTGTACGATCGAGCCTCATTATTCCCGTAGCTGGGGTCGAATCTATTTTTAGAAGTTTAAATTCCTTTTGTTGACTAAAGTTATTGAGTACCATCGAATGGATACTTATAGCGAATCTACTGCCTTGATGAAATTATTTCATTCACAATGACTAAGCAGTGATAGCCTAGTGGTGTGTCTGAAGTTCGAACCTCTGATTTTTAGGATTCATGTGCGTATTGTATAATTATCAAGTGAAAACTTGCGTCGGTGAAGGAAAACATCGTGAGGAAACCAGCATGCCTGAGAGATATTTCTCGACGGCATGTAAAGCCAAGTCAGAGGCCCATGGGCGGCATACAAACTCTGACACCCGATAAAGAAGAAAGACAAAATGACTGATGCAATCATTTCGGAAGATGATAAAAAGAAGTTTTTCCTGTTGAAAACTAAATCAGATTATCTCATGATTCAAATACGACCTACAACGGTAACTATAGAAGACATGTCCAAACGTAACTAAACTCCTTAAAATTAACCAATAATTATTTAAAAAGGTCATTACCCAAACCATTTTCAAGCGACATCGAATCCCTAACGACCTGTCAATCGCCTTGAAAGCACCAGAATAAGGCCACAAGACTATATAGCGTCTCATTGAAACGCAAATTGGATCCGACGCTGGAGCAAGTGTCCCTTTTCCTGAGATTTGCATAAGAAACTCGTGTAGTGACGTCAGCGGCTCAGTTCCATCAATGCCAACCCTAGGACAGTGTTGCTCAAGTGACACGCCTACTGACGTGATAGTATGGACGCCCTGTTTAACGATCAGGAGAATTTGGTATGTTCAATTTGGTATGGTCCTGTTGTCTTTGCTTGGACATGAGCTCAAGCGACAGTCGTGCTTCGACAGTGACTGCAGAAAAAAACAAATGAAAGCAATGTGGAAAGGAACTGGGAAACCAAAGACATTCATATATTTAAGAGTGATAGACGGGACAAGACGAAGAAAATCGTAATCTAATGCTTGTTACTACTTAGTAATAAATCGTTCTGTCTAGTGTCATACTCCCGCTTGTCAGGTAGCATTTGTGTGTCAAAATCGAAAATCGAAAATGTCCCACTGGGCTGTGGAAGTCAGATAGGCAGTCGTTCCATGTAAAATACTGGTATTCAGCTACGCCCGGTTAGACTAGAAGGATAACATAGTTAGGAAAAGGCAGGCAGAGAATGATAATGTCCCACTGCTTGGCTTGGTAAAGGTCTCCCCTAATTCCTTCCAGTAGAGCACTTTTTTTATCCCCAAACCAGCTCTCGCGATACCCGTCCAGGTCTTTTCACCATCTCTGTCTAGCCTCGGCGACGCCATCTATCTCCCGACATCCATTGCGTGGAGACTTAGCCCAGCGGTAATCGTGCCTGCAGCTGACATGGCACGCCCAATCCCGTTTTAGCCTGGCAGCCTTCTTGCCGATGTCTACTATGCCTTTTTTTAATGCAGCGTGGTGTATCTACTTACATAACTTACTGTGTGTACATCACGGTATACGAAACCGTGAAGTTTAAAAAACGAAGGAAGATTAAGATCTTTTGTTATTTTAAATTATGAGTCCAGGTTTCAGGGTTAGCCCTATTGTTATTCTTTAAAACTTAATTTCATTGTATCGCATCTTTTATGACTACCAAGGCAAGGCTACTTCATACCAAGGCTTTTAGTGCTTTCAAAAGTTGTTCTACTTTCATTGTTCTCGACTGGTATCCGTTTCAGTGTTATTTTCTGTAAGAATAAAAATGTTTTTCTCTTGGGCGTACAATAAGCCACAAGGCATTGGTGAAACTTTGAACTTGAACGGACCTGGCGTAGTACATCGTTCTAATGGAATAAGAGGCTAGCTTGAACTGGTTTTCTCACTAATGAATGTGCGGCCTACCATACCAATATGATAAACAGGGTGGCGATTTACTCACCTGTATCCTTCAAAGAGAAGAGAGAGAAAGAGTCTACCCATCATATTAAACAACTTTCTCAAAGATTCTTATAACCGATTCATAAAAAAATCGAACGTTTCATATAAATGCATTGAAACAGTTTGTCCACTGTTGTATAGGTATCTGTTGTTTTTTCACGTATTGAATATGAGTTTTTCTGGGAAGTTGAACATGAGTATTTTACATGGAACGACTGTTTATCTGACCTCCACACGCCAATTAGTATTGGGTAAAACCCTCGGTAAGACTGGTTGTCGGACTTTCGGGCCACTGACTACCTGTAACGACTGTCAAATATCTAGCCGGGACCTACGGGTATCTAATGAATGGTCAGTGGTCACCCATCCACGGAACATCCTAGGCAAGCGAGGGTTAACCTGAAATTCGACCCTAGCGGCTGTTTTGGGTGGCCAGTGGTCGCCCATCCACGGTACACCCTAGGCAAGCGCGGCTTAACCTGAAGATAGACCCGAGCGGCTGTTATTATTTAGCCACGAGTTCCTCATTTACCTTCTTGAAAAATACCGTTGAGTAAAATCGCCACCATATATATTTTTTCATGAAAAAAAATGGCGTACTTTTCTTACCTTTTGAATAAAGAAACCTTGAGACACACTGACGGAATGAATGTAAAGGCTGATCGAGACGTTTGACTCGAACCTTTGATTCGGGTTTTTTTTTGAATGAAAAATGCGTGCACATATTCTTTTCGATTAGATCCTTTAAGTCGCGAATGAAATGATAAACCTAAACAATTTATTTAGTAAGGATATAATTAATATATGTTTTCTTTTGACGCCAATTCATGGTTTGTTCAGACTTAATAACATCACAGCATTGAACATCACCCTTGATGTTGGTTTCTAAGTCCATTTTTTTTTTCTAGTTCAACCTTTTGACCACGCCAAGCCACAATTTCACTTACCATTTTGTCACATATTTGTGTCGTTTATCGTACATGGGACGCGCTTGCTTGTCACGTATATGCGACAATGGCGTTCAAAAGGTTATGTGGGATTTGGGGAAACAGTAGTGGGGTGTGAGTGTGAAGTTGTATCACAAACAATGGTCCTCCTCCATCCTGCCTTCTGAGCCCCAAAACGTGCAGCCACAGTAACCACTGCGCTGCGAGAAGGGTACGAACGTGGGTCAGTAATACATGGTGGAAGGGACACGCGAAAACGGTTATCACGTATTCAGTACATCATTCTGAACCCCCTACATAGAAATTTTTCATCGGTTATTAAAAAAAAATCTGCTGTTTCCTACAAAAGTGCAATACCTGTAATATGTAGGGGGCTCAGAATGATGTACTGTATACCTGGTAACCGTTTTCGCGTCGGTGTCCTTCCACCCCGTATAAAATGATACGTAGAAGCAGCAGGGATTTCTACTGGCCTTTGGGTAAGCCAAAATGTAGGTGTGGAAGACCGGTCATTAATTGATTGATATTTACGTAATAGTTGGTGATAAACAGCATTGAAAGTTATTTTCCTTTTCCTTGTTAGTCTTGCAATTGGTTGTAAACCTTTATCAGATTTTTTGTGCGAGTATTGGCTGTTGAGGGCCATTTTTTCAGCGAAGAATTGCCTCTCAAAATTATTTACTTTGATTTATTCATAACTAGCGATCCGCCCCGGGTTCGCCTGGGTGCAATATATACATATAAACCTTACTCTTGAATCACTCTATCGATTAAAAAAACCGCATCAAAATCCGTTGCGTAGTTTTAAAGATCTAAGCATACATAGGGACAGACAGCGGGAAGCGACTTTGTTTCATACTACATACTGAAGTCCCGTAATCATGTGGTGGTGTTTGAGCCTTTTCTTAGTTGTCGGTTTACTTAGGGCTATGGCCAAGTTGTTTGTGGTCGGTGTTCTACTTCTTCTTTTATGTATCCGATTAGTAGATTCTCGTGTGATTCCGAAGTCTTTATAAATTAAGGACCCGTCTTGGGTGGAAATAAATCAAAAAGTGTTAGATGTGGTTTTGAAAAAAAAAACAAAAGTTCTTAGTTTATAATCCTTATATTTCATTTTCTATAAATAATTTATTTTAAAAATAACATAAAGCAGTCGACATTCATTATTTTACAAAATATAATAATACTGTCAAACATCACGATATTAATATAATATTATTTTATCTAATCATAAAGAAGACTAGCAATGCGTGAGGCATTACTAATATTCCTGTTTGTTCTTTCAATAAGGCTAGATTTGGTGGGAAATAACCACAACAATTAAATAGCACATACCTATTAAAACAAAGAACAAAACTATTATAACAAAAGGAAGTGGACTAATTGCATATACTGGGTATAAAAAGACACTTTACGAAGCCGTCAACCAAGCATTCTGCACATCAAACTAAGTGAAACTGTGCAAACATATTTCTGGGAAACGACTTTTTTTTGTGCGGAAAATCACGTTTTACGTTAGCGCTCAGTGCATACGCACTTAAAACATTGTAGTAATATATGCATTGAACATATTAATATGTTTAATTTTCATATATTATTTGGCTGATAAATTTAATTATAATAGTAGCGTGTGTTGTGTATTTACGTGTCTCTGATTTTAATTAATTTATCATCATCATCATCATCATTTCAGCCGAAAGACGTCCACTGCTGGACATAGGCCTCCCCCAAGTGTCGCCACATTGACCGGTCCTTAATTAATTAATTACTATCTTTTATTTTTAAGTGTACATTCATTGGGTCTGAAATAAATGAATTATATTGAATTGAATATTACGGAGGGGGGGGGGCATAGAGGTATTTAGATTATCTTTATAACATTTAAAATTTGTAACTTCAAAATCGCCGTATCTAGAAGATTTCCAGGTATAAAATGATCGCAATGAGGGGAAGAACACGTGCCCCTCGGCTTCTTTAGGGTCTTTTGACACCTTTTATAGATTCGAAGACGAAAATCTTTTGGAAGTTAAAAAAGGTATAGGTACAATTGTGAAGGCGGCTGAAAAAGGGAACCATGAAAAATCGGGTAATTTCGCAAATAATGTTATTTTCCCTTGTAACGTAGATAAAGAAGAAATCATTCTTTCATCTGTTCGAAAACTATTTTGTTTTGGAACACACATTTTGCATGGCTAGAATTCGACATAGATTTAACATTACCAATACGTTAAAACGTGGTCAAATTATATCTTTTTCACACAGAACTCAAAGATAAAACTTACATAAATAAGTACTAATAAAAATGGTTATAGGACGCACGTTATGTTTACTTAATATTATAAAGCTGAAGAGTTTGTTTGGTTGAACGCGCTAATCTCAGGAACTACTGGTTCGATTTGAGAAATTCTTTTAGTGTTGGATAGTCCATTTATCGAGGAAGGTTATAGGCTATAAAATTTCACGCGGACGAAGGTCGCGGGCAACAGCTAGTTATAAATAAAAGTCTGAAACATCATTCGCCGAACTGCACTATTTATCTAAAATTATAAATCAACAATAATATACTTAAAACAGAGCGATTAATTTAACCACTCTTATAAAACTATATTTCATCATTAATATTAAACTAATTTAATTTTATATTTACAATATACATGCTATTTTCACAAGGATAAAAATTCGTAAAAATATAAAACGATTCTCTCTATGAATTTTTGCATAATTTGTCTAATAAACACTCTCTTATTTTATCTCGTCTGATTAAAATCGATTAATTGATATTTTGGAGTGCACTTACTAATTTTTTTCATCATATATTTAAAGGCAAGACAAGCATTTTAACATCTAAGGCCCGTTTGCACGACAAATCACTTTATAACGTTTAAACGTCTAACGATTGACACACAAAAAGGATGATGTCAACTCTTTTAATACTAAACATGATTTGTGGTGCAAACGGACCTAGCATTGGAGAGCCAATCACAATTTTTTTTTTATCTTAGAGCTAAACAGCTTCTCCATAAGTACCTTTTTAAACTAGTTAAAAATCATTCATTAAATTTTCACAATGAATTCTCTTTCAAACAATTTTAACAATTCAGTCTCCAAAATATAATAAAGACGAATTTCATAAACCTCGTTCGAAAGCTGTCAGTCAAATTGTGGGTAGTTTCCGTCTAGACAGATTTTAGTTTCAGCAGATCTTTGTTTCGACAGCGAGTCACTTTGTTATCTCCAACGTACAGCTACGTACAAAATAAAAGACACAGGTATATTAATAAAGTATACAAGGTGTAAACAGACTCTTCACATAGCCGTCAACCTAGCATTCTGTACATGAAAGTAACTTTACGCAAAAATTATTGCTGAGAAGTGACTTTTCTTTTGGGGTTAAAAATCACGTTTTACTGTAGGACTCGATAGAAAGCACTCAAAGCATTGTGCTGATGGATGGTTTGAATAGTACGGGGGTCGTGGAGGTGTGTAAAGTAAAAATCTTATATTAAGAATATGTATTTAAAAAAAAAACTCGTGAAAAAGTTGGAAGGTTCCCAGGTAAGGTCTAGAACAAAAAAATATCGCAAAGACGTAGAGAATAAGTGCCTTTCGGCTATGTGAAGGGTCTATTTACACCCTTTATTGATGGTATGACGCTAGTGCAAACCTAATGGTAATCTACCGACGAAAAATTTTCTAGCATTTTAAGCATTCTTTTGTAGTAATTAAATTTGCGGGTCAGTGTCAGATTGTATGTTGACGAAAAATGAGTTGTGCAAGTAACAATTATTTAGTTACAGAATTATAATATTAAAATCATTAATACAACCTTCTAAGTTCATTTAACCCCATTCAATAACTATTGCGTGAAAAAGCTTGTAATAAATGGATTAACCAATTCCCAATGGCCCATTCTCCATTCCCCATTTTCCAATTCAATTTAACTCCTTATGATTGTACTTTTCTGTCGAAACAAAAATTCGGCAAAACGAAAATCCGATGAAATAAAGATCTGCCGAAACGAAAATCTGTTACGGCATATTGACACTGACAGCACTTAACGTGGTTTAGATTTACTAATCGCATTCAGTCTCCGTGGTGCAATTCGCCCTAAGTGATGAATATGAAATGAATAGTAAAACTGAAAAAAACACACATTATTTTTTGCGAAAAAACGAAAATGTATAAAATTTTCTAAGTCATTTTTGATCCTTTACTAATTCTATTAAATAAATATATAAATACATTAAATCCGCACGCAACATACGAGCGTTGACGTGGAGTTGCGGATACCAGCCAGTTATACAATACAATACTATTAATAAAAAATAAATAAAATAAAATAAAAGAAGGAAGAATACAATACTATTAAATGCCTAACACCTACGCCCTGTATTCTCTACTTACCATAGTTATTTACTTTGCTTTTCAAATCTTTCTTTTACAATTATTTTCACAGCTACCTACAATCTAATAATAATGATTGAAGACGTTTTAGACCGAAAACAAATGTAAAGTCAAGTCTTAAATTTTTCTCAAAAATAAATTTTAGTTAACAGCTTTTTATTTCTTCATCACATATTTAAGGCCACATACTAACCAAAGCGATAGCCGCGTGATTACGCGATCGTGGCGTTCATGTATTTCTTTATCGTTTCCTAAATAAATGAGAGATTCATGAACGCGACGATCGTGCATATGCACGACCGATTGCTTTGGTCAGTGTAAACCAACTAAGAATATTAAATACGAATAAAATAATTTTAGGGTTTTGTATCCTATAGGCACTCAATATATCCGATACTCATTCGAAAGTCACATACGTCTAGATTAACTATAATGATGATTTGATGAGCCTCCATTTTATTCAAGTAATCAAATAATGTAAACCATTTACACCTTATCATCAATTATCCACAGGCAGACATCTCTTAGACTATTGACTGCATTAAACAAACTTTAACTGCAGCCACACAATCCATGTGTGTGCTAAAATGGCACTTAAGTGCACTAAAAATAAGGCTCTTAAAACTTAACTAAGAAATCACAACCGTGTTCTACTCCTTCCTAGTGACGGTGTAGGCGATCGTCTGACGTCATAAACATCGAATAACCGACTACCAGTACTTACAAAAACTGTAGGTTTCGGATCTAAAGTCTCATTGGGCGTTGTATCAGTTACTGTCTCATCAGTTTTTTCTGAAGAGTCCTTCTCACCTTCTTTTTCCTCTGCAGGAGGCGGTTTCTCTGAGGTGAAGAACCTTTTTGGTCCTGGTAGCTTTCTAGCAAGTTTCGCTACTAGTGGATGCAGGAGGCGTTCGTCGAAGGCATCGCTTTTGCTGGCCGTTAAGAGACCGATGATGTTACCCAGGGTGACGCAAATTATTGTGCCGATGACTGCATACCACATGTAGGATATTGAGTAGAATTTGTGAAGTTCTGTCATTCTACAAAAGAAATGTGACGTTTTAGCGATCAATTTTTACTGTCCTGTCAGATCAGAGGCCACGACTTGAGACCTAGTATTTGAATGGAAATGAGATGGTATGGATGGCATCTGAGTCTAAATAAATAATTATTGCAATAAAAGGGAGTCTATCAAAGATTTGGCTTTCCAGAGCAATAATCAATGAGATCAAAGACTGTTTCGAGCGCATCGAGTCTTATTGTAAACTTCGTAGTACTGACAACTTCTATCATCAGCTTACAGCACTCGACTGCTGGACATAGGAGTCTCCAATCACACTGCATTTAATGATTCTCAGCAACTCTTATACAGCTGCTACGAGCCACTCTTGCCTGCAGTCGCCTTATCTTCCGTTAACCATCGTCTGGCGACTTCTAATTAACACATAAAATAAGCAAGTTATCAATACTTACAAAGGAGACATGGTCGGAGGAACATGGGTAATATTGATGGACCGCAGCAATGGTGCTAGATGTGCCAACGTCGCATTCACTTCTACCGGCAGAGCTTTGTGGGTCAACGTCGATAGAGTCGCGTTTGGACATTGCTGAAATAGATAACGTCATTAACGTTATTTTTTAAAACATAATTAATAAAGGATTAGCCAAAAAATGTACGGATAAATTGTGCATTTTGTGTGTCGTTGGTCGAGTGGTCGAAAGCGCGACTGTTGAGTATGAGGTCCTGGGTAAAATTCCCGGGTAGGGCAAAGTATTATTGGGTTTTTCCATCAGGAATCTTTTAGTAGTAGCCACGGAATCTAGATTTAGGCCCGGTTGACGGCAATAGGCTCGCCCCCAATTACATAGGACTAAAAACAACTGACGAGAATACCTATTAGGTACACCTCTGCCCAACCCTCCGGGGATTACAGGCGTATATTGTGTTTATGTGAAAACTAACCTCTATAGACATAGGCAACATAGCCACTCCCTTGTTCACATACAGAAGCCTGCCAGCCGCCATCCAAGTAGTGACCACATGGGACGCAATCATGCCCCATAAGGCTCCTTTACCATTGGCGATGGGACAGAGGGCTGCTAATATGAAGACTCCTAGCAAGGCGCCTGATGTTGCTGAGGTGACCAATAAGGAGCCTTCGACAACCCCGCCCACAATGCCAACACAGAGAGACAGGCACATTATGATGAGAGCTGAAACGAAAATAAGGGATTTAGTTTGGCTTATGATTTGCGGTTATCAGGTAATAGGGACTTCCTTCACATTAAAATTTTTAGACTTCGAAACTGGGAATTCCCCATACCATACATACACTAGGCCCACATGGTGGATCATGGCCCGCTCCCATACTGAAAGGACAATGTCCTAGCAGTGAGAAAACTATAGGGCTATTATTTATAGCCTATCCAAAAAATCCGGGTTTTGAAAAATTGCTCATTCTGTAAGTATGACGTTCCGCGATTTCGATTATTTACAAAAGATCATTCCACACGATTTGGAATATCTAAAAGGCATTAAATCCATCCCTCTAGTTTAAACTCATGGCTAATTAATCGTCCCGTTTTAACAGTTTCCACTTCTATTATTTCAATGACACTAGTTAGCCACTAGTGTCATTGAAATAATAGATTTGCTTTCAAATGAAAGCCCCATTGTAAATGACGTTGTCTAGCCATTTGGCTAGACAACGTCATTTACAATGGGGCTTATTTTGGTTAGACTATAAAAAAGAGGGGTCAATTGTTTAAAAAATGATACCGTAAAGAAAATACAAAAAGCTAAGACAGAGCTGTCGATGAATCAACACGTTATTCGTAGAGTCCAAAGAAATTTATAGAAGGGCGAATGAATGATGATGATATTCAAATTAAAGTTAGAGATTTGCATATATTACCATAAATAACTCCAATAATTTTGATAACAGTCAACTGTTGCTTATCACTGATGCCCTTGAAAGCTGGCGCGAAAGAAACGAAGTCTTCCCATGTCACGGTCGACAGAGAGTTCACGTTTGATACCAGGAAACTGTAATCAATGAAATAAGGTGTTAGACATGAAGTACTAAAGTTAAATCAAGAACGAGATAAGGCTTTCTGTAGTAACAAATGAAATTAAGACAATTATTATGAATCACATTGCATTCAGCAATCTGCCTTCGCCACAATTGAGGATGGAATGACGTATGTATTTCCTTACATATAGTTTACGGGAATTTGTAGGTCACTGTGCACAACAGACATGTAGTTGATGGTGAACCCGCACGGCCCAATCCTCTCAGAGCGGAGGCCTGTGTATGTACCAGCTGTGGATACATTATAGGCTTTAGAATAAAATTACAAACCTCAAAGCTCCATTAAACAGACTCCCCAAAAACAGTCCAAGCATTCCAGGCAGAAAACTGAATTGATCTTGTACGTAGAACGGCAACACCTCATCAGGGGCTGCAATCTTGCCCGATTCCAGGGGATCGCAGTACTGGTACATTGCATAGAGGGTCATGCCGACAACCCAAGAGAGGCTGAAGAGAACAGCTACTGCTGGAACGTTGGCTAGCAAGGTCCTCCTGACCCTGGCTTCACTGGACATGGAGCAGTAGCGTTGAACGAAGGTCTGCTGGCAACCGTAGATGGAGACGGACATAAAGAGTTGGCCGATGATTGCTGATAGTGTGTCGACGCGTACGGTTGGATCTCCGGATAATCTAGAAATAGAAAATGTTTTGTTAAAACTTTCTTTAAAGAACCACGACCATTTTATCTATCCCTTGACTATAATATACCAGTATATGACCAAAAGCATTGCACTTATTGCTATGCGTGTGAGTTTATAATTTCAATAATTAGCAAGTCTTCAAAATCTAATAATTTTCGTGTGGGAAAGAGACAGAGCTATACAGGTCGTCTAACGCCATGTCTTTCCCACACTGAAATTACTCCAGGTAAGCCACCAGAGCGCATAGACAAGTGGCAAGCGCTTTCGAAGAAAATCGATTCCTGCATCGGCTACAACAGGATTGAAAGTTTCGATAGCTTTAAATACAATTCATTTTTAACTTTTCATTATGGTTATTGCTGATAGACTGTCAGTTTGTGTTCCTTTGGCCTCAAGGAAGTCAGTGAATTTACGATGATGTGATGTCTTTCGAATATTTACGTCGCAGTATCACAAGGAGAATGTATACTTACTGGAAGAATTTCATCCTGCCGCCTTCGATATTATCGTTGACTACTTTTTGTGGGCCTCCCGCCATGACCGTCGCTTGAATGATGAAGGCGCCGCTGATCATTATCATTGTTAAAGTTTGGATTACGTCAGCTCTGAAAAAGATAACAGATTCATATTTAGTTTTTTTTTTCTTTTTAAAGCTTCTTTCTTCTGTTTATTTTGTATCTATGGTTCGTTTTTAATCGATTTAAAAAAGTGTTGGGTCTTTTAATTCTTTAGAAATTGTTTAGAACCTTCTTTTCATTTTGTTGAGAATAAGGCGTAAGTTTAAGTAAGTGTGTGTACTTGTTTTATTTTATTTATATTATACCTACCAGACAGTGTTACTAGAAAAACTAACTTTATATCGCATTTAATCCTGAACTGTTTTATATATTGAGGTTTCTGTACGATAGTTGACAGAATAAATTAGATTTACACACCGACCACATCAGCCGCGAGCGACGATGTCCGCCATACGCATACCTACATATTTATTTAGTAAAAAAATTCCTGGTATTAAACCATTAATAAAGATCAAGTTTGCATCATTCTTCCTCTTCGTCATTGTCCACGTGAAGCTCAGTACCAGCGTCTACATTATGCCACCAATACCGCAGTACTTGAATTAAAAATACTATGCAACCGGCATTTTCTAGAACTAAAAATCGAAGACACGTGTGCTTTCCCACCACCTTCACTGGGTCTGTGTGGTGGATTATGGCACAATCCCTCTCACGGAGATAGAGGCGTGTTTCCCAGCAGTGGGAACGTGGCAACCTGACTTACCGCATGTTTTATCATCATCTTCCTGCGCTTGCCCCATGTTACTCAGGGTCGGTGCAACACGTTTTTTTCTTCCATTCTCCTCTGCCAACCGTCACACTACCATTTACTCTTTTTTCTTTCATATCATTCCTGACACAATCCATCCATCGTTTCCTTGCTCTTCCATTCCCTCTCCATCCATCAACATTTATATTCACCCATATGTTAATGCTACTCAAAACTTTTTTTTCAAGTGACGTGATTTCTATATCCATAACAAAATCAACAACAAAATTTACCTGATAGCAGCAGCCAACCCTCCAAGCAGATTAAACACTATCCCCACAATAGTCAACGCCGCAGCTGACGCCCAATGAGGCAGGTTCAGCACAGCGTGAAGAGCTACTGTCGGCGTGTAAACTGTTACTGACAAGTTTAGCACTTGACGTAAGAGGAAGGTAGCGGCGGCCATGCGGCGTACGCACCTGGAGCCGAAGCGCATCTGGAAATAAAAGTAAGAGATATTAAGAACCGTCTCGTTGGTCTAGCAGTCGTAATTGTGACTGCTTCTTCTTCATTCTTAGTAGCAGCCACACAGTTTGGACTTGTGCTCGGTTGATGGCAATAGGCTCGCCTATTTTTATTTATTTATTTCCATTTATTTCGGACAGAATCCATATAAGTGTTAGTAACAAACAAATTCTTTAAATCTATGTTAGTAGGTACAATACGAACATTTAATTATTTTTTCTTTTATAATTACAATTTTCTCGTAACTATTGCCACCCAGTGTGCCTGTATGGGACAGTCGTATCGCTATTGCTTGGGACTTAAACATAACTGGCGAAATGTGGGTTTACTATTAGGTACACCTCTGCCTCACCCTTCTGGAATTACAGTCGTGATGTTATGAACATTTTGTTCGATTATATTCGTGTGCTCGAAGAGTCTATAGAGAAACGATTGTATAACAGCCTAAGTTTTCAAACGGACGAGACCGTATGTATAATGCCTTGTTGGGGGAAATTACATTTACACGAACAGATCAGCATTTTCGTGTATCTCTTTCCCTTTCTGTCACTTATAATTGCAACTCACTAAAGTGAGAGGTTCAATCGCATGATAGGGTACTCCAATGTGGATGAATGCGGATGCTTGCTACTATTTTTTTTTGCACTCAGTAACTGCTTGCCATTTACGCATTACATTTTGCTTTACAATTGATCCAATGATCTAATACAACTTCGGACTAACCTGTAAATACTCATACACTGAGTTAGTGTGCAGCCTATAGTAGACCGGCACGAAGATCCAGCAGACCAGCGGGAAGGCGATGATGATGCCGTACAGCGTCTCCCACATCGCGGACCCATAGTACACCAGCTCCGATGGGAAGCCTGAAATAGAAGAAAGAATATATATAAGTAACTATACAACAAAATAAAATTATAATGTCTGTTTGTAATTTGAAAATAACTGCTTTTTACAGAATGCATAATTATGAAAGCATATACGGTACTTATAACAAAAATTCTCATTTTTATCTGTCTGTTTGTTCCGGCAAAACGGCTGAACCGATTATGACAAAAAAATACTGGCATATAGCTGTTGTTACAAGGAGTATCTTAAGCTTTTATTTTAGAAAAATAATTAAGGTTGTGTGCAAAAAAATTAAAACCTTTGAAACCGTTCAAACAAAATTCGATTTAAATAAGGAAGGCATATTTTTATAATAATTTCACGCGGACGATAAATCAGTTAGTTAGTTAATTAATCAGTCGGTCCTCGTAAAATACTGATGCTCAGCTGATGCCCGGCTGATGCCCGGCTAGAGTGAGAGCAGACACTTACATAAAGGGTGTAACAAGACCCTTAACGAAACCGAAAAGCACTTGTTCTCCCCGTCATTGCGATATTTTTTTTGGTGTAGACTATACCTTGGGGAACCTTCTAGTTATGGAGGTATGGGGAGTCAAAGTTCCAACTTTATCACGAGTTTTTTTTTTAAGTACTTGTTTTTAATGTAAGGTTTTTACTTTAAACACCTCGACCCCCGTACTATTCAATCCATCCATCAGTTACATTGAGTCCTACCGTAAAATGAAATTTTTCACCCCAAAAAAAAAGTCGTTTCCCAGCAATAATTCTGTGGTGTCAAGGTAAAAGGGGATGAGTCAGAAATTTTCAAAAATGAGTTGTTTACACAGTTGGATAAAATATATTACTAAGTTTTACGGTAAAAAGGAGATGAGTCAATACAATGTATTTTTATTTCGTGAATCTCAAATAACAAATAGAGTCTAGTCTTAAACAGCAAAACCTAAAAAGTAAAAATGAGTTATGTGTAGTCATCTTTTTATTACATACGTAATTATTTACTTATAAAATTAAGCATAGTGAGATAAGTCGACTCGTGCCTAAATTCGTATTCGTCGTTCCGCGTTAGTTGCATTTCGCGCGCGAAATTGACGTGTTTTGACCTGTGTAAAAAACCCAAAATTTTGGTTTACGTATGTATTTGAGTGTTGAAACTCATAGAAATGAATAAGATTAACAAGATAATGCCACTGGCTCTAAATGAAATACAAATGAAAATAAAAAAGAAATCTGTAAGAGTAACAGGGATAACAAACCCTGATAAACGTGGATCACATGCACCTTCTAATAAGATAGGGGATGATACAGTACAGGCAATTAAGGATCACATTAATTCTTATTAATTATACGAAATGACTCTACACTCGAGGTTGTAGACGATTATGTCTACCTGGGACAAACGATTCAGTTAGGAGACTAACTGGATCGACTGTGACTGTAACTTCGAGAAAGAGGTCAATCATCGAATCCGACTCGGCTGGGCAGCGTTCGGGAAGTTGCGTGGTATCTTCCCGTCTAACTTACCGCAGTGTCTCAAGACGAAAGTCTATGACCAGTGTGTGTTGCCAGTGATTACATACGGGACCGAAACGTGGTCGCTAACAGTGGGCCTTATCAGAAGGCTTAAAGTTACCCAAAGGGCAATGGAGAGGCCTATGCTCGGATTTTCCTTGCGTGATCAAATCAGAAATGAGGACATTCGCAAGAGAACTAAGGTTACCGACGGAGTCCGAAGAATAGCCAAACTTAAGTGGCAGTGAGCAGGGCACATTGCTCGCAGAACGGATGGCCGATGGGGCCGAAAAGTTCTGGAGTGGCGACCGCAAACCGGAAGACGCTGCGTTGGAAGACCTCCCACTAGGTGGACCGATGACCTGGTGAAGCTAGCAGGGATCCACTGGATGCGAATCGCACGGGACCGGTCAATGCGGCGACACATGGGGGAGCCTTATGTTCAGCAGTGGACGTCTTTCGGCTGAAATGATGATGATGATGATTATACGAATCGCATTATAGCTGAAGTCATACAAACAAACGCTATTTACCGGCAAGGCTGTCACTAACAATAATGTACCAAACATACAAAGATAAAGTCAGCAATCCCGTATCATATACCTATTTTGGAAAAGTTTTTCGTACCATGCGTCTATCTTTTAAGAAACCTTCTTTGGACACCTGCAATACATGTGACGCATACAAAATGAAAATTAAATTGGCTTTGCCGCCAGATTCATAAATTTTAAAGAAGGAACTTGAAGTCCACCAATCAGATGCTGATTCAGGTTGTTCTATTAAAAAAATGGACAAAGAAAAGTCGAACGATGAGAAAAGAGTTTATTGTTTTGACCTCCAGCAATGTCTTCCAACCCCTTTTTTAAAGACAAATATCGTTTTTTACAAACGGCTGACGGCAAACGGCAAAAAAAGCATTTGCTACATGTGGAGCGAAGCTGACGGAGGACGTGGAGCTTATCAAATAGCAAAATAGCCACGTTGCTGCTATGTTTTTATGCATAAGCAAAATTAAACCAGGTTTGTTAATAAATCACAAATTTTTAGTTCCCGGGCATACGCACATGGAGTGTTATGAATCCCGAAAAATGTTATGAATGTCAGTGCTTATAAACCAGGAAAAAAACGAGATCTTCTTGGTATTATTCATTTAATTGATAGTAGATGCCATGACTTCTATAACAAATTAGAAACTAATACAAACACGCGAGATATATCCCGATATCGAGGAGTTCATCGAAGCTTAAGGTTACAGTATGATTGGTATTTTGCATACATGCTACTTTAATTTCATTTATTTTTTATTTTTATAAAAAGCGTTCATGCATGAAGAGGTTAATGAATGATGAAGCAAAAAGCTTTGCTTGGAATGATGCAATTGACGTGCTATAGTCTCTGCCTACCTCAGTGGGAGTCAGGTGTCATGATTTATGTATATATAATTAAAAACTGTCAATATTAAATACTTAAATAAATAACACATAAAGAGACGAGTCAATAAAAGGATTTTTTTTTTTTTTTCTTGTTATGGAAAAAGGAGTTATGTCAATTATTTTAATAATTAATAATAAAAAAAAAATTTTGGGTACATATAAAAGACGACTAAATTGTTAAATGAAAATTAAAACAATTTTGTATTAAGTATTTTTATATATTTTTGGTTAAACTGCATTTATCTTACAAACCAAACAAGCGTTTTCTTTATTAGCCCCTGGTGAAAAGTAGTGTTTTTAGACTCATCCCCCTTTACCTTGACACCACAGAATTTTTGCGTAAAGTTATTTAGTTTGTTGTTGGTTGACGGCTTCGTAAAGGGTCCTGTTACACCCTGTATAGTGGAAAAAAGTTAGACACATTAGTGTGTGGCTGTGTGTGACTCTAGTACAGACGCGCACATCACGCTAATACAATAAATCATTTTTACATAGAAAAATTTCATAAACCCGTGACAAAATGTATGGAGCTTCTGATTTTCGCGATTTCGTGGTTTTATATAAACCATCTGAAGTTTTCGAAAGTAATATTTTACACAGTAGGAATATATGAAGTATTAGGTACCTAGTGTATTTTAAATACTTACGTGTCATATAGTCGTGCCAGAGAACCTAGACCATTATTGCGTCGACATGTACGTCAAAATCGAAACAGAGCGCCTCACTTTCATTAGATTGAACCAAGCTAAATTGCGTTCGGAAGAGTATATTCATTTACGCGATGCAATTAGCACCGAAGAAGATGCATCTAATGTTGGTCGATTGACTATTTTACCGGCGACATATATAGGTAGCCCGCGTCATATGCATGAATATGCGCAAGATGCAACGAAATATTTTCGTCATTAAAATTCGGACAGTAAAATTCCTTGTAGTGCACAAAAGCCCTTCTTGTTGGTTTCAACTGACGCTACCCGTGCAGAACTGTCATTGTATATCAAAATTCGTAACTATGAACTGTCAACAGAGATTCGCAACAGCTCTGTAGTTCACGTTTCTATGTATTATGCGTCATCGACCTACCTAACTACATTGTAAAATAAAATATATACACTACTATTTTTTAATTAGTACAAAAAAAATGGAGCTCTTTCCGTACCCGTTACTGATCATATTTGTGTAATAAAAAGTCAAAAAAACGAAATCCCTAAATTGTCCACGAAAATTTGTCTTATCTGGTAAAATCATAATTGAATCAATCATTCATAACAATTACCACTAGAAAATACTACGCGCAGTGCTTTTCCATTCCTGTCGCCGTTCATAGGTCCCGGCAAACTATATTTCCATAAATTGAGTGACATTTTTGGGATATAAACAAACGCTTATAACTTTGCTGTTTATGAATATTATTTATTGAGTCTTTACATATATAATAACAAGACCTTCTCTAATAAGCCCTTTAAGTATTCGTACTAATTAAAAAATAGTGGTGTATACGTAACCATTTTGTATTCCAGTGATACGCTCTTAATCGTTAGTTACTTTGGTCGTACTTTATAAATCTTGAAAGTGTTTTTTCTATTATAAATCTTGAAAGTGTTGTTTCAATTATAAATCTTGAAAGTCTCTTTTCAATTATAAATCTTGAAAGTGTTTTTTTCAATTTTCATTTAGATGTCCCACTACGTTTAATAGCCTTCCATTTATTTGGGTCCATGTTCAATGTTTCAAAATGCAATGAATAACCTACAAAGCGATTACAAATACAAAATAGAGCAAACTTACATTAGAGTCATTGTCAGACATTTGTACGAGTTTTAAGTCTATAATAAGTTATATTATCGTTAAATCGCAAACAAAACGTTATACAACATTATTTTTAGTATATGCGAAACCGGGATAAGAATAAGATGTTCAGAATAAGTAACTAAATCGATTTAAATATTTTTTGTTGGACACCGAGCGACACTTAGTACCTATCACAATCATTTAGGTACCTACTGCCAAATTATTATTATCAATGAGCTCAAGACGACGCTGGAGGCGCGCGCGCGGCTTTGCGACGTGGTTGTCCGCTCAACAACTTGGTCAAAGTTGTTGAGCGGACAACCAGGTAACAGAACAACTTTGTGAATCTTCATGGTACAGTTTTGAAATTTTGTACATAGATTCTTTACATAAAAATACTAGACACGTGTTTCAGGTTTCGCATATACTAAAACTAATGTTGTAAATGTACGTGTTTCGCATTAAACAACTAAAAAACGAATATGTTTTTTTATGTAAAAGTTTAAGAGTAATATTTAAACATATTCGTTACATAAATTTTACGTAATTGTTTTACGAACGACGACATTGTCTGTCAAAAACCACTTATACGACTAACGTGTGACGTTTATACGACTAAAGTGTTGTCGTAAACGTCGTATAATTTAGTTGCGAACATGTTAATTCGACGAATGCAACCTGACTTAATAGCCACACGACTAAAATGTAGTATTATCGTCACATTACAACAAAATCGTCGTAAACGTGTTTCAAGTTAAACTACTATAAAACCAATCATATTTGTCTTGTAAATGTTATATAATGGTTTTACAAGCGATGTCGAGTAGACGTTGTGGCCGAAACCATTTAATAACGTCAGATAATTTAGTTGTGTAGGCGCTTATTCGACGTCTACAATATGACTTATTAGTCACACGACTAAACTGACTGAAGTAGTTAGCTCAGTACCACTATAAAACTGTTATATAACTAAAAGTCGTATAGATTTCGGACTATATGACTTTTATGCTTGTTGTGTGTTGGCCTTTTGCTGAGTTGTAGAGGTCAGTTATGTAGTTGCCCCATGTAAAGTGCAGTTATTCAGCAGCACCATCCTGGTCGAAGACTGGAAGCCCTCCCCAATATAGTTGGGAAAAGGCTAGGTAGTTGATGAGTATTATCCTGGCCTTAAAAGTGCAAACAGTCCTTATCAGACACTTTCCGACGGTATTCAATAGGTATCGTTTTATTTGGTGGTTTATTGAATGTTGAATTGATAAGGCTTTTGAACTTTTTTAAAGTCCTTTTAATTTAATTTTACATACGTTCCAATTATTCTAAGACAAAACAAACGACCAGTGGCCCACATTAGCCCTGGATCGTAGCAAGTGGAAGTCATGGGGAGAGGCCTTTGCCCAGCAGTAGGATGACGCAGGCTAACAGTATCAGTATTAGTAATTCTAATTCGCTTTTCACTGCATTCATAAAGCAATTACACGTGAAAATCATCTCTGGTCAATCTCTCCAGATTCCTAGTTTTTACAGAAAACTGGAGTCTGTCTTCTGCCCCTACTTTATATGGAAAGCTAATTATAATCAATCACTCAGATCATTATTAACAAGCAAAAATTTTAGACTTACGAAAACTATATGTAGTCATTTTTATTCAATGTTTTCTTCGGAAATCTCAGCAGGTACAGTCGCAAGCACATCAAGTTACCACAAATTGTCAAATTTCTCCAAATGATAATAAACCATAGGGTTGATGGTTAAGTTCAAAATCGAATGAGAAATTTGACAGTTTGTAATAGCGACTGTACCTAGTATCAGAAAAACTGTTCGAGAAATTTCATTTATTTTGAAATATGACTCAACAACCATTCCGTAGAAAGGCGTATTCTCCCAGAAAAATATTTTTAGAAGTGTACCTACATAATTAGTAATTTTGGCATAAATTCAAAAATAAATGTTAAGTCAATGTCAAGTAATGTACCTTTTGTATATAGATGCCAAATAAAACAGACTGTAATTGAAATTTAAATGGCGTATACGTTTGAGGGTACTCCCAGAATGAATCATGTTATTTAAATACTAGTCCTAGTTTATAACGTTCGTCATTTTTCACACCAAGGACTCATGAGCATCGATTTTGACGCTGTTCTATTGCGCTGTTTTTTTTTAAATTAACGATAAGAATTCAAAGGTTTTTTCAAGCTGTCTTGTAACAAAATCCTTTAATCTTCCAGCCATTATGTTACATGGTTTTCAGTATCAAAAACCGGTTACAGTGTAAATTCAGTTTTGTTTTAATTGTGACATCTGTATAGTGACGAAAATTAATTGAAGTGAGACAGTTTTGAAAACGTTAGAGGTCCTAGCATAAACGCGCGGTTTGAACTGTAACGTGAAAACGTCGACTTTTGAATCGTAAATACAATTATCCTATAGCATCATCTGCCTAGCCTTTTCCCAACTATGTTTGGGTCGGCTTCCAGTCTAACTGGATGCAGCTGAATACCAGTATTTTACATGGAGCGACTGCATTTCTGACCTCCACAACGCAGTTGGTACTGGGTAATACGATACCCCTTTTGTATTTAGTAGTATTTATTAGTATCTCATCTATTTTTTTTATTTTGTGTTTTTTCCTGTCTGAGTCTAATAAATACTTTTTCTTTCTTTCTTTCTTTCCTTGGTAAGACTATTTGTCAGACTAATTGAGCCACTGACTACTTGTATGTAACGGCTGTCAAATATCTACAAATGACAGCCGGGAACAACGGCTTATCGTGCTTTCCGAGGCACGGAGGAAACTCGGTATGTAATGGGTGGTCACCCATCCACAGACCAACCTAGGCAGGCACGGCTTAACCTTAAGATCGACCGAACGGCTGCTATTTTTCGATACATTTTATACTTTGATATGATACAAGTACCCCGAAATAAGAGGAAAAAAAGGATAAACACATTTTACTTTTCACGAGAAGGTTTTGGGCTTTTTAGCCACGAGCTTATGCTATAGCATTTTAGTTATTTTTTTGCAAGAAGCACAATTAGTATAATCCATAGATATGAACAAAATTTTTAAAATTATGAAAATATTATTTGTGAAACGGGTACTTTTAATTTTAAAATCAAAGTCTTTGCACCGCGCGCTCATGATAGGTCTAAATATTCTCAAATTTATAAATTACAGTATTTGACCATAAGGATGAGGCCATAGATATAATAAACAAGTTACAAGTTATAATAAACAACTGTTTTTTTTATGTCTATGGCTGAGGCCAAACGAGCGCAATAATTTGAGGTGTGAGTCGCGTAAAATGAGTCGCGGAATTTACGCTGCAATCGGTTATAATGAATAAACGTCATTGCTTTAATGATAAACTATTTGGTGACCGGAAAATTGTAAGAAACATAAGAAAATTTGAATTTCGAGTACCATACTGGCACTTCCACTTTAATTCGACCACAATATACGAATGCGTACTTTTTTAAACTCCCCTCAAAGTCAAAGTCAAAACATTCCATTCAACACAAATCGTTTATCGTTTAAGAGCGTTCATCCAAAAAGTTGACAACTTCGCAAATAGCTGTCAAATTTTTACCTGATTTATTTTATTTGGCAATATTATTATATGGAAATAAGAAATATGGTTAACTAGTGAACTAGAACATTAATAATGAATGGCAATTAAAACACAAAATTTGATGTTGTAACCGTTTTAGGTGTAAAAAAGGCATTTGAAAGTTTTCAAATACTTATTTTACATCTAAAACTAAATATTATCAATATCAATACTTTAGTTCACTAGTTAGCCATATTTCTTATTTACATACAGTAATATTGGCAAATTAATCAAAACAGCGAAATATTTGACAGCTATTTGCGACGTTGCCTGCTTTCTGTACAAGCGTTCTTAAAGGTTTAAAAGCCCAACAAAGCCAAACACGTGTAAAAAAGATCACAATTTTCACCTTGTAATCAACATAATCACTGATCGTGACATTTACAGTCACTAAAAACAGAATATTTTAACCTAGCGACAACTTCAGGGTATTAAATGACAAATAAAACTAATTTATAGATATCGCACGCACGATTTGCATATAAAAATGTGAATCGTGTTAGTTTCGATAAACAAGTATAAAAAATAACTGTTTTTTTTTAATTTTTATTTCTATGGCCGAGCGTAATTTTTTGAGCTCTGAGTCGCGTAAAATGAGTCGCGGAATTTACGCTGGATTCGGTTATAATAAATTATGAGTCTGTTATCGTAAATGGCTTATCGCTGACCATTGCTGGACTTAAATTAGTACCTAGGAAAAGCATAATCAGCTTAGTAAATTGCTAAAACTGCACTCGTTGGTCTAGTAGTCGCCATCGCAACTGCTGAACATGAGGTCCTGGATTCGAATCAATGATCTACAAATCTCAGCCGGGACTTAGGTAGCCGGTCTTCGTGAGGGTGAGGGAGTTCGGTACGTTAGGCATGGTTCACACATCCACGGATCAACCTCGACAAACGTTGCTTAACCTTGAAGATCAACCCGTGCGGGTGTTATTTGAATTAACATTTTTTTATTAATATCCTTGTATGTCTCACTGCTGGGCAAAGGTCTCCTCCATAGAATATAGGGCCAGCTACTCTTATCCTGTGCCACACTAACATTAATACATTCTATTAATTATCTCATATACCTACGCATCAATATGTATTGCGGATACGGTGACAAGGTTGTAAAAACTGTACGAGTAGGTACATTTTTAAATTGTCTAGAATTTGTTCGAAAATGATAGTTTTAATTACTTTGTGTTATATGTAAGTAGTTGTAGGTACATACATTTCCGTAACATAGGTACATACCCACGAATACCTGATAGTTTTGGGGAGGTACCCTTATAAACTTGGTGTATTTTCAGTTAGTAATACATACGTAATAATGGGGTCTCATAAAGGGTGTAAAAAGACCCTTAACGAAGCCGAAAGGCACTTGTTCTCCCCGTCATTGCGATCATTTTTTTGTTCTAGACTATACCTGGGAACCTTCTAGTTACGGAGATATTGGGGAGTCAAAGTTCCAATTGTTTCACAATATTTTTTTAATGTTTTTAATGCAAGATTTTTACTTTAAACACCTCCACGATCCCCTTACTATTCAATCCATCCATCCTACATCCATTCGTCCTACCGTAAAACGTGTATTTCACCCCAAAAAGAAAGTCGTTTCCGAGCAATAATTTTTGCGTAAAATTACTTAGTTTGATGTACACAGTGCTTGGTTGACGACTTCGTGAAGGGTCCGTTTACATCCTGTATAATAGGGTAGTTGACAAAACAATCAATTGACATACTTTTTAAGAGCTGTCAAAACGTGATTCCCCCTTATATTTTGAATGGAAATAGCACGCTATGACGTCACTATTAAATCAACTCAAAGACTCGTACTACTATTGACTACTACTATTGATTTCAAAGCAACTAAAAATCTAATTTTGCAATTAATTGAAAATTAATCGGGTTTTCAGGTCTAAAATGAAGTAATTTTTTAGAGAAGTTGTGTCTTGGAATTATTGTTTAATGGAGTCAACTACCCAATTGATAGGTACCTAAATAAAATCAAGATGGAAGTAAATCATTAAAACTGTACAGTCGGCCGTAAGTCCATGCTACACGTTACGGAGTTTATAGCCGGAGGAGGTTAGCTTATACTGGGATGTTACCCATGTCTTGCGGCCCACTGTACTAAGGTCTAGTAAGTTCAACTCATGACTGAAATAGCTAAATCATGAAAAACTATTTTATTATTTTTATTCCAATCAGCTGAGTTTCATACAGAAAATTTATGATCCCATCAAAAACATAAGCCTCGAATAATGCTGGCTTATGTTTTACAGAAACGGCGTAAGGTGAAGACACAGCGCTGCTGCCGCTTCAAAATGTTTTCATACAAAATGTACGTAAGCGACGTGTTGTGAATAACATTCAAGCGGCGCGGCGCCGCGCCTTCACCTTCCGTCGTTTCTTTATAATTGTAGCCTAACATGTCCAAAACTTCAAGTCTCGCAAAGCAGTTCTACCGTAAAAAGTTGTGAGGTCTGATGTAATTTCTTTAATAAATAGAATGACTTGTCCATCGCACGGCAACATAATCACGAAACAATAATTAACGCCCAATTAAAAAAAGCGGTAGCGGGCCAATGTACATTTTGTTGTGTGTAGATTCTATTCTTTTTTCATACAGAAAATCTATGATAAAATCATCATCAAGAAAACATTTTGTGAACATCGTCCTAAGTACCCACCTATCCATATCTACTTACTCGAATGTCAGTCATTGGAGTCATTTGTTGGCAATCAATGTTTCCAAGTCACGCCGGCAAATACCTGGAATGACAAGGGGCGCCTCTCACGTCACTTTACCGGCAATATTTTAAAATATGATCTCAAAGGAGCTATTTCTGGTAATGTGCCACACTATAAGATTTTAAACTATCATGGTCACTAACATTATTACTTAGACTGGAAACGGGATATTTACCATGTTTACTGTTTCTTTTGAGTTCCCGATATTTCGGCGCTGTTGCAAGCACCATGATCACGGATAAACTGAAGTTATCAAAAGTCTGTCTGTCTGTCTGTCTGTTGTTACTCAAAACAAACAGTAAACATGGTAAATATCCCGTTTCCATCATCATCATCATCATTTCAGCCGAAAGACGTCCACTGCTGGACATAGGCCGCCCCCATGTGTCGCCACATTGACCGGTCCCGTGCGACTCGCATCCAGCGGATCCCTGCAACCTTCACCAGGTCATCGGTCCACCTAGTGGGAGGCCTTCCAACGCAGCGTCTTCCGGTTCGCGGTCGCCACTCCAGAACTTTTCGGCCCCATCGGCCATCCGTTCTGCGAGCAATGTGCCCTGCCCACTGCCACTTCAGTTCACTTCACTCCCGTTTCCAGTCTAAGTAATAATGTGTAATCTTTATATGATTTGTCTCCTAAAACCAAATACTATGGCAATTTTTATCCCACTTCCTTTAGACTTTCATGAGGAATTTCTCAAGTTCCTCCGCTGGTGAGACCAGACTCTTCAGCTATAATCGCTGGCAAATCAAGGCCAATAGGCACAAGGGACGTTTAAAACTGGGATAAGTGCCACACTATTCCCAAACCACTGCAACTCCTGAAAGCTAGAATCAACAGTAGCGTTCACCAGAAAAGCGCCAAGACAATTTAACTGTCTTGGTTCCCGCAACGAAATTAATCAGAAAATAATAGCAGAGGAGTAGGAAAACCATAAATTCCACTTCCGTCCATATCAGCTGGAGTCAGAACAAAACAAGGCCGATAGGCACAAAGGGACGTTTATAACTGGAATAAGCTCATTAAGTTGCCAGTGCCAGTATAAGTATGTGGATAGGTCGGAAATTATAACTTTCGCGGGTCCCATTGAAGAATGAAACATGTGTTGGCTTGCATATCTTAGTTTGTCAGCCAAAATACACAAAACTGAAGATTAAATTTTTTAGATATATAGATAGATCCAATATTCAGTAGGAGTGAGCGTGATAACACTATTCAAATGACATTGTCAACGAAACGGTAGCGTTGATCTGGGGGCCTAAAATGGCCACTTTATCAGAATCATAATAGGATAATAAATTTTATGAATCACGTTAAAAAATTGAAAATGGTTACAGACGCAGTTGATATTATGAATTGTCATCTTGTGATCATTTTACGAATTGTAACGTAATTCATATTGTATACTATTCTGGTTCTGCTAAAGCGTCCATTTTAGACCCCAGCCCCCGTAGCATGACCACCGTTAACAAATTTCTTTGACGGAAGAATCGGCAAAATTACAGATTGTCTCGATACAATGACAGATTTCTTTGCACTATCTGTCATTTTGTCGATTCTTCCGTCAAAGAAATCCTTGTCTACGGTGTTCATGCTACGGGGGCAGTAGTGCGGATCTATCGATTTAAATATTTTCACAAAACGGTGACAGACGGATCCTTTGTAAAAATCACATAGTGCGTGAATAAATTAATCTAGAACTTTCTCCAATACAATGAATACTTGTTAATTTTTATTACCAAACTGTCAACTATGCCTAGTTATTGGTTATATCATTCATAGCAGTGGTTATTTTTAAAGCTAACGTTCCGTGCTACTTGTTTTCAGGTTCAAACATTGATGATTTTTAAAACAGTTTTCTAGTATTGTTTGACGTCCTGTAGTGGGAACTGCTTATAATTCATCACAAGTCATTTATATTAGTTTCATGGGGTGAGGAAGTTTTTTTTTCCGGTTATCGTGGCATGGACATGTGATTCGGAGGAATGAAGAAAATGTCGTGAGGAAAGTTTTGAGTATGATTGTGTATGGCTATAAGAGTAGAGGAAGACCAAAGAAACGATGGATGGACTCTGTGAATCGTGGAATTTCTGAGTGACTTCTTTCAAGCCATATGGATGATATGGCTGGTGAGGTGACTGCTGAGATGACGAGTTGTAGAGAAGTAAGGAAGAAGAAGACATGCTGTGCCGGCCCCAAATCAATTAGAATAAGGGCCGGAGAATGATGATGTTAATGATCCTGATGATACAAGTTTTTTAGGATTTTAACAATTTTATTTGAATTTTACGTTGAAAAATCATCGTCTGTGTTACATTTTGATTACCCGGTATTTCTGTTACCGTCTTTTTTTGTCGAAAATATGCTAGTTAGTTCCTCGTCGTTAGGTATTATTCATGATCGTCTTTTGTTCGTCTTTTGTTTATCTAAATTTATACTCAAAATACTTTACATCAAACGTAGGTTACGTAAAAGATATTTCGAGGTCAGTCGTAAATTGCAATAATTTATTCCAAAATTAGCTTCAAGTAATTAATTTACAGGTATTCATTAAATATTAAAACAAATTCACACGATGCACTGGTCCGCAAAGGAGAAAAATAAAACGATTTATTTACATAATAACCTGACTAGTACGCCGCAGTACTGACATAGAGCTCGGAAACAAGGATTAAAACCTCTAGGTTGATTCTCACCCTATTCGATCGACGGAGAAAATGTTATGAGAAAAATGGAACAATATTTAAAAGAACAATTATTTTGACGCAGTAGAGCAATCGATTGAATTCTTTCTTCTGGAGTTTTGATTAGCATATGCTTTAATTTCCACATAATTATTATCTTTATCAAAAATGCTTATTCATAGCCTGATAATTAATCAATCAATCAATAGTCTTTATTTGTAAACATAGGTTACAACAGTGTGTAATTTTTATACATAATATAGTTTCTCTATTAATATAGTTTCTCTATGTTTTGCCATTTGGCGTACAAATATACATTTAAAGGAGGCTTTTGCCAATTAGGTAAATTAATCTATAGTACTAGTATTATAAAGAGGTAAAAATTTAATTCGTAATATCAATATCAATTTTAATAAAATGCATTAGGTAATGTCAGGTAATGTCAATCTTTAATGAAATACGATAATGTCAATAATAAATGGTTATGATGTCAATAAGTTACTGCTAAGAAAAATGTCTAAATTGATATTGTCCACAGAACTGTGATAGTCGTCATGCTTTATTCTAAGAAAGATGATTATAAAAAGATATCCTATGGCAGAGAAGAAGACACTCTCTATCCCCTTACTAAGAAAGCGTACCTAGGTAAATAATAATTGAATGATGAATATGGAGGACGTCCTTGTTTTCTCAACTAACCTTGACCGATCCAATTAGCACTGTTATGAAGAAGTACGTGAACGAATGATCTGATTATCCGTTGTCTTTACCGGTCACTGCACCGGTTTAATCTTCACTTAGGTTAGATACAAGTACTTAACAAAACGAGAGCCTCCATTCGAATATGGATTTGACTAAATAATTCATAATTCATTTATTTATTGTTTGTCACAGTTGATAATACAGACGTTATAATTAGCATTATTGGATCAGCGTAACGTACTCATGCGGTGTGCAATATTTATACAGGGTGTAAACAGACCCTTCACATAGCCGTCAACCAAGCATTCTGCACATCAAACTAAGTAACTACACGCAAAAGTTATTGCTGGGAATCGACGTTTTAAGGTAGGACTCGATGGAAAGCACTCAAATCATTGTGCTGATGGATGGATTGAATAGTACGGGGGTCGTGGAGGTGTGTAAAGTAAAAATCTTACATTAAAAACATGCAAGTATTAAAAAAAAAAAACTTGTAAATAATTTGGAACTTTGACCCCCAATATCTCCCTAACTAGAAGGGTAACAGGTATGGTCTAGAACAAAAAAATGATAGCAAAGACGGGGAGAACAAGTGCCTTTCGGCTATGTTAAGGGTCTATTTACACCCTTTATATCTGTTAATATTATCGGCCATGTTAAAATTTAATGAATAATAATACAATTACACTCTTACACTAGTTATTGGTTGTTTTCTATTGAATTAGTTGTTTTAGTCCACCTCATTTTACATTCAGTAGTACAGAAATAAAGGTGGAGAATCGCTCATATGACAACTCGCCCTGTGACCTTTTTAAAGGCTATGGTTTAATCATCATAATCATCTACAGCTTGCATTCACCCCTTTTTTGTGCTAATTTCCACGATCCTGTTGCAGTATCATCAGGGTTTTTCCCCAATGGAAACAAAATCGTCTGCCCATCTCTGGACGATCAACATAGATTTTCTCAGGCTTTACACCCTACTCGGTCATACCGTTACCCCAGCGTGCCCCAGCTGTCATCACCGTGACCTACTAGGTGTCCTGTCAAACTCCTGGTTTAAAAGATCAGCTAAATATTTAAGTTTTGGTCAACTTCTAAGGTTTTCTATCATGCCATAGTCAATTTTGACGCTGGTAGTGGGCAGCATTATTTCAAATTAGGCTATAAATTTGAGTTACTGCATACGTAGGTACTTTGCGACTGTTTTTTTTTTTGAGGCAATGCTAACCCAATGTTTAATGACCGAATCACTTATCAATTCATTACATCGCGTTTTTAAGTAACTCTTCTGTGACGATGAAAACTTGGCATTTCCCAAACAACAGGAAAACGTCATAAAAATCAACAAAAAAAACACAATCATTCACTACTTTTTTACACGATTGCGCAAAAAAGGAGTGTTTTATTTTCAGATTTCATGTGTTTGTGAAGTTTGTGTTAGTATGTGTGTCGTTTAATTCGACGGTAACGTAAAAACGTCTGAACTGATTTCGATATACAGGGTGGAAGGGACACCGACGCACAAATCATTCTTAACCCCCCCCCCCTATAGAAATTTAACATTGGTAATTTTTTTTTTAAATGCGTTTCCTACAAAAGTGCAATACCTACACGGTTGGTCGAAATATATGCAAAAGCTGATTTTTTTAAAATTATCGATGATATGATTTCGGGTATGTGATCACCGCGGCTAGCGCGTACATCTTGAAGTCTATGTTGGTCTTATGCTTGTGGCTGAACCGTAGCTTCATCTTCTTGTTTTTTACTGTTCAAAAGTGTAGGTATGTAACTGATTTATCTATGCTTTCATACTTAATATTATAAATGCGAAAGTAAGTTCGTTTGTTACCTTTTCACGCCTAAACCACTGAACCGATCATCCAGAAAATTTGCATATACGTTGTCAGGTGTACAGAAACAGACACAGGGTACCTTTCATCCCGAAAAAAAGTAATGTTCTCGAGGAGAACAACAATAACGTTCGTATAATTATAGATGGCGCCACGAGTCTTTCGAATCATGATTGAATTATATTATTACAAGCGGTGTACAACCCAAATTCGAGATTCCGTTTTGTCATCGAATACTTACAAAATTTGAGTCGCCTCCTCGCAACTGACTCATGAGTAAACTGTAAGCGCCTTCTCTAGGTGTTTGCGCCAAGAGTGGTTACTACCAATAACGTCGATTGTTCCTTCTCCGCCGGAGATAGTACCAATACAACACGACAACGTCCATCCTGCTAGAGTAGCGGTATACTGCGTATTTGCTTGTATCCAGTGATGACGGAAACGATTCCTATGTGTGAACAAAGCATAATTTTTTGTCGTATCCGTTAAAACGGGTACCGTAAAAATACGGAGACTATGTGTGAACGGGCTCTAACTTGCTAAAAAAATTATAAACATACCAATTTTAAACTCTTTTTAAGTTGAATGATGTCATTAATGTAATAAATATTAAATTACATGACATCTTACTTTTGTAAGACTTTTTGCATTATTTTTTGTTTAATTTTAACTTCGTTAACGAAAATTATGTCTGACAGTCTGTAAACTAATTAAGAAAAGGTTTGTTTACTGTTTGTCTTCGTAAGTAATGAGCAAATGTTAAGAAGATAATGTTGATAACACAATATTAGACAGTTGACATGACATACTGACCGTGAGGACTGATTTTGATAACCGTTGTAGACCTAGTTCCGATTTTAGTGGTTCTTACGTTGGGAACCGATTACTTTCCCGATTTTTTTTTTGGTCGAATTTCCTTTTACCGAAATTATTGACCGACGTTTTTTTTGCTATATGCATTATTTGACATATTTTTAGATCCTCGAAGTATCATGTGTTATAGGTATTAGCATCCTTGTTTGCGTGCTTCTTACTGGGACCACTTAAAACCACTTTTGTTCATAATCAACTGTTTTATTAAGTGCCATTACATTTAAATATTTTATTTTTATTTAAAAAAAAAACGTTGCCCCACACTAGGAATTGTTCCTGTATCGTGGGTGCGTTTACAAACATTTAAACTCACATACACAAACAGCCAGACCCGGAACAACTACCTGTAGATCATACTAATATTTGTTCCGAGCGGGGATCGAACCCGCGACACGTAGCGCAGCAGCCAATCGCTCAGCCACTGCACCATCCGTCAAAACAATAAATAGAAACATAATACTTCGAACAAATGTTATTTCGGCTTAGTGTAACTTCGGTAAAAAGTTATTCGACAAAATGAAACGTCGGAGTAACGAAAAAAAACGAATAAAAAAAGGTCAACTGATATAGTGGCAGACGTGACATTGATGAAGTAAAAAAAAACGAAGCGATAATAGTTGAAAAGTTTTCGGTGAAATGAAATTCGGTCAAATATTTTTCGAACTTATGATAGGTAACCTCTTAATTTGTCACGCTGTTATCTTTTCGTAATTAATCTGTTAACATTTGGTATTGAACCTTATTTCACCTCTTCAATATCTGCCTAAACCTTCCACAACAATATTGCAGTCCAACTAAATACAAGTCAATACCAGTATTTTATAAGGAAGGAGGAACTGCATATCTAATATCCACAGCTCAGTTTCTGGGAAACACGATTCCTGGGGGCCTAAAATGACCGCTTTAGGAGAATCTTAATAGGATAATAATTATATGAATTTTTTTTTTTTTAGTTAGCCCGTATTGTCCCACTCCTGAGCAAATGCCTCCCCCCATTCCTTCCACTTCTCACAATGGTGTGCTTCTTCTCGCAAATTCGCGAGGAAGCCATCCAAGACGTCCCGCCATCTTCTCTTCGGTCTGCCGCGATTCCGTCTAGCTGTTTCAGGACTCCAGTCTTGCGATATTCGGGCCCACAGACATGGCCTGCCCAGTCCCATTTTAGTGTCGCAGCTTTATAAGCTAAAGAATGAATAAAGTTAAAATTCTTAAAATGGTCACAAACGCAGTTATAAATTGTGTATATTATGAATTTGTGACCATTTTACGAATTGTAACGTAATTCATATTATTACCCTATTAATTATTTATATATATTGGTATATATAGATTGGGTACCAAGGGAAGGACAAAGAAGTAGAGGTAGACCGAAGAAACGATGGGAGGACATATTTAAGGAACGATGTGGACCAGACTGGTGAAGACAGACTAGGGACAGAGACAACTGGAGGAAGCTGGTCGCCTCTTTGGCGTAGGCCGGGAAGCGACTTCCACTAACTAAAATTATTATTTTTTATTCAATAATGTTATTAATTTAAAACTTAAATTCAAATTTACTATTATATATTTATTAATTGGAATTATTTAATAGTTTTATTTTAATCATTGTTAAATTGTGGTAGAATAAAGGCTATTTTTATTTATTAATTTATTTAACACTTCAAGCACTAAGTACAGAGGTGGACTTAATGCCATAGGCATTTGCTACCAGTCAACCTTTGGGTGATGCAGAGACAAACAGTGGACAACAGTGGTGGTATTATGATTCTGCTAAAGCCTTAACTTTTCACAACAATATTGGGTCGGCTCAAACTCAAACTCAAAAGTATTTATTTCAATTAGACCATCACAGGCACTTTTAAATGTCAGTAAAACAAAGAAGGCGAAGCTACATTCCCAGACACAAGGCATAATAACTTGGGAAAGTATTGTAGTCGCCCATTCCAAAGCGTAGATCTCTATGGAGAAGAATGGGCAAGAAACTCCAGTGACACTCTTTACAATCAAAATATTTTTACAAGATCTTGGTTACATCATTCATGTTGAGATAATCATCGTTCTCACGTGATTCGGAGGAGACTCGTTTGTCGCTCTAACTCATATTTTTCCACCTTGTATTAAAAAAATCGGATTTGGTTCAAGTTTCTTTACCGGGAGCCTCACGAAACAAACATAGGTACATTTAGAAACTATACTGCAGACATATACCTAACGAAACCTATGGTCTACAGCAGACTTACGTATATTTACAGAAACCATGACTATATTTATATATGATTATTATAGTTCTTCTACAATTACAGTAACATTATAGTATAAAGCTTGTCATTACAATTTTAGAGTTCTGTAGGAAATTACAAATACGGAAAACTCATAATTTCTGTCTATTCATGATTTTTCTGTCTAAACTGTTGAAAAGAGTAACCATGGAGTTTCTTGCCGGTTCTTCTCCATAGGAAACGACCAACCCGAACCGTGCACCTTTTTTTCGACGTTTTATAAGTGCCCATCTAGGCCTACCTATGTGAAATAAAATATTTTGATTTTGATTTTGAAACATTTAATTTGAAGTAAAACTATCTTTAAAGAAAGAAACGAGAAAGTATTTTGCTACCTTTTAATTTCAGAAATCGGTTCTTACTACTAGACCACGTTGAAAACTTTTTTGAACCTGTAGTCGTTAAATGAGTCAATGATAGCAAAATTATTCATTTATATGTAAAGGGTGACTAGTAATTAGTGACCGATACTTAAACACGTGATTGTACTCATGATAACAAACAACTTTCCCTAAGAAACATTTTTTTTACCAAAAGAACTAAGGCCAAACTTCTTTGTCTTCAATGAGTAGTCCTTGATTTTGTAATATGTTTTTTTAATAAGGACACGTAACCTAAATCGTTTTGTTTCCCAAGAAATGTCGGGAAAATTGCCTACGGAACGCTTTTCACACTTGCCCCGTTTTTTGTTGTTTTTAATACATACATAGGTACATAAGTATATATGTGTTTCACAGTCCAGTGTCCACAGTAATAGTACCTATACGCTTTAATATGACGGCATTATTTTAATAATGTCGATTATTTATTTATTTGATGTTATTGTTCGTTGAGTGACGTTTGCGTGTAATGTGTTTATTCTAAAAGAGTCATTAATCATTATGTTTGTGAAAGAAAGGTATAATATAATTTTTCTCTTGTCTTGTTGTGTTTTTTTCTTGTCTTGTCTTGTATAACAATACTACAATAGCTGTTTTTTTTCCCAGCTATACTGAGGTCGTACAGCTGAACTTTACAGCAAAATTTCACATGGTCCGACTGCCTTTTTTTTTATTGGGAAAATCCTCATGGATACCCTCCGTCTGGGGCGAGCGGAGGGTTATGTGGGACTCCAACCGACTAAAAACCCACTGATCCTACCAGACTACCATGTGTCGGGGGCCCGGGAGATACAAGTACATTCGCGCGCACCTCCGACTGGTATCAGCCTGCCATTCGCGGCGTGCCCCATCACCAAGTGCGGCATAACCAGTGACCGCGATATTCATCCTACGTATTGTTCGGTTCTTAGATAGAGGTTTCAAAATTGAATGTAATTTTCTTTTAAAATCTTTTTACACTTGACACGTACTGGAAGTCAGATAGACAGTCGCTCCATATAAAATACTGGTATTCAGCTGCATCCGGTAAGACTGAAAACCGACCCCAACATAATTGGGAAAATTCTAGGCAGAAGATGATGATTTGCCACGTTTTTTTTTAGGAATAAAGAAACTGTAATATAAAAGTGATTCAACAGACCAAAGTACAATAATACGATTATTTTTTTTACTTTTGCCTACAACAATAAATCAATACTGATATAAGATTTTAAACTATCATGGTCACTAACATTATTACTACAGGAAACGGGATATTTACCATGTTAAAAAAAAAAAAAAAAAAAAAACAACAAACAAATCAATACTGACTTGGAAAAATTCAACCACAACAATTGAAGGGTTAGGTTCATTCAACTTAACCCTCTGCCTAGTCAATGTGTCACTTAATGTGTCTGTGCCTGTAACCTACTTTAAATCGCTAACTGTTAATATTAATGAAAACCCTAATGATGATGAATGAATGTGTTTCGCGTTGATTTTAGATGACGTTTACATATTTTTAGTGAAAACTGATAAAAATATTTTTTGCACCTATTAGTTAATTAAATAAGAATTTAGTGACTGATAGTCTTGATGAATGGCATTTTTTTCTGTTTGATTATTAAAAGCATGTCCTATAAAAATATTGTAAGATTTTTTTTACAAATAATTTGTTATCGGAATGAATTGCTTACTCTACGGAGGGCGCAAGCCTTCTGGCACACCTTGATAAGGCATTTGCTGTGGATTACGCGAAGCTAATATGACTACAGTCAGTTAGTAATCGAATCAATTGTAACACAATAGAAGCTGACATAATACTCTGACAGCCACTCGGGTCGATCTTCAGGTTAAGCCGCGCTTTCCTAGGTTGGTCCATGGATGGGCAATTGATTACATACCGTGTCTCCTCCGTGCTTCAGAAAGCGCATAAACCGTTGGTTTAGGCTATCATTTGTAGATTCTTTGACAGCCGTTACAGGTAGTTAGTGGCCCGACAACCAGCCTTACCAAATGGTATCATATAACTCAGTACTAACTGGGTTGTGGAGGTCAGATAGGCAGTCGCTCCATGTAAAATACTGGTATTTAGTTATATCCGGTTAGACTGGAAGCCAAAACAGAACAAAATGATTATTCAATCATCATCTGCGAAAAGGCTAGGCAGATAATGAGTAATTATTTTGTTATCAGAATCAGAATTGCGGGGGGGGTTAAGTTATCAATAGAAAACTTACTAATACCTCCGGATCACGAGAACGGTATTAGTTACAACATGTCTAACTGTGGTACTTATGTTATTTTAATATTAATCATTTATTTCCTTAGTTAAACAGTTAATTATACGATCGATAGTGGCGCGTGGCCGATAGTTTAAAATACATTAAAGCCTTCAATGATTGATATACATTGTGTTCGGCTTCCGGTTACTGATACTTTAATTATATAATCATTTTTATCGACAAATACACGTTTATAAATACTCCTAACAACATCCATCCGGCAACCATCTTGTTTTTTTAATCGTTTAATCGAGGGTATGTTCAATGAAATGCTGATATAGTTGAATCTAAGGAACCTAGAGGCTTGCAAATAATCTTATCGCAAAGGTAAACGCTGAGGCTATCGAATTAGTGAATATTTTATTCTAAATAATATGAAAAAAGCAGCTAAAAAATAAGAAAATACGAAATTTTAATCAACATTAATCATTATTTTTTTACATTTTCTACTGTAGTGCAAAATTAACCCAGGAATGTTGCGGGTGTTTTTATGTTTAATTAGAAGTATTTGAGTTAACCTAGAAAACTATATCAAAATATTGACTCAAAACCAATTATTTTAAGAGTTACAGCCATTTGAACATAGTTCAGTCCCAGCGCCTAGTGTCCAACCACCAAAGGTCACTTGTGCCCGTTTTAAGGGTTCCGTACCCGAAGGGTAACCAACGAGGCCCTTTTACTAACCCTCCGCTGTCCATCTATCCTTCCGTCCGTCTGTCAGTCAGTCTTAAAAGGTAGGCAGTTGAAATTTTCACAGAATGTGTATTTCTGTTGACACTATAAAAAAAATATAAATTAAAAATTGAAGGGGCCTGGTATGGAACGCTTCATGCGCGTGTCCGATTCGCACTAGGCCGGTTTTTTTAACTTTCGGTGTACGAGCTATGCAGTACATTGACCTTTGTGTAGTTTGTACGTCATACTCATTATGCATATCGATAAAGTTTAGGTGTGCATTTCTCTAACTTAACTTGTAATCTTAACTATCATTTAGTAGCAATAAATCCATCACTCGTCTACTTATTTACATGCTATAAAATACCTTACAAGTCTACATAACGAATACTCAAGACGACCAATCAAGCTATGCAAAACCAGTATAACCGTATCTCTCATTGTACGGAAAATCCGTAAAAGCGAGGCCATGTTATACTGGAAATTATTACTTAAGAGTCCCTATCAATTTCACGGTCTAAAAACAGAAAATACTACTTTTTTCAGCGCATATTTCTCAATAACCATAATGTATCTGGTATTTTTTTGAATGCACAGTTATATATCAACTATACAACATTATTTTTAGTATATGCGAAACCTGAATATAGTTTGTTCAGAATAAGTAACTGAATCGATTCCAATAATTTTTAAACCATGTTATATTTTTTCCCTAAAATATTTAAAAAAGTTAAAAGTTGGACACCGGGCGACTTTGAGTACCTATCGCACTAATTTGGGTACCTACTATCAAATTATTATTATCAATGAGCTCAAGACGACGCTGGAGGCGCGCGCTGCGTGGTGACAAAGTTTTTGTGCGGACAACTAGGTAACTGAACAAGCTTATAACTTTGAGATTTTTCATGATACAGTTTAAAATTTTTGTACATAGGTTCTTTACATAAAAATACTAGACACGTGTTTCAGGTTTCGCATATACTAAAACTAATGTTGTATATCTAATAAGTGTACGAATTTTAATTTTGATAACCACCCAACATAAATAAGGTAAAATAAAAACCAAACATACGTTTTTACGTAAGAACGAAACACCAGGTTTTTTAATAGATTTTTTGGCTAACTGGTAATGAATTATAATCTGATAAAAATCGTACATACTGAGCATTTAGTATATTCGTAAGTCTACGATTTTTTTATTTAAAAATTAGTTCAATTAGTACTTTAAAAAAAATGAGGTTCACACTGGAAAAACCCAATGAAATAATGCGCAAACCCGTCGTCTACTCGTAAGAATTTCTTGAAAATATCAATAATTTAATATTAAAATATTAAAAAAAGTTAAAAAACAGTAATTAAATTTTATTTTTTATATTATTATATTTTAATATTATAAAATTTAAGGTGTTTATCTATAACCAATGCATTTTTTTAATTTTTTTATACTACTTATTTAATTAAAATAAAATATTTAAATAATGCCTTATAAGCCGATGCGCTATAAATGCAAATTTGATTTGCTTATAATACGGTTACGGACCAAGATTGTTTGCCCCCGCTGCACTGCATGAGACTACGCACACTACGATCTTTCGAACGCTTACACGCACACATTTCTCTGAAATTACCTTAACTAATACTGCGACAAAATTGATAGGGACTCTTAATATGTCACCGTGGGTCAGAATAACATCACTGTTGGGCATCATACCCTAACTTTGCCTACCCTAGCTTTGAACCAAACGTATAAAAATCAACAGCACTTTTTTATTTAGGAGCTACATAATAATAGTGAAAACTGGTAATAGGCCACATGTCTATTCTATGTAGGAGTCATTCAATAACAGCTATAATTACATTTGATGACAAAAAAGTCCTTGTATCATCTACATTTTAATTTTTATATTTGAGAAAGACATTCTTCAAAAAAAAAAAAAACTTACCCAAAAACGAGCGAACTCCCAACGTCCCCCTGGCAACCGACAGTATCATAGCCAGGGTAGACACGCCGCCACCCGCGAAGATGTACGCCTGCTTGGCGCTCCCCCCTGCAGCATTCACGTCTTTGCGTCGCCTCCAGAGGGGGGCACATGACGAGGCGCAGACGAAGATGCCGAAGACTATGCATTCCCATGCTAACCACCCGCCGTTCATGGTTCTGGAAAGAAAGAGATAGTAAAATATTAGATGATGTTGAGAAGTAAGGTACTTCTGATAATCCAGCCTGACTGAAAGTAATATGAACGTGATAATACTTGAAGTGTGTCTAAGGCTGCCATCAGACGGACTGTTCTGTTGGATATATTTTTTCAACAGTTGAATATATCGACTGCGCGCGGTTGCTGCGATGCAGTCCGTCTCAGGGTGCTGCGATGCAGTCCGTCTGATGGCTGCCTAAGTGTGCTGACCTGAGCTATACAGGGTGAAAGGAATACCGACGCCAAACGTCTTCAGTACATCATTCTGAACCAAAAGGTTATATAATACCTGTACCACCTTATAGATAAAACAATACCTAAAAATTTAAATTTATAAAAACCCGCGACGAACAGATTTTCTTGAAAAAACACTAAAAAAAAATCTCGAGCTAGTCAGCTTTCAAATAAAAAAAAAACTAAATCAAAACTGGTTCATTTCTTTGGAAGCTACGATGCCACAGACAGACAAACACACTTCAAACTTATAACACCCCTCTTTTTGGTCGGGGGGAATTTTCGCTGATCGCTGGCCATGGTTGGTGGCTGGCTGGTAATGAGCGTTACTGCTAAGCATGAGGGTTCGATTCCCAGATCGGGCACAGTATTATTTCACCAGGAGTTTCTCATTCAGGATTTATGCCCGGTTGATGGCAATAGGCTCGCAAGGGACTGAAACATAACTGGCAAAATATGGTAAACTAACACCTGTGCCAGACCCTTTGGGCATTACAGGCGTGATGTTATTTAATATTAAATATAAACAATTTACATGCATTTCTCGACTTTTAACACCGTTCACCTCAACCCAAAACAGCTGTGCGTGCACATGTTCTTAGTTCAAATATCAAAGATGGCGTCGTTTCACTGCAATGTCATTGTTCAAAACAATAATAATTATGGCGCCCTCTATAATGGGTATGTACAAAGATTATTTTCATAATTATATGTTGTGAATAAACTTGTGTCCGTATTTGTCAGTAAATAACGTATAGCATACAGTTGATGTGTTTATTTACTTGCAAGGAAAAGAGCATCACATACGTAACATAACATCACGCTTATTATGTTTGAAGGGTTAGGCAGAGACGTACGTAATAGTGCACCCACATTTTTCCAGTTATATTTAAGTCCCATGTGACATGGGTCCAGCCTATTGCCATCAACCGGGCACAAATGCAGACTCCGTGGCTGGTACTGAGAAATTCATGACCCAATAACGCTCGCATCTGGAACGAGGTGATCTAACAGAGAACCAGAGTTGTCGACACAGCTGACAGAATAAGTAAGCTGAAGTGGCAATGGGCCGGTCATATTGGCCATAGAACGTGTTCTTGAGTTGACCGTGAATTGGCAAGCGTAAGGTGGGACGCCCGCAGGCTCGGTGGAGCAAAGAGGTTCGCAGGGTGGCTGGTGCCAACTGGATGAGAGTTGCTAAGAATCGATTTGAGCGGCGTGCATTTGAAGAGGCCTATGTCCAGTAGTGGACTGTTGTAGGCTATTACATACCTATTCGAAATACTTAGATAAGTCACAACCTTCACTATTATGATTCAAACTCACACTAAGCCCCTATTGTTCTAAGTAAATTCACACTCAGCTCAACATTTTCCTTAATAGATCAGAAACAGCTACACCTATGCCGCATTTTGTATGCAATAAAAAACGTATCATACTACAGGGTGTAAACAGACTCTTAACGAAGCCGAAAGGAACTTGTTCACCCCGGCTTTGCGATCATTTTTTTTGTTCTAGACCATACCTGGGAACCTTCTAGTTACGGAGATATTGGGGGTCAAAGTTCCAACCTATTCACAAGTTTTTTTTAAATACATGTTTTTAATGTAAGATTTTTACTTTAAACACCTCCACGACCACCGTGCATTTCAATCCATCCATCAGCACAATGCTTTGAGTGCGTTCCATCGAGTCCTACCGTAAAACGTGATTTTCACACCAAAAAAAAAGTCGTTTCCCAGCAATAATTTTTGCGTAAAGTTACTTAGTTTGATGTACAGAATGCTTGGTTGACGACTATGTGAAGGGTCTGTTTACACCTTATATCTAGGTTCTAGGGACTATAGAGTTCACTGACAGTCGATCACTTTTCAACCTTATTACATAGGACTTAAGGGTGAAAAGTGGTACCAGTACATAATTACATATTATAATGTCTTACTACTATCCATACCAGCACACTACTGCTACTTTCTACCTTCTACAGTCTTTTTTTAACTTGTACTAACAGAGTTGTGAAGGTCAGATAGGCAGTCAGTTGCATCTGGTTAGACTGGAAGCCAACCAACACAGTTGGGAAAAATGTTATTAAAAAAATGGCACTTTTTATAACCTTTTAAGAAATTAGCTTTTTCTGGCGAGTTTGACCGCGTGAATGTCAAAAATTATCCCTTCGTACCGTACCGACGTAATACCGGGATAAAAAGTTCTTAGCCATTTCTGTCCGTTTTGTACATTCCATCAAAATTCCTTTAACGGTTACAACGTGAAAAAGTAACAGTCCAACCGACAGTTTCCACCACATTTATAAAATTTGCATGGATTAACATAGATAAAGTATTAGGTACCACAGTAGACAAGGTGTAAACGTACTCTTCACGACGCCGTCAAATTAAGTAACTTTACGCTAAATTTCATTGCTAGGAAAGGACTTTTTTTGGGTGAAAAATCTCGTTTTACGGTAGGACTCAATGTAACGGACTCAAAACATTGTGCTGATGAGTGCATTAAATAGTACAGCGGTCATTTATTTAAAAACTTGTATTTTTTTTTAAACTTAAGCAAATTGCAACTTTTGCTTAAGTTTAAAAAAAAACTAGTGTTTTACTACAACTGGAAGGTATGATCTAGATTTCTAGAACAAAAAATATGTATATCACAATGTGGGAAAGAACAAGTGCCTTCTTGGCTTCGTTATGGGTATTTTCCACCCTTTTGTACCTAATACTATTCATTTCCTGTGACCAGTCGTGTTAAATAGGTACTAGACCTATTCAATTTATTATATATACATGCAACATGAATAGATGAAAGCAAGTATTAATGTTGAATGTATGCAAAATGCCTCTTTATAACATGGTAATGATTATGATTATGATTCATAAATTTTCCAATACAATTTGATGATGATTGTTGAGGGCGGTCACGCAGTGGACGTCATGGCACATTATGGTTATTTTACAAAGCAACAACGGCACGGTTGGCTCAGTAGCTGAGCGAATGACTGCTGCGGTGCGTGTCGTGAGTTCGATCCCCGCACGGAACTAATATTTGTATGGCCTACAGGTAGTTGTTCTGGGTGTTTGTGTATGTGAGTTTAAGTGTTTATAAAAGCACCTAAAACCTGAGAGCAGCGGTGGCCCTGTGGTGGCGGTCCCAACTTACGAGCAGTAAGTTGGGTTCGAACCCCGGCAGGCGCATTACTTTGTGTAATATATTTCATCACTACTGCTCTCAAAACGGTGAAGGAAAACATCGTGAGGAAACCGGCATGTCCTAGAACCAAAAATTCGAAGACATGTGCCATCTACCAACCCGCACTGGGCCCGCGTGGTGGATTATAGCCCATTCCCTCTCATAGAGAGGAGGCCTGTGTCCCAGCAGTGGGAACATTATAGGCTGATTATGAAAAGCACCTACGATACAGAAGAAATTCCTAGTGTGGGGCAACGTTTTTCTTTCATAAAATACTCACGCTTTACTATACAAAGAAAATAAATAACTCAAGTCGTGAATATTAATGCAAAAAGTTATCCTCATTTTCCACTGTATTTATAAACGTTAGGAAATATACGGAAGATCATGCATTCGCTTACAATACGATTGAAAAGGTATTATCATAACATGGAAATGTTTCTGTACATTGATATTTAGAAAGAAAAATAGTAGGGGTGTTAAAGGATCACTAACGGTACCCATTTCTACCATTTTTAGATTTTTGGTCTGTATGTCTGTGTGTCTCCGGGTATCTTTTGTTATAGCAGTTACAGCAGCAACCATTGTGGTTAGATTCAATGCACAAATATTGTGCATAACCATAACTTAGAGAAATATATAGTTTTTTTGTCATTGTAATCTGTGCTCTGTATTAAAACATATATGATCGTCTCCGGGTATTTCTTTTGTTAAAGCATCACGTGTAAATTATAAAACCAATGTGGTTAGATTCAATGCACACACATTGTGCATAACTTAGACAATTTTTGTTTTTGTTCCATTATAATCGAGGCTCTCTATCAAATGATATATTATTTAAAACTATACGCCAAATTAACGGCCTGTCTGTGTTAAATAGAAAATAAAATGAGTGATTAAAATTAAACATTTTTTTTAAATTTTTCATTAATATGTTTCCCATAATCATTGTGATCTAGCAAGCTCTTCTTTGTTGGTAATTAAAATACATATTTTTTTGTAAATAAAAGTATGCAATGCTATATTTCTTATAATAAAGGTCTACATTATAGGTACATACCTACTTGTCTTACTTGTTTTACAGCTGTTATTATATTAATTATTTCATTAATTAAAACCTGGGTGTTTTTACACCCATTGTAGTCTTAGTAGTGTAGAAATTCATTGTAGCCTTTGAGGGTTATTGCAAGTCGTCAATTAAATGAAATTAAAGCAACTGCAAAGCCGCGCATTATTTCTAGCTTTGTGCACATTGTACTAGTACATTATGTGTCTAAAAATTATGTATGAAACAATAAAATTGTTATGAAAGACGTGACTTTAGATTAATACTAAAATACAGTTTCCACCATCTTCTCTTTACATTAACACAAACATCACGCCTGTAATACCCGAAGGGTTAGACAGAGGTGTAGCCATAAGTACACCCACATTTCGCCAGTTATGTTTAAGACCAATGTAATAGGCTTTACATTAACTTAATGAATGATCTAAATTTTGATATATATTTATACTATTTGATATATATTTATAGTTTTTTATATATCTTTGTAGCTAATCTTAGTATTAATTAAAATTATTTTCAGATATACACCTACCACTGCTTGTCTCTGCAACATCCAAAGGTTGACTGGTAGAAAATGCCTATGGCATTAAGTCCGCCTCTGTACGTTTGTGCTTAAAGTGTTAAATAAATAAATATATGAGCATTAAGGCATGAACCCAGGCTGGCGCATTACTTTGTGTAATTTATTTCATCACCACTGCTCTCAAAACGGTGAAGGAAAACATCGTGAAGAAACCGGCATGTCGTAGAACCAAAAATTCAAAGACATGTGACGTCTACCAACCCGCACTGTGCCCTCGTGGTGGATTATAGCCCAGGAGGCCGTGTGCCCAGCAGTGGGCACATTATATGCTGATTATGCTTATGCTATAAGGCATCACCAGCCTAGATATAAAGTTCCCACGGCGGGGATGATTACGTTTTTTTTGTTCTAGGAGAAATTTTGGTTTCCTCGCGATGTTTTCCTTCACCGTTTTGAGAGCTTAAAAGCCAGTGCGAGTATTTCTAAGCTATCCATCCCTGTGTCCAGCTTCTTCCGTTACTTAGTAAGATCTAGATACGTTCCAAGACTTATAAGTAAGACAGCAATTATCATCGAGCACAAGGATACACTCGATTTGTTTCTATTTTTGCTTCATCTGTCAAATATGTCATAAAGGCTAGGTAAGACTGCAAGCGATTAGAGATTCCGAAGTATCTATAATAAATCAGTAGGTTAATTAAATAACATACCCACAACATCATTTTCACAATTCAACAAAATTTCTATTGGGTGCATGCAGGTTTATGATTTTTTCAAGTCTTATTTACGCTGTACAAAAAAATTTGGTATAAGTAAAAAGTTCTGAAGAGATAAATACAATTCAGTCGCTGTTTTATCTTTCGATATATTTTTTACCTTTTGACATATTTTACCTTACCTATATTTCAGTTCTGTTTTCATGACAATTGGACAATTTGAATTACTTAATACAAATACATTTAATAAAATACATATTAAATGTATTTGTATTAAGTACTTCAAAGAAAATAATATGCCGACATTAGTTATTATTAATGTACCCAGAAAAACAATGGCTAAAATAGAAATGTTATATTCAGTAAAATTGTAAAAAAAAAAAAAATTGTACGCCTCGCCAGGTAAAACACGTACCTACGGACCTACCCTACCCTACTTCACTAAGATCTTGCATGATCAATTTATGTATAAACGCAGGTTTTTAACAAATATCTTTATGTGATTGCACTGACAAAACCTTAAAATTTCGTGGCGATTTCATATTCCATCTTTTCCTTTAGTGTTTTTTTTTTAATTTACACCAATTAAAAAATATCAGTAATTGAAAATAATTAGCTGTCAGATATAAGGTTCCCGAAACGCGGTCATAATCATACGCCTAGGCTTTTCCCACCACCTTTTCCCACCGTCTGTTTTTTGAAAGAGATATTCTTTTGCCTGCCGTCTCTTTACGATTATTTGAAAACAAAGACCGTTCTCAATGTGTCAACTTCGGAGTATTTTGACGTTTCCGTTTTTCAGTATTGAAACAACTCGAACAGTTATTATTTCAACTGAATAGATTGTAATTGTGCTATGTCAAAACTTTCAGTAATTAAGTTCTCAGTCCTGAGTATCTGGTCTAGCTATGTCTACAAAGAAAAATCTGCATCTCCTGCAATTTTCAGGAAATACATATTTAAAAAGAAACTGCGCAATGATAGTATTAAAAGTATATCACTAACATTAACAGCATCATTCGAAATTCAATGTCAATAAATACTAAAACGCAGAGAGGGCAGCGGAGAGCAGCGGTGGCCCAGTGGTGGGGAGAGCAGCGGTGGCCCAGTGGTGGCGGTCCCGACTAACGAGCAGTAAGTCGTGGGTACGAACCCAGGCAGGCGCATTACTTTGTGTAATTTATTTCATCACCACTGCTCTCAAAACGGTGAAGGAAAACATCGTGAGGAAACCGGCATGTTCTAGAACCAAAAAATCGAAGACATGTGCCATCTACCAACCCGCACTGGGCCCGCGTGGTGGATTATAGCCCATTCCCTCTCATAGAGAGGAGGTCTGTGTCCCAGCAGTGGGAACATTATAGGCTGATTATGCTATGCTTATGTTATGCTAAACACTAAAACACAAAAATAAATAGATAAAATCGGACTACTCTGTTAAAAAATAAATGTCATGAAAGAAAAAAACAATACATGTCAACATGATAACCTTATCCACATTTTTCGTCGGCTAAAAATAAAAACCCGCTCGCCGCTAGAATACTTACCTAGCCCTATGCTACGCTAGCAACCTACAGGAACGCTGCCCAACCTGTATTACCCGACCTGTCCCGTTACACTGACTTATCGAGATCGCCTCCATTTCTATAAATAACTCTCTGATTTACTGAGACAACTCGCGAAGCTATGTGAACCACGCCTTATAGAGCTCATGTTATGGTGGTAGTACTGTGAAAGTTGTGACTGGTTAGTGTAAGTTGATCTGTTTAGGAATTGCGGATTAAATCATGATGCTTGTCACTAGTTAGGCACTAAGATAGGCTGTAATGGGTATCGGTGTAGGAAATGCTTTATGTTGTGTAAAATTTGCACTTAGCACTATTACTACGCGTTTACACTCATTTATTCATTACAGCGGGTTTCAGAAAAATGTGGTCATATTTAAGGCCTGGCGTCGTTGGTCTAGTGTTCGCAATTGCGACTACTGAGCATGAGGTATTGTGTTCGATTCCCGAATCGGGCAAATTGTTATTGGGGTTTTCCATTAGTAGCAGCCACGGAGTCTGGATTTGTGCAAGGTTGATGGCAATAGGCTCACTGCCTATTACATGGGACTTAAACATAATGTGCGAAATGTGTGTGTACTATAAGATAAACCTCTGCCTAACCCTTTGGGAATGCGTGATGTTATGTTATTCAAGGTTGTGGTACAAACCATCAAACTGACCCACTTCCTGCATCGTAATCGCGATGAAACAATCAGCTGTTGTCCATACATTTGAGTCGAATAGGTATTGTTGTTCTGTATGGTGTCCGGACGTAAAGAATAGCACCATCCCATATCTTCCCGTGGGTGTCGTAAGAGGCGACTAAGGGACTTACCAGAGAATGGGCAGCAGCGTTCTCTGTGTTTTTATAAGAACCATACTGCGATCGCCAACCCGCCTGCCAAGCGTGGCGATTATGGCAAAACCCCCCCTTCTTGAGGGAGGCCTATGTCCAGCAGTGGACGTCTTTCGGCTGAAATGATGATGATGATGATGATGATGAGGTATTGTTGTCTTCGGGACAACAAAATCTTTAAAGGAGATCATTCACGGCCCGTTCAAAAAATACCAAAAGGACAATGCCCATAAATTATACAGTTTACTGACGTACGGTCGTTTTCACCTAAATTATTTACAGTAATTATAGTATTGAATGTTGGCCAACGGCCATAAGTGTAATGATCTTGAAATTATAAATACCTAATTTAGTAAATGTATTACTAAGTTGAAACACGCAGACAAAGATAATATGTAAAATGACTTTCTGTATTTATCATCATCATTTCAGGCGAAAGACGTCCACTGCTGGACATAGGCTTCATATAAGTGACACCACATTGACCGATCCCGTGCGACTCGCCTCCAGCGGATCCCTGCAAACCAGGTTTATTTATTAACTTGGTTTAATGGAAGTACTTTTCTCCTTTTAACAAGTCTTCCAAGGTCGTTTTACCCAGTAACTGGGTTTTAGAGGTCAGATAGGTGATTGCCAGTATTTTACAATACTGGTATTCGGTTGTAAAATTCAATCAGGGTTCTCTACGCCACATAACACTCAGTTAGACTGAAAGCCGGCCCCAAAATAGTTAGCAAAACGCAGATGATGATAAATTTTTTTTCACCATGAGGAGCTCTTGACTAAATAATAACAGCCACTCGGGTTGATCTTCGGGTTAAACCCCGCTTGCCTAGGTTGGTCCGTGGATGGGTACATAACATAAATTGTTTTCTCCGTGCCTCCCCGTTGGCTGTCATTTGTAGATCTTTGATAATCGTTACAGGTAGTCAGTTACCCGAAATTCCGACAACCAGTCTTACCAAGGGGTATCGTATTACCCAGTACTAACTGTATTGTGGAGGACAGAGGAAGTCACTCCATGTAAAAGACTGGTATTCAGCTGGTAAGAACCGGATCCGGTAGTACTGGAAGCCGCCAATATTGTTGGGAAAGGGCTAGGCAGATGATGATAAGGCACATCTCCCTCATCGGCCCTCCGTTCTACAACAATCAATGAGGCCTGCCTACTCAATTTGGCAATTTTTAGGTTATGTCGGTAACATACGAGTAGGTTGTCCTCAGAAGCTCATATTATTCTGATTCGATCACATCTAAAACTACCTCCTCAGCGTTATCAATTGCTAGGGCTGCGGGACTGTTCGAAAGAGATACCGCGGCCCTGGAAAAGGGCAAAGAAGGAACATGGATGGGTTTTAGTCAGTACAAGTCTGACACTCCCTTCCGCTCCGCCCAGAGCGGGGAGGGGTCATTTGATGATATCACACCGTAAAAAAAAAAAAAATGATTTATCAATTACCCTTCGTTTGGTCTGTTCATTCTTCTAATGAAAATCGTTGAGCATCCAGTGCTGTAGATTCTAATTGAATTTAAAAACATCCTCTAGCATAATAAGCCTATTATGTTCCCACTGTTCCCACATGCCTTCTTGCTATGAGAGGAAATGGGCTATAATCCACCACGCGGGCCCAGTGCGGGTTGGTAGATGTCACATGTCTTCGAATTTTATTTGGTTTTACGACATGCCGGTTTCCTCATGATGTTTTCTTTCACTGTTTTGATAGCAGTGGTAATGAAATAAATTACACAAAGTAATGCGCCTGCCTAGGTTCGAACCCACGACTTACTGCTCGTAAGTAGGGGCTGCCACCACTGGGCCACCGCTACTCTCCTCCATATAATCAGGCTTTAAACACATTCTACGAACCGAATAGACAGTATTTTTCAACTAGCCACTGCGCAATGCTAGTCCGATAATTCATAAGCTATTAAAAAATTTAATCAACTTGACTTATTATGCTAATCGATTTCCAGTTTATTAGTTGTTTCCATTTACGCAAATTAAGATTTGTGAAATTAGTTTGCTGCTTGTACGACTGTGGTGACAAACCCCACTTATTTGATCTGTGATTTTGCATCACTGTCAAATTACAGTATTCTATAATCTCATCAGAATAACATCCTTATTGGTACGCAGGCTGAAAGCCAAAAACACCGCCCCGGGACCCTATGGCTCGCCTGGCAAAGCCTGGGTCCTGGCCTCTGAGGCTCTCGGGCCCCCACTGGAAGGGCTCCTAATCGCATGCTTGGAGAGAGGCCAGTTCCCGCTTCGTTGGAAGACGGGGAAGCTAGTCCTCATCCGGAAACTATCGTGTAGCTGGACGAGATGAGCAAGCTCTTTGAACGAGTCGATCGTGATGAAGTAGAGGCTGGTCAGTACTTAAGTAGATCGGGTCTAATTCGATTTGTAAGCATTTGTTGAAAAACAGGCCGGTCCAAACGTATGTACCTACTTCTTGTGTGAACTTGTATTCAGTAACCTCTTTCTGAAACGCCAAACATCCTTCGGATGTCTTTTGTTATGACTTACAACTGCATAATAGTCAGTCAGCTTACATTTGTGTTAATGGACCACTATGCACCGGGCATTAACACAAACAGCGCATTTTTTAAGCATAATATTTACATACAACACAAATGCTTACCTTGCAGGAAGTGTAATTTGAACATAATGTCATCATTAAAACCCACATATTGTAAGTATGACTAAATTCTAAGTATTTCTTATGTTCAGTATCACTAGATGACGTTTCAATAACATCGCATTGTTGGAATTTCAGCTTTCAGCGCATAACGGAGCGTTGAAAATAAAAAAGAGCAAGTTGTCGCCTAGCATTTGTGAAAAAGAGCATCAGTATAATCGCGTATTCGGTAGTATTAACGGCATGGCCTTCAAATCGTAATGGATTCACTGAACATTAGTTTCTTTAACACATTGTACAAATCACCTTTGTTGATTTCGATTGATGATTCACCATAGCTTGGGCCCGGAACATTATTAGGCCAGACTGAACAATTTGTTAATCATTATCATATTGGTTTTTTATCAACCACAAACAAATGTCTGTCAGCCAGCTTAGCATGGTGCTGCGACATTTTAAAAATACGTGTTGCAGTGCTGGTATTCGGATGAGGCTCCGAAAGCTAAAGTTAAATGCATCGTGTCCCTTACAATATTAGGTATTGCCAGACCTAGTATCTAGGAGATTAGTGCGTGTGAAATTTGTGTTAGAGCCAAAAACAGCCAAAAACACACGGACATCTGCACACTTAGCTATTTTTAGCCCACTTCAGCAGCATGCATTAGAAAAATCAACATAAATAGTAATTTGTGTCATTGTCCTGTCATTCTATAGCGCTGTTGTACTAATGGGGGGAAGCAGACACTTTTAACACCTACACTAGGATTCCTAGGTGTCTGTGTTGGTATAAGTGATATCTTAACATGAAGAATACTGAATTTCCCTATTGTTGATTGGGTGAGGTATTACACCCTCATCATCGGCCTAGCCTTTTCCCAACATTGTTGGGCACAGCTTCCAGTCTAACCGGATAACGCTGAACACCAGTATTTTACATGGAGCGACTGCCTATCTGACCTCCACAACCCAGATAGTACTGGGCACTACGCAGCCCTTGGAAAGACTGTTTGTCAGACTTTCAGGCAATTGACTACCTGTAACGACTGTCAGGTGACACTCATTTGTTAAGGCCAGGCTCCGCACTCGGCAGCAATGCACAGCGTCGACGAGAAGAGACGTCAGAGCGATGTGTGGTGACTCCTGTCACCGCACATGAGACATCTCCTCTCCTCTCTGCTCAACCGTTTCCACAAAAGCTAAGCGAAGACGAAAAGTATAAAAATAACGACTGGCTTACAACACATTTCCTCTCCTCTCGTTTCGTCTCCGTTTCGGTGGAATCCGGGTCTTACGGTACTCACACTGCTATTAGAAAAAAAACTATTACAGTGTTCAAGAATACTTAGAGGGGTAAAATCGTTACTGACAAGTACAGCTAAATAATAAAAATAACCTGAAGTCACATGAAAATTACATAGTCATTATTAATTATTCCGTTTATTAATTTTTCTTACTTACTAATGACATTTTTTTATTTTTATTTTATCAACCAAAATTATTATTTCCTTTATTTATTCTCTAACATACTTATTACATTTTTAAATATTTCTTAACAAAAACTATATAAAAAACATTTAAAAATATAAAAAATAGTGGTCCGCCGGTAGCGGGAGCAGGGTCCAAGCTACCGGTGGTTAGGGCTCCAGAGACAAGAACCTCCTCACAATACGAGCCGTATCGAGGAGTACTGCCTTCTGAATCAGGCCCTTGATCCAACCGCCTAAGGAGAGCTTCGAAAGATGGTCATCGAGGCTCTTGGCTATAAGGCCATTGGCCGTCACGACGATCGGCACAATGATAGCCGAGTTCACATTCCACATGTCGACAACCTCGTGTGCCAAGTCGAGATATTTTATTTGTTTCTCTTTCTCAGCTTTCACGAGGTTCTCGTCATGCGGGATGGTAACATCGACTATCATTACGCGGCGCGCTGATCGGTCTATCACTACTATGTCAGGCTTATTGGCGACAATAGTCCTGTCAGTAATGATAGACTGATCCCAGTACAGCGTAACATGGTCTTTCTCGAGAACTGGGTCGGGCACATACTTGTAGTACGGTACCTCAGATTCCACAAGTTTATATTTCAAGGCAAGTTGCTGGTGAATAATCCTGGCTACTTGGTTGTGCCTGTGCAAGTACTCGCCGTTAGCCAGACGAGAACAACCAGAAATAATATGTCTGATAGACTCACCCGGACGGTGGCATGCCCGACACACGTCAACCGTCCCGTCCTTCATAATATATTTCCGATAGTTGTTCGTCAACATAACTTCGTCCATAATCGCACAGACAAAACCTTCAGTTTCTCCAAAGAGATCGCCGAAACGTAACCAGGACACGGACGCTAGAAAATCTACATCGGGCCCATGAAGAGCTCGGTAGAAGCGCCCGTGAAGCTCCTTGCCTTGCCATACTTCCTTGCGGTCATCGGTAATAAGTACTTCAGGTTTGCGCCAGTTCTCTTTAGCCATGGACAGCGGGGTGAGTCCCTTGTCCACTGCGACCACATCTCGGTGCATACCCACCTCGACTTTTAAAAAATATTCTCTGAGACTGCACATCTCGCGGTTGTGAAGGGACTTCGCGTTTAAAAACCCTCGACCCCCACACTTCCGCGGGATGTACAGCCTCATCACTGATGATCGTGGGTGATGCATCCGGTTTGCGGTAAGCAGTGTACGAACTCTCCTATCCAGGGCATCGAGTTCGGTCTGAGTCCATTTGAGTACGCCGAAAGAGTACATTAAAACCGGCATGACCCAACCGTTGAAGGCGCGCACCTTGTTTCCGCCTGAAAGAAGGCTATGTAATACCTTGTTCAGGCGTCCAAAGAAGCGCTCCTTCAACGATTGCTTCATGTCAGTTACGTTAATGCCTAACGCTTCCGACATACCCAAATACTTATAGCTTTCGGTTGAGGAAAGGGTTCTCAGGTGTATGGAATCCGAGAGCTGAATTCCCTCGGATTCCATAATCTCCCCTTGCTTTACATACATGACTGCACATTTGTCCACACCAAATTCCATCCTGATGGCGCTACTACGGCGAGTGCCGCACAGAAATACTGTTAAAATAATGGATGCGATTCGGCGCGTACGATGCGGATAGGTGCGCGGGACCATCCGAAAACGTGATGACCACGGCGCGTACGAGTCCTGCGGCGCGTCTAGACTAAATTTTTTAAACGCCTACTAATTTGGAGTATGTAATGGGCCAGTAATAGGAATATGCAAGAAATACAAATTGTATAGTAATTGTATTTCAAAATGCCTTGTATTGGCCCATAAAAACATTGTGGTATACTTGTTTAATTCTCTAATACAACACTTATTTTACAATTTAATATTTTATGTTGCGTGTTTTTCGTGAAACGGAACTCTAACTCAAAACGCATCGTCCTCGATATCGCCGGTAGTGACGTCAAATACTTTGTGCCAAAGAAACACGTTTATTTGAAAAGTATTTAAAGTTTCACTAAGATTTTATTATAATATTGTGTTTGCGTGAATAATGCTTTATTCAAGCAAAAATTGTATGTGCTCATAAAATTATAAAAATTATTCTAATAAGGGCAAAAAAATTGATGGAAACAAGGCAGATATAGGTAAGTGACGTCACATAACATGACAAGAACGCAACGGCCGCGCAGACGTTTGAACTATCGTAGAAAATATTGTATAATTTTTTTTAAGCGACAAAGAGTAGTTGAACTTAACTATTAATGATTTTCTTGGGTTGATAAATTGATAGCACTGTATTTTATTGATTTAAGTGATGAAAAAATTACATGCATATTCCCTATGCCTAGTTCCTATATTCGTCTTGTCCACACATATTATAAGTCATTGCTTCTGCCTATAATATGCAACGTTTGTTCAATACATGTGACGATACAAGTTCACTGCCAAATGACAATACTATATATCTATATGGTTCGGTACGTTATAATGTTACGTGCTAATGGCATGATTTGTGTCTGTTTGCGCCAGATCTGATAAATTATATTTATTGCGGTAAAATGTTTACTTTTACTTCGTAAAATGTTTATTTTTACTACGTCTTGCCTGTTTACGGGGCCGAAATGTGGACAGTCACGGTACGGGTGGTCCATAAATTTCAATGGCTCGGCCATGATATTATCCGTAGAACCGATGACCGTTGGGGTAAACGTGTTCTTGAGTGGAGACTGAGAATTGGCAAGCGTACGGTGGGACGCCCTCGGGCTCGGTGGAGCGACGATCTTAGCAGGGTGGCTGGTAGCAACTGGATGAGAGTTGCTGAGAATCGAGCTACGTATCGTGCGAATTAATAGGCCTATGCCCAGCAATGGAGTGCTGTAGGCTGATGATGACAGTGCCTAGTGGTATTAGTCTTACGACTTACGAGTTATAAGTTGCGATATCGAACCCAAGCAGGGATTATAATTTATGTTATTTATTTCATCTCCACTGCTTTCAAAACCTTCTGAAGAAATCCTCGAAGGCATGTGACATACTAAGCGCTAGTAGTGGGACACCAGCCGTTCCACCGTTACAGCTCTAGTATGATACGAGCTATTTTCTTACTTTTTTTTTTAGGGACCAGTCTGCAATACTATTCCCAAACCACTGCAGCTCCTGAAAGCCAGAATCAACAGTGCAAGTGGCGAGAAAGTAAAGCGCCGAGACAATGAAGCTCGACGAAGTCCCAGAGACACAATTGAACTGTCTTGGATCCCGCAATGAAATTTATTAGAAAAGAGCGGAAGAGTAGGAAAAATTATCTTACTTCTTGCCGACTCAAACAAAACAAGTGAAGACTAACGTGGCCCATAGTGTACATGGCTTACAAAACTAGCATCGGCACGTTTTTCACCCGCTTTTGTAGAAACACGTGCGACACAATCATTTGTAAAGTGTTTATTCTTACAATTATATGTAGACAAAAGGTATATAAGTAAATAGAATTATGTAAATATAATAAGACTACAATTTTGGAATGGGAGCTATTTCCTGTTTTTATAAGGTTCAAATTGCATAATTTGCATTAAGTTTTTATTCACATTTTTAACGTCATATTTACATTTGGATACAAAGAATTCAGATTCTTGCATCAACTGTGTTCAATTGAAAACTAAGGCGTTTTGATAAATAATTTGCAATTGCAATAGGTTTACAATTTCAGTGGGCAACTACAGTACTTTCACAAGTTATTATGCCTTGTGACTGTGACTGTAGCTTCGCTTTTTTATATATAATAAATGCTTTGAGTTTGAGCTGGTTTATTGTTATTTCGTCTGAAAAGTACCAGACATAGTTTCTCACACGCCTTGAAATTGTGATGAATATTTAATTGGTTTTACTTTCTGTACGGCTCGGAATCTATTTTAGACACTGACGATTAAACCACCAAGAAATGGAAAATAATAACACACCCCTTTAAAATGTTAGTTAGACCTGGGTTTTCTTTTTCTTAGACCGTATTGGCACGGTAATAATATCTACAGTAGTGTAGCTTCATACAAAAGATCGGAACGCGAGTCAAATCTACTGGGGTCGGCGCAAAACGTTTTTCTTCCATTCTCCTCTGTCAAACGTCACGCTATTATTTACTCCTTTTTCCTTCATATCATTCCTCACACAATCCATCCATCCTTTTTTTGATTTTCCTCTCCCTCTTTACCCATCAACATTTCATATCGGTCACTAGTTACCAGATATCCCTTTGTCAGAAGTTGGCGTCTGTAGTAACTAAGAATTAAAACACAAAATGAAGTTATGAAAACCAAGCAATAGTGTGTAAATAAAATGAATAAACGCAATGGTACATCATTTTAGGAGAGTACTTAGTTTTTTTTTTTACAATTTGCAGGACAGTGTCACGCTGTATGTTCAACAAAATATGACTTTACAGAGTTATATATTTTTTTTAATCTGATTATTTCATGAAAAAGTCATTTAATGGGATTAAATGAAGTTAGTGTTGTATTAGTTTTTAAACTGTCATGGTCACTAACATTATCATCATTAACACTAGAAATGGGATATTTACCATGTTTACTGTTTGTTTTGAATTGAGTTCCCGATACTTCGGCGCTGTTGCAAGCACCATGATCACGGATAAACTGAAGTTATTGCGGGTGGGTGTTTATGAGCAGACAAATCGGTCTACCCTCTTTCTTGTTATTTTTTTGCACTCAGTACCGCTACCACTGTCACTCGCGCAACTCGATTCTGTTCCCGACACACAAAACTCATTGTGTCCACTGTGAAACATGGTAAATATTCCATTTCTAGTGTTAATGATAATGTTAGAGGGTTGTATTGATGATTTGAATGATTATAATTCTAAAACTACATACATACTAGTTACGATCGCAAATCATATTTAAATCAATATACAACCCGACACTGACCCGCAAATTGCAAAAAACGTAAGAAAACTTGAATTTCGCAGCCTACCCTGGGGCTCTCATCTTAACTTAGCAGTAACTTTGTTGGAAGTCAGTAATTTGGAGACCTAACAGTTACTTTGTTGGAAGTCAGTAATGTGGAGACCTAACAGTAACTTTGTTGGAAGTCAGTAATGTGGAGACCTAACAGTAACTTTTTTGGAAGTCAGTAATGTGGAGACCTAACAGTAACTTTGTTGGAAGTCAGTAATGTGGAGACCTAACAGTTACTTTGTTGGAAGTCAGTAATGTGGAGACCTAACAGTAACTTTGTTGGAAGTCAGTAATGTGGAGACCTAACAGTTTCTTTGTTGGAAGTCAGTAATGTGGAGACCTAACAGTAACTTTGTTGGAAGTCAGTAATGTGGAGACCTAACAGTAACTTTGTTGGAAGTCAGTAATGTGGAGACCTAACAGTAACTTTGTTGGAAGTCAGTAATGTGGAGACCTAACAGTTACTTTGTTGGAAGTCAGTAATGTGGAGACCTAACAGTAACTTTGTTGGAAGTCAGTAATGTGGGGACCTAACAGTAACTTTGTTTTAAGTCAGTAATGTGGGGACCTAACAGTTACTTTGTTGGAAGTCAGTAATGTGGAGACCTAACAGTAACTTTGTTGGAAGTCGGTAGTATGGAGACCTAACAGTAACTTTGTTGGAAGTCAGTAATGTGGAGACCTAACAGTAACTTTGTTGGAAGTCAGTAATGTGGAGACCTAACAGTTACTTTGTTGGAAGTCAGTAATGTGGAGACCTAACAGTTACTTTGTTGGAAGTCAGTAATGTGGAGACCTAACAGTAACTTTGTTGGAAGTCGGTAGTATGGAGACCTAACAGTAACTTTGTTGGAAGTCAGTAATGTGGAGACCTAACAGTTACTTTGTTGGAAGTCAGTAATGTGGAGACCTAACAGTAACTTTGTTCATCATCATCATCATTTCAGCCGAAAGACGTCCACTGCTGGACATAGGCCTCCCCCAAGTGTCGCCACATTGACCGGTCCCGTGCGACTCACATCCATTGGAAGTCAGTAAATTTGGAGACCTAACAGTTACTTTGTTGGAAGTCAGTAATTTGGGGACCTAACAGTAACTTTGTTGGAAGTCAGTAGGGTGGGGACCTAATTCAATAACTTTGTTGGAATCAGTAATAAAATATATTAATATTTTTTTTTTTATATGTTTAAATTTTTTTTTTATATTGTTTTTTGTAAGGAATATTTAAAAATATAATTGATTTGTATAGAAATAAATAAAGGAACAAACCTATCAGCATTAATACGAGTATAACAGTAATTCAATGAAAACACAAACATTAATTGTTTAGTAATTATAAGACATGAAAATGAGGTAAATAATTTTGCTATGAATACCAATCTAATAATAGGTATTCATATTCATTAATAAGATATGATGGAGTCACCCCATTCCAATACCCCTGTCATAATTATAAACATGCCTATTCATAACATTTAGATTCCTTTGTAAAATATTTTCTTGAGCAACAAAAACAGTGACACAAGTCCCAAGGGAAAGCTAGGCGTAACTACGGCTGCGAGTATGCGAAAGCGGTGCACATCCCCGGTCCGCAGGGTTCGGGCCAGCTCCAGCGGCATGATGAGGGTATTCACGCAGAGATTTGATCGCCAGTACCACCATTGCTGTATGGTTCATTTACTGGGGTATTCCTCAAAGGGCAACTATTTTTAAGCGCAACCAACTAAGCGCAACTAAATTATTCCTCGAAGCGCAACCATAAGTTACGCTCATAAAATCAAATTAAAAGTATTATATGTTTATTCCTCAAAGCGCAGAGGAATAAACATGTAATATTTTTAATTTGGTTAAAAATGATTGCGTTTCGAGGAATAATTTAGTTGCGCTTAAAAATAGTTGCGCTTTGAGGAATACCCCCATTTGCTGAGCAATGAAAATATTAGTGTTACGTAAGTACTTGTAGTTGAAGATGTATTATTTTATGTTGAATTTTATGATCCTTTGTTGTTTGAAATAATTTATTCTATTAAATACTTAACTAACTATATTTTTTACAACATGACACATTTTGAAACTTTTGATTTAATTTGAAGGAGCTCGTGGCTTTAATAAAACAGCCGCTCGGGTCGATCTTCAGGTTAAGCCGCGCTTGCATAGGTCGGTCCCTGAACGGTTTCCATCCATTACATACCAAGCCGTTGGTCCCGGCTGTCATTAGTAGATCTTTGACAGTCGTTACAGGTATTCAGAGGCCCGAAAGTCTGATGAGGAGTCTTAGTAAGAGGTATCGTATAACCAATACTAACTGGGTTGTGGAGGTCAGATAGGCAGTCACTCCATGTAAAATTAAAATTGGATTTCCACTTTGCCCGATATGGGGTCACATCGTTCTGTGTTTGTCAATGTCAGGCTGCCACAAGGCAGCCGCTAGGCGACAGCGGGTATATCTCACCATTTTCCTTTATAAAAGTTAAACAAAATCCTGAACATAAATCCCCTTACGACTCGTGAAACAAAATAGAAGGTAAAAATGTGGCTACTGACACAGGACTACAACGCAACTGAAAATTTACTGCAATCAACAAGTTTACAACATTATTTTTAGTATATGCGAAACCTGAATATAGTTTGTCCAGAATAAGTAACTGAATCGATTCCAATAACTTTTAAACCATGTTATATTTTTTTCCAAAAATATTAAAAAAAAGTTAGAAGTTGGACACCGATCAACTTTAAGTACCTTTCGCAAAAATGTCGGTACCTAGTGCCAAGTTATTATTATCAATGAGCTAAAGACGACGCCGGACGCGCGCGCTGCGCAGGACCACGTTTTTGTGAGGACAACTAGCTAACAGAACAAGCTTATAACTTTGCGATTTTTCATGATACAGTTTTGAAATTTTGTTTAAAGACTCTTTACATAAAAATACTAGACACGTGCTTCAGGTTTCGCAAATACTAAAACTAATGTTGTATAAAGACACAAATAAATGGTATTCACGCACATACACACACACCCACACACACACACAACCAAGACCTCACACACACTTAAACGCCCGAATGCACATTCACATACCTGCACCCCCTATTTCTAATTAAATTTTGTTTCATCCTGGCTGTATTGTAATTTGTTCTAATTTTATTTTACTACTATCTTTATTTAAAATTAATGTTGTTTTTATTTCAATTTTTAATCTAAATTTGTTTTAATCCTGATTTTATTCGAATTTTGTTTTTGATTTAAAATCTTATTTTTCTAATTATATTTTTAGTGCGTAATTAAATGTTTTAATAACTTATTACACTTAATTTTAAGTAAAATAATTTTGTTACCTTTTGCTGCATAAAACTTGCCCTATTGTTACCTATATGAAAGAAGTCACTGGCTCCTGAAATACAGGTATACCTAGCTCTGGAGCCAGGGTCTCACATTTTTTTGTACCCTGTTTTTAAGGCAATAAAGAAATTTATTATTATTATTATAATCATTTTATTTGAAGATGACTGGGACGAAATGATGTTTTAAATACACATTAGTGATTTGTGTTGCAAGCGGGAATTAAAAATCGACATCCTTATTTTTCATTATACCTGAAACTACTACTAACCGGTACCCTGAAAACGTTGATCTAAAAAGCATCTTTACATAGTATAAAACGAAGTCGCTCCCGCTGTTTGTACGCTTAGATCTTTTAAACTACGCAACGGATTTTAATTAATGCCGTTTCAGCAATAGATAGAGTGATTCAAGAGGAAGGTTTATATGTAAATGTGTATCTACATTGCACCCGTGCGAAGCCGGGGCGGCTCGCTAGTGGTCATATAAACTTTCGTCAAAAAATCAATGCGGAATGAACGAATAATCCCGTCATGGTCAGGCAGAGTGCCAAACGACAAACATGTAAGTCTAAGTTCAAGGAATTGAGAGACGAAACGATCTTTCTTGGACCAAGGAGGTTTTTGTCTTCAGAAATACTGGCACTTAACATTGTTTTGACAATAATAGCCCTTTGTGTACAATGACGAAATTATAACATTGAAGTTAATTATGACGCTGTGCACTGGTTGAAAAGGACTTTACCAACCCGCACTGGGTTTGCGAGGTGGATTTCGGCCTACTTCCTCTCCAGGAGACATTAAAAATGACAGATAGTGCAAAGAAATCTGTCATTGTGTCGACACAATCTGTCATTTTGTCGATTCTTCCGTCAAAGAAATTCTTGTCTACGGTGATCATGCTACGGGGGCAGGAGGTATCAATGTGTCCTAGCAGTGGTAAAGTTATGCGCGATTTTGCAAAGAAAGGTTTTGTGTCAAAATGTATGTTCTCGCATTGAAATCGTAAAGTGTCACTTACATGTTTAGTTACAGAGCTAATGGGTTCATTAATTGATATAATTATTGGAATATAAATATATTTCCTTGAATTAAACATTATAGGAAGATTGTTTACTTCAGTTACCATGTGTAATTGAGTGCTTTATTCATGATTTTGTTATAAACTAATTATATTTCAATACTTTCTCATAAAAGAGCAAGACAATCAGGTTTCCAGAGCAACCAAGTATAAACAAACATTACATAATACTACATTACATGGGAAAAACGACAAGAAGTTATTGTTTTGAGGAAAGAACAAGAGTTTTAAAATTTATACTATTTGTTACAAATAAAATATGACTGAAGTTTTTTTTTTCAAGATAAAATGATGTTATTAAAATGTTTTTTCTCGCGCGCATCTACCTTTGTCTTAAACAAGACTAAAAGAGGCAAAACAGAAAAATATTAATGTATCGAATTAGAATCACAGAATCTGAATTTCAAAAACTCAAACTTTCCCACAAAAATCTTTCAATTCCACATTCCATAACGATTTCCTGAAACACCGCTACATACACAACAACAATACATGAATCAAACAATACTCACGAAGATACACGATCCGAAAATACACAATATATTGGCTTACAGCCACTTCAGTCACACGCGTGCGTTCGCGAGGGAGCTCCACGCACGAATGCGTTCGATTCTGACGGTGGATGCAACCGAACTGGTGCGTCGGTGCTTTTTAGCGTCTTTTTATGTACAAGTGTTGTTTGATATGTCTTGTAAACATGTGTTTTGTGCACAGTTAATAGGTCTCATGTGATTAGGATTAAGGGCGAGTATGTCAGGGCGCGGGTTTGCGGTTGCAAGAAAGGAGAATGTTATGAAATTCATGAATTTCAGGAGATTGACAGTTTTTTTTTCTGGAAAAATATATGTGGAAAAAATCTTAATTATGTGAACGATTGAATAGGTTCTCGTACAGGTAATGTAATCTTATTTAGGTACTTACCGGAAAACCGGAAATCCGTGTTTTTTTTTGGGTAATGTTTGAGATTTACGTTGCCTCAGCGCTATGTCTCGAAATAATTCGGGTGCTATCGTTTTCTTCTGTCTTTCCAATTTCGACGCCGTTTTCCTTTGGGGGTTTAGCAGAGAGAATTGTTATTTCCCTAGAACTAGTGCACTGGTGGCCTAGTACTCCGGCCCTGACTTAAGTGTTGTTTTATTTGTGTTTTTTTTTTTTTGTATTCTTGTGTGATGCACGTCATGTCCCTGCGGCAAATAAATATATTTTCTTTCTTTTCTTTCTTTCTTAGGTCGTGAGTTCGAACCCAGACAGAGGCACTTTACTTTGTGTATTTTAATTCCAATGTCCTAACAATGGCAGAGGAGAATCATCTGCCTGCCTTTTCCCAACTATATTGGGGTCAGCTTCCAGTCTAACCGGATGCAGCTGATTACCAGTATTTTACATGGAGCGACTGCCTATCTGACCTCCACAACCCAGTTAGTACTGAGTAATACGATATCCCTTGGTAAGACTGGTTGCCAGACTTTTGGGCCACTGGACTACCTGTAAAGACCAATAGGTAAATAACTAAACCTCGCTGTGGACGTGTCCCTGAAATGGAAAAGTTATGACCTGATTTTCTATGCCAATATTTTTAGCGCGACTGCTGAGATTCTCCTGGGTTCGACTCCTAGGCCGGTCAGTGTTATTGGGTTTTTCCATCAGGAATTTCTCAGTAGCAGCCGTGGGTTTTGGGCTCAGTTGATGTTGATGTATTACATTTAAATAGGTTTTAAACATAACTGGCCAAATGTGGGTGTGTTCTATTAGGTACATCTCTGCATCATATCATCTCTTTGGGGATTACAGTTGTGATTTATCTCATCTTTGTACGAGAAGGTGTGATGTGCTACTGATTTACTGAGGATCTGCCACTTTTCAACCTAATGCCCTAAGTAATAAAGTTGAAAAGTGGTCTACCGTCAGTGAAGTCGGTTGTACAATTGTAATGATTTTCACTAAGTTCCCATTGATAATTAAATTGATCAAGAAGTTTGATTTCACTGATGAAGGAGCTCATGGCTAAATTGTAACAGCCGCTCAATATTCAGGTTAAGGCGCGCTTGCCTAGGTTGGTCTGTGGATGGGTGCCTCGGAAAACACTTTAAGCCGTTAGTTCCGGCTGTAATTTGTAGATTTTTGACAGTCGTAATGACAGTCAGTGTAGGGGGTATCGTATTATCCAATACTAACTGGGTTGTGGAGGTCAGGTAGGCAGTCGCTCCGTGTAAAATACTGGTATTCAGCTGCGTCCTGTTAGACTGGAAGCCGACCCCAACATAGTTGGGAAAAGGTAGGCAGATGATGAAGAAGCTTGATTGCTAAAATGATGATGACATTAACACCTAAAAAAATATTCGAAGTACCAAAACCCTTTGTTTTTCTTTAGTCATTTGTTTTTACAGAGGCCGGGGAATTACTACAGAGCATCATGCACTGCAAAACAAATCGTGAGGCTTTATATCGGCAACCACGTGGTTGCTGTAATTACAAGCTAATTGACGTAAAAATTGCCTCAGTCATTATCTGCATTGCATCGTTTTGTGAGAGCTACATTGACGTATTTTGAGCTGGTTTCAGGTGGAATTTGTGCTAGGTTTCATCACTGACCTACCTCCAATTGTATACTGATACTGTTAGCCTGCGTCATCCCACTGCTGGGCAAAGGCCTCTCCACGTTGTCCCCTGACTTCCAGTTGCGATTCAGGGCTAAAGTGGGCCACTAGTCGTTTGTTTTGTCCAGCTCGTCCCGCCATCTTCTACGAGGTCTGCCGCGACGCCTTCTTGCTGTGTCATCATCATCATCATTTCAGCCGAAAGACGTCCACTGCTGGACATAGGCCTCCCCCAAGAAGGGGGGGTTTTGCCATAATCGCCACGCTTGGCAGGCGGGTTGGCGATCGCAGTATGGTTGTTATAAAACACAGAGAACGCTGCTGCCCATTCTCTGGTAAGTCCCTTAGTCGCCTCTTACGACACCCACGGGAAGATATGGGATGGTGCTATTCTTTACGTCCGGACACCATACAGAACAGCTGCTTCAGGCTTGCTGTGTCAGGGCTCCAGAAAGTGGTTATTTTGGCCCACAGCTCATTGGGCATGCGGCAGACGTGGCCAATCCAGTCACACTTCAGCTTAGCGGCTTTTTGAGCAACGTCAGTAATTTGACATCTTTGGAGCACAGTTATGTGTTGCGTACATGGTCGGTTAGTTTGACGCCCAGAATGCCTACATTTGTATACCTAATAATGATAATTGTGTAGCTAATAGCCTCGAACACCATCTCAGGAGGCTCCCGCTTGGCAGCTGGATCAAAGGCTTGATTCAGAAAGCAGTACCTCTGGACACGGTGCGTATAGTTAGGAGGTTCCTCTCTCAAGAGCCTTGACAAGCGGAAGCTCGGACACTGTTCCCGATGCTGCTGGGCTACTTTTTATATTTATAAATGTTTTTTTAAATATTATTTTATAGAGGAACTAGCTGACCCGCGCAACTTCATTTGCGTTTGGATTTTCCCCGTTTTTGCAATCTTTTTCATAAATGCTCCGCTCCTATTGGTCGTAGCGTGATGTTATGTAGCCTATAGCCTTCCTCGATAAATGGGCTATCAAACAGTAAAAGATTTTTTCAATTCGGACCAGCAGTTCCTGAGATTTGCGCGTTCAAGCAAACAAACAAACAGACAATCTCTTCAGCTTTATAATATTAGTATAGATATATAAAAATGTACTTGTAAAGTAAAAAGATGTGTTGTAAGAATAAATATGGGAAATTATTGTGTTACTAAATTTTTAGCAAGTAGCACGCGTAGCATGACCACCGTAGAAACAAGTATTGTCGACGGAAGAATCGATGAAATGACAGATCAACAAAAGAAATCTGTCATTTTGTCGATTCTTCCGCAACAAGTGCAGGTGGCGCTATTTTAGTTTCAGTACAAATTGATGTTTCGAAATGCAATTGAATAGTTATTAAAACTGACACCCATGCCGAATGATTAAAAAAAAAACATTTGCACGATTAAGGAAAAATAAACAAAACAATTATAATATGTTGTCTGCATCAAATTATATGGTAGTCACGTATTAATGATATACCCGCATTAATTGTGTAGGTACAAGTAGGGAAAAACTTAGCTAAAATTCTTTAAGATTACCCATCATCTGCCTAGCCTGGCGTTTACCGAAGTATGTCGGCTTCTAGTCTTACCGGATGTAGCAGTATTTAACACGGACCGGCTGCCTATCTGACCTCCACAAACGAGACAGTAGGTAACAAGATACGATGCATGCCTTGCCTTGAAGAGACTGGTTGTCAGACTTTCCGGTTCGTCTACCTGTAACCGTAAGAACTGTCTACGAACCGGAACCGCCGGCACCAACTACTTATAGGCTTTCCAATGTATGTTAGGGATTGTCCACCCATCCACGAACCGACCTCGACAAACGCTGCTGAAACTTGAAGATCGACCCGTGCGCTTGGTGTTATGTAGCCACAAGTCTTTCGTCTTTCACAAAAAAAGATCCTTTGACATAACATAACATCACGCCTGTAATACCCGAAGGTATAGGCAGAGGTGTACCTAATAGTAGTTAGTAGTATAGTAGTTAGCCAGTTATGTAATAGGGGGCGAACCTATATCAACTGGGCACAAATCCAGACTCCGTGACTGCTACTGATTGTAATTATAATAAAAAATATCCCTCGATGTTGACAGAAAAACATTACAAAAAAACCGGCCAAGTGCATGTCGGGCCACGCACTATGTAGGGTTCCTTAGTTGTCCATCATAATATGCGGATTTGCTTCCGAACGATAATTTTGATTGTAATAATAAAAAAATAAAATTATGAGATTTCATTTTACCACTTTGTCGGCGTAACTAATTTATAATTATATTCATGCTAAATTACAGCTTTCTAGTACTAAGAGTCTTTTAGCTAAGCTGCGGACAGACAGACGGACATAGCGAAACTATAAGGGTTCCTTTCCTTGTTAACTACGGAACTCTAAAAATCACAACTCACGCAGTCAAGAACAAAAATGATATCTGAATAATGACGTGACGTTTCCCATGCAATGCTACGTCACAACAACTTATGCGCAAGCGCAGCCGTAGGTCTACGAACGTGCAATTGTATTAAATTAGTAGTCATTACAAGAACATTACTCTTTTAATGTTAATGAATTAAATTATCGTCTTGATGTTTTTGTTTTTTAAGACTCCATACTTGGTAGAAAAAACGGAGCCTTCACAACCGTACTTTTAAATGAATTACTTTATGTTTTCATGATTTTAGTTTTTGTTAAGAAAATAAGGGTTTTCATTGTAAAAACTTCTAGGTACCGTAGTTAATTTAATTAATGATTTCTGGGCGTCAAAAGTTATTGTCAAATTGAATTTAATGAAAAACCCAAGTTTTTGACACCTACTCACAAGTCAGGCCTTTATCCCATGGAGATAGGTAGTCAATACAGGGCACCACTTGCTACGATACTTACATACTACCTACTTGCTTCGACCATGTTTATACAGCGGAGGTGCATAGGTAATATACGTATCGAAACATAACACTGCGCGTCGTTCGGCGCGACTTTTACAGAAACAGCGTAAGGTGAAGGCGCGGCGCAGGTGCAGCGCAGGCATGATGCCACTTCAAAACTTTTAACTATTTCAGACAAAATGTACATAGGTGACGTGTCGTGACTTACACTTATGCGGCGCGGCGCTGGCACGCCGTTCTTTCGTTTCGTTATAAGTCCCACGTCTGCGCTGCGCCTGCGCCGCGCCTTCACCTTACGCCGTTTATATAATTCGCGCCTAACCGGACAAGTTTTTGTCATAATAAGTCGTTAAGCAGTTGGTCGCATAAGCCGGCGTCGTACTAAAAGGATATTTAGGTACCTAATTACCTATTAATGTTATGACTGTATAAAACATAAGTTGTGTTTGCATGTTCGTCACCAAAAACGGCGGACGTAATAGGTGGATTCTACACTTCCGAATCCAACCCTGACTTGTGTCTTGTGCTCGTACTCCCGTAGGGACATACTGCATAACATAAAGTCCCCTTTTCGTTTTCGCTTGTCAGAATGTAAGAATTATCAAAATCGGCCCACATTGGTCTCTAGAACGCCACATAGACGCACACACTGGTGTTCAGGCAAACTATACTGCTTGTACCTACCTACCTTTGACGCAGGAATTCAATATAACAACAGCTGCACGTTAAATGAACCTTTATTTTAATTGAATGCATCATGTGACGCATACAATGCATCATAATACAAATAGGATAATAACATTGATTCTTAAGAAACATCTGTCAATTCAGTCATGTGATGATGTGACCCGACGTCACGTCGTCGGTTTATTCAGTGCTGCTAGACGCTGAGTTTATCAGAAATCTGTCTAGTCGTCCGCTTGAATGAATCACATTCACGAGTCATTGGCACGCATAAAATTATTGGTAGAAGATTCAGTTCCTACAACTTTCTTTTAATTTAAATCCTAGTCATAGTAAAAATAAGTGTAAAGGTTCGAACCGAACAGGAGCATCGTGCCGGAGATGGGTCACGTCTAGTTAGGATATTGTCGAAGTACAGCATGCCGGAGTAGAGTACGTCGAAACAGAGTGGCATTGTTGTCAAAGAAGTATATCGTCGAACTCGCATCGTTTCCTAGTTAAGTTATGTCGAAGAAACATCTTGTCGGAGTACAGTGTTAGACTTTAGGTATTTCGAACTAAAGTATTGAAGATTTATGGCGGAATTACATAATGACGAAATATAATCTTGTATCCGTTTGTCGAATTTCAGTTTTTAAATCTTTTTCAGCCGGCCCCGAAGCTGACCGGCTTTACCGGACATATAAGGTTAAACGAGAACCAGCCCGTTAAAAATAATATGCGACAAGTTTAAAAATAATATAGCTCATAGAATTACACCATCTATAGTAGAACACGTGAATCCTAATGATATCTATGGAGCTCTTTTTGATGTTGTGCAAAAAGAGTACCAATCTACTTTCAAGACCAAAACCATTAACATTAATGGCACCTCCGCTGGCTTTAACCAATGGGCTACTCCAGGTATTTATAAAAGTAGAGCGCGACTATACGAGTTATACGGTTTGAAAAAATTCAGGTTTGACACTCCTTTCTTAGAGTATGTCAAAAATTATTCAAAACTATTTAAAAAGATTTGTGTTTTTGCTAAATCTAAATTTTTAAGCGATACAATTAAAAATTCCAATAATAAAGTAAAAACCACTTGGAAAATTATTAACAATGAAACGGGTAAGTCGGTTAAACAAGAAAAACAACTTGAGATTATGGTCGACAACAAATTAGTTAATAAAGCAGCTGACGTAGCTGAAGCATTCAATGAGTTTTTTGCCAACATACCTATAACTACGACTCGCTCCTTGAATTCGTCCCCGTCTAAAGCTGAAAACCTTTTGCATAGTAGTGTGCCTAAATGTAGTCGCTTATTTAGCTTCGAACATGTAACACCTCGTGATGTAGTTAATATTTTTAACACACTTAAGTCTAAAAACACTGGTGATATCTGGGGTATCTCCATTAAACTATTAAGCAATATAATAGAAATCGTAGCCCCCTATCTAGCTGTTACTTTTAATAAATGTGTTGATTCAGGCTCTTTTCCTGACCTCATGAAGAGTAGTAAAGTCATACCTTTATTTAAATCAGGTAATAAAAATGACGTTGGCAATTTCAGACCTATTTCTATCTTACCTGCATTTAGCAAAATATTTGAAAAGTTAATACTCAAGCAATTGCTAAGACATTTTAATTTAAACAGCCTCCTTCATAATGAACAATATGGCTTTACAAAAGGTCGTTCGACTACAGATGCGGGTGTTGCACTGCTGAAGCACATATTTGACGCATGGGAGAACTCGCAAAATGCTATTGGAGTTTTCTGTGATCTCTCCAAAGCCTTTGATTGCGTGGACCATGACACGCTTTTACGTAAACTGTATCATTATGGTGTCCAAAATGAAGCTCTCAAAGTAATAAATTCTTATTTACATAATAGGTTCCAATGTGTAGATGTGAATGGTGTAAAATCTTCCGGGTTACCAGTTCAGTTAGGTGTACCTCAAGGCTCAATACTGGGTCCATTCTTATTCTTAGTGTATATTAATGACTTACCATTTTATTTAAAGGGTATCTGTGATGTTGTATTGTTTGCAGATGACACCTCACTTCTTTTTAAAGTAAACAGGAATAGACAAGATTTTGATGACGTAAACAGTGCACTGTCAATGGTCACGGATTGGTTTACGACGAATAACCTAGTTCTCAATGCCAAGAAAACGAAATGTATAAAGTTTGCCTTGCCAAATGTTAGGAATCTAGGTCCCAACATCGTCTTAGATAATGGGGTGCTTGAAACTGTAGACTCGGCGGTTTTTCTTGGTATAACAGTAGATGCCAAACTTCAGTGGGGCCCTCATATATCGAGCCTAGCGGGCAGGCTCAGTTCGGCCGCCTACGCCGTCAGAAAAGTAAGACAATACACTGACGTTGATACAGCTCGATTAGTTTATTTTAGTTATTTTCATAGCGTTATGTCCTACGGTATTCTGCTGTGGGGCAAAGCCGCTGACATTCAAAATATATTCGTTCTTCAAAAACGAGCTGTTCGAGCTATTTACCAGCTTGGTGCCAGAGTTTCTCTGAGAGATTTTTTTAAAGATGTTGGTATTCTCACGGTGGCATCACAATTCATCTTCGCCAACATCTTATATATTAGGCAAAATATACACTTATACACTAAAAATAGTGATATTCACAATATTAACACCAGAAATAAGGACAAATTACGAGCTCCATTTCACCGGCTTCATAAGGTACATAACTCATTTGTTGGGCTTGGTATAACTTTTTATAACATGCTGCCCTCTTCTTTGCTAGATTTGCCTTTTAATGCGTTTAAAACTAAAGTAAAATCCACCCTTTGTTCAAAGGCATACTATTGTATCAATGACTACTTAAACGATAAGAATGGTTGGTCGCTGTGATTAACTCAAGACAATGTTTGTGTTCTTTCTCCAGAATTAGCTTTCCTACTGACAGGTTAGGTACAGTTTTAATTGTTATTAGTAATTGTTTACTTATTTTACTTCGATGGGGCTAGTTTATCATTTCTCACTTCGAGCTACAGCAATTGCCTTATGTAAGCGGGCACGCCCTTTATGCCTGGAGGCTTTTATTTAGGTATTAAGTTCTATTTACGTCTTTTTTTTATGTTGAAATTTTTATCTGCTTGAGTACAGTTTGTTCATTGTTTTGTTGGTATACTGGCGCGTGCTAGCTAACGTATGGTAAGTGTGTAATGTAATCCAATGTTTTGTGTTTCGTAATGTTAATTACTTTGCATACGTACGTATGCAAAGTAATTACGAATTTAAATAATTAAATTACGAATACGAATTTAATTAAATAATTAATTATTTGTATAGAATCAAGTTTATATAACTAAACAGACAGACGTGCTGCTGGGGAGTTTGTTCCACCACTTCTTCTTCCCAGCTAAAGCACTAGGAAGTGGTGACGGGCGGGCATTTTTGGGGGACTGTCTTATGTAACTTTGACGTTCGAAAAGTGCTGATTTTCAGCCTAGTTTGAATAAATGACTTTTGATTTTGATTTTGATTTTTGTTACCATAAATCGGGCACATACAATATGTAAACCCTCCGGGGTTGCCACAAAAAAATCATAAACAAAAACTAAATAATATTTTTCGTAACTTGAAGATCGAATTATAGAACTCTCGCCAAGTCGAAGCGCTAGCGATCACTAGAGCAACGCCGCAAATTTCCACTTAATTTTACAACAGTTAACATAACATCACGCCTAATGCCCGTAAGGTTAGTCAGAGCTTTACCTGTAGAATAGCCACATTTCAATAGTTATGTCTAAGACATATGTATTGAGCTGAAACTATTGTCATCAACCTGGAACAAATCTAGGCTGCATAAGGACCACTATACCAACGAGGCAGGGAAATAAAGTACAACGCAGTAAAAATTACAAATTTTCTTTGAAATTAAACATAACTTAGGTAAGCATAACTTAGGGTTAGGCAGAGGTGTACCTAGTGGCAGAGGTGTACACCAACATTGCTCCAGTTATGTTTGAGTTCCATGTAATGGGCGAGCCTTTTGCCATCAAATTTCAGACTCTGTGGCTGCTACTGAGAAATTCATAATGGAAAAACCTAATAACACTATGCCCGTCTCGGGAATTACTTTAATTAATTGAACCCAGGATGGCCCATTACATACCGAGTTTATTCCGTGCCTCGGAAAGCACGTTAAGCCGTTGTCCCGGCTGTCATTTCTAGATCTTTGACAGTCGTTACAGGTAGTCAGTGGCCCGAAAGTCTGACAACCAGTCTTACCGAGGGTTATCGTATTACTCAGTACTAACTGGGTTGTGGATTTCAGATAGGCGCCATGTAAAATATTGGTATTCAGCTGCATCCGGTTAGACTGAAAGCCGACCCCAACATAGTTGGGAAAAGGCTAGGTATATGACGATTGGAACCAAGGACCCCATGCTCAGCAGTCGCTCTTGCGACCACTAGACCAACGAGGCAATCAATGAGTTTTAAATTAAATTAATTATTTAATCCCTGAGCGGAACCACATATCCAGTGTGGGTTAGATCTTCTGCCGTTTCATATTTTGCAACATTCTCGTGTTTACTTCAGGCTTTAACTGTTAACTTAGATATAGTGTGATTGTACACGCTGTTTTTAGATGTTTTCATAAACATAAGTGAGTAAACAATGACTACTGTGTAGTTTCCGCCGTAGACTAAGGGGCCATCCTTTAATCATGTGAGGTTTTTAGGCCACTTTTAAACGTCTCTGTCTCTCTTGGTAACTCGTTGTGAGGTTTTAGGCCAAGCCTCCTCCCACAGCATCACATTTGTGTTTTTTATTCTATCGAATCTTTTTTACTAAAAAAGTATATTTTACATACAAATTCGAAAACTCGGGTTTTGACGTAGTCACACAATTAAATTCAATCCGATATTGGTAAAAAACTATTTTATACGTCACATTAAATACCTTTTTTCGTCGCATAAAAAATACCCGTGAATGTAATACTACCCCCCGCCCCATCGTGATTTTTACTGATGCCTGTTTGAACCTCACGTAATTAAAGGACGACCCCTTAACAGTATCATTAAGAGACACCTAATTATTGCATTGTTGGAATTACAACTCTTTAGGGCTGAATCGAGTGTTGTAAATTCAACAGCACGGTAATATTTTGGCTTCCATTAAAGTGTCGCTTAGCGTTTGTTAAAATGGGCAGAATGAAGTAAACAAATGGTGCTTATTTACGTTGAATTTCAGTCACATGCAGACGTCATTGCGATGATCTTGCAGTGGTGATTTTTTAAATATACACTGAAAGTATTGTGTCGTCAGCAACGAAAATTAATTATGACGTGCTTCCGTGAAGGAAAATATCGTGAGGAAACCAGCGTCCCTTAGAAGAGGTATTTCTCGACGGCATGTAAAGCCATGTCAGATGCCTATGAGAGGCATAAAAACTCTGACACCAGGGTAGGCACTGCTGCCAGGGCTGCGAGACTCTTTCGCGGGCGAGACCGGGTGGCAGGTGGCCGGAGAGAGGACGAGGGAGCAAAAGGCGGCCAAAAAGGCCAGGAAGCGGCAGCGCAAGCGCCAGCAAAAAGAGCGGAGCGTCGCGGCAAGGCTCAGCGCCCCGAAGACCGCAGCTGTAGTGATTACACTACAGCCGGACGCGGAAAAGAGGGGCGTGAGCTACCGCGACGTGCTCGCTAAAGCGAGGGCGACGGTGGATCTCGGGGAGCTCGGGATCACCGGGGGCCTCCGCCTCAGAGTCACCGCGACAGGGGCTCGAGTGCTGGAGATCCCCGGCGAAACCCGTGGCTCGTCCGCGGACGCTCTGGCTGAAAAGCTTAGAGCGTCCCTAAATGCGGACGAGGCCCGAGTGTCCAGGCCCGTCAAATGCGCAGACCTGCGCATCATGGGTCTGGACGACTCGGTGACCGAGGAGGAGGTGGTGGCCGCCGTCACCAGGACCGGTGGGTGCCCTGCTGAGCAGGTCAAGGCAGGCACCTTACGTCCGGACCTGTCGGGCATGCGAACCGTTACGGTAAGCTGCCCTGTGACGGCGGCGAAAGCCATTGTGGAGGGCCGAAGGCTCTTGGTGGGCTGGGTTTCGGCGCAGGTTAAGCTGCTGAAACCCAGACCCCTGAGGTGCTTCCGCTGCCATGTGGGGCACCATGTTTCGGTCCGGTGCACCTCGGAGGTGGACCGCAAGCCAGCCGATCACCGGGCAGGGAGCAAGGCCTGCGGTACACCCGCCAAGGCCAAGGCCAGGGGCAACGGAAGGCCCTCCACCTCCACCGCCAAAACCCCCACCGTCGCCACCACCGCAGCCGCCGCCACTGTCGCCGCCGCGGCCGCCAATGCTGCAACTTCTGCAGCGGGGCCCTCGCAGGGGGCCCGGGAGGGGGCTGAAATGGAGTGCCAATAACGGCCCCATTACGCCTTCTCCAGGCGAACATCAACCACTGCGCCTGCGCTCAGGATCTGTTGATCCAGAGCATGGCGCAGTGGTCGATTAACATCGCCGTGGTCTCTGAGCCGTACTTTGTCCCGCCCAGGGATGACTGGGTGGAGGACCTTAGCGGCTCAGTGACCATAATTGCGTCGGCCGCCGCCGGTACCCCGACCCTTGAGAGTGCCAGGAAGGGTCAGGGGTGCGTAGCAGCACGGTTCGGGGAGATCGTTGTAGTGGGAGTCTACTTCTCCCCGAACCGAACTCTCGCCGAGTTCCACAACTCCCTCAGGGAGTTGAGTGTCGTCATCGGGAGCCATTCACTCCCCGTGCTTGTGCTCGGGGACTTCAATGCCAAGAACTTGGCTTGGGGTTCTCGTTACACGGATGTGCGGGGTAGGATGGTGGAGGACTGGGCTCTGGAGACAGGCCTGGTCGTCCTAAATCGGGGTTCTGTCCCCACGTGCGTGCGGATGCAGGGTGAGTCGGTGGTGGACATATCGTTCGCTAGCCCCGCCCTGTCGCCGCGTGACGTTGACTGGCGCGTCATGGAGGGGGTGGAGACCTATTCCGACCACCGGTACATCCGGTTCGACGTCTCCACCCAGACCTCAAGCGCGCCGGTCCTACAGGCCCCGAGTGGTCCGCGATGGGCGCTGAAGCAGCTGGACCGGGAGCTCCTCGTGGAAGCCTCGATCGTGCAGGCCTGGGTGTCATCACCGGCCAGGCCTGCCGACATCAACATCGAGGCGAGTTGGTTCCAGGAGGCCATGTCCGAGATTTGCGACGTGGCAATGCCCCGAGTTCGGCCAGGAAGCGCCCGACGTCAGGTGTACTGGTGGTCGCGAGAGCTGACGTCTTTGCGTGAGGCGTGCGTTGCCGCGCGGCACCGGTACGCCAGGCATCGCAGGCTCCGCATCCGCCCTCCGGATGCGGCAGCCATTGAGGCGGAGCTTTACGAGGGGTACAGAGCGGCGAAGACCGCCCTCCAAGAGGCTGTCCGGCGGGCCAAGAACCTGGCCCGTGAGGAGATGCAGGAGTCTCTGAACGGAGATCCGTGGGGGCGCCTTTACAAGATGGTGCGGGACAAACTCCGCACCCGGGCCATCCCGCTGACGCAGAGTCTCCGGCCTGAGCTCGTGGAGGACGTGGTGAGCGCTCTGTTCCCTTTGCGAGGGAGGCATCCTCCCCCGCCTATGGCTCCGCCGCCACTTGCGGTGCCGGACGCGGACCACACCGATGACGACGTTCCGGAGGTGACTGGGGTAGACCTGGGAGTGGCGGTACGCAGGCTGAAGGCCAGAAATACCGCCCCGGGACCCGATGGCTTGCCTGGCAAAGCCTGGGTCCTGGCCTCTGAGGCTCTCGGGCCCCGACTGGAAGGGCTCCTAGGCGCATGCTTGGAGAGAGGCCAGTTCTCGCTTCGTTGGAAGACGGGGAAGCTGGTCCTCATCCGGAAGCCAGGGCGCCCTGCGGACTCTCCGTCCGCATACCGGCCCATAGTGTTGCTCGACGAGGTGGGCAAGCTCTTTGAAAGAGTTATTGCTAACCGCCTCGCCGGGCACCTCGCGAGGATGGGGCCGGATCTTGTGGAACACCAGTTTGGTTTCCGCAAGGGGCGCTCGACGGTGGACGCCATCATGCGCGTGAGAGCCCTCACGACGGGGGACGCGGTTTCCCGGGGCGGGGTCGTATTGGCGGTGTCTCTTGACATCGCCAACGCCTTCAACTCCATGCCCTGGAGCTGCATTGGGGAGGCACTCCGGTATCACCGGGTGCCGACCTACCTTCGTCGTGTGGTCGGGGATTACCTGACGGATAGGGCCGTCATCTACCCCGGTCGGAGCGGAGAATGGAACCGGCGAGAGATGTCGTGCGGTGTTCCACAGGGATCGGTTCTGGGGCCGGCCTTGTAGAATATCGGTTACGACTGGGTGCTGCGCGCTGACCTCCCTAGCGGCGTCAGCGTAGTCTGCTACGCTGACGACACTCTGGTACTGGCACAAGGGAGGTCGCACGAGGCGGCGACCGAAAACATGACACGCGGGGTTGCGATAGTCGTGGAGAGGATCCGGCAATTGGGTCTCGAGGTGGCATTGCACAAGTCCGAGGCCATGTGTTTTCATGGGCCTCGGAATGCGCCACCGTCGGGATCCCTACTGACGGCAGGAGGGGTTTCCATCGGCGTCGGGTTGACGCTGAAGTACCTGGGACTCGTCCTCGACAGCCGGTGGAACTTCGTGGAGCATTTCCGACGTTTGGCCCCCAAACTGGAACGGACCGGGGCTGCCTTCAAGCGGCTCCTGCCCAACCTGGGGGATCCAAACGCCTCCTGCCGGAGGCTCTACGCGGGGGTCGTGCGGTCCATGGCCCTTTACGGGGCCCCGGTGTGGGCGCGTTCTCTGAGGCGGCAAGCCACCCGCTACCTGAACGCGCCCCAAAAGGGGATAGCCCTAAGGCTAGTCCGGGGGTACCGCACGATCTCCGGTGAGGCGGCGAGCCTCCTTGCCGGATTGCCGCCATGGGATCTGGAGGCGATAGTCCTCGCGCTCCTTCACGCGCGGAGGCACTACGTCGGGGGGAAACTCCGCTGCCGCGGCAAATCGCCGCTCAGCGGACAGACCTCCGGCGCGATCTCATGGTGACATGGAGAGAGCGACTGTCGCAACCCCGTGCAGGGCACGCCATCATAGTGGCGATAAGTCCCCTCTTTGAGGAGTGGCTAGAGAGGCGCCACGGCGCCCTCACCTTCCGCCTGACGCAGGTCCTCACCGGACACGGTTGTTTCGGGAGGTTCCTGCACCGAATCGGGCGGGAGGAAACGCCCGGGTGTTTCCAGATCGTCCGGAGGACACGGTGCAGCACACTGTGGAGGCCTGCCCCGCTTGGTCGGAGCAGCACCGTGTCCTCGTAGAGGCGATTGGCGGTGGTGACCTCTCGCGCCCGGCCCTGGTTCAAGCCATGGTCCGGAGCGAGAGGGAATGGGAAGCCGTCACCTCCTTCTGCGAAGCAGTCATGCTAGTGAAGGAGGTGGCGGAACGTGAGAGGGAAAGAGCCTCACGTCCCAGCCGCCGCGGGAGACGCCCTGGGCGTCGGGGGTCACGTGGTGGCCCCCGGCCACCGTAGGCGCGGGCCTGTGGACGGCGAGTTATGGGCTAGCTCGCCGTCCAGCCGTCTTATGACGACAGGCCGTGTCGACGGCGCGTTCGTGTTCCACGCGCGCCTCAAAGAGATGTCAGCAACCACGTAGGGGTCCGCACGGGCCGATGCCTGCCAGGGCTGCGGGACTGTTCGAAAGAGATACCGCGGCCCTGGAACACAAAGGGCAAAGAAGGAACATGGATGGGTTTTAGTCAGTACAAGTCTGACACTCCCTTTCGCTCTGCCCAGTCATTTGATGATTTCCAATCGGGCTGCGGGACTCTGCCAGGGCTGCGGGACTGTTCGAAAGAGATACCGCGGCCCTGGAACACAAAGGGCAAAGAAGGAACATGGATGGGTTTTAGTCAGTAGAAGTCTGACACTCCCCTCCGTGGGCCTCGCCCAAGGCGGGCGATGAATTCCCATCCGAAAAAAAAGGGTTGGCCACACGGTAAAGAAAGAAGTAACGAAAATTGTTTTACACTGCTGTTCATTATATCGTCAAACATTATTAAACACAAAATCCAAATAAAAATTTCGCGTTTTATTATTTGAGTAGGTTTAGAATTCAAAATGTAAATCGATCGTGAATTAATAGTAATAAAAATAAATTATGCAGTAATAAAATTAGCCTTCTTTTTTCGAATGCAAATTTCCCCAAATATCCAAGAACTAAATAGTTAAGTTTTTTTCTATTGAGAGCGTTAACGTCTTACAGCATTTCATACAAACTTTCAAGTGATTTTTTTTCAAAATGACTGAACCGATTTGACTGAAACTTCGTACGTTATGAGCATCTTATTAAAAAAAAAGATAATTTAAAATTTCTGTTCCTATGGAAAACCTAAAACCTGTCTAATTTAGCTGTAACACTATTTTTCGAAAATGTTCTCTGTCAAGATTTTAGACTTATGTATCCTGCTTATGCGTAAGAAGTTTAATTAAAATCGGTTCGGTCATTTCAAGAAAGTTTGTATGAAATGCCGTAAGACGTTAACGCTCTTAACGTAAATGTTTGTCTAATTATAATGTCAAAGTAGCTAATCTTGTTTCTTTGCTGACCGTATATCTAGTTAGAATAGTCACATGTCTCCTAAATTGTTCGAGTTCAAGATGGCGACGTCATCATGCAGTATAATGTTCACGCACAGTATGTATGGAGCTGGCAACGGAATTTGCCAGCAGATTTCAAGACTTTTCTTTTACATGTTTGAATAGTGGTCGCGTGAGGACGATTTTGGCAAATAATGTCTAATTTCGTGGTATTTTCCATGAACTGGTCGAATAACAGTCCATCCGGGCTTAGTAAAGCGCATAGAATAGAATAGAATAGAATTTCTCTTTATTACAGTATCCATAACTCAAAAACTGTTAGTAAAACTTACAACTATTTTATTTTATTAGTAAGCACTGATAAAAACAAGAACACAACAAATATCGGTAGATCACTGCTGCGACAATCCATGAGTGATAGCACAACATCGACCCACATAAACACAGTCCAGGCGACTGGCAATCATGCTTAAGATAGGTACCTACTGTTGGATAATAACAGGACCTAGCCTTGTTGAGGTTGGCTTCCAGTTTTAGGTACAGGATGCAGTTGAATACCAGTATTTAACACTGATCATTTGACCTCCACAACCCAGTTAGTCAGTAGGTAGATTGGGTGTCCAGTTTTCTGTCTACCCAGTGTCATGACGAAAGACACGAAGGTCACCCATTCACAGACTGATCACGCTTGGAGACAAACCTGAGTATCTACAATTTGTTTGTTTGAACTTCATTTGTTTTGGGATCGTGTCTACCAAATCTTACATAGAAGTAGTGATGCGCGATAAACGATCACGACAAGACATTCGATACGATCCTAGAATCGGATCGTTTTGTTACGATCTGGATCGATGAAAACAAATGCAAGTATCCGGCCATTCCTACCTGCAAGAAGCAGGGTGGAATGTTCATCATTCTCCATAAAATGGAAGATCTCCGACCAGATAGATGAGTGCCTGGTGGGCTACGGTTGATTTCGGGAGTACACTTTGAGGTAGGCGTGACGTCAGATACAATAGGGTAGTTCGTATGTATGCAACATTAGTTTTAGTAAATGCGAAACCTGAAACACGTGTCTAGTATTTTTATGTAAAGAATCTACGTATAAAATTTCAAAACTGTATCATGAAAAATCACAAAGTTATAAGCCTGTTCTGTTACCTAGTTGTCCGCACTAAATCGTGGTCACCACGCGGTTAATCCGCGCGCGGGCCTCCAGCGTCGTCTTGAGCTCATTGATAATAATAATTTGGCAGTAGTTACCTAAAAAATAACCTAAAACCTAAAATGATTGCGATAGGTACTTAGTGTCGCTAGGAGTTCAACTTTTAAACTTTTTTAAATATTTTTGGGACAAATTATAACATGGTTTAAAAATAATTGGAATCGATTCAGTTACTTATTCTGAACAAACTATATTCAGGTTTCGCATATACTAAAAATAATGTTGTATAACGCTGTAGGTTTTTTTTATAGTTTTATTATCCAAAAAAATACTGTTACACAAACACAAACATACCACACAAACCATCGTGGGTGTACCACAAAATTATGGTTAAATATTCACAATCAACCTTGAACCTAATGCTTTAGCGATAAAGTAGAAAATCTATAATAGACATCTGTTTGCTAATTGTAGTAGATTGATGTGCTGGCGTATGTACATTGCATTGCATTGTTTAGTGCATTTCACTGTTTTAATATTGTATTGTTTTATGATTATCAAGATAATTATCAAGGTATAATTATAGAGATAATTTTCGTTTCGAACCCTGCCTGAAACTGATAAACTTCTGGTTAAGCTTGGCTTCATGACTTCTCATCGACTAATAAATTATAATTAGCTAGGTATTAGCTACCATTTGACTCGTCAAAATGTAGATAAATTAGCAAGTAGGGCAATCCAAGTAGTTCTGCGAAAAACAAACTTTAGCAAGGTAGGCACTTCTTTATCATCATAATTTATGTTACTAAGCCAAATTTTAATAAATTTTCCGTTTCAAGAACAGGTACAAAAATATTTGTTTAGCGTTTTAGTTCCGTATAAGGTCGTTGCGATAAGAGATGAAAACTAGTTTTTTAGTCTGTCACAGTATGTCGAGACAGGACAGGATTAATTAATATGCACGTTGAAGATGATTGGTGTCTCATCTAGACAAGTGTTTTCAAACTGTGGGTCGCGATCCCCTAGGGGGGGGGGGGAGGGGTCGCAAGAGTTCTCGAAAACTAGCTCAGTAAAAAAAAAATAATAAAGTTAAAAAAAAAAAAACAATTGTAAGTTCATACAAAATATTAACAAATACATAAATAAATAAATAAACTAAACACCATTAACTAAATATTAACTTATGACTACTCGTGCATCATAATGCGAAGATTGCGCTTGTTTTTTATTAATTAATTTCTCCCGTCGTGGATCCGTTTTTGCTACATTGAGAATTAAATAGCTTTTCAATTAAAAAAAAAGTGTTAATTATGCATTTATCCGAATCCTAATTATGAAAATGCATAAAAATGTTGTATGGATTCAAAATTTGTAGCATATCGGTCACGCGACCCCCGACCCTTCTTTTTTTTCATGTATTTTCATCATCATCATCATCATTCAGCCGAAAGACGTCCACTGCTGGACATAGGCCTCCCCCAAGTGTCGCCACATTGACCGGTCCCGTGCGAGTCGCACGCGCGTTCTGGAGTGGCGACCGCGAACCGGAAGACGCTGCGTTGGAAGGCCTCCCACTAGGTGGACCGAAGACCTGGTGAAGGTTGCATATATTTTATTATGTTCCAAATATTTAATCCATGTTGTGTCATGAAAAACTTTAAAAACACTCTAGACTACAGACGCTTCAATTTTATTTACTTGTATAGATGTACCATACGGCATTAAAAAAAATCACAATCGTTATCCCTCCGATCAAGCCTGCCGTAATCGATATAGGTACATTAGGATAAGCAATGTGTCTACACATTATTATCAATACTTTAGTTCTTTTTAGTCTGTATATATTGTACATAATAGGTAGAAATTAATTATTAATAAATTGAATCTCTTCAGTTAAAATTATAAGATACGTGTATCACAATTTTTACAAAATCAACCCTCAATTAAAAATTCATTTGCTTAAAAAAAAAAATATTATGAGTGTACGGAAGTATGACACCAGTTTGTGTTTCCAATTGTAGTGTGCTCTGTGTCATCGAGATAAGAGCGTCTGATAGGTAGCGCTACTCTTAAAATCTAGATAAGACTGAGTAATATGTTACAGAAATAAATTCAAAGAGATTATGTCGGAAGGTGTTCCTTCCGGTCATGGCTTAGTCACATTCTGTTTGATAAATCTACATATGTCCGGGCTTAGGAGAATCGAGATTTCGTAGATAGGTGTGTTCGGATGTATCAATAACCAGCTAAATTAGAATAGAATAATCTTTATTTGCCTAAGATATGGTGTTAAAGTTGTGTGGTAATCGGTTGTTGTGGTATGGGCATGTGATGCGGAGGAATGAGGAAAATATTGTGAGGAAAGTTTTGAGTAAGAATGTGGATGGCTATATGAGTAGAGGAAGACCAAAGAAACGATGGATGGACTGTGTAAAGAATGATATTTCAAGAAAGGAGGTGTCTGATGAGATGACGAGTAATAGAGAAGTATGAAAGAAGAAGACATGCTGCGCCGACCCCAAATGAATTGGGATAAGGGCAAGAGAATGATGATGATGATTATGGTGCATTAAGGTGTTAAATATAAAAAGGTTCTACATATTATTCCGCTTACTAAAATTCAGCATGCAAATTGTTACATAAAACTAGGTCAATAATTCACAGTTTCAGCTGACCGCGCGATTTTCCGAATTAATTTGTATAAATGGTAATAACCCCCGAGCAGCTCGCGGCTGAATAATAATAGCCGTCGGATCGATCTTCAGGTTAAGCCGCGCTTGCCTGGGTTGGTTCGTGGATGGGTGACCACTCATCACTCTAATTTATCCATAAAAAGTCCTAGTGTTTAAAGCTATATTCTGGGCATGTTAGCATTCAGTTTTTCCAGAAACCTTAAGCCTGTTCTTCCCAAAGAGTTAGGCAAAGTTGTACTCTCATTCTTTGGCTACCCAATGCTGAGTTGAGGTCTCTTCCAAATGACTCTCCACTTTTGGCGGATTTCGCCCGTAATATAAGATATTAAGTTTTTTTTTTGGGAAATAATTAATGAATAATTAAATAAATTGTACCAAGTAAGTAACTATTTATCTGGTCACTGCGGCAAGGAGAATATAGGAAGCAAGAGCTAGGTTAGGTTAGGTTACTTTAAACCCTGCAAACAGAAACAGAAGCCCCGCGCAGCGGGGCTATGTCGACTGCGCCTTATCTACAATCTAGTGGTTAATTGTAGCTGCCAACCTATTATTTTCGCTACCCATTTTAATTGTTTAAATCCTAAATCAGAATATTTTGTCGCCGCGTTAAATACATGCCTTTTAAATTTTTTTTTTCGCCCGTAGTTTCTTCAATTCATAGCCTGAGTTCCTTTAAGCTCTGAACTGAACTCGTTATATTTTTTTTCTCAATATGGAAATGCTCAATGGATGTCTTGCGCCCTGGGGAGACCCCAACCATACCGGTGTTGCCTCGCACACATGCGTCGGGGTGCAGCGGGATCTAATGCGACTTCCGCTGCCCCGGACTAGTCTAGCCTGCTTGACCTGCGTGCCTCGTCCCGGGAGTTTTATAAGCTGATCCAACCTTTACGACGCTTATATATAAGCGTTGCGTTGCAGTATGAAATTCCAGAGCCCCCCCGACCATTGCTCGAGCCAGCCCGCAATGCTGAGACAGTAGTTTTAGATCAGCCCCTAAATAATGATATCACTCAGATCCAGCCAGTCCCTTTGCGGGCAGCGACACCCTAAGCCGTGGCTCGTACCCCACAGGGGGTGCCCTTAGCGCGCTGTCGCTTAGTTTATAAGTTTTTGCCCCTGGCTGGAGGCCTTACACTCAAGGTACCCACAGGGTAGTCCACAGGATAGCAGACCTGCTAGATAGGTTGACCTGCGAGATGCCATTAAAAAAAAGGAATTCCAGAGAAAGAACGGTGATCGGGTCGAGTTGAGTCGCGTTGATCGAACCGCATGTGGGCAAGGTATTCTTCACACTTCTCCGAATTGCAGATTTATCGTCAAAAATCAATTAGCTAACTACATTTTGAGGTGTTTAAACGCATAAATTTTTCCTATTGATTTAATATCTTAATTGCATAAGACATTAGGAATTATTTAAAAAAAAAATACCGTTTCTGAGATCCCTAATTATTAGTAATCAGTAAACGGAAAACGAAATAGAGGTCGCCAACAAACCAGATGGCAAGACGACCTGAAGCTCACGGCTGGACACCATCGGAGAAGATCAGCGCAAGACAGAACCCAGTGGAAATTGTTAGAGGAGGCCTATGCCAAAAGGATACTGAGCTAGCACACTGATCTACGGGATATTTTATAAAATTCAAAATATATTTATTTATTTACGAATGTAGCCAAAATAAAAGTGCTATATTTTTATTTCCTTTATTTATTTCCATACAAATCTAATACATTTTTAAATATTCCTTAAAATAAAAACAATATAAAAAACATTTAAAAATATTTAAAAAAATTTGCCCACCGGTATCGGAAACAGGGTCCAAGCTACCGACGGTCAGGGCTCCAGAGAGAGGAACCTCCTAACAATACGAGCCATGTCTAGGAGTACCGCTTTCTGAATCAAGCCCTTGATCCAGCTGCCTAACGAGATCCTCCTCAGGTATTGGTCGAGGCTCTTGGCAATTAAGCCATGGGCTGATATGACTATCGGCACAATGATCGCTGAGTCCACATCCCACATGCCGATAACCTCGCGAGCCAAGTCATGATACTTGATTTGCTTATCTTTCTCGGCTTTCACGAGGTTCTCATCATGCGGGACCGTTATGTCAACAATCATAGCGCGCGATCGATTCACTATCACTATATCAGGCTTCTTGGCTACAATAGTCCTGACAGTGATGATGGATTGATCCCAGTACGATGTGATATTGCCATTTTCGAGGACCGGGTCGGGCACATACCTATAGTATGGCACTTCCGATTCCACATATTATCCGGCTGTATTTTAGAGCAAGTTTCTGATGGATAATCCTGGCTACAAGTTTGTGTATATGCAAGGACTCTCCGTTAGCCAGACGAGATCACCCGGAAATAATGTGACGGATTGTTTCGCCCGGACGGTGGCATTATTCGCCCGGACGTTGGCATGAAAGGGCTTTATTATTATTTCCTTTATATATTTATCCACAATGCATAACTGCATTGTGGATAAATATATAAAGAGAGCTTTGAAAGAGCACATGCATTGCGGATTTCCAAACAAATGAGTGACGTTAGAACGCGTATCCTTCTCCTTATTTGCGTGTCAATATACTCAAATAATACCCGACCAGTATATTGCCACCTGCACTATGGTGAGTGAAATGGAATTGACGAAGATAAGTAGGAATAAGCACTTACGAGGTTACTCTAAAAATAGCTAAACTATAATAAGAAAATTAATTGGTTGTTATCATTTGTACGTGGTTATTAACAGGTGCGAAGGTAACTAGCGCTGCGTCAACGAAATGATGATTCACGGCGCATGACACGTGATCGCATAGAAAAGAAATAGACATTGTTACCGTCCTCTTTGAGTAGTTACCTACAGGTAGCCAGTCCGAAAGTCTGATAACCAGTCTTACCAAGGAGGATCGTATTACCCAGTACTAACTGGGTTGGCAGTCGTCCCATGTAAAATTCTGGTTTCAGCTGCATCCCGTTAGACAGATTAGACTGGAAGACGACGAAGGCTAGGCAGATGATGATGACCGTCCTCTGAGGACACATACGGAGAAGTTAGCTATGTTATCTGTGCAGATTGTGTTATGCCTTAGTGCGTACCGTGCCCGTGGACGATCTCGCCTACATTTTTAATAAAATTAAGTAAAATTATACTGAACGTGAACATGGCTGGGTTTGCCTTTAATATCCACCCGACCGACTTTCGGCGGTCAATCTACGAATCATTGGTGATTGGTCAAGTACCTACTACCGAGTTCACTGACGGTCGACCACTTTTCAACTTTATTACTTAGGGCATAAGAGTGAAAATTGGCAGACCGAGCGTGTGTCTACTCTCTAATTCCTTTACCCTCATAGTCTGATGGGACAACAATCTGACAAAACCGGGGAGAGATCAGGCGGAAGACCAACCATTTTACTCCTGACGAGGAGGACGGTGTCGTACCAGCTTCCAACTGCAAACGGGAATTTCTCGATGGAATAACCTAATAACGCGTTGCCCGACCCATGAATCGAACCCAGAACCCTTTTTATCTCGGATGGGTAATCATCAAATGACCCTTCCCGCTCTGGGCGGAGTGGAAGGGAGTGTCAGACTTGTACTGACTAAAACCCATCCATGTTCCTTCTTTGCCTTTTGTGTTCCAAGGCCGCGGTAAACCCAGAAGCCTTGCTTACGACTGAAACACTTTAAGAACTCTGAAACATCGCGTAGTCTGATCATCATTCCCCTGCCCTTACCCCAATTTATTCGGGGTCGGCGCAGCATGACGTCTTCTTCTTCCATACTTCTCTATTACTCGTCATCTCAGCAGTCACCTCCTTATTTTTTTAACAGTTTATGTACACACTAAATAGTAAATACAGAATAGTAGATAGGACCAGAAAATAGGTACAAAGGTAATGCTTATTTCTAAAGAAATCTCTTCCAGGCTATCTGCGAAAGGAAATACTAAAAAAAATGGAAACATAGTGTGTAAAAGAAGAAGAGAAAATAGAATACATAAAAACATAAAGCAAATAACGAATTTAAATAAAACATACAAAATAAGAATATATTTACATATTTACAAGTACAAAGACAAAATATGTAACACAAATATAAACTACAGTATAATAAATACATATGCAACTATGACGAATTGAGGAAAGATAATGTCCTTTCACCTTTCTTTTGAAAACTGCAAGTTTCCAGTCTAGCCATATCATAAAGGATGATATGGCTAGACTGGAAACTTGCAGTTTACACAGGCCATACATCGCTTATTTGGTTTTCCTCTACTCTTATAGCCATCTACAGCATTATTTTGAGTATATGCGAAACCTGAATATAGTTTGTCCAGAATAAGTAACTGAATCGATTCCAATAATTTTTTAACCATGTTATATTTTGTACCAAAAATATATAAAAAGTTACAAGTTGGACACCGAGCGACATTAAGTACCTATCGCCATCGTTTAGGTACCTACTGCCAAATTATTATTATCAATAACCTCAAGACGACTCTGGAGGCGCACACACGGGTGCGCCGCGTGGTGACCACGTTTTTGTGCGGAAAACCAGGTAACAGAACAAGCTTATAACTTTGTGATTTCTCATGATACAGTTTTGAAATTTTGAACATAGATTCTTTACATAAAATACTAGACACGTGTTTCAGGTTTCGCCTATACTAAAACTAATGTTGTATATTCGTACCCAGCATTTTCACTACATACCTACTTCACTACATCGCTGTCTGATGATCTCAAAAGTGTTTTTTTAGCAATAATGGAAAAGTTGACGCTTTGTTTACCGTTCCTTATCGATGTAGGTTAAGGTCTATTATGTGTGGTTAAAAAATAATTAAGTAGTTTAATCATCACGCACACGGTGCGTGGGAAAAAACATAATATTTCGAAGATTCCTCAGTATTCCTGAGCCCCTGTGATATGATGGCGCTCCTCTGATCAAGTGGTTACTAGAGGTCTAGAGCGATTACTGGACTTGAGGGTTTGGGGTTCAATTTCATCAGTCAGGCGGTGTTTGTCCATCGGTGGCCGTATTTGTGCTAGGATGATAATTACATCAGGTATTAGAATATACATCATTGTACACCGCTGGATGCGAGTCGCAAGAGACCGGTCAATATGGCGACACTTGGGGAAGGCTTATGTCCAGCAGTGGACGTGTTTCGGCTGAAATGATGATGATGTACACCAAAATTGAAACACAACTGTTCTGCAATATTGCTATTGGTATTCCTCAGTAGCAACCCAAAACCTGAATTAAAGGCCTGGATAATAGAAATCGGGTTCGATTCCCAGTTCGGGCAAGGTGTTATTGAGTTATTTCCATCAGGAATTTCTCAGACGAAGCCACGGACACTAGATTTGTGCCCGATTGATGGCAAAAGGCTCGCCCACTAAAACATAGTACTTAAACATAACTGGCAAAATGTGGGTGTAGGTACTGTTAGGTACACATCTGCCTAACCCACCCTTCGTTCGAGGATTAAAATAGCAATCGGCTCGTACTCATTCCTTGGGACGAAATGACTAGCTAAATATGAACTCTGTCAACCCCTTTTGGATAATAAAAGCGTGATGTTATAATTATGTAAACAACGATCACGCCAGAACCATGTAAGCAAGTAGTTTAATTTCAGTAGGTAAACAATTCAGGTTTTATTTACAGCCATACATTATACAACGAATGTAAACATTGGTGTTCTGCTGACATCGTTTTTTTTTACGAAACTGTCATATTGCGACGGTTATTGCCCTCGTAAACATGTAAATAACACCATATAAAGTAGGTATTTACTTCATGTGTATTCAACTATTAACATAAGTTATGTAATTAGTGATGCTGGCAATGCGACACCTACCCTGTTTTTCAGAAAAATAAGTGTTCTTTATAAAAATAAATAACACTTCATATTGAAGCCAAACGAGGCGTATCGAACGCCTGCAGCTGTAAGCTGCAAGGTGTATCGGACATCGACGCGAAAACTATTACCAAGTATTCAGCACATAATTCTAGACCCCCGGAGTGTATTATTTCATCAGTTAAATATAAAAATCTGCCTGGAATTCATGTGAAGGGTATAGAGGAAAAACATGCGATGTCATAAAGACAATGAACTGAGAAATTGCTCAATTAGTTTTTCGATCCTTGAAAAGCAACCATGAAACTCGCCGATGTTGGCGATAAGTCAGCGAGGTTAAAATGGGTCTGGGCGAGACACATTTCCAGAATGGGTCAGAATCGTCACACAGTGGGTGACTGAAGACGGTCGTCGTAACCGAGGCAGGCCCAAGAAACGCTGGCGTGACGATTTGGACTTGTTCCTGACTGATTGGCTCGAGGAGCCAAAACACCGGAAGAATTGGAAAGGAATGAGGGAGACCTTTGCCCAGTAGTGCGACAGAATAAGCTTAATGAAATAAAATATGTATATTTGTTATATGTGTGTAGTAAGTACAAAAAATACTTTTCTTACTTATCTTTATCGAGTTAGAGAAAAAAAAATACAATGTCCATGAAATACCTTTTTACCTTTTGGTCCACTAAACATGGACATTGCTTGTGCACTTTATGAATATTTATATTTTTACATTAAATGACCCCCCCCCCCTCCCCCCGCGGAGCGGAAGGGAGTGTCAGGCTTCTACCGACTAAAACCCATCCATGTTCCTTCTTTGCCCTTTGTGTTCCATGGCCGCGGTATCTCTTTCGAACAGTCCCGCAGCCCATGGCCAGTTCAGAAAACATTAAAATGTGACATTGGTTGTTTTCCCATGACCTTCACGTGCTAAAAATGTATGGTAACAGTTAGTACGTCGGCACAGTACACCGTGTAATGTTCAATCAATCAGTAGAGATTGTCTCACTTCGAGCCTGACCATTTAGGATAATATTCCAAGTATATTACTAATATTGTTCTCAGTCCTAATAATCATTTAAAGCAGAATAAAACAATTTTATCTATAAAATATCTATTTATTTGCTGGTAATAATTATAAACTATTGCGACGTGAGTACACAATAATATCGGTATACTTATGTATCTAATAATATACAATACAATATACAAAAACACAACAATCGTATATTTGGTGTGGTATGGCCGCGGAACGAGGATTTTTACAAAAGATTTTTTTTTTAATGGAAGAGTCTGAATAATTTTCAAAATAAGTAAATTATTTCTCCAATGTTGTATTTTGAATAAAACCATGATTGTTTATCCTTAAAGCGATATTATTTCTAACATATTTTTTCACGACCCACATTCTGCCTATTACGAGATTTTTTTTTCATTGAAACGCAACAGGTACTTTTCTTTGCCCCTCATAAAGCTCCGCGATTCATGAAAGAAAAATCAACAATAACTTAATACTAAAACTAAACGAAATAATCATCAAAATGCTACAAAATATATAAATAAACATTTCGCTTATTCTAGTTTGATCTGTTTATTTATTGAAGTTATAAATAACAAAAATAGATGTATACAGTCAACCACATAAGTTCTTTACCATTCCTGACATTTATGAGGCTAACTTGAACAATGTTTTAAAATTATTGCTATTATTTTAACTTATACATTATTTTCAAATAACTCGACTTATGTGTCTAATAATATACAATAATAATATTTATATACAAAACTCGTATTTTGTATATTTGGTGCTACGTATGGCCGCGAAATGGTATAAGTGGAAACTTTTGTTCCGTTCACTTAGATTTTTTTTTATATATTTGAAGAATTAAACATAATTTATATATGTTGGACATACAAGCTTTTAATCAGAAAAATAAGCAGTTGTGGATGTTCTTTAGGGTTCCGTACCCGACGGGTAATTAACGGGACCCTATTAATATGCCTCCGCTGTCCGTCCGTTTGACTGTCAGCGGGCTGTATCTCATGATCCGTATTAGGCAGACAGTTGAAATGTTCACAGAATGTGTATTTCTGTTGCCGCTATAACAAAAAATAAATTAAAAATTAAAGGGGGCCCTACAACGATGGTACAGAACCCCTCGTGCACGAGTCCGACTCGCACTTGGCCGATTTTTTTTATTTCTTCTTTATTTCATTTTCATTAAAAAATGTGTTTTTATCTCAATTTTGGCCAAAACTTTGCCTTAAAACAATTTGGCTTGGCACAGATTAAATACATTAAAAGTAGTATGCAGTGCTTGTAAAGTAAAATGATTCATAAATATGGCGAAAATAATGAGATGAATAATACAAAACCAATAATGATTTATTTTCCAAAACACATTTTCTAACTTAAATATTTACGTATAAATTAAAAAAAATACTGAATTTCTTAGCCTAAACGTTCGTCATTATGCGTTAATATTTTGATTTAATGACACATGATTCTAGAAATAGAACTTTAACATCTACTAAATAAAGCTAAACATCAGTTGATCAAAATCTTCAATAAGTTCTTAAAATATCGGTTTCGGTAACATTTTCAAATATCAATGTAAAACTTTGGATTAATGGCATCTATTGAATTTTAATATCACAAAAATATCATTTATTATAATTTAATATAAGTATGTATAAAATATTATACACTTAGATAACACATTCAACTTTTAATATATAATATTCTAAAATTTCTCGGTGGCTTATAAGTCTGTAGAATTTTGAATGGCTAATTTTCATAATTATTATTATTTTTAGTTATGCACTGGATCTTATCTATACTAATAGTATAAAGCTGAAGAGTTTGTTTGAACGCGCTAATCTCAGGAACTACTGAATCGAATTGAAAAATTCTTTTAGTGTTGGATAGTCCAATTATCGAGGAAGGCTATATAACATCGCGCTATGACCAATAGGACTGGAGCAAAAAAAAAAAGTCAGAAGCGGCAGGTGAAACCGCGGGGCACAGATAAAATTATTTATTAACTTGATAAAATTATGATTTTCTACCATACTTGTAAATGGCCAATTATATATGGTATTGGTATAATGTTTTTTTTTTAAACAGACTTATCCCTAGTTTGGTTCAAAAAGTAGTTACAGTAGGTGCATCTTCAATCCCGCAATATTTTTTCGGTCGCTCTAACCTCATTGTAGATGGCGTGACCGTAGCTAGGTCCCAACCCGGCCAATGATATCAAGCTGTTTTGATTATAAAATAACGGTAACAGATTTTTTCAACCAAGGACGACGCTTGCGTTTTAGAATTCCTTTCCCCATTGTTCATTATTCTATTTATCAAACTACTTGAAACTTTATAAAATATTTTCACAAAACAATAAGGTCTACATAAAACAGAGCAACACTTTATTATCAATGGTAACATTTTTATAAGTACTGCAGTGAATTGTAAGTTTGACAGTTTAAAGTAATTTTAATGCTTTGATTTAATAATAATGTATTATTGGTTATTGTAACATCTCAATTTGAATTAACATAATCTGAAATAAATTGCTATTTATATGTAGCTTGTAATATATATTTTTTTTAATATACTGACAAATCAGCCGTAGTGAATTTAAAAGCTCTTTTTTATCAATACCTTCCTCCAGCGACCAGTAGAAGCTAGACGTGTTTTGACTGGATAAAACAATAAACAGTCGCAAGGCAGTATAGCATTGCGTAGACTTGATCGTATCGAAGCTTACGCAGCGTAAACAAATGCACGGTGCGGGTGCCCCACTGTCAAGATATTCTTAGAATCTAGAATCTATCATACTATTTTAACAAGCCTTTATTAGCTTCATCTGTAACTTATTATGCAAAAAACCGTAGAAGTTAAATTTGACCCACTTCCCGGTTTCCGATTGAGCTGAAATTTTGCATACATGTGTAGTTTGGATGACAATGCATGGTTAGCTAAGTGACGTCATTTTAAATCTAATATAAGATGGCGGACTAGTTAGTTGTCACGCATTCCCATTATATGGGTATGAAATGAAAGGGTTTATTGAGAAGAATACGAGAAATAAGATGATGTCACTCTGAAGCGTGTTTTTTAATAACTACAATATTTTATTTCAATACAGACACGTGAGCGTGCACCCGCACCCGCGTCCATCTTAGCGTACGCCATAAATGTTCGGCAAACGCGCGAATGCCTTATTTCTTCACGATATACAATTTAAACTTTAAGTCTGTGCATTCCTCTTTTTAGGAGGCGGCGTAGGTGCCTTCTCATTGCTGGTATTCCGTCTAGCTATAGAGTTGTACAGGAATGATCCTCGCGGCGCCCAGACGGTGTCATAGTTGTGTCGGGGAGGGAGTGGGTTCGTGTCCCCATTGTTGTTAGTGTCGCTCTCAAGGTCCATGCTTCGGTGGGCGTATTTCTTTGGTAGTGGGGGAGGTTCCTCTTCTTCTTGATTGGAGTCTGTAGTTCCTGGGGACCGGTGAAACACATAGAAATTGTTATTGTTGATATTGATTGACAGCCGCTTTCTGACATGAATTCAAATCTATTTGTTGCCAAATTTCTCGTCAAGTGATTGTATTTTTTAAAATCAATTATATCAGCTGACTTTTGACAGAAAATACAGTGCTTTTCATAAACTGAATGTTACTTTGTTATTATGTCTTGCCGATATCGGCTTGAGTGACGTGAATAATACGCAATATTTTACAGATATAATAATGATGACAGCAAAACATAGACAAACGGCTAAGGTTGGCACTGGCTGAAAAGCAGGAGATTGTTACATAAATATACCCAAAAACTAATAAAATAAAAAGAGAAGAATAATTCCTCTAAGGTTCTAATAAGGCTTTCAGATTCTACATGGGTTAATTTATGTATCTTGTTAATTTACTACCAAAAATGGTCAAGTTCTACATATAGCAATCACTAAGTATAAAAATAGTAAGGAAAGTCTACACAATGTTTTCACAAAGCCGAACATAACATGGTTGTTAATAATTGTTGCCACACGTGAAACGATTTTTGACAGCATTATACACAGATAGCAGACTTTAACCCTTAATAAACAGAGTCAAGTTACAAGCAGTATAATTTTCCATAATATTTTTTTGAACATACAGTGTATTGTTGTGTTCAAACTTGATGGCGGCTCGGAACATCTGGCGTAAAGCTGCGCAGAACACAATTTTAGGTATCAGCGGTGCGCAGAAGACTCATCGTCTTGACTGTATAATGCGCAGACCGTCACTCGCAGCTAACTTCAGAGCCGCCATAAAGTTTGAACTGAACTTTAACGTAACTTGCTCCGCGATTAAGGCTGGGTTTGTTTCTTCAATAGTATATTTCGCGTTGAGAAGTCCTGTGACTTATACTCTGTTCATTCAATGATAATTTACCTTCACTTGCATAATTTTCTTGCCAAACTTTAAATTAGTCCTGGAAAAATGCCATGCTACATAATAAGCATTTAGCATACGTGTTATATGTGTTAGAAAATCATCATAAAATCAACAGAGAGAAGCGAAAGCTTTTATCATAGAAAAATAAATAATACTTTGTATAGAAGCAAAACGACTGGGCGTATCATACGCCCGTAGCTGTAAGCGTGTTATTTGTAATTTGTACGCGTCCAGAATGGATGACGCTGTCGTGCAAAGGCGATCGCCTAGAAATATTTTGTTCAGAAAGCGCCCTCTGTTGGCGTGACGACGCAACTAGACGCAGAACAAATGCTTAATGATAGATTCCGGGACGATCTATAATGTTCAACTGGTCAAGATATTAGCTCCATAACTGTGGGGCTTTAGTGCAATTTTGAACGCGGAACTTTTGCTGCTATATTGCTATAAGTAGGTATTATTTATTTTTCTAATCATACATTCAAGGAAAATAAGACCAAAACACTCACCCATAGAGTCTCGATTCGAGGGTGGTGCGGAAGAGGTGATGAGACTAGTTCGTTGTGACAGACGTCTCTCTCGCTCAACCTCAGCGCGTAGCGGCCTTTCAGTCACCAGCTGACAAGCGAATTTGAGACTATAGACATTCTATTGCCACTCAACTATCTACTTTATCTATATGAAGTCAAAGTCGATTTTTGAGCGACGATTTGAAGTAAAAAGGTCCTAAATACAAGTGAATGGGAGACTATGGTGTGCATAATCACAATTTATAGCCAGTACAGTGCTAAGGGTCAAACGTTATTGGAAATTTCGAAAGTAACACAAAATTAAAGGAAAGTACAGTTTTTTCGTGGAATCTCGGGAGGCTTTTACCAAACAGTGTCAAAAGGTAAACAAAAACCAATGTACCAATGGTTACGAACATAACATTAAATTGCAGACCTACAATATCGATTTGTACAACCGACTTCACTGACGGTCTGCCACTTTACACCTTTATGTGTGATTTCCTTTTTGTAATTAGTTTGGACCAGACCTCTGCCACCTCGACGGCGTTGGTGGACGGACAGGTCCGACCAAGGGCAGGTGGAACCGCACATAGCGCAGGACAGGAGGTGACCCATAGTTTGCGTTGAGGCCCTGCAGTCGCACACGGCATTATTGGAATACCATCTGGCTTCGCAATGGGTTTAGGATCTTCCAGCTCCACGTAATGAGGTTGAAAATTGGTCGACCCTCAGTAAACTCGGTAGTACGTTGGTTAAATGCTCTACACTACTATTACATAATTTTATGAGTATCACCGTAATTTTACTAGCGTTATTGATAACGAAAAATACTGGCCAAGTTACATAATCTACGTATTCGTACTTCGTTTTCAGAACTTGCAGTGGTAAGAGATAAAGTTATAGAATATAGCTAAATTCCTTTATTTGGTGCAGTCTGCCCAAGTGGAAAAGTGCAATGTGGTTACTGCTGAAAAGTATATTTATTAAATATAGAAAAAATATGTCGAGTACCTAACCAAGTGAAAGTAAATCTTATACATAATCTATATCTTACATACAAGGTGTAAACAAACCCTTCACGAAGCCATCAACCAAGCATTTTGTACATCAAACTAAATAACTTTACGCAAAAACTATTGCTGGGATATGACTTTTATTTGGGGTTAAAAGTCACGTTTTACGGTAGGGCTCGATGGAAAGCACTCAAAGCATTGTTCTGATGGATGGATTGAATAGTACGAGGGTCGTGAAGGTGTTTAAAGTAAAAAAAACTTGTGAAAAAGTTGGAACTTTGCCCCCAATATCTCCATAACTAAAAGGTTCCCGGGTATGGTCTAGAACAAAAAAAAGATCGCAAAGACGGAAAGAACAAGTGCCTTTCGGCTTCGTTAAGGGTTTATTTACACCCTTTATAGTCGTATGAAGCAAAGCAAAATTAGCTATTTTCTTATTAGTTAATATGTTAATTTAACTGATTTACTTAATATTTTAGATACTACTAAAACACGGCTAAGAAATATAGCAAAAATATTAGGTTGAATGCACCAATATCAGCGAGGCGAATATATCCAAATAGAAGACCTTGTGTCTTTAACGAATATGCGACCGTCGCGTTCTCATAGACGGGGTGGAAGGGACACCGACGCAAAAACGGTTATCACGTAATCAGTACATTATTCTGAACCTGGGAAGGTTCAGAATAATGTACTGATATATATATATACAACATTCGTTTTAGTATATGCGAAACCTGATACACGTGTCTAGTATTTTTATGTAAAGAATCTAAGTACAAAATTTCAAAACTATATCATGAAACATCACAAAGTTATAAGCTTGTTCTGTTACCTAGTTGTCCGCACAAAATCGTGGTCACCACGCAGTGCGCGCCTCCAGCGACGTCTTGAGTTCATTGATAATAATAAATTGGCAGTAGGTACCTAAATTATTGCGATAGGTACTTAAAGTCACTCGGTGTCCAACTTTTAACTTTTTTAAATATTTTTGGGAAAAAATATAACATGGTTTAAAAAATATTGGAATCGATTCAGTTACTTATTCTAACCAAACTATATTCAGGTTTCGCATAAACTAAAAATAATGTTGTATATGTGGGGACATATTTTTTTTTTCGGTAATTTGAAAAAAAATCTGCTGTTCTATAAATTTTGGCCGTGTAGTTAGTGTACTTTTGTATGAACAGCAAGAGACTTTTTTTGGTGGGTTCAGAAAGATGCACTGAATACGTGTTAAACGTCGGTGTCCCTGCCACCCTGTATTAGGACACCCAAAGGCCTCTTGTCTACACGTTTTTATGCCATTGGTGATACGCGGCGGCAAATATAAGATCTATCTTTTCATACACGAAATATTTTAAGAGTAACTTCTATAAGTCGTAAAGTCGTCATAGCAACGAAAAAGAAAATTATTTGAGTGTTTTTTTTTTACGAAATTATTATAAATCCTAAATTTTTTGAGACTTTTTGCATAAAACCTTTACTCCCATATTCTAACAATGACAATGTAAATACGACGTAGTAAACTAGCGTAATGGATGTTCAAAAATAAGGAGCTAGTATTTATTTTGTGGGTCAAGTAATTTTAAATTATTTATTTTTTATAAAAATATACTCAGATATAAAAAAATCCCTTGAAATGGCTTCGTTATAGCCGTTAGACGATTCCCTGAAAATATTTCGTGTATGAATAATTAGACCTTATATAGTGATCCATACACCACTGACTAAATATCACGGCCAATCAACCGTCGATTTTCACGTCAAGAAAACGTGTCTGTACAAGACTACGATTGTCGTTATCTCCCAAACATATTGAGTTACCAAGTTTCAAGCTAAGCCGCACGAGCGCAGCTACATAAATACAATGCAATCAAAATAAGCATAGAATTGCCTTTTTTACCCACATGCGCCCCTTTTTTTTCGTGGGGGTCTCCTCATGGATACACTCAACCTGGGGAAAATTGAATTATTTTATTAATTTTTATTTGATTGAGCGGAGGTTATGGTAGCAATAGGCCAACGGCTAAGCACAGACTAAATAAAGTGTTGCTTGAGGCACTGAATATTAAATCTTATAATAAGTGCGTTAAAGTACAAAAGAGTCACGAGGACTGTTTGAAGACTGCCTCAATGCTCGTACCATTTTGTACTTTGTGCCACTAACAATAGTGTGTATTATTCAATGACTTCAAGAAATCCTCTATTCTGTGCTTTTTTTTAGTCAGAGCTGCGGCGAGCGAGGGTAAGGAGTGAGGTTAACACAAATACTGCTATCGAGGCAATTTCATAACTTAAGCCGTCTAATATGGCGGAAGAACCAGTCCTATTCTTATTTTGATCACAATGAGCATTATCGCTTCACTAGCGTGTTTGTTAGTTTAATTGACCCCCTTTCTATTAGCTTCACCTGTAACTATGTACAAAAATCTTACAAAGTAAATTTGACCCACTTCCCGACTTCCAAATGAGCTGAAATTTTGCATACATGTTTAGTTTAAATGACAATGCATGGTTAGCTAAGTGACGTCATTCAAATCCAATATGGTGGATTTTCATATTTGTATGATATGTGTATGAAATGAAAGGGTTTCCTGAGAAATAAAATGAAGTCACTCTAAAGCGTGTTTTAGTTTTTTTTTTAGTTTTAATATTTTACTCTTTCTGTTGAATGTTATAGTATCTTCCAGAACTAATTAACGGTTTTTTTTTTAAATTAATCTTGTTATTACAGTGTCAAAGCCAATCAAGGTTAACTTACATTAGACACAATTTCCGTTAAATTCAACATTCAACACTCAAAAGATAACCATATCGACTGACCTTAGAAACGTGTCTCACCTCTTGCCTCAACTCCCTCAGAGGGGACGCGGAAGGCGTGTCTATCGTAGTGTTGATGCTGGTGACGCTGTTGTTGTTGTTGTTGCTGAGGGTCGTTGTGGAGCTGTTGTTGACGGAACCGTTGGGGGTGGAGTGGGAGGTGTACCACTGGCTGCCGCTGGCTTGGGTGCCGACTTCGCTCTGTTGAACAATAATTATATAGCTTTAGGTAGAAAAGGGCATAATTGAAGACATTATTTCAAAAACCAACTTTGTCAAAAATTTAATGATATCAGTTAGTTACGCAATCTTGTAGAGGAATTCATAAGCTTTCCGATCACAATTCATATTTCTTAAACAAATAGTAAACTATGGATTCGGCAAAAAGCAGTGACGTCAGTGACAGGCTGTTTATGAAAAAAAAAAAAAAACTGTGACAAACTCTGTAACTACGTCATATCATGAAATTTGTGACAAAGTTGGTTTTTGAAATAGTGTCTCCAATTGAGTTGGCTATGGGAACGTCGCTAGACGGGTAACGGGTAGACATAATGCACATCATACATACTGGCGAAATTAAGTTGTACTGTACACCTAAATTTCGCTAGTATGTATGATGTGATCCCCTATCACAACAAGAATTCTGACAACTCCAGAATTCGGACTGGTACTAAAAAAAATATATTCCTATCATCATTCTCCTGCCCTTATCCCAATTTATTTAGAGCGGGCGCAGCTTGTCTTCTTCTTCCTATTACTCATCATCTCATAAGATACCTCCTTTCTTGCCATATCATCCTTCAAACAGGAAGAAATGGTAAAAAAGTTTATTCCCACTACGGAAAAAAAAAATAATAATATGCCAGGAATTGAACCCAAGGGCAATCCCTTGGGTTCAATTCCTTTGTCTTTTTTGAGAATAAATATCTTTAAACCCAATGGTTTAAAGATATTTATTCTCAAAAAAGACAAAGTCACTGACATGAGAACAATGCTTAAAATCTATACTAAAGTTATAAAGCTGAAGAGTTTGTTTGTTTGCTTGAACGTGCTAATCTCAGGAACTACTGGTTCGATTTGAAAAATTTCACGCGGACGAAGGTCGCGGGCAACAGCTAGTAAATTATATCTAAAGTTTGTCACAGACATCACGGTAGCACTTATTATATAATGATACACCCATCCAATGAATTCAGATTTTAGGATTTGTGATCAAATATTCCGCTAATAGAGTTTTGAATGTATTGAATGAGTGTATTTTTTTAATACATGAGGGTATTTTAATTACACTACCCCATATTCGTAGGGTTAGCAAGCAAAACAGGTTAAATTTAAACACAAAGTGATGAAGCTTACCTTTCTCAAATTCCTTTTATTCCGTCGACCAGGCGAGTTTTGTAGCGTCGCGAAGCGGCTGACGACACCTGTACTACTGTTCCTGTTAACATTTTAAGTATTGATATGAATGTTTTATATCCACATTCTAGCGAAACTAAGCGACGTCGCACTGTTGCAATTTCAACTCTCGGTGAGGAGCGGAGCGTCGAAAATCCAACAGTGCAGTTATTACGGCATTAATTTAGGTTTAGTGTTAGTGAAATTGGGAATTTATTATCATCTGCCTAGCCTTTTCCCAACTATGTTGGGGTCGGCTTCCAGTCTAACCGGATGCAGCTGAATACCAGTATTTTGCATTGAACGACTGCCTATCTGACCTCTACAAGCCAGTTAGTACTGGGTAACACGATATGCCTCTGCTAAGACTGGTTGTCAGACTTTTGGGCCACTGACTGTAACGACTGTCAAAGATCTACAAATGACAGCCGGGACCAACGGCTTAACGTGCTTTCCGAGGCACAGAGGAAACTCAGTATGTAATGGGTGGTCTCCGATCCACGGGCCAAGATAGACAAACGCAGCTTAGCATGAAGATCGACCCGAGCGGCTTTTATTATTTAGCCACGTGCTCCTCCAAAATGGGAATTTATATCTAAAAATAAAATATTCAAAATACTCTAAATGAGTAACAATAGAATAGCTTTACCTTGCAAGTGGATTAATCGCCGCAGCGTTAAAACTGAAGAAACGGCCTTTGGATGAGGTTCTGAAAAAAAAAACAATTATATTACGTCATCGGGAGAGTTGGAAAGGAATGGAGGTCTTTGCCCAGCAGTGGGACAGAATAAGGTAAGGTAAAAAAAAAAAAACTTCTTTAAATTACTTAAATTGTTCATTATTTCTATTTTATTTATTAATTTATTTATTAAACTATTTATGTATACACAGGAAAATAACATTATAATATATGAGTACAAGGGTACAGCTTATTTCATATGAAATTTCTGCCAGCAGACCCGCTAAAAGGAGAAATGAAAAAGAAATGTAGACGATAGTGTGTAAAAAGGAAGAGTATAGTGTGTATATGTGCCTTAATAACTTAACGTATAATACTATATAAATATACATAAAAGTAAATATTAATATATACTTATACTACTTACTTACTTTACTTTATTTAGTATGTATTTTAGTTTTCACTCGTGAGCTGAAGCTGGAAATCAGCGTCAGGTGGTAAACCTTGTGAAAACGGAACAAATAAGCAAAAAATAACTTACTCAGTGCCAGTAGATATGTCAGATATCCTGTTGCTTGAAGAGTTGTTGGAATCTACGTGGAAACTGTCGCGGAATGGATGCATGCGCAGCTGTACCTCCGGTGAGCCCACTTCTATGTCACAATTCTGAGAAGCAATATACATTTTGATTAAATAAAGTTTTTTTTTTTTTTTTAAACTGTAAATTCGAACTTTGTCGCCAGCAAGACAAAATAACACCTTTTTAAAACTGCAGAACGCAATAAAAATTAATATGAAAATAAATAACAGAACATTACATCACCCCTGTAATCCCCGAAGAGTAATGCAAGTAAGAAGTGTACACACGGCGGCACATGAAGCTGTACATTTCCATTATAACTTGGCCTCGCTTTGTATAGATTTCCTATACAATGAGAGATCCGCATAAACTGGTTTTGTAAAGCTTGATTGGCCGTCGTGCGTACCTAATAGAACACCCACGTTTCCCCAGTTATGTTTAAGTCTCTTGTAATAGGGGGTGAGCCGATTGCCATCAATCGGGCATAAATCCAGACTAGTGGCTGCTACTGAAAAATTTTTGTAGGAAAAACCCAATAACACTTTGTCCGACCTGGAAATCGAACCCAGGTCTACATGCTCAGCACTCGCGCTTGCGACTAACGAAGTAGTCAATATACAATTATTTTTGAAGTTTTTTTTGTTGCGTACCATCATGTTGAAATGAATAAAGCCTTCACATTTAAGAGCGAAAATCCATTAACAATAACTGGACACAAATCCAGACGGTCCATCGGTTGCTACCGAGATTATACTAATCAATCCAAAAACATTATGCGATTCGGGGATCAAACCTAGGAGCCTAACGGTCATCAGTCGCACTAGCTACAATGTTACCAACCTTCCGCCCGTATCGCTGATGCACGTGTTGCTGCACTCTGCGGAAGCACCGCAACAAGTGCGCGTGCAGCTCTTCCAGCTCCGACGGAGCGCGGCTGCCGTGCACGTCCAGACCTGGGGGACCAAATACATTCATGTTAACAATATATTGCTAAATATTTGAAAGAGTAAGAGCCATGCACACGGTGCGTTGCGGTGTCGCAGCGGCGCCGCTCATTTGTTCATGTGGCTAAACCTTTGTCCGTCTGTTAGCAACTCTCTATATTCTTGGTGAAAGAACTTTCAATCACTGTTTCTTAACACAATAAAGGGACTAATCCAATGTTGTTGTAACTTCCAGTGGCGAAGGTTCCATATTACGCGATGCCTACCGGATTCCCTTTGAAAAATGGCAATACAGTCAGTATTCTATAGACAAATAATATAATCAGATTAAAGATATGTACTCCGGCTTACCTGTTACAAAAATTGAACCTTCGCTACTGGTAACTTCTACTTTGATTTCGACGATGGCGTAGTAAAAGAATCAAAAACACACGTCTCTTCCGATGCATTTTATTAAACATACTGACTACACTCAGAAACCGGCGTCGCAGCGTCTTTGCGACGCCGTACCAACGCACCGTGTGCACAGGCTCTTACGATGGAGTTTCTTATCCGTTCTTTCGCAAAGAATGGGCAGCTAAAATGGTCATCTCTTAGTTGCCACGACTATTTTATTATGTAAAGTTTTAACGTGCACGCAGATCTTGCTACATCATGTACCATCACATAATGTACCATCTCAACATGAATGATGTAACCAAGGTTTTGTGACAATATTATGATTTAAAAGAGTGTCCATGGAGTTTCTTGCCCGTTCTTCTCCATAGAGATCTACGCTAGGGAATGGGCAACTACAATACTTTCACAGTTTTTATGCCTTGTGAATGGGACTGTGGCTACATTTCTTTGTTGTCTTTGTTTCGAGAGTTCAAAAGTGCCTGTAACTGGCCTACTTGAAATAAATGCTTTGATTGAGTGAGAATCAATTTCTTTTCTGTGTGTAGCGTTCGACGTTCAATAATGCCGCCTGGTACCGTGTTTCACGATGCTCGATCATGGTGAGTAATCGTTCCGTAAATGATGCAGTATCTGTTATAAGAGTCCACCGCCAGAGGTAAGTCCGCTCAATTTCACCCTAGCCACTTCGCTCAAATTGCCGATTTGCGGTCTCCACTAGCCGCTAGCCTAAGCTCATAGCACATTATATGCAGTAGCGAGCCTATGGGTTAACATAACAGCAAGCTAAGGCAAGCAGACAGTCCAAAAACCTTTATTTTTGGGAGTTTTAGTGTAAGCCAAGCTTATGGATTTATTCACACCAGAATCAGCATTACCTCTGTTCATTTGTTGTAGCTGATCTCGTGCAGTTTACTGACCTAGAGGGTGTAAATAGACCCTTAACGAAGCCGAAAGGCACTTGTTCTCCCCGTCATTGCGATCATTTTTTCTTCTGGAACATACCTTTGAACCTTTTAGTTACGGAGATATTGGGGGTGAAAGTTCCAACTTTTTCACAAGTTTTTTTTTAAATACTAATTTTTAAGGTTATTACTTTACTTTAAATACTTCCATGACCCCTGTACTATTCAAAGCATCCATCAGCACAATGTTTTGAGTGTGTGCTACATTGAGTTTTACCGTAAAACGTGAATTTTCATCCAAAAAAAAAATCGCAGCAATAATTTTTGTGTGGGGTTAATTAGTTTGATGTACATAATGCTTGGTTGACGGCTTCGTGAAGGGTCCGTTTACACTTTGTATATTATTACTGACCGAACTTCAGCAGCGGTATCTGGTCGGCGATGAGGTCCTTCAGTTCGGTGAGTAAGGGCGCGTGGTCCGGGTGTCGCGCTTCGTACGCCGGCGTTAGGAATGCGCGCTCGTAGTTCACGATGCCGCCCTGCACTGCAGGGTCCAGGATACCTGGTGGATTAAATAAAATGTGTATGAAGCAAGATTAAGAATACTCGATGTCCTATCTGCCCCCGTAGCATGACCACCTAGACAAGGATTTCTTTGACGGAAGAATCGACAAAATGACAGATAGTGCAAAGAAATAAAGAAATCTGTCATTGTGTCGACACAATCTGTCATTTTGTCGATTCTTCCGTCAAAGAAATCCTTGTCTACGATGGTCATTCTACGGGGGCTGTTATCTTTCCTTTATTGTATCGATGATTTGTTTATTTGTGGTAGTCTAACCATATTCGGATGAAGCTCAACCAATTCCATCGGCTAAGCGCAGCTGAGTCAGGTTTTAAAAGTTGCAATAATATAAGCATTTCATGCTCAAACATTTAAATGTTTTTCGTCAATATTCTATAGCATGTATGATAATGGAAGCTCATTGAGCAGTTCAGATATGCTGACCGCGATCCGTATGTGTGAAATTCTCCTTTGATAGCCTATCCAACTTAGTCTTCGAAATGGAAAATTCTTTTGGTACTGAAGAGGTACATGAGGCAACTGGTTAGGACAGTTCATGAATAACAAAGCTACAACGTTAACCTTTTGAATGCCAGAGCATAAGCGCACGCGCGTGCCCTCCACGCCAAGCCACAATTTCACCGCAAATACCTTCAAAAAGATTGTTCATTTCGTGTTATAGTGCACCGCACATTTTTTTTGTCACATATTTGTGTCGTTGGCGTACAGGGCACGCGCTTGCTTGTCATTTATATGTGACAATGGCGTTCAAAATGTTAGCAATGTAACTCACTACTCAGCCTGCAAGTTTTTACTGTTGTGAGAGGTTGAGGCTCCTGGGTGACCTGCGCAGGCGCATAATGCAACATGTATAGCTTACACGCGTTAGTAACTCACCACTGAGCCTCATTGTGAGCGGATGTAAGGGCGCATCAGGTGCCCTGGCCTCTATGATGAGCGACCTCAGTCTTCTGTTGGTATCTTTCAACGCTTCCACTGCGGCCGTGATCGGTGACACTTCGTATGTGCGCTGAGATCGAATTGGGAACCAGCGGAGGATGCCTGCGAATGAAGAGTTATTTTAGTGAAATACTAGGAACCGCTAGCTTGAGGAGCTGTCGGGAACTCGCGACTCGTTAAAAGACGGCGTCCGGTTAGACTAGAAGCCTACCTCAACGTAGTTGGGAAAGGCTAGGCAGATGACACTTAAACTATCCAGAGTAAATGTCAGCTTTGTTTTACTATTGTGAGACTGGAAAATCTCTTTTTCAGAGTGATACAATTACTGGTACTGATAGCCTGCATCATCCCACTGCTGGGCAAAGGCCTCTCTTCCTAACTTCCAGTTGTTTCGATCCAAAACCAATGTGGACCACTGGTCGCTGGTCCTGTCCAGCTCGTCCCGCCATCTTCTACAAGGTCTACAGCGACGCCTTGTCGACGAGTGTCAGGGCTCCAAAAAGTGGCTATTTTGGCCCACAGCTCATCGGGCATGCAGCAAACGTGGCCAGTCCAGTTCAGCTTAGCGGCTTTATGAGCACCGTCAGTAATTAGTGTTTTGGAGTGCAGTGTGGTGTTGTGTACACAGTCAGTTAGTTAGACGCCTAGTGTGCTGCGTTCCATAACACGTTGACTTTTGAATGTTTGCCAAATACCAAGTCTGGGATCCATAGGTCAAATGAGAAGAATGCACATGTCCATGAATTCTTCGCTTTAGTGACAAAGGAAGGTTTCCTTTTCATACATCATCTGCCTAGCCTTTTCCCAACTATATTGGGGTCGGCTTCCAGTCTTAACCGGATGCAGCTGAATACCAGTATTTTACATGGAGCGACTGCCTATCTGACCTCCACAACTCAGTTAGTACTGGGTAATACGATACCCCTTGGTAAGACTGGTTGTCAGACTTTGGACCTCTGACTACCTAACGACTGTCAAAGATCTACAAATAACAGCCGGGACCAACGGCTTAACGTGCTTTCCGAGGCACGGAGGAAACTCGCTATGTAATGGGCGGTCACCCATCCACAGACTAGGCAAGCACGGCTTAACCTCGGCACGAGCGACTGTTATAATTTAGCGACGAGCTCCTCCACGGTTTTCTTTTCATACAATTAACCATTTATAATTCACCTGGTAACTTTTCACTAATTTCAAGCTCCGTCCTCTCGAGCCATCGTGTAGCAAATTCGTTTTGGTTCGATAGATCATCGGTTGAACCGTCAAGGGCCTCTTCTGTGAACAAACACGTTTGACTATTATTTTATCGATTAGATGATATCCTACTAATATAAACCGAGCCATTGAAAACTATATAAAACTTTTTATGGTTTTTTCTTTGTCGGACTATCAATGACATATACAGGCTGTAAGGGACAGCCCTCCATAAACTGATGGGGTAAATTCAGTATATCATACTAAGGTGACCGGTTCAAGAAATTATTTCAGGAATGTTATGAGAATCTAATAAATTTGATTTGTTTTATTTCATCATACGCAATGTACCGTTATCGTGGCAAAACGCACGCAGCGAAAGGCAAGCGCGACGACGACTTCGATGAACTCTGTAGCTAGGCAGGAAGTGAACAGCTGATTTAACGCATCGTTATATCGTTCGTTAGATTATTTCAACGTCTATGGTTTTTTTTTTGTTTATTTTAGCCGTATTGTTGACATAATTAGAGTGCTGAATACAGGGAATGTAAGTTTACATTGGTATAAACGAATAGTAAACGAAAAAAAAAACCGGAGAAAAATTCCGGTGGAATATGATTCAAAATAAGGAGCTGAATGCACCGTCAGTTTGTAGAGGGCTGTCCCTTAGACCCTGTAGATCAGGTACAAAGATCTTCTGGCACGTGGACACTATCGTTACCATAACCACTATCTTGGTTTTTCAATTCACTCGAGTCATTCTTAGTGTCAAAAGGGCTTTGTTACTCTGTATGACAATTCTAAAGGGTGTTAAAAAACTCATAACGCAGCCAAAAGGCACTTGTTCTCCCCGCCATTTCGATAGTGATTATGCATATTCAAATATGTAAATACTATATTATATTTACCTGCTCTATGAAAAGGCCTGGAGAACTCAAACTTCTCGACGTTATTATGCTTGTAGTACTGTAAAATTTGTTCCGCTATCGGCTTGCCGGAGAGGCGTTTTAGCTTGTCACCCATCACCGGTTCTACTGCATTTATTTGTAGGTCTGTTGTTTTTTTGTTAAGGATTTTATAGTAGTAACGCAAGGTTATATTAGTTTAAAAGAAATCTAATGTAAACAATCAGTTTACTTTAAATTGGCGACTGGAATCAAAAGCTATTTTTAATAGACAAAATGCAAATCGATGCAGGCTGACAGATGTGATTCAGGCAATATGCTATTTCTGTTACTTTAATTCGGGGGTAAGAAAACTAAATCGATTAATTGGCTACATAGAAAAAATACTTGCTAGCCATGAAGCCACAATCTACGGTACTATATTAGAAGTATACACAATTCATAGCATATCCCTATTGTGCCCCCTTGCTCGAGCCAGCCTGCGATGCTGAGCCAGTAGTTGTAAATCAGCCCCTAAATAATGATCTCACTCAGATCCAGCCTGTCTCTTTACTGGGCAGCTGTGTTCCCCAGCGACGCCCTAAGCCGAGGCTCGTACCCCACAGGGGGTGTCCTTAGCGCGCTGTCGCTTAGTATATAAGTTGTTTGCCCTGGCTGGAGGCCTTACACTCAAGGCACCCACAGGATTGTCCGGTTAAGCAGAAGCCAGCCTCACAGGTCGCCCTGCGAGAAGCCATTCAAAAAAACTCATAGCACTTTCTTTTACATGGCATCATCATCATCATCGTTCTCCTGCCTTTATCCCAATTCATTTGGTGTAGGCACAGCATGTCTTCTTCTTCCATACTTATCTATTACTCGTCATCTCATCAGACACCTCCTTTCTTGACATATCATTCTTTACACGGTCCATCCATCGTTTCTTTGGTCTTCCTCTACTCATATACCCATCCACATTCATACTCAACACTTTCCTCACGACATTTTCCTCATTCCTCCGCATCACATGCCCATACCACGACAGTCGATTACCACACCACTTTTCTGTCACCGGCGCCACTTTCAGATTTCCTCTTATATATTTATTTCATTTTTACATGTAACGGGCTATAATGAAAAAGTCCGGTTGATCGTAATATAAACTCGCCCATATGCAGGTGTACTAAAACTTAACCATAGCTACACCTCTGCCTATCCTTTCAGCGTGAAACAAGTGTGATGTATGTGACAAAAAGGATACATTGTCCATCAGACTCTGTAATCTCCGGGCCGGGCGGGTCCAACTTCGGAAGCACTTCAGCATCAGGCCACTCGTCTAAAAGGCGGTCCCTGAAATCTTGGAGTTGCTCGTATTCGTTGCCGCGGTAGATATAACCCTGAAAATAAATGTAGTTTCAAGTTTTTACCTGTTTAAGAGTGTATTTGCATGTTCATAATCATCATCGGCTTAGCCTTTTCCGCAACTATGTTAGGTTCGGCTTACGAATACCAGTATTTTACATGGAGCGACTGTCTATCTGACCTCCACAACCCAGTCATTACAGGGTAATACGGTATCGTATCTCTTGGATTGACTGGTTGAGACTTTCGGGCCACTGACTACTTATGATAATTTGTTTATATTTATTTATTTATTTAAACTTCATGTACAATAGTGGTACATAGGCGGTTTATCCATTCATTGATCGATTTAAAACTTTGTTTGCGACCAAGATGCTATTAAAATATTTCCCGACATAGTGACAACTGCTTTTCTCTAACCATAAGCAAATATTATAATAGGGTTGCAAAAATCGGCGTTTATTACATTAAAAAAAAAAAGAAAAATAAAAAGAAGTCAGTTAAAAATAACAAAACACTACTCACATAAGGCGTCCTAAGTAGTTCAGGGAATCCTTTCCCATGATATATAACTCTATAGTACCCTGGATGTGACCTCGGCGTCCGCATCATACCGTCGTACAAGCTCGCTAGTTGCGTGTGTAAGTCCGCGAGCGGTGCGTACCCTAGCGCTTCCTCTTCGTAGACAGACACTAACTCTTTGACTATTTCGACGGCTAGCTCCCATTGGCGGCCCCGGTTTAGGAGATCCGCTATTTCGAAGTATAGGTCTTCCTGTGGGCAATTCGTGGTATTTAGAAGGTAAGTTCGGGATTTTTTTGGTGATACAATTATTAGGGTTGATTTTTTCGAATATGAGGTTTTTGGAACTGTATATTTTGACTGCCTCGTTGGTCGAGAGGTCGCAAGCGCGACGGCTAAACATGATCTCTTGGGTTCGATTCACGGGTTGGGCATTTTAGTGAGTTTTTCCGTCAGGAATTTCGTAGTAGCAGCCACGGAGTCTGGATTTGTGCCTGGTTGATGGCCATATCTTCGATTACATGGGACTTAAAAACATAACTGGCGAAATATGGGTGTACTATTAGGTACACCCTGGCCCAACCCTTCAGGGATTATAAGCGTGGTATTATATTATGTAAATTTAGCGCCGAATGAAAGCCTAACATACTCGGATCGTAGGTAGTAATTGCTTCGGGACGACTTCCTTGATCGAATAAATACTGCAGAATCGATTAGTTATACGACCCGTCGCCGTTTCGGCAACATGAGTTTCGATCAAGAAGAAACTTTGGCCGGTTTGTTTGTTGATAGTATAGATGGATGGGCTATGTTTTTTGCACAAAAAATAATACACGCCTTTTATGGGACGGATTACGAGAGCGAAGCCATAACCCTGGGGAGCATACCTTGAGTTCTCTATGTGTAGTGTGACTGTCGTGTTCCACGTTGGGATGCCTCAGTCGCGGCGGCAGTGGGTCGTGGCTCCACGCTAACAGTTTGGCGTGAAGGCGCAGAGAGAGGCCTGCCTCTGCCCATTGTTGAGCTGCACGGTGCATTTTAGCTAGCTTGTGGACGTAGCTGAAAGGAATTTACAGGTATTTGTTAATATAGAGATGAAATAAGGCTGAGGTAGAGGATAGGGTGACATAATGGGCGGTCTTATCGCTAAAAGCGACCTATTCAAGGCAATCCTTGGATTGATTTAAGGGAGGAGAGACAATATTGTAGGTAGGCTGTGATGCACTGGCGAAGGTTCCATAGAACTCGATTCCTACCGGCTTCGCTTTGAAAAAAGGTTCAGTCAGTACTCTATAGACAAATAATTATAATCACACTAAAGATTTCATTACTCCAGCTTACATACTATTTGAGTACAGTAGACACTGTAGTCAAACAGTATATTACATACACAACTGTTGGTATCACATCACACCGAAGATTATCACTGATAACGAAAATGGTGCTAACATGAAAATCCAAGATGGCGTCGACGAAATTTTTGATTTTTTCGTCATGGGTGTCATTTTCAAGGTTTTTGGGGTCGTTGATAACGAAAATGAGGTCAAAATGAAAATTCGATGGCACCAACAATTTTTTTTTTTAACATAAAAAAAAAAACTAAAACAAAACAATTCTCATTTTTTTTCTTCGGCTTCCCCTGACTCAATTTTCACCCTTCGTATCATTATTAAAATAAAATATGAGTCGATAAACTGACCGTATATACATGTGGGGGCGCTCGATCTGCTGGTAGAAGTGCAGCACGCAGGTGGTGAGGTGCATGCGGTGCGGCGTGGCGGAGCGCTGCGCGGCGGCGCGGTACTGCAGCAGCGCGTCCAGCTGGCGCGCGGCCGCCGCCACCAGCCCCGCGGCGGGCGCGCGCAGGCCGGGCGGCGCGGCCCCGCACAGCGCGCCGCACAGCGACACGAAGCGCGCGCGCCACACCACGTCGCCGTAGCCCAGCTCCACCAGCACGTCCACTTTGTCTATCATCTCGCTTTCCAGCTCTTTTAGTGGGCTGTCGTCTGTGGATGGCTCGGATTGTTAACTTATATTGTTCTCAGAAAGAAGTACTTAAAAAGGATTGGCAAAAAAATTGCGTCAGCTATGTTCCGGCCCTTCAGTTTAAGTTACAATCAAATGGATTTAAAACAACTTGTTTTTTTCTCTAATGTAGACTATGCTGGCTGAACTATCAAAATTTTCATGAAACATTACAAATTGACATATTCTGAGCCTGATTATTATTACTCTGCATACTTTTAAACTTCACACAATCATAAAATTCAATAAACGTATACTCACTAGTATCTCCCTGCAAAACACTATGGCTATACTCCGTCTGCATCATATCGAAGAACAGCGGTATGGTGGTATTCCGAACTACTTCATCGCGTAGGAAGGACACTTCTAGAAACGGTCCCACTAGGCACGGGATGAATGAGCGCTTGTGATGATCTGTGGACAATTTTTAGTTAGTTCAATTTGTAGTTAGATAGTTTAGAGATTCCTTTTAAATGAGACTGGTGCATAAATGGGCTCAAATTAAATAAACTAGCGAAATGATTTGATGATTTTTGCAAGGCAAAGAAGAGCTTGAAGAATAAGTGCGATGGTAGGCCTCAATATAATCATGAAATCATTTTGTTTTTATTTTATCAAGTTTAGTTAGATATCTAAATCAATCACTTACATGAAGTTACGCTAGCTAATTTAATTTAACCTTAACATCTGTATTCGTCTTAGCATCTGGATTTTTGAACATGCAACTTTGTTGGAAGACGGTTTACGTGAGTACCAACACTTTTCCTTACCACAAATGACCACGTCTGCCACGATCGTCGGCATTCAATATAATATGCTGCGATGATAAGGTTAAGGTAAACCCTGATTTATTAGGGCATTAATTTAAAGGAAATCTCATATCAGTCTCACCCAAACTGTACCACATCTCGCTAAGGCACTCGGCGACGCCTCTCCTAACATCGCCGTACAACGCGCTGAGCCTCTGTTTCCTCGCCGCGGGTAAAGTTTCTAGTTGAAGAGGTGATGACGTAGCTAAGGTCGCTCCGGCTTCGAACCATGTTCGGCAAAGTGAATGGAGGCCTGTCAGTGTTTCTGTGTCGGATTCATCGGCTGAGAGGAGTCGGTCGCGGAGCGTTGAGGCTAGTAATCTGGAATGAAGGTATATATTTATAGGTCTACCGTTTAGCTGTTACAGTGCCTAAGGTAGCTACGAGGGCGTAACGCGAGATTCCTCCTCCCGAACTGAGCAGCTAACTCAGGCACAGTTTCAATCTTCCTTTTTATCAGTGTTAGCCTAGTGGTCTGGCCGTCGGATTGCCAAGTCATACGTCTCTAGTTCGAATCTAAGACAAGCACTTCTGACTTTTCGGATCCATGTGAGCATTGTATACTTATCACTTGCTTCGGTGAAGGAAAACATCGTGAGAAAACCAAACCAGCAGGCCTGTGATATTTCTCGAAGACATATAAAGCCAAGCCTAACCTACAATCAGAGTTTTAATGACGCCTATGGAAGGCGTCATTAAAACTCTGATTGTAGGTTAGGCACTAACCACACGAAAAGAAAACTCCATTTTTAACACGCTTTTATTAGGTTCACTTGTAACTAACTATGTAAAAATTTTAGAAATTAAATTGGATCCACTTCCCGGTTTTCGATTGAGTTGAAATTTTGCTTACATGTTTAGTTTGGATGACAATGCATGGTTAGCTAAGAGAATTTATTCTAAATCCAATATGGCGGATTTTGTATTTTATGCATTCCCATAATATGGGTATCAAATGAAAGGGTTTGCTGAGAAGAATATGAGAAAACGTGTTTTTTTAACTATAATGTAGATTTCAATCTATTAGGAATTATCTTGAACCCTTACCTCAAAGCATGCAGCATAACATAATGCTGTAGATGCAGCATATCAGCCCAGTGGGGCCTGAACACCGGTCTCTGCAGTATCGCCAGGAACAACGAAAGCGCATCGGCGACCAAAGTGCCCGCACCACCGACGTTCTCAGCTTCTAGCGCTCGAACTACCATGGCGTATTGGTATTCGGACATTTGTCGTACCATGTCGAGAAGGACTGATAGGATTCGTCTCTGAAAAATTTGTATTTTTATCAAACTTCAGTATTCTACTTAAGCTGGGTACAATCAGGTTGTACTTGGTATGGACATTCATGTCCGGAGCAGCTGATTTGATTTAGTTTGTTAATTTTCATGACATTACGCGCCCTTTATAAAGTTATGAGATAAGAGTTATTTTAAGTCCCATGTTAGGAGGCGAGCCTATTGCCATCAACCGGGTACAAATCCAGACTCCGTGGCTGCTACTGAGAAGTTCCCGTTGTAAAACACTTTTCCCGACCCGGGAATCGAACCCAGGATCTCGTGTTCAGCAGTCGTGGTTGCGACCACTAGACCAACGAGGCTCTCTCTGGTCGCTCGACAAAAATGTAGGTAAAATATCATAAGTACAGTATTATAAAAACGTTTGTAAAATAATATCACCCAGGAATTATTCAGGCTTTTGAAAGCCTAATATACTTTGAAAGACCGTCAACTTACCAACAAGGCATCATCAGCACTGGTAGTCTGTCCCACACTCTTGCGATCCCTCAACATCGTCGCAGCAGTCTTCAGCACAGTCGGCAGTAACCTTCGAGCCAGTTCCCCTCGGTCAGCTTCCACTGGACCCACGTCATCGCGAGCGAGGAGAGACATCACCTCTCCCAGAGTTTCCACGCAAAGCTCCACCTAATATCGGAGGTTTATTAGTCCCTGATTCATAAACTGAACTGAAGTAAACACATCACCTCGGTTTCTGAAATGATTCAACAAGCATCGTGTTGGCTGCTGTGGCTGTCAAATAACAGAATCATATGACAAGATACTTTTTCAGTTTGATGTTTCAGAAAAAAGGGGTTGCAAATAGCCGTTGTTTTACTCAGTGGTTATTGTGCAGTTGTTCTGCATTCGGTACTATGCTTAAAATTGCTCTCAAACACACAGTTTGAGAGTACGCACCCATGGGGCATTACGTGTGCACTCACTTTTAGAGACCACACCGAATCGTGACGACAGTAGTGTTACTATCCAATCATTGTATATCCATAACTAAATATACTAAAGTAGGGACATATTCTTAATACTCCAAACGGAATCTCCTGAAGTTAAATGGTATTAATGAGATGTGAGCTTGATATCTACGCAATAAATGACAATACACACATATTATTATAAGCTGTTCCAAGCAGTAACTAGAGTAGTTTTTTTTATATAGTAAGTAAACTGTACACAGTATAAAGTAGAAGCATTAATTCGATAATTGTATTAAGCCGTTGAGACATTTTGTGCCGATTATATTGACGAAGAAACATCCTTGAATTTCCATATTTTTAGTATAGCCTTTAATTTTGTATTTGCTTCCCTAACTTCATACTTACACTATCCTCTTGGGCGTGGAAACGGCTGCATGAAATCAAAATATAATTAAAACTATCTTTGGATTCTATAATACACTTATCCTTTTAATATGCAAGACACACTTTTATTTAATACACAAGATAGAGCAGATGACTGGTACACGACAACACTGATTTTTTTGTGACGTTTTGTATATAATTTATGTACATGTTAAAAGCATGAATTATTTAAAGAACACATGATAAGGAAACGCACGAGATTAATGATAATTTCAGTTGAAATACTTTATTAGGTAAAGCTGAAATAAAAAGCCATGATTAATTTGTTGTTTACGATAATTTGTTACAAGTCATAAATTCGATTGTAGGTATGTTCTAATATGAGGCTTGCGCGATTTTCAACATATATTATTAGGAATAAAAAATATTAAACGATTGCATATGCCTCGTTTTAAGCAATTTAAACAACGCAAAATCTTGCTCAATAAGAGGTAAAATAACACTATTTGTAGCGTAATTTTCAAGAGAGGCACAAACCACGCCTCGAAACTCTAAAAAATTGCTTAAAACGAGGCGCAGCTCTCAGACTTAACTCTAAAGGCGTATACATACAATCTGCTGGTGATGCGTGTGGTCGTTCAGCCGGGTCGTGTCTGCGCCGAGGAGTCTCGCTGCCTTGCCCACCGAGCGCGACTTGTGGGCGGCCTCGCGATCCCACTGCCACACCCACATTGCTAGCGTACGCTGACTTATTCCCGAATTACTCAACTCAAGGCAGACTTGGGAGGCTAGGGTTTGCTTGTGTCATATTACGATGCAATCTTAGTGCTAATAAGTTTTGTAGAATTGTTCTTTTATTTGCATTGACATAGCGATCTATTAAGTTAATTAAATTTGTTCAACAATATTGTTAATTATTTAGCCTTTATCATCCAAAATCAGTGCTTTTTTAGATGCATCGTAATATTACAATTCTAGTCTAAAGGCCAATAAATAGGTCGGATCGGGAATTCGTCTTAAGCGTACACCAATTGACTGATCATTATAAACCAATATGTTAATTCCAATCATAAATGTTTATTATCTCTATTTCTGAATAATAATTCTAATGTATAATTTTGGATTTATAAGGATCAGTCGCTACACTAGCGAGCTGTCAAATAACAACTGACACAGACAGATGAAACGTGTCACTTTGACAGCTGTCACTTGACAACTCGCAAGCGCAAAACATGCAACACATCAAGAGTTTGCACACAATTTAGTCTCCAAGCGACATCGAAGGCGCTTGTTATTATTATTATTCTGCTAATTTATCTTTTAAACACCAACATCAAAAAAAAATGTTGCAATATTATTTTTGAAAAAAGAAGTCGTCAAGTGTAAATGATGTTGTATATGTATGGATACTTATAGTAGATAAAAATAAATAATAAATTATAGGTAAAAATTAGATAGTTTTATAAATAGTGCAATAATATTTTCCATACATATTGTGACAGAAGTTACAGAATATTAGTAAAGGTGTTCACACAGACAGACACACAGATCTAAATGGCTTAAGCATGGTTCAAATATAGTGAATCAATGAGATACTGAGACATATTTTATCAGGTATCAGTTTCTCTACTTATTCATTAGATAAACCAATAAGGTTCCTGTTAATTCGATGTATTTCTTGACATTTTTGTACTAACCGGGTTCATATTGGCCATAAAATACTTTTAGTCTTGAATGAAAAAACTTAACCGATCTTCAAGCACGCTCCCAGATTAAATATTCCAATTTTATTAGAACTACAATAGGTACACCAAATGGTATTAATGATCTAGTATTTATTGTCATGACCAGAGTTTCAATAAAGATACCCCCATTTTAGTCCACCAAATTATGCTAAATGGAAAAAATATTTACCTTAAATTCTAGATATTTCTAGATGGCTCTTGTGAGTAATTTGAAGCTATTGGATCAATAAAACATTTTTTATTATTATTATTTACAGGCTTACCGTTTAATAGAGACGACGCTTGATGTAGCTGCGAAATGCGGGAGGGGGACGTTGTCAGCGGGAGAGTGACCGAGTTATCTCGACACGATATGACACCCCTCCCGCTCCATGCAGCTACTTCAGGCACCACCTCACTTGAAGAGGATGCGCCAGATTAGCCCGCGAAATTCAAATTTTCTTAAGTTTTTTGCAATTTGTTTTCCGGCCAGTGTCAGGCTGTGTGTTGAACAAAATATGATTAGCGACCGTAACACGTATGTACTTACAAAATTATAATCATTTTGACTAAAAGCCATTTAATGGCATTAAATTAACTTAGAGGGTTGTATTGATGATTTTAATGAACTGAAACTGAACTGTGTAAAGCCATATCTGTTACTATCGCGAATCATATTTTGTTCAAAATCTGTAAATTGCAAAAAACGTAACATATTTAAATATCGCGAGCTATCCTGGCGTATCCCCCTTAAACGATAGGCCTGTAGCATAGACATAAGTTTAAAAAATGAACCATCTTTAGCCTATTTAACCGACAAAATTGTGCGGCACACAACTACACACAGTGTTCAACACTACATGCACACACACAAACATAAAAAGTGAATGTTAGTAAATACATAATTAATAATGCGAATATCATTAGAAGGGTAGGTAGTAGAGTGGTACTTACGGTATAACACTTGAGTGAAATAATTTATTAATGAATGTATTATTTTATCGAGTGATGTTACTGAATCACGATTTGTGTGCATATCTCAAGATGCGAGTGCGACGATGGCACGGTATTTTGTTATAGTATAGGTTTGCGTAGTAATTAAGTATACATGTAAGTCAGACAAAAGACGAAGAGTTGGCCTATGAAAAAAAGCCCTCTACAAATATGCTAAGTTTTGTTTTGGGATGTTCGGAAGCGGGCATCACATTGACCTACTTTTAATACACGGTGGAAAGGACAATGACGCACAAAAGGTTACCACGCCATCAGTACATCATTCTGAACCCTCCCTCGTAGGATTTTATAGGTTTCACTTATAAACTTTTGAAGGAAACAGCAGTTTTTTTTTTAAATTTAGAATTTCTATATACACTTTACAACGGCAGCACACTTCATTTATGTAATGATTACTAAACATTAATTTTAAAATATATACAACATTATTTTTAGTATAGGCGAAACCTGATACACGGACTAGTATTTTTATGTAAAGAATCTATGTACAAAATTTCAAAACTGTGTCATGAACCTAGTTGACCGCACAAAAATGCGGTCACCACGCAGCGCGCGACTCCAGCGTCGTCTTGAGCTCATTGATAATAATAATTTGGCAGTAGGTACCTAAATTATTGCGATAGGTACTCGAAGTCGAGAACTTTTAACTTTTTTAAATATTTTTGGGAAAAAATATAACATGGTTTAAGAATTATTGGAATCGATTCAGTTACTTATTCTGAACAAACTAGTAATATTCAGGTTTCGCATATACTAAAAATAATGTTGTATATTATTCATTATTATGACGCATGACGTAGTTGAAACACCCTGTTGTGATAATCTACTCGACTCGTGTGCTGGGTACGTTCTACCGTTTGACACGTAAACATTATTAACAGGATGTTTCATAATTCTAATATATTATTTATTTTTGTACCTATTATCTTAATTATGGTTAAATTGAAATAATCGCCCCTAGAGGTAGCAGAAGAGGAGGTGGTGGAGTCGTTGAGTGGACCATCTTTGTAAGACGACTAAAACGTCACGGTGCATATGATACCCCCCGGCAAAACAAAAGCACAGTTTTTCTTAGTGTGCTGATCAAAAACCGGCGCATATAATAAAATATTAGAGTCGTCGTTTGTCTGACTCATTCATCAATATTGGTGAACTGAGATGCATGTTCATTTAGTATGACAAGAGCAGTAAAGACGTTTTCACGTGCAAGTCTGTACTGTACTACTGCGTAATATATTTTGAAGAAATAAATGTATTGTGTATTTAGCCTCATCTACTCAATATTTTATGTAAAAAAGTCCTCTGTGCACAATGCTATAAAATGCGATTAAAGGAGTCTGCCCACTACACCGTACCATACCATGACCGTGTCACGAACGTATCAGGCACGGAAAGAAACATGACACGGACTAATATACCCACTACAATCCGTTTATAACGGGTTAAGAACGGTTATCATGTGCGTTTAAACCCAATAATCTTTGTATTGAAAAATATGAGACTATGTCCCCTAGACTGAATCCGTCAACAATTGTAGGCGAGAATATATTACCGTTGCCGATCCGTTACGTGCATGGTATGCGACGGTGTTGGTTGGTGACGGAACGGTTTGGTGGCCAGTGTCATAGTTTTCAATATAAAGATATTTTTTTGCCTGATACGTTCATAGCACGGTCTGGTATGGTATGGTGTAGTGAGCAGAATCCTGACAATTCCAAGGCCAGTCGGCCTGCGGTCTGCGGTTGCGGTTACAACCGCAGAAACACTCCTGATTTCTATGAAACGCGAAACTACGGAAGTAAATAGCGACACTGCCGCCTGTTGTCGTTTCCATAGCGTTGCAATCGACCTCGGAACTGTCCCTTAATGGAATCTACACCTCAACGTAGTGAAGCGCAGTTATCGATAAAATATACTGAATTATCGATTTTTATTCCGTTTATGATACTCATATTTTTTTAGGAAACTAAGTAGTTGAGGCTTATATTAAAATTATGCATATATGTATATTTGCAGTGTTACTATGCTGTGCGATACATATTTGTTAGGTGCATGCTAAATATTTGAGTATACATGACTCTAAATGTTAGGTTACAGCTGGTTATTGTGATTAAAAAAGCTTTCTTGGAAATAAAATATGAAATAAGTCTGATTTAGAAATCACTGAAGTCTATGGATAAAGGTATAATTACGAAGGCGAGATAACGATTTGTTGCTGCATTTGCGGGTGTGGTCGCTTTGGAAATTTTACCTTTATGTTCCCAAGTTAGCTATTACCTAAACATAACACCACGCCTATAATCCCTGAAGGGTTAGGCAGAGGTGTACCTAACAGTACACTCACATTTCGCCAGTTATGCTTTAATAGTCCTATGTAATAGGGGGCGATCCTATTGCCATAAACCGGGCTCAGATCTAGGCTCCGTGGCTACTACTGAGAATTTCCTGATGGAAAAACCCAATAACACTTTGTCCGACCCAGGACAGACAGGAATCGAACCCAGGACCTCATGCTTAGCAGTCGCGCTTGCGACCACTAGACCAACGAGGCAGTTAGCTATTAATGAAATAATTTTATGTTTAGTTCAACTGATGTAGTGGAACTATGATTTGCGAGTGAATTTTATAGGTTAGGTTGATTTTATTCGCGTTTAATGTTTCTCTATTTACAAACTTGTTAGTGATATAGAAAGATTTCTGAGGTTGATTAGGCAGTTTTTTTTTTTAAATAATGAGCTAGGTTTTATTCTACTCTATCGTTCTTTCATACGTTTCTACTATACAGTTGTGTTAGAAGAGTTTCCACTGCAAAAAGCTATATTTCAATTAAATTTAAAAAAAAAAATATCGGTTTTGGATACTATGTTCCAATTTGATCGCCATATCCAACTCAACGTTATTCATTAAATTGACTTTATGAAATGATATGTCCAAAAAGTTACTAGTGCATTTTTAAAACATTACTAAAATTTTTAACTTGTTGCAGTGAAAATTCACACAAGAATAACCTCTACCGCATACGACACAGGGTGCAAAACGGGCTGCATGCATCGGCGTGCGTGCTTACCTCGGTGATTCCGCGACGCGCCATACGGACACACACATACCTGACTGGCTCCAATGGAGTTTGTGGGCGACGAATGATATAACTCTAGGTTTTTATAATCTAGATCGTTTTAGTAGTAGTTTCGCAATTTACACGACGAACTACAATATATCAGTGGCGAAGGTTCCATACAACTCGATTCCCACTGGCTTTCCATTGAAAAATGGCACAGTCAGTATTCTATAGACAAATTATATAATCACTTTAAAGATTATGTACTCCGGCTTACCTCTTACAAAAATTGACCCTTCGCTACTGCAATATATGGATTAAAACAGATATCTAAGGTGGCCGGTTACAGGCACTTGTTAACAGTCAAGGTGTCATTCCAGCCGTGCCGTTCTTAAAAAAAAATGAAAGCGCCAGACAAGCCCGCCAAATTCAAATTTTCTTACCTTTTTTTGCAATTTGCAGGTCAGGTTGTACGTTGATAAAAATATAATTTAAAAAAAAATATGGCTTTACACAATTATAATCATTAAAATCATCAATACAACCAAATTAATTAAATCCCATTGAATGATTTTTAGTCAACATGATTATAATCCCATTTAATAACTATTTCATGAAAAAGTCATTCAATGAGGTTAAATGAACTACTAACTGTATTGATGTTTTCAATTATTAAAATTCTGTCGCGAATCGTATTGCAATCAACATACAACATGACACTGACCGGCAAATTGAAAAAAAACCAAAGAAAATTTTAATTATGTAGCTTGCCCTGGTGCTTTCATCGTAATTATGCAAAACTGTCAAGAAACTCCATGGATACTGTTTTAAATCCAAATATAGTTAGAAACCGTTTAGAAAAACATAGAAAAAAATATTCCCATCATTCGTCCCCCACTCCCCTTTCCTTCTTTGCGTAGAACACGGTACAGATAATATTCCACAATACACGAACACAAAACGATTACATTACCTATTACAGTGCGGTGCTCACATTCACACGTACCGGTGGGGTTTATTCACTAGACGTACACATTGTTATTAACGAGGTCGTTTAACTTAACGTTAGGACTTTTGAGTGTTGCCAGGAGAAAAAAATAAACACGATCTTTGAAATTTATTTTAAATTCGGGCTCACTAATTTGGTTGCAGATAAATCGAAATTACGAAATCAAGGGTCACTTTTATACAAGTCAGTCATGGCAACACTCGAAAGTATAGCCAGTGCAAAAAAATAAAAATACTTACCTAATTATTAGCTATATTTTATTTCGATAGGCGACGTTACTTTTGACTAAATCATAGACACGGTTAAACTAGCTATCACGAAAAATATTGATGAACATTTTATTCACATTAGTTACGTGAAACTAACGTCGCATATCGAATTATATTGTAACCATTTGCATGGAATGTATGGCGTGTGATGAATCCCATTAAATTGTGTACAAAGAGATCTTGATACTATTGCATTTCTTTTCATAAAATAAAAAGCAATAGATTAGGAGATTTTCTTATTCTTTTTCAAATTATACAATAATTATAATAAACATACAATCGCAAAAAAAAAATATGAAAAAAATTGATTCTTTTCCTCTTGTATAATATCTGAGTCTTTGGGATGAAACTGTAATCTAGTGTTTACGTCACTTGTCAATAAGACGTTTATATACGACGACATGGACGTATATTTTCATGTTAGTGTTTCATTGACTTCTGTGTTCTCATAATGTTCGTGTTTAGTGTGAGTATATGACATCTATGTGGTGCGTACTAGACCCATCTCTAATATTATAAACTAATTCAGAAAATCGGGATAAATTGTCTATGATTTCTTCAGGTTATTTTCAGAACCGGCACATTTAGATTTGACTTTAATGGGTAGCGAGCGAGATAAACCAAGAGTTAAAACCTCGCATAATTTCCTTGCTAATTTCACATGACATTATTATTACTGTTATGTGCATGACAGATGGCACACAATTTTAAAATTAGAACCTCTCAATCTAGTTCGCACTACATAAATATCACAAATGTATATCAAGCAACGCATTCAAACAATCACCTCAGCCTTATCTCTGAGCAATGCGCGCGTAGTGGCGGCTAGATGTGGCAGCAACAACGCTCTGGCCGACGCTTGCGAGCAGAGTGGGCCGCGGACCAGTTCCAGTAGAGCTAACATCCGTTGTTTACTGAGACGGCCGAGTGGTAGTGCTTCTAGTGCGCGGACTACGTAGGCACTGTAAGTAGTTCAATAAAACTTAAAACTCAAAGCAACTAGCCCATTACAGGCACTTTTGATTGTCAGAAAAACATAGGTACAGTCCCAGTCACAAGGCATAATAACTTGTGAAATTAATGTAGTTGCCCATTTCAAAGCGTAGATCTCTATGGAAAAGTAAGGGCAATAAACTCCATGGAGACTCCTTTAAATTAAAATATTGTTACAAAAGCTTGGTTACATCATTCATGTTGAGATTATACATACATATACAGGGTGCCCACACAAACCGATCGGGTGAATGTACTATATGATACTAAGATGACCGGTACAAGAAATTATTTCAGGAATGTTATGGGAATCCAATAAATATTTGTTTTATTTTCTCATACGCAATGTATCGTTACTGTGGCAAAGCGCACGTAGCGAACGGCAAGCGCGACGAGGAGTCCGATGAACTCTGTAGCTAGGTTGTAAGGGAACAGCTGATTTCACGCGTCGTTCGTTAGATTATTCCAACATCCAGTATTGATTTTTTATTTTAACCGTATTATTTACATAAATTGGGTGCTGCGTACTGGAGTGTAATTATACATTGAAATAAAAGAATAGTAACTGTTTTTTTTGTAATACAAATTCTAGAAAAAAGTTCCGGTGGAATATGATTCAAAATAAGGAGCTGAATGCACCCTGTCAGTTTGTTAGGGCTTTTTTTTACACCCTGTATGTGAGAACGATGTAGATGATAGTTACCAAAAACGCCTGTAATCCCCTAGGGGTTCGACAGAGGTGTATCTACAGTACATCCCACATTTTGTCAGTATTGTTTTAAGACCCACGTAATAGGGGGCGAGCCTGTTGCCATCAGCCGCCCGGGCTCCAGTACAGCCTCCGTGGCTGCTACTGACTGATTCCTGATGGAATAACCCTAAAACGCCTTGCCCGCCCTGGAAATCGGACCCTAGAGCGGGTCCGATTTCCAGGGCGTACAGCAGAGCGGACCCCAACATGGTTTTTTTTTTTTTTTTATTCTGTATGGGCTTACTCTTGACCTCAATCTAGTCCTGAGGACAGAGAAAAAGTTGGGGAAAATGTCAGATGAAGTTTTATTATCTACTTTTGTTTCAGCCCAAGGCTTTTGATTTTTAACAGTTATTACATATCAAAATACTGAATATTTATATGAAAAAAAGGAACAAACCTGAGTTCCGTATCGGGATACACTTTAATGATGTGCGGTACCGCATGCGGGAGGTACTTGAGCGCAGAGCCCTGGCAGGTGAGGGCGTGGTCGCCGCAGCGCATCAGCCATACTAGCTTGTTCAAAAGATTCTGTAATAGAACATTGTTTTAGAAAAATGTATTGACTTTATTATGCATGCAAATGAAGAAAGTATTGATTGGTGAGAATTTTGGTGAAACAGTTGGTCTTTTAGGCAGGTTATGGTAACTCAAAAATCTACTCATTAGAGCATACACTATTTAACAATATAAGAAAATGAGAGAATGTCATTTGGTATTTTATTGAACATTTACAGCAGCAGCACAAGGGTAGATGTGTCACGTTCCCACTGCTGGGATACGGGATTCCTCTAAAAGAGAGAGTGGGGCATAATCCATCACGCGGGCCCAGTGCAGATGGGAGGTTTTCACGTTTTCGAATTTTTGGTCTTAGAACATTCTGTATTCGGTAGCAACGATTGTCACCCAGAATTGCTCGCAGAACGGATGGCCGATGGGGCCGAAAAGTTCTGGAGTGGCGACCGCGAACCGGAAGACGCTGCGTTGGAAGGCCTCCCACTAGGTGGACCGATGACCTGGTGAAGGTTGCAGGGATCCGCTGGATGCGAGTCACACGGGACCGGTCAATGTGGCGACACTTGGGGGAGGCCTATGTCCAGCAGTGGACGTCTTTCGGCTGAAATGATGATGATGATGATTGTCACCCACTGGACACCTATCGGAGGAAATCGCCGTCGAGGTAGACCGCGGCAAAGGTGGTGTGACGATCTGATCTCGTTTGCGAGACGACCATGGCCAGATATCGCACAGGACAGAGAGGTTTGGAAGGAGAAAGGGGAGGCCTTTGCCCAGCAGGGGGACAAAAAAAAAAAAACATTCGGTTTACTCGCGTTGTTACTTCACCGTTTTGAATGCACAATTTATGACTTTCTTTAATTTATAACTCAAGTCTAAACTAATTGAATTTTAAAATTATGAAAATTAATAACAAAAAAAATACATATTTTAAATTACTGTTATTTACCTAACACTAATCAATTCATCAGAGCAACTATTATGAAACCCATATTCTCCAGTCAACCCGCGATCATGGCGCTTGCAACAGCGTCGAAATATCGGAAGCTCAAAATAATGAACAAGCACGGAAGATATCCCGTAAGGGACAGTATAAGCTTAACTATTATGAGACTGACAGCAAATTCACTGAAACGACTTTCAGTAATCTGTCTAATATCAAACTATGCCAAAAAAAACTAACCTCGAAATATCCGCAGAAATCATTATCCGAAGTTCGATCCCCCAGCGCCCTTCTCAACTGTCGGCTCCTAACAATCAGTCGTATGAGGCTCTCAATACACTTCATACACATGAGTAGTCGCTTCAACGCGGCGTCGCCAGCGTTCGCGGCTGATATCACCCATACCATCACTGAGATTAATTTCCTGTGGAAAAAGAGGACAAATCGGTTTTAAAATAGAATCTGCTGGAAATATGCTACATAATTGCGTAAGATATAGTTCTGTTCAAAGCGTTTCTGCTTCTAACTGTAGCGACCAAAACCGCTACTAGATCCGCCGCCGCTTATGAACGGTGAGACCTCGGCAAGACATCACGCCACCTTTTGAACCCCGCCTCCGAGTTAAGAAATTCAACTACGTGTGCGTAGCGAGGCGCACACGCAGACGACCGCCGCTCGCGTTCCTTTTGTCTGGAACGACGACGCACACACGGAGGCCGTTCGTTGCGGTGACGCAGATTGTTTACCTGCGACTATAAATATCTGTGTCCCGATGAGATGGTTAATTATTACTCCTTAACTGCTTGTAATCCTTGCGTTACTAAATATATATCTGCAGCTTCTCGCTCGGAATTTTATTTCATCGCTTCATTAGCTACTCCGCTATATTTAAATAGTATCGCAAGTAGTATATAGAGGCCTTATAAACGGAGCACTATACTACTTCATAACTTTGCTATAAAATAGCAATCGTCTCGCATGAATGCAAGTTTATCTCAATCATTTTAAAATGTTTCAAAACAAAAATGGGCTTAGGATTACGCCCTGAGACAAACCCATCTTTTCTAGGATTACAGAGAGTTTTTACTCTAAACTCGTATGTACAAAGTTCTTGCTTCTTTAATTTAAAAGAGCAAAGCTCAACATTACTTTTACCGCAGACACGTAATTTGTAACTTCACAAATTAAAATGTGTGTGTGCAATACATTCGAACGCTTTGGAAAAATCAAAAACGTCCCCAGTTAGTTTTATTATTGCAGTCGTTTCCAAACACCAATAATTTTTTTGTAAAAGACGGTTTTTGGATAAAAGAGCATTACATTTTGGTTTAGCATGTCTTACAATGAATAGGTAAGGTAACACAATGCTGTAATGATCAAGAAAAACTGGGTGTGCGGTTAATTGTGGCTGTGTGTATCACAATTAATATTTTTTTTATTACAAAATAGGCCTGCTCTTGATCTCGATCACGCGTTGGAAAGCGATAGATGAGTTATCTCCTTGTCCGAGACGGCAGTCCCAAAAACCCTCCCACGAATACTTGCCGAGTATTATCCCAGTATTAGGGTTTTTCATAAACCTGTCTTTAAACGTAATGACAAGTAAATGGATGTGACACAAGGAAAAAAACCTTTTTTTTATAGCTTTAAAGTTGCGCCTTGGCGCCTGGTACAAACAGCTTACTACTTACTGATGCAGAAAAATAAAGTAAAAAGAGTCCATAATTTAGTAGAAGATGAAACTTACTCATAGGCCAACGCGTCGCAGAAGCTGTCATCAATATAAACGTGTAACACCGGTTGAAAGTGTTGGTACTTGTGGTCAGCTACTAAAGATATAACCCGAAGTAAGCATTCGAGTACCAGGACACCATAACTGTTGTCTGTGTACTCGTTCTCTTTGTGATCTTCTTGTACCTGAGAAAAGAGGAATAAAATGTATATGTATGTACGTATTTGTGTGTCAAACTCTCAAACTCAAAGCATTTATTTCAATTAGACTTTTGAATATCAAATAAAACAAAAAAAAGCGAAGCTACAGTCACAAGGCATAATAACTTGAGAAAGTACTGTAGTTGCACATTCCAAAGCGTAGATCTCTATGGAGAAGAATGGGCAAGAAACTCCATGGACAATCTTTTAAATCAAAATATTCTTACAAAATCTTGGTTACATCGTTCATGTTGAGATTATACATATATGTGAGAACGATGTAGAAAGACGTGCACATTAAGAAAGTGAAGCGAAAGTGTGTGTGTATGTGTATGTATGTGTATATGCATGTGTGTCCTGATGTGTTTGTGTATTTTAATTAGCAGACTTTTTGAATCTATGCTTATAGAGCAGTGTTTGGGGTCTTGTTTTGGTCAGCTGAAAAAGGTAATCACATTTGTATGACGCAGAACATGGATGCTTGCAAATTATCTGATGGTGGAAATCAAATTAATCTGTATATCACATTGCAATGCTGGACCTAGGGTTCTTAGCTACGCCCCAACACCCTATCCTCAAATGTTTTAAATATCAACCAACAAGTATCGTAGTCGAAGGTCTTAGATTTGTTCTAGGTCCTAGATTGTTTTACCAACCGTGTGTGCTAACTAGCTATCTCAATGTTTTGCCGCTACATAGCGGGCTACTTAATTTATTCGTTTTTTTTACCTGAGATAGCAAACAATGGAGTCTGCCTATATCTAGTCAACAGTGTAAAATGTAAAAGTTATTTATAAAGGGTGTAAATAGACCCTTAACATAGCCGAAAGGACTTGTTCTCCCCGTCTTTGCGATCATTTTTTCGTTCTAGACCATAACTGGGAACCTTCTAGTTACGGAGGTATTGGGGGTCAAAGTTCCAACTTTTTCACGTTTTTTTTTTTAAATGCATAAAGATTTTTACTTTACACACCTCCACGACCCTCGTAGTATTCAATCTATCCATCAGCACAATGATTTGAATGCTTTCTTTCCATCGTGTCCTACTAAAACGTGATTTTTCGCCCCAAAAAAAGGCGATTCCCAGCAATAATTTTTGCATAAAGTTACTTAGTTTGATGTACAGAATGCTTGGTTGACGGCTGTGTGAAGGGTCTGTTTACACCCTGTATTACCTGAGTGAGTATACTGAACAAAGCGTCGAGTATATCCTGTAGAAACTTGACAAGTTCTTCACTAGGAACGACGAGTAGTTGCATCAGTGCATTCCGAAGCGTGCCCTCAGCGTGATGAGTGTTCCATTTTAATACGCCCAGGATCTCCTCTGTAATGTTAAGGAAAATGAGAATTAATGAACACTTTCAGTGCCGCAGATGTTTGCTAAAGAAATAAGTTCTGATTCTGGTTTTCATAAAAAAAAATCGCAGGTGCCGCTGACTGTAAGTCTCGTGGCCACGAGGGTGTCTGCTGAGCGTGGAGTTTAAAGTTTGATTCCAGGGCTGTACCACGTAAACCCAGTAACATTTTGTTCAGACAGAGTGGGTTTTTGGGTTTTTCCATTAGAAATTCCTTATTAGTAGCCCGGAGTTTGGAAGTTGGTGGAGTATCACCCGCGTGCCTCGGAAAGCACGTACAGCTCTTGATCTTGCGCCGGATGTTTCTCCGCAAGTGTCGGATTGGATTGATCGGAGCAAAAGAACAGAGAGTGCTCCTGTGTCTGAGCAGATACTGGTGCACAATAATATCACTCAAATATGAGATTGGTTGCCATGGTCGAAATTCGGAAAGGAGAACTAGGTTCTGTGGTGCTAGATGAGGAGTTACAGGACGCTACCTCTCTGCGTGAGCTTGGTGGAGCACAGCTTGGTGTGCACCGTGAGCGCGTCGCGGTGCACCAGCTGCAGCGCGCCGCGCGCCAGCCCGTGCTCCGCGCCCGCCGGCAGCTCGTCGCGCCGGGACGGCAGGCCCAGACACGCCTCCTCTGCCTCGCCCGGGTTGGCGCGCTTGTCGATCTAGAGGTAACGTACGTTACTTATTACCGAGATATTATGCTATAACTTATTGAATCAGGCTTTAATTTGCTAAAATCCTTTAAACTGAGAACAAAAACGTAACACAAAATCAAAAATGACACACCCGCGTCAGTGTGAATGCCTATCGCGAGATACGTGTATTACAAATTACGACGCAACGTAACGACACTACACCCGTTCCAGATCCCGAACCGCTCGCCCACGCGCTGTGTGTGACGGCGGGCGACGGACGCGCGACACGATCGTCACCCGACACGCGTCCGTCATTATAAATGTCTATCAGGGAATACGTGTCTTTTGATGTCGTCGTAATATATACATGAAACTAAAAAAAAAAAAATGCTGTACTCCCGACCCGTCCTGCACCCGCTCCCTGTATGTGTTGCGCTTAAGGTGCTTCCAATACGAATGAATGCGTATGATTACGATCGGACTTCTCGCTCCACCGAATGACGTCTTTACATGACAGAACAAGATAGAGATACTCGAAAATGTTAATGTGTGAGTGTAAATATGATTTCATCCTAAGGCGAATTATATAGGAACGGCGTAAGATGAAGACGCGCTGCACGCGCAGTGCAGGCGTGGAATTTATAAGGAAACGAAAGAACGGCGTGCCTGCGCCACGCAGCTTGATTGTAATTGACGACACGTGGCCTACACGTACATTTTGTATGAAAACGTTTTGAAGTGGCATCAAGCCTGCGCTGCACCTGCGCCGCGCCTTCACCTTACACCGTTTCTGTACAAATCACGCCTTAAACTCTTCGATGTTACACCTGTAAAAATATAATAAGCTAGCAGTTGTTGACTTACCTTATAAACACACAAGTTATGCTGTGTGTCCGGTGTGGTGGTTCCCTCGCGTTGCATCAGTCGTAGGTAAGAGAGAGCGAAGTGTCTCTCCGCCCTGTCTTTTGCCTCGTTTGAGGATCGATGTCGGCACATGAAGACTAGGTGGGCTTCCTTGAATTCTTCGATGTTTAGACACACCTGTGGGTGAGTTTAATTGTGTTGGTACTATAATTTGGCTTTGCCGTTATCATTAGTTGTGATTAAGATAGTTGAGATGTGCCGTCACTGTACTTAGGTCGCAAATCCAGCTTAAACGACATAATTATACGATTTCATGACTTAAAGACAATATTATTCAAAAGTCGGTGTCATCGTACATCTATCACCTAAAGTTTGAGTGTTGACTAGTGTGGAGTGCGAGTTCGAGTAACAAATTAATCACTGTTATCAGCCCAGTCATACTTTCAATTTTATTCTTTTTGAATATTCAGCAGAAAAAATTGAATTCAGTGATTTAGCAAAAAAAAATATTAAAAGTATTCTTTTACGTGTTTCCACAATTTTCTACCAGAACATGCACACCATATATTTTTATATGAAATCCCCGCGAAACCGGGAAAAATTATATTATAAGTCGCTTCCACACTTTTGTAGCCCTTGCCGGGAAAAATCGTACTTAAAGCAAATAAATGATTATGATTATGATTATGATTAAAGTAAATATGCATCCGAATATCCGATGCCTAATGATGAATGATGAAATTATTTTTTTTTTTTTCTATAAAACCTTGCCCCACACTAGAATTTCTCCTGTATCGTGGGTGCGTTTACAAACATTTAAATTCACATACAGAAACAGCCAGACCCGGAACAACTACCTGTAGGCCATACAGATATTTGTTCCGTGCGGGAATCGAACCGGCGACACGAAGCACAGCAGTCAATCGCTCAGCCAATGCGCCAACTGTGCCGTCAATTTTTAAATCGGTTAATCGTACTATTTTACCTTAAAAACTTCTTGCCATCTCGGTCGATCGTCGTGGTAATAAACTACGGACGTGTACTCATTGACCAAAGGAACTCCAGCGCCAACAGATATTACACCCTGAAAATAAGGTGGAAAATTAAAATCATGTTTTTTCGTGTACCTAACTGTTGAAATAAATTCATTTAAACACAGCATATTGAATTTTATACAGCTGCTACAGCTGTTTCCTACAAAAGTGCAATACATACACCGGTCAAAATGTATGGAACTGAGGTTTTTTAAAAAAAATACTGATGAAAAATTTCTATGTGCATCCGAAATCATCATAATTCTCTTGCCCTTGTCCCAATTCATTTAGGGTCGCCGCAGCATGTCTTTTTCTTCCATACTTCTCTATTACTCATCATCACATCAGACACCTCTGTGCGTCCAGAATGATGTACTGAAATTCGAACTCTTGTTTTGTAAGCTTATGACTTGGATTTTGAATTGAAGTTAACTGTGCTGCCGACGAAATTCACGGACAAATAATACAAACAAACTTACAGGAAGCGTTTGTCCTTTTTTATCAACGACCTTCGCGATCAGTTCTATGTTCCTCTCAGAGGACTTCCCCCCTCCCTTAGAGAAGGCCCCGCCGCACACGGTGACGTACAGGTCGTTGCGCGCGTCGCCCGGGAGGATCACTTCGGGAAAGCCCATCTTGCGAGCTACGGCTGTGTTGCCGACTACGATGTGAGGGTTTTCTTCGCGTATCTGAAATTGAGGTAAAAGTTACAATATTGTTTTAAGCTAGTGTCTAGTGGGCATATATCCTGTGTGAGTAAGCACGTCGCGTTAACGATTAGATGTTGCACAAACATATGCGTGTTTGTATCGAAACTGATGTCAAATTAAACGCGCTCGTTCATCGGAATTACCATCGCTGAATTATGTTCGAGTTGGCTCCACACAATTGGAGTTTTTGGGGTGAGAAATCACGTTTTACGGTAGGACTCAATGTAACGCACTAAAAACATTGTGCTGATGGATGCATAGAATAGTACAGGGATGTGGATGTATTTAAAGTATAGTTATAAAATTAAAAAACTTGGAAGTTTGACCCTCAATATCTCCGTAACCAGACGGTTTCCAGATAAATGGTCTTTAACAAAAAAAAATGATTGCAATGACGGGGAGAACAAGTGCCTTTCAGCTTCATTAAGGGTATTACACCCATTTTGCCGACCGTCCGTACCGATTAAAACCAGAGTTGCATCACCGCTCACACAAGACCTTCAAAGCGACGCCTGCATGTAATCAGTAATATATAAACATGACGAGCATACCTGTTTCAAATCCCCCTCAACCAGCCGCACAGACACCCATAGTCCTTGTGAATGCTTAGCGTCCTTCATATCTCGGTTAGCAATCACTTTCTTCAGTAAACAGTCCAAATTCTCCTTCTCATATCTGTAATTAGTTTCAGATCTGGAATGTGACTAAGTATCATGTTTTGTACTTTGGTTTTAAGCCTTGTTACTATAGGCTAAAGCTTCACTTTGTTTTGGGTTAGAAAGCTAGCTGGAACAACATAGCTTATACGTCATCCGAGTCGAGTCCCGAAACACAATATCGTTCGATCGGTTCACTAATGAATTCATTTCTTAAACACGAAATGAATCAAAAGTGAAAAATATAGTTAGCGATTCGATACCGAAAGAAAGGCAAAAATGAACAGAAAGTGATACATCTGATATTGGTTTAAAAACATAGACAGCAGAAAAAACATTAAAATATCACTACAACAAATACTTACGCATAGAAAGGCACTTGTATATGTTTGTCGGGACAGTCGGCGGTGACGAAGCGCTTGATGTCGGCGCACGCGACGCCGAAGGGGCGGCGCATCGAGCGGCCCGACGTGGGCACGGGCGGCGTGTGCGCTACGGAGCTGCGTCTGGGGATTCCATCATTATTATTAGAGGCCGGATATTAAATCGTCGAAATATGCAACAAAAGTGCCAAAATATGCATTATAAAATTAAAACAAGTACCTACTACAAAATAATGTTTTTTTCTTGTTTGATCGATTTTTGTTTTAATTTTTTTTATTTACTGAGCTTTCGACCAGATATTTTTAATTCTTGAAACCTTTAACAATCGAGTACTGTTCCGAAAAATCAGTAGTACGATTGAGCCTTCTTCAGAAAAGTAAAAGAGCCAAGTTTTCAGCACTGAACTCATTATTAGCTGAATCAAAGTAACAAAATCCATCATCTATGCAGAACTAATTTGTCAATTTTCTTCCCCATTTCCTCAACATGCTATGTTAATGATAGCTATCAGCAAAATTTAACCTCGACAACTTTGCTTTGGATCTTATGATATGCCGCTACCATCAAACTGCGATATAAAATTGAGTTGCACTTGTGGATTCAACTATTATTAGCACAAACGACAGCCTAACAAAGTATTCACAATCTACACATCATCTTAACGGTGGCGTCGTACTTATTCCATGGCATTATTGGTACTTTTTTTTCATTTACGGCATTCTGGGACACATTATTTAAAAGGAACTTACCTATTGTCAATATTATGTGCGTCCATATTCCCTATTCGGTATATGTTGGACACCAAATATATTTTTTCACTCTTTATGATATCACTACCAAAATCCTGAAACAAAAAGCAGAATTAAAACATCTTAAATCCATTTATACGTATTATTTTGTTGAATTGGATCCGGCTCGAAGGACCAAAATGAAAATAAAGAAATGCGAAAGTATTGTCTCGACACACTGCTTCTCGCAGCAACGGCAAATATTTGAATTAAATTAAAACAAAGAATACTTTAATGGTTTTTTTTTGCATTCTTTTTTCTATGTAATGTAATCTATATTAGTATAATAAAGCTGAAGAGTTTTTTTTTTGTTTGAACGCGGTGATATCTGGAACTGGCAGTGTGATTTGAAAAAAAAATTGCACGTGATAGCCCAATTCTTGAAGAAGGTTATATGCTATTTAACATCACGCTACGATCCTGAGGAGCCAAGCGGTGGGTTAAACGCGGGGCACAGCTAGTAAATCCCATAAGATGCGAATGAAACCATAGTCAACATCTATTGTACAAAATGATACTCACAGTAAAAACAACTAATGCAGAGCTCATGTGGTTGGTAGGCCACCTGAGCAGCAAATGTTCGGTCAGCTTAGCACCCGAAGCACCATGTAACGCTAACGCTAGTTCGGCCGGTTCGCTCATTCGGCACACGAAGTTGTGCACCCGAACCGCGATCGTGTATGTTCGGGCGCCGGGTGGGGTAGCAGGGGGTGGGGTTGATGGTGTAGTTTCCTGGAAAAAGATTGATCATGAATTAATGAATATAATCGGTCAGTTGTTTCTACAAATAAAATTTTAAACAAAGCTTAAGCTCACCATATTCTTCTCAATGCGAGAATTAGCTTCATCGTGTAACGCGTTTAGCTTGTAGGTGGACACTTTCAAGGGGTCGACCAGCTGACCGTTTGCTGTTCTAACTGCTAACTCCATACCTAAGGTTCTGTGGACAAATTATTACTTAAAGAAAGATCATACAAGGTGGAAAAAGACCCGTCATCTACGCATTATTTATATCAAACTTTATTTAGGGACATTTATGATCGCAGTGCGTATGTCAGTCCCATCGTACTCTAAATACACATTGCATATTTTGGCCATGAACCTAAACAGACTCTTCGCATCATAGTCATTTAGTAGAGCCAGGATTTTATGGAATGTGCCTAGTTCAAGTCTGTTCAACCGCAATACCCCAAACAGGTCATTTCTCTCAGACTCATACCGAACACAGTCCATCAATAAGTGTTGTAAGTCTTCCAACAACTATTAAATATAAGAGAGATTATACGTTATTACTGAGAAACGACTTTTGCCAGTTACAGAAAAGTTGAAAGGGAATCGACTATCTTGGTATGCGCATGTCATGAGGAAAGACGAATCGCATGCGACTGAAAGAGTGGTGAATATAAATGTTGATGGATGGAGAGGGAGAGGAAGACCAAGGAAACGTTGGATGGATTGTGTGAGGAATGATTTGAAAGAAAAAGGAGTACATGATAGCGTGACGGTTGACAGAGGAGAAAGGAAGAACAAACGTGTTGCGGCGACCCCTAGTAACAAGGGACAAGGGCAGGAAGATAATGACTGAGAAACAACTTTTACTTTTGATGAGAAAAATAACCGTTTCCGTAAAAACGCATGTAAATTAAAAAGAGTGATGAATATGAATGTTGATGGATGGGGTAGAAAACGAGGGCCATAGAAAATATGGATCGATTTTGTGTGAAAGATATGATCATGAAAGAAAAAAGAGTAAATGATAGCGTGGCGGCTGACAGGGAAGAATAGAAATAAAATTCGCATTGCGTTGACCCCAAGTAATACGGAACGAGAGCAGGAAGATGATGACAGTAGTGCACAATGACATGAACAGAAAACACTGTTTTAAGCTTTCACGGTTTACAACTAAACTTATACTGTCACTTACGGGATATCTTCCGTGTTTGTTCATTATTTTGAGCTCCCGATATTTCGACGCTGTTGCAAGCGCCATGAACAAAACCACAAAACCCGGTGATACTGTGAGTGAGTTTTGCCGTGACTTAGTGTCGAGTTCCAGTAGTGCGCGTAGCAAAGGACAATGAAAGTGGGTAGATAGATTTGTCTGTTATCAATTTGTTTTCCATCCACCCGCATTCTCCAGTCAACCCGCGATCTTCATCTTCGCGGCTTGCAACAGCGTCGAAATATCGGGAGCTCAAAGTAATGAACAATCACGAAAGATATCCCGTAAGTGAAAGTATAAGTTTATGTGCAGAAAACATTGAGCTTATGGGTGCTTATAGCTGTATACTATAACCACTTTAAGTGTGCAGTTCAAGGTAGCGTTGCTTGTCAAGAAAATTTGCATGGATAGATCAAACTTGGTACATTTATTTTAGTTCTGTATTTTTCCCACCTGCAAAGATATGGTAGTTGAAGTTTACAAGGGTATTGTTGATAAATACCTGTTCCCTTTGTCGATGGTGAAGACAGCGGTTCTTGCGACTCTGCGCAGTTGGTCCTGAGGTAACGCGCCGGACGCTGCTTGAGCTCTCAATTCGAGCAGCGCTCGCATGCTCACTTCCATGAACTTTAGTCGTTCATCGTTATTCTGCACGAAAAAAGAATGGTGCAATTAGTTGTGGATTCTGTAATTAAACACATACAAATATGTTCTCAAGTGATATTTTGTATTCTCAAACGTACTAGGAACATTGTGTAGTATTAACGGTTGGAATTTTTTGTCCGTAGTTTACTAACAGTGACATTGAAGGATCTCCTTTGCCAATATTACGTTATTGTTGGAGATTTTAATTAATAATATTGCAACACCAACATTAAAATGTAAATGATTATATAAACTGTGGCAACATTCTTCCATTCGATCTGAGACACGGGTCCAATACAGACGTGAATTTACTTGTCCACCTTTTTATTTTATCTTCCTCGGCACCAACGTACCAACACCTCATCAACACCTACCACCTCAATTACAAAGCTACAAAACTATAGAAAATACAATACGAATTATCTAAGGTAATCATCATCTGCCTCTTTTCCCAACTATGTTGAGGTCGGCTTCTAGTCTAAACGGATGCAGCTGACTACCAGTATTTTACATGGAGTTAGTACTGGGTAATACGATACCCCGTTGTAAGACTGGTTGTCAGAATTTTTGGACCATTGACTACCTAACGACTGTCAAAGATCTACAAAAGACACCCGGGACCAACGGCTTAACGTGCTTTCCGAGGCACGGAGGAAACTCGGTATGTAATGGGTCACCCATCCACAGACCAACCTAGGCAAGCACGGCTTAACCTAAAGATCGACCCGAGCGGCTGTTATTATTTAGCCACGAGCTCCTCCGAACGAATTATCTAAGGTAAATCTCAAATATTATTTACTCAAAGTTTATGCAGAAAAGTAACCATACATTATAGAGGGTGTTTGGTGCATCGTTTGCCAAATTTAACGGGCCGAACGTAGGGTTCATTTGCTGTCTCTTCAGCCCCAATAACTCATCCTTAGCAACACGGATTATTTTAATAATTTGACATTTATTTCACCCCGGAAGGGACACCGACGCGAAAACGGTTACCACGTATTCAGTACATCATTTTGGGGGGATCCAAATAAAAATTTTACATCGGTCAAAATGTATGGTTTTTATAGGGGGGCTCAAAATGATGTACCTGAATATGTGGCATTTTACCGTTTTCGCGTCGATGTCCGTTCCACCCCGTATTCTGTCTCTGAAGAGACATCAAATGACCTGTATAATTAAAATACGCCATGAAGTTCTAAAGGTGCGTCCAGACTAAGTAACATTTTACAAATTTTTTGTTATATAACTCGTCTAATTAATACAACATTGCTAACCTCTCTATTGACTCATGTTAAATAAACATGTTTTATAACATGTTATGTTATTAGTGTGGACACATCTTTAAGCGATTCTGTTTCTGGAAACACATAGGTGTTGAAGAAAAGCCAAATTTATTTGATAATAAACACGCTACTTTAGAAAAAAATACCTGTTCTCCTAGTACTCCCACTTATAAAAACGCATAGCCCACAAAACACACCTTTCCCCCGACGCGTCAATGATTAATTATTTATTAACAAAACGTGCCAATGAATATTCAGTCATTATTGGCCGAATAATTATACAGTGATGGCACTCATGTTCATGTTTATGTAATTAACTGATGAATGATGGAAATGTATTACTTGTTACTACATTATCTGGTGATTAGCGGTGCATGGTTAATAAAACGTCATTAGAAAAAAAAAAACCAGCCATGTGCGAGTCGGAGTAGCGCATGAAGTGTTCCGTACCGTCGTAGTAGTAGTAATAAAAAAAAAAAGGGGGGGCCCCCTTTAATTTTTTTTTTATTATTTGTTGTAATAGCCGCAACAGAAATACACATTCTGTGAAAATTTCAACTGCTTCCCTATTACGGATCATGAGATACAGCCCGCTGACAGACAGGCAGACTTAGTAAGGGTGCCGTTGGTTACCCTTCGGTTACGGAACCGAAAAAAGCAACTTTGTTTGGTTGTTCATGGGCCCGAGGCAAAAGATCTGTCCAGGTCGCTACGTACTGGTACCAAATTGGGACCAAATATTTCTTTAACTAAATAGGCTTGCATTTGGAACAACTCGCCTAATGTGAAGCGATGATGCGGCCTAGGGTGAAGCACGCTTGCCCAGAAGAAACAGATTCTCTCGAGCTTTGAATAGATTCAGATTATAACGATCAGGGAACAGAGAAGCATCATCAGAGAGTCATCGATTCGAGAAGATCATGGGCCTCATGATTTACAGGTTATATTTTTGTAATGGACCGTAGGGCTATTGTTAAACCTAGAGGTGTGAGGAACAGGAAGTAAATTTCCTCATCATCTACCCGACTGTTTTGGAATTGGAATCGGATTTCCCCACTGCCAAAGTTCAAAAAAAAAAAACACTGTTTATAGGATGACTTGTCCTTAAATATGTGACCGATACTTAAACACGTGATTGTACTCATGATAACAAACAACTTTCCCAAAGATACATTTTTCTATACTCATTCACTTTAATCACAATAACAGAACAATCGTATGAAATTCGCGCCTGTGACCTATCAGCTGTTATAGCCGCCTGTCTCATTACTAAAACAAAAATGTTTCTTTGAGAAAGCTGTTTGTTATTATGAGTACAATCACGTGTTTAAGTATCGGTCACTAATTACCAGTTACCCTATACAACATTAGTTTTAGTATATGCGAAACCTGATACACGTGTCTAGTATGTTTATGTAAAGAATTTATGTACAAAATTTTAAAACAGTATCGTGAAAAATCACAAAGTTATAAGCTTGTTCTGTTACCTAGTTGTCCGCACAAAAACGCGGTCAAAACGCTACTGCGCGCCTCCAGCGTCGTCTTGAGCTCATTGAAAATAATAATTTGGCAGTAGGTACCTAAATTATTGCGATAGGTACTCATAGTCGCTCGGTATCTAACTTTTAACTTAATTAAATATTTTTGGGATAAAATATAACATGGTTTAAAAATTATTGGAATCGATTCAGTTACATATTCTGAACAAACTATATTCAGGTTTCGCATATACTAAAAATAATGTTGTATACGCACGTTTGAAAAAAAAATACAATAATCCTATCGCAATCATCACACTTGGCTAATTGGTGGCAGCTGTAAGTACTGTTTAATCCCCATCCCATCCCCCATTCCCCATCTTATCACCACCAAGAGTAAGTAAGTTTCCGTCTATCACAGTCGTGCTATTAAGTTCTTGGTCTACTTTGTTCTGATTCTCGACATCACTGATGAAAATAAGCCGCAAAATGTCTCACAGCTGGTGGCATAAAGCTCAACTATGCTCTCTATGACATGGGACTGGCGCAACATGGGTGAACTTTAGGTATAACCTCTGCCTACCCTTCGGGGATTACAGGTGTAATGTTAACGAAGCCAAGAAGCACTTGTTTTTACCGTCATTGCGATCATTTTTTTTTTGTTCTAGATCATACCTGAGAACCGGTTACGGAGATATAGGGGGTCAAAGTTCCAAGTTTTTTTTTAAATACAAGTTTTTAATGTTATAACTTTACTTTAAATACCTCCTACTATTCAATGCATCCATCAGCACAGTGTTTTGAGTGCGTTACATTGAGTCCTACCGTAAAACGTGATTTTCACCCCAATAAAAAGTCCGTTTCCCAGCAAATTTTTTTACGTAGAGCCACTTAGTTTGATGTACAAATTGTTTGGTTGACGGCTTCGAGGGTCCGTTTACACCTTGTATTATGTTGTAAAGCTTCGCATATTTCAGTCCGCTCAGCTGACTAATTTCTCTACTTACGATATACAGTTTCTTGCAATGCGTCAACCATTCTCGGAGAGTGACAGCGATATCGTGTACCACGCCGTTGCCACCAGCAGAAGCGACCACTGTGCCACCGCATCTGGAAAAAAATATCAAGAAGTAATGTTAATATTTTGAGATTTTATCTAAAGAAGGTAGGTAATGCCCATAAGAGCTCGTGGCTTAGAAATAACAGTCGACATGGCGATCTCCAAGCATTAGAAACGCTTGGCAAGGTCGGTCATCTTCTTAGCCTGTCAATGACAATTTAAATTGAGTCGGCCCAAAATTTGGCGATGAGGTTGGCACTTTCAGTAGCGTCCATCAGCTTCTGTGATGTGAGCAACAGGATAGGTCGGTCATAATCACAGATATAGATAGACCTAGATAACGCGAGAGCAACTACTTCGCGTGCCATATTATTCGCGCCGTCCGCGGCGGCGTCTTTGAATCGATTTGATTTTCCCATCACTAAATAGTGCTTGTGACGTCATAATAGGTAGTCAAAAAATGGCACGCTTGGTCTTCATACAGATCGTGATACTTGCGTTATCTAGGTCTATCTATATCTGTGGTCAGAATAGTGAACATCCCTAACTTATCATTAAACTCAAAGCATTTATTTCAATTAGACCATCACAGGCACTTTTGAATGTCAAAAAAACAAAAAGAAGCGTAGCTACAGTCACAGTCACAAGGCATAATAACTTGAGAAAGTCCTGTAGTTGCACATTCCAAAGCGTAGATCTCTATGGAGAAGAATGGGCAAGAAACTGCATGGACACTCTTCCGCTCTCTGCTCCGCAAAGCACGTCAAGCAGTTGGTCCCGGTTGACAGTCGTAGTTCTTTGACTGTCAGAAGCACCAGAGTCTGATAGCCAGTCTTACCACGGGTATCGGGTTACGCGGTAACTGGATTGTCGAGGGCAGATCAAGCAGGCGCTGCAGCATGCATCTGGTTGGGCTAAATCCCAGTATAGTTAGAAAGGTTAAGCAGATAATGGTGAAATTAACAATTTTTTGTTTAATATATGTAACATTTGGTTTCATTCAACAGTTTTTTTTTCTCAGGAAACTTTGTCGTTTTAACCTGCACAAACTTTTGTAACGAAAATAAATACTTAAGTGATTTTTTTTTATTTTTATAAAATCATCATCATCTGCCTAGTCTTTTCCCAACTATTTGGGGGTCAGCTTTCAGTCTAACTGGATGCAGCTGAATACCAGTATTTTACATGGAGCGACTGCCTATCTGAACTCCACAACCCAGTTAGTACTGGGTAATACTCCTTGGTAAGAGTGGTTGTCAGACTTTTATAAAATATAGAAGCCAAATAATATGTTTTAGATATTTCTGGTTGAAATTAAATATATATTTTAAGCAGACCGTATTATTTATTATAACTTACTATCGCAGACATAAAATTAAGTAGTCCCAACAGTTTAATCTTGCACACAATTCTTGTAAACCCCAAATCTACTTACAATTTAAGTAAAGCAATACAAACTGAATTGTAGCTATTGTAGTAGTAAGTTACATTCTTAGTTATTGCTTGAAAAACAATAGCTGTTTTGTTACCAAGTTAGTGTCAAGTCTGGCAGGACAAAATGTACGAAATAAGGAAAGTTCTAGAAGTTTGATACTAAACAAAACCATAATTGGCTTTTCACTGGTTACTGGAGTTGTAATCGAATCATAACAACCTAACGTCTTAAGGTGGAAGCGCCAGGGTAGCCCGTGATATTCAAAATTTCTTACGTTTTTTGCAATTTGCAGGTCAGTGTCAGGTTGTATGTTGATGAAAAACGTGAATCGCGCCAGTAACACGTATGTAGTAACAGAAATATAATCATTAAAATCATCAATACCACTCCTATAACTCATTTAATCCCATTTAACGACTATTTAATGAAAATGTCATTCAATGGGATTATATGAACTAAGGGGGTCATCAACATACAACCTGACACAAACCTGCAAATTGCAAAATAAACGTAAGAAAATTTGACTTTCGCGGGCTACCCTGGCGCTTCCACCTTAACCTAATCTTATGTCACAACACAAGCCTTATAATAATATAAAATGTTATAATTTTTATACTAGATTATATCCTTGGCTTCGCCCGCGTGTTGTTCGGTAATTGTCCCACGGGATAGTACTACCGGGATAAAAAGTATCCTACATTATGTATTAATCCAGATTATAAACTATTCGTGTAACAAATTTCATCTAAATCCGTAAGAAACATCCGTCTATCTATCCCATCCCACCTCACAAATTTACACATTTATATAATTCTCGTAGTAGTAAGAAAAATGTTCAAATGTTCCAAGTCTAGATTATTATTATTTTGAATTTAAAAATCCCCCAAATAAAATCAAAAAAGTGCGTTGCTACTTACACAACACTACACCCAAAGGAATGCCTAAAGAAGCTAAAAGTTAAAATAACAAAGGATACTACTCTTCGCTAACTACAGCTGATTGCGGTATCAACGACTGCTGGTAGTGTAGTACTTGAAATTATGAGTTTGTATATCGATGCACAATACATATAATCTGATAAGTTAAAACTATTTTATTTAAACTGATCTAATTCGGCCCTGTATTGACAGTTGCATTAATTTTAGTTTGAGTAATTAATCCTTAGGTAATAAATACAAATAAATAACTTGTATACAATTACATTTATTGATTTAAAACTGGGGAATATGTACCGGATGAGTCAAATATAAATGAATTATTTATAAACTGTAATCTAGGTAACTGTGTGTAATAAGGACAGGACTATAGTATGGGACAAACCCTTCTGTTAAGTGTCATCGTAAATACGTCATAATATTATTATATACAAGAACTTCCTTTTACGCAGTGTGCAAGGTTGGTACAATGTTAGTTCCTTCTCTCTTTGAAATAACTTTTATAGTATTATTGGCCTTTAGCATTATTAACCTATAGCATTATTAGCCTAGAACATTATTAGCCTTTAGCATAATTAGCCTATGGTATTATTAGCCTATAACATTATTAGCCTATGGCATTATTAGCCTATGGCATTATTAGCCTATAACATTATTAGCCTATGGCATTATTAGCCTATCGTATTATTAGCCTATAACATTATTAGCCTATGGCACTATTAGCCTATAACATTCCACTGCTAAGACGCAAGCCTCCTCTCTGTAAGGAAGTAGCCCATATCCACAAGGGCCCAAAGTCACGGGGGTTTATCATGTCTTCGATTTTTTGATTCTCTGACTACGTTTTCTCATACAGGGTGAATTTTGCCGTTTTTTTTGTCATTACTTCCAGAATTTTATCCTTAACAGCGACACATACTGTATTATAACATCGAATGGTGTAATAACACAGTAGTGTAATCAACGGGTTCGATTCCTGGCTAGAAATATTGATTTTTCAAAAATACAATGATGCAGTTTTAGTTTTCATTAAAATCGGACCCGAAAGTCCTTTGAATATTTTAAGATATTCTTCATAGTTTCGGATTTGACCATCCAGGCCCAATTGATAAATTCAGCCTGCGGTTTTAGATTAAATATTCCTTCGTCGTTGTAAAAAAATGTACTACGTATGGTATGTAATTATATCCTAACTACCCGAATTAGAATACGGTGCGTGTGTATGACCAGATTGTGGTCCTATCCCCATAGGAAATAGGCGTGAGTTTATGTATGTGTTACCGGAAATATATACAATTTCGAGCCTACTTAGGAAATGTGTGAAATGAATATATTTCCTAGGAATTGTATGCAACTTCGAGATTATTCTAGGAAATATATAATAACGAATACTCACTGTGAATAAAATAATTAAAAAACGAATAAAATCAACGTAAAGGTAAATGTCAAAATGTTGTAATAAGGCGTAGTCGACGTAGCCCCGCTACGCAGGGCTCCTATTTCTGTCTGCAGGGTGTAAAGTAACCTAACACGAAGGGGATGTCGGGTACAACCATCCCCTTCAAACCTAACCTGCCCGGAGTCAGAGTGCCCCAAGTCCCGAGCTCACTTCGCTTGCTCTTGCATCCTAAGTTTTCCTTGCCACAATGCCTTGTTTATGTTGGTGCGGTGGGTAGTGTGCGCTATCCCTGTTGTACTTAAGAATATCAAGAATGTAATACATTTCCGATCGTTATTTAGGAAATGTATAGATTTCCTAGGAAAAGTGCATATTACAAAATATATCACAGACATCCTATCTATTTTAAGAATTGTGCACATTTCCTAGAAATTGTATACAATGACGGATAACATTCTTTTCCGTTAACATACGGGTTGTAAGGTTATTTTGAATCATATTCCAACGGAATTTTCTTTTTTTTTTCAGTTACTATTCCTTTATTTCAATGTATAATTACATTCCCTGTGCGCCGCACTCCATTTATGTAAATAATACGGCTAAAATTAAAAATCCAACAATGGATGTTGAAATACTCTAACGAACGACGCGTGAAATCAGCTGTTCACTTCTGCCTTACTACAGAGTTCATCGAACTCGTCGTCGCGCTTGCCGTTCGCTACGTGCGTTTTGCCACGGTAACGATACATTACGTATGAGGAAATAAAACAAATAAAATCTATTAGATTCCTATAACATTCCTGAAATAATTTCTTGTACCGGTCATCTTAGTATGATATACTGAATTCCCCCCATCAGATTGTGGAGGGCTGTCCCTTACACCCTGTTTTATATTCCTTCGACATTATGAAAATATTGTACTATGGTAGGATATAATTAATTCAGGATAGGCAGTTCAGCCCAAATCAGTGTGCGGTTCGGTATCAGATTTTTCCTTCTACCATAAAATTCTGTTTCAAATCATGATAGGTAAGTGTCAATTGAAATAAATTCTATCGAAATTCCAAACCACATGTAACATTCTTTGACTCATACAACTAGACAATCAGTCTACACAAGTGACCTAAGAAAATGACTCATAGCACTTCCGATTAGAACACAAATTTCCTCAACCGCAGTTCCTTACTTCCTGAGACCCTAGAATCAGAGTACTCCTAGTTCACAATGACCATAAAAAGTGTACTAATTGACGAGGTCACTGACCGCAATTGATAATCGTTGCCCATTGTCAAATGAATCACTACTATGCGCAATGTATGAACGTTTGTGGGGAAGTGTGCGTATGACGTTCATGTATGAGTACGACCCGCTGCCGTTTTAATTGAAATATTATCAGTTAGCAGTCATTTGCTACTACGTTTATATTGATTGTGTAAAATGTAATATGTAGTAAATCTCGTGTTGGAATAAACGTTTGGGAGTTGAGTTTCTGATCCTCCTACGTGCCTAGTACAGAACGTCATGTAGAAGGCAGATGGGGGAAAGTGTGTGTGATGGTATGAATTCTTCATATAAGAATAATCTCCGGCGTCTGAAGACCTAATGCATGCGTTTAGAATTAAAAAACCCAAATTGGTCCTTGGAGCATGGTTAAAAGGGCAGCTCCGTGTAAAATAGTAGTATTCAGCTGCATCCGGTTAGACTGGAAGCCGACCACAAAAGCTGGGTAAAGGCTGGGCAGATGATGATGGTATGACGTTACTAAAGACCTAAATTGAAGGGTCGAAGGGTTTCAACTGAGAATTCGAAGACGCTCTGCGCCCGCATGGTGGATCGCCCACAAGACAAAGACCACTTTACCAGAATCATTATATCAGTCATAAGGTAATATTATGAATTGTTACTTTGTGACCATTTTAAGAATTGTAGCGTTATTCATATTACGATCATATTAAAATTCGCTAAAGCAGCTTTTTTAGGCCCATTGCCCCCTTAGCATGACCACCGTAGACAAGAATTTCTTTGACGGAAGAATCGACAAGATAACAGATTGTGTCGACACAATGACAGATTTCTTTGCTTTATCTGTCATTTTGTCGATTCTCGAGTGCGTGTCCCAGCAGCTAGGCTAATATTACTGAAAGGGCCTAAACAAGCTTACCTGTCAACTATGCAGTCCCTTATCTGGACGTAGCTCTTAGGGAAGGCGCCGCTTGCATCTCTCGTGAGGGTCTTGCCCCAATACCAGAATTCCGTCTCTCGCTCGATGTGCAGCAACTCGCCAACGTCGAAAGAGAGGTGCAGGGATCCTGGTTTGGCCGTGTAATTGTATATGGCTGTCGGAGAAGAGAAATAGGACTTAATAGGTATGTCAGTATGGACTAAAATACGGTTTACGAATTACTCTTGTCAAAGTCGACTCAAATGTGGATATCTCTGTCAGTAGCTGTTTTCCCTTTCATCTTTAACCCGTCAGCTTTCAAAGCAAGAGTGGATATGCTTTTCTTTGTACGCTTGTTCCACCGTAGATTACCTCCATCGATTTCCGCCAGGCGAGGTCGGGATCAGGAGCAGGGCCATTAGTCTCGTTTTATGTACTTCCGTTGCCTCCTGGTCAGTTCTGCTACCTCTTTGCTGGCTGGATAATATTTTACAACAGTATGCACTATCTTCCTTTTTCGAATCTGAGATTAATATAGTGAAATCGAGCTGTGTAGACGTCAATTGAAATTAATTGAAGAATACTTGTCGCTGAGAGTAAGTAATTGTATTAGGATAGGTCGTAGCCTCCAGCTGATCGAATTACAATTAATATGTTCTATTAAAAGTAAACTTTAACTGGTAGGTTCACTGTTTAACTATCAATAGCCATGACCTCCGGTAATATACTAGCACATTTAATACCTAAGTACTTAATCATACCATTATCCTGTGTTGTTTTCTAAGTTTATAAAAGCAACGTGGATCATGGACAGTAGGATACTTATTGTACAAATACAAGCGCTTGACTACAATAAAATGTAGTTTTTCTTTTATAAAACTTGGCAATAGGCCAATTATTTCCAAAGCCTAGAACGTACTTGAAGTCATATGAAGCAATATATCGAAGTCAGTAAACAATATAATTTTCCACTCAGTGCAAAATATTTGCAGAATATGATTCCATATTCCTGGCAATACCAAATCCTGTGTAAATATGGTAGGTACAAAAAAATTAAGTAAACACAACGCGAAATTCAAACAGACCGTTACTCGCGAAACAGATGCTAATGGCACGTCAAATACTATGACATAATAAATGACGCCAAAATGGCTAACGTATCCTGTGACAACATGGAGCGTAATGGTAATGCTTTCCAATTTGGCACAACAATACCAAACAATTTAGCTATAAATGAATATGTACAGTCGAAACCAGAAACACTCCTAATTTCCTGTATCGGTCTTCATGGAAGCAGTTGCCATTTCCTTTAGCAAACTCACATGGAGAATTGACGTGAGACTGGGAGCCAATTGGTCTCAAAAGATCCTTCAACCGTGAGAAAACATTTCATAAGATCCCGTAATCATACCAAAAAAACCAGTAAATAAGTTTAACCTCGAAGACGATGGTTAAGTAACTCCCCGACTACGCGACAGTCTTAAAAATATCCATCAACAATCCTAATAGGCGGTCGCAAATTCATTAAATCGACATCAAGATTAACTAGAGCCCGAGTTAACGACTCACATCCTGTGCAAAGAAACGCGCAAAAAATACAAACATATTAATATGATACGAAGAAAAGGTTAATGTTTAACATTCATTGTACTTACACAAACAATTAATCCAGGACAATAGGGGCGGTATGCGCGTGAGTCACGAAAGACGAGACAGGCGCGAGCGCACCAAAATCGCGTTTGAACGCAACTTGAGCGCGGTATGAATGCTGATGCGGGGGGCGTTAGATCTAGCAACTGTTTAGATGGGATAGACCCGATTTATTGAATACTCGCATACAAAAACTGGCCTGTAAAGGCAAAGGAAAGAAATCTGGGGAAGGGTGTTACCACACCAATCGATTGATCGCCGATCACCAATCGATCGATGGTAGAAATGACGACGATTGATCAATTGGTGTAGTAGAAACTGTCGATCGACGTCGATTTGTCCATTCTACCATCGATTGATGGCCCCGATCGACGATCGATCGATTGGTGGGGTAATAACACCCGAAGAGGACTCTGTGGCCAGCAGTAAGAGATTTTATAAATTTATTGGGGTGTTTTTGAAGACCTGATGTTGATGACTACGCATATAGAGTAGATGCTCGGCTTGTATTTACTGTGAAAATAGTTTTGGAACGTGTTTTTCCTAAACAGTTCTTGGTTCTAACACTTGCATCGTCCAGAAAACATAATAAAGTTAACTACGCGAAAGATTTCCTTTACTGATAAATCAGTCGACCAACTTAATCATGTAACAATTGAAATAGATTTGTTCGAGTAATTGTGTAACTAAAGGACTCTATTGTGATGAGATTACCCGACAATTTCAATGAGTAGAGAATGAACCTATTTGATTTGATGATACGCTCAAATTAAGTTAGTTAAATTGAGTTCTGAAAAAGTTGTAAACTTTTTCAATGCCCGAAGCTCAAAGAATTTAACAAGAAATGAAGATACTACTTGGATTTTATAGAAACGTCTTTTAATAAACTAAGGTCCCGTCATGAAATCTCTAGGACTTAAAATTCCTTACCTAAGTTCCACCCCAGCAAAAACAGTAAATCTCTATCGAAGCACTTATCCAGGGTACCCTGAATCTATCAATTTTACGAGCTCGGCGATAAAACGGCGCGTCTAAGCGATTTATAAATCTATCAGACATCAGACCCATACACATGTCACTGATACTTCATGTAATGAGACACCGCGGTGATATACTAGAGACCCACCTGGTATCGAGCGTTTTCGGATGACAGCGTTAATAGTACAAATGGTACAGGTTCCATTTTATGGATCATTGGGCACATTGTTCGGTGTAATTAGTGTTTGGTGTACGGGCCGAAGTTAATTTATGGATAGTGAATTGAGTTGTAAACTATTCAGTGCACTTTACGTATAATTTGGGGGGTTTCGAATGGCTGGTCGCATTACAATGTATTACTACGTGAAGGCAAACAATAACGCTGTTTATATTAATTATCAAAAACATAGATAGCGCCGGCGACATAACTAGTCTGCGAGAGAAGGATATTCAGTCTACCAATAGTTTACTTGATGGACCAGATTTTTTTTATCAATATACTTCCGATTTTGGCAATCGAGATCCGATGCAGTTGTTGTCGCAAATATAACACTAAACCGGATTGATATTTTTAGCGTCACAGCTCTCCAAAAGTAACGGCAAGTTTTTGCGACCACTCCATTAAATGTGTGTCATCATAAGTCCAAAAAAACGCAAGTAGCATCCCAAATGTTGAACAAAAACATATGTTGTTCACTTGGGACTCTTGCGAATGAGCAATGGACACGAAAATCAATTGAATCATTTTTGTTACGGTGAATCGCTGATTGGATGACATTATTGGCGGAATGATGTTTTGACAGACATAATTGGACTTCCTCAGGTGACGGAAGGAGACTGAATGCGTCGATTGGCTTGTAGGGACATGTGCAAATATGAGTACTTGCGCATAGGTTCTATAGTTAGAATATTGTCATTAAATAATGTATGGAACCTTGCTGTGGCCACTGGTATTAATCTAGTTCTGACCAGTGCACAACCGAAATTCCGTGCTTTGTAAAGCACCTCTTGAAAATGGATACCTAACCACTCTTTGAAACGAGACAACGAACCACCTTTTTGAGAATCCATAAATTTATGGTTGATATTCAAAATGAAATCTCCAACAAAATAAATAAGGAGGTAACATATGTCATGTCACACCGGAAAGGTCTGTAAATATAACCAGTCGAGAAACCGATATAATATAAGGCGACTAAGTAATTGAGTACATCTGGCATCCTCGCACGCACTACCGTGAGATGTGTCGCGGATTTTGCGCGGTGTGGGCGGGAATATGCGAGTGGACCAGACGAAGTGACGATGTCACTGCTAATATCATACCTGACCTCGACATTATCGAACGTATGTCTCAGAATCAACCTGGCCAGACACAGCTTTACTGGAAGTGTTCCAGACTGCGTGGCTTTGGCATCCTTAGAAGATAATAGATAGATCAAAGAATAGACAGCTGGATTTTGTGAAAAATTATGTAGACAGAAAAGAGATAACGGCTGATATAGTTGTAAGAAGACATTACTTTGCGCTTGCGCCGTCCCCAAAAAAATACGATAAGGGCAGCAAGATCATGATTATCGTCGATACCTATAATAGCACACATTGTATACAGCCAAAGCACTACCTATCGTTAAAATGGTTCCAAAGTGATTTAAGGGTCGATTGTGATGTGTGCAAGGAGTTCGCAATTCTCCTAGACGAGAAGCACTCATCAAGTGGATAAAACGTGAAACTTCAAGGAATTTGCGGAAGTATATCACTAAGCAGAAGTTCGAGTGCTATCAACTAGAAGTGTTTGTAGTTCATTTGTACTCGAAGCTAAGTGCAATAATTACAACCGACAATGTTCAACATTTCACAAACATTCGTATTTCGTAGGACACGAAACAAATTAAGAAGTTATTAACTATCTCAATCGTATATGACTTGTAATTGACTTTACTAGGATTCTGCTGTGCATATCTATTATTTTGCTTTGATCAATACATCGCGATTCAGAAGGACCTTGATTTCAAAAGGCTATCATCATTCAGTGTCGTCAATGGCGCTCCTGTCCATATCACAATTAAGTCGGCGCAAAATTTCTTCATCTTGCACAGAGCTTAAGAGTTTTATCGTCTGTGACATAGTGGTCACCATCTGCCTTTCCTTTTCCCAACTATGTTGGGATCGGCTTCCAGTCTAACCAGATGCAGCTGAATACAAGTATTTTGCATGGAACGACTGCCTTTCCGACCTCCACAACCGACTAACGGACATTACTGCGACTGTGACTTTTAAAATATTTCCAAATCATCGACACTTATGCATAACCTCTAAAAACTTTTCCACCACTCAATTTTCCCACAAGTCTAGACTAAAATCTCCTTATCACTGCCACGACATATTTCATATCATAAAGAAATCCACTGAACTAGTATTATTAAGGCCACAAAATAACACGGTTCCTTGTTCTCTTTAGACCATAAATAGATTTAAATTGTACTGCATGACCCGCGCTATCAAGACTTACTGCGACGATTGAATGTGAAGATTAGCTGTAACTATCTCTATTGATATTGTGTTAATTGCAAGTTATAGGTCAGTAACGACCTGCCCCGGGTTTGTTCTAGTTAGCCATTTGGGTTGCTGGGTTATTTAATCAAGGGTCACTTATGAGGTCATAGGTTGCATTTGTACCACTAATACTTCAATATTTTTTCTCTCTTTCTTTCCAGAGCACCGAATAACATTCACTATCGAATAACCTAGCTTAATCAGCCTATAATGTTCCCACTGCTGGGACACAGCCCTCCTCTGTATGAGAGGGAATAGGCTATAATCCACCATGCGGGCCCAGTGCGGGTTGGTAAATGTCACATGTCTTCGAATTTTTGATTCTAGGACATGCCGGTTTCCTCATGATGTTTTCCTTCACCGTTTTTGAGAGCAGTGGTGATGAAATAAATTACACAAAGTAATGCGCCTGCCTGAGTTCGTACCCAAGACTCACTGTTCGTAAGTCGGGGCCGCCACCACTGGGCCACCGCTGCTCTCTTACTATCGAATATTTGAACGATATTAAGATGATAATTATGGATAGAAAGGAGGACTCGTGAGATGACGACTAGTAGAGAAGTATAATCATCATCATTACAGCCGAAAGACGTTCACTGGAAGTAGACGTAGTGGCAGAAGAGAAGATATAGAAAAGAAGATAAGAATTTTATTTTTTTATTTGAACTTCATGTACAATAGTGGTTCATAGGCGGACTTAATGCCACAAGGCATTCTCTTCCAGTCAACGTTTGAGTTGAATAGGAAAACACTGTGATAGGGTCCAAAATAATATCTAAAGAATAACTTCTTGTTTTCGAATGATACTAATACACATATGCAAATAAAATAAACTAATAAATATTTTAACAAATACCAAAATAAAAAACGAGAAACCTTTAATTAATTACTATGACTCGACTTCTAACATTTGAGAGCTATTTGGTCTGACTTAGATATGAGGCGCCGACCTCAAATAAATTGGGATGGCAGGCAGGAGAATGAAGAAGGAATATTTTTTGGACCCTCATTTTGTAACCTTAGACAATCTATGTGGTTCCATGTAGCTAATTCGGAATGATTTGGCAAAAGGCTCGCCTCTATTACAAGGGACTTATTAAGTACACCTCTGCCTAAGATTTCGGGGATTACAGGCGTGATGTTATGTTATGATAGGTAGCACAGGCCCGGCGGTACAAACAGTATATATTTTGACTCCCGGCTGTGCCAAATCGTACCAAATAAGGCCGATCCGAATATGCATGCGGCACGCGTTAATCGACTGATGATTCATTATTTTTCACATGCACAGGATCACTTTCTGCTTTCCAAGTCTAAATTTTCTAGAGCACCTTTGGGAGCTAATCAGAATGTTGAACGAACATTGCAGGTGCAGCAAAACATCTCATTAGTAGTTGTTGTTAGCAAGCGCCGAAGGTCGAATTTGTTTACAGATTAAACAGGTTTTCGATTCTAAGGTCAGGCATAGATCGGTATGATAACGTCAGTAGAATACTTGTTGTTGTCATATTTGGACATAATACACATCGGCGAGCCAAATTAGGGTATGACGGAGGTAGCTGATGGAACTTCTGACCAGGAGTGTACTGCAAGGGTCCTCATTAATACAATAACCCTCCTTTTGGGCTTCGCCGAAGTCGGGTAAAAAATCTGGGAGGCAATATTTTGTTTGACTATTTGTCAAGCCTTATCGGCGGAACAGAATAGGACATACCCGTGATATTTACCGATCGCCACGCGTGTGAAGCCGCGGTCAAAATTGCATAATCAGTCTATAATGTTCCCACAGCCTCATCAACATGGCCTCCTGTCTATGAGAGGGAATGGGCTATAATCCACCACGCGAGCCCAGTGCGGGTTGGTAGAAGTCACATGTCTTCGATTTTTTGGTTTTAGGACATGTCAGTTTCCTCATGATGTTTTCCTTCACCGTTTCGAGAACCGTGGTGATGAAACAGTCAGGGCCGCTACCACTGTTCCGCAAAACTGAGTAGGTATGTCATAATTAATCATAGTTATTTTCTTAATAATAATAATAACAGGCATTGCCATACTATTAGAGTAAATAAATAGTTTATAATTACTCTATATAATAAAGGATGTTTATGCTGGGATGGGTACATGGTATTATAATATATTTCCTTGTAATGTTCCTTGTTTTTACTGATACTAGCATCCAATTTCCACGGCATTAGTAGTATTGTGTTTTGTGATATATGAGGCGAATTTAATAATACCTCAATAGTCAATATAGTTAGTAACTTTATTTTAATTAGAACTTGGAAACTGGGTCGTAAACGTGAGTTTCCAGAGAAACAGATAATAGTGTGGCATGCAGGAACCAACATATTGGTTGATATTCAAATTGTGTCTCTCTGGTTGGTTGATTATGGCTTGTCTCCATTATGCTCATCTCGGTCAGTGGGTCATCTTAGGGGCGGATTTGTAGGATTTAGAGTATACGCTTAGGGGCACTACGAGTAGCAAATAAAAGAAAAAAAAAAATTTGGGACAAAAAATTTCGTACAATTTTTTATTTGCTACTCGTAGTGCCCCTAAGCGTATACTCTAAATCCTACAAATCCGCCCCTAAGATGACCCATCTTAGGGGCGGATTTGTAGGATTTAGAGTATACGCTTAGGGGCACTACGAGTAGCAAATAAAAGAAAAAAAAAAATTTGGGACAAAAAATTTCGTACAATTTTTTTTTAGTTTTATTTCGTTTTAGAAGGCCCATAATTCGGAAACGGTGCGTCGGAAGACCATACATCTCAGAACCTAAAGGGTTTTTATGGTCTAGGTCAACCCGATACTGCAATAAAATTGGAGCATAACCACACTTTTAATAGGGTGCGAACCTATTGTCATAAACTAGGCACAAATCCAGACAATGGCGTTGCGACTGAGAGATTGATAATCGACAACACCTATAACAGTTTGCTGGCAGCAGGGAAAAGAAAATACCAAGAATTAAAAATGTCTATCCCCCTATCACGATCAGAGAGTTTTGTATACAACCTTATGCTTCTAATTTCAAAACATGTAGTGACACTTTTTTTTGCTGGTGAACATAATGGGAAATAATACGAAGACCTACTAGAGTAGTTCCAAGACAATTATTTTTCTATTCATGTTAAAGTGACTGCTATATTTGTATTCATATAAGACAGTAGCGAAGTATGTGACTAATCATTGCCATATTTTACTTGACCTTAAACTGCATAATATACAATGTTTTATTATGCACATGCATCATCATTATATCAAGAACTTTACCCAGGGGAGTAAATTGGAATTTCATAATGCTTGATACTATCAGCATACTTCTTAGACATCCTGTATTGTGCAGGACTTTGATGTAATTTTAAGATAATTAACAATTTTGAAATATTCAAAATACACGTCATGTCATTTTCTTTTTAGCACGTTGATGGCAAAATTCATTAAATATATTTGGCTCAAAATTCAGCTATGCGAACTCTGCTCGCTGATGGAGTCATAAGATTGTCAAGTGAGCAGGTGTCAGGGCATGCAGCGTGAGATGGGACATGATGCAAATGTTGATTTTTATTTAATTCTCAAATAATTCGGATTTTTATTTAAAAACCGAAAATTAAAATAGAGTACTATTTGCATGTTATCAATAGATTTAAATCAAACCTATTGAATTTTTTTAGTGGGGTCAAGTTTGTGAGCAAACGGCAAGAGAGTGCTGGGATTGATCATACTAAACTGCTGTCTCAATAAACTAAAGCAAAGACGCAATAAACGGGAAAACCATTTAGAGAATTATGATTTTACTATTTATTGTGTATTTGTTTGTTACTATTTAGAACTTTAAAAATTATGCAGATGGTATGACAGAGAATGATGTGAAAAGTTACAGTAAAAGTTATCAAAACATAAACTATACAAAAGAGTATTTATTATGCCACAGTAAGTACAGAGTAAACTATAAAGGATCCAAACTTATACAGTCAGTTACGGGATATCTTCTGTGATTGTTCATTATTTTAAACTCCCGATATCCGATGTCTGTAAGTGACAGTATAAGTTTAGTTCTAAACCATGAATGCTTAAAACAGTGCATAAAGGATCCAATTTAAGACAAATAACCTTGTTAATGAAAGCATATTGAAAATTGTGCTAAATAAATCACTTGTGATTGCAGCGATAAGTTATGTTTACATACAACTCCCAATTTTCCTATAATCAAAAACTCATTCCAATGTCAAAGTAAGATACTATATCTGCTATGACATAAGGAAAACACGATAAACTCTAGGTATATAAATAAAAGAATGTATAAGCCCAGTACTTTATCTATGATAGTTAATCAGCACATACCATTAATCAATACAATAGTGACATTATTATTTGTATAAAAAAGGATCGAATAAAAACAACAGCCATTCGTTCAATATGGCATTATGCATAAGTTAGCAATGGACTTATTTAATCACAACTTTGGGGAGTGGCCACTGACAACAGAATAAACGTAAATGACAATTAGACAACCTAGTTCTAGTAAGTTGTTGAGTGTTTCTAACAGGATAACTGTTGGTGAAGCTGTAGGCAGTACATAGCACGTCTGATACAATGTTTATATTTATCTTCTCTCAGCGGGAGGTACAGTTCATGATTACTATTCGACACCAATACATCACTTTCCATTAAAAATAAGCGGGAATTGGACAGAAATACTTACCAATGGCGTATACTTCTCCATCTTCGAATTTGCGCCAAACAGTCATTGTGATAAACACGCGATTATTTAAATATTATTTTTTTATTGAACAAAAATCGTGTAGCTCGTCATTTTTAACAAACCAATATTTGACAAATTGTGACACAGCCAGCGTGACAGCGGGTGCAGTGTTGCCCGTGTATGAATCTATTTTAAGTTGGTAGCTTTAAAGTGTTTTTGTTAACCTCCTCACTCTGAATTAAATAATAAATTACTATTTCTCAAATATAATTTCATGTTTTATTTTTAATGTATATATTGTAGACTATGCTTTAGTCAAAACATTCGTTTAAAAAGGTTATTTTATGTAATGTAACTGAATTGAAAAATATTGTTGGGAACGGGTACTTTTTACTTCACTTCATGTTTCTGATTTTTAAGGATTAAACTACATAAATTTATTTATTCAAATTACAACTATCATTACACCTAATCTTAAACCTATAATTATGATAGTGTAGGTCTCAACTCTGATTCCTAACACAGGTATATTATGTAATTAAATATTGAAACCGAGACCATGCTATGAAATTAATCCACTGGTAAAACACAACAGAATAAAAAGGGAAAAAACAATCATAATTATCCACCATTATCCACTCAGTTAGCTATCTAACTTTAACAAAGATAAAAAAACAACTAGAAAAAAATGTGTTAGACCAAACGTTAATGCGTTCTTTTAAAATAATTATTTAAGTTATTTAAAGAATAATACGCTGAGAAATATCTATCTAAATATTGCATCTGGCAATTCAATCACAAGTGCTGATAAGAAAATACTTTTTTATTTTTTTACTACCCATTCTGCAAACATGTGTAGAGTGTCATTTTGGTGTCCTAACGGATTTTGTTTTGTTTCGGAGAAACAAAAACTATCTTTTAACTTCACGAGAATACTTAATTTATTATTCGGTTGTAGATAGGTACCAGATTCTATCATTGGCACTTCACTTATGCATTCAATCATACTAAGCTCATATTCAACCGTATCAGTATGGTGTGAACTATGATGCGTTGGCCAGTGCGTTGCTTGTTTTGCGTTATTTGCTGCCCAGTTCACACCAAAAGTACTGGCTGGTTGGGTGGTTGGTTTGGTTAAACTGTTCTCCACAATAACCAGTGTAAAAAGGCTGATTATCGAGCAGTTTGACTAAAAATGTTTACGAGGAGGATAATATTATTATCACATTAAGTAAACGTTGACTCCGATAAAACCTCTCACATCCATCTCTCACCCGAGAGGCAGGATACGATAGTACCATAGACAACAAACAATTTGAACTAACAACCCAAGCATAGTCGAACGAAACTTATCGCTACAGATAAAAGCCGTTATCTGCGTTGATAATAATAATTAAACCTTTTTTTTATATAGGCTCGTCTATTGATACCGATAATTAATTTTTGATATACATAATCCGCCGCCAGTTAACATAAAACGATGTTTGTTCTAGAGCCGTTCGGATACGCGTGGTGGATGATGACAGTTAAATTAACGGTTTAATTTTTACCAGACTGTGGTGCAAAATGAGGGTGATGTTTATAAGTTGCCTTTGGGTACCTACCTGTTGTTCTCGGCTGGCGTTTTCAAGGTGTATATAAACAGGCTTCGTTTCTTTTCGGATTCTCGTTTCTTCAGCTTCGCCCTTTATAAACAGGCCTAAATAATAGAACATAGGTATTTTATTGGCCCTAATGAGATTTCACGTTTCGATTCCGGCCTTTTTGAAACATGTGTGGGCTAAAACTACACACACGTTTAAAAGTCTTGCTATTAAAACGATAATAAGCTTTATTTGTTTATGTTATCCTTTTTATTTCTGATCCGTACTTCGTTAAATTAAAAACAAACATTGTAATAGAATCAACTGATATTTTGAGGTCCAACGGCCTATAGGGGTAGGGTGTGGTTGATTACTAAGAATTCTTGAAAGTACTGGGGGTATGATAGAACAGAGTATTGTTTCTGCCGAAGCCGAAGCCCTTCATATCAAAGTACACTATGCTAAAAAATAGTTAAATCAGAATCAGAATTTCATTTTTAATGTTTTTCTCATTATCTTTTCATTTATTTTTTATTTTTCACTGCAATATTTATTTTAACAACATACCAAATTAATAAAGAGAACTCCCTTTAAAATATTTTTAATCTAAATAAATGGCTTATTGATAATTGTTTAATTATAAAGTGTAAAAGACTTTCTTGAAAAAAAAGTAACAGATAGATATGGTCACTGAGTTCTACAAAGTATTTTAAGTTGATAAATATTTTTAAAGTTTTCTTTAATTAAAAGAGTCTAATATTGTTAAGATTTCAAAGAGTTACAAATCCTAAATTATAAGTGTTATTCTTATTACCTAGACATATTATAATAATAATTTACACTAATTGATGTTGTATCTAAAATTTTACGTATAAGATGTCCTAAATATTTGCATTCTATGGCGAAACATGTAAGTTCACAACCCTATTTATAAGACCTTAATGTACCATGTTTTACATAAATAAAATTATTCTATTTTATTCAAAACTATTCTGATTTGCTTTTTTTATTGTTACTGGTACCTATACCTAGTACACATCCTAAGTACAGCAGCCAGCACATCAAGCTAATACAATCTGTCATTTTTCTTTAATATACAGGGTGTAAACAGACCCTTCAAATAGCCGTCAACCAAGCATTCTGTACATCAAACAAAGTAACTTTACGCAAAAATTATTGCTGGGAAACGACTTTTTTTTTGACTCGATGGAACGCACTCAAAGCATTGTTCTGATGGATGGATTGAATAGTACGGGGGTCGTGGAGGTGTGTAAAGTAAAACTCTTAGGTACATTAAAAACATGTATTTAAAAAAAAAAGTTGTAAATTTTACCCCCAATATCTCCGTAACTAGAAGGTTCCCAGGTATGGTCTAAAACAAAAAAATGATCGCAAACACGGGGAGAAAAGTGCCTTTCAGTTATGTTAAGGGTCTATTCACACCCTTTATTAACAACTTTATCACTGAACCATTAGGTTCAAGGTTGATTGGGAAAATATGACAGTTTCGGGTAACTTGATGCGCTGGCGTCTGTACTGTATATTTCGGGAAAAAAAGCGACTGGCCGCGTGTTACGATACAAAAAAATCACCCCTACGAGTCACAGACAGACGGACAGAGCGTACCAAGGCTTAGGGAGCACTGGAGAGCAACATTATAACTGACGCAGTGTAGATAAACAATTGTACACCCTCTAATTATCCTTTCGCGGAATACAGGCGTGATGACGGATAAAAATAAACCTGTCACTTTTACCTCTCTGCCACTCAGAACTGTCCCTAACCTAACTCGACAGATTCCAAGTAGGCCACGAAAATAATGGCATTTTATTTTTAACCTTGCCAACGTTTTCAATGCGACCCTCTGACCTTTGACGATCTCAGACATACAATATATTTAGAGGAAAATAAAATAGGTAGTCTGTTGTGGCGAGATGATCTAGATGCGCATCAAGACGCGCGGCCGCTCGCGGCGCCGCGAGGCGTCACGCGGCCCGAGTCTTTCAAACGATACTATGCATTTTCAAATACAGATAAAGCATAAAATGGCTTAGCAGTGACATGCCGCGACGCGTCGCGTCACGTCTTGGTGTGAACTGATCCTAAAGTCTAAATTTACCGTATTTACAAAAGGTGCGAGTAAATTTTATCTCTGTGCAAACATTGCTAATGTTATTTATTCAGGCGCTGTGTTACAGTACTTGCTAAAAATATTGTGTAGAAAACGAACACAACTCGGCTTTTATATTTCATTAAATAGATACTTGCCGCACTTACAGCACACACTACAACTGCCGCATTTACAACTATGTAAGTCAGTATCAAATGACATTTCATGATTAGTGGTTAAAAATATTTTTGTGTCTAAATTGCGGAAGAAAACGACCAACTGAGTCAACTGGCTTTGTTTAAATGTGGTGTACAAATGAAACGTCGAGAATATATTGAAATTTTCACACTCCTTACTAAATGGCTAGTTCCGAACAGTGTCAATATGAAACTTTCCAATAACATTTAAGTTGTCTCATCACCAAACTTGAAGGCGCTTGCTTGCACAATGAACACACATTGCTAACAGCATTTGTGCAGGCGCTCGGATGTGGCTTACCGTATTTTACACGTCGATTGTCGAAATGCATAATATCTTTACTCAAATAGAAACAGGAACCGCTTGTTGAAAAGTTTAATTGGTTGAGTTTGTTTGCAATTCTAAATGAACCAGGGAATAAAGTAAATCATGGTTCTCTGCGGTGTAAATTATACTGCAAAGATTCTTGCGAGATCATTATGTGAAGAGGAAGATTTTTTTTCAAAAACATTTCAATTGTTTTAGTCGACATTTCCACAGCTGCCCCCGTAGCATGACCACCGTAGACAAGGATTTCAAGTCAAGACTTCTCAAAATTCTTCTAGGTATCCTTGTCTTTAATTTACTGTAGGTACCTAGACAGGATGTAACAGAAAGGGTATAGTCATATGAAAGGATACGCTGCAGACTGAACAACTTTCTCCTTGGGTCGAAAATCGTAAATGCGAAAAAATATCAGCTGTCCCATATAAAATTTCAATACCTACTCGACCCAAATGTATGGGACAGCTGATAATTTTTTCGCATTCATGATATTACACCCAAGGAGAAAGTTGTTCAGTTTGATGGTCTGCAGCACATCTGTATATATGGTATTTTGAGGTAAACTGTTTCGGCAACAAGAATGTTTTATGTTGAGTTTGTTCAGTAGTTTAATACTGGGTTTTGAAGCGGGATGTCGTTCTGCATTGTGTCACACACACCCTCTTAATATTCCGTAGGTTTGCAGCGTCTAAAATAAACCAAATTCACCGTATAATGTATGTCACATTACACACTCCAACAAAATAGTAGGTAGGGAGGCCTATTACGTAAATAATAAACGAAGTAAAGTGAGAACATTTTCACCCACGATTCCTCGCACAATCCTTCAAGAAGATTTATTCTGTTCCCTATGCTCACCTACGGGAGTTCCTTTCGACGAATTTTAATGAAATTGTAGAAGTAATTGTACTTGGAAAATGTGAGAATGTGTAGAATCCTATTCTGGGAGCTGTGAGAAAAACGGCTTACGTACTTAATGGGCCTTACTACTTTAGTGTTTAATTGGTTTGGTATGCGAAGTTCAGCGAAGTAGAATTTTGCGTTTTCTCATTCAGGGATATACAATATTAGTTTTAGTATATGCGAAACCTGATACACGTGTCTAGTATTTTTATGTAAAGAAGCTAGGTACAAAATTTCAAAACTGTATCATGAAAAATCACAAAGTTATAAGCTTGTTCTGTTATCTAGTTGTCCGCACAAAATCGTAGTCACTACGCAGCGCGCGCCTCCAGCGTCGTCTTGAGCTCATTGGTAATAATAATTTGGCAGTAGGTACCTAAATTATGGCGATAGGTACTTAAAGTCGCTCGGTGTTCAACTTTTTACTTTTTTAAATATTTTTGGGAAAAAATATGACATGGTTTAAAAATGATTGGAATCGATTCAGTTACTTATTCTGAAAAAACTATATTCAGGTTTCGCATATACTAAAAATAATGTTGTATAACTTCTTTCATATGTTATGCTTCCTATACAGTCGCTATCACAAGACGCGTGCTGTTTGAGCGTGAAGCTCGCGGAAAGTAGAAAGTTGGAAGAAGAAAAAGGCTACCACAATTCTTTATTTCTCGTGACGCATGATGTAAGTTAAGTAACGTAAGTAACTTTGATTGACTGCTGCGTTTCGTGTCACGGGTTCGATTCCCGCACAGAACAAATAGTTGTAAGGCCTACAGGTAGTTATTCCGGGTCTGGCTGTTTTTGTAAACGCACCCACGATACAGGAGAAATTCCTAGTCTGTTTCCCACTTCGAAATAAATTTGTCGAAACCCTAATCCACACTTTCTTTCTTTTTTATCCTTTTTTATTGCAGTACTAGCAAACAGCCAGACCCACGGTTTACATACCATCCACGAATAAATCACAGCCTACCAACATACTCTTTAAGTCTTATACAAATAGTTTCCTAATCACTCAACTATGACTCAGAGCAAATGAATTAAATTATGCAAAACAATGCTAGTAGGAAAGCTTCAGGCGCTCGCCCTTATATGAACAATCAAAAGCTGTAGTGACGTCAGTTATCACTAAAATGGAGTGACATGAGGGTAACGAACCGATCAGCCCATTGTCATGTTGAAACTGAAACAGCTCAAACGTCCTGGGCGTTGGAGACGGGAGGTAGAAGGTTAGATGGATAGTCATATTCATGACACACAAACAATTAAAATTAAATTAATTTTTTCTTCATTAGGCCGTATGGAGAAAGAAAGCTGGTAGCCGGCGCCGATCTACCAGCGCTTATCGGCGCTGGTCCATTCTGGTAATAGTTACATAATGCAAGCAGAGCGAGCAAAATGCTGTTTATTTAATGGCGGGCGGCGCCAGCGCGTGTTGAAGATTGTCGGAACTGGTTGGCGACGTTCGGCGCTTATCGGCGCTTCACTACATAGTATAAAACAAAGTCGCTTTCTCTGTCCCTATGTCCCTTTGTATGCTTAAATCTTTGAAACTACGCAACGGATTTTGATGCGGTTTTTTTTAATAGATAGAGTGATTCAAGAGGAAGGTTTATATGTATATATTGCACCCGTGCGAAGCCGGGGCGGGTCGCTAGTGTTCATATAAATGCCTGCGCCGGTTACGTGCATGGACTGGTTCCTAAAAGCGCTGGTAGGCTGCCAGATTTCTTTCTGTATACGGCTTTATAATGTTTTCTCTTTGCTTCAGGGTTGATGACCCACAACATCTGCAGATCTTCTTTCACTCTTCTTTCTGTACGCCAGCGTTTTCTAGGCCTCCCTCGGCGACGACGCCCGTCTTCTGGCACCCACTACGTGACTATTCCAGTCCATCGCTCGGTCAAGTTTGAGTTTAGAAAATTTTAGAACGTTTTTATTGTATTCCACGTCAAGATTTTAAAATTTCATGGTCACTAACATATCCATATTCATATTGTTTATGTGTGATCATGGTGCTTGCAACAGCGCCGAAATATCGGGAACTCAAAGAAAACAGTGAACATGGTAAATATCCCGTTTCTAGTTTTCTAGTTAGTAGTTTAATTATAATTCCACGTCAATTTCGGCAGCTAGTTTAATTTGTCCAGAGCCAACTTTTTCTATTCACATTATGTGCCTAACTATAGCAGGAATTTAATTTACAGTGTCACATTATAAATACACAATGGGTTCTTACAAAAAGCGACTCTTTTTCCGATCAGCTGCTTTCCCTGCGTCACATCCGTCCCTTTTTAGCTCTCCACTAATAGGGTCCTACTTTACAGTGGAAATCGTACTTGAGAATTTGTAATTTTAATGTAGAAAGACCGTTTCGGCCTTGATTGTGATTTGGGGCCTCTAAGCGCCTTTTACTCAACTGAACTTAAATACATACTTTATAAAATGCTTGCGTTGCCTCCCTGGTTTTGTTTTCTTGGACTTGTCTTAAATTGTTTGTTTGAGAAAACGTGTTTATTGGTCAACGATCACTGTTCCTGAAAAAAGGTTTGGTAGTGCCTTTTGGATTCGTTTTTAATATACTTTCTCGTCCATCAGCAAGCAACTCGACGGCACGGTTGGCGCAGTGGCTGAGCGATTGACTGCTGCGCTGCACTTCGTGTCGCAGGTTCGATCCCCGCACGGAACAAATATTAGTATGATCTACAGATACTTAGTTGTTCTGGGTCTGGCTGTTTGTGTTTGTGAATTTAAATGTTTGTAAACGCACCCACGATACAGGAGAAATTCCTAGTGTGGGGCAAAGCAGTAAAAAAAAAGAAAAAATAAAGAATTCTTCTGCTAGAATAAAACTGACGCTGTGGTAAAAACTAGTCTTTTTATAATAAACTACATATTTACGGTTTTCATTTTTTCCTTTACTTATGCTGTAAGACATTGCTTCTTGCCAAATTTCGTGATTTTAGGTCAACGGGAAGTAACCTATAGGTTTGAAACACTGTTTTGTTTTATTTTATTTATTTGGGAAAAATATTTATTTATTTATATTTCAGGTACACACGGCGGCGCATCAAGCTGTATATTTCCAGTATAACTTGGCCTCGCTTTGCATAGATTTCCTATACAATGAGAGATCCGCATAAACTGGTTTTGTATAGCTTGATTGGCAGTCGTGCGTACAAGAGTGGTACATAGGCGGACTTAATGCCGATGATGCTTGATGCGTAATTATCAATTATTTACGTAATTATTTGTTGTTTTTATTTAATTTTTATCGGGCTCAAAATAATTGATTAACACGGAAGAAGTGACAGTATAACCCTAAGTATAGGTTTTGATTCCGTTGTGAAATCACAAAATATGCGAAAAATGTGACATAAACGGTCATATATTTTGATCGCGTTGACTTACAACACACAGACACAGACAGACAGACGTACAACAAACTGATCCTATAAGGGTTCCTTTTGAGGTACGGAACCCAATTTTGGAGTCCGGAATAAAATATAATAGTTCAACTATTGACAGTCATTGCCAGGACCGATAGACTGGCTATATGACACCCTGTCAGCTGATACCTACATACGTTCAAGTGTGACATCTGAAAAATAATATGCTGTTATATTATTCGTCAATTATGATACCTAACATATGAATTAACTCAAATGAAACCTAATCTACTTACTAAAAAGGCGCTTTTCAGAAAATAATTAAATCTACAGACAACACTTTGTCGATCTTATATTACTAATTGTGTTCTCGGTACCCAATGGAAATGAGTGGAAAAGTAGGTAGGTATTACAACTAATTTACCTTGTAAATGATTCTGGGTAATTGGGTGTCTCTTTCTTCAACCCTTTTTTTTTGGAACACGAACGCGCCGTCGACATGGCCTGTCGTCATAAAACGGTCGGACGGCGAGCTAGCCTATAACTCGCCGTCCACAGGCCCGCGCCTACGGTGGCCGGAGGCCACCACGTGACCCCCGATGCCCAGGGCGTCTCCCGCGGCGGCTGGGACGTGAGGCTCTTTCCCTCTCACGTCCCGCCACCTCCTTCACTAGCATGACTGCTTCGCAGAAGGAGGTGACGGCTTCCCATTCCCTCTCGCTCCGGACCATGGCTTGAACCAGGGCCGGGCGCGAGAGATCGCCGCCGCCAATCGCCTCTACGAGGACAATCGCCTCTACGAGGATTTCTTCATCCCTAAGCTTTTCTTGTCTGTATCAAGTTGCACGTTTTACATAAAGATCTAGCAATATAATTTGATCCATTTATCTACAATTGCTGAATGCGAGAATTTTATGCTTAGTTTTAGCTTAAGTTTCCATGAATCACAATGACTAGGGAAATTATGGTTTGCAGGGATGCTGGCCTCCCTCTCTTGGAAATGGAGTAAGCCGTAATCGAACTCAAACTCAAAGCATTTATTTCAATTAGACCGTTACAGGCACATTTGAATGTAAAAAAAAAAAAAGCGAAGCTGCAGTCGCAGTCACAGTCACAAGGCATAATAACTTGTAAAAGTAGGTACTGTTATTCACCAAACGAGCCTTGCGGGTTGGCAGATGCCCGTTCTGCCGTCAATAGCATAGTTGCAGAAAGTATGCTCTAGACGGTTTCGAGAAAAACGCGGTTAAAGTTTTGGTTCCTTTGTTTGTAATCAGATCATGATGGTTGATATCTTAAATGAAAGATGACTTCAGCACCTATCTATTACTTATTTGGAAACCAATACTGAGTAATTATTGAAAGACAAAATACATCCATTATCTCGATAATATTTTATTCATAGTAAATATTATATACATTAATAAATAACCTATATTAACTAACTAACTTAAAAATAAACTTAAAAAATAGCGTCAAAAAACTCCTCCTCAACGTAGTCAACTGGTAATGTACCCAAAAGACTGGCGGCGTTGCCACGTTGTATGGCAACGCTAAGCCTTTGGCCAAGGTAAAAGCCAGCCCTTGGGTCACGGGAAGAGTCAACTAAACGTTTAGAAATGTCCTTGAAAAGGCTGTGAGCACTCGGACCCCACGGACCTAGAGTTTCAACCCCAAACGGCTCGAAAATATAGTTACCAATAAGGTTACTATATTTACGCCGCTTGAGGTTCTCTGCAGCCGCAGCCGCAGCCCCAGCACAGCACGATGAGCTAGGAAGATGGGATGGCGCAAGAGTATCGACACAAGTTGCATCCCACACTAAAGGCCTACCCATCTTCCATGGAAACAAAGACATGCCGTCCGGTCTCTTGCCATCGTCGCGTGCCAAGCCATTTGGTTCTAATAAAGCTGGAACGCCGACGGTGACAAGAGCTCGACGGATGATATCATTTAAGTTCGCGTGCCGCGCAAAGCGGCCCGCACTTCGGCTGCATGAAAGGCCGTGGTGTCCAAGGCTGTTGACAGCTTCACCACAGTGACAGCGATGAGGAGAAAAACAAGGGGCGCCTAGGCGTAGAGCAGCAGCAAGGCGGAAAGTAGTGTCGTCGAGCAAAATGCCTATGCTCGACGACGGTAGTGCGTGAAGCCAAAGACCCGACTCCCACTCACCCACAGCCAGCAGACGCGCACGCTCAGCAGTAGTAGCAGACGTGAGCAGTAAATTGTTCTGAACTACTCTGCAGAGCGGCTCGTCCCAACGTCTCTGGGAAAATTCCATTATCTTAGATATACTAAGTATCTCCTAGAGGCTCTCTTAAAGAACACTTAGCATAAACACAGGAAGTGTGTTTTTACTGTATTTGTGCTAAGTAACCATATAAATTTATGATTAAATTTATGGTTTATAAGTTTTATTTATCAGGCTGTAGTGATAATAAAACAATAAGTTGTTGGTTTTAATTAATGTATTTGAATAATCTTGTTTTAGATATTCTGTTATTAACTGTTGCTGAAAATAACCTAGCAATAAAACTTGACAAATCATGACACTTTAATTCACTGAATTAGTGAATGAAATTGACATTTAGTTTAAATCACACTTTGTAACGTTGTACCTTATTTCTTTTCAATAATATTGGGTTGAGGGTAGATTGGTAATATACGAGCCGCGCGCCGCGCGCCGTTGTCGTTCGACGGAAACCGGTTGGTGAACTAGTAGTGGGGACTGGTAGTGGGGACTACGACGCGACACTGCCACGGCCGCGAGAATCGTCATACGCTCATTACCACGGAGCCGCGAGCCGAGATAATTCCTACCTATCATTCGTCTTCATCGGACATAAATATAATTCTGTATAATATTTCCTCACCAATATTAATATATTGTGCTATTAGATCGGGGTTCGAGTAACGGGTTTTAATACCGGGTGAACACCTACGTAAGTGTGCCTACCTACGTGCCTGGGCCTATCTACGTGCCTGTGCCAACCTACGTGCCTGTGCCTATCAACGTGCCTGTGCCAACCTACGTGCCTGTACCTGCGTGTTCGGCCCTTAGCTACGCGTCCTGCTCCTACCAGCGCGCTGCACATTTACCCGCCTGTCCGCTGCCGAGCTGCCTGACTACCCAGGATAGTGGTGTTCTGTAGGCGGGAAAGAACCAGACGCGCGCTCGATATTCTTTTTAACTCACCCCCTGCTCTGCTGATACTTAACATATTTGTAGATATACTTTTTTAAAAAAGAACAAATCTTTCCTTTTTACATCTACCTACCACTAACTAAACGTCACAACTTCTTTCTTACAATTAAGTATGATCACATAATAAATCATAAAATAACGTTTCTTAATATTACTTAATTGAATCAGTCTTTTCAGTTAAAAAATGGCACAACTAAGAATTTAGTTTTCTTATATTAATCACTCAACTCAAGTTAACTTAATATGTATTAATCAGTCTTCTCAATACTTCTTTTATTTTAGAATCACAGATGCTAATGTAAGGCAAAATGAATTACCTAAAGTAGCTTAACATTTAAAATAAACTAAAATCCTTTCTTCGGTATCAAATCAACACTTATAGATTTATCGAACGGTTATGGATCTTATAGATATTTAGGCCGTAAATAACAAAAGTAACCATTTTGGATAAAACATAAAACGTTCTTCTTAAACAATGTAACAAAATTAAAATATTCAATTAATTAGGAATCAACTCCTACGGGAGCAGCGGTGGCCCAGTGGTGGCAGCCCCGACTTACGAACAATAAGTCGCGGGTTCGAAGCCAGGCAGGCGCATTACTTTGTGTAAATTATTTCATCAGTCTCCGTAAACGCGCATCAAAGTATAGTTTGAAGTTTACAGTCCTCTTATTTTGATAAATCGTTAAAATTAATTAAGTGTTCCAAAACTTACTTTGGGACACATAGATGCATTGAACTAATACATATGTGCAGTTTGTACAAATAAACAACTCTAAAAAGTGTTAAATAAACAATCATAAAACATTGACTAAAGTGCAAATCATTGAGTGGTTCTTCGAAGATCACGGCTAGTGCACGGGAACATCGCAGTTCCGCGAGCCGCGTAAGGTCCATAACGGCGCGCTACGCCGGCCGGTGACACATCGTTATCGTGTTGGATAGAAACCTGTTTTGCCATTTATGGACTCGTTTATGAAGCACGTCTAAGCACCAGAATCTGCATTTGTCGCATATTTGGATCAAAATATTACAAGCTAAGTAGTGACAAGTACATCTTAATATATTTTAAATAAACATGTTACGCTCACCTGACACTAAAATTAAATGTTCTTCTGACACTGATTTGAATAGAACGCCTGGGCCGAGTGACGAGCAATACCGTAAACGCAAACAACCTGAATCGGAATTTACTGAGGCGATTAGTGCTTTATCACTTGATTTGAAAAATACTTTGAGCGAGTGGCGACTCGACATGGATGCGCGATTATCTATAATATCCGATAGCGTTGCCAATATAACAACGGAATTGGCAGCTCTAACACAAGTCACCACCGCAATAAAAAGCGATGTAAGTTTTCTCCGCTCAGAACAGCTGTCTATTAAGCAAAGCATTAAAAAACAAGACGAGAAACATAATGCACTGACACAAGAACTAGTCGAAATACGTAAGTCGGTTCAACATACCATGGACGAACAAACTGACATCCAGGAGCAAGTCGCTGATTTGAAAAGACATAGTAAAAATATGACGGACTTGCAAGTGACTATGGCTGGTCTAGTTGCTAAAGTAGACAACATGGAACAAAATGCTCGGAGTTGCAATATTGAGTTGTGCAACGTGCCTGAAAGGCGAGGTGAAAATCTGGTCACCCTAATAGAAAACATCGGATCTAAAATAAATTTTAAAGTGACTCAGAAAGACGTAGTAGCCGTACATCGCGTCCCCCATGCTCATGAACAAAGCGATAGACCCAAAAACATTATTGTGAAGTTTACTTCCCGAATACTCAGAGACAACATGCTCAGCGCCTGCAGATTATTTAAGAAACTAGACGCAGATTTGCTTGGGTTCTCAAACTCAAAACTACCTATTTACGTCCATGAGCATTTGACCCTGAAAAATAAGCAGTTGTTTCGGGAATGTCGTAATGCAGCCACCAAACATAACTTCAAGTTCGTGTGGGTCAAGAACGGCACCATTCTTGCTAGAGAAAAGGAAGGAGCGCGAGCATTCGCCATTAAATCTACACAGGACGTTGGTAAAATTAAACCCGCCTCGCCGGCAGCTGGGTTTCCAGTTTCTGATCATTGACACTGTCAACATACAGAACTTCAAATCGTACTTATCTGTTTTCATGTCTTTGTTTTGCCAAATCCAGTTATTTACTATTTCATCATTGTATTGTGTCTATCTTATTGATTGCTTTGCTTACGCTTACTTTTTTCTCTCAATGCTTTTCAAACTGCAACTACCCTTTGAGTTATTTTTAGTTTATGTCTGTATGCTCAAGCTTTTGTTTCACGTGCCACTATATTGCCTGTATTGCTTCGCTGTCGTGTTACGCAATTCACTTTTGGTCATGAAGGCTTTATTAATGTTTTACAATAATGTCCTACTTATTTGTAGTGTTTTCTTCAGTAATGGATGATCAGTCTCTTACTGTTTACTATCAGAACTGTAGGGGGGTCCGCACCAAACTGCATACTTTATACGTAAATATTTTGGCTAATTGCTACGACATTATTGTCCTAACGGAAACCTGGCTTACGCCGGAGATATCTGACGCCGAATTCATTGATGATCGCTATACTGTACACAGGTGCGACCGCGACCGTGTAACCACTGGTAAGAAGGAAGGAGGTGGAACCCTGGTAGCAATTCTCAAATCACTACGTGCGTTTAGAATCAACCCTGTTGCAGCTCTATATGCCGACATTGAATATGTTATTATTCAGATACCTAGCATAAAAAGGGGTAAATTGCATATGATTAGTGCAGCTTATGTACCACCAAAAACTCCGGAATCCGTCTATGATGCCTACTTTCAAATGTTGGATGCCTACCTTGACGATACTGACGTTGAACGGTTCTACCTGATCGGTGATTTCAATTTACCTGCTCTTGTTTGGGATACCAACGTCAGTAACCACTCCACCTTTGGTCAGGTCTGTGGAAATAACCCCCCTGTTGGTGGAGTTGTGAGTAATTTTCTGTACACACATAACGCTATCCAGTACAACACACATAAAAACATACGTAATAATATACTCGATCTCTTTATCAGTAACGGTGACTGCACTGTGTGCGAAACTAATGATCTTTTATTGCCTCCGGACCAATACCATCCCCCGTTTTATGTAATGATTCCCTTCCAGACACGAAACAGTAATATGAGACGTAATACAATTAAAAGATTTAACTATTTCAAGGCTAATTATGATGGTGTTAACCAAGATCTATCGGAAATAAACTGGGAATCTTCTCTACGTAACTGCTCTGTAGAAGAATCACTGGAGGTTTTCTACAAAATAATTTTTAATGTTATCAAAACACGTATTCCTTTAACATCAGTAAAGTCATCGAAGTTCCCAGTTTGGTTCTCACCGGCTCTCATACATATATTCAGGAACAAGTGTAGAGCTTGGATAAAGTGGAAACAATATAAAAATTTGTCAGATTATGAACAGTTTTCGCTTTTTAGATCCCGATTTCGCGTTGAGTGCAAAAATTGTTATGACCGGTATATCAATACTGTTGAGGACAGTATTAAACTAAATGTCAATTATTTTTGGAAATTCATCGCGAACCGTAAGTCATCCAAAGGAATTCCCTCTACTGTGCGTTTCAAAAATCAATCTTCGAACAACCCTAATGAAATCTGCAATCTTTTCTCTGTATATTTTAAATCTGTCTATGAACCTTCCACTTTGTCAAATGATTTCTGCTCAAACGCAGATTGTTCTGAGGACTGTACTGCTGTGAACAATATTCAATTCTCAGTTCAGCAGGTATTAAGGCATCTGGAATCCTTAGATATCTCAAAAGGGCCTGGTCCCGATGCACTTCCTGCAATATTTCTCAGAAATACAGCTAAGAACATTTGCGTTCCTCTACAAATTATTTTTAATCGATCCCTGTCACAAGGAATCTTTCCTGATGCTTGGAAGCGAGCTAACGTAACACCGGTGCACAAGTCAGGTCCTGCAGATGACGTTGAGAACTATCGCCCAATATCAATATTGTCGACCTTATCGAAACTCTTTGAAAAGCTTGTACATAGTGTACTTTATCCGTTGCTACATAATGTTATTGTTACACAACAACACGGATTTGTTAAAAGAAGATCTACGGTAACAAATCTTGTAGCATATTCAGAATACATTTTTAATGACATGGATGCAGGTATTCAAGTAGATTCAGTCTATACTGATTTCCAGAAGGCGTTCGATAAGGTTGACCACGAGCTGCTATTGCGCAAAATTGCATTTAATGGTATACGTGGGAACCTGTTGAGGTGGTTTTCATCTTATGTTTCCAAAAGGACGCAGCGCGTTGTGATTAATGGTTATCAATCATTTTCTATAGCCGTGACATCAGGTGTTCCTCAAGGATCGATTTTGGGACCCCTTCTATTTATTTTGTTCATTAACGACATAGGCAAATGTTTCCAAAATTCAAAATTTCTTTTATATGCAGATGACTTAAAAATATTCAGGCCGATTAAAAAGACTAGCGATTGTCTTGCTTTGCAAAGTGACTTAAATAGACTGTCTGAATACTGCGTGTGTAATAAACTAAAACTTAGCGTGCCTAAATGTTGTTATTTGAACATCACCAAAAACAAAAACATCTTCAGATACCAGTACTCTCTAAATTATGTCACTTTAAATAGAGTTACCATGGTTCGCGATCTGGGTGTCATTTTTGATGACAAGCTTCATCTTGATGTACACATAAATACAATTGTAAACAAGGCTTGGCGCATGTACGGATTTGTTATGCGATCAGCCACTGAATTCGTGCGCCCTCAAACCTACCTTTATCTATACAAGACCTTAATTAGATCTCAATTAGAGTATGCAGTTGCAGTGTGGAATCCCCTATACATTAAATATTCCAACTGCTTGGAAATGGTACAAAAGAAATATTTAAGAACTATGACTTATAGGTGCTTTCACTCTTCTGCGTCTTATGTCGATTTACTGAGAAAATATAATCTTCTAAGTCTTACTGGCTGGCGGATGTTTCTGGAGACCGTGCTCTTGTACGACCTCTGCAGAAACACTTACGACTGTTCTGATATATGCAACAGAATTTGTTATTTAGTTCCCAGAAGAATGCATTTGCGTGCAGTGCGCAAGCAACCGTTGTTTGCAGTGAGAGCATGTCGAACAAATGCTGGTGTTCGAGCACCGTTGCGACGTCTTGTTGACAATTATAATAAACACTTTCTTGACATCGATTTATTCTGTGCAGCACGTGGAAGATTCCGAAACTCGACTCACAAGGCAATCAAGGAATTAGACATCTTGTCCTTTTACTCATAGATTATTATGTTTCATAATCAATGCACTAACGTATTATTTAAAAGTTTAAAATCACTGTTTTTTGTTTCGTTCATATTTTTGTCACTTTTAACTTTTCTTTGAAGCGTGTTATTAATATTTTGTTTATATATTCTGTGAATAACGCCGCTGATTACATAATTGTTAATTTTAAGTTGTATGTCTCTCCTATGCTTTATTATGTAATTGTTTGTTGTTCCAAATAAATAAAAATAAAAATAAAATAAAATAAATCACCACTGCTCTCAAAACGGTGAAGGAAAACATCGTGAGGAAACCGGCATGTCTTAGAACCAAAAATTCGAAGTCATGTGACATCTACCAACTCGCACTGGGCCCACGTGGTGGATTATAGCCCACTCCCTCTCATAGAGAGGAGGCCTGATTCCCAGCAGTGGGAAAATTATAGGCTGATTATGCTTATGCAGCTCCTACGAAAACAAGAAGACGAGAACTAATCTTCAAATTCGTTGGATAGATTCAAGGATGCATCGTCAACTGGCAAGTCAAACCAAAATTGCCTTCGGCTGGGTAACATCAAGGGAACGAAATCTTTTACAATTTTCTCTTTTCGTGAAGAGGCGATACCCCGTGGTGAACTTTTCTGTTCAGCACAAGGAAACTGTTTGACACTAAAGCTAAGCAGCGACTGTCTGCCCCTCAGTGGCCTGCCTCGCCTCCCCGTGCACAATATCGTGCAACACCCCCGCGCCCGCCCCCCCCCCCCCCCCCGCACCCCAGCGTCAGCAGCATTGCCGCAAATCGTCTAATATTCCATCGGTTTAGGTAGTTAACTTTAATGTAAACAATCTTGACATGTCTTTTTATCAAAAAAAATGGTTTAAAAGACATACCAAGATTTAATTGATGTTAATTACCTAAACCGATGGAATATAACATAAAGTAGTCGTAGTAATTCGTTATTCTTTCTCCGATCAAGTTACTGCTTGTATTATAAGACAAATTGTATGATTTTTAGTTATAATGACTTATTATGTTCACAGTGGAGTAACTTTACTGCACTGTATTTATGACGTAGCATTATATCGCAGCTACTTAGATATGCAGTAAAAACGACCTACAGTTCTTTTAATAAGTTATAAGATCACATTATATGTATGTACTTCTTAAGCATGAGTACAGCATCGCGACAACTGCTATTTATACATGAACACAGGATGGCTACATGCTCTCAGTATATATTAAGTAACCTTATTTATGATCTGATTACGTTACTTAACATAAACGCAATATCGCATCGAACTCTGTTTGTGGTAAGTAACTTGACTTCACATATTAGTGGTATAGATGTCATACTGTACTTAGGCCGAGGGACTCTGAATAAGAACTTCTGCAGTAAGTGTACCCACTGTAATCATGCTTTGTGATGTAAAAAAAATGCTTGACTTACTGCAATTTTTTTATTGTTAAATTTGGTTTAAAAAGTGATACAAACGAATGGGTAAGATAAAATTGTAGATCTCGTTATCGTGATCACGGCTGTATATCTAACTCATTTTTGACAAAAATCTGACTTACTGTAACTATGCTATTGACGGCAGAATAGTACACCCACATTTCGTCAGGTTTAAGTCTCATATAAAAGAGGGCGAGCCTATTGCCATCAACCGGTTACAAATCCAGACTCCGTGGCTGCTACTGAGAAATTCTTGATGGAAAAACCCAATAACTGTTTGCCCTACCCGGGAATCGGACCCAGGACCTCATCCTCAGCAGTTGCGATTGCAACCACTAAATCAACGAGCAGTCCTGTCAGTCTCTAGGCTACCGTTAACCCTTGTATTGTTGAGAGGTCCAGTCTGGCTATATGTCAAATTTATCGTGTCTGTATAAATAGCTCCAGACTGGCGTAGGACTGGACTGGACTTATTTATTGACGTAAATTGCCTATGGAAACTGTATCTATGCCGTTCAAACTTGCACAGAGTATAGAAGATACAATAGAATACCGTACAAGAAAGATATATTGTCTCTGTCAAGTATTTCAAGTGAACGAACACCCGAGTTGCTGCCCATTAATAGAATTATGAATTTGGAAGTAAACTCGATTTAGAAATCATCAAAGACAAAGCTACAAATATTAGGATTTCCACTAGGCTTTCCCTTTGCATATATTTCACCACCCTATTTCATGGATCTTAGGTAAATATAACTGGCAGGCTTGAGCCCGTAACCTTTTGGGATTACCGCTGTCAGTTGCGTATGAAATTCACGAAAATATAACGCAACATTATTCAATTCAACCTTTTTATATTTTACACCCACATCCGGAATTCTTTGACGGATTTGCCTGTTTGTGAGTGTTGTGGTTAGAAGGATGGTTTATTTGTGTCCGTACGTTTGTATAGATATACAAAATTATTTTTAGTATATGCGAAACCTGAATATAGTTTGTTCAGAATAAGTAACTGAATCGATTCCAATTATTTTTAAACCATGTTGTATTCTGTCCCAAAAATATTTTTAAAAAACTACAAGTTGGACACCGAGCGATATTAAGTACCTATCGCAATAATCTAGGTACCAACTGCCAAATTATTATTATCAATGAGCTCAAGACAACGCTGGAGGCGAGCGCGCCTGGGCGCTGCGTGGTGACCACGTTTTTGTGCGGACAACCAGGTAACAGAACAAGCTTATAACTTTGCGATTTTTCATGATAAAGTTTTGAAATTTTGTACATAGATTCTTTACATAAAAATACTAGACACGTGTTTCACGTTTCGCATATACTAAAACTAATGTTGTATAGTCTTTGAGTAATGTTGTGTTGGGAACTATAATGAAGGATCCCAAATTCCCAATTAAATCCCGATCCCAACCTGTCCAAAATGTATGTAACACCACTAAGACCAAAATAAAAATTAGGTACTAGGTCCCTTTTGCCGTCAACCGTGTACAAATCCAGATTTCAGGCTGCTATTCAGAATTTTCTCAAATCAAAACCTAATAACATCTTGATCTTGAGCAGCTCGTGGCTTATTAATACCAGCCGTTCGGGTCGATCTTCAGGTTAAGCCGCGCTTGCCTAGGTCGGTCCGTGGATTTTCCTCCGTGCCCCGGAAACCACGTTAAGCCATTGGTCCCGGCTGTCATTTGTAGATCTTTGACAGTTTTTACATGTAGTCAGGGGCCCGAAAGCCTGACAACCAGTCTTACCGAGGGGTATGGTTTTACCCAGTACTAACTGGGTGGTGGAGGTCAGATAGGCAGTCGTTCCATGTAAAATACTGGTATGCCTCTTCATTCGGTTAGATTGGAAGCCGACCCCAAAGTAGTTGAGAAAAGGCTAGGCAGATAATGACATGATGATGATGATCAAGACCCATGCTCTTAGTAACGCTTGCACAGTCTGCATTAACGTTGACAACAGCCAGCTTTGCTAGGATAATGTCGCATGAACCGTATTTATATGCTCATAAGGTACCTTATAGTCAAACTTCATTGCATGCTCCAATTCTAAAAACCATTCATAAACCTTCAAGTTTTTCCAAACCGATAGTTAAGCATCTCTCAGCTTCTCAAATATTCTTCGATCTTCCCAGATATTCCGTGGTAAGTTCGAACGTATTTGCTATGCGGCATTATTTCCATCTCATTTCCTCCTAGTCTGGGTCTAAACTATTGCAGTTAGTAGTTCTATGATAGTTTAGAAATCTGTTCATAGTACTGAGGTTAAGGTAGATGCGAATATGTTAGTTGTAGTCAAAGATATTGAAATTATCGTAACGGTAGACGGGGTAACGTAAATAATATAATCGTGCTACTTGCAATATCCAAATTCTACTTCCTACTAATATTTTAAATGGGAATTTTTGTGAGGATGGATGGATGTTTTTTACTCTTTCACGCAAAAACTAGAAAACTGATTGGGATGAAAGTTAACACACAAAAACCTGGATTAATGCATAGGATATTTTTTATCCTGGTAGTACGATCCCGTGGGACGATTACCGAACTCCACGCTGGCGAATCTACGGACATAAGGTAGTATTATGTAATTTTGCTTATAGGTATGGCCAGTTAGACTGGAAGCCGACCTCAACGTAGAACTGCGGAAAGGCTATACAATTTGTTTGGCAACCGGTTACCGATACTTTAAGGACATACTATATACTCATTTCTATCGAAAAATACACGTTTATAAATACTCCTAACCCCACACCCTGCGAATGGTAGCCATTTTGTTTTTTTAATCGGCTGATCTAGGGTATTTTCAATGAAATGCTAATATATTTGAATCTAAGAGACCTTGAGACCTGCAAATGATCTTATATAGCAAGAGTGAACGCCGAGGCTATCAACTTATAAAATATTTTCTCTGAAAAATAAGCAAAACAGCCTAAAAAAAAAACGAAATTTTACATAAAAACTACTTTTTTTTTACATTTTCTACTCTAGTGCAAAATTTACCCCTGAATGTTCCATATGTTTTTATGTTAAATCAGAAGTATTTGACCTACAAAATGATATCAAAATATTGACACAACACCAATTATTTTCAGAGTTATAGCCATTTCTACGTAGTCTTATCCCAGCGCATCACCTCCACAATGTTTTCTACATTATTTTAACAAAACTTTTTCTCCTATTAAGAAAGTAACTCATCGTCTGCCTAGCCTTTTCCCAACTATACTGGGGTCTGCTTCCAGTCAAACCCCGGATGCAGCTAAATACCAGTATTTTACAAGGAGCGACTGCCTATCTGACCTCCACAACCCAGTTAGTACTGTGTAATACCTCTTGTTAAGATTGGTTGTCAGACATTCGGACCACTGACTGCTTGGGACTTGTAACGACTGTCAAAGATCTACAAATAACAGCCGGGACCAATAGCTTAACGTGCCTTTCGAGGCACGGAGGAAACACAGTATGTATTGATGGTTACCCATCCACAGACCAACCTAGGCAAGCGCGGCTTAACCTGCAGATTGATCCGGGCGGCTGTTATTATTTAGTCATGAACACCTCTATTAATCAAGCAACTATCCCCACTATAGTACCCGTAAAAAAAATTACAAAACTGAATTCAATGAGCCATTGCCTGTTTTCACGAACATTAAGTTACACCTAAATGGATGGCTAAATTAATTGTTGCAGCATTGGAATTTCAACTCTTGGTGCAGGACTGTTAGTTGAAATTCCAACAGCTGGGCTGTTGCTTCGCGGGTTACCATTACTTGCAGCGTTTGGCAAGGCGCCACATAAGACATCTGGCTGTGATAACCGCCAGTAGGATTCGACGAATAGTTTCTGAAACTAGACTTCAGACCTAGGTTTACTTTGAAGGACTCTGCAATATGCAGCCTGAATTTGAATACTAGAATTACAAACGGTATCGTATTCCAATATTGTATCGACTGTCTTGTTTGTCAAGGGTAAACAAACCGGGTCTGGCTGTTTGAGTATGTGAGTTTAAATGTTTGTAAATACAATACAATACAATATCTTTATTTTCTCTCTTCACAAAGGTTCACATAGTTATAATAAATATAATTGTAAGAATAACATTTTAACATAGTATATGCTCCTTTGCGAGAGACTGGCGTCCATACTAGGATACCCTGTGTGACGGATCCCCAGGCTCTCACCTCGAATTAAATGTAGTTTAATATAATACAATAGCTAATGTAACTCAGACAACTGGTTAATTGCATAAGGGAAAAAAGCAGACAATTTAAACATAATTAACGTAAAAAAAAAAAAACGAAATGAAAATTAGAAATGGTGTAGTGTAATATGTGTGAAGTAGGTAAAGTGTCCAATGAAGTGTGTAGGTGAAGTAAGTAGGTGATGTGTGTAAATGAAGTGTGTGAGGAGAGGTTGGATGATGGTGTGAGCGTAATGTGTCGGGTGATACAGTCTTGAACTAGTAAATTATTATTAAATATTACGAGGGTACGAGAAGTAACTGCTCTGTAGAGTCATAGTCTAATTTTTGCAACCAGGTTGAGACTTTAATCTTGCAATGCTTATTTGGTAGTGAATAAATTGACAAACTTCTATTAATTTTGTTGTACAAATAGTTTGCAAGAAAACCAAAATGGCGGCGGGAGAAAGCGGTGTGGAACTGCGTAGTAGGACAAACTGCGTGTTTACGTCGCTTTCCATCAAAAAGACTAGGAACATACGGAAGAGAAGAATGCCTGCGCATTATGGTATTTAAAATGAAGAGTTGACGTACAGTTAAAACTCCAATTCGCTTATAGAGTTCTTTAGTGGGAAATAAGAAAGGCAAGAAATTACTGACCTTTAAAACGGCCCTTTGCGAACGTTCGATCCGGAGCATTGACGTTTTTGTCGCACCACCCCATACCGTTATGCAATAGGAGATCAGCGATTGGCACAACGCAAAATAAACTGTTATCATTACGCCAGTGTCCGCAACATGACGAAGATTTTTAAAAACAAATATTAATTTCCGGATTCTAGAGGAAAGAGCATTTATGTGTTGGTGAAAGCTGAGAGTGCTATCTAGAATGACTCCCAGGTACTTGATTGATTCTGTTCTCTGGAGTTGGGGACACACGCAATGAGAACTATGTGAAGAAATGCACGTGGATGTATGAGCGGTAATTTTAAAATCATCAAGTGAGCTAGTAGGTTTTTTTATGTAAAAAAAAAATGTACTTTGTCTTATCCACATTGAGAGCAAGTTTATTCCTAGCTAGCCATGACAATACTAAATCTAAGCCCGTCTGCGCGTATCCGTATACTTCGGGCCAGGTATCAGCTTCAAACAAAAGCGCTGTGTCATCGGCGAAAGTTATGATCCTTCCGCTTTGCAACTTGAGCTCACAGAGGTCGTTTATGTAGGTTAGAAATAATGGTGGACCAAGAATGCTGCCCTGTGGCACGCCATGCACGACGGGAAGGTCACTACTCGTCCATTCATCCACCCTAACTCTCTGGAATCTGTTAGTGAGGTAGTCAGAGAAAAGCTCAAGCTGTCTATCCCTTACACCAATGCTCTCTAATTTCTTCAGCAGCAGTGGGACGGAGACTGTGTCAAAGGCTTTTGCCAGGTCCATGAAAATTACAATGACTTTTTTGTTCACATCTAGTTTATCAGAAACGAACCTAGTAAGATCGTGAATGGCGTCGCTGGTCGACAGGCCTGATCGAAAGCCGTACTGAGACGGAGATAGCAGTGAATTATTTTCCAGGTAGTCGACCAGGCGCTTTTTCATGATCCTTTCTAGAATCTTAGACAAAGCCGGAAGGATGGAAATTGGTCTGTAGTTGTTGACACAGGCTCCATCGCCACTTTTGAAGATGGGGCGAATCTCCGCTATTTTCCAGGCATTTGGGAATTTACCGGAGTCAATAGCTAGGTTGCAGATAAATAAGATTGGAGAAAGGAGAACATGTCTATATCTCTTCAAAATGCTGGTGGAAATGTTGTCATAGCCAACAGCGCAACTAGACTTCAAACTATGAATTATATTTTCGATCTCTTCCAAGTCCGTGGGGAAAAACACCATCGAGTTGTTATGAGGCCGGAGCGAAAGCGACGGGATATTGTTACCAGAATAGCAGCGGTCGGCAATATTTTTGCCGATGTTAACAAAAAAATCATTGATTGTATTAATCGAAGAAATAGGATCATGAGTATTAATAAGCAGTGTGGCTTCGTTTTTAGATTTTTTTGTGTGGGTAATATCTTTTATTTTGTTCCATAGAACTTTGTTATTAGTTTTAGCAGCAGTCTGAAGTTCTGATTTGTCATGTTCCCTTTTTACCTTTTTTAAAAGTTCGTTACAAAAATTTCTATATCTTTTATAGGTTATCAGTATGCTTTGGTCCTTAGGATACTTTTTAGCTTTTTGGTGCAGTTTGTCACGATTCCTCATACACCGTAACAATCCGGTCGTTATCCAAGGCTTAGTGATTTTCTTGCGGTTCGAGGTTTTAAAAAATAGCGTGTTAGATTTTATAATACAATTAATTGTGTTAACAAAGTACTGAACAGCAAGATCAACATCCGTCATTAAATACAATTCATGAAAGTTGGCATTTGTAATTTCAATCATCAATTTTTTCGTAATTTAGGCGTTTAATTATTCTATTGGTTTTGTTTTTGCGTTTACTTAAATCTAAGATAAGGAAAACCGCATCATGATCAGTGATGGAGGTTTCAGCTACGTAACAAGAAGCTGGAAGTCGAGTTTTTAATATAATGTGATCTAGGCATGTTTTATTATGGGTAGGAAAGGTATAAGCCGGCAACATGCCATGGGATGCTAAAAGGTTCAAGTAATGAGCTGAATTAGAGTCTGTGTTGGTCTCTGTAATGTCCACATTGAGGTCACCTATGAGAATAAAGTTTTTTATATTGGAGGTAGTAGTGAGAAAATGGTCAAGAGAAGTAAAAAAGTTATTAAGGTTTTTGTAACCTGCAGGTCGGTAAACTGCTAGCATGGCCGTATTTTGATTAATTTTGATCATTAGACAGTTACAATCAGAAATGGTAGGTTCTTCTATGCACACGCCAATGTTATTTTTGCAGTAAATAACAACCCCTTCGTTTTGAGTTAGAATATTATTAGTTTTGTAGTAAATATAACCTTCAAGTAGCGGAATGTTGTGTGCACAAGATAACCAGCATTCTGTCAATACAATTATGTCCCAATCTATTTGTGATCTCTGTAACAATGTGAGTAAACCTGGTGTGTTACGCGTAATGCTTCTAATATTTTGGTGTATAACTGTCAGAGATAGTTCAGAGTCAGTTACAATGTTTTGACAATTGTCAATATCACAGGTAAACGAGCGTGCCATGGAAATACGATCTAAGTCCGAGATTATGTCTTTGGTACTATTGAACTTAAATGTTAGGGAATAGTGACTTCATAAATATATTGGTGCTGTATGGAAATTAAAATAAAAACATTAAAAACGAGTATTGAGTAGGTAAAAGGCCACTGCTTAACAATACATTAGAGAATGACAATATTTTGTACATTGTAAGTATGCACTCGTGCGGTCGCGTGTAATAGTGTACTATAATACCATGCAATAAAGTATTAATTGCTTCAACGTTGTCAGTATAGATTAGATCATATGCAAAGGTGTGAAGGTGATACAATCTTAATTGGAGGGTATGAAGAAAAATTGACACCGCAATAGGCCTGATATACTGTTGTACAAGTATAAATCGTGAATCGGAATATCGTTGTTGATATAGTAAACAAATATAGTTACACTCGCAGAGTAACGTTCTGTTCACATTAAGTTTAGTTTTGACTGTAATCGTGTATGAGTGATATGTCTTAAGTGTAAAGTATAGTATTCGTGTGATGTGAGTGTAAAAGTGTTTATTTCTGAAGTGTAAGGGACAAACGTTTTTAGTTAAGTTTTTAAGAAGAAAACAAAAAAAAGCATAACAAATATAGGCGGTAAGTACAAGTTCCAGTCAATCAGACTTTAATTTAAGTAGGTCTTCCTCGCAGTCAATTCGAATTGGACGAGATGTTTCTTTTTCTTTTAAATATATTTTGCCATATGAATTCCAGAAGCTGTGATACTTATTATCAGTTTTGAAATTTTTCACAACGTAGCGAAGTTTTTTGGCTGCAGGTGTCAAAAACTCATCAATATAAATTGGCCGAGACTGAGATGTTGGGGCCAGTTGAATGTGCGAAGTGTTTAACTTGTTGTTAGGATTGTCCTTGTTAAACGTTCTACATTTTTTGATCATGTTGTTCTTCGTGAACGTTGTAGTAAATTGAATTATGATCGGGTGCTTATTTTCGACTTTGGTTTTGATTCGGAAGGCATCGTAAACATCTGAGTCATAGATTGGCTGATCTATAATTTTACCAATATTTTTTACAATGGTACGTAAAGTTTCCTTATTTTCATTGCGGTCTTTAGGGATATTATGAATTTCAACCGAGGTAGCTCGGGAATTTCGTTCCAGCAACTCAATTTTCGACTCCAAAAAAACAATGGTTTTTTTATTTTTGGAATTTTCCTGTTCCAATCTACCCACACGTTCCAGGAAAGTGTCGTATTTATCAGAGACAAATTGTAGGTCTTTCTTGATGTCTTTGGTTTGTTCTTGAATTATGTGCATAGCCGAGTTGAGTTGGTCTAACTTGAGATTTTGTTGTTGCTGGAAACTTTCGAACATAGCCTTGATTTCCACAACACCAGTTTCAACGAATTTTCTCTTAAACGATCTCTGTGTGATGTTTCTGGATCCGTCGGATTTTTCACTTTGGTTTGAAGAAAAATCTAATTGAGTGTCGGAGCCATAGCTACCACCATCTGCATTTGCCAAATTCGGAAACGATGAAGAGGATTGCATAGGCACCGGTACAGGTGTTGACGGCGGTGTGCGTTGAGTAGCAGCCATATTAGCGGACAGCGGCCGGGCAGTTAAATATTATGTGTTCTGTAGTGCGCTGCGAGGGACAACGTCTGCGCAGTGAGGATGGCAGCTGGGCGAAGCCAACGTCCTTGCAAGTGTTACTGGTGTGTTTTAGAGACGTGGTATGTGTGTGTGCTGTCTACACTACTCACGCAGTTTGACCTTCCACTGGTTCTGGGCGCCTGGTACTTTTAGTTCGCTCACAGATTATTATTTTAGTTTGAATTGAATAAAGTAAAATATATTAATTTTGAATAAAAAAAAAAAACAAAATAAATCGTAACCGTAACCACGACCGAACTCAACGGCGATCCGAGGAGAGATGAAAATGCACCCACGATACAGGAGAAATTCCTAGTGTGGGGCAACGTTTAAAAAAAATAAACCGTTGTATACGGGGTGAGAGGGACACCGACGCGATAACGGTTACCATGAATTCCGTACATTTTTTTAAAACGGCTAACAGGTCACAGGCGCGCTCGTGTGAATTTCATACGGCTGTTGTGTTATTGTGATAAAATAAAGTCCGTGTATAAAAAAAAATGTTTCTTTGGGAAAGTTGTTTGTCATCATGACTACAATCACGTGTTTAAGTATCGGTCACTAATTCCAGTCACCCTATAAACGTTGAGGTCCTGGTTTAAATTCGCAGGTTGGGCAAAATGTTATTAGGTTTTTCTATCAGGAATTTCTCTACAACATTAGTTTTAGTATATCCGAAACCTGATACACGTGTCTAGTATTTTTATGTAAAGAATCTATGTACAAAATTTCAAAACTGTATCATGAAAAATCACAAAGTTATAAGCTTGTTCTGTTACCTAGTTGTCCGCACAAAAACGCGGTCACCACGCAGCGCACGCCTCCAGCATCGTCTTGAGCTTATTGATAATAATAATTTGGCAGTAGGTAAATAAATTATTGCGATAGGTATTCAAAGTCGCTCGGTGTCCAACTTTTAACTTTTTTAAATATTTTTGGGAAAAAATAAAACATGGTTTAAAAATGATTGGAATCGATTCAGTTACTTATTCTGAACAAACTATATTCAGGTTTCGCATATACTAAAAATAATGTTGTATAGTGGATCGGAGTTTGGATTTGTGTCCGGTTGATGGCAATAGGTTCGCCCTCTACTCTGTGGCTTAAACATTATAACAACAACAAAATCATTTTCTAGTTTGTATTGATTCGTTCGCGACCTCAGATTAATCGTATTTGTAAGAAGTTCTCGAAGCTCTGTTCTTACAAACTACTTGCTTGTAGTTTGTGGAACTACCGCATAACTTAACTTCTGGGTCTGACAGTGAACATTAGACAACTACAAGTTTGTTGCTAACTTTATCTTAATGAACTTTTGTATTTGTTTACCTACTTTGGACCTGTGCATTATTATTTTGATCAATTAAAGATTTACATGTATTCCGGATGCAGCGTATAGCTGTGCGCCCGTATAACATTGCAAGACTGCCCCGAGCGGGATCAGCTAGACGGGCTCGCGGCAGACCGAGGAGAAGATGGTGGAATGTCTTGGATAGCTTCCTCATAAATTGGCGAGAAGAAGCACGACACCGAGACGCGGTTTTTGAGATTCTTGATACTATTGGTAAAAAGCGGCGTTGATCTAGTAGTCACTCGCATTACTACGGAGATTGGTGTAAGACAAAGCGTTATTGGTTTTTTCATCAAGAAAATCCAATTATGAAACGAAAATCATTTTTGCAAAAAAACAACCGAATAATCGGAACCGAAATATTGGAAACTCAAAACATAGCAAATATCCCCTTCCTAGGGTTAATGATAAATAACCAATTTCCAAAAAAACACATAAATAGTGAAGTGAAGGCTTCATTTCACTTCACTAGAGTTTTTGTGTTTTTTGGAAGTCAGTTTTAAGTTGAGGTTACCCTTTTTAGTTGTCATTTATCCTATACAAATTCTTGTAATAATAATTTAATTTTACCTTGTAACGAGAAGTTATTATGATATCATCATCTCATCAACATAGACGAAGAAGATAAAATAAGTATTATAGAAGATAGCCCAAAACTATCAAAGCAAAGTAAATGAAATTTATTTGGTACCACCGTGCGAGCTTTTTCTCCTAAATGAAAAAGAATCACGAAAGTCGGAAAGTAATCGTTGTGACCACCTACTCCTGCTTAATAGACCGTAGATCCACATAGTAAAAACTTAATAGATATCTGCAGATACTACAACATTATTTTTAGTATATGCGAAACCTAAATATAGTTTGTTCAGAATAAGTAACTGAATACATTGCAATAATTTTTAAACCATGTTATATTTTATCCCAAAAATATTTAAAAAAAGTTACAAGTTGGACATCGGGCGATATTAAGTACCTATCACAATAATTTAGGTACCTAATGCCAAATTATTATTTTCAATGAGCTCAAGACGACGCTAAAAGGCGCGCGCGGGCGCGTTGCGTGGTGACCACGTTTTTTTACGGACAACCAGGTAACAGAACAAGCTTTGATAGTTTTGATTTTTCATGATACGGTTTTGAAATTCTGTACATAGATTCTGTACATAAAAATACTAGACACATGTTTCAGGTTTCGCATATACTAAAACTAATGTTGCATATCTAACAGATAGGGTTTAAAATGTTTACGAAGAGTAAATATCAGAACTTTACATGAGTCATGGAATGAATGATGACATTATGATAGTTTGCTTTAAGGAAGAAAATATAATGCTTTGATTGCAGCATAAAATGCAATGTCCATGCTCAACTGACGAATAATGGCTTTTATGAAAAAGATACGACTTATAATATGACGTCATTTCGACAGTTCTAGCGTCACAATTACCAAACACAATAGTTACAATTAATCAGCCTGTGCAAATATTGAAACCGCAATTCTAATGAACATGGTGTAAGGCTCTCGGCAGACTAACGAGCATAATTTGGCAAACTGATGTACATCTGGCTCCGACGGCCGACAGTCCATTTGCCAAGTTCTAGCCATCTAGTTCAGATCTAACTTTACATCGGCCGGAAGCCTTTACGTTGCCATACAACGTGGCAACGCTGCCAGTCTCTTAGCCACATTACCAGTTGACAGCGTTGAGGGTGATTTTTTTAAATTTTTGTTTCAGGAAATTGTTGCATACAGAGTGTAGGTTTCTTGAACTCATAAGTAAATAAAATAAAGGCTAATCTATTGATTAAAGTCAATTCCTAGTTCTTTCTTTTTCGTGGGGTCAGCTGCCCAACCTGGTGTCAGAGTTATTATGCCGCCCATGGGCTCCGACCTGGCTTTACATGTTGTCGAGAATATCTTTCAGGCATGCTGGGTTGGTTTCCTTCCCCAAAGACAGTAATAATTATGCAATACGCAAATGAATCCGAAAAATCAGAGGTCCATGTCTTGGGTTCGAACCCGCGAGCTATGACTTGGCAGTCCGACGGTCACACCACTAGACTCACTAATTCCTAGTTGAAGAGAAGAAGTGATGCATTTGGTGCCGAAAAACACACGTTTCATACGAACTACGCTTAATGACGTAACCAAAAATCTTGTAACGCGCAAGCTGTGTTAAATGCGTGATTCATCTGCCTAGCCTTTTTCCAATTATGTTGGTGTCGGCTTCCAGTTTATCTGGATGCAGCTGGATACTAGCTATATGAAGCGACTGCGAAGCTGACCACCACAATCTAGTTCACACTGGGTTATACGAAACCTGTAACGACTGTAAAAGATCTACAAATGACAGCCGGGATCAATGGCTAAACGTACTTTCCGAGACACGGAGGAAACTCGGAATGTAATGGGTGGTAAATATCTTTTATAGCTACTTGCCTGAACCACCTATCTTTGTTCATTATTAAAACAAAACTTTGCACATAATTGGTCAAAGCTACGTACGAGAGAGGTTTCTTCCAAAAACATGCAGCTTTCATCATGTTAACCTGGAACTAAAGTAAATTCCTAAAATTCTCATCTCAAAGGAACTAGTGAGTATTTTGCGAGCAGTGCTGAAGCTGAGAGCATTATTTTCAAAGAGGATTATTTTGAGTCGCATTGTTGAGGGATATAGACTAACGGTTCCGTGGACCACAAGAAGGGTACGTACATACGTATCTGCTACACTTACAAACGGGTATTTGGACAGTGAAGTTCAAGCTGTAAATCCAAATTTTAAGCGCTTCTTTGGAATTAAGCAAATAAGAGCTTTACTTAATGTTATCTAAGTATTATTTTTGATAGTAGTCTCTGGTTTTCAACCGAGGTACGTCGAGGTTTCGGTATCCTTAGTTTGTTTACTTATTTGGTCTCCCAGAATTGTCTAGAAGACCACTCTGAGTTCAATGTAGTCTCTTTCTCTGCACTCCAACATAGAAAAAAAACTCTTGCTCGTTACAAAAAGCCTTAGGCGAAAGACCTAGGCAAGGGACAATTGCTTTCAAAATATTTTGAATTCCTACAACGATTCTCAACCAGGATAGAATATATCATCATCATTCTCTTGCCCTTATCCCAATTTATTTGGGAACGGCGCAGTATGTCTTTTTCATACTCCTACTAATATTATAAATGCGAAAGTTTGTGAGAATGGATGGATGTTTGTTACTCTTTCACGCAAAAACTACGGACCGGAATTTGATGAAATTTGGCACACAGATAGTTTTTAACCTGGATTAACACATAGGATACTTTTTATCCCTGTATTACGATCCCGTAGGACAATTACCGAACTACACGTGGGCGTTGCCGCGGGCATAAGCTAGTAGAATATTTATTGCTGTTGTGGGGTGGGTAGCAGGATTGACATATCATGAAATGCCTGAACATTTTGCTCGTCCGAACTTTTTCAAAGGTACAAAAAGTTCGGAATTACTAAATTAAATACAGTCACCGAAGTAAGGGCAATGCCCCTCGATATTTTAAAAACTTGTTGACAGCTAGACTGGAGGCAGATTTATTGGTAAAACTTCGTGATTTTAGTTCAATCCAATACGTGGTAAATTGATTTGTGAAACAGTTTTTTATGAAACTTTTCTTATTTAGGCCCACCAACCTGAGACTTGCAATTTATTACAGAAGTTTTTGTTATGACTGAAAAGGTATGATCACATAGAATTTTTATTGAATAAATCTTGTGATACTTCTCCATATGCAAAATGGAGTGACAAGAATGGAGAACGCAAGGAATGAGTATAATAGTGGAAGTTTGAAAAGCAGGCCAAAGAAAAGTACGTGAGGAATCCTATGAAAGGGCTGCGGGAAAGAGATACCGCGGCCCTGGAACACAAAGGGCAAAGAAGGAACATGGATGGGTTTTAGTCAGTAGAAGTCTGACACTCCCTTCCGCTCCGCCCAGAACGGAGGGGGGGGGGGAGTCAGTTTTAATGATTTCCCATCCGAAAAAAAAGAAGTGTGGTGCCTGACAGGGGAGAATTGAAGGAAAAAATGTGTTGCGCCGACCTCAAGGACAAGGGCGTGAAGACGATGAGATGATGATATTTTAAATTGTTATTGGTGTACCAGGACCTTGCAGCAGTAGCGAAGGGTCAATTTTTGTAAGAGGTGAGCCAGAGTACATATCTTTAATGTGATTATATTATTTGTCTATAGTATTCTATATATATATTGTATGCTATTATATATACTCGGTATTCTGACTGTGCCATTTATCAAAGGGAATCCGGTAGGAATCGAGTTGTATAGAACCTTCGCCACTGTTGTGCAGTTTATTTCAAGTACAATGCTGGATTCACACTTCACTCCTACAATAACACAGCATAACATCACGCCCGTTATCCCCGAAGGGTTAGGAAGGGTACCTAATAGTACACCAACATTTCGCCAGTTACGTTTAAATTCCATGTAATAAGAGGCGAGCCTATTACAATCAACCAGGCACAAATCCACATTCCGTGGCTGCTATTGAGAAATGTCTGAGGGAAAAATCCAATAACACTTTGCCCGAACTGGGAATCGAACGCTTGCGACCACTGGACCAAAGAGGTCCAAACACCTAGAATTCTTTGTGGAAATAGTAGATATAAATAGGTGAGTCAATAAATTCCAGAACACACAAATGTAATCTTGCAACAAATATACTCATTAGCCATTAGCACTGTCTGTAGGTAATAAAGTAATTTCTAACACATTATGTTAGCATTTGGCTCTAATGAGTTGGCAAGAGGCCAAGTTCTGGCTAGAACAAATCGTCTATCTAGCATAATGGTCGACTCTTACTATAAAATAATGTTAGATAATCGTTTTTTGGAAAATGGTTCAAAATCATAACATAACCTGTACCTAAAAGTACACCCATAGTTTGCCAGTTTTAAATCGACTGCCTATCTGACCTCCACAACCCAGTTAGTACTGGGTAATACGATACCCCTTGGTAAGACTGTTTGTCAGACTTTCTTGCCACTGACTACCTAACGACTGTCAAAGTTCTACAAATGACAGTCGGGACCAACGGCTTAACATGCTTTACGAGGCACGTAGGAAACTCGGTATGTAATGGGTGGTCATCTATCCACGAAACAACCTAGGCAAGCGCGGCTTAACCTTGAAAATCGACCCGTGAGGCTGTTATTATTTAACAACGAACTCCTCACATAAACGATGATACAAACATTTTTGTTGGAAATTGACATGATGATGATGATGCCATCTAGCGGATTTCAGCCAGCGACTGCATTCGATGGCTTTCTAGGGAGTTTATCGAGAGCTTTGGTGGGCTGCTCTATCATGTGCTCTCAAGTGGCTAGCATACCCAACTTTGGCCAAAAAACTCCGAGCAAAAAGCGGACGTGTCAGAAATTGTAGGGTATAGCTGCAGGTGGCCTAGTTTTAAGGTTATCACGCTTTAAGTCTAGCTGCGACCTTCTCTCTTCGAAATTGACATTAGCAAGTTTTGAAGGGCAGTTGTCACTGAAGTACCATTCATCCAGTTCACAGTCTTTCATTTAAAGCTTGAAGGTCTGTTTTAAATTAAAAGAGAAAGAAAATTAAACGTAACAAAGCAATGGATCTTAGTGAAATGTTACCTAGGGGAAATATAGAGGGATACCCGGAGAACGATTCGGTTTTTACCTAATGTTGTGTTTAAGGTTACAATTAAATAGAAATAAGGATTTCTATTGCACCCGGGGTGACAAGCAGCAAGCAGATTACAAATTGGTTGATTTTACGTAGAAAATCAAAAGCATTATGTAGGCGGTCAAAACCATTTTTGACGGGTGTCAGTCAAAATCCTTATTATGTTAAAATGTGTTTTCTCCATTTAAAATATGTTGTTACAGAATGTTGTAATTACCTAGTCCTAGAATTACTACAACATAATGTTTTGGTGACAAAAAAAACCTAACAAATCTAACAAGTGTCTAAGTAAATGTTCGTTATTGTTAAAATAATTTTCACCGGTCAAAGATGGTTTTGACTGATTACTTGTTTTGACTGTGACATATACACAGAATCAGCCTGCTGGAACACAGATAAATATCTCCACTTTGTGAGAATAGTAGGTCATATTTAATCTACTTCTTAATTATTATTTTAATTAAAATCTACCACGCTGGCAAAGCAGCCTTTACCCCCCCCCCCCCCCCCCCGCTCTGGCCGGAGCGGAAGGGAGTGTCAGACTTGTACTGACTAAAACCCATCCATGTTCCTTCCTTGCCCTTTGTGTTCCAGGGCCGCGGTATCTCTTTCGAACAGTCCCGCAGCCCTGGCAGACATCGGCCCATGAGGACTCCTACCTACGTGGTTGCTGACATCTCTTTGAGGCGCGCGTGGAACACGAACACGTCGTCGACACAGCCTGTCGTCATAAAACGGCCGGACGGCGAGCTAGCCCATAACCCGCCGTCCACAGGCCCGCGCCTACGGTGGCCGGGGGACCACGTGACCCCGGACATCCAGGGCGTCTCCCGCGGAGGCTGGGACGGGAGGCTCTTTCCCTCTCACGTCCCGCCACCTCCTTCACTAGCATGGCAAAGTAGCCTATGATTTTTCACATTCTATGAGGGTTGGGGTGCTGGGCTTCTAGGTAGTGACTCAGTAGATACATAATTATTGATTATTATGTATAGACGCCAGCACATCAAGCTATCCGAAACTGCCAAATTTTCCCAATCAACCTTGAGCCTAATGCTTTATACAACATTAGTTTTAGTAAATACGAAACCTGAAAAACGTGTCTAGTATTTTTATGTAAAGAATCTATGTACAAAATTTCAAAACTGTATCATCAAAAATCACAAAGTTATAAGCTTGTTCTGTTACCTGGTTGTGCGCATAAAATCGTGGTCACCACGCGGCGCCGCCGCGCGCACCTGCAGCGTCGTCTTGAGCTCATTGATAATAATAATTTGGAAGTAGGTACCTAAATGATTACGATAGGTACTTAGTGTCGCTCGGTGTCCAACTTGCAACCTTTTTTAAATATTTTTGGGACAAAATGTAACATGGTCAAAAAATGATTGGAATCGATTCAGTTACTTATTCTAAACAAACTATATTCAGGTTTCGCATATACTAAAAATAATGTTGTAGATAAAGTTGAAAATCTATTACATAAATTTTAAATATTGTAGTAGCTTGATGTGCTGTCTGTACCTTTCAACTTGTTACTAGAGATTACACATCTTTGGCCATTTTTTTGTCTAAAAATTCTGCGCTAAAATACGAGTTGGTGGATGGTCTTCGAATTTCTGATTGTACTTTCCTCACGATGATTTCCTTCGTCGTTTTGAGACTAGTCACTGGTGATGATGACTTAAATGACACAAAGTAACATAGGTGACTAAAACCACAATTTGTCAGTCGAAGTCGTTACCACTGCGCCCCCACATCTCACATACCTGTGAGTGGCAGTAGCGAAGGGTCAATTTTTGTAAGAGGTAGGCCGGAGTACATAATCTTTAAAGTGATTATATTATTTGCCTATAGAATACTGAATGTACCATTTTGCAAAGGGAAGCCGGTAGGAATCGAGTTGTATGGAACCTTCGCCACTGGTGGGTGGCGTTCTTTTTCTAAGGTTGTGTCAAGTGTACGGGGTCATCATCATCATCATCATCATTTCAGCCGAAAGACGTCCACTGCTGGACATAGGCCTCCCCCATGTGTCGCCACATTGACCGGTCCCTTGCGACTCGCATCCAGCGGATCCCTGCAGCCTTCACCAGGTCATCGGTCCACCTAGTGGGAGGCCTTCGTTCGTTCTGTATGGTGTCCGGACGTAAAGAATAGCACCATCCCACATCTTCCCGTGGGTGTCGTAAGAGGCGACTAAGGGACTTACCAGAGAATGGGCAGCAGCGTTCTCTGTGTTTTATAACAACCATACTGCGATCGCCAACCCGCCTGCCAAGCGTGGCGATTATGGCAAAACCCCCCTAAATGACGAGCACAAGAAAAAAATGGCCCCTAGTGTACGGGGTACCGTAATAAAATCCTTTTGTTCGTCTGAATGCCTCTTAACACAAGCAATGCTACGTTTATCAATGCATACAAACAAACATAACATCACGCCGGTTATCCTCGAAGGGTTTAACAAAGCTGTACCTAATAGTACACCCACATTTCGCCTGTTATGTTTAAGTCCCATGTAATATGGGGTGAGCCTATTGCCATCAACCGGGCACAAATCCAGACTCCACATCTTCTACTGAGAAATTCCCTATGGAAAAACCTAATAACACTTTGCCCGACCTGGGAATCGAACACAGGACCTCATGCTCAGCAGTCACGCTTGCGGCCAGTAGACCAACGAGGCAGTCCGTAAATGTAATGCTGATATTATAGACATTGCTTTCTTATTGCTAATAGTAAAATGTCAATTTTCTGACAAAGCTGAGGTTTATATCTCCTAAAACATGTACACACCAATTTTATGAGATGACCTCTCGACTATCTAATAAATGCCCAAAACTACATGCTTACCCACACAAAATAGTGATGTCCCGCAAAAATCCTGCTATCAAGTCGACCCAACCCCACAATGTGCTATAACGCGGCCGAAAGCACTTGCAAAGTATTTGGGACCTCCATTCACAAGGGTAAGGCCTTAGTGGACTCACTGGGTCTATTACATCAAGCTTTGTTATCCGTGTAATACAATTTGAGACATTCAAAGTGTTTGTACAGAGGTATAGGAATAGAATAAGGAACATGTTAAAAACATTTCAAACTTTTCGACTAGATTTAGAATAATCGATGAAAATACATAAAAAAAAGATTCCGACGAATGGAGAACCTCCTCCTTTTTTGAAGTCGGTTAAGGTTTATGTTGTGTGATTGCGTAAACAATGCATATTTATGCGATAGCAGCAATCGCGGTTTATTTGCTGTCATTTTTTGAAGAGTTTCGTTGTCTGTCTCCGAAATTCATCATCAGATCTATATGAAATTTATTAGGGAACATTTCGAAATAAACCTACTCCTTTTTTAAGTCGGTTAAAAAGGCTAGGTAAAGTATTTATAATCTTTTAAGATGTAGAAACATATCGTAGACTACAAAAATCCGAGTAAATGGTAATGTATGAAATTAAGGTGTAAGTTATTTTCCCCTTGGGATCTCATAAAACATCTTTTTCCACCTCTATCATATCAGACCAGATGTACCTTCGTCTACGGAACATGTAACTCTTCACATTCAGCTCCAGTCAACTACTTGTCTGAATGTCAAAGTTTCACACTTATAAGTACTCCATTAGATCAAATCATCTCAGCTTACTAATTACTACTAGCTGATCCTGATCCGAGGCAATGCTGTGATATACTACTATTTTTTTTTTCCTGTTCGGAAATCATCAAATGACACCCCCCGCTCTGGGCGGAGCGGAAGGGAGTGTCAGACTTCTACTGACTAAAACCCATCCATGTTCGTTCTTTGCCCTTTGTGTTCCAGGGCCACGATATCTCTTTCGAACAGTCCCGCAGCCCTGGCAGCTGTTACACTGCTTATAAGCAGTGATAGCCTAGTGGTGTGACCGTCGGACTGCCAAGTCATAGGTCTCGAGTTCGAACGAACTTTTGATTTTTTGGATTCATGTACGTATTGTGTAATTATCACTTCCTTTGGTCAAGGAAAACATCGTGAGGAAACCAAACAAGCATGCTTGGGAGATATTTCTCGACGGCGTGTAAAGCCAAGTTAGAGGCCCATGGGCAGTATCAAATCTCTGACATCAGGCTAGGTATTAATCATAAGAAAAAAAAGTGCAAAATAGTCAACGTGCAGTATCTGCAGTTTTATAGAAAGAATCTCGTTTAGATTGACTTGAGGTGATGCAGATCTCGTTCAGTGCTTATAACTGAGTGTTGATCTTTAATGGTTTTTTTTTAGTCGGTCACGCGTTCCCGTGGCCTACTTGGAAATCCTTAAACAGACTTCGAACCCAAGTCGGCCGGACCAAACACAATCTCTGCAGATGGGGGTTCATGGACGGCTCAGACCTCAAGGGCGTATGCGGCGTCTCCCCACAGACAATGGCCCACCTTCCATCTTGCACCGCATGCTATCTCTTGCGCACTTGATGATCTGCTTACTGCATCAGTGAGTGGGGTTCGCGTGGCTGAGTTTTGGGCTAAACATAACATTTGAACTTATTGCCTTCGACACTCTAAGAAGAAGATCTTTAATGGTACCTAAACACATCCGTAAATATTCTACTTATTTAAATCTCTTAAATTGTTTGCTTGAGGCTCAAACTTCCCCCAATTTTCACCCAAGAAAATTTAAATAATTATTGGTTGTTTTAATTACCGTAGTTCATTAAATTCTCCAAAGCCAACCGCTATAATAAGGAAATTGTACACTTGAGGAAATTGCTCCTAAAACCTTACATAACTTGGTAGTCAAATATTTGCTTAAATTAGGCTTGGTACACATGAATAAATCTCAAAGACGGTAATTGGAAATTGGTTTGTCGTGATATTGAGAAGGTCTTATTAGTGTGTAACTAGTTTTGGTTCTGTATGGTGTCCGGACGTAAAGAATAGCACCATCCCATATCTTCCCGTGGGTGTCGTAAGAGGCGACTAAGAGACTTACCAGAGAATGGGCAGCAGCGTTCTCTGTGCTTTATAACAACCATACTGCGATCGCCAACCCGCCTGCCAAGCGTGGCGATTATGGCAAAACCCCCCTTCTTGGGGGAGGCCTATGTCCAGCAGTGGACGTCTTTCGGCTGAAATGATGATGATGATGAGTATTTGTTCCTGACTCCATTTCCTGTGGTGTGTGATCATGGACCTAAGATTTTAGAAGCCAAAGAAAAATACGAATAACGTGAGGAATGATAGTAAAAGCAAAGGCTGTGAAGGATAACAAAAAGGAGAACAAAATGTTTTGCGCTGGCTAGTTCTATGGGACAAAGATGATGACCATCACGTTAGGGTCAGCTTCTGGTCTAATCGGATACGGCTGAATACCAGAATTTTATATGGAACGTCTGCCTATCTGACCTCCACAACCCCATGGTGGGACGAAGATGATTCTGGTCTAACTATTGAAGTGTTTTTTTTATAGTTGTGTCTGTTCTCCGGGCCACAACAACCAGAAAAGTGCAGTATTTTTGTCTTGAACAGCCGATAGAAAAAAAAAGAGAAATTAGAAACAAATAGAGAAATTGAATTGCAATTCAGATATTTTTACTTTGTTCGCAATTTTGTCCTTTCGCTGTTATTAGTGAAAGAAAAGTGGTTAATGAGAAAATGGTGACGTTTGGCAGGGGAGATTACAAAAAAAATATCGAAATCGCGAAAAAAAAATTCGAAAGTGGTCCTATGGACAAACTTGTTCAGTTTGATGGTCTGAAACACACCCTAAAATATGACCACACCTTTCTGCTACACGCTGAAAACACATATACATCCCACACAATCGCCTAACCGTTGAGATAGACAAAACACACAGTCGCATTGAAATGGGTAACGATCCAATTTGACAGATTGTTCTCCGAAATTATTCAATGAACAAATCGACGCCTCAGTTTCATACATTAGTTAGGTGACATTAGGTTTAGATTCATTATCATCATCATCATCAGTTCAGCCGAAAGACGTCCACTGCTGGACATAGGCCTCCCCCAAGTGTCGCCACATTGACCGGTCCCGTGCGACTCGCATCCAGCGGATCCCTGCAACCTTCACCAGGTCATCGGTCCACCTAGTGGAAGGCCTTCCAACGCAGCGTCTTCCGGTTCGCGGTCGCCACTCCAGAACTTTTCGGCCCCATCGGCCATCCGTTCTGCGAGCAATGTGCCATGCCCACTGCCACTTAAGTTTGGCTATTCTTCGGGCTACGTCGGTTACCTTGGTTTAGATTCCCGTTCATCTAATTCTGAGGAATTGGAGATGTTTGCAATTAGATATAAGAAAGTGTTAATTTTGTAATTTACTTCATACTCCGTTTCAAGTAGCGTATGTTTTTTAATTTAAAACTAAGTTATTGAAATAAGATGTAGTAACTAAAATAACAAAGGAAGGTCCGAGCGAATCCACATGGAGCCGAAGAGAGCCCGATTTTCCCCGAAGTTGGCCGAACAGACAAACCCGCAATGTCACCTGTCAAGAAGAAACGTATCTTAATTACAATCAGTCCTTATTTAACCGCACTAGTAATGAACGCCGAGACAAAGAAACGATGGCTGATTCTGGACTTTCGTGAATTAAAACGGTAATTGAAAATGTACCCTGTAATGTGTACATTTGTTACATTTTTAAATTCTTTATTTTAATTTTAAACCAATCTCAGCATGGTATCTACATACGTGTAAGCTATGATGCCACAGACAGACACACAGATACACATAACTCCCTTCTTTATTGGTCGAGGGTTAAAAATTATCGATGTCTCATCATTTTCTAGAAAAACCTTTCAACTAAACACACAATTTTAGTCTCATTTTACCAAACTCTTTCAATGCACTTGAAGTGGGTCAATAAATTTGCCACCAAGTGTACAAACACTTAGAAAGTTGAGAAACATCAAACTACATCGGTGATACTGTTTACTTTTCTACAGTGAAGTGTTTAACTTGGTCGCCAGTGTACGAAATGGAAGAGACAGTGTAAATTATTCTGAAGGATTGTATTAAATGTTTGTGCAAATATTTGGGACTGTTTGCGAGTTCAGGAATGTAGGATCACGAATTAATATGAAATGTGTAGAAGATTTAGTACTAGGAGTTTTAGCTTGTTGTGAGAGAGGACGAGGGATTCCTAAGTTAACAGGCATACATAACGATCTGGAAATCGGAAAATAATGCCAAATAGGAATATTGGTAGAAAATAAATGTCACTTTTTTTAAACAAAAAATTATATTTTTTTTGAATATTTAATGAGTGATTGATAAGTCTTTAAATAACCGTTGTAGAACAACGGAATTCTTACCAGGAACTCATTATTTAATTAATGAGCTGAAAAACATGGTGGGAATAATATTCCCTTTGCCTTATAAAGGGTCGGAGTCCACCGAAGCGGAGACGAGCGGAGATGTGCCAAGCGGCGAGGAGACGAGATGAGCACCGCTCACCGCACGCCGCTCACAGCAGGGTTAGGCAAAGGGGTACTTAATAGTACACCCATATTTCGCCAGTTATGTTTCAGTCCCATGTAATAAGGGGCGAGCCTATTGTCATCTACTGGGCACAAATCCAAACTCCAGGCTGCCACTGAGAAATTCCTTGTGGAAAACCCAATAACTCTTTGGCTGACCTTAGAATCGAACCCAGGACCTCATGCTGCAGTCGTGCTTGCGACCACTAGACCAACGAAGCAGTCGAAGCTCATCATATCCATTAACAATAATTCCACACAAGACCTTAACTACCACTAAAGAACTAACCTAACACTACTTGGACCTCTGCCCATTCAAATATAGAAAATAAGTACGCCATTACTGTCAAGCACATCCAAGCATACTGACCATTATTTTTAAATTATCAAATAACATTATTCTCAGATTTTTTGAGAAACGAGGAGCATAGTACATGGCAGGAATCCAAAATTTCGAAAATGGAAGGTAATGTCGAATTCCGTTTCTTGCCAAAGTAATTTGGACGAACTTATTGACTTGCTTGCATTAATGCGATTATTAAAAAAAAAAAAATAGAATGAGAACGAACCCCGAGAGAGAGAGAGAGAAGAAACGAGAGAGAGACTTCGAGAGTTTATTGGATAGAACTTTGCAATTGCTGGTAAGTAACAGCAAATACTCTGGCCCGGAGCTTTATTACGTCAAAAATAAAAAAAAGGTTACTATGTTTTATAAAATTAATGGAAAATACTGTCACTTCGGAGTGTTAAGCAATAAGGGCGCCATTTTCTGTAGATGACAGATTCAATTAAACCATCGTTAGCCGCATCTCCGATTCACCCCTTGGCCACGATGTATTTTTTATTATTATTTTAGATCTATTTGTAGTTTCTACATAATGTACAGTCATGAGCACCAATATGTAAACACCTAACAACTTTTGAAAGTGTTTTTCTCCTACTGTTCTGATTAAAATTTCATTTTGTTACGAACATAGGATTCTGGAACTGATATTTTATGAAAAAGATCCTATCTCCAAGTTACAATCGTTATTTCTCGCGAAAATTGCTTTTAAATTTAGGAAAGTGTATACGTAACGTATGCTCGTGACTGAAATAATTAATATTTTTTCATTAAATTAAATAAATCGTTTGTAATTACCGCTCGCTATAAGGCCTGAACTGAAATAACTATGCTTGATGCTTAGCGTAAAGTCTACTTTACCTTAAGCATCCAATAATTCAGCATGAGCATCAGTTTTAAGTGGATGTTACACAATGCGACTACGATTCGATATTGTTCTAGGTTACAAGAAATCGGCCCAGTGCATTCTGAAAGTTGTCCAATAGATCGCTGCTTTTATGAATGTCTTAGTATTGCTAAATTGAATTATGAGCTGTAGCAACACAGTGTTGCAATACAGGGTGGAAGGGACACCGACGCGAAAACGGTTTCCACGTATTCAGTACATACATCATTCTGAGTCCCCCCGCCCACACAGCAATTTTTCATCGGTTATTAAAAAACAACAAATCAGCTGTTTTCTACAAAAGTACAATACCTACACGTTCAAAATGTATGGAACAGCAGATTTTTTTTAAATAATCGATGAAAAATTTCTATGTAGGTGGGCTCAGAATGATGTATTGAATACGTGGTAATCGTTTTCGCGTCGGTGTTCCATACATACCTATGTTAAAAACCCTGTTCGAACCAATGACATAACCAAAGAAAATACGAAACGTAAAATATTCATGAAAGTAAATATATTAATGAATTTTAAAATGCATGATTTGAGTGCCGCGCCCCTGTGTTGCCATATAAGTTTCCTCATTTCAGTATAAATTATTTAATTTTTAACAAGGTGTTTGTTTTACTTGTTAGCTATCTAATCTCGACACTTAATAACACTCTCACGGATCGGCAGGGTGTTTTTAACATAATTATTACGAAATGCTTCTTTCGGAATAGTACGTTTTTAACAAGTTTACTGGCAACAAATGGATACCTACTGTAAACTTTCCTACCAGTTTTTTCTACGCAATCAAAAATAATTTGATTACCGTAAGCTTTGCGGCTTACGGTACGCAGTCAATAATCTCAACAGAGAGTTCTGCCTAACCGCCATGGATTCTAATAATAATAAAAAGTTACAAGTTACTATAAAATAAAGAAAAATACTCACGTATCTTATACGTTTCAGCTCATTTGCCAGTTGTCGCACCCTTCCACAAAATGGAGTACAGAAAAACCCAATAATATTATGGAAATCAGATCCAAACTGGCCGTTGCGTTGCAGTAAAAGAAACGTCAACGTATGTATCACCTACCTTCTTTATAAGAAAAACCGGCCGTGTGCGAGGCGTACTTTAGGTTCCGTACGATCACCAAAAGTGTCTATTTCTTTGTATTTTTTACATAGAAGCATCTACATATTTGTTGCAAGATGTATAGGAGATGGCCGATGGAGCAAAGCGTTGACCGAGTGGTGACCAATGTTAGAAACAAAACAAAGAATCCGGGGCTGCCCTAAAGCTCCTTGGGTCGACGATATCGTCAAAGTCCAGGGAAACACGTGGAGAGGCCTATACCCAAAAGTACGTGATTTCGGGCTGATATGATGATGATGATGATGATCTGTTTGTTACTATGGATTTTTTCATATAATACGCGCTTCTGTGCATAGAGGCTACTATCACGCGTCGTCGCATTTGCAACGCGCGTCAGCATCGCTAGTACTGCGTCGTCAATGCAAAAAGTGGCCTTTAGGCGGGGGGGCTAAAGGCCTTGTTGTCACACTTTTGTCAAAAGAACCCAAAAAACAAAACACAATCTGCATTACACAAAATCGTCACGTCCCCGTACAATATAAACAGTCCTACCTCCTGTTACCGTGAAATGAAAGCTACCCGCCACGGCACTTCACATAAATATTCCGCGATTATCCGCGGGACATAATAACACAATTTAACACAAACTATGGGCGCCTCATAAAAGTATGACAGGTCTGCATCTGGTCTCGTGGCCGTCTTGGTTTATTTATTGCTTTAATATTGTCCTTTATGCCGTTGTTGGTTAAAACCATAGGGATTTAAGATACTATAAACAAGTTTTGAGAAGAAATGTCTTAGATAAATCTGTGATCCTACGCCTCAGCGGGGCCATAATTATAGCAAAATGATAACTGCTAGACATGTTATACATTTCTCAAATAGATTACTATTTGTTCACGAGGTCCCGTCTGTTTTAAGTGGGGTCTTTAGAAATAAAACATTCCATTTTTGTTAATGACGTTCAAAAGATTTTTCCAGTCTTCTTCACAAGTGGCAACCAAACTGACATTAGCGTTTCGGTAGCTTATGTCAGGCCCATAAACTTCTGACTTTTCCATTATTTGTTTATTTAACAGTTTTTGTATATGTTACGGCTAAAAGCCGAAGTAAGGTTACATCTAGTTCTAGCCGGCTAAACCTAGGTGCGGCCGGTAACAGTTGTGTATCCATTTTTATTGCTAGGACACACCGAACAAATGGATTAGGTTAGGTTAGATCTGTGACAAAACGCGCTACATCCAAATTGGTTGCATGTTCTAACCGAAGATAAGTAGGATACATCTAAGTTTAACCGGCTGCACCCAGTTGTACCCGGCTAAAACTAGGTGTAGCCGCACTTCGGCTATTCGCCGTAACGTATATACTAAATACAGAAAAGAACAGAAAAAATTGTACAAAGCAGATACTTGTTTCTAAAGAAATCTCTTCCAGCATACCTGCTAAAGGAGAGTAGATTAAAACAAAAAACACAAACAGTGAACAACAAAGAAATAAAATTTGAAGTGTCTGTTTGTAATTTTAAAATAACAGCTTTTTACTGTATGTATATGAAAGTACTTCCAACATTTTTTTTCTTCAGGTTTGTATATTCCGGCTAAAGTCTGGATGACGCTGGCACAGAAACGTGGAGATTGGCACAAGAAAAGAGAGGCTCCTACCCTGCAGTGGGTAAATTCGGGCTGTGGATGATGATGATGATGAATGTCCGAAACGGCTGGGCCAATTTTGAAGAGACTTTTACTGGCAGGTAGTTGATGTTATAAGGAGTAACTACTACTACGGCTACTTTTACTTTAGAAAAAAAAAGAATAAAATTCGAGTAACTATACAAATATTTCATATTACATTACACGCGGGCGTAGTCCACGACTCCGTCCGCGTGTGACGCCCGTAACAGCTAGGCGCTAATATAAAGACAAATATTAAGTTTTTAACAGCATCTTCTTCAATAGGGCAGTGCCCGGCAGTGGGACACAACATATGCTATGAAAAAAAAATAGCATCTTCTGCAGCCAGCCAGCCAGCCATCATCACAAAATCAATTCAAAACAGTCCAAAATGTCTGCAACGTTAACTCCACCAATATTCCTATTTCCTTGTTAACAGTCACTGACAGACATATTGCTACTTTGCACCCTGTCAGACCCGTACATATTGAAATAGCCCATTCCTCTTCCCCAAAAAGGGTTGATATAACGCGTTATTGAGCACCAAAGAGCATATAAAGTCAGGGGCCGACAGTGTCAGAGCAAATCCGTGATAGCAGCCTATAATAAATCGTGGGACTAGCCTGTCAAACGTAAGATTTATCTTTGGAAATTCACGGGGTTCTGCGGTGTTTATTTTAGGCTTTCTTGCGTGGTTTTAGACGATTGTGGCTTGGGAACTGGTTGTGGACTGTGTTTTTGTCACGTGTAGTTTGGTTTATGTATTCTTCGCAGCAAACATATTATGGGGGTGCATAAAAAAACTAGTCCGCCATCTTTAGGAGTCTGCCATATTGAATTTAGAATGACGTCTTGCTTTGCAATGCAGAATGGCGACGTGCAAGATTTGACTTATATAAACATAGTTAAATAAAACCTTGAAAAAACACTACCTAACTTCATAATTGGGCTCGTTTAAACCCAAAAACAATGTGCCCGACCCGATAATCGTTCCCAGCACATCATGCTCAGGAATCGCGCTTGCGACCACTGGACCAACGTGGCAAAGCTTTGACATTTCACATGCTTGACAAAGGTGTTCCTTCGAAAAAAAATCCCTAACACCCATTCTAGTAACTGCAGCACATCAAGCTACCCGAAACTGTCATGTACAAAATTTCAAATCTGTATCATGAAAAATCACAAAATTATAAGCATGTTCTGTTACCTAGTTGTCCGCACAAAAACGCGGTCACCACGCAGCGCGAGCCTCCAGCTTCGTCTTGAGCTCATTGATAATAATAATTTGGCAGTAGGTACGTAAATTATTGCGATAGGTACTCAAAGTTGCTCGGTATCCAACTTTTAACTTTTTTAAATATTTTTGGGAAATAATATAACATGGTTTAAAAATTATTGTAATCGATTCTGTTATTTATTCTGAACAAACTATATTCAGGTTTCGCATATACTAAAAATAATGTTGTATATGAAATAAATTTGACAGATTGTAGTAGTTTTATTTGCTGGCGTCTGTACCATACCATAATAAAACCATTCGATTATTACCATAACTAGCACGAGTAGCACGTGACATAAGGAAACGCGATCAGAAATTCTATTAACAGGCACACGTTTAGTCGCGTTCAGCTAATATGAACTCATACTAATTGCAATGTGTTTGCCGGTGGCCGATAGCCCCACACGTGTTACACACTCCTCGGGGAAATATGGCGAACGGGAGCGTTGGAGTCGAGGAACAGAATTTATGTGTTAGAGGAAATTAGAAAGGGAATTAGGATGATAATTTAATAAGGAGTACAGCTCTTAGACTTTGATTATCTTTCTTGAAAGGCAGACGTTTATTAAGATGTTTTTGTTAAGTAATCTGGAAGATTTAAGGAGCTCGTGGCTAAATAATAACTGGCGGTCGGGTTGATTTTCAGGTTAAGCCGTGCTTGCTTCGGTTGGTCCGTGGCTGGGTGACCACTCATTACATACCGAGTTTCCGTTGTGTCTCGCAAAGCACGTTAAGCCGTTGGTCCCGGCTGTCGTTTGTAGATCTTTGACAGTCGTTACAGCTAGTCAGTGGCACGAAAGTCTGACAACCAGTCTTACCAAGGGGTATCGTATTACCCAATACTAATTGGGTTGTGGAGGTCAGATAGGCAGCCGCTCCATGTAAAATACTGGTATTCAGCTGCATCCGGTTAGACTGGAAGCCGACCCCATTATAGTTGGGAAAAGGCTAGGCAGATGGTGAAACTGGGAGACTTAAACTAGTGGCAACCGGTTTCAAAGCGTTTTGCATTTTTACAACGACTTTCTACAAGATTGTTAGTTTTCAGTAGATGTCAATAGAAAAGACATTTTCGACATATTTAGACCCACCAGGCCGACTTCACCAAGTAGTGTTGAACTGCTGCTAAGGATGGCAACAATTTTAATGTCAAACGAAGAAATAATATACTACTTGTTACTATACGTCATCTGCCTAGCCTTTTCCCAACTATGTTAGGGTCGGCTTCCAGTCTAACCAGACGCAGCTGAATACCAGTATTTTACATGGAGCGACTGCCTATCTGACCTCCACAACCCAGTTAGTACTAGGTAATACGATACCCCTTGGTAAGACTGGTTGTCAGACTTTTTGGGCAACTGACTACCTGTAACGACTGTTAAAGATCTACAAATGACAGCCGGGACCAAAGGCTTACCGTGCTTGCCGAGGCACGGAGGAAACTCAGTATATAATGGGTGGTCACCCATCTACAGACCAACCTAGGCAAGCACGGCTTAACCTACAGATCGATCCGAGCGGCTGTTATTATATAGCCACGAGCTCCTACTTGTTACTATACAAATACAAAAAATAATAGCGGAACTGGTCAGGCCATATGATAAGTAAGAGGGAAAAAAATTGGACAAAGGATGTTACTATATGGTACCCTAGAGATGGAAAAAGACGGAAAGGACGTCAAAAAAAAAAAGTAATCCATACATAATAATAGTTTATTTCCCAAAAACTTAGTACTGCTTCACAATAGCAATGCGGCAACAATTTCAATTAGGGCAAAGACATTAGCGTCTATAACCGAACTAGGCATAGCCTATTTCAAAAACATGGTATCCACCTTCATAAACTTTCGAATTTATAAGAAAAGTAACTAGTAGCTTCTCCATCCCACTCCTGTTCAAATGAAAATACAGATGGCATAAAGAGCTGGAGCGGCGTCGCCATCGGCATCCTAATAAAACACAAAATACGTCAGACACTATTCCTTATTCATGTTTTTCTATAGACCCAGCAAAATATAGTTTAGGTCAAGATCATATTTTCGTCACTGAATGCAGTGGATCCTCCAAGGGTATATATCTTCTCGAACCTTACGTCAGGGACGACCCTAATAAATTTTGGTAAGGAGGTTTGTACATCAGGAAGTCAGCATAATCTGCGACTGAACCAGGAAGGTCATGTTGTTTTTGTTAGGAATAAAGTATCTATTGAAGCCGCAGTTAATAGGCGAGATGATCATATGATTCTGGAAAACATGCGTTTTATATTGTTACAAAATAAGAAAAAAAAATAAAAATATACAGGTCGACTTGAAAACTTCCTTATTTTTTTTCAACGATTAAAAATGTAAAGGCTCCGCATTCATTGTCATTAAAATATGACAGATAAGTTTAAAATAAAAGATAAAAAAATATATATATTAACAAGATAGGACCAGAGAGATCCAAGCAGAGACCAGGAACTAACCCAGAGGTAGGAGGAAATCACACCATAACTTAGTATTTGCTGCTAAGAAAACAACTGCCTATCACGTATTCACCATACTGCAGTCGAGCAAATAATTCAGCTAAAAGCCTGATCAGATGACTGGATTTATTTCATTTATTTATTTACATCAGACACAACGATCAAAAATTTTGATACAAGACGTACACTTAAAAATAATGTTAGTACGTATCAAATAATCAGAGACAATTATACACACCACATAATACTAATATAACTAAGTTTTACGCAAAATAAAATTTAAATTAAATTAATACAATATATTTTTTTTTAAATACAATGTTAAATGTCCACAATCAAATTTAAAAATAAGTAAAATTCAATAATCAATTTTGAGGTCATTGAGATCTACATTTAAAATAGTTAAAACCATATAAATAAAAAAAAAACAAACATCTCTTCATTTAGAAAAACTTTTTTGTTTTTTTTTTTAAATCGGTTTTTTTTGCAAAAAAAGCTTTTTATTTTTAATTTTTAGTTGTAATATCCTATATACATTTTTAATGTGTATTAATTATTCAATTTTAGCAATACATGTCACAGTAAAAGGCTTTTTTATTAATTGTGTAAACAATACATTTGATTACAGCGATTACGACTGGCTGTCTATTATTGAAGAGTTCCATTGTATATCCCCGAAGATCAGTATCAGAATTTCACCAAATTTATACAGGACCACCGCTAAGTAATACATCATCAAATCAGTTCACAATTGGCGGCGAAATCGGTGGACAAACATAAAAAAAAACAGTCGAACATCGAAACTCCTTCTTTTGGAAGTCGGTTTAAAAGGAATACACCTCGTGGTTTTATTTTATTTATAAATTGACTTCTCTCTTTACCCAACTACGACGCAAGGTCCTACATACGAAAGGAAATATTTTTTTCAAGAAAACCTGCCCGAGGTAAGTATAAATAAATCACTAGCTTATAGCTCAGAGCCGTTCGTGTGGCGTATCTCTTATATCAGCGCGGTACGTATAAAATGTAATGACTTACGCCCTTGCGTTCAAGGGAATCCTTACGTTTGGGGAATAAAGGAGTTTCTTCAGAATTAGTTGTTTGAAAGATTCGGTGTTAATTTGTGACTTAATTGACTTGTTTATGGTTACTTGTTGAAGTCTTTCAAGATAATAAATACATTTATTTAGCAATGAGAAGCCTCGGGCGAGGAGCTCGTGGCTAAATAATAACAGCCGCTCCGGTGGAACGTCAGGTTAAGCCGCGCTTGCTTGGGTTGGTTCGTGGATGGATGACCATGACCACTCATTACATACTGAGGTTCCTCCAAGCCTCGGAAAGCACGTTATGCCGTTGGTACCGGCTGTCAGTCGTAGATGTTTGACAGTCGTTACAGGTGGTCAGTGGCCCGAAAGTCTGACAACCATTCTTACCAAAGGGTATCGTATTACCTAGTACTAACTGGGTTGTAGAGCTTAGATAGACAGTAGCTCCATGTAAAATACTGGTATTCAGCTGTATCCGGTTAGACTGGAAGCCGACCCCAACATAGTTAAGAAAAGGCTATGAACCTCAGAATCTAACTTAAAATTAAAAAAATACCTCAGTATTTTTAGGACCTGTGATATTGTTATACAGGGTGGCGCCGACAATACGACAATAAATTAAACAGCGTATACCTCATGACGTTCCTAGTCTGCATACAAAAATTCATTCAAATATATCCAGTAATAAGATTCCGCAAGAACCTACTACCGACAAATTGCTTTGCAGTTTGGCAGATGTTGTAATTAAGTAAAGCTATGTATAGTATGGATTATTAAAAAAAAAAAAAACTTGAAAACCATTTTCAAATAATAAGATGTACTCTTCTTTGTAGTAGGTTTTCAATGCCGTATCCATTAATAGGTGTAATGTGCTTTTTTTTTTTTTTTTTTTTAGTAGTCTGAACTGTCCCACTGCTGGGCAAAGGCCTCCCCCAATTCCTTCCATGTGCTCTTTTCCCGTGCCTCCTTAAACCAGCCCTCATGGTACGCGTCTAGATCGTCTCGCCACCTCTTCCTGGGCACTTTCGGACTCGGCGGCGCCGTCCGTCTCCCGGCAACCATCATTGTGGAGAATTTTCCCAGCATAATTGATAAAACTGAGAAAGGTTTTTGTAACTCAACTGTACGATTACTATGACGTCTTAAAAGTGGAGTAATTCCAGTGTGGGAAAGAGACAGAGCTATAAAAATATTTAAAGAGGCAGATCTCTTTCACACACTGGAATTACTCCTGCTTTAAGACGTGGTGGTAAGCCCCCTGTACGTGCGTAAGGTATCAGATAAATATATTCTTAAAAGGTATTCAAAATAGGGCCTGAAATCCTTTAACAGAAATAAGTTTTAATGAAAAAGTTTAATAATTACTTACCTTTCAGAATCCGCTTTGATGGTATAGAATATGGAATTTTGAACTCTCAAGTGCTGTATTAATAAAGTGCCAAGTTAATAATTATGAATTTACTTTCATTCAAAGCGTAGAAGGACCTCTTCAGTTGACAGAGAACATGATAACATTAAATATTATAGGGTTTATCAACAACTCAGTGAATTTAAACTTCACTACAACTAATAATTTGCAAATTAAGAATAAAAACATATTATGTATTTTAATTTGAAGATTGCTATCGTAGCTATTCGTTTGTAATCCCCGAAGGGTTAGACAGAGGTGTCTCTACCCAATTATAGTACCCAGTGTCCCATGTAATAGTGGGCGTGCCTATTTCCATCAACCGGGCCCAAATCCAGACTTCGTGGCTGCAACTGAGAAAATTTCTGATGAAAAATCCCAATAACACTTTGCCCGACCCGGGAGTTGAACCCGGACCTCATGCTCAGCAGTCACTCGATCAATGAGGCAGTCATTCGTTTGGATAGTATCTATAAATTAAAATTAGAAAATAATTAGTTTGAAATAATTTTTCAGATAAGTTTTATCCGTCACAACATGGATGAAAACCGGTGTTTTTGACAGTTCAGTTCAGTTTCAGTTTACAAAAACAACAAAAACACATGCTCCATATTTTATTTATTTACAAACTCCACGAACACATTCCTCTCAACCAATTTCCTGTTCCCATTAACCCACAAACTCCCCCCCTTTTGCAGTAACGTGCACAAAAACAAAGGAATGTCTGTCATTTAATAAAAAAAAAGTTCCTTATTGTTTTAGTGATGATTGGCGAAAACTCCCGAAGCGGTGCTAGTTAGCCGCGAAACCATTTTCCCTAATGCAAAAGTTTACGACATTTCCTTTGGCGAACTTAGGGCGTTATCACGTTGACGATTCGCGAGCCTATTTTCATGCACGCGCTCGCTGCTTATTCGCTACGCGTTCGTCATTGTGTGTGTAACAATATCTTTCACGAGTTTTATATGTCGGATCCGGTCGTTTAAAATAAATCGGAAAACGCGCTAGTGGGCACTGGTGGCATGACGCGACCTACTTACCAGTCTACCCACACCACAGCGTGTTTCTACAGAGCCCTGATGTTCAGCTCGAGGCGAGGTCTAATTTTGCTGTAATACTATTTTTAGAAAATGTTCTCTGCCAAATTTTTAGACCTAAGTATCCTGCTGATGCGTATAAAGTTTCATTAATAAATCGGTTCCGTCATTTCGGAAAAAAAAGGACTTGAAAGTTTTGTATGAAATGCTGTAAGTCATAAAAGCTCTATAGGTTTTGACGTAAATTGCTTATGAAAACTGTATATATCTCGCTCAAACTTGCACAGACTTTAGGAGACAGAACAAGAAAGATATATTCTCACTGTCAAGTATTTTCAAATAAAAGACGGAAGCATCAGAGCCCGTAGAAAAATTGAGAAAAGATGATGGAGTGTGTTGCTAGTGTTGCTACACAATATTACTGCTAGCTTGCTGCAGGTACACGTAGAAACACGCTCACCAATCGCCAGTCTGATATAACTCTTAGAGCACTTAAACATACGAATTAGGAATAGGTTAATAAAACATGCAGTCAAATGTGTAATGGCTTTGACGTCACCCATAAAAGGCATGAGGGGAATGTTTCCTGTAATTTGTGTCAGATGGATGGAAGGGGTGGAGTTTAATTAAATTATCGACAGTGTATAATTTTCAAACAATTTAATTTTAACATACATACCATCACGCCTGTAATTCCCTAAAAGTTAGGCAGAGGTGTACCCATAGAATAAACTTTATTAAACACCAAAATTTAAACAGAACTGTTTTGCAATCTTGCTATTGGTATTCTTCGCTCTATAATAGCAATCTGGTTTGATTTCCGGGTCGGGCAAGGTTTATTGAGTTTTTCATCAGGAATTTCTTAAAGCAGCCACGGAGTCCGGCTTTGTGGCCGGTTGATGGCAATAGGCTCGACTCCTATTACATGGGACTTAAACATAACTGTCGAAATGTATGTGTACTATTAGGCACACCTCTGCCTAACCCTTCGGGGATTACAATGTTGCGTATGTTAAAATCAAATTGTTTGAAAAATATACACTGTCGATAATTTAATTAAAATCCTTGTCTACAGGCGTGATGTTATGTTATATTTAATATTATTGTCGTTTCTAAAACCGACGATCAACTTGCACCAGCAGCGCAGCAAAGAGCAAACGAATTTCTGAACTGTCCTGTGGATTGGGAATAAAAATATCAACGCTGTGTTTTAGTAAACGACACCCACGGGGACAAAGTACGGCCATGCATGTGCTGGGAAACAAACTACCAACTAACTTTACGTTTTCAACCAATATTTTACACCTAAATGTTAACTATATGTTTGAAAAATATTTTATATTCATTTTATTACTATTTTTCTTATCTTGTGCCGACACGAAACTTACCGATGAATAACTTAGGGCTAAATATATTACCGAACCGGCAGCAAGGTACCATGTAAAATACTGGTATTCAGCTGCATGCACTGAAAACCGATCCCAACATAGTTGGGAAAAGGCTAGGCAGATGATGATGATGTTGCATTAAACACAAGCAGAAGCACAAGCACTCAAGAATGTACCCAATGCTGGGACACAGCTCTCCTTTAGAGAGGGGGATAAAATTGGAAACATAACTCATTTAATTTAATTGATAGTCTAAAAATAAATCAGATACTTAACTATAACAACAATAAAATTCATAATCGTGACAAGAATTAATTTTTATTCTTTCAAAATACAAAAATAATAATTCCTCAGTGTGACCGCGCCCTAAGGACAGGGCCTAAAATAATTATGTAAATAATGTCCAAGGGCTTACAATCCGCAGATACCTGTAGGGGCCTGACTTCCGACCTTTCGCAAACGAAGGATCTCTCCAGGGTCGGATGAGAAGGTATTTACGATGATGTGAAACATGGAAATATTTCAACGTATTTTTATGTGATTTTTGTTTTTTATTGGAATATTTTTTATTTGGGGTATGTTTTTTGCGAGTTGTTATTTGTTTGTGTTAAAGGATTGTGTAAATACCGGGAAAAGGGATGTTTTGAAAGGAGGTGAAGGGTTTAGTTTTTGTGTGTTACAATAATGTCTATTTTAGGACACACACACACATATACTATTCTCTGTGTGAGCTTTAAGTCAACAGATTAATATAATGTCTGGACAGTGACATCTTATCAGAGCTGTACCTAAAAAAGTCCACATTTCACACCAAATTACCCATTCACCGAATTAGTGTAGTAGACTTTTAAATAAAAAGCGCTAGTACTAAAAGCATGAGTATTTTCACAAAAATTACACACAATAACGACTGTGAGCTCACAGTCATCAGAGTAAAATCATCACCTAAAAGAGGACTAGTTCCTCATTTTTGCTGCTGGTACATCGGGCACATGTCTCGTACAGTCCCCAGCACATCAAGTTACTATAAACTGTCAAATTTCTTCAAATGATTTTAAACCATAAAATGTTGATTGTTAAGTTCAAAATCGAATGAGAAAATTTGACAGTTTTTGGTAATAGATGCGCTGGCGAATGTACATTTATAAATTTTGTATCTATATCAATTACATAATCACATTCAAGTTCTCTTCAGTACAAACACCCTTTCTGGATAAACCAAGTCAATTTAGAGATGGAATCTACAATAGTCTACATAAATATGGGGTGCGTCCGTTTATCAGTTGTCTCGGATCAGATTGAGGAAAACGCATTAGGGATGTGTTTGTATGGTTGGTCTTAGTAAGGGATTCGTAAGGTACAAGTAGACCAGACATTGTATGCGCTTCGGTAATCTTCGTGTTCTGTGGTATGCCACAGAGTTTGTACGGCAAAAATCTTCCCGTTTATTTCAATTAGGCCGTCACGCTCGGCTGCTTGCAGCATATTGTGGACGAAATGCAAGGTTAAATTTAATACTGAGCGTTAAAAGTTATCGTGCGAAACAGGTTCTTTTATCATGCGTCTGTCCCATTTATCTATCTGTTTTCCTATATATTTTTGTTTTTGTTTTGCACTTTCGTTTAGGCACTCTAGTTTATTTTATTGTTTGTTTATTTTTTATTTTTTTGTATGCAGATCCATTTCTCATATTTAAGTACTTATTCGCCACCACCATTGACGCAAAATATAAAACTGCATCACCTCCGTAACCTAACTGGGCACACAGTGTCACACTATTTTATTTTTTTGTTTAGATCTAATATTTTTTTTTTGTTTTTATTTGTTATTTTTTTATACTGTGTGCACTTGTTGCATGTGCCAAATAAATGTATTTTCTTTATTTCTATTGGTACGTTTGGAATGCTTAGTAGACATTGCAAGTAATACACATACCATTGTACCTTTGTATGAAACTTTTTCTATGTTACGTCACACCTTTTTCTACAGTTAAGTTATCTACTCCTGTCATACTTCGTCATCCGTCACTTAAAAGTTTTTTACTTTAACTAGCTTAAGCTCGCGGGTTCACCCGCTTGAAGTTCGGTAACTGTCTCACGGGTTAATACTACCGGGATAAAAAGTATCCTATGTGTTAATCCAGGTTATAAACGAACCTCCATACATCCTCACAAACTTTCGCATTTATAATAGTAGTAAAATTTTCTAACCATGGTGAGCGGTAATGGTAACATAAAATAGTAAGTAGATCCAAGTTGGTTTATAATAGATTTCCTTAGATGGTCGACGGTTGTCGAAGCGCATACTTTTTCTGGGAAATCTGTACATATGTGTGTGAGGTTAGTGTATTATTGTGTTTGGTAAGCTACTCACGTTTTCAAGTTTTGCTGTATCAAGTAGTGTATTAACCCCGTTCCAGGGCGGAAACTTTTTTATCAGATGTAAGAAAGATGTGGTGGGGAGGGAAATCTTGACTGTTTGATCAGTGGATTTTATTTATGTTTTTACCTGCATTTGCAAACAATCAATATATGTCAGTCCTGATTTTAGTAAAAGAGGAGACACCAATTACTGACGATTTCAGTTGATTAAACAACGATTTCACAACCAATACCATCAAATTGGAAGACCAGCGTCAGACAGCATCACCTGTCTGGCATGAATGCTGAAATGGACCTTTTTGGCGCAGCCGTGAGGCACACAGCACATACTATGTATTTTCTCTTTTTTTTTTTAATTCGTCTTTTATTTTTTATTTTGTATATTTTTTATTCTGTGTGCTTGATAAACTGACGTCAAATAAACTTAATTCTTTCTTTCTTTCAAATAATAATATCAAAATAACTTTCGTCTGAAGAATAATTAGTCCCCTATAAATTGAGATCGTCACTCAAGACTCAAGCATTACTTAAAACTATTTTCAACCAATCAGATGGCTTGAATCTATTTTTAAGTACAGCTTAAGAATTGAATGACGTTCTGTGATGTGGCATTTTGACTTCAGATTTATGCCTATGGCGGTTTGTCATTATTTTCTGTAAAAGAGCAGTGAAACCGCCATATTTATTTCTGATCATATCGGTAAATGAGTGCTAAGTGAACACGCAATTTCAGCAATACTCAATTTTGTTTCCTCATAAAACTGTACAACAATATCCGAATACAACATTAAAAACAAAAAATACAGCTGCAAAATATTTTCCAGCCAGCTCATAATTCACCAAAAAATGAACAAGTTGAAACCAGTTAATAGCATAATAAACTCCTTTGTCGCATTTTCAGTGCAGTGTCATAATGTTCCAGTATTTTAACTGAACAACCCTCCAGAGGGTGCCCGGGGGTAGTGCGGACGTGTAGTTGGTGGAGGGTTAAATAATAAAAGAGTGTTTTGGTCGACGAGGCTATGAATAAAGTTTTATGCAGTTTAGTAGTAACTAGGTGGGCAACTACAGTTATTATGCCTTGTGACTGGGACTGTAACTATATTTAATTGTTATTTCCTTTATTTATTTTTTTACAAATTATTTTATGTTTTTAAATATTCCTAAAAAAAATATATAAAAAAAACATTTAAAAATGTAAAAAATTGTAGCCCACCGGTATCGGGAACAGGGTCCAAGCTACCGGCAGTCAGGGCTCCAGAGAGAGGAACCTCCTAACAATACGAGCCGTGTCCAAAAGTACCGCTTTCTTAATCAAGCCCTTGATCCAGCTGCCTAACGAGAGCCTCCTCAGGTATTGGTCGAGGCTCTTGGCAATTAAGCCATGGGCTGATACGACTATCGGCACAATGATCGCTGAGTCCACATCCTACATGTCGACAACCTCGCGAGCCAAGTCTAATTGTTATCTTTGTTTCGACAATTCAAAAGTGCGTGTAACTGGCCTACTTCAAATAAATGCTTTCATTTTGTTTTTGAGGTAAACAGAATAGTAACGAGCATATTGCATTATCATACTGTTCCTACTGCTGGAACTGGACTGTAATCAACCACAATTTATCCCTGTGCAGGTTGGTGGAAGTCAAGCGGCTTTGAATTTTAGATTTCCACGGTTTTACAGTAAAGGGAAATTGTGAAAATTAATTTTCCAAGCAATGCAGCATAATAATGCAGCGTGTTAAGCGGACAGATCGCGTAAGAAACACTACCCTGCGCTCCATTACTCAAGTAGCAGATGTTTTAGAAAAAACAGCCAAGCTGAAGTGGGAGTGGGCTGGGCACGTAGCACGAATGCGCCCGGAGAGGTGGGCAACGTTCATCACCTACTGGACGCCTGTCGATGGAAATCGGCTTCGAGTTTCACCGAAAAGCAAGTAAACATCTATATTTAAATAGTTTCTTCGACTACACACACACGACTACGTTTGACAACGTAGGTACTGCTGAATTCGCTGACGGTTGACCACTTTTCGACCTTAATACTTAGAGCATAAGAGAGAAAAGTGGCAGACCCTCAGTGAACTCGGGAGTACGCATGACGACCAATCAAGCTATACAAAACCGGTTTATGCGCATCTTTCATTGTTCGAGAAATCCATACAAAGCGAGGCCATTTTATACTGGAAATGTATGCATACTTTGATGTGTTGCCGTGTGTACATGAAGAAACTTTGAAAGTATTAAAGAAGCGTCACGGTAAACAACCACATCAACATCATTTCAGCCGAAAGACGTCCACTGCTGGACATAGGCCTCCCCCAAGAGTCGCCACATTGACCGGTCCCGTGCGACTCGCATCCAGCGGATCCCTGCAACCTTCACCAGGTCATCGGTCCACCTAGCGGGAGGCCTTCCAACGCAACGTCTTCCGGTTCGCGGTCGCCACTCCAGAACTTTTCGGCCCCATCGGCCATCCATTCTGCGAGCAATGTGCTCTGCCATTGCTACAACAACCACATATTACGTAAAAAATAATCGAATCTTGTGAAAGTAATGGTTAGAAGACAATTTTTTCGAAAAAAATAAGGTATTTTCATATAAATCATAATATTTACAATTCTCAGTATAGCGACAGTATGTAGGTACTTGTCACAGAGTGTGGTAATAATATTTTACTTTTATTACACCTTTTATGGCTGAAATAACAAATAAGGTCTCTTTCTAACTCGTGTAATAATTTATATTGCTATCTCGCTTGTTAGGAGTAAAGGTAATTTCTGGGAATAGTGTCGCCATATATTTTTTGTGAAATTGTGAGACAATTTCGGGAGTTATTTTGTTTATTTTATTTTGGTCTGCTTTCATTGTTTTTAGTAATAAACGGCGTTAACTAAGAGCAGACCTAAAGCTGTTTGCTTTATAATATTAACATAACATAAAATCACGGTTGTAATCCCCAAAGGGTTAGGCAGAGCTGTACCCATTAGTACACCCACATTTCGCCAGTTATGTTTATAGAGTAAGATCCCAGAGCAATCAGACATAACTTATTTTCACACGGATGAAACCTGAAGTTTTCAGTAGCGTCTCGTGTGCCTTGAATACCTACGCGCTTTGTGGAACTTGCCGAGTGACACCTGGGCAGGTACCAGGTGAGAAAGGTAACTAAAAATAAGAATTATTTAACTTAAATTCACATGGCTGATTTTTATATATGTCATGTAGAATATTGTTTTAAAGTAATATCATAAGTGTCAGACACTTTTGATGGACCAGAGCTTTTGTCAGACGCTTTTAAGCTACCCAAAAAATAAATAAACTTTACTTATTTTTACATGTCTGATTTTTTAATATGTTATTGAAGTATTTATTTTAAAGTTATATTCAATCAGTCAGACAAATTAGAGTGACCAAACATCCCCTAAGACAAAAATTATTCAGCCAGAAGTATGAGGGCGAGAGCACTATGCATGCGCTTCAGAGTGAGTGAGACGTCCATAATAACTCGGTTCCCCTTCTTAAACTCACCATCTGTTTCAATCTACTGTGTATGTGCTGTTTGCGTGTAATATAACTTATAGTATACAGTATAGTTCGAGCCTGCGAGAGCAGATTATTATAGAGCATTATTTTTAGAGCATTTATTATAGAGTTCTTTAGCAGCAATAGATCCGAATTCACTCATTTTAATGGAGTTCAGGAGATCAGAACCACTTAGGTTACGCGAAGCAGTCTCTCTTCAACGGAGCGTATTTTAGTAACATTTCGATTACATAAAATCGCACTTTTCTCTAATCGAGTATCGTCATTCATACTTTTAAACATTGCGAACTTTGACTTAAGACCATCTAAACAGCTTGTGTCAATTTCTTCGTTGATTTTTTTTTGTCTCTTATGACTTTTGGGTCTTTCACAACAATCTCTGTAAAAGATATATTAGTGGGAAATATTCGGCCGGCAACAATGTTTTTAAAGGGAATATTTTCGCCTATCAAATTGGTTGGATCATTGGAGGTAGTCCCTTCGCCTAAAGTACTTCCGGATCCTTTTCTGGATCCTCTTTCCTCAGTGGCTAAAATATCAGTGGCTAATATATCAGTTTTTTTTTTTGGAAATTAATTTGCTAGTATAAAGATCTTTTCCGGTGAAGGACAAAATTCCAGGGTTTTGTTCGATCGATCTATGGTTTTTAACAGTAACTAGATCAGATAAGTCGGAACTATCCATTGTGTCAAGAACGGGTCCGCATTCAGTATTATTAAAGGGAACAGATTCAGCAACATTATAGCAAGAACTCCATTCAAATGACCTAAACCTAACCTACCCCCCACCTACATATAACCTGATGTAAACAACAAAAACATGTGCTCTCGCAGGCTCGAACTATACTGTATACTATAAGTTATATTACACGCAAACAGCACATACACAGTAGATTGAAACAGATGGTGAGTTTAAGAAGGGGAACCGAGTTATTATGGGCGTCTCACTCACTCTGAAGCGCATGCATAGTGCTCTCGCCCTCATACTTCTGGATGAATAATTTTTGTCTTAGGGGATGTTTGGTCACTCTAATTTGTATGACTGATTGAATATAACTTTTAAATAAATACTTCAATAACATTTAAAAAAATCAGACATGTAAAAATAAGTAAAGTTCATTTATTTTTTGGGTAGCTTAAAAGCGTCTGACAAAAGCTTTGGTCCATCAAAAGTCTCTGACACTTATGATATTACTTTAAAATAATATTCTACATGACATATATAAAAATCAGCCATGTGAATTTAAGTTAAATAATTCTTATTTTTAGTTACCTTTCTCACCTGGTACCTGCCCAGGTGTCACTCGGCAAGTTCCACAAAGCGCGTAGGTATTCAAGGCACACGAGACGCTACTGAAAACTTCAGGTTTTATCCGTGTGAAAATAAGTTATGTCTGATTGCTCTGGGATCTTGGACTATTAAATAGGGGGCGAGCTTATTGCTATCAATCGGGCACAAATCCAGACTCCGTGTCTGCTACTGGGAAATTTCTGATGGAAGTAACCAATAACATTTTACCCAACCTGGGAATCGTACCCAGGACCTCATGCTCAGTAGTCGCTCTTGCGACCTCTTGACTCTCAAACCAACGATAATGTGAGTGTAAAAGATATTTAGCTAGCTAGATCTCTAGCTCGCCGTCCGGCCGTCTTATGACGACAGGCCGTGTCGACGGCGCGTTCGTGTTCCACGCGCGCCTCAAAGAGATGTCAGCAACCATGTAGAGTTCCGCAAGGGCCGATGCCTGCCAGGGCTGCGGGACTGTTCGAAAGAGATACCGCGGCCCTGTAACACAAAGGACAAAGAAGGAACATGGATGGGTGTTAGTCAGTAGACGGCATTTAATGATTTCACATTCGAAAAAAAAACCTTCATGTGCACAGGTACCTTCATGTGAGACAGTATTGTTACAGTTCAGTATCTACACAATTATGTTTCTAGATATTATATTACCTAGGTCATAAGTAAAACAGTGAAGCTTCATATCTTCTTAAACTAAGGGTCTTTGCACACCACGTTTTTTTTATGCGCTGACGACGCGCGTTTTTGATTAGGGCGTCCTCTGCGCGTTATCAACTCTTTTTAGCAGATTTTACACGTTCCAAACTCAAATGCAACGCGCGTTTGTATCTATTCAAATGCGCACTTATAGCGCGTTTGTGCTATTGGTGGTGCGGGGAAGGAGGTGAACGAATAGCATCACACTGTAAACGCGCGTTTACAGCGCGTTCGTAGCGATGTATCATGCGTTTAAAGCAATACAAACGCAAGGATCGTGTTAATCCAAAGGTTGACTGGTAGAGCATGCCTTGTGGCATTAAATCCGCCTATGTACCACTATTGTACATGAAGTTTAAATAAATAAAGGTAACAACGTGACTTCAGTCTTGCGTTTGCTGAGTGTTCTGATTGCGTTCTACGCACATCGTCAGCACATAAAAAAACGTGGTGTACAAAGGCTCTTAGATACACAATCAAAACTTATATACCTCCTACATTCCGAGATATTTTCTCCTCTCTAAGGCAACAAGCTGTCAACTTCATTTTATCTTATTATGAAACAATTTGTAAGTTAATTCTCATTTAGTCGGGCAGCGCTTAGTATTACAAATGTTATTAAGTGGAACAATTTCAGGTTTAATGTTAAGATAAATAAAAATGAAATCGTCTTTGCTTTGAAGTTTAAGATTATAATATTCACTTTGAATGTTTATTCTGTGAGTGTATTTTCAACATGGCATAATGGCCCAGTCGTTAAGGCCTCGCCTCTCATGAACGAGGTTGGGGCAAACAACAGTCATAGGGTACATGTCAATATGCTTAAAGGCCTACTGTCTTTCTCAATTGAATAATAAACGATGAGATTGAAGGCTAAGGCACGGGGTGACGGGGTGAGAGGGTAGTGCAGTGACAGATGACGCTGCGATCTCAGCTGCGTCAGGTCATGGAAGAGGAATTAGGGAGGTTTGAACGCCCTACCAACATAGCGGCGATCCAGCCAGTACTCGACGACTGGCTTCCTGATATGTCTCCCTCCCCAGGGCGTAGGACATCCTTTAGATTTATAACTCTAGAAAAAAAAAACAAAAGAATAGTAGTTTAGGTTTAGTTAGTAAGTTAGGTTAGGTTGGGAATATTCCAGGTATATGCCACAAATTATATTGATGATAGCTGTAAAACTAAAAAAAATCTTATCTACCAAATGCTTCGAATGACGCTTCTTTCAAGCTTGTTGGAGGGTGGGTTGATTCTTCCCAATGTCCTATCTACCCACTTTAATTACACAGCTTCTTAATGCCGATGTAATCTCTTATCAATATTGTGATCAATTTCTAATAATGATTGATTGTTGTTATTTTAGTTAAGCAATCAATATTTGAACAAATCGACGGATGACATGAAGTTTGATAGCAAATTTACTGATTAGATCCTTGATAAAGGGCTCATCTTTTCCAATACGCATCTGTGTTTGGATTAATAATAATTATGGAAATTCACAGTACCAACCCGTGTTAGTAGTCCGGAGCTCGTGGCTGAATAATAACAGTCGATCGGGTCGATCTTTAAGTTAAACCGCGCTTGCCTAGGTTGGTCTGTTGATGGGTGACCACCCGTTAAATACCAAGTATCCTCCGTGCCTTGAAAAGCACGTTAAGCCCTTGGTCCCGGCTGTCATGGGGGGGTCAGATAGGCAATCGCTCCATGTAAAATACGGCAACATAGTTGAAAAAAGCCTCGGCAAATGATGAGGGTGGCCCGTAAATGTAAAAAAAACATTCAGCTACATTGAGTTTTACCGGGACCGGTCAATGTAGCGACATTAGGGGGAGGGGGGGGGCTATGTCCAGCAGTGGACGTCTTTCGGCTGAAATGATGGTGATGATGATGATGAGTATTACCGTAAAACGTGATTTTTCACCCCAAAAAAAAGTCGTTTCCCAGCAATAATTTTTGCGTAGGGTTACTTAGTTTGATGTGCATAATGCTTGGATGACGGCTTCGAGAAGGGTGCGTTTACACCCTGTATTTTATGTTTACAAAAACCCGACAAGACAACACAACGTGCTGTTCCTACCTAGCTTCCTAGACAATTTACGATGGTTCAATGAACGGATTAACCTGCAAATAAACCGTAAGTTACGACATCCCACCTGTTACTTTATGTTACTGCAAAAAATAATAACTTTCACCCGCCGATGTACTTATGGGGGCTATAAAGCTTGGTGAATAAAGACTTTCGGGATTTTGTGGTCGTAAATCCGGAAATGTAGGGTAGTGGATTGGACGGAAATTCGATACAGTGATCATGATTTTGGTTAGATTTAATGTTAAAAAAACATCTATACATATTTTATTGTTATCATTTAATATTTATTTCAAACAAGTGTCCATATATGGCTTAGTAGTGTTACAGTCACTATTAAAATCAAATCAAAACAAAACTAAGTGAACAATCCAAATTAATTAAATTCAATATAATGACAAAAATGACGACGAGAATGACGATTGTTCAGAAAATGTCTACTTAGCAATTTGTTCGTTTTGAATGAGTAAATTCCGTTTTTTTGTCAAATACGTTGAATTGAAGTATCGGTATAGTTCAATCAACAGACTTTCCAAGTGTGTTAATAAAACTACAACTCCTGTTGTAATTATCATACACAGATAATTATATAATCGAGAATCCTACAAAAATCGGATTATTATTAAAATTATTATATAATGTTCTGTTTATTCATCTTTATACACATTTTGTATATTTTCACATATTATAGAAACACTTAAATACATTTAAAGTAGGTTTAGGCTGTTGTCGGGAGCAGGGTCCAAGCTATGCGAGGAGTACTGCCTTCTGAATTAGGCCCTTAATCCAACCGCCTAAGGAGAGCCTCGAAAGATGTTCTTAAAATAATTATTGGCATACTCTTGATATTTTTAAAACCTTACCAATATACCTACTTCTCATTTCAAATAACATTTCTTATGAGAGGAGGAAGTCGCCGTCGAGGTAGACCGCGGCGAAGGTAGTGTGACGATCTGATCTCGTTTGGGGGGCGAACATGGCCAGGTATCGCACAGGATAGAGAGGTTTGGAAGGAAAAAGGGCAAGCCTTTGCCCAGCAGTGGGACACCCAAAGAGGCTAAAAAAACAATTTGTTTTTTAGCCTCTTTGAGTGTGTCCAATGTCACAAAGTTACATCCAAAAAGCTTAACTATTATTATAACGGAACCGAATCAAAATTACGTTTTCTTAATAATCAGCTCCTTTTTTGTGATGAATTGATTTAATTAAGTACCTACTCAGGGGCTTTATTAAGGCTTTTATTAAAATAAAGTTATATTTTTAAGCTAGTTTTTGAAAGGCTGCTTGCTCTCTTTGTCTAATTTATTTCTGAGGAAAATATAAAATTATGCTTTTGGAATTAATTTTTGGTAGTACCGTTCCTTTGAGAAAGCCCGTTAATGGGGTCCTAAATGTTTGCAAGTTGGAAATGATAGCATGATTTTGTATAATTATAATTTTATGTCTTAATCCTAAATTTAAATTTTAGTTGTCAGTTAACAATGATCGAAGTAGCGAACTCGAAAAAAAGAAGCCAATTTTTTTTTTTTTAACTTAATATGTATGAGTGCTGAAAACTTCAAACGGCGCAAATACAATAACTTAATTGGTAGTTATGTGTTTAAGCCGTTTGGGGTTGAAACAATAGGGCCATGGGTTCCGCGTGCCCACTTAGTATTTCGGGATATTGCCAAGCGGTTGGTCAACTCTTCAGATGACCAGAGGGCTGGCCTTTTTTTGGAAGTTTGTTAAATAGTCATGCAGTTGATACTTACTATAAAACCCCTTACATACAAAAAAATAGAAACTGCATAGCGCTATCTACTGAAGGTTTCGATCCGTATTTTCTGCTTACCCTCACATGTAACATACTCATTTTACTTAGTTCACGTCCATAGATCTGGTAATACACGCACGCATTTTTAAAAACCACACAATATTTTCGGCCTAGCACATGAATTCACACGACCACCAACCACAGAATTTCTCCCGCATTTTTTGGTAAATCCTTGTTAAAATCCGCTGTTACGGAACGTGTGTGAATATTACTCTAGGCTATGTATTACATACGTGTTGGTTTGCTTATATACTGTGTATTCATAGTGTGGAATTTATGGACGTGAAGAAAGAAGGGGAACGCCGATGCCCTGCAGAGAGCATTATACATGAATTGAGCTAGTAAAAAGTTGTGTGGACATCATAGCTGGAGTCTGGAATGAAAATAGAAAAAGCATTTACATTTTGGTTTTTTTTTCTTTTATTTCAAGTCGAAGATAATTTTTAGATTCTTTCTTCATTACTTTTTTTTAACAACCTTCCCCCACCCCCCCGACTCTTGGGATTTCACCCGTATCGCGGTTGCGTTGACAAACATACACAAACAGCCAGACCCGGAACAACTACCTGTAGGTCATACAAATATTTGTCCCGTGCGGGGATCGAGCCCACGACACGCAGCGCAGCAGCCGATCGCTCAGCTACTGAGCCAACCGTGCGACTGGGTAACATTACACATCCTGGTAAAACTGGTTGTCCGCCTTTCGGGATTCAGACTACCAGTAAAGAATGTCAAAGGTTAATAAATTACAGTTGGATGACGACCTGCCGTCTTTTCTGAGGCATGGTAAGGTATCGGTATGTATTAGGCGGTTATCTTTCTACCCATCCACAAACCGACCTCGGCAAGTTTTACTTAGCTCCTACATTACAAAGCCACGAGTCCCACAGCTTCCATGTCATCTAATGGGTGTAAAAAGACCCTTAACGAAGCCGATAGACACGTGTCCATAATTGTGATCAGTTTTTTTTTTATTGGACCATATCTGGGAACATTCTAATTACGGACATATTGGAGGTCCAAAACAAAAATATTGGAGGTTTTAAAAAATGTTACGTACACATAAACTTTATTTTAAATACAAGTTTTTATTGTTATAACAATACAGACAACAACATTCAGTACTATTCAATGCATCCATCAGCACAATGTTATAACTGCGTTACATTGAGTCCTACCCTAAACCGCGATTACCCCAAAAAAAAAGTCGTTTCCCAGCAATAATTTTTGCGTAGAGTTACTGAGTATGATGTACAGAATGCTTGGTTAAAGGCTTCGTGAAGGGTCCGTTTACACCTTGTATTACTATAAAATCAAAGCTGAAATCCGAGTAAAATATCGTCTTAACATACAATCGAATGGCACAGTCTAAGTTTGAACGTAGCCATGCAAAACACCCGTGAAGGGACTTTCGCGAAGATTACCATAGAACGTGCTTTGACTCGAGATTAGGGCTGACCGGAACGTCTAGAATTATTTCTGAAAAACTTTTTGTTTGATAGAGTGGAGAAAAATGGTGTTAGATTGACTGAGGGGTAGAATACTAAGGAAACTTTGAGATTAACGTTTTCACCGTTAAAATCTAGATCTTTTCAAAGTCGATTGAATGGTTTCTTCTAGGCAAGCGTGCTCCACCCTCGGTCGCGTCATCGCTTTACACCAGGCGAGTTGTGGCCAAACGCAAGACTATTTAGTATATTAAAAATATATTTGTGGCGAGGTGTGTGTGAAACTAAGCAAAAATATCTTTGTATAAGCCAATTCAGAGGCCCATGGGCGGCATAAAAACTCTGACACCAGCTTAGGCACTAACCGACATAACCGGTTAGGTTACTATTCTAAAAAGAAGAAAGACCAAAAATATCGCTCCTTTTTTCTAGCTTTTTGAAGCTAGTGACCTATATGATTGGTTAGTTTTACACACATCCCTCGCTGTACATCAAATGCAAATCTGTGTTGGAAAAGTATCCTAAGGAAGGAAGTAATTGGCTAGCTCACTGTCCGTCCGTCTTATGACGACAGGCCGTGTCGACGGCGCGTTCGTGTTCCACGCGCGCCTCAAAGAGATGTCAGCAACAAGGAAGGGGTCCGCAAGGCCCGATGCCTGCTGGGGCTGCGGGAGTGTTCGAAAGAGATACCGCGGTCCTGCAACACAAAGGGCAAAGAAGGAACATGGATGGATTTTAGTCAGTAAAATTCTGACACTCTCTTCCACTCCGCCTAAAGTGGAAGGAGTCATTTGATGATTTCCGACCCGACAAAAAAAAAGGAAGTATTTCCATTGGTCCCAAAAACTGGATGGAAAACATCGTCTGGTAACCTAAAACCAAAAACTCGAAGACAATTAATTTGTGATATCTGCCAACTCATGTGGTGCACTATGGTAATTTTTAATTATCTAAGGCGTTGCAATTTAAAGCAGATTAATAAATAATCTTGCTATTCAGATTTTGTTGTATATAGAATTGCTATTTGAGTATTATAAATACAGTTTTAAATGCTAATAATCAAGTGCTAAAATATACATTCAGCGATTAAATACTGCATAAAATACTCAATGTTAAAAAAATAATACGACCATAACCACCAAAAATTTTTCCAGCCCGTTATTCAATACAATACAACGCACGCAAAATACACGCTTTGACGTGGAGTTGCGGACACCAGCCCGTTATACAATACGACCACCAAAATTACTAAAAATATTTTCAACCAATTTTTTTTAATGAAAACTGGCAAAATACCAACCCTACCGACTGGACGAGCTTTACCGGCCCAAAATCCGTTTACGCTGTATGGCGTTGAAATGAACGATAGTCGCGATTTTTATGTATTTTTTGTTACTTCGTCTGAAGAATAATATATATGAGAGCTTTTATGAAGAGCTAGATTTTTAGTGCTTTGTGTGTGACCTGCTTTTAAAATACTTTCACGGCTGGAATGGATGGATGGTGCGCCATAAATGCCAAGACAGGCCCTTTCTGCCGATGAAAAATAGAGATTTTTAAACAACGCATAAATAAAATAGAAGACAGACAAACGTACATATTTATGCTAAGTCAAGACATGCTTCTTAAAATGTTCCCAAATCTTAAGGCTATGTCGTAGCGCTACGCCGTAGCACAATGCTTGCTACGCCGTAGCACGACACGTAGCCTCGCGTGAGCTTCTACGCATGTAGAGTTAGAAATAATATTATTACAAACATTAAACATTTTTGGTATATTTTTTACTACACAGGGTGTAAGGGACAGCCCTCCGCAGACTGATGGGGTGAATTCAGTTTATCATACTAAGATGACCGGTACAAGAAATTATTTCAGGAACGTTATGGGAATCCAATAAATGTGATCTGTTTTTTTCCTCATATGCAATGTATCGTTACCGTGGCAAAACGCACGTAGCGAATGGCAAGCGTGACGACGAGTTCGATGAACTCTGTAGCTAGACAGGAAGTGAACGGCTGATTTCACCTGTCGCGTCGTTCGTTAGAGTATTTTAATCATACAATTGACATAAATGGAATGCTGCGTACAGAGAATGTTATTTGAAAAAGAAAAATGAACATTTTCCTAAGAAAAATTCCGATGGGACATGATTCAAAATAAGGAGCTGAATAAGGGCTGTCCCTTGCACCCTTTTTTTTTTTTTTTTGGGTGGGAAATCGTCAAATGACCCCCCCCACTCTGGGCGGAGCGGAAGGGAGTGTCAGACTTGTACTAACTAAAACCCATCCATGTTCCTTCTTTGCCCTTTGTGTTCCAGGGCCGCGGTATCTCTTGCACCCTGTATTGTGTAGAAACATCACTTTCTATTATATTGTTTAAAAGTTCAAGATAAATATTTGTCGGATATGTCAGAATTTATTCCGTTAGGCTAGTACATCGGGTACAGTTCCAAGACGTCTCAACTACGCCGCGATCAGACACTGACTGTCCTCCTCGCCTCGAGCTGTAAACATCAGGGCTCTGTAGAAGCCACGCTGTGGTGTGGGTAGACTTGTAAGTAGGTCGCGTGACGTCACCACCAGCGCACTTGCGATTCATTTTATGTCCGTACTAATGACCGGATCCGACATATTCTTATGTTAAAGGGGACGATTCTCAGCAAAAGGTACGAAGCTGCGGCGCTAATTATTTGTATCTAAGACTATTTCAGAACATTAGAATTACTATCATCGTCGCTCTTTTCTATGGAATCTGAAATCATCTTTTTTGATTTTAATTTTCTTCGAAGAACATGACGTTTTTGCTCCATCACCTCACTTCTGAACCTTCATCAATTTTTACCTCTTCCGTAGGGTTATAAGCGGCTTATATGATTATGTTTTCTTTTTTACTCACGAAAAAATGGTATGTCATAAAAATATAGGATCCATCGACTCTCGATTCGGTTTTTACTTGAAACGTAAGTAGGAACACTTTATGCTACCTGATCTTCTATTCCTCGTGGATTACATTAAGCTGTAGATGTCTGATCTGATATTTTAAGTGCTTTACATCAGGGTTTTATATCTGAGACCCTAAGTCTTTATATCCATCAGAAAATTTAGAGCGGGTGTTTTTATTTTTACTGACCTATGAACTTTAAAAAAGAACTTTAACTCTTCAGAATTACGTCCATTTCTGGGTACAGGTATAGGATACAACTACCGTTTCTTATCTTCCCGTATCCAACACATTCCGGCAACCTTCACGAGATGTCCTGGATCAAGAAGCAGTTATCATTTTAAAAACATTTCGTATTTATACAATATTCAATAAGGTTGACATAATTAAGATAAGATAAGATAAGATAAAGATTTATTTCTCACCACAATACATAGGTACATCATTAGGTTTCGTGAACAATACATACGTTTTTTATACTGTGGGAGACTGGTGCCTAAGCTAGACAAAAAGCCTGTATTTCAGGACACCAGGTCTCCACCCCAACGGAAGCACTTTTAAACAGAATTATGCACTCGTACACAAATTAATGTAGTATGTAATATTGAGCAAGAAAAAAAAAAATAAAGGATAAAAATATAAATTAAATTACAACAATGGCGACAACTAATTATTCAATCAGGGGTTAGTACGTGGGTGTATGTGTATGTGAGTGTGTGTGTAAATGAAGGGTGTGTGTTTGTGGTGGGTGTATGTATGTGGTGGGTGTGTGTGCGTGTGAATAAGGAAAGGGGAAAATTGTTTAAATATGGATGCACAGAATTGTGAATATATTGAATTCTTCGACAAGCAAGTTATTTCGGGGCAGCTAAAAGTTTTTCCGTAGCGTCATAACTTAACTCCAGAAGCCAGCTCGTAATTTTCGATTTACACTTAGTTTTGGCAAGATCATAGATCGGGAGCGTTCTATTTATTTTATTATAGAGAAAGCGACCCAGATAACAGAAGAAACGTTTCGAGAACATGGTAGTTAGTCGTTTACCATGGCGATCTACTGGGTCAAAACGTCTTTTACTTAAAAGTGAGGAGTTGAAGACAAGGAGTCCATGTTGTTTCAGGGCTGTTTGTAAAACAAAGAGTTGACGCACAGTTAGGACATTAGCCTCTTTGTATAAGACTGCTGTGGGATATCTAAATGGTAGAAAGGAAGATACCTTCAAAATAGCTCTCTGCGCTCTTTCCAGTTGCAAGATTGTGTATTTAGGTGCACCACCCCAGGACGTTATACAGTAAGTTATTAGAGACTGGGCGAGGGCAAAGTAGATCGATTTCATCAGCTTGAGGTCGGCTACATGTCTTAGGGTCTTAAAAACAAATATTAATTTACGTAGTCTATTGCTGAGGGTGTTGATTTGTTCATTAAATCTCAAGTTGCAATCTATTATAATTCCTAGGTATTTTATACTAGTTTCTATTTGTAGGCGGGTGCAGTCACAAGTGTTTGCGTGTTGATTCGAGCAGGAATGGGCTGTTATTGAATATAATGGTGTCGTTTGCGATACGTGTGTATTGGACTTTAGGGAAAAGGCAATATATTTTGTTTTATCTGTGTTTAGTGTAAGTACATTGTTATGAAGCCACCTCATCACATAATCAAAACCTGTCTGAGCATGCATATAAACTTCATGCCATGAATTTGCGCTAAAGAGAAGAGCAGTGTCATCTGCAAAAGTGATAATTTTGCCATTGGGGACAGTGAGCATACCCAGCTCGTTAATGTATATGAGAAAGAGAGTCGGACCGAGTACACTACCTTGTGGCACACCATAGGTGACGGTGCGCTCTTCACTGATGATGTCATCTATCTTAACGAACTGTGCACGCTCACTCAGGTAGTCCTCAAAAAGTTTGAGTTGAACCCCCCTTATGCCTATTCTTTCCATTTTGTGAATGAGCATGGGTACAGAAACAGTGTCAAACGCTTTGGCAAGGTCTAGAAAGATACCCAGGACCTTCTGCCCCCCATCCATGTTTGTGACAACAAAGTTAGTCAGGTCATGAACCGCATCAGACGTTGATCTACCAGCCCGAAAGCCATATTGTGAGTGTGACAGTATGTTAAACTTTTCTAAGTAGTCAATGAGCCTTCTGTTCATGATCTTCTCTAGAATTTTGGATAAGGCAGGGAGTACAGCAATAGGTCTGTAGTTGTTGACACTGTTTCTGTCCCCACCCTTAAAAATTGGATGAATAATGGATTTTTTGAATGGTTTGGGAAATTGTCCTAGTTTGAGAGCGAGGTTGCAAATATATGTAAGTGGTGGTACAATTGTAGCCATGTGCGTTTTTATTAGGCCATTAGAGATTCTGTCCCATCCCACAGAACAGTCGTTACGTAGGGACAGAATAAGATTAACAACTTCATTTTCGTCCGTAGGTAAAAGTGACATAGAATGTGACAAGCTGCTGTTGATTACCTGCGGTGCTTCAGGAGTTGGTCTAGAGACTATTTGTTCGGCTAGATTTTTACCAATTTCTGCAAAGAATTTGTTAGCCAGGTTAACAGATTGCAGTGGTGTAGCTGACATATTTAATAATTGTGACGGGCTGTCTTTCTTATTAGTACGATTGGATATTGTGTTGATGGCTGCCCAGATTTTTTTAGTATTACTGCCTGCGTTTTTAATTTCTTTTTTCTCAAATTCTAGTTTAGTCTTTTTTAGTGTCTTGTTGCAGAAGTTTCTATATCTAGTAAAAGTTATTTTTAAAATTTCGTTGGTAGGTGACTTTTTAGTTTTTTTGTGTAGGTTGTCTCTGTGCCTAATACATCGGAGGAGACCCGGTGTTAACCAAGGTTTTAAGATCTTTTTCCGATTTGATATTTTAACAATTTTTGAGTTAGAATCAATCACCTGTGTTATAAGGCTGATCATCAGTTCTGCAGCTATGTGGGGGTTTTCAGTTCGATAAACTGTTTCAAAGTCAATTTGCTTAATTGCAGCGTCTAGTAGGTCGTAATTGGTTCGGACAGATGTTTTATTTACAGTTATTTTAGGCATTTTTTTGACTAGGAACAGTAAGGTGGTATCATGATCAGTCAATGCAGAGTGGGCAACATAAGTAGACGCCGGTAGGCTAGTTTTTAAAATAAAGTGGTCAAGGCAAGCTTGAAGTCGCGTGGGCAATGTGTGTGCTGGTAATAGGCCATGTGAAGCAAGTAGATTTAGGTAGCTATGTTTGGTTGGGTCAGGACACTGATCACTGATGTTTATGTTTAGATCGCCGGTGATGATTATGTTTTTATAGTTCGCGATACTCAACAGGATCAGATCAAGTGAATTAAGAAAGCTTGTAATGTCTTTGTTGGCCGGCCGTCGGTAAATAGCCAATAGGATAGTGCTTACGTCAATTTTTATCAGTAGGCAATTAGCGTCCTCAATCGATGGTTCTTCCACGGACACGTTCAGATTTTTATTGACATAAACAACTACCCCCTCATTTTGTGTCAAATTGTTATCAGTTTTGAAGTAGTTATACCCTTGGAGGTCTGGAATGTAGTTAGTATTAAGAAGCCAGCATTCCGTTAACGTTATTACGTCCCATTCAACCTTTGTTCTAGCGAGAATAGTGTGTAGTCCTGCCATATTTTTTGTGATACTTCTAATATTTTGGTTAAGTATTTTGAGCGAATGATTTTGATTGATGTTGGGTGGGACACAGTTATCTAAATCACAGGTAGATGAGTCAGACACAGAGACAGAATCTATGTTGTATATGTTATTTTGTGTATTATCGAATTTTAGTTAATTTTATCAACATTTGCATTTTTTGTGTATTACTGTATATTAGGCAAGTCATTCTAGTAGTACTGCTAAGGCATGTTGGGACATGGACACATTGTGATACTAGATCAGAATTTAGTGCACAGGCTTTCATTTCATATGAGTGTTGTGCTTTAGGAGCATGAGTAAAAAATGAGAGACATGTGTAGTTTGTATTTTGTATCTGTAAGTAGTAATATTGTAGATGTATATTAGTGTAGGTGTAGTAGTGTAGGTAAATAAGTGGGTTAGTAATTGATTTTTGTACATTTGGAACTAACGATAATAGCATATTGCATAAATTTTTTATTTTTTAATTATTGAGCTTATCAACCTTTTATTTATTTATATACAAAGTAATTAAATTTTTAAGTATTCCTTACAAAAACACAATATAAAAAACATTTAAAAATATTAAAAAAATATTATTATTGAGCTTTAATATTATTCCTTCATTTATTTTCGTTACCTTTAGGTAATTTACATATTAAAATATTTCTATAAAAAGTAATATAAAAAAAACATAAAAAATAGTAGCCCACCGGCATCGGGAACAGGGTCCGAGCTACCGGTGGTCAGGGCTCTTGAGAGAGGAACCTCCTAACGATAGGCGCCGTGTCCAGAAGTACTGCTTTCTGAATCAAGCGAATCCAGCTGCCAAGCGAGAGCCTCCTCAGATATTTGATGACCTTTATTATTATTATTCATTTATTTCACATGTAGACATCCATAAATTGTTAGTAACACAGAAATTCATATAAGAAACTAATTTTAGTAATGAAAAGAAACTAAATACAAAAATAAAATAACATGACCTATTGGATATCCCAATACTCGTGCGCATGTTTACATGACTGTGTGTAATCTTATCCAGCGCTCGAGCATTGGAGAATCCCACCGGTCCGACAATACGCACTGGATGCTGTTGGTACTAGCACGCATGCGTGATAGGATAGAGGTACAACGCTTGCGCATGACTGCAACGAAGCTGTCTACGTGGGCCTCGGCAAACATGCCCGAGGCACTGCAATACTGCGGCAGCCTCATCAGCATCCTGAATGCATTGTTGTACTGCACTCTCAGGTCACTGTATGCCCTCTGCAAATAGTCAATCCACAGGCTGCACGTGTAAAAGGACTGACAGTATGGTATATGGTAGCTTTACTTAATCCAATACATGTTTGAGTTTTCCATAATCGATATTATCCAGATCATCATATGGATAATGGTGCTCGGCAGTTTGCTGAACTTGGTCTATTTGGCGCAGCCGTGAGACACACAATATATCTTTTTTTTCTGTTCAATCTTTAGTTTTTTATTATTTGCTTGTTGTGTGCACTTGTGGCATGTGCCAAATAAATATGTTTTCTTTCTTTCTTTATTTTATCTATTTAGCGAGGGTTTACGCGAACTGAAGCTGTCTTCCGTCAAATTCGCGTTTGTTTTACTTACACAGCATAGGAAGTAAAAGTACAAAGGAATTGTTCTAGCGCCATACACTGACTACCCAAATAACTAGTTAAATTTAAAATAATAAATTCTAATGAAATTGATTAAAATAATATAAAATTATATTGTTAATATCTATAATAATTTTGGATTTTTTGTCAGTTCGCCTTATAAAAGCATATGAGTTGTCAAACCAGATTTTAAAATGTTCATGCGTTTAACATTATGTATGAAATAAATAAGGAGTTCTTATACAAATTTCATACAATAAGACATGTTGATTCATATCATGTTTAGAGCAATGTTCTTTTACCAAAAACTGCTCAACACCTCATGCTTCTCCTCAAGCTTTGTAATAACCGAAACAATATGAACATCTGTGGACGCGGGCAAGGCTCCAAAACAGGGGAAAATCCAATTTCGTCCAAATATATTTACTATAGCGCCATTAATCGCGAGTGGCATGTGTCAGAACACGTGTTAAACGTTGAAATAAAGCTTGCGTGAAAAAGAAATAATATTGAACTAACGTGGAAGATTTTAGACTTACAAGACTGAGATAAAAACAATATTATTTACACCAGAAACGGGATATTTACCATGTTTACTGTTTTCTTTGAGTTCCCGATATTAAAACAATGGTACAAAAAAAAACAAAACAACACAACAACAATGGTATAAAACAATGGTATGGCAAGAAGGAGGTGTATGACGAGTGATAGAGAAGTATGGAAGACACGCTGCGCTGACCCCAAATAAGGTTAAGGCAATAAGGGCGGGATGCTAATAATGATGAAGATGAAGACTGAGATACATAATTGGGAAAAGATTAGGCAGAATGACGTTTGACATCTGCAGATCTGCTTACTTTTTCTTTTTAGATCTGTGACTGTCGTCGGAGACCCGTAGATTTTTAAAAATTCGAAGCCCGAAAATGTCCATCTGGTCTGGTCTTTGCATTTTGTTTTGTCCAACCCTTGGGGTCGGCACCTTCCAGTATAGATGGTACGGTTGCAAAAAAAGAAGGGATGATCGGGTACCCAGTAATTGGGTTTTGAAGGTGAAATAGGCAGTTGCTCCATGTGGTATTAATGTTACTGGAAGCAGTATTAAGCTGCATACCTTTGGACTCGAAACCGACGCAAACACAGTTAGTCATGATAAAATTGATGATAATTTGACTTAACATTCAATTGTGTTACATGGATACAGGTTGTGAATTTACTTTTCAACTCTTCAACAATATTCAGCAAAATAAAAAAATCATCACACCAGCTTCTAGACCTGCATTTAAATCAAAAGTCTATTCTCATATCCACAAGAACCAAAATTCCTTACAACCAATTTGCTATCCATATATTTATTTATGTCTGTATACCGAACATTTACATGGCAATAGAAAACATGTTGAGCGTCAAAAGCGATGAAAGCGCATTGAGTTGTTGTAGGTACGGGATATAAATTGTAATTTGTCAAATGGAAGCGGCCGAGCGTAGCAATGCGTGTTTGTGAGGTGTTCGAGGTAAGGTAGCTTCGTTTAAACCTATTTATTTTAAGTCACCATGAATGAAAATGTCTTTAGATATGAGAAATTGAGTGTCATTATTCTCCTGCCTTTATCCTATTTTTTTCATATTCATCTATTTGTAGTCATTTCAGTATCAGCACCCATATCATCTTACACACAGTCCATCCATCGTTTCTGTATCTTCTGTACTTTTATAGTTTTTTTTTTGTGAATAGTGAAAAGAATAATGAAAAGAATAGTGTAATTTTTCAGTTATCAACGTTTTAAATTATGCTTTTAAGACTTTTTCACTGTTGGCATCTATCGCAGGCACACATTTGCAATGCATTAGGTGCCACTGTGTCACAGTTGGTAACTCAAACAACCAATTATTGAGTAATTATACTATACTGCAACTACATAATTAATATCTATATTTAATTTAGCTGTTCATTCACTGACAGATAACAAAAATAAAAAAAAAAATAAAAAAAAAAAAAAAAAAAAAAAAAAAAAAAATAAATAAATAAATAAAAAAAAAAAAATAAAAAAAAAAAAAAAAAAAAAAAATAAAAAAAAAAAAAAAATAAAAAAAATAAAAAATAAAAAAAATATATTAAAAAAAAAAAAAAAAAAAAAAAAAAAAAAAAGAAAATGAGTGAATATGGCCAGTAAGGATTGATTTTAGAAAATGTATCCCATCAAGAGGTTTAAAAAATAGCATCAAATACGGGGTCAAGAACGAGAGCATTCAAACCTTTCTTACATTGAACGAGAATCACGTATATTGTAGATCAAATATTAACGACGCAGAAGGACCGAACATGAAGGACCGACACAGTCCGTGTTGCGGAATAACAAGAAAACTATGCGAAGTATAAAATGACTAGGTTGGCAGTTCTGAAAATTTTGGTCTCTCTGTAAATGTAGTCACTCTTTGTAAATGCATTTATGGTTAGAAAAACTTAAGTTATTTGTGTTTTATTGACTAATCTAAAATGTTATCAGGTAAGATATATTTTCATACAATAACCTCATTGGTTTTATGTGTTTGAGCTGTTTGGGGTTGAAACATAAGGGCCATGGGTCCGAGTGCCCACCAAGTCATTTGGGACATCGCCAAGCGGATCGTCGTCCCGTCGACTCTTCTCTTGACCAGGGGGCTCACCTTTTTTGCTTAAAGAATCAGCATTGCCACCCCATGTGGCAATTCTGATGGGACTTCGGTCATCGGTCCAGCTTTCTATAGGCCTTCTAACGCTGAGCTTCACTATTATAGAACATTTCGACCCCATTGGCCATCCGTTGTCTGGACCTGGTCGCCCGCTACGTAAGCAATAAATATAGCAACAATATATCTAACTATCTCCAAAACGTCCTAAATAAAACTTAACGCCAACAATTCTCTTCTGCCAGCCAGATAACACAAACCGATACAAATGACCGATCTAGATTGATGTTCCTATCGAAGGACTTGACCGACATTACCGCCGATCGACCGATTTGTCGGCGTCCAACTGCAGCGCAAATTAGTTGAATGATTAGACCATTTATAACAAGCGATAGTGCGGAAACTATTTCTCTTGTGTGGTTTGGCAACCGGACTTAATTGATGGAAAATGTGTCATTAATTTCTAGTAATAATTCTAGTGTGTAATTTTCGCATTGCGATATTTGATTTTGGTTGGGCAATTGATATAAAGTCAATTATTTCACATTAATTGATTTTATGTGTTGTATTTTGGTATTGACTGTCTCGTTGGTCTAGTGGTCGCAAGCCGCGACACGAAACGAAAGAGCGACTGCTGCGCATGAGATCCTGGGTTCGATTCCCGGGTCGGGCAAAGTGTTATTGGGTTTTTCTGTCCGGAATTTCTCAGTAACTGCTACGGAGTCTGGATTTGCCCCCGGTTGATGGCAATAGGCTCGTCCCCTATTACAGGGGACTTAAACATAACTGACCAAATGTGGGTGTACTCGTACTATCAGATATAGGTAGAGGTACCTCCGCCTAACCCTTCGGGGATTACAGGCGTGATTTTATGTTTTAAGCTTTCACGGTTTACAACTAAACGTATACTGTCCCTTACGGGATATCTTCCGTTATTGTTCATTATTTTGAGTTCCCGATATTTCGACGCTGTTACAAGCGCCAGGATCGCGGGTGGACTGGAGAATGCGGGTAGATGGAAAATAAATTGTTAAGAGCAGACAAATCTATCTACCCTCTTTCTTTGTCTTTTGCTACGCGCACTACTGGAACTCGACACTAAGTCACGGCAAAACACACTCCAGTATCACCTGATTTTGTGGAGTCCTGTCACAGCGTCGAAATATCGGAAGCTCAAATTAATGAAGAATCACGGAAGATATCCCGTAAGTGACAGTATAAGTTTAGTTATTTTATGTTATGTATTATTTTGGTATTTCAACACGCAAATTAACTGCTGACATTTTGTCCTCGTAGTTGGAAGCGCGACTTTTGAGGTCGTGGATTCGATTTCCAGCTCCGATTGCTTTCCCATCGGGATATGACGATGAGAACAGGAGTGGAGAGAAGTTGACACAAAGGTAACACAATCAATGTCCTCCATTTTCCATTCAAATCCAGCGATACCCTTATCTTATCCCACGAACGAAGCACGCTAATGCATAGGTATTACCGCGCTCACTGATCGCCAACCACTTTTCACCCTTAAGCCCTGAGTAATAACGTTGAAAGTGGTCGACTGACAGTGAGTGCGGTGGTACAAATAGGTTATTTGCCGCATTTAATTTTAAATCGTACACCTATCATATGAGCCTACAGCGTTATAATGCTGAGCGATGGCCATTCTGCGTGGATGTGATGCATATTTTCTATGCCTTTAATTTGTGTTTTTTTTTCTTTTTATGCGTGAATAACAGCCAGCGGGATAGCTGCCTAACACACTAACAATGGCCATGCCGTTTTAATTTGACACTTCAACAACATCTATACTTTATGTATCTACTGGTACTTGACCAGTTGAATTGTTCAAACGTATGTAAAAAGAAATAATAAGAAATTTCCTCCAAAAAGAAGTACGTATGCTACGCAATTAGGCTGCTGTTGTTCTTTCTCATTAGCCGCTCGTTTAACCGCGCTTGTCTAGGTTGGTCCGTGGATGGGTGACTACCCACATGACGACCCCAACATATAAATGACAAACGGCTAAGATCTTTGTTAAACATGTCTTTTTTCCTAACCTCCCTGCAACACGCACAATGCGTACCTACAGACACAAAGCCCTACCAACTATACTTCGGTTACGTTTCTTGATAAATAATGCTGTCCACGACGTGACTGCTAGCATTGAGACTGGATCGAGACAAATATGTCTGGTTACATACACGAAACGTTTTTAGAACATTATTGGATCCCGATCTGTAGTAATTTTTTTCCCTCTGGACACTAGCATAATAGCAAAATGCCAAAATTAACAGTTGATTTGCAACACTAGTAATTAGACTATCTCGTTGGTCGAGTAGTCGTGGTTCGATTCCTGGGCCGGGTAAAGTGTTTTTCCATTAGCAATTTCTTAGTAGTAGCCATGGAGTCTGGATTTGTGCCCAGCTGATGTCAATAGGCTCACCACCTATTACATGGGACTTAAAACATAACTGGCGAAATGTGAGTGTACTCTTAGGTACACCTCTGCCTAACCCTTCGGGGATTACAGGCGTGAGATGTTATGTTATGTCTAATAATTCTTATAGATTTATACCCGTGTTCACTGGGGCTAAGTGATACCTAAATGAACACTGGATTTTCAGCTCTCAACGCTGGGCATAGCGTTGAAATCAAACAGGCCGCTTTTATTTCGCGTTTCATCAAGTTGTATTGAAAACAGCCATTCATTTCGAAGTTCATCTAGGGTATTGGTACGTTGGTCACCCATCCACGGACTAAATTAGGTTAAGCAGTGCTTGCCTAGGTTGGTCCGTGGATTGGCGACGTCCCATTACAAACTGAGATTCCTCCGTGCCTCGGAAAGCACTTTAAACCGTTGGTCCCGGCTGTCATTTGTAGATCATTGACTGTCGTTATAGGTGGTCAGTGGCCCGAAAGTGTGACAACCAGTCTTACCAAGGGGTATCTTATTACCCAGTACTAACTGGGTTGTGGGGGTCAGATAGGCAGTCGCTCCATGTAAATTGCTGGTATTATGTATACTGGTTCAACTGGAAGCCGACCCCAAAATAGTTGAGAAAAAGCTAGGCAGATGATGATGATCTGGTGATAAATATAAGATAAGATAAACATTTATTTTCTCACCACAATACATAGGTACATTATTAGGTTTCGTGAACAATACATTCGTTTTTTTTATACTGTGGGAGACTGGTGCCTACTAGACGAAAGGCCTGTATTTTAGGACACCAGGTCTCCACCCCTACGGAAGCATATTTAAACAGAATTATGCACTCTTACACAAATAAATACAGTACGTAATATTGAGCAAAAAAAAATAAAGGATGAAAATACACGTTACAACAGTGGCGATAACTAATTATTCAATCAGGGTACGTGTGTGTGTCTGTATGTGAGTGTGCGTATAAGTGGAGGGTGTATGTATCTGGTGGGTGTGTGTGCATGTGAATAAGGAAAAGGGAAAATTGTATTGTATTGCAAAAAGGAAGCACGCTTAAAATATATTTCTATGGTCTGGTCGATTCTTTAAATATTCTGCTTCTTTACTGTTCTGTTACTTGGATTCCAGTTCTTCTGGAATTTCATCCCGGTATTGATCTAGGTTCAATTCCAGTATTGTCCATGTACACTCACACCCAGTATAATTTCCCCCGACGCAGTACCAAGACAGCAAGGTGCTAACGCATGCGAAGTGGGGGTACGTCGTCAATTTGGAAGCGAGCCAGAAGCGTGCAGGCGAGATGCCGTAGTCGAATTTATTACCATCATTAGGCGAGACGGGAAGTCCAATATGTTTGTGGAATATCTTAGAGAGATAAGCCACGATTCAGTTTTAGTTTTAGTAAGATGCAGATTGTTTTAGATTGAGTTTGTTAGTGGTAATAGTAAACTATTTAAAGTGTAGTAAAGTTTAGTAGTTAATACAACTTTCTAAGTTAGTACTAGCCTTATAAAATACTAGCTTATGCCAGCGGTTTCGCCTACATTGAGTTCGGTAATTGTTGAAATTATCAACAAAATCCGATTCAAATAGGGAAGTAATCTTATATATCTGTCGGATATGTGATTTATTTCGTAAGGCTCGTACATCATGGCTGATGATGGGTTTTGTGTTATGAAAACACACAGAGTGCGACACACTGTTTCTAGCAAACTAACGAATTACTTGAGATTACAACTTAATACAATAACATGGGGCACAATGAATCGGATACAGTTCCAAGACGTCTCAACTCCGCCGCGATCAGACATTTACTATCGCCCTCGCCTCGAGCTGAACATCAGGGCTCTGTAGAAATACGCTGTGGTGTGGGTAGACTGGCAAGTAGGACGCGTCATGTCTCCAGTGCCCTCTGGTGCGTTTATGGTATGAGGTATGAGAATAGGTCGTAAATTATATTTCACACCACTAATTTCACGCGGATGAAGGTCGCGGGGCACAGCTAGTCCAACATAAAACCAGTTTCACTTCTGTCTGTCTCTCGCGTTGGCCGGCAGGTGGTGAGCGATGCTGCTATGATACTGCAGGTAGCTTGTTTTAATTTCACTGTTGCGTCATAGGCTCTTACTGCTGACAAAACAGAGCTGTTTTACTAGGAAACAGTTCCAGGTGACTTGTAGGGGAGACTAGGGTTATTTTTAACAATAACATCACGCCTGTAATCCCCGAAGGGTTAGGCACATGTGTGCCTAATAGTACAAACACATTTCGCCAGTTATGATTTTTTAAGTCCCATGTAATAGGGGGCGAGCCTATGTCTACCAAGCGGGCACAAATTCACTCCATGGCTGCTACTGAGAAAATGCTGTAAAAATAGCCAAAAATAATTATTTACTTAAGAACCTAAATAAATCAGGTTGAACCACACATCTTGTTTACATAAGTCCAGGATTTTTTTAATGTACCAAAACAAAGAAATGCAACTATCATTTAACAAACATTGCAACACTTGAACCACAACGAAGCTCAAACCATAAAAGACGTATTCGTAAAACAAAAACGGACATTTCTAAAAGCAATCTATAATGTATCGAGTCTTGCTCTTGTCCACCAGTGTAATATACACTGTTCGATTGTATGTTACACTGGCGGACACGATAAAGCACAAACTATTGCCGTGTGCAGTGCCGGTCCATTGAATGCTAACATAAAGTTTGCCGTACGATACGATTGCCATCGTTGTCAACGTTTTCATTGATTCAGTTATAGCAGTTTTTAAAAAAGGAATAAGAGTTTCTTGTTATTGGTATCGTGAGTTTTAGATTAAGAATATGATGAGATCTCTTCCCATTGGTATTCTTAGGTGTTTTATTTCATCGTCGTTTTGAGCTCATTGATAATAATAATTTGGCAGTAGGTACCTAAATGATTGCGATAGGTACTTAGGCGCTCGGTGTCCAAATTGTAGCCTTTTTTGAATATTTTTGAAACAAAATATAACATGGTTTAAAAATTATTGGAATCGATTCAGTTGCTTATTCAGAACAAACTATATTTAGGTTTCGCATATACTAAAAATTATGTTGTATAATGTAGCTATGAGCAGTGTAAATTAGTTTTCAGATGTTGAACGTGACCAATTATAGGTTTCACTGCGAGACGATAGCTCTTGAATATGTTCTTGACAATGTGTTAAAGGTTAAGCGAAAGAATTGATTCTTTTATAGATACTGTTTCGAATGAGAATCGGTTTTCACAATTTACAGATCTTAAAAATGAGAAAATGAACATAACATAACATCACGCCTTGTAATCCCCAAAGGATTAGGCACAGGTATACTCAAGTACACCCACATTTCGCCAGTTATGTTTAAGTCCCATGTAATAGGGGGCGTGAATATTGCCATCAACAGGGCACTAATCCAGACTTCTACTGAACATTTCCTGATGGAAAAACTCAATAAAAATTTGCCTTTCCTGGATATCGAACCCAGGAGCTCATGCTAAGCAACTGCGCTTGCGACCACTGGAGCAACGAAGTAGAAAATGAAGTGAGAAATAATATATAACTAGGGCTAATATTTTTTCGTGGATTCAGTACTGTTGAATATAAGCCCCTCGAAAGTAGCTGAATAGAACCTGGTCCTCAGGCTCATGAACTTCATATTCTGCCTACCCCCATGGAAAACATGTGTGAGTTTATGTGTATATTCTTCCTATCCAGACTGATTGAGGCGCCTTTTGTAGGTCTTGGGCCTTCAAGCGTTCCATATCGCAGATCATAGCAAAGTATAGTTAGAGCAGTGGTGGCCCAGTGGTGGCGGCTCCGACTTACGAGCACTAAGTCGTGGGTTCAAACTCAGGCAGGCGCATTACTTGGTGTTATTTATTTCATCACCACTGCTCTCAAAACGGTAAAGGAAAACATCGTTAGGAAACCGGCATGTCCTAGAAACAAAAAATCGAATACATGTGACATCTACCAATCCGCACTGGGCCCGCGTGGTGTCTTATAGTCCTCTTTCTCTAATAGAGAGGAGGCCTGTATCCCAGCAGTGGGAATATAGGATGGTTATGCAGTACTTATGACAAATAATTAAGCAGTACTCTTTAGAATAGTTTATTTATTTATTTTAATGCACAATGTACACAACCAATTTTACACGCTAAAGTACATGACCCTGTTAGGGCGCAGCAAGATAACTTAAAACTAATATTGTAGAGTATCTATTATTATTTATCTAATAATTATGACTTACAGAGATCATTAGGAACTTTCACATTTAAACATTATGTTAATTAAACTTATAAGTTTGAAAGTTCCAGTCTAGCATTTCGTTTCATTTACACAATGCAGATTTCTAAAGTTCCTTGGAAGTTGTGATTCCCAGACACAAATCTTACACAAAAAGCCTCACTTACCTCTTTTGAGGTAAGTGGTTAGATCCATAATTTGAGTAGGTACACGGCACTATTAACAAAGAAAATAATTCCGCCTTGTCATAAGGAAGTACTTCTAATGTTGGGTAATCGGTGCTGTTGGCAGCCACAACTTTTGTAATCTATTGTGGAGTCTCTGAAACTGATTCGAGACTGAGTGAGCACTATTAGTTGAGGGTTCTAAGGTCGTCCGCAGACATCCGATTGTATTTTTTGGTGTTTCCCTTTCGCGCACGGTATGAAAAGTAGATGGGTAGTAAAATCAAGCGTTAACAAAATGTGAAGCCGTTATGACTTCCTCTGCCCAACATACTTGGGCATCTCATAGCGCTACCCGCTCCTCAGCGCCAAGTACACATTTACCACACAGGATCTCATGCTCAGCAGTCATGCTTGCGACCACTAGACGCACGAGGTAGAAAATGAAGTGAGGATGAAAAAACTCTTGTGCTTCTACAACATCCCGCGGTGCGACTCGTCGCGCGACAATTCTCGACATAGTGTGGGGGAAGCCTTGACGTCCAAACTGAAGGGCCGCAGACCCCTGCCCACGCCACTTAGAGTCACGCACAGTGATACGATGTCGAGTTTACTGGAGGTGACAAGCTGTTTGTTTACGAAAAAGTACTGACCGGACTAAGACGTTTTGTTGTCACTGTCAATTCTGCATGGAAGTGGATTTTTTGGAACACTTTTTGGCTATTCAAGTTTTTTTGCGGGCCCAAGTATGGGGTGGATCTGGTAAATACTTATGCCCGCTTATACTAAATGCATTTAGGGATTATCCTTTGTATTTTTTTGAATATGATAGAGTCAGAAAGATGTATTAAATACGTTTAACACTAGAAAGAAGACTTCATTTGCCACTGCTGGGATACTTCCAGCTGTGGGACTCCTGATTACTGGTTTCTTATCAAAGATTATTAAATATTTTGACTACCTCGTTGGTCTAGTGCTGAACTTGAGGTCCCGGGTCGATCAGGAATTTCCCAATAGCAGTCCTGGACTCTGGGTTCGTGCCCGGTTGATGGCTATAGGGTCGTCCCCTATTGGACTTAAACATAACTGGTGAAATGTGGGTGTAGGTACATCTCTGCCTAACCTTTCGGGGATTCCAGGTGTATATGTTATGTTATGTTATGTTATGATTATTCCTCTTAACCGCCCGCCTGTTTTCCTAAGAGGATCAGACGAAGTGCATATTTTGCCAGTTATGTTTAAGGCTCCTGATGAAAAACCCACCACTTATTCTTTCTTTATCGTGTGGTTAGTGCCTAAACTTTTTTTTTTTTTCGGATGGGGAATCATCAAATGACCCCCGCTGCGCCCAGAGCAAGGGGTGGGGCTGCTCTGGGCGGAGCGGAAGGGAGTGTCAGACTTGTACTGACTAAAACCCATCCATGTTCCGTCTTTGCCCTTTGTGTTCCAGGGCCGCGGTATCTCTTTCGAACAGTCCCACAGCCCTGGCAGGAATCGGCCACAAGCAACCGTGTAGGCCCTTGCGGAACCCTACACGGTTGCTGACAACTCTTTGAGGCGCGCGTGGAACACGAACGCGCCGTCGACACGGCCTGTCGTCATAAGACAGCCAGACGGCGAGCTATCCCACTACTCGCCATCCACAGGCCCGCGATTAGTGCCTAACTTGGTGTCAGAGTTTTTATGCCACCCATGGCCCTCTGACTTGGCTTTACATGCCGTCGAGAAATATCTCTTAGGCATGCTGGTTTTCTCAAGATGTTTTCCTTCACCGAAGCATGTAATAATTATTCAATACGCACATGAATCCGAAAATCAAACGCGCGTGTCTTGGGTTCGAACTCGATACCTATGACATGGCAGTCCGACGGTCACACTACTAGACTATCACTGATGATAACCAATTATTGAAGCGGTTGCTTAATAGACCCAATTCTTATAACTACCTTCCGAACTATCGCAGTTATCCGAGAACAGCTCTAAGGATCAGTGGAATAGCTCTCTTCAAAGTTTTAATGGTTTCACAGTTAATACATTACGGGGCGACTTAAGCTTTATTCACCAGTTTTGTCACACTTCTTTATTTTCTTTGATTGGTTGAAATACTGGCCTTTTATAAAAAAATAAACACTAGTCTAGTCACTGGTCTTCAAGGTTAAGCAGCGCTTGCCAAGGTCGGTCCGTGGATGGGCGACTAGCAGCACGTCAAGTCATTTGTAGATCTTTAAGAGTTGTTACAGGTAGTCAGTAACCCGAAACTGTGATAACCAGTCTTACCAAGGGGTATCGTTATTACCCTGTACTAACTGGGTTATGGAGGTTAGATAGGCAGTCATCATCATCATCATCACCATCATCATTTCAGCCGAAAGACATCCACTGCTGGACATAGGCCTCCCCCAAGTGTCGCCACATTGACCGGTCTGCAACCTTCACCAGGTCATCGGTCCACCTAGTGGGAGGCCTTCCAACGCAGCGTCTTCCGGTGCGCGGTCACCAATCTAGAACTTTTCGGCCCCATCGGCCATCCGTTCTGCGAGCAATGTGCCCTGTCCATTGTTAAGTTTTGAAGGAAAACAAATTCATGAACGCGCCACGTGTCCGAAACTTTTTATTTACGAAATCTTCTGGGACAAAAATCAGAGCCACGTTCTCAGAGTACACTGCTTCGTTTATTTATAGCCTAAAGCCACGAGACATTTTTGAAACCACGAATTTTTCTTTCACAAACAAACAGTTTATGTTTACAAAAAGGCAAAAGTTGGTTAATTACTTTTTCAGAACACGTGTCCGGGCTAATTGAATTATTTCTGTAATTCAATTTCCATTTTTACTCAAATTAAAACGCGTGAAGCTGATTATGAACTGAGAATGAAGTCAAATTCCGAGTACGTTCTTGATTTTTTCGAGTCACGTGACGGCTAGGCTGAAAATTGAATCAGATATAATTACTTTAGGGTTTCATCACATAAAAAGTGGAGCAAAAGTAAAAAGTAGTTTTTAATAATAATGCTTCATATACAAAGCTAGTAGTAGGTAATATTGAGCACATAACATAACATCACGCCTGTAATTCCCGAAGGGTTAGGCAGAGGTGTACCCAATAGTAGGTACGGTAATCCCACATTTCGCCAGTTATGTTTAAGTCCCATGTAATAGGGGGCGAGCCAATTGGCATCGACTGGGCACAGATTCAGACTCCGTGGCTGATACTGAGAAATTCCTGATGGATAAATCCAAAAACAATTTGTCCGATGAGGAAATCGAACCCAGGACCTCATGCTCAGCAGTCGCAATTGCGACCACTAGACCAACGAGGCAGTCAGTTTGGGTAATGTTGAAGACAATATTAAATTAAATTATTTAACCTGACTATCCTTAGCTTGGGACTTTCAAGACTACTGAAAAAAAGGCGACTTGGCATTAATTTTTTTTTCTGTTTTTTTCTGCTTGGCACACACACAGAGAGGGGTGAGCTCGCATTCACGATTTTCAGTATACATAAGTGAGCAAGACAATATGATTCAAATGTCATTGTGCACGAAACAGAAGTTTGATCAATTTCGACGCGGTAGGTCGAATCGACCGATTTCAATCTTCGCATTTACCACTTTAGAGGTACCAATTACCTACCTCTTATTTTCCTCACTGATTTCACTACCACACAACCTACCGTACTATCTTCCATAGCTTTATGGGAGGCTCTTAGCCCCGGAAAGCGGTCACTCCGGGGCTTCGGGTAGATGTCAGGGGTTCGCTCGCAGAGGCGTGTTATACACTTAAGTGCTCCTTGGAGAGCAGGCCCGAGAAACGGGGGTGACACCGGAAAATGGACGGTATAGTTTGGGTAAATTGAGGATTTAGTGAAATAAATTGATTGGGTGGTTTGTGGTGAGTTATTTGATTGGTTCTATGTTATGACTTTGTAAAGTAAGGAGCTCGTGGCTAAATAAGAACAGCCGCACGGGACGAACTTTTTTTTATTTTTTCCCCGTAAACGATACGATACGGTAAATTCTCCCCTCAAATTAAAGAACGTATTTAAATAAAGGTTTCGAATCGACAACATATATCCACAATATTTGGATAATGGCGTATTTTAGATTTAAAAAATGTAAAATAATGTCAGTAATGAAAAAGAAATGACACATACATTATTGTCAAATATTTATGCGTGCGTTCAGATATTTATTTTGTGTAAACTAAGGAAAATATATCAAGCTACGAATGGGATGATTTATCATTGTAAAAAATGAACATTTTACTCTTCAACATAAATTACCTTGAATGTTGGATTAAATCCGTGTTCTTCTGGAATTTCCGCTCCAAATGAAGTCATTTGAAAACAGCCGTAAGTGTTTGCTAGAAAATTCTGGTGTTTCGCCACGAAGCAAGGAATGAATGCAATGGCTCTGCTGGCGGAACCAATAATGGCAATTTCACTTTGCCATTAGGGCAGCACAATCCAGGCGTTTCTCCAGCAAACTTCTGCTCGCAAACTATGTCCATTAGACCAATGCAAACGAAAGGATGCGAGCTGTAGTCAATTGTGCAATCGTATAGAAACGCTCTGCATTATTCAAATCAACACTTGAAGTATTTCTTCTTGCACTTCGAAGACTATCTCGTTGTTGATCTGTGCGATTAGTTCTACGATTTCCCGTTTCTAATCTAACCGTTTCACGGGCTACCTCTCTTTGCTCTTGTGTTTGAGAAGCACAAAGTGGGGCCCTACTGCGTGCCACACCAACGCGGCGCTCTTCTCGTGCAATTTGTCGTTCTTCATCAGTTAATTGGTTCGCAATGTCAATTGCATTACGGCTCCGTTGGGAAAGATTATATCTGCTTGGTCGCGGCATTATAATAATACTCACGCATCAAAACAAATAATATACTGACTCTGACTGGATTGACAGAACAATCTTGAATGATTCAGTGAGACCACTGATTTAGATATACATATATCTGTGAGTGAGAGCAATCGATTTGTCGTTTTTTTTTAATCAAGTCATTTGTTCATTATTTTGTTGGGCACGGCACATTGCTCGCAGAACGGATGACCGATGGGGCCGAAAAGTTTTGGAGTGGCGACCGCGAACCGGACGACGCTGCGTTGGAAGGCCTCCCACTAGGTGGACCGATCTGACCGACTGCAGGGATCCGCTGGATGCGAGTCGCACGGGACCGGTCAATGTGGCGACACTTGGGGGAGGCCTATGTCCAGCGGTGGACGTCTTTCGGCTGAAATGATGATGATGATATTGTGGGTTATGCGCACATCGTCCCGCGTTCAAAAATCATCCCATTCGAGCATTCGTAGCTTGATATATTTTCCTTAGTTTACACAAAATAAATATCTGAAAGCACCCATAAATATTTGACAACTAATGTATGTGTCATTTCTTTTTCCTTACTCACATTATTTTACATTTTTTAAATCTAAAATACGCCATTATCCGATTATTGTGGATATATGTAGTCGATTCGAAACCTATATTTAAATACGTTCTTTAATTTGAGGGGAGAATTTACCGTATCGACGGGATGAACATTAAATGTTTGACAGTTACGAAACCCATAAACATTTTGTATGAAAATCGGTGTAGACGTTCTCGAGTTATAAGTGTTCGAACTAACCCGACTTTGTTTTATATATATAGATTGGTTAAAATACTGGCATTTTATAAAAAAATAAACACTTTTCGATTGATAGTCTTGTAGCATTAACAGTTGTGTTTCTTTATCCTATCTTGCTACGTATTATTTTCAGGTACAGTTTACAGTTTTGTAAACTGTAAACTCGCGAAATAGATTATAATCTAACGGTTTTTACAATGTTACGGTGACATTTATATCTGTAACTGCGATGCCGAACATAAGCAGGTCGCTTTTTATATACAAACTCCATACTACACTAGCGCAGTTCAAGGTCAAAGTGTTCCTTAACTGGACCTGATTTATTTTTTAACAACTCAAATTTCCTGACGACAGCTCAAATTAAAAACTTTCAATATTAACTAAGAAAGTTGTACTCATTTCTGGCTTAAATTACCCCAAAGGCTTATTAAATAATTCAAGTCCAGCCTCTTAACAGCCAATAACTTAGAATTCCTTTGGTAAAGGCTGCTATCTTCCGATTTTTAACTTTATGTAAGCGTTTGGCTGCCAAACTGGCTTGGGGCCAGTTTTTCTTACAATATAAAACGATTTCTACCTACGGTTGATAATATGCTTGAAAATAATTTATCTTTTTGATGTATTGCTCGAAGTATTTATATGTTTTTGGTAAAATATACGTTTAGGAAAAAAATAGTACGGAAAGTAGAGAAGAAACCTACCTACCCTATTTCGGAGACTTGTTCATTAATTAGAAATAAATGAGGGTATATTTTACAAATAGACAAACTTCTAAAATATACAGACGTAGGGAGTGGGAGAATTTTCAATTCCTTCAATAATGATCTGCAATGGTCAAAATAGTCTGCTCCACTCGTGGCTCTGATACATCTTTTTTTTGCACTATGAATGCTCTTTCCACATCCACTGAATTATCCCATATCACTAGAACGTAACACAATACTGATAAAACATACCCATGATGGGCATTAAGGACTGTTTTTTACTGGACATTTATCTGGTAATGCAAAGGAATCCGTCAAAATTTACGAAAGTTAAAAGTTTGTTATTGACGATTTGAAGAATGATAATAATGAAATAACTCGGATTTTGATTAATCACTTTAAAACTTAATTAAAATATAAGGATCCCAACTTTTCTCGTCACTTTACTGGGTTTAGCAAATACATAAAACTTATCATTAATCATCAATCACCATCTGCCTAGCCTTTTCCCAACTATTTTGGGGTTGGCTTCCAGTCTACCTGGATGCAGCTGAATACCAGTATTTTACATGGAGCGACTGCCTATCTGACCTCCACAACTCAGTTAGTACTGGGTAATACGATACCCCTAGGTAAGACTGGTTGTCAGACTTTTTGGACCACTGACTACCTAACGACAAACATCTACAAATGACACCCGGGACCAACGGCTTAACGTGCTTTCCGAGGCACGGAGGAAACTCGGTATGTACTGGGTCGTCACCCATGCACGGATCAACCTAGGCAAGCACGGCTTAACCTAAAGATCGACCCGAGCGGCTGTAATTATTTAGCCACGAGCTCCTCAGCTCCTCAGCTCGCGACTTCATGTGCGTGAATTTTATATTTTAGCTTTTCATCTTGCCCTCTGTTAGGGTCGACATTCAGTTTAACCGAATGCAGCTGTATACCAGTATTTTAAATGCCCGTCTGACATGGACCACACACAGTTACCAGGTACCACCATTCTTTAATTAAATACAAATAAATATCCAGAATGAAAAGTTTTCTACCTCCTTCTCCGGGTAATAATGAACAGTTTCGAACACACTTTTGATAGCTTCACCTGTACTATTTATGTAAAAAATCTAAGAACATAAAGGACGTTGGGACCTTTCTGACTCACTAGACGAATTTTTGCAAACATTAATGTAACATATGGCAGGTTTTAGATACTAATACGTATATCCTAAATGTGTTGTATTTTTTTAAATATCTAATGGGAATGTTGAGAAATGAGCATCGCTCAAACAAGAAATAGTTTGCACTTTTTGCTAACTCGCTATTACATTTTTAAAGATGAATCGATTTCATCAAAACGATAAATGTTATCTATGGTTTGGTCGTTGGCGCGTTGTCATAGATAATAATAATGATTTATCTACATGAATATTTTTTTTTATCAAACAATCTAGGTTAAAATTCAAATAATTATTATAAAATAAATAAAGACAACGTAATCTACTTATGAACTAATAAATAGTAATAAAAACTATAAGCGATAAGCATATCAACATCCTTAAACTTAAAAAATATATTCTCTTAATAAATATTTTCCTGGATATCTCAATATTCCCATTACTCACAATAAGGCTTTAAAATAAGGTATAATTCGTTAATGTTTGCCGTGGGTAAATTTCCATACTTAAGATCCCAATGTCATTTGACCCACTTTCCGGTTTTCGATTGAGCTGAAATTTTGCATACCTGTTTAATTTGGATGACAATGCACGGTGAGCTAAGTGACGTCATTCTAAATCCAATACGATTTTTGGGAGTCACCCTCCCAAAAATCGCGGTATTTTTACTTTTTATGCATTCCCGTGATACGGGTATAAAATGAAAGGGTTTGCCGAGTAGAATACGAGATACATGTTATTTTCTAAATATAGTATTTTATTAATATTTTTACTATATTTTATTAAGCTTTGTGCTGTACGCACATCATCATCATTCCCCTGCCGTTATCCCAATATATTTGGAGTCAGCGCAGCAAGTCTTTTTCTTCCATATTTCTCTATTACTTGTCATCTCAGCCATATCATCCTTCACACAGTCTATCCATCGTTTCTTTGCTGTTCCTCTACTTTTATAGCCATCTACATTAATACTCAACATTTTCCTCATTCCTCCCATCACATGTCCATGGTTTGTGCTGTATGTACATATTACGTACCTACAGCTAATGCACCGCCACTCATGCAGGCAATTTTAATGAAACTGCTCGAAGCAAAACATCTACGTCACTACCTTCGTGTACACCGACAACGAATATTGCCAATACTCGTTTCCTTGTAAATATTTGAATTACAAAACAGTATTTTGATAAACTTATTAAAAGCAAAGAAGAAAGGAACAAAGCCTCCAAAATTGGATCTATTACGAAGCAGCCAGTTTATCACAAACAAGGTTCGGAACGATTTTCTCTTCATTGATTTTAAAGATACTTGAAACGATAAGAATTGGGACCTTTTAAGAACGATTTACACCGGGACGGCGCGCGTTGGGCCGCTTTCAAGCGCATTTTCCAATGTGTTAAAGGAAATTGAAGCATTTTAGATGTTGTTAAATGTCATATTTGCATGGAAGTAGGTACTCGTAGCTTAAGTTTTGGAGCATATTCGAAAATACCTAACGTTCAAGCATCTGTGTCTAGGTTGCACATTTAAATCAGAGGGTACTAGGCCCTCTGATTTAAATGTGCACCCATATTTCGCTAGTTATGTTTAAGTCCTATGTAATAGAGGGCGAGCCTATTGCCATCAACTGGGCACAACTCCAGACTTCGTGACTGCTACCGAGAAAAACCCAACAACACTTTACCCGACCTGGGAATCGAACCCAAGACCTGATGCTTAGCAGTCAAGTGGAAAAATATATGATTCGAAAACCGTCTACGCTGTAATAAAATATTCAAGCACCAAGGGATATTTTTTCAACGAGAAAATGGACCTAAAGTTATAAACAAAATAAACAAGAGTGCGGCACAAACTTGATCGTGTTAACGGATAGGGGATGACGCGGGTAATAATATTTATGAATATTCACTAGGGATTAGCACTCGTATAATTCACGTTGTACCGCTGTTTGTATTTGGTGTAAGCGAAAAGAGCTTGTAGTTTTTATTTTTAAACCGCTTTATAAACTTACCATATGGGAACAACAAAAAACATACAAAACCAGAAAACAAAACAAGCGCATTTGGAAACAGGCGGGAACTATTCCATGTGTTAATATTTTTTTTATTTCGTTGGGTCCCCCGCCTACTTTCAAGTTCTCTGTTGTTAAATACGGAGGGGAGCTTGACCTTAAGGTACACTAGTAAAATCGTAAAAAAGAACCACTTCGTACTAATCTGACCTACCTCCTAAGGATTACTTTGACGGAAGAATCGACAAAATGACAGATTGTGTCGATTCTTCCGTCAAAGAAATCCTTGTCTACGGTGGTCATGCTACGGGGGCTGATAGCTGATTTAATTAAAAAAAGGAACTGTTTGCTTATGTACTAATCGAGGTAACGAAACCATAGCGACTTCTAATTTGCGGTCAACGCCATCTATCGATCACGCCGGAAGCTTTACAAATAATTAAGTCTTAAACACTGTTTTTTGCTTTTCAGTCGGTGATGTTTATTGTTTTTTATAATTCTTAACAGACGTTTCACTTCTTGATTTTTTCAGTTCACTTCTTCAGTAGTTGTGATCTACTTCATAAATCATAAATCATAAATCATCTGAGATCTGAGTTCCTTTACAAAGTAACGTACGACTGGTAAGCGAATACTAAATCTTCGCGATAATATTTCATTACGATAATCACGCATTCGTTCATCCGTTTAGGAGTAACGAGAAAACAAAGAAACAGACAAATATGCATACTTACACACAGGTCAAACACATAGCCCTTCTTTTAGACATTGCCGCAGTCGGGTAAATAGACGTAAATTAATAAAAATATGGATAAGTATCAAGAGGAAAAATAATTTCAGGGCGTCAAAACATTGCCTAGAAAGTTGGCAGTATTGCCACACTTAATGGCAAGGCAGATTCCTTGGCTAAAAAAAAGGCCAGCCCTCTAGTTACGTGATGACTCGACCAACCGCCTGGTGATATCCCAGAAGATTCGGACCCCATTGCATTCATGATTCATCCCTAAAAGGCTCAAACACAACTACCAATTAATTTATTCAAGTAATACTGTTTTATGAGGTGGAAATACAGTCCCGGAACTGAAAACTTACCAAAGCACACTGTACCGACAGCATTGAAAGACCGGTCCAACTTTTCCAACAACGATATACTTCCTTCAGAAATATATAAAATTCACTTGAAGCAAAAATTCCATTGTTTGAACTACAAATGAGATTGTTTCAATCGGTTTTGAAGTATACACAATGTAGGTAGGTATACTCTACTTGAATTGAAAGCAATACGAGTATTTCGATTAATTTGATTGAATTCTTCTTTAACTTTGTTTCAGAACAGAATTTCTGGAACTTTTAATCTTTGTATACCTGCTTTAGCTAGGGTATTGTGTTGCCCAGTATAATTAAGCACGTTAATTTGTTGGTCCCGGCTGTCATTTTTAGATATTTGACAGAAGTTAAATATATATATTAAATACATAATCTGACGATACCCTTTGGTAAGACTAGTTGTCAGACTTTCGGGCCACTGACTACCTGTAACGGCTGTCAAAGATCTATAAATGACAGCCAGGTGACAGTTGTTGCGATGATGTGTGGAATTAATGACATAAAGAAGATTGGCTGAGAATATCTTCTAATCATGATTGGCCAAATGGCCGAAAGTGTCGGCAGGTTTTAGACAAAAGGGATCTGCTTCCGAAAATTCATCTTTAAATCATAAATCATATTTATTTCTGTAAATTGGTTTACAAAACTCTTTTACATGGCACAACATGTTTTTTTAAAACTAGATGGGGCCGGTATTTCGTACCTGACTACTCTGAGAAGAAACATCCGAAACAAACTCAGAGGACACAGTCTCTTTTAAAGTCCAGACATTGCTCAAGTCATATGAGGACCATATAGATTAATGTCTGAGATGGTATTTTGTAGAAATAACCACACAGATTTCAGTGGACCTGGCCAGACAGTGCAAGCATTTGTCAGTGATCGTGTAGCTCGACTCGTAATCCAAGGAGCTCAACGACACGACGAAAATTACCAAAGAAAGGACATTTGGGTAGGCCGCATAAAGTACTTAAACTGCCAGATAATCGTGAAACTAACTTAACTAAAAAATAAAAATAATAATAATAGTATGACCCACGTAGTCCTCATATTCACAGTAATAAACAAAAACAAATATAATACGACACTTGAAAAAGTAAATTAAGTCAAGAAAAAGAAAAAAAAATACATAATAATAATACCACAAGTACTTGAAAAACTAAATAATGTCAACTAAATCGAACAATAATTAGTAAAAAAAAAATGTCAAACAGTAATAAAAATAAAATAAAATGGGTACAAATTCAATTTAATATCGATTTCAATTGGAGCAGTTCAATCCCAAGCTTTTTTGTCCTCAATATAATCCTTAACAGAATAGAAGACTTTCTGGCAAAGTTAACGTTTTATAAAAAATTTGAATTTATTAAGACTTAGTTCATGAATGTGGCCTAGTAGTTTATTATAAAAGCGTATACATTGGCATCTAAATGATCCACCTATTTTCTTGGGCCTTGTTGTGGGTACAATAAATTGATGTTTATTCCATGTATTTCTTAGACCGCTTTATATTTTTGTGACTTTGCATCTACAATTAAATTAAAATAATACCATGTCTGTAATCCTAGATGGGTTAGGCAGAGCAGTGTCTATTATCTTGTACAGTCACGAGCACCAATATGTAAACACGTAACAACTTTTAAAAGTGTTTTTCTCTTACTGTTCTGATTAAAATTTCATGTTGTTACGAACATAGTATTCTGGAACTCATATTTTTATGAAAAAGATGCTATCGCCAAGTTACAGGCTTGCCAGTACACTTCGTCCAATACGCCATAGAACGGTTATGTTTGACAAGAGTGCATTTTGTATGGGACCTAAAATATATAATAAATTACCTAATAATATAAAGGCTGAAAATGAGTTGATATCATTTAAGAATATATTAAAGACTTACTTGGTCAATAAAGCTTATTATAACGTGAATGATTATTTAAATGGTAAATGTAATTAAAATTTTAAGATATGTAGGTAATAAAGTAATAAAATTTTATAATTAATTAATGTCATAATTACCCTAATAATAATATGTGCTGTATTTGTTGTGTCTATGTAACGATTAATGTAAGATTTATTATTATTATTTTTTATTTTAATAGATATTTGCACACCTGTTAAGGTATGATATGGCCTAAAGAACTTCTATTATAATTATGTATCACCTCATGTACCTACCTATATTCATGCAAATAAATGATTTGATTTGATTTGATTTACAATCATTATTTCTCGCAAAAATTGCTTTTAAATTTAGGAAAGTGTATACATATTTATGCTCGTGACTGTACACACAAAATGGTTCTGTTTAAGTCGTATGTAAAAGGGGGTGAGCCTATTTCCATTAACTGCGCACAAGGTTGCTACTGAGAAAATCATAATGAAAAAATTCAATAACACTTTGCCGATCTAAATATCGATCCCGAGACCTCATGCTCAATAGCGCTTTGACCCACGAAATAGTAAAATAAAACATGAACATGTAATGGGCGACAGAGATGATAGATTTTAGACAGTACTTTCGTTCCGAAAATACCAGTTGACATTTTTTTAGTTTATAGTAAAGCTAGTTTTTTTAGGTTATTTTAAATTATAAATGTAGTGTATAATATTTGGCTAATAAAAATAGTATTTCAATATTTCATATTTCTCTTTCAAGGAAAATGTCTAAATATTAGTAAGAAATATTTTTCAATCTAACCAACTAAACTCCCTCAATTTATAACACTAGCTAAGGAAAATGTTATGATTTTAAAATATGAATAAAATCATTTATTTCCATTTGTGACGATTGATGGTGTATCTTTAAGAAAATAAACAAAACGATGGCTGGACTGTGTGTAGGATGATATGGCTAGAAAGGAGGTGACTGCTGAGATGTCGAGTAATAGAGAAGTATGGAAGAAGAAGACATGCTGCACCGACTCCAAATAAATTTGGATATGGGCAGGAGATTGATGGTGAGTTAGCCATCCGTAGCCGAATGGTAAAAATCGGAACCCTTGTAGATTCGTCATGTCTGTCTGTCTGTCTGTATGTCACAGCCCCTTTATTCTGAAACTATTAGTACTACACAGATGAAACTTGGTAGGTAGATGTATTCTGTGACCCGCTTTACGAATTTTTTTACAAATTATTATACATGGAACTGAAACTAAAAAAAAATGTTTTTTATCAAACCTATACATGCGGGGTGTCTTTGAAATGACATTGAGGTTCCTAAATTCATTTTTCTCAAAGTCAATTGTTTGAAAGATAGACACTTCTAAAGCAGTAAAATGTGTGTCCCCTCCCCCCTCCCCCTCTAATTCGAAAAAATCTGAAAAAAATTAGGGCAGGGTAGGGGAACGTAAAAAAAACTTTCAACGTAAATTGGTTTGAATAATATTTGATATTTAGTTTTTGAGATATGAGACTTTTTCATCAAACTGCAGCAGTAACTTTGTTTTTCAGTATCTACTATGAAACACAAAAGTTTTGCTGTTTTGTTTGGTGCTACGGAACCCTGTGTGCGTGTGAGTACTCGCACTTGGCAGGATTTTTTGTGCTGTGCTGGGTCTGCCGCTGCGACTGCAGAGAACCTCAAGCGGCATAAATATTGTAACCTTACTGGTAACTATATTTTCGAGCCGTTTGGGGTTGAAACTCTAGGACTGTGGTGTCCGAGTGCTCACAGCCTTTTCAAGGACATTTCAAAACGCTGAGTTGACGCTTTCCGTGACCCAAGGGCTGGTTTTTACCTTGGCCAAAGGCTTAGCGTTGCCATACAACGTGGCGACGCCGCCAATCTCTTGGGTACAATACCAGTTGACATTTTTTTAGTTTATAGTTAAGCTAGTTTTTTTAGGTTATTTTAAATTATAAATGTAGTGTATAATATTTGGCTAATAAAACCTTATAATATTATTTTTTTTATGTAACAAATATTTTAATAGGTAGGTACTTATAATATTTTTTTTGTTGAATTTGTAACTTGCTTATCTAAACTTTATTTGTTAGATTAGTTTTTTTATATAACAATATTTGCATGCTGAATTTTAGTAAGCGGAATTTGTAGAATCTTTTTATCTTTAACACCTCAATGTACTATATTTTAAGCAAATAAAGATTATTCAATTCTATTCTATTCAAATTCACTTACACAGTCTAAAACACGCATCTATGTGAACAGCGCCTAAAGGAATAATATCGATGCATTTTGGAATTCGGCACAAGCCGATTCAAACTTCGCTAGCGGGAGAATCAAGCGGAAAGCATCGCTTAAAGTTATCCATCTGTTCAGAATATTGAATGTCTAACTATGAATTTTGATGTTCCATGTTCTTCAGTTTGGATATTTCGAATTAATTTGATTTGTAGGGCAGAATAGTGGAGTTCTGTATTGATGAAAACTGTATGGATAATTTCAATTTCAACTACATATTAGTTTATTACATTAATTTAGCAAAAAAGATTTCCAGGTGCAGGGAGGTTTCCACGTGGTAAAAAATAAGTTTTTTTTTTTTTTTTGTGAACTTTGCCCCACACTAGGAATTTCTCCTGTATCGTGGGTGCGTTTACAAACATTTAAACTCACATACACAAACAGCCAGACCCGGAACAACTACCTGTAGATCATACAAATATTTGTTCCGTGCGGGGATCGAACCCGCGACACGCAGCGCAGCAGCCGATCGCTCAGCCAATGCGCTAACCGTGCCGTCAAATACACATTCAACTGAAATCCGAAGGCTTTTGAAGGAAATTCCTAATCCATTGCTTCTGATGTTTAAGAAATACGTCTACTCAATAACGCAATGAATGTTGTTGAACTGTCAAAATAAAAGGCATAACGATTGTTATGGCGCTGCTTCACCGGGAGCTCTCGCCTGTAATGTAACAATGCAGGATTCGATACTTTACAGAAATAAGTGAATCCGAGTGACGCAGCGTCTTAGGGCCTGGACCCATCACAACGGCGCCGCCTCCGTGTGACGGCACGAAGTCGTACCGCGGTACGGTGCCGTGACACATCACCACGGCGCGACGCCACCGCGCCGCCACCGTGAAACGCCATGACGTCGTCTTACCGCGGTATGGCGCCGTGTATGGTGCTTTCACCAAGAGTATAGAGAGTTGCTGACAGCACGCAGAGGTTTTGCCATATGAACAACGGAGCCGTGCCGCTCCAGCGTCGTAACGCATACACCCCTCCCCGCCTCGTTTCATAGGTAGCTTGTCCGGTGAATGCCGCGCGGCGCTGGAATGCGTCGTGCGGCACCGTGTGACATACCATAGATTTTTATTTGCATGACGCTGCTGCGACACCGCTCCGGTGCCGCGCCGCCGCCGCAACGCACCGTGTGCAAAGGCCCTAAGGGCTCTTGTACATGGCAAGTTTTGTTAACTATACCACGGTTGATAAAACGTGCAAGCTTGTACATGGCACAGCAAAGCTACCAGTCGACACAACGACCAAGTGCGGCTCAGTTGAGATTTTCTGTGACAAGCTACAGTCGTCCTCACCATGAATCCGTATAAGAAGAACATTATCCTTGATTACTATGTATTTAGAAAAACTCAAAAAAGAAGAGAAAAAAAAAGGTTTTAGATACATTCTATTTTAGGTAATCAGCGTATGTAGCCTGTCATGAAAACGTGAAAACGTACGGTACCATCGACAAACTCGCATAGACTGCGATACAACACTGATGAAAATCACGCCGTGCGTAGACGCGGCGCGCCGAGGGGCAGGCACGGCGAATATGGCGACGGCGGCGCCGCGCCGTAGCATGTGTATGTCAGCAAGCTCCCCAGTGATTTAAATAACACTGACAACCGTGCCTACACACGTCGAATTAACCGTAGATTTTTAGGGTGAAAAAACATGTGTGAACAAGAGGCCTAAATGTATTTACGCACTTATCCCGCAGGTACTTGCTACTTTTATAAACTTGGTCCTACTGATGATGACGTAAATACCTAAAAATAAACATTTTAACACTTTAAGCATAAATCATCATACTACATTATTTATTGTCATCAATCAGGTTTTTCAATTGCATAACTTCTCATGCAAATTTCTACCTTATTGCTCAAGAAATAAGATGAAAGCAACAATATTGAACGTTTCAAATCTTATTTACTTCGCTTCGTTATGTAAAGTAGTTCTGCCATTGTAACCAGTATAATATTGTGACAACCGCCTGGGAATGGCATCAAATAATGAGTGTCGGAATTGTGAGTGGAGTTTACACGAAATTATAAAAAGCTTCTAACTGTGGAGTATGACTGTCATCGTAGGTCTGACGATGGATACGGATGGCAGTCGCAAGAGGTCCACAATTTAGTTTACAGCAGCTATATCGTGTTTGGGCTCATTTCATGCACCTTGATGAGAACTGTAGATCTAGCTGGGCTATGGCTGTCATTGAGTATCTAAGGATGAAGACGTGAGGCTGACGAGGGCAGCCCTTATTTGGAAAAAAATAATAAGAATATTTTACTGAAAAGAAAAACTGCTGAAATTTTATTCCTTTTGAGAGCTTCCGTTGCGTGCACTGCGTAAAACGTTAAAGTTGCGCAACAATCATGTATGACGGAATCGTTTCTCTAAAAAGTTCTAAAGAAAAAAACTGCGTTAGCATATCTCTATCTTTTAAGGTCTCTCCTCTCTCTTTAACACTCTCTCCCTCTTATGGGACGCAGACGAAGTTGCGCGGGTCAGCTTGTGTATAATAATATTAATAGAGAATACGCAAAAAACACAAAACTTTTTTATTTCTCACACCGTAATTTTTTTATTCTAAGTCTATACGTGAAGTTTTGTAATTGGCTTTCTGGTGACTATGGTTTCCTTTTTTGTTTTTTTTTATTAGCTGTAAGTCGTCCATGTACAAAAATGAATAAATAAATATAGAAAAATGCTTTGTATTGGCCCATAAAAACACTGTGGTACACTTGTTTAATTTTCTAATACAACACTTATTTTACAATTTAATATTTTATGAAGCGTATTTTTGGTGAAACGGAACGCAAACTCAAAAGGCATCGTCCCTCGATATCGCCGGTAGTGACGTCAAATTCTATGTGTCAAAGAAACACTTTCTTTTGAAAAATACTTAAAGTTTCACTAACATTTTATTATAATATTGTTATTGCAATGTTTGCTTGAATAAAGCACATACAATTAGTAAAATTAATAAATTAAGGGTAAAAAATTAGATGTGAACAAGGCAGATAGAGGTAAATGACGTCACATAACATGACATAAATGGCCGCGACAGTCACGGACGTTTGAACTGTCGCGTAATAGAAAATTGTAGGAGTTTATTTTTTTTTTTCGAACGTCAAGTAGTAGTTGAACTTAATTTTTAATTATTTTCTTGAGTTGATAGTACTATATTTTATTGATTTAAGTGAAGAAAAAATTACATGCATATTCCCCCTAATAGCAGGATTTTGCTTCTAGTAATAGTGAGTATCATGAGACGTTAGCTACCTAGTATTATAAGACAAGCTGTTTACATTGCTGCGATTGCTTATCTGTTTTGTCCCATTAAATCTAAGCCATTTTGGATAAGACTCCTCCTATCTTTGGAAACACAACTGAGTTCCTTGCTTTTAAGCTAGCCTCTTATTCGATTCGCAACATGTTTCATGTTACTAAATAATCGTGCTATTAAAGAAATTAGTGACTGTTGCTATTTAAAACGTGAAGTACGTACGTAACGTTTTTTTTTTGAGAATTTAGCGTAAATAGCAACATCCAAAGCTATATCGTCCATCAAAACAGAAGATGTCATAATTGTCAATTGGCACTTCTCTGAAAAATCTTGTTAAGGGGTTTTGTTGTAAAAAGTTGTGAATTTTATTTGTTAACCAGTCTTATTTGTATTGTGGTGAAGTATACAACACGACCCATGTAACCATGTAACACCCACTCCTATCAAGATCTGAGACTCTACACTCAAAGTTGTAGACGATTATGTCTACCTGGGACAAACGATCCCGTTAGGTAGGTCTAACTTCGAGAAAGAGGTCAATCGTCGAATCCGACTCGGCTCGGCGTTCGGGAAGTTGCGTGGTATCTTCTCGTCCAACTTACAGCAGTGTCTCAAGACGAAAGTCTATGACCAGTGTGTGTTGCCAGTGATTACATACACACACAATGGCATCGCTCACTATGGGCCTTCCCAGTGTGAGCGACCACGTTTCGGTACCGGTATCAGAAGACTTAAAGTCACCCAAAGGGCAATGGAGAGAGCTATGCTCGGAGTTTTCTTGCGTGATCAAATCAGAAATGAGGACATCCGCAAGAGAACCAAGGTTACCGACGTAGCCCGAAGAATAGCCAAACTTAAGTGACAGTGGGCAGGGCACATTGCTCGCAGAACGGATGGCCGATGGGGCCGAAAAGTTCTGGAGTGGCGACCGCGAACCGGAAGACGCTGCGTTGGAAGGCCTCTCACTAGGTGGACCGTTGACCTGGTGAAGGCTGCAGGGATCCGCTGGATGCGAGTAGCACGGGACCGGCCAATGTGGCGACACGACGTCTATGTATGTATGAAATGATGATGATGATACAACACGAGAAATAATCATGGTCCATATTTAGAAAAACGAGATCTAATATTATTGCCCTGTTCTTCTTCTTCTTTCGAATTGATGGTACGTCTTATTCAAATTATTAACACCCAGATGGCTAAACTGATCGCGTGTTAGCAGCGTTTTTGACAGTAAGCCCTCTAAAACGTAGGTGTAGGGACACTTTGGACACTCAGGCATGGTCGGCCATGGTCTGGTTGGCGGCCCCGTATTCACATTTAGCTGCTACAACCATGGGATTACATACCTATTATGTATCACCATGGTCAGAATATTACAGACTTACAACTAAAATCTTTTCAAAACTTTGAGTAACATAAATAAGACGAACTGCGACCAAAGTGGAGAGACTTTATAAGTACACAATGAATTGAAAAACCAAATTTAGAAGATTTTTTTTAGTTTTTAATGCTATTAACCGTTGGGACCCCGGATAGAACTTGAGTTGCATCTATATTTTTCGTTTATAAACTTTGACAATGACAAAAGAAGACGCGGTCACGTGAGCGAAACCTTGGGCACAGCTAATAATTACTAAAACAAGAAAAACTTAGGTTGCAAGAGCGAGCGAAGCGAGCTCAGGACTTGGGCAGCCTGAATCGATCAGGTTAGGTTCGAAGGGGATGGCGGGGTCTAGTGAGCGAGCGAAGTTAACGAAGTAAGACCCCGCCATCCCCTTCGTGTTGGGTTACTTTAAGCCCTTCGAACAGAAATAGGAGCCCCGCGCACCTAGAAGCGCCGAAGTTTCGAAGTTTGACTATAACTATACCGATGCGGGGGTCGTTAACCTGTGGTTGCTCGCCTATTAATCTACATCATGTAGAAAATCAAAAGCTGAAGATTAAAAATAATGTACTGTGACTAAACTACTGGATAATATTCGATTGAATTTTTGTATGCAGATTGGTAACGTCAGTAAGTAACGTCGATAAGCAGTTTAATTTATTGTCATATTGTCGGCACCACCCTGATAAATGAAATAATAATAATAATAATAATAATAATATATGTTTATTCAAAAAATGTCACAGAATTTTACAAATATCTTACAGGCTATATTTTTCATCATGCAAAAGAATTTAACATCTGTAGCCGAACTAGGCAAAAGCCTGTATTTCGGCTATCAGCGCCAATCCCCTCAAAATAATTAATAATTTATGGCAGCCATCAAGCAGAAATGTTAACCTTTTTATAAAATTTTACCAATAAATAATCATAAAAAATAAAATCATTAAAATCTAGTTTCTAAGAATAATAAAATCATTACAATTAAATAATTTAAATATAATCACTAAATTAAATTACAACCATTAAAATAAATTAATACAATAATTACAATTTAAGCATTTAAATAAAGTCAATAAAATAAAACCTACGAAATAAATTAACAAAATCATTACAATAAAATCGGTGATACAAAATAATCAAAACCCTTAAAATAAAATAAATTCTGAATAGTGAGTATGTCCTCTCTTTGTGTAATATGATAATGTGGGTGCGTGAGTGTGAGAGGGTGTGTATCTGTGGGAAGCAGACAATCACCTTGGTATATGTAATAGAAGTTCAGTCTCTTCGTAAGAGAGTTTTTGTAAGTATTCAGTTACCTTTTTCTTACATTGTGTTTTATTCAAAGGGTAGATGTGTATAGCTTTGTTTATCTTATTGTAGATGTAAGGTCCAAAGAAGTTAGTAAATCTTGTGCTGAATTTAGTATTAGTAAAATCTTTTCTGACACAGACCCTATCTTTTCTCCGTGTTAGTAGATTTAACGGTTTAAAGTTTTGTTTACCGTGTTGTAGGAGAGTAACATTCAATATATACAGCTGTCTTACAGTCAGGACCTCACAATTCTTGTATAGTTGAGCAGTGGGGAAAAAAATACGTTTGAAAGTGCTGACCTTCAGAACTGCACGTTGGGCGATCTCAAGATGTTTTAGAGTAGTTTTAGAGGAGCCACCCCAGGAGGAAATACAGTACGACAAAAGCGACTGACAGAGAGCATAATAAATCTGTTTTAGTAGTTGTGGGTCAGCGACATGCCGCAAATTTTTAAATACAAATATTAATTTTCGGATCCTTCCACATAGGAGTTTAATATGTTCTTTAAAATTAAGATTAGTATCAATTGTTACGCCTAGGTATTTAATCGTCTGTACACGCTCAAGCAAAGGGCATGGGCAGACTGATTTTACTTGACACTCGTGTGAGACGATTTTTAGGGTACTAGCGACTCCACTTACATTCCTAATTCCGAAACAGACATACTTGGTTTTATCTACATTTAAAGTAAGAATATTACTCTGCAGCCACTTTCCAACTACATCAAAACCAAGCTGAGCAGCACTGAAAGCCTCTTCCCAGGTATCGGCAGCAAAACAGAGGGCAGTATCATCTGCGAAGGAGATTATTTCGCCTTGGGACAGATTAATATTTGTGAGTTGGTTGATGTATACCAGAAACAAGGTCGGCCCCAAGATGCTGCCCTGCGGCACTCCGTGCGTTATTGGGAGGTCATCACTCCTATATGCATCAAGGCGAACACATTGAGATCGCCCAGTAAGATAGCTTTTGAAAAGCTCGTGCTGCGTTCCTCTAATTCCCAACCTTTCCAGTTTATCCAGGAGGAGGGAGACAGAAATCGTATCGAAGGCCTTTGCTAAGTCGAGAAAGATAGCGATACATTTTTTTCTCTTATCTAGGTTTGAACTTATGTAATTTGTCAGTTTATTAACTGCTTGCTCAGTCGACTTACCCTGTCGAAAGCCGAATTGATTGGAAGATAGCAATGATTTTTTTTCTAAATAATCTACCAATCTTAGGTTAATAATTCTTTCGAGTACCTTCGAAAGAGCCGGCAAAATAGATATTGGCCTATAATTATTGATATGATTTCTGTCACCACTCTTATGAATAGGGCAAATAACTGCCTTCTTCAAAGAATCAGGGAATACTCCCTTTTGCAGGCAGCTGTTAAATATTTTAGTAATAGGTGGTACAAGAACGGTTTTGTAAGTTTTTAAAAACTCACTTCTAATATTATCGCACCCACTAGCACAGTTAACCTTTAAGTCAAGGATAAGACGCTCAACCTCAGCTTCAGTGGTATCCATTAAAACGAATGAATTAACCGTATCCGTGTCAGTACTTGTAGTTTGTGTGTTGCTGTTAAACGTTTGTGTATTTTTTTTGTAAATATTATCTGCTAATGACCTTCCTACGTTAACGAAGAAGTTATTAACTTCATTAAGGGATTTTTCAGGAGTTGTTGACAAGGCGAGTAATTCTTTTGGAGAAATTGATTTTTTTGACGTGTTGGTGATGTCTTTAATTACTTTCCACAGTTTTTTGTTATCCCGTTTTGCTGCTTGAAGTTCGTCTTTCTCGTATGCTCTTTTTACTTTCCTTATTATGGCCGTACAAAAGTTTCTGTATCGACTGTACGTGAGTTTTAAAGTATCGCTAGCTGGATCCATTTTTAATTTTTTATGTAATTTATCCCTATGTCTGACACAACGTAGCAACCCTTGTGTCATCCAAGGTTTTATTATCCTGTGGCGCTTAGGTATAGTTATTTCGGTTGTGTTATTTTCAATTGCTTGTTGTATAGATTGTGTGAAGTAGTTTAGGGAGGCGTTTGGATCTACTAAATTACTAATTGAGCTGAAATCAGTGTCTTTTAAATCCTGTAGCAGACCAACTTTGTCAGTTTTTGTTGTTCTAGAAAACGCATAATGCCTGGTTTTCTTCAAGTTAATGTTTAATAGAACGGGGTAGTGGTCTGTTAAAGTAGTGTGAGGTACAATGGTGGTGCAAGGGTAGTTTGTTCTAACTAGTGCATGATCCAGACAAGTATCACTAATACTCCGAGTAATTAAAGTATGAGCCGGTAAAAGGCCATGGGTAGCTGCTAGAGTTAGATAGCGCTCCCCGTTTTGATTTATTTTTGCAGGGCTTATATCGATATTGATGTCACCCATCACTATTACATGTTCGAAGGTGGTAAGTTTATGTAGGGCATTATCTAGTGATGCTAGAAATTGGTCGATGTTCTTATAGGAAGGTGATCGATAAATAGCAAGTATAGCGATACGGTTTTCAATTACAGCAACCAAACTATTACATTCTTGCATGACTGGTTTCTCAATATTTACACTAAGATTTTCATCGTAATAAATTACTACACCATCATTCTGTTTAGTATTTAATTCAGATCCTACATAGCAATATCCTGAAAGATTAGGTATTATAGTTGTATTTGATAGCCAGCATTCTGTCAATATGACAACGTCACACTTCAGCTTCATCCTTTTTAATAAAATGTCTAACTCGGGCATATTGCAATTTATGCTGCGTATGTTTTGAGTAAAAATAAGTAGATCCTGCTCCGAGGAAGTTAATATTTTATGACAGTCCTCAACAGAAGCTATTTGCGATTGAGATACAGAAACTTGATCAATACTTTCCGTCAACTTGATTATATCACTGAACGTTAATTACAAAATTTTGTTTAAGACATGAAATGTGGTCAGGGATTTCGAATAAATGGCGGAAAGTATTACAGCAATTTCGAAATATACAGCAAGTGGGAGTGAGTGAGGGTATGACAAGTTTATTGGGATGATGTGTGTGTGTGTTAATTCTGTAAAGTGTGTGACAAAGATTTATCATGAAAAGTATTTTAATTTGATAGAAGCAGAGATAACGAGATACGTATTCAGAAATTGGCCAATAAACATAAGGCAGCAGAACAATCATACAGAGGTCAGGCAAGACATATAGTAATTCATAATACAGTGCATAGTTTTTCATTAAAAGCATTTTTTTGGTACAGAAACCGAAATAATTTAACAAATTCATAGCAGTTGGAGAAAAACCATAACGTAACCAGATGTCCCTGATAATTATATAGTGGCCAAAAAATTCAAATTCATTGTTGATATTGCAAAAAATATGCGTTATAATAATTAAATTAATTCCGTAAAAAGTTATTATGAGGTAAAACACACTTTTTTGCCGACAACAAGCATGCAATAATGTGGGTCTACTAATTTTAAAATTACTAAGAGATACAAATACTAATAAAATATTGTTTTGGAAAAAAACATGCACTAATATAGCTTTGAGCTCAGAACAATATTGACATCTTACGAGAAAACATAGTCATGTAGCAATTCTTAACTTTTCTAGGTCAGACTCCGTATTTATTCGAATATGCGCCGATCCTTCGGTATTTTTGAGATAAACAATCCCGTTTGTCGTCCAACAGAAATTATATCCATGGCTCTTTTGGAACTGCCTCGCCAGAAAGAAGAGCCTTTGAGTTTTCTGAGTAAGAGTTTCCGCGATGTATAGCGGTTTTGGTTGGTGTTTGGAGTTCAGATGAGTTGTGTTAAGTTTTTCTCCCCTTGGTTTAGATTTATTGAAGTTCTTAACCGCCCTCAATATTTTATCCTTCAGCAATACCGTGGTAAGGTCCACAATAACCGGGTTTGAGGAGTCTTTTGACTTTAGCCGATAAATGTCCTTAATTGTCGAGCAATCCATTTCGACGTTTAATGACTTTCCCAATTTCATAATTTCGCTACATAATGTCTCCTTTGTCTCGTTACTTTGTTTTGGCATATTTCGTATCTCGATACCAGTTCCCCGGGATTTTCGTTCCAATGTTTCCAATCTCTCCTTTAATTCTTTTATCAAGACCCTATCAGCTTTTCTTTCTTTCTCAAGTGAAACAATTGTAACGAGAAACTCATCATGTTTCTTCGACATAAGTTCCATACTAGATTTTAATTCTTGAAATCGTATTTCTTGTTCCCTTGAGAATAATGTGAACATTTCTTTAATTAGAGTCGCTATGTCAGCATTCTCACCAACAAGCTCGTTAAGTTTTCTCTTTTTAACCGATATATTTCGATCAGTGATATTCGACGCGAGCGACTGCAGATCAAGCTCAGAATCACAGACGTTAATTCGGATTTGTCCGCTTTTTTTCGCCAATTCCTCCTTTGTATCTGCGGCGAAATTTGCAGAACTACTGCGTTTCTCAGGGTCAGCGACCGGCGTAGTTGAAGGAGTTGAGGGAGGAGGTGAGCGATTTATTGGCATGGTAGCGAAAGTAGAAAACAACAACAAAATAAAAAAGAAAAAATAAAATAAAAATCCAAAAACTATTTCGTTGACTTGGTTTTGAACCAGCGACACTTTGATTATGGACGGCTCTTTACGCGCCGGGACCAAGTGTGCTACGTAGAATTCATTCAAATTAGCTAACTGGTGGTAATATCTTTTGTTTGCTGTCAAAAATTATTGGTTCACTTTTTCTATCTTTGAGGGTACACTACGCAAGTCGGGCCTCGATACACAACAAACACTTTTTTTGTAACCACTTTTGCTAATTGAATTTTGCTCACTTCAAGCTTCTCGTTTGTTATTGTTTTAACACAGGTCACCTTGTCACTTTATTCTTAACCGGACACTATAGTTATTATGCCCTTTTGCGTGGTATAAACAATTTAACAGTTTTAAAAATGAGGAACGTAACGATAACACGTCTACTCGCGGCGGTGGCTCAGCGGGGGATCAATAAACAAAACAATACATAAGATGACTTAATTTCTTCTATTAAAATTGGTGCTAAAGAAACCCACTGAAAAAACTGAAAAGCATAAAACAAGCACATTTTAAATTAAACAAAAGTTGGAAACAAAAAAGTACATTTTAAACTTTTTTTTTCCAGCTTTTTATTTCAGTAACGTGAAATATTTCGCAGTCTCCCTTTTAATATGATTTGTCACTTTGAATTACTCTTAAACGGTTAAGTTACATATATTTTTGTAATCACCCTTTAAAACATACTACCGGGATAAAAAAAAAATCCTATATATCAATATTATACTACCGCGAAATGTGGAAGGAGGAAAGGGAGGCCTTTGCCCTGCAGTGGGACAATATAGACTTATAATAATAATAATCCCTCTCAGCACATTGCTGGAGGGTCTAGGCTATCGGTTGAGGAGAGGTGGTCAGGTCATATCTCACCTTCTTTACATGGATGATCTGAAACTCTTTGCCCCCAACAATTTGCAACTGATGAAGCTACTGAATTTAACCGAAACTTTTAGTAGCGCCATCAGGATGGAATTTGGTGTGGAAAAATGTGTAGTGATGCATGTGAAGAGAAGGGAGATTATGGAATCCGTAGGAACTCAACTCTCGGATTCCATACACCTTAGATCCTTCTCCTCAACAGAAACCTACAAGTATTTGGGTATGTCGGAAGCATTAGGTATCAATACTGCCGACATGAAACAATCGCTGAGGGAGCGCTTCTTTGGCCGCCTGAATAAGGTGCTAGGTAGTCTTTTGTCAGAAACAAGGTGCGCGCCTTCAACGGTTAGGTCATGCCGGTTTTGATGTATTCTTTCAGCATACTCAAATGGACTCAGACGGAACTTGATGCCCTGGATAGGAGGGTCCGCGCTCTGCTGACCGCAAATCGAATGCATCACCCACGGTCGTCGGTGATGAGACCGTATATCCCGCGAAAGTGCGGGGGTCGTGGCTTTATAAATGCTAAGACCCAGCACAACCGTGAGGTACGCAGTCTCAGGGAATACTTCCTAGAAGTCGACGTGGGGACGCACCGAGATGTGGTCTCAGTGGACAAGGGCCTCACGCCGCTCTCCCTGGCTAACGAGAACTGGCGCAAACCTAGAGTATTAGACACTAATGATCACAAGGAGGTATGGCAGGGCAAGGAGCTTCACGGACGCTTTTACCGGGCCCTACACGGACCCGATGTAGACTTCTTAGCGTCCATATCTTGGCTGCGCTTCGGTGACCTATTCAGGGAAACCGAAGGTTTTGTCTGTGCAATAATGGACGAAGTTATGATGACGAATAACTACCGGAAATACATTGTGAAGGATGGCACGGTTGACAAATGTCGGGCATGCCACCATCAGGGAGAATCGATCCGACACATTATTTCTGGGTGTTGGTCTGGAACACCCATAGACACAATCTCGTTGCCATGATTATCCACCAGCAACTTGCTTTGAAGTACAACCTTGTGGAATCAGAAGTGCCATACTATGTATAAGTATGCGCCCGACCCAGTTCTCGATGATGGTAATATCACGTTGTATTGGGATCGATCTATCGTCACTGACAGGACTATTGTTGCCAATAAACCTAACATTGTGGTGATAGATCGATTGGAGCGTTGCGCAATGATTGTTGATATAACGGTTCCGCATGACGAGAACCTCGTGAAAGCAGAGAAAGATAAACAATTCAAATATCCAGATCTGTCTCGCGAGGTTGTCGACATGTGGGACGTGAGTACAGTAGTCATTTTGCCGATAGTCATGTCGGCCAATGGCTTAATAGCCAATAGCCTCGACCAACATCTGAGGAGGCTCTCGCTTGGCAAGGGCTTGATTCAGAAAGCAGTACTTCTGGACACGCCGCGTATCGTTGGGAGGTTTCTCTCTCAAGAGCCTTGACCACCGGTAGCTCGGACCCTGTTCCCGATGCCGGTGGGCTACTATTTTTTATATTTTTAAATGTTTTTTATATTACCTTGTATAGAAATATTTAAAAATGTAAATTATATGTTTAAAAAATAAATAAAGGAATAATTCAAATTCAATTACTCACTAAAATCAATTTATTATATTAGTCTCTTACATGCGACACTATATGTAACTTCTCTATCACAACAGTGCCGCACATAACGACAGTCCAACCTATTTGCTATCATACTCAGAACGGCATTGGAGCTGGCCCGCACTCTGCTTACAAGAGACGCTCAGCGCTTCCGCATGGTCGCATGGAAGCAGTCTGTGCGCGCTCATGCGAACATACCTGAAGCGCTGCAGTAGCAAGGCAGACCCAAAACCGCTCTGAAGGCGTTGTTAAACTGAACGCAGAGGGTGTTATAGATTTTCTTTGTGTTTTTAGCCCAAAGGCTGCAGGTATACATTGACGCTGGCCCCCGGCCACCGTAGGCGCGGGCCTGTGGACGGCGTGTTATGGGCTAGCTCGCCGTCCGGCCGTCTTATGACGACAGGCCGTGTCGACGGCGCGTTCGTGTTCCACGCGCGCCTCAAAGAGATGTCAGCAACCACGTAGGGGTCCGCACGGACCGATGCCTGCCAGGGCTGCGAAACTGTTCGAAAGAGATACCGCGGCCCTGGAACACAAAGGGCAATGAAGGAACATGGATAGGTTTTAGTCAGTACAAGTCTGACACTCCCTTCCGCTCCGCCCAGAGCGGGGGTGGGGTGGGGGGGGGTTATTTGATGATTTCCAATCCTAAAAAAAAAAAAAGCTATACGTTGACGTGCAATATGCTCGAAAAAGAGTTATTTTCACGCCTTCCGAGCAACGCGCGAACCTGCGGGCCAGCAATACAACATGCCCTTTGGTCAGCTCAGATTATTACCATTCAACAACTACAACATCTATTTATTTTCTGGCTACTTTGGCCCATAGATAATATACCTTACAGACTAACATACATATAATAAAATACAAATTGTGTTAGTAGACAGAACTTTAAAACTATGTTAGTAACACTTCACTTGTGCACTATGTCACCGAGCGTTCATGTGGCACTGACGCGTTGAAGCGACGGAACAGCACTCCCTGCGGCCAAAAGTCCTCCAAGACGAGGTGCAGATAACACATTGGTTTACGCACTGACTCCGGCAGCTGCACTCTCGCCACGTACTTGGTCTTCTGATTAAAAATGATGGTCCTCAATGACGTAGTCTTTATACAAAAAGGAGTCATCGTTATAATCTGAAAGAAAAAAATGGTCACACTTTAAAAAAATCGTATGAGAACCATGTCCCGTGTTTTCTTATCTTTAGCCGACAGAGACGAAGCGTAAGACGGCCTCTCCCACAAGGTGGACTGATGGCTTGATGAAGACCGCGGAATCCTGAGAAGCACTGGACCTGTGGATGTCTTCCTGATGATTTCAATCAACCTTGCCTATCCTATCCAGTCTATAGCTGCTAGGCATAACCCAAGCCAAGTTGCGCCACAACACCCTGTCCCATATCCAGCCTGTCCCAACCACTTGTTTAAGGTTGCTAGTCCGTCTAGCTGGGGGCGAGATACACTGTGCCTGTTGATACACGGTCTACGCTCTAGTACTCGCTTGCTCCATCAGCCAGGTGATCCTTTGACACACATGACCAGCCCAATGCCGCTCCAACTTGGTCACTCAGCCAGCTACATTATGTTGTGTTTCAATTGATGATGTATAATTAATAATTCGATGTTTCTAGTGAGCAAAATCTAAAATTGTGTGTGCTTTGTAATACTTACCATAATGTTGTGAAACCTGTTCTAAGGTATAACATTCACCCATGTGCATTAGTTGCCAAACTGTAGAATTAAGAAAATTTTATTATTATACTTTTTGAATGATGTAACCAAGATTTTGTAACTATAAAAAAATATTTTGATTGAAAAAAATGTCAATGGAGTTTCTTGCCCATTCTTCTCCATAGAGATCTACGCCTTGGAATGGGCAACTAACTGTAGTTGCCCACACAAGGCATAATAACTTGTGAAAGTACTGACTTTCACAAGTTATTATGCCTTGTGTCTGTGACTGTAGCTTCGCTTTCTTTTTTTTACTGACTTTCAAAAGCGCCTAAAGGGGAGGATTAGATTACAGAGCACGAAAAAACCATCCGCATTGCTGTCAAATGGAAAAATGCCCAGATGGCTGGCAACATTGCCACGTGGACAGTAATTATTCAGAATCTCTGGCTAAAAAATATGCCCGTCCTCTTGTCACGGGAAGATTCAGCCAAAGGCTTGCTAATGTCCTGAAAAACTGTCAATAACTATTTCATGAGAAAATCATTCAATGGGGTTCAATGAACTTAGAGGGTTGTATTGATGATTTTAATGATTATAATTCTGTAACTATATACGTGTTACTTGCGCGAATCATAATTTCATCAACATACAACCTGCCACTGATGTGCAAATTGCAAAAAACTTAAGAAAATTTGAATTCCACCCGCTACCCTGGCGTTTCCACCTTCAGTTGGAGATAAAGGGATGGAAACTATGTATAGCTAACTCTTATTTTTTTTGAGTTGAATTTTGCAAAAGATAAAGAATTAAGTGATACACCGAGTTTGTAAAGTTACCTTCCATTGTCTTTATTTTAAAATAGACATTACTATTGAAATTTTTGTGTCCCTCTTTTCATGTGATTTTAAGGGATTTAAAATTGAGTCTTGGGCCCTTATTCCAGACGCATGCGTAAAGCGGCATATTATATTTTTTCATCCATCTTCTTCATAGCGCAGCATTCCGATCCATACGGTACGACAGGTCTATTCACGGACTTGTATATTTACCGCTTCAACTTGAAGGGCATCCGTGGGTCGCAAGTTGTTCCAGTGACCTGTTGCAATTTCATCCATCCTGAGATGATCCAGTGCGTAACGTCTCGGTCTGTTTCCCCATCCCCTTGGACAAGCGACCCAAGGTACATACCGGAAATTGGAACAGATCGGTATGGGCATTTCGGCATGAGTTATGCGCACATGACTGGAGTGGAGAGACCGCCGAAATCACAAACAAGTATTAATTCTGTTTTGGCTAACATTCTCCAGACTTTGCCACCACACCTCCAATCTACTCTGGACCTCTAGGCCACTCTCGGCCACCAACACAATGTCGTCGTCAAACAACATACATCAGGGAGCCTCTTCTTAGATGTCCAACGTTAGTGCATCCATTACCACCAGCAAGAGACACGGGCTTAAAGCGAGCAGGCCGACAGCCACATTGAAGCTGCCGGTAGTGCCCGCTGTAGACCGAACTTCGGTACTACACTGACTGTACATCGCTCGGATCAACTGCACATACTTCCCAGGCATACCTTTCTCTCTCAGGGCCCACCACAAAACCTCACGAGGTACCCGGTCGAATGCCTTTTCGAGGTCGATGAACACCATGTCACAACAGACCATACTTACATGATATTTTTAAAATAATCCGAAAGATTATAAAATATATACTTTGTTTTAATATTTTCATTTTTTTTTTCGTATTAAATCACGTAACTACACTTTTTGGATAAAAAAACCTACTTGGTTTTAAATCTTGAAAGTTAAACTAAATGTATTTTTTTATCCTCAATGAAAATCATTTTTTCTGTTTTCATTAAAAGTTGATTGAATCTAAGTTTTATTAGTAAACGATTAAATTCCGTTGGTTATTTTATCTTTAAGTAATAATTTCATGTTGAATTGTAACCAATATTTTTAATTTAAAAGAGTCATCATCATCATCATCATTTCAGCCGAAAGACGTCCACTGCTGGACATAGGCCTCCCCCAAGTGTCGCCACATTGACCGGTCCCGTGCGACTCGCATCCAGCGGATCCCTGCAGCCTTCACCAGGTCATCGGTCCACCTAGTGGGAGGCCTTCCAACGCAGCGTCTTCCGGTTCGCGGTCGCCACTCCAGAACTTTTCGGCCCCATCGGCCATCCGTTCTGCGAGCAATGTGCCCTGCCCACTGCCACTTCAGTTTGGCTATTCTTCGGGCTACGTCGGTTACCTTGGTTCTCTTGCGGATGTCCTCATTTCTGATTTTATCACGCAAAGAAACTCCGAGCATAGCCCTCTCCATTGCCCTTTGGGTGACTTTAAGCCTTCTGATAAGGCCCATTGTGAGCGACCATGTTTCGGTCCCGTAAGTAATCACTGGCAACACACACTGGTACATAGACTTTCGTCTTGAGACACTGCGGTAAGTTGGACGAGAAGATACCACGCAACTTCCCGAACGCTGCCCAGCCGAGTCGGATTCGACGATTAACCTCTTTCTCGAAGTTAGACCTACCTAACTGGATCGTTTGTCCAAGGTTGACATAATCGTCTACAACTTCGAGTGTAGAGTCTCCGATCTTGATAGGAGTGGGTGTTACATGGTTATTCAACATGATTTTGGTTTTGTCCATGTTCATTTTAAGACCCACTCTTTCGGAATCTCTACTAAGGTCATCGAGCATTGTACTGAGGTCCTCCATGGTCTCAGCCATGACCAAAATATCGTCGGCAAATCGAAGGTGAGAGATGTACTCGCCATTGACGTTGATGCCTAGCCCTCTCCAGTCCAGAACCTTGAAGATATCCTCCAGTGCAGCGGTGAACAGTTTCGGAGATATGACGTCTCCCTGTCTCACACCTCGCTGCAGAAGAATAGGTTCCGAGGTCTGGTCCTGAAGTCGGACTGACATGGTGGCGTTTTTGTACAAACACTTCAGCACCTCGATGTACCGATAGTCGATTTGGCACCGTTGGAGAGACTGCAGTACAGCCCAAGTCTCGATCGAATCGAAGGCTTTCTCGTAGTCCACAAACGCTAAGCAGAGAGGCAGGTTATACTCTTCGGTCTTCTGTATAACCTGCCGCAGCGTATGTATGTGATCTACGGTGCTAAAGCCTTTTCGGAATCCGGCTTGTTCGGGAGGCTGAAAATCGTCAAACCTGCGCGCGAGACGATTCGTGATGACTCTTGAGAACAACTTGTAGACATGGCTTAGAAGTGAGATGGGCCTATAGTTCTTCAGCCGGGCATTGTCGCCCTTTTTGAAGAAGCGTACCACCACACCCCTGCACCATGCCTGCGGCGTTTTCCCCTCGAGTATGACGGAATCAAACAGCTTCTGAAGGGCCTTAAGTACCGGTTTTCCACCCGCCTTCAGGAGTTCGGCCGTAATTCCGTCATCACCCGGTGCCTTGTTGTTTTTAAGCTGTTTAAGAGCCATCCTAATCTCGTACAGGCTGACATCCGGAATGTCTTCGGTATAATGTTGGGTCAGTCTAGCTCTTGGGTCGTTAGCTAGAGTTGCAACGGGATTACTGATTGAAGTGTACAACTGCCCATAAAAACTCTCGATCTCCCTCAGCAGCTCTGGTTTGGCGATTTAAAAGAGTGTCCATGAAGTTTCTTGCCCATTCTTCTCGATAGGAGCCTGTCCTCGCCCTGCCTCTAGTGTCTCGTCAAATATCTGAAGTATTCAAGGAAAAAAAGACTTGTCAGTGTTGTCTGTGATTTGTTTGAAAAACATAAATAAAGGTTACTGGTCGATTTATTTGTTTTGTGTGAGTGTTATCTATACATTTAAAATTCAAAGTTCTGACTGACATTAGCCCTGTCGGTACCAAATTTTATCAAATTTTGTTCAATGGTTCTCAAGTGGTTCGTGGATAAAACAAAGAAAGTTACAGTTCCTTTAGAATTGTATTATAGGTGCCTACGACCCACTCTTTCTAACCCTCTCTTTCTTATGTGACGCAGACGAAGTTGCGCGGGTGCTAGTCTGAAATATAGCTGCTTTTATTTAGTGACAAATAGCTCTATTTTCTACGTGACTGCAAGCTCCATGCAAATTTAGACTTTAAACGTTAAATCACAAGTCTCATTTCACAAAGTCGATGGTTTTGTAATGCTAGAAAATCCTATAGTGATTTCGCTTTGAGAACTTATTTTGGCAATCAGTTTGGATTTTGCAATTTTATACTATAGGGATTTTAGCGTATTAAAGGGAAAAGGAAAAAAATGTGTTGGATCCGGTCATTGATACGGACATAAAATGAATCGCAAGCGCGCCAGTGGTGACATCACGCGACCTACTTACATCGTGCTTCTACAGAGTCGTGATGTTTTAAGCTCGTGGCGAGGACGCCATTCAGGGTCTGATCGCAGCGGAGTTGAGATGTCCCGGAACTTTACCCGATTCATTGTGCCCAGTGTGTGTGTGTTGTGTGTTGTGTTGTGTGTTGTGTTAAATAGTAATATCAAGTAATTTGTTAGTTTAATAAAAAAGTGTACCGCACCCATTGTATTTTCATTGCACGAAACCCATCTTCTGCCCACATGATATAGCCTAACATAATAAATCCTGACAATCCGACATATACACATATTTTGTTTTATTCTTTGAGATTGCCTCATTGTTCTTGTTGTCGCAAGCACTACAGCTGAGCATTTAGGTATTGGGTTCGATCCACAGGTCGTTACATCCGGAATGACCCAGTCCCAGCCGCGGAGTTTGTTTACATTCGATTCAATCGAATTAACAACTTTATGTAATTACTCAAATTAGCAAATAAATGATTTTTAAACAAATATGGCGGCGCGCGGCACATGACGTTCAACCAATCAGCGCGCGAGGTACGTTCCGTCGCATGCCATTTCACAATTTGACGGTTTCTCTTCGATAATCTACCGAAAAGTAATGCGTTAAATTGTAAGCAGTGTGTTTCGGTCACAATCTTTCGACAGATTACAATCTCGCGAGATAGATTATAATCTAACGGTTTTTACAATTTTACGGTGAGATATACACTCCAGGCGTTTTGTATTATCAGTTATATATTTTACATTGAGTTTTATTGTAAAACATGACATTTCCCACCAAAAAGAAAATCGTTTCCCAGCAATAATTTTCGCGTAGAGTTACTTAGTTTGATGCAGAATGCTTGGTTGACGACTTCGTGAAGAGTCCGTTTGCACCTTGTATATGTCTAACCGAATCTTTTAACCCGATTAATCAGTTCCTGACGAAGGCGTATGCAAAGTAAGTGCAGCCTTAAGATTACTAGCTAACTACACGACTCTTTGCGATGAAGTTAGCTACTAATGACAGTAAACTTATTAATAGACTTAACTACATCCACGTAACATGTCAAAAGTTCTTGCAAAACTCGTCGTTATACCTCACTAATATGGCAAATTATAATAATTCAAGGAGGTTGGGGGTCATTTGAATAATGCCGTCCTTGGGGAGACTAATGTCAAAATTAACATACTTTCATGCACCCTTAATTTCTTGTATAATGTTCAGTTGCCTGTATTTTAAGGTTTTAGGTTTGTAGCTTCCAATTACATATACGTGCTCTTAGGTCAAGCGCGCACTGGCGGCCAGGCCGCGGCAGCCAGCGAAGTGTATGCATTGTATCATCAGTGCGCGCACTTGGCCGCAAGCGACCAGCGGCCGCGGCGACTAATGACATCATTGCGACGTACCTGTTTTTTTTTTTGGATGGGAAATCATCAAATGACCCCCTCCACTCTGAGCGGAGTGGAAGGGAGTGTCAGACTTGTACTGACTAAAACCCATCCATGTTCCTTCTTTGCCCTTTGTGTTCCAGGGCCGCGGTATCTCTTTCGAACAGTCCCGCAGCCCTGGCAAGCATCGGCCCGTGCGGACCCCTACGTGGTTGCTGACATCTCTTTGAGGCGCGCGTGGAACATGAACGCACCGTCGACACGGCCTGTCGTCATAAGACGGCCGGGCGGCGAGCTAGACCATAACTCGTCGTCCACAGGCCCGCGCCTACGGTGGCCGGGGGCCACCACGTGACCCCCGACGCCCAGGGCGTCTCCCGCGGCGGCTGGGACGTGAGGCTCTTTCCCTCTCACGTTCCGCCACCTCCTTCTCTAGCATGACTGCTTCGCAGAAGGAGGTGACGGCTTCCCATTCCCTCTCGCTCCAGACCATGGCTTGAACCAGGGCCGGGCGCGAGAGGTCGTCGCCGCCAATCGCCTCTACGAGGACACGGCGCTGCAGCGCCGTGTCCAGCAGCGCACTGCTCCGCCCAAGCGGGACAAGCCTCCACAGTGTGATTGCGACGTACCTGCGACCCGCACTGGCCGCCATTCGAGGTACTTACCTTAAAGTAAAGACGAGTTTTTCTTCGGGTGAGATGCAGGGCCAAAAGTTATTTTTTGTGCCAGTATTAGAGTGACTTATTTTTTGGAAAAGTTCATCAAACGAGGACTTGCTCATTCTTAAATAATTAAAAAACTTGTCATTATGTTGTTTAAGGTCAGTAAAGTATGTTTGAAAAAATCCCTTATAATGTCTTTCATACAGTTAATGGATGAATCCAGAATCTTTTATTCTTGTTTTTTCGCTTCTTACTTGCAAGATCACAGAACCATCACAGCTATTTCCTGGACGTCCATTTCGAAGCACTCTGTACTCGGAACTGACAATTTTGGCCACAGTTCTGGCTGCAGGCTTGGTCGCGACACTTGCGGCCTGGTCGCAACACTGGCTGCTACGACATGGCCGTCAGTGCGCGCTTAGCCTAAACAAAGCTGGTTCCTTAAGCGCGAAAGGGTCCTATAGAATAAAAATGCAATTTGTTAAAATGATTTATTGAGGTACTTAATATTATGTTAAGTTCTGTGAATTAATTAAGACCGCGAATAAATTAAATCTTTGAAAAGAAGTATAAATCACAAAGGTCAAAGTTTGCATAGTCTCCTTGCCAAAATTTAAAGAATAAAGGGTGTAAAAAGATCCTTACCGAAGCCGAAAGGCACTTGTTCTTCCCGACATTGCGATAATTTTTTTGTTCTCGACCATACCTGGGAACCTTCTAGTTACGGAGATATTGGGGGTCAAAGTTGCAACTTTTTCACAAGTTTTTTTTTAAATACATGTTTTTAATGTAAGATTTTTACTTTAAACACCTCCTCGACCCCCGTACAATCTATCCATCAGCACGATATTTTGAGTGCGTTACATTGAGTCCTGCCGTAAAACGTGTTTTTTTACCCCAAAAAAAAGCCGTTTCCAGCAATATTTTTTGCGTAAAGTTGCTTAGATTGATATACATAATGCTTGGTTGACGGCTTCGTGAAGGGTCTGTTTACACCCTGTATAATAATAAAACAGTCAACCAGTCGCAGGTGGCAGTAATACCAGTCAGTTGCTATATCACATTCAGGCAAAGGTATCTTCATATACAGTTAAGGCACGAACCTGCCTGCCTCGTTGGTCGAGTGGTCGCAAGCGCGACTGCCGAGCATTAGGTCCTTGGTTCGACTCCCGGATCGGGTAAACTAATATTGGGTTTTTCCATCAGGAGTTTCTCAGTAGCAGCCACAGAGTCTGGATTCGTGCCCGGTCGATGGCAGTAGACTCGCCCCCTATTAAATGGGTCTTAAACAAAATGTGGGTGTACGGTACACCTCTGCCTAACCCTTCGGGATATACTAAGGCATGAGCATTTATCACCACGCATGCTCAAGGTGGATCGGCGTGGAGTTGAAAAGTTTCAATCGCCTTCAAAGTGGTTTGTGCTTTGCTTAAGGGGATAATTATAAAACTGTACGTAATAACAAGCAGGATGCGGTGTGGAAGTTATTATTGGTAGATCATTATTACTACAGGAAACGGGATATTTACCATGTTTACTATTCTTTTTTTTTTGTTTTTTTTTTTTTTATTTTTTTTATTTTTTTCTATTTGTTTCTTTTTTTTTTTTGTTTTTTATTTGTTTATCGGGAACTCGACAAAAATAGTAAACATGGTAAATATCCCGTTTCCTGTAATAATAATGTTAGTGACAATGATAGTTTAAAATCTTATATTGGTAGATTTCATATCAGTTTACTACCGCCGCAGATATTTTAAGGCTTCGTGGAATTTAATTTATACAAAATAACAGAACTTATCTACAAATGACCACCGTAGACAAGGATTTATTTGGCGGAAGAATCGACAAAATGACAGATAGTGCATAGAAATCTGTCATTGTGCCGACACAATCTGTCATTTTGTCGATACTTCCGCCAAAGAAATCTTTGTCTACGGTGGTCATGCTACGGGGGCAGGTTAGGCACTAACCACGCGATTAAGAAAGAAAGGCTATTATTTTCCAAATGATCATTTGGTTGGGTTACCGAGAGCAGCAGGTTTTTTTATATTTATTAGGAATTATAGGAATTCTAAAAACATCTTTAAAATTCGGGCATGGAAATGTTGTAATAAAGGAGGCCAATACCGCAGACCAAACCGTCTGGGGGGCGGTTTGGTTATGTGGGGGGCCACTAAAAACTCCGTCTTTGCCAACTTGGGGCCCCGAATACAGTATTGCATGACGTTCGCGCCGTCAGCGGTGACTTTTGCCTCCTCCCCCCTGCTTGTCCCAACCTCGTCCAGGTTCAACCATGTCTGTTATTATACCTACTGAAATTAACCTGTTGTGACTGTTATGCTCGTAATCAGAAGACGTGCTTTAATAGTTGTTTTTTTAATAATAATAAACAAACATTTATTTAGCTAGGGTTGGTAGATATCACATGTAGTACGCCACACACACAAACGCACTGCACAGACTACTACACTCCTAGTGAAAACAAAATTATTTCATATTCACAAATATTTTAACTTCCGTATTTTGGTTCAGTGCAACATAACCACAAAACCAAGTTGTGGCTTGCCCCATGTCGCTCATTACGCTTGTAAGCGAAGAGGTCGCGAGCGAAATTAACGTTCAATTTGCAGCCAAGCGCTATGTCGCCACTCTTGCACGCTTCTTAAAGCACTGATGAGGGTAAATTTATATGAAAATTAGCTTCACAGTATAAATTGTTGATGGTTTTTAATGTTGGTGTAGCTAAAATTGGAATGTTGTATGATCTTCATATTTTTAGAGTGCATTTCTTTTGGTGTGACGAGTGAATCTACCTACTACTACTATTTGAGTTTTCTAAAGAGGAGCTTGTGGTTAAGTAATAACAGCCGCTCGGGTCGATCTTTAGGTAAGCCGTGTTTGCCTAGGTTGGTCTGTGGATGGGTGACCACCCTTTCAAATCAAATCAAATCAAATAATTCATTCGCATAATATGGGTCTAAATAGATGGTAAATAAATGTTACATTACACAATATAACATTAAGGATCCTCATATAAACCATTTCTGGTCTACATTACAGACCGAGTTTCCTCTGTGCCTCGAAAAGATCGTTATGCCGTTGGTTACGGCTGTCATTTTTAGATCTTTGACAGTCGTTACAGTTAGTCAGTAGCCCAAAAGTCTCACAAGTAGTATAACAAAGAGGTATCGTATTACCCAGTACTAACCGGGTTGTGGAGGTCAGATAGGCAGTCGCTCCATGTAACATACTAGTATTCAGCTGCATCCGGTTAGACTGGAAGCCGACCCGGGAGAAGGCTCATTTCAACTTTCTTTCATTCCATCGAAAGGTCACCTTGTGTGTGGCGTATCACATACCGATTGCCGGTGAAGCAACAAATGCTGGAGTTATCAGCTACCGCAACACGGTTCGCCCCCACGATGAACCACGACCTTAAAAAGCGGGCTGAGACAGAATGGGTGCGGAAGACGGAAGAGAGAGAATGGTGGAGCAACTTGGGCGAGGTCTATGCTCAACAGTCCACTGCAAGGGGCTTAGTTGGCTTGATTGATGAATGGAAACTGTTATCATCATCTTCCTGCCGTTGTCCCATTCTATTTGGGGTCGGCGCAACACGTTTTCTTCTTCCATTCTCCCGTGTCAGACGTCACAGCACCATTTACTCCTTTCCCTTTCATATCATTCTTCCCACAATCCATCCATATTTTCTTTGGCCTTCCTCTCCCTCTCCATCCATCAACATCACTCTTTTAGTCACATGCGTTTCATCCCTCCTCATTACATGTCCATACCAAAACAAACGACTTCCTTGGAAATTAAAACTGTTATGTGGATACGTAATAAATAAGTATGGTAGATTATCCACAGGACCGATGGGCCAAAGTCGTCACGCAGTGGGCGTCGTCGCCGAGGGAGGCCTGGAAAATGCTGGCGTGATGGCCTAGAGGAGTTTGAGAGAGATTGGCCAAAGGAAACCGCACGGAGAGAAGAGTGGAATGCTATGGGGATAAAAAGGATAATCAACTTACTTTCAACTCAACGACTGTGCTGTACGTATCATTTGCGTAATTTCGTATTCCAACCTGCTTCGTTTTATAAAAACCAAATGAATACACACAATAATAAAACATTTTTCAGTAGACTAGTACGAAACAATCCAGCGGAATCTTCTCTTCTCTTCTTCTTCTGTTGAGATATTAGAACACGCGCCGACTAAAGAATCAGGTCGTTTTGTGAACTCACGGCTGGTGACGACAAAGCGTACTGATTCTAATGTCGGCGACGTGCTTGTCTTCTCCGGTTTTCTTTGTCTTCACGTGAAGTCTTCTGGGATCACTGGAATTGATGTAGAGAAGAGTATTGGTGTTACTTATAATTTGCTTATCGACAGAGACAGTCTCTTCAACCAACTGCGGTGAAGTCCAAAAATAAGGTAGTGTTTTTTTATGTCAGTACGAGTATGGTTCCGTTTCTACGTATGACTAAATGATTGGATGGAATTAAAGAACTTGAAACATGTTCTTACTGTTTTTCGTATGAATGAATTGTTAAAGTTTTTAATTTTGAAAAATCCTGCATGTGTTGTGTGTTTGATTGATATCGAGTTAACCAAAAAAAAGTCGGTTTGTAGCAGTCAGCGTCCAAAAATATGAAACTAGAAGCAACACACGAGATACTTTCCTAGTAGTTTACTAATTTAAAACTGCATTACAAGTTTGGCAAACTACCCAGCTGGATAATAATCGTAAATACATATTATGGACTGCACCAGATGTGAAAAAGTTGGATAGAGAAACGCTCGCCTATATTCAGGAACACACATGTAATCCAATGTAGCGAGTCTTATTCGATATTTCATTATTTTATCTTCTACCGAATCATTCTACTAATACAATCAAATATCTCTATGATTCGATCATTTCGGTACAAGGATGAATCTGGAAAAATATTATCTTAGGACAGAATAGGTATTCGAAGAAATCATTGCCGCCGCGCTGCGTGAAGCCTGCCCTCGTAGAATGAGATACACTTTCTGCTCAGACCGATTATATAATAAAAATTTGACGAGATCGACGTTTCGTATTCCCCTTTTTCTTCTTGAAAACTAAGCCGATTTAATTATTTTTTACATTATAATTTTAAGAAAGATTAAAAACTTTTCGATTTTGTCTGGTCTTCTAGGCCGTATAAAATGAGGCATTTTTTTAATTTTTGGAGGGTCATATTTTCTTTACTTATTAGTTGCTGAAAAAACGGAAATGACTAGGACGTGTCTACAGAAGACCTTGACTTTATGAAAAAAAAGTGATTGCTCTAGAGGCATTATTCAGGAAGAAACAGGAAAAACATTTTTATGGAGAATCGCAGCCCCTGTTTACTCTTAAGGTGATGATTTTTTATTGTACACTGCATTTTCAACTCTCGTTGTTGGGACAAGCAATGAAAATCTAACCGAGCTTACTCAGCGCGTCAAAAATGCGCAATCCCGGAATTTAAGCTTTTTGCATTAAGAAGCTAGGTAAAACTTCACAAAACGAGTGAAGGCGGTCAGAGCGAGCGCACTGGAGAGTCGACCACACTGCGGAGACCGGACTTTTTCAAATAATACACTGAAATACTTGTCAATTTTCCGTATTCCACAGCCAATTTGTTGTCCGCATCAAAAAGACGACGTTCTGTATACTCAAATTTAATTTTGAAAATATTTACGCCTTGCTACAAAGTGTGAGATTTATGTTACGTAGCCTAGACAAATGTGACTGGACTAGCTTAATTACTGAAGTTCAGTTAGATAGGGACGCAGGCAAAGTAATAGGTAAACGTGAAGCAGACCTTAAAGAAAGTTTGGAAAGAGACTTCGTTAACTAGTCTGTTGAGCTCATAACTCCGGATTAAAGTTGGTTGGGAAAAAAAGTTTGTGAACTGGAAAATTATTTTCTACTTTACAGTCGTTCGTTGGTTGATGTGATTCGGTTCGGATAGGGATGATTTTAGTTTCAATGATACTTCGTTAAAAACAATAGATTTGTTTGTAAGCAATGATACCGCAGGTTATACAGAAGACCGAAGAGTATAACCTGCCTCTCTGCTTAGCGTTTGTGGACTACGAGAAAGCCTTCGATTCGATCGAGACTTGGGCTGTACTGCAGTCTCTCCAACGGTGCCAAATCGACTATCGGTACATCGAGGTGCTAAAGTGTTTGTACAAAAACGCCACCATGTCAGTCCGACTTCAGGACCAGACCTCGGAACCTTTCCTTCTACAGCGAGGTGTGAGACAGGAAGACGTCATATCTCCGAAACTGTTCACCGCTGCACTGGAGGATATCTTCAAGGTTCTGGACTGGAGAGTGCTAGGCATCAATGTCAATGGCGAGTACATCTCTCACCTTCGATTTGCCGACGATATAGTGGTCATGGCTGAGACCATGGAGGACCTCAGTAGCTCGATGACCTTAGTCTACTAAGGTCATCGAGCTACTGAGGTCCTCCATGCCGCGACCGCGAACCGGAAGACGCTGCGTTGGAAGGCCTCCCACTAAGTGGACCGATGACCTGGTGAAGGTTGCAGGGATCCGCTGGATGCGAGTCGCACGGGACCGGTCAATGTGGCGACACTTGGCCTATGACCTAAGTCCCTATGCCTATGTCCAGCAGTGGACGTCTTTCGGCTGAAATGATGATGATGATGAATGATACCGCTTTAGTAGTTTCCTATTTTGAAGAATGGCGACCAACACTAAAAATTCACGTTGAAACAGAACAGAATTAAAAAGAAAAAAATACAACACTGAAAATGTAGGTTACAAATACTATAGTAATAAATATAGGAAGATAAAAAAAAACATCGTAAATGAATGATAAATTGGTCTTTATTTAGCTAGGAAAAAATCATAACTAATAACAGCTCTTAATTATATATTCTTTAAAATTGTACAGTAATAAACAGGCAACAATAAAATACGAATAATGCTACAACAGTATTTCAGAGTGGAATAGAGAAAATAACATTGGACCACACTTGGCTTGGCTATGTTCCAAAATTATTTCGAAATAAATGTTACATCTGTGGCAATATAGATAGAAAAGGTATTAGTTACAGGTATACAACTCTATTTTTAGTATATGTGAAACCTGAATATAGTTTGTTCAGAATAAGTAACTGAATCGATTCCAATAATTTTTAAACCATGTTATATTTTTTCCCAAAAATATTTAAAAAAGTTAAAAGTTGGATACCGAGCGACTTTGAGTACCTATCGCAATAATTTAGGTATCTACTGCCAAATTATTATTATCAACGAGCCCAAGACGACGCTGGAGGCGCGCGCTGCGTGGTGACCGCGTTTTTTTTTGCGGACAACTAGGTAACAGAACAAGCTTATAACTTTGTGATTTTTCATGATACAGTTTTGAAATTTTGTACATAGATCAGGTTTCGCATATACTAAAACTAATGTTGTATAGTGATGATGTTTTAAACATGTTACAAACTGTGGTAATAACATGACATAACAGAAAAGTAACATCCGTTTCCAGGAATCCCTTCTAAACGAAATTCTTAACTTTATTTCTATTGTTACTGAAAATTGTAGTTGCATTAAAATTATATAATATCTTACCTCCTTATCCAGCCAAAGTATTGTAACTGAGCCAGGCGAAGTGTATCCATTTTTTATTATCCTAAAAGAAATTCCATTACACGGGTTTTGAACAAGTTATTCCAGAAATATAAAGGAGATATTACATAAATATCTAACAGTAAGAATAATTTTATTCTGAACCCATGGAATATTCCATTTTCTTTCAAATTATCTTAACAAAGAAAGGGAAAGATAACGTTTGTCAGCCATTTAAAATGTTTAATGCGTTTCGTGACGTTTTTGTATAACTTTAAAGTGACTTACATAAATTTTATTCTTACACTAATTATTAATTATAAATTTTAATTATATTATAATTTAGAATATTTCAGCTTCTTGATTTTACCTGATAAAATTACTATAAAGCGTTAGTTTAAATAATTTATGTTCTTTTGGCAAGATTGTGAATTTTACATTACTTGATGGTGCGGGCGTTTCAAACCGACCTTGATTTAAATAAGGTAGGTCTCTACTGTAATTTCATCCTTTTCTTCAAAATTTTTGCCAAGAGAACAAGAATCATTTTACAATTATTAAAATACGTTGAAATAATATAGAATATTATAGTCTATTAAATTGTAAGACATAATATCAATTTGGGTAAGATGATTCTAATTTAAAATTAGGAACTGTATGAACCGCGTAGGTTGACAATTAGTACGTTCACCCTAAATTCATATCATGTCTAGGCACTCTTAATATAATGTTATTACTTATAAACTATTTTACACAATAAAATATTACTCTTATATGTTGAAAATAAAACTCTGTTAACTTTTTCTTTAGAATAAACATTTGGAATAAATTATGAATTTAAAAGAGCAAGAACAGTAGTTTTAGATAACCAAAAAATTTCCTATAAAACATCAGAAAAAAAACCGGATTAATATAATGTATAATTAAAAACTGGTGCGCGTTTTGCATTTCAATTATTCAACGTATTATTAAAGTCAACAAAATAGCCACGTGTTTTAAGGGGTCCCAGCATTTTCAATTTTTAATTTCTCAACATCATCTTCATCTACAACAACAACAAAATATTTCATTCTAACTAAATATCTAACATTAACATCCCTACAATCTTTATCTACGAAATCCAATCTCGTATAAGCTGGATCCCAATTAGACATGGTACTACTACATGTTACTTCTTCACTGTCCGAAGCTGAGTGTGCGGAAATCTAACGAGGAATGAGATAAATAGATATAAAAGACAAGGTCCATTATTTAGTTAGCACATTATTTCTGTAAAGAAAACTATATTCAAACTGTTTAAAACCGGTTCTTGGTCAAAGCCATTGGTCAAATCCATTGCATTTGGGCTAGGCGGCTGCAAACTGATTGTTACTTCCCATAGAATTCATTTATTGAATATACAGCCAAAATCACTTGTCAGGAGACATAAAATCGCGATAAAATATTATGGAACGGCCAATTTAAAAACCAAAGAAATACATCACCAAAAATATCAGACATCATCTAGATACACAAACATTACAATGTGTCTAACAGAATTAAATCTAAAGGCCCAGAAACATTCATTCCCAACGCTCCCCATATCAAAAGCATAAACATACTCTCAAACTAAATTAACGAAACTTCTGGAACAGCCATACAGAGTATTGGTTTCGCAAAAGTTTTCAAAATAGATATTCTATTAAATAAAGAGGCTCAGAAGGTTAACTGTACTGAATATTAAATGAGCTTGTTCTCAAAGTGTGCTCACGTAACCCCAGGTACATTTTAAGCATCCCAATGTGATTTCCAGAATACTGTACGGACGTTTAGGTTTAATATATTTAGTTTATTTATTTACTTTAGTCTTCACATTTATTTTTAAAAAGGATCCTACGTTAGGATGCAATGTTATAGATGTGACTAGTTCGTATTGCTTGATTCATTAGTAAATGATTTTAAAGAACTGATTTACACTTAGTTTTGCTCTTAAATTCTTCGAATCAAAACTTTTCTTTCCTGTGTCTACTTTTTAAATGCGACCAGTTAATCAATGTGCCTCCATTGACTTCCCTCTGTCACGAATCAAAACAAAACCAACTCAAACAAAACAAAGTATGAGGTATTCTATCCAGTGAATTCCAGTGCACACAAAAAGTGATCACAAATATTTAATTGTGCAGGAAAAATATTTTACAAAGAATTAATGAATGTTTACAAGCCTAATACTTTTCTATGAGTATGCATAAAAAGACAATTTTACAATTCCTATCAAAACAAAAAAAAATGATTTTATTGAATTGATGATTTTTATTGAAAGTTTTAACAGCCTTCAATATCTCACTGCTGGGCAAAGGATTACTTTATATCTTTTCAGGTATTTTTCACCTGCACCACCTCAAATTTTTTTTAAATTATTGCTATTTTTAATTAAAGTCAACGTCCCTCTCTAAATGTGCGCTTTGTGGATTACTTTTCATGCTCTTATTTAGTATGCTTTTGATCGAATACATCCCAAATTCGTGTTCCTTATTTTCCCCTGGTGTTAATTTATGAACTTATTCTTGATTGTCCAACAAAGTTACTCAAAGTTTCAAAGTCTCAACATCTTTTGTATCATTACAACTATTGTTATGACCATTGTTATAAATAACACCGCTGGAATATTTAAAGTTTGTGTTTTAGAATTCCTATTTAATGTTGTGTTCTTGATACACTTCGGTTAAAATGATTATTATTATTTGAATGCATATATGGATACTGAAATACCTTTGAGTATTTAATTTTGCTATGTGTGCCAAGAATTTTCTTTTTTTTTTAATTCATACGTTTGTATATTGGACACAATTTCCATTTTTCTTACTCCAGATTTCAACAAAAATGTCCATACTTAAAACGGGGACTATTGAGCCATCAACTTTATCGCATAGACGTTCTAGATTAAAGTCAACTTATTATAACTTCTTAGTGGACCAAGAAGCCATATTATGTTGACTGAACGTTACAATTAAAAATAATCGGTATTGGGTAGCAAAACCTATTCTTGCTCTTTTATCCTTGTAACTTAAATCGTTAACTAAAATAATTTTAAGAAAATCAGACACAACATATTCACCTAAAAATAATAATAATTAGTGAATATTATTATTTTGTACATCTATTAGTTACGGCTAGATATAGAAAAGAATTTGATTGTGATTTACTTAATAAAGCGTCAATCGTGAGTGATATTATTCTATTTACATATAGAACTATCTATTAAAACCATATTTTTTTATTATTCTCTACAATTTTACAATTGTAAAGTTCTATAAACAAAGTGGAACCAAATACCTAGATTAAAGAACAAATAATAAAATGAAATACAGAAAAGATCTATATAAAGAAATAGAGAAATCATCAAAATGGAAGAGACATAACTAGAAATCAAAAATCTGAAACTACAGCTGTCAAATTGTAAATAGAAAGAAGAAACGTTTGTAGATCTATGGAACAAGTCTCTGAAATAAATGTTTTATTATTATATTATTAATATAATTTTATTTATTTCAGATAAACCAATTTCTAATTAAATGCCCTCCAGTTACATTAAATTAAATTTTAGGATTGTATGGAAGATTTGAATTCTAAACTAATTTTAATTTGTAAACACCTTTAAACATGAGAATAGAATAGAATTTATAAAAGTAGGAATAAACTCTGAAGTATTAAACCGAAACAAGTACTTCAGGTTTAAGATACCCTTAAAACAACGATGGTGAAGAGAATCCCAAGAAAGAAATTGATTCTATAAAACAACCCTTTTACTTCATTGAAAACGGATGTCCCATGAGTGCGCAGATAAATTTGCTTATTCACTCTCTCGGATTTACTCAAGCAGCTATCAGTCCACTAGGTCCTCATAACACCGCAGTCGGCCAACGCACCACAATCATAATAAAACACGCATTAAAAACCTTTTAAACAAAGTAAATTAAATTTCCACTGGAGCTCTCGAGTACCAATTTAATTTTCTTTTAGAAATCAGTTTAGTATTAAAATGTAGTGATGGATTTGGTACATTACCTAAATTGCAATGTGAATCGTTTGAATGATAGCCATCAACGTCTGTAGCAGTCATTGGGTAATATTTCTTGAAGAGGAGCTGTTAACGTTGAAGCGTGTGCGGATTCGCAAATAAATACTGTTTCAGTTATTATTCTATTATATATCATTCATACTTTTTCGTTGCTATTAACTTTGTGAACTCTGAAAGATTCATTATGCTTTTAAGTTTCACTAACTTTAACACATATTCTTTATGCAATCGAAAAGTTTTTGTCATTATGAGACTTATAATGAAGAGATGGATACTATTGTTCGTTTTGTAAAATAAACTTGTGTATTTTATTTTACGGGTTCTCTATAAATACATTATAAGTAAAGGGACCTTCGATTTTTATTGTTATTGTTTGTAGTCTACTACATTTGGGACAGATGGTTCCTTTGGGGACACTACCGTCGAAATGTTCAATCCTCAATCAAGTGCCTTGGTATTTTATACGGTTTCTTTGTTTTCCAATGATACTTTATTTTTAGCCGCAGTAATTTTATTTCAGTTTTTATGAAACCGTATTTGACGTATTTTTCTAAGGTTGGTCATATCAACTTTGTTATTTTCATGTTTTCGATATATTTGTGTTGCCAGGTACACTATTTATTATTAATGGAAGGTGTTAACAGCTTGTAAAATTTCTATTAAAGAGGTTAACTACAAGTTTTCTTTACTGCACTTTTCATGAAGTCCTTTACGTAAAAGACGTTTTTTGTTATCATTTATTTCAAATACGATGTCGTTCTTTATTTCATTTGCTGTCCTAATTCGCTTCGATGTGGGGACTTTTTTTCATGTTTATAGCAGAAAAGGCAATATCCATAAGTACAATGATTTCCTTTACAGCAGTGTGCGGCGGCACAGCTGCTTTTTATTATTTTTTGGGATTCAGGGTCAGTCTGTATTGGCAAAAATGTTTGTATAGCCTTCTGATGTTTCTTCCTGATTTAAAAAAAAATTCTTTCATGTTCATTATAATTGGAAACGCACATGAATTATGTTTTGCGCATACCATTTCAATATTTATTAAATGTTCGAAATCCGTCACTACATTTATTTTCTGAAGTTTTATAATTAACTGATGGACTGCCTCGTTGGTCTAGTGGTCGCAAGTACGACTGCTGAGCATGAGGTCCTGGTTTCGATTCCCGGGTCACTAATGTATTATTGGGTTTTTCCATCAGGAATTTCTCAGTAGCAGCAAAGGCGTCTGGATTTGATTGTAGTTTAAGGAGATAATATGGAAGTATGGATTTTCTTTTTGAAGTAATAGATACTGTTATGAAAAAAACAACGATCAATTGTTTTTATCACGTCGAAATAACTTAGGGTAAGTCTTGGATATTAAAGCCAATTTGTACAATCTATCAAAGTCCAATATACAATCTTTGAAACGATTGATCATGACAAAAATTTGATGTACGTTATCCGATGAATGACGTCATTTCTCTCATTCTACATAGTTCCATCATAACAATGTCTTAAGATAATATCCAATACCTATCAAACCTTTTTACAAGAAAATAGGTTATAATGTTATTTGATAGATCATACATTCCACAATTAATCAAATCTGCTTTGTGATCAATCGTCCGACATCAACAGTTACATTGAAGTTTAAGGTAAAACAATAATTGGGTACTTAACAAATTTCTAGAATATAGACAATAAAACAATCAAAAACTGTTGAATCAATAAAAAAAACAATATAAATCTTTGAACTAATCAGAATCAATCAATCGGTCGAAATGTTGGTCGTACAGTTGTCGGAGCGGTCAGCGCGCAAAAGCCGCGATGCTCAACACTGCTATAACCGTTAGTATTGTGAGGGACCGCGTTTTGTAAGCACTGTTGCATTCGTCTGAGTCACAGCAAAAGGTCCTGGCGCCCCACCATTCTGAAAACAAGAAGGATTTTAGTTAAACAAAATCGCATCATGACTCATCATTTCAGCCGAAAAGTCCACTGCTGGACATAGGCCTCCCCCAAGAAGGGGGGTTTTGCCATAATCGCCACGCTTGGCAGGCGGGTTGGCGATCGCAGTATGGTTGTTGTAGAATCAGAGAACGCTGCTGCCCATTCTCTGGTAAGTCCCTTAGTCGCCTCTTACGACACCCACGGGAAGATATGGGATGGTGCTATTCTTTACGTCCGGACACCATACAGAACATCATGACTCATCATTTAGAAAAAAGTGAAGTAAGACATAACATCACGCCGCTACTGCATCAGGCAGAGGTGTACCTAATAGTACACCCACATTTTGCCAGTGATAATTGTTCCATGTAATAGGGGGCGAGCCTATTGCCATCAACCGGGCGCAAATCCAGACTCCGTGGCTGATAATGAGAAATTCCTGATGGGAAAACCCAATGGCACTTTGGCCTACCCGGGAATCGAACCGAGGACTGATACACAACAGTCAGTGCTTGCGACCAGTAGACCAACGAGGCACCAAATGCTAGTCGTTGCCCATACCTAGCCACTTGAATTTACGACACAGTCAACTCTTCAATCGGTTCAAAGTTGCAGGAACATCTTCGTCTGCGCAGTATTTTGAAGTTAAGAGCGCTTGTACAGAAAGTCTACAACGTCGCAAATAGCTGTCAAATATTTCGCTGTTTTGATTAATTTGGCAATATTACTGTACGGAAATAAGAAATATGGCTAACTAGTGAACTAAAGTATTGATTATGAAACGCAATAATTAACATCGTAACACCGAATATTTAGTTTTAGATGTAAAAAAAGAATTTGGAAACTTTTGAAATGCCTTTTTTACACCTAAAACGGTTACAACATGAAATTGAGTGTTTTAATTGCAATTCATTATTAATATTCTAGTTTACTAGTTAGCCATATTTATTATTTCCATACAGTAATATTGCCAAATTAATTAAAACAGGTAAATATTTGACAGCTATTTGCGACGTTGCCAACTTTTTTTATGAACGCTCTTAAGAAAAAACCGGCAGATGAATTGCCATAAGTCGAAACTCGAGGATCAAAATTTACTACATCTGCACCGCAAGATTATAATTGAAATCGAACCCAAGCAAAATAATAATAATTACGAAAGATTTGAATCGCAAAGTTCAAATGATTGATTCATAAAACAAAAAACAGGTTGACTGATTCAGAATCAATTGTTCTTATTTCTATTTGCGGGTTCCCTTTTGTCAGCAAAGTGATTGGCGTACGATTTACAAATAACTCATTCAATGATTAATGTGATTTTAATGAAGTAAACATTCATAATAGCTGGCCGGCGGTTGAGCTGTCAAAATCAGAATTAATTACTTTTGGTGTGACGCGGGACAATGCAACAGTCAGCGAGGCACTTACAAGTACCAACGTTTTAACAAAAAAGTTGAATAAAAAGAACTGCGCACCAAGGATTTTTGTTACATCTGCTTATAAGATAACATAACGCCTGTAATCCCCGAAGGGTTAGGCAGAGGTGTACCTAATAGTACACCCACATTTCGCCAGTTATGTTTAAGTCCCATGTAATGGGGCGAGACTATTGATCTATCAACCGGGCACAGATCCAGACTCCATGGCAGCTACCGAAAAATTGCTGATCTCAATAACACTTTGCCCGACCCGGGAATCATACCTAGGAACTCAAGCTCAGCAGTCGCGCTTGCGACATGCACATGACGTGACATTTTACATGCGCTTATGTCCCGTGAAAAAGTGTCCACCCTGAGAATAGTCAGCACACACATCCCGTATGCAACGATAAACTTAAAAATACTAACTAATTAATACTAAATATTGTATAATAATACAGCTGCTAGGTTGAAGTGGAACTGGGCTGGTCACGTCTGCCGCATGTCTAAGGAGCAATAGGCAAAAATTACCACTCAGTGGATACCAAATAGTAGGAAACGACAACGTGGCAGGCCCAGAAGGAGATGGCTGGATGAGCTGGACTCTTTCGCAAAGAATTGGCCTACAACCGCACTAAACCGCGAAATGTGGAAGAAGGGAAGGGAGGCCTTTGCCCTGCAGTGGGGCAATATAGGCTTATAATAATAAAAAATAATTGAATCGTCTTTGTCTACGAAATAGACATGATACCACCTTTTGACGCACTTTGGCAAATCTAGTGGTTTAAATCTTTGCCAGTAAGTAGTAAGACTTGTGTTCATACGCCATTTTATGAGCCAACAGTCTAGTATAGAAGATTACAACACAGCTCCCTCAATAGTCATACCAAAAGTCATATATTAGTCATACCTAAGTAGGTGCTAAGTACATAGGTTGGTAGTAATTCATGAAACTATGCTAATGCTAATCTCTTATTCCATTTTCACAGTTCCATGATGTATTTGTAGGTAACAAAGTAGGCAAAGGTTTCCCAGGTATGAATAATAGTGCTATAGATATTGCTGACCACAGCAAAGTGAATTTTCAATAAACCTCAACATTATCGGCTAACCATACAGTATTTTAACATAATTATTAGGCGACAGTTAACCAAATCGATAACCTGCAGTGTAACTAGAGACACGTAGTACAAAACTATAATTATTTCCTAGGTTATTAACTTTGAGCGCAGGCCACACCGCCAGCTAGCGAGTGAGCGAGCGAGCCAGGCGAGGCATCGTTTACCTCGTTTCATGCTTTGGTTCACGCCGCAAACTACCGAAAGAGCCGAAACGATGTATGAAAAGAGGCTCGCTCGCTCACTCGCTAGCTGGCGGTTTGGCCTGCGCTTTATGTACCAGTACAATGTTCACCTAGTTAGGTAGTACCCATATCAGGTGATAATAAGCCAGATCGCGTGACGACAACAGTCTCTTATCTATGTGACCATACAGGCTACCGTTGTTATATTAGATGCTCTGATAAAAAATAATGTATCACGTATTTTTTTATATTTTTGCACTGTTAAATTGTATATGTAATGTATGGAGGTCAGATAGGCAGTCGCTTCATGTAAAATACTGGTATTCAGCTGCATCCAGTTAGACTGGAAGCCGACCCCAACATAGTTTGGAAAAGGCTAGGCAGATGATGACTCCCTAATTACGAATGAATCTTATGCCTACACAAGTACAAAAGCGTTTACTCTGAAATTAATCCACGTGATACTGAGTTCTAATCTATATTATATAATCAGAAGAGGAAATGTCTCCATTTTGTTCCCATTCGAAGTTGAATATCTTATCTACAAAAAAATCTACGCTCTGCAAACAGCATAATGAGCTTTTTCACAAGACAACCTATATCCGAGGGAAAATACACATCTGAGTCGCCGACTAGATTTTCAGGGATCCGTACCAGAAGGGTAACCAACGGCACCCTATTACTAAGCCTCCGCTGTCCGTCCGTCTGTCTGTCAGCGGACTGTATCTAATGATCTGTAATTGGTAGACTGTTGCAATTTTCACAGAATGTGTATTTCTGTTGCCGCTATCATCATTTCAGCCGAAAAGTCCACTGCTGGACATAGGCCTCCCCCAAGAAGGGGGGTTTTTGCCATAATCGCCACGCTTGGCAGGCGGGTTGGCGATCGCAGTATGGTTGTTGTAGAATCAGAGAACGCTGCTGCCCATTCTCTGTTGCCGCTATAGCAACAAAAAATTAATTCAATATTAAAGGGGGTTCCCCTACTACAATGTTACGGAACCCTTCATGCGCGAGTCCGACTCGCACTTGGCTGGTTTTTCGTATTTCACAGACTTGTTAGTTTTGGCACTGAGTAACTATGGGAAATAGAATTTTACTCTTCATAATTGTTTTATTTCACAGCTAAAATCAGATTTGTTTTGGGAGCTAATAAATATAAAGGGTGTACATAGACCGTTAACGAAGCCGAAAGGCACTTGTTCTCCCGGTCATTGCGATCACATTTTTGTTCTAGACCATACCTAAAGCCTAAAGTTCCAGCTTTTTCATAATATTTTTTTTAAATACAAATTTATAATGTTATAACTTTACTTTAAATTACTCTACTAATGCCGTACTATTCAATGCATACATCAGCACAATGTTTTGAGTGCGCCACATTGAGTTTTACCGCAAAACGTGATATTTCACCCCAAAAATAAAAGTCGTTTCGCAGCAATAATTTTTGCGTTTACACCGGGCTCGATTCCCGGGTCGGCCAAAGTGTTGTTGGGTTTTTCTGTCAGGAATTTCTCAGTAGCCGCCACGGAGTCTGGATTTGTGACCGGTTGATGGCAATAGGCTCGGCCCCTATTACATGGGACTTAAAACATAACTGGCGAAATGTGAGTATTATTAGGTACACTTCTGCCTAATCCTTCGGGGATTACTGGCGTGAGCTTATGTAAATTAAGCAAGCAACTATTTTTAGCATTGCTAGCCACAGTTTAATCCCACAATGGTTCCCTTATTCATTGATATTGGGTTAAATTTTAAGTCATATTGAAAGAAAAAAAGTTTGAAACCTGACTACTGAGGGCCCACACAATTAAGATTGCCATCGACACGCTAAGAAGTAGAATTTGTGTTAACATAAAAATCTTTTCACCTTTATTAATTGGTATTAATTTTCCAATTCCAATTTCACGCAAAAGCTTTCAATAATGCATTGTCTGGTATGAAAACAATACATATACAATTAATTTATTAACAACTTTGTAATTACGGGAAACCGCTAATTGATAGTGTAGACTGAAAGCCGAATAAATAAATGAACACATTTTCGGTGTGATACGGTTATAAATACACGATAGATATTGTTATGGAAAGGATAAATTTGGATAATGAATTGAAATAGGGTTTTGATGATACTGTATATTATACAAAATTAATTTTAGTATATGCGAAACCTGAATATAGTTTGTTCAGAATAAGTAAATGAATCGATTCCAATAATTTTTAAACCATGTTATATTTTTTCCCAAAAATATTTCAAAAAGTTAAATGTTGGACACCGAGTGACTTTGAGTACCTATCGCACTAATTTAGGCAGCTACTGCCAAATTATTATTATCAATGAGCTCAAGACGACGCTGGAGGCGCGCACTGCGTGGTGACAACGTTTTTGTGCGGACAACTAGGTAACAGAACAAGCTTATAACTTTGAGATTTTTCATGATACAGTTTTGCAATTGTATACATAGATTCTTTACATAAAAATACTAAACATGCGTTTCGCATAATTATACTAAAACTAGTGTTGTATATTACTGTTGGTTCCGGCTGTTGTTTCTAAATATTAGACAGTCCGAAGAGCTAAATAATAACAGCTGCCCGGGACCGATCTCCAAGATAAGCCGCGCTTGCCTAGGTTGGTCCGTGGATGGGTGATCTATTACTTACCGAGCTTCCTCTGTGCCCCGGAAACCACGTTAAGACGTTGGTCCCAGCTGTCAATTGTAGATCTTTGGTTCAAACTTTATAGGGTCTCGGAACATCTAACGGAAAGCTGCGCGGAACACAATCTTAGAAGAGATAATTTTTGTAAAATGATGGCACCACAAATAAACGCTTTTTTCTATTCTTTTGACCCTACAGACCGTCAATCGTAGCTAACTTCCGAGCCGCCATAATGCTGGTTTCACACGAGGGCAGAACAGTGAAGCAAAACAGAGGGCAGCACAGCACTGCACACTGTTTGAACGCACAGAACAAAACAGAACAGTACTGTCTTGACAGTAACCAAGGCAGAACAGTTAATAGCTCGCCGGTCTATTTTTTCGGGGCAGTTTTCTACCCCCACCACCTTTCTCGCTCGCCTGTCTTGTGGACTTGGACTCGTGTGAAAGCGAGGGCAGTGCATTGCAAAGAGCTGCCAGTGAATTGAATTGTTCTAAGTTTTTCTTTCCTATTTATTTCATTTTTATTACAATTTCAATTAGCTTATCAAAAGCAATTTGTGCTGCAATTTTGAGTAAGTGGCGTAAATATTGCCGTTGTCGTCGTCGACGCTCCGTTGCTATCACTCGCGGACTGTCCTATATTTAAATGCCACTGTCCTTCCAAACTGTTCTGCCCTCGTGTGAAACCAGCATAATGTTTGAACAGAACTATAACATTATCAGTTCCCACGGCTAAAACACAGGCCTGCTGTCTGCGAGAGGGATTCTAAATTCAACCGCGATACAGGAAAGATCTGACAATAACATACTTATACTTTTAATTCTTTTCAATCAATCACGAACGTAAAGTGTTAAGGTGTCACACGGATAAATCTAACAAAGTGACACACGGGCGGCGGTGTCAAACAGACTGCTTGTCACAAATTAGAGGCAGACAAACATGTTTGACAAACACGGATCGTGAGCGGGACTAAGTGACGAAACGAACAAGACGTGACGTGTTTAGGAAGTCGTAAATAACCGTAAAATAGGTGAGGAGAGAAGGTCTATTCTATTTCAAACAAATTAAAATAAAACGGCATTGGTCATCTAGGTCATGATGAGTAGAGACTGGATTATATGCAAATGCATATTTGCATAATATGCATACAAACCGGAACCGAAAACCAAGCCGTACCGAACTGGTACCAAAACCGAAGACCGATCGGTCGAAATATATGCGTCGGTTTAAAACATCATATCGAAGTAAAAATTATTGTAAGGATCTCGTGGCTAAATAATAACAGCCTCTCAGGTCGATCTTTAGGTTAAGCCGTGCTTGCCTAGGTTGGTCTGTGAATGGGTGAGCACCCATTACATACAGAGTTTCCTCCGTGCCTCGGAAAGCACGTTAAGCCGTTGGTCCCGGGTGTCATTTGTAGATCTTTGACAGTCGTTAGGTAGTCAGTGGCTTAAAAAGTCTGACAAACAGTCTTACCAAGGGGTATCGTATGACCCGGTACTAACTGAGTTGTGGAAGTCAGATAGTCGCTCCATGTAAAATACTGGTATTCAGCTGCATCCGGTTAGATTGGAAGCTGACCCCAACATGTTGAGAAAAGGCTAGGCAGATGATGATGCATATTTGCATAATATGCATACAAACCGAAACCGAAAGCCAAACCGTACCGAACTGGTACCGAAACCGTAGACCGATCGGTCGAAATGTATGCGTCGGTTTAAAACATCACATATCGAAGTAAAAGTTTTTATTACTACGCATTAGTCATGCAGGTTTCGATATGCATTACAGAAATACGATATTATTTTTCAATGGTCCTCGTTAAAAGGAAGTAAACCTTCTGCTCCAAACCATTTCACGACACATCCTCGAATTTTATCGCATGCAATTTTATGTGGCACAATTTCTTGGTTAGGACCAAAATATTTTTATTTTTACGATGGAATTTGAATTTTTTGTGCTTAAAGTTAATTTCTCGTCGTGTTTTACTACTTGCATCCATTTCGGTGAGTGATTCTAGATGACTCTAGAATTTACATTGCCTTCGTTTGACTTTTACAGCTTGGAGCAGTGATGAATATATTACAGTCCATACAATTTTAAAAAGAAGATAGAAATGTTAAGTTTTTCCTTTGCAGTCGAAATAGGAGTAAAATTTACTTACTGCAAAACACGAATTAATGAAAATGGGAACCGTATTGTGAGTGGATGAAAAAAGAGCTTATTGACTATGATCCGTAGGCTACAACCTGTTTGGTAACTTTCCTGATTCGCCAAGTAAACAAAAGACATACAAAACAAGTTAAAACAGTGCCCTTTCATAAATATCCTCATACATTAAGTTCCGTTTCGTCAACCATAAATTTAAACTGTTTTTTGTACAGTACACACGGCGGCACATGAGGCTGTACATTCCAGTATAACTTGGCCTCGCTTTGTATAGATTTTCTATACAATGAGGGATCCGCATAAACAGGTTTTGTATAGCTTGATTGGCCGTTGTGCCGTCGTGCGTACAGTCAGCTCCCAAATTTACAACTAAACTCCTTGTTGATGTTGCTAGTTTTTGTCTCTCTCTGGCACACAAATTACGAGAGAACTCAATTTAGAATTTGAACAGAAAGTACTAGGCGAGCAGAATTATGAAGAAGAGTTCGCGCCGCCAAATCGTCTTTTTGACGATACTAGATAATGCAGATGAGCAACCATAAGGATTGCCTCATATTTAATGGGATGGCGCCACTGGTTCTGACTTTAATGTATCTGACACTGCTAATACATCAACGGCATCCGTTGCTAACTGTGTGTGTAAAGACTACAATTAAATACTGAGTATTTGTTTCAACCGGACCTACGCTTATGTATTTATATGCACAAACTCACGGCTCTTTTCCAAGCTGTATGTGGAAACTACACTCATCACAGTAGTAGGAAGTACATCACCAATAAAGTCCGTGTACCTCTTTCTAGGGCGTCTTTCCCTTACTTTTCAACCACGAAGCGGCGATCGAAATAGTTAATACTGTATGGTCTCATAAATTGCTGTAATCATCATCATAATCTGCCTAGCCTTTCCCTAACTGTGTTGGGGCCGGCTTCCTGTCTTACTGGATCCAGCTGAATACCAGTTTTACGTGTACCGACTGCCTATCTGCGGATGGACGATGGGGCCGAAAAGTTCTAGAGTGGCGACCGGAAATCTGAAGGCCTTCCACTAGGTGGACCGATGACCTGGCCTAGGTTGCAGGGATCCACTGGATGCGAGTCGCATGGGACCGGTAAATGTGGCGACACTTGGGGGAGCCCTATGTCCAGCAGTGGACGTCTTTCAGCTGAAATGATGATGATGATGACCTTCACAAACTAATTGTGGAGGTCAGATAGGCATTATCATAAATTGCTGTAGTAAAAACAACTAGTCAGCCTCTGTATGTGTGACGTATGTATGGACTAAGAACAGTCAGTACCGTGTGGTCTCACTAACTTGAAGCGTCGAGCCAATTTGAGGTTACAGCGGAGACATTCGTGGAGTGTGTGTAGTTAGTAACTTTATGCTTTGTGCCGCAGGACTTAAAACTTATGTTCTTATTCTGTACGTTGTGGCAATTTGAGGGTGCCATTTGTTCTTAAAGTTTTTTAGGGGAGTCAACAAGGAACCCTTATAGTTTCGGCATGTCCGTCTGTCTGTCTGTCCGCAGCTTAGCTCAAAGACTCTTAGTACTAGAAAGCTGTAATTTGGGATGAATATACAGATTAGTAACGCCGACAATATGGTAAAATAAAATCTCTAAAAGTAAGTTTTTTTTAGGGTGTCTCCTGTAGGTACACGTAGAGTGGGGATTTTTTTTCTCCCATACCCCATGGTGTGGGATCTCGTTGGGTAGGTCTCTAAAAAATACTGCGAGTTTGTACTGCGATAATTTTTCGATTAAGGGATTCGTTTGTGAAATATTAAGCTTTAAAGTGCCAATTTTTTTTAGATTCAAATGAGTCGCCCCTCTACCAGCTGAACGGTTGTATTTGGGTGTGTGAAAAAAATCACGATAGTAGTATATATAACGAAGTTAAAAGAAAAACTATCACAGCTAAGTAGGCTATACAAGTTTACGAGTAATACTCGACCAACTTATAAAATTTACTTGGATAACATATTGTCTTAAACATAATATATAGGCTTTTCAACTGTACATGTAAGTTTGTTTTTCATTATGACAATAAAAATCACCGTTCGGAGGCAAATCGGAACGTAGGAAGTGGATTAAATTAACGTTGTAAGACTACGGAACCCAGAATTGTGCCCGACACGCACTTGGCCGTTTTTTATAATTAGTCATAGAGAACCGGTAACCGGTAACCTTCAGCTGTATGTATCATCTTAAACTTGTACCTACATTGATGGCAAATAAATAAATCTGAATCTGAATCTGAGAAACAGAATTTTTATAACAATATGTAATAGTTTACACAGTCTATGGTGCACGTAGCATAGTCAGTAGAAGTATTCGCATTTTGTGTGATATCAGCTGGAGGGATATCAGTTTGTGTCAAAAATAAGAAAAGAGGTGAAAAAAATATGTATTAACGTGACAATGCCTCCATTATTCATGCGCATACTTTAAATTGAATTGAATTTCTTCAACTTGAAACACATACATGCGAAACCTGAATATAGTTTGTTCAGAATAAGTAACTGAATCGATTCCAATAATTTAAACCATGTTTTATTTTGTCCCTTAAATATTTAAAAAGGCTACAAGTTGAACACTGAGAGATACTAAGTACCTATCGCAATCATTTAGGTACCTACTGCCAAATTATCATTATTAATGAGCTCAAGACGACGCTGGAGGCGCGTGCGCGTGCTCGCCGCGCGGTGACCACGTTTTTGTGCGGACTACCAGGTAACAGAACAAGCTTATAACTTTGTGATATTTCATGATACAGTTTTGAATGTTTGTACATAGATTCTTTACATAAAAATACTAGACACGTGTTTCAGGTTTCGCATATACTAAAACTAATGTTGTATAATGGTTTAAAACATAACTTATACGATAAGAAATCTCCAATTTCAAAGTCAATGTACCGAAAATAGTATGTCTTACGATTGTCTGTTGTAAGTTTAATTTTGATCATTAACTCTTTTCGCAAATTCAAACCTTATTTTGCTGGATGAAATAAAAGGAATACTCCTATGGGGAAAGTACTTTGTAATAATATGTATGTTATTTTATATTTTCTTGGCCAAATAATGTCTAATAAATCTGCTGATACATCCTTCCCCAACATTCCCCAAATATATACACAGTAAATATTTAAATGCACAACAATTCAGCTCCCGCAAAAATCAATTCCAAATTCAACAAAAATAGTTTTCAATAAGGCTCACTTCCCGACTCCCACCAATCTCGGCGGAGAATGGAAATTCAATTCTGTTTGATACTAGGAATCATTGCAAACGCGAGAATGTGTCGCGACATTTGAAAGACAGCATTCAATGTATGTTTTTGCCGTGTGTAATGCATTTTTGCTGTGTGTAATGCATTTTAATTTTAATTAATTCATTAATTTTATCTATCAATCTGTGTTTTTAATTTTTTCTATTGTATGTTGTACTGTGATTTTATTTATTGATGAACTTAGATTTGTTTTTTTTTTAAGCATTGGCAATGCATTATTGTTTCAATAATATATACAACCATATTTATAGTGCATGCGGTGTTAACCTATAATTAATTGTTGCACTTATAAATGTAGCAGTAAATATTGTTTTATGGATGTACTGTGCAAACAATTGTTGGTTAACCAAATAAATAAATAAATGTAAACGAGAGATGGTCTTCTATATAAGGTATGTACTATACGTACCTACATCATGTATATTTTGTGTTGTTTGTACCATGAATGTGTTAGTTTTATAATTTTTATGAATGTGATTTTATTTTTTATTTTTTTATTTATAGTACCTACTATGATTTGAACAATGTGAATTGTTTCCTGTATTAATTGAATTGAATTGAATTGATGGTTCTGAATTGTAAATGTAGTTTTAACTTTCATTAAAATCGGTTTTAGAATTTGGTCGTACAGTTACGAGCACCAATATGTATAAACATTCTTAAACTTAAAAAAAAATTTCGCGAGAAATAACGATTGTAACTTGGAGATAGGACCTTTTTCATAAAAATATGAGCTCCAGAATACTATGTTCGTAAGAACATGAAATTTTAATCAGAACAGTAGGAGAAAAACACTTTTAAAAGTTTTTAAGTGTTTACATATTGGTGCTCGTGACTGTACACGCCCACTTGAAAAATTTACCCTGTATATATTTGGCCAGAATCCATTAGCAATCAGTTTGATAATCAAGCCAAAAGGGAAAGAAATGAAGTATATCTTCACATACCCTGATGATATGTCTGTCAATGCAATGCTCAGATGTAAGGCAAAGAGACAGCCGATTCTATGTCGTAAACTAAGCCAAGCTTACTTAGACATACTTTTACAGTATCCATACTATACAGTAAACATTGCTCACCTTTAATTACCAGTGTTTACACTTTTGGAATCCCCTCCATGAAATGAAGAGCACGTTGTGTTACGTAGGTATGTCCCGAATATTACCGAATACCTTACGATCTTTGACGAGCGCCTCAATTTCGGCATCTCGAGATTGAAGGTAGTTATGATAGCTTTCGTGAATGAATGAAATAACAAAAGTCACTGAGTCATAAATTAATTCATCGTTCATGAGAATGTCGGCTAACAACGCCTGTAATCACCAAAGGATTAGGCAGAGCTGTACCTAATAGTACACTCACATTTCGCCAGATATGTTTAAGTCCCATGTAATAGAGGGCGAGCTGACTGCCTCATTGGTTTAGTGGTCGCAAACGTGACTGCTGATCATGAGGTCTTGGGTTGGATTCCCAGGTCGGGCAAAATGTTATTGGGTTTTTTGATCAGGAATTTCTCAGTAGCAGCCACGGAGTCTGGATTTGCGCCCGGTTGATGGCAATAGGCTCGCTGAAATTACTCGCCGGACTTAATCATAACTGGCAAAATGTGGGTGTACTATTAGGTACACCTCTGCCTTGTACTATTAGGTACACCTCTGCCTAACCCTTCGGGGATTACAGCCGTGATGTAATGTTTTCTTTCAAACAAAGGTGGTGGTAGTTAGGTAGGTACACCTAAATAAATTAACATGAAGGTTCTTCACAAAGCCAGCGCGACTGTATCTCACATTTCGTCCCACATCTGAAATATAACTACTTTTATTTAGTGACAAATAGCTCTTATTTGCTTCAGGCGGTTCATAATTTTATGGACAAACCGTTAGCCATCTTAAAGTTGGGTTGTGAAGGTGAGATAGGCAGTCGCTCCATGTAAAACACTGGCATGGATGTCGGAGTGTTTGCATGGGCCACTAAAATTGCGCTATTCTTCATAATAGGTCTTTAACTATGAAATTGCAGTTTTTTTTTCACATTTTGCTCTGTTTGTAACTTTGACGTATAGTTACATTTTTTTGTAATTTCATTTTTATTGGATTCATTGTTAAATTACGTACCTTTCAGAGATTAAAACCCGTACTAGTAGTTGCATATTACCTCATAGGGTAGTGTGACAAAACAACTGTTTAAATGTGCCGTCGGTCACTACTTCAAATTAGGTAAATTTCTGTTATAGACTGTGTTTTGAGAATTTAAGATACACAGTGCAGTGCAGCTTTTTTCACTCTAACTAAAGCTTGCAATTGCATCATAATCGGTTCAGAAGTTTTAAAGAAAAAAAATGTTAGTACATCACTTTTCACGAAATTGTCCATACAAATCGGCAATTTCATACTTTAACCCCTAATATTTTCTATAAGTTACTCCGTGTTGACATGATAAACTATCATCTGTTTGAGTCGTCATCTCGACCGCTATTGCCAAAATGATGAAGTAGAAGATGGGAAGTTCTTCCTTAAAAATGGGTAAAGAAGTGACATTTCCCAGAACAAAAATGATAAATTTTCCATCCTTTATCATGTCTAAGATGACGCGGAAAAATGTTCAGACAATTGTACTAGACAATGTGATAGTGAGTTGTCATTAGCTTCGTATTGTATGTTCTGTTCATCTCTTGGGTCATTAGTTATAAGGTCGGTCGGTTGGTCGGTTGGTTTGGTCTTCCTAATAGTATGTCAGGCTCATTGCTAGTGATTGCTTCTTCTTAAGAGGTTATTGCAATTTATATTGTAGTTTCATAGTTATGTCAATAGTTTTAGTACATAAATCTATGTCAATTCTTACCAAGGGTAACATCATAGACGAGGCGAGATGAGGATGTGACATAGGCCTCTCCCAAGTGTCGCCACATTGACCGGTCACGTGCTGCTAGCATACAGCGGATCCCCGCAACCTTCACCAGGTCATCGGTTCACCTTTTTTTTTTTTTTAATATGTGATAATCATCAAATGACCCCCCCCGCTCTGGGCGGAGCGGAAGGGAGTGTCAGATTTGTACTGACTAAAACCCATCCATGTTCCTTCTTTGCCCTTTGTGTTCCAGGGCCGCGGTATCTCTTTCGAACAGTCCCGCAGCCCTGGCAGGCATCGGCCCGTGCGGACCCCTACGTGGTTGCTGACATCTCTTTGAGGCGCGCGTGGAACACGAACGCGCCGTCGACACGGCCTGTCGTCATAAGACGGCCAGACGGTGAGCTAGCCCATAACTCGCCGTCCACAGGCCCGCGCCTACGGTGGCCGGGGGCCACCACGTGACCCCCGATGCCCAGGGCGTCTCCCGCGGCAGCTGGGACGTGAGGCTCTTTCCCTCTCACGTTCCGCCACCTCCTTCACTAGCATGACTGCTTCGCAGAAGGAGGTGACGGCTTCCCATTCCCTCTCACTCCGGACCATGGCTTGAACCAGGGCCGGGCGCGAGAGGTCGCCGCCGCCAATCGCCTCTACGAGGACACGGCGCTGCTCCGCCCAAGCGGGGCAGGCCTCCACAGTGTGCTGCACTGTGTCCTCCGGACGATCCTCACAATGGAAACACGCGGGCGTTTCCTCCCGCCCGATTCGGTGCAGGAACCTCCCGAAACAACCGTGTCCGGTGAGGACCTGCGTCAGGCGGAAGGTGGTCATCGGTCCACCTAGTGGGAGGCCTTCCAACGCAGCGTCTTCCGGTTCGAGATCACCACTCCAGAACTTTTCGGCCCCATCGGCCATCCGTTCTGCGAGCAATGTGCCCTGCTCACTGCCACTTAAGTTTAGCTATTCTTCGGGCTACGTCGGTAACCTTGTTTCTCTTGCGGATGTCCTCATTTCTGATTTGATCACGCAAGAAACATCGAGCATAGCCCTTTCCATTGCCCTTTGGGTGACTTTAAGCCTTCTGATGAGGCCCATTGTGGGCTACCACGTTTCGGTCCCGTATGTAATCACTGGCAACACACACTGGTCATAGACTTTCGTCTTGAGACACTGCGTTAAGTTGGACGAGAAGATTGACCTCTTTCTCGAAGTTAGACCTACCTAACGTTTTTCGTTTGTCCCAGGTAGACATAGTCGTCTACAACTTCGAGTGTAGAGTCTCCTATCTTGATAGGAGTGGGTGTTACATGGGCATTCAACATGATTTTGGTTTTGTCCATGTTCATTTTAAGACCCACTCTTTCGGAAGCTCTACTAAGGTCATCGAGCATAGTACTGAGGTCCTCCATGGTCTCAGCCATGACCACTATATCGTCGGCAAATCGAACGTGAGAGATGTACTCGCCATTGACGTTGATGCCTAGCCCTCTCCAGTTCAGAACTTTGTAGATATCCTCCAGTGCAGCGGTGAACAGTTTCGGAAATATGACGTCTCCCTGTCTCACACCTCGCTGCAGAGAGATAGGTTCTGAGGTCTGGTCCTAAAGTCGGACTGACATGGTGACGTTTTTGTACAAACACTTCAACACCTCGATGTACCGATAGTCGATTTGGCACCGTTGGAGAGACTGCAGTACAGCACAAATCTCGATCGAATCGAAGGCTTTCTCGTAGTCCACAAACGCTAAGCAGAAAGGCAGCTTATACTCTTCTTCGGAGTTTATGTATGACGATAACATTTTATGACAGTACTCTAAAACATTATCACGTGGCTAAATAATAACAGCCGCTCGAGTCGATCTTTAGGTTATGCCATGCTTGCTTAAGTTGGTCTGTGTATGGGTGACCACATAACATACCATTATAAGCCAACATACATTATAAGTAACGAGCAAAAAGCATCAAGGTTTGCCCAACACTTAGAGGAAACATTTACACAAACTGAGAGCGCTGACCAAGATCTTCACTGGGAACAACTACCACAAGTAGACCAAGAGATTAAACTTGCAACACCAAAAGAAGTATCTAAGGAAATCACAGATCACATCAGTCCAAAAAAATCCCCTGGTTATGCAAAACAGTCAGTCAGATCAAAAAAAATACCTTATCACAGGGGAAATCCTAAAGAATCTACCAAGAAAAGCCTTGGTAAAACTTACTAAGATAATCAATGCTTCTTTTAGACTAAAGCATGTTGCAGACCTATGGAAGGTTGCAGAAGTGATCATGATCCCCAAATCAGGAAAACCACCTCAAGATCCATCATCATACAGGCCTATCTCCTTGCTGCCAGTGATGTCAAAGTTTTTCGAGAAATTACTTCTAAAATGACTGAAACCTATTAAAGAAAATAGCAACATCATACCAGACTATCAATTTGGCTTCAGAGAAAAAAATTCAACGATAGATCAGGTGCATAGAATTACGACAGTAATCGAAAAAGCCCTTGAAGATAAGAAAGTATGTACCACTGTATTTTTAGATGTAGCCCAAGCTTTTGACAAAGTTTGGCACAAGGGATTGATTTATAAACTAAGAACAATTTTGCCAAAACAGTTCGCAGATATATTAGAATCATATATAACTGGTAAAGTCTTTAGAGTAAGGCAAGAAAATGCCTATTCTGAACTAAAAGAAATAAAAGCTGGTGTACCACAAGGAAGTGTACTAGGCCCGGTCCTGTACCTATTGTACACATGTGAAATACCAGAACTAGAAAATGCAACTATTGCTACTTTTGCTGATGATACCGCAATAATGACCACAGGATGCAGTCACAAAGAAGGTGTGGTAAAAGTACAAAAAGCAATAACTCAATTCTATGATTGAATCAAAAAGTGGAGGATCAAGTTGAATGAAACAAAATCCATTCACATTGACTTCACTAATGAGAAATCAGAATATAACCCAGTGTACATAAACAACAAAAGTGTACCGTACGAAAACACTGTCAAATATCTTGGTATGACCTTCAAAGCTTCGCTGGAAAGCCCATGTCAAAAAGAAACGAGAAGAATTAGAAATTCGTTACAGAAGCATGAACTGGTTACTAGGAAGGCATTCCTCGTTGTCAGTTGCTAACAAAATCCTGCTCTACAAATCAGTCCTTATGCCAGTATGGACCTATGGTATACAACTATGGGGTTGCGCCAAAGAAAGCAATGTAGAAATTATACAGAAATTTCAGAACAAAGTACTCAAGAACATCGTGAACGCGCCTTGGTACATAAGAATTGACGACATCCATCGGGACCTGAATATAGAGTTCGTAAAGAGTATAATCCAAAAATATGCAGAAGCTCATGCACGTTGGCTTCATCATCATGTTAACGTCGAGGCCATCCAGCTCCTCGATAACACGGACATAGTAAGAAGGCTCAAAAGGACTAAGACTTTTGAATTAGTGTAGTGTAACCTATTTGTGACTTTACCGCGAGTGTAATCTAGCTATTTATATAGACACAAGAACAAAGTGACTTCGCCTTAACAGATGCTAAGTAAACGCCATGGACGTGCTCTTAGATATAATTTTACTTTTAGCAAATTAAGTAGATTAAAATTGCTTATTATCCTTATTAGGCTAGATTGTAATATAATAAATAAATATAAAAAAAACATAACATCCCGAGTTTCCTCTGTGCCTCGGAAAGCACGTTAAGCCGTTGGTCTCGGCTGTCATTTGTAGATCTTTGACAGTCGTTACAGCTAGTCAGTGGCCCAAAAAGTCTGACAACCAGTCTTACCAAGGGGTATCGTATTACCCAGTACCAAATGGGTGGTGGAGGTCGCTCCATGTGAAATACTGGTATTCAGCTGCATCCAGTTAGACTGGAAGCCGACCACAACATAGTTGGGAAAAGGCTAGGCAGATGGTGACTCTAAAACATTACAGAAAATTGCCCTCTAGGCATATCTGACTTGTTTTTTCCAACTGCGGAGTCGGCTTCTAGTCTGACCGAATATGACACGGCTAAAACGAAATCCTACTAATATTATAATGCGAAAGTTTGTGAAGATGTATGGATGTTTGTTACTCTTTCACACAAAAACTACTGAACGGATTTGGATGAAATTTAGCACACAGATAGTTTATAACCTGGATTAACACATATAATACTTTTATCCCGGTAGTATGATATCGTGGGACAATTATCAAACTACACGTGAGCGAAGCCGCGGAGATAAGCTAGTAAATTATATTTTTTTGATTTACGAAGAGGTATCCATAATAGTAAATCATTGCAAGAGCCAGAATTCAATTTATAAAAGAAAGCTTTACTCGAATCTTTTAAAGGCAAATAAAAGATTATGCTAACCCTTTATTAAAACCCTAAACTCAGTATTTATGGTCTGTTTTTATTAAAAACGAAACGGTTTTGATCCTGCAATTAATTGTTATTTAATTTCAGTAGTTGGGAGCTCTGACGGCTTGTAATTAGGTATGTAAATTTAAATTGATTGGACCGCTTTGTTCCGTTTGATATTCGCTTTGTTAGTGATATGTTTTCAATTGTTACTCGTTTTGGCAACAAAAACATTTGTTGGAGCAAAAAACCCGCTATCCACTCATTTTTAACTGGCTGTTTCATTACAACCTCTTTGCGAATATTGCAAGGGTCGATTTCAAATTTGAAATTCGAACTTTTGAGTCGAACGTCAACAAACGTATTTTCGGCCTGTAAAATAAAAAAAACGGCATTCTATTTCGTCTCCGAACCGAAGCTCATGTTTCTGTATAAAATCAAGGAACTATTTATTAAGTTTATGCCCATTGCTTATCTCAACAAGAATCTACCGCAGTGTCTACCAGTAATTATAAGCTGTACTTGACAGGACGCAAGTAACTTGGAGCTCAGTATTTTCTTCTCCTAGCGAGCGTTCTGATCGTTGCTGCCTATTTGGATATTTAACCTCGGCTGCCCCCAAATTGTGTGGAGGTGTTATTCATTCATGTGGAAGAACACATTAAAGTTCAACGCACACTGGATCAGAATCGCCTCAGTTCACCGGTTCATCGTCAATCAGATGTTTACCCAACGTAACCGCATCGCCTCAGTATCGCCGAGCCAACGCAAGTTAGTCGCCCCGCTTGTGGCTAGACGTCACCCTGTTTCGCCTGTTTCAGTCTGTGGGTGCAGTTTATTAGCTGATCCTGAATCGAAGCGATGCCGTTACGGTGCTTAAAGCCGTGTGTTGCAGAATATAGTTTTATAGAAATAATCTCGGAGTTGAAGCGATACTGATCCCATGAAGTCCTTATAAGGGACCTCTATGCGGTGACGAACACGACTTTTGGGCGCAGAAGCTTCAACCAGAAAGAAAGTTTGGTCGCAAAACCAATCGTCCGACTAGCTGGCCTACCATGGCGTCTTAAGAGGTGTGTGTCTTAAGGAAGTGGTTTTTTTAGAAATAACTGAACCGATTTTAATGAAACTTCGTACGCATAAGCAGAATACTTCACAAAGAACTTTTCAAAACGTCTTTTAAAAAAAAAGATAATTGGAAATTTCTGTTTCTATGGAAAATTTAAAATAGGTCTAATTTAGCTGTAACAATATTTTCGAAAATGTTCTCAATCAAGTTTTTAGACTTATGTATCCTGCTTATGCGTACGAAGTTTCATTAAAATCAGTTCAGACATTTCGAAAAAAAACACTTGAAAGTTTGTATAAAATGCCGTAAGACGTTAACGCTCTTAAAGCAGGAGTAACTCCAGTGTGGGAAATCAAATCAAATCAAATCAAATCAAACTTTATTTGTGAACATAAGTACAAAAAGAGATGACGACTTGTATAGCTTTGTCTCTTTTCCACACTGGAATGACTCGGATCCTGCTATAAGACGTCATTCATAGTAACCCAAGATAGCAGCCGGTCTTGCGCCAAGTCGTGGCCGGGGCCGCGTAGTGCGCGAGGTCCCTAACTGTGCGTTACCCTTAAAAACGGTTACCCCTTTACCCTATTCAGAATTATAAATAAAAAACTGGCGCCGGCTCAAAACCAAACAATGCAATGTCAGGTTATTGGGGTCTCGCCTCTTTATTGGTTTGCCCTCCCAACAGTAATATATTTAGGAGATTATAGCATTTTTTTTCATAAATTTTGGAGGTTATTTTGCAGGCTGTAGGGAAAAAACACAGAGAAACAATCAAAAGAGAAAAACGGGGTTAAATTTTCCTTTTAAAGGAGCGGGCACACTTATCGACGTGGAATTGGCTTGAGGAGAAATGACAATTCTAAATGGCTCAAGGCGTTTCCGCGTCCACAAGTCTGGTTACTCTCCACTATAAATGGCACATCAAGTTTAAAAAAAGTCTAAACTTTTTTTAAACTTGATGCGATGCTAACATCGCAGAATGAAACTGTGACAGCCTCTTTTTAAGCCTTAATGTGCCATTTACGCCCGAGTATACACGGTGGAATTTTCAACGCCACCTGGAGGGAAAGTACTCTAAGTACTGGAGATAGAAATTGTTACTCAAAGGAAACTTTCTTATTCTTATTCTTTATTACACACAAAAATAATAGAAATACACACATAATTGCAACATCTAGCTTAATGTACAAAGGCGAGCTTAACCCAGAATTGGGTTAAGCTGGTTAGCCGGTTCAATTCCCGTGTGTGGCAAGCGAGTTTTCGCAAATCTTTGAATGCAGATTTATTTCTTTTTAAAAATAAAGGAATGTTTTCTTTGAGTAAAATTTTCTATCTCCAGTATTTAGAGTACTTTCCCTCCAGGTGGCGTTGAAAAATTCCACCCTGTATTATACTGCAGTTTATTTCGCAGATAGGTAAAAAATTGAGGTCTTAGGTTACATTACCTTTTTCACTGCAAGTCGGCACGCAGTCTCGAACGGTAGTCAGTTCGCTCACATATTTCTGTAACAAAACGATGACGTAAGCAAAACACGTGCGAAAAGATTTAATTAAGGGGTCCAGTAAGTACAAAGGAAAATATACTTTGTAAAACAAATGTTAGGACAGCTTTTCCATTACCCCGTTTTACGTGAGGTGAAATGCAAATTTTGGGAAATAAAAATTTCGGTGTAACGTCGCAATGTTTTTTGTTTATTGTTTTTTACGCCATAAAGTTGTTGGATAATGACTGTTGTCCTGTATTCTTTATGAAAATGCATGTATTCTTTTACAAATTTAACACCTAAAGTATGTTTAAAACCTTAGAAAAACCCTCGACAGAAATGATTCAGAACTTTTAAATAATCAAAAACGAACAATTTTTGAATACCGCGTACTTGTACTTGGTACTTGTTTCTCCTAAGCCCCCAGAAAAGGATTTTATATGATTTCTGCGAAGTTTTTTGTTTATATAACACATTGTGCGGTATTCCACAATGAGTACTGTTTTGTAAGTTCTGCCGACGTTTCAGTAAAACAATGAAATGTTATGAATAATTTACCACGTATACATTCAACAACTACGCCGTCCACCTCTTTGGTCCGGCCACCTCTTTCCTTTTTGGGCATAGGAGGCCCAAGCATAAACGAGCTACGTAAAAGTAAAGTAAATTTTCAGCAAATTTTGAATCGAAAATTCAACTCTCTTGCAGCATTTTGGTATAGATTTTTACAACAAGCACATTAGCACGATAAGTATCGGGTGTAACGAAGACGTATCGTGTGTAATAGACTAATCATATCTATGGGTATATATATGATACGTCAGCTGACAGATGCGTTAAACCCGGACATTTCTTTGAACGGTCTTTACTTGTAGGTAGGTCCTTCGAACCGGATCAATGAATGGGCTCGATTGGGACTTCATAATAAAAAGTTGCCTATATTAAAATAATTGTAATATCACAATATTTAACAAATATAACGAAAATACCACCCTACAAAGAAATGGAGTGGAACGCGTCTGCGAGCTGAGTGAGGGGAAGGGACACTAGTGCGTATTAATATCATTCGAATTTACGTTAATATCATTCGAATTTACGTAAGTATTGACTAGCTTGCTTCGTTTGTTTTTGCAGGCATAATGAGTTAAAATTCTCAAATAATACACTTCTAATAGCATTTTTTATGACAACAAGTCAAACTCAAACTCAAAGCATTTATTTCAATTAGACCATCACAGGCACTTTTGAATGTCAAATAAAACAAAGCGAAGCTACAGTCACAGTCACAAGGCATAATAACTTGAGAAAGTACTGTAGTTGCACATTCCAAAGCGTAGATTTCTATGGAGAAGAATGGGCAAGAAAGTCCATGGACACTCTTTTAAATCTAAATATTGTTACAAAATCTTGGTTACATTATACATATATGTGAGAACGATGTAGAAAGACGTGCACATTAAGTTCTTGATGAAAAAGTTTTTACTTAACTGACTGGGCAGAAACAAAATGTGTGTTATATTTTCGTGTGATTAGTGCCTAACCTGGTGTCAGAGTTTCTTTGCCGCCCATGGGCCCCTGACTTGGCTTTACGGAAAATGTGTCTCAGGCATGATGGTTTGGTTTCCTCACGATGTTTTCCTTCACCGAACCAAGTGATAGTTATACATGTAAATGAATCCGAAAAATCAGAGGTGCGTGTCTAGGATTCGAACTCGAGACCTAAGACTTAGCAGCCCGACGGTCACAACACTAGGCTATCAATGGTCTACGCTTTCAAATTGAAAACACTAGACATAATAGGCGCGTCTGAGGTTCAGTTTAGACTTAACGAGAGTATTCAAATTGTATACCAACTTCACGAAATGATTTTTGTGAACAAGGATAGGTACAGTCACGGGCACCAATACGTAAACACATAAAGACTTCTAAAAGTATTTTTCTCCTACTGTTCTGATTAAAATTTCAAGTTGTTATGAACATAGTATTCTGGAACTCATATCTTTATGAAAAAGATCCAATTTCCACGTTCGCAATCGTTGTTTCTCGCAAAAACTGCTTTTAAATTTAGGAAAGTGTATACATATTGGTGCTCATGACTGTACATACATTCTTTCGTTGGTCTCTTCATAAAATATAAAAAATATCAAGCAAGGAATATTCCTTTTGTTCGTCCGTTTTGTCTAACTCCACTTTTACAAAACGTTTCATAATTATGACACAAAGCAATGCTACAGCAATAAAAAAGCGAGAAACGAAATGAAACTGGTGCACTAAAAGAGAGCAGCAAAATGCTCAAAATGTCGGAAAATGGAACAAAGTTAAATAGACTCCGTGCGGTAAAACAAGTTTCAATGCTAAATGGTGCTCTCAATTTTGTAGAAATTCTTATAACAATCTACATTGTGGAAATATACTATCTTGATAGCTGACCCAACAGACTTCGTCTTGTCCTTTCAACAGCGCCAACAACTGAGCCCAACTATACCTAAGAAACAGCTTGGTGACCCCATAAATACAAAAATAAGATTCAAAATTGGTCAAGCCGTTTGAGGAAGAAAATTGTGAACACACGCACACCGGAAAGATAGTGTTTTCTGAACACCAGCCCCCGTACCATGACCACGGTAGACAAGGATTTCTTTGACGGAAGAATCGACAAAATGACAGATAGTGCAAAGAAATCTGTCATTGTGTCGACACAATCTGTCATTTTGTCGATTCTTCCGTCAAAGAAATCCTTGTCTACGGTGGTCATGCTACGGGAGCGGGTAATAACAGTAATTCGCTAAATTCATATAAGTGAAGGTACTTGTGCTTTTTTATCGATTTTTTTTAAGTTGGTATGTAAATTAAAATTCAGTTACTCAGACGAGGTTCTTGCTATATTCAGAAAATGTGTCCTGCCTGACCTGTCCATCCATCAGAAGAGTTAATGGATGCTACTGAAAGTGCAAACTCGTCGTCGAACTTTGGGCTGACTCAATTTAAATTGTCATCGACACAGAAGAAGAATTCAGAAAAATTAAACATTGCTAAAATTCTCTTGATAAAGGGTCATTGAAAATATCGTCAACTGCATTATCTATAACATAAATCATTGTACAATTATTGATTAATTGACTTATGACAGGCATATATTTTATACATTGCGATTTATTGCAATCGGCATATTCTCATTTCGTTCCGCATCCACATTAGTCTTGTCTAGGTAGGGCTGCTCCAACATCAAAGCTGAATAAGTTGGCTTCGATGATGGATTTTTATTAAATCATTGTAAAAAAAACCTATCTTCCTTCCTACCTTCGTACATTCTTCCACAATCACAATAAAAATAAACATATTATAACGTATTTTCACGTTTTTTTTTTCGTGTTTTTTTTTCGTCGTTTTTTTATTTTATAATAATGGTATGATTGGGTTGATGACATTAACTTACTTTGTTTTTAAATTTGATTACGGACATTTTACATTATATATTTTTATTTTACGAAAAATGATTGTATTAATGAAATTTTAATTTGTGTGGTGTGTATTTGTCTCTGATTATTTGATCTAAAACTAACATTATTTTTAAGTGTACTTACTAACTAAATTATGGAACGTTGTGTCTGATGCAAATAAATAATAATAATATATATAAAGTCTAACTATTCATACACGAAATATTTTCAGGGAACCATCTAACGGCTATAACGAAGCTATTTCAAGGGATTTTTTTTTTATCTGGGTATATTTTTATCAAAAATAAATAATTTAAAATTACTTGACCCACAAAATAAATACTAGCTCCTTATTTTTGAACATCCATTACGCTAGTTTACTACGTCGTATTTACCTACTGTCATTGTTAGTATATGGGAGTAAAGGTTTTATGCAAAAAGTCTCCATTTTTATTATAATAATTTCGTAAAAAAAAACGCTCAGATAATATTTTTTTTCACTGCCATGGCGACTTTACAACTTATAGAAGTTACTCTTAAAATATTTCGTGTTTGAAAAGATGGACCTTATACATAAAAAACTAACTAGCACCATCCATTTAAAAGGCTTATTAAAACCTTCCTCAGACATTCCTTTCAGTCATGAAATATTAACAGACAGTTACTCCATTTACTAACTTACTTAATATTCCACAAAACGAAAACTCGGAAACCAGGGCCACTGAAAAGAATTTCCACAGTACGTGCCGAAAAAGTAAATTACACGGTAAATATTGCGGTACTACTGAAAGCTTTATGTCTTCGACAACAAAACGGCCTTTTTTTTTAAATAGATGGATGAGCCTTTTTGGATTAAATTAATTACGTAGGGATCGGTCATGTCATGAGGTTAGCTGATGCTGCGTTTGTTTTTTTTGTTGAGTGTTTTGTTTACTTTTTTTTTCCTGACGTGTTAAAGTGCCAGCCATGTATTTATGAGACTGCAATGTGTATGTTTTACTAGGTGTCGCCCGCGACCTTCGTCCACGTAAAATTATTATAAAAATATTACTTCCTAATTTGATTTCTATTTTGTGAACAATTTCAAAGATTTTCTTTTTTTTTTGCACCGAATCCTAATTATTATTCTAACATAAAAGTAATCTACGTTACATCAGCTATCTGCCAGCAAAAGTCCCGTCAAAATCGGTCAAGCTGTTACGGATATAAATTTCAAAAAATGTTTTTTTTTGTTCTAAGTACCGTATATACTTTCATAATCATCTATTCAGTAAAAAGCTGTTATTTTGAAATTACAAACAGACATTTCAATTGTATTTATTTGTATATGACACCGTAAAATTGTAAATACCGTTGGAATTTAATCTGTCTCGTGAGATTGTAAACTGTCGAAAGATTGTGAACCGTAACATACTGCTTCCAATTTAACGTATTATTTTTCTGTAGATAGATTATAATCTAACGAAGTGAAACCGTCAAATTGTAAAATGGTATGCGACGGAACGCACCTCACGCGCTGATTGGTTAAACGTCGTGTGTCCCGCGCCGCTATATTTGTTTGTTAGTTCGTTTGTTGTCGAATATAAACAAACAGTGTTTTGGTGATTTACAATCACCTTAATTTCGTGTTGAAAATAACTCAAAGCTTTAGAATAAGTTATATGAAATTGTTGTGCAAGTAAAATGAATCTGTGATTAACCAAAGAAGTGCAATTTGACTGATAAATAAGTTAGTGTATGTCACCTAACGTAGTCTACCTACTGTAAGACCGACCAATCAGGGACAAAAAAAGTTGACAATTTAACGCGCGACAGATTGTGATATAACAGTTTCACTTCGATTGATTATAATCTACCGAAAAATAATGCATTGAATTATAAGTAGTTATGTTATGGTTCACAATATCTCGACAGTTTACAATCTCGCGAGATAGATTATAATCTAACGGTTTTCACAATTTTAAGGTGACATATTATATTGATTTTTACACTGACTCTTTTTTGCAAGTGCAAAAAATGCTAAAAAGTTAGACTTTTGTATAACTATAGCAGCTTACTATGACAAGAAATTTACGAGGTATATTATCTAAATTATTTGAGCTTGAAAGAATAACGAAACTAGTTGTTTCTTTAGGCTCTAATCTAACAATACCATCACAACACTTTAGACACACAGATTGATTAACTTCTACTTTTTGTCCATCACGCCAGTCACAAAACAGAAACTAGATGAATATTAATTCCTGTAATTTCATAGCATACCAGATTCAGTAAAGCTAAACAACATGAATAATTCTAAAATTAGTGAGTATTCAAAATTCCATTATATCCTGACATTTCTCTAACGACAATGTTCAGCAGCTGTCATTTCCTAAGCCTTTGTAATTATTATTATTCAGTCGCCAGTACATCAAGTTACAACAAACTGTCAAATTTCTCCAAATGATTTTAAACCATAAAATGTTATTGGTTAAGTTCAAAATCGAATGAGGCGCTGGCAACTGTACGTAAGCCTTTAGTTTCACAAATGACGTCAACATGAAGTTGAGTCAGTTGTTTGTCATAGTCTGTTTGATGTGGTGACGTAGATTTAGTTTCGATACAGGCTGGAGCGTCACCGTCATAGCATGTCCTTTTAATAAAACAGGGTGACTACAGAGCCATTATAGTGTTGAAGCAATTTCAGTGGAGATTGGACTACGTTGAAAGGTGTTAGTGCACAGACTATTGAAGCGTGGTGACATAGGGGAGGCCTTAACTTGGTATTGGGAGCGAGTTCCAATTATAAAAGACTAGCTAATGCCCGCGGCTTCGCCCGCGCGTTTTCAGTAATTATTCCACGGGATCGTACTACCGAGATAAAAAGTATTCCATGTGTTAATCCAGTTTATAAAGTATCTGATGGTGTGAAGACTGATATGAAAGAGAAAGGAGTAAATGATGCCGTGACGTCTGACAGAGGAAAATGGAAGAACAAAAAGGTGTTGCGCCGACCCCTAATAGAATGGGACAAGGGCAGGAAGATGATGATGATGAAAGTATCTGTGTATCAAATTACACTCAAATCCGTTCAACCGTTTTAACTAACATCACACGGTTTTCCTCCTCGCCACTTCTGGCTGGAGTGCACAATTGCATTCCACAAAACCAACCCAGCAGAGGTACTGTACAGTCTACAGCAACCCAAACCCCTAACTACATACCTATCTGTATGGCATACTTATCTACAGGGTACAAGGGACAGCCCTCCACAAACTGATGGGGTGAATTTAGAATATCAGACTAAGATGACCGGATACAAGAAATAATTTCAGGAACGTTATCGGAATCCAATAAATTTGATTTGTTTTATTTCCCCATACGCAATGTATAGTTACCGTGGCAAAACGCACGTAGCGAACGGCAAGCGTGACGACGAGTTCGATGAACTCTGTAGCAAGGCAGTAAGAGAACACATCAAACATCCGTTTGTTCCTCTTTCACGCTAAAACGGTCATGTTTGTCATTGTGGTTTGCGTTCGTCTAATCGAGTTAAGACTTCACGTGGTAATATTACTATACTGTTATAAATATAACTCATCATCATCTGCCTAGCCTTTTCCCAACTATTTTGGGGTCAGTCTAACCGAACAAGACAATGTGAATACCAGTATTTTACATGGAGCGACTGCCTATCTGACCTCCACAATCCAGTTCGAACTGGGTAATACGATACCCCTTAGTAAGACTGGTTGTCATACTTTCAGGCCACTGACTACCTGTAACGACTGTCAAAGATTTACAAATTACAGCCGGGACCAACGGATTAATGTGCTTTCCGAGGCACGGAAGAAACTCGGTATGTAATGAGCACCCATCCACGGACCAGGCAAACGCGCCTTAACCTTAGGATCGACTCGAGCGGCTGTTATTATTTAGCCACGAGCGCCTCACTGTTATAAATATAAGTTAAAAATAAAATACGAAAATTATTTTGTCAGCACATGCTAAGTAACTCGTAGCTATAAATTTTTGCTTTTACTGACAACAAAAATGCTCACACTTCACTGCCTAATCTATATATTACATATAATAAAATCGTAGACTTTCCGTGTCTGTACATTACAGATTTTTGCAAAAAAGTCACTGGAAAGTGCGAGAAATAAGTAATAGAAAGTAAAAATATATTTTTTTAAATTTTTGTCTGTTTGTCGGTTTGTCGGTTTGTCTGTTCGTTTGTGCGCGCATCACGTAAAAACCCCTCATTGTATTCAAAATCTAAATATTACAAAATAAGAAGCATTGTTGTGGGTATTATTTAGCGTTTATTTCATCAAAATCGACCAACAGACGCAAAAGATATTAACTTTTAAAATTTTGTTAGTAACCTCATACGCGATTTCTATGATGATAAAAATAATTTACGTAAATAGGTTTTAGTCGTAGTGTAGTCACTCGGAATGGCTGAAAACTAATTTTGTTTTATTTTTCCTTTTGCCTTTACTCTTTGCACGGAAGTAATAAGTACTACGTACGCGCGGATCTCTCATTGTATAGGAAATCTATACAAAGCGAGGTCAATTTATACTGGAATTTTACAGCTTCATGTGCCGCCGTGTGTACAACTGCAATTCTTGCATGCATTAAAAAATTGCCACCTAAAGAGAGGTTAACGCTAATTTAGTCTCTTTCTAATAAGGTGACCATTCATTTTATGTAAAAAGTAGGACATGATGGAAAGGCTGTGAATATAACATTATTAAATTAAATTATACAAATATTTTCAATTTTTGTTTCCGAGGCAATTAAATAAAAAAAAAAAATAGTAATACGAGAAAGCTATTATTATACATATATTAGACGTCGGTAGATAGGTATTAATAAAATAATCATAATCATAAATCTTTATTTAATTCAACATCAGAAGTAACAGGCACTGGTATATGCACAATCTTAAATAGAGAAAGGTGTCTGAAGTAGGAAGGTCCTGAGGTACAGATCACCTCTCCGGCTTAGATATATCATTTTATTTGCAGCAATTTACAGCAACTCAACCTGAAGTTTATTTAAATAATAAAATTACTATTATTTGGGTTTTACTATATTGACCAGTGAAATGATGTATTAAATAAGATTAGTTCTTAGATAATAGGTAGATAAACAATATCCCACAAAATAAAAACTTTATAGGGACAATACCAAAATAAGACAATGACGTTGTCAAATTCAACCAGACCACCTTTTTCCAATATTGCCCGCACACAAACTAAATAAAATAGTTTCGTTTGAATATTAAAACAGGACTTTCAGGATTTCGTATTTTTATGTGCCTACCGAAATGACTTCGAATACTAATAATTTAGTAGATTAATGATCATGTCCACATTGTGCGAGTGGGGAAAGGCTAAAATCCGGCAGTGACAAGCCTCAGAACGGCTATTTAAAACTTACGTTAACGGAGTAAAATACTTATATGAACCAACTAAGATTGCGAATGGGTTGCCTGATAAAGTTAAGTCAAGGCTACCCTTTATTAAAACTAACGGAACTAATCTTTTTTTGAAATAAAACGAAATCAAAATGGAATTAGAGTAAATATCTACAAAGCAATCAAGCCAAGAATCTGTTAGGTTGTCATCTTTTTGTCCCTACTACAGAGTTGTAAGGTATAAATAGATAAATTGATACTATATGCCCACTCATCTATTTTCTTATTAAAATATGTATTAAAAGAAAAGATAGGTAATTTTATTACAAACACGATGGCATAACGTTCGGTTGTCTAAGTAAAATCGGTCAAGCCCCACGGTTGTCGCAATTTTAAATAGTCTTCACTTAATGATATCAGGCAACCCATGATAATATATAATGGTAGGTACCCCAGAGTGAAGAGGAGTTATATCCTTAAGAGCAATCGTTTCACTCGCGGCCTATCTTTAACGTTTAAATGCCCATGATTGCACTTGCATCGTGTAATATTGCAAAATATGTGACGTCACACTTGGGAGGCGGGAGTCTCACAAAAATTGACCTTCTGATAAGGACGGATTTTTTGTCCCCTTCGGTGAAAAAATCATAAAATTCGTATGACGTAATTTATGGGTGGTCCCTTATGTATCACCTTTGTTAGAATATTACAATTGTACGACTAAAATCCTAAAAGTGCGGAATGAATGCACTACAATGCCTTGAAAAACCAAACTTAGAAGCTTTATAGCGATGTTCGTGTTAATTCGGAAACATGAAGATTCTCGAAGCGCATAGTCTTTCTGGTTCTATTGCTAAATACATTAAATTCAAGCGTTTGCAGTATTTTTCAATTGCATGGTTTTTGCAAATTCTCAATTTTGTTTCCATCGTTTGTGTCCATCACATTTTTTCCATCGGTTGATTGGCTCTCAGACCTGAAAGATTATTTTTTAAATTGTTAAGGATATTAACCGTTGGGGCCTAGGATAGATCATGAGTTGCATCTATATTTTGCTTACGTTCATAAACTTTGAGAATGACAAAAGAATGTGCGCTCACGTGAGCGAAGCTGCGGGCACAGCTAGTCAAGAATAATAACAGAAATTTTAGCTTCAGTTGATCTTATCGACTTAGTTCATGTTATCCAATGTATTTTCCACAGATATTCATACAATTCTGCATGCAGCTATTCCACCTCTATCCTACGAAAGACAAAAGCCGTTCCACCAACCATAGTGTCTAATCCCGGTCTTCAATTGTTTGATGTGTTAACGGGAACCAGGCTCGGCGGCATGGTAGTAGTGTGTCAAGTAACAAGATTGTTTCACTCTACAGATTGAGCGCTGCAAGCTTAAGTAATTCAATATGCCGTGCCATATACAGGGTGTAAGGGAAAGCCTTCCACAAACTGACAGGGTGCATTCAGCCACTTATTTAGAATAATATTCCACCGGAAGTTTTCTCAGGAAAATTTTGTTTTTTTTTTCTCGTTTTTTCAGTTACTATTCCTATATTTCATTGTAAATTTACATTCTCTGTTCGCAGCACTCCATTTATGTAAATAATACGGCTAAAATAACGAACGACGCGTAGAATCAGCAGTTCTCGTACTACCTAGGTACAGAGTTCATCGAACTCGTCGTCGCGCTTGCCGTTCGCTACCTGCGTTTTGCCACGGTAACGATACATTGCGTATGACGAAATAAAATAAATCAAATTTATTGGATTCCCATAACGTTCCTGAAATAATTTCTTGTACCGTTCATCTTAGTATGATATTCTGAATTCACCCCATCAGAGGGCTGTCCCTTACACCCTGTAGATAGGTATTTCATACAGATAGGTATGTAGTTAGGGATTTAGGTTGCTGTAGACTGCATATTACATCTTCTTTCACATGTAAAAGCTTTTATGTCCTTTTATATTTCTGCATTTAATATTTGAATTCTTTAATGGACCTCAAAAATGGAAGAGGTCGTCTGTAACAGTGATGTGTTTCAAGGCATAGGGTAGATGGGAGCAGTTCGGAACCTTAGCATGACCTAACATATTCCGCTTGTGCTATTTTTACTCTAGTATTTTTTTGATTTGGGAATCCAATTTCTTAACGTGATGTGAGGGTAGATAACTTCTATAATTCTACGTCTATCGTTGTGAAACTTTACCAATATAATGTTGTTATGAAGTTTTGCAATATTTTTGATCCGTTGAGACCTTATAATAAAAGAAAACTTCACATAACTACTTAATTCAATAAAACAAAGTAAGCTTATAGGTACACACGGCGGCACATCAAGCTGTACATAACCAGTATAACCTGACTTCGCTTTGTATGAGCTTCCCGTACGATGAGAGATCAGCTTAATTTGGTTTTGCATAGCTTGATTGACTTGAGTTCACTGAGAGTCTGACTTTTGACCCTTAAGCTCTAATTATTAAGGTTGAAAATTGGTCGACCTTCACTGAACTGGTTGGTACATACATACGGTTTATTAACAGTTTCGCAAGGAGCCTTTACTATAATTGGGTATGGTCAGAAACTTCTCTTATAATTGAGTAAGGGGATTACATAGTATATTGTGGTACGAAACTTATTTACTTACTGAGGTTTACTTACAAACATAATGCTTGTGAAAAAGTGGCTGTTGTTGAATCCACGGGGATCAGCGGGATTTTATTACTTATTATTATAGAGATGTTTGAGAGAGGAGAGAGGGGAGGCCTTTGTCACTACGTAGGAGTGAAAGAAAGCTAAAGTGGGACTGGGCTGACCATGTCTGCCGCATGCCCGACGAGCTGTGGGTCAAAATAACCACGATGTTGAGCCCTGACACAGCCAGAAGGCAACGCGGTAGACCTCGCAGGTGATGGCGGGACGAGCCGGAAATAACTAACGACCAGTGGTCCATTTTGGTCCTGGATCGAAAAACTTGGAATGGAGAGAGACCTTTGCCCAGCAGTGGGATGACACAGGCTAACAGTATCAGTATCAGTTTCGTAATATACGATCATGATTTTATTTCGCAAAAACCAGTTAGAATTTTTTTTCACTTAAAATTAAATAATATGTTGTTGGTAGGTGACATAGTCTGGTGATGTGGAGAATTGAAAATACAGTATATGGTTTAATGTCCGTGCAGGGTCCAAATTTAAATAACTATAAAAACTCCGGAGATGTCTAATGACGTAACAAGAAAAAAAAAATAAACCTATAGTTTCAAGACCAATTTGCCCAAAAAGTAAAAAAATTAAAATTTCATATATCCCTTGGTTGTTAACCAAGGGATTATTGGACAATGTCCCAAACAAAATTAGGGTAAGTGCACAAAATCTAGGCATACCTAAATCAAATTTAAACGCCCTCCATTAGCTTAACGACCTCTAATGTATTCAAAGTGCGCAACAGGGGTTCGAACCTGAATCACTGAAGATTACACCCGTTGATAGTGTTACTAATTAATTTCTGTGATGATTACGATCTAATTATCAAATTGGTTATCAGGGGTTTTTGGTAATTAGGTGCATTAATTGTTGAACCTGAGGCAAATAAACATTTTTAAAGGCAAAATGGCGTAATAACACGCGGTCGTTTGCCCGTATTCAATAGCCTCTGGAATTCAGACATACGACTTAGTGTAAAAGAACGACTTTAAGCAATATTGTTCGGTTTCATGGATCGACTTCATTCAACCTACTCATCTCATCAACTGCCTAGATTTTTCCCAACTATGTTGGGGTCGGCTTCCAGTCTAACCGGATGCAGCTGAATACCAGTATTTTACATGGAGCGACTGCCTATCTGACCTCCACAACCCAGTTAGTACTGGGTAATACGATACCCCTTGGTAAGACTGGTTGTCAGACTTTTTGGGCCACTGACTACCTAACGACTGTCAAAGATCTACAGATGAGACCCGGGACCAACGGCTTAACGTGCTTTCCGAGGCACGTAGAAAACTCGGTATGTAATGGGTGGTCACCCATCCACAGACCAAACTAGGCAAGCACGCCTTAACCTAAAGATCGACCCGAGCGGCTGTTATTATTTAGCCACGAGCTCCTCCATTGAAACTACTCGTTGTGTAATAAATCCATTGGGTGCCCGAATTCAAATAGTCTTTCGAGGACCCGAATACGGGCTAACGACCAACCAAAGAATCGACTAAATGACAGATTGTGTCGACACAATGACAGTTTTCTTTGCAATATCTGTCATTTTGTGGAATCTTCCGTCAAAAAAATCCTTGTCTACTGTGGCCATGCTACGGGGGCAAGTGCAATGGCGCCATAAGACGCCTTTTAAAAGTATTCATGGGCCTCTTGTCCACATATTTTTTTCTCGCGTAAATCTACTGCTGATTCTTCGTATCTACAAGCTTCCATCGCTTTCTATACAACACTGACGACCGTAAAACTTTTTAGCTCTATTAGCTAGAGGAATGTATTTAATAAATCCCCTAATAATGATTAAATGATTTGCTAAAAATACTTATCATGTCGTTACATAATTATATTATTCTTATTGGTGGTTTTTTTTTGTCGTGTGCCCTTGCTGAGTAATTTCGACCACAGGTTAAAGGTACACATAGACGATCAATGATACAATGACGATCATTATTGGAAGATCAAAAAGTTTTTGAGGATTAGTTAATTTTTGTCATCAGTTACACTATGCCAATGTACACTTTAAGTGCGTCTAAAATAAAATTAATCCATCTACTTTTTTAGAACAGTTCCGCCTCAACACACATACACCTTACGCCTTTGGTCAGACCCGTCTAGTTTTATTGAAACGTATCAAAATTGACAATTTTGTCAATTTGCTACCAGAAGTTTCAGACTTCCTGCTTACAAAGAGGCGGCCTGAATCCCAGCAGTGGGAACATGATAGGCTGATTATGACGTTAATGAGACCTTTTGTTTCTTCTGATAACATATTTTTATGATCTTCAACATCTTTGTCCTCTGGTGGCCCTAGCACGAGCGCGCGGTGTAAACGATTTTTTAATTGAAAATACAAGTATCATTTTTTTTTAATTGTTTGCAACAAACACAATCACTATCAACCATAGATATGAATAAAATCCAAATTCTTCCAATCCAAAAATTCTTATAATTATGAAAATATTAAATTATGTGAAACGAGTATTTTTTGATTAAAATCGACATAATTATTTACGTTGCGTTAACACCGCGCACTCCAGTGCTTCCATACCTACAGCGAACGAAAAGGCGTTTTCACGTCAAAATGTGCTGGTTTGTTGGTTATAGATTTAAAAAAGGAGTCAAACTAGCTAACGCATATCCTCAATACGTTATGGCTTCCAACAATCAATAAATACTCATCAGGCATATCTCATCGTATCCTCATGTATACAGTTTGCGTTCAAAGCCAGGTGGAGCTAACGACCTCCGTTCCATCCGTTCATGGGAAATTACGTGCGTTCAGAATATGATATTAATTTAGCCATACCAAATTAGTAACAATGCTCGCACTAGTTAAATTTAAATTGTGTCCTATCACGCTTGTATTTATACAAAACTCGCATTTGCACGCAGTTTCGCACACGTGGACGGGCAATGATCCCGCAGGAACGAGCTACGGGGATAAATAACTTACATATTTATCCGTTTAGTTAAATACATTAATACAGACAGAGCTTCTTTCGCAATTATTATAGTATGGATATAAAGGGTGTTCGCAGAACGGATAGCCGATGAGGCCGAAAAGTTCTGGAGTGGCGACCGCGAACCGGAAGGCGTTGCGTTGGAAGGCCTCCCACTAGGTGGACCGATGACCTGGTGAAGGTTGCAGGGATCCGCTGGATGCGAGTCGCATGGGACCGGTCAATGTGGCGACACTTGGGGGAGGCCTATGTCCAGCAGTGGACGTCTTTCGGCTGAAATGATGATGATGATGATGATAAAGGGTGAAAGGGCCACCGACGAACAAACAATTACCACGAATTCAGTTCTAAACAAGTTCAGTTCATCTTTCGGTAATTAAAAAAAAAATTGCCGTTTCCTACAAAAGTGCAATACCTACACGATGAAATTGTACTGAACAGCTAATTTTTAAAAAAAAAAATATGGCGTTCATTGTGTCCCACTGCTGGGCAAAGGCATCCCCTTTCTCCCTCCAAATCTCTCTGTTCTGTGCAATTTCTGCCCACGTTTGCCCCGCGAACATGATCATATAAAAGTAAGCGATGAAAGATATAAGAACTTTACATAGAATGAAAATATTCTTTCGAATTAAAAAAAAATGTAAATAGGTAATCGAAATCAATTTTCACGTTATGTTTAGGAAAAAAACTAATTGTAGCTAACATTTTTCCTATCCAACCACTTAGAAGAAATGGTGAAATAAACTCAGAACCAGCTCTGGACCTATCCGACCTCCAGCAGCACCCAGTTACAACAACAAAGCCATGTCTTCCCTTTAAATGCAAAAGATACAATAAAAAACAAATAAACGGAACACAAAGCCGGTTTAGAACGGCTCCATTTTATTTCATACTTACTGAGCAGAAATGTCTCTCTTGAAACAAACGCACCCTGTTTATAATAACAGCTGCCTTTTGCAGCACCCTGTATATATTTATAGTGACTTTTATTTGCATGGATGAGAATTTGTACACCGTCTTTAATATTAGTGTTTACTGGTGTAAAAGAGGGTGAGATACTTGGCGTTTTAAGAGATGGGTAGTAATGGGGATGGCTAAGAATAACATTTTGCTTACTATTGATGTTCAAACACACATCACTGCGAGACTGTCTCGTTGGTCGAGTGATCTCAAGCGCGACTGCTGAGCATGAGGTCCTGGGTTCGATTCCCGGGTCAGGCAAAGTGTTATTGAGTTTTTTCATTAGCAATCTCTCAGTAGCAGCCACGGAATCTGGATTTGTGCCCGGTTCATGGCAATAGGCTCGCCCTCTATTACTAGTATATATAGTAATAAAGTTGTAAAGTGGACGACCGGCAGTGAATTCCGTATAGTATGTAGCATTAGCACAGATTTTATTTGGTTTAATGAAACTGCTGAAATAGGTGGAACCATACATTTCAGGGACAACTTGTGGTGTATAGTAGGTTCCGTACATATTGTTGTAATTTCGTCGGGCAAAGTAAATTCTTGTACTAGTTTACTTTAGATCTAGTAGTATTATTTAAGGACAACTAAAATAGTTCCATGAAGTCCTCTAAACCGACACTTCACTGTTAAGACTAGCCCACGCGCTGGAGATACGCTCTGTTAAATTCTCAACGCTTAGAGAACGTTGATAACGTTACTTCCAAGTCTATCTTTGACTTTGTTTGTTTCATTAACTTTTTTGCCACCGACTTCCTAAAGTAAAGTTATTTTCGACTTCTTTTTTTTTTTGCCAGTCGGCTTTTTTTTTTTAAGTTTTTTTTTAGCCTGCAAGCAGCAGGCATCGTAATAAACACCCCACAAAACCTGGTGATACTTTGAGTGTGTGTTGCCGTGACTTAGTTTCGAGTTCCAGTTGTGCGAGTAGCAAAAGACAAAGAAAGAGGGTAGATAGATTTGTCTGCTCTTAAAAAAATATTTTCCATCCACCCGCAATCATGGCGCTTGCAACAGCGCCGAAATATCAAGAGCTCAAAATAATGAATAATCACGGAATATATCCCGTAAGTGACAGTCTAAGTTTACTTTTACATTGTGTAGGGTTTTTAAAGATTTTAATAATTCGTTTTTATTTTTGAGAAATGGCAACACTGCCCAACCGTTAATGTTGTAGCGGGAGGGGTAGTTTATAAAGGATGGCGCTTGGCCGAGAGAGCCCAATTTTGGTTTAAGCAACTGTGGCGACTATATCTATGAAAGAGTGAAGAAAGTAATAAAGTATTAGTCTACATTTAGTGAGTTTTATTACAAATGTCACTACAAGTTATTAAGTTACCATCAACATTGACCAAGACGAAAAAATATGTATTAAAGGAGCTTAAACATAAACTACTCCAGCAAAGTTAATAAATTTTATAAAGGACCACCACGCGGGCTTCCTCTACCAAAGATGCTGGTGGTATACCATTACCTCTTCCTATTTTAGAAGTCGGTTAAAAATTTTGTGCATGAACAAAAGTATCTGGGTTAACCAACTCAATTCAATTCATTTATTCAATAACGATATTTACATCATATCTTTACTCCTATAACTAATATATACCATAAGAAACATCGTACATTAATTTAAAATCAATTCATTAAATTAAAATCAGAATATTAATAAAATACAACAAAAAGAATTAAAAAAAGATATAAAAAATAATATCGTCTGTCAATTCATAAAATACAATAAAATTTCCATTTCAAGTCAATGAGATTATGTACTTTCGACTTTTGTATTAATTTATAATTCATCAATTCAAAATCAAAATCAAAGCATTTATTTCAAATAGGCCAGTTACAGGCACTTTTGAATTGTCGAAACAAAGACAACAATGAAAAGTAGCTGCAGTCCCAGTCACAAGGCATAAAAACTGTGAAAGTACCCATTCCCTAACGTAGATCTCTATGGAGAAGAACGGGCAAGAAACTCCATGGACACTCTTTTAAATCAAAATACTTTTACAATAACTTGGTTACATCATTTCAATAGAATATAGACACTTGTCTAACAAGAACCGTTTAAGCTTACTCTCAAGTTACTGATGTTGATAAAGTCGACCATCCTCTTCAAATTTCCTTATAATTCATTACGCAATTGCTTGACGATAAAAAATATTAAGAATGGCTATAAAATTAGGTAAAGTGTACCCTTCCACCCTAAGTACACAGCCCAGAAAATTAATATTAATTTATTATAGCCACTTGTAACTTAGTTAATAGCCCATACCGTTTATAGGCTATTAAGTGAAAGTGTGTAATATCATTAACGGTTATTTTATAGTAAACCCTATCGTTTTTACCCTTGATAACTTTTAGGGTTAATAAAAAACGACAGGCTGAGTATATTTTGCGGGGAGATTTTTTGTGTTCCGTGGGAGCTGCCATCATGTGAAAAGTCTTTTGCCAGCTATGTTAAGAGCGTTAACGTCTTACGGCATTTCATACAAACTTTCAAGTGATTTATTTTCGAAATGACTGAACCGATTTTAATGAAACTTCATAGGCATAAGCAGGATACAAAAGTCTAACAACTTGACAGAGAACATTTTATATTGTATGTAAAAGTTTTCTTGGCCACTATGGTTGGCTGCTACATCGGCTCATAAATTTAGCTGTCATGATACTAAGCAGAGCCATAAAAAAGGTTTAAAATAAATTCATTAGCCTGCCAGTAATTCAGTACACGGTCAGAATGTATAGGTAGTATGTATGAACAGCGGATTTTTTTTTAAATTACCTAGTTCAGGATGATATACCGAATATGTGGTAATCGTTTGTGCGTCCCTTCCACCCCGTCTAGATTGCTAGGCAACCTATTTCCACACAAAATTTGCTCAATCAACTATCAAATTACTCACCATAATTAAATAAACAAAAATAACATCCTAATAACAAAACGCGAAATAAAGACAAAAACTTTTCTCCAAAACAAACAAGAGACGACAAAAGTTAGGGTGGAAACACCCGTTATCGTCCATGACGGAACAAACTGTGGGGCAATAAGTTCGCTTTGTCAATACGATCGGGTCATTGGGTCAGCTTAATGGTGCTCGATGATTGGATGTGTCACGTTATTGTGATTGTCACCCTAAAGTTAGTTACAGGATGATAAAATAGCTATTCGTTGTTGTTTTGTTTTTCTATTAGGTTATTGTGAGAAGTTAATATATGAAAGATAAAATACTTTGTTTCATATTTCTTAGATAAATGTTAGGTTGAGCTTGTATTCCCCAAATTACATAAACCAGGGTTGTATATGTCACAGGATAATGGGAAAAATTGTGCCATTGCTAAGATTTTTTGAATGAGTACAGTACCTACATAAGATGAAGTCTGAAGTGGCGCCGGTGACTGAAAAGTAGTGTGGTAATCGGTGGTCGTGGTATGGGCATGTGATGCGGAGGAATGAGGAAAATGTCGTAAGGAAAGTTTTGAGTATGAATGTGGATGGGTATAAGAGGATACATCGAAACGATGAATGGACTGTGCGAAGGTTGATATGGCAAGAAAAGAGATGTCTTATAAGATGACGAGCAATAGTAGTAAAAGTATGGAAGAAGAAGACATGCTGCACCGACCCCAAAAAAAAAATATAATAAATTTTGATAAGGGCAGGAGAATGATGACTCTAAGATTTTTGCTATGAACCCAATCTGTTAATTATGATTGAAAACTTGATTGCTTAGTGGTTCTAAGAGTCAATTCATAATATCTTTATTTTGGTTCGTCAGAACATGAGTCAGGAAAAAGTGTTAACCAAGGAGCGCATCCGTCAGTGCATAAAGTTCATATGAACCAATCAGCGATCGCACTTATCGCTGTTTTTTGCAAAATGCTAGAGATTTTAGTAAAGAGTAAGCCATTTTACAACAGCTATCCAATGGCATATAAATAGAACACTCATGTTTAATTCAAAAATGTATAAATTGGGGGCAGTTCCACCCCCGGTTCTTGGCAAAGCCTTCCATGATTAATTAAGTTTCTACTTAATTTTAGCAGTAATGAAGACCAATTCTTGTTTGCCACGTCCAGGTCGTTTCACATCTATTAATGGCTTACGTGGTCAGCATAGCACAGATTATTTGGCTTACAGCTCATTGGCTTACAGATCACAACGATGAATACTGGCTAGCCTAAGTCTTACAGCAAATATTGGCTAACCTAGTTCTAGATTTTTAGCTGTGTCGGATGGTTAGCGAAACTACCTCATAGGTTTAGTCTGGGGTTGATCCCGTGATATAGTCAAGTGTTATTGGGCTTTCCATCAGGATGTTTTGGCAGCCTGAGACCTTAGACAAAGCAGCAACGATTTGGGATAAGTCACATACAGGGTGTAAACAGACCCTTCACATAGCCGTCAACCAAGCATTCTGTACATCAAACTAAGTAACTTTACGCAAAAATTATTGCTGGGAATCGACTTTTATTTTAGGGTGAAAAATCACGTTTTACGTTAGAACTCGATGCAAAGCATTCAAAGTATTGTGCTGATGGATGGATAGTATAGTACGGGGGTCATGGAGGTGTGTAAAGTAAATATCTTACATTAAAAACATGTATTTAAAAAAAAAAAAAACTTGTGAAAAAGTTGGAACTTTGACCCCCAATATCTCCGTAACTAGAAAGTTCCCAGGTATGGTCTAGAACAAAAAAAATATCGCAAAATTGGGGAGAACAAGTGCCTTTCGGATATGTTAAGGGTCTATTTACACCCTTTATATTTTGGGCTCACATAAGTAACCTTAAAGCTTTTGTCAATTACTACCTACTGAGAGTTACAATCATCATCATAATCTGCTTAGCCTTTTCCTAACTATGTTGGGCTCGGCTTCCAGTCCAACCGGTTGCATCAGTATTAAACATAGAGCGGCTACATATCTGACCTCCACAGCCCAGTTAGTACTGGATAATACGATACCCCTTGGTAAAACTGATTGTGTCAATCCTACTGAATCTTTGTAGAAAATACGAAACGCTTAAAAACCGATTGCTACTTGTTCTTTGTTCACCCCGTAAAACTACCCCATTACACCCCATGACATTAGACATACACGTCATTTCTATCTATCTGCCTGTATCCAATACTAGAGGCACGTCCCGGCTTCGCACGGGTTTTTTTTTAAATTTAATATGGCCTATGTTACTCAGAGATAATGTAGTATTATAAAGGTGAAATAATTTTTAAAATCGGTTCAGTAGTTTTTGTGTTTATTCGTTACAAACATACAAATCTTTCCTCTTTATAATATTAGTGTAGATAATCTGTCTCTCTGTGAGAGCAGCGGTGGCCCAGTGGTGGCGGCCCCGACTTACGAACAGTAGGTCCTGGGTTCGAACCCAGGCAGGCACATTACTTTGTGTAATTTATTTCATCACCACTGCTCTCAAAACGATGAAGGAAAACATCGTGAGGAAACCGGCATGTCCTAGAACCAAAAATTCGAAGACATGTGACATCTACCAACCCGCACTGGGCACGCGTGGTGGATTTATAGCCCATTCCCTCTCATAGAGAGGAAGCCTGTTTCCCAGCAGTGGGAACATTATAGGCTGATTATGCAATCTGTCTCTATCTTAAACAGACATATGAACCGTCTTATATAACTTCTGTAACGAAGTTAGTTACTCTGTTTGTTACTCTAACGTTTGAGTCCCTCAGGATTTACACACGCACTTGACTGAGTTTTCTGAATTCCGCAGTGGAACGTGGAACTATGTTGTACATAATCTTATACTGTCACTTACGGGATATCTCCCGTGACTGTTCATTATTTTGAGCTCCCGATATTTCGACGCTGTTGCAAGCGCCATGATCGCGGGTTGACTGGAGAATGCGGGTGGATGGAAAATAAATCCCTTAAGTGACAGTATAAGTTTAGTTGTAAACCGTGAAAGCTTAAAACAGTGTATGTAGTACATCTATCCTGACTCGAAGTGGTAGAATCTGTAGTGGTATAATGTCAAAATAAGACTTTTTTACTGAATGCATAATTTTGAAAGTACAGTGTGTAAGGGATAGACCTCCACAAACTGACAGGGTCCATTCAGCTCCTTATTTTGAATCATATTCCACCAGAATTTTTCTCCGAATGTTTTGTTAATTTTTTCAGTTATTATTCTTATATTTCAATGTAAAATTACATTCCCTGTACGCAGCACTCCATTTATATAAATCAAAAATTCTACTATGGATGTTGAAATAATATTTTTAAAATAACTAGCTTATGCCTCTCGACACTGAATTTGACATTATATTTTGACATTGAATTTGACATTATACCTGCTATTAATTTGACATTGTATTTATTTGTTGACATATTTTAAATGAATTGACTCTTGAACGAGACATTTCACTCAATTTTAATAGGCTTTTAAATGTCGTTTCTGCATGCGATAATTTTATTTAATATGTAATGTTCAACACAATATAAATTGTTAATGAATAAATAAATGAATGAAAAGCCCGCGGCTTCGCCCGCGTGGATTTCGATAAATGTCCCACGGGATTATACTAAACGGGATAAAACGGTCTATATATATATCCAGGTTATAAACTATCTGTACGTAAAATGTCATTTAAATCCGTTCAGTTGTTTTTGCGTGAAAGACTAACAAACGTCCTTTCGCATTTATAATATTACTAGCTGTGCCCGCAATGCACCTTTTTTAACCTATCTAACCAACCCTACCTACCTACCTACCCTAACTACCTACCCACCCTACCTACCTAACTTAACTACCTACCCTACCTACCCTAGCGCTGTGAAATATAGTTTAAAACCTATTCTCATATCTACCAAATATACATAAAACATTTCATCAAAATCGGTCGAGCCGTTTCGGAGGAGTGCGACCACTAACACAGTCACATGAGATTTTTATATATAAGGAGATTAGTAAGATAAGATGTCACGCGGACGAAGGTCGCGGGCAACAGCTAGTTTTTAATAAGCTGATTTCGGTATTATCAATCTGACCACTCTCTACGCTGCTACGCTGCTACGTGCAAAGCTACGCGCTGTGCTACGTGCAAAGCTACGCACTGTGCTACGTGCAAAGCTACGTACTGTGCTACGTGCAAAGATACGCGCTGTGCTACGACGTCTACGCTTTTGTGGAAATCGAGTCTCAATCACCTGGAAAGGTATTAATTACCTCAAAATATCATGTACCTAACCTAGAATTTCGTTATTTATGTCCGGAACCTAAAAAAATAAAAATAGCGTTAATAAATGCACAAATAAATTGCAATGGATAACAATACAATATAAAATATTACTCAATTACAGTTTAGAATCTATAATGAATGGCCTTAATAGACATGAATATTCATAGATTTTCCTAAAACAAATATCAAAATTAGCTGTTTCTTAATTCATTTGATCGCCGTGTTAAATATTTAATATCATCCACTAAATATTCCAAATTCATAAAACGTTTCTGACAAGAGCCCTTTAAAAAATAAACAACCAATCTACAAAAGGAGCCACTCAATTTAGACAACCTTTCCTTCAGAGTAAAGTACAAAAACTCTTTGGTTTAATAACAAAAAGTTTTAACCTAAATACTTGTTTATTTTAAAGAAAGAATCTTCTAACAAAATAGAACATCAGAACACCTGAATTTTTCAACTACTTTTCTTCCAGAAAAATCTTTCCATTAGTAAATATAAAAACTGTAAATACCCACTTGCTACTATAGTTGATAAAGTTTTGAACAATCTCCTCGATGGTCTAGTCGTCGCAACTGCTGAGCAAGAGTTCGATTCCCGGTTTGGACAAAGTGTTATTGGGTTTTTCCATCAGGAATTTCTCAAAAGCAGCCTCGGAGTCTGGATCTGTGCCCAGTTGATGGCAATAGGCTCGCCCCCCCCTATTACATAGACTTAAACATAATTGGCAAAATGTGGGTGTACTATCAGGTAATCCTCCGCCTAACCGTTCGTGGATTACAGGTGTGATATTATGTTTTGTAACTACTACTCCGCTTTTCCAATTACATTGGGCTCGTCTTTAACCAAACGCAGTTCAATATCAGAATTTTACGTAAAGTGACTGACTATCTGATCTGTAGTACACCTCAGTTATCCACTGGATGTACATGGAGCAACTGCCTATCTGACCTCCACAAACCTTAGGGTAACACGATACCCTTGGCAAGACTGGTTGTCGCACTTTCGTGCTTCAAACTACATGACTGTCAAAGATCTACAAAAACAAATGAAGCTAAGAAATCCCTATTCAAAAACCGAAATAAAAATAAAGATTTTTGTTTTAAAACAAGCTTTTATTACTTGTTAACAAAAAGAACTAAAAAGTTATTCCTATGACCACCTTCCATCTCCATCATCAGATCCTGGATACCATCTAGAGACAAAGTACTCGTAAGGACGAATCATACGAGCCCAAACTCCATGGGGTTATGTCGTTTTATAACGGAGTTCCTATGACCACCTTCCAGCTCCATCATCAGATCAGCTCCATGTCATCATAATATTGCATTGTCACGCGATATACATATGTATGCAAAATTTCAGCTTAATCGGAAACCGGAAAGTGTGTCAAATATAACTTGCAAGATTTGATTACAGACAACGGGACAGGTGAAACTAAATAAAAGCTGGTAAAAAGTATGCTGAACCAATTAATAAACACTGCAAACGAAAGCATTATTATTAAATCATCCGATAAATTCCTTGCACCGTGCAGATATCGATGCTTTACACAATAACCCGGTATTTGCTATCGATAATACGTATTAAGGCAATAAATGGCAAGCGAATATACAAATAATATCTATCGAGTACAATAAAGCTCTGTGCAGACGAGGGATATTGCTCGCGGAGACCAAAAATCCCCTGAACTTTACTGGCGAATTGTGAATGAACACGTGGAGTGACACGTCTGACCAACCCTTTGGGGTATTCATGCGTGACGTTAAGATAAGATGCTATATGTTACTATTTTGCAAAACTAATTTAAGCAGAGTCAGACAGGTATCCTTATGAACGCACGTGTGTCTTAAAATACAACGACCACAAGTCTTTAGCCTTTTGAACATCAGAGTATAAACGCACGCGCCTGCCCTCCACGCCAAGCCACAATTTCACCTACCATTTTGTCACATATTTGTGTCGTTAGGCGTACAGGGCACGCGCTTGCTTGTCACGTATATGTGACAATGGGGTTCAAAAGGGCCTAAGAGCCTAAGGGACTCTAAGCGCCACAACATGAATGATACTGATTACGATCTGAACATATGAACTGCGTTCAAGACTGTCAGAGTCATCATTATTACAGAATATTGGCAGCGACAGCTCCTAATTGCGGTTTAGATACACTGACGGCTTCTTTTTATTGGTCAAAAGCTTCTCATCTGCACAAGCCTTAAATGGCAATCGAATAAATAGTAATAAATAAGTATCGGGTTCAATAAATGGGTTTCGAACAAGCGAATAAACAATTATCTGAGATTCTATCAGTATCGCTTCGACCCAGTTAATGCGGAGTGCATTCCGGTGTCCGGGACGCGGTCAATATAGACTTTATTTTCAAAGCTACTGCAGTTAGTTAGCATTTTATATTGGATGTTTGTTTTATAGAGTTTCGTATATTTGGATAACTAAAATAGGTTCGTGGAAGAGATACTGGTACGAAAAATCTTTACCACCCATCATCATTCCACTGCCCTTATCATAATTTGTTTGGTATCGGCACAGCATGTCTTCTAATCTCTATTTCAGCCGTCATCTCCTTTCTAGCCATATCATCCTTCACACAGTTCATCCATCGTTTCTTTGGTCTTCCTCTACTCTTATAGCCATCTACATTCATACTCAACATTCTCCTCACTACATTTTCCTCATTCAAATTGTTACCACATATTCGACTCAAAAAATCTATGAAATAATAAGTCTAGGCACAGATTTTTTTTTTGAACACGGCATCCCTACCTCTGATTTTATATGTAAGCTACGGGAAAATAAGAAAACTTCTAACAAAGTAATTCGTCTTTTTTACAACGCCAACTAAATATTTCAAAGAAAGCGTCAAGTAAAGAACAACAATTTTATTTTTACTTGTCTTATTAATTAATACATCACTTTCTAACACTGTTTTAAGCTTTCACGGTTTACAACTAATCTTATACTGTCACTTACGGGATATCTTCCGTGATTGTTGATTATTTTGAGCTCCCGATAACACATTATGTAATTTACTAAATCAGCCACGCACTTGATAACCCACCAACATTTTACGTTTTGTAGCTTCAACATAATTAAATTCCTTTAAAAAAATATAGTTCAGGTGGAATGATGTAATATAGTGGCTGAGATAATACTTTTTAGACGCACATTGATGGTGTTTTTTGAGAGGAGAATGATGCTATTAAACAGAAGTCACGTTAATGAACACCCAAACTCTTCTACCTAATCATCATCAGCATACAGCAGTCCACTGTTGGACGTAGACCTCCTCAATCGCACGCCACTCAACACGATTCTCAGCAACTCTCTCGCTATATTGAGCCTGGTGGCGTGCCACCTTACGTTTGCCGGTTCACGGTCTCCACTCAAAAACACGTCAAATATCTTCTACCTATTTTTATTTTAAGTATGTCGGATGTATCGGGATTTATTCCGTTAGGCTCGTACATCATGTGGGCAGACGATGAGTTTCGTGCATGAAAATACACTGGGTGCGATACACTGTTTCTATTAAACTAACAAATTACTTGAAATTACAATTTAAAATAATAACACGGGGCACAATGAATCGGGTACAGTTCCAAGACGTCGCAACTCCGACGCAATCAGACACTGACTGTCGTCCTGGCCTCGAGCTGTAACACCAGGGCTCTGTAGAAGCACGATGTGGTGTGGGTAGACGGGTAAACAGGCGCGCTGGCGATTCATTTTATGTCCGTATTAATGACCGGATCCGATAAGTAAGTTTATAAAAATATTTTTACCTTCGTAAACCTTATTTTATGCAGCATAATAAATGCCGTACCGAACGGAAATCCGTTTTAAGTTAGATTTTAATGTAGTTAAAGGAAATTTCCATTACACCAATCTTGCATGTTACAGGTAGGTACTTATAAAAAGTTTAACAAGACCCTTCATGAAACCAAAAAGCACGTGTTCTCCCCTTCATTGCGATCATTTTTTTTTGTTTTAGACATACCTGGGAACCTTTTAGTAACGGAGATATTGTAGGTCAAAGTTCCAACTTTTTCACAAGTTTGTTTTTTAATACAAATCTTTAATGTGAACTTTACTTTAAACACCTCCAAGACCCCCGAACTATTCAATCCATCCATCAGTTCAATTTTTTGAGCGCGTTACGTTGAGTCCTACCGTAAAACGTGATTTATTAACACAAAAAAAAAGGTAGGTCGTTTCCTAGAAATAATTTTTGCGTAGAGTTACTTAGTTTGATGTGCATAATGCTTAGTTGACGGCTTTGTGAAGGGTCTGTTTACATGTCCTGTATAATTTTCCATGAATTTTCTGCTCTATTTATAGTTAAGTATAATATGTATACACCCCAGGCGCTCTGTATTTCCACTTTCAGCATCACGGAACGTTAAACATGCACAACTTACACGCTATTTACGTAAAAATAAAACATATATTAACTTTAATAATAAACTAGTTAATTGAAATTAAAAGCATGTTTATGTAAAGAGGTCAGATGCTTATCATGGAATTAATAGGAAAGAACCTCCTATTATAGAACAAAATAATTATTATGCACTAGAAATGCATTATTTTCCGAAGGCCAATTAACTTGTTTAGGAATATAGGACATAGCATAACATCACACCTGTAATCCCCGAAAGGAGGTGTAATAGTACACTCTTCGCCAGTTATGTTTAAGTTCCACGTAAACCGGGCACAAATCCAGACTCCGTAGCGTCTTCTTCGAAATTCCCCATGGAAAAACCTAATAACAATTTGTCCGACTCGGGATTCGAACCTAGAACCTCATGCTCAGCAGTCGCGATTGCGAACACTAGACCAACGAGGCAGTCAGAAATATAGAAGAAACCAGACAAAACACATTTTCCCTACAACATTTCTGTAAAAAGGAATATAATGAAGCGCACAACTAATCAGGTCGCCTACCATAACGTCTTAAAGTAGGAGTAATTCCAGTGTGGGAAAGAGATGGCGTTAGACGACCTGTATAGCTGTGTCTCTTTCCCACACTGGAATTACTCCTGCTTTAAGACGTCATAGGGATCGGTTCTGGGGCCGGCCTCGTAGAACATCGGTTACGACTGGGTGCTGCGCGCCGACCTCCCTAGCGGCGTCAGCGTAGTCTGCTACGCTGACGACACGCTGGTACTGGCACAAGGGAGGTCACACGAGGCCACGGCCGAAAACATGACACGCGGGATTGCGATAGTCGTGGAGAGGATCGGGCAATTTTGTCTCGAGGTGGCATTGCACAAGTCCGAGGCCATGTGTTTTCATGGGCCTCGGAATGCGCCACCTTCGGGATTCCTACTGACGGCAGGAGGGGTTTCCATCGGCGTCGGGTCGACGCTGAAGTACCTGGGACTCGTCCTCGACAGCCGGTGCAACTTCGTGGAGCATTTCCGACGTTTGGCCCCCAAATTGAAACGGTCCGGGGCTGCCTTCAAGCGGCTCCTGCCCAACCTGGGGGGGTCCAAACGCCTCCTGCCGGAGGCTCTACGTGGGAGTCGTGCGATCCATGGCCCTTTACGGGGCCCCGGTGTGGGCGCGTTCTCTGAGGCGGCAAACCATCCGCTACCTGAAAGCGCCCCAAAAGGGGATAGCCCTAAGGCTAGTCTGGGGGTACCGCACGATCTCCGGTGAGGCGGCGAGCCTCCTTGCCGGATTGCCACCATGGGATCTGGAGGCGATAGTCCTCGCGCGCCTTCACGAATGGCGCGCGGAGGCACTACGTCGGGGGGAAAATCCGCTGCCGCGGCAAATCGCCGCTCAGCGGAAAGACCTCCGGCGCGATCTCATGGTGACATGGAGAGAGCAACTGTCGCAACCCCGTGCAGGGCACGCCACTATAGTGGCGATAAGTCCCCTCTTTGAGGAGTAGCTAGAGAGGCGCCACGGCGCTCTCACCTTCCGCCTGACGCAGGTCCTAACCGGGCACGGTTGTTTCGGGAGGTTCCTGCACCGAATCGGGTGGGAGGAAACGCTCGGGTGTTTCCATTGCAAAGATCATCCGGAGGACACGGTGCAGCACACTGTGAAGGTCTGCCCCGCTTGGGCGGAGCAGCGCCGTGTCCTCGTAGAGGCGATTGGCGGCGGCGATCTCTCGCGCCCAGCCCTGGTTCAAGCCATGGTCCGGAGCGAGAGGGAATGGGAAGCCGTCACCTCCTTCTGCGAAGCAGTCATGCTAGTGAAGGAGGTGGCGGGACGTAAGAGGGAAAGAGCCTCACGTCCCAGCCGCCGCGGGAGACGCCCTGGGCGTCGGGGGTCACGTGGTGGCCCCCGGCCACCGTAGGCGCGGGCCTGTGTACGTCTTATGACGACAGGCCGTGTCGACGGCGCGTTCGTGTTCCACGCGCGCCTCAAAGAGATGTCAGCAACCACGTAGGGGTCCGCAAGGGCCGATGCCTGCCAGGGCTGCGGGACTGTTCTAAAGAGATACCGCGGCCCTGGAACACAAAGGGCAAAGAAGGAACATGGATGGGTTTTAGTCAGTACAAGTCTGACACTCCCTTCCGGGGCGAGCGGGGGGGTCATTTGATGACTTCCCATCCAAAAAAAAAAAAGAGGTCATGGTAACCCCCCAGAAGGCATAACAATAAGCACTCAAACGATACATAGTACGTTAAAAATAATAAAATCAAAATCATAATATTTTATTTCACATAGGCCTAGATGGGCACTTATAAAACGTCGACAAAAAGGTGCACGGTTCGGGTCGGTCGTTTTCTATGGAGAAGAACCGGCAAGAAACTCCATGGCTCCTCTTTTAAGGTAAAGTAAATTCATAGAATTAGAAACGCGAAATTCTAAAATTCTAAATTAGAACGCGAATTAGAAAGTAAATTCATAGAATTAGAAACGCGTTTATTAAGGGGGAAGCACCGAGGTGGCCGGGAAATTCAAATTTTCTTACCTCTTTGACAGTCGTTACAGATCAGTCAGTGGCCCGAAAGTCTGGCAATCAGTCTTACCAAGGGGTATCGTGTTACCCAGTAATAACTGAGTTTTGGAGGTCAGATAGGTAGTCGCTCCATGTAGAATACTTGTATTCAGCTGCACACAATTAGACTGGAAGCCCGGAGCTCTTTTCTCAACATAGTTGAGAAAAGGCTAGGCAGATGATGAGATACAACAACCACAAAAACTTAAGAAGCAGACACCGCTACTAATCCAACAAGATATACCAAACAAGATAAACCAACAAATTCACAATTTGTAAACAAGCGCTTTCAAATAAACTGCAATCTCGCAGTACTAATCCTGCAGCGCTGAATCAAGCGACCAACTAAAGCTTTTTAGCGCGATCCAAATTTCCCTTGCAAATATTTCCCGCTCTAAATAACTTGCTGGATTTGAAATCTCCATTTCTATTGGTGGATGGATCTTTTCTCTTATTGGATAAGGTTTTTGAGTGTGTGCTGGGGGCTGATGGTATATTTAGAAGGTGATTGTATGGTAATGTGGTTGGTTTCAAGGATGTAAGTCAAGTTCGTTTTTTAGTGTGGAGAGAAGAAAGAATGAAAGTCGAAAAGTTTGTAGTAGGTACTTAAGAACTGGCTGTAACTTTTAGCAAAATTCACTGTCTGGAACAGATTATAACATTGTTTTGAATGAAAGAAAATAAGTTTAGCTTCACGTTTTGCACCGAAATAATGACGATTTTCTTTCATACTAGGATTGCGTTTGGCTGCAACTCGCCTGATGTGGAGCGATAATGCGGCCTAGGGTGGGGCACGCTTGCCTAGAAGAAACATATTCACTCGAAGTTTGGTAGATCCAGATTATAATGATCAGGGAACAGTTAGCGAATACTTTTCTACGTCAGAATCATAAGAATAAACCCACTAATGTATTGTTATTTTTACTGCCGCAGATAAGGTGATGTTAAATAAGCTTAGATTTCAATCACATAAACAATATATATGGGCACATAATTTTAAATAAATTATACCAAAACATGTACAGTCAAAGATGGGAGAAGTCATTTTTAAAAACAAAATCGGAAGCTCAACATCTGAAATGAAAACTCTACGAATACCAATTTGAACGTTAAAAAACTCCGCATCAAAGTTTCTCGGTCAGTATTGAAAAGATTGCAATTAAGAACAAATAGCGCTGGCGACTTTGTGGCTATGATTATGACAATTAGCCTTTTTGCTGAACACTTTTTTAAAGTTTGAAGTACTAATGAAACCTCTTTTGATGAACTTGTGGACTGCAAGAATTTATAATGATTGTTGCAGTTTTTTATGAAGTTGTGTTTAGTAGATATATCTTTCAATGAGTGAACTGGTGTACCTATCTTTTAAAACATAAATTTACGCCTTTTTTTCCAAGAGGGAAAGTAGAAACCACAGATCGCCACCTGCTACGATCCTTACATACTCCTTTTGCCTCGTCCACGTTCATACATCTGGTCATACACGCACGCCGGTAGCGAGTACTACGCACCTGATCTCACTGAGGAACCTCACCAATAAGGTTAGTGTATGTCCTTCTAAGGCGTCCCCTCCCGGCGCTACCACTCACACCTTTCTTTTACAATTTTTAAAATCTTAAATCTCCAACTACTACAGGATGCGACACTTATTTATGCGGCTGGCTGACATTTTATGCTTTTTGGAGCCCACAACTAGCATTTGCTTATTAACTTTAAAATCAGTAAGAAAACAAAGTTAATAAAAAGTATATCGTGGCAGCCACATCATGAAGACTCGAACAAACGATCTGTTTATTTCGAATTGACTTTCAAAGACACACAAACAGTCCACATTAAATTCGTGCTTTGAGCTCTTCCGGAGTAACCCGATAAGCTAATTCCCTGGGTCATCTGTTAATAGGCATCAAGTATTTATATTTTATCACCCCATAATAACAAACAAAGGCGATTAACCGAGACCAACTTCCAGCAGTAGCCTATTACCAGTTACAACAGGACCCCAACACTCTGCTGACCCAATAAAAGCCTATTGTTACCCAAACCCTATAAAGAATACCCACAGTCCCTTATTACCTTGAGACCAATAAAAAACACTCAGACTGCCCGTGTTTGTACACCAATATGACCCTTAGATCCTGCCGTTTCTGTAACCCACTATACAACATTATTTTTCGTATATGCGAAATCTGAATATAGTTTGTTCGGAATGAGTAACTGAATCGATTCCAATAATTTTTAAACCATGTTATATTTTTCCCAAAAATATTTAAAAAAGTTAAAAGTTGGATACCGAGCGACTTTGAGTACCTATCGCAATAATTTAGGTACCTACTGCCAAATTATTATTATCAATGAGCTCAAGACGGCACTGGAGGCGCGCGCTGCGTCGTGACCGCGTTTTTTAGCGGACAACTAGGTAACAGAACAAGCTTATAACTTTGTGATTCTTCATGATACAGTTTTGAAATTTTGTACATAGATTCTTTACATAAAAATATTAGACACGTGTATCAGGTTTCGAATATACTAAAACTAATGTTGTATAGCTCATATACAAAGTATATAAATGGAGTTATACATGGTTTTCCAAGAACGGACGTGCAAAGGAAAAATTTTTAAACTTTTCTTGAAGGGCGTTTCTGAACACGGGGTACCAGTGGCGAAGGTTCCATACAATTCGATTCCTATAGAATTCCCTTTGAAATATGGCACAGTCAATATTGTATAGACAAATAATATAATCGCATTAAAGATATGTACTCCGGCTTACCTCTTACAAAAATTGGCCCTTCGCTACTGTGGGCAACATAATGTTTAGCGATTATTTACAATTTTTTCAAATTACCAATTATTTTATTTTGGGACAACAAGATCCAAAGGTCAGTACATAAAAACTTAGAAACTATTGTTAGTAAGTACTTACAATACAATTGCAAAGAACAAACATCGAATTCTATACACAAGAATGCCCCTGAACTGAGTCACCCCGCCCCTTCAAGATTTTTTAAAATTTTTTACTTTGTCCCGCCCTAGGAATTTCTCCTGTATCGTGGGTGCGTTTACAAACATTTAAAACTCACATACACAAACAGCCAGACCCGGAACAACTACCTTTAGATCATACAAATGTTTGTAGATCGAACCCACGACACGCAGCGCAGCAGCCAATTACTCAGCCGCTGCGCCAACCGTGTCGTAATGAGATAACCTACAGGGAGAGATACCTCCCTAGAGATCACCAGACGAACGAAATGATTCAATATAGGTGCACGTACATCTTCAGCTACAGTTTTTTACATTTAGCAGCTTGAAGTTTTTAGAAACTACAGGATTTGAACTATTTAGCAAAAAATAAGGTGCCTGTATTATTGGTTAAGAAACTTGATTTATTGAACACTTAATATAGGGTGAATGGTTATAATTAGTGACCGATACTTTATACGAGAACGGCGTCACGCGCCTAACAGCTGATAGGTCACAGGCTCGCGCTTCCGCGTCAATTTCATACGGCTGTTGTGTTGTGTTATTGTGATAAAAGTGAATGACTATAAAAAATGTTTCTTTGGGAAAGTTGTTCGCTATCATGAGTACATTCGAGTATCGGTCACTAATTACCAGTCACCCTATATATCAAAAATTACAAACACAATTATTTAAAACTAGTTTGGAAAAAGCGGTATTATTGCATAAGACGATTTCTTGCAGACAACATTGTACTCAGTGTCGCTATTAAGTTTAGATATGTTAAAAAACAGCAGCTTGCTACAAAAAATAAATCTAACTGCCAATCTTCCTAAGCATGGTTATATCTCTTTAGAGACTATAAATGTCTGTATCTCATGCGGTGCACTTTCTCCGAGCAAGTCTTTATGCAAAAGTTTACCCTGTAGCTATACAACATTATTTTTAGTATATGCGAAACCTGAATATAATTTGTTGAGAATAAGTAACTGAATCGATTACAATAATTTTTAAACCATGTTATATTTTGTCACAAAAATATTTAAAAAAGGTTATAAGATGGACACCGAGCGACACTAAGTACCTATCGCAATCATTTAGGTAAATACTGCCAAATTATTTTATATTAATCAGCTCAAGACGACGCTGGAGTCGCGCGCGCGGCCCCGCCGCGTGATGACCACGTTTTTGTGCGGACAACCAGGTAACAGAACAAGCTTATAACTTTGTGCTTTTTCATGATACAGTTTCGAAATTTTGTACATAGATTCTTTACATAAAAATACTAGACACGTGTTTCAGGTTTTGCATCATCATTATCATTTCAGCCGAAAAGTCCACTGCTGGACATAGGCCTCCTCCAAGAAGGGGGGTTTTGCCATAATCGCCACGCTTGGCAGGCGGGTTGGCGATCGCAGTATGGTTGTTGTAGAATCAGAGAACGCTGCTGCCCATTCTCTGGTAAGTCCCTTAGTCGCCTCTTACGACACCCACGGGAAGATATGGGATGGTGCTATTCTTTACGTCCGGACACCATACAGAACAGGTTTTGCATATACTAAAACTAATGTTGTATGTACAGAAAACAATTTACTTTTATTGTAACGACGACCCCTTAAAGGCAAACAAAACCAAACAAAGCAACCCCTCAAAGAGATTATTCAAATAGGTTGAATAGTTCTGAAACAAATTCTCTTTTGTTTCAAACATGATAACGATATTGCCTTTAATCTAGTGGAAATTGATTTCTACATGTTATTTTGCTTTATAATATTTACTTTACCACTGTCTCGTTGGTCTAGTGGTCGCAAGCGCAACTGCTGAGCATGAGGTAATTGGTTCGATTCCCAGGTCGGGCAAAGTGTTATTGGGTTTTCCATCAGGAATTTCTCAGTAGCACCCACGGAGTTTGAATTTGTGCCCGGTTGATGACAATTCCTCCGATGCAATACACATTTAACTTCATTGTTAAAAATTCAATGCTCCTTTGTACCGTAATAAACCATTGCAAATTATGTGAAAACAAAAAAATAAAATTTTTCCTTCATTTCAAATTGTCTCGTAAGATATCTCAAATACAAATCATTTATTTGCATAACGCAGGTTCAGAGAGAGTTCCAAAAAATTCATAACCTACATTGTATTCTAACCATGCGAGGTGTGCAAATATATTAGGAAAATTATGAGATTAGAATTATTCATATTTATTCAATTACAACGTCATTCAGGTTAAAGATGGTCAATTTAATTACACATAATTAAATTTGAATTAGTAAATTATAAGTAATAATAATGTCATGCAAATTAAAAATGCCATACATAGGTCATAGTAATTATATTATCCATCACATTGAATTATTGCACAAATAAATTCTATAATTAAAATACAATATCTTCATCTTTTAAATAGTTTTTTACATTCTAATACCATTTTTTAACTAGGTAGGTGTATAGTATATTCTTTAATAGAGGAGTAGGTAACTTTTGAATGTCATCGAGCAATTTTTTATAAATCAGTGATGCCATACCAATAATACTTTTCAAAATCAAAATCAAAATATTTTATTTCACATAGGCCTAGATGGGCACTTATAAAACGTCGAAAAAAAGGTGCACGGTTCGGGTTGGTCGTTTCCTATGGAGAAGAACCGGCAAGAAACTCCATGGTTACTCTTTTCAAATCATTTGGTATTACAAAACACCACATTTTTATTGAGTAGTGCCGTTTCACCATACGGTATTTCTACACCTAACCTTTTTTTGTCTCGTAATTGTCTTTAATAGCTTTTAAAGGAAGTCTTATGATAGCTTGGATTCGATTTCACAAATATATTTAATTCGTATATGTATAAGGAAGGTAATGTAAGGATTTTGAATTTTTTAAAGGAAGGTTGACAGCTTGTAGTACTATCTAGATGGTTCATTTCTCTGATGCATTTCTTTTGGGCTTTGAATACAGATTCCTTGTCTACCGGAATCTCGGAAGGAAATACGTTTTACGGAACTAGAAGCGGCGATTTATGTACTAAATTTTGAGGATTTTTATACTGTGCTTAGCACACGTAATATTCATGAATGTAAATAAATTAGCAACAAAATTATCCCATGGCTAACGACAGGATTAAAACAGAAAGAATTAAGTTATCAACCAAGCCTGTTTTGCACAAAGAGGCCGAAGACTAAGAAGATTGGCGAACTGCCAGGATTGTGAAACCTGTATATATGAATATTTTACAATCTTTAAACTGAAACACGTTTTTGGTAATCCCATGATACTATACTTGCTTAAGAGGGTGCATTCTGATAGTTGGCAACGTCGCACATAGTTTTCAAATACATCACTCATCATTTGCCTAGCCTTTTCCCAACTATGTTGGAGTCGGCTTCCAGTCTGCAACCGGATTCAGCTGAGAACCAGTATTTTAACATGGAGACACTGGCTGACCTCCACAACCCAGTTAGTACTGGGTGATACGATAACTCTTGGTTGGTTGTCAGACTTTCAGACTACTGACTACCTGTCACGACTGTCAAATATCTTAAAATGACAGCCGGGACCAACGGCTTAACGTACTCTCCGAGGCACGGAGGAAACTCGATATGTAATGGGTGGTCACCCATCCACAGACCAACCTAAGACGATCGACCCGAGCGACTGTTTAGCCATGAGCTCCTCCATGTAATGTATGTTATTATTATTATTATAAGCCTATGTTGTCCCACCACTATTATTTGTAATGTATGTAGATATTATATTTATTTAGTAATATATCTACCGACCCCAATAAGGAAAACACGCGTATTTGGTTAGCGGCAATTTTCCAATAGCCAAACAAGCTTGTTTTTAAACATTTGTATCAGACAGAATATTTTACTCATTTTCCTATAAAATATAACTGTTTCATATAAGGCATTTAAATGTAAGTAGGTACCTGGGCGACGGAGCTCTACTCGTGTGAAAATAGAGAAATTTAATTTTTACAGATATGAGACCTGGCTACATCGATTTTTCACCCCCGTAAACCATAACATTGCAACTTTCATCGAAATCATAAGAGCCGTTTTCGAGAACATGGTTATGAATATACAGGGTGGCGCCGACAATACGACAATAACTAAAACTGTATATACCTCATGACGTTCCCAGTTCGCAAACAAAAATTAAATCGAATATATCCATTAGTTTAGTCCCAGGATATTATTTGTAATTTTCAGCATTAATTTGCTAAATTATATTATTATTTCTTTATTTTAGTCAACTTTGGATCATAGGTACAAATAAACTAAAATTAAAATCAATTCCAAATTAAAATTAAAAAAACATAATCAAAATAAAATTAAAAACAAAATCCAAATTAAAATTAAAAACATAATCCAAATTAAAATTAAAAATTAAAAAAAAAAAAAAGTAGATTAATAGGCTAGCACCGACAGGTTACCGAATGCGGGGATTCGGTGTAAACACTAAACACAATATGTTGCCAACTTTTGACAAATTCGTTCCTTATATCCAGATGCGAATTAGTGCAAATTATATCTAAGGCGTAGTACTATATTATCTGTGCCTAAGTTTAGTGAACCCATATTTATTAAAATAAACAATGGTGTTTTATTTCGGTTTTATGCTTTTTTTAATTTCATTTTCTTATTTCGATGTATAGGTTTATTTAGGTAATAGTTGTAAAATATTCCTATGTAGATACTAGTTTTACCAGTGTTTTCATTTATTGTTGTATTGTGATCGCCACCTTGTATATATTATGTACATATTATTATATTATAAGTATATACAAATATTGCTCATTTAACAGTATGCGGTTTAATGAACCGGTCAGTAGGAGTTCATGAACTTACAAACAAATGAATGCATACCTACTGTTTTCACAAAAGTGTAGATCGCTCTATTAATTTAAAACTCATTAATTTGTAATATTATTATTTACACTAGAAACGGGATATTTACCATGTTTACTGTTTACTTTGAGTTCCCGATATTTCGGCGCTGTTACAAGCACCATGATCACGGATAAACTGAAGTTATTGCGGGTGGGTGTTTATGAGCAGACAAATCGGTCTACCCTCATTCTTGTTCGTTTTTAGCACTCAGTACCGCTACCACTGTCACTCGCAACGATTTTCTATTCTGTTTCCGACACACGAAACTCACTGTGTCCACTCGCGAACTTTTTTCTGCACTTTTCCGCTTTTTACACAGCTGGACCACTGGATTCCGGCTCTCGACAGTTGAAACCCAAGAATGGGTAGTGGATGATATTATAATGGACTATATTGGATTACTTTTATTAATCATTAACATCAACCTTTCAACGAAAAACATTTTTGAAGGAACCCTCGAAAATACTGGCAGCAAAACTATTTTGTATTGTTCTCATGCATATGAAAACATTTATCGTATCGCTCGTATTCAAAAGAGTTTCTCAACTGTAAACTTTGCTACAACAGAACCTCTTCAATATTTCACGCCTTATCGTCTGCAGCATTTGTTTCCTCTTAAGGAATGCGAAACGAAGCTTCTCGAAAATTCTAGAAAATTCTGGCGACGCGAGATTGCAATGCAGGTACAAATGACATTGTCTTGCTCCAAAACGACCGACTTATCACCGGGAAAATGTTTCAATGAACGAATTCTTTTAGTTAAGGGGGCATTCTGAAAAGTGGAAACGTCGTCGCAATTAGCTGAATATTTCGCTGTTTGGATTAGTTTTTTTTTCCGCACGCATAATACGCGCTTTGACGTGAAGTTGCGGACACCAGCCAGTTATACAATACAATACAATACAATACAATACAATTAGTTTTTCAATACTATTATATTTCTTCTTTATAAGTAGTAAACTGAAATATGAACAACTTGCTACCACCCGAGGTTTTGCTCGCGTAAATTCATTATTTTTACTCAATATCTTTATAAATTATAGCCTGTGTGTTATTCTAATGTATAAGCTATATAAGTCTTAAGTTTTATCAAAACTCGTTCAGTAGTTTTTACAGAAAAACATCACAACCTTCCTAACAAAATTTCGCGTTTAAATTATTATGGTAAGAGTAAGAAGTAAGATAAGATTTTTATAACACTGAATAATTATCATTAAGGAACTTTAAAAATGCTTTCTTATTGGTCTAAACTTGTTAAAGCGTCTAATTCGTTCATGATTTTGCAATTTGACTATTGATGAACAGTGCATTATAAAGTGATATTTCATTTCATTAAAGTATTGAGACAAAATAATCAATCAATCAAAATCAAAATCAAAATATTTTATTTCACATATAGGCCTATGTGAATGGGCACTTATAAAACGTCGAAAAAAAGGTGCACGGTTCGGTTTGGTCGTTTCCTATGGAGAAGAAACGGCAAGAAACTCCAATCAATAGTCTTAATTTGTAAACATAGGTTACAACAATGTGCAAGATGTCACAATATTTTTTATACATAATATAGTTTCTCTATGTTTTGCCATTTGGCGTACAAATATACATTTAAAGGAGGCTTTTGCCAATTAAGTAAATTAAAGTATCATTCGTAATATTAATATCAATTTTAATAAAATGCATTAGGTTATGTCAGGTAATGTCAATCTCTAATGAAATACCATAATGTTAATAATAAATGGTTATGAATGATGTCAATAAGTTACTGATACTGATACTGATACTGCTAGCCTGCGTCATCCCACTGCTGGGCAAATGCCTCTCCCCATGACTTCCAGTTGCTATGATCCAGAGCTAATGTGGGCCACTGCTCGTTTGTTTTGTCAAGTTCGTCCCGCCATCTTCTGCGAGGTCTGCCGCGACGCCTTCTGGCTGTGTCAGGGCTCCAGAAAGTGGTTATTTTGTCCCACAGCTCATTGGGCATGCGGCAGACGTGGCCAGTCCAGTCCCACTTCAGCTTAGCGGCTTATTGAGCAACGTCAGTAACTTTTGTTTTAGAGCGCAGTGTGGTGTTGCGTACATGGTCGGTGAGTTTGACGCCTAGAATGCTGAGCTCCATTGCACGTTGGCAGTAAAGCAATAAGTTACTGCTAAGAAAAATATTTAAAATCGATAAAGTCCACAGAACTGTGAGAGTCATCATGTTTTATAGTCATGTTACGAGCATACAAATATTTTATGTCAAAGAGATGTCATCAAAGTAGTCGCTGAGAGAATAGTAACATTTCTCTATTAAAATAGTACATACGCTTCATCATCATCATTTCAGCCGATAGACGTCCACTGCTGGACATAGGCCTCCCCCAAGTGTCGCCACATTGACCGGTCCCGTGCGACTCGCATCCAGCGGTTCCCTGCAACCTTCACCAGGTCATCGGTCCACCTAGTGGGAGGCCTTCCAACGCAGCGTCTTCCAGTTCGCAATTTACGCTTGAAATGGACTAAATTTAGATTTTTTATTGAGCAAGCCCACTTATTAAATACTAGCTTTTGCCCGCGACCTTCGTCCGCGTGAAATTTTATAGCCTATAACCTTCCTCGATAAATGGGCTATCTAACACTAAAATAATTTTTCAAATCGAACCAGTAGTTCCTGAGATTACCGCGTTCAAACAAACAAACAAACAAACTCTTCAGCTTTATAATATTAGTATAGATTCTTTGGGCCGTACAAAAAAAGCTTTTCCTCATTAAAGCCGTACCTGCAAACCTCAAAGCAATGAAATATTTGCCAGATATTTGCGATGTTGACAAATTGCACAACACACCCCTTAACAAGAACATTGAAAATTTGTTGCAGAGGAAATGAGACATTTCCTTGGATGCTTCGCTTTTGTTTGTTCTTGTATTGGATTGTTTAAAATGTCTTTCTGGTTTTAAGTTATTTATTGATGAGAAAGGAAAACGTACATAACAAAAACTGTGACAGTTTCAGTTAAATAACGCTTAGTCCACTCTCGGCCCCTTGACCCCTAAAAAAAGATTTGATTATTCGTTTCCTCTCAACCCTTAAACATAGTTCACACTCGACCCCCAGGGGGTGAGTTTGAATTTTCTTACAAAGGACAGGCATACCTCGTCCACTTTCAACCCCTAGTTTGTAAGTACCTAAAATTAATATTTTGGTAATGTAAGGTACAGACTAAAGGCCAAATTAATAAGTGGATACTTAGGGTAAAAACACAGGACTGCCTCGTTGGTCTAATGAGGTCCTGGGTTCGATTCCAAGGTCGGGCAAAATGTTATTGGGTTTTTCCATCAGGAATTTCTCAGTAGAGGCCACGGAGTCTGGGTTTGTGCTATGTTTTTTCATGGGACTTAAACATAACTGTTGAAATGTGGGTCTACTATTAGATACACCTCTGCCTAACACTTCGGGGATTACAGTCGTGATGTTATGTTAAGTTGAAAATTGAGGTTCTGGTTACAAGCTTTTTTTAACGCACTGTTCGTTTATGTAAGTTGTCCGCTTCAAGATTTGCAAACCATTTCTCGACCACTTGTTGGTATTCGATTGAGCTGAAATTTTGAGTATAACTTTAGTTATAATGACATTACATTTTTATGATAGATCTGACTTGATCCTACTGCCAGGATCGTCTCCTCACGAGAGAACACCTCAGCGGTTAATAGCACGCACACGAAACTTTGTATACGCGTTCAATGTTAATAGATAAAACTAACTGATATAAAAACAAGATTACCTACCTCTTTCTTTTTTTTTTGGTTTATCCCTTCACATCGAATGTTACCTACTTTAATCAAACTCATGTGTTAATTAACCACATAACGTAATGTCTGGTCTGCTTAAAAAAAATGAGCAAAGGCGTATATTAGGTACTTAAACACCCACACACACACACACACACACACACACGCACTACACATTTTCCTAAATATGTAAGTCGACGCCAACACCATTAACAGGACATAAATCCAGACAGGCGGACACACTGGTCACATAACATAGAAATAGCAAAACAAAACAAATGAATACACAAGCTCTTTCTTTCCTACTTAACTAAATAAATCTGTGTTCACACAATGCTAGTGCATTCGTGTACCAGCTCTTATCTTAATGCGCTCGACTGTACTGTTTTAGTACAAAGACTAAGCTGATTAACTATCTACTTAAGACCTCGCCACATCATAATTGTCTTGCACTTATTCAAATATAATAGATCTTGACATAATATGAAGTTGCCGTTCTACAATACTGGCAAATTTGAAATGTGATGAATGTGTGTTTGGAAAATAATTCTAAATTCAAATAAATATTTAAAGATATGGAATTCTACTTTCAAATTCAGTTCTTTGTTTATTGATTAGTGTTTTGTTTTCAAGATGAATGAATGCCCAAATATTATTGCAATGTTAGAATTACTATTCTTACCGAGCGTTGAAACATTCAACAGCACGCTTTTATTTACCTTATCATTTAATTAATTTAGGTGCATGCTGGTCTTGCTAAAAACGAGCACTAAGCTGCTTAGTTACTTTACACACACCACACGTTGCATATGTTATTTTATTTGCACAGAAATTATTTAGTTTAGAATTTTACAAATAATTAGACGGAGTTTCGTTGCATGTTTGAGTAGACGTACAAAATATTAAACCGGAATAACGTTTCCTACTAGTTAAAATTGAACTGAATTTTGGATACATTTGGAACCTCCTATTTCTGTAATACTCTACAGAATATTGGGGTATTCCTCAAAGCGCAACTATTTTTAAGCGCAACCATGATTGAAAAAAAATTAATCCCCCTCTCTATTTTTCACCATGGTTACGCTTAAAAATAGTTACAAAGTTAAACATATAATATTTTTAATTTGAATTTGTGAGCGCAACTAATGGTTGCGCTTCGAGGAATAATTAAGTTGCGCTGAAATATAGTTGCGCTTTGAGGAATACCCCAGAATATTACACAACATCACAATGTGATCCCCGCAGTTAGGCAGAGGTGTGTCTAATAGCTAGTTATACACCCACAATTTTCGGGAGACTCAAAATGGGGTCCAACCGGATAGAGATGACTGTATAAGTGATTGCTCGGGTCCCGGAAATTGTAGAAAATGGGGCATCGTGGGGATTGAGTTAGTAGCTCTGACATATTATTCTTACCCATGTGAAATACCTTCGTTAAAAAAGGTTGGAATAAGGAAGTCTCTTCCTTATTAATTGCAATGCCTCTTTTTCTGACAATGCGCTTATAATTTCACAACCACTTATCTGAAACTGATGTTTTTTTTTTTAATGTGTCCCAACTCCCAACTACATTATAGTATCTACAGTCGCAAGCGCATCAAGTTATTATAAACTGTGAAACTTTCCCATTCGATTTTGAACTTATCCAGAAACATCATATGGTTTAAAATCATTAGGGTAACTTGATGTGCTGGCGACCGCACGTGCTGTTCGGTATTTATTTTGTAACACATTAGCCAATAGAGAAAAAAAACAGCAAGCAGAGCCGCCACCAAACGAATCAATTTGCCTCCCCCAGAACGAAAAATAAACAGACTAAATCTATCCAAAAGGAAACAGTACTATAATCCTCCAGTCTTTACGAAACAATTGGAACCACGAAATAGCCTTTGACAACAAATCGTTCTCTCTAAAGGCGCTCCGTCACCGGAGCATTCGCCTGTAACGTATCAATCCAAGATTCGATGTTGAGCATTACGTTACAAATAGACGCTCCCGGTGAAGAAGCATTCTCCTGTAATATTTTTGCACAAAAACAAGTGATTGTTACAAATTGTATCGTTACAAGTTACTGTAATGGCTGAGATGAAAATGCTACGGGAGATGTGTGGTGTTACGCTAATGAAAAAAATAAGAAATGAGTACATAAGAGGAAATGTGAAAGTGACGCCAGTGACTGAAAAGTTGCGTGGTAATCGGTTGTCATGTTATGGGCATGTGATGCGGAGGAATGAGGACTATGTCGATGGCAAGAAAGGAGGTGTCTGATGAGATGACGAGTAATAGAGAAGTATGGAAGAAGAAAACATACTGCGCCGACCCCAAATGAGTTGGGATAAGGGCAAGAGAATGATGATGACAAGTTACAGTAATGCTCGGTTCTCCTCACTCACTGAAGTAATGATCGAATCTGAACTGGCTACATTACAGTCGAATGCTCCTAGTGAGGTAGCGCCTTAAAATCCGACGATTGTCATTCCAGCGACGCGCGTCTTATCACAAGTAACGTTTGAGTTCACAACGTAAGCCCCTAAAATATTTTACTGTCTCAGATTTCTTCGCAGAAAAATAAAATACACTCTTTGTAAGATTTAGAGTCCACGAAATTGTGTTTTGGCTTACATGGAGTGTGGACTTTGTGGTGATAAGGGTTGCCTTGGTGTGTCTTCCTGTCCTGTTAGCGTTTTTGGAAAAACTTTGATCTTAAAGCTCAGTGTAGAAATGTTTGCAATTGTAAAAAGTGCTAGTTTACTATACGAACAGCTAAAGACTAAATTCCCTCCCTGCGTCGGTGCTCACGAGTTCATAATATGACCCCAATCTATTTAAGTCGCAGGTTAATGGGCTTCTTTTGGGTTAGCTCGTTACATCGTTGACCTCATCTCTGTCCTTAGGACAAGATTGAGGTCAAGGGTAGGCCCATTAAATAATAATAAAAAATAAAATAAAAATGTCCAAAACATGGGTTTATACACATGCAGCTCGCAAAATGTTACATCAGATTATTTCACAGACATATTTTGCTATGACGTACAATGTACATAGGTACACTATCTTAAAATCTTTTCTATTATTTATTTCCTTTTAAAGAATCTCACTATTCATATAACTCAGTATTTTCTCAACGTGTTTGCTTTTGCCTTGGTTTAAGAAACTGTTTGCTCGCTCATTTCTTTATTTCGCATTAACAGTTTCTAGATGTATGTCCTCAGCATTTATCTACAAATGATTAGTGTTGATGCATCCTCCATACATCCATACATCCTCACAATCTTTGTATTTATAAATAGGAATAGTAAAAAGTAAGATTTTTACTATTATTCAGATAGTCCTACAGATTACAAACACTAGCAAACTTACAAGTTTTAGTAGCATCTTGCTGAATGTTGTTTGGAACTACAACATATGGGAGTGTTTTCAAGACATTTTTCTCGCTACTTGCCGCATGAAGAATCACTGCAACCGATTTGACACTCTTTGTCGATGGTAAAACGCGTCATTATCGGGAAACGTCTTGTGATAAATATCTTCAGAAAGTTTTCCTACTATTTTAGATGTATTTTCTTTTGTCATTGTAAAGGATTGATAGAAATAGGTACCCTTTGAAGCTGCAACAATAATGATTTTTTGATTGTAAAGTTGTTCTTGCAGAGTTGAAACTTTGGGTTGGGTGGGATGAAAAAAAACAATTGTGCTATAAAATAATTGCAGACAACAGTTTTCCTGTAGTGTCGAAGTAAAAATATCGATTTAAATATACAATTTATCAAAATCAAAATATTTTATTTCACATAGGCCTAGATGGGCACTTATAAAACGTCGACAAAAAGGTGCACGGTTCGGGTTGGTCGTTTCCTATGGAGAAGAACCGGCAAGAAACTCCATGGTTACTCTTTTCAAATCATTTGGTATTACAATAGAATATTGCAAACTAAGTGTACAATACATTAATAAATTAAAATAACCTAAAAAATGGCGTCAAAAAACTCCTCCTCAACGTAGTCAACTGGTAATGTACCCAAAAGTCTGGCGGCGTTGCCACGTTGTATGGCAACGCTAAGCCTTTGGCCAAGGTAAAAGCCAGCCCTTGGGTCACGGGAAGAGTCAACTAAACGTTTAGAAATGTCCTTGAAAAGGCTGTGAGCACTCGGACCCCACGGACCTAGAGTTTCAACCCCAAACGGCTCGAAAATATAGTTACCAATAAGGTTACTATATTTACGCCGCTTGAGGTTCTCTTCAGCCGCAGCCGCAGCACCAGCACAGCACGATGAGCTAGGAAGATGGGATGGCGCAAGAGTATCGACACAAGTTGCATCCCACAATGTTGTGTTATGTTATGTTAGTACTTATGACTTAGCAGCCTTTTACAAGCATTGCAATTTATCATCCGCCTGCCCTTATCATCCTTTAGCATGCATTAAACATTTTTATAACTTATAATGGATGCGAGTCGCACGGGACCGGTCAATGTGGCGACACTTGGGGGAGGCCTATGCCCAGCAGTAGACGTCTTTCGGCTGAAATGATGATGATGATGATGGTTACTTATAATTTTATAACGTTGCAACTAAGGTTTAAGTATAAGTTTTATTTTACAATACAAATAAAAATAGTTAATTTTTCTTTCACATTTTGCATTATAGCTACGTGTGAATATTGGCTTTTGTTTTTGTTTACGTGTCTAAGTAACCTTTAAAATGACAAACAAAGAAGACACATACACGAGCTTGTAGATAAGTGTTTTCTCATGTCATCACATTATTTCTTGAAGAGCACTTTCAAAGACAGTTTCCGAACAACAAATTGGTGTCGACAGGATGTGACAGTTGTGATGTTTTTGTCGATGCTACTTTGAGCCATAGTACATAAATATCGTGAGATGTCATGTTAAACAAAAAACTTCCTTATTTTAGAAAGGGTAAGGATAACGTTATAGTTGGTAATATTCTCCAAAGGACCGCCGTGTCCTCGTAGCGGCAATCTCTCGCGTCCAGCCCTGGTTCAAGCCATGGTACGGAGCGAGAGGGAATGGGAAACCGTCAACTTTTTTTATTTGCTTCTGCGAAGCAGTCATGCTAGCGAAGGAGGTGGCGGGACGTGAGAGGGAAAGAGTCTCACGTCCCAGCCGCCGCGGGAGTCGCTCCGGGCGTCGGGGGTCACGTGCTGGTCCCCGGCCACCGTAGGGCCTGTGGACGGTGAGTAATAGGCTAGCTTGCCGTCCGGCCGTCTAATGACGACCGGCCGTATCGACGGTGCTGACTGTTCGAAAGAGATACCGCGGCTCTGAAGTCTGATACTCCCTTCCGCTCCACCCCGGTCATTTGATGATTTCCCATCCGGAAAAATAAAAAAATGGGTAGCCCGCCAAATTCTTAGTAAGAGAATGGATAAGTCGACGTCGATCGACAGTTTCTACTACAGCAATTGATTGGTGTTCGGCGATCGCTCGATTGGTGTGGTAACATTACGTTTTTTTGCCATTTGCTTGTCAGTGTCCGGCCGTATGTTGAACAAAATATGATTTTGTATAGGCACGTCACGTTCCTGCGACAATTTTTTTTTCTTTCTTTTGTTCTTCTTTTCGTTTATTAAAGAGGCTAACTCATAAATATGGGCCCACCGGGCAGGCTGCTCCCACTAAATAAAAAAAATCTCGTAAATCGGCTAAGCAAAGGGTGTACAAACATGAAAAAAAATATATGCCGGCCGAATACTTATGTATTCGGCCTCGTTTTTTTTGAAGTCGGTTAAAAACACATTCTCCACAACCCTTCCTATCAATAAAACATCCAACATACATTAATGTTCGCAACGATAAATTGTTATTATTAAAGCGACTTCAATTCGGGACACCGTATAAAGTGGCCATAACAGCGCCATATCACTCGCCTGGACATAAAATAAAAGAGAAGCGGTTGTGGGCTTGTTACTCGCCATGGTTTACGAGGCATGGAACATTAAATAAAATGAACAAGGGATACTTTTTCACACCTGTAGTCACTTCTCCGGAACTTGTTATTTTTTTATTTGTATGTCGGATACGTCAGGGTTAATTCCGTTAGGATCGTACATCATGTGGGCAGACGATGGGTTTCGTGCTATGGAAATACACTGGGTGCGATACACTGTTTCTAGCAAAACTAACGAATTACTTGAGATTACAACTTAACACATTAACACGGGGTGCAATGAATCGGGTACAGTTCCAAGACGTCTCAACTCCATCGCGATCAGACGTTGACTGTTGCCCTCTTCTCGAGCTGGACATCAGGGCTCTGTAGAAGCACGCTGGCTTTTACTATCCTTACTTCCTTACTTAATATTATAAATGCGAGAGTAAGTTTGTTTATTTGTTACCTTTTCACGCCTAAACCACTAAACCGATCATCCTAAAATTTTGCATATACGCGTACGTTGTCAGGTGTACTGACACGGACATAGGGTACTTTTCATCCCGAAAATAAGTACTGTTCTCGAGGAAAACTACGATAACGTTCTTATGCTAATAGATGGAGCCACGTGTCTTTCGAATCACGATTTAATTAGTTTATTACAAGCAGAGTACAAGCCGAATTTACTGTCAAATTCAAAATTAATGCGAGCGAAGCCGCGGGCATAAACTAGTTATGTATGTAGCTGTCAACGGTCGATAAGATACATAATAATGATAACAAAACTCCTTACAGGAGTTTTAGGTCAATCAGTATCCTAATATTAAAATGCAGGAGACAATCTAAGGATCCACAGAAAATTATCGAGATTTACGTTTACCTACGACTTTGCAAAGCGAGAAAATCAGTACAACTTTCGACTGAAAAACACTCTGAAAGTATTCTTAATCCACTTGCCCCTTTAGGGACTCCACTTTTCGCGCACAAAACGAAAAGATAAGCGGATTTAATCAAAAACTCCTTATTTCGAAATGAGAATAATAGCCCTGACAGCAGGGTTACCGGTTTCGGATTTACTGCTTTAGCCATTTGACTTTTTACACCTTTTGCCACTAAATGTAAGCCAGCCTTGTCCGGAATTTCGTTAAGCTTTTTTGTCTGACAATTACCAGGTATCAAACGGAAATTAGCTTCAAATTTGTACTTGAATTAATTACATTTTAAATGCAAAATGTAGTGGACTGCCTCATCATTCTCCTGCCCTTATCCCAATTTATTTGGGGTCGGCGCAGCATGTCTTCTGCTCCCATACTTCTCTATTACTCGGCATCATCACATAGTATATCCATGTTTTCTATGGCCTTCCTCTACTCTTATAGCTATCCACATTCATCCTCACTCCAGTTTCCATATTCCTCTATATTATTATTTTTTCCAAACAAACTAAATAGCATAAAACTGTAAACGAAATAGGACACCATTTATACAACATTATTTTTAGTATATGCGAAACCTGAATATAGTTTCTTCAGAAGTAACTGAATCGATTCCAATCATTTTTAAACCATGTTATATTTTTTCCCAAAAATATTTAAAAAAGTTAAAAGTTGGACACCGAGCGACTTTAAGTACCTATCGCAATAATTTAGGTACCTACTGCCAAATTATTATTATCAATGAGCTCAAGACGACGCTGGAGGCGCGCCCTGCGTGGTGACCACGATCTTGTGCGGACAACTAGGTAACAGAACAAGCTTATAACTTTGTGATTTTTCATGATACAGTTTTGAAATTTTGTACATAGATTCTTTACATAAAAATACTAGACATGTGTATCAGGTTTCGCATATACTAAAACTAATGTTGTCAATATTGGTTCACTTACTTTAGGTATGATTTCAGACTGGGAATGTCATGGGGTCAAAGTTTAATTTAATGGCGTCTCCACCTTGTATATAACTGAAACATAAGTGGCGGAATTTAAGTGTCCTGTAGGTACGCTTCTGCACATCCCTTCGGCGAATACGAACGTGATTTTTTGTTAGAAATATTACAGCCAAAATGACATACATGTTAGAGGTCGAGACAAAGGGTTTGTTTATCTAGGTACATTTATCACAAGTGCCAGACCTGTGGGATACATGCTTGTATTTGCTGAACCACACTAAAAGAACACCGGAGTATTGACAAGGAACTTGGAATAGTAAAAGATAGGACTTGCGTTATACAGTGTGTTTTTTATTAAAATTAGGTTAAGATTTTTACTAACAACGTATGGATCTTGTAATTTGATCTGAAATAAAAATATTATTATTATACAGGGTGATTGGTAATTGGGTACAAGGTCACATTCCTTGAAATGGGTGATACTAGACCTAACTTACAACAATTTTTACCCCTATAAGTTGGGGTCCAAACTGGGTTGTTTTGGGGATATCGAACTTGAAATGTTTTTAGAAATTTTGCACCGTAAACTGTAAAATCGGGGTCAAAATTGTTGCAAATTGGGTCTAGTGTCACCCATTTCAGGGAATGCACCCAATTACCAATCACCCTGTATACAGGGTGGCGATTTAGTTTCCTGTATCCTTCAAGGAGGTGAGTCTAACCGTCATATTAAATAATTTTCCCAAAAAAACTCATATCCGAATCTAATAAATATTTTTCCTTTCTGATCAAAGCCAACGCGTTTATTATAAGGACACTATTAAGTGGCTAGTAAATGTTAAATGTATACCTAATTTGCACTTTCTGTACGATTTAACAACGACTGGCCTTGAGATTTCGATTGAGAAGCTGAATATTCATGTTTTACACACACACATAAACTATCCAAAATCATTTCCTTAAATGATTATGAACTACAAAAAAAATTCGTTGCGTAGTATAGTAAAACAAAAGAGTCACACAGAAAGACATGGAAAGCTAATCAATTTTTTCCAAGATATGCATAGACTGGAAATGAAAAAAGGTCTTTGTCTAACAGTGGGACAGAACGGGGTACAGTCGCCATCAGATATATCGTTTCGGGCTAGGTACTCAAATATTTCGGAGCAGCATTAATTTTTAGTAAATTCGTTACACTAGATTATGGTCAATAACATCAGAACAAGCAATTTGTCATAAATATAAGAGCAGCGACTTTTCAATGAATTCGAAACACATGACGAGGTAAAATATCAGAAAGCACAGAATGTCAAAGGTATCTACGCAGTCAGGGTGATCATAAAGATCGGAACATTGTGTGTGTTATATTTTATCAGAACTTGTAGAAAATGGCGGGACGAGCTGGACAAAACAAAAGACCAGTGGCCCACATTAGCCCTGGATCGTAGCAACTAGAAGTTATGGGGAGAGGCCTTTGCCCAGCAGTGGGATGACGCAGGCTAGCAGTATCAGCGAGAAGAATTATTGAAATACTGTGAAAAGTGGAAGGAACTAGAGCAGACCTATTCCCAGTAGTACCAAAGTTCATAAGAGATACAAGAATGAAAAAATACAATTTGGAAAAATACAACAAATATACCTACTAAGTTTAAATAAGTTCTACTGGGAAAAATATACCGTTTTGTTGACATTAAGTAGAAATAACTCCCAAGTTACACATAAAAAAAACTATGTTATTCTCCCAAATGGATATTATATTACTGCTTTAATGTTTTCTAATACAGACGGCCATCAATAATACTACTATATAAGTTTATGTTGCTTTCAGAAAAATACCTTATTTTTTGAGGACATCTTATCTTTGCCTATAGGTCATTCGCCTTTGAAAATGAGGATAAAGAAATAAGTACGATTGGTATCAGTTTAAACCATCTTACCCAACAATACTGAACAGCAGAAACTATTCTTAAAGGAAATGGACAGAGGCTATGGGCGTTTTCACATGACCCCAATTTCGTGGCCCACGAGGGCATAGACAAAGTGGGATACTATCAGTGATAAGGGTGATAGAAATGTCCAAAGGTGTCATCATCATTCTCCAGCCCTTATCCCAATTTATTTGGGGTTGGCGCAGTAAGTCTTCCTCTTCCATACTTCTCTATTACTCGTCATCTCATCAGACATCTCTGTAGCTGCACTACAAAAAGTACTACAGCAAATAAAAAGAACTATAGCGCCATCTATGACTCAAATGAAGAATTAACATCAAATTCCTAAATCGCGCAGTTAAAGTTATCCGCGACTTAAGACTATATAGGCCGACTGGTAATTAGTGACCGATACTTAAACACGTGATTGTAGTCATGATAACAAACAACTTTCCCAAAGAAAAAAAATGTTATGGCGTCACGCAGCTAACAGCTGATAGGTCACAGATGCGTGCGCGTCAATTTCATACGGCTGTTATGTTATTGTAATAAAAGTGAATGACTATAAAAAATGTTACTTTGGGAAAGTTGTTCATTATCATGAGTAGGTACAATCACATGTTTAAGTATCGGTCACTAATTACCAATCACCCTATATAGAAAACCCCAAGAACAACTGTCGGGCAGTAACCCACCAGACCCAACACCCGTCTGATCGGAGGATCCTCCCTTTTCTATGGAGGATGAAGAACTTTACACCCTGTTCTTCATACCCCTAAACCTCATTGTAACATGTTTGAACCTGAAAACGAATGCTAATCCTATCGAAAGGAGTTGTAGAAAAACGGACTGATTCGATATCGATTGCCACTTGTTTAGGCCCCTTGTTTAGGCCCCTACTTATAATGTCATTCACCTCTGAAAATTACAATCAATTTCAACCATCTTACCAAACAGATATACTCAATAGAAGAAACTATTTGTTAAGGAAACGTACACGTGGGCAAAGGATATGGGCATTTTCACACGATCTCAATTTTGTGAGTTCAGATTGATTTACGACTTACGTCTTTCTCCGTTAAAACTACGAAGCCACACGAAGAAAAATACGAACTAAAAATACGAAGCCAAAAGGCACTTGTTCTTCCCTTCATTATGATATTTTTTGTACTGGACCATACCTGAGAACCTTCTCGTTACGGAGATATTGAAGGACAAAGTTCCAACTTTTTCACACGTTTTTTTTTTAAAGTACAAGTTTTAAAAGCCATAACTTTACTAGAAATACCTTTATGACCCCGGTGGCCTACCCTCCGTGGAGAACCACTGCACGCCACTTATGACCCCTGTATGGTACAGTCCAGAAATCAATCTAAGTTCCTATTGGTGGATTCCTATGGGTGATCACTGATATTAACAATTACCGAAGAACTGCTTATCCCAATCGATAATTGAATTAGTGTCACATTCCTCTTGCTCTTCCCGTGTCTATGACTCATATTTTATCTGGCCAGTACGTAGCGACCCGGGACAACTCGATCGTTAGTCTCATTGAAGACCTGGAAGGTGCAGGTAGTTGTGCACGACGTACAGGATAGAAGATGCGACATATCTTGTGAGGGAGCTCTCTCCTCACAAAGTGTCTGGCATAGGTCATTGATCCCCAGGGCCGCAGAGAGGCGTAAACTCACTTCTAATACTTCCCATAAGGTATTCCCAAATACTATATGACAGAACAAGATTCGAATAACACCTCACAAATCCAACTTAAAACTAATCTGATACAAAACCTGGAGTTTCAGGACCTTCTCAGGTACCAAACGATGCGAGCTCGATAGTAGAACTTGGTGAGACGTTCATTGAGACGGCGCTGTTATCTAAATAACCTTATCTTAGGGAACGCTTAGTGAGGGGCCACGGACAGCGGGGATTGGACGATAAATTAACGTTCGGATAAATGTTTAGACGGTCTTCACTTGTTATTTTTTTGAGTTTAGACAAATGGATGTGTCTTGTGGTATTTGTGGAAGACTCCATTCGAGGGTGAGAGACATTGAGGACCGAAAGCACCATCTCTTTTTCTTACTGTAATTACAGCTCTACGACCGTTGATATAAAGAAATAATTGATGCAACTGGTATTGTGGGCCCCACGGTAATAAAATTAGAACTAACTAGCTTCTTATTACAACGTCTTGGGAACAATACTATGCTAGAGCAGCCGAAGAAAAAAATGTGGCACAAAAGACGTGCAAATACCGAACTAAAATAATTTCAACAAGCTGCCATATTGAAGCAAATTTTCTTAATAAGCAACGCCACTCTATCTGCACACTTAAAATGGTCCTACTTTATTACAAAAGTGCCTATGACTGGTATGGTCACAAGCACTTTGATTTGTCAAAAACAAGATGAAGCAAGATTTCAACTATTAGGCATAACAACGTTGAAATGACTACTAGAAACTTAATTTAAAAAAATATCGTTTGGCCAGAGTACTATAAAGATCAAGCAATTTATTTGCGTCTACGTTACATTCTTCCACCTCTTTACTATTCCAAACACATAACCCCATTTGAAACTAACCTAAAAAATACACTTCAGTTAAATTTCGCGCCTCATTTTCCCGCTGTTTATGGGGCCTTAAGCCTTGAGAAGCTCCAAAATCCGGGCAAAGCTGATGTCATCTCGCAAAACGTTTGGCGAACGTCCGGATAAACCGTGTTGCCGTCTTGGCCGGATATTGGATGCGCCATCTATCGAACGAGCCGTGTAACTAAGATTGGAGGGAATTGTGGTTCTTCATTAAGGTGGGATATTAATATGGGTATTGGATTTCAAGGGGCTCTGTAAGTTATAATATTATTTTTTTAAGGAAAAAGGTTTTTGTGAGAAAAAATTTTCTTGAAGAAAATGAGAATCGTCATCTGCCTAGCCTTCCCCTAAATATATTGGTGTTGGCTTCCAGTTCCGGCTTACCATGGAGCAGCAGCCTGTCTGAAGGGGCATCGTAATACCCAGCTATTACTGGGTATTACGATACCCCTTGGTAAGACTGGTTGTCAGCCTTTCGGACCACTGACTACTTGTAACGACTGTCAAAGATCTATAAATGACAACCGGGACCAACTACTTAACGTGCTTTTCGAGGCATGGAGGTATGTAATGGATGGTCACCCATCTACGGACCAACCTAGGCAAGCGCGGCTTAACCTGAAGATTGATTCGAGAGGTTGTTATTATTAGGGCAGACAGGCACGCTCACATTTAATTTTCTTTAGTAATGTTTTAAGTCTCATGTGTTAATTATTTGGTTACACTAGGTTATACTGGTTTAATTTGTGTATTCATGGCAACTTTCACATTTAAATAGATAAACTCAGGACAAAACTATCGTTGGCATCGTCAAAATCGTACAGTGTAAATATTTTAATATTTGAACCCCCATTTCAAATTCACTCCATACAAAACCCTTTAAGACAATACAGGCTGTTACACAATTGAAGTCAAACACGCATACCATGGGATACCATTAACAAAACCTAAGCATACACACTCAAACAATTGCGAAAATTTAAGACAAAATGCTAAGTTTACACAACCTAACAATTAAACCGAGAAACATATAATTTTCTAAACACAGAAATCAAAGGGTTTACCCCTTTGATTTCTAGACTAGCTACTTTTGACATAGGCAATTGACGGTTGAGTCCCTTTTCGGAAGCTTGATACCCTGTTTATACACACTCATACAAATATCTTCTTCTTTATCGTGGGGTTAGTGCCTAACCTGTAGGCTAAGCCAAGTTGACAATCTACAATCGTTAACTCTAATAGAAAACTAATTAAATGTATGAGAATGATGTCATCTCAACGTTAATTTATGTGGTCAAAACAAATGAATAGAAAATCTGTAGACAAGTTTACATCGTTCAAAATGATAGAATGAAACGTGATCGTTTCTACAATGTTGATCGCTTCATCCCATATAAATCGTAGCCAAGTTACAGTTTTGACAAGTGCTAACGAAACGATGTCGAAGTTTTTGAACGACCACTGAGCGATCGCTGAGACCCAAGAGTTAACGATGAAAATCTACGTCTGTATGATTCAGCTGTGTCGTGTATCATTGTTTGTGTTTCAAACTTTCAAGTGCTCGAGTATGATAGAGTTTCGAATAACACAGGAAGATATTTACGAAATAACTAATAATTTTCGTACCTTTCTATGAATTCCAATAAAGCTGCGAACTGTTCTGGGCTTGCTCGAGATCTAGATTCCATCCTTTAAAAGTAATCACTTCATTCCAGGTATCTTTCATTTAAATAAAGGATCTTCATATTATTTCACAGAAATGTGTCACAGAAATGTTTAAAATTACATTCCACACTGTGATATTATAATAAACCAATTATAAGAAGAACTTGTTCCTTATTTCACTTACTTTTTTATCACTAAAAAGAATTATTCCTTTATTTACAACTAGCTGTTGCCAGCGACCTTCGTCCGCGTAAAATTTTATAGCCTATAACCTTCCTCGATAAATTTGCTATCCAACACAAAATGAATTTTTCAAATCGAACCAGTAGTTCCTGAGATTAGCGCGTTCAAGCAAACAAACAAACAACCTCTTCAGCTTTATAATATTAGTATAGATTCAAAACAAAAGTTCAGCCCGCGCACAAAGTAAACAACTGTGACTTTGACGTTTTACGTATAGGTTTTTTCTACAGACATTGGAGAATGCCGCCCATGGACCTCTGACTTGGCTTTACATCATCTGCCTCATCTGCCTAGCCTTTTCCCAACTATTTTGGGGTCGGCTTCCAGTCTAACCGGATGCAGCTGAATACCAGTATTTCCTGACTTGGCTTTACATGCCGTCGAGAAATATCTCTCAGGCATGCTGTAACCATGAGTCGCAGCGATCAGGTCGCTTTTTGAATCGATGTAACTTTGCATGACTAAACGCACGAGCGATAGATTCCGTTTCGACAAGTGGTATGTCTATCTTTTTTGGCATTAAGCGAAAGCGAGCGAGGTAGACATACGACTTCTCAAATCGAAATCGAATCGAAGCGTTTGTGAATACGGGTGCAAGAAGATGCATAAACGCGATACAGCATCGATAGATCCAGTTCACAGCCTCGGACGATGAGATTTGCGATGCATCTTGCGCATAAGTCCGCAAGTAACGTCACGATGACTCGTGACTTTTATAAATTCTTTGTAATTTGTTTTTCCGGAGTCACTGTTGCAAGACGGGTTTCGTTGGAGCGTGTTACCAAAAATATACATACGCTATTCGCGATCAACTCACTAATTGAAAACTTGATGTTTGACTGAACGCTACACGCACAATTACGAATCGTAGGCAGAAAATTGACAAAACGCGATGTAGTATCAAAGCAATCGTTTTACAACGCGCGATTTCGATACCTCCAGCAATCGAACGCAAAAAGTAGCGACACATTATCAATGCAGTCGCAAATTCGCCTCTAAAAGTAGCTAGTTTGCCTCGCCCTTATACAGTGTTGCCATAAACATTGCGCAAATATACCTTCAAGGAGGTTCCCGCTTTTTAGAGTGTTTCTCGCGTACTTCAGTCACAAAGGAAGAGGCGTCGAGAGGTTGATTAAAGCCATTTTAATTTATACCGGGATCATAATTGCCTGTACTGTGTTTCAATGATGCTATTTACTTTTTTGGAGGAGCTTATTTGATGTTTTTAAAATGTGTTCTGAGTTTGCTGGGCGTATGAGGGTGATTTTTTTTTAGAATGTCGTGGTTTTTTTATAAGCTTTTTTTTAACTTGCCTTGTTAGTTAGTATGTATTAGTCAACTGAATTTCACACCAGTTCTCCCCTAACTCATTGACCACATACATATACCGCATACACCTTTGGTTCTGGTGACATTCCATTTTCGGGACAGACGACTTGATCCTCCAGCCAGGATCGACTCCTCAATAGAGAACTCCTCAACGGTTAATAGCACGGACACGAAGCTTTGTATACGCGTTCAATGTTGATAAATAAATCTAATTTTATAATAATAGCATGATTTTTTTTCAACAAAATTTTGTTCTATCGGTAGTGGGTTGAGACTAAACTTAGCATTAAATAGTACTGTTAAAGCTAACTACTTATTAGAAATCCTACTTTACTGGTGACTCTCAATCTTTCACGATTTTGAATCTAAAGAACTAAATGTTAACAGACCGTCTTTTCCACAAAAAGACCTGCAATTCTGGGACTTTGCAAGATCTTGTTTGTAACCTCTCCTGGGCTTACGGATATCTGGACCTGATACGTGATAGAACGTAATGTTTAATTTCACTACTACTAGACAATCTATGCTATCAACAATATCATTTCATGGAGCAAAACATTTCATTGAAAAATTGCGTGACCTGAGAGCTGAACTTTTCTTAGCTAAAGAAATAGCATTGCATCAACGTAGCAGTACTGCCAGTCTTCTGGGCACAATTCCAGATGACAGTGATGTGGAGGAGTACTTTGACGGCTGCAGTCCTTTGAAAACTATTTTACCGCACATACATCGCTGTCAAAACACAGTGGCAGCACAGTGTCAATGTCAGTGTCAGTGTCAGTGTCAGTAATCACAGTGTAGCAATAGGGTTGTTCTTGTTAGACACTTTAAGCAAATAATTTCAATATTTTTGTATTCCAAGCTGTAGTTATTTTTTAATTAAATTCCAAACTTTTACTCGGGATAACGTCAGAGATTTGGCTGAAGAGTTTGATGTCTTTGCCCCGTATAGTACACGAAAAGAACGCCTAAAGACGATAGTTGCTCTGTACTAGAAACTTGACACTAGTCAAGTACGAGTAGGAGGCTACTCGCGGTGTACTTGACCAGTATCAAGTTGTCAAATGACGTCACACTTGGAATCAGCCCAATGTTTGACGTCTTTTGGAGGTAAAATGAAAGTCAAGAGGTTTCTAGTAATTTTGACAAAATAAACGCCATTTTAAATACCGAAATGGTTTCGGAATCAGCTTAGGTTAGATTTTACTTTACATAACGAATAATCGTGATCTTTTTTCATTCGTGAGTGTAAAGTTGCTGTCGGAGTGCTGTCAGAGGTAAAATAAACGTGAAAAGACTATAAGAGTGATTTTGCAACAAAAAAAATATTAAATAGGTACTCACAATACAATATTTAGCGTTGCTCGGACACTCCTCGAGCCTCATTGCAGTTTTGTTGCTACACGGCGTGATGGAGCCGACTCCATCGCTGTACTGACCGCACTTCCAGCACTTTATAGCGCTTGAAGCGGCTGCGAGGGTCAGCAGGAAGTATACGGTTGCCAGCCGCGTTGTGCTCGCCATTTTCTGGAAAAGAAGAAAACAATGTTAAGTTATGAGACAAGGAACTGCTTCGTTGGTTGAGTGGTTAGAAGCACAACTGCTGACGATGAAGTCCTGAGTTTGATTCAAGGGTCGGGCAAAGTGTTATTGGGATTTTCCATCAGGAGTCTCTCAGTAGAAGCCACGGAGCCTGAATTTGTGCCCGGTTGAAGGAAAAGCTTCTCCCCCTATTACATGGGACTTAAACATAACTGGTGAAATGTGGGTGTACTACAAGGTAACGTCTGCCTAACCCTTCGAGGATTACAGGCGTGATCATCATCTGCGTAGCCCTTTCCCAACTATGTTAGGGTCGGCTTCCAGTCTAACCGGATGCAGCTGAATACCCGCATTTTACAAGGAGCGACTGCCTATCTGAACTCCACAACCCAGTTAGTACTAGGTAATACGAAATCCCTTGGTAAGACTGGTTGTCAGACTTTTTGAGCCACTGACTACCTATAACGACTGTCAAAGATCTACAAATGACAGCCGGGACCAACGGTTTAACGTGCTTTCCAAGGCATGGAGGAAACTCGGTATCCAATGGGTGGTCACCCATCCACAGACCAACCTAGGCAAGCACGGCTTAACCTAAAAATCGATTCGAGCGGCTGTTATTATTTAGCCACGAGCTCCTCGATTACAAGAGTGATATTATGGTTAGATGACACACATATTTTTAAATATAGAAAAGAACTAATCCATTTTCTAGTGCTACTATTTTTAGCCTATAAAACAAAACACGTTCACAACTTGATGACTCATTGATTCTGGTATCAATTAAGCGAATGTTTGCCACAAGCACTCTGTGATGATTGATTATTTTGAACCCTAGCCTCTGTCCACGTAGTTTGTATTAATCAAGAGCAAGAGAGTATCAATTTTCTAAAAGACAATAGATTTCCGTCCTACAGAGTGTCACTTAATATTAAGATTGGAAAAACCGACAATCCTAATGGGTGGCATCATTATCGTAGTGATCAGCTGGTAAACATCTAGTATTTCATAAAATGGGACTTTCCTAAGACAACTAATCATTCCTAGACAGCCTTTTTGATCAGTGTGACTCAACATAACTAGACAATGTGGGTGTTTTACGATCTATGCAAGGTGTAAAGGGACTGTCAACCAAGCATAATGTTCATCAAATTAAGTTACTCCACGCAAAAATTGTCTCAGGGATACGACTTTTTTTCTGGGATGAATAATCACTTTTAATGGTAGGACTCAATGTAACGCACTAAAACCATTGTGTTTATGATTGTTTCGAATAGTTTGGGTGTCATGGAGGTATTTAAAGTAATGTTATAACATTAAAAAAAACTTGTGTTAAAAACAAAACTGGTTAAAAAGTAGGAACTTTGACCGCCAATATCTTGGTAACTAGAAAATTCCCAGGTATGGTCCAGAAAAAAAACGCAATAGGGGAGAACAAGTGCCTTTCGGTTTCGTTAAGGGTATTTTATAACTATTAGGTACACCTCCACGCCTGGTAGGTAGGTTGGTGGCGATTTCTTTTTTTTTTTCTTTCATCCCGAAAAAAAGTACTGTTCCCGAGGAAAACAACAATAACATTCTTATGATAATAGATAGCGCCACGTGCCTTACGAATCATGATTGAATAACAAGCAGAGTACAACCCGAATTGATTGTCAAATCCTAAATTAACGCGAGTGAAGCCCCGGGCAAAAGCTAGTAAAACATAACTCATGACTTGTATCGTCATGTGGATGATGTCTAAGCCACCACGGATAAGGATTATCCCTGATAGGGGTAGGCTTAACTCTACGATATAACATACACTATTGTGATGCATTATGAGCTGTGTTACGCCTAAAGCGACGTGTTAAAGCAATATTTGTTTAGTAACATTGCTATGCAGAGGTTAAACCTCTGTGTAATATCAAATGAAAGCCGACCGACTTACTGAAACTATCATGAATAATTTAGATAACGTACGCGTATTTCATATTTAAATCTGTTTCCAAATGATCTAATTTCAGTTCAAATATTCGTGGCTTTTTGTTAGTAGTTATTAAGTTGATTATTGAATGACTAATTACATTGATAAAGTCATAAATAAACACGTAAAATTATAGCGCAAGCTAAAATTTTTCAAAATAAAGGGTGTAAAAAGGCCCTTTACGAAGTCGAAATGCACTTCTTCTCCCCGTCATTGCGATATTTTTTTTGTTCTTAACTATACCTGGGAACCTTCTAGTTACGGAGATATTTGAGGTCAAAGTTCCAATTTTTTCACAAGTTTTTATACTAGTTTTTAAGGTTATATATTGTAATTTAAATTACCTCAATGACCTGTTTACTATTCAAAGCTTCCATCAGCACAATGTTTTGAGTGCGTTACATTGAGTTTTACCGTAAAACGTCATTTTACACCCAAAAAAAAAAATCGTATCGCAGCAATAATTTTTGCGTAGGGTTACTTTTTTTGATGTACAGAATTCTTGGTTGACGGCTTCGTGAAGGGTCCGTTTACACCCTGTATTTACACATTTAGAGACTTAGTTACCTACAAACGCAGGATCCTTATTATTATGTAGTTTTAAGAGTTTTATTTCTAAAGCTAGAGTTTACGTGAGTTTACGTTTGCTTCGTTTTACGTAATAGGCTCACACCCTATTACCCATGTAATAGGGTGTGAGATACCCGGCGCTTGCAGCTACCTACTATTCATTTTGAGTTCCCGATATTTTGCTTGCAATAGCGCCGAAATATCGGGAACACAAAATGAATAATAAACATGGTAAATATCCTGTTTTTAGTGTTTATGATAGTTAGTGACCATGTCAGTGTAAAAACTTATATGTTTTGTTATGTTACCTACACAATAATTAGTATTTACTTGATTAGAAGTAACTATTTTTTTTAGCTTGAAAAGCCTTTCAAACCAAAAGACAATTAAAATGCCTTAATCATTGAGCTACTATGTCTAACATCCAATCAATTATCATGCCTGGCTTTTTCCTTACTATGTTGGGGTTTACTTCCAGTCTAACCAGATGCAGCTGGTTACCAGTATTTTACATGGGGTGACTGCTTATCTGACCTCCACAACCCAGTTAGTATTACGATACCCTTTTGTAAGACTGGTTGTCAGACTTTCGGGCCACTGACTACCAGTAACAACTGTCAAAGATCTACAAATGACAGCCGGGAACAACGGCTTAACGTGCTTTCCGCGGCACGTAGGAAACTGTGGTCACCCATCCATAGACCAGCCTAGGTAAGCCCGGCTTAACCTGATGATTGATTCGAGAGGCTGATATTATTTAGCAACACAAGGTCCTCAATCAATCAAGTCAAACAAAAAAAACCTTTAAAAAAAGCAACAATCAAAATCAAGAGCATTGTTCAGAAATATCCAATGAAAAATTGGACGGAAAATCATTTAAGATCTCACAACAATGTAGTCTACTTCAAAAAGCCAACTAACTGACTGGGATTAGCATCCTCAATGAAACAAAGAATGGCCTCAATTTCCTATTCATTCAAGTTTCCAGACTTTGTGTTATGAAGCTGCAAGTGAGATGAAAATGTTTTTGAATTAATCCATCAATTGGTGAAATGATTTGTTTGAGTTTGGAATTTACTTTTATTTGTTTTGAATATACCCTCTAATTCAAACCCAACGTAGTCTATAATATTTCACCGTAAAATTGCAAAAACCGTTGGATTATAATCTATCTCGCGAGATTGTAATCTGTCGAAAGATTGTGACCGAAACACACTGCTTACAATTTAACGCATTACTTTTCGGTAGATTATAATCTATCGAAGTGAAACCATCAAATTGTGAAATGGCATGCGACGGAACGCACCTCGCGCGCTGATTGGTGACGTTCATCACGTGCCCCGCGTCGCCATATTTGTTCCAAATTCAAATTCAAAATTAATTATTTGCTAGTATGGGTAATTACATAAAAGTTGTTAACTCGTTTGTTGTCGAATGTAAATGTTTTTATTTTTAATTATTCAAATCTCATAAATACTTTTTTTTTTGTGAACGTTTAGTAGTCATTGAATATATGAAGTGGGATTCCGTTGTAAGACGACAAATAATCACGGTGTATATGTAAGAAGCATTCTTGCCTGGTTTTCGTTAACAATTCTCCTTTCCTAAATACATAAACGTAAAAAACAATGAAATGACAGACCCACCAAAATAACTTCCTAAATGAATTTTCCCAGGACCTCATAACACAATAATCCAAATGAAACGTCAGGAACAAGGAAATAATAATCCAAAGATATACGAACAAAGCATTATTACGTACTGGTCAATAATGAGTTAGATATTAGATAGGACCGGCCCATAACTCACGCATCGGAAACAAGGTCGACTGACATTATCAGCATTGTAATACCGCCAGTAAATTTGGGCAATACTGCATCGGTAAAGCCGGAATTAGGGATGTTTGGGAGCTGAATTCGACAAAATCATGTTTAGGCTGCTGAACATGAGGTCTTGGGTTCGATTCCCCGGTTGGGCAAATTGTTATTGGATTTTTCTATTAGGATTTTCTCAGTAGCAGCCACGGAGTCTGGATTTGTGACAGGTTGATGGCAATAGACTCGCCCCCTATTACATGAGACTTAAACATAACCTTCGGCGCTTATAGGCGTGATTTTGCGGGTATATTATGGTGTTATCATGTTTCAGCTCGGAGCAGTGACGGCCCAGTTGTACGAGTAACAGCCCCGAATTATGTGCAGTAGGTTGGAAATACCCAGGCATGCGCTTTACTTTGTGTAACTTATTTGATCGCCCATCGCTCTCAAAATGGTGAAGGTAATTGGGTTGTCCTTGAACCAAAAATTTTAAAGTCATGTGACATCTAGCAACCTGCACTGGATTCTGATCTGGATGAAATTTGCCAAAAGGATAGATTATAGTCTGAAATAAAACATAGTACACGTTTTTAATTCTTTCTCTCCAAACGCATTAATACGCTACGGGTTTTATTTTTTTGGAAATCATCAAATGTCTCCCCCCCCCCCGCTCTGGGCGGAGCGGAAGGGAGAGTCAGACTTGTACTGACTAGAACTCATCCATGTTCCTTCTTTGCCCTTTGTGTTCCAGGGCCGCAGTATCTCTTTCGAACAGTCCCGCAGCCCTGAATTTACGGGTAACAAATAGTAATTTATAAGTAAAAGTATACATGACCTAAAATAGAACCTAATACAAAACCAATATCTCAAGCCGGTCTCGATAGATTTGAACTTGGGAGAAAAGTAAGAAGTTTTTATATGAATAAACTGTAGTTTGCCTTAGTCGAAGTCTTAATATTTCTTAAATTCTTGCCAGAAATTCTCAGCTAGGAAAGAGGTGAGTGCTGAGACGACGAGTAATAGAGAAGTAGTGGAAGAGGAAGAGATGCTGCGCCACCACCAAATAAATTGGGATAAGGGCAGAATAATGATGATAACTAGGTATTCCTACCGTAGGAATTCTTTGTAAGCAATGTGTAAATACATACATAAACCGTACATGTAGTAAGAAATTAAATGTGTCACTCGGAAACACTTTTCATTATTTAACCACAGCAAATGAGTTCACGAACAACGCTTAAAATAAATAAAAGTACTTTCACTTACTGAAATTGGGATTTTTAAAATGTGCATCGATTTGTTTTTGTGGCTTTATATTTTATACTTATTGATTTACCCATCTAATTTAATTGACTGTTTTTAAGCAGCACTTAAAAAAATTGCTAACGAACTTCTATGAAGCTTCTTAAAAACCTCAATAACCCACAATATCTATCACGTGCACTTACCAATACTAATGAGTGTATTGGTAAGTCAACTCAATCAAAAGCATTACCCAAATCCAATTCCATCGGCATCATCTGCCTAGTCTTTTTCCAACTATTTTGGGGTCGGCTTCCAGTGAAACTGCACGCAGCGACTGTCTAATCTGCACTCACGGACTGGGTAATTATACCCTTTGATAAGTTTCGTTGTCAGACTTTCGGGCCAATGACTGTCTGTAACGACATTCAAAGATTTACAAAATGGCAGCTGGAATCAACGGCTTAAGGGCATTACATTGCTCGATGACCTTGATGATTTGATCCCTATACTGGTTTTTGTTGACTTGCCCCGCACATTTCGCACAATTTCGGTTTTTATTTATTATTTAAAAATATTAAAAGAAATAACAGAAAAAAAACAATACAGATTGTTAAGTATATCATAACGTATTTGTTGTTACAAAATTCATGCCGATCTATTCAGCCGTTACAGAGATAATTTACAATTAAGGTTGAAAAAGGACCTATTTTCTACGATTAACCAAAAAAAATTGAGAAAGTTTATTAAAATTTTAAACAATACAATTTATTTGTGATGAAGTTAACTATAACATACTTTTTTACACGGAAAACGCACGAAGGGATTCATCAACAAATTTCTTTGAACATACGTTGTTTTTGGGATTTGAGCCATGTAATGCCCTTAACAAGTCTCGATATGTAATGAATGGCCGACCATCCAAGGACCAATGTCGGCAAGCGTAGCTTAACCTTCGATCGAACCGTGTAACTGTTATTGTTTAGCCACGAGCTCCTTAAATCCAAAAATTATGTTCATACAAAAGACCTAGACATTATTTCTTAGTTCACCTCGACATTTTACGGGTATTTTTAATTATTACGGCGGGTGGGCGACGTGGAGTAGCGTCGAGCACCTACTAACAATGCCGAGCCCCACAATGATCTCCACAAAACAAATGTTCCACACAGCAATGCCTCTGTTATTTGTTGTTTCGCCTTTCTGCTTTCTTATGTCTGGATTAGGGTCTTAAGTAAGTGCTGGGTTTTTGGGCTGATGGATGAGGATGGGAATTTTGTTAGGATGGAAGTTTTAAGGATTCATAAATTAAGAAGTTACGTTAGATGTATATACTGGGTGATTTGTTATATGTGGGCAATAATTTAGGGGCGTGAAGTACTCTTGAAATGAACAACTTTTACTATGGAACCGAACATGAAATCGTGGAAAAAATATCAGCTGCTCCATACACTTTTGATCGCTTAACTCGAAAAAAAGTTGTTCATTTTAATGAGTAGGTACTACACCCATCTAAAAAGCATGACCCTCGTTTTATAATGTAACACTGTATGTCAGAAATGTGCTTTAAAAAGAGTCGTAATAGAAATGATCACATCTAAGAGTAAAGTTCGCGATCGATAATCCAAAGACAATCAATAATAATCTAATTCATTAACCACACTCAAGCAAAGCTACCAATAAATTTAATTGAAGGTTGCCATGGAACTCAAAATAATGCAACTTACAAACAAACATATCTCATAGTGACTAATAAATAAAACCCTTAACACAATGACAAACTCTTTTATATTTCTCCGACAACAAACCCATTACTTTGCGAACAAATAATTCACTATCCCATACTGAAACACATTCTCAAATTAAATTGCTATCTAAAGAAAACATCCCATAGCACTATACATTAACTAGATTAAATTCAAGAAAACAACTTATTGCTGTAATGAATAATTTATTTCTATGTCTATGGGTTACGAGGACATTAGAAGAAGCAATGGAAATATTTTTGCTCCTAGTAATAAATTCAAACCCTGACTCATTATAGAAGTGTTTGTTATTGAGTTAATCAAAGAAGTTATTAAAATGATTATAGCCCACAGACAAATGCTGTCAAACTCGTCAACTTAATTGGCGCCAAGTCCAAACCCGTCAATGCTTTGTTTAACTTAGCAGATCTTGTTATCTTAAGACCCAATCATTCATGACTTGAAGATAAGACGGAGAATAAATTACATAAAATTAAAAAGGCCAAAGCAAGTTTGATAATTAATCAAGTAGATAACCGATTGGGCAGAATCTCTTGACATTTTTATTGTTTAAAGAGGCCATCTTAAAGTTATTAATGAATTTACGAAGATACAACAGTCATAAGGGTCGATGCATCAAAACAAACGATTAGTATGTCTTATCAACTGCTATAGCAACAAAAAAGAACTTATTATAATAACCAGAATAACACACACTTAAAATTTATTGATAACAGCACATCCCTACCGTAGTCGGTGTTGGTAACCAATGTCAACACCCGTATTAATAACTAGCCATTGATGAATTTCAGTGACAAAGCCTACTGGCAGCTGCTCAATACTGAAAGCAATCACTTTGCGGACCATTGGCTGGCTTAAAAAACGGATGACAATCACGAATAAGATTCAACTTAACCTCCGACACGTAAGGTCCATATTTCGATGCTATCCAAACTGGCTTGATGCCAAAATCGAGTAATGAAAGCGATAGGTGGTGTCCAAAATTTTAATGCGTTGTCGAAACTTCATGAGGGTCTTCTGCAGTATATTACTATAATTCGTATTCAAACAATATTATTTTGATAAAATAATTATTCTAGTGTATCTGATAAAGCGAATTTCGTTTCGTCTGAATGTGCAATTGACTGTGAATCAATCTCCCTGATTCGAAAAAATGTTTTATGATAAGAAACGAACATTTCTTTCGATAAATAAAAAAGAGATTGATGGATCTCAATTTTTCTTTTTAGTAAACTGTCTTATGACCATTCATCTAAAGAAAGAAAAACTGATCGAAAATTATTAAAAGCCTTTGTAGAAAACAAACAAAGATTTAATAATTTCATTTAAAAAAAAAAACATTATTTGGGATCAATTGAACCAACAGATCCCAGATACATTACTCAATCAAATTTAAATATTATAATTGGATCTTGTACCAGATTAATACGAACAGCCCGAAGCGTTTCGGGACTAAATTCAACAAAAATAAAACCAATATTCTAATAAGGAAAAGCTTGAAAGAGATATTTGTACAGATAATAATGGAAATGGAAGCAAAAAGAATATTATATTTAATTTCGAACATGATGTTGAAGGAATGATGGACTATAATGTGCTTTGACACAAAGCCGGATTTAATATCCAAATTGATGACAACAATACGAAGATCAATGGAAGACGAGAAACAGTAGGTTAGCAACGAAATATTCTACCACAGCATAGAGATTCAGGATACTATACAGGGTGGAAGGTACACCGACGCATGAACGGTTTTTAATAAAAATAAAATCTGCAGTTTCCTACCAAAATGCAATACCTACACGGTCAAAATGTATAGACAACTGTTTTTTTTATTAAATTACCGGTGAAAATTTTCGACGTGGTGGAGCTCAGAACGATGTACTGAATACCTGGTAATCGTTTGTGCATCGATGACCCTACCACCCTGCAGAGAGGCTACCAGAATTAATGTAAAAAAATATGATTTATTATACAACATTATTTTTAGTATATGTGAAACCTGAATAAAGTTTGTTCAGAATAAGTAACTGAATCGATTCCAATAATTTTTAAACCATGTTATATTTTGTACCAAAAATATTTTAAAAAAGTTACAAGTTACGAGCCACATTAAGTACCTATCGCAATAATTTAGGTACCTACTGCCAAATTCTGTTTATCAATGAGCTCAAGACGACGCTTTTGTGCGGACATCCAGGTAATAGGAGAAGCTTATAACTTTGTGATTTTTCATGATACTGTTTTGAAATTTTGTACATAGATTCTTTACATAAAAATACTCGACACGTGTTCCAGGTTTCGCATATACTAAAACTAATGTTGTATACCATGTTTCTATCGCGTTGTCCCATCTACCGTTATTGTAAATATTTAATTGTCTTTGTATCAGAATTAAAACATTTTCAATAGTTACTCGAAGACACTTTTAGATGACCAAAGCATCCTAATACAATCTAGCTTTATTACTCCTGGAATACCACAAACTCTTGCGCACCATTAACAAGCCCATCTATTTACGTTTCAATGATGTTTATTCGTAATTTAATTAAAAGTTTACCTATTAAAAGCAACGAAGCTCATGTTTATGCAAAATCGCTATACCAGGAGTTGAGGACAACTTTAGAAAATTTAATAACGCTGGACACCAGCGGCCAATTTAGGCTAAATAGTTAGAAAGTTGCGAAATGAGATTAGGAACGGACGAAACTGTGGACTATCTGACAAATAATTGGCTTGCAATCGGGATTGAGAATGCTGAGTCAATTCAATTGGGAAGAGAATTCATTTTAAGCACTTTGTAGATGGGGGTGAGTTTTAAGGGGTACCTAGTTCAGTATTTTCACTCTATTAAGATCTGACTATAACTGTTAGGGATATATTGCAAGAACAGTATACATTGAGGTTGTAAATGACTCTAAGAACAGGGGATGACCAAAAAATCGATGAATGGATTGTATGAAAGACGAAAAGGCAAGAAAACAGGTGAAAACTGAGATGGCGGCTGAGAGAGATACATAAATATGTATGGAAGAAGAAAACATGATGGAACGTTCCTTTGTAAACGATAAGGCCGTAGGAATGATAATGAACAGTAACTCTGAATGATTCGGCGTAAATTTTAACCTCAAGTCCACTGCTACACGTTCGGCAGCGACTGTGCAGAATACGAATAGTGGAAGTTGTTCAGAGCATGCTACAGGTCACACCGATGTGAATTGCGGGTGGAACACGAAGGTAACAAAGACCGTGAACGAGGCCTAAGAATTATCCCATTTCTATTCATCATCTGCCTGCCTTTTCTCAACTATATCGGGGTCGGCTTCCAGTCTAACCGGATGAGGCTGAATACCAGAATTTTACATGGATTGACAGCCTATCTGACCTCCACAATCCAGTTCGTACTGGGTAATACAATACCCCTTGGTAAGACTGGTTGTCTGACTTTCAGGCCACTGACTTTCTGTAACGACTGTCAAATATCTAGAAATCACAGCCATGACCAACAGCTTAACGTGCTTTCCGAGGCACGGAGGAAACTCAGTATGTAAATAGGTGGTCACCCATCCACGGGCTAACCTAGGCAAGCGCGGCTTAACCTGAAGATAGACCCGAGTGACTGTTATTATTTCGCCACGAGCTCCTCGTATAATTCTAAGTATCTCATTCTATTCCAGATTATAAACCCAACAACAACAAAGTCACGTCTAATCTCGATTCTATCCACCCATTATGGTGAACCCAAAGTATTAACACATATAACATTCACATTTATAGCACCATTAAGAATTATGTATTTCTATGTTAAGTCAACTAACTTTTCAACTGTTAATGACGTGTTAGTTTTAAGGCTGGTCCCGAAACTTGGAACTAAAACTAAAGTTTAGAACATGCTCCTAAATTGAATGAACGTTACGTGCGAAGCCACAGTGACGTCATCACTGGCTTGGAAGAGATTGTGGCTTTTGATAGTGGCATACTTGTCATGCATTCTTGTATGAACAACATTAGCTACGCCAACGATAATAGTGGTACTGCTGAGCGCATCTGTTAAAGCCCTCATCGTACTCTTAGGCATAAGTGAGAGGTACGCAGTGTCACATGGCCTCAGGTACAACTCCAAAAAAGTGAAGTAATGGTGTTTAAGGCGGGCAATAAAACTCCCATTACCATTCCGCCGGTCAGACTTAGAGGAATTCTGGTAGTAGGGTCACCAAGTACCCAGGTACTTGAATTTGGTGACCCTACCCGAATCATCGGAGAGTTCTCCGAGGATTTGGATATTGAAAGGGAACGTAGAGCATTGGCAGTGAGATGCAATATGCTGGCGCGCAGGTTTGCAAGGCGCACAAAAAATGTTAAAATTACTCTGTTTAAGGCGTACTTCCAGACATTGTACACCTGGAGCCTGTGGGTTCGCTATCCGCAAAAGGCTTTCAATGCCCTGCAACCTGTGGGTTCGCTATTCGCAGAAAGCTTTCAATGCCCTACGGATCCTATACAATAATGGGTTTAGGATGCTGATGGGTTTGCCGCGATACTGTAGTGCATCGGGCAAGTTTGCGGAGGCCAACACCGACGGCTTTAGAGCAGTAGTACGCAAGAGAGTGGCCTTCTTGATGCGTCGCGTGCCCCAACGACCTTCTAAACACCATAACAGAAAGGGTTTAGTGTCCTATTGTGGGGCATTGGAATAAGGTACACAGCTCTGGTGGTGTCCTTTTTAATGTAAGGCAATTGGATAACATTTTATATGGAATTATGTGCTGAAATTAAATTATAAATAATTTAAAAAAAAATTGTAGTAAGCTCCTTGTGAAAGATCATAGCGGGAAATAGTCCAGTCAATTAAGCCAAAAAAAGGGGTCAACCTCTTACTAACTCTAACTTAGGTACCTACTTTGTGTAATTAAAAACTCATTAGGTGAAATACTTATTGTATAGGTACCCTAATTTTATATTAATTTATTTAAAAAATATAATTTCATGCATTGTTTTTAATTTATCACAAATTATTTCAAGCTATTACGTACATTATTTACAGACTAAAAAGAACTAAAGTAATGATAAAAATAAGACTAAAAGTAAGAAAATATAAACATCTAAACAACGACGACAATAGGACACTTAAGCGTCAAAGTATTCCTCCGCATCGCTGTCATCTGGAAACGTGCCCAGAAGATTGGCAGCATTGCCACGCTGAATAGCAATGCTAATACTTTGGCCAAAGAAAAAGCCAGCCCTCTCTCTCTCCCTCTCGGCGGGAGATTTCCTTAAAAAGGAGACGCGCACCCGGTCCCCATGACCCGAGCGTTTCGACCCCAAACGGCTCAAAACTGTAGTTACCAAAAAGGTAAATTTATTTAAAGTAGATAAATACAAAAGTGAAAAAAGTTTTTCAAAAAGTCTGACAACCAGTCTTACCAAGGGGTATCGTATTACCTAGTATTAACTGGGTTATGGAGGTCAGATAGGCAGTCGCTCCATGAACACGGGTATTCAGCCGCATCCGGTTAGACTGGAAGCCGACCCTAATATAGTTGGGAAAAGGCTAGGCAGATGATGATGATGAGTAAATTTTAATACATTATAATTTTATCTTTATTCAGTAGCTATATATTTCTTAATAAGTTCTGTATGAGTTTTAAATTACACAAAGTAAGTATTATTATTATCAGCCATTTGTGCCCCACTGCAGGGCATAGGCCTCCCTTCCCTCCTTCCACTTATTCCTATCCAGTGCTGTTGTTTGCCAATCTTTTTGAAAAGAGTCGAGTTCGTCCCGCCATCTCCTTCTGGGCCTGCCGCGTTGCCGTTTGCTGCTGTTTGGGACCCATTGTGTTATTACTTTAGCCCATAGCTCCTCCGGCATGCGACAGATGTGGCCAGCCCAGTTCCATTTAAGCTTGGCAGCCGTGTGACGGTAAGTATTATTAAATGAATATATTAGATATATGCAAAAAGTTATTAAATATAATGTATTAACTAATAAATAATACAAATTACTTATTGTTAATGATGTTTCAATGATTTAATAACTTTATACAATGTATTATTCACTGAGATTCACGGTTGACCTTGCATTACAGTGACTCGGGCTGAGCGTGTTGGGCTCTCTGCCCTCTATCTTAAGAACGATTGGCGTATGAAAAATCTTCTGAAACAAAATTTGTCGCAAATTTTATGTTCTACAATATTGACAAAATGTGTTAACATCATATGAGCTATAGAAATCGAGATATTCGCGAAAAAGTGATTTTTGTGACGTTTGACCTTGAATAACTTACGACGCAGACACCAGATTTTATGAGACTTTTGAGACAACTTTTAGAACACCAAAATTAAGGTGTTTACGAGTTTACAGCTTATTATCTCTCATTCCGAGTGAAACCCTTATATGACTGGACTAAAATAGTACCCGCCAAAGCTAACTAGTAGTTATACGCTAGAAGGAGTATTTTTAAATCTCGTCTAACGGTTCTGATAAATTCAGGTCGCGGCTCCGGAAAAATATCTTTAAAGCTGAAAAGATGCAAGTGATATATTTCCTTCTTGAGTAATTTTAACAGTTTCTCTATTTTTTAATAAACTAGCTGTTGCCCGCGACTTCGTCTGCGTGGAAATTTTGATGTGTACCTATGTGTAAGAAAGATAGCCTTTCCCAGGATATAATCTATCTCCTCGGTAAGTTTCATTACGATCCGATCAGCCGTTTTGTCGTGAAAAGGTAACAAACAAACAGAGTTACTTTTGCATTTATAATATTGGTACGAATCCAATGACACCTAAGGCTCGCCCTTTAGTAGAAATTACAAATAATGTATTACTAATGTACTAATAGGTAAATGATTATATTATACCTACTTAAACTAACATCCAGTTACTGGATTAGGAATTTGAAATTCAATTCTTAACATCAAATTCTCAATTAAAATCCGGTTCCTTTTTTGTTAATATTTAGTTTCAATAAATCTATGCGTGCCTAATAGCAGTGTGTAAAAATTTAATAAATACTACGATTACATCATAGGAATATTCGATAGTATTTAAAAAATCGTCACTATTACTAGTGTCATTGTAATGAAATTCGTTTAAACTAGAACAGTATTTACAATGAAATTTGGCGAACACTATTTATTTACGAGTTTCCATAGTAAATGTCATGCACGGATGCGGGTTCAAATAATTTGTTCGGGCTACAAGTAAATTGTTCCAATTTCATTGTTGCATAAAATAATGTAATTATTTCGTTGTTTTGGCATAATAATTATCAACCATATTCAGCAGGCTGCATATCTGTCTTATGTCATTTTTAATATCCGACGAAAAAGAGGGGTATTATAAGTTTGTAGTGTGTATCTGTGTGTCTGTCTGCGGCATGGACTTAGTAATTTATTATACTAAGTCTATGGTCTGCGGACATCATACACTTCACTCTAGATACTCACTCACACACATGACTCCACAACTTCTGCAAGATTATTTTTTTGTTGTTGTTATTACTTCTTCTTATGTTTTTATTATTTATATTGTTTAACTTCTACTGTGTTTTTTCACACACGGAATCTCTGTACAAGCTAATTCTGGCCTGGAAGGGGCCTGGTGACTTGTAACACAGGCTTTTCCCAAAAGCCTACATCAGGCACCAGTCTCTAACAAAAGTTGAATACAGCTGCGACTTTTTTGTACATACTAACTTTAAGTCAGCTTTGTGAAGAGAGAATAAATGATAAATAATAATAATCATAGCTCCTGAATGAAACGATTTTGATTAAGTTTTTTTATTCTTCAATCATCGCTATCGTAATGTAATTTTGTCTACGCCTTGTAGAAACTAGCCAATAATCCACCCTGTGCGGATTGGTAGGTGACACAAAATTTTTATTAATCGAAGTATGCATTTAAGTGATTGGTTGGAAAGAGGTTGTCTACCTGCTTGATGTAAATTGGCTACCGCGCCGTCACCGATACAAGTGCAACACCAAGGAGTTTCCGAATGTGTTTCCAATCTTAGGAATCGCGATTGCATGTATATTTCATGTGTCTGTGATTTTACCAGCATCTGCAGGTACCCTGAAATCGAAATACAGAAATCTTGCTTGTGAATTGCAATAGGATATTTGACTGAAAAAATCTATTTAATCCGTCAGTTAGATTATCAAAAAATATTGGACACGTATTTTTTCTTTTGTCATGTTAATGAAAAATGACCACGATACAGCGCGTTGAAATCTCGCGTGACGTCACAATTTCTGTTACTTTTTACTAGCCAGTGACGTCACAAGCCCCCTCTCTAGAACTTTGATGCGCTATGTTGTCGTCATTTTTTTTTTGTGACAAAAGATAGTGATGGTGTATTTTTCTTTTTTCTATTTCTTATTAATCAATTAATTTATGTATGTTTTTTTTTTGCTATTTAACTATATTTTTTTTATATAACATTCAGACAAAATGTAATTGTTACTGAATAAATAAATGAAAAAAAATATTAAAGAAAGAAAAAATAGGTACGTGTCCAACATTTTTTGGTGATCTAACTGACGGAAAAATTTTTTTTTTTTCGATATTGCCAAAATTAAATAGCCTATTGATACCCTTGGCACATATCTTTGGATAAGTCCAATACAATGAGCTCTTACTATGTTTACCTCAACAATAAAGAGGTAACTATGTTTTCCCTGAAAGTCTGACAACTAGTCCAATCAAGGGGTATTGTAGTACCCGGTTAAGTAGTTTGTGGAGGTATAGTTGGGAAAAGGCTTGGCAGATGAAGATAACTATTTGCTGCCCATTAAAAAAGATTCGTGTAGCTTGTAGCTCGTCTTCTTTTCAAATCAAAATCAAATCATTATGAGACATACGTCAACAAAACATATTTCGTCAAGAGGCGCGACGGTTTCTACGCTATTTACATTCAAATAAAAATACCTTTTAAGCAACGATTACCTGTCACGGTTGACAAATTACAGACACCGAACATTCTGGAATTACTTAAACCATAAATACAGCGCGGAAGCGCTTGATATCAAGCGAGCGACAGCTTGTCAATCTGCATTTTCAAAGCAAAATATTAAATCCGAGATATCGCATGGGAGGAGAGGAGAGGATCTAGCACGAACGCGCGACGATAACGTGACGAAAAATTTCAATGTTTTTTTAAACCTGTCAAGCATACGCACGACGGCCAATCAAGCTATACAGAACCAGTTTATGCGAATCTCTCATTGTATATGAAATCTATACAAAGCGAAGCCAAGTTATTCTGGAAATGTACAGCTTCATGTGCCGCCGTGTATACAATCTACCAGGGTCCTTGTAACAGCTCCACGGTTTTGACGATTAACTTTACGTGCGAAATAACGACCAGGTGGTCTACCATGACGTCTTATAGTAGGAATAATTCCAGTGTGAAAAAGAGATGGCTTTACGACCTGTATAGCTCTGTCTCTTTCCCACACTGGAATTACAACTGCTTTAAGACCTCATAGTAACCCCCAGGACTTTTGGCCGCAGAAGCGTCGACCAGGAAGACTGTTTGGTCGCACAACCGGGCGTCCGAACAGTTTTGGTTAATAAAAATATAGCGGCCAGTCATGCGACAATTCGCGGTCATGGCCGCGTAGTGCGCGACGTCCTTTGTTGTCAACAAGTCCTATCGTCGTGTCGGTTCATATGATATTTTGTCAGGTAAATCGGACATACTTGGCCAGATATCACTCATAGAAGTGAACTATAAAGGGTGTAAATAGATCCTTAGCATAGCCGAAAGGCACTTGTTCTCCCCGTCTTTGCGATATTTTTTTGTTCTAGACCATACCTAGGAAACTTCTAGTTACGGAGATATTGGGGGTCAAAATTCCAACTATTTCACAACTTTTTTTTAATACATGTTTTTAATGTAAGATTTTTACTTTACACACCTCCACGACCCCCGTACTATTCAATCCAACCATCAGCACAATGCTTTGAGTGCTTTCCATCGAGTCCTACCGTAAAACGTGATTTTTCACCGCCAAAAAAAAATCGATTCCCAGCAATAATTTTTGGCGTAAAGTTACTTCTGTATGGTGTCTGGACGTAAAGAATAGCACCATCCCATATCTTCCCGTGGGTGTCGTAAGAGGCGACTAAGGGACTTACCAGAGAATGGGCAGCAGCGTTCTCTGCGATTTTTTTTTTTACAACCATACTGCGATCGCCAACCCGCTTGCCAAGCGTGGCGATTATGGCAAAACCCCCCGAATGACGAGCACAACAAAAAAACGGCCCCTAGTACCCGGCAGCCCGTCTACCCTCGACTATGGTAGCGGTCGAGGTTACGGCTTGGCAAGGGGTGCGAAGAATCCCCGGAAGGGATCAGGCTACCTATACCGACGACTTGACCTGGCAACATACAACACGCGTACACTCCGGACCGACGAGAAGATAACGGAACTTGAAGAGGAATTGAGCAGGCTGCGATGGAGTATTGTGGGATTATCTGAAGTCCGAAGAGAGGGTGAGGACACGATAATCCTGAAATCCGGCAGCCTGCTCTATTTCCGAGAGGGTGACCGGCAGTCCCAGGGTGGTGTTGGGTTTATCGTCCACAAGTCTCTCGTGAATAACGTGGTGAAGATCGAGAGTGTATCGACCAGGGTGGCGTACCTTATACTCAGAATTTCCTCAAGATATTTGCTGAAGGTCATACAGGTCTACGCCCCGACCTCGGCACACCCCGACGACGAAGTGGAGACCATGTATGAGGATATTTCTAAAGCCCTGCATGGTTTCAAAACTCACTTCACCGTTGTCATGGGGGACTTCAACGCAAAACTAGGCAAACGAGACGGGGATGAGCTGCAGGTGGGGCAATTTGGGTTTAGACGTCGGAACCACCGGGGTCACCAACTGTCTAGTTTTATGGAGAAGGAGGGCCTATATATGATGAACTCCTTCTTCAAAAAGCGCGAGCACAGGAAGTGCACCTGGCAGAGTCCCGATGGTGCAACTAAAAATGAGATTGACTTCATCATGTCAACCAAGAAGCAAATGTTCAATGATGTCTCTGTGATCAATTCGGTGAAAACCGGGAGCGATCACCGCATGGTAAGAGGCACATTGAACATCAATATAAAGCTTGAAAGGTCTCGACTGATGAAGTCTACGCTCCGTACAGCACAGATCCAGATCCAAAACCCCGAGAGCTTTCAGCTTGAACTCCAGAATCGTTTCGAGTGCCTAGGAAGCTCAGTGGACGAATGCAACGATGGGTTCGTGGAAACTGTCCATACGACTGGGTATAAGTTCTTCAAGACACGTCGTGCACACAACAAAAGGCTCTCTGATCATACTCTCGAGCTCATGAAGGAGCGGCGTGAGATGATACTGCAGTCTTCAGACGAGGCGTGGAAATACCGGCAGCTCAATAGACGGATCTCTAAATCCTTGAAGAGCGACCTCCGCCGCTTTAATACCGAGCGTATTAAAGACGCTATTGAGCGGAATAAAGACTCCAAGGTATTTTCAAGAGATCTGGCTATTGGGCAGAGCCAGCTCACGAAACTGAAGACCGACTATGGCAGGATCGTATCCGCCAAACCGGAGCTGCTGAGGGAGATCGAGAGTTTTTATGGGCAGTTGTACACTTCAACTAGAAAGCCCGTTGCAACTCTAGCTAACGACCCAAGAGCTAGACTGACCCGACACTATACCGAAGACATTCCGGATGTCAGCCTGTACGAGATTAGGATGGCTTTTAAACAGCTTAAAAACAACAAGGCACCGGGTGATGACGGAATTACGGCCGAACTCCTGAAGGCGGGTGGAAAACCGGTACTTAGGGCCCTTCAGAAGCTGTTTAATTCCGTCATACTCGAGGGGAAAACGCCGCAGGCATGGTGCAGGGGTGTGGTGGTACTCTTCTTCAAAAAGGGCGACAATGCCCGGCTGAAGAACTATAGGCCCATCTCACTTCTAAGCCATGTCTACAAGTTGTTCTCAAGAGTCATCACGAATCGTCTCGCGCGCAGGTTTGACGATTTTCAGCCTCCTGAACAAGCCGGATTCCGAAAAGGCTTTAGCACCGTAGACCACATACATACGCTGCGGCAGGTTATACAGAAGACCGAAGAGTATAACCTGCCTCTCTGCTTAGCGTTTGTGGACTACGAGAAAGCCTTCGATTCGATCGAGACTTTGACTCCAACGGTGCCAAATCGACTATCGGTACATCGAGGTGTTAAAGTGTTTGTACAAAAACGCCACCATGTCAGTCCGACTTCAGGACCAGACCTCGGAACCTATCCTTCTACAGCGAGGTGTGAGACAGGGAGACGTCATATCTCCGAAACTGTTCACCGCTGCACTGGAGGATATCTTCAAGGTTCTGGACTGGAGAGGGCTAGGCATCAACGTCAATGGCGAGTACATCTCTCACCTTCGATTTGCCGACGATATAGTGGTCATGGCTGAGACCATGGAGGACCTCAGTACAATGCTCGATGACCTTAGTAGAGCTTCCGAAAGAGTGGGTCTTAAAATGAACATGGACAAAACCAAAATCATGTTGAATGCCCATGTAACACCCACTCCTATCAAGATCGGAGACTCTACACTCGAAGTTGTAGACGATTATGTCTATCTGGGACAAACGATCCAGTTAGGTAGGTCTAACTTCGAGAAAGAGGTCAATCGTCGAATCCGACTCGGCTGGGCAGCGTTCGGGAAGTTGCGTGGTATCTTCTCGTCCAACTTACCGCAGTGTCTCAAGACGAAAGTCTATGACCAGTGTGTGTTGCCAGTGATTACATACGGGACCGAAACGTGGTCGCTCACAATGGGCCTTATCAGTAGGCTTAAAGTCACCCAAATGGCAATGGAGAGGGCTATGCTCGGAGTTTCCTTGCGTGATCAAATCAGAAATGAGGACATCCGCAAGAGAACCAAGGTAACCGACGTAGCCCGAAGAATAGCCAAACTTAAGTGGCAGTGGGCAGGGCACATTGCTCGCAGAACGGATGGCCAATGGGGCGGAAAAGTTCTGGAGTGGCGACCGCGAACCGGAAGCCGCTGCGTTGGAAGGCCTCCCACTAGGTGGACCGATGACCTGGTGAAGGTTGCAGGGATCCGCTGGATGCGAGTCGCACGGGACCGGTCAATGTGGCGACACTTGGGGGAGGCCTATGTCCAGCAGTGGTCGTCTTTCGGCTGAAATGATGATGATGATGAAAGTTACTTAGTTTGATGTACATAATGCTTGGTTGACGGCTATGTGAAGGGTCTGTTTACACCCTGTATACCGTCGACTCTGGGAATATTGAAGGGTGATTATGCTTTACAACTACCCTATAGGATAAAAAAACATAACATCACGCTAATAGTATAGCCACATTTCGCCAGGTATGTTTTAAGTCTCACGTAATAGGGGGCGAGCCTATTGCCATTAACTGGGCACAAATTCAGACTCCGTGGCTGCTGCTAAGAAATTCCAGATGAAAAACCCAATAACACTTTGTCCGATCCGGGAATCGAACCCAAGACCTCCTATAGAATAGTTTACATGAATAGTCTTCAAACTAAGTAACTAATAAATATTGTGCAAAACGTATATATTCTAACACTGTTTTAAGCTTTCACGGTTTATAACTAAACTTGTACTGTCACTTACGGGATATCTTTCGTGATTGTTCATCGGTTGTTGTTGTTTGTGGTTGTTCACAGCGTCGAAATATCGGGAGCTCAATATAATGAAAAATCGGAAGATATCCCGTAAGTGACAGTATAAGTGTATATTAATTACGTTCTATTTAAAAATTGATCGAAGTTTGCGTTACGTTTAAGCCGCGCGTTCGCGTTAGGCCCACAGGAGTCCGGAAATTAAGTTTCGAGCAGTCTTGATGCTGCAGACGCAGTTTCGTGTTTGGAGCTCCTCGAGATGCAGACTGTGACTACAAGTGGTATTAGTTATATTAATCATAGGTCCTCTTCATTATGAATAGGAGTAATGAAGTATTATAGAACTGTCTCTGAGTGAGGGATCGATATTTTGAAACTGATAAGGTTGTTTATCCAGTGGCAGAGCTATGTAAGTTCAATTATGTAATATTCAAATTTCATTCATACTAATATTATAAATGCGAAAGTAAGTTTGTTTGTTTGTTACCTTTTCATGCTTAAACCACTGAACCGATCATCCTGAAAATTGGCATATACGTTGTCAGGTATACAGAAATGGACATAGGGTACCTTTCATCACGAGAAAAGTACTGTTGCCGAGGAAAAAAACAATAATGTTCTTATGATAATAGATGGCGCCACATGTCTTTCGAATCATGATTGAATTATATTATTACAAGCAGAGTACACGCCGAATTGATTGTCCAATTCTAAATTAACGCGACTGAAGCCGCAAGCAAAAGCTAGTTATCAAATAAATAAAACTAAACTAAACTTTTTTTGCTCTAAGCACGTTCATTTTATTGTATTTGTGCTTATTCGTCTTCATCGTAATAATTAGTGTAAAAAGACCCTTCTCGAAACCTTCAGAAGCTGAAAGGCACTGTCTTGTTCTCCCCGTCAATGCGATTTTTTTTTGTTCCGGACTATTCCTAGGAACTTTATAGTTACGGTGAAATTGAAGTATTGGTTGAAGTTCCAACTTTCCCACTTTGTTTTAATCAGTCTGCTTTTAAATGTATACTTGCTGAAGTTCATGTGAATTGTTTTACTATGTCGTATTTTTTTAAATATTTTATTTATTTATTTAACAGTTTATGTACACACTAAATACAGAAAAGAAGACAGGAACAGAAAATAGTACAAAGGTGATGCTTATTTGTAAAGAAATTTCTTCCAGCATACAAAACACATACAACAAAAACTAGTCAACAAATACTAGTTTTTAAGATTATATCTTTCTTTAAATACCTCCATGACCCGTTTACTATTCAATGAATCCATCAGCACAATGTTTTGAGTGCGTTACATTGAGTATTTCCATAAAACATGATATTTCACATCAAAAAAAAATAGTTACCCAGCAAAAAATTTTGTGTGGGGTTACTTAGTTTGATGTACAGAATGCTTGGTTGACGGCTTCGTGAAGGGTCCGTTTACACCCTGTATTTATTTCGTGTCACGTCGTTTGTTGCAACTCATGATTTTCCTCAAGAACACAAAAGAGTCAAAACATGTACCAAAGACATTTCAGGCACCTGATATCAATTTATAAATAAGAACTACTTTTTTGAAACCCTTATGTAAATACGCAGATTTTCTTATGAAAGATTTGTGAATCAAACAAAGCCTTTTTGTCGCGATAAAAGTACCACCTAACAAATAAACACTCAGCTTAATATTGCCTGAGACTGTAATATTTTGTCTCCACCTTCGTTTTTTGTGACAAAGGAAATATCTAACATCAATATTTTATTTGGAAGTAAAAATGTATCAGAAGTGTGAGTATATGTCATAATATCGACTGTTCTGCTAATATATATAGGCCTTCTTATCGACTAGGTACATGAGTACATGCAGTCTTAGTACAGCTATGAATTCTTGGGGATGATAAAGAGAGAAGAATCTCCAAATGAATTGGGTTAAGGGTAAGATAATGATGATGATGATGATGATATAGAGAGAAGAATGAGAAAACGGAAGTTGGGGAGACTTTGGGTCGTAGCGTACAGAAGAGAGATAGAGGAACAGGTTCTATAAAAATATCTTTTTGTCCATTTCGAAGTCAGGACCTCATCCTCAGTAGTCACGCTTGCGAGCACTAGACCTACGAGGCAGTCTTGTTTTAATACTACCAACAATAACCTATCCGATGCGTGTATAGCATAAATAATCAAGAAAGACAATCATTATTTTCTTTAGCCTTAGTAATTAAAGAAATGTGTCTATACAATGACAATTGAAGCTCGCACTCAACACATTTGTGTCGCCACTTATTAATATAGAAATCAATAAAACATGTTTCGTTGCTGAAATAGTCTCCAACCATATAAATATTTCTTGTATTTCACTTATAGAAAAGTTGCTTGACGAATATTGAAGTGACGGGCCGTTAGCAAGATCACAACTTTGCTAATAAAGAAGAGAGAAGCTCGTGTCTAAATAATAACAGCCACTCGGGTCGATCTTCAGTTTAAGCCGCACTTGCATAAGTTGGTCCGTGGATGGGTGACCACCATAAACATACCGAGATTCCTCCGTACCTCAGAAAGCACGTTAAGCTGTTGGGCCGGCTGTCATTTGTAGATCTTTGACAGTCGTTACAGGCAGTCAGTGGCCCAGAAGTTTACCCAGTACTAACTGGTTTTTGGAGGTCAGATAGACAGTCGCTCCATAAAATACTGGTATTCAGCTGCATCCGGTTAGACTGGAAGCCGACCCCAATCTAATTGGGAAAAGGCTAGGCAGATGATAGAGATAGACATTTGTAGATCTTTGACAGACGTTACAGGTAGTCAGAAGTCCGAAAGACTGACAAATAGTCTTAACAAGAGGTGTCGTGTTGGCCAGTATGTTGGTTGTGGAGATCAGACAGTCGCTACATGTAAAATGTTTCACTAGAAACTGGAACCTAGACTGGAGTTGAGAAAAGGCTAGGCAGAAGATAGAGAACTGGAGAAGAAAGAGAAGCGTACCAATAATTACATTTGTCTTCTTTCTTTATTCTCTTTCGTGTGGTTAGCGTCTAACCTGGTGTCAGAGTTTTTATGCCACCCATGGGCCTCTGACTTGGCTTTACATGCCGTCGAGAAATATCTCTCAACTAAACCATGCATTGGTTTGCTTTCCTCACGATATTTTCCTTCACCGAAGCAAGTGAAATGTTATTATTATAAGTGTCACTATACAATACGCATTAAAAAAAATATGTTCTTTCTTTTCTTTCTTTCTTTCATATAACCCGAAAAATCAGAGGTGCGTGTCTTGGGATCAAACTCGGCTAGGCTATGACTATTTCATTTGTATCTTGGGTTTATACCCGTCATATGCTTTTATGATTGACAAGGAGTAAACGCTGAATATTTTACTGATATTCTATGAAACGCTTTGACGCGTGTAACAGGCAAATATTAATTCCTAGCTTTGGCACACGTTTAGCGTTAACCCCTTGCTAACGTACATATTTGGTGTCGACAACTACTAAGCCATCAACTTTGTATATTACGCTTTTGTCTTCAATAACCGGTTAGATCCGAGCTTTGCCAAAATGTTTGTTAATACCGCTTGGCCGCAAGCTACACGCTTAAACGACAAGCATGCTGTAATTGCGACTGCAGCTGCGGAGGCAACAAATAAAAGATTGCTTTGAGCATGCCACGAGTTAATGCGACGCGACAGTACTCATGAGAATGAAACATTATAAAGCACGCGCGTGTCGCTTGACGCAAGTCGTCTAGCCTGAGGTCCTGAACGGGCCGCTATTTTTGTTTCGATTTAACCTTGTAAATTCTAACTGGCCTCAAAACTCAAAAAATGATTCTTGCATAACATTAAACATTAAAAGAATCTTACCATGTATGGGAAAAGGGGTATATAAAATTCAGTTTCCCGAAAATTTACACTATAGACCGACTGCTGTAATGAGTCCTCGCGAAGGTATCAATTTAAATGGAATATTCTGAAGGTTGATCACGTATTCGTTCAATTAGTATCGTAATACCTAGGTGGATTATGGTTATTTTAAAGCAAGCTTTTTTAAAGAGCGGAATTATTTTAAAGAGCGGAAGGGAGTGTCAGACTTGTACTGACTAAAACCCATCCATGTTCCTTCTTTTGTGTTCCAGGGCCGCGGTACCACTTTCGAACAGTCCCGCAGCCCTGGCAGGCATCGGCCCATGCGGACCCCTACGTGTTTGCTGACATCTCTTTGAGGCGCGCGTGGAACACGAACGCGCCGTCGATACGGCCTGTCGTCATAAGACGGCCGGACGGCGAGTTAGCCCATAACTCGCCGTCCACAGGCCCGCGCCTACTGTGGCCGGGGGCCACCACGTGACCCCCGACGCCCAGGGCGTCTCCCGCGGCGACTGGGTGAGGCTCTTTCCCTCTCACGTCCCGCCACCTCTTTCACTAGCATGACTGCTTCGCAGAAGGAGGTGACGGCTTCCCATTCCCTCTCGCTCCGGACCATGGCTTGAACCAGGGCCGGGCGCGAGACATCGCCGCCGCCAATCGCCGCTACGAGGATAAGGCGCTGCTCCGCCCAAGCGGGGCAGACCTCCACAGTGTGCTGCACCGTGTCCTCCAGACGATCCTCGCAATGGAAACACCCGGGCGTTTCCTCCCGCCCGATTCGGTGTAGGAACCTCCCGAAGCAACCGTGTCCGGTGAGGACCTGCGTCAGGTGGAAGGTGAGGGCGCCGTGGCCCCTCTCTGTCCACTCCTCAAAGAGGGGACTTATCGCCACTATGGTGGTATGCCCTGCACGGGGTTGCGACAGTCGCTCTCTCCATGTCACCATGAGAAAGCAAATAACCTGTGGGATATTGTTAGGACTTTGTGGACGATTAATGTTCCTTTGATCGGGCTAGGCGGAGGACTCATTAAAGCGGTCGGTCTATAGTGCAGAGTCGTCTTACTATACTATACTATACTATACACCCGACTTTCCTCACTTTTCTTGTATTTTAACAGAATCTGTGATCGTAAAAGTATGAAGTTGACATTTCATTGCTTTACCGAAGCTTATTCAAATATTATTTTTCGTTTCGCGGTTCAAATGACGGCCTCGAGGGTTTGTTGACTAAATTCACGAGGTGCTGAGGTTTTTACCGCATGTTTTGGCTCAGTTTTTTGTGGTGAACGTTACCTGGACTATTGGCTTTTATTAGTGGTATGTGTTCAGAGGCCCAAGTCTGCTATTTTATAAATTCGTCATTCCAACAATCAACAATTATGAAGACTATAAACGGGATATTTACCATGTTTACTGTTTTTATTGAGTTTCCGATATTTCGGCGCTGTTGCAAGCACCATGATCACGGATAAACTGGAGTTATTGCGGGTGGGTGTTTATGAGCAGACAAATCGGTCTACCCTCTTTCTTGTTCGTTTTTTGTCTATATAATAATGTTAGTGACTACGATAGTTTAAAATCTTATATAACAATTATGAAATCAATGATAGACCATTCTGACACAATTGTAATAGCAGACTTGAGGCCCGGTGCTATTTCCGTTAATGGAATGCCAATTTTATAGTATTATTGAGTTAGCACTGTTAGCAGTCGACACATATAACTAAGTAATTTCAAACGTCCACAGCTAAACGGTTTTATCTCAGTTAACAGACCAAGGAATAAACAACAATTGACCAAGTTTTCTGTCCGCGACGAATAAACTACATAATCAACATAATGATGGATAGGTTTTGCTTACTTCTAAACCCAAATTCCGGATGGGAAAACCCAATAACACTTTTTCCGACCCGAGAATCGAACCCAGGACCTCATGGTCAGCTGTCGCACTTGCAACCACTACACTAACAAGGCAGTCACCCACATCGTATGAATCCAAATTTACTTATTGTAAAGTAAACTCAAAAGTCAAGAAATTTGAATGCTATCCGAATATGAAGCCTTTTATTAAAGAGATTTAAATTCTGTGAAAACTAGCTTATACTCGCGACTTCGCCCGCGTAGACTTCGGTAAATGTCTCACGGGATCGCAATACATACATAGTAGTACTACTATGTGTTCAGGCCCCGTAGCATGACCACCGTAGACAAGGATTTCTTTGACGGAAGAATCGACAAAATGACAGATTGTGTCGACACAATGACAGATTTCTTTGCACTATCTGTCATTTGTCTACGGTGGTCATGCTACGGGGGCAGGTTCATCCTAGTTATAAACTATCTTTGTGCCATCATCATCATCACCATATCAGCCCGGAATCACCCTCTGCTGGGTTATAGGCTCTGGTCTCTTCTGCCACACTTCCCCGTTCTGTGCGTCCCTTATCCAGGTGTTTTCCACGACTTTGACGATATCAATGACCCAACGAGCTTTAGTGTCAAATTTCATCCAAATCCGTTCAGTAGTTTTTGCGTGAAAGAGTAACAAACGTCCATCTATGGATGCAACCATACTCACAAACGTTCGCATATACAACATTAGTTTTAGTATATACGAAACCTGAAACACGTGTCTAGTATTTTTATGTAAAGAATCTATGTACAAAATTTCAAAACTGTATCATGAAAAATCACAAAGTTATAAGCTTGTTCTGTTACCTGGCTGTCCGCACAAAAACGTCACTACGTGGCAGCCGCGCGCGCGCCTCCAGCGTCGTCTTGAGCTCGTTGATAACAATAATTTGGCAGTAGGTACCTAAATTATTGCGATAGGTACTCAAAGTCGCTCGGTGTCCAACTTGGTTAACATGATTTAAAAATGATTGGAATCGATTCAGTTACTTACTCCGAACAAACTATATTCAGGTTTCGCTTATACTAAAAATGATGTTGTCTATATAGTAAGATGTGAAGTAAGACTTGCAAATTAATAATGTTTCTGACAAGTTATAGTAGACTATAAGATTTTAAACTATCATGGTCACTAACATTATTACTACAGGAAACGGGATATTTACCATGTTTACTAATTTTGTTGAGTTCCCGATATTTCGGCGCTGTTGCAAGCACCATGATCACGGATAAACTGAAGTTATTGCGGGTGGGTGTTTATGAGCAGACAAATCGGTCTACCCTCTTTCTTGTTCGTTTTTTGCACTCAGTACCGCTACCACTGTCACTCGCAACTCGATTCTGTTCCCGACATACGAAACTCACTGTGTCCGCTCGCGAACTTTTTTCCGCGCTTTTTACATAGCTGGACCACTGGATTCCAAGGTCTCGACAGTTGAAACCCATCTTCCCGGTTGAAGTTCCTATATTTGGTAATCTCAATGGCTTCTCTAACCAGTCTAGGAATATAGTGGCGTTCTGTCGAGATGACCTGAGGGTTATGTAACTCAATCCAGTGGTTCGATCTTGATTCCAGGAGATGTTGAGCAATGGCCGATTTTTGGGTGTCGTTGTTCTTCACCGCCCTGATATGTTCCGATATTCGACAAGCTGCCGTACGTTTCGTCTGACCGATATAAGACTTGCCGCAACTGCAGTCTACTTTATAAACACCGGGCTTTTCCAGCGGAAATTTGTCTTTCGGCGAACGCAGCATCTGAGACACTTTTTTGAAAGGAGTGAAGATAGTCTTTACGGCGTATTTAGTAGTAGTTCTACCTCTTGTTGGTCTCCTTCAATGATCCCAAAGACGTCATCGTTTTATAGGTGTGCATGCAGTGGAAACCGCCAACTCTTCAAAATGTTCCATCCAAATGTTGGCTACCACTGGAGCCACTGGACTACCCATGGCTACACCATCAATCTGCAAGTAGTATTGACCTTGGTATATGAAGTAACTGGTAGATAAGCAGTGATGTAGTAATGTCACGTATTCCACAGGGATGTTATTTTCTTGCAATTTTACCTTAACTACTTCCATGCAGTCCGCCACTGGTACATTGGTAAAAAGGGACTCAACATCGAAGCTGACCATTACGTCATTTGTTTGGAGATTAATGGATTGCAAGATGTCTATGAAATGTCGAGAGTCTTTCACATAAGATGTTGAATGTCCAACTAATGGTTGAAGAACAGAAGCTACGTGTTTCGCTAGGTAGTAGGTGGGCGAGTCAATCTGACTGACTATGGGCCGTAACGGAACATTTTGCTTGTGCACTTTTGGTAAGCCATATAGTTTGGGGGGCTGTATATTCCTAGGACGGAGCAAGTACTTAGCTGTATCATCTGTGATAATATGTTGATACTCCTTTATTATTTTGCGTGTACTGCGGTTCGTTCGTGCCGTCGGGTTGTAGTTTACTTGCTTGTAGGTGTTCACGTCACTCAATAAGTTACGGATCTTATTATCATATTCAGTAACGTTCATGACTACAGTAGCATTACCTTTGTCAGCTTTAAGTACAAGTACGTTCTCATCCTTGCGGAGGTCACGTAATGCGGCTAATTCTTCAGCAGTGATGTTCGATGTTGGAGGTTTAGCGTGACGTAACGCTACGGCGGTGTCCTGTCTCAGCACATCGGCATCACTCGCCGGTATCATATTCCGTCTTATCGCTTCCTCGAGGGTAGACCGATTTGTCTGCTCATAAACACCCACCCGCAATAACTTCAGTTTATCCGTGATCATGGTGCTTGCAACAGCGCCGAAATATCGGGAACTCAACAAAAATAGTAAACATGGTAAATATCCCGTTTCCTGTAGTAATATAGTAGACTAGTTTTATAATTTACACACTTTTACCGCAAATAAATAAATTTGACTTTGAATAATTTATTGATAATCTCATTCTACAAAATAATTGAAATTCTTAATAATTAGTAATGTATAATTATCACTTGCTTCGGTGAAGGAAAACATCGTGAGGAAACCAGCTTGCCTGAGAGATATTTCTCGACGGCATGTAAAGCCAAGTCAGAGGCCCATGGGCGGCATAAAAACTCTGACACCAGGTTAGGCACTAACCACACTAAGAAATTCCTTCAGCTACTTATAGCCCGGCTGAACTGAAATAAAATTCAGACATCTTTCAAGACATTCATAATCATTTGTATCTCGTGCTAACAGCTGTTGTTAGCCACACTAACGTTCAGTTTGTGCCAAATGTATAGCAGCCTCGTAACCATGAATAGGCATTTGTATTCAAAATGTTATTCATCGAATAATTTATACGGAATTTGTAGCAATCTGTCTGAGAATTGGGAACGAAAATGATGTTTCCATCCGTGGTTCTTAAAGGATTTTATGAAGGGTACATTTGAATAAAATGGGCTTATTATTTAACAAAAGAAACGTCTAAATACGGTAAAATTTGAGTAACCATAGAGTACTTCCAAAACATTTCAAATGTAAAAAACCTACCACAAATTTTGATTCAAAAAACAATCAAAAATGTTGCTTATTTATAATATCTTATCTATTAAAAAAAGTATAATAAATTAGTCATTTTGAAGACCAATTTTGTCTTAAATCTCAACAATAAAAACATTTTATGAGAAAAGCATGAACTCGTTCAAATTATTTTTCATCTAAAAAATATTTCCATTTTCATTTGTTACACTGGACCGAATCAACTACGCCCAACTATCACAGTACCCGACAATAAAACTTTTCAATTCAAATGGAAATCTTGTAAAACTATTCCAACAAAAAAAAAAAACTAGCGGGTCTGACCGGCCAATTACGAGCCTTCGCCTGCTAAAAAAAAGTAAAAAAAACCGCGCGAGTTCATTAGTATTTCCCGTTTTGTCGGACGAAGTTTGGGGGAAACTTCGTCCGACAAAACGGGACAAAACCACCACAAATTCTGGCTGGCGAGAAACGTTGCGGATTTAGAGTGATCGACTGAAGCGAATTCTAGAATAGAAACTGATTGCATTTTGTTTTGGGTGTTCTAAATCTGAAATGTTTGAATGGGATTGTGCAGGTAAATAAATTGTTTGTTGTGTTTTTTAGACAGAGTATCGTAAATAACTTGGTATTTTTCAAGGTATTTGCGTAAAACCTATTTTTTTTACAGAATCGTTAGGTACAATAGGGAAGTAACAGAGTAAATTAGTTTAATCCTACAAAAATACCACTAAAAGATTCAATGATTAATGAGTGATTTTCGCCTCATAATTGCTTGAATGGTTTCTACTCAATCAAATCAAGCGTTACGGCCTCATAAAAACAATTTTAAACATCTACCGTTAGCTCTTTAAGTGCAGTTTAAAATGTTTATTCTATGATCAGCTCAATAATAATATTAAGTATAGTTATAACAACAAAAACACGCTTTAGAGTGATTTCATTTTATTTCTCGAATTTATCTTAGCAAACTCTATCATTTGATACCCATATCATGGGAATGCATAAAAAATTACTAGTCATCCATCCATCGCCATCTTTGGGAGTCCGCCATATTGGATTTAGAATAAAGACACTGAGCTAGCCATGCATTGTCATCAAAACTAAACATGTATGCAAAATTTGAGCTTAATCGAACACCAGAAAATGGGTCAAAATTAACTTCTAAGATTTTTTACATAATTATGTAACTAGTTACAGGTGAAGCTAATAAAATAAAAGCATGTTAAAAATAACGTGGCTTCGCCAGCAAGTATGTTGGAATTAATCCCAAAGCAATGTACCTACTGGCGGGATAAAAAGTATCCATGTTCTAACCTAAAGTACGCCAAATTTCATCGATATTCCTTCAGTCGGTTAGGCATGAAAAACATAATCAAAATCAAAGCATTTATTTCAAGTAGGCCAGTTACAGACACTTTTGAATGTCGAAACAAAGACAACAATGAAATGGAGCTACAGTCACAGACACAAGGCATAAAAATTGTGAAAGTACTGTAGTTGCCCATTCCAAAACGTGGATCTCTATGGAGAAGAACGGGCAAGAAACTCTAATAAATCTGAATATTGTTACAAAACCTTGAAAGGCAACAGACAGAGTTACATTCGGTTGCATTGTTTCTATAGTTGAACAAATTCCATCAACCGAAAAGATTATAATCCACAGCGGTTCGTATTTATTTAAAATGGCCCAATTTCGTATAATAAACACATTCAATTAGTGGTCTCAAATAAAATTACATTGTGCGATACGAGAATTTAATTTTAACCGGGTTAAACACATTAAAATCAAGCTCAAAATGAGGTTTTAAATTATTATTAAATAGCGGTTTGTTGAACGAGGTTTTATTTTACTAAAAGATCGTTTCAACTCTATGTAATTAAATAAATTTACTGAAAACACGATTCCATTTTAACTGACTCGAAAATGGGTCTGCTTTAAATTGTGATATACTTCCCATGTTACGTGCATACCTACACACAGTATACTATTAACACTCATCATCTGCCTAGCCAACTATGTTGGGGTCGGCTTCCAATCTAACCGGATGCAGCTGAATACCAGTATTTTTCATGGAGCGACTGCCTATCTGACCTCCACAACCCAGTTAGTACTGGGTAATACGATACCCCGTGGTAAGACTGGTTGTCAGACTTTTTGGGCCACTGACTACCTAACGACTGTCAAAGATCTACAAATAAGAATAAGAATAATTTATTTAAAAAGTATTAAAATATATTTAACAGTTGCAAGTTATAATAGTCCAATTCAGATGTCAGCGACCTGCCCGATCTAGGTTTATTTAAACCTGTGTTTCAGGCCATCACTTTACCTAGCGCAATTTAATTAGGACAGTAAAAATTACAAGATTAAATTAATCTATTAACAACTATAACTAAAATCAAATAGGTACAAAAAAAAAATGACACCCGAGACCAACGGCTTAACGTGCTTTCCGAGGCACGGAGGAAACTCCGAATGTAATGGGTGGTCACCCATCCACAGACCAACCTAGGCAAGCACGGCTTAACCTAGAGATCGACCCGAGCGATTTTTATTATTTAGCCACTAGCTCCTCTAATACATACTATTAACACTATTCAATTTAAATCTTAAATACACTGAGAGAACGCATAGTCTATACTACAGGCTCTTGAACCACGTAGTTTTGCAGAAGATTACGGTAAGGATGAGGTGAACTGAGCCGTTTCTTGTAACTTCCAACTCTTCCATGGAAGAGTTTCCCTCTGGTGATAATGGTTAAAATAATATGGAATGAAAGCTGCTATGGAATTGTCAAGTTTATCGATTGGAAATCTACGTCACTTTATAAAGACATAACATCAAATCATTCAACAAATCCACCCAATCAATTTATTACACAAAATTTTCTTTTACCAACTTAACCCAAACTCATCATTTTCCTCCCCTTATCCCAAATCATTTGGGGTCGGCGCAGCATGTCTTCTTCTTCCCTACTTCTCTATTACTCATCATCTCATCAGTCACCTCATTTCTATAGCCAGCCATATCAGCCTTCACACAATCCATCCATTATTTATTTGGTTTTTCTCTACTCTTGTATCCATCGATACTCATGCTCTGAACTTTCCTCACGACATTTTCCTCATTCCTCCGCATCTCATGCCCATCATCATCATCATCATCATCATTTCAGCCGAAAAGTCCACTGCTGGACATAGGCCTCCCCCAAGAAGGGGGGTTTTGCCATAATCGCCACGCTTGGCAGGCGGGTTGGCGATCGCAGTATGGTTGTTGTAGAATCAGAGAACGCTGCTGCCCATTCTCTGGTAAGTCCCTTAGTCGCCTCTTACGACACCCACGGGAAGATATGGGATGGTGCTATTCTTTACGTCCGGACACCATACAGAACATGTGAAATAAAATATATCTCATGCCCAAACAAAGGGATTTCCGGGCCTGCTCTCTCAAGAAATAGTAGCTAAATGTTTTTGAATTTTTGATCCTGGGATATGCCTCACGATGATTTCCTTCTTTGTTCTGATGCATGATCATTTCAGTTAACTTCACTTTACAAAGTCGCCATCATCTGCTTAGCCTGTTCCCAAACTATATTGGGGTCGGCTTATAGTCTAACCGGATGCACTGAGTACCAGTATTTCACATGAAGTGACTGCCTATCTGATACCCTTTAGTAAGACTGGATGTCAGAGTTTCGGGTTCTGGCTACTTGTTACGACTATCAAAGTTCAACAAATGACAACCGGGACCAACGGATTAACGTGCTTTCCGAAGCACGGAAGAAACTCGGTATAAAGGCTGTATTAACGAAGCCGAAAGGCACTTGTTTTCCCCGTCATTGCGATCTTTTTTGTTCTAGACCATACCTGAGAACCTTCTAGTTACGAAGATATTGGGGGTTAAAGTTCCAACATTTGTTTTTTAAATCTGTTTTTAATTTAAGATTTTTGCTTTAAACACCTCCACGACCACCGTACTATTCAGTCCATCCATCAGCACAATGTTTTAAGTGCGTTACATTGAGTCCTACTGTAAAACGTGAGTTTTCACCACAAAAATTAAAGTTGTTTCCCAGCAATAATTTTTGCGTAAAGTTACCTAGTTTGATGTACATAATGCTTGGTTGACGGCTTCGTGAAGGGTCCGTTTACACCCTGTGTAATGATGGTCCCCCATCTACGAACCAACTTCGGAAAGCACGGCTTAACGCTCACTTCATGGAGCTTGACATATTTACTCTTTCTAAAGATCGTTTCAAGGCAAGAGCAATAGAGTTACTAAATTCATAAGTTTATATATTTTCTTTTCTTTCTTCTTCTTCTTACTAGTCTTTTTATTTTTGTATTTTTTTGTGAATAGGAAATCATCAAATGACCCCCCCCCCCCCGCTCTGGGCGGAGCGGAATGGAGTGTCAGACTTGTACTGACTAAAACTCATTCATGTTCCTTCTTTGCCCTTTGTGTTCCAGGGCCGCGGTATCTCTTTCGAACAGTCCCGCAGCCCTGGTAGGGCATCGGCCCATGCGGACCCCTACGTGGTTGCTGACATCTCTTTAAGGCGCGCGTGGAACACGAACGCGCCGTTCTTACTAGTCTTAAGATGCACACTATTTGTCTGTTTTCTTTTAACTTTTTTTGTGAATTCGTTGACAATGCTGTGGGTTAATGTATAGTAACATAAATGTGGAATAGATTGTGTATAAATGTATTTCTAAGTATTGTACTAATATAAGAATCTTTAGTTAAGCCTGGCGTGTAACTGTTTTTTGTCCCTTACAAATATAAAATAAAATAAGATCGTCCTGTGCGGCTGTTGTTATTTAGCCACACGCTCACTCTCAAAATCAAAATACAAATATTTTATTTCACATGGCCTAGATGGGCACTTATAAAACGAAAAAAAGGTGCACGGTTCGGTTTGGTCGTTTCCTGTGGAGAAGAACCGGCAAGAAACTCCATGGTTACTCTTATCAAATCATTTGGTGTTACAATATTATCATGGATACAGCATTTGAACGTAAGTATGGGGGGAAAGCGTAGGCCCGACAATAAGTCGTTGCTTACTACACAAAAAATGTAGAACAAAATAAAAAATTAACAAAAGTTAACAAGCAGCTGGGAATCTACAAAGCCTACAATGTTCACACATTCACAAACAATCGATAAAAAAGAATCTATACAAAGGTAAAAAAAAAGAATTGTAAAGTACTAAATTGAACAAGTGACACAAATATTGTTATCAGTGCTGTGCAAAAGATGTATAAATGCTTTACAAAGTCATAACATAGAACCAATCAAATAACTCAGCACAAACCAGCCAATCAATTTATTTCACTAAATCCTCTATTTACCCAAAACTATAACGTTCATTTTCCGGTGTCACCCCCGTTTCTCGGGCCTGCTCTCCAAGGAGCACTTAAGTGTATGACACGCCTCTGCGAACGAACCCCTGACATCTACCCGAAGCCCCGGAGTGACCGCTTTCCGGGGCTAAGAGCCTCCCATAAAGCTATGGAAGATAGTACGGTAGGTTGTGTGGAAGTGAAATCAGTGAGGAAAATAAGAGGTAGGTAATTGGTACCTCTAAAGTGGTAAATGCGAAGATTTAAATCGGTCGATTCGACCTACCGCGTCGAAATTGATCAAACTTTTGTTCCGTGCACAATGATATTTGAATCATATTGTCTTGCTCACTTATGTAGACTGAAAATCGTACCTAACGTCCCAGATGCGGTGTGCGAGCTTTCACTTCTCTGTGGCAAGATGAAAAAACAGAAATCAATTTTCGTGCCAAGTCAGCTTTTTTTTTCAGTAGTCTTGAAAGTCCCACTGCTGGGCAAAGGCCAGCAGCTAAGGCTAGTCAGGTTAAATTATTTAATTTAATATTATCTTCAACATTACCCAAACTGACTGCCTCGTTGGTCTAGTGGTCGCAATCGCGAGTGCTGAACATGAGGTCCTGGGTTCAATTCCCAGGTCGGACAAATTGTTATATGATTTATCCATCAGGAATTTCTCAGTATCAACCACGGAGTCTGGATCTGTTTTATATGATGAAACCCCTGATTCAATTTTCAGCCTAGCCGTCACGTGACTCGATAAAAAACTACTCTCAATGTGACTTCATTCTCAGCTTCGTTACGTACGTTTTTAATTTCGGTAAAAATGGAAAGTGAATTAAGGAAATAATTCAATTAGCCCGGACACGTGTTCTGAAAAAGTAATTAACCAACTTTTGCCTTTTTGTAAACATAAATTGTTTGTTTGTGAAAGAAAAACTCGTGGTTTCAAAAATGTCTCGTGGCTTTAGGCTATAAATAAACGAAGCAGTGTACTCTGAGAACGTGGCTCTGATTTTTGTCCCAGAACATTTCGTAACTAAAAAGTTTCGGACACGTGGCGCGTTCATGAATTTGTTTTCCTTCATTTGGAGTTCACTTTAGCTCACTATACATTGATCTACTTTAAAGGACTGAACTGAACCTTATGCTATAACCGAAAATATACAAGTAGTAGAAATTCTGTCCATATTATGGACCCATAATACCAGTAATTGACGACGTTGGAACCAGAGTGATCTAGGGCACAACAGTATGCAGATGCACCTCAGTACTTAGATCAGTGTGACATGGTCTTCACTTTAGAGACCGCACCAATTCTATAGTGACATGTTGTGATCCCTCAAGGAAGAAAGCCCTGAAGAGCACTTGGATAAGTGTAAGATTATGATTTTTCTAGCCATTGTATCATAACCTCAGTATTGGTAAAAATGACACTTAGATCACACTGGTTCCAACATCGTCAATTTACATGGAACGACTGCTTAACTGACCTCCACAACCCAGTTAGTACAGGGTAATAACGAAACCCCTTGGTAAGACTAGTTATCAGACTTTCAGGCCACTGACTACCAAATCAAATCAAATTTATTTCTGTAAATTGGTTTTTCAAACCTCTTTTACCTGTTACCTGTAACGACTGTTAAAGATCTACAAATGACTTAACGTGCTGCTAGTCACCCATCCACGGACCGACCTTGGTAAGCGCTGCTTAACCTTGAAGACCGACCATTGCGGCTGTTATAATTTAGCTGCAAGCTCCTCCTATTATTGCAGCATCTCCTATTTTTATTTCAATCGTGAAACATGGTGCCAATCAGCAAACAGCATTGTCTCTGCTTACCATTGATATAACCACACCTATTTATAGTGAAACAGTCGTTGAAATAACAACCAAAAAATCCAGTCTTACACAGTGTCAATTACTTATAATAATCCTAACAAAAAAGAAATCTCAAGACTTGAATATTTCAAGAATAGACCCCTCATTCTTAAACATGACCGCAATTTAAAGTCACAATGAGGGCGAGACACCGAGATAGACCCCTAATTGGGTCTATCAAAACCGTTGTCCCACTTTGTATCGCGTCCATAATCATAACCCTCAAATGACTAAGTTTTTATGTTAATCCAGAAGTGGAGTTAAATGTTAAAAGAGACTTTAGGCGGTATTAGGGTTTGTACATTTGGTATCGTGTATTGTTATCAGGGATTTGTTAGCTACCATCATCAGTAGTCTATTCCCAAATTTATTGGAATCGGCTTCCATCACAGTCTAGCGGCTGGACATCTGACCTCCACAACCCAGTTAGTACTGGGTGATAAGGTACCCCCAGGCCACTGATTACTTGTAACGACTGTCAAAGATCTACAATTCACAGCTGGTATACAACATTATTTTTAGTATATGCGAAACCTGAATATAGTTTGTTCAGAATAAGCAACTGAATCGATTTCAATAATTTTTAAACCATGTTATACTTTGTCCCAAAAATATTTAAATAAAGTTACAAGTTGGACACCGAGCGACATTAAGTACCTATCGCAATAATTTAGGTACCTACTGCCAAATTATGTTTATCAATGAGCTCGCGTACGCGCGCGGGCGCGTTGCGTTGTGACCACGCTTTTGTGCGGACAACTAGGTTACAGAATAAGCTTATAACTTTGAGATTTTTCATGATACAGTTTTGAAATTTTGTACATAGATTCTTTACATAAGAATACTCGACACGTGTTTCAGGTTTCGCATAAACTACAACTAATGTTGTATAATAGGTGGTCACTCCTCCACGGACCAACCCAGGTACGCGTGCTTAACCTGTAGATCGAATCGAGCGGTTATTATTTAGATACGATATCCCTTGATAATACTAATTATCAGACTTATTTGCACTAAAACAACTCTGTCTACCTTTTTGAGGGACACAGGCGTGATGTTACATAAATAGGTAAAAAAGGTATACATCCCTGTCATCTTGTTATTCCAAGGTAGTGTTAGCACGGCTCACAAGTCAGCCGAGGAAACGGATCCCCCGACGCTGGCAAGTGAAAAATAGTTCTGCCGTGCGGCCCAATCGATCTATCAATTTAAAAGTAGCTAACAGGGTATTTGCATTGGAGGTTTTATTTCTTTTTGAACAAGACTTGTTAGGTTTTTGATTTGAAGAAGTTCTATGTGTAGTAAACATCGTGCCTGTAATCCCCGAACGGTTAGGCAGAGGTGTGCCTAAGGCGATTGTCCCACTGCACCGCGCTCCGTCGCGTAGCGTGGGGCCGCAGATTTTACAATGAACGGCGAAGCGTTGTCAGTGTGTTGTCCTAGGCGTGCTTTCTATACAAATTTAGATACTTGCGTACCAAGTTAAAATCTGCGGCCCCGAGCCACGCGATGTAGTGCGGTGCAGTGGGACAATCGCATGATACTACACCTACATTTCGCCTATACCTATGTGTAGTTGATGTTAGGAAATATAGACTCACCTCTGAGTCTATATTTCAATCAACTGGGAGCAAATCCGGACTTCGTGGCTGATACTTACAAACTCCTGAGTCACAAGTCCTGGTAAGCTGTTCCAGCTCGCTTAGTCCAAGGAGAAATATTCGAAGTTGGTGGCCATCTTTTAATAATTGGAGAGGCACAGGAATAAATAGAAGATATAAATTCTGCGAGTATGAACAAATGACTATCAAAATTATGTGCCAGGATGAACGACTATGAGAACATCAAAATCAAAATATTTTATTTCACATAAATGTAGACCTACATGGGCACTATAAAACGTCAAGAAAAGGTGCACAGTTCGAGGTGGTCGTTTCCTATGGATTAGAACCAAAAAAACTCCATGGTTTCTCTTTTAAAATGTTTTTACAATATTATCATGTTGCAGCGCTTATAATCATGGACAGCATAGGCTTGACAATAAATAGTTGATGACATGACCCTTATGGTACCGACGACGGATGGATTGGATTCAATAGTATTGTAAGTTAGAAATAACTCGCAACAGGCGTATGTGTATGACCAGATGTATGAAGGTGGACGAGGCGAACGGAGTATATCAGGATCGTAGAAGGTGGATCGTTCTGTGGTTTCTGCCTCCATAGGAACAAGGCGTAAGTTAATGTTTATGTTGGCGGTTGAGAGAATTTCATGCTCACTCAAATGTCTCGCTGATGGTGGCGGGTGTGTCGGATCATTTAGTTACCTTCATAATGGTTGAGTAGAATGGTGCTGATCCATGCGTCATGTTCGTGAACGGGCGCTGTCAGTTGGGACTGGTCGACTATTAGCTGCCATGGTTTATTTTGGAACTGTTGATTATATCTTTTTGCTCTGGACGCGCTTAGCTTGCATTTCTTTGTACATCGTTCTCACATAAATGTGTCTCCACATGAATGATGTAACAATATTTTGATTGAAAAGAGTGTCCATGGAGTTTCTTGCCCATTCTTCTCCATAGAGATCTATGCCTTGGAATGGGCAACTACAGTATTCACAAGTTATAATGCCTTATGTCTGTGACTGTAGCTTCCCTTTTCTTTGTTTTTCTGACATTCAAAAGTGCCTATAATGGTCTAATTGAAATAAATGCTTTGAGTTTGAGTTTGTTATGTTAAAAATAGGCTTACTAAAAGCAACTACATAATAACCTACACTATCGCCCAAAACAACCACAAAAAACGCAATCTCAGAGACCACAAAAAATCTTAAACGCTATATATAAAACAAAAAGTGTTCACAAAGACCCGTAATTGGTCCTCTCGTGTTGGTGTTCTGAATTTATTCGTCAATTATCATTATATATGCTCTCCGTTACCATATAAGCGACTGTCGGAGTTTTTTGGCACTCGTTTTGGTAAACAAACGCAGAAAGGAAGACAGATTTACATGTCTTATGATTGGATTTATTTATTTTATTTATTTATTTAGGTTAACCAACAATTGCTTACACTATATACATTTCTGATTTAATGACTAGAGTAACATTTACAAGTGCAACAATTAATTACAGGTTAACACCACATGCACAGAGAACGGCTTTACATAAAATATTATAAAATATTGAAATTAGAGCTTTAAAATGCAATGAATAAGTAATACAAAACAATAACAAAGAATAATAACGAAAAATTATCATTACATTCAAAGCTGTATTGTATACAATCAAAATATCAAAATAAAATTTTAAAAAAATCATTGGCATGTGATTACTGTTCAAATTATAATTGGTTACATTATGATCAATTATAATTTTGAATTATGAATAAAGGTATTAACCATAAATTGATAAGAAAATAAAATTAAAAGAATAAAATAAAAAGAATAAATTGAATACATTGAAAAAATTTAAAACAGGTAAAAAAATATTAAAATTAAATCAAAATTAAATCAGAATTAAAATTAAATCGTTATTGGATTGTTTACAAAAGCTCGTAGGAATTTATTTATATTATCGTGGTGCACATCTACTAAGTCACTGCGGCCATTAAGGAGTCTACACAATCTAGGTATTGGAGAATTTGCACCAAGTACAGACTTTCGAAGTGGCGGACACAGGGGTGTTATCTTATTCCTAGGATATCTAGCAGGCGCGTGGAATCTAATTAGCTTCAATAAACCGGGGCAGACGATCTTATTGCGCAACAGTTTGTAAAGAAACAAAGCATCGGTTATATCTCTACGCACAGACAACGATTGCATCCTGAAATGGCACAGACGGACTCTGTAAGAGGGCAGGCGCTTAGATTTCCCCTCACTAAAGGCTAAATGCGACGCAAAACGTTTCTGTAGCCTTTCTAGACGCAACATGTGTGTGGCATAGTGAGGTCTCCACACAACACTACAATATTCCATAACACTGCGTACGAAACAGTTATACAACATTATCTTGGTGCTACTTTTACGAAAGCCTTTGGTGTTACGAAGCAGGAACCCTAACATTTTTATTGACTCTTGAATTATATAACGAAGTAAAGCAATTGACAATCGATTGCATGTAATGGAGATCGCTAGTTTTCAACTGAACTCTGTAACATCTAACCAGGATTAGAGATAGTAACTCCTAGAGATTGTAATTCCTGATAATAGCCAGTCTTTCACCTTTCAAAGATCAGAAATTCACCTTTCAAAGATCAGAAAGAAAAGTAAAGGTCTCACCACGAACGCTGTTGCACTTAAAATATTAAAGGCCATCACCCCAGGCCCTCCATTAAGAAAATCTCGGGAGAATTGCAAAATTTTCAACAGCCATCTTTAAATAAATGTTTCCTCGAACTCCGGGAAAGTTTGACAACTTTACGTCGCCATTGACGCATTACATTTTCATGTTAACACTCCGTCAACGGGATAAAATAAATATTTTGTTTATAGTGACGTGGCTAAATAATAACAGCCGCTCGGGTTGATCTTTAGGTTAAGCCGTGCTTGCCTGGGTTGGTCTGTGGATGGGTGACCACCCGTTACATACCGAGTTTTCTCCGTGCCTCGGAAAGCACGTTAAGCCGTTGGGCCCCGCTGTCATTTGTAGATCTTTGACAGTCGTTAGGTAGTCAGTGGTCCAAAAAGTCTGACAACCAGTCTTACCGAGGGTATTACCTAGTACTAACTGGGTTGTGGAGGTCAGATAGGCAGTTGCTCCATGTAAAATACTGATATTCAGCTGCATCCTGTTAGACTGGAAGCCGACCCCAATATAATTGGGTAAAGGCTAGGCAGATGATGATGGTGACTTGAGACCTGCAGCGTTACATACGGAGCTGTCAAGTTATAATGTGTGTATTTTTCGAGGCCTGCTTGGAACATTTCCTGTGGGGTGTCCTGATAAATTGTGTATTTTACTGGAGTGTGTAGCAGTTGTGCTCTTAAGGTTCACTAACTGTTACGGAGATATTACAGACCGGCTGCGAACGGTGTTTTAGTGCATCTTTACAATTGAAGAGTCTGTTTCTAATAATTATTAAAATAACAGCTTTTTACTAAATGCATATGAAAAAACAACATTAGTTTTAGTATATACGAAACCTGAAACACGTGTCTAGTATTTTTATGTAAAGAATCTATGTACAAAATTTCAAAACAGTATCATGAAAAATCACAAAGTTATAAGCTTGTTCTGTTACCTGGTTGTCCGCGCAAAAGCGTCGTCTTGAGCTCATTGATAATAATAATTTGGCAGTAGGTAAATTATTGCGATAGGTACTTAAAGTCGCTCGGTGTCCAACTTTTAACTTTTTTAAATAAGTTTTGGAAAAAATATAACATGGTTTAAAAATTATTGGAATCGATTCAGTTACTTATTCTGAACACACTATATTCAGGTTTCGCATATACTAAAACTAATGTTGTACATACGGCACTTACAACAAAAACACATTGTTTTCAATTTTCTAATCTCCGAAACGGCTAGACCGATTTTGACGCTAATTTTACTGGCAGATAGCTGATGTTATTAGGTCTAAATAACCCTTGAAATTGTTAACAAAAACCGATTCAAAAAGGGAAGTAATTTTTTTATACTTAATAATTTCACGCGAACGAAGGTCAGCAACAGCTAGTAATCTATATAATAGGTGTTCAGAGCCCGGTGCTGCAATTTATCCGTAACGTTTTCACCGAACCCTATGTAGACTGCTTTAGCCATTGTAAGACGATTAGTCATCGCCTATACTGCCCTATCAGAACTGTAAATCTATAAAGTCTCGACAGACACACACATACAGACAGACAACAACACACAAACACACACACACTGAGGCAGACAGACAACACTACACAACACAGACACACACACAACAGTCACACACAGACGACAGACACACACACACGGACAGAAACCAAGACAAGACAGACACACCGTCTACGTGTCCGTCTTCCGTATCGTCCGTCGGACTGTCTGACAAGACCACAAAAATCTTTACAAAAATTACAAAAATCCTTACATTTTGCTTGTCGATAGTAATAAGATACTGGCTGGTTTAAAAAAAAATCGAAACTAAACAACTTTTTATTCAAATACCATTAAAACATTCTTGCTCCGTCTAAAATTTCAAGGCATTTTCACGAAGCCAACCTGCTAACCAACAGAATATTTTTATGACTCCTAAAAAAGCTTAATTTATTCTGTTTATTCAACGATTGTAAAAACAATGACAGGGTTGCTAACACTATAAAAACATGAAATTGTTTTTTGAACTTTGGCCGACATTTTTATTTATTTAATGAATTTTATGCAAATCTCTGAGTGGGGCACTTACTCGGGTCTTACCTCGTTCTTTTATTCCCTTTTTGGTAGAGAAAACGAGGTTGGACAGAGATTTAAATTGACGAATAATATAGACAACATGAAAGGCTTTTGAGCTTCCCCGCTACTTGAAACAACGGACGGTGGCTGCTGACTCACGCCAATATTTCGTTGACGTTTTGTCGACAGGTGACGGCTTTTCCAAAATGGCCGCGTCAATGTGACTATTAAATTCACACGATACAAAAATGTTGTAAGTAAATAATCCGCATATTGGACTCCTAAAATAATGCTCGTGTAAATTAATTCGTGCTCCACACATATCAGGCTAATGGCGGCCAAATGTAAGCCTAATTAGTATGTAAAAAAAAATCGTAAAGGGTTTCACAGAATACATTTACCTACCAAGTTTTAACTGTGCAGTCCTAGTAGTTTCGGAATAAAGTGGCTGTGACATACGGACGGACAGACAGATATGACGAATCTATAAGGGTTCCGTTTTTTGTCATTCGGTTACGGGACCCTAAAAAATGCACAAATGCACAATTCACATATATTTTTAGGATTCCGCAGCCGAATGGCAAAAAACGAAACCCTAAAAATATATGTGGATTGTGTATTTGAACAACAAAACTGCACAATGCATTTTTGTTAATTTTGTTTTTCATTCTGCATATTTTACTTGAAACTTGTTTCAATCATTAAAAAATTACATTAAATGAGCAGACGAACAATTGTTTCTATGTGGTTATGTCGGTGTCATTATATAAAAACGTACTAGACCAAAGTAAAGCATCAGATATCAGTTCTAAATTGTCTTGTAAGTTACCTACGCTCAATTTCAAAAACATTTATTTATTTAACTCTGAACAGGCAGGTAGGCATTTCCTACCACTCAACCGTAATGCTGCAAAGACGAACAGGGGTACGTATTTATTTGAAAATAATATTGACATTTATTTAATTTTTATGTTGTTATGTATTTGCAATTCCAATGACATGCCCCTTATTTTAATATTTATAATTGTAAACAAACCATTTGCATGCCCATGTGACGGCAAAATGTGGAGAACCTCATTATAAAAGAACACCTATGTACCTGTTACCCATGTCTGCAAAGAAATAAATGATTTGATTTGATTAATTTAACATTAAACAATGCATTATTAATTACCCCCTTTCCAAATTAGTCGCAACGTTCTCAATCTCCTTACTTACTTGCGGATCATTACACGAACGGTTATGGCGCTCATAATCCATGGATTACTTACGCAGCAATTACTTTTAATATCTCTTTCGCGAACATTAGCGTGCGCGACTTGTAACAACCCTTTTCTGCCAAATTGACTTTTACGAGTGACGCGACGTATGTACATACGACCACATCAAGCGGTACAGCTCCAGTGTAAACTGGCCTCGCGTTGTACCTATACAGGGTGTAAACGGACCCTTCACGAAGCCGTCAACCAAGCATTCTGTACATGAAACTAAGTAATTTTACGCAAAAATTATTGCTGGGAAACTAGTCTTATTTTTGGGGTGAAAAATCACGTTTTACGGTAGGACTCGATGGAACGCACTCAAAGCATTGTGCTGATGTATGGATTGAATAGTACGAGGGTCGTGGAGGTGTTTAAAGTAACGGTATAACATTAAAAACTTGATTTAAAAAAAAAACTTTTGAGAAACTTGGAACTATACCCGCAATATCTCCGTAACTAAAGTAACGCAAAGTCTGGGAGAACAAGTGCCTTTTGGTTTCGTTAAGGGTACTTTTACACCCATTAGGTTTAAAAATACTGGAAAATGACTTTTAACTTTGGAGTAAAAAGTCGCTTTTACATAGAGTGTAACATTATGCACGTAAACTTAAACTTAAAGGTAAGCTATATTATTACAATTATTGAACTAGCTTTCGTAAACGATGGAACTTCAGATCTTCAATATCTCCGTTAAAAAAAGGTCAAGTTTAGTGGGCCTAAAAAGTTGCAGTTTTCTAGCTATAGAGGTCCTGGGTTCGATTCCCAGGCCGTACAGTATTATTGGGTCTTTCCATCAGAAATTTCTCTGTAGCAGACACGGAGTTTGAGTTTGTGCCCGGTTGATGGCAATAGGTTCGCACCCCCTATTACATGAAACTTTAACGTACCTGGTGAAATGTTGGTGTACTATTATATTATACCTTCTTCCTAACCCTTTGGGGATTACAGCCGTGATGTTATGTCATGTTGAAGCGCTTTCAAGGGGATTACCATTCGAGTTGGCCGTCAGATTAGTCTAGTTCAAAAATTTTCTGAATGACGGGAAGAACAAGTGAAATTCGGCTTCGTTTAGCATCCTGCGACCATTAAGGGTCCCTGTGTCTGTTGTCTCGTACAGGACGAAACAAACGACTTCCACAACCCAGTTAGTACTGGGTAACACGATACCCCTCGGTAAGACTGGTTGTCAGACTTTTTGGGCCGCTGATTACTGGTAACGACTGTCAAAGATCTACAAATGACAGCCGGGACCAACGGCTTAACGTGCTTTCCGAGGCATGGAGGAAACTCAGTATGTAATGGGTAGTCACCCTTCCACAGTCCAAACTAGGCAAGCGTAGCTTAACCTGTATATAAATCCGAGCGGCTGTTATTATTTAGCCACGATTTTTGTATTATCAAAGTATTGTTAATATCAAATACCTCAGAATTGATATACAATTTCAGTTTTGGTTTACCAACAGTTTAGAAACTCAGTATGTAATGGGTCACCCATCCACAGACCAACCAAAAAAAAAAAATGATGAATTGAATTCACAATAAAACAAAATTATGTAACATGTAATATAAAAAAAATAAAAATAAGACACATTATACGAAATAAATTAGTCCTCTACGAGGATAAAAGGCGCCTATCTTAGCATGGTGCTGTAATCCAAATTCCTACCAATATTTTAAAATGCGAAAGCTGTTGAGAACAAAAACTACTTAACGGATTTGGATGAAATTTAGCACACAGCTAGTTTATAACCTGGATTAACACATGAGATACTTTTTACCCCGGTAGTATGATTCCGTGGGACAATTATCGAACTCCACGCGGGCGAAGCCGCAGGCATAAGCTAGTATTAAAAAAAAAAATGTCACAGAAAGGCCTTAAAAGAGAGGCCAGCTTATTCTGGCATTTTAACTTGATGCGTCGTCAAGCGTACTCGTAACAGATGTTGGGAATCACACGCGATCGTGAGTGTCAAGTGGAGTGGATTACTTAAAGACGATATCTCCGTATCTTTTGTAAATCCCCTTTTTACTACTCGTTTGATACGTAAAACGGTAGTGTATTTAAGTGAGGGCGAGTGCTTACATGTGTATGTTTTCTGATGGAGCCTAAATGGTGTGATCGATTTAGAGACGAGGTTTTTATAGATTTGAAAGTGTTCTAGCGCGTGTATAAGGATGGATACCGTAAAAGATAACATAACATTATGCCTGTAATCCCAGAAGGGTTATTCCAGAAGTTTGCCTATGCTACACTCATATTTCGCCTATCGTGTTAATAATGCATATTTGTTATCCAACGTGGCAATGCTGCCAGCCTTCTGGACAGCGATGTGGTCGAAATTTTTGACGCCCATTAATGCTTTCTTCTTGAAAATTTCCTGATGAAGTCAAACCTGGGCAGCTGGGAATCGAACAAGACCACATGCTCAGCAGTCTTTCTACCAAAAATATATTATTTTCAAAGTAATTCAAAGACTGCTGAGCATGAGGTCTTGGGTTTGATTCCCGGGACCGACAAAGTGTTATTCGGTTTTCCCATCAGGAATTTCTTAGTAGCAGCCACAGAGCCTGGATTTGTGCCAGGTTGATGGCAATAGGCTCGCCCCCTATCCCATGGGACTTAAACATAACTGGCGAAATGTGGGTATACTTTAAATTAGGCACACCTTTGCCTAACCCTTTGGAGATTATTGTGTTAAATCAAAGAAACCATAGCTCGTACCATTTCATGACTACAGCACCACACAACTACCTACCTACCCTATTTTCAAATAAAAACCTTGCACTATATCTCGATATTTACAGCACAACTACCTACCTCTTTCCAAGAAGTATAAAAATTAATCAGACCATAATTCCTCCCCATACACTACAAGACAAAAGCCTGAGTGTATTCTCATGCCACACACGACTTATATGCCACGATGAACAGGGAAACACTCTGTTGTTTACTGAGTAAGACAATAAAATGTCTGAGACTGTGATACTTATCATATAGATTGACATTCCATGTTTCTTGCGACACTTTCTCGTAGTTATGTTATATGGGGGTTGATCATTGAAGGCTGTTATGACAGACACGAGAGATGTTAACAGTTGGTTTCAGAAAGCTTATTCTTCTTAAATATGTCTACTGAAATTATTATTTAACTCAGTAAAGTGAAGGCACGGAAAAAACTCGGTATGTTATGATGGTCACCCATCCACAGACCGAACTAGGCAAGCGCGGCTTAACCTTGAAGATCAACCTGTGTGGCTGCTATTATTTAGCCACGAGATCCTCGAGCAAACATTATCTTCTACAAATTCCGACCAAAAACTTGAAAAGGCCTATCCTGTTGCATTGAAAATATTTATATTTTCTTGGTCAATCACCGTTCTCACTTCATCAACCTTAAAGGTAACGACACAGCTCAAACATAGCGCTATACTTGAAAAATTCTGCTAATATTATAAATACGAAAGTTTGTGAGGTTTTATGGATGTCTGGATGTTTGTTACTCTTTCACGCAAAAACTGCTGACCGGATTTGGATGAAAATTGGCACACAGATAGTTTCTAACATGGATTAACACATAGAATACTTTTCAACCCGGTAATTCAGACAGTTATTGAACTCCACGCGGGCGAAGTCGCGGGCATAACCTAGTTCAACATAATGTTAAGTAGCCTCTCTTCCATTCCCCGACCATCACAAACGGCCTCCATCAGCAAATACGTTCCGGTCTTCACAGTATTAGACCGCGGCCATACACACACAGTGAGCCGTTTTAAATATTCACACCACTGAAGCGCTGGATCACAGTGCAAATGAACTCAGAAGATTCATTCCATCCATGCAGTGTTATACACCACTACGACTTGTACACACGGCGGCACTTGAAGCTGTACATTTTCAGTATAACTTGGCATCGCTTTGTATGGATTTCCTATACAATGAGAGATCCACATAAACTGGTTTTGTATAGCTTGATTGGCCGTCGTGTGTACCAAACCATCAGTCCATCTAGTAACATACCTCAATGAAAAAAAAGATTTTAAGGTTTTTCGTTTCTTTTAAAATTTTGTGCAATTGTGGCATGTGCCAAATAATGTATTTTCTTTCTCCTTTCTGGGGTTCCGTACCCGAAGGGTAACCAACGGGACCCTATTACTAAGCCTCCGACGTCCATCCGTATGTCTGTCAGCGAGCTGTATCTCATCATTCGTAGGTAGATAGTTGATATTTTCACAGAATGTGTATGTCTGTTGCCGCTATAACGACAAATAATAAAAATAATTAAAGAGCTACCCTGCTACGATGGTACGGAACCTTTCATGCGTGAGTCCGACTCGCACTTGGCCGGTTTTTACTAAAGCGCCAGTTGGTGTGCCGTTGCTACTACTGAACTTTTTGGTCCCAGAGGCGATTAATTCCTCAAGTAAAATTGACCGCCCACTGCCTTTAACTTTGTCAAATCTTCGGGATTACATGTATTCTCTTGCGACGTTCCGCATTATTTTTCGATTTGGTCATACAGGGAGCTACTCCTCTCCTGTCCTCTGTTGCCTCTTTTCGATTCATCATCATCATTTCAGCCGCAAGACGTCCACTGCTGGAGATAGGCCTCCCCCAAGAAGGGGGGTTTTGCCATAATCGCCACGCTTGGCAGGCGGGTTGGCGATCGCAGTATGGTTGTTATAAAACACAGAGAACGCTGCTGCCCATTCTCTGGTAAGTCCCTTAGTCGCCTCTTACGACACCCACGGGAAGATATGGGATAGTGCTATTCTTTACGTCCGGACACCATACAGAACATGTTGTTTCGATTAAGTACCTTTGATTGGAACTGAAGAGTTTTCAAATAGTGAACAGTAGTAACGTAAAGTTGCGTGTTGAAAAGAGTAGGTCTTCTGCAAATTGTCTTCCAGTGACCAGAGCCCTAAAGCGCTCTAGTCACAGTGATTTAGTTCAGTGTGATTGCGTCAACGGTGCCCTGCGGCCGTCCCTGCCTCATTCATGATGTGGACACTTTCCCAAACTGTTTCTGTGTATTTTACACACTTTTTGAGAGGCTCGTTCTCTTCATTTCAGTTGCTATGGGCATAGTAAATGGAAAACCTAAAAAAAAGGTCCTGACAAAATGACATTCTTTCAGAGATCTCCACCTGCTACGGTGGAGATTCATTGATGACTCTGCCCTGGAGTGTGAATGTCGTGTTGTTCCACAAACAATGGGGCACTGAATGTTGTGTCCTGTTGTTTGTTCATTACAGGAACTCACAGACACGCTAAGAAGAAACGATAACGATGTTGGGACAGCCAAAATTGCATTGGATTGACAATAAGCTAAACGAAATGAAAACGATACGAAAACGTAACGAAACGGAACGAAAACGAAACGAAAACAAAACGAAACGAAAACGTTACGAAACGAAATGACGAAACGTTATGTAAACGATTTAAGATTTTAAACTACCATGGTCACTAACATTATCATTTAAACACGGTAAATATCCCGTTTCTACTGTTAATGATAATGTTATACATATAAACGATTGCCACTTCTCAAATTCCGAGACAAGAAAATATTTTTCTTTCTTTTCTTCATCTTATTTGACCCTATTTAGCAATACTAGGAAGAGGACTACAATATCCTTAACATTAGGTCTTTGATTTTTATTTCCAGATAAGGCTGCTATAAGCTTTCTGATCGTTAAGTACATGTCCGGTTAAGGAACCCACAGTTTCCGTGTATCGAGGAAACATGATTCTTTTATTCCTTTGTCTTTGGAAAAGGTCTAGTTTAGTACAAAAGATTTTCTATGTAAAGACTGAATTTATAGACAACCGTAGTTAATCACAAGACGGAGCTTTTTTGTAAAAAATAGCAGAATACGTGAGGGTTTATTATTTTTCTTAGCGTATCGATGGCAATCTAAATTGATTCAGCCCAAATTATTCAAATAAGGAATGAACTATAAACTTTATTTTTTCCCCGACACGACACTACGATTGTTTCTTTTGGAAAAATGTCTACCACCTAAGCCTACATTGTGGAATGCAATAATGATTGAGTATTTTCAAAGCGCAGTAAGTCATAAATTCAGTCAGTCAGGCCAATTAATTGCTACGAAATTTGTCTCTTAGATAGACCGTCGGTATTGAATTCACAACTGACAATTGACAGCTGTATGAATATATCTATAACGTCAAAGCGCGTATTTTCCGCACGCAAAATACGTGCTTTGACGTGGAGTTGCGGACACCAGCCCGTTATACAATACAATACAATATCTATAACACGTCAAATTGACGTAAGGTGTCAATTTTCTTTGCAATTAATTTTCCTAACGGTAAATGAAAATGCATTAGGAAGACACAAAACAAAAAAAAAACACAAAACAGCAAACTAACAATATACATTATTAATTAAAAACTATTAAATAACCTAAAATAAATAAACTACAAAAAAATATATAAAAGGGCATCAAGAAACTCCTCCTCAACGATGTCAGCAACACTTGGCAACACTTAGCCGCTGGCCAAAGTAAAAGCCAAAAACAACTAAAAAAGAAATAAAAAAACTGATTCTCTAATTGTAAATACTTTTGTTAGAGAAGCAAGCATTCTCCCGTACCAAAAGGTGGTCTTACATAGGTACATCATTCACAGCAGGGTCATTAAAGGAAAGGTGATTTAAATCTGTCATTATTAAAAATTGCTAATATAAGCTGCCCTAAAATGATAATGGAATTCGCCAGGGAGCTACCCACTTCAAAAAGGACAAGGGATCCATTCATCATGAAAAATTTAAAAGTTCGCACCCGGACACAGCTAGGTATTTACAAAATTATTTTTAGTATATGCGAAACCTGAATATAGTTTGTTCAGAATAAGTAACTGAATCGATTCCAATAATTTTTAAACCATGTTATATTTTGTCCAAAAAATATTTAAAAAAGTTAAAAGTAGGACACCGAGCTACTTTGAGTACCTATCGCAATAATTTAGGTACCTACTGCCAAATTATTATTATCAATGAGCTCAAGACGACGCTGGAGGCGTACGCTGCGTGGTGACAATGTTTTTGTGCGGACAACTAGGTAACAGAACAAGCTTATAACTTTGTGATTTATCATGATGCAGTTTTGAAATTTTGTACATAGATTCTTTACATAAAAATACTAGACACGTGTTTCAGGTTTCGCATATACTAAAACTAATGTTGTATATCTTTACTCGACTGCTGTGACCCAGAAGGAGGGTAATGTTTTTTATTTATAAAGATGAGTTCCAATAAATCATTTGCTATGTATTTCTTTGATCTCGGTACCTTCTGAAAAACTTCATCTCGAATTCCGCACGAGTCTGCAAACATCGTGTCCACGGAAATATTGTACGGTTGACGAAAAATATCATAGTTATTGGTTTCGAAGCCATATTTATACTCTGGATATTTTCTTACAGATTTCCTGTTAGACAACTATAGAAGGTTGTTCATACAATGTGACCTAAATAGAATTTTCTTTCGAAGGGTTAACACACTTGGTGTTACTAATTACCGGGAGCAATTTAATAAATTACACAATAGTTACGACATAGAGCCTAGATTCCTACTCCATTGCAGCTGGGACAATTCAATGTCTCCGGTGAGTGACAAAATCAGTCTAATGAAGCTTTAGATCTTCCTTATAGTTAAACTTGTACTTGTACTTACGGGATATCTTCCGTGATTGTTCATTATTTTGAGCTCCCGATATTTCGGCGCTGTTGCAAGCGCCATGATCGCGGGTTGACTGGAGAATGCGGGTGGATGGAAAATAAATTGTTAAGAGCAGACAAATCTATCTACCCTCTTTCTTTGTCTTTTGCTACGCGCACTACTGGAACTCGACTCTAAGACACGAACACACAATCACGGAAGATAACCCGTAAGTGACAGTACAAGTTTAGTTGTAAACCGTGAAAGCTTAAAACAGTGTTTCCTTATAGTTTTTCGTTTTGCCTTTTACGATCAATAGGCAACAGCAGTGGATTACGTTAGGTTGATATGAAATTTGACAATAGAGGAGACTATAGAGGTAGGTGTTTAACCTTCATAGCAATTGATATTACCACAAAAGACGAATCAATATTTCTTTGGGATGGGTACGCATCTCTGATGCCTCTGGTAGTGCAGGTATCCATAGCTGACGATGACCATAACTTAAAATTGCGAATTAAAAATTAAAAAACGCGAAATTAAAACAGGCCAAGTGCGAGTTGGACTCGCGCACCGAGGGTTCTGTAAAAAATCGTAAGTATTTTGTTATTAAACTACATTTTTACGGTTTTCAGATTTTTTTCCTATCCATTGCTTCTTGTCAAATTTTTCACAAGGGAATCAAAAATAGGTTTTGATTCCCTTGTGAAATCGCAAAATATGCGACATAAAAGGTCATTATCTTTTGATCGCGTTGACTTAAAAGTTTGATATTTTCACTGCTCTAAAGAATCAATCAATCAATAGTCTTTACTTGTAAACATAGGTGCAAGATATTACATTAATTGTTATACATTATATAGTTTCTCTATGTTTTGCCATTTGGCGTACAAATATACATTTAAAGGAGGCTTTTGCCAATTAAAGTTTAATTCGCAATATCAACATCAATTTTAATAAAAAGTCCGCCTATGTACCACTCTTGTACATGAAGTTTAAATAAATAAATAAATAAATAAATAAATAAATAATGTCAATCTTTAATTAAATACAATAATGTCAAGAGTAGCAGACTTGAGTATTTGACATTAATTTCAGTTTGATACTTCCACGCGTTCCTGAGAAAAAGAGTCTTGACAGACGGACAACAGAGTGATCCTATAAGGGTTTCGTTTATCCGACTGAGATACAGAACCCTAAAAGTAGCCAAATTCCATATTGTGGTAATTGTGTAGGTGCTTAATTCTATTAAAAAAACAATGAATTTTCTGTGTGCTAACAATTTTGTTGGAACACAGAGCAGTTATGCACGAGGCGCTGGTTTTATTGGCTTCAAGCTGAACGTCTCCAAGTTTTTTTAATCTTTGCTTTTTAAGAACCGATAGTTTTAAGTGGTATTTTAATTAAAGTTTTATAGAACGGCTTTGCGCAGAAAATAGCCTTTACCCAACTATGTTAGGCGGCTTACATTTTTACCGGGTTCGGCTGAATACCAGTATTTTAAATGGAGCGATTGTTCATCTGACCTCCACAGCCCAGTTACTGGTTCGATACCCCTTGGTAAGACTGGTGCTCAGCCTTACGCAGAAAAAGGTGGAGTTAAAATGATTGTGTTAAAGTACTTTAAATAAATATACAAACTAAATATTTACAAAAGAAGGACTGCATTAAGACAATAATTCTGTTAAATGTCTGTTAATTGAGATTCCCGCGATCATGGCGATTGCAACAGCGCCGAAATATCGGGAGCTCAAAATAATGAACAATCACGGAAGATATCTCGTAAGTACAAGTACAAGTTTAAAAGAGGTCATTAATTCTGTGCAATTATATTTATAGAATAGGGACATATTAGAATGTATAGACAGTCGTCTTGTTAGTCCAGTGGTCGGAAGCGACACTGCCGAGCATCAAGTTTGATCCACATGTCGTAGGAAGTGTTACAGAATTTTTCCATCAGGAATTTCTCATTAGCGTATTGGAGTCTCTATTTGTTCCCGGTTTAAGGCAAAAACCTTGCTCCCACAATAACACGGGAATAACGTAACTGACGGGACAATACACCCGTCATTTTAAACTAAGCGTTCTAAAAAAGTAATAAATTCTAATGCGGTATGAGGTGATATAAAACAAAACAATGTTGTGGGACGAATTTCTCGAAAAAGGAATCAATCAACAAACAAATCTTTGTCCGGTTTGAGACGAATATCCCGACAAGAATCAAACAAAATGCTACACAATAGAGTACCTTTTCTACCAAGACGCACATTTTGGCATCATCCTAACCCAATAAATCTGTTAGATTCCGCTATTATTCAGACTGAGACTAATCACCACAATCCCTTTGATGTATTGCCGGAGACCAATTTAATTCCGTTTCACAAATGCTTTACGGAATTTGAAACACAGATTTCGTAGAAAACTTCGTCCGAGGATTTCGTCTGGACTGGATTTCGTTTTCGCCCGCATCGGGAACGTTTGAGAAGCGGGTGGTGTACGAATTTTAAAAAGGCGAGTTTTAACGACGAGATCGTGGAAAGTGCATAATACTTTTTTGTATTTTTTTTTTATATTGAGAAATTTGGTTTTGCATAGAGATTCCTATAGCTATTACTGTCAAAATAGTTCACAAATAATAGTCATAGATTTCGTTGGCTGTTTCTAATTTCGGCCTATTACCATCATCATATGCCTAGTCTTTTCCCACCTATGTTGGGGTCTGCTTCCAGTCCAAATGGATACAGCTGAATACCAGCATTTTGCATGAAGCAACTACCTCCATAACCCCGTTAGTACTGGGTAATACGATATCGCTTGGTAAGACTAGTTGTCAGACTTTCGAGCCACTGACTGACGAGACGTCTTATTTCGATCTACAACAACAAAGCACTGTAATATTCTGACATCTTTTTAGTGTTTTGTTTTTCGTGACACTAACTAAAAAGTTACTAATTAAATGTAGTGCAACGTATTAATTCCACGAAAAAGAAGCGCAGTGCGTCAGTTGTTTTCGCGGGATAAAAACAAAATGTTTTACATTAATTTGCTAGCCCAGTGTTGGCAATAGGCTCGCCCCTTATTACATGGGACTTAAACATAACCGGCAAAATGTGGGTGTACTATTAGGTACACCTCTGCCTAACCCTTCGATGATAACGTGCGTGATGTGGTGTTTATGCTCCTTTTGTTCTTCAAGATAGCAGCAATTATCGAAATAATCGCCAAGCAATATTGCTTACAGCTCTCAGTTCATTGTATTGCTCTGTCAGTAGACCCAATTTGCAATACTGGATGTTTGTGGGCTGATTGGATCATGATGACATCCGATTCGACCGAAATTTAGCTTATTGGCACATATTGTAAGTCGCAAACGCTCTTAAGAAGTTTAGGTATATCAAAACTGGCCTCGGAATGCGCCACCGTCGGGATCCCTACTGACGGCGGGAGGGGTTTCCATCGGCGTCGGGTCGACGCTGAAGTACCTGGGACTCGTCCTCGACAGCCGGTGGAACTTCGTGGAGCATTTCCGACGTTTGGCCCCCAAACTGGAACGGACCGGAGCTGCCTTCAAGCGGCTCCTGCCCAACCTGGGGGGTCCAAACGCCTCCTGCCGGAGGCTCTACGCGGGGGTCGTGCGGTCCATGGCCCTTTACGGGGCCCCGGTGTGGGCGCGTTCTCTGAGGCGGCAAGCCGCCCGCTACCTGAACGCGCCCCAAAAGGGGATAGCCCTAAGGCTAGTCCGGGGGTACCGCACGATCTCCGGTGAGGCGGCGAGCCTCCTTGCCGGATTGCCGCCATGGGATCTGGAGGCTATAGTCCTCGCGCGCCTTCACGAATGGCGCGCGGAGGCACTACGTCGGGGGGAAACTCCGCTGCCGCGGCAAATCGCCGCTCAGCGGACAGACCTCCGGCGCGATCTCATGGTGACATGGAGAGAGCGACTGTCGCAACCCCGTGCAGGGCACGCCACCATAGTGGCGATAAGTCCCCTCTTTGAGGAGTGGCTAGGGAGGCGCCACGGCGCCCTCACCTTCCGCCTGACGCAGGTCCTCACCGGACACGGTTGTTTCGGGAGGTTCCTGCACCGAATCGGGCGGGCGGAAACGCCCGGGTGTTTCCATTGTGAGGATCGTCCGGAGGACACGGTGCAGCACACTGTGGAGGTCTGCCCCGCTTGGGCGGAGCAGCGCCGTGTCCTCGTAGAGGCGATTGGCGGCGGCGATCTCTCGCGCCTGGCCCTGGTTCAAGCCATGGTCCGGAGCGAGAGGGAATGGGAAGCCGTCACCTCCTTCTGCGAAGCAGTCATGCTAGTGAAGGAGGTGGCGGAACGTGAGAGGGAAAGAGCCTCACGTCCCAGCCGCCGCGGGGGACGCCCTGGGCGTCGGGGGTCACGTGGTGGCCCCCGGCCACCGCAGGCGCGGGCCTGTGGACGGCGAGTTATGGGCTAGCTCACCGTCCGGCCGTCCTATGACGACAGGCCGTGTCGACGGCGCGTTCGTGTTCCACGCGCGCCTCAAAGAGATGTCAGCAACCACGTAGGGGTCCGCACGGGCCGATGCCTGCCAGGGCTGCGGGACTGTTCGAAAGAGATACCGCGGCCCTGGAACATAAAGGGCAAAGAAGGAACATGGATGGGTTTTAGTCAGTACAAGTCTGACACTCCCTTCCGCTCCGCCCCGAGCGGGGGGGTCATTTGATGATTTCCCATCCTAAAAAAAAAAAAAAAAAAAAAGGTATATCAAAACTAAAATTGTATATCAATTCCGAAGTATTTTTTTTTTATATTAACAATACTTTGATGATAAAGCTCGTGGCTAAGTTATAACAGCCGCCCGGATCTACATATACATATTCAGGTTAAGCCGCGCGACTACCCATTACATACCGAGTTTCCTCCGTGCCTCGGAAAGCACGTTAAGCTGTTGGTCTCGGCTGTCATTTGTAGATCTTTAACAGTTGTTACAGGTAGTCAGTGGCCTGAAAGTGTAATAACCAGTCTTACCAAAGGGTATTGTAGTATTTAGTACTAACTGGGTTGTGAAGGTCAGATAGGCAGTCGCTCCATGTTAAATACTGGTAATCAGCTGCATCCGGTTAGACTGAAAGCCGACCCCAACATAGTTGGGAAAAGGCGAACAGGTGATGAAGTACACAGCTGTACTGTAATCCGTGAAGGGTTTGGCCCTTCAAGGATTACAAGGCGTAATGTTATTATTATGAAGTTTTTATCACGAAAATTAACATTGTTATAGATTAATATCCCAGCTTACCTCATTTTTGTTTGCGTTTCGAAGCAGTCTTTGAAATTAGAGAGAAGCGTTGCAATATAGATTTTCATTGAAGAAATGTTGAACGACGCGAGTCGACGGGATGGTGCTGTAACCACATGTGTGCGTTGGACTTTTTTTTGACATTTTCTTGTTTCAGCATTTTTAAATGACATTTTCCCGTTTCGACATTTTTAAATAACTGTAGTGAGAGCATTTGATAGTTAATAGTTTCAATTAAGTACCAAAATAGTTGTAGTAAGTAAGGGTTACCACTTAGTCGTTTCTGTGCTAAATCTAGTTAAAAATATGAAAGAATTTCCTACTTCCTTCACTTATGCATTGTCAGCCAAACGAACACCTATAAAACAAAAAGACTACAACCTCAAATAGCAACATGAACAACACAAAAACAACAAAAACAATTTATCCTAATGAAGACGCGATACGGAAGTTGTTAACCAGAGTTATAACTATTTGACTTTCGATACTTTTCCGAAAGATTGTGTTCGAATCTCGAACGGAGTGCGTTAATTCCCCGCGAAGGGACGCTGTCTCGAATTCGAAATGGGAATTTGTCGGAATGATCGAATTCGGAGTTCCATTTTCGAATGTCATGTCGGAAGTTGAGGTTAGAATAGGTCTTTCATAACGATTGTGGGATTTATTCGATGAATTTATTAGAGGTGGTCCGTGCGGTTTCGTTTGGTAATAGACTGTAAATTGATAAACCGAGAGTTGTTACAAAGAGAGATAAGTAACACATTTTTTTTTTGTTTTTCTGTTTTGTGTTTTGTTTTTTGTTGTTTTAATTTTTTTTTTTCTATAGATGACAGACTAGCAAAGTAATATGACATAACATCTCGCCTGTTATCCCCGGAGGATTAGGTAAAGGTGTACTTAATAGTACACCCACTGCTGCGCTAAGCAACGCCATCTATCGAGTTTCATCAGGCAATCGATAAACGATTGAGAGCAAGATGTTCCAAAAGCGTCCGCCCTCAGCGCCATTGTGCAATAATATCCCAGGACCGTGCGTACGTGACCAAGTGACTTATAAAAATTGTAATAAAACGAACACTAAAAAGTTTTAAATGGAATTTCGAGCATTATTGAAGAAGCCCACATTAAGTACCTACCTTGTAATGTTTTTGGTCACTCTTTCTCCTTACGACTTAGTTTATCAGATAGTCACGTTGAGCTCTAACTCCATAATATAATACAGGGTGTAAACAGACCCTTCACATAGCCGTCAACCAAGCATTCTGTACATCAAACTAAGTAACTTTTCGCAAAAATTATTGCATTTTTTGGGGTGAAAAATCACGTTTTACGGTAGGACTCGATGGAGGTGATTAAAGTAAAAATCTTACATTAAAAACATGTATTTAAAAAAAAAACAAATTGTGAAAAAGTTGAAACTTTGACCCCCAATATCTCCGTAACTTAAAGGTTATGGCCCAGGTATGGTCTAGAACAAAAAATGATCGCAAAGACGGGGAGAACAATTGCATTTCGGCTTCTTTAAGGGTCTATTTACACCCTTTATACAACCTTAGTTTTAGTATATGCGAAACTTGAAATACGTGTCTAGTAATTTTATGTAAAGTATCTATGTATAAAATTTCAAAACTGTATCATGAAAAATCACAAAGTGATAAACTTGTTCTGTTACCTGATTGTCCGCGCAAAAACGTGTTCACCACGCAGCGCGCCCGCGTGCGCGCCTCTAGCGTCGTCTTGAGCTCATTGATAATATATTTTGGCAGTAAGTACCTAAATAATTGCGATAGGTACTTAGTGTAGCTCGGTGTCCAACTTGTAACGTTTTCTTAAATATTTTTGGGACAAATGATTGGAATCGATTCAGTTACTTATTCTGAACAAACTATATTCAGGTTTCGCATATAATAAAAATAATGTTGTATGTAAATGCTAGTAAAATGTTTACCCTATACCTCGTAAGGGGTTACTGAACTCATCAACATCTCTTATTTAGATTATAGAGAAAATATCTGAAATCGCAAGAAAAGATAACTATTCCCTATATTTCGACGATTTATGTGAACATAAATGTATGGTACAGCCGATACTTTTCTCGATTTAGGGGCAAACTGTAGCAAAAGTTGTAAATAATGTTAAGTAGAGTGTGACCCCTTAAGAGCGTCTACGACTTACGGCATTTCACACAAACTTTCAAGTCCTTTTTTTTCGAAATGACTGAACTGATTTTAATGAAACTTCATACGCATCAGCAGGATACATAAGTCTAAAAAGTTGACAGAGAACTTTTCGAAATGTCTTTTAAAAAAAAAGGTAATTGGAAGTTTCTGTTTCTATGGAAAATCTAAAATCTTATCTCTGGTAACTTTTTAGCCTATGTATCCTGCTTATACGTATAAAGTTTCATTAAAATCGGTTTAGTCATTACGAAAAAAAAAGACTTGAAAGTTTGCATGAAATGCCGTAAGTCGTAATAAACGCTCTTAAAAAGTTTAGGATAAATCAAAACAGAAATTGTATATCAATTCCGAAGTATTTGATATTAACAATACTTTGATGACACATAGCTCGTGGCTAAATAATAACAGCCGCTCGGATCAACCTTAAGTTAAGCCGCGCTTGCCTAGGTTGGTCTGTGGAAGGGTGACTACCCATTACATACCGAGTTGCCTCCGTGCCTCGGAAAGCACGTTAAGCCGTTGGTCTCGGCTCTCATTTGTAGATCTTTGACAGTGGTTACAGGTAGTCAGTGGCCTAAAAGTCTAATAACCAGTCTTACCAAAGGGTATCAAATTATCTAGTACTAACTGGGTTGTAAGGTCAGATAGGCAGTCGCTAAATGTGAAATACTGATATTCAGCTGCATCGAAAGTCGACCCGAACATAGTTGGGAAAAGGCTAGGTAGATGATGAATACTTTGATTACACAACCTACTAAACACAAAGAAAACAACCAATAACAATCAAAAGAAATATGTACCTTTAACATAACAAACTTTTACCATATAAGACTAAAACATAACAATAAACAAGAAAACTTCTATATGAAACGTGAATAAAATCTGGAAAAAGTTTTCGTTTTCGGGAAAAAGCCCTTCCTGTTTTCCAAACGATGATTAATGATACTTTTTTGATATTAAAACATGGCGTAGAAAAGGGGAAGGAAACAATATTAAAATTCATTTTCTTAAATAACATAACATCACGCCTGTAATCCACGAAAGGCATAGGTGTACCTAGTAGTACACCCACATTTCGCCAGTTTTGTTTTAAGTCCAATGGAGTAGAGGGCGAGCCTATTGCCAATTGCCATCAACAGGGCACGAATCCAGACACCTTGGCTATTACTGAGAAATACAGAAAACTATACAATATTATTTAAAAGACAAAGCAAAGCCAAACACGTGCTTATCTTAGGTGAAAAATCTCCCAAAATTTGCGTCATCGTCGTAATCACTAGCAGCCTTGTACCCACTGCTGAGTACCTAATGGGACCGATACCGATGCATCTATTAGCACAATGTTTTGAGTGCTTTACATTGAGCCCTACCGTTAAAGAAGAATTTCACCCCAAAAAAAAGTAAATTCCCAGCAATTTTTGCGTAGAGTTGTAATAGAATGCTTGATTGACGGCTGCATGAACGGTCTGTTTACACCTTGTATAAGCCATCCACTATTTTGTGCCTTAAAATTACCTTATTAGGTACTATTATTCCGTGCAATCCATTCAAAATAATAGCAATACTTTTATTTGAGTTAAATAATACCATCTAATTTCAACAAAATCCTGATATTTATCTTGAAACTAATAAAAGCCGTGTAGAGTAAGCAAGCCGTGTAGAGTAATTTTCGTTAAGATTTGATCTTGCCAACTAACGAAGTGATTTTCAAAGCCTACTAAATTGAATTTAAATTACAACTAACTTGAAGTTGCCTCCGGTTTTCCAATTTAGGAGTCACGCAAAAAGTATAATTAGTGAAATGTTATCGGTTCCTGAAGAAAGGCTTCGAGCTAATAATGATGATGATGATGTAGTTTATTCTTAGAATCGTTAGTAAGGCACACTCGATTTCCTATTCCGAGCAAGTCTGAAAGTGGCGTCGGAGACTGAAAAGTTGTGTGGTAATCGGTTGGCTTGGTATGGGCATGTAATGCTGAGGAATGAAGAAAATTTTGCGATGAAAGTTCTCAGTATGGGTTTAAAAGTAGAAAAAGTTCAAAAAAACTCTGGATGCACCGACTGTGTGAAGAATTATATGTCTAGAAAGGAGGTGTCTGATGAGATGACGAGTCATAGAGAAGTATGGAAAAAGAAGACATGCTGCGCCGACCCCAAATGAATTGGGATAAGGGCAGGAGAATTATGACTCGATCTCGTATTTGGTTTACCTCCAACAATGTTCTACATAGACTCGAAACGAATGAAACTAGGCGAATAAACAGTGTAAATAAATAAACGACTTTATTAAAGGAACATAACATAAAACTACAACATCAAGTTTTTGCGTCGATGATAGATAACTGAACGTGCTGATTTAATTTGACGACAAAAAGGAATATTTGGTATTATTTATTTGATTACACCAGCATAAGGTTGAACATCAATTGCAAGGTTGAGCATCATTTTTTTTAAAACGACAAGGTCTATTGTCTACACGACAACAATGGTGGAGTCTGTGGGAATTGTTGTCAAAAGAATGAAGAGGTCATGGATAAATAATAACAGCCGCTCGAGTCGTTCCACAGATTAAGCCGCGCTTGCCTGGGTTGGTCCGAGAATTGGTGACCAGCCATTACCGAGTTTCCTCCGTGCCTCGGAAAGCACGGTAAGCCATTGTTCCCGGCTGTCAATTGTAGATCTTTGACAGTCGTTACAGGTAGTCAGTAGCCCGAAAATTTGACAACCAGTCTTACCAAGGGGTATCGTATTACCCAGTACTAACTATGTTGTGGAGGTTAGATAGGAAGTCGCTCCATGTAAACTACTGGTATTCAGCTGCATCCGGTTAGACTCGAAGCCAACCCCAACATAGTTGGGAAAAGGCTAGGCAGATGATGGTGATGATATTGACAAAAGAATAATACAATTACAAGCTCAACTACTAAACCTACTTCACATTGTAGGACAAAGGCTCTTACGCAGAACTTATTTATTTGTCGGATATGTCAGAATTTACTACGTTAAGCTCGTACATCATGTGGGCAGACGATGGGTATCGTGCTATGAAAACACACTAGGTGCGATACACAATTTATAATAAACTAACAAATTACTTGACATTACAATTTAAAACAATAACACGGGGCACAATGCATCGGGTATAGTTAAAAGACGTCTCAACTCCTCCACGATCAGACATTGACTGTCGCACTTACCTCGAGCTGGACATCAGGGCTCTGTAGAAGCACGCTGTGTTGTGACTGGTAAGTAGATCGCGTCATCTCACCACTGCACACAAGCGCGCTTTCCAATTCATTTTATATCCATACTAACGAGCGGATTCGATATATTTTTTTATTTATTTAAGGACAACCAACAAAGCATAGTTTACCAAAAATACATGTTAACTCTAAATGGTTAACATGTATTTTTGGTAAAACAGGCATAACGATCTGGGAATCAGAAAATAATACCAAATAGGCATAGGTATTATTGGTAGAAAATAAATTTCACTATTAAAAACAAAAAAATATGTTTTTTGAATATTTAATTAGTGATTGATAAGCCTTTAAATAACCGTTGTACAACAATGGAATACCTACCAGGAACTCATTATTAAATTAATGAGCTGAAAAACATGGTGGGAATAATGTTCCATTTGCTTTAATACTCATATTATTTTTACATTTTATAGTGTAGTCTTAATTAAAGGCTGCCAGGGCATGCATTAAACATAGGAGTAGAAAATACAGTTACAAAACAGATTTTACTTATTTAGGTAGGTACTTAGATACAGTTAATTGTGACATGAATCCGACATACAATTACTAATGGAAACTTACTAATTAATTCTGGATTGTTAGACGTTGCGCGAAACAAAAAAAAATTCAAACATTTTCTTAATCTTAATGTAAGTGAAAAATACAATAGAAACCACAATATTCCTTTTTGCTTTTATGATAATGCCCTAAGCAAGACTTTAAACCAAAACCAAGTAATCTTTAACCAAATCACGTAAAACAATTAATAGTCTTAAAGTTAAACGCAGGTTTAGTTTTCATCCAATTTCCAACTTTTCGATCCCTATTTTACATGTGGAACATTTCAGGGCTTATGTCGCTGATTGCATCATCCGCGTTAATTGGCTCGTGTTTATCGGATGGTAATTAATTCACATTTCATTTCCTGATGTAACAAAAATAAAATGTATTACAAATATTTCGATTTTCCAGACTGATAAAAATCGTCTGACTAGCCTTTTCCCAATTATTTGGGGCCGGCTGTCAGTCTAACCTGATGCAACTGAATACCAGTATTTTACACGGAGCTACTGCCTATCTGACCACCACAACCTAGTTGACTAAGACTAAGACTCATTGTCAGACTTTCGAGCCACTGAATACCTGTAACGACTGTCAAAGACCTAAAATTGAGCCGAAAATTGAGCCGAGGAAACTCGGTGTGTAATGGCTGGTCACCCATGGCACCAAGTGGCGTTTACTGTTTGTTTTGATTTCCCGATATTACGGCGAGCACCATGATCACAAAACAAACAGTAAACATGGTAAATATCCCGTTTCTAGGGTTAATGATAATTCTCCAGTTCACAATCACGGAAGATATCTCTAAAGCTTAAAACAACATAATTTAAGTTTGCTGCTAAATTGTTTTTTTTCGACGACAATCTACCAGCCACAATTATAATCACACACCAAGTTTCCAACAAAAATATTGTATCAAAATCATGCAATATAACTTTTGCCCCAGTGCAGAGTGTAGCTAACTAAACACTTACGTCACAGCGGACTACCGGAGCGGTCAAAGGCAATTTTGTGCTCAATTTTGTTTGCCTCCAAATCACGGTAAACGTTAACGATGAAAAATATTGACTTTAATTATTTTAAGCGGTGTGACCTTTGCTGCTGATTTGGTTAATATTGGAGGTAAGTATTTTGCCTTAGAGGTAGACAGAGGTAGCTATTAGTATTTTGATACTTATATTGACGGTGCTGATACTCATTAAAATTTGAGTTGTAATGAAATGCCACCAGCTACTCTCTGTTAACTGGTCAACTGTTATTGGGCAGTAGTGATAATTTAAGCAGTGATAACCTGGTGGTGTGACCGTTGGACTGTCACCACACCTCTGATTTTTAGGATTAATTTGCGTATTTTATAATTATCACTTACTTCGGTGAAGAAAAACATCGTGAGGCAACCAGCATGCCTGAGAGATATTTTTCGACAGCATGTAAAGCCAAGTCAGAGGCCCATGGGCGACATAAAAACTCTGACACCAGGTTTGGCACCAACGGCATTAGACATCATCAGCAAACTGCAGACCCGTTATCTCTCTCTAGGAGTCGACGCACAGCCTGATTTTGTAAAAGACTTCTTTGTACAACGAAACTGAGCATTAATGGCGCATTTTTAAAATGTTATGCACTAAAGGGGTTAATTAGGGTAGGAATTATTTGCGTTCAAGAGACCCACCGAGCTGAAACCCAAAGTCAGCCACACATCGATGGACTTACGCTTATCGCCGAGATCTGTCACGCGGAACACGGCAACGCAGTGTTTGCTGCTCCCGGGCGTAAGCATACTATCCACCAAGTGCTCAAACGATAATGGTTTAGAGATCATCACTTTGGATGCTACTGATACTGATGGACGCTAGCGAAAGCGCCAAACTACTAGCTCAGTTCTGGGCTGACACAATTTAGATTGCCATCGACACGCTATGAAGAAGGACGGTAGAAAAATTTGTACAGAAGGTCGTTAACGCACATTCATCCGATTGTTGACCAGACACGACCAGGAAATCAAACTTAAGATCCACATCGATTTCCGATCTGACCTCGTATTTAACCAATACAATTCTTCCCGTATTTTTCCACGACAATACCTTACTTCGTCGACGAAAAGAAAAACATTGGCGAATTGACCTTTGACTTCCTCGGATATCTAGGATCTGATTGCGCAGCCCTAATTTGTGGAAGTCAGTTGAATAGAACTTATGAACAGGGGTGTGACTTCGGATCAATTCAAGAGCATTCGAGAATAGAGGTTACAACAGCTGTTCTGGCACGGATTTACCGAAAAGGGTGATAGTTTTAGGTACTTCGGAGTTTACCTTGGACATGACTAACATCGTGAGAAAACCTGATCAATGCTTATGCCCTCTCTGTAGAAGGAATATTCGTCTAGTTGTGGGACAGGCTGGTATTTTTTTCGCCTAGAACAATTTATTTAAATTCATCTTATGTAACTATTCAATGCTCAAAGTTCGGGTTAGAGTTAGATTTTCTACGCAGAGATTTTTTTTTTCTTTTCCGCCGTGTATAGCAAAAGCACGAGATTCGGTGACGTGGCAACGCCTTGGCAAAAGGCTTCCCCTGCTAGATATAGACCTTCCCCAAGGAAGGTCTATATCTAGCAGGGGAAGCCTTTTGGCTGTAATATTGATGAAGATGATGATGATGATGTATTTAAGTGTATTAGTGTGCACCTATTTAATTTATGTATATCAATTTATGTTAACAAAATGGTATTTTTCTTATTTATTTTTTTGTACTCTGTCACAATGCTGTCCTATTTGACCCAAAGTTTGACTGGTAGAGAATGCCTTGTGGCATTAAGTCCGCCTATGTACATGAACCACTCTTGTACATGAAGTTTAAATAAATAAATTAGATGATGATAACCATAGCTAGCTACCCTGTTTTCAAGACTACTAAAACTGTCAAGACAATGCTTTATTGCTCATTTCAGTGTTGAGTCACAACTAAAGATGTCCAATATTCCTAAAAACTTTGTCCTTTAAAAATTCGCGTAAAAAACTCGGGCATCTTCGGCATTTTTATTAAAAATCCCCGTTTAGAAAGGACTATGGGACGATATATCTTCCGAATTTTTTGAAGGGACCCTTAAATTGTTAGAATAATATGGAAACGGAATTTTATGAAACCCGTAACCCTCGAATGCAGGGTAACTGCAAAATAGGATGGAACGAAAGTTTCGCAGACATTGGAAATCAGAATAGGGATTAGTCCTCAGGACTACATTGAGGTCAAGAGTCATCATCATCTTCCTAGCCTTTTCCCAACTATGTTAGGCTCGACTTCCAGTCTAACCGGATGCAGCTGAATACCCGTATTTTACATGAAGCGACTGCCTATCTGACCTCCACAACCCAGTTAGTACTAGGTAATACGATACCCCTTGGTAAGGCTGGTTGTCAGACTTTTTGAGCCACTGACTACCTGTAACGACTGCCAAAGATCTTCAAATAACGTCCAGGACCAATGGATTAACGTCCTTTCCTAGGCACGGAGGAAACTCGGTATGCAATGGGTGGTCACCCATCCACAGATCAACCTAAGCAATTACGGCTTAACCTAAAGATCGATCCGAGCGGCTGTTATTATTTAGAAACGAGCTCCACGAGATTGAGGTCAAGAGTAAACCCAATTAAAACTAAAAAAAAAAAAAAAAAATGTCAGTGCCGTATTCCGTGCAAAGTTTAAAAATGGAAGATGGGCTTACGTAAACGGTCTTATTGATTTTTTAGTCTATCAGGTTCTCCTTCCATGGGTATGTTGTTACTCAGGAACTGAATAGTGGAGGTCAGATAAGCACTCGCTCCATGTAAAATACTGGTAGGTATCCAGCAGCATTCGATTGGACTGGAAGCCGACCCTAACATAATTAGAAAAAACCGGTCAAGTACGAGTCGGAGTCACGCATGAAGGGATGTACCATCGTAGTAGGAGAGCCCCCTTTAATTTTTTTAATTTATTTGTATATGTTGTTGTAGTGGCAACAGAAAAAAACATTTTGTGAAAATTTCAACCGTCTCCCTATTACAGATCATGAGATACAGCCCGTTGACAGACAGACGGACAGAAGAGGCTTAGTAATAGGGACCCGTTGGTTAGCCTTTAACTCTAAAATTGCTAGGCAGATTATGATGATAATGTTAGTTGCTTGGGTTGTTGAGGATATGTAGGCACCTAACATCTTAAATACGCAATGAGTAAGAATGGTGCTTAATGGCGTTTTCTTCACGATTATTATAGGTAGAGGTATTGCAGTTAATTACAAACGGATATTGTCAACTCTTTTTTTTTTTCTAGACAAAAATGTTGCCCCACACTAGGAATTTCTTCTATATCGTGGGTGCGTTTACAAACATTTAAACTCACATACACGAACAGCTAGACCCGGAACAACTACATGTAGGCCATACAAATATTTGTTCCGTGCGGGAATCGAACCCGCGACACGCGTTTATATCAATTAGGTAAACTACATACAGCTACTTTATAATTGGTAAGGAGTCGGTCAATTTTCAAGTTGAAACCATCTATTAAGTTTTAACGCACGTCCTTATTCTCAAACTAATTTTAAATGGCTACTGTTTCTGGTTATAAATTATAATAAAATTCTTAGCAAAAGAAGTAAAATACACTTTAATTACAGTATTTTTATAACACTTCAGAGAATAATAACTTTGTATTAAGGGGTCATAAAAACTTGTAAATTAATTTATAAAGTAAATGGACTCATAAAAGTAAGTTAAGGGGCACAAGTAGGTTCCTCTGCATTGCTGTACTTTAAAGAAGATTAAGATAGGTACTAATATTCAGTCGCATTTTTGTTTTATTTTATTTTATTATATTTTATTTATTCAGGGACAATAAACAGCTACAATATGTGTTGGAACAGAGGAGAGATAATACAAAATATTAACAATATTGCAGCCCACTACATTATCCGCATATTAACAAAAGAGAATATAATAATGAGTTCCACTAGATAGGTAATAAATAATTATAGAAATATCTATTAGCAATTATTAAATAAACGAAATATTAATAACATCATGCAAAATAGAAATTCCAATTGATTTGTTGCTAGGCACATATGTATCGTGGAAGGAAATTTCACCGACTTCAAAACAAGAGGTGGTTTTCATCGGTTATTTTTTATTAAATCAGCTGTTCCATACATTTTGACCGTGTAAGGTATTGCACTTGTGTAGGAAACAGCAGATTTTTTTTAAAATAACCGTTGAAAAATTTCTATGTGGAGGGTTCAGAATGATGTACTGAATACGTGGTAACCGTTTTAGCGTCGGTATCCCTTCCATTCCGTATAGTTTCTAAGACTTTTTGAAATTACGGAAGTACACAGATATTTTTACAGTTTAACAATGTAAATTGAATAGGGTAATGTGAAGACCGCTAAATTCAGTTCAGCCTCTCAGATTTTTTTTTTTTTGTTAATATTAAATGGGCCTACTCTTGACCTCAATCTAGTCCTGAGGACAGAGATGAGTTCGACGATGGAACGAGCTAACCAGAACAAGGTAAGATTCAACAGTTTTCGTACTTCCCGGCATTATTCGACAAAGGATAAATACATACCTACATACACTCATGAGGGTAGGCAGAAACCGCAGACCCCCACCTGCTACCATTCTTACACACTCCTTTTGCCTCGTCCACGTCCATACATCTGGTCATATACGAACGCCGGTTGCGAGTACTACGCACCTGATCTTTTTGAATAACCTCACCAATAAGGTTAGTGTATGTCCTACTAGGGCGTCCCCTCCCGGCGTTACCACTCACATCAACCTTGTAAATAACTTTTGTTAGTCGCTGTTCACACATCCTCTCCACATGGCCAAAACATCTAAGGACAATCTTTTCAATTTTTGTCACTACATCTTCTTTTCAACGTTCTCGTATTTCACCTCATTCCTCAATTTTATGTTATTTTTTTTTTTTTTTTACAAAATGGGCCTGCTCTTGACCTCGATCAAGCCTGATGGAAAGCGATAGATGAGGTCTATGATGGGACGAGCGTGCCCAGAAGATGCCTGTTCACTCCTGCTTTGAAGGCTGACGGGTTTAATGTGGGAGGGAACACAGCAGGGAGTTCCACACTTTATCGTTCAGAGTTACACTGCACGTGCTTCGCAAGGAACGCATTTCCGCAGCATTGATTTTACTTTCAAGCCCCGTTTGCACAACGAATGAAAATCGTCACAAAAAAGATACCATTCAATACTTTCTAAATAGCGACATTTCAAGTTAAAGAAAACTCTGCTTTCACGATATCGTCCAACATAGTTATTTATCAATATCGACCACGAGTACCATCCTTAAGATTAATGGAGCCAGTCAGTTACATTGAACACGTATATTTCACCTTTATCACACCTGCAAAAGGTTCAGTTTGTTTTGCAATAGTAAAACACTTTTTCACTCATGGTCAAAAAATAACCATCGTGACCTGAATAACAGCATGACTTGGCGAAATGATTTTTATGAAAAATGAACAAATAAATCCCCTAGTATGGGATTTTGTCCAGTTTCCATAAGATATCTATAGAATATTTCTATTTCATCATCATCATCTGCTTTGAGTTTTCCCAAAGGGGTCGGCTTCCAGTCTAACCGGATGCAGCTGAATACCAGTATTTTACATGGAGCGACTGCCTATCTGACCTCCACAACCCACTTAGTACTGGGTAATACGATACCCTTTAGTAAGTCTGGCTGTCAGACTTTCGGGCCTCTGACCTGTAACGACTATCAAAGATCTACAAATGACAGCCAGGACCAACAGCTCAACGTGCTTTCCAGGGCACGGAAGAAACTCGGTATGTAATGGGTGGTTACACATCCACGGACCAACCTTGACAGGCGCTGCTTAACCTTGAAGATTGACCCCGAGCGGCTGTTATTATATAGGCTTGAGTCTTCATAGTTAGATATCTTAAAATTAAATAGTTAATTTAGGTCACCAAACTAAACCTAAAATGTACGTAAGTAGGTATGTAGGTTGGAATAGACGAAGCCTCGCGTCGTCTTACAAGGTACAATTCACCCTTAATTAATGTGAACCCCCCATAAAATGACCCTTTAACCAAAAACCTATACTTATTTCGGCGTACGTACATACGTGAGGTAATTCCTTAATTGGGACCGTAGGTTGGCTCATTTTACGGTCCGCAGAGCTATTTTGTAGAAAACTATTTCTTTAGCGTGTTTTTTTTTTTTTGTAAAAACGGCCTTTAATTCGGGTAAGTTGTAAATTAATGACGCTCTTTTTTAACCGAATTCAAAAAAGGAGTAGGTTCTATGTTCGGCTGTATTTTTTTTCATTCGGTAGAGAAACTCGTGGGTTGGTCCCATATCAATATTGGGTCGTTTATGAGTTATCTTCTATTATAGTTTTATTTTTCTTCGTCTACGTTGATGATCTCCTAATATCTTCTGGTTACGATGTAAAACAAACACATGAAAAGAATTTGTGCGTAATCCTTCAACTAAAAAGGATTACATAAAAAACTTTTTTGCAATAAACAAAGTCAAAGTCAAAGTTTTTTATCAGCTAAACCTAAATAACTTTTACACCTAGTAAATGGTATACATATAAAAATTAAGAGATCTCTATGTAATATTAAAACAAAATTAACAGAATTAAGTTTCGTCTATCATAAATTATTTCTTAAATAAATAACCGACTTTCAAAAAAAAAAAACAAAAAAAAATTGAAAAAGACTTATTTTCGGAAGTCGGTGTCCTTTTTGTTTCATAAAATTTTTTGCCGGTTCCAAAGTCGGTTGTTTTTTTTTTTGTGATACATTTCATCTAAGAACTGTTTGCACCCTGTTGTTGGTAAGCATTTGCAAAATTGACGCTATCAAAAGAATTGAAAAAACAAGATTGCGGAATTAGTTTTTAAGCACAAAAACATAAAGCAGCACTGAGTCTTACATTTTAAAATTGATTTATGACTTATTTTTGTTCGGATTAGACTGCGTTTGCTTGTAAAATAATCCAAAATTAAAAAAAAAAAACATCTTAATAAAAAACATGTTTTTCTTAAAATGAGGCGATCTTGACCGCATGATCAAATCATGACTGTCATAAAAACGTATTGTCACTAGAACCAAAGGTGTGTGCAAAATTTCAGCTCAATCGTTGGGGGGAACTGGTTTGAAATTCAACTGCAAGAGTTGGCCAATACATACATACTAACTAACAAGGCAATTGAAATAAAAGCTTATAAAAACAGTTACCTAGTGAATTATAAAAATGAAACTGATGCGATCAGCACACGAAAAGAGCGTTCAAAAGCTTTCAGAATATTTCATGAACGCGTTCAGTTTCAGAATTACCTATTTTTTGGTATGAAAATCAATCATTCGCGTCTCAGTCTTACGAACCGGAGAAAAGTATCTGCTATCCACGCAATTAAAGGGAAGTTGACCCAAAAATAGTTAGGAAAAGGCCATGCGGGTGGTGATAACGAGGCAAGAAGCCATGTAACCAGCTTTTAAGGCCTATCGAATACGACTTCATTTTAGATTGTTTTGGTTGATAGGGATTAAGAAAAGAAATAATCTGGTGTACAGGTTAACGGCCAGGATGATAATGCTATGCAAGATGGAAGGGACGCTGACGTACAAACGGTTACCACGTATTCAGTACATCATTCTGAACCCTCCCACACAGAAATTGGTGATAAAAAAAACTATTGTTTCCTACAAAAGTGTAATTCAAATGTATGGAACGGCAGATTTTTTTAAAAATTGGTCTCTCTTCTGTGGACAGAAAAAAATGTGGTAACTTTCGACGGGGCTGTAAGGGGAAAAAATGTATCAAATTTTTTTGAAAATTTGTGAATGAGCATCAAATTTTTATGAATAGTCCATTTTATAGACCATTTTCGTGTAACTGCAACAATAAGGTAGTTCCCCTTACCGCCCCGTTGAAAGTTTACACCCTGTATATCCTATAACTAATATTATAAAGCTGAAGAGTTTGTTTGTTTGTTTGTTTGCTTGAACGCGCTAATCTCACAAACTACTGGTCCGAATTGAAAAATTCTTTTAGTGTTGGATAGCCCATTTTTCGAGGAAGGCTATAGGCTAGATAACATCACGCTACGGCTAATAGGAGCGGAGCATTTATGAAAAATCCCAGCGCAAGGACGTTGAGCGGGTCAGCTAGTATCCTATAATGTTCCCACTGCTGGGACACAGCCGTCTGTCTGCGAGAAGGAATGGGCGATAATTCACCACGCGAGCCCAGTGCGTTAGTTACTGGCCATATCAAGAGGATAATGATAAAAGTTTCAAGTAACTTGACTGTACGGGTAATGAATACTAAAGTCAATCTTACAACTAAATAAAATAACATCACGCCCGATCCCCGAAGGGTTAGGCAGATGTGTACAGTCACGAGCACCATTATGTATACACTTTCCTAAATTTAAAAGCAATTTTCACGAGAAATAACGATTTTTACTTGTAGATAGGATCCTTTTCATAAAAATATGAGTTCCAAAATACTATGTTCGTAATAACGTGAAATTTTAATCAGAACAGTAGGAGAAAAACACTTTTAAAAATTCTTAAGTGTTTACATATAGGTGCTCGTGGCTGTACCTAAAATAGACTCACATTTCACCAGTTATGTTTAGGGTAAGTCTCATGTAATAGGGGGTGAACTTATTGCCATCAATCAGGGCTGCTACTGAGATATTGCTGAAAAATAAACCAATAACACTGAAACCGACCCGGGAATCAGACCATGACCTCTTACTCAACAGTGACGTTTGTGACCACCAGCATACCAAGTGACCATCCATCCATCCATCTATACCATGCTGAGATAGCCTTTTGGCCACGTAAAGGATCAGTTTAGTTTAAGTATGCCATTATTTTTTTTTTTTTTCAATTTCGGACTCCAATATAATCCATCTTGTTAGTGAAAAAATATCTTATAACTAATGTTAGTACTTACTACAAAAAACTTTCTGCGAAAAACAAAACCGACTTCCAAAAAAACACAAAAAGAGTCCAAAATAACGTTACTTTCGGAAGTCGGTAACTATGTTTGTTTCATTGACTTTTTTTGTCAGCGACTTCCGAAAGTAAACTTTTTTAGACTTCTTTGAAAAAAAAAAAATACTACCGAATTGAGAACCTCCTCTTTTATGAAGAAAGTTGGTTAAAAATACACAATCAACACCGGCAACACAAAGAATTAACTGTCGGAAGCAGGTTGCTCAGAGAACGATTAAGCAAGAGATCATTTTTGGTTGTTTTATTTTAATTTAATTTTGTATTATTGTTTTGTCCTGTGCGAGTCAAATGAATACTTTTCCTTTCTTTATATAGAGTGTAAACAGACCCTTCAGCACGACCATTCTGTACATCAAACTAAGTAACTTTACACAAAAATTATTGCTGGAAAACGACTTCTTTTTTGGGGTGAAAAATCACGTTTTACGGTAGGACTCGATGGAACGCACTCAAAGCATTGTGCTGATGGGTGGATTTAATAGTACGGGGGTCGTGGAAGTGTTTAAAGTAAAAATCTTACATTACAACATGTATTTTAAAAAAAAGTTCGGAAAAAATTGGAACTTTGACTAAATCTCCAATATACTAAAAGGTTCTCAGGTATGGTATAGAACAAAAAAATTATCGCAAATACGGGGAGAACAAGTGACTTTTGGTTTTGTTATGGTTCTATTTTCAAACTTTATACGAGTAAAGCAATTTATTACAACTAGCCTCGATTAAAAACGGACAGAGTATATGAAGAGACTATCTAAACTAGACCTGAATATTCCAGTAACAGCTGAAAAGAGGCCCAGCGCTTCCAGGCCCCTATACGTTTTTAAACACCTTCCACTCTTGATAAGACTTGTCAGAAAACTTTGAAAGTTTATATTTGTGATTTGAATTTTAAAATTCAACGGTCATTTTGCGTTACTTTATGGTAAGGTGCGGACTTAGAATTTAATTATGAGAATTTAGAGTTTTTGGGGCAGATTTTTACGGGATTTTGGCGTTATTGAAAAAATATAGAACATGAGAAAAAAAACACCACGCCTGTAATCGCTAGTGAGTTAGGCAGAATTTTATCCATAGTACATACCATATTGTTTACTTCCTAATTTTATTACTATTTTTTTATTTTTTTATTCTGATTTTGATTTTTATGTATATTTTTATATGGTTTTACTTGATTTTTAAGTTCAACCAATAACTTGTTTGTGTGGTGTAAACTGTAAGTATAAGTTGGTTATAAATAAATAAAAATAAATAAGTACACCCACATTTCAACAGTACTGCTTAAGTTACAAGTAATAGGGGCCGAGCCTATTCCCATAAACTGAGCCCAATATTAGGCTCCGAGATTCTACTGAGAAATTCATGAACAAATGAGAAATTGATGGACAAACCTATTAAAGGTATAAATATGAAGGTCATCATACCTTTGTTGCTGTTTAAGGAATCTAATGTAAAACTTTTGAATGAAATCAATATTTTTTTATTATTTTAGGAAACTTTTGTTGAAAATAAGACTGCAGTTATTTATCATTCCTGTAATAAATAAACATCATCATCATCATCTGCCTAGCCTTTTCCCAACTATATTGGGGTCGGCTTCCAGTCTAACCAGATGCAGCTGAATATCAGTATTTTACATGGAGCGACTGCCTATCTAACCTCCACAACCCAGTTAGTACTGGGTAATACGATACCCCTTGGTAAGACTGTCTGTGTTGTCAGAATTTTTGGGTCAAAAAAACACATTTTACGTAAATTTACTTGTGTTTTCGACCACAAATGAGTATACAATTTTCTCTACACCTAAAATTTTTAATTTCCGTAATGAAATAATATTCGAACGATATAAGTAAGTCACATTCTAAAGAAATGCTATTTTTTATAAGTAATAGAAGAATAAAATTTTCCATCTAGACGTTAAAATTCCTCATAATTTATTCACAATAGCCATCTCATTTGACTAAACGATTGTAGTCGATTATATTGGTAATACTTTGATCCTGGATTATCGTACTCGGCTTTCGTGAACGCCGTTTATGTATATTGTGGAATTTGTCCTAATGAAAATTGCTTTTATTTACGAATTTTTATTTCTAATCCTTTATGTAGACCTTAAATAAGAAATGAGTTTGAAATATTGTAAATTGTATCCTCTTTAGTGTTAAATGAACGAATGATGTTACTTGTATGTATAAGAATATTCTGTTCTATTCTATGAAGTAAAAATGAATAAATATTGTTTTTAATATTTTTAAGTGTTTTTGTTATAAAACGTTTATTTTCAGATTATAAATTATCCATAGCACACTTTACATAATTAATTAAATAAAAACAAAATATAATAATAAATCAAAATACAATTACAATACCATTATCACGCATTACACAATTATTAATCATAATCCTATATAATCAAAATACAAAATTCAATCAATTCATTCAATTTTTGTTGTATCGAGGAATACTTAGAAATGTAAGAAAATAAGAAGGTAAATGAATAACCGAAAATAAAATAATGACATGATTGTATTATTTAAAAAAAAAATACTGTGAAAATAATTGAAAATGTTTTAAACTCCAAATCAAATATAATGTTGATTATACGATGTAATTAATCGTAGAGCGCAATCAATAATTTTATCCAAGGTTATCAAATAGTAAACTATTCCATATCATGTAAACAAATAAGCCAATTCCCAACGCAACGAATTTTGTTTTCCTGCATAAAAAATGCAATAAAAAAGTTTATGTAACTTTAAAAACTTACCTCGTAACTTTGAAAACTTTTTTCAAACACCAAACACGACAATAAAACCACTTTTAACTTTATTACACGAACAACATACAAAGTACGTGTACTACTATAATAATCGATGTTTTTTTATATTTATTTTTCAAACAGCCCGCGGAACGTGCGATCCAAGCGACGCCGAACGCTAAACTGAAGGCCTGTTCCTAAAGACCAAATCAGCTGGAGCTCTGAACTTACTCTATGCATCTCTGCATTACCCTCTGACGTTAGTACGAAGGGGGTTGGAGTAGGTCTTCGTTAGCTGGTGAAAGCCCTTTGCGGGTTACGGTAATTGAATTTCAATTTACGATAGTAAGTAAGTAAACAATAGATGAAATTGCCTTGGACCTACGTCTGGTACACACGTAGACATAAATATTGTTTGGAATTAATTTGTTTAATAAGGAACTACAAATACCTTTTCAAGAAGTTCATTAGATAATTACGTAGGGCTCTATAAATAGTTTTGTTTAATCATGAATAACGTGCATAACATCAGCTGTAATCCCTGAAGGGTTAGGCAGAGGTGTACCCTAATAGTAGACCTACGTTTCACTACTATGTTTAAGTCCCATGGAATAGGGAGAGAGCCTATTGCCAATAACCAGGCACAAATTTGGGTCAGACTCCATGGTTAATACTAAGAAAAACCTAATAAGACTGCCCGACTTTGGAACCGAACCCAGGACCTCGTGCTTAGCAGTCACGCTTGAGACCACTAGACCAAAGAGAATAACAACAACATAATCAGCGTACAACGTCCCTACTATTGGGAGATAGGGGGGTAAAGCCTCCTCTCGGAGGACTGGGTCGACCAGGCAGGTTCCGTGCGGTTTTAACCGGTTTAATGCAGTCACAAAACAAGATAAACTTAACTTAGACTGTCACTTACGGGATATCTTCAGTGATTATTCATTATTTTGAGCTCCCGATATTAAGACGCTGTTGCAAACGGGTTTCAAATTGTTAAGTACGTCGAATCTAGTTTTAAGTATAATAATAATAATAATAATTAATACGTACGTCAATCACTGGTTACATCATCGAACAATTTTATTTTATTTTATTTTAATATTAATATTCGTTTTAATACAAAAGTATTTATATTAGTTACCTAAAGATACCAAAGGAAATATCAGAATATAAAACTGAAAATTTGGAAACCAAAAAGAAATTTAAATACAGTTGATGAAAAAATGACGCCTGTCAACGGCGTCGTCAAAAATGTCAAGCACTGAAAATTACATATAAGATACAAGATGATAACCGAAAAATGATTACGAGAGCAGCCTACCGACGCGCACGCCTACCACCTCCGGACCCGTCGCTCAGCTCCGCCTCGCCGCCGCCGGAATCCAGCCCCATCGTGAGTGCTGTGACACCGGCAGTGGCAGTTGCGTCGAGCTCGAGCGACGAGTATTTCTCTCCGCCGACGTCGCCAACACCTGTACGTCGGCAGGGGAGAGGCCGGCCACCGAGAAGCTTGGGACTTAGGGGCCATCCGGCCCCGAGCCGGGTCCCCGCTGCCGGTGGTTGTGTGCAGCGCATGAGATGGACTCATTCCATTAACGAGAACGTCATGCGCGCATACTACGGGTCTACAGAGGGGGGAACTAACCTCACTGCGTACCGTGTTGGGATGCTGTCTCTGTTCCAGGTACTTGAACCAACCGTCAACGTTTCGGCCCAACGACTGTCGGATCAGGTGCGGGTCATCCAACGCAATCACATGTTGGACGACGCCGTACTTGATAGGCTGCGCTCAGAGGTACTGAGCAACCGTATCGTTTTAACTCCGGCACAAACCGCGGTGCAAGCGTCAGTTATTGACGCAACCCCGCCGCGGTTCAACCCAGCTATTGAAGAGGAAGATGATAGGGTTGCTGTGGTAAGTAGCCAGTGCAACGACCGATTGAGGAGCGCTCTGGAAGATGCGCTTCGTGAATATCGATCCACTCCTACCGAACTTAGGCCCCGATTACCACGGTTACCCATGCATAATAAAAATAGGGCGCTGGTGTGTGCCTTGGACTCGCAACTCGAGAATATATTCGAGAGTAGCGAGAACCTCGTTGATACACACTCGATCCTGTACTGTGGGGCTGTTGCGGCATGTCGTTTAGCTAACGTCAAGTTCTCAAATTGTGACGTAGCTACTCGACCAAAACCAGCTGTACCAGCCTGGCAGCGCAGGATCGAGCGCCGCATCGACGGGGCCAGGGTACTCATCGGCAAACTACACTGCTTCAGGGAGGGCAATACACGACCACGTGTGATGCGCTTTGTGAGGCGGGCATTCTCGGGGACTGGAATCAGTCCTCAAGAATACATGTCCCGTGTCACAGAGCGCATCGACTTCCTGAAGCAGAAAGTTTATGCATGGGCGAACCGTATTCGGAGGTATAAGCGGCGGGTTGATCGGTACTCACAGAATCGCATGTTCCAGAGCGATGAGAGGTGGGTATACAGAGCTTGGGAGCGACCCGAGCTAAATATGACAGACGTGTGCCGCCCGGATGATGCTGCTACGAGTTCTTTCTGGCGCAGCATCTGGTCGGTGCCCGTCTGTCATACTGAGGCTGACTGGATGCGTGATGTCGAACGAGTGTGTGAACCTATCCCAGAAATGGAGCCAATTTTGATTACACCTTTAGATATAGCCAGAGCAGTTCGTCCGTTACCGAACTGGAAGTCACCGGGACCGGACGGACTGCACAACTTCTGGCTCAAATGGCTTAGTAGTTCACACACTTGCCTGGCATCCCAATTCCAGTCATCCTTAGAGTCTGGGTCCTTACCGCAGTTTTTAACAACAGGCGTTACCCACCTGCTCCATAAGTCAGGTAGTCCCGCGGAACCCAAAAATTATAGACCGATCACGTGTTTGTCTACGGTCTATAAACTTCTTACATCCATTTTGAGAGCTAAAATTAATACACACATTGACAAAAACTCCATTATGTCTGCCTCTCAAAATGGATGTAGGAATGGGTCCCGCGGTACTAAGGAGCTACTCCTCATCGACATGGCCATTAGCCAACAGGTTCGTCGATCCCGCAAGGATCTGTCTACATGCTGGATAGATTATAAGAAGGCCTACGACTCGGTGCCACATACATGGCTCATGAGGGTGCTGGAGTTGTACAAGATAGATGCAACTCTACGCGCCTTCCTTGAGTCGTGTATGGGGCAATGGAGGACGGTCCTTCGATATCCAGGATGTCGACAGATCCAGGGGAACGATGAACCTGTATGGATTAAACGGGGAATATTCCAGGGCGACAGTCTGAGCCCACTATGGTTCTGTCTAGCCCTGAATCCTCTGAGCACATTGCTGGAGGATTCAGGTCTAGGCTACCGGTTGAGGAGAGGTGGTCAGGTCATATCTCACCTTCTTTACATGGATGATCTGAAACTCTTTGCCCCCAACAAATTGCAACTGATGGAGCTACTGAAAGTAACTGAAACTTTCAGTAGCGCCATCAGGATGGAATTTGGTGTGGACAAATGTGCAGTCATGTATGTAAAGCGAGGGGAGATTATGGAATCCGAGGGAATTCAGCTCTCGGATTTCATACACCTGAGATCCCTCTCCTCATCCGAAAGCTATAAGTATTTGGGTATGTCGGAAGCGTTAGGCATTAACGTAACTGACATGAAGCAATCGTTGAAGGAGCGCTTCTTTGGACGCCTGAACAAGGTATTACATAGCCTTCTTTCAGGCGGAAACAAGGTGCGCGCTTTCAACGGTTGGGTCATGCCGGTTTTAATGTACTTTTTCGGCGTACTCAAATGGACTCAGACCGAACTCGATGCCCTGGATAGGAGAGTTCGTACACTGCTTACCGCAAACCGGATGCATCACCCACGATCATCAGTGATGAGGCTGTACATCCCGCGGAAGTGCGGGGGTCGAGGGTTTTTAAACGCGAAGTCCCTTCACAACCGCGAGATGTGCAGTCTCAGAGAATATTTTTTTAAAGTCGAGGTGGGTATGCACCGAGATGTGGTCGCAGTGGACAAGGGACTCACCCCGCTGTCCATGGCTAAAGAGAACTGGCGCAAACCTGAAGTACTTACTACCGATGACCGCAAGGAAGTATGGCAAGGCAAGGAGCTTCACGGGCGCTTCTACCGGGCTCTTCATGGGCCCGATGTAGATTTTCTAGCGTCCGTATCCTGGTTACGCTTCGGCGACCTCTTTGGAGAAACTGAAGGTTTTGTCTGTGCGATTATGGACGAAGTTATGTTGACGAACAACTATCGGAAATATATTATGATGGACGGGACGGTTGACGTGTGTCGGGCATGTCACCGTCCGGGTGAGTCCATCAGACATATTATTTCTGGTTGTTCTCGTCTGGCTAACGGCGAGTACTTGCACAGGCACAACCAAGTAGCCAGGATAATTCACCAGCAACTTGCCTTGAAATATAAACTTGTGGAATCTGAGGTACCGTACTACAAGTATGTGCCCGACCCAGTTCTCGAGAAAAACCATGTCACGCTGTACTGGGATCAGTCTATCATTACTGACAGGACTATTGTCGCCAATAAGCCTGACATAGTAGTGATAGACCGATCAGCGCGCCGCGTAATGATAGTCGATGTTACCATCCCGCATGACGAGAACCTCGTGAAAGCTGAGAAAGAGAAACAAATAAAATATCTCGACTTGGCACACGAGGTTGTCGACATGTGGCATGTGAACTCGGCTATCATTGTGCCGATCGTCGTGACGGCCAATGGCCTTATAGCCAAGAGCCTCGATGACCATCTTTCGAAGCTCTCCTTAGGCGGTTGGATCAAGGGCCTGATTCAGAAGGCAGTACTCCTCGATACGGCTCGTATTGTGAGGAGGTTCTTGTCTCTGGAGCCCTAACCACCGGTAGCTTGGACCCTGCTCCCGCTACCGGCGGACCACTATTTTTTATATTTTTAAATGTTTTTTATATAGTTTTTGTTAAGAAATATTTAAAAATGTAATAAGTGTGTTATAAAATAAATAAAGGAAATAATAATTAAAAGCTGGCAACACTAAACGTCAACAGACATCTTGTAATTTTGTTCAATTTTATTTTAGTTAAATAATTATTTTAAAACAGTTCTGAAACCAATCTTCCTTTTTATATACTATAATTTCTCAATTTTGTACTAGAACAATAGTAAAATGAAGCAATTTTATAAAAACAAACAGAAAAGAAAAAAACAAGAACAATAATGACGTATGTCATGTCATACGACACATAATGACATACATAAAATTGAAAAACCAATAAAATCAAGACGATGAAGATGTAAATGAAGATGTTGACCAGAGCAGCAGCAAAACGCGCACGCCTATCGCCTCCGGACCCGTCGCTCAGCTCCGCCTCGCCGCCGCCGAAATCCAGCCCCGTCGTGAGTGCTGTGACACCGGCCGTGGCAGTTGCGTCGAGCTCGAGCGACGAGTATTTCTCTCCGCCCACGACGCCACCACCTGTTCGTCGACGGGGAGGACGCCGGCCGCCGGACGGTTTAGGACCTCGAGGCCCACCGGCCTCTGATAGGGTCCCAGCTCCCGGTGGGAGTGTGCAGCGCATGCGATGGACGCAATCCATCAATGCAAATGTCATGCGCGCATACTATGGGGCTACAGAGGGAGGAAACAACCTGACCGCGTACCGTGTTCGGATGCTCTCTCTGTTTCAGGTGCTTGAGCCAGCTGTCAACGTGTCGGCACAACGACTATCGGATCAGGTGCGAGTCATCCAGCGTAATCGTATGTTGGATGACACCGTACTTGATCGCTTGCGGACTGAAATGCAGAGTAGCCATGTCATTGCCACGCCGCCGCCGCAGGCTGTGGTTCCACCACAGTCTACAATAATACCAAATCGCGATAACGACGTGAGTAATGACATAGTTACTAATGTAAGTACCCAGTGCAATGAGGAAATGAGGAGTGCTTTGGAAGGTGCGATTCGAGAATATCGGTTCATGCAACCCGACCTTAGACCACGCATACCTCGTTTGCCCATGCATAATAAAAATAGGGCGCTGGTGGCTGTTCTGGATTCGCAGTTGTCAAACTATTTTGATAACTGCGAAGACCTCACTGATGCTCACTCAATCCTGTATTGTGCGGCTGTAGCGGCATGTCGTGTAGCTCATGTCAAATTTTCTGATGACAGAGCTACACGACCTAAACCAGCCGTACCGCCATGGCAGTACAGGATTGAACGACGTATTGGTGGGGCCAGAGCACTCATCGGCAAACTGATCTGCTTCAGGGAGGGCAATACTCGTCCTAGAGTGATGCGTTTTGTGAGGCGGGCGTTCTCGGGGACTGATATCAGTCCTCGAGACTACATGTCCCGTATCACAGAGCGCATCGACTTCCTGAAGCAGAAAGTGTATGCATGGGCAAACCGTATTCGTAGGTATAAACGGCGGGTGGACCGATAAACTCAGAATCGCACTTTTCAAAGAGATGAAAGGTGGGTATACAGGGCTTGGGAGCGACCGGACCAAGGTGTGGCTGACACGCGCCTACCGGATGATGATGCCATGTGTTCGTTCTGGCGCAGCATCTGGTCGGTGCCTGTTAGCCATACCGAGGGTGAATGGACTCAGGGGGTCGAGCGAGCGTGCGATCTAGTACCAGAAATGGGGGCAATCACTATCAGCCCCCAAGACGTAGTTCGTGCAGTCCGCCCGTTGCCTAACTGGAAATCTCCAGGGCCGGATGGACTGCACAACTTTTGGATTAAATGGTTCACAAGGTCGCACGCTCGCCTGGCGATCCTGTTCCAGTCAGCCTTAGAGTCAGGGTCGCTGCCAGAGTTTCTGACAACAGGTATAACCCACCTGCTCCATAAATCGGGTAGTACTGCGGAGCCCAAAAATTATAGACCGATTACCTGTCTTCCGACGGTCTATAAAGTTCTTACATCCATTTTGAGAGCTAAAATTAACAAACACATTGATGACAATTCTATCATGTCCGCTTCTCAAAATGGATGTAGGAACGGGTCCCGCGGTACTAAGGAGCTACTCCTCATTGATATAGCCATTAGTCAACAGGTTCGCCGTTCCCGAAGCGATCTGTCGACATGTTGGATAGACTATAAGGCCTATGACTCGGTGCCACATACATGGCTCATGAGGGTGCTAGAGTTGTATAAAGTTGATGCAACTCTGCGCACCTTCCTGATGTCATGTATGGGGCAATGGAGGACAGTCCTTCGCTATCCAGGATGTCGGCAAATCCAGAGGAATAGCGAGTCGATAAGGATAGAGCGAGGTATATTTCAGGGCGATAGTTTGAGTCCACTTTGGTTCTGCTTAGCCTTGAATCCTCTTAGCACGCTGCTGGAGGATTCAGGTCTAGGCTATCGGTTGAGGAGAGGTGGTCAAGTTATATCTCACCTCCTTTACATGGATGACCTGAAACTCTTTGCCCCCAACGATTTGCAACTGATGGAGCTACTGAAGGTAACTGAAACTTTCAGTAGCGCCATCAGGATGGAATTTGGTGTGGACAAATGTGCGGTCATGCATGTAAAGCGAGAGGAGATTGTGGAATCTGTGGGAACCCAGCTCTCGGATTCCATAAATCTTAGATCCCTCTCAGCAACCGAAACCTATAAGTATTTGGGTATGTCAGAAGCGCTGGGCATCAATGTTGCTGACATGAAGCAATCGTTGAAGGAGCGCTTCTTTGGCCGCCTGAAAAAAGTATTTAATAGTCTTTTATCAGGCGGCAATAAGGTACGTGCCTTCAACGGTTGGGTCATGCCGGTTCTGATGTACTCTTTCGGCATACTCAAATGGACTCAAACAGAACTAGACGCCCTAGATAGGAGGGTCCGTACATTGTTGACGGCATATCGAATGCATCACCCGCGTTCTTCTGTTATGAGACTGTATATCCCGCGGAAGTGTGGGGGTCGAGGCTTTTTAAACGCTAAGACTCTCCACAATCGCGAGATATGCAGTCTCAGGGAATATTTCCTTGAAACCGACGTGGGGATGCATCGAGATGTGGTCGCAGTGGACAAGGGCCTCACCCCGCTTTCCTTGGCTAAAGAGAACTGGCGCAAACCCTTAGTGCTTGACACTAACGACCGCATGGAGTATGGCAGAGTAAAGAGCTTCACGGACGCTTTTTCCGGGCCCTGCATGGGCCTGATGTAGATCTATCAGCGTCCGTAGCCTGGCTACGTTCCGGGGACCTCTTCGGAGAAACCGAAGGTTTTGTCTGTGCAATTATGGATGAAGTTATGATGACGAATAACTACCGGAGATTTATTGTGAAGGACGGTACGGTTGACATATGTCGGGCATGCCACCGTCCAGGCGAATCAATCCGTCACATTATCTCCGGGTGTTCTCGTCTGGCTAACGGAGAGTACTTGCATAGACACAACCTTGTAGCCAGGATTATCCATCAGCAACTTGCTCTAAAATACAACCTTGTGGAATCGGAAGTGCCGTACTATAAGTATGTGCCCGACCCAGTTCTCGAAAATGGCAGTATCACATTGTACTGGGATCAATCCATCATCACTGACAGGACTATTGTAGCCAATAAGCCTGATATAGTGGTGGTGGATCGATCAGAGCGGCGCACAATGATTGTTGACATAACGGTCCCGCATGATGAGAACCTCGTGAAAGCCGAGAAAGATAAGAAAATCAAGTATCTTGACTTGGCTCGCGAGGTTGTCGACATGTGGGATGTGGACTCAGCGATCATTGTGCCGATAGTCGTATCAGCCCATGGCTTAATTGCCAAGAGCCTCGACCAATACCTGAGGAGGCTCTCGTTAGGCAGCTGGATCAAGGCCTTGATTCAGAAAGCGGTACTCCTAGACACGGCTCGTATTGTTAGGAGGTTCCTCTCTCTGGAGCCCTGACCGCCGGTAGCTTGGACCCTGTTCCCGATACCGGTGGGCTACTATTTTTTATATCTTTAAATGTTTTTTTTTTTATATGGTTTTTGTTAAGAAATATTTAAAAATGTAATTAGTGAGTAAAAAAATAAATAAAGGAAATAATAATTACTGGGATCAATCCATCATCACTGACAGGACTATTGTAGCCAATAAGCCTGATATAGTGGTGGTGGATCGATCAGAGCGGCGCACAATGATTGTTGACATAACGGTCCCGCATGATGAGAACCTCGTGAAAGCCGAGAAAGATAAGAAAATCAAGTATCTTGACTTGGCTCGCGAGGTTGTCGACATGTGGGATGTGGACTCAGCGATCATTGTGCCGATAGTCGTATCAGCCCATGGCTTAATTGCCAAGAGCCTCGACCAATACCTGAGGAGGCTCTCGTTAGGCAGCTGGATCAAGGGCTTGATTCAGAAAGCGGTACTCCTAGACACGGCTCGTATTGTTAGGAGGTTCCTCTCTCTGGAGCCCTGACCGCCGGTAGCTTGGACCCTGTTCCCGATACCGGTGGGCTACTATTTTTTATATTTTTAAATGTTTTTTTATATGGTTTTTGTTAAGAAATATTTAAAAATGTAATGGGAACTATATTTTCTATCACCAAAATTTATATTTGTCATCAAGTTGTGTCACCTAATAAATAGATCTATCGCCACGAAATATTTTCGTTCTTATAATAACAGTTTTGTTACTTAAATAATAGCTCTGTGCTCAGAATGGTAGATCTGTCACCAAATAAATCGATTATCGATCCCAGGTTAGGTTAGGTTAGGTTACTGATTTTGCATTGTTTGGTGACTACATTTTGGTGACAGATCTACTATTTTGAGGACAAACCCTATTATTTAAGAAACACAAAACTAATTAAATTGGTGATAGCTTAAATGATACCCAAATGTAATTAGTAAGTAAGAAAATAAATAAAGGAAATAATAATTAATAATAATATTGATCGTCGTGACGGCCAATGGCCTTATAGCCAAGAGCCTCGACGACCATCTTTCGAAGCTCTCCTTAGGCGGTTGGATCAAGGGCTTGATTCAGAAAGCAGTACTTCTGGACACGGCGCGTATCGTTAGGAGGTTCTTCTCTCAAGAGCCCTGACCACCGGTAGCTCGGACCCTGTTCCTGATGCCGGTGGGCTACAATGTTTTATATTTTTAAATGTTTTTTTTTATTTTTTTAATATAGAAATATTTAAAAATGTAAATTATATGTTTAGTAAATGAATAAAGGAGATATAATAATAATAATAATGTATTTATTGTTTCACAAATTAGGTGACATACATGCTTAGTACAAATTTATGTGCAAGAACAAACAGATGATGTACTGCTGGTACTTAAAAAAGGAAACCCTGAGCTATAATATAATAGTATGCTCAAAAGAAATATCCAGCGTCGTAATAAAGACTCCACAAAACCTGGTGATGCGGTGAGTGTGTTTTGCCGTGACTTAGTGTCGAGTTCCAGTAGTGCGCGTAGCAAAAGACTAAGAAAGAGGGTAGACAGATTTGTCTGCACCTAACAATTCATTTACCATCCACCCGCATTCTCCAGTCATCCCGTGATCATGTTGTTGCAATAGCGTCGAAATATCGGGGCCTCAAAATAATGAATAATCACGGAAGATATCCCGTAGGTGACAGTATAAGTTTAGTTTTAAACACAAACAGTGCAAGAAAAACTGAAATAAAGACTGTGAGATCAGGTCAAAAATAGCAATCAATATACTTTTTTTATAATTTGAACCTCAAAATACCAAACGGGTTATTTTAAAATTAAACACCTATCTTGGGAACAGATTTTTTTCGCGTTCTCATACTTTTTATTTAACGGACATTGTTTCGTATTTTTATAGCCCCAAATCTACCAACGATGAAAAATTGTTGGAATTTCCTCATGAGAATGTAAATTAATTTCAGCCCAACATTTTATATACCGACGGAAGGGTTTCCGTTTAATAATGTAGGTACAGTTTTAAGCATTCAGAGGTGTGCAGCTTTTTCATGCTTATAACGTATGTACACTTCAAGATTAATATTCACCATCCAATGAAACATGGCCACAGAAGCCCATGAAAAAGTGAGAAACTTGGACACATTTCTAAATGTAAAAAAATTGACCTGCTTTTTCACCCTGCTCTAGTCGTTCTGTGTGTATCGTACTTTATATTCAACATCTGTAATAAAGCCTGTTTGCCTTCGGCCTGCATGGTTGTCTACTGCTGTATATAATATGTATGTAGGCTTGTTGTTGATTTTGAAGATTATTGCACCCGCCTATAAACCTTAGAATGAAAAATGTACAAAAACGTAGTTCAGAGTCATTAGCATGAACGCGGGATGTAATAAAAAATATAAATATCTTATTTAGTATTTTTTTTTGCGACAATACAATTAGTTTTTTTTTACCCATAAATATAAATAAGTAAATAATATACAGAGTGGAAGGGACACCGACGTGAAAACGGTTACCAGGTATTCAGTATATCATTATAGATTTTTTTTTTACCGGTGTGAAATCATCAAAGGACTCCCCCCCCCCCCCCCCCGCTCTGGGCGGAGCGGAAGGTAGTGTCAGACTTCTACTAACTAAAACCCATCCATGTTCCTTCTTTGCCCTTTGTGTTCCAGGGCCACGGTATCTCTTTCGAACAGTCCCGCAGCCCTGGCAGGCATCGGGCGGACCCCTACGTGGTTGCTGACATCTCTTTGACGCGCACGTGGAACACGAACGGGCCGTTGACACGGCCTGTCGTCATAAGATAGCTAGACGGCGAGCTAGCTCATAACTCGCCGTCCACAGGTCCGCGCCTACGGTGGTCGGGAGCCCCCACGTGACCCCAGACGCCCAAGGCGTCTCCCGCGGCGGCTGGGACGTGAGGCTCTTTCCCTCTCACGTCCCGCTTCTATGAACAGCTTAGAATGATGTATTGAATACGTGCAAACCATTTTCGCGTCGGTGTCCCCTCCACCTTGTTTCTATAATGTCCAAAAACAGTATTTCCAATTTTAAAGTGGTTCGAAATCCCGTTACGTTTAAGTTCATACCAAGCCCACAGAAACCCTTTTGTATGAAAACCACAACAGCTGAACGCCTTTAATCCCAATCGCAAAAAGAAACTTTTTAAGAATCAAATGGATGCCCTTTTTCCATTCAGTATGAGATCAATCGACTTAAAGCGGGCTATGAAATAGTTCAACTTGAGCCGGAAGATTTCAAGTTGAATGAATCGAACATTTTCTTTCAATGGGATAAAATGCTTTGGATTGATCGCATTTTTTTAGAATGCCTATACAACATTAGTTTTAGTATATGCGAAACCTGATACACGTGTCTAGTATTTTTATGTACAAGTTTCTGCAATAAACCTTTATTATTATGTACAAAATTTTAAAACTGTATCATGAAAAATCACAAAGTTATAAGCTTGTTCTGTTACCTAGTTGTCCGCACAAAATCGTGGTCACCACGCAGCGCGCGCCTCCAGCTTCGTCTTGAGCTCGTTGATAATAATAATTTGGCAATAGGTACATAAATTATTGCGATAGGTACTCAAAGTCGCTCGGTATCCAACTTTTAACTTTTTTAAATATTTTTGGGAAAAAATATAAAATGGTTTAAAAATTATTGGAATCGATTCAGTTACTTATTCTGAACTAACTATATTCAGGTTTCGCATATACTAAAAATAATGTTGTATAAAAACAACTAGCTGACCAGCGCAACTTCGTCTGCGTCACATGAGAGGGAGAGAGGGTTAGAGAGAGTGGAGAGACCTTAAAAGATAGACATAATGCTGTCGCAGAATTTTTCTTTATAACTTTTTTAGAGAAACGATTCCGTCATACATGATTGTTGCGCAACTTTAACCGTTTACGCAGCGCACGCAACGGAAACTCTCAAAAGGAATATATTTTCCGCGTTTTTTATTTTGTGTGAAATACAGAATAAAAACAATAATGTGACACACACAAAGTTGTACAACTTTAAAGGGTTAAAGGGTTTTCATCATTCTCTTGCCCTTTTCCCAATTCATTTGGGGTCGGCGCAGCATGTCTTCTTCTTCCATACTTCTCTATTACTCATTCTTATTGTCGTCATATCATCAGACACATCCTTTCTTGCGATATCATTCTTTACACAGTTCATCCATCGTTTCTCTACTCTTATACCCATCCACAAAACTTTCCTCACGACATTTTCATCATTCCTCCGCATCACATGACCATACCACGACAACCGATTACCACAGGGTTTTACGAAGCCAAAACTCACGTCAGTCTAGTCATTGTGATATTTTTTGCAGTAGACCATTTCTGAGCTGGCCGGAGAAAACAGTCTTGGCTGAGAAACATTCCCAAATTGACCGAAATCACGAGTGTCACGAGAGCTGTTCCACCTCGCAAAAGACGGAGAAATATTTGGAGATGATGGCCAACCTTCAGTAATTGGAGAGGCACCAGAAGAAGAATACCAGAGTACCTACCTTTTGGTTACGGAAGGTCAAAGTTCCAAAGTTTTTTTACAAAAACAACTTTCAATTGCTTAGATTTACTGGTTCGTTGATCTAATGGGTGAAAGCGTCATTGCTAAGCATGAGATACTGGGTGCGATTTCCAGGTCGGGCAAAGTGTTATTGGGGTTTTCCAACAGTATTCTGTCGGTACATACCTGGGAACCTTCTAGTTACGGAGACATTGGAGGTCAAAGTTTCAACTTTTTCACAGGTTCAAACAAAAATTCTAGGTTTTAAGGTTATAACTTTAAATACCTCCATGACGAAATTACTATTCAACGCATCCATCACCACAATGTTTTAAGTGCGTTACTTGAGCCTTAACGTAAAACGTGATTTTTCACCCCAAAAACTCGTTTCCCCGCAAACATTTTTGCTCGGTTTAGTGAAGGGTCCGTTTACACCATGTATGGAATGCCATGCCAACCCGTGTCAATTCCATTCTATTTCTGTAGCCACTATATCCAGGTAGCATGATAATATTTGTAGGTTCTGTTGTTAGCACCCGTCAAAGTTTACCCCTCGACAGCCAATTTCCTCTCTTTCGCCTTTTGCAACATGCAAATAAAAGTTTCTTATACACGTGACCAGAGAACAGTAATTTTAATGGAAGTGACATGACACGTTTTATAAAACGGTATGTTATGATATGAAGAATGATCATCACCTGCCTAGCATTTTCCCAACTATTTCGGGGTCGGCTTCCAGTCAAACCGGATGCAACTAAATACTAGTACTTTACGTGGAGCGACTGCCAATCTGACCTCCACAACCCAGTTAGCACTGGGTAATACGATACCCTTTGGTAAGACTGGTTGTCAGACTTTCGGGCCACTGACTACCTGTAACGACTGTCAAAGATCAACAAATCCGCCGAGAAAAACGGCTTAAGGTGCTTTCCGAGGCACGGAGGAAACTCGGTATGTAATAGGTGGTCACCCATCCACGGACCAACCTAGGCAAGCGCAGCTTAACCCTAAAGATCGACCCGAGCGGCAGTTATTTAGCCACGAGCTCCTTATGATGAATCATCATCATCATCATCATCAGCCCGGAACCCCCCACTGCTGGGTACAGGCCTCCCCTTTTTTCTGCCACACTTCCCAGTTCTGTGCGTCCCTTATCCAGACGTTTTCATCGACGTTGACGATAGATATCGTCGACCCAGGGAACTTTAGTATGAATAGTTCAGGTCAATGATTCGATTGTTTGTGGTAATGTATCTGTCGGCGTGAGCAAGTTATTACGACGTAAAACGAATCAGAACCACAGTAATAATATCAACAGTACTGTATCAAGATACAGTACTGTTGATATTGACAGTACTCTTGATAGAAACGGTCGGAACGCGAGTCATACCTACATGCCTCGAGTCTGGTACCCACTTAGTACCCAAGAAGCCACGAATGCGCCGCACTGACGAACGAACGTTGTGATGGTTTTGTAAGTAGTAAGCGTGAGATTTGTGAGTATTTTCAAAATCAAAATCAAAATATTTTATTTTACATAGGCCTAGATGGGCACTTATAAAACGTCGAAAAAAAGGTGCACGGTTCGGGTTGGTCGTTTCCTATGGAGAAGAACCGGCAAGAAACTCCATGGTTACTCTTTTCAAATCATTTGGTATTACATTAATATCATGGATACAGCATTTGTACTTAAGTATGGGGGGACAGCGTAGGCCCGACAATAAGTCGTTGCTTACTACACAAAAAATGTAGAACAAAATAAAAAGTTAACAAGCAGCTGGGAATCTACAAAACCTACAATGTTCACACATTTACAAACAATTGATAAAAAGAATCTATACAAAGGTAAAAAAAAGAATTGTAAAGTACTAAATTAAACAAGTGACACAAATATTGTTATCAGTGCTGTAACTATTCTGAGCAAAAGATGTATAAATGATTTGAAAACTATTGTGAAAATCTGATTCGAAAGAGGAGAAAAAATGAGATTGAGAATAGTTAGAGACATCCACATATTTGTGCCGTTTATGAGCTACCAGGGAAGCCGCATGCGCAGAAGGAACTAAAGCCAAACTTCTTTATCTTCAACGTAGTCCTTGATTTTGTAATATGCTTTTTTTAATAAGGACACGTTTGATGTAGTTTTTGAATTTTCCATCGGTCAGTTCTATAACTGACTTTGGCAACCTGTTATAAAAGCGTATACTGTTTATATGAAAAGACTTGCTAGTTTTTGTTAATCTGAACTTAGGTATTACAATTTCGTGTTTACTGCGTGTACTTATATTATGAAAGTCGCTTCTTATTTTGAAAAGCCCTCGATTTTTGCGGACATATAAAATACATTCTAAGATATAAAGTGAAGGTAGGGTCAGTATATCAATCTCTTTAAATTTTTCTCTGAGGGACTCGCGAGGACCCATTTTATATATCGCGCGGACTGCCCTCTTTTGAAGAATGAAAATTGAGTCAACGTCTGCTGCTGATCCCCACAGCAGAATGCTATAAGACATAATACTGTGGAAGTAAGCATAGTACACTAGCCTAGCTGTAGCCACATCAGTTAACTGCCTTATTTTCCTTACTGCATATGCAGCGGAGCTTAGCCTACCCGAAAGAGTTCTAATGTGTGCGCCCCACTGCAATTTTGAATCGATAGTAATCCCTAAGAATACAGTTTCCGCTATAACATCAAGTTTTTTGCTGTCAAGATTCAAATCCAGATCCCGTTGTGGTACATTCAGTAAAGAGAACTTCAGACATTTTGTTTTGTTCGCATTCAGTAAAAGATTGTTAGCTGCGAACCATTTCGAGAGTACGGTTAGACATTCGTATCTTTTCTATCTATTTTAAAAATTAGCGAAGTGTCATCAGCAAATAGAATTATATCCAATAATTTGGCCATCATATAAGGGAGATCATTAATTTCGTAATTTGTTTATTTTTTAATAGGTAGGTATTTCGCTTTTTCCACCGAGTAAATACCTGGATTAATAAATAAATAAGTGGATAGGGTGAAAAAAGTGACACACAAGTGATTTAGGTACTTACGCTCGCGTTAAAAAAAGTCTCGAATTTATAATTTTTATTAAATCTACTAATCAAAACATACAAGTTGTGTCTTCATTTATTTCATTCACAAATAACTTCATTTTATTAAATAAAAAATATAATATTTACAAACACAAAACTAAAAGGAAACTCGACTAAATAGATGAAATTAAAATACAGCAAGCGCGGCAGCCCTGTCGCTTGCGAACGTACCGCCCGGCTGTAGGTAATTATTTCAAGGACAGGGCCGAGTCATATATTTATTAAATACTGTGTCAGAACGCTCTGTGACATCATCGTACCACTCAGTGAATCAGGCGAGTTGTCGAAGGAGTCGGCATTTATGCTGCGGTCATTCCGATTCTAGTGAGCGCCCCGTCCACAACTCTAATTGTGACACGGATCACGCCTGAATCAAACTACCTTTAGTATAGTTTTATTATTGTTTTTGTCCTTTATTTATTTTCCTACACACTAATTACATTTTTAAATATTTCTTAACAAAAACCATATAAAAAAACATTTAAAAATATAAAAAATAGTAGCCCACCGGTATCGGGAACAGGGTCCAAGCTACCGGCGGTCAGGGCTCCAGAGAGAGGAACCTCCTAACAATACGAGCCGTGTCCAGAAGTACCGCTTTCTGAATCAAGCCCTTGATCCAGCTGCCTAACGAGAGCCTCCTCAGGTATTGGTCGAGGCTCTTGGCAATTAAGCCATGGGCTGAGACGACTATCGGCACAATGATCGCTGAGTCCACATCCCACATGTCGACAACCTCGCGAGCCAAGTCAAGATACTTGATTTTCTTATCTTTCTCGGCTTTCACGAGGTTCTCATCATGCGGGACCGTTATGTCAATAATCATTGTGCGCCGCTCTGATCGATCCACCACCACTATATCAGGCTTATTGGCTACAATAGTCCTGTCAGTGATGATGGATTGATCCCAGTACAATGTGATACTGCCATTTTCGAGAACTGGGTCGGGCACATACTTATAGTACGGCACTTCCGATTCCACAAGGTTGTATTTTAGAGCAAGTTGCTGATGGATAATCCTGGCTACAAGGTTGTGTCTATGCAAGTACTCTCCGTTAGCCAGACGAGAACACCCGGAGATAATGTGACGGATTGATTCGCCTGGACGGTGGCATGCCCGACATATGTCAACCGTACCGTCCTTCACAATAAATCTCCGGTAGTTATTCGTCATCATAACTTCATCCATAATTGCACAGATAAAACCTTCGGTTCCTTCGAAGAGGTCTCCGGAACGTAGCCAGGCTACGGACGCTGATAGGTCTACATCGGGCCCATGCAGGGCCCGGAAAAAGCGTCCGTGAAGCTCTTTACTCTGCCATACCTCCATGCGGTCGTTAGTGTCAAGCACTACAGGTTTGTGCCAGTTCTCTTTAGCCAAGGAGAGCGGGGTGAGGCCCTTGTCCACCGCGACCACATCTCGATGTATCCCCACGTCGGTTTCAAGGAAATATTCCCTGAGACTGCATATCTCGCGATTGTGGAGAGTCTTAGCGTTTAAAAAGCCTCGACCCCCACACTTCCGCGGGATATACAGTCTCATAACAGAAGAACGCGGGTGATGCATTCGATATGCCGTCAACAATGGACGGACCCTCCTATCCAGAGCGTCTAGTTCTGCTTGAGTCCATTTGAGTATGCCGAAAGAGTACATCAGAACCGGCATGACCCAACCGTTGAAGGCACGTACCTTATTGCCGCCTGATAAAAGACTATTAAATACTTTTTTCAGGCGGCCAAAGAAGCGCTCCTTCAACGATTGCTTCATGTCAGCAACATTGATGCCCAGCGCTTCCGACATACCCAAATACTTATAGGTTTCGGTTGCTGAGAGGGATCTAAGATTTATGGAATCCGAGAGCTGGGTTCCCACAGATTCCACAATCTCACCTCGCTTTACATGCGTGACCGCACATTTGTCCACACCAAATTCCATCCTGATGGCGCTACTGAAAATTTCAGTTACCTTCAGTAGCTCCATCAGTTGCAAATCGTTTGGGGAAAAGAGTTTCAGGTCATCCATGTAAAGGAGGTGAGATATAACTTGACCATCTTTCCTCAACCGATAACCTAGACCTGAATCCTCCAGCAGCGTGCTAAGAGGATTCAAGGCTAAGCAGAACCAAAGTGGACTCAAACTATCGCCCTGAAATATACCTCGCTCTATCCTTATCGGCTCGCTATTCCTCTGGATTTGCCGACATCCTGGATAGCGAAGGACTGTCCTCCATTGCCCCATACATGACATCAGGAAGGTGCGCAGAGTTGCATCAACTTTATACAACTCTAGCACCCTCATGAGCCATGTATGTGGCACCGAGTCATAGGCCTTCTTATAGTCTATCCAACATGTCGACAGATCCCTTCGGGAAGTGCGAACCTGTTGACTAATGGCCATATCAATGAGGAGTAGCTCCTTAGTACCGCGGGACCCGTTCCTACCTCCATTTTGAGAAGCGGACATGATAGAATTGTCATCAATGTGTTTGTTAATTTTTGCTCTCAAAATGGATGTAAGAACTTTATAGACCGTCGGAAGACAGGTAATCGGTCTATAATTTTTGGGCTCTGCAGTACTACCCAATTTATGGAGCAGGTGGGTTATACCTGTTGTCAGGAACTCTGGCAGCGACCCTGACTCTAAGGCTGACTGGAACAGGATCGCCAGGCGAGCGTGCGATCTTGTGAACCATTTAATCCAAAAGTTGTGCAGCCCATCCGGCCCTGGAGATTTCCAGTTAGGCAACGGACGGACTGCACGAACTACGTCTTGGGGGCTGATAGTGATTGCCCCCATTTCTGGCACTAGATTGCACGCTCGCTCAACCTCCCGAGTCCATTCACCCTCGGTATGGCTAACAGGCACCGACCAGATGCTGCGCCAGAACGAACACATGGCATCATCATCCGGTATGCGCGTGTCAGCCACACCTTGGTCCGGTCGCTCCCAAACCCTATATACCCACCTTTCATCTCTTTGGAAAGTGCGATTCTGAGTGTATCGGTCCACCCGCCGCTTATACCTACGAATACGGCTTGCCCATGCATACACTTTCTGCTTCAGGAAGTCGATGCGCTCTGTGATTCGGGACAAGTAGTCTCGAGGACTGATATCAGTCCCCGAGAATGCCCGCCTCACAAAACGCATCACTCTAGGGCGAGTATTGCCCTCCCTGAAGCAGATCAGTTTGCCGATGAGTGCTCTGGCCCCACCAATACGTCGTTCAATCCTGTATTGCCATGGCGGCACGACTGGTTTAGGTCGTGTAGCTCTGTCATCAAAAAATTTGACATGAGCTACACGACATGCCGCTAAAGCCGCACAATACAGGATTGAGTGAGCATCGGTGAGGTGTTCGCAGTTGTCAAAATAGTTTGACAACTGCGAATCCAGAACAGCCACCAGCGCCCTATTTTTGTTATGCATGGGCAAACGAGGTATGTGTGGTCTAAGGTCGGGTTGCATGAACCGATATTCTCGAATCGCACCCTCCAAAGCACTCCTCATTTCCTCATTTCACTGGGTACTTACATTAGTAACCATGTCATTACTCACGTCGTTATCGCGATTAGCTATTGTGCTAGACTGTGGTAGTACCACAGCCTGCGCCGACGGGGTAATGACATGGCGGCTCTGCATTTCAGTTCGCAGGCGATCAAGTACAGTGTCATCCAACATACGGTTACGCTGGATGACTCGCACCTGATCCGATAGTCGTTGTGCCGACACGTTGACAGCTGGCTCAAGCACCTGAAACAGAGAGAGCATCCGAACACGGTACGCGGTCAGGTTGTTTCCTCCCTCTGTAGCCCCATAGTATGAGCGCATGACGTTTTCATTGATGGATTGCGTCCATCGCATGCGCTGCACACTCCCGCCGGGAGCTGGGACCCTATCAGAGGCCGGTGGGCCTCGAGGTCTTAAACCGTCCGGCGGCCGGCGTCCTCCCCGTCGACGAACAGGTGGTGGCGTCGTCGGCGGAGAGAAATACTCATCGCTCGAGCTCGACGCAACTGCCACGGCCGGTGTCACAGCACTCATGACGGGGCTGGATTCCGGCGGCGGCGAGGCGGAGCTGAGCGACGGGTCCGGAGGCGACAGGCGTGCGCGTTTTGCTGCTGCTCTGGTCAACATTTATCTTCATATTTTATATTCGTCTCCTTCAAAATTTTTGTGACAGACAATGTCACATTGTGTCAATTCCAAATTGTGGTTTTTTTCTTTGCTTTTCTATTGAATTTCGTTTTCATTTTGGTATTTTTATTTAAAATGCTATTAATAATACGGTGGTATCGGTTAAATCTTCCGGTATAACTTTTAAATATTTATATTTTAGAAAATTTGATAAGTCTGATATGAAGACGTTTGGTTGACGTAAGTTGTACATTATTACTTATAATCAGTTTTTATTCTTATTTAAATAGTTTGCATTTAAAATCAGTTTTATTTTTAAACAATGGCAAATGACGGCCCTCAACACAACGTGGACCCCTTAAGAAGTCGGTCTCCTTCACCAATCTTCCAGTCAGGCTTCACTCAAGCCGAAATATCAGGTAATAAACCTGTCGAATGAACCTATCGTTAAAGTTATCTATCTTCATTTAAACGTAGGCAAGTTAAGCATAATAAAGCGTTTTGTATTTCTTCTGAACATTCCAATAGTAAAAATCACACAATCAATAGTTCTTCAGTACTTAAAATAACATACCTTTATTGACAGTCTACCTCGATTGTTAAAATCACATACATGTTTGACATTTCCAGCATCGCTATCGCTGATATAACGTCAAAGTGACGGCTGGCTTAGACGTCACTCCTGACAATAATATTGCAGCGTCAGGCGGTCCGCGCGGATTGCCTATGAAGCGGATCTTACGTCGCATTGGCTTGTTTGAAATCTGTTGATGCCCAACACACGTGCACCGCCCGACCGCGCGGAAGAGCGGTGCTCACCGCCTCTAAACGGCCCGCAGTGCCACAAAATCAGCTTCACCGTTTTCACCCGACCGCGCGGACGACCGGTGTTGCTCGAAAATCGCCTTAGATGAAAATATTGTGATTACAATAATTTAAAAAATAGTATGATGAAATGATGGATGAAAATAGGTTTTATTCGATCCGGCAAAGATTATGACTTCAATCCCTGCTAAAAATATCGAAAAATCGGGATCAAGATGTCACACTTGACAGCCTATCTTAAAATTTCAGGAATATAAGAAATCCTGGACTATCATATCTTATCTTAAGGTAAGAAAATGGGAGGAGCTCGTGGCTAAATGATAACAGCCGCTCGGGTCGATCTCCAGGTTAAGCCGCGCTTGCCTAGATTAGTCCGTGGACTACCCAGTACATACCGAGTTTCCTCCGTGCCTCGGAAAGCACATTAAGCCGTTGGTGCCGGTTGTAATTTGTAGATTTTTGACAGTCGTCACAAGTTGTCAGTGGCCTGAAAGTCTGACAAACAGTCTTACCAATGGGTATCGTATTAACAAGTACTAACTGGGTGGTGGAGGTCAGATACTTGGTCAAAATAAGATAAGATAAAGATTTATTTCTCACCACAATACATAGGTACATCATTAGGTTTCGTGGACAATACATACGTTTTTTATACTGTGGGAGACTGGTGCCTAAGCTAGACGAAAAGCCTGTATTTCAGGACACCAGAAATACTTGGGAAAAGGCAGGCAGATGCTTATCTTATGGTAAGAAAATACCTCAATTCATTTAGTTTTTAATTGCATTGGGTTTGATCTCATTGGACGAGCTAATCAAAACAGAACACTAATTCTCCAGGAAACTGTTAACGTTAAATGAATTAATTTAATTAAACTGAATTGAATTGTATTCATGCTATTGGCAAGAGTCCAGCTTTCTTGCAACTATATTAGAAATAGAGGCAGGTTATTCATTTAAGAAGTGACCACACAGATTGGCGCGGAATTAGCTTGAGGCTTCCAAGATAAGCTTGATGTCTATGCAATAAAATCTAGGAAGTTATGCAGTTTGACACTATGTCCCGTGGCGTCGTACACACGGCACCTCATCAAATTATACATTTCCAGTATAACATGGCCTCGCTTTGTGTAGATTTTTCGTCCAATGGGAGATCTACATAAACTGGTTTTGTATAGCCTGATTAGTCGCCGTGCGTACGAAATGAAGATTTTCTGTCCGCTTCAAGCCGATTCGATAAATCTGGTCCCTGCCTTCCTTAACGAGTAATTTAATTTATGAAATTGTTGTTACACAACAAGAGCCGCACGGCTCGATCTTCAAGGTTTAAGGTCGGTCTGTGGATAGGTGACCATCCTGAACAGACAATTTCTTCCGTGCCTCGGAAAGAACGTTAAACTGTTGGTCCTTGCTGCCATTTGTAGATCGTTGACTATCACTATAGTTAGTCAATGTGGTGTTGCCCCACAAAAGATTGGGCACTTGATATGGTGTCCTGGACTGCCCTGTTGTTTGCACATCACAGGAGCCGAAGGACGCTACTGAAAGTGCCAAACTTCCAAATTTTAGGATGACTCAATTTGAATAGTCATCGACACGCCAAGAAGAAGAATGGGGCTGAAAGTCTGAAGCTATTAAGACGCAAAGTTTATAGAGACTATTGAACCTACACGTGACTGACACGTTTTCGAAGTAATTACATTCACTTCCACTTCATTGTAACAACAAATCGCCTACAAACACCAAAATCTTCCCCCACATTACATTCACTAAATAATAATAAACATAACAAATGTCTTTCCTTCCGACGCCTAAAGCTCTCGACACACGGTCCCGTAGGCCATATGGCCGTCTCCCCAACGTCGACGTTCACTCAAACATCTAATTTCCGCACTCCCCATCTGGGCTCTCATTTATATAAAGCTGGCCGTACACTACCACGAAGGCTATGCACAGAGAGGTATATCACGTGAGCTGCGCGGGTCATTTGTTTGCCAGGAACCGCACCGACGCGACGGAAACTTATGGAACAAAACCATACTATGTATCATAATATTACATACGAAAAAAAAATACTGTTACCAATTTTTTTTTTTTTTCTATAAGTGTTGTATTAGTTAAGTACCTACTTTAAGTTCTTTAACACTATAATCTATGCACCTTATACACCTTTTATATGCACCTTTTTTATGTCCTATCAAATATATTTCAGTATTATTCGAGCATTCACTCGTTTCATTTACGATCAACACCGCACCTTATACCCAGACTAGCAAAAGACAGAGTCAGCTGGAACAGTTTGGAGGAGGCTTTCAACGCAAAAGGAGACCCTTACATCTAACAATACCAATCTTATCTTAAGTACAAAAACTAACTTAACTAACAAATAAATAAGTACACAAGACATTAAATATTACTGAAACTGATACTGCTAGCCTGCGTCATCCCACTACTGGGCAAAGGCCTCTCCCCATGACTTCCAGGGCTAATGTGGGCCACTGGTCGTTTAAATAAAGTTAAAGTTTTCTTTTTTTACATTAAATATTAGATGAAAATAAATGTAATAATGCTAAATAAATAAATAAACCGCTTGACCAAAAGCAGGGCAGCCCGGTTTCGATCTCATAGTAAAATCCGGTTTTTCTCGGGTTCGGATGTACATGGTCAAAGAGTCACGCGTGTTGCAGCACTGACTGAGGTAAAAAAAAATGACAGAAATTAGAGCATACAGTTGACACCGTATCGTGACAGGACTCAAGCGAAGTAAACAAGTGAAACACGCTATGTGGCTTGACGAAAGTTGCTTCACTAGTGAACGGGGAACCACGCGATTGTGAGTAGCGAACCCATGGGTTATATCCTGACTACATTTACAAAGTTTAGCTAATTCAAGAGCGTAGCTTAGCTCTGGGCTGCTATGGAGCAGTGCCTTTGTGCTTATAAACCGTCTCAGGACAATTTCTTCAATGTTTTTCGCTCATAAACTCAAGTGTATTATTATTTGCGGTTTTTTATGGTAGTGGCTAAGTTGGGAGTGGAAAAATGCGATTTAAATGATAAAAAGTTTGGGGATCGCATTTGGACGAGAGCATTTTGGGGATGGGTAAAGTTGCTAATTTTTTAGGATATCAGTACCAATGGCGGCTCTGTGGTACCTTAAGAGTTGTAGGTCGTGGGTTCGAACCCAGGCAGCCACATTACTTTGTGTAATTTATTTCATCACCACTGCTTTCAAAACGGTGAGGGAAAACATCGTGAGGGAACCGACATGTCTTAGAAACAAAAAATCGCAGACATGCAAAATTTACCAAACCGCACTTCCATAGAGAGGAGCCCTGTGTCCCAGCAGTCGGAACATCATAGTCTAATCATGCTTAAGAGTACCCAGAACAGTTGCTAAGTTTTATTTTATCATTTATGGGTCCATTTTGTTTACGTGTTGGTAATTATTGAGCTGTAAAATTTACATAATATCACGCCTGTAATCCCCGAAGGGTTAGGCAGAGGTGTACCTGATAAAACACCCACATTTCGCCAGTTTTGTTGTTAGTTAGGTCCCATTTAATAGGGGGCGAGCCTAATGCCATCAACCGGGCACAAATCCAGACTCGGTGGCTGCTACTGAGAATTTCTTGATGGAAAAACCCAGTATCATTTGCCCACCCCGGAATCGAAGCCAGGACGATGTTCAGCAGTCGAGCTTCCACCCACTCGACCAACGGGGCAGCTGTAAAATATCATCATCTGCCTAGCCTTTTCCCAACTATGTTGGGGTCGACTTCCAGTCTAAACGGATGCAGCTGAAAACCGTATATATTTTACATGGAGCGACTGCCTATCTGACCTCCACAACCCAGTTAGTACTGGGTAATACGATAGCCCTTGGCAAGACTGGTTGTCAGACTTTTTGGGCCACTGACTACCTAACGACTGTCAAAGATCTACAAATGACCAACGGCTTAACGTGCTTTCCGAGGCACGGAGGAAACTCGGTATGTAATGGGTGTCACCCATCCACAGACCAACCTAACCTCGAGCTCCTCCAAACTCCGATCTCCGAGCTGTAAAATATGTTGGTCTATTAATGCAGAGATGTATTTTTTTCTTGAATTGCGTACTTTAAAGCTACGTCATTAATAACTTTGCTTTGGGCTTTTTCGTGAACACCGGGAGTTGGTTCTTGCCTAAAACCTCATTATTAATTATCGCCCTTATTCCCCCTCATTGTTAATTGCAGACAAAACTTCTAACGAAGGAAAAATCCTCTTCCTCCTTTTCATTTTCCCCAAACTTCGATGGTTAGTTACTCCAAGACCCCTCTTAGCCTTGAAAATTTCAGTATGCATAAAAAGCTAAATTACACTCTGGGGGGCAGACCCAAATTGTGGTAAAGAAAATGAGGGCAAGTGTTTATTTCGGTGATGAAATTGCATACTTAATACTGCACCATTACTTTTTTTATTACATCGTTTTAGTGGCCGGAAATATTTACGAATTCATGTCGGGTTCCTTTTAAAAACGGGCAGATATTGTGTAAATTTTTCAGACCAGCACATCAACTACCCAAAACTGTCAAATTTTCCTAATCAACCTTTGAACCTAATGCTTTAGCGATTAAGTTAAAAATCTATTAAAGATTTGACAGATTGTAGTAACTTCATGTGCTGGCGTCTGCACCTTCTACATCGTGACATTGAAGGCCTCAAGTGTCTCAACTTAGAGTTTCAATCACCAAAAACATCCGGTTATGATTTGGAGGTATCATAATATACACAAAGGTATAATACTGAAAATTTCGCGTAAAAATTCATTAAGGCTTTTCTTCCCGAAGGTATTGTAAACAGGGAATTTATCAAAGGGCCTAATGGCAACCATTATTCTCTAGCTCTCCAGTGCATTTAAAGCGATTTCCATTCTTCTAATTTATTTATCCGCTATTGAATTTGTAGTTTAAACTCCTGAGGCCCTAGTACGACCGCGCAGTGTAAACTTAACGTAATTACGTCGAAATTTAAAATTAAGAAAAGTCTTTTCACACAACAATATTTTCATACACTTATACTGTCACTTACGGGATATCTTTCGTGATTGTTCATTATTTTGAGCTCCCGATATTTCGACGCTGTTGCAAGCGCCGTGATCGCGGGTTGACTGGAGAATGCAGGTGGATGGAAAATAAAATAAAAATAAGAAATAAATAAAAAAATAATAACAAGAAAAAGATCAAATGATCAAAATCAATTTAATTTTTTTTACATGGTTTTTGTTAAGAAATATTGAAAAATGTAAGTAGTGAGTACGAAAATAAATAAAGGAGAAAAAGGTCATATTCAAAATTCTATGAATTTATTAATATCTATAGATGATACTGATTGTGCTCGTTGCAAACAATTTAACTAAAATTCTAAAGCATAATTGTACCTACTTTCGACTCAAAAATCGACGTACTTATTTATGTTACGTTTACACCGCACGCTCGTGCAAGGGCCTCTGAATTAATTTTATAAAATAGAGTACTTGCTGTTAAAAATGCCACCTACTTCACCTCACACTAAGGACATACAACACAAGATAGACTACATAATAAAACACTATCATAATTTAATCATTCGAGCCGAGCAAGACTCATTTACAGCAATACCCAACATAATTATGCTAAATATACCCGTCGCCCGTCGTGTAAACGCCAAGTCACGCGAATATAAACTACATTCACTATAGTTGTCTTAGGTCGGCAATAGACTAGCAACAGATATTGACGCTTCCGAGAGGAGCAGTGTGTCGTTTCGCCTGTCAAGTCGTTGCAACACCATAAGTGTTGCAACGACTCCGTTCACGACCTCGAATGATACGACAAGAGTCAATCGACACTCGCGTTCGTCACTTGTCTCCGGGCGTTTACTGTCGCTCCGCAACTCGTGGCATACTTGTAGCGAACATAATCAAATTGACAAAAAGAACGCTAACGACATCTATGATGCAAATTAAGAACTAAAAGCCTGCATCACGTTGTCCTGTTCACGCCATTCTTTCGCCCAATCAGCAAGAAGCATCTAGGCTGACCCCACTGACCTTGGTTGGTGAACGAGAACTAATCGTTCACCGTTCGAGAGAAAAATGACTATCTTTTTTGCTCAGTACCTCATGCGTTAGAAACCATTCTTGGTTATATTGTCATATGGGAGTTGCCTTCTGCCAACCAAGAGTTACCCGGGAAATAAGGATATAGGTATACAACAACCCAAATACAACCGTCAGGCAGTGGCCCACCAGACACATCATCCATCTGATCGAAGTTTCCTCCCTTTTCAACGGTGGAAAAGCTTAGTACCCTGTTCCTCATACCCCCATAGCCTGTACTGCTCCACTGCTGGGCAAAGGCCTCCCCCAATTCCTTCCATGTGCTCTTTCGAACGTGCCTGCTTGAACTAGCCCTCGCGATAGCCCTTAGCCGCTTATACCCTTAACAAATTGTTGCATTCGTTTTCTTCACAATTGATGTCGCAACACGCGTGATGTGCGATGTAGCCTCTGTGCTTTGTTGTATTACCTTCAACTTGCAATAAAATAGAACTGGAAGAAATTTCATCTGCTTAGCCTCTTTCTAACTTCATTCGAGTCTGCTTCCAGTCTAACCTGATATACTGAATACCATTACTTTATAAGGAGCGACTGCCCATCTAACCTCCACATCCCAGATAGTACTGGGCATTACGGTATTCCTTGGTAAAACTGGATGTCAGACTTTCGGGCCACTTAAATTCTTCTTAGCGTGTCGATGGCAAAAAGTTCATATGTTATGTATAGCCCAAAACTCAGCCACGCGAACCCCACTCACTGATGACTGACTACCTGTAACGATAGTCAAAGGCTTAACGTGTTTTCCGAGGCACGAAGAGATTTAATAAAAAATGTTGCACCAAAAGACGACTTTCTCCGTCTGTCCACGGCTTTAATCGGCAATAATTTACTATCAGACGTAATCAGCGATGGTCTGCATAAGGCCTTACCCACATCTAACGGAAGCTTAACTATACCTCAGGGATTAACGATCTCTTTCGGGGCTACGGTCCCGGGTGGTAACCGAGGTTTGATCCCTTCGAAAATTTGTTAATATGAGGATTAGAGGATTCAATTTACCTTGAATTTTAGATGAATGGGATGTGTTTTGATTATGTGGGTTTTTATTTATTGAATGGGTAATTGATAGGATGTTTTGTTGGGTTAAGTGGAGGAGGGTATCTCGACTAAAATGATTATCTACATAATTAATTTGACCTTTTATTATGTAACTTGAAGATTATTTTCCTCGTTTACTTGGATATGTCAGGATTTATTCTGTTAGGCTCGTACATCATGTGGGCAGACTATGGGTTTCGTGCTATGAAAACACACTGGCTGCGATACACTATTTCTAGAAAACTAACAAATAACTTGAGATTACAACTTAATACAATAAGACGGGGCACAATGAATAGGTACAGTTCCAAGACGTCTCAACTCCGCCGCGATCTGACACTGACTGTCGCCTTCCCTCGAGTTGATCATCAGGGCTCTGTAGAAGCACTCTGTGTTGTGGGTAGACTGGTAAGTAGGTCGCGTGATGTCACTACTGCACACAGGCGCGCTTTCCAATTCATTTTAAGTCCGTACTAACGACTGGATCCAACAGATACATTCTCTGTTAGCTCGTATTGAGAAGCGTACTCGTATTGAGAAGCGAACTAGTACTACTATACAAGGTGGAAGGAACACCGACGCTAAAACGGTTACCACGTATTCAGTACATCATTCTGAATCCCCTACAAATAATTTTTTCATCGGTCATTTAAAAACAACTTTTCCATACATTTTGATCGTGTAGGTATTGCAGTTTTTTATGAAACAGATGATGTACTGAATACTGTGTCACTTCCACCTTGTTTGCACCCTAAAAGACTGCTTCGTTGGTCTAGTGGTCGCAAGCAAAACTGCTGAGCGTGAGGTCCTGACTTCCATTCCCAGGTCGGGCATAGTTTTATTGAGTTTTTCCATCAGGAATGTCTCAGTAGCAACCACAGAGTCTTGATTTGTGCCTGGTTGATGTCAATAGGCTCTCCCCCTATATCATAGAACTTCAACATAACTGGAAAAATATGGGTGTACTATTAGGTACTCCTCTGCCTAAATTTTCAGGGATTACAGGCGGGATGTTATTGTTAATTATAATTATTATATACTTGTTTGTACCTCTTTGAAATGCCCCACTTGCTGGAGTCCCCGAAGTGTTCCAACACCTGCACTTTAGAAGACCTAAAAGACGGCACAGACGCGGCGATTAACGTGGCAACGTACAGAGCCCAAGAAATTTAATCAAGTTGTACCATCGACAAGAAAGAAGAAGACCTCTTTGAGCGTGATGCTATGTTGTATTTGTTCACCCTTTGGCATCAATCTAGTCTAGGTTCTTCCGATTTGTTTAATTTGGCAGGTCAGCGGCCCATTAATCTTGATTCATCTTAAGCTACTGTGTGCCTGAGTCATCATTACGTAAGGGATCTGTTCCAGCTTCATTATTTACCTTGAGTTTGAGGCATCGTGGTGACGCCCATCATACACCTTCCAGGATTTAAACGAAGCCAACGACAGAGTGCGGGTTGGTAGATGTCACATGTCTTCGAATATTTGGTTCTTAGACTTAGAGTTTCCTCACGATGTTTTCCTTCACCGTTTTTGAGAGCAGTGGTGATGACAAAAATACACAAAGTACCTAATGCACCAGCCTGGGTTCGACCCCACGACTTATTGCTCGTAAGTCGGGGCCGCCACCATTAGGCCATCGCTGCTTTCCATACATAGGTTGCTACATACTGGTCGAATATCATTTCAGTCCATCGATAAGCAAAGAAGAAGATCATAACTCTAATCTTTCCCCTCCCATTTAAGTTGCGGTTAACTTCTAGTATAACCGAATCTAGCTGAATACTAGTATTTAACATGGAACTACTTCCAATCTGACCTTTACAACCTAACTGGGCTGTGGAGGTCAGATTGACTTCGTAACACAATGCTCTTAGTAAGATTGGCATTCAGACTTAAAGACAAAAGTTTATAAATAACAGCCGGGATCAACGGCTTTTGAGGGAACTCGATAACTAATGGATATGGTCAGCAATGGTCAACCATCCTAAAAACACACCTCAGCAACCGAAGCTTAACCTTCAACCGACCGGTGCGGCTGGTGTTACTTAGCTGCGAGCCCTTCTGTAAGAAAAATTATTTGTTCTAAATTCAAACAAATGCTTTCAGGCTGATAATAATGGAATGCTATTTCCAGCGAAATGATTCATTGATTGCATTTGGCATCTCACAATTCAAACTTCGAACAAACACACTAATTAGTTTTGTGAGTTGGCGATCAAGAGTGCTTCTGTCGCTTTTGATCAATTAGCAGATGAGTTACGAACGAGATTCGTCTGTTTTACCTTTTATTCTAATTATCCCTTGTCAGCGAGTTATCCTTTAGGTAAGTACTTGCTAATCAGGTAACGGTAAGTTTAGGTTACATTAAGCTTGTATGTACTTTAAGCATATTATGTAGGTATATGAGAATTAGTTTTTAAGGTTTCTTTTTGTAATGATAACATTTTTAGGTACCGAAGCTAGGTTTCTGCTAAACGCCAGCAGTGGCCAAAGCTTCGTGTCGTTAAATGCACTTTTGGGGGTCTAAAATGGCCACTTTAACATAATCATAATAGTAATATAAATCACGTTAAAACTCTAAAAATGGTCACCGACGCAGTTAATATGATGAATTCCTTAACAGTAATGAACTGGATCCTAATAGCAGCTTGCTGGACATAACATGGCTTCGTATTTTAGGTTTTAGGACATTAAAAGACCAGTTTCAGTAATATTCATTGCGTTAGCTACATTGTTGAGCAAAAAATTTAAATATCTGTAGATTAGAAATTTCCTTCAGATTGTGATAGAATCTGTGTCACACAATTGGGAAGCTGGTCGACAAGCTGAGAAGAATTCAAAGCTTTAAATACCACATGCGATTCCTCTAGCTATTTGTTACCAACTTCGTTCTACAGATCTAAATTGAAAATAAGTATTCTACATAATACGGATGCCAGATACCATCCACCGTAAAACATCACTATTTAGTCCAAAATATTAAAAAAAACGTATGTAAAAGGTGAAGTAAATTTCACGGCTCGTTTAGCTGTGTGAAAGAGATGCACGATGCAGTGTGGCGAGCGAAGGCCAGTAATTAAAGTAATGGCTGCGTAGGGTTGCCAGCTGTCAGAAATACTAGACACGGCCACTTGGATTTATGTTCTGTGTCTCTTAAAAGGGAAATTCTCAGGGCAATGGAGTTAAGCTATCTTGAGCTTTCTTGAAGCTTGGGTTGAACGTAGCTTATTCAATGTTTTTCCTGAGGGTCTAGACAAAACTACGGTCTCATCATTTGCCGAGCCTTTTCCCAACTATGATGGGGTCGGCTTCCAGTCTAACCAGACAGCTGCATCTCAACATAGTTTTATTTACATGTATGCCGTAACTACTTTTTTTTTAAGAAAACTTTGGCCCGCACTACGAATTTCCCCTGTATCGTGGTTGGGTTTACAAATATTTAAACTATTCCAGACCCGGAACAACTATCTATACGCCATACATTTATTTGTTCCGTGCGGGTATCGAACCCACGACACGCAACGCAGCAGTCAATTGCTCAGCTACTGCGCCAACGCACGGTGCATCGGTAATAATTGGTAAGAGGATGCCTGTAACTTACGTGTGTTTTATCAATATTATTTATTTGCAAGTGTGGCAGCCCTGCCCTTCACATATATTTCAAAATGGATGCGGCAATATCCGTATAGACTATGAAGAATTTTATCCGTTTCATTAATTACTGATGTGTCCATGTGCAGAGGGGATTATTGGCGACAGGTCGTATTAAGGCCAGCTAACTAGGTGGGTGGGAAATAGTACATTTTGATATAAGTGGGGAAACTTTATTATTGCGTTCGACGCGGAATTAAAACCCAAAGTGCAGGCGAGGGTGTTATGGAGTCGAGAACTGCAGTAACAAATCCCCACGTGTATCAAACGACGTTTTTCAAAACACTTTCGAAGAAATAAAATATTAGAACGGAAACTATGATTTAATTTGCTTTTTTTCCGCGCTTCGCTTTCGCCAGGTTGAAGAAGAAGCAAAGGTATGATGCCGCTAAACAGTCTAATATGAAAAATTGAAAATTCAATTATTTTTGAATTTAGAACACTAATAAGAGTTAATTCGTTCATAAAAGTAAATATTTGTTTTAAAAAATCATTTTTCTCCTATTTTTTTTTTAATTCTATTTATAAACACAAATTAAGAACTCAAAAAATATTTACGCCGTAAAGACGCATAACTCTTTGCCGAGATTTAAAAAAAAACAATCTCCGCCATTGAGCCCATTTGGACTTAGTATAACTATAGTAATCTGTGGATTTTTTTATTTCCGCACGTGTGCGGAAAAATATTAAAAATCCACGGGTTTGAAATACACCGCATGTTGAACCTAATCGTAGTGCGATAAGAACCAGTTTTAGAGAAAGTGTATTGAAAAAGATATTTTTTGTCTCATAATTATACTTACAGGCAGATTTCTGGTTAAGATCCTGTACTGATCCAGCTTCCACCAGGTATAGTCGACCTCGTAGCTGCCTTATCGTTATAACTAGACCCCGGATCCAATGCAATATATTTCAGATGTTTTCATTACCATTGCTATAACGTCAGTGTGAACAGGCCATCTGGAATAATTATTTTTTTTAAAGAAACGAAGAGTACCGAATATGTGTATCACAGCCCTCCTTACTCTAGAAAAACAAATTTTCCAAACATCACACGCAAAACTTCAGTACTTTTTTTTATTTTTTTTTTTCTCCACAGACCATTTTATTATCAGAAACATTCATAAAAAAGTGTTCATTAATTATCATTTTTTAAATGAACAAAACTCGAAAAGGTTTCTTCATTCTTTGTTTTTGTTTATGCGTTGTCTGTTGCTTTCCAAGTTTTTGTAAATAAAAAACAGAGTCCATTATTTTTTCGTATGATGTTGATTATCGTCATTGCCACCACACCTGCGCTTACTGCCAAACAGTATTTTGTATAGAGTTAGGTGCCTGACAAATTTTACCTCTTCAAACGATACTGCGGGTCGCGGGTAACACGTTTCATATTTTTCCGCTTGTTCATGCCTGTGTGGTATGACTACAGTCATTTTTTGTGTATTTTCAGCGATATCTTCGCCAATTGTGAACCGATTTTGATGATCCTCTTTTGTTCGGAAGAATATTATTCCGCGGTGGTCCCATTTAAATTTGATGAAGATCTGATGCTGATCTTTGGAGTTATACAATGGAACTCTTCGACAGCAAATCTGTCGCGATTGGTACAATCGCTTGGATGTTTATTGTTTACACATAACATAACGGCTGTATGGTCTAAAGAGTACCCAGATTGCGACAGTTAGGTATATTAACTTTTTCATTTTATTGGTGATAAACCTATTACCATGAAATGTATTGTTGACAATGTAAAATAAATGTATAGCAAATATTATTACTTAGACAGGAAACGGGATATTTACCATGTTTACCATTTTTGTCGAGTTCCCGATATTTTGGCGCTGTTACAAGCACCATGATCACGGATAAACTGAAGTTATTGCGGGTGGGTGTTTATGAGCAGACAAATCGGTCTACCATCTTTCTTGGTCGTTTTTTAATATCGGGAACTCAAAGAAATCAATAAACATGGTAAATATCCCGTTTCTAGTGTTAATGATAAGTAATAAACCCAATAAAGAAACCATATCGTCGTGTGCTGCCGGTGATGGCATGTTTGCAAATGAGCCAACCTACTGGCTTGCAGTAGGTAACGTATGTGTCCTCTATGAAACTAGGATTTGCGTGAAGGTTTTGTGTGTACATTTATAACAGTAATGGCCATAGTCTATCATCTATGGCCGGCAAGAGACAAAGTTTGTGAGGTTATCCATCACACTAAGAATGCTCTAGTGTCCATGGACACCCGGGTTTGATGAAAGTTTGTGTAGTGACGGATTATACAATCTGGCGATGAAATATTGTTAACTTTAAATGCCCAGTACAGACACAGTCTAGCTTAGACAGACTTCAAGTTTGCAAGCTTGTCCATTTGTCCATTTTAGCCTATTTCCGCGGCGTTTACTAACGACCACTGAGCACGGTCTAGAACTTTCCACTGCGGTACCCTTATTGCAGCACTTGGTCTTTTTTTCAAGCTTAATGGACTGGTATTAAGATCGTGTTTTTTTGTTCGGTAGACCATTTTATAGTGCATTTTCTGGGGGAAATCTAGAGGTGGAAATTGAGGTCGTTATCTCTTTTGATGTAGTTTTCCTGCATACTATGGAAACGGGCAGTTACATGTCTAGTATTTTAACCAATTTGAGTCGCTTTTATTTAACCGACTTCTAAAAAGGAGGAGGTTCTCAATTCGGCAGTTTTTTTAATGTTTGCTACCTCATAACTCCGTGATTACTGGTCGGATTTACGTGTTTTTTTTCCTTTGGTTCATATTTGGTAGAGGTGCTCGCGTGGTGGTCACAAATCGATTCACATCGCTTGGGTTAGTTTATGAGTAAGGTATTTCCTATAATACATATTTTTTACTACCTATTTACTTCTCTGGATTTCCAAGATTTTTACCTCTTCTTCTCTCAAATCCCAGCCCCCTAACCAAAACGATGGGTCGTTTGTAACGTACGCGACAGACGCGTGTTCGGGCATCGATCGCTTTGATTAGAACGCGGGCTATTATAAGCAAGACACAGTACGCAGCCTTTATACATCGACTTTCAAAAATAGTCTGTTTTTAAGACAGCAGTCTGCTTTTTATACCTGTGTAACTTTCAAAACTCAATGTGACAAAAATGAAAATAGTTGCCACAATATTGTTAGGTTGGAGTTCAGTGGTTTCTGCCTACCCCCATTGGAAAAGGTGTGTTTATGTAATAACTATATTGATCCTCATGATTCTCTTGCCCTTGTCCCAATTCATTTGGGGTCGGCGCAGCATGTCTTCTTCTTCCATACTTCTCTATTACTCGTCATCTCATCAGACACCTCCATTCTTGCCATATTATGTATTATCTATATAATTAGGTACAAATATTGTTTATAATATAATAAAAATATTATATAAATACATTGTCTCTAAAGAAAGTACAATACGCTCGCCGTATATTAACCAATATTATAAATGCGAAAGTAAGTTCGTTTGTTAGCTTTTCACGCCTAAATTACTGAACCGAACATCCTGAAATTTTTAATATAAAATTACGTTGTCAGGTGTGTAGGGAAAGAGCCTCACGTCCCAGCCGCCGCGGGAGACGATTTCCCATCCTAAAAAAAAGGTGTACAGAAACGGACATAGGGTACCTTTCATCCCGAAAAAAGTACTGTTCCCGAGCAAAACAACAATAACTTTCTTATAGATGGCGCCACTTTCTTTCGAATCATGATTGAATTATATTATTACAGAAACTTTAGTAGTGTGTTAAAAGTTTAATAGACAAATTCTAAATTAACGCGAGCAAAGCCACGGGTCAGCCAAGTCAGTTTCTAATAACTTTTCACACCGCTTAACACAAACACGTATCAAATTATAATAAGTTAACACTTCATCCTTCATGAAGTAAATACAGCTATTCGTTACGAAGTTATATAACATAACACCGATATGGCTCTCGTTATCTCGTGTTTCGCATCGTTATTGTTAAAACTTCCCAACTTCTGCGTCTACATTTTCATTTAAAGTTTGGGACAACTTGATACTTGTGTACTTATTGTATATTGTTGGGAAATAACATCTGCTATAATATTTATTAATAATATCAGCCTAAGATTGTATTACAATCGCCCAAAAAGTACTAAAGGGGGAAGCGCCAGGGTAGCGCGAAATTCATATTTTCTTACGTTTTTTGCCATTTGCATGTCAGTGTCAGGCTATGATTCGCGACCGTAACAAGTATGTATTTATAGAATTATAATCATTAAAATCATCAATAAAACCCTCTAAGTTCATTTAATCCCATTGAATGACTATTTCTTGAAACAGTCAACATACAACCTGATACCATGGACGTATAGAAACAGGACTGAGTTCTGCGACATTCGTAACACACAAAAATTAATCTTATTGGTCACGCTGTAAGTTTACTTTTGTTAAGCTATCATAATCGAGGTGAAAGAGATAGCGATAAGGGAGCCCTTTGTCCCTTTCACTCAATTGCCAACACATAAAAATGTTAAAGATGGTAGAAAATATTACAAAGTTAAGTAAGTAAAGGGCTCTGTTATAAATATCTCTCTTGTCACGGTTTTCTGGTAGAGTGCTCAGTCCAGTTTATTATACTAAGTCCATGCCTGATACTGACCTGCAAATTGCAAAAACGAAAAGGAAACTTTCAATTTCGCGGCCTACCCCGACTTCCACATAAATGGACATACTTTGGTCACCAACGTTAGGTTAGGTATAGGAAAAATTCAATGCTCCTGAACACGGAGGATAGCTTAACAACGATAAAAATACTAGCAGCGACTATGAATATAGTGCATGTAGTGCTCTTCTTTAAGTAATGGGGCACTTAGACTAAAGTTTGTAATGTTTTACTATATTATAATGTAATAGTGTACTCATTGTTGAAGAGCCAAATGAAATAAAGTGTAGCTTCACTTGTTCCCTTGTCGTGACTACCGCCACTGTGTAAATCCGCATTACTCTGACTCATAGCATACTCTCAAACCATTCTTTCATATTTTGTTTTATGTGCAGTCGCTACCACAATTCACGTGTAGCCCGTGGCCAAGAGTATATGGCATATGCTCTTTATGATGGCGACGTATCTACCAGACAGTTCTTAAGAACTATACAAGGTGTAAACGGATCCTTCACGAAGTCTTCATCCAAGCATTCTGTGCATCAAACTAAGTAACTCTATGCAAAAATTATTTCTGGGAAATGACTTTTTTTCGGGGTGAAAAATCACGTTTTACGGTAGGACTCAATGTAACACTCTCAAAACATTGTGCTGATGGATGCATTGAGTAGTAGACATGGAGGTATTTAAAGTAAAGTTATGAAATTAAAAACTATTTTTTAAAAAAGTTGTGAAAAAGTTGAAACTTTGACCTCCAATATTTCCTTAACTAGAAGGCTCCCAGGTATGATCCATAACAAAAAAAAAATAGCAATGATGGGGAAAATAAATGCCTTTCGGCTTTGTTAAAGGTCTTTGTACACCCATTATGAGTTATTACAAACAAAGGTATTAGGTAGGATATTTCAGTAAAAAAGTGAACACCAACCGAACTTGTGACCTTCCACTGGTCAATCCGATACCTTAGTAACCCTTTCCTATGTAATTGGCTCATTATTTTAGTGCTCCCAAAAATAAAGGTCACCTCTGCTCAAAGGTCATAAAAGTACCAGTGTCAGATGAAAGGCTAAAGTTGAAAGGTCATACCAGTTTCAGATGACCAGTGAACATTTTCCTAGCCACGTGTAACATCATTGAGACAAAAAAAGTAAATGTATTGGGTCCTCAGTTACACCATACGTCAGATACTTGAAACTGAGTCCGTAAATGGCGGATACGTGCCAAAAATGTTTGGAGTAGGTTCCGTACATAAAAGTTTTGGGAGTAATAAAATTTTAGCGGGAATTGGAGAGCGCATCTACTTCTCTGTTGAAAGCGATGAAGGCTCTGGCTGGTTTGTTGTTTTAACTGTCATTTGTTTTTAATTTTTAAGTGCAGTGCATAAGATGCGTTTTCCTTCATCTTACTCGTTTACATTCGGCCAAAATTTTCAACAGTCCAATGTCGGAGCTGTGCAAGTAGCTACTGGTCTGATATTCTAGTATGACAAGAGATCAAGTCGAATCACGGTTCATTGATGAACATTGTACCTCCCAAGTAGTATAGCAAGGAGAGCAGCGGTGGCCCAGCGGTAGCGGCCCCGACTTACGAACAGTAAGTCGTGGGTTCAAACCCAGGCAGACTCATTACTTTGTGTAATTTATTTCATCACCACTGCTCTCAAAAACGGTGAAGGAATACATCTTAAGAAAACCGGCATGTCCTGAACAAAAATTTTAAGGACATGTGACATCTACCAACCCGCACTGGGCCCGCGTGGTGGATTATAGCCCATTCCATCTCATAGAGAGGAGGCCGTGTGTCCCAGTTGTGGAAACATTATAGGCTGATGATAATGCTATGCCACCGAAGCATCGCCACAATGACCGGTACTTAATAAAAAAGTAAGTAAGGTAGATCTCCATCATCTACCTAGCCTTTCCCCAACTATGTTGGGGTCGGCTTCCAGTCTAACCGGATACAGCTGAATACCAGTATTTTACATGTAGCGACTGCCTATCTGACCTCCACAATCTAGTTAGTACTGGGTATAAGATATCCCTTGGTAAGACTGGTTGTCAGAATAAAAAGTAAGTAAGGTAGATACATATCATATAAAAAAATGTTTGTACAAATTTTCATTTGCAGTTGGAAAATTACCTAGCCGTGACGTTTATTATTTTTACAGTAAAATTAAAATTTTGTTCTTCAATCCGACTTATCTTTTCTTGAGGTGTTAGCGTCAGGATAGTCCACGAAATTCACATTACGTTTTATGCAATTTGAAGGTCAGTATCAGGTTGTATCTTGATGAAAAATGTGTAGCGCAAGTAACACGTATGTAGTACCCTCGTAAGTTCATGTAACCGCATTCAATAACTATTTCATGAAAAAGTCATTCAATGGGGTTAAATGAACTTAGAGTGTTGTATTGAGAAAGAAAGAAGAAGAAAGAAAGAAAGAATAAAGTTTATTTGACGTCAGTTCATCAAACACACAGAATAAAGAAAAAAAAAGAAACAAAATAAAAATAAATGACAAATTTAAAAAAAAAAAAAAGCGTAAATACATGTGCTGTGTGCTTCACGGCTGCGCCAAAAAGGTCCATTTCAGCATTCATGCCAGACAGGTGATGCTGTCTGACGGTCTGTATTGGTGATTTTAATGATTGTAATTCTGTAACTACATACGTGTTACTTGCGCGACTCATTTTTCATCAACACTCAACCTGATACTGACTTGCAAATTGCAAAAAACGTAAGAAAATTTGAATTTCGTGGGCAACCCTGGCGCATCTACCTTAAGAGCTTATGAACTTCAGAGACCTGATTTCCGTGATGAACAAACCATCAACATACAAGTTTGTACAGAACCCTCGTGCGTGAATCAGACTCGCGCGTGTCCAGTTTTTTTAACAAGAACTAGGGCCTTATAACTTGAGATCTGATAATATCAGATCAATATCAATTTAGTTAAATAAGGTCTATCTTTTCGTACACGAAATATTTTAAGAGTAACTTCTATAAGTCGTCAAGTCGCTATAGCAATGAAAAAAAAAATTATTTGTGTGTTTTTTTTTACGAAATTATAATAATTCTAAATTTCTAACAATAGCTAGTTTACTACGTCGTATTTACCTACGACAGTAGGTAAATACGACGTAGTAAACTAGCTATTGTTGTCGTATTTACCTACTGTCGTAGGTAAATACGACGTAGTAAACTAGCGTAATGGATGTTCAAAAATAAGGAGCTAGTATTTATTTTGTGGGTCAACTAATTTTAAATAATTTATTTTTTATAAAAATATACTCAGAAAAAAAATCCCTTGAAATGGCTTCATTATAGCCGTTAGATGATTTCCTGAAAATATTTTGTGTATAAATAGTTAGACCTTATATTGAAATGGTTGGAATGATCTATCAGAATAATAATAATACGCAGCAGATTATCTCACTCAAATAATAAAGGAAGGTATAAGTTTACCAAAAACTACTTATACAGACGTTGTAGACACATCCAAAGTTCTGGACCATAATTATCTTCTACGGGACATGTTATAGGCAAATAAATTAGATGTTAATGTATGTATTTATTACGTCCGTAATATATCACGACTTGAATCCTATACGTCTCGGGGACGTGTGCACGTCTCGGGGACGTATGCCTTGAAGTCTCCCCCGGAATTCAAACGTGAATGATTTATCTGTTTGTATGGGACGAACGTATATAAATCTTTTCTTTTTGAACTATCGAAGTTTTTTCTGAACTACGTGTTCATTAAAACATATTGAGTCAGGGATATAATTTGTCTATGTTGTATCTACAGTGGCCGGCTCCAACTTCGCCGAGTTTTTACGACTCGATTTCGTTATTAATTTCAAGTTGAACTTTTACAAAAAAAAGACAATAGAAACTTCGAGATTTGATTTTTTTTTTTAAATTTTGGTGAAAATCGCATAAAATTTGAGTGGTTTAGGAGAACCACCAGGCGCAAAAATCGAATTTAATTTTATAATGTTTAGATTTAGATATAACTAGCGAACCGCCCCGGCTTCGCACGGGTGCAGTATACATATAAACCTTCCTTTGAATCACTAACTAAAAAAACTGCATCAAAATCCGTTGTTAAAGATCTAAGCATACATAGGGACAGATAGACAGCGGGAAGCGACTTTGTTTTATACTATGTAGTGAAGTAGTTTTGAGATCAAAAACATTCTAGAAGGGGTTGGAAAACCACATGAATGTAACAACTTTTACGATGAGGTCAACTCTGAAACATCGTAAATAACTTCTGTTTCATACTGTGCAAACAAAACCACATAATATTATTTCCTTTTTACTTGAAAGTTTGAAGTGTGAAGATGGTAAATTATACAACATTAGTTTTAGTATATGCGAAACCTGAAACACGTGTCGAGTATTTTTATGTAAAGAATCTATGTACAAAATTTCAAAACTGTATCATGAATAATCACAAAGTTATAAGCTTATTCTGTTACCTGGTTGTCCGCACAAAAGCGTGGTCACCATGCAACGCGCCCGCGCGCGGGCCTCCAGCGTCGTCTTGAGCTCATTGATAAACATAATTTGGCAGTAGGTATCAAAATTATTGCGATAGGTACTTAATGTCGCTCGATGTCCAACTTGTAACCTTTTTTAAATATTTTTGGTACAAAATATAACATGGTTTAAAAATTATTGGAATCGATTCAGTTACTTATTCTGAACAAACTATATTCAGGTTTCGCATATACTAAAAATAATGTTGTAAAAAAAATCTTTTTACTATCTTATCACGTATACGGATCCCTAAAAATGTGAAGTATCATAAAACAAGTTTGATAAATGATCGCGGAACCCTTACTGGAAGTGTATACCTTTCAGTGTTATTTTCGAGAGGATGCGAAAGAATTAACTTGTATAGCTATTTGTTGCAACTTCATCGTTGTTATGTTTACTTTGTTGAGGAATATTATCAGCTAGCTTATGTCTGCGGCTACGCCCGCGTAGAGTTCGGTAATTGTCCCACGGGATCGTGCTACAGGGATAAAAAGTATCCTATGGGTTATAAACTATCTGTGTGTCAAATTTCATCAAAATCAGTAGTGTCCATCCATCATCATAAACTTACGCATTTATAATATCAGTAAGATATTTACGTACTTCAAATCTAAATTACAATTGTTTTAAGCATTTGCTTTATGGCACTGAACTGACGACTCGATAAAAAATATTTAAAGAAAAAAAACAGTCATAAAACACCAACTTTTGACAACAACTTGTCATACAACCTTTGTGAAGTTTCAATTTACAACTTCACAAAGGTTGTAACTAGTGTAGTATTATATTATCTGTGGTTATAATGTAACTATTTGAAAGTCAAATAGACAAATAGGTAGACCTCTTCGATCTATAACGTGCAAAACAAGTGAAGTATTGCACTTTTGTACGGAACAGTATTTATGTTCAAAAATCTACCGGAAATTCTTACTCTGGGCATTTAGTATCGTGTACCTACTGAAAACATGTTTTTTTTTGTGACACAAATCCTGCATACCGTGAAAAAATTAAAAAAAAGGCTTTAAATAACGCGGTGGGGATTTCCTTAGTCTTCTGTGTAGCTCATAATTTTTTTTCTAATAAGACACTTATTGTAAGAGAAAATGAAATACAATAGGTACCTACGCCTATTACCTACTTACACGTTAAATAAAAACCTTTGCTTGGCAATACAAGTTTAGCGATATTTTAGCTCCTATTAGATATTATTCTTGGATTTTCATATTGTATACGAAAACAACAAGAAATGAACAACAAACAAATAACTAACTTTCCGAACACATTCTGTTTTATTACTTTTATATTACTTTGGTAGTTTCAATGTTTTTGTGTCTGTACAATGATTAGCAGTATAATAAAATTCAATTTCTAATGGTAGATAGACTTCTAGGTTAAGATATTGTTCACCTTATTTTACATAGGTAATATCACTAGCTGTGCCGCGGAACCTTTGTTCGCGTTAAATTATTATAAAAATATTACTTTCCCCAATTTCGAAGGCTTTAAGTTCAAGGGCTTTCATTTCAAGGACTTTAATTTCTAAGACTTTAATTTCAAGGACGTTAATTTCTAAGACTTTAATTCAAGGGCTTTAATTTCTAAGATTTTAATTTCAAGGGCTTTCATTTCAAGAGCATTAATTTCAAAGGCTTAAATTTCTAGGATTTTAATTTCATGGACTTTAATTTCAAGAGCATTAATTTCAAAGCCTTAAATTTCTAGGAATTTAATTTCAAGGACTTTAATTTCAAGAGCATTAATTTCATAGGCTTAAATTTCTAGGAATTTAATTTCAAGGACTTTAATTTCAAGAGCATTAATTTCAAAGGCTTAAATTTCTAGGATTTTAATTTCATGGACTTTAATTTCAAGAGCCTTAATTTCAAAGGCTTAAATTTCTAGGACTTTAATTTCAAGGACTTTAATTTCAAGAGCATTAATTTCAAAGGCTTAAATTTCTAGGAATTTAATTTCAAGGACTTTAATTTCAAGAGCATTAATTTTAAAGGCTTAAATTTCTAGGAATTTAATTTCAAGGACTTTAATTTCAAGAGCATTAATTTCAAAGGCTTAAATTTCTAGGAATTTAATTTCAAGGACTTTAATTTCAAGAGCATTAATTTCAAAGGCTTAAATTTCTCGGAATTTTATTTCAAGGACTTTAATTTCAAGAGCATTAATTTCAAAGGCTTAAATTTCTAGGAATTTAATTTCAAGGACTTTAATTTCAAGAGCATTAATTTCAAAGGCTTAAATTTCTAGGAATTTAATTTCAAGGACTTTAATTTCAAGAGCATTAATTTCAAAGCGTTAAATTTCTAGGAATTTAATTTCAAGGACTTTAATTTTAAGAGCATTAATTTCAAAGGCTTAAATTTCTAAGACTTCAATTCAAGGGCTTTAATTTCAAGAGCATTAATTTCAAGGACTTTAATTTCTAAGACTTTAATTTCAAGGGCTTTAATTTATAAGACTTTAATTTCAAGGGCTTTAATTTCAAGAGCATTAATTTCAAGGAATTTAATTTCTAAGACTTTAATTCAAGGGCTTTAATTTCTAAGACTTTAATTTCAAGGGCTTTCATTTCAAGAGCATTAATTTCAAAGACTTAAATTTCTAGGATTTTAATATCATGGATTTTAATTTCAAGACCATTAATTTCAAAGGCTTAAATTTCTAGGAATTTAATTTCAAGGACTTTAATTTCAAGAGCATTAATTTCAAAGGCTTAAATTTCTAGGAATTTAATTTCAAGGACTTTAATTTCAAGAGCATTAATTTCAAAGGCTTAAATTTCTAGGAATTTAATTTCAAGGACTTTAATTTCAAGAGCATTAATTTCAAAGGCTTAAATTTCTCGGAATTTTATTTCAAGGACTTTAATTTCAAGAGCATTAATTTCAAAGCGTTAAATTTCTAGGAATTTAATTTCAAGGACTTTAATTTTAAGAGCATTAATTTCAAAGGCTTAAATTTCTAAGACTTCAATTCAAGGGCTTTAATTTCAAGAGCATTAATTTCAAGGACTTTAATTTCTAAGACTTTAATTTCAAGGACTTTAATTTCTAAGACTTTAATTTCAAGGGCTTTAATTTATAAGACGTTAATTTCAAGGGCTTTAATTTCAAGAGCATTAATTTCAAGGACTTTAATTTCTAAGACTTTAATTCAAGGGCTTTAATTTCTAAGACTTTAATTTCAAGGGCTTTCATTTCAAGAGCATTAATTTCAAAGACTTAAATTTCTAGGATTTTAATATCATGGATTTTAATTTCAAGACCATTAATTTCAAAGGCTTAAATTTCTAGGAATTTAATTTCAAGGACTTTAATTTCAAGAGCATTAATTTCAAAGGCTTAAATTTCTAGGAATTTAATTTCAAGGACTTTAATTTCAAGAGCATTAATTTCAAAGGCTTAAATTTCTAGGAATTTAATTTCAAGGACTTTAATTTCAAGAGCATTAATTTCAAAGGCTTAAATTTCTCGGAATTTTATTTCAAGGACTTTAATTTCAAGAGCATTAATTTCAAAGGCTTAAATTTCTAGGAATTTAATTTCAAGGACTTTAATTTCAAGAGCATTAATTTCAAAGGCTTAAATTTCTAGGAATTTAATTTCAAGGACTTTAATTTCAAGAGCATTAATTTCAAAGCGTTAAATTTCTGGGAATTTAATTTCAAGGACTTTAATTTTAAGAGCATTAATTTCAAAGGCTTAAATTTCTAAGACTTCAATTCAAGGGCTTTAATTTCAAGAGCATTAATTTCAAGGACTTTAATTTCTAAGACTTTAATTTCAAGGGCTTTAATTTATAAGACTTTAATTTCAAGGGCTTTAATTTCAAGAGCATTAATTTCAAGGAATTTAATTTCTAAGACTTTAATTCAAGGGCTTTAATTTCTAAGACTTTAATTTCAAGGGCTTTCATTTCAAGAGCATTAATTTCAAAGACTTAAATTTCTAGGATTTTAATTTCATGGACTTTAATTTCAAGACCATTAATTTCAAAGGCTTAAATTTCTAGGAATTTAATTTCAAGGACTTTAATTTCAAGAGCATTAATTTCAAAGGCTTAAATTTCTAGGAATTTAATTTCAAGGACTTTAATTTCAAGAGCATTAATTTCAAAGGCTTAAATTTCTAGGAATTTAATTTCAAGGACTTTAATTTCAAGAGCATTAATTTCAAAGGCTTAAATTTCTCGGAATTTAATTTCAAGGACTTTAATTTCAAGAGCATTAATTTCAAAGGCTTAAATTTCTAGGAATTTAATTTCAAGGACTTTAATTTCAAGAGCATTAATTTCAAAGGCTTAAATTTCTAGGAATTTAATTTCAAGGACTTTAATTTCAAGAGCATTAATTTCAAGGGCTTTAATTGCATGGGCATTTATTTCAAGGGTTTTAATTTCAATTTGCTTTAATTCTGCATGAAACCCTTCCCCCCCTCCTCCTACCCCCTTCTCCTCATCCTTCCTTCCCTTCCTTCCTTTTTCTAAAATAAAGTAGCCAACATCAGCTATCTGGCAGCAAAAATCACCATTCACCAGTAAAAAGCTGTTATTTTGAAATAACAAACAGGCACTTTAATTTTATTTATTTGTTTAAATTGTATTTAGTAGAGTTATACGTATTTCAGCGCCTACGCAGCGTCGTTGTATTCTAGTTTGAAAGGTATGGATGCTGATGTAAACACAGGCACGCACCAGCGGCTGAATACTTCCCAGTATTTTAAATGAAGCGGCTGATTGCCTGAGCACAAGCCAGTCAATCCAGCCAGCTTTACTCTCTACAAGTAAACATGCTGTGTTAGTGAAAACTATCCTACTAAAATCCAAACAATACTTTAGAAAAATTGCTGCACTCATAAAGACAAGCGCTCGAGAACTTTGTTATATCATAGTGTCGTTGAAATACTAAACTTTAACATTAAGTCTAGCTGCCTCGATGTGTTATTAGAAACTACATTAATAGTAGCTTTGGGGATTATAACTAGTTCGGCAGTTTAATCCAAAGTTAGCTTGTGTTGAGGAAGCTTTTTTCAGCTGGTAGTACTAAAATGATAATATTTTGTCACTAATATGGTCATCATCAGGTATTTAGGGGTATGTAGAACAGGGTGTAAAGTGCCTCGATCTCCGGTGAGGCGGCGAGCCTCCTTGCCGGATTGCCGCCATGGGATCTGGAAGCGATAGTCCTCGCGCGTCTTCACGAATGGCGCGCGGAGGCACTACGTCGGGGGGAAACTCCGCTGCCGCGGCAAATCGCCGCTCAGCGGACAGACCTCCGTCGCGATCTCATGGTGACATGGAGAGAGCGACTGTCGCAACTCCGTGCAGGGCACGCCACCATAGTGGCGATAAGTCCCCTCTTTGAGGAGTGGCTAGAGAGGCGCCACGGCGCCCTCACCTTCCGCCTGACGCAGGTCCTCACCGGACACGGTTGTTTCGGGAGGTTCCTGCACCGAATCGGGCGGTAGGAAACGCCCGGGTGTTTCCATTGTGAGGATCGTCCGGAGGACACGGTGCAGCACACTGTGGAGGCCTGCCCCGCTTGGGCGGAGCAGCGCCGTGTCCTCGTAGAGGCGATTGGCGGCGGCGAACTCTCGCGCCCGGCCCTGGTTCAAGCCATGGTCCGGGGCGAGAGGGGATGGGAAGCCGTCACCTCCTTCTGCGAAGCAGTCATGCTAGCGAAGGAGGTGGCGGAACGTGAGAGGGAAAGAGCCTCACGTCCCAGCCGCCGCGGGAGACGCCCTGGGCGTTGGGGGTCACGTGGTGGCCCCCGGCCACCGTAGGCGCGGGCCTGTGGACGGCGAGTTATGGGCTAGCTCGCCGTCCGGCGGTCTTATGACGACAGGCCGTGTCGACGGCGCGTTCGTGTTCCACGCGCGCCTCAAAGAGAGGTCAGCAACCACGTAGGGGTCCGCACGGGCCGATGCCTGCCAGGGCTGCGGGACTGTTCGAAAGAGATACCGCGGCCCTGGAACACAAAGGGCAAAGAAGGAACATGGATGGGTTTTAGTCAGTACAAGTCTGACACTCCCTTCCGCTCCGCCCAGAGCGGGGGGGGTCATTTGATGATTTCCCATCCAAAAAAAAAAAAAAGCGTGTAAAGTGACTCAATACTCCATAGAAAAGGCAGGAACATCCTACCAGAAGGGTGTTGTGTCTGGTGGGCTACTCCCCGACGGTTATATTCGGGTTCGTTTATATGCTCATGGACGATCGTGAATAACTCTAATTTCGTGATTCAGGATTTTCATTTGTGACTTAGATGCCCCTTGCGTTCATTTTGCGAACTTAAACATGTCCGCTACAGGTATTGCTGGACATATATAGGTCTATCAAATCACGCATCATTTCCACTTAGTCATGATCTATACGCTCAAGCATCACGACTCATATGATTGCGAAGAAAACAAATGTTGAGAGTTGTTTGGAACATGCCTTAAGTCGCCACGACGCGACTTGCGGTTGCCGGCACTAGACGACAGTCTTCGCAAGTGGCGTCGCACTATGGAAAATATAGGTCGGCATCGGATCAAAAATCTGTAACTTCATGAATTTTTGTCGTATCGTGATGAAATTTGGCACAAATGTGCAGTAAGGTTTGGAAATTCGAATGATGTGTAGTTTATAGTGTTTTCTTGTATGTATGTTTTTTTTGCATAGAATGAAAGAAATGGAAAAAATCACGAAAAAAAAATAGTTAAAAATTTATTTAAAGTAGAATACAATGTTAGTTATAATGACTAAAAAGATTAAACCATGGTTAATTACAACAAGCAAAGTAAAAAATATATATATATATGAAAACAATTTACTAAATTAAAATCATATTACTAATAGGTACATCCTATACTCTGGCTTCAGGAAATGATGTAGCTAGGTACAAATATAAGTAATAACTAAATATAAATATTATTTTTAACTTATACCACTTCAGGATCAGGGTCAGTAAATGTGGGTTCACTTTCAGGTGCCACGTTTAAAAGACTTAGTGCCTCTTCTTCAAGTTCTTTCACATTTCTTACGTACGGTTTTCTCAAACTTGTTATATATGGATCTGACGTGTATAAAAGCGTCTTAAAGACATCTTCATTTGTAGCAGATCGGGAACATTTTCTGGCATGATGAAGTCGTATGTTTCTGTAGTCTTTGTTGCGAGACTCTTGTGCGTCTTCCGATAGCTGTCCAATAGGAAGTACCGCAAAATGTTTGATAACGTTTTCTCCGTGTATGAGTATTTTATGAACGGAGGATGGCATATAATACCAATCGTAACTACTTAAAAAAAAAAAAAAAAAAATGTTTATTTCAATAACTTAAGAATACGTTTACATTTGGTCTTCAGGGAATTTCCATTTAAGTAAGAAGTATACTTGTGTTAGGAAACTCCGCTCTCCCAGTAGTTACAACTTGTATAAGCTATTGAATAGACATTCCATTACAGTAGGTATTAGAAAATAAAGTGATATAAATCAAAAATATAAAGTAAAACATGAACAAAATAAAGATTAATCAAAGGCGCGCTGTAGTGTGAGGGTGTGTAATGGTGAATTTGTGTGTGTGAGTGTAAGTGTGTTTAATGATAGTAAAAGGTATGTAAATATCATTGGATATGTGCTAGTGAAGAAAAGTAGTGTCCATTAATAAAACGATTATTATTAATATGCATCTAAGAACATATAGTTTGGACTATATTCTCAATCTCGTCATAAGTTTTTGTCTTTAGCCATTCAGTCAGAGCATTTTTGCAGTCTCGATACGAAAGTGGATAAATATTTAATTCCTTGTTTATAAAGTTATATAAGTGAGAAGATTGCCTAGCGTACTGTCTCTTAGCAAAAGTTGTTTTAACAGGAACATTGGGGATCATATATTTCCTTCTTCCTTGTCGAGTCATGGAGTCGAAGGTGAGAGATTTATGTTTTTTTAATATAATTTGGAGCACATAAAGTTTTCGAACCGTCAGAACATCAGAAGTCAGGTAAAGAGTTTCGGTTGGGAACCTAAAAGGCTTAAATAGCATAACTTTTAGTAGTGATCTCTGAGCTCTTTCTAGTTCTAGGAATTTAGTTTTTGTTGCTCCTCCCCAAACTGGTAAACAGTACGCTAGTACCGACTGTGCCAGTGATGTGTAAATTTGTAACAGAAGGTTTTTAGTAGTCGCGTAACGCAGTGTTTTAAATGTCCAGATAAGTTTCCGAATTCTTTTCATTATCAGTTCAGTATGCCAATGCCAAGATAAACGTTGGTCGATCATTATACCTAGATATTTGGTATATTGGACTTTTTCAATTTTTATGCAAGGGCAAGCAGAGTTAGAGTTTGAGGGGGTCTGGCAATTGTGAATTTTTATTTGAAAGTCATCTGAGGGTTGTGAATGGTTATATTTAGAGAAGCAAATGAAGTTGGTTTTAGTTTTGTTTAGGGTTAAAAGATTGTGGTCGAGCCATGATGCTATCCTAGACAGGCCGGACTCAGCAGATTTCTTAACTTTGTTCCAAGTTGTGTCACTAAACACTATGGCAGTATCATCCGCGTATGAGTAGATGTGCCCTCCTTCTATGCTCATATTACAGAGGCTGTTTATATAAATTAAGAACATAGTGGGGCCGAGCACACTTCCTTGACCAACGCCGTAAGTAGTAGTTTCATCTAAACTAAAAGTGTCGCCAATTTTGACTTTTTGCTTTCGCCCACATAGATAGTCCTTGAATAAAGCAAGTGGCTGACCTCTTATACCATTTCTTTCCAACACGTCCAGAAGAGTGGAGACAGAGACAGTGTCGAACGCTTTTTTGAGGTCAAGGAAGACGGCAAGGCACCTGTTTCCACAGTCTACTTTACTTTGCCAAATGAGAAATAATTGGAACAATCAGTCCATGGGCTGCCTTTAGGAAACTAACCGGGATACCATCCCACCCTGGGGCGCTATCAGACTTTAGAGTCATTAAAGTACTGTACACCTCTTTATGATCAGTCGAAAGAATTACGAATGAAGATGAAGGGGGGTTATCGTTTGCGCCAGGATGAAAAGCGTGTGTTCTGGAGGTGTTTGAAATGATTTCGTTGGCGAGAACGTTGCCTATGCTAGAAAAATATTCATTAACTGCATTTGCAGACTCCTGTGCGGTTGGTTTTAAATTTAAAAGCTCCGTGTTTAGTGTTTTATTAGGTTTACGTTGAGTTATAGTGTTAACTGCGTCCCATAGTTTTTTAGGATTTCTCTGTGCTTTGGTTATGAGCTGTCTATCATAAGTTTGCTTTTGTTTTTTGATGATATAGTTACAGTAATTACGGTATCTTCTGTATGTGACTCTTAATATTTCGTTATACTGGTCTGTCTTAAGCCTTTTTTGCATGTCATTCCTATTTCGAATGCATCGAAGTAAGCCAATGGTCATCCATGGTTTAAGCAGCCTGTGTTTCACAGGAATTATTTTAGTTAGAGTACTGGAGATAAGGCTTGTTTGTAATATATTAATGAGGCGATCGGTCAGTGTATTAGGGTCATCTAAGTCTAAAAGATTTTGTAGGTTACTTTGTTTTAAATATTCTAGTGCGTTCTCTATATTTAACGTATTTTTTGTGACAGTGCTCTTATGTTTATATTCCTGGTCAGATAGTTTTAAAAAAGTCATAAAGTGATCGGTTACAGTAGTATTGATAATAGCTATAGTTCCAGTTTTGCGTGACGATTTTAACTTTAGGATAAAGTGGTCAAGGCAGTTTTTCCCTCTGGTAGGCAGTGTGTGACCTGGCAGCAGCCCGTGCATTGACAACATGTTTAAATAACTTAACCTTTTTGAGCGATCAACAGCTTGCTCATCTTGATTACATATTAAATTAATATTTATATCGCCAGTGATTATTATGTTTTTATCGTGTTTAATTGTTGTGATGTGTTGATTAAGGGAGAAAATAAACTCTTCGGAATTTGACGTAGAGGGCGATCGGTAGATTGCCAAAATAATTAAGTCAGGGTTGAGGCTAATTTGTAAACAGGATGCTTGTGAAAGTATCACTTCATTTACTATAGCGCTGTGTGTATTTTTAATGTACGCGACCACTCCGTCTGCTCTATTTAAATGGTTTGTCGTTTGGTACGATGAGTAGTAGTGTATTTCTGGTATTAATTTGTTAGGGTTTAGTCTGCATTCGCTTAGAATTATTATGTCAATTTTAATTTCTAGATTTACTAGGTTAAGGCTACTTACATAGATTCTTGCAGTTTCTATTGCATATTCCCCAAATTTTTCAGGGTCGATCATCATTCCAGAAGAAAGAACTTGCAAGATAATGTATAGGCGTTTAATCAATGCCTCATCTACACCTGTTATTTCCGATGAGCAAGTGCTATTATAGAAGAATCTTCGTGCGGTATTGCCATCGTTCGTATTCCCGCTAACTTGCCGAGGTTTGTCGACGATTAATCCCAACTCCTCCCTGAAACGTTTTTGAACAAGTTCTTTCTTTTCTTTTTTTAATCTCTTATTTTCCTCAGTTGAAGCAGCCCAAGTCTTAAACGAAAGATTATAGGAAATATGCAATATCATTTCCATGCAGCGAATCCAGGCGTGTAAGGTGGACAATCCGTATTGGTAGGCGTTTTCGTTTTCAGGTCTGGCAGTTACTTTCGATAGGTCATTCATTAGCCGTGGAGTAGCCCCACATATCGTGCATGTGGAACCAGATGGAGTATCTGTAAGGACCTGAGCCACCTTTCCATCGATCATCGTTAGAAATAGTTCATGCTTCACATTTACATTTACCATCTTTGTTTATAAGTGATGCTTGTGCAGCCCTAATTTGATTTTTAATATCATCGACAACTGCCTTGGTTTTTTCTGGAGTTTCCTTACAAAACTCAATAGAAATGGGTCTGCAAAAACGGATAGATGAAGGTACCGGATTTTGCCAAAGAACGGATCCCGATTGCACATCAACTAATCTGATGGGGACTAATGAAGTGATGAACAAATTGGCATCTGAAATTGTTTCCGACTCTTCTGCAAGTATTTGCTTGTATTGGCTTTGACCAGATGAACCATCACATCCCCATTTACAATAAAGGATCAATGTTCTATATTGTTCTTGGAAAACAGAATCGATTTTTAAAATTCTAGCAGCAGTATGATCCAATAAATCTTGGATATTAATCACTTTAGCATAAGTATTCGTGATTTCGATTGTAGAAGATGGTGGATAACAGGATCTTTTTATTTCTTGTATTTTGTAGTAAAGCGGGAATATACAACACTTTCGTTCGTTGGTTAAGTTTTTCAGGTACATATATTGTGCTTTTGTTAGATCCAAATCTATAAAAGCACTCAATGCTTCCGTATCGGAAAGAATCTTCATCTGCTCTAAGTCGTTCCACTTACTTGAGATATCTAATTTCTTTTGAGTGTCAGCGGTTCTTAATTCTTCGACAAGATGAGCTTCTGTGTACTCACGTAAAGCCCGTAGTCCCTGCACATAGGCGTTTTTTATATGCTCGAAGCCATATTCTTGGAGTAGAAGAGTGTTTTTCCTCTTCTTGGTAGATTCTGAGGAGTCTCCATAAGCCACGCATGCTCTTCCTCGTTGGCCAGATGTTGATGGCGTAGAATGTTGTTCAGAATCCGGTAAATTTAACGAATACGTTGAGTCCAATCAAGTACAATTCTTCTGTAAAAATGTTTAATTTTTCCGAGATGCCAGGGCCCAGCGCTTGTTGAAAATAGGAAGAATGTGCCTTAGTATGTCACTAATTATAAAACACAAGTTGTTTTCAGAAACACTGAGCTTTCCCACTAAAACTTTGGATAATGATTCCATGGTCTTGCCACCCTCGATATAGGGGATTATGAAGTCTCGTTTGGTACAGCTGAAGGAAGACATTTTAACACTTCACAATCTGCAGAAATAATAGGCGTAGATGAGATTTGCTTCACTTGAAGTTACACTGATGTAGATGGTTCGAATAGTTTTTGCTTCCCTTTATACACTCATTTTACAATATCGAATTGGTACCTACATTATCATTATCTTGTAATTTCCCACGCAAACCGAGTGCAAATTTGATAAGGTCCCTTTGTTATCACGAAATAATGAAGAAAATATCCAAAAAGTTCCATATTGTTCATGTGAATGGTGTCAGTGGTAAACCGCAAAAGATACCAATTTTCGGGTACTGACTTTTATCAGTTTTTTTCTAATATCTTCTAAAACCGCAAATATCCGCAGCTGATTTTTTTGCATTCTATTTATGAATAGTTAGACTACTAGTCAACACAAAAAGTAGCGGTTGGGCAAACGTGGGTAACATTGAAAACCTTCGACGAAAAAAAATATAAGTGAAAAATAAGGTATGTCACTTTTTAAGTAATTACTGAAATATTTTTCTTTACTTTTAAAATCATTAAGCTGTATCGCAAAAAGCATAAAATAACCTTTCTAAAAATCTAAAATACTGCATATCTGTACCAAGTATTTTTTCACAATATGGTATTGAAACATGTATACGCAAAGAATTGAGTTTGGCACTTCTGTCTTCTATGTATTTCTATCTATGAAAAAAATAATAATTTCGCGTATTAAGTGAAAAAATCCTAATGAATATTATACTATTAGAGAACCTAATAAAATAGCCATATTATCCAAATTATGATATTCGTAAAAAGCATTTTTGATATGCGCTTGTTCTACCATTTTCCATAGTGCGTCGTAGCGACTCAAGCAAGCGGTGTCGCAAGTTCAATCGCCAGTGGCCGTAAACGGGGTCGTTAACTCGAATCCCACTTTCCTATACAGCGGAGATAAGTGATTTTGAAGAAATTTCAAGTCAAAAAATCAGTCATCCTTCAGAAATAATACAAATCACGCCAAAAATTCAACATTTCTTCTGCCAAAGTCCGATTCACTGCAATTTGTAATCATATTTCATAGACACTGTTCGACAAACTTAATCGAGTGTAAACGACTCCATTATCAGAACAGAGCCGAAAATGTTAACGTTTCAAACAAATTTCTTTTTGAATGTGAAATATGAGAAATTGGTAGCTCCATGTCTCGATTCACAATTTACTTTTTCCGATGCGACAGAGAAATGCGATATGAAGCTTTGCTATATTTTTCTTCGTAAGTATTTTGGCATCATCATCATCATCTATTCAGCCGAAAGACATCCACTGATGGACATAGGCCTCCCCCAAGTGTCGCCACATTGACCGGTCCCGTGCGTCTCGCATCCAGCGGATCCCTGCAACCTTCACCAGGTCATCGGTCCACCTAGTGGGAGGCCTTCGAACGCAATGTCTTCCGTGTTCAAGTATTTTGGCAGGCCATTTCTAAATTATGTTAGTTTTCTTGACTTTGAAGATTTTCTAGCTTGGCATCGCTTTGCCTCGTTTACCCACGCAGAATCCCTATGCTGTAACAAAATCATTCCTATGATTTATCTTCCGTCTTCAACGCTATTGATTCTCAAAGCGCTGTGTACTTTATCAAGAGCACTTTATGCGTATTATATGAGGTTTTTGTAGGGTTATGTATAATCTCAACATGAATGATGTAACCAAGATTTTGTAACAATATTTTGATTTAAAAGAGTTTCCTGCCCATTCTTCTCCATAGAGATCTACGCTTTGGAATGTGCAACTGCAGTACTTTCTCAAGTTATTATGCCTTGTGACTGTGACTGTAGCTTCGCTTCTTTTTTGTTTTTTTGACATTCAAAAGTGCCTGTGCCGGTCTAATTGTATTAAATGGTTTGGGTTTAAGATACCATTTCAAAATTTGAAAATTCCTGACATTTGAGTTGTAATCTTTCTTTTTTCAGAATAATTTTTTTTTATTATTTAAATATAACCCTCTAGGCAAAAATTGCGGGAAAATACCAAAGCAGGGTAAATTCCGGACGGCGCGCGGTCGGCCAAAAAACCGGACTTGAATCCGGACGGAAGGTGACCCTAACTTCGCGTGTTATAAAAAAAAGAAAAATTTAAAAAAAGCGGGGTGCAGGGTGGGGTGCTAAATGTTACCCACTTTTATCTGGAAAGGATACTTAAATAGAATGATGTTGTTATTTATTTCTTTGCTTTAGTTCTTTTCATTTTCAAGCAGAGTTTATCTTGTTAGAATAAAATGTTTTTGTGACTGTATAAATCTTAGTGTTATTTTGGTCTTGTGTTTTCTTTATATCGTTTTCTGTAACCAGTGTAGTGTGTTAGAAAGATAGTGTAGTGTACAGGAAAAAAAAATATTACACCTACTTTGTGGAAAATCTCCTTTTCATTTTTGTTTAGTTCTTAATGTTGTTGATAGTTATCGTTGCTTTTACATACATAAGGATTAATTGATTAATTATTGGCGAGACGGTTTGGACGCGTACCGCGAGGGCTGGCCCGAGGAGGAGCGGGAAAAGAGTACCTGGAAGGAATTGGGGGAGGCCTTTGCCCAGCAGTGGGATAGTATAGGCTAATATAAATAAAAAAAAGGATTAATTATAGCCAAGATGAACTGCATTTTCTTCGCTTTTTGTATTACCAACAAGCCTTTGACTACTGGAATAAAAAGTATCCGATGTGTTAATTTAGATTATAAACTATCTTGCACGAAATAATCGCTAGCGCTACTGCTGACCATGAGGTCCTGGGGTCAATTCCCAGTGCGGACAAAGAGTTACGGGGTGTTTTCATCAAGAATTTCTCAGTACCAGCCACGGAGTCTGGATTTGGGTCCGGTTGATATAGGCTCGCCTCCTATTACATTGTGGGTGTAATATGAGGTACATCTCCACCTAATCCTTCGAGGATCCCAGGCCTGATGTTACACGAAATAGCTATCTTTTACAAAAAAAGTCGTACCTACACAGTATAAATTGTAGTCATTTATTGTACACGCCATTGTAACCATATAGTTGAATAACAAAACATTGTCACTAGAACATTCTCTCCATTTTAACGACCCACAGTGTCATTACACTGACGTTCAATCTAATTGTTATGGCCTGTCAGATAATTGTTATTTTAGTGCCGTTTAAGTTTAAATGGCTATTTTATGGCCTTTAATGCCTTGTCTATGAGGATAGTTACATCAAGAATTCAAGAGAATATGTTAGATCCTTAAACCCGCGTCGTAACCAAAGCGATTGGTTGCGCGAATACGCCAGGTAAACAAATGTAGCTGAATACCAGTATTCCTGTTTGGGTCATGCTCAGCAGTAGCTTGCGACCACTAGACCAAGCAGGCAGTCAAAGTTTCAATCATTGCAACGTAATAAAAAACGAACGACACTACATTCGATTAACTCAATATTCGAATCAGAAAAAAAAATCGAATAAAAAGAATCGATTACACCACGCGCCGCCCTACTTCCTCTCTTAAATTTGATGAAATTTAATTCTATGAACGGCTATCCAGCCAGTATTGCCAGTAGAAACACACAAAATGAAATTGTACATGTTTCTAGAACGAAGAAGGAAATTGGTATTATTGGGTTTTGATTAAACAGTGTTGCCAGATTTAAGAAAACTTGAAAATTTGTTTTTACGATTCAGTCAAGCGCGCTTGTGGTAACATCACTGGCGACTTACAAGTCTAGCCACACTTATAGCGCTTTTCTACAGAACCGTGCTGTTTTGAGCTCGCGGCACGCGGCGAGAAGGACATACAGTGTCTGATCGCAGCGGAGTTAAGACGTCCCGCAATTGTACCCGATTTATTGTGCCCAGTGATATTGTGTTAAATTGTAATTTCAAGTAATTTGTTACTTTAATATAAGCAGTGTACGCTGTGTGTTTTCAATGCACGAAATCCATCTTCTGTTGATGTCCGAGTCTAACGGAATAAATCCTGACTATCCGACATACATATCATTATTTTCTTGGACCATTCTTGCAACGGCGTAGCAAGCATTCATTGGCCGTTGCAAGTCTGTCACACTTGGCTCGCGGGTCAATGAAGAACATATTTAATGTGGAAGCGTCAGGATTGCCCGCGATATTAAAATTTTCTTACGTTTTTTTGCAAATTGCAGGTCAGTGTTAGGTTGTATGTTGATGAAAATATGATTCGCGCAAGTAACACGTATGTAGTTACAGAATTATAATCATTAAAATCATGAATAAAACCCTCTAATTTCACTTAACCCCGTTAAATAGCTTTTTCCTGACACAGTAAATTGGAATTGCGCGGCTTAATCTGGCGGTTCCCCCATAACTGCGCGTCATAGTGTGAACTGCAGGACACATTTGAACGTCAATATTATGAACGCACTCTGACTTAATTACTTTTTGTAGTAACCTATCAACTTTCTTCCTAATCCTTTTTTCCTAACTTAATATTATAAAACAAAACAAACATAAGTTTGTTTGTTCCCTTTTCACGCCTAAACTACTGAACCGATCATCCTGAAATTTTACATATACGTTGTCAGGTGTTCAGAAACGGACATAGGGTACCTTTCATTCAGAACAAAAGTACTGATCCCGAGGAAAACAACAATAACTTTCTTATGATAATAGATGGCGCCACGTGTATTTCGAATCATGATTGAATTATATTAAGAAACTTTAGTAGTGTGTTAAGAGTTTAATTGTCAAATTTTAAATTAACGCGAGCGAAGGCGCGGGCAAAAGCTAGTTAAGGTATAAATTAATTGCAACAAAAAAAAGTCTTAGATTTTTATTAGATACATTTTATTCAGATAATATTTTTGCACTTACTACGTATCAGTGTCATCTGGCATATTACCCTGTCGAGTTGCTATTTCTGTTTTTTTATTTTTATCAGTGTAAGTGATATGAATTTCACCTGTAAAAATGGTCACGAAAAATATTTTTAGGTCTTTAAAATATACAGTACTAAAAAATAAAAAAAAATTAACACATTGAATTTATCTAGGCACATTCACCTATACCACGGGAATATGTAAAAAACAGTATAAGAAACTTACCAAATTCATCAACTACAAAAGAAAATCAGAATTATTAATAACTTTGGTTAATATTGAAGTACGGTACTTTGTTCCCTTGGTCTTTTAAAATTCTCGCAGTTTGAAATTATGGGACATCTTTAAAATTTAAAGCTGCACGGTTATTTTGGCGCGTGGGCTTGATCGGAACTAACGCCCCATCCCGTTTTCTGTACTATAAAGAGGTAAAAAAAAGGGTTTGAATTAAATGGCCGGCCTAACTTCCGCCATTTTTTTTCCGTTGGGAACGTTGAGCAAGATTTGACGAGTCTTTTCGTCGCATATTCCATATAGCCTATATACGAAGGTCTTCAATCAGTGCATCCTGCTTGGTATGACTAACGGGGCCGAAATGTGAATACTGAGAGTACGGCAGACAGTACACAGCGTGTCCATATTTAAAGATCTCTCCGCAATATGGAGATTCAAATAAAAGCCCGTTTCATAACACGCATGAAGCTGAGTCAAAAGCTTTTTAAATAATAAAAAAATACAAACTATTATAATATATTAAATTAAAATATATTTATAATAATACCTACGTATGTAGCATATTAAGAAAAATAGTTATCTTGAATACGTTACCATCAACATCTTTAACTTTAACATGCTGTTTCTTCTCTATTGCTGCAATCAATCATTTTTATTTAAATATATAACAAAATGATATTTATTTCAGTAAGTATACAGGTTGAATTTTTCAAGTGGGCGTGTATAGCCAAATCCGAAACTATGAGGAATATCGAAAAACACTCAAAGGAGTCTCGAGCTCGATTTAGATAAAAGCATACGGCAAACTAAAAGAAAATTTGCTTTTTCCTTTAGTTTGTACGTCATTACTTCCTAGAATTTGATCATTATTAGGGACACTATCGAATGATGTAATATTAGTGTTTTTTTTTTCAAAATCCAATGATGCAGTTTTAGTTTTCGTCAAAATCGGGCCCAAGACTTCTTTGAGTGATTTTCGTTATTCCTCATAGTTTCGGTTTCGGCCATCCACGCCGACTTGAAAAAATCGTCCTGTATTATAGTACACAGTACACGAAACAACCAGACATCCGCGTGACACAGTTTTAGAAAATAATGTGTGATGACTTATTTAAGCTTGATTTCTAAAGCATATTCTTGAACAAAAGAAGGGACACCATGTGTTGTGACCTCCAGCCAGCCGCCCCCGGCCTGCGTGGTGGACGGCCGATTTCCTCTCACAGTGCAGAAGAGTCCGCAGTCGCGTCCCAGCAATGGAGACATTGTAGTCATGCCGATTGTGCATACTTATAATAAGCAGATGCTAATGCGTTTCTCAGTAGCTGCTAGGAGTCAGGATTCGAGCCCGTTGATATCAATAAGCCCGCCCTCTATTACTGGTGAAATGTGAGTGAAACCTCTACCTAACCTATCGGGGATTAACGGCGTGTAGCAGTAGCGAAGGGTCAATTTTTGTAAGAGGTAAGCTGGAGTGCATATATTTAATGTGGTTATATTATTGTCTATAGAATACTGACAGTGCCATTTTTCAAAGGGAAGCCGGTAGGAATCGAGTTATATGGAACCTTCGCCACTGGTGTGTAGTATAATGAGTTATTTATGAAAGGAACTTACATCTAATAACGGGTTTCGCACGCTGAAGTACTTCTTCCAATCCATAATGATTTGTGAGGTCTTTAAAGAAATCCTTCAGATTCTTCACCCAGTCGGGCGGTACTACAAAATATGAAATACTTTTTTCTACAGTGAACTTCTTTCAATGTCTTTTTATTTTTTTATTTTATTTATTTAGGTAACCAACAGCGATCCATAAAAATATTTTACAAAATATGCGTGTTACAGTTGATATGGCCAATTATGGCTTTCCCTGTATAACTGGGATATTTTTATAAATGCGAACGGACTAATGCCAGATATTTCCAATTAAACAAAAAAAAAAGCAATATAATACAAAATTAAATTAAATTAAATGTCCGCATTGACGCTATCCGTTATATAAATAAAAGAAATAAAAACGTATCCTACTCAGTGACCGTCAGTATGGCTTTCGCCGGGGACGATCAACTGGGGATCTTCTAGTGTTTGCTACGCACTGCTGGGGTGAGGCCATCGAGAAACACGGCGAAGCCCTTGCCGTTTCGCTCGACATCTCGAAGGCTTTCGACAGGGTATGGCACGCAAGTCTGCTGAGCAAACTTCCTGCATACGGCATCCCCGTTGACTTTTGCCGCTGGATATCTGACTTCCTGAGTGAACGGTCGATCCGAGTGGTCATTGATGGCTGCTCCTCTGACCTTATCGCTATTGATGCCGGAGTTCCTCAGGGGTCTGTTCTCTCCGCGACACTTTTCCTGCTGCACATCAATGACCTTCTGGCTCCTGGTATTGTTGGGTACGCAGACGACAGTACTGTCATGGAGAGTTATGCATCCAGCGCGAAAGCCAGCGGTGATGAAGTGCGTTCATTGAGAGAGGCCATGGTAGAGCGAACGAATTCAACCTTAAGTCTCGTCTCCAAATGGGGTGATGAGAATTTGGTTTTTTTCAACGCCACCAAAACTCAAGTGTGCCTGTTCACCGCCAAAAGGAATCCGTTCAATCTGGCTCCTACTTTCCGGGGTGCATCTGTACCAGTCACCGACAGCCTCGAGCTTCTTGGTGCGAAGTTGAGTGCGAATCTGAACTTCGGTGCCTACATTGAGTCGAAAGCCCAAACTGCGGCAAAAAAGCTGGGTATCCTAAACAAGGTTAAGCGTTACTTCAAGCCTGGACAGCTTTTAGTCTTATATAAAGCTCAAGTTCGGTCCGGCATGGAGTATTGCTGTCACCTTTGGGATGGCTCAGCCAAATACCAATTAGCCACACTCGATTCTGTTGAGCGCAGAGCCAAGAGGCTCATTGGTGACGATAAACTGGTTAGTACCAGGCTTCATAGCCTGGCCCATCGGCGCAAAGTTGCATGTTTGTCGGTCTTTTACAGATTGTACTTCGGTGAGTGTGCTCAAGAGCTCCACGAACTCATTCCACCATCTCCTTTCTTCCGTCGGGAGTCCAGACGTACTGCAGGTTATCACCCATACCTTGTCGATGTTCCACACATTCGCACGAAGCGCTTTGCTACATCATTTATTATGCGCACAGCCAAGGAGTGGAATTCCCTGCCTGCGTCGGTGTTTCCAAGTTCATATGACCCCAATCTATTTAAATCGCGAGTTAATAGGTTTCTTTTGGGTTAGCTCGTTCCATCGTCGACCTCTTCTCTGTCCTCAGGACTAGATTGAGGTCAAGAGTAAGCCCATACAGAATAAAAAAAAAAAAAAATCCAATTAATTAAGATGCGATTTTTTTCTTTTATTGCGTAAAGAAGCAGCAGGAAAACACAGAACTAAAATAAATTTGAAGGCGAGCCAACAATATTTATTGATTGTTTTGAGTTCCCGAGATATTTCGGCGGTGTTGCAAGCAAGAATAAATTGAAGTTATACATTTAAATTATTAAAGCAAATAAATATAATAATGTAATAATATATGAATAATAATGAATTTAATTAATAATTAAAATGTATAATATGTGTTATGTTATATTATTTTGATAGTAATGCAATTAACTAATAATGAATTTGGAAAATATTTGTGTACGATTGTCAGCATTATAAATTGCATGTCTAATAGGGTTGCTTAATATATAATTAATTAATGTCTGTAATGATTATGCATGTAATGTAATGTAAGGAATCAAATAAAAGCTTTATTTATTTTATTGCGGGTGGGTGTCTATGAGCAAACAAATCGGTCTACATTCTATCTTTTTCGTTTTTTGCACTCTGTACCGCTACGACTGTTACTGACCGACACACGTAACTCAGTGTCCGCTCGCGAACTTTTTTCGGCACTTTTTCGGTTTTTACACCCGAATATCCCATTTCTAGTGTTAATGATAATGTTAGTGACCATGATAGTTTAAAAACCTATAAATATACCAAGTTTGACATATCGATGCATTTTTTCTTGACAAGCAACGCCACCCTGAACTGAAAACTTAAAGTGGCCATAACACACTTTCTGGTTTCATAATAGAAGGAAGTTCGTCATTCATTGCTTCGTATATTTGAAAAATTCATTTGCTAGACCACATCATAACGCATTGAATTTCATTAGTATTGCAAGTGTGTTACGCAGGTACCCCGCCGAATCGGTTTCAAATGATCTACCAAAGATTCTATTTGCTAAATTCATTGAGTTAGATTATCGCTTTTTTAATTAGCTCGTCTGCAGCATTGCCTATCACCATTCTTCTTGCACATGTCCATGTGCGAGAGAGATAGAGATAGCATTCGTACGAGCGAGACGGAATGAGCGTCGCCTATTGAATGCGATGCGAACCAACCTTCAATGGCTAACACGACGCGCGGGCGAGTCCATTGTACTCATAAGAAAATTCGAAAACTAGTGGTATGTTTCGTCGTTTTTCGTGATGTTCAACGCTCAAGGAGACTGTGACGACGATATTAAGGTATTGTACACCGAATACGTGGTGTTCATCTTTTTCGCAAACGGCCTATATTCAAAATCGTTCGCATTATTTTGCTTAATCTGTAAACAGATGTGATATACAGGGTATAAACAGACCCTTCACGAAGCCGTCAACCAAGCATTCTGTAAATCAAACTAAGTAACTTTACGCAAAAATTATTGCTGGGAATCGACTTTTTTTTTTGGGGTGAAAAATCACGTTTTACGGTACGACTCGATGGAAAGCACTCAGAGCATTGTGCTGATGGATGGATTGAATAGTATGGGGATCGTGGTGTGTAAAGTAAAAATATTACATTAAAAACATGTATTTAAAAAAAAATTGTGAAAAAGTTGGATCTTGGACCCCCAATATCTTCTAACTAGAAGGTTCCCAGGTATGAACTAGAACAAAAAAATGATCGCAAAGCCGTGGAAACCAAGTGCCTTTCGGTTATGTTAACGGTCTATTTACACCCTTTATCATAGAAGGACCGGGACAAAACATGCCTTAACACTTTTGATAAATTGACGAGTTATCTGCGTAGTATACAGTAGGTAATATAGAAGCTGGTAAGAAGTGCCACACTAACGTCCGGACTCCATAGAAGTGGAGACAAGACGAGAGGAGAGGAGAGGAGAGGAGAGGAGATGTCTCGTAATTGTTTAGGCTAGCAGAGACGGTAAGAGACTTGTGCAGCTTGCAGTGAGCAGTGTGCTGTGTGCGGCGTGCGGTCAGCGGTGTGCCGCTATGCACTTCTCCTCACTTCTCCGCTTCGCACATCTCCGCTCGTCTTCCCTTTGTTGGATTCCGGGCCTAGGTGTGGTCAACACTTATATTTGTTTTTGCTTAACGTATATTTTATTAAAGACTAGCTGTTGCCCGCGACCTTCGTCCGCGTAAAATTTATATTTTTTAGCCTATAACCTTCCTCGATAAGGGCTATCCAACACTAAAAGAATTTTTCAAATCGAACCAGTAGTTCCTGAGATTAGCGCGTTCAAGCAAACAAACAAACAAACAAACTCTTCAGCTTTATAATATTAGTATAGATCAGGTAATTAGCTGTAATAACAGTACCTACCTAGTTTTAGTTTTTATTTATGTTTCAGTTTTTATACATACCCATAAAAACTACCTGCACGACTAAATGTGTAGACATTATTTGTACGCCTTTGCAAGGCAGCACATAGTGAGAAATAACTTTTTTTTTATAACACCGTGTACTACTTACTTTTACTCATGTGCCACAAATAAACATATTTGAATTTGAACACGACCGAAAACCGGACTTGGACAGACAAATGTCGGAATATCTGTTCAAAATGCGTTATCTGCAGCCAGTCCGGAGTCCGGCCCGGTAGGTATGATCGCATCTTTATGCTTAAAGAATCATTCAACAAAAAAAAAATGGCAAAAATAAAGACCTACTTTGTTCTCTAAGTTTCTTTTTCTCTTTTTTTTTCTTTTTGTGTCTCGTCCTCAAGGGAGATACTGAAAATTTCAATTCACATATAAATTATTTTTAAATTGGAAATAAATTAAATTGGTTCCAAAGGATTTCTTTACAGTATTTAGATTTTTATTGTAGGCACAAAGGTTACTATTCATAATTTCATAGGTAAAAATCACACATAACCGGTCCACACTTCCGTACTAACACTACGAAACATACATATTGATGGACCTATCGAAAGTGCCCCTAATAGTACATAGTTAGGGCTCGACCCTAACTAGTTACTATTAGGGGCAGTATTCTTAGACTTAACCTCAAAAAGTGTAGGGGCAGTATTCTTAGACTTAACCTCAAAAAGTGGCTCATTATTAACAATTTATTATTACATACTTGTATCGTAATCTTCATCGTCCTTACTGGGTAGACCAAGTATTGACTTGTTTTCTTCTTTGAAACCTTTTGAAGATAGTAACTAGTTAAGGGCGAAATTGTCTTGATGCTGAAGCTGGATAAGGGACCGGCTCAGCCGTCAGCGAAAACAAGCGTAAATCATAGTTGCGAAATTCATTACCGCGATGTACCTATGTACATACGTTACTGCGAAACTTTACTATCGCGACGTTCGTTGTTGCGAAAGTTCTTTACTGCGATGATTGCAGTTTCGATACCACGGTATTGCGATGTAGGTCATGTAGGCACCCTTGCTGATACTAGTGATAGTGGAAAATAGAGATGAAACGAATATCCGGTAACTATCCGTTATCCAGCCTTTCCGGCCAATTTTAATTATCCGGGCGGATACCGGATAGTAACCCAATATCCGGCCGGATACCAAATATGAAAAGAATATCAAAAAAAATCTCATTAACACAAGAAAAATCACACATCCCATAATAGCTTAAAAACACCAATTAATTATAATTAAAGATGCAACATTTTATTGCTGACAATAATCACTGGTCCAAAATATTATTATTCAATAATAATTTAGTACTCAAAATTAACAAGTAGCACAACTAACTATGGTGAATAAATACAAAATTGCCTCCACTTTGCTTCGTAAACACTGAACTTGTGCGCAGCGTTAACTCTAATCAAACTCACCATAACATGCAAAGTGACAAAGGGCCGAATATTCATCAGGCATCCGAGTATCCGGCGATCCGGCCTCCAAGCTGGCCGAATATCTGGTATTCAGTATCCGGTCAAACTACTATCCGTTTCATCTGTGTGTTATCGAAACAGCAATCATCGCAATGTTAAACTTTCGCAGTAACGTACATCGCGGTAATGAACTTCGCAACTAAAATTTACACTTAGCAAAATCCATCCGATCCGACATATAAAGAATTTCGCCTGTCGTTCCGGGTAGTCAGAAGCTCGAAAGCCTAAAAACCAGGCTTATCAACAAGTATCGTGTTCCCTAGAACCTGAACCCCTACAGAAAAGGCTAAGGACATAGCCGCAAACAAAGTTGGGTCACCATACCCCTGCCAGGGCTGCGGGACTGTTCGAAAGAGATACCGTGGCCCTGGAACACAAAGGGCAAAGAAGGAACATGGCTAGGTTTTAGTCAGTACAAGTCTGACACTCCCTTCCACTCAGCCCAGTTTTTATTTTTTTTGGCCTATGGCCCCTTTAAAACTGTATGGTTTGCAATTGCAGTTATCCAGTGTTTTACATGGAGTAACTGTCTGCCTGTCGAACTTCCAAAACTCAGGTTGTCAGACTTAAGCACAAAATTTGGCTCAATATTAATATCTAACCAATACATACCTGTAACGGAATCGTCAGTGTCCCCACTGGGCATACGAACTACTGGCTTGTTATCTTCAAGGATACCTTTTGAAAATATTTACTAGTTAGCATCGAGATTGTGTTGATTCTGAAGCTTTTGTGTAAAAGGCACGTGCACAACCGCCGACGCGGAAGTGAGAAGCGATCGACTTTTATTTAACAAACACAGAAAGACTGTTTTAAGCTTTCACGGTTTACAACTAAACTTGTACTGTCACTTACGGGATATCTTCCGTGATTGTTGTTTGTTTTGTACAATTTATTTTCCACCCGCATTCTCCAGTCAACCCGCGATCATGGCGCTTGCAACAGCGCTGAAATATCGGGAGCTCAAAACAATGAACAATCACGGAAGATATCCCGTAAGTGACAGTACAAGTTTAAACACAGAAAGATTGTAGATCCCAGGTCAAAAAATCCCACGTCTTCATTTAGATTTTAAAAGTAATTAGAACTGCGTTCAAAGATTTTTAAATAATCCCCTGCCTAAACTGGAAATCGAACCCGCCAATAATGTGAAAAAAAAAACACTTATTTTATGATAACGGTCAAGACAGCCTTTGCCTTTGTCGCCGATGTAAGTCTGATTTCTATAGGAATGGTTCTAAGCAAATACATTATGTGGAGCTAATAGCAATCCTTCCCAGGTCTAAGTCCAGCAATGGCCACTTGCAACTTAGGCAACTTAGACCAAATTGATGACCAAAAAAAAAAAGTCCCAAAAAAGAAAAAAAAAAGAAACTAAGTACACGCGCGCGTGTGTGTGTGTGTGTGTGCGTGTGTGTGTGTAGTAAAATTGGATAAACTTACCGTTAGGTACCTTTTTAAGAAGCATTTGAGGCAGTGAGTACAGATATTCTGGCGGATGATTTATAAGGCTTCTTAACAAACTGAAAATGCGCCTATGCGTCCGCTCAGGTACTTTCATTTTCGAAGGTGGACCTATCTGTCCGTCTTCACCTAGGAAACACTTGATTATTTAAGATAAGGTCTTCTTTTGGTGCCTCTCCTCCTTCTCCTAAGGAAGGCTTGTCTCTGCTCATTGTAGATGGTGTGACCATTGTGGCACGTCAATGAGATCAAGCTATTTTGTAATATAAAATGAGATAAAAGGTTTTTCAACCTAAGACGATGCTTAGAACTAGATTTGCTAGCGCCATTAGTTCACAGTTACCATCCTAAACCCTGAAAATGTCCTTTGGTCTTTTCTCAACTATATTGGCTGCCAGTATAACGGGATGCAGCTGAAAACCAGTGTATTACATGGAGTAACTGCCCCTCTGATCGATGCTCAAAACCTCTGGTTGTCAGACTTAACTTCACATAGCGGCCCATTATTATTAACAGTACAACTACATACTTGAATGTGAATCCTCAGTGTCCTTGGGCATACGAAGTACTAGCTTGTCATATTTATTGAAAACTTTTGCAAAAAAAAAAAACTAGTTAGCGTCGAGATTGAAGCGGCCAGACATCGAAGTGTTTTTTAAAACATTCAAAAGATCGTAAATCCTAAGAGGGACCCATATTTGCAACTGACTGCAAAATTTTGGGTTGTGTCATCAAAAATCATTAAAATTTATAAATAGTCACACTTCGTCTGAGACAACTTCGGTTCAAATGGTTCTAAATAGTCTATACTAGCTCCGCTTTATGGCTTTAAACAATTTAAATTGAAATTGGCTTAATTAGACTAATTTTTATGCCATTAATGTTGCTGAAGGCGCGTATATGACGTAATTTGGAGGTCCAATTTGCACACAAACTTTGCAGTAAATCAGGACGTATTTCGGGATTATTACGTTGAATGTTGGCTCCCAAGTTCTCAATTGTTTCTGAACGGTCAAAGGTTCAAAAATGATGATAGTTCGAACGTTCAACGTTGAGTACAAAGACATGATTATTAACTTTACGAGCCTCAGTTGGAAGGCATTAATGTTGCAGCAACACGACGGTGCTTTATGTCAAAAAGGGCGCGATGCGCCTAATTTGCTTAAAGAAACCAGCTGCGGTGGTCTCATGCCCGAAATCATATTCAAATATATTCATGTTTGAATATGATTTCGGGCTTATTTATTGGTCAAATTAAGTCAATTTCATGAATATTAAAAAAAAAGTGTTTTATTTCAATTTAAAAAGAACCCTAGTTGATCGGTGACTGTTTACACGAGCACACGATGATTTCTATATTATGAATGGTCCAAAGCAAATGTAACCCACATTATAGCCTATAAGCCAATAGCATCGCAGCATCGCAGCAGGGCCGGCGGCCCTATGTCCAGCAATGGGCAACCCAGGCCTTATAAATTATGATAATAGTAGAAATTGGATAAACTTACCATTAGAACGAAGCCTTAAAGGCGGTGCTGCTGGATTGTCCGGTGATAGTGGTGGCAACTCGTGGAGCATGCTAAATAGCCAACGTAAAACCTCGATTGGATAGAGCGTATCGGCCCTCAGGGGTGCTTTCATGTTTGAAGTAGGGCTTGTCTGTCTGTCTTCACCTGGGCAACATTGGATTATATCAGCACGCGTAGCATGACCACTGGTGAAACGTGTTTTGTCGACGGAAGAATCGACAAAATGACAGACCAACAAAAGAAATCTGTCATTTTGTCGATTCTTCCGTCGACAAAACTCGTTTCTACGGTGGTCGTGCTACGCGTGCAGATTGTGTATTCTTTCATTAAATATGTTTTCTTTCTTTCATTCCTTTTGGAGGGTTTCTTTTCCTTTTAGTTTGTTTGATCCATGGCCCATTCATAAGTTTCTTTATTTATGTCGGTAAGTCGTAATACTAACCTGAATCGAATTCGGAGTTGTCTTTGGCCTTTGCGTACAAAAGAACTATTGGTATGTTCCCTGGCATGACACCTAAAGGGAAAAACAACAAGTTAGTTATGGTACATTTGGGTCGAGTATTGAAATTTAGTATCAGACAGCTGATATTTTTATCGCGTTACGATATTGGACCCATGGAGGAAGTTGTTCAGTTTAATGGTCTGCAGCATAACCTTTCATATGTCCCCTTTCACCCTTTCTGTAAAACCCAGAATATTTGTATGGCCTATGGGTAAGTGGTTCCGGGTCTGGCTGTTTGTGTATGTGAGTGTAAATGTTTGTAAACGCAACCACGATACAGGAGAAATTCCTAGATTGGGGCAATGTTTAAAAAAACAAAATAATAAGTAAGCCTATAATTAGATATATTTTTAAACTTACTAGATCGATAACTAGGTTCATCGCGTCGTCTTATTGCAGTTATAAGTGGTATCTGAAAAATATAACTTATACAGGCTGAATGGATGGCCAAATCCGAAACTATGAGGAATAGCGAAAAATAATCAAAGGAGTCTCGAGCCCGATGTTGATGAAAACTAAAACTGGATAATTGGATTTTTGAAAGATCTTCATTCTTAGCCAGGAATCGACCTCGTTGATTTTGGAAAAAAACCACACGATGTAGCAGTTTTTTTTCGCGACGATGTATAAATACAACTGAGAACTAATATTTAATAATATTTGTAGGTTATAATTTGAAATTTTTTAATGTTTCTACAATTACATTACATACAAGTAATGAATAAGTACTTACAAAAATTAAAATATAAATCCAAATCATATTCAGGTCCACGGCTTCACCCAATCATTAGGTATTCATAGAAAATTGAAAGCAAATTCAATTATAATAAAAATTGAATAGTCAACCATCCGTAGCCATTGCTATTTTCAATCAAACATTTATCAAAGATTTAACTCCTTACCATACTTAGTTAAATGTTTGATGAACGTTAAAGGCTCCAAAGCCGACACACCAAAGCCACATATCGGCACCTTTCATATGCGTTCAATTATGTGAACTGAACGCGTATGAAAGTGCGTTGGCGGACTTGGTGTGTAGGCTCCCCGGTTCGTATGAGTGAATAAAAACCTTATTCACTCCAAATAATAAAAGGAACGAGTGAGGCACAAATTTATAAATCAAACCGTTTTTACACGACAGCCCTAAAAAAGGAGTGTTATTTTTTCAGGGTTCATTTTATGTATGTATGTTTGTGTGTTACTTTACTCCGCCATAACTTCTGAACGCTTGAACCGATTTCGATCGATAAACCTCGAACCTTCGCACTTCTGAGACCTGTTTGCCATTCACAAAAACTAGCCCGAATAATCTCAAAATCAGAAGTAAATGGCAAATTCGTGATGCTCTAAAAACGGTGCGAAATGAAAATTAAAGGACACGCTCCGGATGGATTCCGATCACATTCCCAAACAAGCGATGGATTAGAATCATAAAGGCGAAAAGAAACGGCCGTCCTCGTAAAACCTGGCGTCGCACCGTGTAGGCAGAAATGACGTGCATCGGTATGACGTGGAGCGAAATGAAGCGTCAAGGTCTAGACCGTTCGTGATGGAGGACTACTGTGGACTTCCTCTGCCCATTCAGGGGACAAAAGATTCTACAGTCAAGACACCCAGACATGAACTCAGAAACAAGATATCCTTGTCTCTTTTTCGCTCCCAATTATTTATACCGCCGTCCTGCTTCCATGTGACATCATTGCTGTACTATTACTTTTGATTGAGCACCACTCTCTAAATGACAATCTTTATTACTGTTTCGCACCTTTAAAGGTAAACAGTTACTAATTTTTTTATGAATTGAGTTAAGGGTTGAACCTCATCTATCAGCACGGAATCGCATTTTTCCATGCGCATATCCTTTTCTGTCGCCCAGAACCGTCATTTGCTAGAGCGAACTGCCGAGCGCATTGTCGATGTTGCAGCGTGCAATAGCACTCCCGCTGTCTCGCTCGAATATTGATGGGAACAGTGGTGTCGAGACTAAATATTTTACTGAAGGTAAAAGTGCCTGCCTGTCTTCAAAAATCTTTCACTGACGGAAACACTATAGAGACAGGGAGAGTGGAAGCTCCGGCAAGGGAGCGCTCCCTTGCCGGAGCTTCTACTCTCCCTGTCTCTCTCTCTTCTTCAACCTTTCCCCATGTTGAGTGTAGGTTTAGAAGACCAAATCTCTCCACTTTTAACGGTTTTATGTCTGGCTATCCTGTTTCAGAATTCACCTGTAATGTAACAAATCCAAGATTCGATTTTGAGCATTACGTTACAAATAGATGCTCCTGGTAAGAGTGATTCGCCCGTATTGTAACAATCCAAGATTAAAATTTGTACAGAAACATGTGAATGTTACAAATTGTATCGTTACAGGTTCCGCACCGTAATGCTCAGTTCTCCCCACTCACTGATTTAATGATCGAATCTGAAATGTTACATTACAGGCAGATGCTCCCGGTGACGGAGTCATCATCATCATCATTTCAGCCGAAAGAAGTCCACTGCTGGACATAGGCCTCCCCCAAGAAGGGGGGTTTTGCCATAATCGCCACGCTTGGCAGGCGGGTTGGCGATCGCAGTATGGTTGTTGTAGAATCAGAGAACGCTGCTGCCCATTCTCTGGTAAGTCCCTTAGTCGCCTCTTACGACACCCACGGGAAGATATGGGATGGTGCTATTCTTTACGTCCGGACACCATACAGAACCGGGCGGACGGTGACGGAGTGCCTTTATCGAATGTCATAGGATAATGTATTTTCGACGCGGACGAAGCCGCAGGCAGAGTTTAGTTAATAATCTATCTATATATATATAAATAAATAAAATTGAAGTGACTGTTACCAATTTAAAAATAACAGCTTTTTACTGAATGCATATGAAAGTATATACGGTATTTATAACAAAATAACAATATTTTTGTCTGCCTGTCCGTTTGTTCCGGCTAATCTCCGAAACGTCTGGACCGCTTTGACAGGAGTTTTACTGGCAGATAGCTGATGTTATAAGGTGTAACTTAGGCTACTTTTTTTTATAACAAAAAAAATTAAACTTGAAAATATTAACAAAATACGATTCAAATAGGGAAGTACTATTTTTATAATAATGTCACGCGGCCAAAGGTCGCGGGGCACAGATAATTCATAAATAAAACTAAGAAGATTCAACATGATTGTCTAATCATTGTCTATGACATACAAACATTCTTATCAACAACTATGTACCTATAAAATATTACATAAATCTTTACAAAAACATATGATACTCATTCCATTGTCAAATATAAATTAACTTCAATTAAATTAACATATCTTGCCTACAATTGGGCAACTGTATAGTATGAATTATAAAATAAATTCATTGCTTTAAGAAAAACATGACAAAAATTGAAAAGAGTATGCTTAGTGGGTTATGTGAATAGGACGAGTGAAAGGCGACTAACAAAAGGTATTTACAAAACAGATGTGAGTGGCAACGCCGGGAGGGGACGCCCTAGAAGGACATAGACTTATTGGTGAGGTTCTTCGTAAGGTCAGGTCCGTGCGTATCGGCGTGCGTGTAAAGCCAGACGTGAGGCGAAAGATTAATATATGCAGGTGGCGTTCTGTGGTTTCTGCCTACCCCCATGGGAAAAAGTCGTGAGTTTTTTTTTATGTAACAGAAACATGAATTAACACAGGAAACGGGATATTTACCATGTTTACTAGTTTTGTCGAGTTCCCGATATTTCGGCGCTGTTGCAAGCACCATGATCACGGATAAACTGAAGTTATTGCGGGTGGGTGTTTATGAGCAGACAAATCGGTCTACCCTCTTTCTTGTTCGTTTTTTGCACTCAGTACCGCTACCACTGTCACTCGCAACTCGATTCTGTTCCCGACATACGAAACTCACTGTGTCCGCTCGCGAACTTTTTTCCGCACTTTTCGACAAAAATAGTAAACATGGTAAATATCCCGTTTCCTGTAGTAATAATGTTAGTGACCATGATAGTTTAAAATCTTATAACATGAATTAAGTTTTTTATTTTAGTATTTTTTTTTTCAATAGGTTTTTGGGGTTAAAACATAACTGACCAAATGGTGGTGTACGACTAGGTACACCTCTACCAAATCCTTCGTGGATTACATGGGGTTCCAACAATATTCTGATTTAATAGAGTGTCCATGGAGTTTCTTGCCCGTTCTTCACCAGAGATCTACGCTTTGGAATGGGCAACTACAGTACTTTCACAGTTCAAAAGTGCCTGTAACTGGCCTACTTGACATAAAAGTTTTGCAGTAGCGAAGAGTCAATTTTTGTAAGAGGTAAGCCGGATTACATATCTTTAATGTGATTAATTGATTATATTATTTGTCTATAGAATACTGGCTGTGCCATTTTTCAAAGAGAAGCCGGTAGGAATCGAGTTTTATGGAACTTTCGCCACTGCAACAGAGGTAATTCGTGTTGTTTGAATATTCTCGTTTTTGTTAAGGGCTCTTGATTAAATCATGTCTTAAAATTGTTGGCAAAACCTAAGAAACTACCTATTACATATAAACATAAATGTTACTCCTCGTTCCCATGGCAGAAACTACGGACAAGCAGGAAAAACAGTAAAAAATCTTGGTTTTTCAGGTAGTACAGGACGGGAGGTAACCTTGATTCTTGACAAGTAAAGGGTGTTTATTATTTTTAAAATTATAAATTAGCTGTCAAGACAATGCTTAGATATTAGCACCGCTACAATTACACTACTACAGCACATCTCAATCTCATCTATTGAAAAGCCTAGTGATGGGTTCGTTAAAGAAACAAACCGACCCATTTCAATATTTCTTCAATTTTGACAAGTAATTCACATAATTCAGCTATCGCTGGTTCAATCAACGGTTCTAATGTTTTCTAAAGTTTTGAATATACTGTACGCTAATAAACAGGGTGTAAACAGACCCTTCACATAGCCGTCAACCTAGCATTCTGTACATCAAACTAAGTAACTTTACGCAAAAATTATTGCTGGGAATCGAAATTTTTTTTTTGGGGTAAAAATCACGTTTTACTGTAGGACTCGATGAAAAGCACTCAAAGCATTGTGCTGATGGTTGGATTGAATAGTACGGGGGTCGTGGAGGTGTGTAAAGTAAAAATCTTACATTAAAAAAAACAACAACACAATTTTTTTTTTTAAATACACAACATGTATTTAAAAAAAAACTTATGAAAAAAGTTGGAACTTTGACCCCCAATATCTCCGTAACTAGAAGGTTCCCAGGTATGGTCTAGAACAAGAAAATGATAGTAAAGACGGGGAGAACAAGTGCCTTTCGGACATGTTAAAAGTCTATTTACACCCTTTATTAAACTACATTTAGAATATTATTGGATTACAGTTTGACAGTTAAAAACAAACGAACCAAGCCAGTGTGGATCGTGGCCTCTTAGCGAACCTATTCTTATCATACTCCGGGTATTGAAAGCTTGAATGTCAGTGAATTTCAGGTGTAATTGTGAGTGTTAACCGCTGGCGCCCTCTGACGATTTCGACTTGCAAACCGCCGGTAGTGTTCTCCAGTACAGTATAGATGTCGCTAGCAGTCCGAACAGGCTTCGAGTTGACACTCGTTACTATGTCACCGGGCTGAAGGCCGCCACTGGAAAAGAAAGCAAACATTTAGATAAGTACCCAGATATAACATAACATCACGCTTGTAATCCCCGAAGGGTTAGGAAGCGATGTACCTAATAGTACACCCACATTTCGCCAGTTATTTTTAAGTCCCATGTAATAGAGGGCGAGCCTATTGCCATCAACCGGGCACAAATCTAGACTCCGTGGCTGCTACTGAGTAAATCCTGATGGAAAAACCTAATAACACTTTGCCCGACCTGGGAATCGAACCCAGGACCTCATGCTCACCTAGACTCAGATTAAAACGCTGTAAAAACACGATTAACAAGCCGAGAGGTATACCTGGGAACCAAACCTTGTCCTGACAATGACGAACACAACAACCTCAAGTGATGCTCCGTCATGCATGCGGGAATTGAGTGCATATTTATGTTACCGGGATCGCATGCGGAACGAGGTGATCCGACAGAGAACCATTGTAGTCGACAAAGCTCACAGAATAAGTAAGCTGAAGTTGCAATGGGCCGGTCATATTAGCCGTAGAACCGATGACTGTTGGTGTAAACGTGTTCTTGAGTGGAGACCGCGACTCGGCAAACGTAAGGTGGGACGCCACTAGGCTCGGTGGAGTGACGATCTGGGTGGCTGGTAGATAGTGGATGAGAGTTGCTGAGTATCGAGTTGAGTGGCGTGCGATTGAGGAGGCCTATGTCCAGCATTGGACTGCTGTAGGCTGATGATGATGTTACCAGCTGAATTCGATATTAGGTAAGTTTAACCATGCTAGGGCTCCACACAAAGTACATAGGGCACCCCGACTGAATGAGTTAGGTCAGAACCGTGACTAACCACGCGCGAAGCAAGCGGTGCTGCAGTAGAGGTCGGCGAGCACATCATCGAAGTTGGTGGCAGTGTAATTGCTTTTATTGGGTTACTATTTCCTGACCCAGTAAACCGGTTTGGCCTGAAATCGGTATTTCTAATAGATAATGAATGACACTCACTTGTAAGCTGGTGATCCGATGATAACTTTCCAAACAAGTATTCCATGTTCAATATCAGAAGGCATCTGAAAGATAAATAAAATTAAAGTTATCATTTATTTTTACTTTTAATATTACTTTTTTTTTTCTTATAATCATATATACCTATCTATGTAAATCACGTCCGTTTCTAATTAAAATATTGAAAGATTCAGAAACTTTAGAAAAATAAACATCATCATTCTCCTGCCCTTATCCCAAATCATTTGTGGTCGGCGCAGCATGTCTTCTTCTTCCATACTTCTCTATTACTCGTCATCTCATCAGACACCTCCTTTCTTGCTATATCATCCTTCACATAGTCCATCCATCATTTCTTTGGTATTCCTCTACTCTTAAACCCCATCCACAATCATAGTCAAAACTTTCCTCACGACATTTTCCTCATCCCTCACATTTTCCTCAGAAAAATATACATATCCTCACGTGTTAATTGTAATCTAATTAAGTATAATTTAAATTAATGTATTGAATTTATCGAACGCCTCGGAGCTTCTACGGCAAAAAAAAAATACGTTAGCATCACGTTAGAGTGTAAGTGATGGACGTGATGATAAATTGCTACTCATCTTCCTTGACAATCAAAGATATAAAACGTTAGACTGGGGCTTGGTACATAATTATTCTTCCTGCCCTTGTCCCATGTTACTTGGGGTCGGCGCAACACGTTTTTTTCATCTATTCTCCTCTGTCAACCGCCACGCTATCATATACTCCTTTTTCTTTCATATCATTTCCTCACACCATCCATCTTTTCGTTGGTCTTTCGTTCCTTCTCCATCCATTCACGTTTATATTGATGACTCTTTCAGTAGCATGTGTTTCATCCCTTCCCATCACATGTCCATACCAAGACTTAACTCCCTCTCAACTTTTCTGTAAAATTCCTCTTATACGGGTTAGTTCCAAAGACCAGCCAAATTTTCAGAGATGGTTCAGAATCGTAACAGATAGTTTTTTTTTGCTTACTTATTTTGTGGAAATTTTAACAACACAAATCAGGTCAACAACCTAGACTGAAAATGTTTTTTTACTAAATATTATTTCAGAAAACTTTCAAACATTTTTCACATTTTCATGTTTACATGTTATCATAATGTGTGTTGAAGCAGCCTAGTGGTGTGACCGTCGGGCTGGCAGGTTTTTCGGATTCATATGCGTATTGTATAATTATAACTTGCTTCGGTGAAGAAAAATCTATTTCTTATTCAAATTTTATGCAGACGACACCGCAGTCATAGTTTCCGGACCAACTTGGAATAGCGTTAAGCGCTACGCAGAAGCGGCGATGTCAACTATAATGAAATGGCTCAACCTAAACTTGCTTACCCTAAACTGCGACAAAACATTGTACATTCCTTTCGCTATCCGACGTAACAACTTACCCGACAAAACCTTCTGCTTAACAGCGCACTCCTGCTCCAAACAATTCCCACAATGCTTATGTCCGACGCTTGTAAGAACTGATAGTGTGAAATATCTGGGTGTCCAAATAGACGGAAGCTTACGATGGGACAAACAGGTCGACGCCACTACCACTAGATGTTTGAGACTTTTGCATATTTTCAAATCCCTTAGAGACTCGGCTGCGCCTGATACCTTGAAGATGGTGTACTATGCACTATGCCAATCCATCATTGGATATTGCATTACAGTATGGGGTGGTGCAACTAAAACCAGTCTCCTGAGGATTGAAAGAGCGCAGAGAGCCGTACTGAAGGTGATGTCGCGCAAACCTTATCGTTATCCCACTACGCAATTATACGCTGATTCTAAAGTACTTTCAGTGCGCCAACTTTTTGTACTGCAGTCTACTGTTAGAAAACACGCCAGCGTTCCCCCACCTGACCCTAAAAAAAGGAAGAAACTACCCTTAAGTACCCCTCACAAAACCGCCTTTGCTAAACACCAATACTACACATTAAGTACATATATATACAAACAAGTTCACAAAAATCTAAACATTGTCCATCTAAATAAATATGAAATAAAATCAAAATTAACGGAATGGCTACTGGAACAGGACTACCTACGAACAGAATCCTTACTTAAGTACGTCTCCTAAGTACCTACATATACCAAATCACACACAACACACCCACACGCACTCACACGCGCACACCCACACACGCACACTCACACACGCAAGCAGTCACACACTTCACGTATAAAACATTTGCTATTACTTAAATTAGCTTTATATTCATAGTCGCTCAGGTAGATCGACACAGTCTACTATTATACTAATACAGCATCACTTTTTAAGCTCAATCACTGTCTCTCAAGATACAGGTTTCCTAGTTTGAGAGGCAGGGTTTTCCATATTGTGTACAGATTTCAGTTTTAGTTTATATTGCATTGTGTTACTACCAAAGCTCATTTAAACTGTGTTTATATAAAACATGTTAAATCTGTATTTTTTGTGAAATAAAGTTATTATTATTTCCTTTATTTATCTTCTTACACATTAGTTACATTTTTAAATATTTCTTAACAAAAACCATATAAAAACATTTAAAAATATAAAAAATAGTGGTCCGCCGGTAGCGGGAGCAGGGTCCAAGCTACCGGTGGTTAGGGCTCCAGAGACAGGAACCTCCTCACAATACGAGCCGTATCGAGGAGTACTGCCTTCTGAATCAGGCCCTTGATCCAACCGCCTAAGGAGAGCTTCGAAAGATGGTCATCGAGGCTCTTGGCTATAAGGCCATTGGCCGTCACGACGATCGGCACAATGACAGCCGAGTTCACATGCCACATGTCAACAACCTCGTGTGCCAAGTCGAGATATTTTATTTGTTTCTCTTTCTCAGCTTTCACGAGGTTCTCGTCATGCGGGATGGTAACATCGACTATCATTACGCGGCGCGCTGATCGGTCTATCACTACTATGTCAGGCTTATTGGCGACAATAGTCCTGTCAGTAATGATAGACTGATCCCAGTACAGCGTGACATGGTCTTTCTCGAGAACTGGGTCGGGCACATACTTGTAGTACGGTACCTCAGATTCCACAAGTTTATATTTCAAGGCAAGTTGCTGGTGAATAATCCTGGCTACTTGGTTGTGCCTGTGCAAGTACTCGCCGTTAGCCAGACGAGAACAACCAGAAATAATATGTCTGATGGACTCACCCGGACGGTGACATGCCCGACACACGTCAACCGTCCCGTCCTTCATAATATATTTCCGATAGTTGTTCGTCAACATAACTTCGTCCATAATCGCACAGACAAAACCTTCAGTTTCTCCAAAGAGGTCGCCGAAGCGTAACCAGGACACGGACGCTAGAAAATCTACATCGGGCCCATGAAGAGCCCGGTAGAAGCGCCCGTGAAGCTCCTTGCCTTGCCATACTTCCTTGCGGTCATCGGTAGTAAGTACTTCAGGTTTGCGCCAGTTCTCTTTAGCCATGGACAGCGGGGTGAGTCCCTTGTCCACTGCGACCACATCTCGGTGCATACCCACCTCGACTTTTAAAAAATATTCTCTGAGACTGCACATCTCGCGGTTGTGAAGGGACTTCGCGTTTAAAAACCCTCGACCCCCGCACTTCCGCGGGATGTACAGCCTCATCACTGATGATCGTGGGTGATGCATCCGGTTTGCGGTAAGCAGTGTACGAACTCTCCTATCCAGGGCATCGAGTTCGGTCTGAGTCCATTTGAGTACGCCGAAAGAGTACATTAAAACCGGCATGACCCAACCGTTGAAAGCGCGCACCTTGTTTCCGCCTGAAAGAAGGCTATGTAATACCTTGTTCAGGCGTCCAAAGAAGCGCTCCTTCAACGATTGCTTCATGTCAGTTACGTTAATGCCTAACGCTTCCGACATACCCAAATACTTATAGCTTTCGGATGAGGAGAGGGATCTCAGGTGTATGAAATCCGAGAGCTGAATTCCCTCGGATTCCATAATCTCCCCTCGCTTTACATACATGACTGCACATTTTGTCCACACCAAATTCCATCCTGATGGCGCTACTGAAAGTTTCAGTTACTTTCAGTAGCTCCATCAGTTGCAATTTGTTGGAGGCAAAGAGTTTCAGTTTCAAGTTTTATTATTATCTCCTTTATTTATCTTTATACTTACTTTAAATATTTTTAAACATTTCTTAAAAAAACCATATAAAAAACATTTAAAAATATAAAAAATAGTGGTCCGCCGGTAGCGGGAGCAGGGTCCAAGCTACCGGTGGTTAGGGCTCCAGAGACAGGAACCTCCTCACAATACGAGCCGTATCGAGGAGTACTGCCTTCTGAATCAGGCCCTTGATCCAACCGCCTAAGGAGAGCCTCGAAAGATGGTCGTCGAGGCTCTTGGCTATAAGGCCATTGGCCGTCACGACGATCGGCACAATGATAGCCGAGTTCACATTCCACATGTCGACAACCTCGTGTGCCAAGTCGAGATATTTTATTTGTTTCTCTTTCTCAGCTTTCACGAGGTTCTCGTCATGCGGGATGGTAACATCGACTATCATTACGCGGCGCGCTGATCGGTCTATCACTACTATGTCAGGCTTATTGGCGACAATAGTCCTGTCAGTAATGATAGACTGATCCCAGTACAGCGTGACATGGTCTTTCTCGAGAACTGGGTCGGGCACATACTTGTAGTACGGTACCTCAGATTCCACAAGTTTATATTTCAAGGCAAGTTGCTGGTGAATAATCCTGGCTACTTGGTTGTGCCTGTGCAAGTACTCGCCGTTAGCCAGACGAGAACAACCAGAAATAATATGTCTGATAGACTCACCCGGACGGTGGCATGCCCGACACACGTCAACCGTCCCGTCCTTCATAATATATTTCCGGTAGTTGTTCGTCAACATAACTTCGTCCATAATCGCACAGCCAAAACCTTCAGTTTCTCCAAAGAGATCGCCGAAACGTAACCAGGACACGGACGCTAGAAAATCTACATCGGGCCCATGGAGAGCTCGGTAGAAGCGCCCGTGAAGCTCCTTGCCTTGCCATACTTCCTTGCGGTCATCGGTAGTAAGTACTTCAGGTTTGCGCCAGTTCTCTTTAGCCATGGACAGCGGGGTGAGTCCCTTGTCCACTGCGACCACATCTCGGTGCATACCCACCTCGACTTTTAAAAAATATTCTCTGAGACTGCATATCTCGCGGTTGTGAAGGGACTTCGCGTTTAAAAACCCTCGACCCCCGCACTTCCGCGGGATGTACAGCCTCATCACTGATGATCGTGGGTGATGCATCCGGTTTGCGGTAAGCAGTGTACGAACTCTCCTATCCAGGGCATCGAGTTCGGTCTGAGTCCATTTGAGTACGCCGAAAGAGTACATTAAAACCGGCATGACCCAACCGTTGAAGGCGCGCACCTTGTTTCCGCCTGAAAGAAGGCTATGTAATACCTTGTTCAGGCGTCCAAAGAAGCGCTCCTTCAACGATTGCTTCATGTCAGTTACGTTAATGCCTAACGCTTCCGACATACCCAAATACTTATAGCTTTCGGTTGAGGAAAGGGTTCTCAGGTGTATGGAATCCGAGAGCTGAATTCCCTCGGATTCCATAATCTCCCCTTGCTTTACATACATGACTGCACATTTGTCCACACCAAATTCCATCCTGATGGCGCTACTGAAAGTTTCAGTTACTTTCAGTAGCTCCATCAGTCGCAATTTGTTGGGGGCAAAGAGTTTCAGATCATCCATGTAAAGAAGGTGAGATATGACCTGACCACCTCTCCTCAACCGGTAGCCTAGACCTGAATCCTCCAGCAATGTGCTCAGAGGATTCAGGGCTAGACAGAACCAAAGTGGGCTCAGACTGTCGCCCTGGAATATTCCCCGTTTAATCCATACAGGTTCATCGTTCCCCTGGATCTGTCGACATCCTGGATATCGAAGGACCGTCCTCCATTGCCCCATACACGACTCAAGGAAGGCGCGTAGAGTTGCATCTATCTTGTACAACTCCAGCACCCTCATGAGCCATGTATGTGGCACCGAGTCGTAGGCCTTCTTATAATCTATCCAGCATGTAGACAGATCCTTGCGGGATCGACGAACCTGTTGGCTAATGGCCATGTCGATGAGGAGTAGCTCCTTAGTACCGCGGGACCCATTCCTACATCCATTTTGAGAGGCAGACATAATGGAGTTTTTGTCAATGTGTGTATTAATTTTAGCTCTCAAAATGGATGTAAGAAGTTTATAGACCGTAGACAAACACGTGATCGGTCTATAATTTTTGGGTTCCGCGGGACTACCTGACTTATGGAGCAGGTGGGTAACGCCTGTTGTTAAAAACTGCGGAAAGGACCCAGACTCTAAGGATGACTGAAATTGGGATGCCAGGCAAGTGTGTGAACTACTAAGCCATTTGAGCCAAAAGTTGTGCAGTCCGTCCGGTCCCGGTGACTTCCAGTTCGGTAACGGACGAACTGCTCTGGCTATATCTAAAGGTGTTATCAAAACTGGCTCCATTTCTGGGATAGGTTCACACACTCGTTCGACATCATGCATCCAGTCAGCCTCAGTATGACAGACGGGCACCGACCAGATGCTGCGCCAGAAAGAACTCGTGGTAGCATCATCCGGGCGGCACACGTCCGCCATATTTAGCTCGGGTCGCTCCCAAGTTCTGTATACCCACCTCTCATCGCTCTGGAACATGCGATTCTATGAGTACCGATCAACCCGCCGCTTATACCTCCGAATACGGTTCGCCCATGCATAAACTTTCTGCTTCAGGAAGTCGATGCGCTCTGTGACACGGGACATGTATTCTTGAGGACTGATTCCAGTCCCCGAGAATGCCCGTCTCACAAAGCGCATCACACGTGGTCGTGTATTGCCCTCCCTGAAGCAGTGTAGTTTGCCGATGAGTACCCTGGCCCCGTCGATGCGGCGCTCGATCCTGCGCTGCCAGGCTGGTACGGCTGGTTTTGGTCGAGTAGCTACGTCACAATTTGGGAACTTGACGTTAGCTAAACGACATGCCGCAACAGCCCCACAGTACAGGATCGAGTATGTATCAACGAGGTTCTCGCTACTCTCGAATATATTCTTGAGTTGCGAGTCCAAGGCACACACCAGCGCCCTATTTTTATTATGCATGGGTAACCGTGGTAATCGGGGCCTAAGTTCGGTAGGAGTGGATCGATATTCACGAAGCGCATCTTCCAGAGCGCTCCTCAATCGGTCGTTGCACTGGCTACTTACCACAGCAACCCTATCATCTTCCTCTACAACAGCTGGGTTGAACCGCGGCGGGGTTGCGTCAATCACTGACGCTTGCACCGCGGTTTGTGCCGGAGTTAAAACGATACGGTTGCTCAGTACCTCTGAGCGCAGCCTATCAAGTACGGCGTCGTCCAACATGTGATTGCGTTGGATGACCCGCACCTGATCCGACAGTCGTTGGGCCGAAACGTTGACGGTTGGTTCAAGTACCTGGAACAGAGACAGCATCCCAACACGGTACGCAGTGAGGTAAGTTCCCCCCTCTGTAGACCCATAGTATGCGCGCATGACGTTCTCGTTAATGGAATGAGTATTATTATTATTATTATTATATTTTTTTTTTTTTAAAAGATGCTAAGACACACTTACCTCAGGATTTCTCATTCTCAGCTCCATGAGTATATTCGGTGTTAGAGACAGCATAGTGATGCCGAGGTACCTCCTCGATACTTGCGGCGCCTTCGTCGTCCCTGAGGAGCGTTCTAATTACCAATTTGTATTAATATTGAGTAAAAAAAACAGTAGGATTTAAAAATACATGTTGAAGACACCTTAATTTAAAAAAAAAAATACAGGATAGCACAACGCAAGATAGAGGTGCGCACACATGTCGAGTCCGGGTGACGTTCTGCACATTATACAGACCAGACGATGCGTCCTCTGCGCCTCGCTGATACCTGAAATAATGTTCTTCACAGCTTTACTTTACATTTTCCTAGCCGTTGTAAAACCGTAATACCTGAGCAGACTGTCACTCGCAGCTAACTTCCGAGCCGCCATAAAGTTTGAACCGTTATACCTGAGCAGACTGTCACTAGCAGCTAACTTCCGAGCCGCCATAAAGTTTGAACCGTTATACCTGCGCAGACCGTCATTCGCAGCTAACTTCCGAGCCGCCATAAAGTTTGAACCGTTATACCTGCGCAGACCGTCATTCGCAGCTAACTTCCGAGCCGCCATAAAGTTTGAACCGTTATACCTGTGCAGACCGTCACTCGCAGCTAACTTCCGAGCCGCCATAAAGTTTGAACCGTTATACCTGCGCAAACCGTCACTCGCAGCTAACTTCCGAGCCGCCATAAAGTTTGAACCGTTATACCTGCGCAGACCGTCACTCGCAGCTAACTTCCGAGCCGCCATAAAGTTTGAACAGAACTCTATAGATATACGTTGTCTGCATAACGAAGTTTGTCGATCGGCGCGAAACGAATGGGAGCCGAATATTTTTGTAATTCGTTCGGGCCAGCACCACTTACTGACACAAACATTTTGTCGATTGAAGTGGTAAATTAATCAAAATGTGCTCACATAGTAAGTAAAATTCGACTTTATATCTCTGTGTGATTATAATTCTTTCACACGGCAATATCGTTCGGGTAATCACGAGCACTAATATGTATAAAAGAAGCAACTTTTAAAAGTGATTTTATCCTACTGTTTGATAAACGTATTACGTTTTCAAGAATATAGTATTTTGGAAGCCATACTATTACTAAAAATATGTTTTATCTCAAAGTAGAAACCGTTGTTACACGAGAAAATCTGTTTTGAATTTAGCTAAATGTATACATATTGGTGATAGTGACAGCACAACACAAGCTAAAGGTTCTACGTATGTATACGTAGAACCTTTAGCTTGTGTTGTGCTGTAGTGTACGATACGGGTCTACAGAAGCTAGAATACCTCGCGTCAGTAGCATCACTTAGACATTAAGCTGGCCTAGCGTAGTACGGAGTTTCAGAATAAGAGGTTAGCTTATACTCGTTTCGTTACCAGTGACGTGCGGTCTAGTGTATCTTTTTTTTAGTTATATCTTACGACTAAAAACATGACATATTAAAAAGTTAAGGTAACACAAAATGCTCAAAAATACAAATTATTGCATTAAAAAAAGTCATACATAATTAAAAGATAATTTTGTAAGCTATCAAAAATAACTAATCTCAACATCCGCTTATGTAGATAAATAATACTTGATAAGGATTAGATGGGACTGGAAAAGAGTTATTTAAAAATAAAAATTCGTTGATTTTTTAATTCGTTTCAAACACATTTATGATAAAAATGCAGTCACACAAAAAGCAATACGTAATATAAAATAATTAATAGACAGCACAGTTTACACACAAACTAAAGTACAAATCAATCCGAGTATTAGTGGTCTAAAGTCTATTTTAAAAATATCTGATGGTAGTGTCGACAAACCCTGTTCAGGGAATGTGGACAGTTGGAAACGCCATCTTCAATGCTGTAAACAGCTTTACCAATTGTCAAATGATGATCATATTTAAACTGAATGAAAAATAAAATTTCAAGTTTGAATTCATATAATCAAATCAAGGTTCTCAATTTGTGAGTGGCACTTCAAAATGACATCTACACACGTTTTCCGATTCATTTGTTCAACTTTTTTCATCAAATACTTTTGGAACAGACCATAAAAACTTAAAAACAAAACAAGCATTAACAACTCAAGTTGTCATGGATAACCATAGACGTAAATCATAGATGTGCCCTCACCGTAAGTACTTAGGGCGCGGGAAAAGGGTCTACACTGACATGAACGAATTCGCAGCTCCCGCATGAAACAATAGATACGATGTGCAGTGTGAGAGCGAGACAACACTAGTCAAATCGCATTGTCAACGCGCAAAGACACCAACGTTTTTTGGCGCGGTATGGCGAATTTATGACTTAAATTACATTGATGTATAAAAAACCCAAGATACACACTCAGCGTCTCATAAAGGTCCGCAGAAAAAGTATGCATAATGCGCACTTTTCGGTGCTTGTGACAGCCATTGTTTTTCGGGAATTTAATAAAAAAAAATAAGAAAAATGACATGACGTGTTGCTCACGTTTAAAAAAACAACTATGTGATCAGTGTAAGTTAGAATTCGTGTTTAGTCAATCAGGCCTTGAGATTTTTTGGTTTTATTTTTTCATTTTATGTTATCAACGACACTTTCTGATCTAAACTGTACATCTAGCTTTTTATATTTAACATATCAATGCTTATCTACATATTTATAAAACATCAACAACATATTACAAAACGACACACACAAGACATTAATTTAAAAGAGGAATTTTGTAATACACTTACTCTTAGCCAAAAATTCCTTGACATAATCGATGGGTATAGCAAATGAGATACCAGACGTGACTTTCATACTGTTAATGCCTATCGCCTCTCCATCCAAGTTCACTAGGGGTCCACCACTGTTGCCAAAGGTGATTGGCGCATCCGTCTGTATGTATACCATGTCTTTGCCTGGAATTTGTGAAAAATATGGTTGTATTCGAGAAGTGTAGTTGATTTTGAGAAAAGTAGTCAAAAGTTTGAAATGGAACTTTTTCTTTAGGTACTTTGGCTAAGGCTACTAGGACAAGAGAGAATGCAAATAAATTTATAAAAATTGGCAAATTAAAAAAAAACAATACTAATCCCTCAATAATTAGCAATAACAAAAACAGCAATAAAATATAAAACGGTGTTAGGTTTCTTGCTAAACCAACAGTAATATGACATTTTTTATCATAATACTCTTATAGTGCCACCAACTTAGCAGTTCAGGTGGACAAAATTGGAACTACAGCCGGCATTTCGAGAACGTCATTCCGCTGTCAGTGTCTGCCGAGTCGAGTGCTCCCGTGTTTTTTGTTTGATTGCGTTGTGAAAAGTGCAAATAAAATGCCGAAACCTCTCAAAAGTAATGCACGGCTAGTTATTCTATAAGTTTTATTTTTTTTTGGAAAAGAGAAACGGCTCCAAGCTCCTTCTGGCCTCTAGGACTGTTCAGTGAGTCATCAACTTATCCTGCACCTTAGCCCTGGGAACTGCTACCGCCTGTTTTGCCTTTCTTTTCCATTCTTTATAAATCTTTTTCTTTTCATCTTTTAAACTGTCTTCCCGTTTGCTACACCCTGTCATTCTTTAAACGCAACATTCTTTCCTTTTAGATTATTTTGCACATCTTCATTCCACCACACCTTTTCCTTTCGATTTCTTTTCCATCTATCACACCTTTTCCTTTCGATTCACCAAACACATCTTTTGCTACTCTCCGAATGCAATTCTCCATCTCTTTCCATGATTCATTTACAGATTTTCCTTCCATATCGCTCATTGCAATCATCTTATCTACCTCTTGGCTCTTAAACATACTTGCACATTCTTCTTTTTCTATCATACGCCATCTGGTTTTGGGTGGGCGGCGTTCGTTGTTCCTACTGGACGAGACACGGACTTTTACCTCAATGATCAATCTGTATTGGAAGCCTCTTCCCCTGACAGCACTTACAGTTTTTGATGTTTTTAGGTTGTTTCGTTTGACCAGGAAAAAGTTATTTGCGTCGCGTGGTGGCACTTTTATAAGTAATGAGATGTTCGTTTCTTTTTTTAAACCACTTATTTGTTATTGCCAGGTCGAAGACAGACGCAGCTTGCAGCAGTGTCTCGCCGTCATTGTCACGGTCTCCGTACCCCCAACCGCCATGCACTCTCTCACATCCAGCACACATTCTTTCAACTCACTATCCAAAACTATTCCCACATCATTTAGCTTGCCATCACTGCCACAATAATAAAACTTATATTCTTCTCCGATCTCTTTTGCCTTCTCACCCTTCCACTTAGACTCTTGCAGACACGCATAATTTTATCCGTCGCCTTTTTAGCACATCTGCTAACTCTCTTCCTCTTCCAGTCATCGTACCGACATTCCAGCTCACACATCTCATTCTTACTCCTCCTACTCTCCGAGCTTGCATCTTACGTCGCACCCGCCCGTTCAGGTGCGACAACCCTTGTCTACTTTCCACAGTGGCCGGGTGCTGCCCCTGCGCGTCGCCTGCAGGGTACGCCCTAGCCCTAACGTTACTTCCAATTATACTTATCATCATCCTGCTTTGGATTTTGGCAAAGATTTTATGACCGGCCGCCTGCCTGACGTCAAGGGTTCCTTGGGAATACTATTGTGCAAATCTTTATAATTGATTATAAATATGCTAAGTATTACATTAGTCGCCTCTTACGACACCCGCTGGATGAGATGGGATGGTGGTATTCTTTGATTCCGGCACACTACACGGAAAACCGTTTGCAGTATTTTATGTTATAGGCGAGCACCTTTAAAATGTTTATTTGTCCGTTTTGTCACGGGTTTTTCGGAACGATGTGTCTACAAACTAATAAATCAAGAGAAACAAGCTGAAGAAAAAATTTAAAAATAATTAAGGAAAGCTAAGGAAACTAGACATTCATGTTTTTGACATTGGTGCTATAAGAAGAAAGATAATACGTGAATTTTATTCAGTAAGAAAAAAAGTTCCAACCTTACCAATGTTACTGAATTGACTATTAATGACGATCCATTCGGGACTGAGTGCTGGATGGGCTGAGTGGAAAAACCATAACAATCAAGTGAAAACAATTGAACAAGAATACAAACAAAAATATGCATATTTATATACAGGGTGTAAACAGACCCTTCACATAGCCGTCAATCAAGCATTCTGTACATCGAACTAAGTAACTTTACGCAAAAATTATTGCTAGGAATCTACTTTTTTTTTGGGGTTAAAAATCACTTGTTAAGGTAGGACTTGATGGAAAGCACTCAAAACATAGTGCTGATGGATGGATTTAATAGTAAGGGGGTCGTGGAGGTGTTAAAGTAAAACTCTTACATTAAAAACATGTATTAAAAAAAAAAACTTGTGAAAAAGTTGGAACGTTGACTCCCAATATCTCCGTAACTAGAAGGTTCCCAGGTACGGTCTGGAACAAAAAAAATATCGCAAAGACGGGGAGAACAAGTGCCTTTCGGATATGTTAAGGGTCTATTTACCCCCTTTAGACCTTTTATCATTCATTTACAGGGAGACAGCGATTCGAGTGACTCTAAAGATGAATTATTGTGGCAATCAGCAGATGGTTCAGGATCATCATTCCTTTATGAAGAAGAATTCCTTTAGTGCAGGCGCTAGAACTTAGAGACCGTGATAAATTATTTTTACAAGATAAATAATATAAAATTAAATGATATGCACGTTTTGTTTTAGTTATTCACTTACCAAAATTCATAGCTATATTTTATTTTGTATTTTTTTTATATTTAGTAAGTTTTACAATTATAATTAAACCATATTGACTCTTCACTATGCTAGTTGGACTTGTATGATTGATATTTATTTACTTTCATACTTTCTTAATATTATATTCTACCTGATATTTTAAGACGCACTTGAAAGACTACTTTATGTTGTTCTGCCCTTTTTTCTTGGTGAGTTTCTTCTGAGGGAACAGGGGCTGCGATTCTCCATACAAATATATTATTATTCCCCTTTTTACTTCCTGAATAATGCCTCTAGAGCAACGTTTTTTTATAAAACCAAGGTTTACTGTAGACACGTCCCTGTCATTTTAGTTTTTCAGGAACTAATAAGTAAAGAAAATATGACCCTCCAAAAATTAAAAAAATTACCCATTTTTATGGCCATGATTAGTGGACTACCAGAGAAATTCAAAAATTTTTTAACATAAAAGAACTGATAAGTTGGTGGGACTATAATTTTATTCTATTTGCTTTCACTATGAACATAATAGCCTCTTAAAACCCGCCAAGTGTGAGTCGGTCTCACATACTCAGGATTCCCGTTTAAATTCTTTACATTATTTTTAATGAGAGATTTCCTAGAATATAGCAACAAGCTAAATACTTCAGGTAAATGTATACAATCCAGTGACAATCTTTACTATACTTTTTTTTTTTTTTTAGGATGGGATATCATCAAATGACCCCCTCCCCCCCGCTCTGGGCGAAGCGGAAGGGAGTGTCAGACTTGTACTGACTAAAACCCATTCAAGTTCCTTCTTTGCCCTTAGTGTTCCTGGGCCGCGGTATCTCTTTCGAACAGTCCCGCAGCCCTGGCAGGCATCGGCCCATGCGGACTACGTGGTTGCTGACATCTCTTTGAGGCGCGCGTGGAACACGAACGCGCCGTCGACACGGCCTGTCGTCATAAGACGGCGGGACGGCGAGTTAACCCATAACTCGCCGTCCACAGGCCCGCACCTTTTACTATCCTAGGCCGTCTGCATAGGCTTAGTAAAGATTAGATCAAAGTGGTATGATTGTGGTACTTCAGTACTTTATCTGTTAGAGTTCTGTCTGCGAAGCCATGCCACAACTGTGGCATAGTCTGACTGACCCTTAATGGGACATAAGATAACGTAAGTACAATAAATATGAATGAATCTACCTCTTAAGCCAAGTTCTTCGCTAGCTCTTTGAGTGGAACTGACTACACCGGCTGTTACAGTGTTACTGAGAGCTAGGGGACTGCCCATTGCCACCACCTGCAAAAGATTATTCATGGGAATGATGAAACATACACAACATCAACACCCCTGTGATTCCCGAAGGGCAGAGGTGTACCTAATAGTACCCACATTTCATCAGTTAATGTTTAAGTCCCAAGTAACAGAGGATGAGCCTATTGCCATCAACCGGGCACAAATCCAAACTCCGTGGCAGCTTCTGAGAAATTCCTGATGAATAAACCTACTAACACTTTCCCCAAGCTGGGACCCTGGACTTCATGCTCAGCAGTCATGCTTGCGACGACTAGACCAATGAGGCAGTTTGATTGAATGATTAAATTTCATTAAGTGAATGTAAATGCAAGGTAGCCGACGTAGCCCGAAGAATAGCCAAACTGAAGTGGCAGTGGGCAGGGCACATTGCTCGCAGAACGGAGGGCCGATGGGGCCGAAAAGTTCTGGAGTGGCGACCGCGAACCGGAAGACGCTGCGTGGGAAGGCCTCCCACTAGGTGGACCGATGACCTGGTGAAGGTTGCAGGGATCCGCTGAATGCGAATCGCACGGGACCGGTCAATGTGGCGACACTTGGGGGAGGCCTATGTCCAGCAGTGGACGTCTTTCGGCTGAAATGATGATGATGATGAATGTAAATGATTGACTTATTCAACAGAAACTTATTAATGCACACATCAGCCAAAACTCTGTAGGAAACAAAGACAATATGTTACAAAAATTAAGAGTTTGACCAAGGAAACACAACCGTGACATGCACATAAGTATGCAAGTAGCTTGTGTGTGTCCAATTGGGTAACACATTTCCAATAATGTGGATTGAGATTGCACAATTCAAAGTATTTGGAACGAAGTTTCTAATCCATCCATTGAATAATAAATTACCTAAATTCCCCTACTCGACAACAGAAAATTCATTGGTTAAACATTTTTCTGTTACCCAATTACCTCTCAAAAGTTATTATGACACAATATGTTATGTTTTTCCTGGCTTTTTAATAATAATATGTTACAAACCCACTCGCCCGGCTTAATGTCAGATGAAGAGCCCAGCTTCATGACAGGTAATCCTTTTACGGGGATTCGAAGAGTAGCCAGATCTGATTTGAGGTCCACGTCTTCAATAAAACCGGTGTGGATCGAACCATCCTGAAAAATAAATTAAATCAAATCAAAGCATTTATTTCAAGTAGGCCAGTTACAGGCACTTTTGAATTGTTGAAACAAAGACAACAATGAAAAGTAGCTATAGTCCCAGTCACAAGGCATAAAAACTGTGAAAGTACTGTAGTTGCCCATTCCCTAAGGTAGATTTCTATGGAGAAGAACGGGCAAGAAACTCCATGGACACTCTTTTAAATCAGAATACTTTTACAAAACCTTGGTTACATCATTCATGTTGAGATGGTACATTATGTGAGAATGATAATAAGATAAAGAAGAAATAATTTATCTTTTGGGTGAAATGATGATGAAGGTGATTCAGTCAGTGTCCTGCAATTACCCCAACAATAAAGATGGAAAGACGGGTCAGGTAATGTCGGGCACTAGCTATACCTAACTGCCCATTTAGAATATTCAATGCATGTTTATTCAACTGCAAGCCAGCAGTTTGCTACAAGAGGTGAATTATGCCGCCTTTCTATTCTATATTCAAGATTTTATTTGCCACATCTGGCTAGGCAGGTTGCGATTGTGCCACTATTTGTGTAATATATGTTTAAAAATTTTAAATTGCCTGCAGGCAGGCACATGTTGAGCAGGGATAAAATGCATCCATAACTAAAAGAGAAATTAATATAAATGGTGATGAATCGAGAAAGGGAGAAAGAAGAAAGAAATTTGGTGATGGTTGGATTGTGTGAGGGATGATATGAAAGGTAGAGTGATGTCTGACAGCCCTAGAATATAAAAAATCATGTTACCCCAAGCAATATGAGATAGAGGCAGGAAGATGATGTAGGTAGGGCAATTTAAGCTTAGGTTTTTTATTTGTGTAGTGGTATTCAGCTCCATCCAGTTGGACTGGAATCCAACCCCTACTTAGTTGGGAAAAGGCTAGGCAGATGATGAAATTACAGAACATTGTAAAGAAAATTTTAAAAATTTTGTGAAACAGTATACAGCTGTCACTGGTGGCAATGGTACGGAATGGCAGATTTTATTAAAAATTTCCAGTGACTTTCTATTTGGGGGGTTCAGAATGACGTACTGAATATGTGATAGTCGTTTGTGTTGCACCTCGATGTTCCTTTCACCCTGTGTTTGGTGGGTGGGACTATAGTGACATGAATAATGGGCTGATGCAACTATATGGGGTAAAGAGCAACATACTTAAGGGCATGGTTAATTAAATTTGCGTACGTTCAAGGTATGACTACAACAATTTTTGTTTACCAGGACATCAGTTAAACCAGCCAGAAGCCTGACTTATTTTATAATAAAGAATTATATGAAAATAATACTTACAAACAGCCGCACGTTTACTATAGCGTTAGGTTTGTTCACCACAACGTGAGCGTTCGTTAGTATGAGCCCATCTTCCTTCACTATGAACCCAGAACCGTTCGACAGAGTCACAGGCTGGCCAGAAAATAGATCTAACCGACGACCATCCTTTATCTCTATATACACCACAGACGGAGCCGACACAGCCACCACATCAGCAATAAAGTTAAACTTCTCTCTTCTACCCTTCAATTCATTACTTTCAACAGTAGCTGCTAATAATTTATCTTTTATACTAATATAACCCATCACCCCGGCCGCGACAGCTAAAATTCCACGGAAATAACTATTCTTAGTATCATTTCTATTGCTTTTACTATTAAAAACTTGTATTGCACGGCTAGACCATCTAAGGTTTGTATTTATTACGGGTTTTATTAGAATTATACGAGAAAATCTCGAAATATTCATTGTTGATGGTGTAAACGTCGTCAACACTTCTGTGGTCAGGACGACAGTGACTGCTTTCTGAAGTCATGTTCTTGTCAAAGTGACAGCAAAGTGATGTGAATTTTAAGTGTGAATAACGAGTTATAACGTTATTTTACACAGATTAAAAATATTATTGTTTTACTTTTGAATGGTTAATGTCATTCAGTCAATATGTTCACACCATATTTAACACAAGGAGCAAATAACTTTATGAAAGTCGGAAATGAAATCCAGAAAATCTTGAGACTTAACTTTTTTATTTTTGATAGGCACTGTATTCTTTAAAATTAGTTGATTTCGTTTTGAAAGAGGTAGTTGGTAGAGTTAGTAGGTACAGTGCATTACAGTCCAATGGATACCTAGACCAAGTAACATTATACATGTTATGGCTACTAAACTGGAGCATGCCAAAAGTAAACATGCAAGTTTGTTTACTTTTCCACTTAAATGACCTTGCACGTTCTCAACTTGACCGAAGGGAACTAAATCAACATTTGAACTGGTTTATCGAATTAGCTCAATAAAATTTATTGGGAACATTTAGAAACAAAAGGACAAAGGTGTTATCATATTTAGCCTTTCCAATTGGTTTAGAAGAATCAGCCAAGGTCACGTCCAAAATATTTGACAACAATGATGCGACTCGGGTTTTGGTTAAAACCTGTTTTTTAATGTCGTTATATCACTTTATTTCTAAAACCACACTGTATGAAACGTGTTTGGATGCACTATGTTGGTTTTTATGTAACAATGTTTGTGATATTAAAATGAGTGGGTGAAATTTGAATGTTAACATAAGTCAATGTTCTAAAGATTTATTCATTTATTGTGTTTCAGCACATATTGTCACGACTTTCTAATCCTCTCTGACTTTGAGCAAGTGTGGTAAAATTCTGTCTGCAGCAGATTAGTTTTTTTTTGGAAGTTTATTTGTAAATATGATATTCTCATACCGGCGAATTTTGTCTAGAACTCGCGTGAATGCACGGAGTAAATTGAGCGCTCGGTCATGCTCGTGGAAACTTTTAAAATCTGCGTCGAATTTTATACTTAAAGGCAATACTGAGACAGTCTTTTATTCAGTGACATCACAAAAATTGCGCGAGGATTTTCCGCTTGGTGGAAACTGACCATTATAAAACATGGCACACCTTTTAGCGCAGCTGTATGAGGTGCGCCATGACGCTCCATTGATTGTCCCCCACTTATTTCTGCAATTTTACGCATTTAGTAAATAAAACAAAGTAGATATCAATAATAGGTCAATATATTTATAAGTATGTATAGTTTACAATGAATAATACAATATTTATTTTACAGTAACTTATCTATTCGTTTCTCGTCTAAACAAATAATGTATACTTATTGCTAAGTAAAAATAGGAACTATAACTATTTACATGGATTTATGTTCTAAAAAAACTTATTAGGCTCCTATGCATAAAAATAATCTGTGGTCTAGCTAGCGAATTCACTAACGGTCGCTTTTCAACCTGATCTACACATCTTTACAAATAAATAAAATTGAAGTGTCTGTTTGTAATATCAAAATAACAGCTTTTTACTGAATGCATATGAAAATATATGCAGCACTTATAACAAAAAACAAAAACACATTTTTTTTTTTCAATTTTTGTCTGGCTGTCCGTTTGTTCCAGCTAATCTATGAAATGGCTTGAGAGACTTTTACTGGCAGATAGCTGATGTCAAGGTCTAACATAGGGTACTTTTAGTTTAAAAATTAAAACTTAAAAATTAAAACTTTTGGTTCCGTGCTAAAAAATTAAAACCCTTGAAATTGGTAACAAAATTCGATTCAAAAAGTGACGTGCCAATAATAATGGGAATTATTTTATAATAATTTCACGTAAACGCAGGTCGCGGGCTACTGCTAGTTAATTCATATAATGATGAAAAGAGTCAGACACTCAGTGAACTCGCGAGTATATATAATTTTAGCTCTCACAGCAGCAACTCAATAGCAACCTTATCGTTAAAAATATAAAGATCACTGTAGAATTGTTAGTGGCAGCAACTAGTGTCCGGCTTCAGCCACCTTCGACCAAAAAAGCCACCTTCGGTCTCAGCCAAAATGGGCCGAAGTTTTTACCGAATTCGACGGTTTCTAGCAAGCACCGAAATTGCCGAATGCGCGAGAGCTCGGTTTAAGAGACCACGCGCGGGAATCACATATACTGCAGTGTTATAATTTTTGTCATGCAAGGTTACTTTAAATCATCTCATAATTGTTTTCAACAAAAACTTCTAATTTAAAAGAACAAAAATCATTCTATTATTTACTTTTAGCCAATCTTGAACTTAATTTATTTGGGTTATTAAACTTTCGGCTTCGGTCGAATTTGTGGCGAGAGCGATTTAATCGGCTTCGGCCAGAAATCGATCTTCGGTCGGACACTAGCAGCTACCCACTTATGATAATAAGAATAAAGATCACTCCGTTTTGAATGTGATGCTAAAACATGGCTGTACTAAATCAACCATCTCTGGATCCCTTGCACAGTGAACTTTATAATCATAGCAATAAGGTTACTATCACTTACTAGTCTCAAGTCTGTAAAAAAAAGTGATCTTAATTTACGTAAGTATAAGTTTCTTTTTGGAATGCTGCTGTAAAATGTAAAAAACCTGTAAAACTAGAGACAATAATTATTATGCATAAAAGCCATAAACAATATTTCCCGCCATTTTAAAAGTCAATCAGATCAATTTGTTGTGGCAACTGTCAGATCGTTCTGCAATCTCTGTTTCTAGGTTACATAACACTTATTATATATTCCATTTCATAATAATATTTCGTCAATAATGTACACTTGTAAATTATATAAAATATTAATGATTTCCTTTAATTTATCTCATAATATTTAATGCTTTTCTAGATATATAGATAATCTGTGGTAGATGGGGCCAAAGAATGGACATTTATAGACCGTGACTTTTAAGTCGTCTTTCAACGACCCACTCAATGTTTTCGACATAAAATACCTCTAGGCGCGTTTTTTTTTACGATTTATTAAGATTTTAGGTACAAAGAAAAATAAATAATACATAAAAATTATGAAACATTCTGTTAATAATGTTTACGTGTCAAACGGTAGAACATACCCAGCGCACGAGTCGAGTAGATCATCGCTCGCAACAGGGTGTTTTCATCTGAGCACTTAGTACTTATTAGTTCCATAACCGAGCCACTATTCGGCCAATAATAATTTATCGTTTGATATAGGCGGTAAAGCAATACATGTTACGGGGATATGCATGTATATATATCATAGCTTGTCACTATATTTCCTTGACTATTCATAAATTTCTATCAGAAGTTTACCACACATTTCTTTTACCAGCACAATTTACTTGGTCAACATTCCATTTGGTATATTAAATTCATATGTACTTAAAATAAACTTATATTAACGTAATTTTCACAAAAAATAAGGTTTCTTTATCCAAACGAAAATTAAAAAATAATTTCTGTGCATTAAAAAAAAAAACAAAAAGTGGAATAAATTTTGGCGCTGAAAACATTTTTGGGAAAACTACGCGGTTCTTAAATTACTGCTTGACAAAAAGAATTCATAGAACAAGGTACTGTTTGATGATTTTTTTGTTTCCTAAACTTTAAGGGACCTCGGGCGCTACGCGACCACGGCTTTTGGCCACAGAAACGAATTTTGGTCAAAATCAGAAGGAAAGTGGTCGCAGGAAAGCTTTGTTCAAGATAACGGCCGGTCATGCGACAAGTCGTAGTCGTCGAGTGCGCGACGTCCTTTAAGAGACTGAGAAATTCTACCTGTACAACGATCTACTGGCGCGTGACCAAAATCTGAACTAACGACGTGTAAGTGTTTTTAATAACATACATAACATCACGCCTGTAATCCACGAAGGTTTATGCAGAGGTGTACCTAATAGTACAGTCACATTTCCCCAGTTATGTTTAGATAAGTCCTATGTGTAATATGCGGCGAGCCCATAGCCATCAGCCGCGGAAAAATCCAGAGTCCGTAGCTGCTATTGAGAAATTCCTGATGGAAAACCCCAATTTCAATTGACCCGACTCAGGAATCGAACTCAGGACCTGCTCAGCAGTCACGATTGCGACCACTAAACTAACGAGGCAATTATGAAAAACTTAATATCAACACTGACAAGAGAGCGATGTTGCTGACATTTGACATTTGTGAAATTGTAGATCCACCATCTGCAATTTCAAAAATATTCAGCAACAGCTCTCTCTTGTCAATGTTGATATACAATTTATTTGTGTAACGAAGGTTCCATACAACTCGATTTCTACCGGATCCCCTTTGAAAAATGGCACAGTCAGTATTCCATAGACAAATAATATAATCACATTAAAGATATGTACTCCGGCTTACCTCTTCCAAAAATTGACCCTTCGCTACTGGTAAGGAGGTTATTAAAACACTTATACGTAATAATTACAAATCGTCGTTATTCGATAGTCAAAAGACCCATACAACACACGATTTTGTCATATCCTGTCAATCTAATGTTGCCAATAAATTAAACCTACATTTTTTAATTTTTTTTGCCAAGCATCACAAACAAAAGCGACCATTAGCTCCAGTCCTCAGTGTGAATACTGCCATTACCGTTCGCAATGCCGTTGCCGTTCAGTTTCCCGTTGACCGCTTTCCCATTGACGGGTAGCAGGTCCCCGTGCAGCAGCTCGTCAGGGCGGTAGGTGTAGAACACGCTGCAGAAGGCGGCGTCGTCGCGCGGCAGCACGTAGCGCACGTGCCGCGCCGCCAGCCACGCCGCGCCCATCGCGCTCGACACTCGCAGCCGCACTAGTTCCAGCTCTGTTTTGACCTGTAATTCAAAGAGACGATTTTTAAGTTGGTGAATATGGTGAGAGTTATTTTGACTTATTTGATATAGCAGAATGAATTCTGATATCAAACAAGCTGTAATGAAAGAGTCTTGGCCAAAATGAGCGTAAGTTCAACAGATTAGGGTAGTTGACAAACCAATCAATTGACCTACTTTTTAAGAGCTCTCAAAACGTGATTCCCCCTTAAATTTTGAATGGCAATAGCACGCTATGACGTCACTATTTAATCAACTCAAAGACTCAACTATTTATTGATTTCAAAGCAATTAAAAATCTTATTTTGCAATTAATTGAAAATTAATCGGGTTTTCAGGTCTAAAATGAAGTATTTTTTAGAGAAGTTGTATCTTGGAATTATTGTTTAATGATGTCAACTACCCAATTGAAATATTCCTCAAATTATAGCTCGAAATAAGTTCTGCAATTATAATAATATCGCAGCAAGTACCACAGTCACCAGAGACCAGAGCTACGGCCAATTGAAAATGCTACAATTGCCTGTATTTGCCTTGTTCATAGCTGTGGGCCTAGTGCGACTTTGTATCACTAACAAAGCCTACTCGATCGTTTTAAAATTGTTTTGCTTATTTTTGTCACCAGATGGCGCTAGTCTGGTACTGTACAACCATAATCAGTCTTCACTGTGCACTGTGGTAAGACTGAAGTAAGATTGCCAGTAGACCCATCATAAAACTAACCTTCCTATTCCTCAACTGTTCCAGCACACCAGGCTTCAATATATCCCAGCTCTTCCACACGGATCCAACACACACAACTCGCAGACGCGGCGCGTCGCTGCGTACTGCGAGCGCAGCCACGTGCGACGCTAGTGCGGCGCCCGCGAGAGAGAATATGTGGCGGGAGAGATCGTCGCCTTTGTAGGCGAGAGACGACAGTTTTGAGGTTACTCCTGAGGACAAGATGGATATGAAAATTAAGTGAGGAGGGTATTATTCATCATCATCATCATCAATTTAGCCGATAGACGTCCATTGCTGGACATAGGGCTCCCCCAAGCGCCGCCACATTGACCGGTCCCGTGCGACTCGCATCCAGCCGATCCCTGCAACCTTCACCAGGTCATCGGTCCACGTAGTTGGAGGTCTTCCAACGCAGCGTCTTCCGGTTCTCGGTCGCCACTCCAGAACTTTTCGGCCCCATCGGCCATCCATGCCATGGAGGGTATTATTAACGACGACGAAAGGAACGGGCAGGACAGAGGACGCGACTATAAGTGAATATACCGCATTTGTACCCATACAATTATAATATTGTAAAATAACTGTGTATCAAATTTAGTGTACAATAAAGTAGTTCTAGTCCTGGCTGTTATTTGTAGATCTTGACAGTCGTGGTGGCCAGTGGCCCGAAAATCTGACAACCAGTCTGCCCATGGGGTACCATATTACCCAGCACTAAATGAGTTCGTCAGATCAGATAGGCAGTCGTTCCATGTAAAATACTGGTATTCAGCTGCATTCGGTTGCACAAGATGCTGACCAACTATGTTGAAGTTGGGAAAAGGCTTGGCAGACGATGATGATGGAGAGACGGGAGAACCAGTTCAAACAGAAGATGTTGAAGTAGAAGTTGGTTGTTCGTGTTGATGTTGAAGTTGTTAATATGTTTTCTTTCTTTCTTTCTTTCTTTCTTTGTTGTTGTGGTTAGTTGATGTTGTTGGTTGTTGTTGTTGTGTGAAATAGAAGTTTCGTCAATCATTAAAACAAGCAGGACTTACCAGCAAACATAGACTTGTCGAAGTGCTTATAAGCATGCGGTAGAAGATCAGCCCTGGTGTCAGCATCAAAATGTTCTCTTATGACCTCCCACACCCTGTCGGTTGAGTACGGCGAAGGCTGCAAGCCGTCTACATCGTCGAATACTGTCTTCACTGCTTTGTGGGCTATCCAGTATGCTGGGGAGCGAGGTTAACTGGATATTAGATTTTGTGTGAAGGAGATTAGGTTCTTTTTGGGTTTGCTAGCGTTGATTTAATTTTCAAAGACCTTTTAAACAATAATGATGTGATGGAGACTTATGGTTCTGGCAAACTGAGCGGAAACGGACATTTTCTATACAGGGTGTAACATAATAAACGCAAGACCTCCGGTGTGGTCTCTCAGACCATAAAACTGAGCAACTTTTGTTCTATGCCTTTTGGAAATTCATAACTTTTTTTTTAGTTTTGCCCAGTCATGTTGATCAGCTGATAGCGTCAGTTCCAAAGAACTTCAAGAACTCATAGAACAAAAGTCGTTCATTTCATGGTCTGAGAGACCACACGGAAGGTCTTGCGTTTATTATGTTACACCTTGTATAAATACTTACTAAAAATTATGTGTCAGTATTCCCAATTTGACCGGGTAAGTTTGACTGTATCATTATAACCCTACTCTTGGTCGAGTATTTTGTTTGGCTATTGAGTCATTAAAAATTGCTGATTATAGACCTTTGACATTCAACACTACTTGTTCACGAAAATATTCCGATAGCAAAAGATTGACCAAACCGTCGAACTAAGCAAAAGGTCCCCGACCTTGCCCAAATTATTCTAAACATTAGGTCACTGGCCAATACCCCAGGGGTCAACAGTTTGGTTACCTTGGTAACCAGACCCAACAATAGTTAAAATATTTCTGGTTAGTTTCCTGCTCTACTTCTTTCCACTTTATTGGCCATTTCCACTTTTCAAGTGGTGGTATACTAACCTAGTTACCCCATACGAGCCTTCGCTAGATATAAAGATTTTCGATTTGATTAACACAAAGAAGTTGATTGCCTCGCAGTGGCGAAGGTTCCATAGAACTCGATTCCTACCGGCTTCCCTTTGAATAATAGCACAGTCAGTATTCTATAGACAAATAATGTACTCACATTAAAGATTTGTACTCCAGCTTACCTCTTACAAAAATTGACCCTTCGCTACTGTCGCCTCGTTTGTTTAGTGGTCGCAACCGCGCCTGCTGAGCACGAGGTCTTGAGTTCGATTCCCGGATCGGGCAAAGTGTTATAGGGCTTTTCCATCAGGAATTTTTGAGTAGCAGCCACGGAGTCTGGATTTGTGCCCGGTCGATGGCAATAAGCTCGCCCCCAATTACATGGGGCTTAAACATAACTAGCGTAATGTGGGTGGGTACTATTAGATGCACCTCTGCCCAACCCTTCGGGGATTACAGGCGTGATGTTATGTAACACAAAGAATAACACTACATACCACCGCCTTCGTCTCCTAGCAGATATCCCCAGCCACCGCAGCCATGCTGTTCACCATCAGCGGTTCTCAGGAGAGCGTTGGATCCGGTACCTGAAAACAATGAACATAGAACTAAAATTAAGGAATCTTTACGAAGTGGAAGCAGCGTTGCTCTTATTTTTGGAAAAACATAAATTAGAGTATTCTAGAATTCTACAATAAATTAACGCTAATGAAGCATGTAGCGGAATGTTGAGGTGGATGTGTGGTGTGACCAGAATGGATCAAGTAAGGAATGAGTATACTAGAGGAATTTCGAAAGTTGCGCCAGTTACAGAAAAGTTGAAAGGGAATCGACTACCATGGTGTGGGCATGTGATGAGGAGAGACGAATCGCGTGCACTAAAAGTGTGATAAATTTAAATGTTAATGGATTGAGAGGGAGAGGAAGACCAAAGAAACGATGGACGGATTGTGTGAGGAATGGTGTGAAAGAAAAAGGAGTATATGATAGCGTGACGGTTGACAGGGGAGAATGGAAGAAAAAAACGTGTTGCGCCGACCCCAAGTAACATGGGACAAGGGTAGGAATAATGCGGCGGCGATCTCTCGCGTCCGGCCCTGGTTCAAGCCATGGTCCGGAGCGAGAGGGAATGGGACGCCGTCACCTCCTTCTGCGAAGCAGTCATGCTAGTGAAGGAGGTGGTGGGACGTGAGAGGGAAAGAGCCTCACGTCCCAGCCGCCGTAGGAGACGCCCCGGGCGTCGGGGGTCACGTGGTGGCTCCCGGCCACCGTAGGCGCGGGCCTGTGGACGGCGGGTTATGGGCTAGCTCGCCGTTCCGCCCGTCTTATGACGACAGGCCGTGTCAACTGCGCGTTCGTGTTCCACGCGCGCCTCAAAGAGATATCACCAAAAGTTGGGTCACCATACCCCTGCCAGGGCTGAAGGACTGTTCGAAAGAGATACCGTGGGCCTGGACCAAAAAGGGCAATGAAGGAACATGAATGGGTTTTAGTCAGTAGAAGTCTGACACTCGCTTCTGCACCGCCCAGAGCGGAGAGGGTCATTTGATGATTACACATCCGAAAAAAAATGGACAGGAATAATGAAGGCTAGGGTTAGGTCGGCCATTTCTCGGCACGGCCGGGCGATGGTAGACGTCGAACATACTGCCAAATAGGACAAAACGAACAAGAACAGCCCAAACAGGCCAAAGGATACCATGCCAATAACCAATGGACATCAAAAGCACTTCAAAATTGAATCGAGCCAACATATTGAGTTGCTATTCTAATTATAAACACAGCTAATCTATTCGTTATCATCAGAGTCGGGTTAGTTTTACAATTTGTGCTCGTAAATAAGCTGATTGGCACTTCGCGACTGTTTATTGAGTTGTTTATTCCAAGTTTATATTAAGTTTAGAAAAAATACTGTATACAAGGTGTCAACAGACTACATTGAAATTGTTAACAAAATCTGTTTCAAAAAATTGTTAACAAAATCTGTTTAAAAAAATTGTTGACAAAATCTGTTTCAAAAAATTGTTAACAAAATCTGTTTCAAAAAATTGGTAACAAAATCTGTTTCAAAAAATTGTTAACAAAATCTGTTTCAAAAAATTGTTAACAAAATATGTTATATTCTTTATAATAATTTCACGCGAACGGAGGTCGCAACATCTAGTACTAAATAATCTCCTTGACATAATCGTCACAAGCCTTTGTAGTCCTAAGAGTTTGGTAACTGCGCACCACATGCTTGGATAGACGACAGCGTCACTACTATAGTCCCTAAAGAATTCGGCAGTTCTACGTACTAATACATTCCTACGCAGTTAGTCGATGGCGAAGAACAACCGGGTAAACGCTAGATTATTCCATTAATTATACAACATTAGTTTTAGTATATGCGAAACCTGATACACGTGTCTAGTATTTTTTATGTAAAGAATCTATGTACAAAATTTCAAAACTGTATCATGAAAAATCACAAAGTTATAAGCTTGTTCAGTTACCTAGTTGTCCGCACGAAAACGCGGTCACCACGCAGCGCGCGCCTCCAGCGTCGTCTTGAGCTCATTGATAATAATAATTTGGCAGTAGGTACCTAAATTATTGCGATAGGTACTCAAAGTCACTCGGTGTCCAACTTTTAACTTTTTTAAATATTTTTGGGAAAAAATGTAACATGGTTTAAAAATTATTGTAATCGATTCAGTTACTTATTCTGAACAAACTATATTCAGGTTTCGCATATACTAAAAATAATGTTGTATAAAACCAGGTAACCTTTAGACTTTCCATACTATAAATACCTCCACGACCCCCATACTATTCAATGCATCCATCAGCACAATGCTCTGAGTGCGTTACATTGAGTGCTACCGCAAAACGTGATTTTTCACCCCAAAAAAAAGTCGTTTCTCAGCAATCATTTTTGCGTAGAATTTCTTAAGTTTGATGTACAGAATGCTTGGTTGACGGCTTCGTGAAGGGTCTGTTTACACCTTGTATAAAAATTACCGCCGTCTGTTTATTTTGCACACCTTGACGGTTAAACAGATTTAGATGTTTGTAACAAAGTCAGAATATGACCTAAGTTGGGACATAGGTACTTTTTATCCCGAGGCACTTTCTGGTGGGGTAATTTCCGACCACCACGCGAAGCCGCGGTCATAAGCCAGTATTTTAATAAAAACACAAGGTTAATCGGTACAATGAAGTGGGCGTGTGTGATAAACTAGTTACATAGCCCAGAGAATAGCCTGTGTTCTAGCACAAAAGGAATGACCCAGTTAGTTATTTTGCGTTCTGTAGGGTATTTGCAATTTTTAAGGATTTGTTGATGCGCGATATCTTTGCAGACAGTGATAGTGAAGTAGTCAGTGGCCCGAAAGTCCGACACTCAGTCTTACCAAGGGGTATCGTATTACCCAGTACTAACAGGGTTGTGGAGGTCAGTTAGGCAGTCGCTCCATGTAGAATACTGGTATTCAGCTGGATCCGATTAGACTGGAAGCCGAGACCAACGTAGTTGGGTAAAGGCTAGGCAGATAAGATGACATCTTCGTGGACAAGCAAAAAAATTGCAAAAAATTGTACTTACACCAAAAATATGGTAGACAATGACTTTAATTTGCCGATTGAACAGTATATATTGGGTTATTTACGTTGTTGAGCACTAACATTCTTCAAATATAAGAAGAACATAAGATTACGAATTTCGAAAAGAGTGTTTTAAAGTATATACTCGTTAGGACTGCCTCGTTGGTCTAGTGGTCGCCACCGTTGAGCATGAGGCCCTGGGTTCGATTCCCAGGTCCGGCCAAGTTATATTGGGTTTTTCCATCAGCAATTTCTCAGTAGCAGCCACGGAGTCTGGACTTGTGTACGGTTGATGGCAATAGGCTCGCCCTCTACTACATGGCACTTAAACATAAATGGCGAAATGTGGGTTTACTATTAGGTACCTCTGAATAACCTATTGGAGTTAATGATTTGCAGTCCAGGAACAGAGAGAGGGTCACACCTAGATATCTTTCTATACAACATTAGTTTTAGTATATGCGAAACCTGATACACATGTCTAGTATTTTTATGTAAAGAATCTATGTACAAAATTTCAAAACTGTATCATGAAAAATCACAAAGTTGTAAGCTTGTTCTGTTTTCCAGTTGTCCGCACAAGATCGTGGTCACCACGCAGCGCGCGCCTCCAGCGTCGTCTTGAGCTCATTGATAATAATAATTTGGCCGTAGGTACCTAAATTATTGCGATAGGTACTTAAAGTCATTCGGTGTCCAATTTTTAACTTTTTTAAATATTTTTGGGAAAAAATATAACATGGTTTAAAAATTATTGGAATCGATTCAGTTTCTTATTCTAAACAAACTATATTCAGGTTTCGCATATACTAAAAATAATGTTGTATAATGCTCTAAAGTGTAGAGGAAGGCATGGGTGACTCGCTACAGTCCCTGCCCATAATCAACGTTGTTGACATGTAGCGTTAAGCATGAAGGTTAGGGGTTATCTACCAGCCTCGTTGAGCGTCCTACTTCATCGCGACCTACTTCTGATTAACATAACATTGCCAGACGCAGACATTCACTGTCACTCTTGCTTGTTATATTATGTCCTTAACGAAACAAGTACGAGTTAAATAACTAAAACCTAACTAAGTAAATATTGAGCTTTGAAAAGTATTTAATATTTTACTAGCGACCCGCCGCGGCTTCGCACGGTTGCAATGTATACATATAAACCTTCCTCTTGAATCACTCTATCTATTGCTGAAAACTGCATTAAAATTCGTTGCGTAGTTTAAAAGATCTAAGCGTACAGACAGCTGGAGGAACGACCTTGTTTTCGCTACCCGGCTTCGCACGGGTGCAAACATGAATCACTATTGCTGAAAGCTGAACCAATCGTACCAAGGGTTATCGTATTACTCAGTACTAAATAGGTTGTGGAGGTCAGATAGGCAGTCGCTGCATGTAAAATACTGGTATTCAGCTGCATCCGGTAGATTGGAAGCCGACACCAACATACTTGGGAAAAGGCTGGGCAGATGATGATAGTCCGAATCGGTTGCGTGCCTCATTAAGCACGTTAGGCCGTTGGTTCTGCGACTGATCTCGATAGCGATCCTGTTTCCGCGCACATCTGTGTACTGTTATCTGTCTGTGTTTTGTGTGTGTTTGCGACCCTACGTAGTTACGCTGCTATTGTCACCACCGGCAAATCTGATGCGTCGCAGCCTAAGCGACGACTCAAAATAGGGGACAAAAAGGGTGCTCAAACTGCCCTGACTGCGGTCCGTAGCTCTTTGCCGAGAGCGGGCCAAATTGATGAAGAGGGTTTCACTAAGGTGGAAAAGAAGAAGAGGAAACCCTGTTCCCGTAACCAGTGCGGTACCGCACCGAGTGGACCCAACATGTTGCTGCGTCCTGCTGTGCCTACGACGCAGCTGTACATTTCGCGCCTGCATTACTCCACGAAGGTTGAGGAAGTCGTGGAGTATTTAAGAGTGAAGACCAACTGGACTCTGAGGGTCGTAAGGTTGGAATCGCGCCACAACATCAACTTCAAGTCGTTCGTGGTTCGAGCTCCAACTCACCATCTGCAGACCTTCTTGAAAGAGGACTTTTGGCCGAAAGGTATCGTATACCGACGATTCCGAGGACGGTTACGCGACACCACGCAGCAGAACACGACGCCGTCAACGATTCGTGTCTAGTTTTAGTTAAATAAGGTTTTTTTTTTATATGTATTAGTTTATTATTTTATAAGATTATTTTGTGTATTTTTATCTATGGGCCTCAGTTGCCTGATAATAAAATGATTGATTGATTGATTGATATGTCATGCCTCGATGTCTCCGCAGACTGGCTACCAAGGCCGAAATTCGGCCAGAATACTAGTTCCAGTTGTTAAGTAATGAACCAAAATCTTCGTCAACACCAGCAGTCATTGCGTCCACAATGACAATGGGAATGCCTTTCCTTTGGCAATTCATCAATATACATTGCGTTATTTACTTTGTCGAGTAGAGATTTTTTCCGACCAGTGAAGCAATTAATTAGGAATTTCGTTCAAAATTTTGGATTCTAATTGGACGTGTGAACTTGTGATACGAAGTTGGTTGCTGAAGAGGTAGTAGAACTGATATTAATAAAGGTCTTGATAACGATAAATTTCCGACCTTTATATCAGGACTAATTTACCACCAGGTCGGCCAATAACTTCCAGAACATACCTAATTGCTTTTTTAATATCAAAGGTGATACCAGCATAATTTATGAACATGAGTAGAGCCGATGAGAATTAATCAAAGCCAGGCAGCTTTACTGCGTAGGAAGATAAATTGATAGGTATATTTCTAGCTTATAGTTAGGTGGTCTGTAGGTGGGATGTAGGTGTTAGCATATTAATCTATGATTTGCTGGGAAGATAGCACACACATTTACACGCACAGATACGTTATACAGGATTAAGGTGACAGCCCTCCACAAACTGATGGGGTGAATTCAGTACCTATATCATACTAAGATGACCGGTACAAGAAATTATTTCAGGAATGTTATGGGAATCCAATAAATTTAATTTGTTTTATTTCCTCATACGCAATGTATCGTTACCGTGGCAAAACGCACGTAGCGAACGGCAAGCACGACGACGAGTCCGAAGAACTCTGTAGCTAGGTAGGAAGTGAACAGCTGATTACACGCGTTGATCTTTAGAGTATTTCTACATCCATTGTTGGATTTTGTATTTTAGCCGTATTATTTACATAAATGGAGTGCTGCGTACAGGAATTTTATTTTACATTGAAATAAAGGAATAGTAACTGAAAAAAAAAACATACGTGCCGCATGGCATGTTAATTATGATTGCTTCTCCTTTTTTATTTCTAGGATGGGAAATCTTCAATGGAAACCACTCTGGGCGGAGCGAAAAGGAGTCATCAGACTTGTACTGACTAAAACCCATCCATGTTCCTTCTTTGCCCTTTGTGTTCCAGGGCCGCGGTATCTCTTTCGAATAGTCCCGCAGCCCTGGCAGGCATCGGCCCATGCGGACCCCAACGTGGTTGCTGACATCTCTTTGAGGCGCGTGTGGAACACGAACGCGCCGTCGACACGGCCTGTCGACATAAGACGGCCGGACGGCGAGCTAGCCCATAACTCGCCGTCCACAGGCCCGCGTCTACGGTGGCCTGGGGTCACCACGTGACCCCCGACGCCCAGGGCGTCTCCCGCGGCGACTGGGACGTGAGGCTCTTTCCCTCTCACGTCCCGCATGATTGCGACTCCTTAAAGTGCATATTTTTGAGGGCTGGGAGGGCGCCTGACTAACTTAATAAATCGCTAATACAATACTTGTACTACACATCTCATTACTATGCTGAACTCAAGGTAGAATAATGTTCCCGCCCTTGAATTTATTTAATTTCCTTTTGTTAGATGTCTTTTAATATTGACCGGTCTTAGCAAGGTTCTCTTTATTAATATCTAAGTGAATGTTCTGCCGTGTTCAGACGGACCCATTTTGAGACGATTTGAATTAGTCTTGTAGTTTCCTATTATCACAGAATACCTAATAGCACAAGCCCTTGTTCTATACAAGGGCAAATATGCAATTATTATTAATATTAACTTTTTATTTATTGACAGTTGTAGGTACTATTTTTTTCGCCACTAGCGCGCAAATAGGAAAACTAAACATTTCTCTTTTATTGGAATAACTCAAAACTTCTTAATGTATCTACCTGTATGTATGTATATATCTACTCATTATTATAACTACTTTTAGGGAACCGATTACTTTTCCATTTTTTTTGTTCAAATTTCATTTTACCGAAAACTATTCACCGACGTCTTTTTTGCTATATGCATTATTTGACATATTTTTATATCATCCAAGTATCATGTGTCATTGGTATTATTTTACCCAACTATAGTTCCCCGATTTACAAAATAACTTTTAGCTATTTTCCGAAGCGAAATAACTTTTATCATTTGCCAAATGATTTATTTGCCTTATTTTCACCACACCGAAACAACATTTTACAGAATATTATTTGGTCACAAATATACGAGTATAACTGGTTACTTGGTAGCATTTTCAATAATAAATTAAAATAGTGTCATAAAAAGTCAATATGTTGTGCTGCAAAATATAGTGACAGAAACGAATCGCTGCAAAACCGACTTCACGCAGTCTTGTCTGCCCTACCCCTAGAGTGTAATTTAAGCTCGCGCAGGCTCGGAGGGGTGGGGCGGCCCGCGAGCCGAGGAGCAGGTGGTTTGAAGGCCCGCCGCCGCGGCTGAACCCGGCCAGCAAGCTGAGGCTGCAGTGGTGAGTGTTAAAACGATCTGCGACGATAAGTTTGCGTGGGGCCACCCAAACCCCGCAACGCCGCAGCTGTGACAGAAACAATGATTGCTGCATGTTGCATGCCTGCTTGTATGGAAACAAGCATCCTTGTTTGTTTCTCTTACTGGGACCACTTAAAACTACTTTTGTTCATAATCAACTGTTTTATTAAGTACCATTACATTTTAAAAAAGTAACGCCATAAATTGCACTTTTTATTTATTTATTTATTTAAACTTCATGTACAAGAGTGGTACATAGGCGGACTTAATGCCACAAGGCATTCTCTACCAGTCAACCTTTGGGTCAAATAGGATAGCATTGTGATAGAGTACAAAAAAAAAATAAGAAAAAAACCAATTTGTTAACATAGATTGATATACATAAATAGGTACATACCAATACACATATATACAGTAAAATTAAATAAACTAACACACACTTTTTGCACAATTAATTAACATTTCAATACCCAAATTTAAAGCAATTCTTTTGACATTGCAGACAATTGAATGACTTGTTCCAACACTCAAAATGGTCTCACGATTTCTCTTCATGCCTTCATAAAAGTAGAACAGCGATTTCAATCTAAATTCTATAAAAATTGCAACTAAATGGTGATTGAGAATGATTTCTTTCGATTCATGAATATAAATGAGTGAATTGACATCTCGTGGAGTTGTGACCGAATATTTTTTGTGATGCACCGATTAAAATCGCAGTACGGTCTGCATAAAATTCAAGTGTCCAGACGCCCTTTGAGCGTTGTGAATTAATGTGCTGATGTGTCATCAATTCTTCAAGCATAATATTCTTTTCACTTTTGACTTCTATGGCACTTAAAGCCAGCGCACATTGGGGGCAGGGCAGAGCATTTTCCCAACGAATTCCCCAATGAATTTACGATGGGTTAAAGATAAATGCTTTGCCCTGCCGTCCCCAATATTCGCTGGCCTTTAACCTTTTGAACGCCATTTTCACATATAAATACGTGACAAGCAAGCTGTACGCCAACGACACAAATATATGACAAAATGGCAGATTAAATTGTGGCTTAGCGTGGAGGGCACGCGCGTGCGATTATCCTCTGGCGTTTAAAAGGTTAAGATGACCGTGTAGTCGATGCTGATGCGACAAAAGTCAATTGTTATGATATCTAAAACCCAAATCGGGGTACCAAATTCAAAAACTAGTCGTAATGTCATTTCGGCAATATGACGTGTGACATAAGTCCATAAAACACAACTTCCGCACAATCGTTTCTATGTATATTAAAAACAACCAACACATTAAAACGAGCTCAATCTATCAGGGAGACCAACCAATAAAAACATCAAAACCTAACGAGGATGATGATTCAGAATCATAAAAAATTACATAAAACAGTTGCATGCTCAAAACACGATAATATTTATTATTTTATAACTAGTTTTAACTAGATCCTCCAATAAAAATCTGCATTGAGCCCGGTTTAAAATATGTAAATTTTTTAAACATAAAAATCGCTTGATATGAACACGGCGTTTAGATTCTGATAATACAATAATAACATTAGACCGGCCACTGGTTGAAATTATTTGCGTCATGGTCTTTACGAGCTTCCTGATATAACGGCATTTTTTATTAAGTAATGGACTAGTATTTGCGAAGCGAATTATTTGATAAAAAAATATGCGTGCCTACGGTTGGTAAAAAATAATTTAAAACTATATTTCGCGCCTGTTCACTTAATATGGCAATCATCACACACTTTTAGCCGTGAATCTGGAAAAGCGGAAGTGTTTCAGGCCAAGTTCGGAGAAGAAAAGCGGGACGAAACGTCTTTTTATTTTTACATTTACCCTTTTAGTGGGGTTTACGTTTTAAATCAAGTAGAATTCTTTTAAAACCTTAACAATGTTCGTGAGTTTATTCACTCGAAACACGGGGAAGTTTTAATACCTATCAACGAAACGATGATGATAACTCGTATCGTCAATTCGTCACTCAGCCATCTGTTTTGCAACGCGCAAAGGTCCTTAACCTTTTACGTTTTGATATTGCTTAGCGCACACTAGTATAGACGTTTAATGATATTCATGCTTTAGCGGTCGCGAATTTGCTTTGCAAGGATATCGTACTTGATTTTATGTTGACTTTTCATTGAATTTCCGAAATGTTTACTAACGTTGCATTGTACTTTGTGGTGTTGACTGCGCAACCGAAATTCAAAGTAAACTGGATCTTCCTGAAGTAATTTTTTTATAGTTTTTAACGTTGTATATTTTTTTTTTATCAACAAACACAATAAAAGTGGCTGTATTCTAACAAATAAGTACTTACTTAAAAAAAAAACGGAAAACAGCTGTTTGACACGAGTTTGCTTCTAATCTAATCGCGCGCTCAAACGTTCAAGTACAAAACAATAACATCCTATTGATGAAACAGACAGTTTTTCTGTTGTCAAACTAATTTTATACGTTTCTTATTATTAGTAAACAAGTTCCGATACTCGTTTTCGACAAGTCTTAAGACTTGTCACAAACAAATGTCATCAACAATGTATAACATATACATACTTAACAGATACATAATTATACAACTAGTCTTAAGTCATTACCATTAGGTGTGAACGATAGAAAAAATCTAAAAGACTTCTACAGTCAACGCAGGTAAAATTCAAGTTTCATACTTTGGTGCAAATGCGAGACTAATACGAAAATATATTAAGTACTTGGTCATTGTTCCTCCTACTAGCTGTACTTTTAACACAAATATTTATCCGTAATAGATCGACTCTTTTTCTTCCTTCGCGAGTTCAATAGGAGTCAATTACTCTCATTAAAAAAAACGAAAGGCATTGACCGTTAAATAAACAGTTATTTTTCATTTAGAGACAGTAATGGCTAGTTAGATGCAGTTGGTATTATTTTTAAGTGTACCTAGTTAGAACCAGTCAGCTGCTAACCAATATATCGCAGTGTTAAAATGTGAATGAACGTCCGAAGCAATTCGTTTTTGTGTAGATGTAGTTACTGTCCTCTCTTGCTGTAATCCTACTTCGAATAAACCACGTTTATTAACGCCCTCTGTCCTTTTTTCATTTTTCTCCTAGCGAGACTTCAGGCAATCACCAAATAACTTGTCAGTTTGTATTCGCAACCCCCTGTGGTAGATCTTGCGCACTTACACAGGGAAAATCCTATAGTATTACCGATGCCAGTCCAGCCTTACAGGTAAAAACTCATACGAATCAAACATTGATTGAAATCACCACTATTTTTCACGTATTTCCTATCATTCTCACGGAAATCTTTCTTCAACTTACCAGCAATCAACACCATTCCACCATTAGGAGCTCCAGTAAACAAAGACCCAGCAGTATCTGAAGCCACGTAGATAGCCTTCGCAGCGTCTCCATCCTTTTCTTTCACAAGGGCAGCAAGCTCTGAGTTACTGCTCTCCTGCTCACATCCGGATAGAGTCAGCCCCTGAGGATTTGAAGGTCGAATTGATATCAGTTAATAGAACTGATTGAATGAATGGATGATTGGATGAATGCATCTTCTGGAATGTACGGTCTATTTTTGTTATGAGAGCGCGTTTTGTTATTATCCCACGTTCTATTGAACGTGGGATAATGGGTTGGATACAAGTAGGTAATTGTGATTCCTGTTCGTTTTAGCTATTTATACTTGTTATATAGATATAATAACGTCCCAATCTTTTGTTTCAATAAGTGGAAATTCTTATTTCTCTCGCGGTTTCAGGGTTCTATGCTGGATCATTTTTTTTTAATGACATGCCACGAGGACATTATTCGGCATATATACCTACGAACTGAAGTGGGAATTCCTTAGAAGTGTAATCAGACACCTAGCCCAGGCCTAGCCTGGCCTATGAACCAAGAGAACATACTGTGGCTAACTAACTAAGAGACTTCTTGATGGCAAGTGATCACCACCTCCTATGAACTTCAGCAATACTGAAGAGATCGCAAATTCGTTACCATTCCATAGACAAAGCTGTAATGTCACATGTTTCTAAAATTAGACCGGCAACTTCCTACCAGAACACCAGCTACGCTGCATTGAATGGCGGCAGAAATAAGTAAAGAGTAACGATAGACCCTCCCTGAACGAGCTCTTGCACAACTCTTACAAAGTTACAAGTATACTACGAAAAATCTTACCAAAGAATCCAAAGGGGTGTCCCTAGGTATGTTCGCATCGTCTTTAGCGTTGTGCAGCATATCAATGATCCGTTTGGCACATTCATCGATGCCCAGCGTCCAATGGTTGGTGCCCGGTCCTTTGGCTCTGCCCACTACTTTGCCTGTCTCGTCACATATGACTAGGTTGGAGTGGGTCGCTCCTCTGTTGAAGAAAGATAATCTGGTTAGCATGAGTGGTCATTATTTTGTGAAATGTTATTGCAAGAAAGGAGATAATTATAAAGGGTGTAAATAGACCCTTAACATAACCGAAAGGCACTTGTTCTCCCCGTCTTTGTGATATTTTTTTTGTACTGGGAACCTTCTAGTTACGGAGAAATTAAGTTCCAACTTTTTCACAAGTTTTTTTTTAAATACATGTTTTTAATGTAAGATTTTTTACTTTATGAGTGCTTTCCATCGAGTCCTACCTTAAAACGTGATTTTTCACCCCAAAAAAAAGTCGATTCCCAACAATAATTTTTGCGTAAAGTTACTTAGTTTAATGCACAGAATGCTTGGTTGACGGCTTCGTGAAGGGTCTCTTTACGCCCTGTATAAGTGACGGCTGACAGAAGAAGACATGTTGCATCGACTCTAAATAAATTGAGATACAGGCAGGCTACAGGTTTATAATAAATCATAATATACCTATGTACTGATTTTGACGTAGAGCTACATACTTTATTAGTTTTTCATAGAATGCAAAACAAACTGAAGTGTTTTTCCTAAGAGTGATAGGTACCTATGCGATAAACAGTATTAATATTGAATCTCTACGTGTGTTTTACGACAGGTGTCGGTTTGACCAAGTTTATCGGGTTCGTGTGTCAATTAGATGAAGTAAAATCAGTAGTAAAAGTAGGTACAGCTCAAAAAAAAAATCGTGTTGGTTATCCTTATCATAGGCGTTATTACGGGCTTATAATCGTCACATGCCAGAAACAGTTAACTTTTTTGGGGGAGAGTATAGAGGTCATTCATGGTCATGAGTTATTTTGACAGATGGCTCAACGGTATTTTTAACGCTTGATTAATCAACCATTTAGGGTGTATTGTCAATCGGGTTTTTACCCCTTCATGCAACAACAGATACTTCTGACCATAAACCCATTACTTAAAACGTGTTGGGTTTTGAAAAACTCCGGGTCAAGAATTATGAACCTATTTTTTTTTACTAGTATCAATTCAAAACATTGAATAGTAATTATCCTTATTTTGGATTGCTTACACAATACATTATATTAACTGTATGCATTTTCCACGTACCAACATTATATAATGCTTATGCATTACATAATGTACCTACTAGTATGTGCAATGCGAATATTGTATGCAAATATGTGCAAAAATATGCCTACTTCTGTCATTTCAGAGTATATTGCTGTGGTATCACCATTGTCAAGGACGAAACGACTATGTCTGTTTGTTTTATCATAAATGACGTCGTATCATAAGCATAGTAAATATTGTTTAATTGTTTATTGTATTGTTTAAGAGTGTATAATTAAGTTTCATACATCGGAGAGTGGTCGAGTTTATTTAAGATGTTTTGGGTCGAATAGTCAAGTCGTACTATGGAAACAAAGAAGGAAGAAGTTTGAGAAGAATTAATAGTATTCCGAGTTTGTTTGTTTTGAGTTTGTTTATCACATATGGTACAGGTGGTATTGTCTGCCCTGATTATAACATTATCAGATATTTATTTTTACATTTCCTTTATAATTTATTTGACAATAAATGGTGTCATATCTAATCTTTGTCATTATTTGTCAAATAAGACATTATTTTTACAAGCTTAATTCTAAGTCTACAACTTTATCTATATGACAAGCTGATAGATAACTCAATTGGAAATATCAAAAGATAAAGTAATTCGTTGATTGAAAAACGGCCAAGTTCATGTAAACTCAGTGTTATCAATACTTAAGCTAATAAAAGGCTTTTACTTTAGTTAAGCTTGCTTAAAATATTGACCTAAATTCGTTGCAGGGAATTCCCATTTTATTGAGTCTCTCTTTCCAAAACTGACCAAATGGAACAAATACTGACAGCTTAAGCTGTCACTTAAACTATTATCTTCCTCAATTTTTCACCGTATTTAAAAAATTGGTGAAAAGTTGAGATGACAAACTGATGTAGGCGTTTGAACACAGACGAAGGAACTAGGGTACAATAACAAATCAAGAGGTATGGAGAGATGGATAGCACAAAGCCTTAAGAAGTTTACTAGCAGTCATCAATATGATGTTAAAATACAAAAAAAAAAAATATAATTTTTACCCCATCGGTAAACCGTTTTCCTCTTTACCTTGATTTACACGTGTTTTAAAACAGACACAGGTATATACAGTAAACAGTTCATTTCAATACGGTTGACGCATCAGCTCTTCGAAACATTCTCATTTACTTAGTAGGTACGCAGTGCACGTAGGCTTTGCAGTTACAACGTGAGGTGTTTTTTAATTTTGCATTTTATCTCATAGTTGGAATGTCGCTTTAGTATTTGAACCTTTCTCTTTGTTATTTTTAACTGCTGTTTTTCGTTCAAAGTTATTTATACTATACAAATAAATAAAATTTAAGTGTCAGCTTTTTACTGAATGCATATGAAAGTATGGGTATGCGGTACTAATAACAAAAAAAAGACTTCTTTTTAATATTTGTCTGTCTGTTTATATAATTGTTTCTGGCTAATTTCCGAAACGGCTGGACCGATTTTGACGAGACTTTTACTGGCTACTTTTATTTTGGAAAAAAAAAATCCAAAGGGTCTAAATTAGTGCATGATTAACCTACAACTTTCCTGCTGGACACAGACCTCCTGCCACTGATTACTACGCGAGCCGAGCTCGCCCAATGCGGGTTGCTGGCTGTCACGTTTGAATTATTTCGGTTCTAAGACAAGCCGGTTTCTTCACGGCGTTTCTGACGAAGTAATGCCTCTGCCCTGCCAATCTGACACTAACTCTCAGTCGCCATCTAACCATGGATACATACAATGAACTAGGAAAATATTCGAGCACATCCTCCTTCGAACAATAACAATGTTATCAGATCAGTCATAGCCATTCTTATCGTACAGCACTTTAAATCAATTGAGGGGACACGAACAACTGTAATTAACAGCTGTATTTTGAAGTACGTACTTGAAGGAAAGAGGAAATTGTTTCAATGATGCAATACGTTACTGTGTTGTGACCATGACTCGACAATCTGGACTACAAGATTTTAGTTTGATTGGTTCACCCCTAAATCATTCAGTTTACCTTTAAAAAGCATCAGCTTCGATCGATGTCCCTGTAGCGCACGCTTTGGAGAAGCTATTATAGTTTTTACTGGTTTTTCGAAATTAAAACTCGCCCATAAACTGACATAACTGAACAGGTAGGAAATGAGCTGATGGTCTTCAAACGCCTGAACAGATTTTCATAAATTATAGCTGAGAATCATCTCGATCACGTCAGCTTTCAAAAAGAAAACAGCGGCATCAAAATCGGTTTATTCGTTTGGGAGTTACGATGCCACAGCCAGACATAATGATACACACGTTAAACATATAACACCCCCTTTTGCGTCAGGGGTTAAACGATTTGCAGAAACCAGACATACGCTCGTTTCATCGTAGTCATCCATAGCTTGCCATCAGGCGAGCCGCGAGATAGAGATCAGGAGCTAATCACACAATAAAAAATCATGGTTCAGATATAAAATATTGATTAAAGAAAGATCAGTAAAAAAGTTCCAGTTAAATCAATTAACCATAACTAAACTCGATACTGTAAACCAGTCTACGATTGGACAACTTTCTGTTGCACTAACTTGTTTTTATTACGTATAGACAGAGCGTATAGCAATCTTTACACTCTGGTATAGCACTGGGTTCTATTTTAGGACCTATGAAGAAATTCACATGTCAAATATGTACTACTTCCTTTACAATTACATATTCGAAACTGCACAAACACAGATAGGAATTTTCAAACATAAACAGCCATCAAGTGTATTTAGGAGAATGACAGATAAGAGTCAGACAGCATTAGTGCTATCAAGGACATGTTTCATATCAAATAATCATGCGGGCGATAGGAACTGTTTCGCGGAAACACCTCCGTTTTGTGAAATCATGACCTTATTACCATAAACCATTTATTTTTTGCTTAAAATGATTTTTTTTTGCGTACTCCAATGTAGCAGTGTTGTTTTCTAAAGTTCATGATTTTAGAGGTATATGAAAACCTTCTGAATGACGTTCTTTCCAGTTTTGTAAAGGAAAACTCTTTAGAAATAGTTCAATTGATGATACAAGGGACGTCCCACGTTAAAAGTAATATAGTTTTCCTCATAACAGTTATTATTCTTTAACCATTGGTTGGGCATACCTACAGTGCACAATTATGCCAATTTTATGTCGGTCAACCAGAACAATAAATAAAGGCTTGGCCTTTGCGGGTAAATTTCCATTTATTGACCGATAAAACTGGTGTAAGTGGTTAATTTTATATCAAAAACACAGTTTTCATTGTAGACATAGCCTAGTTCGAACTGCAAACAAATCGTTTGGGCTTGGGTCTATTTTTGCACTTCACATTTATGGTTTGTAGTGACTGCTCATCAGAAAGTTTCCGTTGTGTGCTTGTGTGACCCAATTCTGTCACGAATACACTCTCGCTTTTTGTGAGAAATAATGAACAGATTAGCTTATTTGGTTTTCTTAAAATAGAAATAACACATGTGGTCGTCCTATTTGACATTTGAGTGAATGAATTAATTAATGATTTGTTGTTATTCCCTTTAACTCAACTATGGCCTGAAAAACTCAGCAAGATGAGTTAAGGATCGCGGATTCCCGGATTTTAGACATAGGAATGCAATTGGAACGGTTGTTTTGTTACTGGCAGTGCCTAGTGGTTATTCCAGGTTGAATGATTAATTTACAGTCTCGCGCGATTTAACGGTAAATAGTGTACTTTTTGTTGTTGGAGAGTAGAGTGTTTGATTTTGCATTTAGCTACGACCCACTTAAAATTGTTTTATATACAATTCAATTACCGTTGGAGAATCTAAATATAGCAATTCACACACATTGTGGCCTTTAAAACTAAAGGTGTAAATAAGCTACTTATCGAGAGTTGAAAAAGTACACGAGTAACACTGGGGGCCTAAAATGGCCGCTTTAACAGAAACATCATAATTTATGAAATTTGTAAAATGGTCACGTGGCAATCATAATATTGACTGCGTCCGTGACCATTTTAGGCCCCCCGGTGTTAAAATTTAAAGTCCAGTGCACATTGGATAGTCAGTATCGCTGCCATCTTTTCAACATGTTACCTACATAGGTTAACTACGGGAATCGACACCTGACAAATACTACTGAAGTATCGGACAGTGTCCGGTGTCCGATGCCAGTCCATAAATTTGTCCGCACCAGTTTACTGATCCTTTGAGCTAATCTCGTACTAAGCAAGTGCAACAAATACCTTGTACTTTCACATAGTCAGCTACATCAGGCCGATATTATTTCTGCATGCATCGCTACGCCTTGATAAACAGACTATTTGTAATCTCGCATATTATGCACTAGTAATACACGGTTACTTTTAGGTCGTTCTGGAACCGAAAGCCATAAACTCGATCATCGAACTCGAAACGATTGGGACTATTTTTTCAAAAAGTAACAATAAAAAAAATCACGAAAAATTAAATTTATTGTTTTTTTTGGTAAATAATGAGACCTCGAAGTAGTAGTCCTTGCGGTAAATGCATATGTGTGTGTACGTAACGTATCGACGATCGGCAACACATGCAAACGGTACCCATTGAAAAATCCATTCATCGATCAGACAGCTTGATCCGTAAGCCACGCCCCCACCCCACGCTTACACAGTCTAGCCGACGCGATCGGCGCCCTTTCTAGTATAGTCGCGCGTTTCGCTGTATTAGGTCACTCACGCGTAACCTAATCACGTGTCAAAAATGATTCGGCAATATGTCTACTCCAATGTGGAGTATTGGGCAATGGTGGATTTTTATGGGATGGCGCACCAGAACTTGGAAGAGGCTAGACTCTTGTATGCTCAGCCGGAAAACCTGAACTCACTGCGCGCTCGTGGAATCACCGACTCTCAAGTTCCCTTCACCTCCACCAATCTGGCTGTAACCCAGCGCCTCCTCGATCATGGAATGTTTGGGCAGGCATTATTAATGACCAAATAATAGAGCCTATTTTTATTGAAGGGCACCTGACTGGTGGTTCTTATTTGGATATGCTGCAGAATATGATACCGGAGTTGCTAGAATTTGAATTTTGTATCTGAACAGTGAGTTTGGTGAGCAGTGGATAGGTCGTGGTGGCCCTGTGGCTTGGCCCGCAAGGAGCCCTGACTTAACCCCACTGGATTTTTATTTGTGGTCTGAGATAAAAAGACTAGTTTATTTCGAGGAACATACTACTCGAGATGAGTTAAGAAGTGCGATTGTGGACGCGTTTAATATTGTGAAAAGTGACAGAGATGCATTAGCTAAATTAAAAGACAATCTCATTAAACGTGCCCGTTTGTGTATCGAGGAATACAGAATACAGGGAAGTATAAATTGTTAATATTGATTATGTTTGTAAATAGCTCAATTTTTTTTAAATACGCCTGCGCCTGTATTTATTTTTCTTGACATTAAAAGTGTACAAGTAAGTAAGTATTTAGATACGTAAAATGTATAACTGACGCGACGTTCCTAAGCCTGTAGAAAGTATGACGGAAAAATTAGTGTTATTGAACTTATAAGTAGATAAACGCAATTTAAATCAAGCAATAATTCGGCGCCGTGTTCTTTAAGATAGGTACATCAACATAAATTATACTTCATTGCTGCATCCTACGAGATTTAATAAACCATGTAGTACGTTTTCTGTTGTACTGCATCATCACACGAATTTTAGATCTTAAATAAAATATAAAAGGATTAGTAGTTGACTTCACTACCGTGACTATTGCCCGCAGAGGGCGCCATCATCATTCGTTTTCCGTGTGTTGCATCATCCGCGTGCGCTCCGCTAAGTTATTTTGTTTTAGGTAAAAAACTTTGGATTTCTGTGAATTTTGAAGGAAAAATGGGAAAAAGGACGAAAGAAAAAACTAATGACGAGATTAGAAGCAAAATCAAACGTTTAGAAAAGGAATTAAAGTCTAGACAAAAATCACCGCCGCCATTTCAAAGTGAAGGTACTTAAACTGGTTTATATTTTAAAATATGTTTTCGTTTGGCATTCAGAAAGTATTATTGTGAAGTGATAACGTTATTAAAGTTTCTAACTACATATTATTGCCATGTACCAGGTGATTTTATTTCCTCAGTGGTGGCACGCGATGTCATCCGGAAATAATTTACCTACCTACCCACCTACCTACTTTCTTAATGTGGGGGTACGTAATGCCATCCAGCAAGTTATGATAAATATCAAACTAATAAATGAAAGGCCAATCGATTAATATTCCCTCAGTGGTGCCACGAGATGTCACCCGGGAATAAGTTACCTACCTACTTTCTTAACGTGGTGGTACGTGATACCATCCAGAAAGTTAGGATTATTAACAAAATTAAATTCTATAGACCATGCTATTATTTCCTCAGTGGTGCCACGAGATGTCACCCGGAAATAAAAACCTTTAAACCTTTTTCTTCCTAATGTGATGCCACGAGATGTCATCCAGGAAGTGAATATGTCATGCTGATGTAGCCTTTGTTCTCTTATTAGATCCTGAACACGACTCCTACGATGAACATGATGTTCAGTTCGAAGCCCATGATGTAAGCAGGGGTAGTGATGACAGCAATGAATATGAACTTAGTGCTGGGCACCCGTGGCCAGAATCTATAGTCGAAGTGCCGGCGTCTACAGCTGGCTCACTTGTTCCTGAGATCTCTTCCCATGAAAAATTGACAGAAGAACCTCAAAAAGATGATACATCCGTTCAAGGTGAGGAAAATGCGATTCCTTTAGAGGTTTTGGCTGTCCTCGGAGAAGCAAAGCAGTCGGAGGAAACCCTTGGGAAGAAGATACCCACGGAGGTCTCTGAACGTTGGGGTAAAATCCTACTGGAGGGCCTAACAAAGGATCAGAAGGAGAACTTATTGACTAAAACGCTAATACCAGAAAACTTTCAATTGGCTAAAGCACCAAAGTTGAATGCAGAAGTTGCATCAGTTCTCAATGAACCAACAAAAAATCGAGATAAGCGTTTAGAAAAAATGCAGAATCAATTAGGATCTAGTATCGCTGGCTTAGCTAATTTAACATCTGAGTTAATTAGCAAGGAGCCCAGTAAAATAGACATAATTAAACAAATAGCAGAGATAAACCAGATCCTGCTAGATCTTCATTATGAGGAGACAATGAACCGCAGGAGACTTATTATTCCATTGCTAGATAAAAGATTTCTAACAATAATTCAAGGTGTGAAAAGAGACAAGTTTCTCTTTGGTGATAATTTGGGTGAAAATATTAAGATGACAAAACTAATAGAACAATCTAGTTCGCAGATCAAGAAATCGATTGCACATCAACAGTCTACACCTCGAAGATTCAATGGCACAGGTGCAGCGCAGGGAAATGCGCGGGTGCCCCCCCGTCAAACGAGCGGGCGAGGAGCGGCACGAGCGCCCCACGCTCGATACTACCCCCCGCCTCACCCGCAGGCCAGCAGCAGAGTGCCGCCGGCATCGCGCCGTGCGCCGCCGCAGCCCAGCCGCGTGCAGGACCGTCGCGGCCGCCGCTAGAGGTACCACACGCTGGTCGTATTCAGCACTTTTTAAACAATTGGTTAAACATAACTACGGATCACCGAATATTGGATATAGTAGAGGGTTACAAAATAACATTTATTCAAAGCCCGATACAACTTATGGAACCAAGTAACCCACCTTGCTCAAGAACAGAAATGTTAAATTCTATTAAACAACTTAAAGATTTAGGGTCTATTGTGCCATGTACAGATTGTAAAGGTCAATTTATTTCTCCTATTTTTCTAATTCCGAAAAGTAATGGAACAAATAGATTTATTCTAAATTTAAAAGCATTAAACAAATATATATTACAGTCACATTTTAAAATGGAAGATATTCGCACGGCATCAAAACTATTATCTAATGATGCGTACATGGCAACAATAGATCTTAAGGATGCATATTTTTTTGTACCTATACATAAATCTTATAGGAAATATTTAAGATTTCGTTTTGATGACATGTTATATGAATTTACCTGTCTGCCATTTGGATTGTGTTCTGCTCCATTCATCTTTACAAAATTAATGAAACCGGTGCTGACGTTTTTACGCAGCAAGGGCCATACTTTAGTTGCGTATTTAGATGATCTGTGGTGTATGGCAGACAACTATGATTCATGCATAAATACAATAACAACAACTGTTAAAATTCTGGAGCAATTAGGGTTTATAATAAATTATGAAAAAAGTGTTGTCGTACCAAGCACAAGGTGCAAATTTCTTGGAATTGTTATGAATTCACAACATATGACCTTAGAATTACCTATCGAAAAACGTTGTAAAATACATGAAATGATTAGAAATATCTCTTCAAAATCATCAATTAAGATAAGAGACTTTGCTCAGTTTATAGGTACTTTATCTGCTGCTTGTCCAGCCGTAGCCTATGGCTGGCTATATACTAAGCACTTTGAGAGAGAAAAATACCTGGCCTTGTTAAAAGATCAAGATTATGACGCAAAGATGAAAATCAACCCTTCGCTAAGAGATGATTTTTTATGGTGGGAAACAAACATTAGTTCAGTAGTCAATCCCATTAGAACTGGTCACTTCAAACTAGAGATTTTTTCAGATGCCTCTCTTTCGGGTTGGGGAGCTTTCAGCAATGGGGAAACAGTTAGCGGGTACTGGTCACAGGAGGAAAAAGAAAAACACATAAATTATTTAGAGTTACTAGCGGCTTTTATGGGGCTTAAATGCTTTTGTAAAACCATTACCAATTCAGAATTGTTGTTAAGAATTGACAACACCACTGCCATATCTTATATTAATAGAATGGGTGGGATACAGTTCCCACACTTGAATAATATAACTCGAGAAATATGGCAGTGGTGTGAACGCAGACAGATTTTCATATTTGCATCATATATACGATCATGTGAGAATACTGAGGCTGATAAAGCCTCGAGGTTCTCGAACGTGGATACGGAATGGGAACTACATGGATCTTGTTTCCAAGATATAGTAAGCGAGTTTGGTCAACCAGAAATTGATCTGTTTGCCTCTCGAATTAATAAAAAATGTTCAAAATTTGTATCTTGGAAAAGAGACCCAGAGGCCTACGACATAGATGCGTTCTCTCTAAGATGGGACAAATTTATTTTTTACGCCTTCCCTCCCTTTTCTATTATATTGAAATGCATTAGGAAGATAATTAATGATAAGGCTTCCGGTGTATTAGTAGTGCCTTACTGGCCGAGTCAACCATGGTTCCCACTGTATATGTCCTTGATCAATTCTAAAGTATTATACTTTGGCCCAGATGAAAACTTATTACTCTCCCCTTCCAGAACGGCGCACCCTTTATGGTCAAGCCTTACCCTGGTGTGCGCAGTGTTATCCGGGAAGCTTTCAGCAGGCAGTCATTCGATAATGATTCCATAGATATAATGATTCAGTCATTAGCAAATAGTACTTTGCAACAATATAATACAGTATATAAATTATGGTTTGTTTTTTGTAAAGATAATAATTTAGATTTTTTTAAAGTATCAATTCAGGAATTACTAAGGTTTCTTACTATTCATTTTAAAAATGGTGCTAGATATGGTACATTAAATTCATTTAGATCAGCATTGTCACTTATCTTAGGTAAACAAACTAGTGTAAATGATTGTGTTAGTCGATTTTTAAAAGGTGTTTTTAAATTTAGGCCTAATTTACCTAAATATCAAAACTCGTGGGACCCTAATGTGGTTTTGTCTTACTTAAGTGATAAAAATCCTAATGATTCATTAAGTCTAGATATGATTACTAAAAAACTTGCAACTTTGCTCGCGTTGTCAACGGGACAACGGGTTCAAACGTTGTCACTAATCAAGATAAACAACATTTTGTTCTATGAAGCAGGGGTTCAGATTATTATAGACGAAATTGTTAAAACGTCTGCACCCAATAGGGCGAACCCTAAATTGATTATTCCGTTCTATCACGAACAACCACATATTTGCCCAGCGAAAGTTCTCTCTGTTTACCTAGATAAGACAAAAGAATTTCGAAATAAATCAGGTACAGATAAACTCTTTTTGACCGTTAAAAAACCCTTCCGCAACGCCAGTTCCCAGTCCGTAAGCCGCTGGATAAAACAAGTCCTTAAGGATAGTGGTATTGATGTTACTGTTTACTCGTCACATAGTACGCGACACGCGTCGACTTCGGCGGCCAAGCGTGCCGGCGTCTCCATAGATGTAATCAAGCGTGCGGCGGGCTGGTGTGGTACATCTCTATGCTTTGCTAAATTTTATAACTTACCCTTGATAGACTCAGAGCACGAGAGGGCTTTCGCTGACGCTGTGCTTAATACGCATAAATAATTTAATATCCACCGGACCACCGGGGATTTTTTGATCTGCATAATTATTAGGCAGGTAAAATAAAATGAGATCAAGACTGATGTTTTATAAGTAGTTTATTTTTTATTTGGGTGCTGTGAACCCGACTGATTTGCTAATAAATGTTTAATAAAGTTGGTATTTTATTTTATTTTTATTTTAAATCTGCTTCTTTATCATTCTGCAATTAATCGCTAAACATCTACATGGTTTATTAAATCTCGTAGGATGCAGCAATGAAGTATAATTTATGGTTAATTGAACTTACCTAAGTGAACTTCAACCATAATTATACGAGTTGCTGCATCCGTAGAGATTTAAGAACCCAACCCTCCCTATAAATTAAAACTCCCAGTGATTGCAAAATGACAAATTGAATATTATATTACTCTGAAACGAATGATGATGGCGCCCTCTGCGGGCAATAGTCACGGTAGTGAAGTCAACTACTAATCCTTTTATATTTTATTTAAGATCTAAAATTCGTGTGATGATGCAGTACAACAGAAAACGTACTACATGGTTTATTAAATCTCTACGGATGCAGCAACTCGTATAATTATGGTTGAAGTTCACTTAGGTAAGTTCAATTAACCATAAATAAAAATACATACGCGGTAGATGAATAATAACAAATAATAACACGAAAAGCGAATTCAGACTTTATTTCTTAACCGTAAACGGTGAAATTTAGAAATTTCATCAAACTAGGTAAATACGCAGTTTACTAAAAAATATTCTGAGAAATCTATTGTATCGTGTTCGACTATGCACAACCGAATTCCACGGTTAACGTTATAAAATAGGGTCTTTTTCTGTTCGAATTGCCTGCCTTTGTAGAAGCCGCCACTAGCATTGCCGCAACAAAATTGTTATAAGCTGTAATACTATTTTTTATTTATCATATGGTAGGGTATTGGGTATGTTTCTTAAGTACCTATTAGATCGATTGATCAACACTCGATTCAATGCCTTAAAAACAACTCCCAAGCGTACTCGTCGTTGTGTAGTTGAATAAGTACGAGTATTAGTGATTTCGTGATGCGAGACTGGTGAATTAATTTCTCTCGTTTACGAGGAGACGAGAGATGATGGAGGTAAATGAACTTATACCAACCGAACCCCCCCCCCTTAATCGTACCTGAAATGAAATATCTACTTGCAAGTACTTTTTCAGCTGGTTATTCGTCCGAAGTCCATTGACCCACCGCGAGCGCACGACCTTGCGTTTATGAATGAAATAGTGAAACCGCTACTAAGATTTAACTCGAATGACAGAATAAAAGGTATAAATTTCTAACTTCTTTATTTGATGTCTTAAAAAAACAATAACAATGCTAATAGTAACTATTACTCGACTGGAGTTACTATGTTTCGGCTCCAGAACGATGTAAAAATATTCGTGTATAATATTACAATCTTATCGTACGTCATTCAGTTCGATATTTAAATATTATTTATCCGGGCATAAAGTAAAGAGGGAGTTTTTAAAAGATAGGGTAGGCGTTTAGATCTGCACATCAAGGTTAATTTTTTTAGACATTGGTACTTGAAGTAGACACAGATTAATTGCAAGATTGGTTGCCACAAGCTGCCGTATTAAAAGCCTCTAAATAAAGATTAAAAAAAAGCTGCTGTATATGACCAATATGATCATACATCATGTAACACCTATATCTTTATTACATCCCTAAAACAAAAAATGTGCAGGTTTGATAACAACTTGGCTGGGCTCACTACCGCTCACAAATAACTTCTTGACTATTTTCAGTACCGGGGGTGTGTCCCGCATTATATTCTTGACATTTACCTACGTGCATCGTCGTCTTTATCAGCTGCATTAAAACCAGTTGACATTTATATCAATCTGGGCAAAAAGTAAACGTTAATAAAAATTCAAGGCCGTCCACCGATGGAAGTAATGAAATAACTTGAATTCCTTAACGCTTAACAATTAAAATTCTACCGTTACTGCATGGTATAAAGTTCAATTTAGTTTGATGAAGTTTTGTCGGCGTGGCTGACAAGCCGATTGAATCCTGGCCGCTGATTGGTCGAATGTTATGCTTGTGAATGTAAGCATGTGAAATGCATTGACGCATTGTTTGTGTTTTACACAATACGAACATTACACTTTACTTATGTAAATATTGGCTAATGCATTTTTTTAAATTAATTTTTTGTACGAAATAGGAACTAAATTACATTTTGAAATGCAAATAAAGATAATAAATATGAATATAAATTAAAAAAGCTTTTTTTTTCAAAATAGTATTTAATTATTTTGACTAAGTTTGCCAAGTTTATTTCAACAGGTGACGGAAAGTGCTCACCACACAAAAGTTTTTCCTTGATCGTTTTTTTTTGCGGCAATAACTTTGAGCGTGGTAGGTACTTACTTAAAACTATTCATAATTTCTATGATAAACGCGGCACAGGTTCCCAAATAGACAAACTTAGCATTGAAATTAAATGATAATTATTATTTTACATTCATAAAATCGGCATTGACATTTAATTTTCTGCGAGCGCGGAAATATTTTAGCAAACGGAATTAGGCAAAAACAAATGATATAGGTTATAAATAATTACATAAAACCATTAATTAACTCTTACGAAACCTAGGAATGCTATATTCTCAAGGCGAGCCTTTCAACTTTCGATATTTAACACTTGTGTACGAAAAACAAATGAATACAAACAGGTCACTTACCCTTCTACACCTCCAAAATACATTTTGAAATCACTGACTTATAATATCCCACTGGAAAATTTTAATAGACGTGTACAACACAGTAATTAACTAATACGATTAATTACTTTCTCGATAATAACAACTCGTTTGATACTACGATAACGCCACTCACAACCTTTTAAAGCGAAAGCGAGCGCTCAACTGAATGAATGAATGTTTGTTTGAATGAAAATAAAAATGAGAACGACATTGAACGACCGCAGATGTTGGTAGTGTTGTATCGCTTCGTCGTTTGTTGATAGCGGTTATAGTAATAACGTTATCGTACTGTTATTTTGTTGGATAATATCCACTTTATCTGAGTTTCGATCATTGACGATATGATTACTCACTATTAAAGAGTAGTTTGCTAGTAATTTATTTAAGCGAGGAGAAGTTTCAAACCACTAAATGCAGTTAGTATTTTTTAAATATACTAATACAAAAAGCGTAATCATTACAGTAAGGGTTGTATTGTATTGTAAAACGGTCTGGTGTCCGCAACTCTACCGTCCGAAGCGCGTTTCTTGCATAAGGGTGGGAAAATAATTCGATCCAGCCCACCAATGCCTTGGTGTTACGATCAATGTCATGTTACCATCTCGCGAAGAGTGCCTTGCCCTGTATGACGCAACCTCTGGGCAGTATAGAAGCACGTGGGCTGTTTTCCCGTCTTCCTCCATGCAGGCTCTGCACAGTGGGCTATCTGTGACTCTTAGGACAATACAACTTATACAAAAATCATGTTGCAGTAAGGATTGCCATAGGAATTACGGAGAAGTCCGGAATTTAAGCGTTGTTTTCGGAATACAGATGGGTTTCCAAAACGTCTGAAATTTCCTAAAACTTGAATTTTAAAACGATCCACGATTATCCATATCCATTAATGAAATTAAATTAGGAATCAACAGCATCACTGTCAAATTGTAATTTAAGTAGCGTTTATATTTTATATTTTAAGAACACCACAATGTTCTGCAACTAATCGTTCTTTATTTAATACATAGATTTAAAAAAAATATCACAATAAATGAAAAGGCCCGAATTTTCTTAAAATGTTCGGATATTTTTTCGGAAAACCTAGTTATGGACCTTAGTTTCAATTGTTTAGTACTATTGGAATTAATTCTGAACGGCCACTTGTTTAGCTTATTACTTGAAATTACAAGGATGCCAGAAATAAAGTGGCATTGTGCCAGCCATATTTGCCGTAGGACCGGTAGCCGTTGCCCATTTAATAAGATGAACCCTGGAGTGGAGGTACGTATCGGCGCGTTCAACGCCTCCAACTAGATGGATCAATGACCTTTAAAAAGTTAGTTTGGATAGACAGAGGATGAGTAAAGTTCAGAACAGGGTATTATGGCGCAGTTTAACGGAGGAGGTCTTTTGATTGATTATGAAGCATTTGTAGCCTTGCCTGTGTTTACTTAACTGCTTTGGTCTATAATGAAAACAAGTACACGGATGAGACAGAGGCATTATCTAACATTCAAGTGGTTTGCTTCTCAAACTTTCATTCTTTTTCATAGGGTGGGATAGCGACAGATTGTAATAATACGGGAAAATTAAAACAACAAGTAGGTAACATCTCGTATATTAATCCATAGTAATATTGATATCGCTCACACATAAACATACAACTCTCGCCTAACGAATATAATGTTAAAACATCGAATACACAATCGAATAAACTTGAGGAACGTTGAGATCTTTAATTATCCATCGACTATTTTAGATACCCGTTTATGCTAATCGTAGGCTGGTAAGAAAGAAATTAATAGATTTTTTTTTTTTTTGAAATGCTCCGACTACTATAGTATTCTAATTGTTAAGCTGATCAAGTTAATATACTTGTTCAGCTACTTGAAATCTTTCTAGAAGTGTTTGTACATTTTGTCTTACCTATTGGTTTTAAATATTCTTTTAGTTACATCTTGTCCAATTTTATAGTCTAGTTCAAGTTCAAAGATACAGTTTACTTATAAAAAACAGGCACTGTCGACCGATATTTTATGGTCACTTTTCAAACTACAAGTCCGCACGCGGCACGACGACCAATCAAGCTGTACATAACCAGTTTATGCGGATCTGTCATTGTAAGGGAAATCTATACAAAGCGAAGCCATGTTGTACTGGAAATGTCTAGCTTGATGTGTCGCCGTGTGTAAAACTTATATTGACTTATTTTGAGATAGTATAATATCGAATATTGCTTAGTTTTATACGTCTATTTAACCTGTTTATAACAAAACCGTTTCTCTTTGATAATAAGTCTGCATGTCTTGAGGTTGTCGAAATAAATCAGGTTACACTTTGAAACAGGTCATGTTTTGATGTTTTTGACTATTTTGTATGTTTTATGATTTTAATTAAAGGTTAGATGGATGGGACTTCAACAAACACTATTCTATACTCACGAAAACTGAACTGAGACATTGGTGAAAATTTAGGAAGGTCAAAAATAAACTAATAACGGAGAGAAACAGCGATACGATTTGAAATGTTAGCCTTAAAGGGCCGCTAGCTTATCTACTTATGAAAAAGGGATATAGTTATTCATAGGCATTAGGTATAATACATAGTTAATGTACTCTTTAGAGTTGAGTGAGGATGAAGTAACTAGGATAAGTAGGTACTACATTTGTATCAGTTATAAGCGTTTTAAATTTGGATTTACTAGAGTAGATTTAGAGCGTGTATGATTAATGAACATCGAAATATCTTGTGCATATCACGCCCATCATCTAATTAGGACTACTTAATTGTCTAACTTAACACTTTAGAGTTCCTCCTTATAACAACATATTGGTTATCTGACATCATTTATTACGTAATATTAGGTACAATTAAGTTCTGACAGTCTTTTCAATAAATAAATTCACTTTTAAAAAACATTCACTGAAGTACGCACATTTATAGTTTTAAAATAGCTCGTTATTAAGCTATTCTTACATTATCACGGTTAAATAACTAAGTTATTTATACGTTACAACGATATAATTTATACACACATTAATATTAAACAGTTATGTTGACTTTTCTACAGTAGGACGCGTTTAGTAACAATATACAGATAAAAAACTGTTTTTATACACTGTATTGCGTTATAATAACGGTTATTAAACGGTATTTAACGTTATTTGCTAAACGCATGCGACGGTTGACTGGAACTGGGGGTTCTGCCGTCGCATTGCTTGTCGTCACCTGAAAAGAAATATGTAATATAAAACTATGTTGATAACTTTCAATCTACAATAATTGTGCCTGCAAATGTGAAAAGTTATATTGCACAGCGATATCTCTTAGTGTTCGAATGCAACTATCATCGCAAAAAAGGAGGTAGCGCTGTAATTAGTTACAAACAGTGAACACAGATGGCGCTATATTTAGTCATCATCTGCCTAGCCTTTTCCCGACCATGTTGGGCTCGGCTTCCAGTCTAACCGGATGCAGTTGAACATCAGTATTTTACATAGAGCGACTGTCTATCTGACCTCCACAACCCAGTCAGTACTGGGTAATACTGGGTAAGATGGGTTGCCAGAACTTCAGGGCCACTAACTACCTGTAACGACTGTCAAAGATCTATAAAACCAACCAACACACAACGGCTTAACGTGAGTACTTTCCGAGGCACGGAGAAAACTCAGTATATAATGAATGGGTGGTCCCGAAGCTACCTGAGCGGCTGTTATTAATAAGCCAGGAGCTATATTATTTAGTCATTTTTTTTTGTCAAATAATACATACCTATATTAATTTCTTTGCATTTCATGCTCTAGCTAAAAGTCAAGCTATGAAGTAATTAAAAGGGCTGTAGGTTTTAGAATTATTTAACTTTCTTACGAAAATATTTGATTAAGTTGTACCTGTCCGCAGCAGTAGTAGTGGTGGTAGAAGTATTATGATTGTTCGCTTCATGTTCCTCAAGAGAGTGTGAGTGAGTGGGTCTGTTGTTCTGTCGACGAGAACCTTCGGCGTCTGACTCCCGTCTCGGGCCTCCACCACCGCAGAAACACTTGCAGATTATGCGTTTGAATGCGAATCTGGAGAACAAAATCGTGGATTAATGTTAGTCTTCTCATTACACACTGATTTTTGCTATCTTAATGCTATTGTTGGTTATCATCCAAAAAACGGGCCTTACGCTGTCAAGTAAAAATTAAAGGAGTAGAGTAGGTATAGCGGTAGGTAGGTATGTAGTTTTGGGTGCTCGCAGTGATATTGTGATATTACAAGTTTCACTTCGTTTGCAGGCAAATCTGCACAGTTTTACTCAGGCCCGCGGTCTCGGTTGCGTTGACACAGTGATAGCCTGCAGGTGTGGCCGTCGGACTGCCAAGTCATAGGTCCTGGAGTTCGAACCCAAGACACGCACCTCTAATTTTCGGATTCTTGTGTGTATTGTATCATTATCACTTGCTTCGGTGAAGGAAAACAACGTGAGGAAACCAAACCAGCATGCCTGAGAGATATTTCTCGACATCATGTAAAGCCAAGTCAGGGACGGCATAAAAACTCTTACACCAGATTAGGCACTAACCACACGAGAAAGAATTGACACAGTCGGTAGTGGCCGTTATCATTATCACCAGACACTTAATAAATACTTAAATTAAAGCTAATGGGTGTTCAACATCTGGCGCTGAGCCGAGCGGTGAAAATCTCATCAGCGCGCTTTTATTTATGCATTGGTAGCGTCTTGTGCCCAGTTTCGCTGCTGAAGTTGAAACTCAACAGCGCCATTTTCCAGGAATACACTAGTGTTAATGTGGCGGACAACTGGTCATTAAATGACCGCTTTATTACAATAAAGTGGTTTTCTCACCTGAAATCCTTAGAAAACAGTGCATAAATCAGCGGGTTGATGGCAGAATTGCAGTAACCCAACCAGAACAGCACGGAGAAGACGATGGGACTGACGCAGTCACCACAGAACGCCCTCACTACGTACACGCTGAAGAAGGGTAGCCAGCAGAACACGAAGCCTCCGACTATGATGCCGAGGGTCTTGGCTGCTTTCGTCTCCATGCGGAAGCGTTTCACCTGAAATAAGTTTTGAGGTTGATACATAATCAAGTACTTAATTATATTGAAATAATAAACTTGTGATTTTTGTGGGTTTCACAGCATCATCATCCTGCCCTTGTCCCATGTTACTTGGGGTCGGCACAACACGTTTTTTCTTCAATTCTCCTCTGTCAACCGTCACGCTATCATTTACTCCTTTATCTTTCATATCATGTTTTGACACAATTATCCATCCATCGTTTCTTCGGTCTTCCTCCCCCTCTCCATCCATCAACATTTATATTCATCACTCTTTTAGTCACATCAGCAAATTAAACATTTCTTGTAATTATGGGCTTTGTATGAAACGGCTTAAGACAGTATTTCAAGAAGTATGCATACCAGTATTCTTTGATAATGTCAAGAATATGGTAGTGGAATACAGATAGCATTTGCTGAAAAAAGTGCAGTGATCGTTTCCCTGCCCTGCCTGTTGGCCAATTTCAGCGGATACTACCATCGATGTGGGAGGTGTTACCAGCATAATGTGCAAAAGCAGGTGCACTCGCTCTCCCCTCACTCAAACTCAAACTAAAACATTTATTTCAATTAGATGCATCACAGGCACTTTTAAATGTCAAAAAAAAAACAAAAAAAAGCGAAGTCACAGTCACAAGGCATAATAACTTGAGAAAGTACTGTAGTTGCACATTCCAAAGCGTAGATCTCTATCGAGAAGAATGGGCAAGAAACTCCATGGATACTCTTTTAAATCAAAATATTGTTACAAAATCTTGGTTACATCATTCATGTTGAAATTATACATATATTTGAGAACGATGTAGAAAGACGTGTACATTAAGAGCACTAATAAACAGAACACCAACCTGTGCCTTAATATTCCTCTTCCCCATCCTCCGAGTAGTCCTAGGCTTATCATCATATTCATCATACAACGGCCCCGGAGCCAAATGATGTGAAGGTCGAACCCTCAATCTGCTTTCTGTCAGCTCCCTCCCATCTCTCTCGTAGTGGACTGCGTAGAGGGAAGGGCTCGGGGATCTACTTGAAGACCTAGAGTTTTCGTGAGCAGGACATATCTGTTCTGATGAGGGATATGACACGGAGATCTTGACTTTTTCGTGAGCTCGTCTTGCGCTTGAATGTCTGGAAAGAGAAGAATTGTTTAAATTACTTATCTAGATGTATTGGGAGAACATCATCATCTACCTAGCCTTTTCCCCACTACATAATGTTGAGGTTGGTTTTCAGTCTAACCAGATGCAGCTGTATACCAGTATTTAAAATGGAGCGACTGCCTATCTACACGTAAAGCCATTGGTCCAGTCTTACCAAGGGGTATCAATAGTACCCAGTACTAACTGGGTTGTGGAGGTCAGAAAGGCAGTCGATTTATGTAAAATACTGGTATTTAGCTGCATTCGATTAGACTTGAAGCCAATCCAATCATAGTTGGGAAAAGGCTAGGCAGTTAATGTTGATGATTTAAAAATAAACTACCGCACGGATGCTTTGCGGTAGTAACAGTAGGTACTCTAAACAACTCACGCCTTTTTTCCCAAGGGTGTGCAGAAACTACAGAGATCCACCAACTGCTACGATCCTTACATACTCCTTTTGCCTCGTCCACGTTCATACATCCAGTCATACACGCTCGCTGGTCGTTAGTAACCTAACCAATAAGGTGCGGGGCTTCTCACCCTCCCGCGGCATTGCCTCTCAAGTCTGCCTTTAAATAGCGTTTGTTAGTCGCCTTTCACTCGCCCTCTCATTTCAACAAAAAAAAAAACAAGTACCTTCTTAAACGTTCCGGAGAAGCACTAAGCGAGGTGCTGGTCGAGTGGTTGGAAGCATTCGACAATGGAGATCCGTGCGGACGGTTCCCAGAACCCCGTCCCCGGTGTATCCTGAGAGTCAGGCGGTTGTCGTCAAACCGACTGCCCATACCGCCTTTACCTGCAAATTGGGCACAGGCTGATAATACAAATTATATTGCTCTTTAACACCATTATTGTTGATTATACATTTAGTTTTGAATTTTAGTATCGTTAGTCAATTGGTCTAATTTTGTGTAAATGGTCATTGATCACATTTAGTTATTCAGATTAAATAGACGTTCAATCAATGATTATGTATGTATCTAATAAAATTGATCGCACACTAGATTTTAAACGCTTGGTGCTTGGCGCTGAGAGTTGAAAATACAACAATGTGTTTATTTGAAGCGCTGGGATGCATGTAGCTGTATTCTCAATGCTCAGCTCAGTACCAAGAGTTAAAAATAAAGTGCGCTATAAGAAATAGTCGCTTTGAAAAATCGCCTGCTAGACACTTATCGTCTACTGTGAAGTTACCTTTCTCCTCATCATCAAAACAAAAATATCAGGACAGAGTGGCCAAGACTAATTCAAGAACCCTCTATCCATAAACCAGAAAACCCTCACCTTTTGTAGTCCTAAAACCCTGATTAATTGCTTTGGTAGTCCTCACAGCAGCTTTGTATATTCTCCAGTAGAAGAACAGCATCACGAACATGGGTATGTAGAAGGAACCGAGAGCTGAGTAGACGACGTAACCAGCGTCGTTGGTCAGCTCGCAGGTCCATTCGCAAGGGGGGTTGGGCACCCAGCCGTCTTTCATGTCTGCTTCTTCGGGCTGGAAAGATTGAGGATAGGAATGTTAGTTTTGGTGTATCACAGTTTAACATGGTTAAATAATTTGTCTAGTGAAACCTTACGGGAGTCATGGCTATCGATATCTGAACATGATAGTAAATCACATTAGCTACTGTCATTGTCTCTATTTTTTTTTGTTTTTGTCATGTTTACGAATTAAACATTAAAAAAAAAACTAAAATTATAGAGAAAAGTATGAGCTACGTGTTAAACGTATCTAGTGGACAAGATTAGCATTGGGACAGATGGCCCATGGAATTCCTGGAACTTCACGAAGATGGAATATTTTTGACATTATCAGTACCCATAAAGCCTTAGTCCCTAATTAAATTCAATCCCGAAGTAAAGTAACTACCAGTAGATCTATCAGTGGCGAAGTTTCCATACAACTCGATTCATGGTTCCCTTTGAAAAATGGCACAGTCAGTATTCTTTAGACAAGTAATATAATCACATTAAAGACAAGTACTCCGGCTTACCTCTTACAAAAAATGACCCTTCGCTACTGAGAACAATAATATAACCATCAGATTTTCTTTACATTTTTCGGGGATTAAGTTTGACATAACTTTAAACCGGTTGGATTTTAGCCAATCACGTGGCAGGTAGCCAACCGTAGAACCATGTTGTCGTCGTCAGGGAACTGTACGTTATAACACTATTGTGTTAACACCACAGGCCACAGGTCATCATCATCTGCCTAGCCTTTTCCCAACATGTCGGGGTTGGCTTCCAGTCTAACTGGATGCAGTGGAATACAAGTAGCGACTGCCTATCTGATCTACAAAACCCACTTAGTACTGGGTAATACGATACCCCTTGGTAAGACTGGTTGTCAGACTGTCGGGAAACTGACTACCTGTAACGATTGTCAAAGATCTACAAATGACAGCCGGGGCCACTGGCTTAACGTGCTTTCCGAGGCACAGAGGAAACTCGGTATGTAATGGGCGGTCACCATCCACGGACCAACCTACGTAAGCGCAGCTTAACCTGAAGATAGACCCGAGCGGCTGTTACTATTTAGCCACGAGTACCTGTTGGCTACAGGTAAAACCGACAGAGCTCGTGGCTGATAACAATAGTTCCTCTAAAATAATCAATCCTCCACGTAAACTACCTACTACAAGACTTCTCATTTCCCATCAGCATCTCCTTTTCCCAAGTATATTTAAATCGGTTTCCACTCAACCCGAATGCAGCTGAATACTAGTATTTTAAGTGGTGGGTACGATAAAACCTGTCATTTATCAATACACCATAATTACCAGCTAATAAAAGACGGCTCGGAAACGGAACGGAACGGGTACAACGGAACAGCTATCAAAGAGGAAAACGGACCGGGCCGTCAAACAAGACATACGCGGAACATCCCGACCATACTTGCCGGCTGACAGGCAGAAAATGATGTCTTTTGTGATACGCGCTTTTGAATCAATGGGCATGTAATTTACGTTTTTGAATGGATGCTGGTTTCATGAATGGTAGGTACTCATGGTTAGTAGGCAGTCGTATGTAAAGTCGGTAAGGTTTTGTATACTGCTTCGTTCATTTTTAACCGACTCCCAAAAGAAGGAGATTATCAATTCTTCTGATTGTATGTGTATTTTCGGCGATATCTTCGCAAATTGTGAACCGATTTCGATGACTCTTCTTTGGATTGGAAAATATTCATCCGAGGTGGTCCCGTTTAAATTTGGTGAAGATCTGATGCTGACCTTTGGAGATAACTCTTCAATAATAAGCAGCAAATCGGTCTGTGTGTAAAAAACTGAATCAAACCAACAAACGTCACCGACTTCTGAAGGTAACGTAATTTTTCACCATGTTGGTGTTATTTTGAAGTCAGTTTTATTTTTTGCAAAAAAGATTTATATTAACGAGGTACTTGTATTGTTTTTGATGTGGTACCGGTAGTCAAAAGATTTACCAATGATATAATAATATCTAAATGATTAAAATAAACTTAAAATTCCACACAGCTCCAGAAAGAACTTTTAAGGTATTCATTAGTGTATAGTTGTTTCTAGCACTCCACGTTTTAATAACCATGTATTTTGAGGAGCTTGGAAAGAGCTTATTACAATGTAGGTGGTTCAAAACTAAGGAGAATGGCCGCTTCGTCGACAAGACACTATTTTCTTTCTGAGAGCGTCTTTCTACGTTCCTCTTCTCGAATCTTAACGATGTCAAATGAATTACATAGCAGAACCGCAGATCTGACGAGTAAGCGGTCGTTGGCCCAAAATAATCACCAAATCATACTACTACATATACATACTAGCTGTTGCCCGCAACTTCGTTTGCGTGGAAATTTGGATGTGTATGAGAGAGAAAAAAATGTGCCAGACTATAATCAATCTATGTGTCAAATTTCATCCAGATCCGTTCAGCCGTTCTGGTGTGATTGAGTAACAAACATTCATCCATCCATCCAAACTTTTGCATTTATAATAAGAGTGAGATAAATACGAAAGTTTGTGAAGATGGATGAATGTTTGTTATTCCTTCTCGCTAAAACTACTGAACGGATTTGGATGAAATTGGCGCACGCTTAGTTTATAACCTAAATTAACACGTAGGATACTTTTTATCCCGGTAGTAAGATCCCGTGGGGCCATTAACGGAGTCCACGCGGGTGAAGCCATAATCTAGTAATTAATATTTTATTTTTTATCATCTTCACACATACATACTCATTGCGTCTGTGAAGCTTCGCTAGCAAGACTATTAATTTAACTTTTATGTCGGATATGGCAGGATTTATTCCATTAGGCTCGTTCATCATGTAGGCAGACGATGGGTTTTGTGTTATGAAAACACACTGGGTGCGATACAAACTAACGAATTACTTGAGATTAATAACACGGGGCACAATGAATCGGGTACAGTTCCAAAATGTCTCAACTCCGCCGCGATCAGACACTGAATGTCGCCCTCCCTCTAGTTGGACATCAGGGCTCTGTACAAGCACGCTGTGTTGTGATTGGTAAGTCGGTCGCGTGACGTCACCACTGCACACAGGCGTGTTTACCAATTCATTTTATGTCCGTAACTAACGACCGGATCCGACATGTATATTATTGTCGCACATTCTTTGATTGTCTTTGATTCAGAAAAATTCACACCAACGAACCTTTTTATCCTTCCAACCGACCAGCGGTGGGAAACATATCACGAAAGACAGGACCCACAGCCCTGCGATCAGCGCCTTCGCTCGCTTCCTGCTCATGATGCTAGGATAACTGACGGGCCTCGTGACGGCCACGTAGCGGTCCAGGGAGATGGCGCACAGATTCAAGATGGACGCCGTGCACATCCAGACGTCGACCGCTAGCCATACTGAGCACCAGACGTCGCCGAATATCCATACCTGAAATTAAGAAAAAGTGTTTTATGAATTTGTAGGTTACATGGTTTTTTATAGAGCTCGTGCCTAAATACTAACAGCGGGACAATCACAGGTCGGTCCGTGGATGGCCACCATCCACCTTGAGTAAACATGGTGATCAAGCGCCTTTGCCCTGCTGTGAGTCTGTTTTATTAGTTGATTCTAGGTCAAATAGTTCTTCAGAAGCAAGATGATTCTAATCGTTCTGAATCGTAGCAAAAAACTCGCACACCGAGGGTGCTGTATAAACTTATAGGTATTTTGTTATTAAACTACATATTTACGGTTTACCCTATAAACCTAAGAAAACTGTATTTTTTTGCAGTTTATCAAAGACTTAAACAACACCTCAAAAACTCTCTAAAATTAAAATTTTACGCCTTCTCGTCTTCACCAAAAATTGGGTAAGCTTATGTAAATAAAAAAAAAAGTTTTCAAACTTTCCCTGCATTGCCTCCATGTCGTTGAAGAACTTTCTGTAATAACACAAGCCACACGGGTGCTATTCTTAGGATAACTCGAAGTGAACTTTCAAAATTGCAATATGAATACTGGGTGACAGGTTGCAAACTTGCGCTATATATCTTGTTAACGACCCCATTCCCATCATCTGGGCCCTTATTGCTTTTAAGGAAATGGCTTTGTTGTATGTTTTTAGTTCTAAACTTTTCTTAAACCATCTACTTACAAATGGCACCGAGACGGTGTCAATCCGCGAATGAAAATAAAAACAAATTAAGTCCATTCTAGAATTTTATAGTCAGTTTTTTTTAAACGACTTCAAAAAAAGGAGGGGTTTCTCAATTAGGTTGTATTTTTTTTTATATTTCGTACCTCATAACTCCGTCATTTATGATGGGAATGTATTTAACGCGGCGACAAACTAATCTGATTTAGGGTTTAAAAATACTTAAAATGGGTGGCAAAAATAATAGGTTGGCCTCTACAGTGTACTAGTTGTTCAATACGATCAGTGTGATAATTAAAGGACTCCTGAAAAAAACTTAAAACAAGGTTATTAACCACTGGGTGTAATTTATCTATATATGTATGTATTTAGAAATATATAAGTATGTTTATCAGTTGTCTAGTACTCATAACACAAGCTCTGCTTAGCTTGAGACTAGACGGCGTTGTGTGATAGTTGTGGAATATTATTATTATTATTTCCTTTATTTATTCTCTAACATACTTATTACATTTTTAAATATTTCTTAACAAAAACTATTTATTATTATTATTATTATTATTACTAGATTGTAGATAAGGCGTAGTCGACGTAGCCCCGCTGCACGGGGCTCCTATTTCAGTTTGCAGAGTTTAAAGTAACCTAACACGAACCTAACCTGTCCTAGTCGGGATGCCACAAGTCTCTCTCAGCCTTCGCTCGCTCTTGCTTCCTATATTCTCCTTGCCCCAATGACCGGATAAATAGTTACTTACTTGGTACAATAGTCGCCCATTTAGTATATTGGTCGCCAAATAAATTTTATTCGCCCGATTAATAATTTCCCTTTAAGAAGCGATTTAGATTTTTTATTTTTTTTTATTTTATTTTACTTTATTTTGGGACATAAAACAGTTACACATTACAATAAAGTATGACATAATATATTTAAAACTAAGTAAACGTGTAACCCACACCAATGTCCGCGAAGTAATAGTTTGAAAAATTATTAAACGCGTGCGTTAATCATACAGGAAATTTAGTAGGGAATTACTCGTATGTTATTTGAGGTAATAAGAGTTAGAAACTACTTTAAAGATTCAATAGCCATCCTTTTGAACTTATAGTGCGTTAGTGCAAAGATATCTAGTTCGATGAAGTGTGTGTTATACGTATCTACGAGGCGTCGAAGAGGCGCCCGTGCGCCAGCGTGGGTTCTGCACCTGGCGGTGTGGAACAGCCGAGGCACGCGCGCTCCTCGGCGCATCACAGTTCTAGGTACAATGTAACATATGCTGTTAGTGATATCTGGACAATCGAATCTGTTATTACACAAACCATGAAGCATCATCGCCATAAGTAGGCTGCGTCTTGACTCCAGGCTCTGAATCTTGTAACGTTTTAATAATTGGGTGTATGGTAATTTCGACTTGGTGCATTTGTAGTGCATAACACGTAAATATTTTTTTTGAACCATTTCAATTCTTTTTATATAAACATCAAAAATAGGACTCCAAATCGGGACTGCAAATTCTAATTGAGAGCGAACCAAAGCTTTGTATAGCAGCAGAAAAGTAGATGGTCTTTTAAAGTCGCTTGAAGATCGCATAACAAAACCAAACATACGATACGCTTTGTTAACAATGTTATCAACATGGAGATTGAAATGCAACTTCGAGTCCATTTCAACCCCAAGATCACGAATGTGATCAACTCTTTGTAGATGGATACAATTGAGACTATAATCAAATTGTATTATGTTTCTGTTTTTTGTGAAAGTGATTGCGTTACACTTAGGTAAGCTAAGCTGAAGTTTGTTGGAAGAACAATAAAGGGATAGCCTATCGAGGTCTTCCTGTAGAAGTAGGCAGTCTTGAGTGCTCTTGCAAGACTTATAAATCTTAACGTCGTCGGCATACATAAGAAATTGGGAATGAATGAAGCATTTCTTAATGTCATTAATAAACAGGATAAAGAGTAGGGGACCCATAATTGAGCCCTGGGGCACTCCGGAGGTGACAATAATTGAGTTTGATTGGAAACCATTAATAACTACCTTTTGAGATCTGTTAAATATATAAGCCATGAACCATCGTAACAAATTGCCACGGATACCGTTGTATGCTATTTTATCTAAAAGCAGTTTGTGGTCCACCCTGTCAAATGCCTTCCGAAAATCTGTGTACACAGCGTCCACTTGAACTTGCTCATCCATGTTTTTAAATATAAAGTCTGTGAACAACATGAGGTTAGTATTCGTCGAACGTCGTTTGACAAATCCATGCTGCTCACTAATAATGAGATTATGAACATGAGAGTACACTTCACTGTGTACAAGACTCTCAAAAAGCTTAGACAAGGTGGACAGTATAGAGATAGGACGATAATTTTGTATATTATTTTTATCGCCATTCTTAAAAACTGGTGTGATATGTGCACGTTTCCAAATATCGGGAAAAGTGCCTCCTCGCAAACATTTATTGAATATAATATGAAGTGGCAGTACAATGTTTTCTCCGGTTTTCTTTATGAAGACGGGTGGCAAGCCATCGGGGCCAACACCTTTATTTAAATCTAATTGTTTTATTGCATTATGTATAACATTTACCGGTAAATAGATTTCAGAGATATAAAGCGAATTATTTGCATATATGCTCGGTGGTTGCCACATCGCAGGGTTTAAATTAGTAGGTTCATAAACGGAGGTGAAAAAGGTGGAGAACATGTCACATATTTCGGTTGGATCATTTGAGTTAAGATTTTCAAGAAACATGTTTGCTGGAATCTCCGCCCTGCCCTTCCTGTGTGAGACGTATGTCCAAAAATGTTTAACGCTAAGCGGAATACTATCTTCGACTGATTTCATATATTTTTTAAAGCAATTGTCACATTCAGATTTAAAACGTTTACGGTGAGTAGAGAAACTTACATAATCCGATGCATTACCGTACGTTTTCCATTTCAGCCAAGCTTTTTCTTTGGTTTTGAAAATACGAATGAGGGAAGGTGAGAACCACAAGGGAAAATCAGAGTTCCTGAGACGAGACAGCGGGATATGCTTTTTAATTATACTATAAATTTTATCGTAAAATGCGTTAACCGATTGTTCAGCAGAAAGGTCGCAAAGCAATTGATTCCAGTCAAACATGCTTAACTCGTTATTAATTAATTCATAATTAGCTTTAAAAAAATTGTGTCTCACAGATGAATTACGTTTCATTGGTGTAAATTTCGTAGTAAAAGATGTTGCTATCGAGAAAGGTGGATGGTAAACATCAAGCGGTAGCAATGGCGTACACGTTTTAGACTCACAGTCAACATTAGACAAAAACAAATCCAATATACGCCCTAAATTATTTCTTAGTGTGTTGTATTGGAAAATATTAGATAAAGAAATAAAGTTGCATAAATGAATGTCCAAACTATCAGTCGGTTGCGGAACAACATAATTACATCCACTACAATTCAGCCACTTAATGTCAGGTAAATTGTAATCGCCCGTTATGTAAATTGCTTCTGTACTAATGTCGTTAATGAAATCAAGCAATGTATCAAAATGAGATGTGTACAAATCGTCCGGAGAACGCGGCGGTATGTAGGCTGCACTTATGATATGGCGCTTTGTTGGGTGCGACCCCGGCAGTTGCACAAAGACATGTTCAATATTAGCGTGAGAGGGGCGCACCATAATGTTAGTTGGTCGTAATGTGCGTAGGACGGCTATCAGAACCCCGCCTCCATCACGTTTCCCCGTGGCGCAGCGGTCGCGGTCGCATCTGAACACTAAATAACGGTCGTCTATAAACTCAGCATTGGATATGCTCGGTATAAGCCAGGTCTCTGTTAAAATTATTACGTCATAGGAAAAAGACAAGATATTCATAAATAATGTATGTAGCTTGGTACGCAATCCACGACAGTTTTGATAATAAACATTTAGATTGTATTTATCCATCGAAATTAGAAAAGATATAAATGACATTACCAAAGCAAAGCCTGGAGCCCAGTTCAAGTACAGTTTTTGTCCTAAAAAAATAAAAGAATGTTAAACGATAATCGTAGAAACACAACTTAATACATGTTATCGATAGTAGCAAATACAATTGAGAATAATGTAGGTAGAATGATTTATAATTACTGTATAAGTGAATACCAAAGTTAAATGTGTAAGTTAAGATAACAGCTGCAACAAGAATTAGGAAAAGCTTACAGGTTATTAACACAAAACAAATCAGATATACAATAAAATTTAAGTTAATAGTACGTAAATTTTGATAATTGAGGGTTATCGTAAAATATTTTTCGCTCGCATCATTAGTAGAAATACAGAATAATGTTTGAGTCAGAGAGCACAGATTGTTTGGTAAACAGAATAACAAGTAACAAATTAAGTAGTACAAGTGTAAGTGTAAGCGCACGTTTGCACAATTATTATTAACGTTATTAAATAGTTTATTCAGATTCTTTATTATAGGGTTTAATTTTAGTGAAGTCTTTTTCGGAACGAATAGTAAAAGCTGCTTCGGAAATATCAGCGCGAACGAGTATAACTCCGTGTTTGATCCAAACAAATCGATGCCCGTTTTGTTTAGCAATCTCCTTTGTTTGACGAAATAAGTTCTTATTATGTAGCGTAAGATGCTCGTTAATATATATTTTCTGATGGGGATTGCAACTCAAATTAAGATCTTCAGATGTGATTCCCTTTTTGAGACGCGCTGCTGCAATGAAGTTATCACGTAGTATTTGGCCGGAGAGTTTTACAACTATGTTCTTTGGCTTTGAGGATTTCGGATTCATTAGAGGAACACGATGAATAGCAATGACATCACGAGGTGATAACGGTTGCTTGATTAAGGTGGCAATGTTTTCAAGGATCGACATTAGATTTTCACCGCGCTTCTCAGGCAGATTGCTTATCTCGATGTTACAGTTCCGGGATTTCTGTTCAGCGATTTCCAATTTGGCTTCCAGTATTGCAATTCGTTGTTGTATTGCATCAGGAGAAGAAACCTTTTCCTCAAGCAGCGTCACACGAGATCCAAAGCCCTTCAAATCCGCATCTAGGCGATCATATTTGTCGCTTATGAACTTGACGGATGACTTGACGTCTTCAAATTTATGTGAAATGAAATACTTCGCGATTGGTCCCATAGGTAATTTTGTAATTTTGTTTGTGCGTCGGTGTCCCTTCTACCCTGTATATTATGTGTGCAAGTTTGAAATGTTTGAAATAGCACGAGACCAAAAATGACGGCTGTAGAAATTTTAAACCAAAAAAAAGAACAAGCAATTCCATAAACTTGTACTGTCACTTACGAGATCTCTTCCGTGATTGTTCATTGTTTTGAGCTCCCGATATTTCGGCGCTGTTGCAAGCGCCATGATCGCGGGTTGACTGGAGAATGCGGGAACCTGGTGATACTGTGAGTGTGTTTTGCCATGACTTAGTGTCGAGTTCCAGTAGTGCGCGTAGCAAAAGACAAAGAAAGAGGGTAGATAGATTTGCCTGCTCTTAACAATTTATTTTCCATCCATCCGCATTCTCCAGTCAACCCGCGATCATGGCGCTTGCAACAGCGCCGAAATATCGGGATCTCAAAACAATGAACAATCACGGAAGATATCCCGTAAGTGACAGTACAAGTTTAGTTGTAAACCGTGAAAGCTTAAAACTGTGTTTCAGCAATTCCATTTTCTTCTAGTTACTAGTAAACTACTTAGATACAGTGAGAACACTATAACTCCCGTAGTACACAAGATATTTGTACGAGCTGTTCGCCCGGTCAGCACCAACGAATTAGATGCACCTATCGTCCCTTTGATACTCCCATTCATTGAGTGAATGAGGAGCTGGATCTGGGTCATTCTGTTATGCTGTATGCAGCGCTGTCGGCTAAATGTAGCGGTCGGTGTAAGCGGCTAAGTTCGTGTAGACACGTTTCGTATGTGGAACTGATGTCTACCGGGTCTACCGGGTCGTTGGTTTAAAGTTTTGCTCCTAGAAAATCTGTAACGTATAAATGATAATTATTTCTGTGAATATAAATAAAATGTTCTAACACGTTTAAAATAACTAAATCTCTGAGAATAGACGCCGAAACTAATTCAGAGGTCTTAATTTATTTGAAAGTCCGAACATGATCTTGGTTAGATCATATTATGAGGACCATACATATTAGTATAGTGTTTTCAGGAAAGAGCCACTCAGATTTGACTAGACCTGTGCAGTCAGTGCACGCATTTGACAATATTCTTTAGGCGGTAGAAACCCGCATTTTTACCACGCTTTTAGAAGCCTCACCTGTAACTAAAAAAGTATATTAAAAAATCTTAGAAGTTTTTGACCTACTTTCCGGTTTCTGATTGAGCTGAAATGTTGCATTCATGTCTAGTTTTAATGAAAATGCATGGTTAGCTAAGTGACGCCATTCTAAATCCAATATACTCCCAAAGATGGCGGACTAGTTATTTTTTATGCATTCCCATTATATGGGTATCAAATGAAAGGGTTTGCTGAGAAGAATACGTGAAAGCATGTTTTTTAGATTTTTTTATTTGCACGATTCAAATAGCCAGCCTTTTTTTTTTTGGAATTAGCTTTCGTTAATCGCCTTCCCTCAACGTGACCATCACAACATATTTTTAATGCAACGCAACTAATTAACCATTTACATCACAATTAGTTCATAGATCCTCAACTAAGAACAGGGCACCTCATCCCACAGATTACCATAGCTTAGAGGTATGACACGTAGACAGTCGGTACTATATCCAACATGCGACACCGCTCGGCCATAAATCTGTTTAATATATCTGCGTGTAGGTTGATCAACAGATGTTGTCTCCTACTATTCATTTGTGGTTCGAGTTCCATAGTGTAAGGTGAGTTATGAAGGTGGACATAGGTCGAAATAGACTTTACTTGACAGCACGGTTGGCGCAGTGGCTGAGCGATTGACTGCTACGCTGCGTGTCGCGGGATCGATTCCCGCACCGAACAAATATTTGTATGGCCTACAGGTAGTTGTTCCGGGTGTGGCTGTTTGTGTATGTGAGTTTAAATGTTTAATGAAGGAGTGCTCTTAAACTGCAGAGCTTGAAGTCATCAAACGAATGACCAACTGACGCTTGAAGTGCCTTCACTGTAGTTAGGTCGCGCAGAGTATTCAGAAGATTTAGTAACACAGCCTGAGGGTGAGAAGAGTGAGCATAATTATTTCCCCTCTTCCTGTAATCTATTCAAAGGTTATCATGATGAGATTGCTAAAATCGATAAGCCCATTGTAGCATAACATCACGCCTTGTAATCCCAGAAGTGTTAGGCAGAGGTGTACCTAACAAGTACACCCACATTACGCCAGTTGTGTTTAAGTCCCATGTAATCGGAGGCGAGCCTATTTCCATCAACCGGGCACAAACGCCCATTGTGTTGGTGAAATGTCTCCTTTGTGTCAATGTAATTTGTATAGTGTAATAATTGAAAATCAATTTATCTACTTACCTTATCCCGCATGGAACGATTGATATGATTTTCGAATGTTTATGCGCAAAACAATATAATTCGAATGTCAAAGAAACTGAAACATGCAATCTTCTGACGAGGGAGGTCGAATTATACGATTTCAATCTTAATTTACCTTTTTAATCTCTTAATGAAAGCCTAGTTGTTTTGCCGAGTTTGAAAAAAAGTTATGAGCAACATGTTAACAAGCGGCTAGAATTAGAAGACCAAAGTTCTTGTAGAATGTTCGTTATCTTGCGTGATATTAAATCCCAGTCAACCCGCGATCATGGCGCTTGCAACAGCGTCGAAATATCGGGAGTTCAAAATAATTAACAATCACGGAAAATATCCCGTAAGTGACAGTATAAGTTTAGTTGTAAACCGTGAAAGCTTTAAACAGAAATTGGAAATCGAAGAAAGAAAGAAGGAAGTCCAAAGATTATATTCTTAGAGTACTTAGGCTTAGAATCTGCGTCATACCAAGAACGGTAATATTATAGCAGGTCTTACAGGTCTTTGCAACATATTAGAAAATAGTACTTATTGCGTCTTCAATACAAATGAAAAAGTACAATGGAATCGTTACAGGCCTATGCAAATAAAATAAGAGTCGGCTGCGGGATGTACAGTATTGCGGTGTCTAGGGCTGGTAGAATAAAATTACCATACCAAACACAATACCAAAGAATTTCGAATATAAAAGTGGCGTAATTAAAACCGAAACAAACTATGATGATGTATGAACGTAGTCGAGGCGACAGGCGGAGTATATTGTAGCAGGTTGCGTCCCGTAGGTTCTCCTTTTTTTTTGGGGCCTGCCCGCCACACTACTCCCAAACCAATGCCACCACTGAAAGGCAAAATCAACAGTGGCAACCACCAGAAAAACGCCGAGACAATGAAGTTCGACAAAGTCCCAGAGAAACTATAATAATTTAACTGGAATTTGTTTCAAAATAAAGAGCTGAATGCACCCTATTAGTTTGTGGAGGGCTGTCCCTTACAGCCTGTATATAATGGCCTCTACTGTGAGCTCAGGCTAGACTGTTTTAATACTAGTTTAGTGCTGCTATTCAAGCGTTATAAAAACGTAGACATGGTCAAGAAGAGCCCCTTTTGAAGTATAGAGTAGTGCCCCTTTTCTGAGAGCTCTATTTATAACTTTGTATTGAAGGTGTAGTTGAATGAACCTTTAGTGGACACCATACATAGTTACAAAGATTTTAACTCAAAGCATACTTATATTTCATTGAAATACATAGTCCAATGAAACCATTTATAGGAGTCGGTCGATTAGTCAGAAAATTGAAAGTATTTATTGCTCGTTCCGAAATATTGATCTATATGGATATGACTGACCATGAAACTCCATGGACACTCTTTTAAATCAAGATAGTACATTAACAAAACCTCCATCGAAAGATAATATTTATGCTACCTATCTGTATAACACCCTGCCATAATAATTTGACTAGCAGACATACTAACTGTTGTAATTATTTTCCAAAAATCATCATCTGCCTAACCTTTTCCCAACTATGTTAGGGTCGGCTTTCAGCCTAACCGGATGCAGCTGAATACCAGTATTTTATATGGAGCGTCTGCCTATCTGACCTCCACAACCCTGTTAGTACTAAGTAATACGATATCCCTTGGTAAGACTGGCTGTCAAAGATCTACAAATGACAGCCGGGACCAACGGCTTAACGTGATTTCTGAGGCACGGAGGAAACTCGGTATGTGATGGTTGGTGGACCCATCTACAGACCAACCTAGGCAAGCACGGATTAACCTAAAGATCGATCCGAGCGGCTGTTATTATTTAGCCACGAGCTCCTACTATCCTTATTTTCCAAACATAATTTGAATTCAGTTAAAATCTTAGTTAGTTAGTTAATATAGGTTATTTATTAATGTTTTTAGACCCATATTATGCGAATAAATTATTTGATCTGTTATAAAAGTTAAAATCTTATTTACATATTTTGTCAACCCTGAAGTTTCGCAGAGATAAAATGTTCCAATAGTCAATGTTTAACGTACTCTTGCATTCTTTAAAACGAATACTTTATTGTAGGAAGGTACTAAGCCTTATATAGTAGCTACGGTATTTGTAAGGCTCCGTTCCCGGCCTCTGACAACACGATTTGCGTGACCACACAAGCGCGAGCGTCACTTGTTTCCTTCGTGTGGGTGGGTACCTTCGCTCCACAACTCATGTCGCGGTAAATCGTAGCATGCAACCGGTATGCATATGCATGGTGTAATCGTAGCAATCGCAGCATGCTCATTTACTCGACATTTTATAAAAGCAAAGGTGTCTGGAGGCGAATGATCATACTAGCCCTTATGTAATATAAAAAAATCACGCTTTATAGTATGACGTAACTTAGCAGCAGGTATCTGCGAAAGCTACCACGACCGACTTTTCATAATATTCAATAATTGTTCTTACTTCTACAGAAAAAAGATGCAACTTTTATAAAATGACGTAGGTCTGCCGGTCGTCGGACCTCCCGCTATAAATAGCTTCTTTCATTTGTTTCTTCCGCGGTCACTGTCGCAAGACGCGTGTCTGTATGTGTAGCTTGAACGTGTACCTCGTGGCTACGGTACGGCATTCGTAAGATCGTATAGAACGAAAAGTGGGGCAACATTAAAAATTTCGGGATGTTCGCCGAGGCACCGAATTGGTTTTTAAAAATACGATTGCTTTAGCATCTAAATGTTGTCGCAATGTGTGTAAGTGATTTTAGAGGTTCGTTGTTAAGTTGGGTGTTGTATTGAATTTTGGGTGGGCAATTCGGTTTTGTATTTGAATGTTTACTATTATTATTATTATTATATATCTTTATTTCAATCAGCTTTGGATCATATAGGTACAAATAAATTACATTAAAATCAATTCCAAATTAAAATTAAACACATAATCAAAATAAAATTAAATACAAAATCCAAATTAAAAACATAATTAAAATTAAAACATAATCAAAATAAAATTAAAAATAAAATCCAAATTAAAATTAAAAACATAATCCAAATCAAAATTAAAAACAATCAAAATAAAAGTAAAAACAAAATCAAAATTAAATTAAGAACAAAATAAAATTTAAAAATCAAAATTCAAAATTAAAACAATATCTTAAAATTAGTACGAACGTGAACCATGCAGCAGTGGTTCACGTACTGACAGTCGAATCGTTCAGCAAACGCTTTCAGGATACTGTTGCGGCTGGCCCGCACCCTTCGAACCAGGGATGTGCACCGCTTGCGCATGATTGTGTAGAAGCAATCCACACGCGCCTCGGCAAACATTCCCGCCGCGCTACAAAAGCGAGGCAGCCCCAAGAGCACCCTGAACGCGTTATTGTATTGGACACGCAGAGCGCTGTACTGTTTGTGCGTGTAATCCAGCCACAGACTGCCGGTATAAAAGGACGTACAAAATGCCCTAAATAGGGTTAATTTGACGCCCCTCGAGCACCGAGCAAATCTGCGGGCTATCATATTCGCACGAACAGACAGCGCCCTACGTTCCCTTTCAATGTCTGCATCGTCTTCCAGGTCAGAGGTTAATAAATGTCCAAGGTATTTAAAAGTATTTACTCTATTAAGTGGGCATCCGTTGAGCCTAACTGCCGGTAAGTAATCTGGACACTTCCTCTTAGCCCGAAAGACCATGCACTCGCTCTTGTTCGTGTTATACAACAAACCATGTTCTTCAGCATACTTTTCACAGATGCCAATCAGCCTTGACACACCACAGACAGAGGCGCTCAGCAGCACCATGTCATCAGCGTAACTGATATTGTTTAGGCACAAATCTTCAATATGGCAACCGACATGCGTGCTGCTGAGCCTCTCTATCAACGCATTAACATACAGGTTGAAGAGCTTCGGTGAGGTTAGCCCCCCTTGCCTCACGCCGCACTCCAACCTGTAAGGGGTCGAGTAAGCCCCCGACCATCGAACAACATTGACCTGATTTTTGTACCAGTATTGGAACACTCGGATCAGTTCGTCTGGCACTGACGCTTGCTGCATCTTCTGCCACAGCAGATCGTAGCAAACCAAGTCAAAAGCCCTCGACAAGTCGAGGAAGCAAGCAAAGACAGGTGTACTTCTATCAGTGTAGTACTTGACAGTCTGCTTTAAACACAATATAGCTGTTTCTGTGGAGTGACCGGCTTTGAAACCAAACTGGTTATCATGTAATTTCAAGTACTTATCCAGCTGAGTGTTAAGCAAACCGTCAAGCACTTTCGAAATAACAGTGGCCAATGAAATGGGCCTATAGTTGTTCTTATCGCTGACATCACCGGTTTTATTCTTAATAATTGGCACCACCACAGTCTTCATCATCCGCTCAGGCAGATACGAATGTCCTATACACAAGGAGTAGAACATCGCTAAGACTCTGGGCAGATGATGACCAGCATGCTTAAGGTGTTCAATACTTAAATCATCGTGGCCTGGAGACTTGCCCCTTGACATAGACATAATGACATGTCTCACCTCCTTTGCCTTAAACCGGACACTGAACTCCTGACCACTACAACCAGCACTGCCTGTAAACTGCGACGGTCCCAACGGTGACGAAACAGCGAAGTGCTGCCTAAATAGCTCGGCAATCCCTGTGACATCAGCAGCGCCGCTGATACTCACCGGCAGGCCGGGCCTACTATTGAGTTTATCGGTAGATTTCCAAAAACTGCGGAAGTCGCCCTTAGAATGATGCGACGCCAACATATCGTTTACGTCTAGTATCTACTTTACGAGTGACACTTTTATAAACAAAATGTTTACACAATAAAGTTTGTGTTGTGTTACCTATTTGGGCATGTGTGTGCAGCATTTTAAATGAAAATATGAGTACGTATTAAATATTGTCTTATTAAAAAAAAACGCTTTTCCTGCATGTGCATATTTTTGCGGGCGGGTGATGCTGCATGCTGCATCCAAGCCTGGATTCTGTCGGCGGAATTAACACATAATATTTTGCATAACTTTTAATCTTAATAGTAGTTAGTGGTAACAGTGTAAATCGTTCCAAAACACAAATTGCAGACGTAGGCAAAATAGCCGGCAAATTAAAATGGAACTGGGCAGGTCATATACGACGCATGGCGCATCAGAATTGGGCGAAAATATCTACGGATTGGGTTCCGAACAACAGGAATCGGCGACGCGGTAGGCCTGGAAGGATGTGGCGTGCTGAGCTGGACTACTACTTAAAGGATTGGGCTGAAATATCTCTAGAGAGAAAGTAATGAAAAAAAGTGAGGCAGGCTTTTGCCCTGTAGTGGGATACAACAGTCTCATAATAATAAAGGGAGTAAATAGACCCTTAACATAACCGAAAGGCACTTGATCTCCCCGTCTTTGTGATCTTTTTTTTGTTCTAGACTATACCTGGGAACCTTATAGTGACGGAGATATTGGGGTTCAAAGTTCCAACTTTTTCACGAGTTTTTTTTTTAATACATGTTTTTAATGTAAGATTTTTACTTTACACACCTCCACGACCCCCGTACTATTCAATCCATCCTTCAGCACAATGCTTTGAGTGCTTTCCATCGAGTCCTACCGTAAAACGCGATTTTTCACCCCAAAAAAAAAGTCGATTCCCAGCAATATTTTGTGCGTAAAGTTACTTAGTTTGATGTACAGAATGCTTGGTTGACGGCTATGTGAAGGGTCAGTTTACACCCTGTATAGTAATAAATACTTAGTCGAAGGAACTATCTGCTAAATACATTAGTAGGGGCTAACTGTGAACGGAAGCGACAGATGTACTGGAGATTCAATTTAATTGTCTTTTATTAACGGGAAACAGAACATGACTTATACAACATTAGTTTTAGTATATGTGAAACCTGAAACACGTGTAGTATTTTTATGTAAAGAATATATGTACAAAATTTCAAAACTTTATCATGAAAAATCACAAAGTTATAAGCTTGTTCTGTTACTTAGTTGTCTACACAAAAACGCGGTCACCACGCAGCGCGCGCCTCCAGCGTCGTCTTGAGCTCATTGATAATAATAATTTGGCAGTAGGTACCTAAATTATTGCGATAGGTACTCAAAGTCGCTCCGTATCCAACTTTTATCTTTTTTTAATATTTTTGGGAAAAAATATAACATGGTTTAAAAAATATTGGAATCGATTCAGTTACTTATTCTGAACAAACTATATTCAGGTTTCGCATATACTCAAAATAATGTTGTATACATAATGTTCTGTTTTTAAATACATATTATGGAATCTTTACCGAGACAAAATATGTCTACGCTTGGTAAAAATAATTTCTTGTTCATTTAGACACAGAGAGGTTGCAAGAGCAGTGGAGTAATATAGCAACACACTTACGATGGCAATGCCATTAAGTTTGTCAATTCAACAATATTTAATAGTAATTAGTAATAGATTACGGAGGAATGAGGAAAATGTCGTGAAGAAAGTTTTGAGTATGAATATGGATGGGAATGACAGTAGAGAAAGCCTAAAAAAAACGATGGATAGACTGTGTGAAGGATGATTTGGCAAAAAAGGAGGTGTCTGTTGAGATGACGAGTAATAAAGAAGTATGGAAGAAGAAAACATATTGCACTGACCCCAAATAAATTGGGAAGGGCAAGAGAATGATGATATAGTCATAGATTTATTAGGAATTCTGATAATCTCATTCACACAAATCATTCGAATTGTAGTGTGTTTGAAAGTGTGTGTTAGTTGCAGCCTGAAGTTGGAATTGAGCATTAACTAATATTGCCGCGTTCTTCTATACGACATAAAACTCGTTCGCTTACATTTTAACGTTTTACATGAGACTGCCCTTGTATCGCTGCTTTCTCTTTTCTTCACATACATTTTTAGATCAAAATGACTAATATTATATATCTCTCTCTGTCCCTCTCTAACTACTATAAGTCGCCAACAAAACGAATGTTCCACTTTAGAGTCAAGCGTAAAATGTCAAATAAATCGTGCTAGTGTACCATATTATTAACCCTTGTCATACTGACACCTTATTTCCGTGTGTTTATAGCTGACAAAGTATCAAGTAGGGTCTAAAGGCCCCGCTTTACGATCGGCGCGAGACGAAATACCTCGCCATTTATAGGGTTAACATCTCTATCAAATTGATGGGTACATAATAGGGTGGTGTTGTACTAAATAATGGATAGTGTTTGTGATTAAAAATATGTGTGAAAGCCCAATGGGGTGGAGATTTTCATAATGTTAACCTGTGGCGTTATTTCTGCGTTCTCCTTTGATAAACAGTGTTGTTCCAAAACTGGCTCCAGTAGTATTTACAAAGGTGAAAGAACATTGTACTTAATTATTTTATTTTTCGATTGTCTTTTAAATACACTTTTAAGGTACACATCTTGATACATCGTTCTCACATAATGTACAATCTCAACATGAATGATGTAACCAAGGTTTTGTAACAATATTATGATTTAAAAGAGTGTCCATGGAGTTTCTTGCCCATTCTTCTCCATAGAAATCTACGCTTTGGAATGTGCAACTACAGTACTTTCACAGTTATCATGCCTTGTGAGGGGGACTGTGGGTTCATTTTATTCTTATCTTTGTTTCGTCAGTTCAAAAGTGCCTGTAACTGGCCTACTTGAAATAAATGCTTTGATTTTGAACACTTGTGGTCGGCTACAAGGCAAAGTGATAATTCCCCCTGTAATTTCTCAGTCGAAGCCAGGAGTATGGATTTGTGTCCGGTTGATGACAATAAGCACACCCTTAGTCACATACAAGGGCCTACAAAAAAACCATAACTGGCGAAATGTGGGTTAATATACACTATAGGATACAGCTTTGCCGAACACTTCGAAGATTGCAGGCGTCATGTTGATGAAGTTATGTTTATTCTATGAACTAGCTGTTGCCCGCGACCCTTGTCCGCGTGAAATTATTATAAAAATATTACTTCCTTATTTGAATAGGATTTTGTAAACAATTTCATGGGTTTTATTTTTTGCACGGAACCCTCATCCTTTTTCTAAAATAGCCTTACTCCTTATAACATAAGCTATCAGTCGGTAAAAGTCCTGCCAAAACCAATGCAGCCGTTTCAGAGATTAGCTGGAACAAACAGCTAGCTAGACAGACAAAAAATGTCATAAGTACCGTATATACTTTCATATACATTCAGTAAAAAGCTGTTATTTTGAAATTACAAACAGACACTTCTGAAGCCATAAACAAAACCAAAGCTACCACTCTCCAGAGCATACCTAAGTCTTGACTCAAACGAGCGTTGAAATTAAATATTATGAAAATCCGACACAGTCCCAAGAAATGTCGTCATAAATAAGTTAGAATAGGCTCCTAAGTACGTGAGGACGTTACTAAGTTAGGACACCTACAGAACCTGAATCGTAAGCAGTCGAGACTAGCATTTTGATGTTATTGTGATAGAAACTATTTTGGTAAATGGTTTTCCAGCAAGCGGTCTGTGGCTTTGATTGTAGAGATTACTAAAGAATATTCTTGAGATAAAAGACAAGGTGTCCTGAACGAGAGCCAATAGAATAAGAACAGTTCGGAAGTACTATTTGAAATCAGACTAAATTGCTCATTAGCTAGATATTAGTTGGTAGTCATAGTAATTATTATAAGGTTTCTCGTATTTGGACTATTTGTATGTATTATAATATATATTAGTTTATTTAATTTTACTGTATATATGTGTATTGGTATGTACCTATTTATGTATATCAATCTATGTTAACAAATTGGATTTTTTTCTTATTTATTTTTTTGTACTCTATCACAATGCTATCCTATTTGACCCAAAGGTTGACTGGTAGAGAATGCCTTGTGGCATTAAGTCCGTCTATGTACCACTTTTGTACATGAAGTTTAAATAAATAAATAAATAATAAGGTAGTAAGTAGCATTACAATTCTTTCCGGTTCTTCTCCATAGGAAACGACCAACCTGAACCGTGCACCTTTTTGTTGACGTTTTATAAGTGCCCATCTAGGCCTATGTGAAATAAAATATTTTGATTTTGAATTATGTGTATTATTTTTACAAAAGTTTAAATTAAAAAAAAATACAGAAATATCGCAAGTTTATTACAAGTAGTCTACAAGTTTAAAAATCGGCCAAGTGCGAATTGGACTCGCGCATGAAGAATTCCGTACCATCGTAGTAGGAGAGTCCTCTTTAATTTTAAGTTTATTATTTGTTGTTACAGCGGCAACAGAAATACACATTGTGTGAAAATTTCAACTGTCTACGTATTACGAATCAGGAGATACAGTCCACTGACAGACAGACGGACGGACAGCGGAGGCTTAGTAATAGGGTCCCGTTGGTTACCCTTTGGGTACGTAACCATAAAAATCAAATGATTTGAATAAAATTTTTTTCAATAATTTTCACGATAACCAGGAAAAACCAAAAAAGCTTCTTAGATTGTTCTAACCTTGAAGTTTACCAAAAATCCAAGTAAATCTTAGCTAAAGCAAAATACTCAAATGGCTCCCAATTCGACTTCGCAGGAACTCTCGGATATTGTGTCTGCTATTTAACATCCTCCATAATCCTAAAACGCCATCCTATCTGCGGGAACGCTTTTCCTACTCCCGTCCTTCTGATGCACCTTGTAGGTCGCATCTTAGGAACCTCCTTAAATCCCCTCCACACTCTACCGACTTCTACTCCTATTCCTTCACGGTACACGCCGTGCGGCTGTGGAATTTACTTCCGCCTGACATTAGGGACTGCCAAACTCTTGCAGTTTTCAAAAGAGGAGTGAAAGAACATTATCTTTCCATTTCGTCATAGTTGCATAAGTATTTATTATTAGTTTATTTATTGTACTTACAGTATTGTTATGTTTTGTCTTTGTATTTATAAGTATGTTAGTATATTCTTATATGTATTATTAGGTTTAAATTGTTCTGCTTTGTGTTTTATGTATTCCATTTTCTCTTCTTCTTTTACACACTATGTCTACATCTCTTTTTTTAGTATCTCCTTTCGCAGGTATGCTGGAAGAGATTTCTTTAGAAATAAGCATCACCTTTGTACTATTTTCTGTTCCTTTCTTCTTTTCTGTATTTAGTGTGTACATAAACTGTTAAATAAAAATAAAGATTCCCCTAAAGCTTCCGCTATTAACAAATCAATTAATACCTCTCCAACGTTTAATAATATTAAACCAACTCTTCTTAAATCTTTAAACTAATATAAGATAAACTTCGCGTTCGCAGTAGTTTTAAAGTGTTAACTTCCTTAAAGCATTCCAACTATTTCAATCTTAGTTGTTACTACCTTCGTAAGGATTATAATATGTAAATAAGGATGAGATTCCCTTACATTTGCGTACGTAATTATATTTGTGTAGGGGTTTCGCTGTTTTAATTTATCTACCTGAAGGTGAGGAGGAGCTCGTGACTACATAATAACAGCCGTGCTTTCCTAAGTTGGTCTGTAGATGGGTGACTACCCTTTACATACCGAGTTTCCTCCGTGCCTCGGAAAGCATGTTAAGCCGTTGGTCTCGGGTGTCATTTGTAGATTTTTGACAGTCGTTAGGTAGTCAATGGCCTAAAAAGTCTGACATCCCAGTCTTTTCAAGGGATATCGTATTACCCAGTACTAACTGGGTTGTGGAGGTCAGATAGGCAATCACTCCATGTAAAATACTGGTATTCAGCTGCATCGGCTTAGTCTGGAAGCCGACCATAGTTAACAACAGGATACATAGTTGCGAAAAGGCTAGGCTGATGATGATGACCTGAAGGTGTACAGTAGAATCGTTTTAAGCCGGCAAAACAAATGAATGACACCTTGTACCAAAATCTCGTAATTGGAACTGTCGCAAAGTATCACGTCGCGCGCGTGTCATAATACACCGGTCCTTTATTATGATACGCGTGAGATTTGATGTTATATTTTAGCGACAGTTAGTACGGGTAGCGATAAACTGCGAGTTTTTGGTACTAGTTGATATTCAATTGTTTTGGCAGCTTTAAATGATTTGACTATAGGGTATAAAGGTTCATACCCACCGCGGCGCACGGATAGGCCACGCACGTTTGTTAAGCTTCGCTTTGCCAGAAAATGTGTGTGATTGTGTCCACTGCAAACCACAAACACGCCATGCATCAATCGTCATTAGTACATGCGTGGCTTGCTCGAATAAGGCGCTCACATGGCTCAACGCTGTCAACGCCATGCACACTGTGCATGAGGTACACAGTATACACGAATACTAACCTACCTACCTACTACCACGTCTATGCCGCGGTGGGCCACGCACGCTACAGTTGCACATAGTTGTGGGTGTGTAGTGTGTACTGCAGTGGAAACGTAGACCCACGTTGTCAAACAAATGAATCCACGCAGCTAAAATGCGCCGCGTGCCCGTGCACAGTATGCGGCGCGGTGGTTTTGCGCCTTTATTATTATCAAGTTGACGGCTAAGGAAACGGCTAATTCTGTTACCAACGGGTTGGAGTATTCTTAAACTAGCTTGTTGCCGAAAAGTGTATGTTAATCCTGTTGAGGTTGACGAGACGATTAGAAAGCGATCGCCATTTGCCTGAGCTCTCTCTAGTATAGTCGTAATAATACATTTTCGTCATCCATTGCTTCCTATAGGGTCAGCGTTGCCAGATTTTTTTTTGCCAAGTCGGGATTTTGGAACTTTTTGAGTGAAAAAAGCTGGATTCGAAAGCGGAACATAGTAAAAAAACGTATAAAATTAATCAGAAGTTTCAAAATATTTTTCTTTTTATTTGAATTTAAATTACGTTTACGTGACAATAGATAGCAAAAATAGCCATAGAAAATGTATTTTAATAAAAATTAAATATTTTAAATCAGATTTACCCTATCGTTAAATAGTTGAGTCTTATTCGTCTTCTGAATAAAAAAAATTAAAACGGTCGAGTTATCCCCGAAAAGCGGGACTGAGCCTATCCCGCGCGGAACATTTAATTTTGACTTAAAAATCGGGACGTCCCGCCAAAATCGGGACGTCTGGCAACGCTGCTGTGTGTCAACCCTTCTTCAGCATCGCGTGCAGTTGGGACCGGCTGTGAGTCTTAGCCCATCCTCCTACCTCTTCACTTGCCTTAATAATAAACAATAAAAAAATAAAAAAGCCTTTAATTCTACCATAAATACATAGAACATTTTAACTTAATTCATCGTAAATGTAACAAGTCATATTAACACGTCATTATCAACTTTAAATTAATTCAATAACATTCATTGATAGCATTACATTATTAACATAACATCATCATCATCATCATCATTTCAGCCGAAAAGTCCACTGCTGGACATAGGCCTCCCCCAAGAAGGGGGGTTTTGCCATAATCGCCACGCTTGGCAGGCGGGTTGGCGATCGCAGTATGGTTGTTGTAGAATCAGAGAACGCTGCTGCCCATTAACATAACATAACACTTTTAATATTAAGTTAATTACTAATAATAATTACTTATTAATAATGGTGATTAAATCTATGTTTCTATCTGTTTTCGCGAAGCAATATAGGGCAGTATTATTTCCCTATACCTAGAAGGAATATGATATTTTCAAATATGTAGGTAGGTAAATCATATTTATAGCCGTTGAGGCTTTACCGATACCCTGTACATAATGTAGCCCTACTAGGTAATAGTATATGGGACTAAGTATATAGTGTTACATAGACCTATTTCGTTTGAAGGGCACAAATAGAACACAGAAACCTATTGTTGCGTAAAAAGCTAAAATGTGGCTATTTTATTTGTGTTATTTTGTACCCGATGGGTGTCTGAACTAACTGACAAGGCCTAGGGCTAGACAGGGTCAAGATAAATCGGAGTCAGGATCTTGTAAATTCACAACAGAATTTCTTACAGGAGAAACTACAAACTATTTTAATTAACAACATTAAAACAGACAAACAACATCAAGTAACAGTCAAACAAACTACAAGCAAAACAAACAACTAACACACAAGAAATAGTAGTTGTAGCAGTTGCAGTTTTTGTTGTTTGTTGTGTTGTGTTGTAGTAGTAGTTGTAACAAACTACAAATTTAGTAATTAATTAATTATTATTACTAATGCTTGTTTTAATTAGTATGTCGAAGCTCTTAGATTCGTCATAGGTCCTAGATTGTTTTACCAACCGTGCGTGCTGACTAGGTACACACGGCGGCACATCAAGCTTTACATTTCCAGTATAACATGGCATCGCTTTGTATAAATTTCCCGTATAACGAGAGATCCGCATAAACTGGTTTTGTATGGCTTGATTGGCAGTCGTGCGTACCTTAAAGTTTTACTTAATAAATACATTTTCATGAAAAAATGTAATTCGCAAAAAAAAATTGTTACAATTTCCTGCACTGACGCCGACGAAATGACATTCTATCAGTGATGTGTCATGATAGCCCAGAAGTTACATCTCTGTCATGCACGAGGTTGTGGGTTCAAATCCGGGCAAGTACTTATGGGACTTTTTTGACATATTATTATGTACTTTCTAACTTTATCTTAGACATCACAGACACCATCATGAGGAAACCTGGATCTATTCAACAACCCGTCTTGAGCAAGCGTGATGATCAATGCTCATGCTCCTCTGTATGAGATGAGGTCTTTGCCCAGCAGAGGGACAGTAATAAGAAAAACCCTCATTTTCCTATTCAACTACTCTAAAACGATCAATATAGCTCAAAAGATAGCCAGTCTTACTTGATGCATATCTTTTATACCTATCTTTTAAAGCCACGTCTTCAAGTCGGCCTAGTTTCGCGGGGGCCATGCAAATACAAGTATGGCGTTACAAATACCTAGAATAGTTTTGAAAACACGATTTTCGTAAATGCCTGCACGATTCAGCGGTTTATACTGAGATTCTCAAAGTATTTGAGTAAAAATGTTGGTGCTTGAAATATTTTATCAAGATTTCTGTCGTTGTTATTTAGAGGTGAAAATAAGGTTGAATTTTGTTACCTAACATAACAACCAGCCCCCGTAGCATGACCACCGTAGACAAGGATTTCTTTGACGGAAGAATCGACAAAATGACAGATAGTGCAAAGAAATCTGTCATTGTGTCGACACAATCTGTCATTATGTCGATTCTTCCGTCATAGAAATCACTGTCTACGGTGGTCATGCTACGGGGGCAGCTTGTATTTTTTGAGGAGGGATAGACTGTGGTCTATAGTTACCTAGACAGCTTACACCACCCCTATCAGTGCTTGCCGAGGTATCTAAGCGCTGCGTAATTAATTGATTGTAAGTTAAATCTTTATCTAAAATAAGGAAGTAGATAACATCATCTGCCTAGCCTTTTCCCAACTATGTTGCGGTCGGCTTCCAGTATAGCCGGAAGCAGCTAAATAAATAAATAAATACCAGTATTTTACATGGACAAGATGCCATCAGTGAATGGACATTAACTTTGATAGCTTATATCTCGGAAACGTGATACTTTAAAACATTTTGTCTTATCTAAAATCGGTTTGTATTATTGATACCAGCTATCGATTAATATAGGTTTTATGTATGGCCGTAACTTTGATAAAAAAATGCTGGAGGTTAAGCCGGCCATTAAATTCAAACCCCTTAAGTACCTACATCAGAAGGCTCAGAAAAGTAGCAAGTAGCGTTTAAAGCGAAGCGTATTTTTTACAGCGAATTCTCATATCTTCAATCTTCTCGAATCTTCATTCTGTAGTTGTTTATATTATACACCACTATTTTTTAATCAGTACAAATACTTAAAGGGATTATTAGAGAAGGTCTTGTTATTATATATGTAAAGTCTCAATAAATAATATTCATAAACAGCAAAGTTATATGCGTTTTTTTATAACCCAAAATGTCACTCAATTTAAGAAAATATACTTTGTCGGGACCTATGAATGGCGACAGGAATGGAAAAGCGCTGCGCGTAGTATTTTCTAGTGGTAATTGTTATGAATGATTGATTCAATTATGAATTTACCAGTTATGACAAATTTTCGTGGACAATTTTGGGATTTCGTTTTTTTGACTTTTGATTACACAAATATGATCAGTAACGGGTACGGATAGAGCTCCATTTTTTTTGTACTAATTAAAAAATAGTGGTGTATTGCTGATACGTTGTTACTTTGTTAATGCCCTCAGATTACGCCAGTGATGTTACAAATGTATGTGGTATTTGGCATTAGTTAGGCAAACGAGGTCAGTCAGTTCAAGTATAATCTACTACCTCGTTATTTTATAACAACTTCTAAGCCAGAGCACTGAAGTCGTACGTCACCGGTAGGACGGAGTACTTACTACTCTTCTTTGATCCCAGTAAATCAAAGGAAATAAATAAAACAAGCTTTTATTTATATGAAAAGAAGAAAATTATATTAGACGGCACGGTTGGCGATCGGCTGCTGTGCTGCGTGTCGCGGGTTCGATCCCCGCACAGAACAAATATTTGTATGATCTACAGGCAGTTGTTCTGGGTCTGGCTGTTTGTGTAAGTGAGTTTAAGCTTAATAGCACTTTCACAGTTTTTCACACCTCAAAAGCTACCTTATTTCACGGAAATTAAAGATCACTATAATGATTCTGACAATAATGCAAAATTCAAGATAAAACAACTTAGATTTTAGTACCATGTTCAAGTCTAAAGTGCAATGGATAGAGTTCACAGTACCTCTCTACCAGGGGCCCTACCATGACGTCTTGAAGTATAGACCGACCGCTTTAATGAGTCCTCCGCCTTGCCCCATCAAAGGAAAATTAAGCATTCACAAAGTCTTAATAATATCCCTCAGGTTATTTGCTTTAAAATAATCACAATCCACGTAGGTATTACGATATTTATTGAACCAATACGTGATCAACCTTCAGAATATTCCATTTAAATTGATACCTTTGATAGGACTCATTAAAGCGGTCGGTCTATAAAAAAAAACGAAAATAAATATAAAATAAGCCTTTATTGCTGAACTTAGTTTTTACATTTCCTTAACTCTAACAAGTTTACTTCCTAAATTAGACATATTATTTTTCGGCAGCCGGTTTGTCTGTTTCAGCTTGTCTTCCGACAAAGGCCTCCTCTAATGCTTTCCATTTTGTCCTGTCTTTTGTCATACGTGTCCATTCTGGACCAGAAGTCTTTTTGGTCGGTCTATAGTATTGTTTTAATGCCACTCCAGTGTGGAAAAGAGACGGAACTATAGGGGACGTCTAGCGCTATCTCTTTCCCACTCTGGAATAAGATTAAAACAAAACTGCCTTAAGATGTTATGGTAGGCCACCAGGTCATCGCGTAAGCAGTGTTGTATTTCCGCAGAATCAGTGTTTTTTATTACTATGACTGTATTTAGCACCGTTTCCTGTCACGTCACGAACTACTAAAAATATGATTTGCACAATAAAACGTCAAATAAAATAATTAATGGAGTGTTTTTTATTTCAATTTACGAGATCTTCCGCCTTGCCTAATGCCAACACTCACGCACTTTCACACCGCTTGTATATGAAAAAAAAAGTAGATATTTTTCAAACAGGACGTGAGTAAAACTTTAAGAAAAATTTTGTCGTACTGTACATTCAAAACGAGAAGATGTACATACTCGCTATTTATTGAAACACTTATTGAAAACAAAAATAGAAGATCGCACGCATATTTATTTTTATAGTTTTTTTTTCCCAAAGTGCTGTACTCTCTACTACGTTGGTGATGGTATGGTACCTGCAGCATTGAACTGTTATAAATATTTACAATTTAGAGTTCAACTTGGAAATTGGCCCCCAACGTTTTTAAAACTTTATATCAATCTATTTTCCTATTAATTTTTACTACTCCCTGCTAGTTAAACTACATGTCGTATCCGTTCATTAGTACGGACATAAAATGAATCGCAAGCGCGCCAGTGGTGACATCAGGCGACCTGTTTACCAGTCTACCCACACCACAGCGTGCTTCTACAGAGCCCTGATATTTACAGCTCGAGGCGAGGACGACATTCAGTGTCTGATCGCAGCGGACTTGAGACGTCCTGGAACTGTACCCGATTCATTGTGCCCCGTGTTATGGTTTTAAATTCCAATTTCAAGGGATTTGTTAGTTCAATAGAAATAAGGTATGTTATGTATGTATGTATTTTATTGCACGAAACCCATCTTCTGCCCACATAATGTACGAGCCGAACGGAATAAATCCTGACATATCCGACGTACATATTAAGTTATGTTTGACAAACACAGTCTAATATTCGGTAAAATAAAAACCCAGAAGTTTTGGTTGCGTGTTGCAATTATTACGCTCCACGTACTTCCCCCAATCTGGCGGCACATTGATTTTTGTTCGGCCCTACTAATCCGATTACAGTCACATTAGTTCAGTAAATTACTTTCCCCACGTGGTTTCTGTAACAGGGGATTGTTTTCAAATAATCTGGGGTAATCATGAGAATTATAGCGAGAAGAGACGATCGAAGATGAGCTAAAATATTATTAAACTAGCTGTTGCTGGTGACTTTCAAAAATATTATAAAAATATTATAAAAATATTACTTCCCTGTTTGAATCGGATTTTGTTAACTATCAATTTTTTTAACCAAAATAAAAGTAGCCTAAGTTACTTCTTATAATATTAGCTATCTGTCAGTAAAAGTCCCGTCAAAATAGGTCCAGACATCTCGGAGATTAGGCGGAACAAACAGACAGACAGGCAAAAAAATTTTTTTTTTTGCTAAAGTACCGTATATACTTTCATATGTAAAATATACAATAAAAAGCTGTTATTTTGAAATCACAAACAGACACTTCAATTTTATTTATTTGTATAGATGAAGACGAGAAAAGGATTAATTGACTTATTGCCAATAACTAGCGAAGCCTAAAGTCTACTACCGGGATAAAAAATAACCTAATCCTAACCCAGATCACAGTCTACCTCTGTGCTAAATTTAACTGAAATCCGTTTAGCAGTTACGGCGTGAAAAGATAACAGAAAAGGACAGACTTTCGCATTTACGTTATCAGAAATAATGATAGTATTGTTAGCAGTATGGATTCTCGACCGGCGCTTCCGTCATAATTCATATTTCAATATTTCAATGGAACAGTAATATTTAATTAGACAGAAGGACGTAAAACACAGAGGTTATGTATCTAGAGGTAGCAATTTCCCTGCCTTGTGAATAATAGAGAGTGCCTTGAAAAATCAGGCCCTTGTAATAGTTCCATTTCTTTAGTTAACTGGTTTTACTTGTAAGGTTCAATGTATTTATTTGATGTTCGAAGTATCAACTAATAATCTTTTAAGACTTAGCCCCCTAATTTCTAATTCTAATATTCTTTTGTATTATTTAATGCAGCATAATACCCGTATTTTACTTGGAGCGACTGCCTATTGGACCCCCAAAACCCAGTTAGTACTAGGTAATACGATACCCCTTGGTAAGACTGGTTATCAGACTTTTTGAGCCACTGACTACCTGTAACGACTGTCAAAAATCTACAAATGACAGCCGGGACCAACGGCTTAACGTGCTTTCCGAGGCACGGAGGAAACTCGGTATGTAATGGGTGGTCACCTATCCACAGACCAACCTAGGCAAGCACGGCTTAACCTAAAGATCGATTCTAGCGGCTGTTATTATTTAGCCACGAGCTCCTCAAATGTAACTTTAATAAGTTACATATCGGTAGAAAATATAATTAGACGTTAGTGCCTAAAATATCAATTAATATCAAAAGGCACCTGAATTTCCAAAGTTTTAAAATAGTCGTACCCATTGAAGAAACTTTGACCCCAAACACTATATTTTTAACCCAGCCCATTGCTTAATGGCACAGGTTAATGTAACACAACTCGGCCAAACTATTACGATGTCACAAATCGTCACGAACACAATTTGGGCATATTCGGTTACAATTGGCTATATATTAGGAGCCCCATAAACAACTAGTAAGATCAATATCGGCGTAGAAAATAACGCGAAACATTAACTATGGGCATTAATTTTGTAGGCTATGAATAAAGAAATGATTTTGTTCGTACTGCGTCGGTTGTGAGAGAGTTATGAATGAAAAAGAAATCAGCCAAGTGCGAGTTGGACTCGCAGGGTTGGACTTGTAGGTATTTTGTTATTAAACTACATATTTACAGTTTTCAGATTTTTCCCTTTACATGTACTGTAACACATTGCTTCTTGTCAAATTTCATGATTCAAGGTCAACGGGAAGTACCCTATAGGTTTTGATTCTCCTTTGAAATCGCAAAATATGCGACATAAACGGTCATATCTTTTGATTATTTTATTTACCACCTGTAAGTGTACATTATGGAAATAGCAATAAACGATTTGATTTGATTTTGATCGCGATGACTTACGTTTGATTTTTTCATTGCTCCAAGGTGTATTAAATTTGAGTATTTGATATTAATTTCAGCTTACCTTTACGCGTTCCTGAAGAAAGGGGTCTTGATAAACGGACAGACAGACGGACAACAAAGTGATCCTATAAGGGTTCCGTTTTTGCCGACTGAGGTACGGAACACTAAAAATGTTAATGAAGTACGTGTAGATGAAGCTTGCTTTGAAACTTTGGACTTTGGATCTATCTCAATGAAATCCGTACCGTGTGTGGCTGTTACCGCATCAATATCTATCCGTCCATAACTCCGGAGTAACCACTGAAAATCGTTTAGACGACTGTGATTGTATCCCGTGAATGTGGGCGTATGCACGCGATGTCTGACCGATCTATCGCAGTAAAGTTTATACTGGTACTGAGCGTGCCGATAAAGCTGATACCTACGTCGATAAGTGTGGTGACCGCCTAGTTCATGTAATTTCATGACGCGCTGGTCAAGTTGAGATACAGTTGCAGTCTTGCAATCTCGCGTAGAAGTAGAATGCGCTCTGCTATCTTTCAGCTGTACCGATAGAGAATATTAAAAGCTTTGTTTTGTAGAAAACAGTCTAAAAACTATAACCACAACATAACTTTTTTAGTAATGTGAATTAGACTGCTAACAGATTCCACTCTCCACATCTATACAGTCTTTAGAATCGGTGGCAACTTTAAAAGATATATATCTGTTAGATCCGGTCATTAGTACGGACATAAAATGAATCGCAAGCGCGCCAGTGTGATATCACGCGACCTGTTTACTAGTCTACCCACACCACAGCGTGCTTCTACAGAGCCCTAACTTTTACAGTTCGAGCCGAGGACGACAGTCAATGTCTGATCGCAGCGGAGTTGAGACGTTCTGAAACTGTACCCGATTCACTGTGCCCCGTGTGATTGTGCTAAATTGTAATTTCGAGTAATTTGTTAGTTTATTAGAAACAGTGTATCGCACCCAGTGTAATTGTATTGCACGAAACCCATCTTCTGTCCACATGATGTACGAGCCTTACGGAATAAATCCTGACTTATCCGACATATCGATTTAGTATCGTAGTTGCTCCATCGTAAAAAAGTGAACCGTTTAAATTGCCATTCAATATGGCACCGTAACTTTCAATGAAACTGCAATGTATCATTACAACTTTATCTCTCTATATAAACCGTACTAAAGCGGAAACGTTGGTCGCCGATAGGCTGGTTATTATTCAAGCTGTATATTATGTAATTCTGCTATTTATAACAGGGGCTTTGGTCACCTAGTTGCAGGGTTTCATTACGGCTTTCGGTTTTACGATCGGTGGGTGTGCGAGCGTGGTAACAGTAATCGATTTTCGGGAGTTTGTGGTAATGTTATGGCTTTAGAGAGTATAACAAAAATATCACATCAAAATAGGAATATTGAAACCATACAATATTATAGCGACCTTCATTTCCACTGAAGTGTAGACAAGCGAAGCGAAATGGGACTAATCGTATTGCTTGAAATATTTTTTCTACAAAAAAAGAGTTTTGTTCTGTACAAGCTTTTGTCCGCGACCTTCGTTCGCGTGAAATTATTATATATTTAAAAATATTATTATTATATTAAAAAATATTATTTCCCTTTTTGAATCGGATTTTGTTACCAATTTCAAGGGTTTTAATTTTTATGCACGGAACCCTAATTCTTATTCTACAATAAAAGTAACCTTGATTACTTCTTATAATATCAGCTATCTGCAGTAAAAGTCCCGGCAAAATCGGTTCAGCCGTTTCGGAGATTAGCCGAAACAAACAGACAGACAGACAAAAATTGAAATAAATGTGTTTTTGTTATAAGTGCTGTATATATTTTAATATGCATTCAGTAAAAAGCTGTTATTTTGATATGACAAACAGATACTTCAATTTTATGTATTTGTATAGATTTGTATATCTGATCCAGACACCGTTTTGGGTCGACCATAATACGTTCCTTGTTGTTGGTACCTCTGCAGGGAATGTGACCGAAGTATCTCGCAACCGTTGTATTCAAGTTGAAGACAGTTGATGGAGAATGTTAACAATCATTGAATTCATTGTTAAACAAGAGACTTAAATTATTTTAAAATCGCGAAACCAAAATATCTGACATTTCCGAATGACGGAAGGTGGGCGTTGAGAACTCGACCTTCACGAGCTTCAGTTGGGTCTGTATTGCATTAAATAATAACGGTGAAAACGTAAAGGGTTTCGTCCATGCATTAGTTATGAGGCTGCCAATCCAGCGTTTAGGTGTACTATAGTATTCTGCGGTCCGTTGACCCTCACTTAGTTTTATTAATTTTTTATAGAAGATTGAAATATCTTAGCTGTGAGTTGCAGTTAATTGTTCTCCTGATAATTTTTAGCCAAGGAGGCCACTCTCAGCGAAAACAATGAGACGGCAATCCAATACAACTGCAGAGGGATCAGGCCCAAAAAAAAAAGGGTTAATGTGCTTTCAGAATTTCAATAGTTGATACCCAAAATCCCAATAACACTTTGCCTGAATTGGATATCAAACCAAGAGCCTAATCGTCAGCAGTCGGGCTTTCGAAGTCCCAACCATGAGCCCAACAGGACACTAAACTAAGTCGGATTTAAATAACCAAACACACTGTAACAGCAAGATTCAAAATCAAAAAATTCTCAATGTCATCGTCCTAAAAATCTGAGTCCCTTGAATCAGGAATAAGAAACCTTTAACGTAATCTTTTTTTTTGCTGACGGAGCCATACGACAATACACCCAAATCCTATACGAACAGGGATATAACATCACGCCAGTAATTCCCGACGAGTTAAGCAGAGTTGTACCCGTAGTACACCGACATTTCTCTAGTTATGTTTAAGTCCCATGAATAGGGGGCCAGCCTATTGCCAACAACCACGCCTAAATCCAGACTCCGTGGCTGCTACTGAGAATTCCCTAATGGAAAAACCTCAAATCACTTTACACGCACCAGGAGTCAAACTTAGAACCCCTCGCTCCGCAGTCACACTTGCGACCACGAGACCAATAGAACAGGTAAACTACTAGATACCGAAGCATTAAAATAACTTAATCATCATAATCTTCCTGCCCTCGGCCCATGTTACTTGCTCCTCTGGCAACCGTCACGCAATCATTTACAGCTTTTTCTTTCAAATCATTCTTCACACAATCCATCCATAGTACGTTTGGTCTTCCTCTCCTTCTCCATTCATCAACATTTCATCATCATCATCTGCCTAGCCTTTTTCCAACTATGTTAGGGTCAGCTTCCATTCTAACCGGATGCAGCTGAATACCCGTTTTTTACATGGAGCGACTGCCTATCTGACCTCCACAACCCAGTTAGTACTGGGTAATACGATACCTCTTGGTAAGACTGGTTGTCAGACTTTTTGAGCCACTGACTTACTGTAACGACTGTCAAAGATCTACAAATGACAGCCGGGACCAACGGCTTAACGGGCTTTCCGAGGCACGGAGGAAACTCGGTATGTAATGGGTGCTCACCCATCCACAGACCAACCTAGGCAAGCACGGCTTAACCTAAAGATCGATCCGAGCAGCTATTATTATTATCATCCATCGACATTTATATCAACTTAATCAAGATTACAAAACAAAAACTCACAATTTCTTCGTCCCAAAAAGCCCCCTAATCAGAAACAACAGACCTTTTACATATTCTTTTTTTTTGCTAACAGAGCTAAATGACAGTGACAATACACCCAAATCCTATACGAACAGGGATCTCAATTTGCCTTTGTACGAAATCCTCTTATTGCTTTCAAAGCGTATTTTATGTCTCGACTAGCTGAGTATGAATCTCTGAGTCCACGTACCTAAAGGTGAGTACGTACTGTGGCGTTGCTGTGTTGACGATCGCGCGAATGTTCTATTTAGAAAATACGTTCGATATCTAGATAGGTCAAAAATGTTGTGTGAATATTTACTTTTTGTAGAATAGTTGTACAAGGCTATTTTGGCGCGTGAATTAAATCAAAACTAATTTCGCATTTTCCATTTTTCGATACAATGTCACAAAATCACATAATTATACAACATTATTTTTAGTATATGCAAAACCTGAATACAGTTTGTTCAGGATAAGTAACTGAATCGATTCCAATCATTTTTAAACCATGTTATATTTTTTCCCAAAAATATTTAATAAAGTTAAAAGTTGGATACCGAGCGACTTTGAGTACCTATCGTAATAATTTATTTACCTACTGTCAAATTATTATTATCAATGTGCTCAAGACGATGCTGGAGGCGCGCGCTGCGTGGTTGTGCGGACAACTAGGTAACAGAACAAGCTTATAACTTTGTGATTTTTCATGATACAGTTTTGAAATTTTGTACATAGATTCTTTACATAAAAATACTAGACACGTGTATCAGGTTTCGCATATACTGAAACGAATGTTGTATTTACAGCTATATCGTTATTTATTCAAGCGCCAAAAAATGAATGGGTTATAACTACAAACCTTAGAGGTGATATCTGCCAGCCGCCAATCAACACACATACAAATGTTCATGTTGATAACTTTCTTGTCGGGTGTCCAATTTAAAAACCGACTGCTGCCGAAACGGCAAACCACAGAGGTACTTAAAGTCTAAGCCGAATGAAAACGCTGCCTTAGAAAAGGTGTTACCGTTTTCGTAGTTACATAAACACCAATTGTTTCGCTGCGTTTGGCGGTTTTTTGTTCGATGCTCTGTCACAAGTCGCAAGTTGTCTTTAGTACATTAGTCGCAAGGTTCAAATCTATACTAATATTATAAAGCTGAAGAGTTTGTTTGTTTGTTTATTGGTTTGCTTGAACGCGCTAATCTCAGAAACTACTGGTCCGAATTGAAAAAATATTTTATTGTTTGATAGCCCATTTATCGAGGAAGGCTATAGGCTACATAACATCACGCTACGACCAATAGGAGCGGAGCATTTATGAAAAAAGATTGCAAAAACGGGGAAAATCCAAACGCAGACGAAGTTGCGCGGGTCAGCTAGTATCGAATATAAACAAGAGCGCCTCGAATGTGTTTTGCAACCTAGTTTACAATTCTGCTGACGAAAATATTTTCCTGTAATAATTATGTGTTTAGTTCTAAGTAAGAGCGTTCACTGACTGTATGACTTACTGCATTCCATATAAACTTTCAAGTCCTTTTTTTTCGAAATGAATGAACGGTTTTTAATGAAACTTCAAACGCATAAGCAGGATACATGTGTCTAAATCGTTATCAGAGAACATTTTCGAAATGTCTTTTAAAAAAAAGATAATTGGAAATTTCTGTTTCTATGGTTTAAAATCGGCCTAATTTAGCTGTTACACTATTTTTCGAAAATGTTCTCTGATAACTTTTTAGATCTGAATTAAAATAAGTTTGTCATTATGTTATGTTATACAACATTATTTTTAGTAAATGCGAAACCTGAATATAGTTTGTTCAGAATAAGTAACTGAATCGATTCCAATCATTTTTAAACCATGTTATATTTTTTCGCAAAAATATTAAAAAAAGTTAAAAGTTGGACACGGAGCGACTTTAAGTACCTATCGCAATAATTTAGGTACCTACTGCCAAATTATTATTATCAATGAGCTCAAGACTGGTTTGGCACGACGCTGGAGGCGCGCGCTGCTTGTTGACCACGTTTTTCTGCGGACAACTTGATAACAGAACAAGCTTATAACTTTGTGATTTTTCATGATACAGTTTTGAAATTTTGTACATAGATTCTTTACATAAAAATACTAGACACGTGTGTCTGGTTTCGCATATACTAAAACTAATGTTGAATATTAAACAAAAAAAAAACTACTGTCCTACACATAGCATACTGTTAGAGCTCTTGCAGCCTTTGATACAGGATTATCCTAGTACAGGAATCTAACATTTTTAAACCTACATTTTTAGTTACAGATTCATATATTCACCTTCAGGGATTCTCAATAAAGATTTATTATTATTTTTACAAGTGAACGCTTAAGTTTGTACCCACCTTTACAAAAGCAAGATCATGGGTACAAATTGATTTTGTCAGTCGTACCCATAGCCTGTTGAGTCTGTATTTTGTTTCGTGATTTTTCTTGAGTGGTGTTTGGTACCTACCTACCTTCGTGTGAGGATTATTGAATTGGTTCTTTAGACAGACAGTATTTTTTTTACAATTGCTATAATAGATTTTTATTTATAGCTCGTGGTTAGATAGCAGCCGCAAGGGTCAATCTTTAAGGTAAAGCCGCGCTTGCTTAGGTTGGTCCGTGGATGTGTGATCACCCATTACATACCGAATTTCCTCCATACCTCGGAAAGTACGTTAAGCCTTTGGTCCCAGCTGTCCTTTGCAGATCTTTGATAGTCGTTACAGGTAGTCAGTGGCCCGAAAGTCTGATAACAAATCTTACCCGGGGGTATCGTATTACCCAGTACTAACTGAGTTGTGGATTGTGGAGGTCAGGTTCAGTCGTTCCATGTAAAATACTGGTATTTAGCTGCATCCGGTCAGATTGGCAGCCGCCCCTAACATAGTTGGGAAAAGGCTAGGCAGATGAAGATACTATACTATACTTTCTTTCTAGGTTTTCATTTCGGGAAATATTTTAAGAATGTTTTAATCGACGGATGTTTTAAGAATTCGTTTTTCGTGTCTGTTTGTGTGGCTGCGTTGTCCTTCTAAACTACGCAACAAATTTTGACACAGTTATTCCCATAGTTTTTTTTTTTTAAATTAAAATTCAAATGCACTGTTCACGTGGCGCGTCTCAAAGACCGCAGATGGACCAACATTGTGACAACATGGAAAGGCCCACAAGGCAATCGGTACAAAGGAAGACCTCATGCGCGATGGAATGACGACATCAAAAGAATAGTTGGACAAAAATGACAACATATAGCTAAAGACCGGGAAAAATGGCAATCTTTGGAAGACGCTTTCACCTTGGGGGGCCTTCCTGTTACCCAAATGTAAAAAATAATATTTATTTATATAAAACTTTTTTTTTTCATCAAACGTACTTATTTTGTTAGTCACAAAACTGAAGTAATAGGAAATGAAAGGCTTTTTTTAAATTTATATTATTATTTATTACCATCGTTTAGAGCACTGATTCCAAAAGGGTAATGTGTACCTTTTTTTACCCGTGCTTGCCGCTTCGCTTATGTGATTGAGTTTTACTATCAGGCATTACAAGTTAAGAGGAACGTGGTTTAAAAGGATATTTGACAAACACATTAATCACAAAATAAGTTTTGTCAAGTCGTAATAACCCAGTCAGGGAGGGTTCCCTGTAAATAGTACCAAATATTGAAAAGCGACACGGAAAATAATTACATTTAAAATTCGTGGAAAATATGCCTGTTGGGTGTGTCAAAGGTATCGACAGCGGTAATTATTAATTGGTGAAACAATAATTTAATAATGTAAACAATAATTATTTATATAATTCATTAAATAAATGTAAATACACTAATTGATCAATTAACGTTACATATTTCTAGGTAAATCATTACTCTGTGGTAAAAATGGGTTTGTTTCGGTATTTCATTTCAGGGATCAGTCAGATAGAAAACACCGATGTGTTAAAACATTATGTGTAACATCACGCCTGTAATCCCCGAAGGGTAAGGCAGAGGTGTACCTAATAGTACACCCACATTTCGCCAGTTATGTTTAAGTCCCATTTAACAGGGGGCGAGTCTATTGCCATCAATCGGGCGCAAATCCGGACTCCTTGACTGCTACTGAGAAATTTTTGATGGAAAAACCCAATAACATTATGCTCGACCTGGGAATCGAACTCTGTTATCTGTAAAAGTGTCTTGAAAACCGGTTTTCAATATCACTGTTTTACGCTTTTACGGTTTACAACTAAACTTATACTGTCACTTACGGGATATCTTCCGTAATTGAGGAGGGCTTCAAATAGCCAAGTACGTGAAATCCAGTTTGGAGTATGCTCAAAAGTAGCAGCCGGCGTCGTAATAAGGACTCCACAAAACCTGGTGATACTTTGAGTGTGTTTTGCCGTGACTTAGTGTCTAGTTCCAGTAAGGCACGTAGCAAAAGACAAAGAAAGAGGGTCGATAGATTTGTCTGCTCTTAACAATTTATTTTCCATCCACCCGTATTCTCCAGTCAACCCGCGATCATGGCGCTTGCAACAGCGTCCAAATATCGCAAGCTCAAAATAATGAACAATCACGGAAAATATCGAGTAAGTGACAGTATAAGTTTAAATATCATTTAATTTCATCACGTCAACAAACAGCACACTCAACCAAAATTTAATTTCACCTCACATATCCACCAGTCCAATTTAGCGGCTATAAACTAAGTCACTTAGTATGCCTAGAGTTCAGACTTCAGCCAAGCAGTTTAGCGTAACTAAAAGCTCAGTTAAACCCTGAGGTTATTACGATAACGAACTTGCAGTCTGGCCTCCGGGCTTAAGGCTGGAACAACATAAAACCGCAAAGGTCTGGTATCAGTAGACCGTAGGACCGTAGATTCAGAATGTGTAGAAGCGACAAGACCGCTCTAAACGCATTTTAAACCGATGTTAAATCGTGGCTAAATAATAAAAGCCGCTCGGGTCGATCTTAAGGTTAAGCCGCGTTTGCCTAGGCTAGTCCGTGGATTTGTGACCGCCCATTACATACCGCGTTTCCTCCGTGCCTCGGAAAGCACGTTAAGCTGTTGGTTTTGCCCGCCATATGTAAATCTTTGGCAGTCGTTACAGGTAGTCAGTCCCCGAAAGGCTAACAATGAGTCTTACCAAGGAGCATCGTATTATCCAGTAAAAACTGGGTTGTGGAGGTCAGATAGACAGTCAAATTGACTGCCTATCTGAATTTTTTTTTTTCAGATATCGGGATCAGAATTTTTGAAAATTCGTTCCTTGAAGAGGTTAAATATTATGAGATGATAATTTTTATTGTAGTTCCGTCATTTTTGCCGTTGGGAAATCCCATCAAGGACAGCCAATGCGGGATAGTGCTTATCCAGGTTTTTTTATTTTATTAATCTAGCAATACTTGTTTCCTTGTCATTGGGTTTTTCCATCAGGAATTTCTCAGTACCAGCCACAGAGTCTGAATTTGTGCCCGGTTGATGGAATAGGATCGCCCCCTATTATATGGGACTTAAAACATAACTGAGGAAAAGTGTGTGTACTATTAGGTACACCTCTGCCTAACCCTTCGGGGATTACATGTGTGATTTTTATCTTACTTGTTGCCTTATAAAGATATAAGGCAACAAGTAACATACTTTCTTACTTTATAGACACTTGAGATGAAAATAAAATTTAATAAAAACGAAATAGCAACCCCCTCAAAATTTTCACATTCTATAAAACGTTAAATTAATCCTGGAGTAAAATAAACCTCTGCTTTTTCAATATAAAAAATAAACCAACGCAAAATCGTTGAGAGATTCGCTACGAGTGCTACGAACTTCGTAGCAAGCGTAGCGATGACGTCAGCTACTACGAACGATAGGTCCCGACAGCGACAATGTCACGGCTACACTTCTCGTAGCCGCTACGAAAACAATTTGCGAAGTACGCAAGAGCTTTAAAGCGTATCATACGAGTTGCGTCATTTTTAACCCCCGACGCAAAAAAGGGGTGTTATAAGTTTGACCGCGATGTGTTTCTGCGTGTGTGTCTGAGTGCCTGTGTGTGGCACCGTAGCTCTTAAACGAGTGAACCGATTTGGATGCGGATTTTTTTTATTTAAAAGCTAATTTCTTGGCAATGGTTCTTAGACAGGTTTTATCAAAATTGATGCAGCGATTTTTAGATATGGGAGATGAAATTGGATATGAAAATCGAATATTTTTGTTTCTATTGATCCAACTAACTAACACAAATGACTTCACGCCTTGTCTCGTAGGGTTTAAGAAAAGCTACAGAATGCCACCTGCCACGACCTTTACGTACTCTGACTTTATCCACGTTTATTCATGCTCATCGGGAGACTGGGTGAGCCTACAAAACACAAACTCACCACCTGTTCCCGTCTTCTTCTTCTCTCCTATCAGCACTAACTCTGTAATGGATGTAAAAGACCCTTAACGATGCCGAAAGGCGTTTGTTCTCGCCGTCATTGCGATCACTTTTTTGTACTGGACCATATCTGGAAACCTTCTAATTAAGGAGATCATCATCATCTGCCTGGCCTTTTCCCAAATATGTTAGGGTCAGCTTCCAGTCTAATCGGATGCAGCGTCCACAACCCAGTTAGTACTAGGTAATACGATACCCCTTGGTAAGACTGGTTGTCAGACTTTTTGGGATACTAACTACTTATCGGAGATGCAGGGACACATGTAAGCGTGCACGACAGACATAATGCAAGGTAAGCAAAAATGTAAATAGGTTTCTTGTTTCGTCTTGCACTCTTCTTGTTTATTTTTTGTTGTTGTTTTGCTTTTTTTTTTTTTTTTTTTATATTTCCTATGTACCTACGTATTGTTATTATTACTATACACAGATTAGTTCTATTTAAGTATCTATTCATGCATACCTACACTTACCTAATTAGAAACAAAACTGTTTTATGTCCGTCACATCACCATCCCAGGTCCAGTTGAAAACCAGCGTCGGGCACTAGCTGCTCGGCAGTTTGCTGAACTGGGCCTATTTGGCGCAGCCGTGAGACGCACAATATTATCTCTTTTTGTTTTTTTTTTTTTATTTTTGTTTAGTTTTAACTTTTTTATTGTGTAAATTTAAATTATTTTTATTTGTTTGTTGTGTGTACTTGTGGCATATGCCAAATAAATATGTTTTCTTTCTTTCTTTCTTTAAATGTGAGCGCGACGTATGGACGGCGGACTAGTTACTGCGCACTAGTCCGGTCGGAAGGTTCTCCTTGGGTTTAATGGGAATGAGTGTTCACTCTTTCAGTAGTGAACACTCATTTATTTGTATAAACCCAGAGGCTTCATAACTGGTTGGCGCAGTACTCAAATAAATAGGGATTGACATAATCACACAGTGACCCCAAGATCCCTAAAGTGGTGACCCCGAACGCGAACTATATAATTAAGTCGTAATAAAGTGCTAAGTGTACGAATTCGGTGACTCTGTAAAGTGTATCGGTGCGAACTAAATTAACAAAATGCAGGCTCCACAAACACTGGCTATGCCGGTGAAAAAGGAAAGCGAGGATGTAGCGCCGATAGAGCTAAAGGCGCAAATTCCTGATTTTTGGACAGATCATCCACGTCTGTGGTTCGCACAATTCGATGTGTTACTAGCGAGTCAGAAGCAAGGGGAGGCCAAGAAATTCTTCTTATTTCTACCAAAACTAAGCAAGAGCACCATACAGCAAGCGCGTGACATAATCCTGGACCCTCCCGAAAAACCATACACCACCTTAAAGGAAAGCCTCTTGACGGTGTATGAAGAGTCGGTCACGCGGAAACTACAGAAGGTGCTGCATGAATCCGAGCTGGGCGATCAAAAACCCACGCAAAAGCCCAAGCCCAAGTCCTCATCCCTAGAGAGATATTGAAGGTCAAAGTTCCAACTGTTTCACCCGTTTATTTTACATACAAGTTTTAAATGTTATAAATTTACTTTAAATACGTCCATGACTCCTGGACTATTCAATGCATTCATCAGCACAATGTGTTGAGTGCGTTATATTGAGTCATACTGTGATTTTAAACGAGTAGTCGTTTCCCAGAAATATATATTTTTGCGTAGAGTTACTTAGTTTGATGTTCAGAATGCTTGGTTGATGGCTTCGTGAAGGGTCCGTTTATACTTGTATATTTGTATACCCTAAGGATCAAGGTAAGTACGGTATAAATTGGTCAGACAGCAATAAATGTAAGCTGGACTGACTACCCAATGCAATAGATTTCTGATTAGGAATCATCGATCGTCGATGCTTACGTCATTGTAACATTATAAAGATACAGCCAGCATATTTAGTAGTAACACTAAACTTCAGCTGCTTAAATCGCCCTTACTGCTGAGACATAAAGGCGCTGTCAATATCAACTTGTTACCACTGATATACTGATACTGTTAGCCTGCGTCATTCCACTGCTGGGCAAAGGTCTCTCCCCATGACTTCCAGTTGCTACGATCCAGGACTAACGAGGGCCACTGGTCATTTGTTTTGTCCAGTTCGTCCCGCCATCTTCTGCGAGGTCTGCCGCGACGCCTTCTGGCTGTGTCAGGGCTCCAGAAAGTGGTTATTTTTGCCCACAGCTCATTGGGCATGCGGCAGACGTGTTCGTATACCACCGATATTCGTATTTTAAAAGATTCACATTCTAACCCCTCTCAAAAACGTTAAAACTAACCAAATCTACTAAGTGCAGAACAGATACCCCGAATTTCCCAGGTGAACCTGATTGTGGCAGATAGCGGCTACCGAACTGTGAAGTCAAGTCAAGTGGTTAATCTAACAAACGAATTAACTGTTACAAGCTCCGACTATTCGACACGTAATTAAGGCTGTATGTTCTTGTTCTTTTACGAAGAATTAAAGTGGTTTGTGGAAGATTCATGCTTAGGAGCGAATTTCGCCAAGTAGATTTAATAATATCAACACATATAGGGTGACTGGTAATTAGTGACCGATACTTAAACACGTGATTATACTCATGATAACAAACAACTTTCCCAAAGAAACATATTTTAAACCTTCTCGTTAATTTTTATCCCAATAACACAACAGCCGTATGAAATTGCGGAAGCGCGCGCCCCGTGACCTATCAGCTGTTAGCCGCGTGACACCATTTTTTTTTTTTTTTTTTTTTTTTTTTAGGATGGGAAATCATCAAATGACCCCCCCCGCTCTGGGCGGAGCGGAAGGGAGTGTCAGACTTGTACTGACTAAAACCCATCCATGTTCCTTCTTTGCCCTTTGTGTTCCAGAGCCGCGGTATCTCTTTCGAACAGTCCCGCAGCCCTGGCAGGCATCGGCCCGTGCGGACCCCTACGTGGTTGCTGACATCTCTTTGAGGCGCGCGTGGAACACGAACGCGCCGTCGACACGGCCTGTCGTCATAAGACGGCCGGACGGCGAGCTAGCCCAAAACTCGCCGTCCACAGGCCCGCGCCTACGGTGGCCGGGGGCCACCACGTGACCCCCGACGCCCAGGGCGTCTCCCGCGGCGGCTGGGACGTGAGGCTCTTTCCCTCTCACGTTCCGCCACCTCCTTGACTAGCATGACTGCTTCGCAGAAGGAGGTGACGGCTTCCCATTCCCTCTCGCTCCGGACCATGGCTTGAACCAGGGCCGGGCGCGAGAGGTCGCCGCCGCCAATCGCCTCTACGAGGACACGGCGCTGCTCCGCCCAAGCAGGGCAGGCCTCCACAGTGTGCTGCACCGTGTCCTCCGGACGATCCTCACAGTGGAAACACCCGGGCGTTTCCTCCCGCCCGATTCGGTGCAGGAACCTCCCGAAACAACCGTGTCCGGTGAGGACCTGCGTCAGGCGGAAGGTGAGGGCGCCGTGGCGCCTCTCTAGCCACTCCTCAAAGAGGGGACTTATCGCCACTATGGTGGCGTGCCCTGCACGGGGTTGCGACAGTCGCTCATTCCATGTCCCCATGAGATCGCGCCGGAGGTCTGTCCGCCGAGCGGTGATTTGCCGCGGCAGCGGAGTTTCCCCCCGACGTAGTGCCTCCGCGCGCCATTCGTGAAGGCGTGCGAGGACTATCGCCTCCAGATCCCATGGCGGCAATCCGGCAAGGAGGCTCGCCGCCTCACCGGAGATCGTGCGGTACCCCCGGACTAGCCTTAGGGCTATCCCCTTTTGGGGCGCGTTCAGGTAGCGGGCGGCTTGCCGCCTCAGAGAACGCGCCCACACCGGGGCCCCGTAAAGGGCCATGGACCGCACGACCCCCGCGTAGAGCCTCCGGCAGGAGGCGTTTGGACCCCCCAGGTTGGGCAGGAGCCGCTTGAAGGCAGCCCCGGTCCGTTCCAGTTTGGGGGCCAAACGTCGGAAATGCTCCACGAAGTTCCACCGGCTGTCAAGGACGAGTCCCAGGTACTTCAGCGTCAACCCGACGCCGATGGAAACCCCTCCCGCCGTCAGTAGGGATCCCGACGGTGGCGCATTCCGAGGCCCATGAAAACACATGGCCTCGGACTTGTGCAATGCCACCTCGAGACCCAATTGCCGGATCCTCTCCACGACTATCGCAACCCCGCGTGTCATGTTTTCGGCCGCCGCCTCGTGCGACCTCCCTTGTGCCAGTACCAGCGTGTCGTCAGCATAGCAGACTACGCTGACGCCGCTAGGGAGGTCGGCGCGCAGCACCCAGTCGTAACCGATGTTCCACAAGGCCGGTCCCAGAACCGATCCCTGTGGAACACCGCACGACATCTCTCGCCGGTTCCATTCTCCGCTCCGACCGGGGTAGATGACGGCCCTATCCGTCAGGTAATCCCCGACCACACGACGAAGGTAGGTCGGCACCCGGTGATACCGGAGTGCCTCCCCAATGCAGCTCCAGGGCATGGAGTTGAAGGCGTTGGCGATGTCAAGAGACACCGCCAATACAACCCCGCCCCGGGAAACCGCGTCCCCCGTCGTGAGGGCTCTCACGCGCATGATGGCGTCCACCGTCGAGCGCCCCTTGCGGAAACCAAACTGTTGTTCCGCAAGATCCGGCCCCATCCCCGCGAGGTGCCCGGCGAGGCGGTTAGCAATAACTCTTTCAAAGAGCTTGCCCACCTCGTCGAGCAACACGATGGGCCGGTATGCGGACGGAGAGTCCGCAGGGCGCCCTGGCTTCCGGATGAGGACCAGCTTCCCCGTCTTCCAACGAAGCGGGAACTGGCCTCTCTCCAAGCATGCGCTTAGGAGCCCTTCCAGTCGGGGCCCGAGAGCCTCAGAGGCCAGGACCCAGGCTTTGCCAGGCAAGCCATCGGGTCCCGGGGCGGTATTTCTGGCCTTCAGCCTGCGTACCGCCACTCCCAGGTCTACCCCAGTCACCTCCGGAACGTCGTCATCGGTGTGGTCCGCGTCCGGCACCGCAAGCGGCGGCGGAGCCATAGGCGGGGGAGGATGCCTCCCTCGCGAAGGGAACAGAGCGCTCACCACGTCCTCCACGAGCTCAGGCCGGAGACTCTGCGTCAGCGGGGGGGCCCGGGTGCGGAGTTTGTCCCGCACCATCTTGTAAGGGCGCCCCCACGGATCTCCGTTCAGAGACTCCAGCATCTCCTCGCGGGCCAGGTTCTTGGCCCGCCGGACAGCCTCTTGGAGGGCGGTCTTCGCCGCTCTGTACCCCTCGTAAAGCTCCGCCTCAATGGCTGCCGCATCCGGAGGGCGGATGCGGAGCCTGCGATGCCTGGCGTACCGGTGCCGCGCGGCAACGCACGCCTCACGCAAAGACGTCAGCTCTCGCGACCACCAGTACACCTGACGTCGGGCGCTTCCTGGCCGAACTCGGGGCATTGCCACGTCGCAAATCTCGGACATGGCCTCCTGGAACCAACTCGCCTCGTTGTTGATGTCGGCAGGCCTGGCCGGTGATGACACCCAGGCCTGCACGATCGAGGCTTCCAGGAGGAGCTCCCGGTCCAGCTGCTTCAGCGCCCATCGCGGACCACTCGGGGCCTGTAGGACCGGCGCGCTTGAGGTCTGAGTGGAGACGTCGAACCGGATGTACCGGTGGTCGGAATAGGTCTCCACCCCCTCCATGACGCGCCAGTCAACGACACGCGGCGACAGGGCGGGGCTAGCGAACGATATGTCCACCACCGACTCACCCTGCATCCGCACGCACGTGGGGACAGAACCCCGATTTAGGACGACCAGGCCTGTCTCCAGTGCCCAGTCCTCCACCATCCTACCCCGCACATCCGTGTAACGAGAACCCCAAGCCAAGTTCTTGGCATTGAAGTCCCCGAGCACAAGCACGGGGAGTGAATGGCTCCCGATGACGACACTCAACTCCCTGAGGGAGTTGTGGAACTCGGCGAGAGTTCGGTTCGGAGAGAAGTAGACTCCCACTACAACGATCTCCCCGAACCGTGCTGCTACGCACCCCTGACCCTTCCTGACACTCTCAAGGGTCGGGGTACCGGCGGCGGCCGACGCAATTATGGTCACTGAGCCGCTAAGGTCCTCCACCCAGTCATCCCTGGGCGGGACAAAGTACGGCTCAGAGACCACGGCGATGTTAATCGACCACTGCGCCATGCTCTGGATCAACAGATCTTGAGCGCAGGCGCAGTGGTTGATGTTCGCCTGGAGAAGGCGTAATGGGGCCGTTATTGGCACTCCATTTCAGCCCCCTCCCGGGCCCCCTGCGAGGGCCCCGCTGCAGAAGTTGCAGCAGTGGCGGCCGCGGCGGCGACAGTGGCGGCGGCTGCGGTGATGGCGACGGTGGGGGTTTTGGCGGTGGTGGTGGAGGGCCTTCCGTTGCCCCTGGCCTTGGCCTTGGCGGGTGTACCGCAGGCCTTGCTCCCTGCCCGGTGATCGGCCGGCTTGCCGGTTGCCGCACATGCAGCGCAGTGCGGCGCGGCGGAGCAAGCCGCGGCCCTGTGACCGGGCTGGCCGCAGCGGAAGCATAGGCCACTGCGGTCCACCTCCGAGGTGCACCGGACCGACACATGGTGCCCCACATGGCAGCGGAAACACCTCAGAGGTCTGGGTTCCAGCAGCTTAACCTGCGCCGAAACCCAGCCCACCAAGAGCCTTCGGCCCTCCACAATGGCTTTCGCCGCCGTCACAGGGCAGCTTACCGTTACGGTTCGCATGCCCGACAGGTCCGGACGTAAGGTGCCTGCCTTGACCTGCTCAGCAGGGCACCCACCGGTCCTGGTGACGGCGGCCACCACCTCCTCCTCGGTCACCGAGTCGTCCAGACCCATGATGCGCAGATCTGCGCATTTCACGGGCCTGGACACTCGGGCCTCGTCCGCATTTAGGGACGCTCTAAGCTTTTCTGCCAGAGCGTCCGCGGACGAGCCACGGGTTTCGCCGGGAATCTCCAGCACTCGAGCCCCTGTCGCGGTGACTCTGAGGCGGAGGCCCCCGGTGATCCCGAGCTCCCCGAGATCTACCGTCGCCCTCGCCTTAGCGAGCACGTCGCGGTAGCTCACGCCCCTCTTTTCCGCGTCCGGCTGTAGTGTAATCACTACAGCTGCGGTCTTCGGGGCGCTGAGCCTTGCCGCGACGCTCCGCTCTTTTTGCTGGCGCTTGCGCTGCCGCTTCCTGGCCTTTTTGGCCGCCTTTTGCTCCCTCGTCCTCTCTCCGGCCACCTGCCACCCGGTCTCGGCCGCAGAAGGCTTAGGGGGCGGGGGGGGCGGCGGTGGCAGCTGTCTCGCGGCTGGCGCTGGCACAGTCACCGCCTTGCCCTTCTTTTGGGCCGCCACCTTGCCCTGCCTCAGCGCTGCCGCCTTCTTGGCCGGAGCCGGTTTCGCCAGAGCCGGCCCTTCGGGGGCCGACGCAACCCTGCCGGAGGGCCGGCCAGACGACCCCGGTGCGGAGGCCGCAGCAGCCGCATATGTGGCTACCCTCGGGCCCGGGGACGCCCTGTTTGCCGCAAGGGGGGGGCGCAGGACAATGCCCTCCAGGACGGAGAACCGCGCCTGGAAGGCAGCCAGCTCCTGCCGAACCAGGTTCAGGACCTGGTTCTCAACCGGCACGGGCACGGGCTGGCTTGGTCGCTGCTGGCCCCCATTTTGGGGCGCCTTGCGGGGGCCGGCCTCGCGCAGACCGGCCAAGTCTGCTCGGAGCTTCCTGTTCTCCTCTTGGAGAAGCTCCGTGGCAGCCGTCAGGCGAGCGACCTCCGCCCGCAGTTTGGCCACTTCGTTTGACGGGGGCCCCCCATATCTGGCCTCCGCTGACGCCATGATGGAGGCGATCGCTGCAGGCATGGCCTTATGCCTGGTGGAGGGCTTCTGTTTACAAGAGACAGCCCTCAGCGCCGCCTCCACCTCCTTCGCGAAACCGGCCTTACGCTCCGCCTCAGAGCCGCCGTCTGCACCCACCTCGTCGCCAGAGGAGCCCGAACGGGCCACCCCGCGACCGGCCACCCCCGGGTGGCGCCCCTCCTCGGCAAGCCGCGCCGACCTCTCGGCGGCAGAGAGGCCTCTCCCCTTGCCGCGGATCCCTCCTCGCTTACTGGTGGGGATCTTGCGAGCCGAGGCCAGCTCTCCCTCCGATGACGACCCTTGGTCGCCCTCAGGCCAGGACCGCTTGCGGAAGAACTTCCCGTTCACCGCAGTGGTCCCGGGCCTCCCGCGCCGGGAGCTCTCTGAGCCTCCCGCGCTCACATCGCTGGAAGCGGCGCCGGACTCCGACCCCGCATCCCTCCCCTCCTTTGCTTCGCCGTTATCGGCCGTTTTTTTTTTTAAACAATTTTCCATGTTGTTCCCACGAGTATGGGGGAAATAAAGAGTCCATCTGGGCAGTGCCCCCTGTACCCAGATAAGCCATAGCCAGGCCCGGCAGTGGTTCGCACTAGCAACTGATTTTCCATAGGAACCCGTCAGCCATACATCTCCTCGCGGTGCGCCGCCGCTTGAGATTCGGGGTAACTTTTTATAGAGGTTTTCTACCTCGCGGTCCGGGCGGTTAAGCCAAGACCCTCGGTCCCAATCGAAGCCGCGAGACGTGATCCACGACACTTCAACGGTGGGATTACGATATCGACGGGGACAGTGAACGACTGCGTCCTTCACTGTCTGCTCGGAGGCAGGGTAAGTGCACACCGAGCCCGCCCTTGCTACTCCGCTGTGCCCTCTGCTTTTCAGAGGGTCACGCGGAGCAACGCCCCCTTGGTCCAAAACGGACCCCTCCCATGTCAGAATATTAGCCATGGACAGTAACATTCCCCAAGGAATAAGAATCTCTTCCCATTCCTCGGGGAAGGATACTGCCCACGCCCAGGGTGCACCGGCCCGGCAGCTGCTATTCCCTCCCGACGTATCGAGAGGGACCGGCAGCCATCGGGCACACGAGGAGGAATTCTGACAACGCACCCCAGCCGCGTGACACCATGCTGTTGTGTTATTGTGATAAAAGTGAACGAGTATAAAAAAAAGTTTCTTTTATTGAGTACAATCGCGTGTTTAAGTATCGGTCACTAATTACCAGTCACCCTATACAACATTATTTTTAGTATATGCGAAACCTGAATATAGTTTGTCCAGAATAAGTAACTGAATCGATTCCAATAATTTTTAAACCATGTTATATTATATCCCAAAAATATTTAAAAAACTAACTTTTTTAAATATTCTTTTCTTTGAGTAGCTATCGCAATAATTAAGGTACCTACTGCCAAATTATTATTATCAATGAGCTCAAGACGACGCTGGAGGCGCGCGCTGCGTGGTGACCGCGTTTTTATGCGGACAACTAGGTAACAGAACAAGCTTATAACTTTGTGATTTTTCATAATACAGTTTTGAATTTTTTACATAGATTCTTTACATAAAATACTAGACCCGTGTATCAGGTTTCGCATATACTAAAACTAATGTTGTATATTATTATAACGGGTGATAAAGTGCTGTCGGTGTCATCAATGTTGAAGATATTGGCACTGACTGCTCTAGAACGCGGTTTAAATGTGCTGCTCGCGTTCAGTCTATTTAATCGTTATCGAGTCTCATCGATAAAATGGGCCCTTAGTAGTAACCATTTAATTGCCTGGATACATTGCGGAAATATCCAGATAGGCATCGGGATATTTCCATGTAAAGTACTGGTATTCAGCTGCATCGGATTAAATTGGAAGCCGACCCCAACATAGTTGTGAAAAGGCGAGCCTATTTGCTGAAGTTACCTCTGAATTTCTCATGAGTATATTATAGTAGATTTTTTTTATCCGCTAATGTCCCACTGCTGGTCAAGGGCCACCCCCATGTCGCTCCAGGAACTCTTTTGGTGCCCTACCTCGAACCAGTGCGCGTCCAAGACATATCGTCACCTCTTTCTGGGCCGGCCTCGGTGGCGACGTCCGTCCTGAACAACTCATTGGGTGGAGACTTTTGCCCACCGGTCGATATGCGGCTTACGTGACCCGCCCAATTCCATTTGAGCCTGGCTGTCTTTTTGCTTACATCAGTAATTCCTATTTTGGAGTGTCTCATCACAGTGGTTATGACTGCAAATTGTAGCTATTTATAGTGAGAGTAACACGTCTGTGTACAACAGGTTATAAGGACACTTTGTATCTAAGCTTGTGGCCAAAGGACTGACGTATTCGAATCCGGTAATTAACAGAATGTCGACAAGAAAATGTATTGAAAGCAATTGTTTAATCGCTAGACTATTAAGTGAGTAGGGAATGGTTAACGAAAGTAATAATATTAATATAATGACAGTAATATTTCAAATAGATAAGGATTATTTGCGGGTTTGTCAATATAGTGAACACTTCGTATCCATTTTGTGTTATTGTTTATCTATACTTATATCTATACTTAATATTATAAAGCTGAACAGTTTGTTTGTTTGTTTGCTTGAACGCGCTAATCTCAGGAAATACTGGTTCGATTTGAAAAATTCTTTTAGTGTTGGATAGCCCATTTATCGAGGAAGGTTATAAGCTATAAAATTTTACGCGGACGAAGGTCGCGGGCAACAGCTAGTGTTTTATAATTTTAGGGTAACTTTTGTAAATTTCAGAAGATTTATTAAGATACCTAAAGGTTCTGATTTTTGAAAGCTTTATCTTTCTTAATTGTTTAATGACACATTTTGTTGCCGTGTAAGTATCTCGATACAACCCCCTCACCTCCTCTTTATGCTGACGATGCTCAACGCGCTCATGGAGACCGACCCTGGATTGGATTTATATGCTAATGAATGGAAGACGACAATGTTAGAATGTTTGTAGTTCTGTGAGAAGACACACTGAAAGGATTAACTTTACTATTATATTTTTTCTTACTACTATTATAAACGCCGAAGTTAATGAGGATGGATGTATGGATGTTCCTTACTCTTTCACGCCAAAACTAATAAACGGATTTGCACGAATGGGTTCTGGATTAACAAACCAGATAATTTTTATCCCGGTGGTACGATCCCGTGGGACAATTATCAAACTCCACGCGGGAAAAGCCGCGGGCATAAGTCTAGTGAATAATAAATAAATAGAGGCTCGCGACTGACTGGGTGGCTTCGCTCTGTTTTGCGTTAGCAGTCACTTTCGGAGTTGTGATTTTAGCTTCCTTACTCTGCAAATTTTGACAGTAAATCCTGTCCTTCTCTAGACAATAATATTCCCAATCTTACAATCTTCAAAGTAACTGGCTGGTTACAAAAACAAAACTGCGATAACACTTTTCCCGTCTAAGACCTCCCGTAGCCACTCTTGCAGCCAACAGATAAATGAGGCTTGGTAGTAAATGATATAAATATTGACATAAATCAGCTTGGAGCACGTGGCCACCCCGCGGTGAATCCGGCGCTTGTATCCACAGAGTAAATAAGGAAGACAGAAGTGTCTGTCGGAACTTTGTGATTGGTGCTATGATTTTGAAATCAATTACTTAATGGCTCGATCTGAACCTGACTGATATGTCGGATCCGGTCGTTAGTATGAACATAAAATGAATTGGAAAGCGCGCTTGTCCGCAGTGGGGACCTCACGCGTCCTACTTACCAGTCACAACACAGCGTGCTTCTACAGAGCCCTGATGTCCAGCTCGAGGTGAGGGCGACAGTCAATGTCTGATCGCGGCGGAGAAGTCATGGAACTGTACCCGATTCATTTTGCCCGTGTTATTGTGTTAAGTCGTCATCTCAAGTAATTCAAGTTACTCTTCGCACCCAGTGTGTTTTCATAGCACGAAACCCATCGTCTGCCCACATGATGTACGACCCTAACGGAGTAAATCCTGACATATCCGACATGTATGTCTGTCAGAATGAGACTGCCTCGTTGGTCTGATGGTCACAAACGACTGCTGAACATAAGGTCCTGTGTTTGATTCCCAGGCCGGGCAGTGTTATTGGGATTTTCCATTAGGAATTTCTCAGTAGCAGTTATGGAGTCTGGATTTGTGTCCGGTTGATAGAAATAACCTCGCTCTCTACTACATGGGACTCAAACATAACTGGCGAAATGTGGGTGTACTATTAGGTACACCTCTTCCTAACCCTTTGGAGATTACAGGCGTGATGTAATGTTATGTAAAATCACACTAGAATCAACCGTAATCCATATAAACAGGTAACTATAGAATAGTATCTGAGCCACCACGCGTGTACAAGCTTAACTATCTGGAGTGTTGTGATTTTTGATCGAAAGGCCTAGAGCAAGTAAAACGCGGGTGTACTAAACACTATTTCGAAGCAAAATCCCTACTTTCACGCTTTGACTAATTTTTTGTACATTCAAGTAATCGGTAGCACGATGAAACCACCATACATTAGATGGCACGATGCCTACTTTGTCACAGTTAAATCGCAGTTTGCCAATTTTATAAAAAAAATAATCTGACGATAGCATTATGTCTACTTTAGTACAGTCTAAGGAAAAATATACACAATATACATATAAAAAGTACTGACGGTATCCGAAGTAGGCATGCTGCGATTAGAATAATGTATTAAGATTTTTTTTTGTCAATATGCGATTGTTGGCATCACGCCTTCAAATGTATGGTGGTTTCAAAATATTGGCATTGTGTTACCCATTTCTTGAAGGTTCAAAAAAGTAGTCATAGTGGGAAAGTAGGCATCGTGCTACGAAATTCTAAACACAAACACTTCTGACTACCCTTTCGGGGAAAACAGTATTGTTATTTGTAAATCCAAAGAGCTTACAGACTTCTCTATCTTTTTTAAATGCTCTGTTGTCGTATCCCACGATATTGACTACCCGTTTCCAATGATACTTTTTTTTTCCTTAGAAAACTGTATGTGTGGTCCAAGGCATGAACTGTGGCGGTGTAAATTAAGTTGTATTAACATAACATTACGCCTGTAATCCCCGTAGGGTTAGGCAGAGCTGCACCCACATTTCACCTGTTATGTTTAAGAACCATCGAATAGGGAGCGAGCCTATTGCCATCAACCGGGAATGAATCCTGAATTCGTGGCTACTACTGAGAAACTCCTAATGGAAATACCCAATAGCAGTTTGCCGCAGTTTCGCTAGCGACCACTCGACCAACGAGGCAGTCAGTAAATTGTATTATTATACAATAAATAGATTTAAAGTCAAAACTTATGCTTAATTAAGTTGATCCTGAGGGCCTATAAAAGGTAACATTCGATCAGCGACAACAATGATGGACTACTTGAAAATGTAAGGGATTGATAAAAACTACCGAAAAGCTTTTATATCAATCCAGTCGCGTCGTTGTACAAATACGAAACGCGTTGGAAGCGATTGTCATTATGCTAGACTTTCTAAATTCAGTGTCAGGGAGTGATTTCCAAACATACATTTCAACCAACTTATCTGTGCAGGCGGGAAAACACAGCACTAAAACAAAAGTACCTATTTAAAAGTATCTACTTATTTAAAAAATTACTGTGCCCGACAGGGTCTATAATTGTTTCTATTATTTTATTTACCACCTGTAAGTGTACATTATGGATATAGCAATAAACGATTTGATTTAATTTTGATCCGCAAAATTTCTAGTATTAGTTTACCGGCGTTTATATCTTCGGTCCACGGCACTGAGAAATTAATCAGGAATATCCTGGCTTCCACACTGATTGATTTTGATGTGCCGTGCTTCTCCGAGGCTATTAATGCCTGGAAACTCGCTTGCCCGAATTCTGAAGAACCCGACCATCCATTTTCCCAGAGACGTTGGGACGAGCCGCTCTGCAGAGTAGTTCAGAAAAATTTACTGCTCACGTCTGCTACTACTGCTGAGCGTGCGCGTCTGCTGGCTGTGGGTGAGTGGGAGTCGGGTCTTTGGCTTCACGCACTACCGTCGTCGAGCATAGGCACTTTGCTCGACGACACTACTTTCACTGCCTTGCTGCTGCTCTACGCCTAGGCGCTCCTTGTTTTTCTCCTCATCGCTGTCACTGTGGTGAAGCTGTCAACAGCCTTGGACACCACGGCCTTTCATGCAGCCGAAGTGCGGGCCGCTTTGCACGGCACGCGAACTTAAATGATATCATCCGTCGAGCTCTTGTCACCGTCGGCGTTCCAGCTTTATTAGAACCAAATGGCTTGGCACGCGACGATGGCAAGAGACCGGACGGCATGTCTTTGTTTCCATGGAGGATGGGTAGGCCTTTAGTGTGGGATGCAACTTGTGTCGATACTCTTGCGCCATCCCATCTTCCTAGCTCATCGTGCTGTGCTGGTGCTGCGGCAGCGGCTGCAGAGAACCTCAAGCGGCGTAAATATAGTAACCTTATTGGTAACTATATTTTCGAGCCGTTTGGGGTTGAAACTCTAGGTCCATGGGGTCCGAGTGCTCACAGCCTTTTCAAGGACATTTCTAAACGTTTAGTTGACTCTTCCCGTGACCCAAGGGCTGGCTTTTACCTTGGCCAAAGGCTTAGCGTTGCCATACAACGTGGCAACGCCGCCAGTCTTTTGGGTACATTACCAGTTGACTACGTTGAGGAGGAGTTTTTTGACGCCATTTTTTAAGTTTATTTTTAAGTTAGTTAGTTAATATAGGTTATTTTAATTTATTAATGTATGTTAAATAAATAATATTTTGATTTGATGCCAAGTTTGACATATTGACGTTAATTTTATTGATAAGCAACGCCGCCTTGAACTGCACAGTTAAAGTGGTTGTACTATATTGTTGCTTGCTTTAGAACACTTCTTACTGTGACATTGCAGAGGTGACATTTGCTTGCCATATCGAAGCAACTGTAGATTATCGCTTGTTGGTACTTTTTGTATGAAAACCATAATACAAAAAGTATCAACAAGCTATCTTTGTTAAACGATCATCATCACCATCATCATTTTGCTGCCGGAAATAAGCCTCCCCCCAGTGTCGCCACATTGACCGGTCTCGTGCGTTTCGCATCCATCGGATCCCTGCAACGTCCACCTGGTGGGAGGCCTTTCAACGCAACGTCTTCCGGTTCGCGGTTGCCACTCCAGAACTTTTCGGCCCCATCGGCCATTCGTCTATGACCAGTGTGTGTTGCCAGTGATTACATACGGGACCGAAACGTGGTCGCTCACAATGGGCCTCATCAGAAGGCTTAAAGTCACCCAAAGGACAATGGAGAGGGCTATGCTCGGAGTTTTCTTGCGTGATCAAATCAGAAATTAAGACATTCGCAAGAGAACTAAGGTTACCGACGTAGCCCGAAGCATCAACAAACTTAAGTGTTAAACGATGTTTGTCCAAAATTTCTGAAAGTGGGTATAAATTACACACTGAACTGAACTGAGTATTTTTTGGCATTTCTGTTTTAAACTGAGTTTTAAGGACCTTTAAAACTAATTCTACAACTTGCTTCATTGGGTACAAACAAATATAGGATGGTCTAAAAGTTATAATGAGCTGTAAAATTCAGGGTTACTCAATACTAGTTTGGAAAGCAAATAAAAGAAACTTGTTCTGAACTCAATGATACGTTAATAGGGGTTCATTTTGGTGCTTTATGTCGATGAAAAATTTGTTTAAGTTTCAGGCTCCATAATTACTAAGCTGTTTCTAAATGAAATTATTCGGAGGTTTTACAGGTTCTCAAAATAATAATTTAATATTATTTTAGGCTTGATTAAATGGGATGGGATTCTCCAATGCTCGAGCGCTCGAGGTCATGTTAATTTATTTTATTTTTGTATTTAGAAGTGTCATGTCTTGTCATTACTAACGTTAGTTTCTCATAAGCATTTCTGTGTTACTAACAATTTTATGAAAGTATACCTTTCTGAAATAAATGAAAAATAATTCCCGCTCGTTCGGTTTTACAAAATAACTATTATTGTTGTGGAAATTCATAGCATCAGTCATTTATTTTTAAATTTAGTGTAACACTGTTGAAGCAAGCAGTTGTACTAATACTTTAATTAACTTGAAGTTAATAAAAGATAAATTGTTAATGAAAGCAGGTGTGGATAACCAGAACGTAAAAGAACGGTATTTATTATGTGAAAAAAAAAACATTAATGAGCCCGATGGACCGGATGGTGGATGGGCGCATCCGGCTAAAATTAAAAATGAAATAATTTCACTTATTAAAGTTATAAGTGAAATTATATCATTTTTAATTTTAGTAAACTTACTTTACTTTTTTTTATTGTTTCGAATGGTCAAATTATTTTCCAAATTCCCCCTAGTTTCTCATATCTTGTACCACCCCACATCGTCTCAACCGATTGCCTCCCAACCAATACAGGCCGAGCACAGTTTACTGTAAATCCAAATGCGTGTGTGCTAAATAATTTACCACACAGAACGCTACACAAGTGTGAATCGAGCTAACTGACTGACTTGACCTGTGCCAAATTGAATTAGTCTCGTATATCGTGGGGTTAGGTCTGATAATTCGATGGGGCGATTTCGTGCTTAGACAGTGGTTACTACTGACTTGTGCATTAGATTTTCATCGTGGTTAGGAAAAACAGTTTGATTTAGTTTTGGAATTGTAAAAAATATTTAATCATGTAAATTGAATTATTAATAAAGGGTGTAACAAGACCCTTAGTGAAGCCGAAAGGCACTTGTTCTTCGTGTCATTGCGATCATTTTTTTGTTCTAGACCATACCTAGTAGACTCACACAGGACTTAAACCATAAAACAGAATTACAGAAAAATAAAACAACCAAAAACTTTGACCCCCAATATCTCCCTTCTCCTTAACTAGAAGGCTCCCAGGTATGGTCTAGAACAAAAAAATGGATCGCAATGGCGGGCAAAACAAGTGCCTTTCGGCTTCGTTAATAGTCTTGTTACACCCTTTATTAAAAGCAACTTTGCAGGATTTTTTTTTTAATCGTTCGTGTGCCTAATATATGTATGTACAAATTATGTGTATAGAATATCATGACGTTTCGCGTTAGTAATACAAACCGTCTACAGTAATGGGATACGTGCTGCTACTTAGTGTCAAAGATAATGTGTTGAACGATGATTGAAGACAGATGTATGATTGCCAATTGAAGACAGATGTATGATTGACAAGTGTTTGTTTTGGTAGACCAATGGTATACGGTAGAAGGGCTATTTTAGGGATGCAAGACAGCAAGACTAAACACTGACCTTACTACCTAAACAGCTGTTAAACATGACATTTATAGTGCTGCATGAATCTTTCGGCACGTGGCCTCGATTCGGTGTGTAAAGTAAAAATTTACCTACGCTGATTTCGAAACCATTTCGAGAATTAAATTTTCTAATCCTTATATTGCTATTTTCAGCTCTTAAAATTAAATACACTGAAACCACTTGATTTTAATTTCACCTCCAAATGACGTCACACGTTGGGATTATTGAGGCTACCAAAATTTTATCTGACAAGTGTCAAGTTTGAAGTTTCTATTATAAAGCCAGAAACGTCAGACCTTTTACGAATGTTCGAATGACCACCTGTGTTGAAATTGAATACTTTTTATACGACCACAAAGTAGTTTTATTTGAAACAATTTCGTTGAGAATGTATAGCTACCAGCAAAAGTCATCAGAATCTGAATCGAGTTGTGAGTGACAGTGGCAACGGTATCGAGTGCAAAAAACGAAAAAAGAAAGACGGTAGATCGATTTGTCTGCTCATAAACACCCACCTGCAATAACTTTAGTTTATCCGTGATCATGGTGCTTGCAACAGCGCCAAAATATCGGGAACTCAAAATATAGTATAACCAAAAAATAGTAAAAGTCATGTGGTACATATTAGAATTCCTGTATTAGACACAAAGTGACTTAGAAGGAAGTCACTTTTAATCCCATTTTTTTTTAAATACCCTTTTTACGTAATATATCACTCCATCATTCAAATTATTTATTCCACAATGAAATTAGTATTGGTCAATATCAATGGGCAAAAAAAACATTGGAGCAATAATAATTCCCATTCTAAAAATATTGGCCCCCATAGTGTCCAAACTTGTTTTAAAGGTTAAAATACCTATTTTAAGGGTCACGCTGTCCACATCCAAAGACAAAGGAAAAATAACACGGCGGTGAGAATTACTCACAAATTATTATTTCACACAAAACTTGATAAAGGGATCAATATTAGAGATCAATATAACATTCAACCAATCAATCTCGTGGCTAAATAATAACAGCCGCTCGGGTCTATCTTCAGGTTAAGCCGCGCTTGCCTAGGTTGGTCCATGGATGGGTGACCGCCCATTAAATACTGAGTTTCCTCCGTGTCTCAGAAAGCACGATAAGCCGTTGGTCCCGGATGTCTTTTTTAGATCTTTGACAGTCGTTACAGGTAGTCAGTGGCTCAAAAAGTCTGATAACCAGACTTACTAAGGCTGGGTTGTGGAAGTCAGGTAGGCAGTCGCTCCATGTAAAATACTCGTATTCATCTGCATCCGGTTGGACTGTACGCCGACCCCAACATAGTTGGGAAAAGGCTAGGCAGATGATGATGATGATATTCAATTCACACAAAACTTTTTAGGGGGCAATATCAATATCACATTCAACCAATGAATCTCCCATTCTAAAAATAGTCCCCCACATAGTGTCCAAACTTGAAAGTTTGCTGACAAGTATAAAGGTTAGGCAGCCAAGGTTGGAGACAAAGCTCTCGTGACCCTCGTTTTGAATGTGAGAGTCATGACGTCATTCGATCAGTCCACGGAGTAAGTGTGAGCAGAAGGCTCACTTTAAAACAAGTTTATGGAGAATGAGACAGTTTCAAATCAATCTGTAACTGTTTTCTGGTTACTAAAAAAGAAAAAAAACCTCTTTTAGTTCGTTAAATAGTGGTGGGCCAGAGGTAATAGCTGCAACTACTAGTTGTGGGTCGTGAGTTCGAACCTAGGCAAGTAAGAATACTCTTGTTCTCTTCCTCATCGATTGTCTAACCTTTTACAAAAATGCTGGAATCGGATTCCAGCCTAACGGGATGCAGTTGAATACTAGTATTTTAACCGACTTCCAAAAGGAGGAGGTTATCGATTCGTCTGTTTTTTTGTTTATGGCTCCAGACAGGTTCAAAGGTGATGGCGGGGTCTAGAGAGCGAGCCAAGCGAGCTAACTAAGACCCTTCCATCCCCTTCGTGTTAGGTTAATTTAAACCCTGCAGACAGAAATAGAAGCACCACGTAGCGGGGTTACGTCGACTACGCCTTATTACATAAATTTAGATATTTATCTTGACGTTTATCTTATTCCTAATTTGACCTTGACCATCCAAAACTTTTATTAACCTCGAAAATTTAACCAGTATGAATGGGTCACTCATCCACGGAGTAACCTCAACAACCGTCGTCTAACCTACTACATTGACCCATGCGGCTGTTATTTTCAGCCACGAACCCCTCGAAATAATACCAACTTGTATTCATCGGTAAACTGAAGCTTCTGTATCAATTTATTTATTCCGTGATCTATTACCCTAGCAAAAAAAAAGACAGTAGCATGTTTCAGGAGATCAAATGGAATTGTTTGTTTTATATTTATATGTTTGATTCTATCTCTTAGGGGATAAACTTGAGTTTTATGTAATGTTGAGGTATAGGATGAATAATTAGGACGTATATCTGATTATTTCCTTTTCTTACATATAGTTTAAATTTTTAAATATTTATTAAAAAAAAGAGTAGTTCACAAATATCGGGAGGACCCAAGCTACCGACGGTCAGGGCTCCAGAGAGAGGAACCTCCTAACAATAAGAGCCGTGTCCAGAAGTACCGCTTTTTGAATCAAACCCTTGATCCATCTGCCTAACGAGAGCCTCCTCAGGTATTGATGGAGGCTCTTGGCAATTAAGCCATGGGCTGATACGATTATCGGCACAATGATCGCTGAGTCCACATCCCACATGTCGACAATCTCGCGAGCCAAGTCAAGAGGCTTGATTTGCTTATCTTTCTCGGCTTTATTTTATTTATTTATTTATACCAACAATTGTTTACACTGGTGGTATGCTAAAAGTAACATGCAAAAATGTAAATGCAATAGTGCAACAATCACTTATAGGTAAGCTCCGCATGCATAAAGAAGTTGTACAATTTATAATATTAATCTAGTTTTAAATAATTACTTATCTAAAAGTCTAAAGGTCTAAATAATTAATTTAAATAACAACATAAGGTACGTATTTCCTTTCTTCTTAGCGTGTCGTTGTCAAATTTTTAATTAAATATGTTTGGCCCAAAATTCAGCTATGCGAACTCCACTCGCTGTAGCAGTCATAAGATCGTCAAGTGCGCAGGTGTTAGGGCATGCAGCGCAAGATGGAAGATGGGCCATTGTCTGTGGAGACACGCCGCATACACATTTGATATCTGAGCCGTCCATGAACCCCCATCTGAAGAGATTATCTTTGCTACGGCCGACTTGGGTTCGGAGTCTATTCAGAGATTTCCAAGTCGGCCTCGGCAAAGCATGCCCAGGTTATTCCCAGGTTAGCCCAGGTATTTCCTTTCAAGCGAGATAATGAAAAGTTGAAAAGTCAATCTATTTAGCAAGATGCTTAAAAATATTGGCTTTCAATTTGCCGAATCTTTCAAAGTGCAAATCGATTTGATCACTGCAGCTATTTACAGGAGGTTCTTATCATGCGGGACCGTTAGTTCAACAATCATTGCGCGCCACTCTGTTCGATCCATCACCACTATAACAGGCTTATTGGCTACAATAGTCCTATCTGAGATGATAGTGTCTTGTTTTTGTTCATTTTTAAGAAAAACAATAATGGCAATTTTTTTGAGTAGTTGAACTGGGGAAAACCATGGTGGTTGTTGAAAAAATCGAAACAATAATTAAACGTCATAACTAACAAAAAAACACCATCGCAAATCAAATGATCTTGCTTATCAAAAGCTACACCAAGGAGCATACTCTTCTACTTAAGAAAGCCGATGGATTCTTATATTATTTTGCATAAAATATTTAAAACAGTGATCGATTAGTTTGCTTAGCAACAGAAAGTTTCCTGGGAACGACACAACTGACTTTGACTTGAGTGTGGCAGTCGTTATAGGCTTTTCGTGACCTAGATCATAAGTGCGAAGACGTGGGTTTAAATTTATTGATTTATTATCTTTGGAAACCTAGAGGTAATAAAGCAGATAAAAAATAATGTGAGAGTGACAACCAATGACAAGTCTTCACTTATAAAAAAACAGAATGTTGAAAAAAGAGTGTGAACTACACAGCGCTGATACGTGAAACCTACTGATGAGAAAATAATCAGGTATTCCTTCACAAAATAAATGATCGCGAATGGCACTTGCACGTAGGGGTTTTTGAGTAAATGGACGTTTGCATATGGACACTTGTGCGAAAAGACTCTTGTACGGAAAGAATCTTACACAAATTGCGACTTGCAAATTTGCGAATGAACACTTTCATGAAAGGAAAATTGCACTTGCTACAAACGGAATTTCTTACAAGCATCAATTGACATCACATCTATACCCCAAAAGGATGAGCGGCATTTAATCATAATTCCTTATGACTAACACCAGAAACGCAAGCCATATTTAATTAATTCTAAAATGTTCATCATGTCTTGTTTCGTTATGTAGATCGCGCGATCTCTTGTCAAACAATTACAGTATTCATCAGTTCCAGATGAACTTCTTACAGTCTTAGATAAATAGTCTCCTCTTCCTTTGTGAATAACACAATTGTTTTGACTCCATTACGTTCAGACATCAATGACAAAATGGCAACTTTAAAAATATTTACCTTCTATAAGCCTCAACGAACGCAAAAGCCTAGAAATAGCATTTTACCGCGCTCGCTCTAATAATGTCATTGAAAACACCGCCTAGATAGATAACAAATTCAAAGTAAACTGAATCCTATTTATCTGCGCATAAATTTCAAATTCCCTTACCAACTTAGAAGAATTTCGTTCCATTACACAGAAAACGAGCGTCTATATCTTCGCGAACAAAGTTTAAAATCAGTTAAAATGATATCGGATGGTTTGGTGTTTGAATTAGGACTTTATGATCGGGTGGTAAAGTTGAGAATCATGATAAAGGTTTGTCAACTCTTTACTTTTGAAGCATCTGCCGCTGCAGGGCTCTTAAAGCGTCTAATTACTGAAAATGATGGTACATTGTGATATTTTATGAGGGTTATGGCGTTAATTTGTTATTTCGTAACTCTCAGTACAGTCAGTGAAAGACAGAGGTACTAGGAGCGCATGAATGAGTGTGTACCGTACTTAAAATGTTATGGACTAACTTTCTAAGCACGGTAATTATAATTTATCCCTGTAGTCTCTACGTTTTGTATTTGAGAGAGAGAGAATTTTTACTTTTTTAAGTTTAGCAAGTACTTATTTAGTCCTAAACTCCTTTTTTTTGTGCAGTCCTCTTTGTCTTGTATACATACAGGAATAGAAAATCAATCTTTTTTTTTTGGTGTCGTCGGAAACGAGTATCTACCGATCAATAATAACTAAGCGCTTGTCATAAGTTTTATTGCCGGTATATATTGCTCAACTAAAAATTATCGCAAGTCAACGGGGACTAGAGCGCCGTATGTTAAAAATGTGAAAAATTCAAAAGATACGACACACCAAGAATCATATCAAAAGCCACCGATGCTCTAAAATATGCTAAAAAGCTGAAATTGAAATGGGCGGGACACATAGCGCGACTAGTAGACGACAGATGGACCATAAGAGTCACGTCGTGGAAAGGCCCGGAAGAGAAACGCCACAGAAGAAGACCGTACACGAGGGTGGGAAGACGACATAAGAGAGACAGCTAGCCCACACTAGATGCAAAAGGCCCAGAACAGACACAAATGGAACTCTTTGGACCGGCCTTCACCTGCGGAGGGGTTTTTGCAGATTATCATAACAAAATACAAAAACTTTTTAATACTCTCCTTTCTTCCATCGAAAGTCCAGACGTACTGCAGGTTATCACCCATACCTTGTCGATGTTCCACACATTCGCACGAAGCGCTTTGCTATATCATTTATTATGCGCACAGCCAAGGAGTGGAATTCCCTGCCTGCGTCGGTGTTTCCAAGTTCATATGACCCCAATCTATTTAAATCGCGAGTTAATAGACTTCTTTTGGGTTAGCTCGTTCCATCGTCGACCTCATCTCTGTCCTCAGGACTAGATTGAGGTCAAGAGTAAGCCCATACAGAATAAAAAAAATACCTAGATTAGTATATACGGTGTAAACCATTTAAAGTTGCAAGAAATATAAGTCTTTTTATATTTTTTTATATATTTCTCAACTGTTATCTCGGATGGCGATTATGCATTATTATTAATCTTAGTTAGTACCATAATAGAGAAGCATGGGAGAAAATACATGCTGCGCTGACGCCAAATAAATTGGGATAAGGGCAGAAGAATGAGGATGAGTTTGTAACATAAAATAAAGATTCCGGAAACCGGGCCTCATACCAATCGAAACTAAACACGATAACTTTAGTTTATCCGTGATCATGGTGCTTGCACCAGCGCCGAAATATCGGGAACTCAAACAAATCAGTAAACATGGTAAATATCCCGTTTCTAGTGTTAATTGTAATCGAAACTCGCTTATTCGATTAATGATTTTTTTGCTAGGATGTCCCACTGTCCCACTAGGTAAAAGCTTCCCTATAGAGCAGTGATAGCCTAGTGGTGTGACCGTCGGAGTGACACGTCATAGGTCTCGAGTTCGAACCCAAGGCACGCACCTCTGATTTTTCGGATTCATGTGCGTATAGTATAATTATCACTTGCTTTTCGGTGAAGGAAAACATCGTGAGGAAACCAGCATGTCTGAGAGATATTTCTTGACGGCATGTAAAGCCAAGTCAGAGGCCCATGGGCGGCATAAAAACTCTGACACCAGGTTAGGAACTAACCACACGATAACAACAACAAAGCTTCCCTCCATCTCAGACAAAAATGGTTATTCGGAACTAAAACAACTAAACTAACAAAGAACTAGGTATAAAACGGTGCCATAAACTCCTCAACGCTGAGGCTGGCGGTCTTGCCACGTTGTATGGCAACGCTTAGACTCTGGCTAAAGTAAAAGCCAGCCTTTGGGTCACGGGAATCGTCAACTAGGCAAGAAGAAATGATTAAGAACTAATTATTCTTTATCTCGCAAGGTACCACTAGCAGGCCACATCCTTACTAATATTACAAATGCGAAAGTAAGTTTTTTTGTTTGTTTGTTACCTTTTCACGCCTAAACTACTAAACCGATCATCCTGAAATTTTGCATATACGTTGTCAGGTACAGAAACAGACATAGGGTACCTTCATCCCGAATAAAAGTACTGTTCTCGAGGAAAACAACAATAAAGTTCTTATGATAAATAGATGGCGCCACGTGACTTTCGAATCAAGAATGAATTATATTATTACAAGCAGAGTACAACCCGAATGGGCTGTCAAATTCTAAATTAACGCGAGCTAAGCTACGGGCAAAAGATTTTTTTTTTTTTTTTTTATGAGCTTCTAGCTGGAAAAGAGGAAAAGAGTACATGGAAGGAATTGGGGGAGGCCTTTGCCCAGCAGTGAGACAGTACAGGCCAAATAGAAAAAAAAAAAAATTAACAAAAGTTACAATAAGTGGGTATTACACAAATCTTCTGCAAAACTGCAGGACAGTTTGTCGGCAGTGTTCTCGTGGATACAGCTCTCAGTTGACATATTACATTATTTTTTTTTTACTTATCAGTACGAAGGTAAGGACACATAATTTTATTATGATAATTCAATTCAATTCAATTTATTCAGGAAACAATTCACATTGTGATAAGGGTAGTGTAGGAGCGCTGACACATCGTTTTGTCATGATACGTGCAGCGCCCGGCGACACTAGTTCACCCGTAACCACCGTAAACTATAGACGCGCTCCCGATCTGATTAGCTACTCCTTTGTAATATTTCGTAACAAGTTTAATGAGTAAAGTAATTATACAGTTCCGCAGCATTTCATTTCTCTCCGTACACACAACCCAAAGACCCTATATACACGCACACAAAATTGGTGACCCCGACGTGATCTAAAGTGTTGTCGTGATTTTAAAAACTAGGAACGTGACTTTACCATACGTGATTTTTAAAGATATTGTGTGTACGTGATTGAGAACGGGCGAACTCACTCAACATCAGCGTCTACAGTGCGGAACCTTTTTTTTAAAAAATCTGCGTGAGTAGTTAACATCATGGAAAACATGGAGAAATTGGCGTCGATTGCAGACAAGGTCGCGGAAACTATCACCCCCATTCAAAGCGTCGCCAGCGTAAAAGAGAAACCAGGAGCTTCGGACAAGGATAATTTGGTGATAGCGGAAATTAATAAATTAAAGCGACAGATTACGCAAGATCGAGAATGGTTCCAGAGGTCGCTCGAGACATGGTAGATCCAGAAGCTAGCGATACCGGTCAAGATCAAACTCCAGGTCTAGAAACGTGAAAGCACCTGAAGACGACCCCAACTGGTTATGTTTTTATCACTTCAAGTACCGCAACAAAGCGGATAAGTGCGTCCAACCATGCAATTGGAAGAAGAAGGATGCCAAGCCATCGGAAAACTAGAGTCGGTGCAGTCAGCGACGGAGGGCTGTGACCGCGTGCACGTCAATCACCGTCTATGCGTCAGGGACAGGAATTCAGGTTTGAACTTTTTAGTGGATAGTGGTGCAAATGTGGCTGTTCTACCTCGCAGAGTTGTTTTTAAGAAAGATAACGCACATAGTGCCTGTTATAAGTTGTATGCTGCGAACGGTACCGAGATCAATACGTACGGTACACATATTTTAGAACTAGACTTAAAACTTAGACGAGCGTTCCGTTGGTTATTTACGATAGCGGACGTACAGCAACCCATATTAGATGCTGACTTCTTAGCTAAACATAACTTGTTAATTGATTTGAACGGACGAAGCCTAGTGGATCAGGTTACTAATTTAGGTACGAGAGGGAATCTCTCCAGTTCCACTGAGTCAACTTTAAAAACCATCACTGATAATTGCCACTATTATGAATTGTTGTGTAAGTTCCCTGAATTAACCAAGCCTGTTTCATATAAGGAGACACCTAAGCATGGCGTTTGCCATCAAATAGAGACCACAGGTACTCCAGTGCACGCACGAGCGAGACAGCCTTCCCCCGGACAGGTACGTAAAAGCCAAAAATGAATTTAGGGTTATGCAAGAGCTTGCGATCTGTAGGCCGAGTCACAGCGCTTGGGCAAGTCCCCTGCACGTAGTACCCAAGAAGGACGGTAACATTAGGCCATGTGGAGATTATAGACGTTTAAACGCGATTACCAAACCGGATCGCTACCCTGTGCCTCGTCTTCATGATTTTACGTATATTTTGGCTAATAAGAAGATTTTTACAAAGTTAGACATTAACCGAGCTTGTAATTGTATACCTGTCGCGGAAAATGACATAGAAAAAACCGCACCAAATAGTAACAAAAAATAAAAATAAAAAAAAATGTATGTAATGTATGTGTGTATGTGTTTGTAATTGTTTCTTGGTTGTTTATATTTTGCTGTTCAATCGTATGACAATCAGCAGATTTTGTGTTGTTGGCCAAGCCACAATGAAGCCAAGAGAGGACAGCAGAATATAAACCAAACAATAGTTGTAAAGCCATGTAAAAGAAAATGTGTGTCCACATTTTTGCATGTAGATTTGTTACGTCAAAATTTAAAGTACAGAATGTAAAACAAATATACCGATTGTAACGCTCAAGAAAAAACAAACACTGCTTGTACCTTTAGTAATAACAACGCGATAATATAACTAAAAACTTTCAATTTAAAACATTGTTTAAAGCATACATTATAAGTAGCGCAACCGCGCACCTTCTAGATATCTGGTTACAACATTGTTGATTGTAATTAAATGATGTATAAGCAAATTCTTTGTAACTCGTAGTTCTGATAAACTTGTACTTAGTTTTAGACATGTTATTTTTGTTCTTAGAAATTATTATGTAAAAAACGTATTGTTTTTTAAAAAAAGGGGAGGAATAGTGTAAGAGCGCTGACACATCGTTTTGTATTCATGATACGTGCAGCGCCCGGCGACACTAGTTCGCCCGTAACCACTGTAAACTATAGACGCGCTCCCAATCTGATTAGCTACTCCTTTGTAATATTTCGTAACAAGTTTAATGAGTAAAGTAATTATACAGTTCCGCAGCATTTCATTTCTCTCCTTACACACAACCCAAAGACCCTATATACACGCACACAAAAGTAGATACATCGCCTTGTATCACCTTACATCAGCATGCACGTCATGCCAGCACGCGCGCACATGCTCCTACCGTCCAGACAACCAGCTAGCTAGTTGCTTATAAAAACATAATTTTTATTTCAAGCCTTCTTTGCATACTGAAAAGATCCCTATTCTCCAAGAGCAATAAACAAGTACTTTAACCATCACAGGACTTGATAACTCACTGCCGAGCGACTGAATAACTTGCCACTGCAATAAAACTATCTTTATAGGCTGTTCCGGAGTTTATTTAACTTTTTTCATCATTCTGCCTCTCAGGGGGTGTAACGGGGAGGAGGGGGAGGGGGGGGGGGGGTGAATATCCAAATCTGTCGGTTATTACGGAGTAGCTCCGCTTCGCAGACGTGTTTAAGTGAGAGGAGTATGTAATGGGTTTTTTCATAATAGTCTGGTATGATCTGGGTGCATGGCAGAGTGTCAGCCAAGTAATCTAATAGTAATTGCTTTCCCGTATCGAGTTCATTCGAGTAGTCTACTGTAAAAAATTACGTCATGTTATTTTTTTGTTGTTGTCTACCGAAAGACACCAATCAGTAATTACACAAAAGTCACAATAAAATTAAAGAACGTGAAGAAACTTCCCGTGAGCCAAGGATTGGTTTTTTCCATGGCCAGAGACTAAGTGTTGTCATTCAACACACATTACCAGCTGACAGCGTTGAGGAGGGGTTTTTTGACGCAAGATTTAGTTTATTGTTAAGTTAATTTCTTTAAAAAAAAGCCACAATTAAATCCCCCACCGATTTGGATCGTCAAAATTCAAAAGCTACCCAATGCTAGGCCATCTGAGATGACGATGATTTCACCTGAGTGCCGAATAGCAACCGGTCTTGCTTGCGAAGTCTACAATAATTTGTTCATCCATACTTACATGATTCTTGTCTTACCTGAGTTAATATATATTTCTTTGGTTTCCGGATCGTGTTATTTACAAAAAAATAGTTTTAAAGGAAAACGTCACTAACTCAATATGAGTCTTAACGCGAAAAAAAAGTTGACTTTGTATTTTAAAAATCTGCTGTTCCATACATTATGACATTTGTATGTAAAAGGAGTATTTTTTTCGAATAACCTTTGTTCTTCTGCTCTGGGAGGTTTAAGATTATACCTTACACCCTATGTGGCTAAAACGTAACCTACCTCAAACACTTCTCTGGTAGCCGAGAACGGCAGCACGGCGAGGCCGACCAGTAGGTCAGCCACGGCCAGCGATACGATGAACAGGTTGGTGACACTGCGCAGCTTCGATGAGCACAGTACTGCTGCTATCACCAAGCAGTTTCCTGAAACAAAAGTAGTGTTACAAACTTTTTTGTAATGGAAGAAAAGAAAAAAGAAAATATTTAATAAGTTTCCGTTCTTTTGTTTTTTTTTTAAAAACCTTGCCCCACACTAGGAATTTTCTCCTGTCTGTAGCATGGGTGCGTTTACAAACATTTAAATTCACGTACACAAACAATGGCAATAAGGACGACTTGTCAAAGCTCATTGTAGATGGCGTGACCATAGTCAAACACCAATCTGACCATGGACGTAAAGCTAATTTATACAAATAAATAAAATTGAAGTGACTGTTTGTAATATCAAAATAACAGCTAAAAAGCTATATTATACGGCACTTATAACAAAAACAATTCTTTTTTAATTTTTGTCTGTCTGTTTGTTTGTTCCGGCTAATCTCTGAAACGACTGAACCGATTTTGACGGGACTTTTATTGGCAGATAGCTGACGTTATAAGATCTAACTACTTTTATTTTAGAATAAGAATTAGAGATCCGTTCAAAAAAATGAAAACCCTTGAAATTGGTAACAAAATTCGATTCAAAAAGGGAAGTCATAATTTTTAATGATAATTTCACGCGAACGAAGGTCGCGGGCAACAGCTAGTTTGAAATATAAAATGACATTGACAGATTTTAAACCAACGACGATGCTTGGAACTGTCTATGCTTGCGCCAGTAGTTTTAAAGTTGTCATTCAAAAACTGCTGGAAAAATGCCTTTTTTCTTGGATGGGAAATCATCAAATAACCCCTCCCGCTCTGGGCGGAGTGGAAGGGAGTGTCAGACTTGTACTGACTAAAACCCATCCATGTTCCTTCTTTGCCCTTTGTGTTCCAGGGCCGCGGTATCGCTTTCGAACAGTCCCGCAGCCCTGGCAGGCATCGGCCCATGCGGACCCCTACTTGGTTGCTGACATCTCTTTGAGGTGCGCGTGGAACACGAACGCGCCGTCGATACTGCCTGGCGCCATAAGACGGCCGGATGGCGAGCTAGCCCATTACTCACCGTCCACAGGCCCGCGCTTACGGTGGCCGGGAGCCACCACGTGGCCCCCGACGCCCGAGGCGTCTCCCGCGGCGGTGGAAAAAGGCCTTACTTAAATAACTTTTTGTTACTTAGCTGTCATTCATATCAAGTTGAATAAAGTAAATAAATACCGTAATGAAAAACAAAAGAATATGTACAACTCAATGTTGTAGGCTTTTTTTTTGTAAATATTGAGTTTGTGTTTTTATTTAATGTTGTTTGTTTATAGTTAGTTTATTTCTCAATAACCAATAAAAAATGTTACTTTTCAAACGACTTTTATGATTAGTTTTCTGCTATGTAGCTTTAAGTAGTTTTTTTTTTCTATTTTCTCTTTATTACTTAACTGAGATAAATCTAGCTGCTGCTTTAGTAGACAGTTTCTTTTATGGAACCAAAATTAGGTTTCAAAGAGAGAGGTTAGGTGGTGAGTGTTTGTAGATGAAGGGTTTTATAAAATTCTTTGCAGGGCTACTGTGTGAATGGTTATATATGTCGGACATGTTAGGATTTATTCCGTAAGGCTGGTACATCATGTAGGCAGACGATGGGTTTCAAACTAGCAAACTAACGAATTACTTGAGTTTACAACTTAACACAATAACACGGGGCACAATGAATCCGATACAGTTCCAAGACGTCTCAACTCCGCCGCGATCAGACATTGACTGTCGCCCTCGCTTCGAGCTGGACATCAGGGCTCTGTAGAAGCACGCTGTGTTATGTCTGGAAAGTAGGTTGCGTGATATCACAACTGCACACAGGTGCGCTTTCCAATTCATTTTGTGTCCATACTAACGACCGGATCCGACATATATTTGTATCCATACCTTTTTTTTTTTTTTTAGTATGGGAAATCATCAAATGACCCCACCCGCTCTGGGCGGAGCGGAAGGGAGTGTCAGACTTGTACTGACTAAAACCCATCCATGTTCCTTCTTTGCCCTTTGTGTTCCAGGGCCGCGGTATCTCTTTCGAACAGTCCCGCAGCCCTGGCAGGCATCGGCCCGTGCGGACCCCTACGTGGTTGCTGACATCTCTATGAGGCGCGCGTGGAACACGAACGCGCCGTAGACGTGTCGACGGCGCGGCCGTGGCCTGTCGTCATAAGACGGCCGGACGGCGAGCTAGCCCATAACTCGCCGTCCACAGGCCCGCGCCTACGGTGGCCGGGGGCCACCACGTGACCCCCGCCGCCCAGGGCGTCTCCCGCGGCGGCTGGGACATGAGGCTCTTTCCCTCTCACGTTCCGCCACCTCCTTCACTAGCATGACTGCTTCGCAGAAGGAGGATTTGTATCCATACCTACCTTGCTTAAAATGTTTGTTAGACGTAATCACATGTTTTGTATTTACTTTATATATGTTAGTTTACTATTGGCCATTGTAGCCTGAAATAAATTATGTAATGTTATGTTCAAGGTCGCAGGAATTGGCTGTTAACGAGGAAAGATAATTCGTTATGACTATTCTTAAACGACAAATGACATTTATTTTGTAAACTGGTTGGAAATTACACTTTGATGCGTCATTCTTAGATGAGTTCGATACCCCACTCTGAGAAGAAAAACCGAAATCAACTCAAAGACCAAAGGTACTTTTATTACCCGTATAATTAATACTTTGGAAAAAACCTATTTCATCATGTCCAATAACCGCTTTTGATTGATATGATGACCATAATACCATTGAAAATGCACTTTAAAAGAATACATTGTTTTAACTCATCATCATCTTCCTGCCCTTGTCCCTTGTTATGTTTTATTCTTTCATTCTCCCCTGTTAATCGTCACGCCATCATTTACTCCATTTCCTTCATTTCATTCCTCACACAAACCATCCATCTTTTCTTTGGTCTTCTTCTCTCTCCATCAACATTTTATATGTATCACTCTTTTAGGCACATGTGCTTTATCACATGTGCATACGAAGACAGACGACTCCTTTCTTACTTTATCCATTTTAGTCACTCCATAAATCCATATCGGCATTCTCATCTCTGCTGCATGCAATCTTTTTTCATCCGTCTTCTTCACAGCCGAGCATTCCAATCCATACAATTATGACAGGTCAAATCACGGACTTGTATATTTTTTCTCCTTGAACTTGAGGGTTACATTGTTATTATTTGTATTTAATTTTGAATATTAAATAGTCCTTCATATGACCACAAACTCACTTGTCAACGCACTAATGCGGCACAGCTTTATCAAGCTCATAATTATTACACTAAAAATAATCTTTTAACACTCAAAAACCCCGGCCTCAAAAGAAGTGACGAATTAAAAACATTGCAGAGTGAGAAAAAAAACCTTTTGAAACGCCATACTAAATTCCTTAACGAGATGGAGCTGTGAAAAGCCCAGTCCGCGAGTGACTTGCATTTAAGGCTTTTTCGGATACTTCCAATTTACTTTAGTGTAATTACTGACTAAAGTAAGTGCCTTGACGAGTTGGTGGGTCTGTGATTTATCTATAACAGATACGCTTTCATACATTCTTGGGCCTGAATATAAAAAAAATGAAAGAGTCATTTATTAGCTTATAAACGCGGTAAAAAGACCCTTAATGAAGCCGAAAGACACTTGTTCTTCCCATCATTGCCATAATTTTTTTGTTATGGACCATACCTGGGAACCTTCTAGTTACGGAGACAATATAGGGGGCCAAACTTCCAACTTTTTTATAAGTTTTCTTTTAAATACAAGTCTTTAATGTTATAACTATACTTTAAATACATCCACGATCCCCATGCTATTCAATGCATCCAACAGCAAAAAGTTCTGAGTGTGTTACATTAAGTCCTACCGTACAGTTTTTCACCCCAAAAAAAGTCGTTTCCCAGCAATAACTAAAATACTTAGTTTGATGTACAGAATGCTTGATTGACGGCTTCGTGAAGGGTCTGTTTACGCCGTGTATAATTGAGAAAAACCTAGGCGCATGACGATAATAAGCCAATAAGTTCTTCTAAAACGCTTTTAGCTCTGCACAGCAAAGATTCGAATGTCATAGTTTCAAGCCGACTTTCCCCAACTACAACATACTCTCTTAATCCCAGCATTGTATTACCACTTGACGCCCGCAACACCGCTTAAAGTGTACAAACCACTTTAACACAAGTATTTTTTAAATACTAGTTTTTAAGGTTATAAATAAACTTTAATTACCTCAATGACCTGTTTACGATTCAAAACATCCATCAGCACAATGTTTTGAGTGCGTTACATTGAGTTTTACCGTAAAACGTGATTTTTCACCCAACAGCTGTATAACATTTTGGTGTGTAATAAAGTATAGACACTTGATCTGAAATGTTTTTTTATTTTGCTATTTAACATACATGGTAATTGCAAATGTTTTACTTTTAAATTAATTCATTTGAATGCTTTTTATTGTATTTCTTTTAATTTTAGAATTTAGTAAAATTTCGACACAATGTAAAAATTGTTACTGAAATAAATTAATGAAATGAGACGTTAGTCAACTAGCTCATAATTACTGGTCATAAATGTCGGAAACTAAACTATAAGAATAAATAGCAAAAGTAAGTGGAACCCAAGCAAATAAAGAAATCAACCGATAACTCCTTAAAAACTTCTTGAAAAATAACATCGTTATAAATTCTTTCAACGTTACAAACGCTAATTTATAACCAGAAAGAAATCGAGGCAAAACTTCCCTCTTCAATTATTCCGCGAATATATTGAATCGCGAAAGTTCCAATGAAGTTAGTCTCAGGGATCGAGTAGGTGATTTTAATCGATTTCCCGAATGAAAATTGTATTTTTTCCCCGACATATCGTCGGAAAAGTTTGAATGAGTTGGCAGTTTTCGTTGATATCAATTACTAAAGCGGATTGGAAGGAGCAATCTTGTTAGGACGAGTTGTAATGTCATTTTGAAACTTGGAATTTGCTATCGCTGAAATTACCAGCCGATGGTAGGAATATGGGAGAGGAGCTCGTGGCTACATAATAACAGCCGCTCGTGTCGATCTTTAGGTTAAGCTGTGCTTGCATAGGTTGGCCTGTGGATGGGTGACCACCCATTACATACCGAGTTTTGGTCCCAGGTGTCATTTGTAGAACTTTGACAGTCGTTAGGTAGTCACCGGCCCAAAAAGTCTGACAACCAGTCTTACCAAGAGGTATCGTATTACGCAGTACTAACTGGGTTGTGGAGGTCAGATAGGCAGTCGCTCCATGTAAAATACTGGTATTCAGCTGCATCCGGTTAGACTGAACCGGTCTGGCTAGGCAGATAATGATGGTAGGAATATAGAAGTTGTTGTAGCTATCCCTTTGAATAAACAAGAATTTGTGTGGTATTCTACAACTAAAATACTACTGACCCCGATTACTGAAAAATCACGCTCTAATTAAAATCTGGGTTTACAAGGCAAAATCGACTCCTCCTATTGTTGAAGTCGGTTAAAATGTAGCCTATGTTACCCAAGTCATAATAACGAATCGATTGACACCTTATTCATCAAACTCGGATGAATAGTTTAGGCGCTACGGAGGAACATAAATAACAAAATACATACATACATACATAGACTGCTAAAATCATAACCCTTTCTTTTGGCTTCGCCGTAGTCGGGTAAAAAAGGAAGAAGATCGAAACGCCTTTTCTATTGTTTTCAATGTACCTACTAAAAACCAATTCCATCAGCACACAATAAATTAAAATGCCCACGCATAAACAAAAGTGAAGTAAATAAGACAGAAACACCAACACATAACCAACACCAATTAACTAAAACGCTCATACAGCTAATTACTTACCGGCAAAGAGACTTAACTATTGAAATAATAAGACAACATTGCGTTAACTTCAAAAGATCCACAGCCTTTGATCTGCCGCGGTTTGAATAGCTTTGTGGCTCCAAGTCAATCTATCGCCAATTTTCCGTATTCACCATTAAGAGTGAATCTGTCAAGATAGTTCAGGAAGTTCTTAATGAGACTATTTCGTGAAATCATGACGGTTACTAGCAAATACAATTTCGAAGGCTTATTTTAATTATCATATTTATAACATCACGCCTGTAATCCACGAAAAGGTTAGTCAGAGGTGTACCTAATAGTACACCCACATTTCACACACTAACAGTATACCGACATCTCGCCTGTCATGTTTAAGTCCCATGTTATAGGGGGCGAGCCTATTGCCATCAGTTGAGCACAAATCCAGACTCCGTGACTGCTACTGAGATATTCCTAATAAAAAAATCAAATAACACTTTGCTCGACCCGAGAATCAAACCCAGGATCTTATATTAATGTTTCATTATTATCAGCTTATGCCTAACACTCCCACTGCTGGGACTAAGGCCTTTCCTCTATGAGAAGTTGTGGGCTGTAATTCGCCACGCGGCCCATTGCGGTATGGTAGATGACACATATCTTCGAATTTATATTTTTAGTACAGCTTTCTTTCAGCTTCAATTATTTTATCACTATAGCAGCATTGAACAAACAACGTAAAATAGCATCCTTAATACGTAAATAAAGGAATTACCCTTAGCTAACTCAAAAACTTCATCATTTTCCTGTCACACAAAAAAGGGTCTTATAGATTTAACGCTAAGTAAGATATATGATTCAGAAATTTTTACAACGCATGACTATGTTAATTTATTATCTTTGTAAGAAGGTTTTTGTGTTTTGTTAAGTACGGTAAAACCTGTTGATTAATGATATTTAACGCTCGTAAACTTTTCATAATGGAGTTCTTGAATACAGGGTGTAAACAAACCCTTCACATAGCTGTCAACCAAGCATTCTGTACATCAAACTAAGTAACTTTATGCAAAAATTATTGCTGGGAATCGACTTTTTTTTATAGGGTGAAAAATCACGTTTTACGGTAGGACTCGATGGAAAGCACTTAAAGCGTTGTGCTGATGGATGGATTGAATAGTACGGGAGTCGTGGAGGTGTGTAAAGTAAAAATCTAACATTAAAAACATGTATTTAAAACTTTGACCCCCAATATCTCCGTAACTAGAAGGTTCCCAGGTATGGTCTAGAACAAAAAAATGATCGCGAAGACGGGGAGAACAAGTGGCCGCGCTTGCCTAGGTTGGTCTGTGGATGGGTGACCACCCATTAAATACCGAGTTTCCTCCGTGCCTCGGAAAGCTCGCTAAGCCGTTGGTCCTGGCTGTCATTTGTAGATCAGTGACAGTCGTTACAGGTAGTCAGTTGCCCAAAAAGTCTGACAACCAGTCTTACCAAGGGGTATCGTATTCTCCAGTATTATTTGGGTTGTGGAAGTTAGATAGGCAATCGTGGTATTCAGCTGCAACCGGTTAGACTGGAAGCCGACCCCAACATAGTTGGGAAATGGCTAGGCAGATGATGATGATATGCATTCAGTAAAAAGCTGTTATTCTAACATTACAAACAGACACTTCAATTTTATTTATTTGTATTGAAGAAGCTTCATTACATTAATGTAACTGAATCACCGAATTTCTTGCCGCTAACATAGTTCCTAAGTACTTATTCTCTAACCCATATGGACCCGCAATCAATTATTATTTGATTTGTTTTTTTATCATTTGACCTTCGGGGAACAGGCGTGATGTTGTGTTGTTGTTTTGAACACTACCATTCACCCGTTATGAAAACAACAACATTTAGCTCAACGATCCAAAAGGTTTCCATGGCGATAATACCAGGATTTCGCACCATCCAACCTGCTTGTTAATATCGTCATTCGATAAGGCTCCTGTCTTTCTGCTGCCGATTAGCGAGTAGGGCTAGTGAACAGTGTCAGCCCAGCTGTAATGGCCCTGACTGACGATTTGTAAATCGTAGGTTCGAACCCAGACAGGCGCATTTCTTTGTGATATTAATTTCATCACCACTGCTCTCAAAACGGTGAAGGAAAACATCGTAAGAGAAGGCCTGTCCTAAAACCAAGAATTACATGACATGTTACATCCACCAGCTCGCAATAGGTCCGTAACGTGGATTGTGGTCCACTCCCTCTCTTAGAGCGTCTGTGTTTGTTTGACAAAGTTCTCGCCGGCGCGGCGGGGTGGAAAGTCATTGATCAACTATAAATACAAGGTGTAACATTTAAACGGAAGACGTCCCGTGTGGTCTCTCAAAATATGAAACTGAACAACTTTAGTTCTACGGGTACGGGAAATTCGCAAAAAAAATGGACTTTCTATAGGAACTGATGCGATTAGCTGATCAACATGTCCGGTAAAACTAAAAAAAAAAAAAAAAAATTGAAAACGTCTTAGAACACGAGAGGTCTTGCGTTTATTATGTTACACTCTGTGTTTGCATCTCTTTTACTGACACGGGGCTTAAAATCTTTTGAGGAGTTCGTGGTTAATCAACAGCCGTACGGTTTGATCGAAGGTTAAGCTACGTTTGCCTAGGTAGGTCCGTGAATGGGTGACCATTCATTACATTATCGAGAGTCTTCCGTGCTTCGGAAACCACGTTAAGCCTTTCTCATTTGTAGATCTTTGACAGTAGTTACGGATAGTCTATACGGGGAACTGGGTTGTAGAGGTCGGATAAGCAGCCGCTAGACTGGAAGCCGACTCGAACCTAGTTGGGAAAAGGCCAGGCAGATGATGGACCTAAAATCTTTTTAACCGACTTCAAAAAAAGAAGGTGTTTTTTTATGTTTGTTGTTGAGATCTCGTAGAAATTTAATTAAAGGAGGTTCAGTAATTTTTTTTTTTTTCTTTTAATACCTATTTTTCTTCTTGGGCTATGTTGATGGCATCAGGATCCCTTAATAACTTCTAGTTACAATGTAAAACATAATTCATGACAAGAATCCGTGTGGTAAACTACAACTAAAAAGGATAAAATAAAAAAAAAAACTTTCTGCAAAAAAATAACTTTCTGAAGTCGGTGGCAAAAAAAGTCAATGAAACATGAAAGTAAAGTTATTTTAGACATTTTTAGTGTTTTTTTGGAAGTCGGTTTTTTTCTCTGAAAGTTTTTTGTACGTTTCTGGAGTGATCAAACAGACGATCGCTAGTCGCTTCGTCGTCGACGATGGGACGAGTGTCTAATAACCTCCATACCATTATCACCTTGCTTGCAACACGATAATTATCGCAATTTGCACCAAGGAGCGAACGTTATGGGGAGTATGGCTGCCGTACTTTCGGTACGGGATCATTTCCGGCAGATATGGTGGTACTTAAGTTAAAAGTGGGCTCAGAACGCTAAGTGAATAGCAGTGTTTATATTTGGAATGTGTTTGTGAATTTGTAAATATTAGTTAACGTTGTTTTTGAGTAGGTAAGGACGTAGGTTTTAAGGAGGTGGAAGGATTTTGATACATGTCTTTCTGTAGTTCCAGCGTAATTTTGAAAAAGGATTAAAAAAAAAACGTGTTTTCATGTTGCATAGTATTAAATCGTTAAAGTATTTTATACGTTTTGCCGTTTCTGGTAACTAAAAGCTAACTCGTTGGTCTATTAGTCGCAAGCGCAACTGCTTAGCATGAGGTCCTGTGTTCTATTCCCAGGCCGGGCAAAGTGTTATTGGGTTTTTCCATTAGGCACTTCTCAGTAGCAGTCATATAGTCTAGATTTGGGCCCGGTTGATGGCAATAGGCTCGCCCCCTATTAAACATAACTAGCGAAATGTGCCTCTGCCTAACTCTTCGGGTTTATATTATTTATATTATGTTAAAAGCTAACTGTTGTAATGTGATTAAAATGCCATTATTATATTCGTTAACTACTAATAGGAACAGTGAAGGTCTCAACTTGGAGACAGGATAAAGTTTCCATAGTCTTTAACCGTGTGTTATTTACATGACTGAGGTAAGAAGTCGTTCTAAAGAATCCTTACCTCAGTCATGGCAGCCTAGTACTTTTGTTTTTTTAGAAATCCTAAAGATAAGTAATCATAACACTTGCTATTTCATATTTAATCAATCAAAGCATTTATTTCAAGTAGGCCAGTTACAGGCACTTTTGAACTGTCGAAACAAAGACAAAAATGAAATGTAGCTACAGTCCCAGTCACAAGCCATAAAAACTGTGAAAGTACTGTAGTTGCCCAATCCTTAGCGTAGAAAAGGCAAGAAACTCCATGGACACTCTTTTAAATCATAATATTGTTACAAAACCTTGGTTACATCATTCATGTTGAGATGGTACATTATGTGAGAACGATGTAGCAAGATGTGCACGTTAAAAGTGTCCATAGTAAAAACAAAATTGACAATTCAAAAATAAAATAAATTATTAAAATTGCCGTGGCTACTAAGAGATGACCAGTCACAACTGACAGCGCCCGTTCACGAACATGCAAAGAACTAAATGATCTGTCACACGCGCCACCATCAGCGAGACATTTGAGTGAGCATGACATACTCCTAACCGCCAGGGCATATGACGTATTTAATATTAATAATAAATTCAGTTTAAATACACATTCCAATATGATTGACTATGCAACATATTCAAAGGTCTTATGCAAATCCCCACGTCTGGAGCAACACAAATAGCTTCGCTACCCACAATATCAATAACCCAGATTGAACCCAAAATATCAGAACCCGAATCGATCACCCCTTATCACTTGAGACCTGTGCCATAAACCTTCAAAGAGACCCAACTCCGAACAATCTGTTGTTTTCTTTTCATGAAGTAATCCAAACAGATGCTGGTGACAAGGAAACGGAAAATATTGGAAAAGTTCTAAATAAATAAAGAAGAAGATTGGGGTCTGAAAGGCCCCTTGTTACTATCAAAGAGGTTTTTATTGAGCCTTTGTAGTTTGATGCTGGCCGTCGAAGATAACGACGAGTTTTAAATTATAAATGACGTTAGCTCTTAGTGGCCAGTACGTTTACGTGTCGACTTTGATATGGAATAACAGAGAAGGTTTTGATTGAATGTTGGCCTACTTTTCAAAGCTATCGACGACTTTAGTATTTAGATTATACTTTTCAAGTATTTATCGCGTTATATTACATAGAATACAATAAGTTGATTTTTGGAATATTGCCAATTTTCTGCTGCCACATTTCATTGGTAACTTTCACAACTATCGATCTCGCATATTATTGTGACCACAACGACAGTATGCAATCGCCGTATGGTAGAGCGAATGTGAGTTATGATTTTATTTTTAATTAATATTTACCTACTTACATACTGTCTGTAGTACAGGTTTTTTTTTACATAACACGGAATCGTTTTGTAAATACATACAAAAGGCCACGTCACTGAAAAGCGAAATCCTCAGTCAATCACATTTGAATATACCGAACTAAATCAACATGACCGTCGCGTGTTTGCGCTTTGGTTAGGATGCAGCTGTAAGTAGCAAAGACCCATTATCCACGTACTTATAGTCGGAGTAAACATAAAATAGAAATGAAAGTCTCGGCCACGCGCCAACAGATCCATGCACAGCTATATTCATTGACTTAAAATGTAAAATTGATTGGCATGGAATCACTTCTAGCACAAACACTGCATAGTTGGAGGAATTTCTAAAACATTTGAATAACATGATTGATTTGTCTAAATATATATTTCAATATACAGATATTTATGATACCGTACAATGCTCATAAATAGTGTGTTCCACCTAGTTCGGATGTTATAAAACAAACAAAACTATTAGCAGTTTGTATTGGCAAAGCGAATCAGTATTCCCACATTTCAATACGAATACATTTTGCCTATAAACCATCGTTTATTGCTTGCTAGTCACGCAAAACTATTTGGCTAATACTTTTATAAGAATAGTGGCTTTCTACGGTTTTGTTTATGCGGTATAAATCTTAAAAGCTTTAGCATTTTCACGATTAATATTTGTTGTTTGTAGAATGAATCGGTTTAAATGAAATATAGATATGCAACTATCCCGGCCGAACCTTCGGGTTGGACTCGGTCAAAAATACGCCTACGGCCAAACCTTCTGCTTCGGCAAAAAAAAAAACACCTTCGTGTTTGATTCTCGGGTCGGGTAAAGTGTTATTGGTTTTTTCTACCAATTTCTCAGTATCAGCCACGGAGTTTGAATTTGTGCCCAGTTGATGGCAATAGGCTCACCCCCTATTAAATGGGACTTAAACATAACTGGTGAAATGTGGTTGTAACAATGGGTGCACCTCTGCCTAACCCTTCGGGGATTACAGGCGTGATGTTATGTTAATGTTTTATTTTCAGTCAAAATCGTTAATTCACCGTAAAATGGTTCTATTCAGATTCTAGAGCGACATATTGCTTCCACATTTTGCTTAACAAAACATAACAACGAGCTATTGTACCCAATTATTTATTACGAGACCCTGTTTTCTTTGAAAAAATCTTTATCGGAGGAATTGAAGTATGATACACGGAGAGATAGGGCCCTATTGTGTAGCCTGGAGTACCATGAGGTTCGCACAATGGGAGGGGAGAGCAGAAGTCTAAGAGTTTAGGTAATGCAGAGAGGAAAAATTATGTTTTTGTTTCAATAGTGGAGCTCTTCGTCTAGTTTAAGGGCATACTACTAAATACGCAGTTCTTTTGTCAAATAGAGTTTAATAAGCGAATAGTGTTAGCGTTTTTAAGTGCCGATAAGGCCACGAGTTACTCGCAGGATACGAACGGATGCAGCGACAGCCGATACGTCGCTTGCGAACGTCTCCATTTAGTCTACTTTCATTACTACCGTATTGACAGCCGAAAGTATCCGATCGGATCCGGACCTCTTTCGAACAGGATGGCTGGCTGTCTTTGATCATCGTCTCCTTTTATACGAGTAAACCTCGTACAAATATTTCAAGCACCCTCACCGTGTCGCCATTGACAAATTTTGTGACGGATTTGTATCAAACAGCGCCGTGTGGCCGTATTTAGACAAAACTGCGGGCCACCTCGGGAAAGAGATGAATAGCTGCGTCTCTTTTCCACACTGAAGTACGATTAGATAAATAATGTAAAATTATATAATAATGCTATTTGAGGTGATGAGATAATCTCGTCAACTTATCTTCATCTGTCAAGACAAGTAAACTTGATAGTCGGTAGTAAACCTAATACAAGTACATAGTTTTTTTAATCGTAAATACAATGAACCAATAGCATTTAATTAAATTGTTTGTAACAATTACAATCAGTATCATTCAAAGACACGAATAAATTCTTAAAATTTAAAAAAAAATTACATGTGAAACGAGTATTTTTAATTTTCAAATCGACGTATTTACGTTTTGTTAAAACCGCGCGTTCGTGCTAGGCCCCATCTCATGTTAAATACATAAAAATCAAAACCAACGAACGCTAGCTATCGAAAAACACGTTACGATAACGTTACTTCAAACATCGTCACTACCAGTACAAAACACGCAAGCTTTTCGTCCAAAAATCGAAACCTTTCACTCTGTATACAGCCACTACCCCGATGAATGATAAGTGTTATCGGTACACATACACAATAGGTTTGTATGGCCACTATCGAGCGCTCGATTGATTCCTCAGATTTATATATAGGCTGTTTTTGTACACAGATACTGCCTTTTGTAAGGAGGTATCATTATTTTTGTATATCGTAGTATTGAGCGGTAAATTGTGACTGGTTTAGCTGTGGTTTTATATTTTTATTCGGGTTCCGTTGCCAAATGGCAAAAAACGGAACCCTTATAGATTCGTCATGTCTGTCTGTCTGTATGTAACAGCCAATCTATTCCGAAAGTATTAGAACTACACAGTTGAAACTTGGTAGGGGGTTGTATTCTTTGAACTTCTTTGCGATTTTATATCAAAATTAAAAAAATTAAAAGATTAAAGAGCCTCCCCATACAGGGAACTGAAACAATTTTTGTTTTTTTATTTTTTTAAATTTTCATTTTATCAAACCTAGCGTGCGGGGTGTTTATAGATAGGTCTTAAAAATTACATTGAGGTTCCCAAAACCATTTTTGGTCAATGTCAATCGTTTTACCACTGGAAGTGTCTATCTTACACTTCCAAGGGTAAAAAGTGTGTCCCCCCTCTAATTTCTAAAGTAAGAGGACGAAAATTCTGAAAAAAATGTAGGATTGTAGAACGTAAAAAAAAACTATCAACGAAACTCAGTTTGAATAAGATTAAGATGTTTAGTTTTTGAGATATGGAACTTTTTCATCAAACTGCAGCAGTAAGTTTGTTTTTCATTAACATACTATGAAAAACAAATTTAGCTTTGCTGTTGAATACAACATTATGTTGTTTGGTGCTACGGAACCCTCTGTGCGCGTGAGTCCGACTCGCAGTTGTTAGATGACTAGCCTTTCAGTAAGACCAGTCAGCCAGATCCATTTGTATTGTATCACTGTAGGTCACTCGCCAAATTCACTTGCACTATTTCATTTTATTTCTGTTGAGATAGTTGATTCGGGTCAGGGTACAAATTCGGAAGAGACTCGAATACGAGACTGGTTGCAAAGAAGCCACCGACCGAATTCTTAATTCAGTATACATAAGGTCCCATTAAAATAGATGGACTAATTTTAAGTCTAACCAAAGATATCCAAGCAATAAAACACTGATTAAAATGATTTTATTTTGACCTAAAATCATTGGGTAATCAACATTTTTAGTGTTTCTTCGTTAGCGAATTTATTTTCTTGGTAAGTATCTAATGCGTTTTTCTTTTTTTTACCATTGTCCTTATTTTGGTGATCTGAATGATTTCTAAAAGTTTGTGTCCATCTATTTTAATGGGACCTTATATATTTTTTAAGAAAAAAAAAACTTAACAGTGCTGTTGTTTTTTTATATAGAATTGTAATTTTTTTTAAACGTTGCCTCCACACTAGAAATTTCTCATATATCGTGGGTGCGTTTATAAACATATAAACTCATATACACAAACATCTACCTATAATATACATAAAATTCTACGCCAAGCATGCAAATCACTAAAATCAACCAACGTAAACCAAGTTACCCGTAGGAATACCCTCATTCAAAAACAAACACCACGCTAGTTAACATTCTAAACACAATTTCGCGCTACAGAAACACGCGCTAAAAAGCCGAACACATCAACTATTAGTGTAACATTTTTAACAATGTAAACACTGAGCCTGTTTACTCTGCGATTGAAACGTATAGTGCCCGATGTAATCGCCTAATGGAGTCTCCTCGTCCGAGCGGGCTCACCTTCCATACTAAATGGATAAGCAGAAGGTCCATTTCAGGCAGTCACCTATGTGGATTGAAGATAAGTGAAATTAATTTACTCTCTACTGCTACGATCTTTACATATTCTAAGACTTTTACTCTACGTTCGTTCATACATCAAGTGAATTAAACTTTAGTACAAAATAAACACAATAAGAAAAGTATGACATTATTCTAAAAGTAGATCTGTAGCGTCTGTCATAATTATTGTGTTTTTTGTGATGTCATTATTTATCGACGTCATCTTAAAAATTTAATAATATGATTATTTCGTCTTAATATTAAGAAATAATTTAACTCTTATGGTTTTTGACGACATTTATTTATCGAAATTGATTAGGGTGTACGCAATACAGTGCCGATACAAGAGAACATAAATGTTTTTCTAAGCGATGCTATTTAAATCGTTCGAATGCAAGCTGCTACTGAATCCTCAATCACACAATTACTAACTCCGGAATCAAACCCAGGACCTCACGGTTATCAGTCAAGCTCTGACACCATGAACGAGATAGTAAATGATCAAAAGACCGAGTATTTTTTAGCAAATAACTTTATATACCTTCTGTAAGTTTTGAGTATTAATCTAGATGGCTATAAGAGTAGATGATGACCATAGAAAGGATAGATAGACTGTGTGAACTGTGAGGGATGATATGGCAAGAAAGGAGGTGTCTGATAGGATGACGAGTAATTTTAAATGAAGTTTATTATGCAAATAGGTTTTTACAAACACTTTTACACGTCATTTTTTGAAAACTAGATGATTTGACGGTGTTTCGTACCTGACTACTCTGAGAAGAAACAGCCGAAACAAACTCAGAGGTCACAGTCTCTTTTAAGGTCCAGACATAATCTTGGTCTACTCACATGAGGACTATGCCGATTAGTGTCCGAGATAGTCTTTTGAAGAAAGAACCACACAGATTTGAGTGGACCTGTCCAGTCAATAGAGAAGAATGGAAGAAGAATACATACTGCGTCGAACCCAAATAAATTGGTATAAGGGCAGGAGAATGAATGAATGAATGAACCTTCTGTCCGTTTTTCTGTATACTGGCTCAGGTATAAATGAATGCTGGTTACATAAAGAGCCTATGCTTTTAAAGCGTGGTGAAATGTTGTGAGTTCAGATTTGTTTTATGTGAAAATATTTGAAATCAGTGTCCTTTTCAGATATACTTGTTTGAGTTGTGAATGAAAACGTGAATGGATGAATTATTTTATCTTCAGTACATGTGTGTATGGAATTGGGTAAATGGAAAATGATGTAGAAAAAATTAATGGTGTCAAAGTAAATAAAAATATCGAAAAAAATGAAGAAGCTCGTGGCTAAATAATAACAGCCGCTCGGATCGATATTCAGGTTAAACCGCGCTTGCCTAAGTTGGTCCGTGGATAAGTGACCACCCATTACATACTGAGTTTCCTCTGTGCCTCTGAAAGGACGTGAACCTGTTGGTCTCGGCTGCCATTCGTAGATCTTTGACAGTCGTTACAGGTAGTCAGTGGCCCAAAAATCGGACAACCAGTCTTACCAAGAGGTCTCGTATTCGGAAGTATACATCTGAAAGTGTATAAGTATATCAACGATAGCAGTAACGTTTTCGGCTTACGAATTGTGGATCACGGGTTCAATCCCAGAGCTTGGCTTTGTGTAGTTTAATTTCATCACACGTAGAAAAAGAAAACGAGAGGAAACCGGTGTGTCCAATAATAAAAAATTGGAAGATATGTGGCAGTAGCTAACTCGCACTGGACACGTGTTAACCGTTCCCTCTTACAGAGAGAAGGCGTGTGTCTCAACAGTGGGCACATTATGGTCTGATTATGCCAAATTAAGGCATGGTGAACAGAATATCAAATTCAGGAATCAAAAGTAATCCAAAAAATTTCCTCTCATTTTTAACTTTGAGCTCGCTTAAATTAAATCTTCATTCGTTAACAGAGCAGATTTTTAAAACTGTTTCAGCTAGTTACATTTTGTTTAACCTGAGAATCTAAAAGCGAAAAACCCACCTTAAACACTGTTTTGTTTTAATTCCGTACTCGGTTTATTTACGTAGCTCGTGTAACGGACGATACCTTTCACTTACATTTCTATTAAAGCAAACATTTTCTTTTAAAACACTTTTTTATCAAAGAAAATCTTTCATTAAAATCACTCACTAAAGTGCATGTGCTACACATAAATCACGTAGCGCCGTAGCCTCGTAGTAGGTGCTACGACGTAGCGCGTAGCACGGTACAATGGGGGAATGGGATTAAACGTAGAAGGTACGAATGTGTTCAAATGAAACGGGGTTCAAACGAAAGCGCTTGGCGGGAACTAAGGGGGCGAAATGGTTTAAGCACTTTATTCGCTGTCTTGTTGCCGTTGGATTTCAATTTAGAAGTACGCATTTGAAATTTGCTTTGTATAATAAACCTTATTCTGTTTTAGGTAAGCATTGTTCTGTAATGCTAAGTAGAACATAGATTTTGATATTAAATTGTTTTGGTGAACGAGCTATTTTTGGAATATTCTCGCCTCTATATTAAATGTGGTTTTACACCAACAGTCTACCTCTGGTAATGGATTATTCTTGTTCGTGGTTCTATAAAATGATTTAGTGATTAATATTTGTTTAAAATCCTTTAAAGGGATTATTCGCGGCCTTAAATAAATGACTTTGGATTAAGCTTACCCGCAATCACAAGCACGTCAATAAGGGCGAGTATCGCCAAGCTGACGAGGCTGACGGGCTCGTCCCAGCGGACGTCTTCTAGCAGCGCCTGACACGCTGTTTCGTTCAATGAGCGCATATTACGCGCGTCGCAACGCGCGCGCGAACCGCCGCGCGGCGCATCGCCCGCTCGCCTTCAGGTTGTCACTGGCATAGTGCTTGGGTCTGTAACAAAGGAAAACATTTGTTAAAATGGAAATAGAAAATAGTTTTTCAATACACTTTCTCGAAAACTGGTTCTCATCGCACTGCAATTAGGTTCAACATGCAATGTATTTCATGCGTGGATTTTTAATATTTTTCCGCACATGTGCGGAAATAAAAATTTCCACAGTTATCTAAACTCAGCAGTGATTGTTTTTTTTTTTAATCTCGGCAAAGATAAACATGATTGTTTAAATTAAATATTACTTTTATGAACCAATTACCCACCCACGATACAGGAGAAATTCCTAGTGTGGGGCAAAATTTTTTTATTAAAAAAAATATATTATTTGTGTTCTAAATTCAAAATGTATTTAAAAACGTCGTTTGATAGGCGTGGGGATTTGTTACTGCAGTTTATGGCTCCATAATAACCTCGCCTGACGGCTCGGGTGTGAATTCCGCCCCGAATGCAATAACGAAGTTTCTCCACTTACATCAAAATTTACTATTTCATCCAGATAATATGCAGGATGGCATAACATGAGTAGGTTACAACGTCTAGTTTTCGCAGTGAGGCCCAAACTAGACAGGATAAAAGCTGCAGAAAAAAAAAATCGTTCTCTTGTACAGTCACGAGCACCAATATGTAAACACTTAAAATCTTTTAAACGTGTTTTTCTCCTACTGTTCTGATTGCAATTTTATGTTGTTACGAACATAGTATTCTGGAACTCATATTTTAATGAAAAGGATCCTGTATTCAAGTTACAATCGTTTCCATCAATTGTTAATTCTCGTGAAAATTGTTTTTAAATTTAGGAAAGTGTATACATATTGGTGCTCGTGACTCGACGGTCCAAATGAAACTACAACTAAATAAAACAAAAGCTTGTTATAAAAATGTTTTTGGGCATGATACATTTCAGCTGTGGAGCAGATATTTAGGAGCTCTCAAAATTGTCAGAAGCAATCCTAATTTTAAAATTGTTGATGTCATTAGATTTGCTCTTAACACGGATATAAGTATTTTCGTTAGTGTTGATACATGCAATAATGTCATCACCTGCTTAGGCTTTTCCCAACTATGTTGGGGTCGGCTTTCAGTCTAACCGGATGCAGCTAAATATCAGTATTTTACATGGAGCGATTGCCCATCTGACCTCCACAACCCAGTTAGTACTGGGTAATACTTTACCTTGGTAAGACTGGTAATCAGACTTTCGAGCCACTGACTACCTGTAACGACTGTCAAAGATCTACAAATAACAACCGGGACTATCGGCTTTACGCGCTTTCCGAGGCTCGGAGGAAACTCGGTATGTAATGGGTGGTCACCCATCCATTGATCAACCTAGGCAAGCGCGGCTTAACCTAAAGATTGACCCGAGTGGCTGTTACTATTAAGCCATGAGCTCCTCACACGCAATAATGTGTAACTAAATGTATACCTTAATAAACCCTAAAGTATAATTCAATCACCCGTAAATTCTTCAGAAAACATTAAGAATTTTTATGTAAAATACCAATTCTTCTCACAGTTCGACTTAGGAACCCACGCTCCTGATAACACTCCTTGTATTAGGATTTCGAACTCCCACGCGCGTCTGCCGAAGAGTTAGATGGATTATGTGAAGCAGAGGTACCTATACATAATCATGAACACAAGAGGTACGTATAAATTAGCCATTTACATTCAGGCATAATAAATACGGTAGGCTTTCTACCGTATTAAACAATAAATCGGTTTAAAAAATTCCTCCTGGATAGCGGATGCATTTTCTTGTATCTTTAGTGCAGGTTTGTGTTGTGGGTGTCGTAAGAGGCGACTAAGGGACTTACCAAAGAATGGGAAGCAGCGTTCTCTGTGATTTTTTAACAACCGTACTACGATCGCCAACACGCCTGCCAAGGAAGGCGATTATGGCAAAACCCCCCCTTTGGGGGAGGCCTATGTCCAGCAGTGGACGTCTTTCGGCTGAAATGAGGATGATGATGTGTGTTGAAAACTGTCACTCACTGATGATCGGTTTCGGTGGTCTAACAGCATCCAGAATTGTCATGTATTAACTGTTAAAGTTCTAACACTACGTAAGTCAAAAACAGCAACTTTACAGGAGAGTGTAAAAACTGCATGGTACGAGTACCTAGGCAATGGTACCATACCATTTTATAATTTGTATTCACTTCAAATTAGATAGATAGGTTGCTTGTTTCTGTGATTGGCTGAAACAACGCGTCTTCCGATTCTCTAGCAAACGGCAATAAATAACAAAATGTCAAAACAGCCAAAAATTGACTTACGTAGTGTTAGAACTTCAAAGACGAATAAACATTAAAAAAAAACTATTCACTAAACGAGTCCCCCAAACAATTTTGATTGAGCTATGATAACTATTTTCAGATACTAAGTATTAATCAATCTATGGAACTTTTTCAAAAAGACTGATTTAAAAAAAAAGGGAACTCTCTGTAATAATTGAAAAAGTGTAAATTTGTGTTCAAGCGAAGAATGACTATGTAACATTGCACGCCAGTGTATACCCACGTCATAGAATTGTACGCCGGCTTTATCTGGGGATTGGTTAGGTAACTGTGCTGGGCTATTTTTAGATACTGCGAGTGTAATATTTATGATAATAGACTGTGTTGTAGATGTTTTATTGTTATCATGAAAGATACTTGAATGACGATAAAAATAAAATGAAGAGATTGTTGGGGTAGGTCACGAATGTGTAATATTTTGTAGAAAACATTGTCAGCAAGGTTCAGTTCAAATCATGTTTTGTTTCATTTAAAAGCAAAATTGTTGCACTTTATTGAGGTATAAGGCCTCGAATTCGCTAAAACTACAATCATCATTATTTTGAGCAGAATAAACAGTTTTCTGCCTTACTTTTATTTATTTCTTCATTAACTATTGAAAATAAAATATTATCAATATTTTTTTTATTTTTCAATATTTTAACCGACTTCTAATAATAACGCAGGAGGTTGTAAAACAGTTAATGAAACAAAAAAAATGGAAAGTAAACTTATTTTTCAAGTTATTATATGTATGTATATAAGTACCTAATAATACAGGGTGCCCCAGAACTCAACGTCAAGCCGAAACGGGGTGACAGGATTGATCATAACCATCACGATAAAAATCTGAAAAAAAATGTATCCCATGCAGTTTGAAAATTATGGGCATTTAAGAAAAACCTAGAAATTTGATCAAACTGTACCATTTTTTGGTTATTGTTGGTTATTCTTTTTATTTTTGTTCATTTGAACTTTGGAAACGTAATCCTAAATACCATTTCTAGAATCCCAATAAAAAATAATGACACAATTGCCTCAAGTTTCCGAGAATTGAGACTATTTGTTAAACTACGAATTTAAAATTTTCAAGATTCGTAAACTTTGACAGGCCCTCCTTTAAAAAAAATGTACAGTTGCCAGTTGCTGAACTGGGCCTATTTGGCGCAGCCGTGAGACACATAATATTATCTACTTTTTTTTTGGTGTTATTTCGATTTAAGTTTTTTTATTTCTTTTATTGCATATTGTGTTTTTGTGGTAAGTACCAAATAAACATGTTTCCGCCCTTTTTCTTCTTCTTCCACTTTCGGTGTATTTTTTTGAAAGTCAGTTATTTTATTTTTGCACAAAAGTTTTTTCAGTAAAACTTACCTTTCTTTTCTCCGTGTTAAAGAAAGATAAATGAACAATCAGCACTAGACTTCTTACGAACACGATCAACGATACACCACTCTCCTTAAATAAATGAGATTGCCGTTTCCCAAAATTGTCAAGAACCATGCCTCACAGCGTTCATTAATATTAATACACAGTACACACTCTCTCTCTCTTACGATCGGCCATGTTTAGGCTGCCTTTCTACAGATATGTGTGTAGCTAAGACGAACAGCTAAGCTACGAAACTATGTATCTATTTCTGCTACAGCAAAGTAGTGTAACTGTTTCTGGGATTTAAACACTGTTTTAGGAGCGTTTACGACTTACGGCATTTCGTACAAACTTTGAAGTCTTTTTTTTGGAAATGACATAACCGATTTTAATGAAACTTCTTACGCATAAGCAGGATACATAGGTCTATAAAGTTATCACAGAACATTTTCGGAAAATAGTGTTACAGCTATATTATACAGATTTTAGTTTTTCATAGAAACAGTTTCCAACTATTTTTTTTAACAAGACATTTTGAAAATGTTCTCTGATAACTTTTAAGACTTATGTATCCTGCTTATGCGTATGAAGTTTCAGTAAAATCGGTTCAGTCATTTCGAAAAAAAAAGGACTTGAAAGTTTGTATGAAATGCGGTAAGCCATAAACGCTCTTCACGGTTTAAAACTAATTTTATACTGTCACTTACGGGATATTTTCCGTGATTATTCATTATTCTGAGCTCCCGATATTTCGACGCTGTTGCAAGTGTCATGAACGCGGGATGGCTGGAGAATTCGGGTGGATGGTAAGTAAATTTTTAAGCGCTGACAAATCTGTGTTCCCTCTTTCTTAGTCTTTTGCTACGCGCACTGCTGGGACTCGACACTAAGTCATAGCAAAACACTCACAGTATCACTAGGTTTTGTGGAGTCCTTATTACGATGCCGGCAGTTAGTTTTGAGCATACGTATATATAAGTACGAGGACTTGACAATTTCCACACTTAAAGTTAATTACCACAGGTTAAAGAAAGGCAGCTTAAGGCCTGGTTTCCACCAAAGTGGCGACGAGCGAAGCGGTGAGGTGATGTGCAAGATTCAACTAACCACGGGAAATATGAAAGCCTCGATGTAGATTTTAATGAATGTGGTTGGTCGCACTTCTCCATTACGCTTATTTCTACTTTGGTGGAAACCGATCCTTAAGATCGTTCATGTTTATACATACTACGTGCCTACTTCAAAGGCCTATAAGTGTGTGGGATTGAGGTTCTCAATTAAACTAAATTCGGATTAACAAATAGGAATTCGAACTACATGTTATAGAGACAGGATTGGGTGTGGTACAAGTAACAATATGTTCATGTAATTAAAGTTTGTTTGACTTTTAATTCAACATCTTCATCATCTGCCTAGCCTTTTTGAAAATACTGGGTGTAAAAGAATCCATCACAAAACCATCAACCAATCATTCTTTACATCAAACTAAGTAATACTGCGCGAACATTATTGCTGGGAAACAACTCTTTTCTTTGGTGTGAAAAATCACGGCTTACGGTGAAGCTCAATGTAATGCACACAACACATTGTGCTGATGGTTGAATTGAATAGTACATTTAAAGTTTGTATTTTATAAAACGTGTGAAAAGTTGAAACTCTAATCTTCAATATCTCCGTAAGAGCGAGGCCTCATTAGTGGACAAGAGACGAAGCGCGGGGGCTGCACTGTCGGAGCTCCTGTGCGGTTATGGACTGACATCACTATTAAACTGACCATCACTATTTATTTTCGAAATCAAGGAAGATTTCCAGAATTTTTATTGTTTCTATCTTTGGTTCAGCGGTGGCGTAAAAAAAACAGTAATAGAACACGTTTGTTCAGATCTATTGTCGAATGAAGCCTGAAATCCACACTGAGACGCTGCGCTAGTGCGCTGCGATGACGTGCGTAGCCCTCTTCCGTTACGACGTCGTACGTCGTCGTCGCAACGCAGGTATGTGGTGGCATACACTTCGTTGACCCGTTGCGACGACGCAACGCAATGCACTAATGAGGCCTCAGCCTAACTGGAAGGTTCGCAGTACGGTCCAGTGCAAACAAATGATAACAACGACGGGAAAAATTCGTGCCTAGTGGCTTTGTTAGGGATGTTTCTACACCCGTTATGTTGGTCACCTTCTAAGGGAACAAAATGCGACTCCCGCATTCCCCTTAAACTTAAGGAGAAGATTTATAAAACCATGGTTAGACCTGCTGTCTTGTATGGATCAGAATTTTGGGCCACAAAAGGGATGAATGAAATGTGACTGAGATGATGAATGCTAAGGTGGATGTGTGGTGTAACGCAAATGGATGAAATAAGGAATAAGTGCATAAGAAGGAATCTGAAAGTGGTGCCGGTGACTGAAAAGTTGTGTGGTAATCGGTTATCGTGGTATGGATATGTGATGCGGAGGAATGAAGAAAATGTTGAGTATGAATGTAGATGGTTATGTAACATTTTTGTTATTTCTCTAAATTGTATGTATGTTACAATTATTTGTTTGTATTGTATTGTGATTATAGTGTGATAAATGGCGATGGGTGTAAATTACCTGAATAATGTATTTTTTTTTTTTTTAAAGAAAATGTCACAGCGCCGGAGTGATGCCACGGTCAGACACGAACAAATATAATAAATAAAATAAGTGTACAAAATAATAAGAGACTAAGGAGAAGAAAATAAAATATATTATCTAAACCCAACGTAATCTCAATGTTTATGCCACCGTACAAAAATTGGGATTCAAAAATACAGGTTTAACCGCAGACAACTCTCGACACCAACCCATCGAGGTCTAGGTTACATATTCTTGCACCACGCCCCAGGTCAAGTGAGCCAGTTCGCTAATTAACCCCCCAACGTTCGTAGGCTTTTGTTTGACTTTCTAATCGCTCCACAGAAACTAACTACGTTTCTGGTCAGACTATCGCATCGGATTAACCCGTCTAATTGCAGGGTTAACATTTAAATTGAGTTTACAAATATTTTGATTAACGATAAGGTTTTGGGTGTCCATTTGTTTGATTGTGTTTTGTTTAGGGATTATGTTACTGTCATTGTCATGAGAATTATTTATGTGGTGGAACAACAGGCGAAATAGTGAAGGCAGAGATACGGCGAGGCGTCACCGTCATATGGCTAAAGTTCCACGGACGGACAGACAAAGCGCTATGCTTCCACATTTATTGTGCGAACCGCCATCCAGTCTATGGAATTCACTGCAGGCTTCTCTGTTGCCTGATCATTATAATCTGGATCTATTTAAATTTCGAGTGAATCGGTTTCTTCTAGGCAAGCGTGTTCCATCCTAGGCCGTGGCACGTTGTGCAGGTCACAACGTGCCTAATGTGAAGCGATGACTCGGCCTAAAAGCCTAATTAGTAGGTAAATGAAAAAAAAAGCATATACAAGTCGTATGCTGTTTTACTTCTGTGTAATTGATGATCATAATGCATATATGGAGTGTCTAGAGAGCCTAGTAGACAATAATTACTTTATAACATCATCACACCTGTAATCGCGAGGCAGAAGTCTATCTAATAGTTCACCCACATTTCGCCGGTTATATTTTTATATAGTTTAAACTACCATGGTCACTAACATTATCATTACCACTAGAAAACGGGATATTTACCATGTTTACTGATTTGTTGAGTTCCCGATATAACAAACAACAACAAAACAACAACAACACATGGTAAACAACATGGCAAACTTGATCAACAACAACTGGCAACTTGGCATGGCATGGCATGGTATTTAACATGCTAAATATCCCGATTCTAGTGTTAATGATGAAAATAAACGGGGCAAGCAAACTTTATTTCTGATATTTTATTTTTCAATATTTACCATATTAATTCAATATATAACATAACCAACGTAACGTCTTTTCAATCATCATTCGTCTTTTTCACTCGGTGTTGTCAATCCATCACCTTACATTCCCTTATTCAATCAGTATTGCCACATAACTAACCTTATATTCCCACATATGTTTTTTAAGTCCCATGTAATAGGGGGGCGAGCCAAGTCCACAAGGCGGGCCAAGTGCGGAATGATGGGTGTCCCATGTCTTAGTAATTAAATTATGAATTTAAGTGATACATCTGACTGTATAGATCTAAGTCCTACAAGCTACCACAGTGATCTATGACTTGGAATAGGCAACTAAATTACTATCACAAGTAATTATGCCTTGTGACTGTGACTGTAGCTTCGCTTGCTTTGTTTTTCTAACATTCAAAAGTGCCTGTAATGGTCTAATTGAAATAAATGCTTTGAGTTTGAGTTTGTTACCATTCAAAACTTAATTTTTTAATTTTTTTTTGTTATTGGCATTTGACTGTCCCTTTTTAAAAATTTCTAACAGAAAATTTCGTAAAAACATTTTCTTCTAAGACACTAATCAATATCAGCTGTTTGTCTTCAAAACGACACCGTAGCATGCTACTAGCTCCTTAATAAAAAAACCTTGCAATTCATTTATGAAATTGATTTTGTTACGAGGTAGCCTTCGTAATATTGTTTTTTTATGGCAGAGGCAGGCGCATTGCAGATGATGAAACTATGTTATTGGATAGGGAAACGTATTACATAGGAATATTTATTGCGAAAAGGAAAAAAAGAAAAAATCTAGTTGAAAAAAAAATTACATAACACGCCTGTAATCTCCGAAGGGTTAGGCAGAGGTGCACTTAATAGCACACCCACATTTCGCCAGTCATGTTTAAGTCCCATGTTATAAGGGCCAGGCCTATTGCCATCAACCGGGCACAAATCCGGACTCCGTGGCTGCCACTGAGAAATTCCTGATGGAAAAACCCAATAACACTTTGCCCGACCTGAGAATCGAAACCAGGACCTCATGCTCAGCAGTTGCGCTTGCGAACACTAGACGAACGACGCAACAAAAAAAGATAATGTGAAATTATAAATTATGATTGTTTAGTTATAGCCGCTGTTTCCATAATTATGCTATAATTTAATTTTGTCTAGCCCCTCTTGATTTCACAATAATAGTCTTAAGTCGGTTTAACATTATTTATACCATGACATTTCTAACAACTTTGAAGCTAATTTACTGTTACGATAGTTGCAATAATCCGTAAAACATAAAACATCTATACATCAATACAAATAAATAAAATTGAAGTGTCCGTTTGTAATTTCAAAATAACAACGTTTTACTGAATCAATAAATACGGTTTATTAATAGTTTATACGAAACTTATTTTTTTAATTTTTGTCTGTCTGACGGTCTGTTTTTCTGTTTGTTCCAGCTAATCTCCGAAACGGCAGGACCGATTTTTACCAGTAGATAGCTTGTTATAAGGAGTAACTGAGGCCACTTATATTTTAGAAAAAGTATTAGGGTTCCGAGCAAAAAAAATTAAATCCTTGAATTTGTTGGCAAAATCCGATTCAAAAAGGGGAAGTAATATTAATATAATACTTCACGCGGACGAAAGTCGCGGGGCACAGCTAGTTCTAAATAAAAAACAACAAAACCAAACAAGGAACCCTAAAAAGTTCAGAATACCATCATATCTCTATCGAATGTGGTCACAGAGCTATTCGATAGCGACATCTGTTGAAACCACAATATGTGTAGTGGACCGACAGTGATGCGAGGGCAGTGACTGAGGGTATCTCCACGTCACCTGCATACATCAGTTGCCGAGCCAGTAAACCAATAGTATGAACGTAGTCATGGAGGGTATCGGCTTCTATAGACCGGTAGTGACTGACTGATAGATAAAGAGCAGTCGAAACTTTGAAGATAGAGGTAAATTTCTGTTACGTGAAAACTTGCAGTTAAGAATGTGTTTTGCAAGTGAATCTCTGAGTGGATTTTTCAAAAAAAGTATGCATTGAACACACAAATCCAGACTCCATTGCTACTAAAAATTCCTCATGTAAAAACACAATAACACTTTCTCCGGCTTGGGACTCGAACCAAGGACCTCATGCTCAGCAGTCGCGCTTGTGAACACTAGACCAACGAGTTATGAAGGTCGGTTGATGGGCCCGCCCTCTATTACATGGGACTTAAACATAATTGGCAAAATGTGGGTGTACTATTAGGTACAGTCACGAGCAGCAATATTTAAACACTTTCCTAAATTTAAAAGCAATTTTCGCGAGAAATAACGATTTTAACTTGGAGATAGGATCTTTTTCATAAAAATATGAGTTCCAAAATACTATTTTCGTAACAACTTGAAATTTTAATCAGAACAGTAGGAGACAAACATTTTTAAAAGATTTTTAGTGTTTACATATTGGTGCTCGTGACTGTACACCTTTGGGGGTTACAGGCGTGATGTTATGATGTAATGTTATGATTATTTGACATTGAAGGTATAAAGAAAGTTACATTTTATCAGCGATCCGACTACACTACTCCAGATTTCTACTAAGTGCGATAAAATGCAATATAGATAAGAAATCGACACGTGTACATACCTACGTGGGAAGCGACATTTATTCACGTTCTACATAAGCATTTCCCATCTTTATATAACCTTGACTTTTATCAAGTATGCGTGTGAGTTAGAAATGCACCTACTTCAGTAGGTGGTAGATAAAATTTGAAAATTAAAGAAAATATTGGGTTTCGTTAGACGTATCAAGTTATATTTATTTATTACTAGCTGTGCCTCGGAACCTTCGTCCGATTGACATTATTATAGAAATATTACTTCCATAGTTGGTTCGGATTTTGTTAACAATTTAGAGGGTTTCAAGTTTTTTGTATGGGACCATAATCTTTTTTCTAAAATAAAACCTAAGTAGCCTCAGTTATTTCTTATAACATCAGCTATCTGCCAGTAAAAGTCCCGCCGAAATCGGTACAGCCGTTTCAGAGATTAGCCGGAACAAACAAACAGACAGACAAAAATTTAAAACAATGTTTTTTGTTAGAAGTACCGTAAATACTTTCCAAAAGCATTTAGTAACAATCTGTTATTTTGAAATTACAAACAGACACTTCAATTTTATTTATTTGTATAGATCATTTCAAAATCGGTGTTTATTCAAACAATTCTGTACCAGAGAGGTATATTGTAGTAACTCATTTTTTTTCAAAATTGTGGATATGATATTCTGTTGATACGGTATAGAGCGCATAGTGATTCGTGTCATGTTTCTTTCCGTGCCGGGTCATGGTACGATGTAATGGGTGGGCTGAATCCTTTAAGCTCGACATATTAAGGTTTCTGTTCTGTTTACTAATGTATACGAGGTGTCAACGGACCATTCACGAAGCCGCCAACCAAGTATTCCGTTCATCAAACTGAGTAACTCTACGCAAAAATTATTGCTGGGAAACGATTTTTTTGTGGAGTTAAATAACACGTTTAAAAACGTTTTTTTTTCAATGTGACGCATTCAAAATATTGTGCTAGTGAATGCATTCGGGTCGTGGAGGTATTTAAAGTAAAGTTATAACATAAAACTTGTGTTTAAAAAAAACTTGTGAGAAAGTTGGAAGTTTGACCCCCAATATCTCCGTAACTAGAAGGTTCCCAGGTTTGGCAAAAAAAAAATAACGCAATGGCGAGGAGAACAAGTGCCTTTCGGCTTCGTTAATGGTATTTTTACACCTATTATAGCATGGCCACCCTAACTGTTATTGACGTCTCTAAGTGCGTGGCTTTATACCTAATTTATCTACCTACAGTTAACATTTTGATTCTGTTCGACTAAAAGGTTAAAACAATCCTTAACTTTGACATTTAAACCTAAAAAGTCATCAATATTCCATTAGCCCCTATTATTTAGATATTAACGGAATTAATTTATTTTTATTTTTCACCCGTACCAGGGTCATTTTTTATTGATCAAATTCAAATTCAAAATATTTTATTGTGGATCATAGGTAGGTACAGTTTTTAAACAGTTGAAAATTTTGATCAGCTATGTCCCGCCCGTAGGGCATACAATAATCACACAGAAATTGATTGATCACAAAATTATCAATTGCCTACAGGTAGATGAAATCGTCAGCGAGCATTTTTTATTCAAAGCTTAGATATCTATACATCATCATCATCATCATTGCAGCCGAAAAGTCCACTGCTGGACATAGGCCTCCCCCGAGAAGGGGGGTTTTGCCATAATCGCCACGCTTGGATCATGACGCATCTATACATGCGTAGACATATTTATCATCTGCCTAGCCTTTCCCAACTATGTTGAGGTCGGCTTGAAATCTTACCGGGTTCAGCTGAATACCAATATATTTCATGGAGCGACTGCCTATTTGACCTCAACGACAATCTGAGGCGTATACTATTAATGCCCGCAATAACTGACTTAATTAGGCACTAAACCAGACTCTGGCCAAACTCATCAACACTTTGCGCGACCTAGGAACCGAACTTTACCTACCCAGGAGTTAAAACTCTATTTATAGTAGTTGTGCTTGCGACGTCATCATACGCCCAAAAAGTATGTTGAATTTCACGAGCTCTCGTCAATCATTGCAAATTTTACTTTACAAGCCTTTCTCTACGGTTTCGCTTGCGTTCGGTATGGAAATTATTCCAAGGGAATGTTATAAATAAATAAAGGGACTACTGATACGATTCCGAAAATTGTTTCACTAAATATGGCAAGCTAAATTATCCATGAGTGTCATAGAAGCCTAAGTTCCTTGGGGATAATGTCATCATCATCATCAGCCTACAACAGTCCACTGCTGGGCATAGGCCTCTTCAATCGCACGCCACTCAACTCGATTCTCGGCAACTCACATACTAGCCACCCTGCGAAGATCGTCGCTCCACCGAGCTTGAGAGCGGGATCCCACTTTACGTTTCCCGATTCGCGGTCTCCACTCAAGAACACGTCTACCCCAACGGCCATCGGTTCTACGGCTAATACGGCCGGCCCATTGCCACTTCAGCTTACTCATTCTGTGAGCTATGTCGACAACTACGGTTCTCTGTCGGATCACCTCGCTCTGGATGCAATCACTTGGGGAGGGGATAATGTAGCTTACTATTAATTAAAGAATTGTCGGAATCTGATCAGTAGTTCCCAATTTATCCCCTACAGACTTTACCTCATTATAATATTAGTATTATAAAACTTACACGCTCGTGATCTGCAAGAACTACACACCAAAGAGATCGTGTAGGAACATAATTGAAAGCGTGGGCCGTTGTAGAATCACACTCGAACGTCGATAGATTCCCTTCCACTCAATTGAGTTTCACCGGAATCTGGAAGCATGTCTGTTGATCGTAGCGGTGTTTGGTTAATTATGCCGTCTGGTAAGCTGGTTGTGATTGGTTAGCTGTAATCAACAACTGCTGAATATTATCTGTTGAAGAGAATCGAGTAGAAATATTATCAAATTGGCAAGAATTTGTTCAACTTTCTGGAGTTACAGTTTGAAGAACTTTTCTATCAGTAGTTGCAGGTTCACCTTCGATTCCCTACAGGGACTTTCGGTTTTCTACTCTATTATGAAGGGTAAGTCAAAGGTGTACCTCCTACATAATAGGATATATGGATCTACATTTCGCCAGTTAAATAGCTATTATTATCATTAATCGGGCATACAGCATGACTCTTCAGACAGGCTTCGATTCGCTTCGTTGTATCGTCTAAATCAGACTGACTGCTCCCGCAAACAAGATGGCTATTTATATGACGACCGATCCTTCGAGAAAGTTCCACAACTTCCAGGAACCTTCTTCACAGTTCCATAGTGGAACATTGTAGACTCAGAACTTCTAGACAATTCCATAGTGAAATATTCGAGACTCGCACGTAATCTAGAATGTTCTCGTAAAGCAACCTACTAAAATTATTTTCTAAAATTATTATTAACTGTGCAGAGTGGAAGGGACACCGACGTTAAAACGGTTACCATGTATTCAGTACATCATTCTGAACCCCCGCAAATAAATTTTTCATCGGTAATTAAAAAAAAAAACAGATGTTCCATACATTTTGACCGTGTAGGTATTGCATTTTTGTAGAAAACAGTAGTTTTTTTTTAAATTAATTCCACCTTGTATACATACACTAAAACTATAAAATAACCAAAATTAACAACATGCTAAAATATAGCATCGAAAACAACTGTAGTTTTCCTGTACATAATATTTTAACAACAGTCTATAATTAAACAATTATGAAGCTACAATTCCATTAACAATAATTATTTATTTATCAAAGCAGCGAGCTTCATCAATGAATATCATTACGTACGGCTGTCATTTGCCTGCGACGGCGGGTGTAGGCAGCACAAAGTGCCCGCGTAGGGCTATAATTGAAAATGTGGGCGATTGGAGAAATTGCTGACGATCATACTATCGTTAGATGCAAGGGGTAGAAGTAGTGGGTGGGGCGCTGTAGTTAGGAATACAATTGATAGGTTCTAGAAATAGTTATGGAGATGATATATAGTCTGATTTGCGAAGAGGAGTTTGTTTGGGAGTTTGGTAGTTTGTGTCTCGTAGATTGAGGAGGGTCTCATTTCTTTTTCGTGTGGTTAGTGCCTAACCTGGTGCCAGAGGCTTTATGGACCTCTGACTTGGCTTTACATGCCGTCGAGAAATATCTCTCAGGCATGTTGGTTCCCTCACGATGTTTTCCTTCACCGAAGAAAGTGATAATTAAACAATACGCACATGAATCCGAAAAATCAGAGGTGGTGTGCCTTGGGTTCGAACTCGAGACCTATGACTTGGCAGTCCACACCACTAGGCTATCACTGCTAACTATGTGTGTGTTGTTATTGAAGGATTTAGATTCTAATATGAATCGCTGTTGAAGGTACATTATTATCATCTGATTAGTTGGTTCTCTGTCTTAACATGCCAGGACATTTTTTTATGAAAATCAACTTTTAGGTAGCCAAATGAATCATGCTCATGATTCGGAAAATTCGAATATTTAGGTATTGTTGTAATGGGTGTAATAACATTCTTAACGAAGCCGAAAAGAACTTGTTCTCCCCGTCATTGCGATCATTTTTTTGTTCTAGAATCTAGACCATACCTAGTTACGAAGATATTGGGGTCAAAGTACCAACTTTTTCACAAGTTTTTTTTTATTCAAGTTTTTAATGTATTACTTTACTTTTAATACCTCCTTGACCCTCGCACTATTCCATGCATCAGTATAAAAGTTTGAGTGCGTAAAATTGAATCCTACTGTAAAACGTGATTTTTCACTCAAATTAAAAAATCGTTTCCGAGCAATAATACTTACTTAGTTTGATGTACAGAATGCTTGGACGGCTTCGTGAAGGGTCCGTTCACACCTTATCAGCACACCCTCGGTCTCCCAGGTTTATTAATTATTAAGAAAAGTAAGATTAATAAATCTAGCCTACCCATATTTTTTTGCTTCCTAACTAACGTAGCAAATTAAAAGCATAAAAACAAAAAAAAACCAGCACATTTTTAAACCGTATTTTTCTCATTTTCTTTTAACGTTCTTTTAAGCTTTCTACCCACATTTTTCTTCATTAAAAGCACAAAATTTTAGTCTAAAAGCTAACTAACCGTAGCCGAAAGCCGGTCTTAAAACCTAGAAGGTAACCTAAATATCTAGACCCAATTTTATTAGCAAAATTTTAGTAGCAAGCGATGCTTTCAAGATAAACCCTAATAAAATTTTCTATTCATACAATATTGTATTATGGACCTACATTATGTACAGTCATAACCACCAATATGGGCACACTTAGCAATTTTTAAAAGTGATTGTTTCCATTGGTCCCGGCTGTCATTTATAGAGCTTTGACAGTCGTTACATGTAGTCAGTGACCCGATAGTCTGACAACCAGTCTTACCAAGTTATATCGAATTACACAGCACTAACTGGGTTGTGGAGGTCAGATAGGCAGTTGCTTAATGTAAAACTCTGGTATTCAGCTACATCCGGGTAGATTAGAATTCGACCTCAACATGGTTGCGAAAAGGCAAGGCAGATGATAAAATTATTAAATAGGATTATTAATTCAAGAGATCACTTTTGAATTTGTTACGTATGTTACGGCTAAAGATGGGTGTGAAAATAAGCTTAAGTTTATTTGTGTTTCGCCACAGTTCTAACCTAACCGATTTGGTTGGGTTGCCCTGGCAAATGGTTGATCATAATTCTAATTTACGTAACCCTAATAAAAAAACTACTTCAGTTTCAACTTTACTGCGTTGCGTTTTGACTAATGTTTAGTTTAGCCGGCTAATCTTAAGTTTGTTCTAACCCATCTTTAGCCGAAACGTTTACATATTGGTGCTGGTGACTGTACCTTTATCGAATATACATGGAGACAATGAAAATGATATCGATACAATTCGGATAGTATCGATATTCGATATTGAATGACATAAAAATGTTCTCGACCGAAAATCGAGATGCGATTACACTGAATTGAAATGGAACCACAGTTGTGTATGAATTTCTGTTGTTGTAATTGCAAGTTTTGTTTGGTTATGTTTTTAAAATAGGACTTTGAATAATTATGCTTAAAATCATGTGTCTGAGATTATGTTTCTTTTGTGAAAACAGACTCTCTAGACTCTAGATCTGGGGTGTCCAACATAATTTAATGGAGGTCTAAGTTTAGTAATTTTGTAACCGTGGCGGTCTAAAATAAATGCAAAGTGCAAAGTCTAAATTAAAAAAAAAAAAGCTTCTCCGGACTAGACTGTCTGCATTCGCGGGTAGGTGAATTGGGGCGGGAATAACTGACTTAGGAACATTTTAAAACAATGTTCGCGTAATATTTATTTGATGTCTTATAAAGTTTTTTTTTTGTTTTTTTTTTAGCTCGCAGGCCGGATGAAAAACCTATGCGGGCCGGTAGCTGGAACGGGGGCCGTAAGTTAGACGGGCCCGGTAGATCTAAAAGTCTGACAACCAATTGCGAGCTACAAAAAGTAACAGACCATATTGATATTGATTTATATGTTCTAATTTATACTAAATAGGCTTGCGTCTGACCGCAATTAGCCTGATGTGAAGCGATGATGCGGCCTCATTGGTCTATACACGATTTCGAGCGTTGGATTAGCTCTACCGCATCATAAAATGATTTCGTTTTTGTTGTGTTGACAATTATATTTTGATAATATTAGAAATCGTGTATAGACCTTACTATAGACTTTACCTCACTTACTAGAAATCGTGTAAATAAGTACGGTGATAGTACCATATTTTCTGCGTCTTAAGAACCAAAAATGTGAATTTAAATCTTTAGTTCTAAAAGCACGTATTAATATGGTACCTGTATAAATAATGCCTTCATTTATTCTAAGCTTTGTTAACTAAAAAAGACTAGTATAAAAATACTAGGAAGCGCAGTTAAAACAAATAAATCAATCGAGTGAAGACTAATTACACCTTTTTTAAAGTTATCAGTTAACAGATTACTAAATATATTTATTATTCAAAGTTATTCAGTGTTATAAAATAGACGGTATCCTACAATAGTTAGAAAAACATTAGCATGCCTTTTTACCGACGGCAATTTATCTAATGATAAAATAAAGCGTTGCCTTGTGTTGCTATTTTTGGGGCCCGCCGTAAGTTAGTACATTTACATTCTAAACTATGTAAGGGTTCAAATGAAGGGTCTTCATTTGTTAAACAAAAGTTTAATTACTACGGTCTACTGTTCATGTTATCTTTGATCATCTCTTATTAGCCAGTAATTTACCCTCGCTGCTGAAAATGATGTAATTTTGTAGTAAAAAGTATTTTTTGTGAAAGTTGTATTTGAAATAAGTACATCTATACATACTCATAATAAAAGAAAGTATATTTTGTGTAAGTATTTATTCATTTTTAGAAGTAAATATTATATACATTAATAAATTAAAATAACCTATATTAACTAACTAACTTAAAAATAAACTTAAAAAATGGCGTCAAAAAACTCCTCCTCAACGTTGTCAACTGGTAATGTACCCAAAAGACTGGCGGCGTTGCCACGTTGTATGGCAACGCTAAGCCTTTGGCCAAGGTAAAAGCCAGCCCTTGGGTCACGGGAAGAGTCAACTAAACGTTTAGAAATGTCCTTGAAAAGGCTGTGAGCACTCGGAGTGTAAGTTGTATTTGAAATAAGCACATCTATACATACTTATAATAAAATTATAACAGGCCGTTGTTTGTCCAGTGAAGATATTGAAAAAAAAATATGGTCTTTATTAGAGCAACAGAAACCAAAACAACAGTCTTTAGAATTTTTGTCTGTCTGTTTTTCTGTCTGTATGTTTGTATGCGCATCACGCAAAAAATACTGCATGGATTTGAACGCAGTTTTCTGCACTCTACTGCTAGATGCTTAGCCTAAAATATAGGCTACATTAGATATAGTTTTGGACCCGATAAGTGGCGCTGTGCGAAGCAAGGGCGGGTTGCTGGTCAAAAATATTATCACCCTTCGACTTCTGGTTTCTGAAAGGCTAGGCCTAGAATTCGGTTATTTGTTTTGTGCCATCAGCAGCGTCCATCTGTTCTCTCAAAGTACAGACACATGACTCGATACTAAGTATTGCATCGTTTGGTATCCAGCCCAACACTTGCACTCCAGGACGGAGACATCAAAACCGATCGCTGATAGCAGATTGTGGAAAGAGGAACACAGTCTATTTTTAATGGGAATGTAATAATTTTGATTTGCCAAAGAGCAATGTAGCGTAGCATTTTGAACTTCAAAATCACTGATCGAATAAGCAACACCACAATACGCTCCAAGACAGGTATCACCGATGTTGGTGAAAAGTCTGCGAGGTTACATTTCCAGGATGGGTCAGGACAGATGGGCCAGAATCGTCACACAGTGGCTACCTGAAGACGTCGTCGTCGTCACCGAGGCAGGCCCAAGAAACGCTGGCGTGACGATTTGGACTTGTTCCTGACTGATCGGGCAGAGGAGGCAAAACACCGGGAGAGTTGGAAAGGCATTGGGGAGGCCTTTGCCCAGCAGTGGCACAGAATAGGGTACTTAATTATGACTGTGGATGGTATAAAAAGTGGAAGATAAAAGAAACGATGGATGGACTGTGTGAAGGATGAAATGGCAAGAACGAACGTTTCTGATGAGATAACGAGTAATAGAGAAGTATGGAAGAAGAAGACATGCTGCGCCAACTCCAAAAGAAGGGCAAGAGAATGATGACGTAATAATTTTGAAAATAATACGTATTATTATACACGCTTTGTAAATCGCTTAGGTTACGCCTTAAGAGTATTCAAAAACACTCTAGAACATTCGCTGTCCCTGTAACTGGGTCCTAAAAGCCCCATTGTTTATTTCTCTAATTGCTTTCTGGCAATTTGAGAGATCTCTTTAGTAAAACGTAAACAGTATTAAGCTAAACGGGAATGGAGTGGGTTATTATACGAAATGTATTGAGTTGCCGTCAACGCTGTGGGGGGGGGGGGGGAGGAGGAAGAGACAATGGCAGATACTCTAATACTGGATGTACCGGGAAATCTGAAGAGTTTTATATTATGTTATGGCACGCCTGTGTTTCATGAAGAGATTTTACATACAAATATGTATTACTAGCCACGGCTCTGGCTGTACACGCGTTCTATTTTATAATGAAATTAAAAAAAAAAATACTTCTTACTTATGATGGTTTCACACACAAATATTTTTCGAGTTTTGATTATCCATTGTTACTAAAAGTTATTAGCATAGACATAGGAGAAAAATATGTACCTACGAGTATTATGGATAACTCAGAAACAAACCAAGCAATGTGAATAAAATGTTTATGGGACCACAGCGCAAGCTTCTTCTACCCAATGAAAAAACAATCACGTAAATCGTTCATCATTAAAAAAATACAGCTGAATTGAGAACCTCCACTTTTTTAGAAGTCGGTTCATAAGTGAGACGAGCGCTTTATTTCTATAGAAGATAAAATATAGATACCTATGTAAATAATATATATACATATAAGGTCTATCTTTTTATACACGAAATATTTTAAGAGTAACTTCTATAAGTCGTAAAGTCGCCATAGCAACGAAAAAAAAAATTATCTGAGTGTTTTTTTTTTTACGTAATTATTATAATTCTAAATTTTTTTGAGACTTTTTACATAAAACCTTTACTTCCATATTCTAACAATGACAGTAGGTAAATACGACGTAGTAAACTAGCGTAATGGATGTTTAAAAATAAGGAGCCAGTATTTATTTTGTGGGTCAAGTAATTATAAATTATTTATTTTTTATAAAAATATACTCAGATAAAAAAAAAACCCTTGAAATATCTTCGTTATAGCCGTTAGATGATTCTCTGAAAATGTTTCGTGTATTAATAATTAGACCTTATATGACGTGGGAGAGGTGCAGGAAAGAATAAATAAATATGATCCTTACGGTTAGCAGGAATGCTGTCGAGCCCTGGGCTAATAATAAAATTCAATCTGCATTTCCTGAGCCCGGAATTCTTAAGAAATTCGCATTTTAATGAGGACCTTTCCCCAAATTGGATTAAAATTCGCCCCTTTAGCGTGTAAGTGGGCGGATCCATTAATGGTAAGATAGGCATGCACCAACGTACCATCGTTTTTCATCATAAACATAAGACCTACCGTTTTTCGAAATAAGTTAGGGTCGGCTTCCAGTCTAACCGGATCCAGCTGAATATCAGTATCTTACATGGAGAGTCTCTTTCTGACCTCCACAACCCATTAAGTACTGGGTAATAGGATACCTCTTGGTAAGACTGCGCGTCAGACTTTCAGACTTCTGACTGCTCATAACGACTGTCAAAGATCTATAATAACATCCGGGACCAATGCCGTAACGTGCATTCCGAGGCATGGAGAGAAGTCGTTATGGTCACCCATTCACGGGTTGACCTTGGCAAACGTTGCTTAACCTTAAAGATTGACCCGTGTGACTGTTTTATTTAGCCAGGAGCACTCTCCGTCCCGCCATCTATATCGATAAGAAAGTTTAATACGATAAGTTGAGCCGCCAAGTTCGAGAGCCGGATAAATTAATGTGTGCGTCGATAAACGACACCATTTTAATTGATCCTATAAATTTAAAGTTCACCTGTGAATTGGCTGTTGATTAACGGGAGTCGGGTTCGGTTCCCGGTTCAATTTTGTTTGAAATTTATAATAACGTTTTGTGTTCACGTCAATCTGAAACTGTAAGTGGTTTATGTAATAAATTGTTTACTTCATCGTAAAGGGTGAATTACGTTGATTAGTTAGTTTGCGTGATGTTTCATGTTCTTATTTAATAAAGGCATATGTTAATGAAATGATTAAATAAAGAGCTTAAAGGACAAATGTGCAGAAACTAAGAAGTAGAAGCATATACTGTTTAAGGTGATGTATTGAAAAAAAAAGTGGTTTTTCTATTTCGTGTTACTTGTTAAGTATGGGGAATAGGGATTTAACATTTTGGTTTGTTTATTTGACTCCATGGTCTAGTCTTATGTAAAAGGAATACACGATTAAACGATTTTTTCTCGATACAATAAAAATTGCAAAGTTATATCTATTTTTCTTCTTTTGCGTTTCAAAAGTATTTGCATGTCTTTCGCTCGCTTAGTAGCTCAGTCGAGCTACGATTTATTAACTCTAAACTTATACATATTGCCACTTACTTCCATAAGTGATATAAGATATCCCTATCTTCCGGGATTGTTCATAATTTTGAGTTCCCGATATTTCGAGGTTGTTGCAAGCGCAGTGGAGTTAAGTAGAAGCATAAAAAAAAAACCACAGAAAACATTAATAAGACACGGATATAAAAGTGCGTATGGTGTCGTACTGTATGGTGTCGGACGTAAAGAATAGCACCATCCCATATCTTCCCGTGGGTGTCGTAAGAGGCGACTAAGGGAGTTACCAGAGAATGGGCAGCAGCGTTCTCTGTGCTTTTTTAACAACCGTACTGCGATCGCCAACCCGCCTGCCAAGCGTGGCGATTATGGCAAAAACCGCCCTTTGGGGGAGGCCTATGTCCAGCAGTGGACGTCTTTCGGCTGAAATGATGATGATGAAAATAAAAGTGCGTAATAATCAAGAACTTTGAATGTTTTTGTCTACCCCAGTAGGAAAAAGGTGTGAATTTATGTATCTTTGTATTTTAGCATCATAAATGTAACAGCCAATAATTCTGCACTCTAAATAGATCATCTGAATGTCTATTCTACTTTTGCCACTAAAGCGTCTATCATATTATTGTTCTTTGTATAATATTTTCGTTTATAACAAAAAAGTTGGGCAGTAATGCTAAAATGCACCTTAAAATGTTAGCAACAGCCAATTAATTATGCACTCTAAGTTGATGCATAGAAAGTCTATTCCAAAGCTTCATAGAACATTTTTTTCATATTGTTGTTTGCATAATATTTTCGTTTGTAAAAAAACAATCGGACAGTTCTCGCTGGATGAGTTCCCTTGCGGGTGGTTTTTCAATTAACTCGGCTTTTAATGGAAGAAACGCTCCGGCGGGTACGGCCGACGACGACCTATCGATATGTCGACTTGTGATGCACAACACTATGCATATTTTTCTTATCTCATTGGAGACTTACGTTGCCATAAATTGCAAAAGGGTCCATTTTTAGATTTTTTTCGTTTTTTCTGGACATAATTTAATCCAAATAATTCTAATATTCCGTTCTGCGAGCAATGTGCCCTGACCACTGCCACTTAAATTTGGCTATTCTTCGGGCTACGTCGGTAACCTTGGTTCTCTTGCAGATTTCCTCATTTCTGATTTGATCACGCAAGGAAACTCCGAGCATAGCCCTCTCCGTTGCCCTTTGGGTTGCTCCCAGAACGGATGGCCGATGGGGCCAAAAAGTTTTGGAGTGGCGACCGCGAACTGGAAGACGCTGCGTTGGAAGGCCTCCCACTAGGTGGACCGATGACCTGGTGAAGGTTGCAGGGATCCGCTGGATGCGAGTCGCACGGGATCGGTCAATGTGGCGATTCTTGGGGGAGGCCTATGTCCAGCAGTGGACGTCTTTCGGCTGAAATGATGATGATGATGAATTCTTATATTTAGTTTTAAGATTATCTTATATTTATCATATTACGTGCATTGTTTTCTTTTTGAGAAAATAAATATAAAGAAGAAAAACACAATCATTTAAATTCGAATATAAGCAAAGGCTCTTGTGAGTAGGAAATTAAACTTTAATAAATTCGAATGATTATTTCGATGTATTGTAGAATCGAAGAATCAAGTAGGCTGTTGGAGGCAGCCTGTACCTAGCGGTTCACACTACAGGAGACCACATGGCTTGAAGACGTTTCATATGGTGGTTGCAATCCTGCGCAGTAAGGGAATGACGGAGAAGAAGAAGAATAGATCGAGAGGAATGAATAATTACAATAAAGATAGTGGTAGCATGATCTTCCTATAACGTTTCACACAGGGCTTCTTTATTAGAGGCAGCGGCCCACAGCTGGGAATAGTTCTCCGAAGAAGCAGGCCGCTATTGACAAGTTAACCAGTTCTACCAAGGGGTATCGTGTTAGCCAGTTTCTGGATAGAGGGAGTCAGATAGGCAGTCGTTGCATGTAAAATAGTTGTATTCAGCTGCATCCGGTTAGACTAGAAGCCAAACCTCATTATAGTTGGGAACAGACTAGGCAGATCACGAGTAGTTTCAGTTGTAGTTAGATATTAGACAGGGCTCGAATCACCTCGGACACTTTTGAATGTTTGAATTAGGCGCCGTCAGTTGGGACTGGTCATCTCTTAGCTGCTACGGTTTATTTTACTTACTTTATTTTTCATTGTTGATTTAATCTTTTACTCTGGACGCTCTTAATGTGCACGTCTTTCTACATCGTTATATGTATAATCTCAACATGAATGATGTAACCTAGAATTTGTAACAATATTTTGAGTGTCCATGGAGTTTCTTGCCCATTCTACTCAATAGAGATCTTCGCTTTGGTATGTGCAACTACAGTACATTCTCAAGTTATTATGCCTTGTGACTGTGATTGTAGCTTCGCTTTTTTTTTGTTTTTTGACGTTCAAAAGTGCCAGTGGTGGTCTAATTGAAATAAATGCTTTGAGTTTTGTTTGAGTTTAACATCCTGCAAAGATCAATGCTCCCGGAAAAATGTTTCCAATAAAGAAAATGACTGAGCTTTTAGCTTAAGCTCACAACGTTAACATAATTAAACTTCGCAGTAGTTTAAAAAGTCCTATTATTATCTCCAAGAATTTCTAGTTAAAAAGCTTTATTCTGAGAAAGGTATTCATTATCTTGGAAACATCGCCGGCCCCTAGAATAAGTCGATAAGATTTACGGGCAGTTGTCTTCAACTTAAAACGAAAAAAGAAAGAAATCTAAAATTAATTACAGTAAAATTAGTGGTTTGTGGAATCCAGAATATTAAATAGATTAAATAATAAGGGGCTTGTAAATTATTTATGGTTACCTTGACTTTTGTAGTGTCTGATACGTTAACGTGTAACTATGGGGTATTTAGTGGTTGAAATATTTAATTTTAGACCGCTAGTATTGAAATTCCGAAAAAGGTGCTTAATATTTGTTGGACTATCTACGAGTATCGAGTATAGTACTATCTGTGGTCTTTACATATTATAAAGTCAGATTTCTTGTCTATCTTTAAGACCGCTTAAATCTTCTAAACTACCCATTTTCAATGCGGATTTCTCAATCATTTTGGAGAGATTGGAGCTCGATGGCTAAATAATAACAGCCGCTCGGGTTCGATCTCCAATTTAAGCTGCGCGTACCTAGGATGGTCCCTGGATTGGTGACCACTCATTACATGCCGAGTTTCCTCCGAGTCTCGGAAAGCACGTTAAGCTGTTCGTCACGGCTGTCATTTGTAGATCTTTGACAGTCGTTACAGGTAGTCAGTGGCTGAAAAATCTGACAATCAGTCTTACCAAGGGGTATCGTAATACCCAGTAGTAACTGGGTTGTGGAGGTCAGATAGGCAGTCACTCCATGTAAAATACTGGTATTCAGCTGCATCCGTTTAGCCTGGAAGTCGACCCCAACATAGTCGAAAAGGCTAGGCAGATGATAAGTTTATGTTTTTAATATCAGTAGCCCGTCAACTTTCCTCTTACAGTCTTAAGGGATCTTTTCAAGCTTAACTTTTCATTTGTGTGAAATAATGTGAAAAAAAAAAACAAAACAACGGCATTATTTTTAATATGATTTTTGTTGCCCACGTGCCTAAAGATCTTTGGAACCTAGGCTTTTCATAGCTCTTCGTATTTGTACAACGCTGTTCTGATATAAGATTTTCGTCAGTTCTATACATTATTGAATTATCTACTGTCATTACAGTTGTTACAATGTCACTTTGTCCAAGGCCTCTTGGTCTCTTGTACGCACGACGGCCAATCAAGCTTTACAATGGGAGTTTATGCGGATCCCTTTGTATAGGAAATCTATACAAAGCTAGGCCAAGTTATACTGGAAATGTACAGCTTCAAGTGCTGCCGCGTGTACAGTATTGCCGTACAAGATGGCGCTGCCTGTCAAGAAAAAATGCATCGATATGTCAAATTTATTTTAGTTCTATGTTTTCCGTCCTGCACAGACGGTAGAAGTGTAAAAGTATAAAGGGTGTAAATAGACCCTTAACATAGCCGAAAGGCACTTGTTCTCGCCGTCTTTGCGATATTTTTTTTGTTCTTGACCATGCCTGGGAACCTTAGAGTTACGGAGATATTGGGGGTCAAAGTTCCAACTTTTTCACAAGTTTTTTTTTTTAAATACATGTTTTTAATGTAAGATTTTTATATTACATACCTCCTCGACCCCCGTACTATTCAATCCATCCATCAGCACAATGCTTTGAGTGCTTTCCATCGAGTACTACCGCAAAACGTGATTTTTCACCGTAAAGAAGTAAAAAAAGTCGATTCCCAGCAATAATTTTTACGTAAAGTTACTTAGTTTGATGTACAGAATGCTTGGTTGACGGCTATGTGAAGGGTCTGTTTACACCCTGTAGGTAAGCCTTCCATCGTTACAATGGAAGCTTGTCATCGTTGTCAGCTTCCCCTCGGGTATTATGTTATGCAATCACTAAACAGTTTGTCCAAAGAAACGATGGATGGACTGTATAAGGAATGATATGGCAAGAAAGGAGGTGTCTAATGAGATGACGAGTAATAGAGAAGTATGGAAGAAAAAGACATGCTGCGCCGACCCCAAATGAATTGGGATAAGGGCAAGAGAATGATGAATCACTACACAGTTTGTCTGTCTCAATATCCGTTGATGACAGCATTCATCGCTAGTTTAGATACAGTTTTAACTAGTTTGTAGTCAAATATCCGCCTGGATTTCACTAGGGGGACTGGTGTACCATTTTGACTATGTTAAATATAAGTTCTAACTCTGGGTAGGCATGCAACTTAAATAAGGCAAGTGTATAGTAAAAAAAACAAGCTTTTAAAATTTAAAAGCTTGTTTAAATACAAAAACAAAAATGACGTCACAGCTATATTTAATATAGCTGTGACGTCATTTTTGTTTTTGTATTCTTCTCAGCAAACATTTTTAAATCTACATTATCTTTGGGAGTCCGCCATATTGGATTTAGTTTGACGTTACTTAGCTAACCATGCATGTTTTAAAAAAAATGGCTTACTCTTGAACTTAATCTAGTCCTGAGGACAGAGATGAGGTCGACGATGGAACGAGCTAACCCAAACTAAACGTGTATACAAAATATCAGCTCCGTCGGATGGGATAACTGTTGGCAAGATTTGACCTAAACAAACATACAAACATTGCAAGATAAATAAAAGTTTGGAAAATAAGATGGGAAATCATCAAATGGCGCCCCCCGCTCTGGGCGGAGTGGAAGGGAGTGTCAGACTTGTACTGACTAAAACCCATCCATGTTCCTTCTTTGCCCTTTGTGTTCCAGGGCCGCGGTATCTCTTTCGAACAGTCCCGTAGCCCTGGCAGGCATCGGCCCGTGCGGACCCCTACGTGGTTGCTGACATCTCTTTGAGGCGCGCGTGGAACACGAACGCGCTGTCGATACGGCCTGTCGTCATAAGACGGCCTTAATAAAGCACCTAATTTTGCATCCACTGGTTGAGTTTCAGCTAGGATTATAATGGATGTAAGAAAGTATTAAATGTTATAAGTTAACTGTTATAACCTCCACCGACGGCTGTTCAATCGCATTAACCCGAAAGCGCAATGTTTTGCGGCAAACATCGGTTTTCACACCGAAATATAAGCTTTTTCCCAGCAATTTCTGTTATTTAATGTTGCTTAATTACGGTACAGAATGCGTAGATGACGGTTTTCTGATGGGTATTTTTATACCCTGAATTTTATGTCAGGTTGTTCATAATAAAAACGCCATTACTTGACGAAAAAAACATCGATATTAAATACCACTAATCACAAAATGATTGTTCCAAAATACCTATCGAGTTAATTTAACATGAACGCAACCCCACATGTATCATTCATAACATGTACACACGACGATCAATCAAGCTGTGAGTAACCAAATTAAGCTGGTCTCTCATTGTACCGGCAGGTCATACAAAGTGAGGTCAGGTTATACTGGATATGTTTAGCTTTATGTGTCGACGTGTGTACCAACCACCTGGTATTGGTATCGATTTCACCTTGGCCCATCACTAGTCAACTCGGACATTGTGCTACTTGCCCAGGGCCCAGACCACCACCTTCTATGGCAGTATAACTTTAATGTCACTTCAGTGTGCGCAAGAGAAGGAGCTATATACGTCTATCTCCATCTCTTGCCTATTGTGATAATGATAAAACTTAAACTGAAAGCTTTTATTTTAAGAGAGTTCCCTACTTGAATCGGATTTTGTTAACAAATCCAAGGGTTTCATTTTTTTTGCACGGTACCCTAAATTTGTTTGTAAAATAGAAAAGTAGCCTAAGTTACTCCTTGTAACATTAGCTATCTGCTTGTAAAAGTCCCGTCAAAATATGTCCAGCTGTTTCGGAGATTAGCCGGGACAAACAGACAAACAAAAATTTAAAAAATGTGTTTTTGTTAAAAGTCCCTTATATATTTTCATATGCATTTAGTAAAAAGCTGTTATTTTGATATTACAAGCAGACACTTTAATGTTTTTTATTTCTATAGATATAAAAAGTTGAAGCTACTGTCACAGTCACAAGGCACAAGAACTTGTGAAAGTACTGTAGTTGCCTTTTCCAAAGCGTAGCGTTCTCTATGGAGAAGAGTTGTCAAGAAACTCCAAAGACACTCTTTAGGTAGCCCCCCAGCCCCCGTAGCATGACTTGACGGAAGAATCGACAAAATGATAGATAGTGCAAAGAAATCTGTCATTCTGTCGACACAATCTGTCATTTTGTCGATTCTTCCGTCAAAGAAATCCTTGTCTACGGTGGTCATGCTACGGGGGCAGGTCATTTTTCTTAAGTCTTAGTTAAAGTTTTAAACAGAGTAAATTGCAGCAGTGGAGCTTTCAAATAGTTTATCTTGCCCGGAGTTTTGTTTCGTCGTTCTTTTGTTTATTTCTTTCAGTCTACTTTGTAATTTATTGCCTGTTGCTCAATCAGCTGTTAGCAACTTATTCTGTAGGAGGTCAGCGCTTTTTAGAAGTTAGTCTTCTTCTTGTTTTGCTTCGGATAATCAGCAAGAGAGAGAGAGCAGAGCTGGTATTAATTCGTGGGGTCTACTTGAGTGCAGGTGTTCAGATGGGGACACTATTACAGGATCTTCGTAATACCTATTGGCAATACACCGGTTTCGTAATTAACCGCAAAATCGTTTTTTTTTTTTCGAAAAATGTAATAATGGCAGAAAAAAATTGGACAGTGCTAGAAGATATAATTCTTATTCTTTAATTAGACATTGATGCATTAGGTACAATCACAGATATAGATAGACCTAGATAACGCGAGAGCAACTACTTCGCGTAACAGTTTACGTACAAAAATCGTAAGTGGCCAATTTCGAACTCAGTCTGCGTCGGAGCTTGCGCTAGTCGGACGTCAGTGGGCGTCATGGCAGGGGGTAGGACGAGGGGGGCGCCGTCCGCGGCGGCGTCTTTGAATCGATTTGATTTTCCCATCACTAAATAGTGCTTGTGACGTCATAATAGTTAGTCAAAAAATGACACGCTTGGTTTTCATACAGATCGTGATACTTGCGTTATCTAGGTCTATCTATATCTGTGGGTACAATCGTATCTTTACTAATAATATAATTATAAAGATGAAGAGTTTGTTTGGTTGAACGCCCTAATCTCAGGAATGGTTCTGGTTCGAATTAAAAAAATCTTTTAGTGTTGGATAGCCCATTTATCGGATAAGGCATTATGCCTTCTTTGATAAATGGGCTATCCAACACTAAGCTCTCATCGCGCTATGACCAATAGAAGCGGAGTATCAATGAAACATGTTGCAAAAACGAGCAAAATAGTATTTTTGTAATAATTCCACGCGGACGAAGGTCGTGGGACTCGCGGGCAACAGCTTGTTCGTATTCGATGATGATTTATTCATTCACCAATGTTCCATAATCGAATTCTGTAGCATTCTGGGGTTTGCTTCTGGAATAAAAATTCAAGCCAATAGTAGGACGTATAACAAACGTCCATGCGGCTTGTCCAATCACAGGCCGCCATTGGTTGACGTGTGAAATTTAAATATGGCGATTAGAACAATTTTCGAAATCAAGAGATTTCGAAAATTGACCTTTGTATGAACTTTCCACAGTAAAAGTTCAATATATTGAGGAACACTAAAAGTGTGTGTGTGTTGATTTATGATGATTTGTATATAAAAAGCTCAAGACGATATAAAAGGTGTATAGCGAAGAATTGTGGTGAATCAGCTGACGAGTGGGAGGTCCCAGTCAATTATAGCTGGACAGGACGCAGGAGCTAAAGGTAGGAGTTTCTGTTCTGTTAGCAAGTGTTCTGACCGGTTCAGCGAATTCGTTTATTTTCCTAGGATACCCCAAAAATAAAGGGTGTGAATAAACCCTTAACGAAGCCGAAAGGCACTTGTTGTCCCCGTCTTTGCGATATTTTTTTTTGTTCTAGACCATACCTAGAAACTTTCTAGTTACGGAGATATTGGGGGTCCAACTTTATCACAAGCTTTTTTTTAAAAACGTGTTTTTAATGTAATATTTTTGACAACTCCACGACCCCAGTACTATTCAATCCATCCATCAGCACAATGCTTTGAGTGCGTTCCTTCGAGTCCAACCGTAAAACGTGATTTTTCACCCCCAAAAAAAAAGTCGTTTATCAGCAATATTTTTTACGTAAAGTTACTTAGTTTGACGTACAGAATTCTTGGTTGACGGCTTCGTGAAGGGTCTGTTTACACACTGTATATGAACTATTTTACTATTTCACACGACTTCATTTACTAAAGGTGTCTGTAACGCCTAAATGGCACTTACTTACAAAAATACGACAATATTTCAATTAAATAACTAGCTCTTTGATCCCGTATCCGTCCACGTTAACAAAATCTGCCACGCAAATTGCTACAACTTACACAGAACAACTATAATAAAATTAATCTGCCTTGTAAATCATATTTATATAACTGGGTTAGACTCTGCAAAAACGTCGCGTCGTCCTGCCCAGTTGAAAATACCCGGGTAACCGGGTAGTAGGGTGGCCGGGTAACAGCACGGATAACCCGGCTCGAGTCGGTAATTAACTTAAGAATTTCTGAAGCGCGGATCCAGATTTCATCGTCGCTGCTTCTCTCTTAAAGGTATGACAATAAGCTTAGTGATATACAGGTTCAAAGGAATGAGTTCCATATTTTTTTAATTTAATTATGAATTGTATCCTGGTTTGTCTGACAAAAACATTAAATCGAATGCAATTAAGACGAGTTACAACGCCGCCAGTCTTTTGGGTACATTACCAGTTGACTACGTTGAGGAGGAGTTTTTTGACGCCATTTTTTAAGTTTATTTTTAAGTTAATTAATCGACTGTAGTTGCAATTATTTTCATCATTGTGAAATCAGATTTATCTTAATTTTTTTCCAATACAATTTAATGGTAAAAGAAAATTTTGACAAAATTTTGTTTTTTTTTGTGACGGCATCCTTAATGTTAAGAAAAGTTATTTACCATTTTTGGGCCAATACATTCTTAAAGAAAGCTTTTGACTTCTCGATTTGGGACTAAATTATCAAGACGACTTCAAAATCCTACGACGATCTAGTTGCCTCATAACCAATGTCATCATCATCTGCCTAGCCTTTTTCTCAACAATGTTAAGATCGGCTTGCAATATATTCCATGGAGCGACTGCCTATCTGACCTCCACAAACCAGTTAGTACTGGGTAATACGAAACCTCTTGGTAAAACTGGTTGTCAGACTTTCGGGTCACTTAACGACTGTCAAATACCAAAAGATCTCTTAACCAATGTGACTGGTCTTAAAATATTTACCAGCCCTTCACTAATGTAAATAAACAAAACTCAGCTTGTCACGTGTAACCTGTCCAACATAAACATGTGTCTTCAATAAAAATCAATACAGTAACACACCACTAGCTGGCAATGTATGAATGATTAAATTGTTTGTTGTTCTTACACGCCGTGTGTACCTTGCTTTACATTTTTTCTTCGTCGCAATGTTTGGATCATAAGATTACACCAATTTTTCTTTTTTTCTTGACGTTTTTTTTTGCTAGAAGTTCATAAAATGTCAGTTTGATTTTGAAATATTGTTTCGTCAGTAATGAGAAAACTTAAGCAAATCAATGGTTTGAGAAATGGCCTGAGTGCCTCGTTGATATAATGGTCTCAAGTACTTCTATTACATGAGACTTACCGACTTAAACATAATTGGCGAAATGTGGGCTACAACCTCTGACTAACCACTAACCGGTCTGAGGAAAGATAAATGTAATTTTGACTTGGCGAATGATGAACATGACAAAGAAGCATCCTTACTCGTCATTCCAGGTGGCTGATAAAGATGTATGAATGAGACAGATATTCTGTACAGACAGTTTATGAAAAGGAATAAGAGAAGGAAGACGATGATAACCCTCGTTCTACCTTTAAGAAGACGCACAACCGCACATTCGAATACCAACATAAAATAAAAAAAATACATTTATTTCGAGCAACCGTAACTCATATTGGAGTTCACACAAATACAGACAAATGATAATAAAAAAAAAAACAAAAACGTAACATAATACGATTTTCGTATCGAAAAATTTGAGATACTGTTGAAATTCTAGATCCGAGAAAAAACTTCATTTTTTTATCTAAGCCGCAACAAGTAAGTCTAGAAGCAGACCTCAAAGTTTTCTGAAAAAATTAAGTAAGACTTATAATGACTAGTTCTAAGAATAGACTTTTCAGACATGCTTCTCAAACCACTAGAATTAATCCACTCTCATTTTGGCAACACTGTTTTTTCTAACAATGTATTTTCTTTTAAGATGTTTCTGGTAGCGATTTTAAAGTTCGAAGCGTGGGCGTTTATTTACACCACCCACAGGAGTTGTTTTAAGTTCTAAAACGCGTCATTCGGGTAAAGATTTGGCCACGCTGAGGTGGATCTTGCGCGTCATGCAGGGCGACATTCTTTCGCTCTGACTGTGTTAGTAACAAAAATATACAATTTCTAGCGCCATTTATGTATCATTAAAGGTATTATTGTAATTACATTAAAAGTAAGTCTATTTTAAACCACTGAACGTGTTTTGTTAAATTGTGTCATCTAACTGTACAATAGTATTCCACCTGGCACGATTACAGTGGAATCTACAATCGGGGTGACCGCACATTAATGTAAAATAAGCATATAATTCCATTGCTGCAACAGCTCTCCATTAGATCTCAGTATCACACGTTCATATTTCCGAAGAAAGACGACGTTGTTGAATCGCATAATCTTTCTGGAAGATAACATAAGATAACGCTGTAATCTCCAATCTGCTGTACCTAGTACACCCACATTTCGCCTTATTCGCATGTATAAGTCCCATGTAATATTGGACGAGTCTATTGCTAGCAACCGGGCATAAATCCAGACTCCGTAGCTGCCACTGAGATATACCTGATGGAAAAACCCAATAACAATTTGCCCGACCTAGGAATGAACCCAGGACCTCACCAACGAGGCAGGTGAAATAGAATCGAAGATCTGTCCATAATATAGTGGAGCAAAAACATTAACAAACGCAACAGCTATAAAAATCATGTGTAATCCCCCTTGTGTGTATCCCTTTAAAAGTTCTAAGTCACCATTCTCCTGTTCAGTGCACATTTGAGCTTTACAGTAATAATAAACTGTCGTCTGTCGAGCTATAAAATAAAACAGCGGACAACATTATAAGGCAGTTTTGTACACCGCTGCTGACCCTAATTTAATTTTATTGCAAAGATTTGTTGATATTGCTTGTACCAGGAGCGCGCTGTGGCTATGTAGATAATGTCAGAAGGCTAACTTTATATTATCGGTCAGAACAATGCCTAGGACAGGCGAGAATACTGGCTGCAAACACCGAACGGTCGATTGGACCGTGCGGACGTCGAACAGTGACAAATGATCGAAAAAAACCCAACGCAAGCCTATTTAGTGTAAATAATTAATAAAAAACAGCAGCTGTTTTACGACAGTGCTAAAAAATATTGACATAAGTTTTCCGGTAACTTCACATTGACCGGTCCCGTGCGTCTCGCATGCACCGGATTCCTGGAACCTTCACCAGGTCATTGGTCCACCTAGTGGGAGGCCTTCCAACATAACGTCTTCCGGTTTCGGTCGCCACTCAGAACTTTTCGGCCCCATCGGCCATCCATGCGAGCAATATGCCCTGCCCACTGAGGGCTACGTCGGTAACCTTGGTTCTATTGTGGATGTCTTCATTTCTGATTCGATTACGCAAGGAAAATCGGAGCATAGCCTTCTCCATTGCCCTTCACATCGTCTGCATCGTCTACTCGTTCCTTGATTATTTTAGAAACTGGACCTTCTGTACCACTTATAGCGTGACACCATTGTGCATCTGTGTTAGGCAGTCGTAAGATTTTATTTAAAGTGATAGAGCCCCGCTTAGTTTGGGGACTAACCAGGAACGTACGTCCAAATTGATAACTATTAGAGGATATTGTTTTAGAGAATAGATGCCGCAGATAATAAGGGTTTTGCGGGACTGATATTTATTTTTCATGGCTTTACTCCCCGTTCGAGACTTCAGGGGATGCGACTAGTGTTAAAGTAAAAAAAGCGGCCAAGTGATAGTTTGGCTCGCGCATCGAGGGTTCCATTTAAACTTGTAGATATTTTGTTATTAAACTACATATTTACGGTTTTCAGATTTTTTCCTTTTCATGTGCTCTAAGGCTGTTTTTCTAAGGGCCTCTTCGATGAAGAGATCTGCTACTCTCACGCTTCTAAATTCCTGACCGACACTCAATAACACTTTGGAATCAGACTCAAGACCTAACAAGGTGTTAATGGGCCAATTGCGGCGAGGTAGTACTTGGCACGTTACGAGCTAGCAAGCTAGCTAACGATGCAATCATGGCTGCCTTTTTCATATACACGAATGTGGCTGTAACTTACTACTGGTACTTGTTAGGTTTTACAGGAGCAATTGAGATTTTACGTTCATGGAGCTCGTGGCCGCTTGGGTTGATCTTTAAGGTTTCCCCGCGCTTGCCCATGTATGTATATGGGACACCATCCATTAAATACCTAGTCTACTCCGTGCCTTAAAGCGGAAAGCACGTTAAGCAGCTGGTCCCGGCTGCCTGATCTTTGCCAGTCGTTACAGATAGTCAGTGGAAAAAATTTAAAAACCTGTCCTACCAAGGTATAAGGAGGGGGACGGGGTAAGATAGCGTCGATAGAGAGTATCACTCAACATCAATAGCTGCAATACCTTTCATCATCCCTATTTAATGGTCCCGTGATGCATCTTTATACAGAAGTTTACGCGGGTTGATACCGAAAAAACTCTGCTGGCTGGAAAACGTTTCTCTTCAGTTTAAATATAAATTAATACAGAAAAAGAACAATTTTATTGTAATTTAATTATGAACACCATTTTTCTCTCATCATTCACGCTCGATCTAGATAATTTTACCGAACAAAACATTTATAAACAAACCGTTTAGCCTTTATAAAAACAAAACAATTCTGTATCCAAAAACAATTTAACCCAAAAAATACTGGCCATTAATATCAAATTCGAATTATGAATGAACGAACAGTTTAAAAACCTCCGTACTCGGTATAGATTGATGAAACGTAACATGCAATGTAACACACGTTGAAACAAATTCGCCTAGTTGTGTTGTTACATTTCATGTTGCATTGCATAAGTTTTTGTTACATTTACGTACAAGTTACGACATTATAATTAAACCTATCGTCCAGTGACTGCGACAATGCTAGCTTGAGTTTCAAGCGCCCACTTCTGGCACAAAGGAGGACTACTTCTGGTTCTTCAACGTTAAAGTATAGCTATTTTATAGTGTATAGTAGGTATGTGCATTTTCGAGGAGCTCATGGCTAAATAATAACAGCTGCTCGGGCCGATCTTTAGGTTAAGCCGTGCTTGCCTAGGTTGGTCTGTGGATGGGTGACTGCCCATTACATACCGAGTTTCCTCCGTGCCTCGGAAAGCACGTTAAGTCGTTGGTCCCGGCTGTCATTTGTAGATCTTTGACAGTCGTTAGGTAGTCAGAGGCCCAGTCTGACAACCAGTCTTACCAAGGGGTATCGTATTACCCAGTACTAGCTGGGTTGTGGAGGTCAGATAGGCAGTCGCTCCATATAAAAAACTGGTATTCAGCTGCATCCGGTTAGACTGGAAGCCGACCCCAACATAGTTGGGAAAAGGCTAGGCAGATGATGAGTAGGTATGTGCATTTTCATAGGGCTATTAGCGTATTTGGTGGAGGTGGAGGTGTTAGTTTACGAATTGTTTAGTACAGATTTTTACTAGGTGTAACATAAGAAACGCAAGATCTCGCGTGTGGTCTCTCGGACCATGAAAATGAACTACTTTTGTTCTACGAGTTCTTAAAATTCGCAAAAAAATAGACTTTTTGAAGAAACTGACGCGATTAGCTGATCAATATGTAGGTATGGTAAAACTAAAAAAGAAATACGAATTTCCTTATGTCATAGAACAAAACTTGTTCAGTTTCATGGTCTGAGACACCCCACGAGCGGTCTTGCGTTACATCATTATCATTTCAGCCGAAAGATGTCCACTGCTGGACATCCTTCCCAGCCTCCCCCAAATGTCGCCACATTGACCGGTCCAGTGCGTCTCGCATCCAGCGGTTCAACGCAAACTTCACCTGGTCATCGGTCCACCTAGTGGGAGGCCTTCCAACGCAATGTCTTGCGTTTTTTATGTTAAAACTCGTATATGGAAGTAGAATTGCACAATGTGAGCTCTTCACTACTGGTATAGTTTTTTTTACAACAGTACAACAACAGTGGTGTTAGTTGGTCCATCTAGTCAATTTTCATGGTGAGATCAAGTGCTTCAATAAAATATTATGTGAACTCTTGGGCACAACTTATAACGTTTATTGTAGTTGAAACTCGAGATAAAATAAAATTAGACACCGTGGTATAATTACAAAACCTAGTCTAAAATTAAACTTTGCTGGGTCTTACTCATTTAAATATATTTTTATCTTTACTAGACCCGTGAGGGATTATAGGATTATAAATAAAAAATAACTTTCCAAATACTTTTAAAAAGTTAGTATCAAATTCTACATCGGGGACTATGTAAATACCTACTGAAAACGAAAAAATAACGTCACATTTTTCAGCGAAACCAAACAAAAAGGAGAAAAATATACACACTTTTTGTTTTTAGCTAGAAACTAAAATATAACTGGCCAAAATATGTAAATGTTTAACTTTATACGGCCTTTGTAAAAGTCGTGTGTAAAACAGTACGAAAGTTAGACAAAAGAGGAACGCAAACATCAAGGCATATGATATTCAACACACATGTAGTTTTGGGAATTATTTGGATAGGGATGGGAGAAGTCTACTTCGCATTTTATTGCCTAAAGATATGAACAGTACTCGTGTACGTACCTACACACGCAAAAAAACCACAGCTGAATAGAGATTTTTTGTACCAGCAGTGCAAAAACACTTGCGAGCACTAGACCAATGGGTCTAGTGCTCGCAAGTGCGACTGCTGAGCATGATTCTGGGTTCGATTCCCGGGTCGGGCAAAGCGTTATTCGGGATTTCCATTAGGACGACATTTCCACGGAGTCTGGATTTGTGCCCAGTTGATAGCAATAGGCTCGCTCCCTATTACATGGGACTTAAACAACACTTGCAAAATGTGGGTGTACTATTAGGTACACCTCTGCCTAACCCTTCGGGGATTACAGGCGTGATGTTTATGTAGTGCAAAAATAAAATGATCTAAATTGCAACCGAATCACAAATTCGGATCATTTTTTCAAGCTTTTATTATAAATAATCTAGTACAGTCAGTGTTTATTACTTAATACACTTATGCATTTATTTCGAAATATTTGTTAATTTAAGTAATGCCCATCTAGTGGCAACCACTTATCCTTAAATATGTCTTATCTGCGGATAATGCAGTGGACTGCAAAATTACTACCCAGTTTTGTTAATCTTATGTGTTGTAGTTATTTATTAACCCTCAATAAATAAAATAAAATAAAAATACATGTTCCTTTCGTCGATTTTGTTACATTAGCCCGATTATGTAAATTATCGATACTGTAAATTACAAACTGCATTTGTAAAACAGCAGATATGCTTGATTATGTTGTTGTTTTAGAGGAAAAGGTGATGCGACTATTTACATGACTTGCGACATTCTGACGCTAGTCGTCTTGGAGTGACTCATAGTAAGCTCTAAAGAATTTTCACTTGTTTTCGGAACAGTCACTGTCACCACACGCGTATCGTGCCACGCCATCAGACCTGTGGCTAACAAGAAAAACGGTCCACTCATTTGGGTCAACCCCAATTCGTCACAAAAACGACGCATAAAATACAAGCTGCTATTTAAAAATAACCACTTAAAAAGCCTCTTTCCATCATTCACAAATAACCGAGATCATTTATTCAACACACACATGGCGAAGGGTTCCCAGCTTTATATGGAATCGTCCTAACGCGGGATGAAAAGTAAATTGCAAATCGATGTTAGGAGCTAAATGCATTAATCTTACCATAGTAGCCAAGTTAAGAAAAGGTGAGGAAGTGTGTTTGATTAATGTTTTATTCATTGAAAGGTGTTTGGTTAATTAATTACTGCAGTGGGTAGTATTGATTTATTATTGTGTACTGTTTTAAAAGCTGATAAAAAAACAGGCATCTTACAGAGTAAGGGATGTTAATTTTGCTAATTGGCACACTAAGTCTTTTCAATCGGCAAATTGCTTTCAAAAACTGATAGTTGTGTAAACAACAACAATTGCAATTAAAGCAACAATTAAAGCAATTTAAGTAACTACTAATTTACTTATCATTTAGTTTATCAGATTTTAGATTACAAAGTAAGCAACGTATTACAAAATACATAATCTCATAATATTATAAATGCGACAGTTTCTGAGGATGGATGGGTAGATGGATGTTTGTTGCTCTTTCAAGCAAAAACTACTGAACGGATTTGGATGAAATTTAGCACACAGATAGTTTATAACCTGGATTAATACATAGGATCATGATTGAATCATTTCATTTATGTTATGATTTTTTATTGACGTTTCAGCAATGAATAAAATAAAAATTCAGAATTTCATCTCTGATTTGACATTCACTGATTAGAGTAAACAGGACCCCTAGCAAGGCGCGGTGATGGCAGGTGGAATAAAGCTGTGACCGAGTGGCGTCGAAGACTGGAAAGAGAAGTGTTGGTCGTCCAGTGGCGAGAGGGGCAGACGACATTGTTGTCAGCGCGGGAATATCCTGGATCAGGCTGGCACAAGAACTTGGCACAAGCAAAGACAGGCCTATACCCAGCCGTGGGTGAAGTCGGGCTGTGGATGATGATGATGATGACTGATAGACATTAAATTATGTAATCTAGAAGGAAGGCAATATTTTGTTAAAATGATAGTAAAAAAAAAACACGTTCCATATTCGCAACTTCTGATCCCACTGTGAGCTCGTTTCCTTAACCGATAAATAAATCTACAATTTCACCAGAAAATATGTATGTATGAATTCATCGTTTCCATCTTCCGCCTATCTAATATATTCATACGGAACCCATTTTCACAACAATCTGACAACCCTATTGAACGTTTTCATGCGTAAATCATGTTTTGATATTAATAAATTTTGTTTTGTATTATGTGGGCTTGTGGCTAAATAATAACAGCCGCTCGGGTCGATCTTCAGGTTAAGCAGCGCTTGCCTAGGTTGGTCTGTGGATGGCTGACCACCCATTACATACTGATTTTGTTCCGTGCCTCGGAAAACCCGTTAAGTCGTGGCTCCCGGCTGTCATTTGTAGAATTTCTAAGTAGCAGCCACGTAGTCTGGATTTGTGCCAAGGTGATGGCAATAGGCTCCAGCTATTACAAGGGACTTAAACATAACTGGTGAAATGTGGGTGTACTTGTTCGATACACCTCTGCCTAACTCTTAGGGGATTACAAGGCGTGATATTATGATGTTAAGTAAAACGATCATCATCATCTGCCTAGCTTTTTCCCAACCACGTTGGGGTCGGCTTCCAGTCAAACCGGATGCTGCTGAATACCAGTATTTTACACGGAGCGACTGCCTATCTGACCTCCACAACCCAGTTAGTACTGGGTAATACGATACCCCTTGGTAAGACTGGTTGTCAGACTTTTTGGGCCACTGACTACCTGTAACGACTGTCAAAGATCTACAAATGACAGCCGGGACCAACGGCTTAACGTGCTTTCCGAGGCACGGAGGAAACTCTGTATGTAATAGGTGGTCACCCATCCACAGACCAACCTAGGCAAGCACGGCTTAACCTAAAGATCGACCCGAGCGGCTGTTATTATTTAGCCACGAGTTAAGTAAAACGATAGCGTTAGTATTAATTTTTATGAAAAGTGATTAATCTATCTTGAGAAGGATAAAGGTTTACTTCCAATTACTTAACGAGAGTGTTACCGGTAATTTAAGTCGGCGGCTGAGCAAAACTAAAGAAAAATGTTTTGAAAATGACTTTTTGAGAAAAATTGCTAGTTAATTAACTCATTACTTAGGGATAATAATCATTTCGTTGTTTGTCTTACGAATTTTAATAATAAAGTTATTATTTTTCTTGGCTTTGGTGAGCTTAAATTTGTGAAGAAGTCAAAAGTAAAAAAAAAAGCTATGGCTGTCAGTTGTTCCTGTCGATGCAGGTTTTTGGGAAATGTCACGTTAGTGTTAGTGTTAACACTTTGACTTTGAGCTAGCAACTCATAGCAAAATGAGAGCCCAGAGAATTCGCGAGGCCAGTTTAATCTGTATTTTTTTTAAATAAAATAATGTAAATTGTGTTTTATTTTAGGAACAATACCCATATAAAACAATATAAAAAGTAAAAATAAAACATGGATGCTTAAATCATTAATATGCCTACAGTACCGTACTTCGTTGTACTTTTATTTTTTGTGCCGCAATTTATCTTTTATCCTAAATATAAAAGATAAATACCTTATGATTGGTAAAAAGTCGTGCCAGTGTCAACCAATTTCACAAGCCAAGAAAAATAAATAATTTCCTGCCACACTCAGCCAATGTGTACAGACCCTAACACCACCAATAGCCATTACCGGCGGTTATTAAACGTGGAGACTCTTAAGAATATTTCATTTATGGAGAAAGACATTATTCAATATTTGAGTGTCCCGATAAAACGGCTCTGAATTGTATTTTAACAAGCGAACCGCCCTTGCTTCGCATGGTATTATATTATAAAGACTTGACAAAATTTTTAGATTTCTTCATTGGATGTAAAGATTACACACACACATACATACTATATGACTGCCTCGATGGTTTTCAGGTTGTAAGCGGGACTGCTGAGCAAGAGGTTCTGGGTTTGATTCCCGGGTCGGGCAAAGTGTTATTGGGTTTTTCCATCAGGAATTTCTTAATAGCAGCCACGGAGTCTTCATATGTGCCCGGATGATGGCAATAGGCTCGCCCCCTATTACATGGGACTTAAAACGTAACTGGCGAAAGGTGGGTGTACTATTACGTATACCTCTGCCTACCCCTTCGGGCATTATAGGCGTGATGTTATGTTTATGTTATATACTAGCTATAGTACACATACACGATTGGTGCAGTGGCTGAGCGATTGACGCTGCGTGTCGTCGTGGGTTAGATCGGATCGGAACGGAACAAATATTTGTATGATCTACAGGTAGTTGTTCCGGATCTGGCTGTTTGTGTATGTGAGTTTAAATGTTTGTAAACGCACCCACGATATAGGAGAAATTCCTAGTGTGGGGTAAAGTTTCTTAATAAATAAAAACAGAATAAATTATCTAAACGTTGTTAGAAACTGGGTCTTTTGTTGCGAATGTTAGAAAAACAAACTTCGTTACACAGACAAACTCGAAAATCGACTTTAGATAAAAGAAATAAGTATAGAAGCTGTAATTTGTCTTCCATTCGATAATTTTAACGAGACATTTTTGATGGCAACGTATCTTTTTACTGTGGAATTGATTTATTGTTCAAGTAATTAATGTTTGGTAGATTCTTCTTCGATAATTATTGTTTCTTTTGGAAAATGGTTCTTCCAGACAGAAAAACCAAACAACACAGTCGTTAGTGGTTGTAAGAAACCCGAAAGCCTGACAGCCAGTCTTACCTAGGGGTATCGTGTTACATTGTAACTTATCAGAAATGCTTTTGCTCCATGTCAAATACTGATATTTAGTTGTATCTGTGAAGCAGACGCCAATATAGTTGGGACAAGGCTAGTCAGATGACGATGAGATTGTAATCAGTGAATGATTGTTAGGCTAAGGTTTTTCATCTGCCTAGCCTTTTCCCAATTTGTTGGGTTCCAGTCTAACCGGTTGCAGCTGAATACCAGTATTGTACATGGAGCGACTGCCTATCTGACCTCCACAACCCAGTTAGTACTAGGTAAAACTGGTTGTCAGACTTTCTGGCCACTGATTACTGTAGCGATATCAAAGATCTACAAATAAAAGCTGGGACTAACATTTAGGGGGAAACTCATTATGTTATGGGTGGTCACTCATCCACGGAGCAACCCGGGCAAGCGTGACTTAACTTAAACAACGACCCGAGCGGCTGTTATTTTTTAAAAACTTAAATTTACCCGCAACACTTTGCAACTTATTCCTCCACAAATAAAAATAGACCTACATGTAGGTGAATACCTAAAGTGTAAGTCTGATAGGTTCACGTGTATCTAATGTTGACGAATGATATGAATCCACATCAGTTAATCACTAATCACGGACACGAATGTTAAAGTGAGAACGGCCGGTTGCCCCGAACTTTAACCGTAGTTAGACTAATCAACTCTGTCTCGTTGGTCTAGTGGTCACAAGCGCGACTGCTGAGCATTGAGGTTTTAGATTAGATTCTCGTGTCAGGCAAAATTGAATTTCAGAGATTTTCCATCAGGAATTTTTCAGTAGCAACCACTGAGTCTGGTTCACGGTTGATGCCAATAAGCTCGTTTTCAATTACATGGGTACTTAAACATAACTGATTTGGGTGTAATGTTAGGTAGACCTTTGCCTAACCCAGTGTGATGTTATGTTATACTAATCAAGGAGTCAAGGTTCAGTAAAATTTTAAATTCTAGAACTACGGTTAACGTAAAAGCAATGTTTAGCTGTAAGTCTCTGAGCTTAAAAGCTAATGGGTATTCCATGAGCTTTTTAGCACGTTGCTAGCTGTTCACATTACTCATTGTACATTTTAGCATCATTCCCTGATATATTTTTATGGCGTTAAAACAAGGAAAATTTGTAATTTATGGCGTTAATTAAGAAAAATTTGTAACGAAGAGCTCAGTTAGTCAAAAAGCGGGATCTAAACAAAAGTATATTTTGTAAACTGGGAATAGATTTCTCTTACAGGTGTGAAAAAAGATTTCACTTAATTCTCACAATATTTTTGGGTACAGCATCAAGCAAATTAGCAAATCGAGTCTGTTTTTGCTTATCAAACATCTCTATAAATGACAAACTCGTTAAAAATAATCTAAAATAAATATAAAACACCCCTCTGCCTTTAACAATAATATCAAACAACACCACTGTTCAATAAAACCTAAATCAATCACTTAACTTAACCGCAGTCAGTAACTCGGTGCAATCAGGCGCACGAAGTTCAATCGACTCGAGTAGCATGCGAACCCGTTGATTAGCTGTCAATACGATAATGAGTCCCTGATCGCTGGCAATGTGCTTCTAAATGATTAGATACATGCTTCGCCGATTTGAGGGATATCTTTTGAGTTGCGTTCTTTGGTGTTGCTTTTTTCTCATGTAATCAAGAATAAAAGGTTAGGTGGAAGTACCTGTACTTTGTTAATGGTGTAAACGGACCCTTCACGAAACCGTCAAATTAGCGTTCTGTACATCAAACTAAACTAAGAAACCCGAAGCAATTTTTTATTTTATTTTTGGATTGAAATATCACGATTTACGGTAGAACTCAATGTAACGCAGTCAATACAGTGCTTGCTGATGGATGCATTAAGTATTACGATGGTCGTACAGGTAGAAGTGGAAAGTAATGGGGAAGGCCTTTGCCCAGCGGTGGGACAGAATAGGCTAAAAAAAGAACTGTTTTACTAACTTTATGCAATTAAGCACTTTAGAATAATCATTTTTAGCAGCTTTCAACACGCAGTACAGTGTTTTCAATACAAAACATTTTCACAATATTTAAAGATCGATGAAACATTACAATCATGAAAGAATGGAAATTACCACATGCATCACGTTTTGAAGGGTGTCGCCTCATTCATCATCATCAGAATGGCCTGATGTATGCATCTACATATAGATGTAGATATTCGTCATTCATGTTGTATTGTTTCAATGGACATGTAAACCTTTTTAAATTTATGTGCGAAGGAAATCGTTCATTCGTTTGAATAAACAGAAAATATAATAGACTCAAAAACATAAAATCAAGCCTGTAATCCCCGAACGGTTAGCCAGAGTTGTACCTAATAGTACACCCACATTTCGGCAGATATGTTTAAGTCGCCTTTCCTAGGAGGCAACTGGACACAATCAAAAAGCATATTCACAAAATAAATAAAATTACACTTATAACAAAAAAACATTTTTTTCAATTCTTGTCTGTCTGTCTTTGTCTGTTTGTTCCGGCTAATCTCCGAAACGACAGAACCGATTTTGACGAGACTTTTACTGGCCGATAGCTGTCGTTATAAGATCTAATATAGGCTACTTTTATTTTAAAATAAGCATTGGTGTTCCGCGAAAAAAAATTAAAACCTTTGAAATTGGTAATAAAATCCGATTCAAAAAGTACTAGTACCTAATATTTTTTTTTATGATATAATTTCACGTGAATGAAGGTCGCGGGCAACAGCTAGCAGATAAAAATACTTCAACAAGAACAGAACTAATCCCAATAAATAGAAAGTCTTCCTAGAATTTATGATTGATCGTCAGAACAATGTTTTTCTTTGAGTCAAAGTATACATTACATACACCTGAAACAGTGACATACATTATTGATATCCCTGTAATGTATAGTATACCTACATTTCCATCAAAATGGGGACAGGTACACGGTTCGTTATTTCGAATAATTATTAAGTATAGGAAAGCTTTCTTGGTTTTATTTTTGTACAAAATCAATGGGTAATTGTGTCCTAATCGTTCTAGCACGAAGGTTAATTCGTTCGAGTTAAATGTCAGGTTCAGTTAATGTCAGGCTGTCAATAAATAATTTATTGAGCATATTTTATTCGATTTTTAACACCCGACTGTGGCGAAGCCCAAAAGGAGGGTTATGTGTTTGAGCTGTGTGTATATATGTCTGTTTCTTTGTTCTCTCGTAACTCCTAGTAAAGCAATGTTACAAAAAGATAAGTCATCATCATTTTTCATCATCATCGCAGTATAGTGGGTGTCAAACTTAGTGACCGCATCATAAACTCCATACTTCGCTCCAAAACTCAAATAGCTGATGCTGTCCTTACAGCTGCTAGGTTTAAGTGGAACTGGGCTGGTCACGACTGCCGCATGTCGGAGGAGCAATGGGCAAAAATTACCACTCAGTGGATACCAAATAGCAGGAAACGACAACGTGGCAGGCCCAGAAGGAGATGGCGGGATGAGCTGGACTCTTTCGCAAAGGATTGGCCTACAATCACACTAGACCGCGAAATGTGGAAGGAGGGAAGGGAGGCCTCTGCCCTGCAGTGGGACAATATAGGCTTGTAATAATAATCATCATTTTTTTAATCCCTCGCCCAAACCAAAAAAAGATATACAAACGCCTCTAGCGGTGAATTCATGCGCGATAGCCCCCATTACACGAATCACATGAAATGTGGTACACAAGCGTAAAGTAAAATAAAATAGAATCTATGGAAAATCAGAATTCACTAGTGTGTGTTCACCAATATCGATAAGAATCAAACCACAAAATTTGCCTTCATTTGATGATACATATGGTTTTTGACAATTAATTATTGATTGCATTATACACCCGAGCTAATCGTTCTTCATAAAAGTTCATTCACACGTCTCAAGTGGCTTGTTTAACTTGTTGAATGGGTATCAAATTCAATACAATGACGTGATTGGTTGAATTCGATACTGCAGAACAATGTGCTTTCAAGTGATCAGATAAAGGTACAATTTTGGAGACAACCGCGACCACAAACCGCACCAGCAAGGCCACCTTAATGGCAGATCGTAGCGAGACTGTTTTGTATGTAACTTATTTTTAGGATCCTGCTTTTTTATAAAGCTTGATCCACATTACGAAATTCTCCTGTGTTTTGGGTACGTTTAAGGCGCGAATTATACAGAAATGGCGTAAGGTGAAGGCGCGGCGCAGGCGTAGCGTGGGCGTGGAATTTATAACCGCCGCGCCGTTTGAGTGTAATTCGCGATACGTCGCCTACGTACATTTTGTATGAAAACGTTTTGAAGCGGCATCATGCCTGCGCTGCACCTGCTCCACGCCTTCACCTTATGCCGTTTCTGTATAATTCGCGCCTTTAAATATTTACACATGAAAAATCGGCCAGATACCAGCAGTACCCAACCATTATACGAGCGTGCACACCATAGATGCAATCAGACGAGCGATGTCAAGGAATTGACTATTCAATTTCACTGGTTCTGTTTGTGTTAGGTTGCGTCATCCCGGTGCCAGGCAAAGCCCTCTCCCCATTTTAGTAAAGCTATCATTTTTTTGTACATTTACTGAGTAGAAATTTATTAAGTAAAAACCTATTTTTAATAATTATGGTCTATAAAAGAGATTTTTAAGTAAAATTACCGAAGTTTGGTTTGACCTTACGACCTACGTGCCTCATTAATTTAGTTACATCAATATTCCACATTGTGAATTGGACGACAAATCTCTGGGGATCATTTGGAGGCTGGTTTTAAATCATGAAGAACAGAATCCGACTCGATTTTGTGTTATGAACTGACTTGAATTCGAATTTGAATTTAAACGGGTAGAAATGCCACACATCATGGGATTCAATATGAGCTTAGTTACTTTTCAATAAGGTTTATATTTATTGTATACTGTGTAAATTTACAAAGAGGAGCTTGTGGCTAAGTAATAACATCCACTCGGGTCGACCTTTAGGTTAATCCGTGCTTACCTAGGTTGGTCCGAGGATGGGTGATCACCCATTACATACCTAGTTTCCTCCGTGATTCGAAAATCACGTTAAACCGTTGGTCCCGGCTGTCATTTTTAGATCTTTGACAGTCGTTACAGGTAGTTAGTGGCCCGAAAGTCTGACAACTAGTCTTACCAAGGGGTATCGTATTACGCAGTACTAACTGCGTTGTAAAATACTGGTATTCAGTTGCATCCGATTAAACTAAAAGCGGAACCCTACATAGTTGGGAAAAGGCTAGGCAGATGATGATGTGTAAAAGTACATAAGGAGTAGTAGTGCACTATGCTGATACTTCGACCACGCGTCATCGGTAACAACACTAGAATTATAAAATAGCTTGTTTTTCAAATTGTAACTCTGAACTACGCTAGGCCAGCTCTAGATCAAAGTTGTCACCACAGCCGCGCGGTTGACTTGCTCTTCTCTTATCGCACTTTCAATAGATAGAACTAAAACTCCGCTTGTGATGAAATAATCGAGCGAATCCAAATAACGTTGTCAGTCGACCATAATTATACTAACTGTGGGCGAGTTTGACAATAGAATATTCATCACTAAACTAATATTCTCTGCCCTTTCAAACATCAAAGTAAAGTATCTATTTATCTTTTATCAAGCGTAAGCGAAGCGTAGCGTAGTAATCACGGTCAATAATTCACAAAAAACCTCGACATGTCATTATTAACCTTTAAATACTTCCACGAATTTGATATATGAGGTGTTGTCCGATTCATATCAGACACGAAACTGGAATATTTTTACAGGTAGCCGTGTATTTAGCTACGCCAACATGCCAATAGTTTCACATAATTACTTCCAGGTATAATAACAACACGCTATCATAGAATAGAATAGGTGCAGAAGTCCCGGCTTTGTAAAATGAGTGAAAAGGCGCGCAAACATAGATTGCCTCGTTGGTTTGTAGTCGCAAGCGCTTCTTGAGCGAATAAGCTCCTGGGGTCAAATCCCAGGTGAGGCAAAGTGTCACTGGGTTTTTCCATCAAGAATTTCTCAGCATACCACAGAGTCAGAATTTGTGTCCGGCTGATGACAATAGACTATTACATAAGACATCTAACCTATTGTTGGTTTTTATAAGCTGTAAGTCCTCCGTGTAATAAATAAACAAATAATAAAAAAAAAAAAACACAAAATGAAATAAATAAACAAAACAAATAAATAAATAACGGGTGAACTGTGGCTGTACTATGAGTTACGCCTCTGCCTAACTATTAGGGGATTACAATTATGATGTTATGTCTATTACAAAAACACGCTTCACGTATAGCGAGTGCACGCGTACTCGCGACTGGCATTTGTTTGATGTCGCCGAACGTACGCGTCTATGTGTGCGTGCGCTTGTTTTCACTCTTTCTATGGAGCGGACTTTCTGTTTCTATTCTCCGATGCTATTTTGTTTACGAGCCTTGCGAGTGCGGACGTAGCTAATTGGCCTGTGTTTACGCTGTGATTCTGCGAAGCGCCTTCGCGCTTTTGTGACCACCGTGCTTTAACGTTTAATCACAGATAGTATGCAACTATCAATGATTATGAACGATTTTTGCTGGTATTTGTAAGCTTAGGGCGAAAGTGAAGAGCATTTTTAGGATTCCGTAGCCGAATGGCAAAAACCGGAACCCTTACAGATTCGTCATGTCTGTCTGTCAGTCCGATGTATACCACAGCCACTTTATTTCGAAACTATTAAGACTACACAGTTGAAACTTGGTAGGTAGATGTTTTCTGTGAACCCCTTTACAATTTCTAAACAAAAAAAAAAAAAAAGATTAAGGGGAATCCGAAAGAAAAAAAATCTAGTCCGCTCGCTTCGACCGTACCTTTACACCTGCACTGATAATATTCGTACCAGAACACGGCAATGCTTCTTAGAAATTGCTATGGTAGAGTAAATCACTACAGTCATAACTATTAATCAGTCGAGTTCTTATTTCTTCTTCTTTGCGTTTCGATGGAGTCAAATAATACCCGACCAGTATATATAAGTAAGTAATATAAGTCGTAAAGTCGCCATAGCAACGGAAAAAAATATATCTGAGTGTTTTTTTTTACGAAATTATTATAATTCTAAATTTTTTTGAGACTTTTTGCGTAAAACCTTTACTCCCATATTCTAACAATGACAGTAGGTAAATACGACGTAATAAACTAGCTTAATAGATGTTCAAAAATAAGGAGCCAGTATTTATTTTGTGGGTCAAGTAATTTTAAATTATTTATTTTTTATAAAAATATACTCAGATAAAAAAATAGTCCCTTGAAATGGCTTCGTTATAGCCGTTAGATGATTCCCTGAAAATATTTCGTGTGTGAATAGTTAGACCTTATATAGCCATCTGCACAGCTCTTTTGTTAGTTTCGTTTAAATCCTGGAAGGTGCAGATAGATGGCTGTTCAAGATGGGCAAGAAAGGAGGTGGGGCATATCCTGCAGAGGGACATTGTATTTGAGACGGGTCGATGATACCCCATTTGGCCAGATTATTTCTACAGCAGCCAACCTGAACCCGCAAACGGTTAAGAGAATTCCAGATTGGCCACTGCAGTTCCTGTCCAGGAGGAAGGTGTTCTGCTGGATTGATGAAGTGAGGAGGGGTGGGATGTCTGTTCGTCCACAGTCCACATCTTTCATCTGATGCTCTGTCTTCTGAAGAAATCTTATTCTAATTCTATCGTTTTCGAGTTCCAAAATCGAAGAGTCACGCATTATTTGTTATTTATAACAGATAATAGGGTTACTGACTTACTCAGTCGTTCATATGCAAATCTAGGTTTATCCAGACATCAAGCTATTTATATTTATATACAATGCCTCAGTTGAATAATACACTTATTTTTCTAGGGATAAGTCTGTTTGTGTCTAGACTTATTGGCGTTCCAGTCTATGTGGGCGGGTGAACTGGGATTTGTCTAGTTTGGAGAATAAAATGACTTTGTTTCGTTACCCTTTGTGACTGCGCGATGTGGTCGCTTTGTCATTTTGAACATAATGAGATTAAATATTAAATCACGTTTCAGGTTTTTTTTTAATAAAATGTTTCAAAAGGCTAGAAAAACCAAACACCGGGAGAGTTAGAAAGGAATGGAGAGGCCTTTGCCCAGCAGTGGTACAGAATAGGCAAATAAAAAAATAAGTGTATTCGAATTTACTGGTTTAATTTTGCATAGTAAACATAGGTTCAGAAGTAAAATAATTAGCATTATATTTGTTATTACAAAATAATTTTTTTTTTGTTAATATAAGTTATTACACAAAACCTTCACATCCAAAGTCCGAGCATTTTCATTGATTCGGGGCTTTTTAACTTATTACAGGATTTTGTAACCAGCCAGTATAAGAAGAAGTAGGTATGATTCTTTCAGTATTAATTTAAGACAAAGAGGTAATAAATTGCATGCAATTTTTATTAGCACGAGTTTTGAACATTACGATAGTTGTGATTACATAAAATAACACATCACTTCTGTTTTCCTATGTGAAGGTGTACGATATAACACCCACATTTTGCCAGTTATGGGTGACCCTACTGCCATCAACCGGGCCCAATCCAGACTCCGTGATGCTACCGAAAATTCTTAATAGAAATTATTAACACTGTGCCTAACTTAGGACTCGAACCCAGAACCTCCTCAGCAGTAGTGCTAGCGGCCACCAGACCAATGGGATAGTGGTGTTCAACCCAGATTTATTACTCACGAATGTATTTCCTAAATCCCAAATTCGCCTGAGTTCCCAGTCGCAAGATTTAACACCCTTTGACTACTTGAATGTGGTTCGACAGTAAATTGTCAACTGAAAGCCTTATAAAGTTAGTTGTGAATAGTCCTGCTTGTAGATCACAGCCCATAGGCATTACATGGGGTTTAATGGGACATTGCAAGGGGAATTTACGACGGTTTCCTGGTTTAATGGCTGGTGTGATGAGCGAGGTGTGTGGGTCCCAGCTGCGCTTGCCGGGGTTATGACTTGGATGGGAAATTGATTTCCAAGAACAGGCCCGTCCCATGGCTCTGTAAATTCCCTTTATGAAACATGGCTGCTTCCATGTTGTGTTTCATGTTTAAGATTTTATGTGTAACTGTTTGTTAGTGCCGAATAAATAAATACTTACGTTTTGTTATGATCCGTAAGTGTCCGGCCCGGGCAGTAATAATTTTGAATTACTGATAAAGAGAAGTCAATCAATAGACCTTGTACAAAAAAAATGAATTTTGATCTCGCTTAAAACTAATTAAAATTATTTCATCATAATTTTTATAACTGATCTTTATCCGCTACAAAGTTGATGTAATTTGTAATCTGTCCGGAAAACAACGTGGACTTAGCGTTTTCTAAGAAAATTTTAAATTTGCCTATGTAAGTCTACCGACATACTTGTTTATCCGTTCGGGGTACATTTATAAAGTAATGAGCGAACCCTGTCATTCTATTTATTTTTGATAATACTATAAATTACTTGTTTTGAATAATTGTTTGAAACGTCTGATTTTATGACTTATCAGTCGATTCCAATACATTATTGACAGGCATGTACTTTTTGTACCTATATTGTCCCACCAGCTGCTAGGTCTCTCCTATGGGAGACCTACCAGCTGGTCAGCAGAGAGCTCTCTCACAAACGCTTTTAAGTCGTCATGCCAGCGTTTTCTAGGCCTCGCTCGTCAACGACGCTCTTTTCTGACGCCCACTACATAACTACTCTGGTCCATCGGTCCCGATTCATTCCACATACATGGCCCACCAATCACACTTAAATTTATACTTATCTATAAATACATCCATAATTGGAGTGGGAAGAAGCCTTTGCCCAGCAGTGGGATGACACAGGCTAACAGTAAGTAAGTAAGTAATTCGATAGTCTCTTTTTCATATTTCAGAAAATGCTATCTCATCAATAAAGTCCAAAATTAAAATTCGATACAATTTAAGGGACTTACCAGAGAATGGGCAGCAGCGTTCTCTGATTCTACAACAACCATACTGCGATCGCCAACCGGCCTGCCAAGCGTGGCGATTATGGCAAAACCCCTGTTCTTGGGGGAGGCCTATGTCCAGCAGTGGACTTTTCGGCTGAAATGATGATGATGATGACAATTTAAACGACCGGCAATCACAGCGAGTGACATAATCATAGTGATTAACAGGTGGATTGGTAATTGCTGTACGATTAGTGAATGGGTTGATACTGGTAACTATCCGCCTGTTTCAATGAATCCCTTAATACTATTATTTCATTAAATCCGCCGTTGTTGCAGTGATAGATGTATTGTATTGAATGATACAATTTATGTTATACACAAATTGATTGTTAAACTATCGAGTTGGGTTTTATTCTAACCGCATTCAGCTGAATAACCACTTATATAAATATACCAAGAGCACCTACTTTGCGTCAAAATCAAAATCAAAATATTTTATTTCACATAGGCCTAGATGGGCACTTATAAAACGTCGACAAAAAGGTGCACGGTTCAGGTTGGTCGTTTCCTATGGAGAAGAACCGGCAAGAAACTCCATGGTTACTCTTTTCATATCATTTGGTGTTACAATATATCATGGATGCAGCATGCGTGCCCGGCTTAAGCATTTTATGCTTAACGTGGCTACTGTCGCAGCAAGCTATTATGTTTAAAACAACGTTACATCTCAAAAACTTAATTCTAGACATTAAAACAACAAAACGTAGTCTATTTTCTTTAGTTGTTTGTATAGTAACTAAATAGTGCTTATGACGTCATAGTAGGTAGAGAAATCATGGCACGCTTCATACGGACTGTTATACTTGCGTTATCTAGGTATATACAACCTTATTTTTAGTATATGCGAAACCTGAATATAGTTTGTTCAGAATAAGTAACTGAATCGATTCCAATAATTTTTAAACCATGTTATATTTTGTCCCAAAAATATTAAAAAAAAGTTACAAGTTGGACACCGAGCGACATTAAGTACCTATCGCAATAATTTAGGTACCTACTGCCAAATTATTATTATCCATGAACTCAAGGCGACCCTGGAGGCGCGCGCGCGGGCGTGCTGCGTGGTGACGATGTTTTTTGTGCGGACAACCAGATAACTGAACAAGCTTATAACTTTGTGATTTTTCATGAAACAGTTTTGAAATTTTGTACATAGATTCTTTACATAAAAATACTAGACACGTGTTTCAGGTTTCGCATATACTAAAACTAATGTTGTATATTTGTGTGAATAACAGTGTTACAAATGCTAGGGGTAATACGATTCATATCTTCTTAATATATCGGCTGCCAAAGTTATTTAGAAGAAACCTTTTGTTATTATTTTCCTATACTGTCCCAATGCTGGGAAAAGGCTTCCCTCAATCTCCTACATGGACTCTTTTCCTTTTTTTTTTCTTTTCTTTGAACCAGCGAATCCTTAAAAAGATATGTACTGTTTTTTATTTCAGTAAATAACAGACTTTACTCATAATACGTTTGGATATTTCTTAGAAAGGCTGTGAGCACTCGGACCCCACAGCCCGAGGGTTTCAACCCCAAACGGCTCGAAAATATAGTTATCCGCAAGGGCACTATATTTACGTCGTTTGAGGTTCTCCGCAGCCACCACGGCAGAGCAAGGAAGATGGGATGGCACAAGAGCAACGTGTTTCAAGGCCGTCATCCATAGAAATAAAGACATGCCGTCCGGTGTTTTGTTTTCGTGCGCGCCAACCCATTGTCTTCTAATAAAGCTATGACAACGGTGACAAGAGCCCGTCGTATGTCATTAAAAGTCGCGCGTCACTCTAGAAGCCACGCACTTCGGCTACAGGACAGACCGTGGTATCCGAGGCTGTTGACAACTTCCCCACAGTGCCAGCGATGAGGAGAACAACAAAGGGCTCCTAATCGTAGAGAAACAGCAAGGCGGAAAGTGGTGTCGTCCAACAAAGTTACAATGATCGACGACGGTAGTGCATGAAGCCAACCTTACATTCATGAATAACCGTAGCACGCCTTACTACGTCACCGCTAAGCTACGGCGTAGTGGCAAAGTGCGATCTGATGACGCAGAGCCTACGAGATCGTCATCAGATTGTTATCACGGAAAATATTTCGTCGTAGACATATTCGACGTCCACGATATTATTATAGTCGATATTATTATAGGTAAAACCATATATCGTAAGTGTTCAATACATAACGAAGCATAATATTAGGCCTGTAATCCCCGAAGGGTTAGGCAGATATGTACCAAATAGTATCTACACCCACCGTTTTAAGTCCTAACTATATAGGGGACGAGCCTAATGCTAGCAACCGGGCACAAATCCAGACTCCGTGGCTGCTAATGAGAAATTCCTGACAGGAAAACCCAATAATACTTTGCTCGACCCGTGAATCGAAACCAGGACCTCGTGCTCAGCAGTCGCGCTTGCGACCGCTGGAACAACGACGCAGTCAACGAGGCAACGAGGAGAATTAAGTGTTTAATTCGTAGTTAAACCTTGAATATCAGTTCAAAAATGCAAACCACACCTGTCGTACTTTAACAGTTAGTGAAATGGCTATAACACGGTTGATGTAGGGTGTCGATTTGTTTAATGTTTAACCTTTTGAACGCCATTGTCACATAAAGGGTCACACAACACACAAGGCCGAAGCCGAAAAGCACTTGTTCTCCCCGTCATTGCGATTATTTTTTTGTTCTAGAACATACCTGGGAACCTTCTAGTTACGGAGACGGAGAGATACATTTTTTTAATGTAAATTTTTTACTTAAAACGCCTCCACGACCCGCGAAGTATTCAATCCATCCATCACCACAATGTTATGAGTGCGTTATATTGAGTCCTACCGTAAAACGTCATTTTTCACCCCAAAAAAAAACTTTCGTTTTCCAGCAATATTTTAGCGTAAAGTTACTTAGTTTGATGTACAGAATGCTTGGTTGACGGCTTGGTGAAGGGTCCGTTTACACCCCGTATACGGGACAAGCAAGCGTGTGCCCTGTCACGCCAAGGACACAAATATGTGACAAAATGGGGTGCACTATATAACACGAAATAAACGATTAAATTGTTTTGGAATCCCTATTCTTTTGTAAAAAATGTTCTGGCGTTAAAATTGTAAACAATTGATTTCCTTGGTACACACTTATCAAGAAATAAAACAGTTCTTACGAATTAGAAGATAATAATTAATTTAAATTCATTAGAAAACGCTCGTACAGTTAATTCTTACAACACGTGTAACGAGGAGCCAATTTATTTCTTACTATCTGTTACCACATCGTCAACATAGGGGTCGGAAATTATGCCACGGGAGCATACTACCGAGATAAAAAATATCTTACATCCAGGGCATGGTCATTACCTATCTCTGTGCCAAAATCCATCTAAATAGAATCAGCCATTCAGGAGCATTTATAATATTTGTAATTCATAAAATCTGTCGTCGACTGGCGACTACTACGCAATATCTACAGGTTGTTTTGAAATTTTATTCATTACGTCACACTTCACAATATCTAATATCAAAATTGAGACTCTTTTTCCGTTTCTGTTTATCAGTCAATTTATATCTTACTATCTAATACAACAGCGTCGTCCACGTAGAGGTCGGACATTATGCCACGGGGGCATACTACCGAGATAAAAAATATTCTACATCCAGGTCATGGTCATTACCTATCTCTGTGCCAAAATTCATGAAAATAGAATCAGCCATTCAGGAGCATTTATAATATTTGTAATTCATAAAATCTGTCGTCGACTGGCGACTACTACGCAATATCTACAGGTTGATATGAAATTTTATTCATTACGTCACACTTCGCAATTGGCTCACGTACAGGATGATCCAATAAGACGTCCTGCTTAATAATATTATCAAGAAAACCGTTTTATACTGATCAGTTCTTAATCTGAAGTCGTAAACTGAGATGGTGTTCAAATTTCAATTGCCTCGAGGTATGAATGAGACAAGCTACCTGAGTAAATCCATTTGTTTTAAGTAGAAAGTATCGGATGGTATAATTAGAAATTCTGTCATTGTACAGGAATAACTTTGCAACTGCTAAGTTATAATATAATCTTTTGCAGCGAAACTATACTGGGAAGCTGTACTCTATGTAATATTAAAACTTGAAATATTTAAGTGCTATGCATATGCCTGTAAGTAACAAAATCACTCAATTTTAAGTTTAATTGTAACGGTACCCCAAAAATATGTATTAGTGAATGAATCGTTGGAGTGCCATAATTAAATAAATAAATACTGAAAATATTCTAACTTGTGACAGAATTATGTAAATCGATTCCTCAGTCCACTAAGTTTATTGGGTGATTGATTGTCAAAAATTTCATGTTTCTTCATATACCAAGGTGACTTTTATGTATTATTTTACTATTTTGCAGAAGAGAATTACAGTGTGCGCTTAAATCCGTTTTTGTAGACCTAAGCACCAAGTGTCATTATTGCTCTAAACATAACATCACGCCTGTAATCCCCGAAGGCTTAGGCAGAGGTGTACCTAATAGTACACCCACATTTCGCCAGTTATGTTTAAGTCCCATGTAATAGGGAGCGAGAGTATTGCCATAAACCGGGCACAAAACCAGACTCTGTGGCTGTCTTCTGAAAAAATCCTGATGTAAAAAACTAATAACAATCCACCCAGGACTTCATGATCAGCAGTCGTTTGCGACCACTAGACCAACGAGGCAGTATTACATTAAAGTATGTCTTATTTATACTTTAAAGATAAATCTCTTAATTCAGTGGCACTCCTATAATTAAAATCAGTTGGATGTTGTGATTATCAACAGAGGGTCCTGTTTCGAACAACATTGTCTGTTATATTTATCCCCGGCGATCTTTCAGTGAATTTCCAATTTTCCACCTTGCATAATTTACTGATAAAAGACAAGATTAGTTTAGGGTTCCGTAAGACAAAGATAGAAGTTAAAAGTATGTTTGTCTTGTTCAAGAATTTAGATTCCAGAAAAAAGTTAGAAAAGAAAAAGGTTTCTTTTTCTGAGAGTGGATCGGAATCGTTAACTAAATTATTATAGAATTTTCCTTAAAGATAAATTATTGTTACTTACATCGTGTAGTCTCAATTAACATAGGCCTTCATTTACCTGAAATAAAGAAAATTAATGACATTAATTGGGATCTTCCCCTGGCTAATGTTACTCCTGAAATGTTACACGGAGGACTTAAAAGTAAATATTAATTCAATTAACAGGTACAAGGCGGCCAGCTGTGTCCACTGTATAGACGAATTAGAACAGAATTCGATGTATGATATTTTGGTTTTTATAATGCCTTACTAGCAAGCCACCCCGGCTTTGCACGGGTGCAAAATAAATATATTTAAACCTTTCTCTTGAATCATTCTATCTATTACTGAAAACCGCATCAAAATCCGTTGCGCAGTTTTAAAGATCTAAGCATGCATAGGGACAGAGAGCGGGAAGCGACTTTGTTTTATACTATGTAGTGATGTGTAAGGATAAATATATTGATGATAATAGCACAATCATTTACTATTTACGTTACCTGTGAAGGATAATATAGCTATAAAGAAGGTTACTGCTGAGATGACGAGTAATAGAGAATATGAGAGAAGACATCCTGCGCCGACTTCAAATAAATTGAGATGTGGACAGGTGAATGATGATCATAATAATATTATTTGCCTTGGTGAACAAAACTATGAAATAGTATACAACATTATTTTTATTAGATGCGAAACCTGAATATAGTTTGTTCAGAATAAGTAACTGAATCGATTCCAATCATTTTTAAACCATGTTATATATTTTTCCAAAAATATTTAAAAAAGTTAAAAGTTGGATACCGAGCGACTTTGAGTACCTATTGCAATAACTTAGGTACCTACTGCCAAATTATTATTATCAATGAGCTCAAGACGACGCTGTAGGCGCGCGCTGCGTGGTGACCGCGTGTTTGTGCGGACAACTAGGTAACAGAACAAGCTTATAACTTTGTGATTTTTCACGATACAGATTTGAAATTTTGTACATAGATTCTTTACATAAACATACTAGATACGTGTATCAGGTTTCGCATATACTAAAACTAATGTTGTATAGTTTGTGCAAAAAACATACACCTTGCGGAATTTTCTCATTTCTAGTCCAAACAGACATAGGTATCGTTAAAATGTGAGTTATTAAATAAAATGGAATGGAAGAAGCAGCTTTATTTACGGAACACGACTCCAAAAAAGCAGCCCACGCTTGACCGCATTTATTACATGCCATGTATTCGAGTTCCGTTATACGGTAATGGAACGTGATAAATGATTTCCATTTGAGTGATTATTTTAATTACTTACGCCCATTTAATGAATGAAAAGTTTATCAGAATTTGTGATAAATCTGTAATTTATTTGTTTAACATTGCTTTTGGATGCGTCTAAGTATTCATAAAATAAACAGTGTTTTTAATCGTTGATGTTTTTTGTCTGCTCATAAACACCCACCCGCAATAACTTCAGTTTATCCGTGATCATGGTGCTTGCAACAGCACCGAAATATCGGGAACTCAAAGAAAACAGTAAATATGGTAAATATCCCGTTTCTAGTGTAAATAATGATGTTTTTTGTTAAAGTTGGGAAATTATTTTTCTTTCTATACGTTGACGTACCCATAGTTACATACAGATCGTTTCTAAGAGTATCAGAAAGTCGCTTTTTCTGACACATACAAGGTGTAAACAGACCCTTCACGAAGCCGTCAACCAAGCATTCTGTACATCAAACTAAGTAATTTTACGCAAAAATGATTGCTGGAAAACGATTTTTTTTTTTATTTTTTTTTTAGTGTGAAAAATTACGTTTTACGGTAGGACTCAATGTAACACACTCAAAACATTGTGCTGATGGATGGATTGAATAGTAGGGTCGTGAAGGTGTTTAAAGTAAAAATCTTACATTAAAACATGTATTTAAAAAAAAACTTGTGAAAAAGTTGGAATTTTGACCCCCAATATCTCCATCTCCAGTATCAATGTATCTGACAAAAAATACCTCTAGGCGTGTTTTTTACCATTAATTAAGATAATAGGTACAAAGAGAATAAAAACGGACAGCGCTCCCAACGGGATGTTGCTAACTACATCATGCGTCATAATAATGATTAATATTTTTATTTTTAAATTATTAAAATCACTTAATTACCTATTATTTTATTTATGAACTAGCTGTTGCCCGCGACCTTCGTTCACGTGAAATTATTATAAAAAAATATGACTTCCCTTTTTTAATCGAATTTTGTTACCAATGTCAAGGTATTATTTTTTTTACAGGGAACCCTAATTCTTATTCTAAAATAAAAGTAGCATATGTTAGACTTTCAGCTACCTGCCAGTAAAGTCCCGTCAAAATCGGTTCAGCCGTTTCGGAGATTAGCCGTAACAAACTGACCCACAAAAATAAAAAAAAAAACACTTTTGTTACAAATATATTTCTGTAAAAAGTACTTTTAGTAAAAAGCTGCTATTTCGATGTTACAAACAGACACTTAAATTCTATTTATTTGCATGTATGTATGTATATGTATAGATAGATGTTTAGTAGTCATTGGATGCATGAAGTGGGCTGCTATTGTAAGGCGAAAAAAATGTCACGGTGTATGGTTAAACATAGACTAATACCTAACATCGGAAACAGTTAGCATCAGTCTGTTGATCGTGATGTAAGCGGGCGACCCTCGTTATATGCCTTGTTACGTACGTAATAAGACACTACCATTACGGCCCTACCTAATACATGAAATGGTCCGGTCCATTTGTATTCAACGTGGACAATGTTGTTTTCGTAATTTATTTTAGTAGATTTTCGTGAAAAATAAAATGATAAAATACATTATATAAAATTAGAAATAAAATAGTTGCACGCTATTTTTCGTCCTTGCCTTTTATTCATCTAAAAATACTTTGTATTACACAAATATTAAAAGTCAACTCCAACCGAAAAAATCACTTATTCAATACTCACTCAGAAAACACACTTCAAAATATTTACGCGCCGCCGTTCCGAAATCTAATAACATTTTTATTAAAAGTGTTGCCCTCAAGAAAAAATTCTTAAGCAGAAAAAGGTTTTCATAAAAACCCCTCTGATTTCACCACTAGTATTAAACTCGACCCCAAAAACCTTTGTAATCTTAAACTGACGTTGGCAACTTCGAAATCATAAAACTTTGGCTTGCAAATCATCCTTACGCCAGTCATGCGTTAGTGGGGACCTTTTTCGTCCCCAATTTTAACCCGTGACTTGCTCCACGTTGGGGCCAAATGGTCGCTGTGTGAGGGTTAAGAAGTGGTGAAAGGGTTGGGTGTAAAGCGGGTTTTAAGACGTTACGTTAAAAGTAGGCATAAAAATTCTCCTTAAAGGACGTTTAGTCTAAAATTATTGTATGTGAAAAATGCTAAGTTGACGATGTATTTTGAAGATTATAGTCAAAGACCAGTGGCCCACATTAGCCCTGGATCGTAACAACTGGAAGTCATGGAGAGCGGCCTTTGCCCAGCAGTGGGATAACGAGGCTAACAGTCAGTATCAGTATAGTCAAAAAAATATTAAAATAAAATTCGAAAGAAATAAGAGATGCCATTCGTTTTAAATCTAAACAATTATTGTTACACTTAAAAATCACTACAGCTCTTTGCTTTTAGGGTTAGACAATTGTTATACTAGCACCTCACCATAGTTGTAAAAGATCTCACTAATCCATTTTAAAATTGCAGTAGTACCTAAATTCCTTTACATGCAAGATTTTCCATGGCGCTATCCTGCATAATTTTTTAACAATCTTAAACAAATGAATGTCTCATTTCTTCGATAAGGCTGTCAGCTCTAAACTTGCATCACAAACTAAAGGTATATGGTCGGCATATTAAGACGGTACGGAAATAAGTCCCAGTATCTCAGCCGGGTCGTGCTTGACCCGATTCTGGATTAAACCAGTTCGTTAACCAGCACACAGCTGCGTCCCCTAAACGAATTAATATGAAACATTTATTTAATTAAACAATTTTGTTAGAACAAAACATGTTGTTTTCGTTTTGACGCCTCTTTGGGTCGCTGCTATGGGAGGGTTAATTTGATGAATAAAATTGTATTTATATTTTTGTTCATGTGAGCGTATCTTGTAAATTACAGGCACAATTTTGAAGGATAGAGTTTATGCGTGGGTTGGCTGTGGGAAATTGGCCCTTTGCCACCTATTTATACGATCAAAAATGAAAATTGGACATCAAAGAATAAACTGCGTCCTCTTGTCTGTAACAAAACACCTCGATAAAAAGTCGTTTCTGAAATAATCCCAAAGCTTCTTTCAGATGTGGACAATTTAAATTGCGAAATAAGTCTACCGAAAACATAAATATATAAAAAAAAACTTAAGCCCAAATAGGTTTTCTATTTCATGTATTTTAATTAAACATACTTTTCTATTACAGAAACAGTTACTACTAATCCACTATGTACGTAATTGCTTATCCGAAATAAATTAAATTAACTAATAAATTATTCGAGGAAGTGTATTGAAAATTAATAAATTATTTTTCAATACACTTCGACTTGTGTATTCCTCGAAAACTTGCTCTTATCGCACTACGATAAGGCTTAACATGCAATGTATACACGTGGTTTTTTTTCATTTATCACAACGTATGCGGAAATAAAATCCACAGATATACTAAATTCAAATTGGTTCAATTCAAAAAAATATTTTAATTTTCTTTTTTTCATATTAGGCTGTTTAGCGGCTTCATACCTTGCTTCTTCTTCAGCATGGAGAAAGCAAAGCATGAAAAAAATCGCATAATAAATCATAGTTTCCCATATAATTCATGACAAAAATACTTTTCGATCCATTATTTTATTTCTTCGAAAGTATTTCGAAAAACGTCATTTGAAACACGTGGGCATTTGTTACTGCAGAAAGTAAATACTGATACACTTTAACCGCATATCATGGACTAGTGGCATCAGTTCTGCGGTATGGTGTTATTTTTTTAGGACAATCAAAAAATAGGGTATTTGTTTTCAGGATGCAGAAAAGATGTTTACGATGTATGTATGGTTTAAAAACAACTGATAGCTGCATTCCGTATTTTAAAAAGTAAAAAATACGTCTACCGGCTTTAAACAGCATTGTTTGTATAAATGAATTCACATTTATTCAAAAAACTATGTTCAATTAAGAAAACTCCGATGCGTGCTCAATATATTAATGAACTATGCCATGTGAAATGTAAAACTACTCTAATGAAGAAAAGTTTCTTTGGTGTTGCACCACAAATATAAAATAAGATACCCGATGAAATAAAATGTGTGCCATTGCAGAAGTTTAAAAAAACGCTTAACGGGTTACTACTTGAAAAATGTTATTATACTCTAGATGAGTTTCTTAATGACGAATCTCTATAACTGACGAACCTCTACAACATTAGTTTTAGTATATACGAAACCTGATACACGTGTCGAGTATTTTTATGTAAAGAATCTATGTACAAAATTCCAAACCTGTATCTAGAAAAATCACAAAGTTATAAGCTTATTCTGTTACCTAGTTGTCCGCACAAAAGCGTGGTCACCACGCAACGCGCCCGCGCGCGGGCCTCCAGCGTCGTCTTGAGCTCATTGATAAACATAATTTGGCAGTAGGTACCTAAATTATTGCTATAGGTACTTAATGTCGCTCGGTGTCCAACTTGTAACTTTTTTGAAATATTTTTGGGACAAAAAATAACATGGTTTAAAAATTATTGGAATCGATTCAGTTACTTATTCTGGACAAACTATATTCAGGTTTCGCATATACTAAAAATAATGTTGTCTAATGTTGACATCCATTTTAATATTTTACATTATTATCTTTAATAATTCTTTTAATCTTTCAAATTAAATTGACTTTAAATTTTGACATGAAATGACATTGATAACTAATAAATTTATATTTTAATTTAATAGTAGGTACCCATTAGTATAATCGTTTGTTTTTTAAATAATTTGTGTGTCAATTGGCAAAACATAGCGCACAACCTAATTTTCTAAGATCTAGTATCTAGTATGTAATTATTACCTATGTTTATGAATAAATGATTCTCATTCTGATTCTGATTCTGCAGTTCTTGGCTCCATAACAACCTCGTCTGAGGCTCGGGTGTGAATTCCGCCTCGAATGCAATAACAAAGTTTCCCCACTTATACCTTTTTATTTCCCAAACAAAATATTATAAAACAGGAAAGATACTCGTAACTAAATAATTTTCTTAGTGAATATTACGACGAAAACATAAATTAGTTTGCGACGCCTTAAGCCAAGGCTTTGGCAAGTACTTGTAATTTATTTTCTTTTAATTATGTAAAGTATCTTTTATAATGAAAAGGAAGCATTTTAAAAACACGAGGCGTTTTTATTCGAGGTCTTAATATTGTGGTATCGTGGATAAAAATGTAGTGTGTCTGTGTGTGTGTGTGTTTAGAAGTATGGAGACCATGGTATAAGGTTCCTCATACTCCGTCATAAGGGAAGGATCCTCCGTACAGATGCATGTTTCTGGTGGGCTTTTTTTTTTTTTTTGATGGCGGGTTGGTGTTTAAAGGGTGCAACAAGTCCCTTAACTAACAAAGCCGAAAGGCACTTTTTTGTTCCAGACTATACGTGGGAAACTTCTAGTTACGGAGATATTGAAGATCAAAATTCGAACATTTATACAGCTTTTTACTTTTAATATCTCCATTACCCCGTACTATTCAATGCATCCATCAGGACAGTGTTTTGAGGGCGTTAGGTCGAGTAATACCGTAAAACGTGATTTTTCAATCCAAAAAAAGTCGTTTGCGTAGAGCTACTTAGTTTGATGTACAGAATACTTGGTTGACGGCTTCGTGAATGGTCCATTTACACCTTGTATTTCTGGATCTCGCGGGTAACTCTGATGGAGTGATGCAGGATTTTTAGTTCTTAATTCGCGTCATAGATGTCGCTAGCGTTATTTTTGTCAATTTGATTATGTGGAGTGTTACGTTTGCGAGAAGTAGCTAAGTAACTAGTGGGTCATCTTTTGTCTCTTGAGGATGTAATGAGTCAAGGATTATGTCAAGAAGAAAAATCGTAGTGTCTACTTAACTTCTAACTTTTGAAACAGTTTATCTAGGACTCATGCCCCAGACTTTTCCTTATATAACTTTTCCTTATTACTGTTCGTTTATAAAAATGGTCTGAGGAAAAGGAGTAAGGAAAATTACGAAAATATAAAATAGTTAAATTATATAACAGGTTTAGTGAATATCACAAAACTCTCATTTTTATTTTTGAGAATAACTTTTAGATTTGCATGATTAAAGAATAGATATCTCATCATTACTTTTTATTCTAATTATTTATGTACACAAAAATCCTTAAACCAGAAATGACAAAGATTGAATTCAATATTTTATTTTTTTAAGTAATCCCACTGTAGTCTAATCTGACACTTACAATAAATATTCCGTTTAGTGTTTTCCCGGAAACTTCACAGCTCACTTTAGATTTTTGCAATATCATCAGAGCACACAGTCTTAGCTATAATCATAGTCCTTTTACAAACGACTAAAGATTGTCCAACTTTTTGCATAACAATGGAACAGTACAGAAGGACGGTGACTACCTATGTTTTTATTTTATATTTGGCCTCATATTGTATCTTTTTTAGAAGTAGTGAAGGTTTTAAAATCCTCTTCATCATTCTCCTGCCCTTATCCCAATTTATTCGGGGTCGGCGCAGTATGTCTTCTGCTTCTATACTTCTCTATTACTCGTCATCTTCTTTCTTGCCATATCATCCTTCACGCAGTTCATCTATTGTTTCTTTGTTCTTACTCTACTCTTATACCCATCCACATTCGTACGACGACATTTCCCTCAATATTTCAATAAATTACAGTTTAGACGGCAATCTTAGTTTATGTCAAAGATATGCCAATTACTCTCCACAAAGCAAAGTTTCTAAAATTTGTACTGCTGATGGCGTACGTTACAATAATGCAACCGTTTTCAAAGTTATTCCAGTGTCGATCACACAAACGTGTATACATTCTATTATTATTTTTAGCCGATATTGTCCCACTGCTGGGCAAAGGCCTCCACTCTTCTGTACGTGCGGATTACTCAGGCCAATTTCTCACAAACGTCTCTAGGTCATCACGAAAGCGTTTTCTAGGCCTCCTTCGGCGACGATGCCCATCTTGTGGCACCCACCAATGACGACGCTGGCCCATAGGTCCTGCTGCATTCTACAGACATGACCCGCCCACTCCCACTTCAACCCAGCAGTCTTATTGCCCACATAAGCGATTCCAGTTTTTGAACGTATTGTGGTATTGCGAATTCTGCCGCTGAGCTTAATACCCAATACACTGCGCTCGATCAACCTTTGCTGAACCTTGAGTTTGTGCCTTTACGATTCCGTCAGGGACCAAGTTTGGGCACCGTAGGTAAGGATGGGCAGAATGCACATGTCGATGAGTCTTCGGTTGTTCTACCCATATTAACCCTTAATTGACCACCCTGAGTCTATGGGATCTGATATTAAGCATAGAAAATGAAGAGTATTTTAATCGTATGGAGTCGTGTGATCCAGTAGCTTTCGGTCGTGAAGTGTTAGACGCTGATGTGAAGCATGCGCACTTTGTTTGCAAATGTGAGTTTTGATCGAGGGTGAGTCCTGGAGCCTAATGGTGGTGTTTTGTGTTACAAAAATAAATTTAACAATGGATTGTAAAAAAGATGATAATTTAGCTATTGATATAACGGCTAATATGGAAAAGACATGCTCGAGAGAAGAGCTCGTTGCACGGGTGGATCCTCAGGATAAGCCGCGCTTGCCAAGGTCGGTCTTTGAATGGGTGTCCATGCATCCATGATCCATTGCACCTCCGTGCCTCGGAAAGTATGTTAAGCCGTTGGTCCCAGCTGTCATTTGCAGAATTTTGACAGTCGCTACAACTTGGTTGTCAGACTTTCAGGCCACTGAATAGGTAGTAGAAAGTCTGACAACCAGCTTTACTAAGGAGTATATAGTATTACCCACTATTAACTGGGTTGTAGAGGTCAGATAGGCAGTCGCTCCATGTAAAATACTGTTATTCAGCTACACCCGGTTAGACTGGAAGCCGACCCCAACATAGTTGGGACAAGGCAAAGCAGATGATGATATTATAGAAGTAAACATGCAGACAGGTGGACCAGAAGCCCATAAATATAATATCTAAGTGCAGGAGGATATTGATCAACTTTTTGACGCTAAAATAGAAAGAAAAAACACCCACAACAAGTTAACAAACCCATTGAAGCTTTAACAACATAGCAATACAGTTAAAAGTACATTACTTTGGCAGACTATGCTTTTAATATACTATTTTCATCTCATATAGACTTCCTTCGAGATATAGACCTCATAAAGGCATTGTCGTAAAAATTTAATAAAGTTTGCACTCCAGTGGATTAGCTAGGCGATTAATAAAGCGAACTTTATTTCTTGACTCACCTTATGACGGTGAAGAGGTGAGGCTTCGTAAAGAAATGCGATAACACCTTTAGTATGAGTTTTGTGGGCACTCCTTGTAAAAAGTTCCTGAAGATGATTAAGGCATCACTGTAGGCCACTGTTCGGTTATTCTCATAAAAGTATTCTTATCCAATAAGTCTAGGGGTTAAGAGGACGAGCTCGAGGAGCTCGTGGCTAAATAATAACAGCCACTCGGATGGAGCTTAAGTTGGTCCGTGGTTTCGTGACCGCCCATTACATACCGAGTTTCCTCCGTGCCTTGGAAAGCACGTTAAGTCGTTGGTCCCGGCTGTCATTTGCAGATCTTTGACAGTCGTTATAGGTAGTCAGTGGCTCGAAAGTCTGACAACCAAGGGGTATCGTATTACCCAGTACTAACTGGGTTGTGGAGGTCAGAAAGGCAGTCGCTCCATGTAAAATACTGGTATTTATCTACATCCGGTTAGATTGGAAGCCGACCCCAAAATAGTTTTGAAAAGGCTAGGCAGATGATGAGGTCTAAGGGTTAAATTTTAGGTTTAAACGAAAAATGTTACTGTATGGTGGCCCAGTGGTGGCGGACCCGACTTACGAACAGTAAGTCGTGGGTTCGAACCCAGGCAGGCGCATTACTTTGTGTAATTTATTTCATCCCCACTGCTCTCAAAACGGTGAAGGAAAACATCGTGAGGAAACCGGCATGTCGTAGAACAAAAAAATCGAAGACATGTGACATCTACCAACCCGCACTGGGCCCGCGTGGTGGATTATAGCCCATTCCCTCTCAAAGAGAGGAGGCCTGTGTCCCAGCAGTGGGAACATTATATTCTGATTATGGTATTCACACACGGTGAGGGACATAATCATGATACAATTTTTTACCATAGATTCATAAAATGATTAATTGATGATGAAGTAAAGTGTGCTGTAAGAAAACCTAACTCTTGTGTGCACATATTTTTTTTTGGTGTGCAATAAAGAATAAGAATGATTCACGAAATTACGATCCACAAGCCCAGATTTTTTTTATAGCAGCTTGCTATGTCCCACTGCTGGGCATTTAAATGGCTTTCCAATCCTGTTTACAATTTAATTTACAAGCCCATAATGGTCGGTTAAAAAAAAAATCTGTTGTTTCATTATATTTTGACCGCGTAGATATTGCACTTTTAAATGAATCTGAGAATAAAAATAAATGCCATGATTCAGCTTTTCTCTCATCGCGAATTCTTCAAAGTCGATTCATCGTCTGAGAACACCACGACGAGAAGCAATTAATTTTGCAAAAGTTTCGAAAGTCAAATGTTTTTCTTTGGAGACCAACCTTTGCAACTTTGAAAAATAAACCTTATTACTTGTTAACTTTTGGTTCAAAATAAACTTTTGTAATAAGCTATATTCCAATTTGCAATTTTTATTAATGTATTAAAGTTCGATTGACACAAATGTTTCGTTTTATTGATGACTAGCATTTGCACGCGGTTTCGCTCGCGTTATAGCCGATGAATCTCGGGGACAATATGGCTTAAAATTAGTATAAGATTTTTTTGAATTAGATTAGGAGTTCCGAAGATTACCCCTACATACGAACTTGCACTTTTTAGTAAAAGGTTTTTGGTAACATATAGTGACAGCAGAACACCGACTCTCCGAGTCACTGGGTGCCCTAGTTTGGGAGTCAGGGTTTACTCTATCTGTACGATCTTTAATTCATTTAAATTAAGCATTGTTGAAGGTTTTTGCTTAAATAAAGACTTTTTTTATTGATATTTACTCAATTTACCTCTTTATAATAATAATATAAATGATTAATTATTTATAGAAGCCGTCATCCACCACGTGATCCTGTTGCAAGATGATGGATGTTACACGACTCCGAATAAAGAGAATTTCTCGTTCTAGGACATGCTTGTTTCCTCACTATGAACCAGTGGTAAAGAAATAAAATAATACACAAATTAAACCTGCTTAGGTTTAGATAAAGCAAAAACTATATTTTTTTTCTTTTTTTAAAACTTTTGCCCCACCCTAGGAATTTCTCCTGTATCGTGGGTGCGTTTACAAACATTTAAACTCACGTACACAAATAACCAGAACCGGAACAACTACCCCCCCCCCCCCCTACTATCTCTATTATCTTTTCATACAACAATTTCCTTCTAGCCTATCTTTTTGTACACAGCTTTTCTATTATAAAGCCTGTTTATAAAAGCTGGCCTTTTTTGTCACTTAATTAAACTGAAGCTTGTTTGGATGGCTGCCATGAAAAAGGTTACTGTACACTGTCGTCGAGACACTCCTGTGCAGTGTGAGAGCGAGCGATGATGTCCACCACTTTCTTGAACACCACTGGTGGACACAGTGACACCACTTAAAAAAAATATTTTTTAAAGGTAAATCATTTTAAAGGGTAGTGTCACTGTCCACCACCTGGTGGACAGTGACACAGCCTTTCAGAAAATTATTCCCCTTAGGCACCAATGGTGGACAGTGGTACGACTTCTTTTTTAATATTTCCGTTGGCCAACACTGGCAGATTATTTTAAAAAATAGTGTCACTGTCCACAAGTGGTGGACAAGCAGTTGGTGAACATCGGGAATCATCGCAAGTGATGAACACTGAGGGTAAACGAGCGCTCCTATCTACACACTCGCACTCGCCCCGCATCGGGCCATCTTGGCGACACTGTACAACCTTAAAGTTCATAAATCTTCACAATACTGCGATAATGTGGCTGGCACGCTTGTCTAGACACTTTAAAGGTACCTAAAGGCTAGGCACTATTCCCAGCAGGGAATAGTGGTAAAGTTCTAGTGAGTTGGACTTTTGTTTGGCACTTTATTTTAATTTGTTTGTTACTGTGTTACGAGCCTTCAGAACAAATAATTAAATAATGATGGTAATAAAAAGAACTAAAACTCGATGGGGTTATGTCGTTTTATAACGAAGTTCCTATGGCCACCTTCCAGCTCCATCGTCTGACCCTGGATACCATCTAAAGTCAAAGTACTCGCCAAGACGAATCACACAAGTCCAAACTCGTCGGGGTTGCGTCTTTTCATTACAGAGTTCCTATGGCCACCTTCTAGCTGCATCATCAGATCAGCTCCATGTTATCATAATATTGCATTGTCACGCGATATACGTATGCGTGCAAAATTTCATCTTAATCGGAAACCGGCAAGTGTGTCAAATTTAACTTGCAAGATTTGATTACAGACAACGGGACAGGTGAAACTAAACAAAAGCTTGTAATAAACACTAACTTTGGAATTAAGAATGAGAAAAAGTTTAAATAGAGCTAGGCGTCCGCCAAACTGACTGTACTTTTTGATGTCATTCCTACATCAAGAAGTACCTAGAGTGTTTTTTTCTGTTTCCCACATTAATCGCATCTAAAACTCAAAACAGAGTAATTTAACTAGTCTAGTAACATTTTTCGAAAAACACGATAAAAGCTATTTCGGGATTACCTCCGTCCAAGTAAACAATCATCATTCAATCGATGGGTACCATTCGTAGGAACTAAACGCATTAATCGATGACTCGAATTAACGCGTCGGGGATATCACCGACCCTATCGGTCAGTCATACCACAGTGTAACTACTTACAGTGGCATAAAAGGGGGAGTTTTTTGCAGACTTATCGTGTGGAGGTTGGAGGAGCATCTTGTGTTTGCAAGCACTACTTATTAAACCTAAGGGCCTGGGTTCGATTCCCAGGTCCAGCTGGAAAAGTGTCAGTTGGTTTTGCCATAAGGAATTTTTCAATAGCAGTCTTTTTGTTGCCCGGCTGATGGAAATAGGCTCAACCCCTACATGTGACTTCAAAATAATTGGCGAAATGTGTGTACTATTAGTTACAATAATTTGACTTTGCTTAACGGGAAAACAGTCATTGTGTTCTGCTATTGAGCAATGTGAAAAAAACTGAAATTTATCATGTTTAGATATGACATTTGTTATTTTTATGACCCAAGAACTGATGACACTGCAAGTACGTACACTGTGGCTATACCCCGGCGATCAATCGAGCTAATTTGTAGCCACTTACACGGATTGGATTCCAAATTACCGCCCAGAGGTAGGTCTAGCTGTTAGTCTACATTATGGTGCGAATAGATTTGATCGTTTGTGGATGACCTTGTAATGTTATGGTCCACCATTTTTTCTAACGACTAGTGATTATTATCGATTTTGTTAGACTTTTCTAAAAAAATGGCTATTCTTAGTTCATTTTAACGTTGTGCTTTCTTTGATAGAAAGTATCATCTGCATTCTTTGCGGGTAGCGCAAAAGATTGCGTAAATATTAATTTCTACATAAGCAGATTTCTAGGTTAGATTGATTGTGTAAAGGATGATATGGCAAGAAAGGAGGTGTCTGATGAGATGAAGAGTAATAGAGAAGTATGAGAAGAAGACATGCTGCGCCGACCCCAAATGAATTAGGATAAGGGCAAGAGAATGATGTTGATAAGCAGATTTCTAGATTGCATTAGACAGCTTCTAGGCATACACAGTCTAAAACAACCACACTGCTACTATTAATTTATCCTACTAAAATTCTGTTACTTTCAGTTTAAAGATTTTTTTTTTAAACTTTGCCCCACACTATTAATTTCACCTGTGTCGTGGGTGCCTTTACAAACATTTGAACTCACATAAACAAACAGCCAGACCCGGAACAACTACCTGTAGGCTATACAAATATTTGTTCCGTGCGGGAATTGATCCCAGCGACACGCAGCGCAGCAGCGAGTCGCTCAGCCACTGCTTCAACCGTCAAAGAGATATAGTTTTCTATTGTTAAAAACTAAATGCTTACATGCATGGATAACTTCTACTCTACTTCTCATCCTAGCCTTTTCCCAACTATATCAAGGTCGGCCTTCAGTCTAACCAGAAGCAGCTGAATACCATCGTATTTTACAAGGAGCGACTGCCAATCTGACTTCCACAACCCAGTTAGTACTGGGTAATACGATACCCGTTCGTAAGAATGGTTGTCAGACTTTCGGACCACTGACTATATGTAACGACTGTCAAAGATCTACAAATGACAGCCATTCTGCAACTGGAACTTCTACTCTACTTCTATCTCGAATGCATTATACAATAGCCCCAGAAAAAAATTGAGAAAGTATAACAATAAACAAAGAAACTAGAAGTAAAGAGGTTAATATTTTATGAGCTACAGGTACAACCCAACCATTATTAAGTTTGTGTAAACTATTTTCAGTCAACGATCGAAACTACTTTACAGGGCAATTTAATGTGTTTGGTTTTCACACCTATTCATTAATCTTTTCAAGTGTTGTGTTGTCAATAATTTATTGATGTTTTCCATTGTTTTGACTGTGACCTCGAAACGGACTTTGGAATTAATTAAAAACTTTTCACTTCAGTGACAGTCATCAGTTTTCGGGATTAAAAAGTGTATCTATGTACCAGGATATTATGAATTTCTTTACTTTAAATTGTATTTGAATACTTATATTGTCGGATAACACAACACAAATATTTTTTTTTTTTTTTTAGTTTTCATTTTTTTTTTATCCGAATAAATAAATATGTGACGTCAGTAAAATCAGCACTTAGTAGGCAAAATTAAATCAAAGTAATACCCAAGCATTCTCACATACAACTATGCAAGGATTTACAGGTGTGCGGAAAAATTGGAATAATCGCCGCCATTTTGTTTTTTTTTTTTAAATAAATTTTTGCCATGTCATGTCATGTCATTGGAGATTTGGAGCTTTTGTAATACCTTTAATGCAAATAAAAATATAAAACTTTTCTTCTATACTTCCTACTTATATGCTTAGGTACTTATAAGATTTCCCTTCCAACATAAGACTTTGGCCCTCATATAATTTACATTTAATTAAAAAGCCGCGAAAGTGATAATATCCTGGAAGCCCGTGGTATAATAATTAATGAATGCCTGTCACAGTAGACATTAGTATTAACATACAGTATTTCAACTCGGAACTAACAACCAAAATCGTAAATAAGTAAGTAGGTAATAGGTTACTCGTAATAAAGTCGAGATCGAGTAGTCACATTTTATGAGTATTTTAATTTTGAACTTTGTTTCATTTTTGTTATTGGTTGTAGAGGCCGTAGTATACACTTTGTGAAACTAAAACCCGACTACTGAAAAATCACGCTATAAAAAGTATGAAACAAGAAAATATTTTCATCTGAAATTGTAATGTACACGATAAATATATTCAATATTTATCGTCTCCTAAACAAACCTCATATTATGCCACTTTGCAATAAAGCTTATAATCGCTTTCTACTGTTAGAATGTATTGCTTTATTAGGGTAGTTGACATATGGCCACGGCTAGCCTTTAAACCAGCGGACGATCAAGACGCTTCCAATGATACCTCATTTATCAAATTATGATAAGCAGTTTAGAAATGAGGGTACAGATGAACATACATACCCGTCAAATCATAACCCTCCCTTTTTGCTTTGTCGTATTCGGCTAAAAACATCAAGTGTCTACTTATTACAGTTCAAAATATACAGTCCTATGACAGACGGACGTATAGACAGTGGAGTGTTACAAAAAAAGGGGCCCGTCGGTTACGGAATCCTAAAATAAGGCCAAGTTGGTTTACTGGTTAACTTTATAATGCGCTTGTGTATTTTGTTACCTGTTATGTGAGGTGTTATAATTATGAACGCGTGAAGGCAACGCTACGTTAATTTCATTTTAAAGGCAATAAGATTAACATAACAATTAAAGTAATCATTAACGTTACCGTGGGGAGAATTTTATTGCGGTTTACTTTTCAGTTTTTTCAAAATTTTGAAACTTTTATCCAATAAAGATACCTTAGTACTGTTACCAACCAGTCCTACCAAGTGATACGTATTACCCAGTACTAACTGGGCAACGGTCCCAGCTATCATTTATAGATTTTTGACAGTCGTTACAACCATTTTTTTTTTTTTTTTGGGAATTCATAAAATCCCCGCTCTGGGCGGAGCTGAAGGGGTGTCAGACTTGTACTGACTAAAACCTATCCATGTTCCTTCTTTGCCATTTGTGTTCCAGGGCCGCGGTATCTCTTTCGAACAGTCCCGCAGCCCTGGCAGGCAGTCGTTACAACTACAACCTATTTGTCAGACTTTCAGGCCACTAATTAGGTAACAGAAAGTCTGACAACCAATCTTATCAAGGAGTATACTTACCAACTAAGTGAGATAGGCAGTCGCTCCATGTAAAATACTGGTATTCAGCTGCATCCGGTAAGACTGGAAGCCGACCCCAACATAGTTGGGAAAAGATGTGAATACCTTATTGAGTGAATGTGTCCGATGCTACGCGTGCAGCTTATATTTTAGCCAAGATTCAAGCTAGGATACTATCACGTTAGTAATCCTCGAAGGATTAGGCAGAGGTGTACCCATTAGTACACCCATGTAGCTGAGTAGCGAGTATATTACCATCAACTGGGCACAATTTCAGGCTCCGTGGCCTGCTACTGAGAAATTCCTTATGGAAAAACTCAACAACACTTTTCCCGACTTGAGAATCGAACGCAGGACCTCATGCTCTGCAGTCACTCTTGCGACCACTAGTCCAACGACGCAGTCAACGAACAGACTTTTGAACTAAGATTTACCGACGCCAGCACATCAAGCTACCCGAAACTGTCAAATTTTCTCAATCAACCTTGAACCTGATGCTTCAGCGATAAAGTTGAAAATCTGTTAAAGAAATTTGACAGATCGTAGTAGCGTATGTGCTGGCGTCTGTACATCAGTGACTTTATTATACAACATTAGTTTTAGTATATGCGAAACCTGATACTCGTGTTAAGTATTTTTGTGTAAAGAATCTATGTACAAAATTTCAAAACTGTATCATGAAAAATCACAAAGTTATAACTTATAAGCTTATTCTGTTACCTAGTTGTCCGCACAAAAATGCGGTCACCACTCAGCGCGCGCCTCCAGCTTCGTCTTGAGCTCATTGATAATAATAATTTGGCAGTAGGTACCTAAATTATTGCGATAGCTACTCAAAGTCGTTCGGTATCCAACTTTTAACTTTTTTAAATATTTTTGGAAAAGATTATAACATGGTTTAAAATTTTTTGGAATCGATTCAGTTACTTATTCTTAACAAACTATATTCAGGTTTCGCATATACTAAAAATAAGGTTGTATTTTGTAGGTACCTTTTTTTTTTGTTTTCGGGGGGAAACCTTCAAAAGGCGACCGGTCTTTGGGGATAAGACCGGAGAGTGTGGGATTTTTACCGCACTAAAACCACCCCGGTGGTCACCATCCGCACATGAGAGGAGGCACCGTTGATCTGTCCGGAGCCCCCACTGTGCAACGCCTGTTAAGGCACATCCCTGGTATATTATAGGTACCTACATCTTATACTTTCAAGGACTCACACTTTGGTAATTCGAGAAACGTCCTCCAGATTGTTTTCCTAACTTCTTTTTCCGTAGACTCCTCAGATTGCACACGTCTTTGATTACATTAAATACTTATGTTATGTTCTTGTTTTTGGGGATTTTGTTCGGAGGCCTTGTAAAAGGAAAGTTCTTTTGCAAATGGTTTTATCTGCATTGTTTATAGTGATTGACGGCGTTGGGAAAAGGCATTCGCTTTTAAACCTTTTCGTATTTTTGAAAGGACGTTCAACAGGATTCACAAAAGCTTTCGGTAGCTTGTGTCACTCAAAGCATTTCTGTAGTTTTTCTTCACTGTTATCACAGACTAGCACTTCCCCCGCGACTTCGTCTGCAATAATTTTGATAGCTCGGCTAATATGCATGATATAAATGTTATTTATGTTGATTGTAACGTAGCTTTCTGCCAGTGAAAGATATTTAGATTTAGATCATTCGTTCCGGAGATTACCCCTACATACAAACTTACAAACAAATTTTACCTCTTTATAATATTAGTGTAGGTAGAATTTTGTCGGTCCTTCTGGTTGGATAGATAGTAAGACTTATACCATCAATTATACAGGGTCATTATCATCTGCTTAGCCTTTTCCGAACTATGTTGGTGTAGGCTTCTTGTCTGACCGGATGCAGTTTAATACCAGCATTTAACATGGACCAAATGCCTATCCGACCTCTACAACCCAGTTAGTACTGGGTAATACGGTAAGACTGATTATCAGACTTTCGGGCCACTGACTACCTGTAGCGACTGTCAAAGATCTACAAATGACAGCCGGGACCAAAGACTTAACGTGCTTTCTGAGACACGAAGGAAACTCGGTATGTAAAGGGTGGCCAGCCATCCACGGACCAACGTGAGCTAGCGCGGCTTAACCTATCGAACGACCAGAAGGGCTGTTATTAACTTGCGACGAGCACCTCAGCTACCAGTTAAACAGGGTATCAAAATATAATGACAATAAAAATAACATAATTTTCTAAATTACCACGATTCTCAAGTTTGGTCGATTCTAATGTATTATGCTCAGAGATCTCTTGAGCTGCATTCAAGACATAATTAGCCCTAATGATCATCCAATTGTTCCGGTGTATGATCACGGTAAACGCGTTGAGAATAATTGGGTATTACGGTTAATTTGTAGTGTGCAGTGATTATTCTGTTCGCTACTAACATAATTATTATGGCAGTATAGTCGTATAATGCGTCTACAGTAACGTCCTTCAAACGTTTAAGAGCGTTAACGTCTTACGGCATTTCATACAAACTTTCAAGTGATTTTTTTTCGAAATGACTGAACCGATTTCAAGTCTAAAAACTTGACAGAGAACATTTTCGAAAAATAGTGTTACAGCTAAATTAGACCGATTTTAGATTTTCCATAGAAACAGAGATTTCCATTTATCTTTTTTTTTTTAAAGACATTCGAAAAGTTCTCTGTTAAGTTTTTAGACTTATGTATCCTGCTTATGCGTACGAAGTTTCATTAAAATCGGTTCAGTCATTTCGAAAAAAAAATCACTTCAAAGTTTGTATGAAATGACGTTAGACGTTAACGCTCTTAGGGTATTTTTAAAAGGACATTAATTAAGATAAAAGAGTTCACAAGGAATTGCCTAGATCCACACTACAGAAAATAGGTTAGTACTACTATAAAAATACAAGAACTAAATTACAAGGAAACCATTATTAGAAGTAATAAACTTAAAAATGAAACTCGCTAAAGTAAAAAGCGGCCAAGTGCGAGTCGGACTCGCACATGAAGGGTTCCGTACCATCGTAGTAGGGAGTCACCTTTAATTTTTAATTATTTTTTGTTATTATAGCGGCAACAGAAATATATTATTACATACATTCTGTGAAAATATAAACTGTCTACCTATTACGGATCATGAGATACAGCCCGCTGACAGACAGACGGACAGTTTAGGCTTATAGGGTCCCGTTGGTTACCCTTCGTTTACGGAACCCTAAAAAGCACCTTAAAACAGCGAAAGAAACAATTATTTTTATTATTCCACGAGCCACCGAGACGCGATATGCGGAAAGAAGATGCTAACGCGAAAGAAACGAGTGACGCGAATGCGTGACTCTTAACGCAAGTTGCGTCGCCCGAGGCTGTGAAGGAATCAAATGGAAATGAGACGACCAAACACACCTAATAAATATTCTTGCAAAAGAAACAGCAGCATTAAAACAATTTATTCTAATATTATAAAGTGGTAAAATTTGTTTAATCTCCGGAACTAATGATCCAATTCTAAAAATGTTTTCACTGGTAGAAAGATACATTATTCGTGGGTGCTATAGGCTATAAATTGTAAAAGGTGTAACAAGACCCTTAACGAAGCCGAAAGGCACTTGTTCTCCCCATCATTGCGATATTTTTTTTGTTGTAGACCAAACCTATGAACCTTCTAGTTACGGAGATATTGTGAGTCAAAGTTCCAACTTTTCCATATTTTTTTATAAATACATGTATCGAAAGTAAGATTTTTACTTTAAACACCTCCAAGACCCCCGTACTATCCAATGCATCCACCAGCACAATGTTTTGAGTGAGTGCGGTACATTGAGTCCTACCATAAAACGTGATTTTTCATCCCGAAAAAGTCTTAGTTTGATGTACCTACATAATGCTTGGTTGACGGCTTCATGAAGGGTCCGTTTACACGTTTTGTATTTATATCATGCATATTAGCTGTGCTATCACAATGTTTGTGGACGAGGTCGCGGGCTAAGTGCTAGTTGTCCATTAAAATAAGGCTATTACAAAATTTTAAGCGCGTTCCGATGACGTGGCAGTCTTAAATTGGTCCGTACAAATTGTATTGAAAGCTGATTAGTTGTGACGTCAATATTGTTTCGCTGTCAGCTATTCTTGAAAGGAGACACGTAAAATGTCTTATCTGCTTGTTTCTGGTGCCTGAAGGACTTTTACTTTCGAATCGATATTTTTCTTATTTCCTTAGGACTAAGGAAGATGGTAATTTAATCTTGATCAGTAGATTGTGACCTTTTTGCTGATAAAATATTTTTATTAGGTCACGTTTGTATTCTCCGGATGGGTAGGCAGAGGTGTACCTATAAATAGTACGGTTATGTTTCAGGTATGTCTCATCTAATAGGGGCGAGCCTATTGCCGTCAACTGGACACAAACACACCTGATTCCAGGCTGCTACTGTGAAATTCCTGATTGAAAAACTAAACATCAGTGTCCGACACGGGTGTCAAACCCAGGGCCTCATGTTCACGCACTTGCAACAACTATACCAACGAGGTAGTCCTTTAATGTCGGTATTATGCGTAGGTTTCCTTTTAATTTGCCTCATTGGTTTTAAGCGCGACTGCTGAGCAGGAGGTCCTGGGTTCGATTCCCAGGTCGAGCAAAGTATTATTGGGTTTTTCCATCAGGAATTTCTCAAAAGCAGCCGCAGAGCCTGGATTTGTGCCCAGTTGATGGCAAAAGCCACGCCACCTATTACATGGGACTCAAACATAAATGGTGATATGTGGGTGGACTATTAAGTATACCTCTGCCTAACCCTTTGGGGATTACAGGCGTGATGTTATGTTACATACTGTTTTAAATATTTTTATTACAGTTAAGATAAAAAGTAGTTGAACTTGTGTAGTTAAATAAGGCAGTATGGAGTCTGGAAGTGGTGCCTCATTATTTAAACCAAAATGGTCATTGTTTTGCTAAAACAGTACGCAACGAACCGGAATACGGAGGTCCTACCTACACGTTTATAAAACTTTAAACTTTCGGGTTCCGCTTCAAATGCAAGAGATATCACCTTAATATGATTATGTTGCTATTTGTCACTTCTTCATAGAGTGTCGATGACAATTCAAATTTAGTCAGCCTAAAATTTGGCGACAAGTTTGTAATTTGACACAAAATAATGTTGTTGTTGTTCTGTTGTTGTTTTTGTGTTGTTGTTGTTGTTTTTTTTTGTTTGTTGTGTGCACTTGTGGCATGTGCCAAATAAATATATTTTCTTTCTTTCTTTTATATTTGAATTCTTACTAAGAATGGGACAAAAGATTATCAGAATTTATCGAAACAATAGTCCATTCACTTTTTTATAGCTGAGTTCCTCTAAAATGACTTTATTGAAGAAACGCCCCAACATAAAACGCAAACGTACCTAATTATCAAGTCCCTTCATACCAAATGAAGCGTATAATCTTTTGTACAGAACCCTCCATTATAAAAGGTGTTCACACTCGACCGATCCTTGTTTGGTTACAAGCCCGCCTTTTGTATCACCAAGGATTTACATAAAGCCGCTGCTCCACGGCAGCACACGGCTAAGCTACGCACGGTTATTAAGCTTCGCTTTAAATGACAGCCTCGTTGGTTTAGCATGAGGTCTTGGGTTCGATTCTCGAATCGGGCAAATTGTTATTGAGTTTTTCCACTTGGAATTTCTCAGTAGCAGCCACTGAGTCTGGATTTGTGCTCGGTTGATGGCAATAGGCTCGGCCTCCATTACATGGGACATAACTATAACTATACTTATGGGAACATACTGCCGGGATAAGAAGAATCTTTTGTCCTAATCCACGCCATGGTCTACAGTCAGACGCTGTGTGGGTAAGTGGATGATGCCTTCGGCTTCTAGGGTCTTGAACACGCTCGCTTCCCAACGATGTTTTTCTTGAATTGAGATCTTAGCAGTGGATCGCCGACCTTATACCTCAGAATATGTAAAAGGTAACGTTTTATTGCAAATGGACAAAGTAAAAAGACTGTATAATGCCCCGCGGAGACTATATTGTTGTCGTATAATGAGGACTATGGTGACACGACAAGGAAGGTAAGTGTAGTGTATGTTTTTGTTCGTTGTTTTTTTTATTTAATAGACTTCATAATTCGAAGCGTTTTAAGCGGCGAAATGTTTTCAAATATTATGATTGGATGTGAGTGATGAGCTCGTGGCTAAATAATAACAGCCGCTTGAGTCGATCTTAAGGTTAAGCCACGCTTAATGGGTGACCGCCCATTACATACCGAGTTTCCTCCGTACCTCGGAAAGCACGTTAAGCTGTTGGTCCCGGCTGTCATTTGTAGATCTTTGACAGTCGTTACTGGTAGTCAGTGGCCCAAAAGTCTGAGAACCAGTCTACCAAGTACGAACTGGGTTGTAGAGGTCAGATAGGCATCGCTCCATGTAAAATACTGGTATTCAGCTGCATCCGGTTAGACTGGAAGCCGACCCCAACATAGTTGGGAAAAGGCTAGGCAGATGATGATTGGATGTGAGTACCTCACGACCAGCATCTTCGGAAGGGTCATGAAATGGCTTATTACTTTGGTTGTTATGATAACATTTGTGAATAAAACTGACCAACACTGATAAAGGAAAAGAGTATTTCTCTTTTTAGCAATTAAAAAAAGTGGTTTGACTTTTGAAGACATTTTCCATAATAAAGCTGGTAGGCACTGCCCCAAAACCTGTAGTTCACTATGCCTTTACCACTATCAATTGAAAGTTTCCCTAAAAGCTTTAATTATACAATCTGATCAAGATCAAATTAAATTCGCTAGCCGAACTCCGCGAACATTATTTGTATCGAAATCAAATGATGAAAAGGTGGTTAAAAAATGTGTTTCTAAGTCATAATTCAAGATCTAAGAACGCATTACGAAGGCTGGTTCGAGGTGGCGTAGGAGAAAAAAAGCATATAGGTGAGGTTATAGCCCAGCAGTGGGACATATAAGGGTATTAAAAAAGCCATAATTTAATATGACCCGATATTTTCGTACTCAACTATATTTTAGTACGAACATAATATAAAATATTATAACCCTACGAAAATACTAAACTGATAAAGTATCATTATACCTAACGGCCAAGTTACTAAGCGTTAGGCCCATTTTATCGCACACAGACCGACATAAAGACTGCCTAAATGACGCCTGACGGACACAGGGGTCCTTGACCTCAGGCCATATTAGGATGCCATAATATATGGCAGGAATATAAGACAGTGAACTTAGTGGAGTGAGCTCATGTGGGTGAATTGTGGGGTCAAAACTGGGTGTCTCAATGTGACTTTCAAGTTTGTTGTTGTGAATGTAAGACTTATAAGGTCCTTGATTAAGTATTGTCTGACGGTTGTGTGCTTCTACGGTTGGCGATACTTAAATTTTAATGTACTCCGCATAAGAAAAAATAAGTAAACCTAATATTAATATTTCCGTGACCAAAGGGCTGGCTTTTACCTTGGCAAAAGGCTTAGCGTTGCCATACAACATGGCAACGCCGCCGGTCTCTTGGGCACATTACCAGCTGACAGCGTTGCGGAGGAGTTTTTTGATATCCTTTTATAGTTTTTTGTTAGTTTAGTTAACCTACCTAATTATATGCAGCAGCTAATTTTGAAAGATACCAGTTACCAGATACTGTGCTGAAAATATTCGTCAATCACCTGGCGAATATTTTCATCACAGAGTATGCCTTTGACTCTAGAATACAAAAGAAAAGGTGTCGTTTAATCTTCATGAAAACAGGCATAAACATATCTGATGACTCACGACTTTCTGTACAATATTCAGAATGCAATCCGATCAATCCAGCAATTTAAACTGAACTAAGATTATTGCATACCCTCACCGATTATTTGAAACAACGGCCTGCAGTCAAGTGGCTCAAATCACGCGATACTACGATTCCATCGACTGCAGTGATGCTTAAATTTTGCATAGAAATTGCTCCTTTACTAACAAAATAGGCGAAGTACAGCGAGCAATTTCATCGGTCCGAAGCTACAAGGTAAAAAAAGACTGATGTTTTGATAGAAACTGCCGTCTATGTAAGTGGACAGGCATTTGAGAGGGGAAATGGACTGGCTTTTGGAATCTGTAGATCGAAGTTGTATGTACGGTGTTAATATCGATTGATGGATCAACCCGTGGGTACCCGGGTTGATCCATCAATCAATATTAATGATGGAAATAGTCAATTTTCTTCTCTCAAAATAACTGTCATTTATTGAATTTTCTGTGCACATGTTTTTTGTGCCAATTTAAATACAGATGTGTGGTGAGAGTTCGTAGAGGTTGGGCTTAATCATGAGTACTGATGAATACACTTATTCGCAGTCTGTCGCTGGTAATACGTTAACCTTGAGCTGCCTTACGTTGTTCAGGGTTTCAATTAAATAATTTGGTCGCTGATTTTCTGGCTGACACTGTCGTGCGACCTACAGGACTGACCAAACTTATATTGTTGGTCAGCCTATTATGGTGATCAACTCTGAATAGAATAGAATAGAAATAGAATAGAAATAATTTATTTGCATTGAATGTAGGTACATACATGAGTTGTTACAGTAGTAAGTATTTGTTCCTGGTACATTCTAGCATTTGGCGTGCAAAAGTTTAAAATTATAAACAATTATACAACTTTAATTTAAAAGCTTTCACAACAAATCAACAAATTATTTTCTAACAAAAAATAAAGTAACAATAAAAAAAAGTAATAATACAGCTATATTTTATCTGTTAGGAAATCTGATACAGAATAATAACATTTTTGTATTAATAAAATGAATGCTGTTTTTTAAAAAGTCTCAAAGCTGTTTTTTAAAAATTCTCTCTGAAATCTGACGTTATGCGTCATGTTTTGCTCTCGTTTTCTGTGATACAATTGTGTTTTTTTTTACTTTGTGACTGGCAGTAGAGTTGCTGTCTCAATGCAAACCAGTCATTAGAGATTTATTCAGCATAACATAACTTAACATCATGCCTGTAATCCCCAAAGGGTTAGGCAGAGACGTACCTAATAGTACACCCACATTTCGCCAGTTATGTTTAAGCATCACATAATAAGGGGCGAGTCTATTGCCATCAGCCGAGCACAATCCCAACTCTGTGGCTGCTACTGAAAAATTCGTGATGTAAATACCCAATAACACTTTACCCGGGAATCAAACCCAGGACCTCATGCTCAGCAGTCGTGCTTGCGACCACTAGACCAACGATCGAGATTTCATCAATTGCTTTAATTATGTATTGTCCATCGTACTAAGAATTAATTAACTAGATCTGCCTCATTGCAAAGGTCAATTGGCAGTTGTGTTTATTTTTATTAACAGTTTCACTGTTGTATATAATCAGCCAGTAACGAAGCCTATACTGCCACTCCTGGGAGACAGGACTCCTCTGAATGATAGGCAGTAGTAGGTCTTTAGACTTCTTTGGGATATGAGCGATTATAAGGAAATGAGGAAGTGAGTGTTAAGTTCCTCAAGACTTCATAGAAAAGGGAGGATCCTCCGACCAGACGGGTATTATTTATTGGTTGGATATGTCAGGATTTATTCTGTTAGGCTCGTACATCATGTGGGCAGAAGATGGGTTTCGTGCTATGAAAACAGACTGGGTGCGATACACTGTTTCTAGCAAACTAACAAATTATTTGAGATTACAACTTAACACAATAACACGGGGCACAATGAATCGGGTACAGTTCCAAGACGTCTCAACTCCACCGCGATCCGACACTGACTGTCGCCTTCGCCTCAAGCTTAACATCAGGGCTCTGTTGAAGCACGTTGTGTTGTCGGTAGACTTGTAAGTAGGTCGCGTGATGTCACCACCGCCGCACTTGCGATTCATGTTATGTCCATACTAATGAGCGGATCCGACATATTTATTAAAACTTTATGCACATAATGTAGGTTCTGGTGGGCTACTGCTCGACAGTTGTTGTCGGGTTTTTTCTATATGGTTTCAAGTCGCGGATAACTTAAATGGCTCGATTCAGAATATTGATGTAAGTTCTTCATTTGGTTCATAGATGGCGCTGTAGTATTTTTTTTAGTGCCGCTAGAGGGCAGTTAAAAGAAAAACCCAAAGTCGCTATTTCGGAACTGGTGAAATGTGGGTGCAATATGAGGCGTGATGTTATGTTATTTCGTAAGCTTCAAATAATTATAACTCGACTGAAATAGACGCAATGGTTCTAACTTTCTGGAGAACTCGTTGACAAGAAGCAATAATTACTACCAACATTATTAAGACCCAATATTATAATAATTATACAAGTTAATCACAATTAATTAATGTCTCATAATAAATAAGTCATAACGAGACATAGACAAATAATAATATAATAAATTACGCACATTAGTCTCCAAATGAACGCACAGAAAGTGATTAGATCCAATTAATTACCTCACAGGTTGTTCTCACACAAATAACGTACGTCACAACGTCCTACATGCCAAAGCATTTTGACACTTATTGCTGACAGCACACGGACAGATTCGAATACCCGTCAATCACAAAGGTGGTGACATTTTGATGGTTCACCAAACAACATCAATTAGAAACTCTAGGCTGTAAAAGATAAGGTGTAATTCAGGTTGTGAAGTGGTAGCTGTGACGAAAGATATAGTTAATTTGGCGTACGGTTGCGAATAGTTGGCTGTAGCACAAATTGCTATAGGAATTGTTCTAGTTAAAGTGGTTTGTACACTTTAAGCGGTGTTGCGGGCGTCAAGTGGTAATACAATGCTGGGATTAAGAGAGTATGTTGTAGTTGGGAAAAGTGGCTTGAAACTATGACATTCGAATCTTTGCTGTGCAGAGCTAAAAACGTTTTAGAAGAACTTATTGGCTTATTATCGTCATTCGCCTAGGTTTTTCTCAATTATACACGGCGTAAACAGACCCTTCACGAAGCCGTCAATCAAGCATTCTGTACATCAAACTAAGTATTTTAGTTATTGCTGGGAAACGACTTTTTTTGGGGTGAAAAACTGTACGGTAGGACTTAATGAAACACACTAGAACTTCTTGCTGTTGGATGCATTGAATAGCATGGGGGTCGTGGATGTATTTAAAGTATAGATATAACATTAAAGACTTGTTTTTAAAAGAAAACTTATAAAAAAGTTGGAAGTTTGGCCCCCTATATTGTCTCCGTAACTAGAAGGTTCCCAGGTATGGTCCATAACAAAAAAAATATTGCAATGACGGGGAAAACAAGCGCCTTTTGGTTTCGTTAAGGGTACTTTTACACCTATTATGTGGGTCGGTTTCTACGGTCGGATTCATTAGAATTCCAGTATTTCACATGGTGCGACTGCCCACCTGATTAACCTCTAGTATTTAGTTACTGATGACCTGAATGACTAGGTGATATGATAAAAAAGTAGTAATTGTAAAGGACAGTTCTGGCGCCATACATCCAGGACACAACACGACTACAATCAAATCGCTTTAACTAGGAAAAACAATTGAACGTGAACAATTTAATATTTATTAAGTAAAGTAAACTAACAATATACATTATTAAATAAACTAACAACAACTATAAAAGGGCATCGAAAAACTGCTCCTCAACGCTGTCAGCTGGTAATGTGTCCAAGAGACTGGCGGCGTTGCCACGTTGTATGGCAACCCAAGGTAAAAGCCAGTCCCTGGGTCACGAGAAGCGTCAGTTAAAACGTGAACTTGTATTATGATACGTGTGCGCTAAGATATATAGCAACAGTTAGTACGGGTAGCGATAGCTAACATTTACAATTGCGAGTTATTGGTACAAGTTCACATTCAATTGTTTTGTTAGCTTAAAACTATTTTACAATAGTTTATATGTAACTGTATGAAATTGGTAACAGGCGGCAATGTTGTTATCTACAGGAGCGTTCTCATAGAGTTTCATACAAACCAGTGTGGTCTGTTATAGCGGCGCATTGCCGCGGCAGTTTTAGGTCTACGGAATCATACCCTTAGGCCGGACCCCACCAAATGTGCGAAGTGGAGAGGAGAGAAGATGCATAAGAGCTACGGGGCATCTATCGAAGCTGTGCGGAGATGTGCAAAGCGGAGATGACAAGAGATGTGCACCGCTCACCGCACTCCGCACACAGGGCCGTCCGGATCTTATTCCATGTTAATAAACTGGGTTCTGGGTTCTGGAAGCAGTCGCTCTTTGTAAAATACTGGTGTCTGGTTAGAATCGCAGCCTACCCTAAAAATTGTTGGGAAAAGTCTAGGCAAATGAAGATAATGATCGATTGTAAGAGCTAAAACGACAGCTCAGCTTCATGCTTTAACATAGACAAAATCTAAGTTGAGCGTTAACGTCTTACGGCATTTCATATAAACTTTCAAGTGTTTTTTTTTCGAAAAGACTGAACCGATTTTAATGAAACTTCGTACGCATAAGCAGGACACATAAGTCTAAAAACTTGACAGAGAACTTTTCGAAATGTCTTTTAACCCTAGAAAGATAATCACATAGCAACTAGCGTAAAAGATAATCATACGTCTGTCAGACGTATACCTTACCTTATAGATTTTTTAGTAAGCCTACGGAAGTATTATCATGCCTTATAGGTTGAAATAATTGTTTGTATTATATTTAAGGAAATAAAATGAAAAAATAGCAATAATAAAGTTTAATTGACAAATTACAAACAAAAATCGTAAACTTCTTTACAAATTAACAAAAACCTAACCTGTCTTGTATAGGAACATTTAAAATCACTTTCAGTCTTTATATTTTCATATTTTATACTTTTACACTTAAATTAACGTAAACAATACCTACTACAATAATCAGTCTTTTACTTTCGGATATTAAATGCACTTATGGCATACAACTCTGTTGTGTTCTCCACACACGGGTTTTTTGCACTTCATACATGATAATTTTGACATCCTACGGAGTTTAGATGGACAGTACGAACAATATCTCTTTTTTTTACAGGCGGCTCTTCTTGCTGAGCCTGGCCACTGTTTGCATTAGGATTAGGCAACAATTCCTCTATATTTTGCCGCACAGTTCTTTTCAGAGTTGGCATCTGTAACCTTTTTTCCATCCAAGGCAAAGTGAGATCTGTACTAAGTTTTTTCATAAAGTTCTTACGGCTTAGAGGCTTTTCGTTCTTTGATAGAATATTAGAACAATAAATCACATAGGAATTTACAAAGGCTATGTTGAAAATGCCATAAAGTACAGCCATTGGCCATCTGTTCGTTTTTCTGGAGCATGACATTTTATATTATTATCATTTCTGGTTTTCCTGTCGTTTGATTGATTGTACCTTCTTCATTACAAGATGATAAGAGGTAAACCATTTTTGATGGCTTTGGTTTGTATGACACAAGAGTCAAAGGACCGTCGTAACAGTACATCGAGGTGCCAACCGCTCGAGATCGAGTGTTTTTCATTTGATCTGGGATTTCTCTTTTATTCGAACGTATCATCATCATCATCATCATCATTTCAGCCGAAAGACGTCCACTGCTGGACATAGGCCTCCCCCAAGTGTCGCCACATTGACCGGTCCCGTGTGACTCGCATCCAGCGGATCCCTGCAACCTTCACCAGGTCATCGGTCCACCTAGTGGGAGGCCTTCCAACGCAGCGTCTTCCGGTTCGCGGTCGCCACTCCAGAACTTTTCGGCCCCATCGGCCATCCGTTCTGCGAGCAATGTGCCCTGCCCACTGCCACTTAAGTTTGGCTATTCTTCGGGCTACGTCGGTTACCTTGGTTCTCTTGCGGATGTCCTCATTTCTGATTTGATCACGCAAGGAAACTCCGAGCATAGCCCTCTCCATTGCCCTTTGGGTGACTTTAAGCCTTCTGATAAGGCCCATTGTGAGCGACCACGTTTCGGTCCCGTATGTAATCACTGGCAACACACACTGGTCATAGACTTTCGTCTTGAGACACTGCGGTAAGTTGGACGAGAAGATACCACGCAACTTCCCGAACGCTGCCCAGCCGAGTCGGATTCGACGATTGACCTCTTTCTCGAAGTTAGACCTACCTAACTGGATCGTTTGTCCCAGGTAGACATAATCGTCTACAACTTCGAGTGTAGAGTCTCCGATCTTGATAGGAGTGGGTGTTACATGGGCATTCAACATGATTTTGGTTTTGTCCATGTTCATTTTAAGACCCACTCTTTCGGAAGCTCTACTAAGGTCATCGAGCATTGTACTGAGGTCCTCCATGGTCTCAGCCATGACCACTATATCGTCGGCAAACCGAAGGTGAGAGATGTACTCGCCATTGACGTTGATGCCTAGCCCTCTCCAGTCCAGAACCTTGAAGATATCCTCCAGTGCAGCGGTGAACAGTTTCGGAGATATGACGTCTCCCTGTCTCACGCCTCGCTGCAGAAGGATAGGTTCCGAGGTCTGATCCTGAAGTCGGACTGACATGGTGGCGTTTTTGTACAAACACTTTAGCACCTCGATGTACCGATAGTCGATTTGGCACCGTTGGAGAGACTGCAGTACAGCCCAAGTCTCGATCGAATCGAAGGCTTTCTCGTAGTCCACAAACGCTAAGCAGAGAGGCAGGTTATACTCTTCGGTCTTCTGTATAACCTGCCGCAGCGTATGTATGTGGTCTACGGTGCTAAAGCCTTTTCGGAATCCGGCTTGTTCGGGAGGCTGAAAATCGTCAAACCTGCGCGCGAGACGATTCGTGATGACTCTTGAGAACAACTTGTAGACATGGCTTAGAAGTGAGATGGGCCTATAGTTCTTCAGCCGGGCATTGTCGCCCTTTTTGAAGAAGAGTACCACCACACCCCTGCACCATGCCTGCGGCGTCTTCCCCTCGAGTATGACGGAATTAAACAGCTTCTGAAGGGCCTTAAGTACCGGTTTTCCACCCGCCTTCAGGAGTTCGGCCGTAATTCCGTCATCACCCGGTGCCTTGTTGTTTTTAAGCTGTTTAAGAGCCATCCTAATCTCGTACAGGCTGACATCCGGAATGTCTTCGGTATAGTGTCGGGTCAGTCTAGCTCTTGGGTCGTTAGCTAGAGTTGCAACGGGCTTTCTAGTTGAAGTGTACAACTGCCCATAAAAACTCTCGATCTCCCTCAGCAGCTCCGGTTTGGCGGATACGATCCTGCCATCGTCGGTCTTCAGTTTCGTGAGCTGGCTCTGCCCAATAGCCAGATCTCTTGAAAATACCTTGGAGCCTTTATTCCGCTCAATAGCGTCTTTAATACGCTCGGTATTAAAGCGGCGGAGGTCGCTCTTCAAGGATTTAGAGATCCGTCTATTCAGCTGCCGGTATTTCCACGCCTCGTCTGAAGACTGCAGGATCATCTCACGCCGCTCCTTCATGAGCTCGAGAGTATGATCAGAGAGCTTTTTGTTGTGTGCACGACGTGTCTTGAAGAACTTAGACCCAGTCGTATGGACAGTTTCCACGAACCCATCGTTGCATTCGTCCACTGAGCTTCCTAGGCACTCGAAACGATTCTGGAGTTCAAGCTGAAAGCTCTCGGGGTTTTGGATCTGGATCTGTGCTGGACGGAGCGTAGACTTCATCAGTCGAGACCTTTCAAGCTTTATATTGATGTTCAATGTGCCTCTTACCATGCGGTGATCGCTCCCGGTTTTCACCGAATTGATCACAGAGACATCATTGAACATTTGCTTCTTGGTTGACATGATGAAGTCAATCTCATTTTTAGTTGCACCATCGGGACTCTGCCAGGTCCACTTCCTGTGCTCGCGCTTTTTGAAGAAGGAGTTCATCATATAGAGGCCCTCCTTCTCCATAAAACTAGCCAGTTGGTGACCCCGGTGGCTCCGACGTCCAAACCCAAATTGCCCCACTTGCAGCTCATCCCCGTCTCGTTTGCCCAGTTTTGCGTTGAAGTCCCCCATGACAACGGTGAAGTGAGTCTTGAAACCATGCAGGGCTTTAGAAATATCCTCATACATGGTCTCCACTTCGTCGTCGGGGTGTGCCGAGGTCGGGGCGTAGACCTGTATGACCTTCAGCAAATATCTTGAGGATATTCTGAGTATAAGGTACGCCACCCTGGTCGACACACTCTCGATCTTCACCACGTTATTCACGAGGGACTTGTGGACGATAAACCCAACACCACCCTGGGACTGCCGGTCACCCTCTCGGAAATAGAGCAAGCTGCCGGATTTTAGGATTATCGTGTCCTCACCCTCTCTTCGGACTTCAGATAATCCCACAATACTCCATCGCAGCCTGCTCAATTCCTCTTCGAGTTCCGTTATCTTCTCGTCGGTCCGGAGTGTACGCGTGTTATATGTTGCCAGGTCAAGTCGTCGGTATAGGTAGCCTGATCCCGTCCGGGGATTCTTCGCACCCCTTGCCACGCCGTAACCTCGACCGCTACCATAGTCGAGGGTAGACGGGCTGCCGGGTACTAGGGGCCGTTTTTTGGTTGTGCTCGTCATTCGGGGGGTTTTGCCATAATCGCCACGCTTGGCAAGCGGGTTGGCGATCGCAGTATGGTTGTAAAAAAAATCGCAGAGAACGCTGCTGCCCATTCTCTGGTAAGTCCCTTAGTCGCCTCTTACGACACCCACGGGAAGATATGGGATGGTGCTATTCTTTACGTCCGGACACCATACAGAACATATGAAATTCGAACGTATAGTGCCAACCATTGTGAGTTTATATGGTTCCTGTAGCAAGGACTTTGCTAATGGCACAGAGGTAAACCAGTTGTCACAGGTGATGTTGCGATTGGTACCATGAACAGATTTTGACAGTTCTTTTATATAAAATTCACCTTGAGGAACGCCGTTGGTGTTGGTTGCCTTGCCGATATAAGGCATGCCATTTATCATGTATTTCGTCCCACTGTCGCACATCATGGGTATTTTTATTCCATACTTATTTGGTTTATTTGGAATATACATTCTAAATGGACATCTACCTCGAAATCCTAGTAGCTGCTCGTCAATGGTAAGGTATGGTCCAGGTGTGTAATTAATTATACATTGATGTATAAACATATCCCATACTTTTCTGACAGGTATGAATGGGTCTATAGTCCTGAGCGCTGGGCGTAACGATTTGTCATCCATACGCAGACACCTGATCAGAAAGTCGAATCTGTCTCGACTCATAACTGACACGTAGCGCGTTCCTGAAAATGAGCTATCAAAAAGTTCTTCCGTCGAGAGGTGGTTATCTTTCATAGCAGCAGATAATGTCAAGATCCCAATAAGCGCACGGACTTCAATTTCATTCGTTTCTCGAAAAGTAGCAGAAAATTTTACTTCTTTTCCATCTTCTTTATCTTTGGCTTCTTTATTTCGGCATTTTAGGGAAATTTCTTCGTTCGTCCATCTCACTATTTCACTTAGTATATCATCAGTTACGAACAGATTAAAACATAACAAGGGGTCGTAAAAGTTTCTACACATACGCGTTGGTCCTCTAGCTGATCGAACAATATTTATTGCTGAGGTTCTACATTACTTCGACCCTTGCTTGTGGCCCAACAATGCTTATTTTTACCTCTGAGTGTGCGCTGAGAAGAAATAATTATGCGGCTGTCAGAAGGCGCAGCTTGGTCGGCAGTAGACTCTGAATGGTCTTCAGCAGAGACTTCGGGTATATCCACGGCTTCATCGATGAATTCGTCTTCAGTGTCACTCTGCACATCGTCTTCTAAGAGGTTATCTTCGCATTCGCTTTCCGATTCTGATGACGATTCCTCTTCATTTTGATATAAAAAGTTCTCAATTTGAGAACTATCCAACACCCTTCGGTTTGCCATTATAATATAATAATAATTAATACCTGAAAATAAAATAATTATAAGTGTAAATAACAATAAACAATCAGTTCAAATGATTGCAAAAGTTGCATTAAAGATAATCATACGTCTCGCGGACGTACGACATAGGTATATCTTTTATTTGAACGTATTTACCGTGGCGCCACTGCTGCTTAGCGCGAGCTCCGGCCACCGACTGAGTTGACTCGTGCGGCTAGCGCACTGCGATTAATAATAAAAAAACTACAACGAAATTTAATTTCACGATACGTCTCGCGGACGTAGATTATCTTTCTAGGGTTAAAAAAATAGATAATTTGAAATTTCTGTTTCTATGGAAAATCTAAAATCGGTCTAATTTAGCTGTAACACTATTTTTCGAAAATGTTCTCTGTCAAGTTTTTAGACTTATATATCCTGCTTATGCGTACGAAGTTTCATTTAAATCGGTTCTGTCATTTAAAAAAAAAAGTCACTTGAAAGTTTCTATGAAATGCCGTAAGAGGTTAACGTTCTTAAACTTACACATTTTAATCTAAGTGTAAGTACAAACCGTCCTGTACCCACGAATCTATATCTACGTTAGATCCCATGGGGCTGGGGGCAGAATTCCAATTCCAATCTATAATTGAGATAGATAAATCCAATTATTTTGTTTATCCGCCCCGTGAATCGAACTTGGGACATCACGCGTACTAACTAGTCGAGTGGAAGACTAATCCCTTTTTGCAAAGGAAATCTTGACCAGTACTTGAAAAGCTTAAGATGGAAGAAATTCTGGGTTTATTTGATTTCTATCTAAATAAGCCTTTTGATTTTCTTTAGCATGAAATTAGTAATTATAGGAAATTGTTCGCGTATCGGTTTGGGTTGTGGAGGTCAGATAGGCGGTCGCTCCGTGCATATAAAGTGTTATCTAAACTCAGCGATTTCAAGATGCCTGGCCCAGCGCCCGACATTTCTTGGCAGTCTATGTCTTCTTTACTGAGCAAAAGTCCGTGGCTTGTATGTATGTTGTGTTTTGAATTTAAAGTATCATCGTCTTCCTGCTCTTGTCCCATGTTACTTGGGGTCGGAGCAACACGTTTTCTTCTTCCATTCTCCCGTGTCAATCGTCACATAATCATTACTGCTTTGAATAAGTTTTGAATTTAAAGTATGAAGTGTTTTTGAAAGTACAGACTATGTTTGAAATTTTATATATACATAAACTCACGCCTTTACCCCATGGGGGTAGGCAGAAACTACAGAACGCCATCTGCTACGATCCTTGCATACTCCTTGCGCCTCGTCCACGTTCTGACGTCCGGTCACACACGCATGGTTGCGAGTACTACGCACAAGATCTTTCTGGAATGTTGTCTGTTTGAAAACGCTGCTACCAAGGGTTCACGATTTCTGAGGCCCGTTAAAATTGCCTTTCTGTCATGAAAATTCTCGGTTAAAATAAGATTGCGAGATGTATTTTATGTCATTTTATCAGATTAAAATGATTGATGAAATCGTATTCTTACATTTTGTGTAATATCAAAAGTTCAAGCAATTTTTCATTGTCATAATATATTAAACCCATTTTCCAATGCCTACACAATTGTTTCACGGTCAACGAAAACATAAGAGCATCGTTATACAGGGTGTAACAAGACCCTTCACGAAGCCGTCAACCAAGCATTCTGTAGGTACATTAAACTAAGTAACTTTACGCAAAAAATATTGCTGGGAAACAACACACTTGGGGTGAAAAATCACGTTTTACGGTAGGACTCAATGTAACGCACTCAAAACATTGTGATAATTGATGGATTGAATAGTGTGCGGGTCCGTGCAGGTGTTTAAAAAAACTTGTGAAAAAGTTGGAATTTTAACCCCCAATTTCTCCGTAACTAGTAGGTTCCCAGATATGGTCTAGAACAAAAAAAAAATGATCGCGACGGGGAGAGCAACTGCTTTTAGGCTTCGTTAAGTACCAATGTCTCGGCTGTCATTTGTAGTCGTAACAGGTAGTCAGTGACCTCAAAGTCTGACAACCAGTCATAAAAAGAGGATATCGTATCACCCAGTACTAACTGGGCTGGGGAGGTCAGATAGGCAGTCGCTCCATGTAAAATACTAGTGTTCAGCTACATTCGGTTAGACTGGATCCCAACATAGTTGGGAAAAGGCTAGGTAGATGATGAATAAGCAAATCCTAGATTATTTAACTGCAGGTATTTCTGTAAAACAGTTTTAAATAACATATAATATACTATAAAATATATAATAAATAATTGACATATTTAATTGACTTCACTTTAATTTCTATTTTGTTTTGTTGACATTATTTTGGTTGTATTAATATTTTAACTGATGTAATAATTTGCACGCCGTAAGGTAGACTGTAGCCGATCTCATTAATTTATGTACAACACCTAACCTGTACTACAGCCCTTAGCATCGAGTTCCAGTAGTGCGCGTAGAAAATAACAAAGAAAGAGGGTAGACAGATTTGTCTGCTCTTAACAATTTATTTTCCATCCATCCGCATTCTCCAGTCAACCCACGATCATGGCGCTTGCCACAGCGTCGAAATATCGGGAGCTCAAAATAATGAACAATCACGGAAAATATCCCGTAAGTGACAGTATAAGTTTAGTGTCATATTTTTAAGTCGATTTTGACATGATGTCATTGATCTTGGTTTTACCTGAATATCGTTGAAACGCCTATTTCTGAAAGTGTGTGCTGAACACAAACTGTGTCACACCATCAAGTCACTATTTCCTGCAACAAAGAAAAGTTATCATTAGATACATTACAACTAATTGCACCCTCCAAGACTAAAATGAGACAAACGACAGAGCTGCCAGATTTCCAGATTGCTACGTCGACGGAAGAATCGACAAAATGGCAGATGTTTTTGTTAATATTTCATTTTGTCGATTCTTTCGTCGACAAAACCCGTTTTTACGGTGGTCATGCTACGCGTACTGGTCGGAGAAAATCTGAGTCACCGATTCCAGAAGAAGAAGGGACATTCGCATTTTTGAAGCATAATCTTCCGATTATGCTTCAAAAATGAGAATGTCCCTTCCGCTTATAACGTTCTCAGGGTTGGGGCTTCGAAACATTAAGACTCTTTGGTCTTTATGGTCTTTTCTCCATACAAACGCTCTCGCCTGTTTTCTTTCTGGTTTATGACTTTAAAGCATTGTTTTTTTACAGTAAAATAAATATCAACCTCTTCTATGTCCCTATGTTTTCCTTTTTGATGATACATAATCTTTATAAGCACTAGAACCTTTACAAAATGCTCAAAATTAAATATTTAGTCTTCTGTCAACAGAGGCCTAGTGTACAAAATTGACCACTAACTGAAAAAAGAAAAACATAGAGACACAGTATAAATATATCCTTCTTCTTCAGTTTATGAAATATCTTTAAAATTGGTTGTATATTGGAGGAGCAAATAGTCGAGAGCCAGACCTCGAATTATGACTTTTTACTTAGGCTATTCAGTGAGATCTACAGTTGTCCTTATCGCACCAATGTCGAAATCGGGCTCACAGAGCGAAAGCGATAGTTTCTTCATATATCTAATTTTCAAAAAGTTTATCCGCCCACAATTCCTCTTAAGAATGTTTATAATTTAAGCTACTTAGCTAACTGTGTAGGGCAAATTGATACGCATTAATCTGCCTAGCCTTTCATCGATTATGTCATTTCCAGCCCAACCGTATACAGTTGAATACCAGTATTGCAAGGAGTGACTGCCAATCTGACCAATCACACAAGATATCCCTGGTCATTATGATCTTCCTGCTCTTGTCCCATGCTAATTGGGGTCGGCGCAACACGTTTTTTCTTGTCCCCCCTAGCGCGTCACGCTATCATTTACTCCTTTTTCCTTCATATATCAATCTATCAGTGGCGAAGGTTCCATACAATTCGATTCCCACCGAATTCCCTTTGAAAAATGGCACACTCAATATTCTATAGAAAAATAATATAATCCCGTTAATGATATGTACTCCGGCTTACCTCTTACAAAAATTGACCCTTCGCTACTGCAATCTATTCATCTTTAGATATACCTGGTAAGACTGACTAATAAGTATTTTAACCAATAATTCTCAGCACCACTTTACCACACTGCCATAACCGTCTCACAATCCATAATTTTATACCACCCGATTAATGTACCAAAATACAACTAATTAAAGCCTATTTTAGTCTACGGAAACCCAGCAAGCAATCATTCATTTCCACAATATTCTATATATTAAGGCTGATTCTGTAACTGTACAATAGTACAGGCACGTCCTTCGGAGCAGCAGCTAATTACGCTCAGTGACGTCATGAAATCAGTGGGGTGTGACGTCAGATAGCGTGTGCCAGCGATCGGGAGCTTGTTATGGATGTGTTCAGAAGGTTTATATGTACTAACACATAAAGGAAGAGATACAAATGAAGTATTAATGGTGTTTACTACACTGACGTGCCAGAGAAACGAAGAATAGGTAACGATATTTAGTACAAGTCTTGTTTTCTAAAGGTGAGAATGTGTGTGTAAACTAGACATACATAGTAGTCAGTGTCATTCATACATAGGTTTAAACCACAGAGCACCATGTGTTACGATCCTTACATACTCCTTTTGCCTCGTCCACGTTCATACATCTGGTCATACATCGCACGCCGGTTGCGAGTACGACGCAACTGACCTTTCTGAAGAACCTAACCAATAAGGTGAGTGATGTCCTGCTAGGGCGTCGGTCGCCTTAAGGCGTTGGCCATACGTTTCACTCATAAGTTTTGTTAGTTTTTTATGGAATAGCTGATTTTTCTTTTAAATTATAGTAACACGTCTTGTAAAATCTTCGGAAAAGCCAAATACATAGTTACTTAGTCAAATTATTAATCAAAATATTTTTTTCATCAAACATTTTAAATCGTTTTAATAATTTTAAGACGGCACGGTTGGCGCAGTGGCTTGTGATTGGCTGCTGCGCTGCGTGTTGCGGGTTCGATCCCCGCACGGAACAAATATTTGTATGATCTACAGGTAGTTGTTCCGGGTCTGGCTGTTTGTGTATGTGAGTTTAAATGTTTGTAAACGCACCCACGATAGAGAAAAGGACGATTACGAGGAGAAATTCCTAGTGTGGGGCAAGATTTAAAAAAAAAAAAAAAAAAAAACAACAATGAAGGCGTGTACAAAGTTTCGTGCACGTGCTATTAAGGAGCTTTGAGGAGTTCTCTCGAGAGGAGAGGAGGCAATCCAGGTTGCAGGATCAAGTCATGACTATCATAAAAATGTAATGTCACCAGAACCAAAAGTGTGTGCAAAATTTCAACTCAATCGGTTCGGGGACACTGGTTTGAAAGTCAGTTGCAAGATTGATCAATACAAACTAACAAGGCAAGTTTAATAAAAGTTTGTCGGGTATGTCAGGATTTATTCCGTTAGGCTCGTACATCATATGGGAAGACAATGGTTTTCGTGCTATTAAAATACACTGTTTCTAGCAAAACTAACGAATTACTTGAGATTACAACACGGAGCACAATGAATCGGGTACAGTTCCAAGACGTCTCAACTCCTCCGCGATCAGACATTGACTGTCGTCCTCGTCTCGAGCTGTAAACATCAGGGCTCTGGAGTACGCTGTGGTGTGGGTAGACTGGTAAAAAGGGTGCGTGATGTCACCACTGGTGCGCTTGCGATTCATTTTATGACTGTACTAATGACCGGATCCGACAAACTTATAAAAATAAACAATATTTAAGATGTTTACGCAAAAACCGCATTTCAGTAAAATTGTTATTACTTCTTAGTGGATTTTTGGCCCGGCTTTTCTTTTACCCCACTTGTTCTTTTTCCGTTCAAAAACAGTTTTAGCCGGTATCGCCAAGCCATTTCCTTATCACGGCCTGTTGTAAGCGGGGCTTCTTTATCTCCGTTATTACGCAATCGGAAGGCCCATTGACGCCGCCTTTATGTTGATATCACGGTGATAATAACACCACTGATTTAGGGAGGCTTGATAAAACACGCTTTTGGGGTTTTTTGGTGAAGGGAAAATGTACAGTGGACAGTTTGATTGATTTGTAAACATTGAGGTTGATTAGAATCGGGTAAATATTTTGAGAAGGGTGTTCAAGGTGACTGTATATCGTAGGTACTAGGAATCTTCCGACCATCTTTTTTTTTATTTACATAAATAAAAATTAAGTGTATGTTTTTATTTTCCAAATAAAAGCTTTTTACTTATTGCATGTGAAAGTATATACAGAACTTTTAACATTTTTTTTTTAAATTTTTGTGTGTTTGACTGTTCATTCCGGCTAATCTCTGAAATGGCTGGACCGATTTTGGCGGGACTTTTACCGGCAGATAGCCTAGTAGGCTACTTTTATTTTATAGAAAGGATTAGGGTTCCGTACAACAAAATTAAAACCCTAGAAATTGTTAACAAAAACCGATTCAAACAGGGAAGTAACATTTTCATCATAATTTCAGGCAAACGAAGTTCGCGGGCAATTTGTAGTCCAATTCAATACTGTCTACAGAAAACAAATTAACATCGATGAAAATCTTATTTTTTCACATAGCATTCATTTGGTTACGGGTTTATGTGTAAGATTGATTCAAATTAATGTCTTCTCACTTCGATCCGAATTATTGGGTTTTTGGTTTAGGAGTTTAGAAGATTTTGCGACACACCCGTACCTCCAAAATCATGTTGAGCTGTTCATCCACCCACTGATATCCCGCGTAATCGTGCCAGATTTCCATCCAATCGAACTAAGGGAGTGAGAACAAAGAGAGTGCACCCAGTGTCTGCTATCTCTCACTCTTATATCTCCTGCGTAAAATAGAATAGAATATACTTTATTGTACACCAAAATTGAAACACAACTGATACTGATAGTGTTAGCGTGCGTCATCCCACTGCTGGGTAATGGCCTCTCCCCATGACTCCCACTTGCTTCTATCCAGGGCTCATGTAGACCACTGGTCGTTGGTTTTGTCCAGTTTATCCAACCATCTTCTAAACACAACTATTTTACAATATTGCTAATTTTATGGTAACAACGGCGGTCGTATCGCTCATAGCTATTCTTCAGTTACCCAAAACTTCACTTCCCTTGGAACTCGTAAAACAGCCATCACTTATATTTCTCAAATCCCACACCACTGAAACTCAAACCACTTTAGAAAGAACAACAAACCTCCAACAGTAACATCGCAGCCTTTATCTCAAATCCCTAAAGCCCGTCACACACACTAAAAAATATATCTTCACAATGTCAAATTACTCACACATAAAAAGACCTGCCAAGTGCGAATCGGACTCGCACACGAAGGGTTCTGTACCACCATCAAAATCGAGTGAAAAACGCTGATAAAACACGTTTCTGTGTGTCCTCTTTATTGTTACACTTTATTTTTATTATTAATTTCCTATAATCATCTTTTTTATACAAAAATTACAAAAAAAGATGGCCTATCAGAATCAGGAATAAGGTCCAGGCTGCCGGTGGTCAAGGCTCCTAAGAGAGGAACCTCCTCACTATGCGTGCCGTCTCCAGGAGTACTGCTTTCTGAATCAAGCAGTTGACCCAACCGCATAATGAGAGCCTCCTATGTTGGCGTCATGGCGGCCATTGTACTACTCGTTCTGTAAAAATTTCAAGCGTCTTGTCGGTTCAATAGATGACAGATGGACAGACAGCGGCACCTTAGTATTACGGTTCCGTAAGCACAATTCGAGTACGGAACTCTAAAAATCATCGCTGTCTGTTGTAACTTTTAAACGAGACAATGTCAACTTACTAAGAGCAAACTACTAAATCAATAACGAGGCTGTCTGCCAACACAAAAATCTTATTCCTCTTGGGTAATTTAATATATCCGAGATCGAGTTAGGCGTCGGTTTTTGGCACCCTCTGTTTTTCTTCCACGCGTAAAAAATTTATAAAATGAAGGATGGTTTGTGTGCCACGACTTGAGTGGAAATATTTAAGGCATTACGATAGTGTTACGGGATTTGATCGTGTTTATGGTTGTCAATTTATTTAAGTGAGTATACTTTTTTTTACGCAGGGTGGCTGGTAGCAACTGGCTGAGAGTTGCTGAGAATCGAGTTGAGTGGCGTGCAATTGCCTATGTTCAGCATTGGACTGCTGTAGGCTGTTGATGATAATGTTTTATTGCGTTATGATATTGTATGTTTTAACAAGCTTTAGACCATCACTTCGCTCGCGTGGAGGGAAATTCTTTCATGGAAACTTACTACCGGTATATAAAGACTGTTCCCTACCCCTAAGTCATGGTCTGCTTGTGAGCAAATTAGATCAAAATATTTATATTGTGTCGGATGGTCAGGATTTATTCTGTTATACTCGGACATCATGTGGCCAGAAGATAGGTTTCGTGCAATGAAAACACACTGCATACACTGCTTTTAGTAAACTAAAAACATACTTGAAATTACAACACGGGGCATAATGAATCGGGTACATTTCTGGGATGTCTTAACCCCACTGCGATCAGACACTGCCACGCCGCGAGCTTAAAACAGCACGACTCTGTAGCTGTAGCTGTGGGTAGACTATTAAGTGGATCGCGTGATATTACCAATGGCGCGCTTGCGATTCATTTTATGTCTGTACTAATCACCGGATCCGACACATATGTAGCCGATATGGCGTCAAAACATAATAGACAGACCGACGGAAATACTTTCCCATTTATTATATAAGTATAGATAGATGACGCGCACTGGTAATACTGATTATTGTTCACTATCTATTTCGGAAAAGCTAGTCTGATCTGTAATCAGATAACGTTGTTGGAAAAAAATATAAAGCTTCAGCTGTTACAAAGCTCTCTCCATCCTAACGTAAACAAAATACTTGTCACAATAAAACAGTCAACACAAAGTGAAGTGCCTTAATCCTCCCCAAATACGGTCCATATTCATTACGGATTACAGTATCAGTTACAGATAGCGTAGTTTGAATATTCTCTCTTAGTTTCTAGATATTAGGGTTCATTTTGATCCTTAATATTAACTTACAGAACCTAACTGATAGTAACAGTTGCGTAATTCTATAAGAGTGTTTTAGGCTAGTTTTTCACAGTGCAACGAGCTAGTGGGATTAACCTATCATAGAATCTATACTAATATTACAAAGCTGACGAGTTTATTTGGTTGAACGCGCTAATCTCGTAACTACTGATTCGAATTGTAAAATTCTTTTAGTGTTGGATAGTCCATTTATCGAGTAAAGTTTTAGAATTTATAATATCACGCTACGGCCAAAAGAAGCGGAGCATCAATGAAAAATGAAAAAATATGCAAAAACGGGGAATATAGTATTTTTAAAGTAAATTCACGCGGGCAACAGTTAGTAAAAAAATGAGTATACACCGTGTACCGTAAAGGTGTGGTCATATACTTACACACATACACCCTAAAATTCAGACTGTCAAACTGAACCACTTTCTCCATGAGACCACCATCGAAATCGCGAAAAAACATTAACTGCTGTCCCATACATTTGGGTCGAGTAGGTATATCAGTTTTATACTGGACAGATTTTTTTCGCGATCGATGGTGGTCCTATTGCTCAGTTTGATAGTCAAGATCAAACTCTGAAAATATGTCCACTCTTTTCTGGTATACGCTTTAGAGGAACATATGGGTCATATGACACGATGACACGACGACACGACGACCAATCAAGCTATTCAAACCCAGTATCTGCTGATCTCTCATTATACGGGTAGCTCATACAAAGCGAGGTCAAATTATACTGGAAGTGTGTAGCTTGATGTGTCGCCGCGTGTACGGGCACGATGCTGAGGAATAGGAAAAATATAATAAGGAAAGTTTTGAGTATTAATGCTTATGCTAAGGATGGATAAGAGTAGGGGAAGACGAAAGACACGATGGATGGATTGTGTAAAAGGTGATAATGGCTAAAAAACGGTTGAACTTCTGTGTTGAAGACTAAAAGAAAAGTCATCATCATCTGCTTAGCTTAATTCCAACTATTTTGGGGTCGGCTTCCAGTCTAACCGGGTGTAGCTAAGTACCAGTAGTTTACATGGAGCGGCTCCCTATCTGACCTCCACAACCCAGTTAGAACTAGGTAATACGATGTCTGGTTGTTTGAATAAAAAAGAATTCTGGAATAAGAAGACACACAGCGCTGACCCCAAATAAATTGCAGTTCTGCCTATCTCTTAAGAAAATAAAGGCGTGATACAATACCGCACTGTTATACAGATAGACTTGACGTCACAGTACTCACAGTTGCTGGCTAGATTATCCGGAATAGTTTCTGTAGTGCTTCAATTTGTGTTATCATCTTCAGCTGTTTGGCTACTGTTTAGACACTTGAAGATCAGGCCTGTTCTTGACCTTGAGTGAAATATGCGCTGCAGATTATGATTGTGTTATTGTTCGTTTGAAGTATATTTAAGTGTAAATGATATTTTAGTTTTTCTTTAGAAATACAGAAACGCTTTTAGAAAGAGTTGTATTATATTTATTCAATGCATTTTAAGTACAGGAAAAGTCGTAAAAAGTACCAATTATCGTTTTATAAATAAGAACCTGTTCTATCGTTATCATATTTTTTCAGTGATTTATTTTTAAACTCAACTGTCACTGAAGAAAACAACTCGATTTGTAACAAAATTTTAAATCGTAGATCGGTATGAAAAAATCTGAATCAAATCCATTGAATGGTCTGAAATTTGAAGACTTGTGACCGCACTTTTATTTCACATAGGGCTAGATGGGCACTTATAAAACGTCGACAAAAAGGTGCACGGTTCGGGTTGGTCGTTTCCTATGGAGAAGAACCGGCAAGAAACTCCATGGTTACTCTTTTCAAATCATTTGGTATTACAATATTAACTTGGGCTCGCATAGTATTTTATGGGTCACTCCGGGTCACAGACGCGAGGCCTGTGTCTATGGGAACATCAAAGATCGCTTGTGCTGCTCCATCAGTCAGTCAAAATAATATAAAGAGACAATATAGACATAAACTTAAAAACATAAAATACTTCACCCGCTACTTCGTCCGCAAAAATTGTGATAGCTCGGCTTATATGCATGATATACATAAAATTTATAGCCTAAAGCACCCACGAATAATGTAGCTTTCTGCCTGTGAAAGAATTTTTAGAATTAGATCATTAGTTTCGGACATTACTCCCTACATACAAACTTACAAACAAATGTTACCTTTTTATAATATTAGTCGTTCACTAATTAATTTTGGGCATAATAATAATAGATAAAGAAAATTATTAAAACCGACGGAGTCTGAATTTGTGCCCGGTTGATGGCAATTGGCTCGCCCCCTTTTACATGAGAATTAAACATATTTGGCGAAATGTGGGTGTGCTATAGGTACACCTCTGCCTAACCCTTTGGGTACTTCAGGCGTAATGTTATGTTATGTAATGTATTATAATATTAGTATAGATCTAGACTATAACTCAATAACAATTCTGTACCTAACCACTGTCTCAAAAATAAAGATCTTTGACTTAAGATATTTTTTTGTCTTTAATAGCGTTCTCGTAGAAACAACGCCACATAAACCCATTTTCACAGTTTATTAATGAAACCGAATATTGTGCGGTGTTCTGTAGTTTATTTCTATCTATGCTATGTAGACAGAAACCGGGATTACTATTCAGACTAGAAACGGGATATTTACCATGTTTACTGTTTTTGTTGAGTTCCCGATATTTCGGCGCTGTTGCAACCACCATGATCACGGATAAACTGAAGTTATTGCCGGTGGGTGTTTATAAGCAGACAAATCGGTCTGCCGGTCGGTGGCCGGGATACCGCTATCGGTCGATCGGTCTGGTTGGTGCTTGCAACAGCGCCGAAATATCGGGAACTTAACAAAAACAGTAAACATGGTAAATATCCCGTTTCTAGTCTGAATAGTAATGTTAGTGACCATGATAGTTTAGAAACCGGGATGCTGAACATCTTGTATCTAGTTACCCAAAAACGAGAAACCATTACATGCCATGCCAAGTCTACTCGACCTTGGGTCATGCATTACAATTGATCCCAAATTATTGAGCAATAAAATACAATTGCTTCTCCTAATAGTATGTACATTAAGATACCAAGGACAATCTGTTATTAGTCATTTACTTCATCATCATCATCATTTCAGCCGAAAAGTCCACTGCTGGACATAGGCCTCCCCCAAGAAGGGGGGTTTTGCCATAATCGCCACGCTTGGCAGGCGGGTTGGCGATCGCAGTATGGTTGTTGTAGAATCAGAGAACGCTGCTGCCCATTCTCTGGTAAGTCCCTTAGTCGCCTCTTACGACACCCACGGGAAGATATGGGATGGTGCTATTCTTTACGTCCGGACACCATACAGAACATCATCATCATTATTTACTTATCTAGGTGATATTATTTATCAGGTAATGTTCCTTCAATTTGATTTTATGTTTTCTAGATGTGAACTGCTTGGCAAGGCCATGTATGGAAATTGGCATGTGTGTGGTATCCATACACAAAAAATAGCAACATCAACAAGAAGTTTCCTTGTAACTTTGGGAGCTGACTGTACCGTAGAAAAAAGAGTTGAAATTTGTTGTTGACGAAACGGGAATCAATGTATGGAGATTAAAATAGTTATGAAAGGGGACTTTTTTCACTTGTTTTGCACGTCTTTTGTTTAGTTGGCGAAACGGAAGAAGCCGGCAGTTTTGTCACAACGGTATGTTTTCCCCATTGTTTGTGTTTTTATTTTAGTATATTCGTAAAAATGTCTATTTACATTAATCTAAATTTTGATATATATTTATAGTATTTTATATATCCTTGTAGCTAATGTTAGTATTAATTAAAATTATTTTCAGATATACACCTACCACTGTTTGTCTTTGCATCACCCAAAAGGTTGACTGGTAGAAAATGCCTATGGCATTAAGTCCGCCCCGGTACTTTTGTGCTTAAAGTGTTAAATAAATAAATAAACGGGAAACTTATCAAACGGTACGTACCCACTCATTCCACGAACACTTTCCCGCTCTTCATTTGTTTTTCGAAACAATGTACTCCAGATTTACTATTAACGGTGTAGGTAAAGTCCTCGTTTGTCTAGTGGTCGCAAGCGCGACTACTGAGAATGAGGTCCTGGGTTAAATTCCCGGGTTGAGCTAAGTGTTATTGAGTTTTGTGGTTTAAGAACTTTATTATTCTTCATCAAGAATTAACAATAATTCACTTACTGAGAAACTAAATTTCAATAAAATGTTTAATGTTTATGAGCGTACAGAATCTACGTTCATAGCAAAAAATAACAAATATGAGGGTCGAGGCGTGTATGTATGTCTCATAATATGAGAGGCGATCACGGCAACAAAAAACAAGATATTATGTATTTAGAAACTAGACTTAAATAAAACGTTTATGAGCGTACAGAATCTACGCTCATAGCAAAAAATAACAAATATGAGGGTAAGCGATCACAGCAACAAAAACAAGATATTATGTTTTTAGAAACTAAATTTAAATAAAATGTTTATGAGCGTAGAGAATCCCCGTTCATAGCAAAAAATAACAAATATGAGGGTAAGCGATCACAACAACAAAAAATAAAATAAGTATTTAGTAGTTATCACCAACCAAGTAAACACGGATCTAAACTAAAAGTGAGTTATTGTACTTGATGTGGCAATACATGGTAACATAATATTTTTTTTTTCTTTTTAAATATTTTTATTTGTTCATTTTTTTTAAAACAAGACATACTTTTAGCTTCTTTTATAACCATTGGTATTTTATTGTACATGTTAACACCCTCATATTCAATATTTCTTTTACCGTAATTAACTGTTCTGGGAGGACGCGTTACTAGGTGATTGTGGTTTCGAAGTTTAATTTTTTGTACCTGTTATTTTTTGGTGAAATTTAGTGTTGTATGAATTTCTTTATGTAATATTTTACGTACATATATGTTTGTGAAATGTTCATTATTTTTGTATCTTTATATATTTTCTCAGATGATGTTCTAAAATTGTAATTAAATAATACTTTGATTAATCTGTTTTGTGATATTTGTAATATTTCTAGATTAGATTTAGCTGCGGTCCCCCAGATTTCTATTAGGTAGTCTATATGTGGTTTAACTAAAGAATTATAAATGATGTATCGAACTTTCTGTGGAAGACATTTATTTATGCTGTGAAGGGCTCCTGAAAGTGCTAGCAGTTTACATCTGATTTTCTCTATGTGAGGCTTCCAACACAGGTAGTTATCTAAAATTAAACCTAAATATTTCTCTTTAGTCTTCCTTTGAATTAGTTGGTCATTTATTTTAAGTTCAATATTATCGCTTATTATTTTATTTTTGGGGGCAAACACAACATAGTTGGTTTTTGTAGTATTAATGGTGAGTACGTTAGATTGAAACAAGTCATTTAGTGAGTTTAAATCGTCTTGTATATTAGGTACCATTGCTTTAATTGAATGTCCAAAGTAGAAAAGACTTGTGTCATCTGCGTAAAGTGAGATGTCTCCTTTAGAACCAATCTGAGATTTACTATTAATGTAAATGAGGAACAAAAGTGGTCCCAAAATTGATCCCTGGGGTACACCGAAAGTGACAGTATGAGGAACTACTTTGATATTGTCCTATTTTAACTATTTGCTCGCAATTTCGCAGATATGACTCAAAAATCGCAGTTTTGCCATCTGAAAAGCTCTCAGTAGCAGCCACCAAGTCTGGATTTGTGTCAGGTTAATGGGAATAGGCTTGCCCCCTATTACTTGGGACTTCAACATAACTGGCGAAATGTGAGTGAACTATTTGGTACACCTCTGTCTAACCCTTCGGGGATTATAGGCGTGATATTCTGTTATGTTATGTTATTCATACACAAACTCATTCCATGAGCACTTTCCCGCTCTTCCTTTGTTTTTCGAAACAATGAAGTCCAAAATAATTACTGTTTATATGGTGTTGATAAGATACAGTTTCCCCACTGCACAGATTTATTACATGAGTCGTTCACTGATTAATTTTGGGCATAATAATAATAGATAAAGAAAATTATTAAAACCGACGGAGTCTGGATTTGTGCCCGGTTGATGGCAATTAGCTCGCCCCCTATTACATGAGACTTAAACATATTTGGCAAAATGTGCTATACACCTCTGCCTGCATTTGGGAACTTCAGGCGTAATGTTATGTTATCTTATGTAATGTATTAAACATTCAGAAACAAAAAATCTTTACTTAATTTTTCCTTAACGTATTCTATATAACAAAAAGAGATTATCTTCACAATCGTTATTTTAAAACTTAATTAACTTTGCAAAAGCTTAAGCCCTAGCTAATATTAAATTTGCCAAACTAAAAAAAAAATAATTACCAGCGAGCCTTTTCACCGTCTTTAAAGAAAATCTTATTCAAATTTTTCTAAACACAATTTGCCTAATTTTGTACAAAGAAAATCACTGTCTGCTTAATTAGGACATTTTTGACACTAATCTGATAAATTTGGACAAGTTATAACCGTTTAAGTCTTGTCAACTTTGCAAAATAAACTTAATTTTCCTCAAGGGTTACTAAATCTCTTTACAATTGGTTTAGAACTTAGTTTTGGTACTGAAAAATACAATTAAAACAGTATTTTAAAAGATATATCAAATTCAAATCAAATTTTAAAAAAATATTTCAGATATATGCATCCATACAGGCAAACGACTTTTTTTTGTGGTGAAAAATTACGTTTTACGGTAGGACTCAATCAAAAAAATCTTACATTAAAAAAGTTGCAACTTTGACCCCCAATATCTCCGTAACTAGAAGGTTCCCAGGTATGGTCAAGAACAAAAAAAATATCACAATGAAGGGGAGAATAAAGGCCTTTCGGCTTCACGCTTATACCCTTTATGCATTATGGATCTCTTTTTTATTATTTTTTATTTTGTGTTCTGTGATATGTAAATAAATATGTCCTATAAGCAGCATGTATCAGAAATATTTTTAAAGATGTGAGATATACCATAAAACTGAACAACTTACTCCTTGGGCCCAACATGTTAATCGTGAAAAAATATTCAGCTGCCATGGGACACCTGTCAATTTCAGACTCTACGTGACCCAGATGTATGGGACAGCTGACCTTTGTCATACAATAATATGCTATGTATACCTACTTTTATGTTTCACTAGCTTGCGTGCGACCTTCGTTCACGTGAAATTATAAAAAAAAAATATTACTTGCCCTTTTGAATCCAATTTTGTTAGCAATAAGGTTTTATTTTTTTTGCACGGAACCCTAATTATTTTTGTAGTATATAAGTAGCTTATGTTAGACCTTATAACATCAGATATCTGCCAGTAAGAGTCCCATCAAAATCGGTCTAACCGTTTCGGAGATTAGCCGGAACAAACAGACAGACGGACAAAATGAAATATATGTGTTTTTGTTATAAGTGCCGGACGTATATATTTTAATATGCATTTAGTAAAAAGCTGTTATTTTGATATTACAAACAGACACTTCAATTTTATTTATTTGTATAGATGTGTTTCAGAAAAACTCGCAACGGGCACGTTTGTGTGACCGCGTTTATTGAGAACATACATACAACGATGGAAGTACATGTCGTAGTGTAATATCTGGAAAATGGCGTGATTTTATAACGAATAATATTTTTTACAAAACAGACTATGAAACTGTACTTTTAACCAAAATAATAAAAGACGATCCATAGAACGCCTAAACTTCATCACTTCATCATCTGCCTAGCCTTTTTTCAGCTATACAACATTAGTTTGAGTATATGTGAAACCTGAAGCACGCGTCTAGTATTTTTATGTAAAGAATCTAAGTACAAAACTTCAAAACTGTATCATGAAAAATCACAAAGTTATAAGCTTGTTCTGTTACCTGGTTGGCCGTACAAAAACGTGGTTACCACGCGTCGCGCCTCCAGCGTCGACTTGAGCTCATTGATATTAATAATTTGGCATTAGGTATCTAAATGATTGCGATAGGTACTTAGTGTCGCTCGGTGTCCAACTTGTAGCCTTTTTAAATATTTTTGGGACAAAATATAACATGGTTTAAAAATTATTGGAATCGATTCAGTTACTTATTCTGAACAAACTAAATTCAGATTTCGCATATACTAAAAATAATGTTGAATATCGGAAGCTCAGAATAATTGAAAACTACGGAAGATATCCCGTAAGTGACAGAGTAAATTTAATTAATAACAGCCGCACGGTCGATCTTCAATACAGTTTTGAAATTTTGTACATAGATTCTTTACATAAAAATACTAGACCCGTGTATCAGGTTTCGCATATACTAAAACTAATGTTGTATGGTTATTCACAGACAGTGACAGTGTAAGTTTAGTTGTAAACCAAGAAAGCTTAAAATAGCGTTTATTATTACGAAGCCACGAGCTTCATTACTTCCTATAGTTTTTATCTCGAAAGAGTGTGCCTGGAAGTGGTGTCACACACTCCCCAGTAACTCGCCTATCTGTTCCGTTTTAGACTTCTGATAATGTACTAATGCTATCAGTTTAGCGCGGTTCCCACCAAAGATTAGGCGACCACATCCTTGATTACGGGTTAGTTCCATTCCGTTCACAGCTAAGTCTAGGTCACCACTTCCATGCCTGTGGGTGTGGTAACAGGCCACTAGGAGATAAGGTTAAGAGGATGAGCAGTGAGTTCCTGTCACAACAGATTATGATCAACAGTTCGTCTGTCAAGCATCACGGTCATTGGTGATGTATATTGCCTCAATAATCGATCAATGAGTGTCCCATATTTTAAACCGACTTCCAAAAGGCGGACGTTGCGGGAACTATATTTTGGCCAATTTTGAACCGATTTGGATGATTATTTTTTTGTTTTGAAGATTATTATTTCGCGGTGGTCCTATTTAAGTTTGGTAAAGATCTAATGCTGCTGATCTAAGGCTGTTGTCCGGACGTAAAGAATAGCACCATCCCATATCTTCCCGTGGGTGTCGTAAGAGGCGACTAAGGGACTTACCAGAGAATGGGCAGCAGCGTTCTCTGTGTTTTATAACACCATACTGCGATCGCCAACCCGCCTGCCAAGCGTGGCGATTATGGCAAAACCCCCCCTTCTTGGGGGAGGCCTATGTCCAGCAGTGGACGTCTTTCGGCTGAAATGATGATGATGATGTAAGATCTAATGATGATCTTCGGAGATATACAATGGAACTCTTCAATAATAGACAGCAAGTCTGTCGTAATAGCTGTGAAATATTTCTTATCTTCAATATTTTTTATTTCTTTTCTTTCTTATTTTTTTTCTTTCTTTCTAATCTTTTTTTTATTTTTCTCTGCGTAATATTTTACGCAAAGTGTACAGATAGACGCTACTTTCTACTAAGCTACTTTGAAGGGGTATAATACCCTCAAATTTCGCCACTTATGACTGCTACTAAGAAGTTCCTGATGGAAAAACACTTTGCCCGACCCGGGAATCGAACCCAGGACCTAATTCTCAGCAGTCGAGCTTGCGACCTCTAAACCAACGAAGCCATCTTAGTTTAAGTTTTTTTTTACTGTTATTAACTTAGCAATGAATCCTCAATCTAATATTAAAATATCATTCATCCAATAAATCCATTCACAATGAGAACAAACAAGATTCCCTAGAGGAGATAGATAAGACAAAACAATATTTCGAATTCAAAATATCTTAAGCGAGATAAAATGTCGCGAGAAAACTTTCAAATATTAGGTATTTTACAATCCGCTGTGAGCATTTCAAGACTATCTTCGATAGCAGATACTAGTTGTCTCTTTACGTGTCGCAGTAACTCAATTTACGCTTCAATTGTTTCAATTCCTCAAGCAACATTTTATAGCCGATAAAATCCATCTTCATTTTATTGGGCTACCGGAAAATACGAGACTATTCTAGAAAGATCTACAATTGTACTTTGGAAATATCCAAAGTGGAGTATGTTGACAAAAATATGAAATATTATGGTTTCTGTTTTTTCAGAAAAGTGTACGAGCAAGCAGTGTGAGTATGACCAGCTTAGGTATAATGGAGTCTGTAAAAATCAGGTAAGTTTGGCAGTATCTGCCCACCCCCATGGGGCGTGATTTTCTGTACGTATGTATGTTTTGTGGAAAATATAGACAAGATTACTAATTACTTGATAGTGTTAATACAAAAGCAACTCTCCTCGTCATCTGCCTACCTTTATTCTAACTACATATTTGGCCTTCCAGTCTAATCAGATAAAGCAGTATACCTAGTAGTATGTTACATGGAGCTCCTATCTGAAGACCCTAATAACAATAAAAAACATTTAGCTCCGTTTTTGGTAGTGAACAAAAAAAAAACAAAATACATAACGTTGTCTATACATAGATTGGGATTATAATACAAACATTTTTAAAAGATGAGACTTTGAACTTTGAACAAACTTTGAAATTCGAACAGTGACAAATTGTAAAGGTATTCCAGGAAGATTTAAAAAAAAAAATTGTTCACTTTACATGCGATCAATTGAGTGAGATTATAAACAAACTTTTAGAATTTCGAAGCTTTATTCTTAAAAGTTTAAAGAGGAGCTCATGGCTAAATAATAACAGCCGCTCGGATCGATCTTAAGGTTAAACCGCGCTTGCCTAGGTTGGTCCGTGGATGGGTGACCGCCGAAGTAATCATAGAACATTTTCGAAATGTTTTTTTTTTAAAAAAAAGATAATTGGAAATTTCTGTTTCTATGGAAAATTTTAAATCGGTCTAATTTAGCTGTAACATTATTTTTTGAAAATATTCTCTGATAACTTTTTAGACCTACGTATCTTGCTTATGCTTATAAAGTTTTATTAAAATCGGTTCTGTCATTTCGAAAAAAAGGACTTGAAAGTTTGTATGAAATGCCGTAATCGCTCTTAATTGTGCGTTGCAGTATGGAGTTTTATAGTTAGAAAGTATCCCACACGACTCGAGCTAAGGCTATTCTGACGCTGACTCCGTGCAGTATTAATAACCATCACTATTTCACTAGCCCTTCAAAAGAAAAAATTCATAGACCCTAATTCAAAAATAAAAAAATAAAATTTAAAATCTATTTGAAAATATTCGATTTTTCATCCTCCAAATATAGTAAATGGCTACACCGAATTTGATAAAACATGTCTAATTGTAATATACACATTATGCACTTTCATTTGATACCCCATTTGGGTATATTTGAAAACATTCGATTTTTCATACTCACTTTCTTCCCTCATAACTAGTAAATGGCTGCACCGATTTTGATAAACCGTATCTAAGTACCATCGCAAAGAAAATAGTTTTCAAATAAAAACAAACTGCATCCAAATCGGTTCACTCGTTAAAGAGCTAAGGTGTCAGAGACAGACACACACACACATTCTACCTCTTTTTGGATCGGGGGTTAAAAACAGCCATCCTATTCTATAAACCTCCTTACTTCAAACCAAATAACTCTAACCTCCTTTCAAGAAGCTTCTAAGAGTGTTATGACACAAATACAAGGTAATTACTTTGCCAGCGAGTTGCAAGCCCCCGATAATTAAGTTAGCCACGAGCCCTGAGGCGAATCGCGCGAAATGGTAAGCTTTTGATACGAGTATAGAAACCTTTCGTTTTCACTCTCGTGAGGGTTTATTATGCATTGATTTTTTTTGGGTTAAGGTCAAAGCAGCCATTGAGGTGTGAGGTGAAGTGGTTTTTGATGCGGTGAAGATTTGGATGGGTTACTTTTCTATTTCTAGAATTATTTTCGGTAGTTATAACGGGGTAGATTTCTTGAAATTGGTTACAAAAGTAAAATGTTAATATTCAGACGCGCTTACTGAAAATGTTCGGAAATAATTTAATGTCTTGGCTCTAATTTCAAAAACTATTCTAGGCCTCAGTCATCATATTATTCAATAAAAGCCATTAGACACTGATTTATCATCACTGTCCCTGCAAGTAATTTTTACATACTTTTGTTCGACGTAAGATTTTATTTATTTATTATTTATTTATAACAGCTTAGACTATCATTACAGGGTTACCCTAATGCGACAGTTAAGAACTTAAACTAATATACTAAACTATATACTTACAATAAAAAAAGTACAAAAATTAAAACTAACAACATTATTAAATATTTACACCATCAAAACAAAAAACAGCATAACATAATTACTTATATAAACATAGTACAAAACCTTAACACAAACATAATTTACTTTAAAAAATAAAATAAAAATTAAGTATAACTTTGCTTGTAGCTTAAAATAAATAGTAATACCCTTGCGAATTCACTTCAACAACATGTAAATACATCGATCCGAGTTCAAAAAAGTCTCATCATTCCAATAGTTTCACTCACGGTAAAGGAACTCCGCCGTACAGCCCGAACGGCAAACTCTCCATCATTACCTCCTTTGAACGCAAAGATTACGTCGACCGTAAATAATATTGATAGAAGCATCACTTACTAAAAGGTTTTGCCAATTTATTCATTAAACTGTACTAAAAAGAAGATTTTACTGATCGGAGAAGGAAAAAAGAATTAAAAAATGCCCATTTATCCACTATTTTAGCGTAAAGGGCATTACATGGCTCAAATCCCAAAAATAGCGTATGTTCAAAGAAATTTGTTGATGAATCCCTTCGTGCGTTTTCCGTGTAAAAAAAGTATGTTATAGTCTGTTAAGTTCATCACAAATAAATTGTATTGTTTAAAATTTTAATAGACCTTCTCAATTTTTTTTGGTTAATCGTAGAAAATAGGTCCTTTTTCAACCTTAATTGTAAATTATCTCTGTAACGGCTGAATAGATCGGCATAAATTTTGTAACAACAAATACGTAATGATATACTTAACAATCTGTATTGTTTTTTTTCTGTTATTTCTTTTAATATTTTTAAATAATAAATAAAAACCGAAATTTTGCGAAATGTGCGGGGCAAGTCAACAAAAACCAGTACCCAGTCCAGTAGGGATAAAATCATCAAGGTTATCGAGCAATGTAATGCCCCGACTCTGGTATTTTGGAGGAGAATTTCCAGCAGTGTTATCTGTACTAATATTATAAATAGGCAAACATTAGTTATTATGAATATATAGTTACCTAGAAAAAAAATGGCTAAAAAAGAAATGTTTTAATTTGTATAATTGTAAAAGAAAAACCAAATTTGTACACCTCACATGGTAAAACATGTACGGACCTACCCTACCCTACTCCCTAAGATCTTGCATGCTCAATTTGTGTGTAAATGCATGTATTTAACAAATAAATTATCTTTATCTTTTATTTTTATCTTTATCTTTATCAAAATTAGTTTGTAAGTTTGTATGTAGTGGGTAATCTTCGAAACTACTGATCTGATTCTAAAAATTCTTCCACTGACGGGAAGCTACATTGTCCCCAAATGTCATTGGTTAATTTGTTCATTTAAACCCGTTCCCGTGGATTAATTTCCGTGCCGTGAGTAAAAGCTAGGCTAATTTTAAAACAATGTACTTATGCACCCAGTAAGTACATCTAACCACTTGCCCAAGGGCTTCGCCATCGGTCACCGCGACCTGACGTGTGTCCCGGCACCCACGCGACAAATACAACTGACGCATACGTCTGCCGCTTGACGCAAATCCCATGAGCTGAGGACGGAAACAGGGCATAAAAGCTAACATTCACAAACTTTCAAAAACGCTAGGAAAAATAATGTCTAGATTTGTGCTCGGTGGATGGCTATAGCATGGGACTTAAAAAAACATATCTGGCGAAATGTGAGTGTACTATTAGGTACACCTCTGCCTAATCCTTCGGGGATTATAGGCGTGATGTTATGTTATATGAAAAAAAAAAATATACGTAACCGTCACATAAAACTTTCTATTTCAGTAACAGAATTATTATTGTTTTGCCACAAAATGTTATTTTTACTAAAATACGGCTAAACCCTTTCAGCGTTTCAGTTTGGATTTTTATATTTCGTCACTTAGCGTTCAGCTCGAGGAAAATTTTTTATTTATTAAATTCTGTAAACATTTTGGTTTAGCCCAAAACTGGGATAAGGATTTAAATCTTAGCCTTGACCTATTTCTGCTGGCTATGACAATAAGCTCAGTACCACTGCTGGTAAAATTGGGTAAGACTGCATTGGTCAAATTAAATAAGCTAACCGAACGAGTTCGGTTAGCTTATTAGCATTTTGTTCAAATATCGAACAACACATTCTTCTCGAAGAATGTGTTGTTCGATATTTGAACAAAATGAAACATTTTATTTTATTTTTTAAAAGGGGTTTTGGTTTAATGACCAATCACGGCTGTGAAATTTCGTTAGCTATTTTAATTTCGTTGGTCGAGTGGTCACAAGCGCGACTTCTGAGCATCAGGTCCTGTTTCGATTCCCGGGTCGTGAAAAGTGTTATTGGTTGTTTCCATCAGGAATTTCTCAGTAGCAGCCACGGAGTCTGTATTTGTGCCCGGTTGATGGCAGTATTCTCGCCCCCTATTACATGGGACTTAAAATATAACTGGCAAAATGTGGGTGTACTATTTGATACACCTTTGCCTATTCCTTCGGAGATTACAGGTGTGATAATATGTTATAAGATAATATTGAAAAACCACGGTAGAACGTCTTAAACCCGAATGTCAATTCCAACAAAACATGATAAAATCTCCGCATTCTCCACAGAATAATTGAATAAAAAATGTCTAAAAAGGTTCTATGGTGGTCTTGACCAATTTCCAGCTATTTAGAGAAGGAGAAACAAAAGCATTGTTAAGAAAATACGTTAAAAAGATTTCTGTATAATTCATAATCTTTTGTGGGAGATGAAATGCGAAAGAATCTTTTTATTTCGTCCCTACGAATTAGAATAATAATGATTTTTAATAAAGCTGAAGTAAAGTGGTGGCATAATTAAAAGGAACCGAAGAATAAAAAACGAGCCGCGGCCATAATAGACCTAAATTAAAAGCTAAGGTATTGTTATAACTAGGACAAGAGATTGGAAAGTGAGCATGAAAATAACTTGTGTTGGGAATCAGTTAATAAAAATAAAATAGAAGGAGCTCGTGGCTTAATAATAACAGCCGCTCGGATCGATCATTAGGTAAAGCCGTGCTTGGCTAGGTTGGTCCGTGAATGGGTGACCACACATTACACGCCGAGTTTCCTTCGTTTCTCAAAAAGCGTTGGTTCCTGCTGTCATTTGTAAATCTTTGATTGTCGTTACAGATAGTCTGTGTGTAGTGGCCTGAAAGTCTGACAACCAGTTTTACCAGTATTACCCAGTACTAACTGGGTTGTGGAGGTCAGATAGGCAGTCGTTTCATGTAAAATACTGGTATTCAGCTGCTTTCGGTTAGACTGGAAGCCGACCCCAACATAGCTGGCAAAAGGCTTGGCAGATGATGAGTACTGAATAAAAATAAAATGTACTAAATAGAGATGAATGTGAACAACTACGCCTGTGTGAAGGATGATATGGCTAGAAAGGAGGTGACGTTCTATAGTTTTTGCGTTCTTCCATGGTTCCCCATGATTTGAGTAAAGTCAAGACTTTTTCCCATGGAGATAATTAATGTAGATATTATAGGGGTAATGAAGAATTGGGTATAAAGTTCTTCATCCCCCATAGAAAAGGAAAAATCCTCCGACCAGACTGGTATTGTGTCTGGTGGGCTACTGCTCGACAATTGTTGTTACATATTTCTATAAATGCTCTTAAGTCGCAGATTACTTTAATAGAGCGATTTAGAATTTTGATATCATTTCTTCATTTGTGTCATAGATGGCGCTGTAGTATTTTACCTACATGGTTTTTTTCTCTTCTACCAAAGTGTTACTTTCTGTACCTAAAATTAATTTTACGCCGCTGTCATATACTACTAATTATTATTTTATTAGGTTTCCGTAGTTCAAATTTCGCTTAATTTCTTCGACACAACAGTTTACCATCATAACGAGCAGAAAGTTTTAAAAATTTTCGCCTTACTCAGTGAAGAGAGCAAGCTAAGCAGCCAGTCTAAAGCCCAACAGTTCCCTAACAAGCCAACACACATAACCTTAAACCATCTCTTGAAAAACGGCTCCAACTCAGCTTGAAGAATAAAAGTAATAATGTTGAACCCATCGGAGTTTCCCGAGGAAAAGAACGATAAATTCCGTACCCCACTTGGGTTCCGCGAAACTTTCTTAGGAGATTATAACCACAGTAAGTTTCTTCTTGAAACACAGCTATTAGTTATATAACAAAGCATTCGTACTGAAGTCTTAAGTCTTGGAGTCCTTCGCGGTGGGGTCTGAGGAACTATTGTTTTAAGTTTGGGACCACTTAGCAGTTGTAGGGTTGTCGTGTGTGTGCTGTTTATTTATTACGGAAGTGTTAGAACAGTTAGTTGATATAGGCTTCGTCTTGGGTCGGCTCATTGAGTCGGCCGCTGACTGAATTTAGGTAGATACTTTAGGGTTAAACTAGATCAGAATGTTGAGCCACAAAAGGCATGAATGAAAGGCATTTGCATGAGGCTGTGATGAGAATGCTTAGGATTAAGTTACGCGAATGGATTAGATAAGAAATGAGTGCGTAAGAGGAAGTTTGAAAGTGACGCCGGTGGCTGAAAATTATGGACATGTGACGCGGAGGAATGAGGTAAATGTCGTAAGAAAAGTGTTGAGTATGAATGTGGATGGGACATAAGAGCAGAGGAAGACCAAAGAAACGATGGATGAACTGTGTGAAGGATGATATGGCAAGAAAGGAGGTGTCTGTTGAGATGATGAGTAATTGAGAAGTATGGGAGAAGAAAACAAGTTGCACCGGCCCCAAATAATTTGGGATAAGAGCAAGAGACTGATGATGATGATTATAAGGTTAAAATAGTTGAAACTGTCTCTAGATGAACAACAATAGCAGTACTAGTATAACTACATATAATTGGATATTTAGAAAACACATGAACACTTGAACAGAAGTGAGAATCGTATCCGCGAGTACCAATGAGTAGTAAATACTAATCAGAAGTTGAGAGGTTAGAAAAGTTAAACCGTTGGAAACTGTCATGGTCACTAACATTATCATTAACACTAGAAACGGCGATTTTTCAGCTCATAAACACCCACCCGCAACAACTTCAGTTTATCCGTGATCACGGTGGTTGCAACACCGCCGAAATATCGGGAACTCAAAACAAATAGTAAACATGGTAAATATCCCGTTTCTAATGTTAATGATAATGTTAAACCGTTGGTCCTGGTTTTTATTTGTACATTTATGACAGTCGTTTCGAGTACTCGGAAACCCGAAAGTCTGAAAACCAGTCTCACCAAGGGGTATCGTGTTTCGGAGGAGCATCTACCCCGACTTCAACGCAGTTGGGAAAAGGCTAAGCAGATGATGATAATGAGAGGTGAACGAAGTTTGATTTTTCCACCTTCAGACTTGCTAATCATCTGTCACACGACACACCGTTCTCTTCGGATTACGTGAGCATTCTTTACCGAGCTAACACACGGAGCTTTGGCGTCAAGCTCGAATTACTTTACGTAAGAATAAACGTGCCGCGACTTTTGCAAGTAAACGTGTCGATGTTCGAACATCTCTATCTTAATCTTCGATTCAAAGAATACGTGATGTTTCAAAATTCGTGTAATTTATGCAACCACGTATATGTTTGTGTTAGGAGATTACTTAAGGCCAGCGTACGCCGTGGACGTAGACGCAGACGCAAGGCAGTACATTTTATCTTTACCCAACGTAAATTCATTCGTAGCTAGTGGTAACAAGGTACAGATTCCAATGTTAAGAGATCCATCCCAAGGCATCAAAGAGGATTTCCGTCGCCGGCATTGAACACTGGAATCTGTATCTTTTTACCGCTACGTAGGAGTACACATAAAATGCTCTACCTCTCTATCTACAAATGTTGTGTGCTGGCCTTTAAATTTTTGTTGACACAAAATTTAAAATTACATTGCAATTTCTAATTATCTGAAAACTAATAAAGACATGAAACCAACTAAATCCATACATATTATTAATACAAAAGTAAGGTAATGCGAAACTCGTCGCCAAATTAAAGATTCAATTTACATTGCCATCGACAAAACTAAGAAAAAAAGAATTTCGTAATGGAACTGCTTGTCTTTTCTCGCCTTATAAGCTGAACGGACTCGGGTGGAAGGCACACGGATAGAACATTACCATGGTCACGTTTCCTTGAGATAATTTCAGAACTACATGCGGGCAAATCCCAAAAAAACCTAGCGTAAAAATCAAAATCAAAATCAAAATCATATATTTCAAATAGGCCAATTGCAGGCACTTTTGAATTGTCGAAACAAAGACAACAATGAAAAATAGCTACAGTCCCAGTCACAAGGCATAAAAACTGTGAAAGTACTGTAGTTGCCCATTCCCTAACGTAGATCTCTATGGAGAAGAACGGGCAAGAAACTCCATGGACACTCTTTTAAATCAGAATAATTTACAAAAACTTGGTTACATCATTTATGTTGAGATGGTACATTATGTGAGAATAAAATAAAACATTTCACGGAGGAGATAGCGGGACGAAATGGACAGGTTCCGTCAAGACTGGAAGGAGTGGAGGGAGGCCTTTGCTCAGGAGTGGGACAGAGCAGGCTAGGAAACAAACAAAAACATCGAAATTAAACGATTAATAACACAGTCTGCGCAAAACCGAAATAAGAATACCAATTGAGCTTTCAATAGCAAATTACTGGTTCCCAATTGTTGTATTATCCAAAACTAAATCACGAATAAAATTATAATTGGACGGAGATATTAAGTCCATTGTGTTATACGCAGACCTTATGTAATCGAGCTTTAATAATTTTGACAAAAAATCATCGGAAATCCGATCTTATGAATAGATATAGCTCACGACGAAATAATTCAAAAGAAAACTAATGTTCTGAAAATTGTTTTATATGAATGGTACTTTTGTGCAAATATAGCCGGTAGTTTTAGCTGTGCGACGTAAATGAATGACTTTAAGATTTTTGCAGACGACGAAACCTGCCCTGCTTTTAACGCAAATTCGCAGCCACAACTCGAAATAGTTTCTACCTTAGTATTCCGGTTTCTTACATCAGTAGTCAAATCAAGACCACAGAAATAAAATCAAAGACTAGCTCGGAATATAAAGTCTTCACGCTGTCGAAGTATTCAAGAAATACCGTTTGTAATGTTGACAGGTAACAGTTTTTTTTTGACATCTTCTTTTTCTTTTGTATATAAGGTCTAACTATTCAAATACGAAATATTTAAATATTTTCAGAAAATCCTCTAACGGCTATAACGAAGCCATTTCAAGAGATTTTTTTTATCTAACTATATATTTAGGAGATGGCGGGATGAGCTGGACTCTTTCGCAAAGGATTGGCCTACAATCGCACTAGACCGCGAAATGTGGAAGGAGGGAAGGGAGGCCTTTGCCCTGCAGTGGGACAACATAGGCTTATAAAAAAAAAAAAAACTATATATTTATAAAACATCAATAATTTAAAATTACTTGACCTACAAAATAAATACTGGCTCCTTATTTTTCAACATCCATTACGCTAGTTACGTCGCTACGTCGTATTTGCCTACTGTCATTGTTAGAATAGGGAGTAAAGGTTTTATGCAAAAAGTCACAAAAAAAATTTGAATTATAATAATTTTGTAAAAACAAATACACTCAGATATTTTTTTTTTTCGTTGCCATTGTGGCTTTACGACTTATAGAAGTTACTCTGAAAATATTTCGTGTACCGAAAGATAGACCTTATATATGTTACGGGTAATGCTAGAAGAAGTAGGTTTATCCGGGTAATGTGGGTGTACTATAATTAGGTACACGTCTGCCTAAACCTTCGGGCATTACAGGCGTGATTTTATGTTATGTTTTAAAGAAGAATGGAGGCGTGGGTTCTGGTCATATAAGACTTATAAAAAACATTGTACTAGTTGTAAAAGGTGTTCTTTGTTTCATTATTTTGTTTAAATGAAGTTTTAATGTTACGTAGTTTGCTCTCTAGGAAATAAAGTGAAGTTATACAGTTTGTTGTCTTAGTTTTTAAGTAGTTTTCTTGTTAGCATGTTTGTTTGAATATAGCTTCAAACTGTATCTGGCTGGAACAATAATAAGCTTGAATGTTTTGTAATAATAATTATGTTAGTGTTTAGTACTTAAATGGTCAAAACCTATGACTTTTAAATGTTCCAGACCATGACATCGCACCGGCCAGTGTGATCGCGTCATACAATTCTACGTCATTTTAACGCCCCATCTAACGCTAGGCCCTCGACCACACCACACTCGCTCGTCGTCAGTTACCGTGTGCATACATAGGCCATTTTTATTTGTAATTCACCCAGTCAATATTATACAGTCTTCATATGGAAAAGCAGCAGTTTTATTTAGTCGAGACCACCAGCATCACACTCAAACAAAAATCAACTCCAATGAACTAATTTAAAATTTATTATCGAAAAAGAACCCAAAGACGTAGTAGAAATGATAAAGGTGACTGATGAGAATCAATTCTATGATTGTGAGAGACTGCGAAGTTACAAATAGGTAATGTGGAAATGATAGTCTTTGTCCTTTATAAAAGAAAATATACCTACCTAGTATAGTACGGACCAGATCCAATCGTCCAAATCAATGCTGTCAGAATGAAATCGTGCTCTACATCAGTGGCACAGATTCTATCCAAGATTGAACATTTTAGTATCGGCTAAAGTAGGTTGGGAAGGCGACGACAGATCTGAAAATGACAATCTGACTCTAATGAACAGATGGAATGGGGAGACGGTTTTATATAGATAGATTGATTTAGCTCAGTTGAAAGGAGGTGCAGGACGAGCTCGTGGCTAAATAATAACAGCCCTGCTAGCTTAGCTTATTTAGCTGTGCTTGCGTAGGTTGGTGGATGAATGACGACACGTAACATACCGACTTTCCTCTGTGCCTCGGAAAGCACGTTAAGTCGTTGCTTCCGGCTGTAATTTGTTGATCTTTGACAGTCGATAAAGGTAGTCTGTGGGCCGAAAGTCTGACAACTAGTCTTACCACGGGGTATCGTATTACTGAGTACTTACTAGGTTGTGGAGGTCAGATAGGCGCTCCATGTAAAATACTGGTATTAGTCATACGGTTAAACTGGAAGCCGACCCTAACATAGTTGGGAAAAGCCTAAGCAGATGATGAATAGGAGGTGCAGATTTTGTGCACTTGAAATACAAGCTGGCGTAATGATTATTTGTTTAGATTAAATGCAAGTCATTTTGAAAGAAAAGGTTTAAAATAAAAATAAAATTCAAAATTATGCACGGAACATGAATAGTCGGTAACTACACGTCGTGTCAGTGACGAGAAGGGTCAGCATGATAATGTGCTGTGCCCCCCCCCCCTCCCATTGCACAGCACCATTACAAAAAGCTGCCGGAGTTTTTCTAGTTTTTGGTACCGTGAACGGTATTTGAAGATAATGCTGTATTGAATGATTTTTTGTGGCTCTATCAGTTTTAGTTCACAATTTTTTTTTGTTAGCCCTTATTATATTATGTGGTGAGGTCTTTCTCTAGGAAGGGAAAGACCTCACCACATAAATTCCTTCTAAATCTTATTTCTTACTACTATTATAAATGAGAAAGTTTGTGAGTCACGCAAAAACTACTAAATGGATTTGGATGGCACACAGATAGCTTTTAACCTGAAAAAACACATAGATATTTTAATCCCGGTTGTACCATCCCGTTGGACAATTACCGAACTCCACGGGGACGAAGCCGCGGGTACAAGCTAGTACTTCAATAAAGTTATTCGTTCAGGAAAGCTTTCACATGGTCAATTTTCAACGCGACATCAGGACGCCTATTAACGTCACTGAAACAAACCCCACGTCCACATCCACGTCAGCTCCCCATAAATATAAATGAGTACGTTTAGATTTGCAACAAGCAAACATAGCAGTCCGATGAATATGGTAAAATGTTACATGCATATTTATGTAGTAATGTATTGTATACCACGAATTGAACCTTAAAATTCATATTTATGCATTTTGTGAACGCAGTGGGGTTCTTGATTTTGGGGAGCTTGATTTTGATTTTGACGTGACTATTTTAGATCCGATTTTCAATCGATCAATCAAAAAATTTATCAAACAAAAGTCCGTATGGGTTAGTAGTGAGCGCTTACGAACTATGTTGACTAGTGACTTTTAGATATAACTCAATTCAATACTATTGAATTAAATTAAATTTAATTTAATCCAATTTTATTTTATTTTATTGTATTCTATTCAATTCAATTCAATCAAATTCAATTAAATTCAATTAAATTCAATTAAATTCAATTAAATTCAATTAAATTCAATTAAATTCAATTAAATTCAATTAAATTCAATTAAATTCAATTCAATCCAATTCAATTCTAGGTTGTTTATTTTTTTGCTAGATGGGGTATAATCGGCCGATCTCATAGACAATGCGAGTATGGCAACCCAATACAGGATATGCTACACCTTCTCTACTGCCCGTCGTGCACAATTAATTGCAGCCTCCACGACTTGAATGAAATTATTCGTCGGTTTAAAAAAAAAAACAGCTGTCAAAGCGGTCAAAACGTATGGAACAGCTAATATTTTTTTAAATTACCGATGAATCATTTTTTTTTTCAATACAGTCCTATACAGTGTAATTCTGTTTGCTGATTAAATACAATGTTCAATATTGTTCATGACCTTTTTTTAATATTTATTAAATGAAATTATTGTACAGAGGTGTTGCTTCTAAACTCGCCAAACGTTTTTTATGTGCGGATTCAGAATTATGTATTTTATACGTGGTAACCATTTCAGTGTCCCTTCCACCCTGCATGGTGTAGGTACTTTTTTTTTTTATAATGGGAAATCATCAAATGACCCCCCCGCTTTGGGCGGAGCGGAAGGGAGTGTCAGACTTGTACTGACTAAAACCCATCCATGTTCCTTCTTTGCCCTTTGTGTTCCAGGGCCGCGGTATGCTAACAGTCCCGCAGCCCTGGCAGGTGGTGTAGGTACTGGAGCTCCCATACCGTATTCAGTTGTGTAATTACTCATTGTTATTTAAACGTGTCAAAATTATAATATTTTTAACTGTAAACATATTTTGAATTCTACGCACGTACCGTTTTTCAATGCTCATTTTGCTATAAAACTGTTTTACTGATATTATGGTGTAATTTATGAGCGAAAGAGTATGTAAAACATAGTTTAAAAGATTTGAACTTGAGAACTGAACATGAGGTTTTGGATTCGATTTCGGGATCCTAGATTAAGTGCCCGGTTGCTGCCAAAACTGCCGTGCTAAGTTAAAAAGCGGCAACGGATACCTTAAATAAATAGGTACGCATCTAGTGAACTAAGCCAAATAGCAGTATCTGTTATATAACATAAAAAATCCTTATACGAAAAAAAAAACAATCCGTAGTAACTTTCTCGGACTGGCTTTCCCTGAGATACCGCTTTAGAGTTTAGCACGGCAAAAAAGTCTTAACAGTATCAAGCCAGGGGTGCTAATTGTACTTATTCAAGTCAGCACATTCGATTTGGTAGTATTTCTTGACAATAAAGTCGTCTGTTCGTCGGTTATCAATCGGTTCCTATGTTTCGCATTTACGATGGACGAATTATATGGTGTATTCCCGTTGCCCCACTGGCATGGCCCCACTGGTGGGGCCAACGGGAAAAAACAAAAATGTCGTTTCGTTGGCCCCACTACTCTACCCTACCGGTGCGGTCAACAGGAAGTCTGCAATTTTGTTCCCACTGGCCCCACTGCCTTATCCCACTGGTGGGGTCAACAGGAAGTCTGTAATTTTATTCTCGCTGTCCCCACTACTATACGCCTTTAATGAAAGAAGAAGATTACTATTAGGCAAATGGCAAGGATAGTTGAGCCAATGGCAAGGGAGATGAGAAATAAGGATACTACGTTCGACACTCCCACAAAACGTGCTCTTCATAACTTCCTAGCTATCACTTGGGAGAAAAATAGACGGACCAATGTACCCAGCGACACATCTGTTTGTTATCCGAACATGTGTGAACCCCTCAGAAGTTACGTAAGTAAGTAGCGAGCCCTCGAAATGAAATTAAAAGAAATTAAGCCCAAAAAAGATGAAAGAGCAGAGTACCCTTTGAAAATATGAAACCGCCGTCCGTCCGAGGTTCAGACCGCGTCATGGCAGCTTCGTAGAGATTTATCATTATCACGAGACGCCGTATAAAAATCATTCGAGTGCGAAATAGGAGCCGGGGCGGACGCGTCTGCGGCTACTGAGGTCATAGCGTGTTTTTTACCGACTGCGACGATGGAAGAAGCTTAAATGTGGGTTCTTTTTTTTATCAGAATGGTATTTTTTTAAAGAGAAGTACCTACTTTCATCAGTTTTTCTAGTAAGCAGTGTGAATTAATTTGTACTAATTGCTGGTAGTGAGTAATTTGTGTCGTCCATTAAAACTCAAAACTCAAAGCATTTATTTCAATTAGACCATCACAGGCACTTTTGAATGTTAAAAAAACAAAAAGAAGCGAAGCTACAGTCACAAGGCATAATAACTTGAGAAAGTACTGTAGTTGCACATTCCAAAGCGTAGATCTCTATGGAGAAGAATGGGCAAGAAACTCCATGGACACTCTTTTAAATCAAAATATTGTTACAAAATCTTGGTTACATCATTCATGTTGAAGTTATACATATATGTGAAAACGATGTAGAAAGACGTGCACATTAAGAGCGTCCATTATTAGTACCTAGATACATTAGTCCAGTAGTTAATGTATACTGAACTGGGTTGATGTGAATTCATTATTCTCTCTGCAAACGCACACAAACTGCAATCCTAAGTTTAAATGTTTTCCTAAAAAATTATAATTTTTTTTATGATGATGATCAATGGTATAAGCGATTGAGAGGAGGCCGGTCTCCTTGGTGCAGGATCATTATCAGCAGCTGATTATGTTAATGCGATGCTAAGCCATTCCAGCTTCAATCAACAAAAAATCGGTTAGCAAACTACTCCACCCGATAAATTGCGTTTATCACGTGTGATCAAATCCATGTCCACGGTGCAGCGGTCATAAATATAGAAATAGTGACGGATTTCGGGTCACTATTAATAGTGTTCAATCGCGTGGTACATTCGTTTTTACGCAAAAAAAGGTTACATGAAATATTTGATTGAATTTGTGAATATTTTAAAGGTATTTGTGGACTTTTGAATATAGCACTTCAACGCAAAAAAGGGTTACATCTTTGGGGTTGAAAAAATTTGCTATCACAATTTAAATATAGTTGTGGAATGCTGAATAAAGATTTTTTTCTAGGAAAGCACCTCATGCAATGTTAAAAATATTATCCTGTAAGCAGCTTATGCCCGGTTTCTGAAGTCCCCAGATAACTTGTCACTAGCATAGCATAGCATAGTCAGCCTATAATGTTCCCACTGCTGGGACACAGGCCTCCTCTCTATGAGAGGGAATGGGCTATAATCCACCACGCGGGCCCAGTGCGGGTTGGTAGATGTCCCATGGTTTCGAATTTTTGGTTCTAGGACAAGCCGGTTTCCTCTAGATGTTTTCCTTCACCGTTTTGAGAGCAGTGGTGATGAAATAAATTACACAAAGTAATGCGGCTGCCTGGTTACTTCTCACTAACTATTGATTAATTAAAGTTAAGCGTAAGATAAACGTCGGTTAACTGTCACAGCGTTTCAGAATAACACAACAAGCCATTCAATAAGTATTTAACTGATAACTAGTTCCTTATTAGCCGCTAGATGGCTCTGTCTAAGAGATCGTGTCTAAAATTGATTTAATTCGTCTTTAATACTAGTTTTATTTACTAGAATATTTGTTTGAGAATAAATAAGTGGCTTAACACTGTTTTAGTTAAAAATATGATGTCATTATTTACGAACGACATCATTGTCGACTTTATCTGTGAGCATTCTCAATTTCAATCGTGTTTAAAACCAAACGTCTTTCTCTCGTTTCACTTCATAGTTTTTGCTTTGCCGTGTGATTTTAGAAGTTATATCGTATCCATTCTTTTTATCATAATGGATTCTGGAAAACGCAGTATAAATTTTACTGAAAGAGAGAAGATATTTTTTATCGAAGTGAACTTCTTACTTCGATAAGAAATATCAACGCGAAAATATCGCGAGAAGAGAGGAGAGAGGTGTTGCACTTTTGTCGGAAACCTATTTCCTTTTAATAACCGATGAAAAATTTCTATGTAGGGGGGAAGGGGGGTTTGGTATGATGTACAGAACACGTGGTGACCGTTTGTGCGTCGACGTCCCTTCCACCCTGTATTTTATTATTTCGTCACGTCCAAAATACCGTCAGAAATGAAAGTCCTATGCACAGGAAATTGAGTCATTTGGGGTCCCAGATTTTATCGGACATCCCGGAGTCTCTTCCTACATATCTACAAGTATGAGTATAAATATTATTGCGTAAGAGATCGACATTTCGGTCCACTCTAGCCCTGGATCGAAACAACTGGAAGTCATGGAGAGAGGTCTTAGCCCAGCAGTGGGATAACGCTCCTGGGTTAGATTCCCGAGTCGGGAAAAGTGTTATTGGATTTTTCCATCAGGAATTTCTGAGTAGCAGCCACGAAGTCTGGATTTGTGCCCGGTTGATGGCAATAAGTTCGCCCCCTATTACATGGGACTTTAACTTCAATGGCGAAATGTGGGTGTGCTATTAGGTACACCTCTGCCTTACCACCCTACAGGCGAATTTTTTTTTTTGCCTGATTCTTCAAGACACAAGGTTACACCAAAATCCAAAAATAATTCCACTAGTCCATTTCGTAACTCGGTGTATATTTAAGACTCATTATTTCCCCTGTGACAGCCTAACGACCCACGTGATAAACTGTACCGTTAATTTGTGCAAAAAAACCTCACAAAGTGATTTTTTTTCCGGCCGCGCAGAGCTTAGATAATTTTATTTCATCGTTATTTTTTCTGCTATTAAATAAAAGTTTTTATTGCCAAATTAATTATAAGGAATTATGAGTATTTGAGGATAAAATATCTTCTGGAAGAAATTTTTATGGCATTCGAAAGAAATTCTATTAAGTACGATTTGGGCTGATCATCTTTTTTATTGAAAAGTTTTATTTGATTGGTATTTGTCAAATTAAATCAGCTTATCGAATTGTTTTGTTTTCAGGTATCATAATAGGCGCTCGTCAGTGGTTACGTTTTGATCTTGATCTGGCTTAGTGTAGTACGGAGTTTCAGTAAAAGAAGAGGTTAGCTTAAACTTGTTTTGTTACCACTGACATGCCTACCATCATCTGCCAAGCCTTTTTCCAGCCATGTTGGTGTCGGCTTACAGTATAACCGGATGCAGCTGAATACTAGTATTTTACATGGAGAGACTGCCTATCTGACCTCCACAACTCAGTTAGTGCTGGGTAATACGACACCCCTTGGTAAGACTGGTCATCAGACTTTTTGGGCCACTGTCCTGTATCGACTGTTAGAGATCTACAGATGACAGCCGGGACTAACGGTTTAAAGTGCTTTCCTAGGCACGGAGGAAACTCGGTATGTAATGGGCGGTCACCCATCTATAGATCAATCAAGGCAAGTACGGCTTAACATAAAGATCGACCCAAACGGCTGTTATTATTTAGCCACGAGCTCCTCCTGACATGCCTACCATGAACTGGAAATTATGTTTTTCCAATTCCTCCGTTATTATTTTCTAATTAACTTCGTTACGGGATACAAGACAGTTAAATAGTTCTCAGGGACTTCGTCAAGCTTCATTGTCTCGGCGCTTTTCTGGTTGTCGGCACTGTTGGTTCTCTCACAGTGTCCGTGTGCAGAATCTTGCGTATGGTAGGCATATTTTTGAAAAGCCCACCATTCTATTCCGAAACCACTGCAACTCCTCAAAGCTAGAACCAACAGTGCCGACAACCAGAAAAGCGCCGAGACAATGAAGCTTGACGAAGTCCCTGAGAACTATTTAACTGTCTTGTATCCCGTAACGAAGTTAATTAGAAAATAATAACGGAGGAATTGGAAAAACATAAGTTTCCAGTCTTACTCATTTAACATAGAGCGACTGCCTATTTGACCTCAAAAACCAGTTTCAGGGTAAGAACGCACCCTTTGGTCCAACTGATTGTTCGAGATTCGGGTTTCCGATACCTATAACGACTGTTAATGGTCTTCGAATGACTGCTGGTTCTAACGGTTCATTGTACTTTCCAAGATAGGAGAAGTCAGTTGGTTAGTCACTCATCTGCGGGGAAACCTCGACAAGCGCAACTTAACCTTGGACCGATCCGTTTGTTTGTCATTAATTAGCCATGAGCCATGACGGCAACATTACCCAATTTTGTATTTGAATAATCAACACACACCTGCATAAAAGCAGTATTAAAAAATACAGCATCGCTTTAATTTCCCGCATGGGATCAAAAACAGTTGCTCCGACAGTTATGCGGACTTTGAGTGGCCTCGGCTTTGCGGGATGAAGCCGAAAGTGCGCGGTATTCCCGAATGTGAGCTTATGAGAGGTATAGTGTTTCACTTGATCAATATTTTTTGCTAGTAAATAATGTAGCTAGGTAAACGTACGTGTCCTGTTTGTCCGTAAACCTGCATGTGACTAAAAAGTGCTTGAAAATTCTATAGAGATCTTCTACGCCCAATAAATTTAACAAAACGACTCATTATTGGGCCTATTGATGTCTCACCATCGATTCTTATTCTTTATTGCACACAAAAATAATAGAAATACACACATAATTACAACATATAGCTTAAGTACAAAGGCGAGCTTAACCCAGAATTGGGTTTTCTTACAGCAAACCTTACTTGGATTGTGAGATTTGTAGAAGAGGATATACTTATGTGCAAAAACAGTACATTTAAAAACTTAAATTAACATAATTTTATAACCAAACTTAACTAATACATTCAATATAATATGCGTAATAAATACAATATATATAGATAAACATACATATAAAAACTATATACATACTATCATCACGATCATCCTCACTGGGTGGATGGAGTGGAATCGCGGCTACATTTAAACGTTCGAACGGCTAGAATGTAAAATGTCGCGTTTCTCTTCTTAATCATCTACCAGGAGTGTCTGCAATAAAGAGCACAATGAAGAAATGACCTCTTATTTATAACCCGTAGCGGATAAAAAACAGACAAAGGAGAGATAGAAGATGCCTGCACAATAATTATAAAACTAAAATGTGACTGTGCAGGCCATGTCTGCCGGATGCCGGAAAAGCTGTAGGCCCGCATATCACAAAACTGGAGCCCTGATACAGTTAGTCGGAATCGCGGCAGACCGAGGAGAAGATGGAGGGACGCCTTACTTTCTCGTTAATTGGCAAGAAGAGGCGCAACATCGAGAAAAGTGGAAGGAATGGGGGGAGGCCTTTACACAGGAGTGGGACAATTCAGTATTAAGAGAATTATTGTTAATTCTCGATCAGGAATAATAGAGTTCTTAAACCATAATTATTATTTACGCTTTACTCTCCTGAAATATTGAATCTAACCAACATTTTTGAATAGGGCCCGTATTACAGAATCATAGCATAACTCAAAATTACACTGCTTAAAGCCATTTGAGTCATTATCATCATCATTTCAGCCGAAAGACGTCCACTGCTGGACATAGGACTCCCCCAAGTGTCGCCACATTGACCGGTCCCGTGCGACTCGCATCGAACGGATCCCTGCAACCTTCACCAGGTCATCGGTCCACCTAGTGGGAGTTCTTCCAACGCAGCGTCTTCCGATTCGCGGTCGCCACTCCAGAACTTTTCGGACACATCGGCCATCCGTTCTGCGAGCAATGTGCCCTGCCCACTGCCACTTAAGCTTGGCTATTTTTCGGGCTACGTCGGTAACCTTAGTTTTCTTGCGGATGTCCTCATTTCTGATTTGATCACGCAAGGAAACTCCGAGCATAGCCCTCTCCATTGTCCTGTGGGTGACTTTAAGCCTTCTGATAAGGCCCATTGTGAGCAACCACGTTTCGGGACCGTATGTAATCACTGGCAACACACACTGGTCATAGACTTTCGTCTTGAGACACTGCGGTAAATTGGACGAACGTGGAATTTGAGTAGTTGAAACTAATTAAAAGTAATGCTTGCCTCACGAGTTAGGTTCCACTGTATGGACCTCCCCCGTGGGTGTCGTAAGAGGCGACTAAGGGACTTATTAGAGAATGGGCAGCAGCGTTCTCTGTGCTTTTTTTAACAACCGTACTGCGATCGCCAACCCGCCTGCCAAGCGTGGCGATTATGGCAAAACCCCCCCTTTGGGGGAGGCCTGTGTCCAGCAGTGGACGTCTTCCGGCTGAAATGATGATGATGATGAATGATGTATGGACCTTAGCCTTAAATCAGGGCACTGCGATAAAGTAAAGTTCCATACGATAGTACTTTCTTTCTTCTTCAAACAACATTACATATTTAAAGCTCAACAAATCGCCTATCGTCTAATAGGCTATTGTTCGCTTCAGTTTACTGCCAATAAATTCAACCAAACGGGGAATCGAACAGGCCATTTTATTGTTACACGTTTATTCATGTGACGTACGATTAAACATTTGTTAGGAACAGTTTGTGAATGTGCGACAATGGTACTTTACATAATGGGCCATTATAGATTTATATTATTCTTCTGTGATTGAACTTTTATCAGACATTAGACAAAATTTGTTGGTGAAATTTGTTTAAAACCCCTTTTTGTGCGGTCAAACCGGCGGGCTCGTGAGCGGACCGGACTGCGGACACCGGATTTAGGGCCGATATACATAAATGGGTTGCAGCGCGTCGCCGCAACGCAATGCACCGCTGAGCATTGTGTTGCGGCGCCGCTAATCTAAGAAACGTTCACGAATTCGATTAGTGAACGTTTCTGGACGAGTCTATACCATGCCATGAATTATAAGAAGCGTATTGCTCTTTTATTGTTATTAAGAAAACATTTCATGAAATGACAAGCGTCCCACAAACGCACTGTTAATATTCCACAGCAATGGCCACTATGAACATAGTTCAAATGTTCTGATCGCGTCCAGTTTCTTTGATGAAGTTCGCCTTAAGTATTCGGCATCATTTAAGAAGGTAATAGCCAGTTTCAGTCGACTGGCTCGTTGGTCTGGTGGTCGCAAGCGCGACTGCTGAGCTTGAGGTCCTGGATTCGATTGCCAGGTCAGGCAAGGTGTTATTGGGTTATTTCATTAGGAATTTCTCAGTAATAGCCACGGAGTCTGGATTAGTGTCCGGTTCTATGGCGATAGGAACGCCCCCTATTAACTGGCAAAAGGTGCGTGTATTAGGTACACCTCTGCATCACTCTTCGGAGATTGCAGGCGCGATGTTATGTTAGCCAGTTTCAGTCAGCAACTACTTTCTACCCCTACTCATGAATGAACCCCCGCGGTGGTCACAATTGCATCTAAGTACCCTCATTTATCATCGTGACACGCGCTACTGAATCATTGCTTATGCTTAGCTCGGATTACCGCAGTCTGCTCTCACCCTATAATTAGGGCGCGTGTTCATGAGACGGTTTCTTCCTATTACACTGTGAAATACTACGGGACTGATAAGTTGTAAAGAATTTGTATAAATTATTTGCTAAGTACTTTGAAATTTAACTTCATTTCGAGGCAGTGAAAGCACACATTCATTAATCAGTTAACACATTCCGATTGGCATAACCTATAATCTATCACCTTGAATTAAATGTAGTTAACATACATCAGCAGACAGTCAATTTCCTTTTAACATATCCATTTTAAATTGCAGAGGTCCGAGGTTAGTCCCTTGGCTTACACCAGACCACGTAAAGTACGGCTCACATTACATATAATCAGTTATAGATAATACGTTGTTAGTTGGCTTCACTATTGCATTGGGTTGTGAAAATAGTTGTAAATAATGAGCACATAAAAAAAAATTGTAACTGGCGCAACTCTTAAACCTCCTCTAATATACTCGTTCCTTGCCTTATCCATTTTTGTCATACCACACATCCATCTAAACATTCTAACGTGGCTCACATACATGTCATCATCATCATCATCATCAGTTGCCTTATCCATTCTTGTCACACCACACATCCACCTCAACATTCTCATGTGAGTCACATACATGTAACTAACATAAAATATACTGGAGACAAATGATTATTGCTGAAGGTGAAAAAAGCAAACATTTTTAAAAATTAAAAGTAAATTAGATTAGGTGTAGTGTTGGAATGCGTGTGAATTGCGCAGTGAAGCGCGGTGATGCACCCAATAGCACAGCATCATGCTGAGTGGTAAGCTGCTTGTCGCAGTCACGACGTGCAAGCTGTTAACTTTTTTTTGTTCCGTCTTGTTGAATTTTGTTTATTTTCATTGTATGTTTATTGTTTATTTATTTTTTGTAATTTTGTATCCAAGCTGTGTCCCTGCGACAAACACATATTTTTTATTTCTTTCTTCTATGCGTGCAAGTGATGTGTGTGAGGCGATATAAGGATAATAGTGTGGGCGTAAAAGTGTAGGGTGATACAAGAACTGGTAAATATTATGAGGGTCTAACTTTTACAGCTTGGTTGAAAGTTTAATTTTGCAATGATTTTTTGCTAGGGAATAAATCGACTAAATTCTGTTGGATATTTATCATGATCTTCCTGCCCTTGTCCCATGTTACTTGGAGTCGGCGCAACACGTTTTTTTTTCTTTCATTCTCCTCTGTCAACCATCACGCTATCATGAACTCATTATTCGTACATATCATTTCTCACACAATCCTCCCTAGGGAGTTGTGATCTTCCCTAGTGTTTCATACATAACTGACGACGAAGCTAGTGATAGTTTCCAGCATGAGCAGTTATCATCATCTTCTGCTGTTGTCCCATGTTATATGGGGTTGGCACATCACGTTTTTTTCTTCCATTCCCCCCAGTCAATCGCCACGCCATCATTTACTCCTTTTTCCTTCATATCATTTCTCACACAATCCATCAATCTATTCTTTGGTCTTCCTCTCCCTCTCCAGTTTCCAGCGCAGTACCGAAAGGAATCCATCTTGTGAACAAGTGCTCTTACTGGCACTTAAGAATCCATCTTAAGTGTAGTTTAGATCATTGAGACGCTGATTTGATTAGCATGTTCGATACGTGTTTAATTAAGACGTTCGGGAAATCCTCCTGGGAGTTCTGTTCAACTGTGCGCTAGGCGGCGTGGTAACATAACCAGCATAAGCTGGCCCCTCATTTGACTGAACTCTGCTTAGCGTAGCAAGAGCTTAGTGGTCAACACTTTTTCTACCACTGACTGTCTTCCCAAAATGACTTCTTCATGTATTTGTTTTTCTGTGTGTATGCGGCGTGTCTTCACAAATAATGGCCCACCTGACACCTGCCAGCTTGACGAACTTGTCTTAAATTCGTCGCATCAGCGAGCGGAGTTCGCATAGCTGATTCTGAACAAAATATATTTAACTAGCGACCCGCCCCGGCTTCGCGCAGGTGCAATATATACATATAAACCTTCCTCTTGAATCACTCTATCTATTAAAAAAAACCGCATCAAAATCCGTTGCGTAGTTTCAAAGATTTAAGCATACAAAGGGACATAGGGACAGAGAAAGCGACTTTGTTTTATACTATGTAGTGATGAAAATTTACCATCGTCACGCTAAGTACATCTTGTACTAGTATGTGTGATACATGAGGAATCATTTTGTGCCGTACGTATGTTATGTTTCATTTTTTGTCTCTGTTTAGTCCACTCAATCCAGTACAACTAATAGGAATACTATGTGTAGTAAAAAAGAACTAAGCATCTATAAGATATAATATGTTCCTACACATTTTCTCGGCATCAAATTGCATGAAACATAACCTCGGTCCATCCAATATTTTTATCTACTCCAGGCCTATCTTTGTACATAGTACCGTACGTAACGATGGTCGGAACAAATGGCGTCAATTACAGAAGACTGCACAGAACGGCCTGACCGTAATAGATACCAGTCATTTACTGTAATGATCGTGAAGCCTCCGAAGGTGTTAATGAAAGCCTGAACTAGGCTGGGAATTATGGCGTTCTGTAGGTGCGTGATATGTGACTGTATGTTTTCGTAAAGGGTGTTATGTAATAACGTAATATCACTAATAAAAGATATTTTCTCACCGGGTCGATGCAATATGTTTGGCCGCCTCGTTGGTCTAGTGGACGCAATTGCGACTGCTGGGCATGAGGTCCTGGGTTCGATTCCCCGGTCGGGCAAATAGTAATTGGGTTTTTCCCATCAGGATTTTTTCAGTAGCAGCCATGTAGTCTGGATTTGCGCCCGGTTGATAGCAATAGGCTCGCCCCCTTCTGGGCCTATTACAACTTAAACATAACTAGCGAAATATGCCTACACCTCTGCCTAACTTCAGGGAATGCAGGGGTGACGTTATACGATGTAATGTTGTTGCAATACACCGGCCCTGCCACTGGCGAAATGTGGGTGTAGTCCACTCCTCTGCCGTATCCTTAAAGGAAACAAGTGTGAAGTTAAATTATCAGTATGTTATTTATGATTGTCTACTTAATTTCTTGATTTGTCACCGATCTGCTTCCAACCTTTCAGTAAACACTTCCGCAAACATCTTCGTAAGGAAACCCCATCAATCGGTTCAGTGGTTCCCGAGATTAACGAACACGCAGCCGTACTAACAAGCTGACGATTTCAGTGTTATTTATACGGGTAGGTAGGTTCCACGGGAGTAAAAAATGGTAGAATTACGGTGAAACTTTATAAAGGCTGGGTGATTTAAATTAAACACAGTTTGGTATGTTGTGCAGTTTATTAAGATAATGATTCCGGATTTTTTTACTGCTTTTAGGATATTGTTGAGACAAATATTTGCCAAGACCCACACTGATGGCTTTCATGCCTTAATACGCAAAAAGACGGCTTCGCTGCTGTGCAGAGTGCGGAGTAGCAACTATATCCTTAGAGCTGTGGCGGAGAGCTATACTCCAAATATTAAATATTTTGTGCGGTGGTTGATTCGGTAGGAAGCATGTTTTCCTGCCTGGTCGTTCTTTGTTTTAATACTACTATCTTTTCTATCAATGTTACTAACACTAAAATATAAGCTGTGTGTAATACTTACAAAATATGGATCACTGTTGTCCAAAATAAATGTTTTTAATTTTATTTTTTACCTTTCGATTTACTCAAACTTATGCAACCTAGAAGCACCTGTTTACCTATGTGTATCATATATCAATATTAAACTTAGGTAAAGGGTAGGTTTTGTCAAGTTGGTATAACCGTGCAAAGTATAGGGTGTAAAGGACAGCCCACCACAAACTGACAGGGTGCATTCAGATCCTCATTTTAAATTATATTCCACCGGAATTTTTCTCCAGATTTTTTTTTTCAGTTACTATTCCTTTATTTCAATTTTAAATTACGTTCCCTGTACGCAGCACTCCATTTATGTAAATAATACGGCTAAAATAAAAAATCCAACAATGGATGCTGATATACTCTAACGAACGACGCGTGAAATCAGCTGTTCACTTCTTGCCTAGCTAAGCTACAGACTTCATCGAACTCGTCGTCACGCTTGCCGTTCGCTACATGCATTTTGCCAAGGTAACATTGCGTATAACAAATCAAATTTATTGGATTTCCTCAACATTCCTGAAATAATTTATTGTTATTACTTAGACAGGAAACGGGATATTTACCATGTTTACTGTTTTTGTCGAGTTCCCGATATTTCGGCGCTGTTGCAACCATGATCACGGATAAACTGAAGTTATTGCGGGTGGGTGTTTATGAGCAGACAAATCGGTCTACCCTCTTTCTTGTTCGTTTTTTGCACTCAGTACCGCTACCACTGTCACTCGCAACTCGATTCTGGTCCCGACACACGAAACTCACTGTGTCCGCTCGCGAACTTTTTTCCGCACTTTTTCATGCATTAATAAAGTTGTTCATTCACAAGTCAGTTTAGGGAGATTGATTTCATTAAAATTAAATTACTCATTTATGTCATACAAATTAAATTTTTCATTGATTTCATTACAATTGAATTACTCAGTGATGTCATACAAATTAAATTATTCAGTGGTTTCATTACAATTAAATTAGTCATTAATGTCATACAAATTAAATTAGTCAAATCAAATCAAATCAAATCATTACATGGGACTTAAACATAACTGGCGAAATGTGGGTGTACTATTAGGTACACCTCTGCCTAACCCTTCTAGAATTTCAGGCGTGATGTTAAGTTACATCCAAAATACCGTACGGGGAAATTCCAAAAAGGTCCCACAAGACTGATATTCGCAACTTATCATACACGACTATAACGAACTTAAGTAAGAAACTGCGAAGCGCAATCGTAGCTGATTTGCAATGCAAATGGCGGCACGGCGCTCGTTGCAGCCCGTATGCATCGCAACAGTAAGTGATTTTAGGACATTTGCAAAGTTCGTGTCACGCTTAGCCTACTTCCAGTGGCGTGGCTTTGACTTCCGCAGTCTTTTACTGTGTATTTTTAACTTGAGTGCTGTTTTTAGAGTTATTACTTTTGACGGATCTAGATTTCGAATTCTAGGAGCAAAGCATGGCGTTATGTAAAGATGTAATGTTTTGTGATAAGTTTGCTTTGATAACGTCGACGAAAAAATTGAAATTGAAAAAGAACTGGTACTGGTATCAGATCGTCAATCGTCAGATTGTGCCGTGTTACTTGGGATCGGCGCAACACGTTTTTTTCTTTCATTCTCCTCTGTCAAACATTCGCTATCAGTTACTCCTTTTTCTTTCATATCATTCCTTACACAATCCATCCATCGTTTCCTTGTTCTTCCTCTCCTCTCCATCCACCAACATTGAATTAATGACCACATACTTGTAATTTTATCGGTGTGTTTAAAATAGCCATCATTAGGAAGAAGAATTAAATACAGAAACTAAACAAGGATACCCAATATATTTCCTCATCATCATTCTCTTGCCCTTATCCCAATTCATTTGGGGTCGGCGCAGCATTTCTTCTTCTTCTGTCGTACTTCTCTATACTCGTCATCTCATCAGACACCTCCTTTCTTGCCCTATCATTCTTTACACAGTCCATCCATTGTCTCCCAAAATATTTCCAACCATACAAAATTCACTTAAGTTGAATATCAACGCCGCAGTCTTTCCCAAAATCCATTGAAATCAAGTCACCGAGACCAGTCTACCAATTCCGAAAGACAATTACATTGGAAGTGCGAACGCAGCAGCCTTATAATTTGACCACACGAATCTGTCAAATGCTCTAATACTGAGAGATCCCACCACAATAGCCCTCCAGTGAGTCCGTCTTGGAATAGTGAACGAATGGAGCTCTTGTTTATGCACATTCAGTGCAAGTGCGGCACAGTTTTTATAACTATCATTATATCAGCACTTTACTTCACCCAGCTGCTCATTTGATATAATGTGCACCTATTTATCATCTAATCATACTTCTTACTTACTATTATAAATGCGAAAGTTTTGATGGATGGATGTTTTTTACTCAATCACGTCAGAACGACTGAATGGATCTGGATGAAATTTGGCTCAGAGATAAAAATATAGAAAAAAAAAATAGCAAAAAAAAGCTGCTGGAAAATAGCACATAGGTTACTTTTTTTATCTCACACATACACATCAAAACTACCACGCGAACGAAGTTGCGGGCAACAGCTAATTTGTCAATAAATTTCGATCAAGGCACAATCACCTAACAATCTAAACAATTGTATTAAAAAGTCGTGTGACGAATAAAGCATTATGTCAAAAAAGTAGTGGCATTTTATTAACAGCTGATGATCAGTTTCAGAAGCCTCATCCGTTTTTCTGCAAGCAGTTCATCTAGCTAGCACTTCACAAAGTGAATAATTTAATGGCAGCTGTTATAAAAATAGTTTTTCTACTCAAACATAATGGATAAATTATGAAATTCTTTGAGCTCTCCATTACACTTCCTACTCCGTGGTTCGAGGTAAATCCGCAGCGCGTCCTACAGATAGTTTGCATTCAGAATAGAACGGACAATCGAATGATAAGCAGATGGAAAGGATTAGTGTAGGCGTGTGTTGATAGGACGGATAGGACGTGATATCGATATACCTACATAAGTATGTTTGATTGAATGAATGGAAAGCGGGACTGAATGAGATTAGTAGGTTCTGTTTACATGTCATTCGGATTTTAAATAAATAAACATTTATTTTTTTAGTAATTCGTGTCATAATTGTTAGGTACTAAGAAACGTTTTAAGAATTTGCTTTAGTCTATTTATGAAGAACGTTAAATTATTTAGGTACTTCATGCCAAAATTAAATAAACAAAATGTTCACGGAATCACGTCGGTGTTGGTCTGTCCGTCAAAGGCGATGTTCTTTGAAAATGCTTGCTCTATAAAGTTTTTAATGGGAGCAATGTTTAACAATTACAAATTCGGTGTTTAGTTGCAAATTCGGAATGATAATTTAAACTTTGAAGTCTTTTTGGGAACACGTTTTCTACCACTACTTACTATATTATCTCACTAATATTATAAATGCAAAAGTTTTTTAGGATGGATGGATGAATGGATGTTTATTACTCTTTCATGCAAAAACTCCTGAACGGATTTGGATGAAATTTAGCTCACAGATAGTTTTTAACCTGGATTAACACATAGGATACTTTTATCTCGGTAGTACGATCCCGTTGGACAATTATCGAACTCCACGCGGGTGAAACCGCGGGCTTAAGCTAGTTCGAGACAAATTCGAAGAGGAAAATTATCTGCCAGTTAAGTTAATCGGTACTAAAAGTATTTATTTCCTGAACTTTAAAATAAACTAAAAAGGTCTTCGTACAATGGTCTTCGATATAGGAAATCGCGTTATGGAACTCAAATGGAGTTGGGCAGGACAACTAGCAAGGCGCGGTGAAGGCGGGTGGAGTAAAGCTGGGACTGAGTGGCGTGCAAGAACTGAAAAGAGATGTGTTGGTCGTCCGGCGGCGAGATGGGCAGACGACATTGTTGCCATTGCGGGAATATCCTGGATGAGACTGGCAAAAGAACGTGGAGCTTGGCACAAGCAAAGGGGTGGGGTGAAGTCGGGCTGTGGATGATGATGGAAAAGAACCTGTGCCGTCCATGTTTATTTTATTGTTTCCTCTCAGACCTGTCAGATAGGAAACGCCGCTTGCGCCTCACGTAATTTTGACGTGTCCTAGTGTTTCTAAAAACTAATTTACAGGACCAACAGTTACTCTTCAATCAAATCAATTTTTGTGGTAAAAATATCGATTGTTCCAAAAGCAGAAATAACATTACCTGACTATATATATAACTTGACATTAGGCTAGATCGAGACCTTCAATGAAAGCCTTTCTACCGTGACTGCCAGACTTTCCATTCTATCGGTCAAGGCCGAATACTTGCATTTGCTAGGGGAACATAGCGTGATATGAATTGATTGCACCCCATTAAACTGTTCAAAGTAAACTGGGTACGGTGAAGGGTTTGAAAATAACTGTAATCGTTTTGAGGTCACGTCTATTAAGTTATTTATTTGAACTTTACTTAAATTCCATATAATGGGTGTAAAAATACCCTCTGCGAAGCCGTAAGTAAGGCTTTTGTTGTCCCCGTCGTTGTGATTGTTTTTTTGTTCTAGACCATACCTTCTAGTTACGAAGATATCGGGGGTCAAAGTTCCAACTTTTTAAATTATTATTTTTAGATACAATTTTAATGTTATAAACTTACTTTTTTTTTTTTTTTTTTTTTTTATTTTTTTTTTTTTTAGGATGGGAAATCATCTAATGACCCCCCCCGCTCTGGGCGGAGCGGAAGGGAGTGTCAGACTTGTACTGACTAAAACCCATCCATGTTCCTTCTTTGCCCTTTGTGTTCCAGGGCCGCGGTATCTCTTTCGAACAGTCCCGCAGCCCTGGCAGGCATCGGCCCGTGCGGACCCCTACGTGGTTGCTGACATCTCTTTGAGGCGCGCGTGGAACACGAACGCGCCGTCGACACGGCCTGTCGTCATAAGACGGCCGGACGGCGAGCTAGCCCAAAACTCGCCGTCCACAGGCCCGCGCCTACGGTGGCCGGGGGCCACCACGTGACCCCCGACGCCCAGGGCGTCTCCCGCGGCGGCTGGGACGTGAGGCTCTTTCCCTCTCACGTTCCGCCACCTCCTTCACTAGCATGACTGCTTCGCAGAAGGAGGTGACGGCTTCCCATTCCCTCTCGCTCCGGACCATAGCTTGAACCAGGGCCGGGCGCGAGAGGTCGCCGCCGCCAATCGCCTCTACGAGGACACGGCGCTGCTCCGCCCAAGCAGGGCAGGCCTCCACAGTGTGCTGCACCGTGTCCTCCGGACGATCCTCACAATGGAAACACCCGGGCGTTTCCTCCCGCCCGATTCGGTGCAGGAACCTCCCGAAACAACCGTGTCCGGTGAGGACCTGCGTCAGGCGGAAGGTGAGGGCGCCGTGGCGCCTCTCTAGCCACTCCTCAAAGAGGGGACTTATCGCCACTATGGTGGCGTGCCCTGCACGGGGTTGCGACAGTCGCTCTCTCCATGTCACCATGAGATCGCGCCGGAGGTCTGTCCGCTGAGCGGCGATTTGCCGCGGCAGTGGAGTTTCCCCCCGACGTAGTGCCTCCGCGCGCCATTCGTGAAGGCGCGCGAGGACTATCGCCTCCAGATCCCATGGCGGCAATCCGGCAAGGAGGCTCGCCGCCTCACCGGAGATCGTGCGGTACCCCCGGACTAGCCTTAGGGCTATCCCCTTTTGGGGCGCGTTCAGGTAGCGGGCGGCTTGCCGCCTCAGAGAACGCGCCCACACCGGGGCCCCGTAAAGGGCCATGGACCGCACGACCCCCGCGTAGAGCCTCCGGCAGGAGGCGTTTGGACCCCCCAGGTTGGGCAGGAGCCGCTTGAAGGCAGCCCCGGTCCGTTCCAGTTTGGGGGCCAAACGTCGGAAATGCTCCACGAAGTTCCACCGGCTGTCGAGGACGAGTCCCAGGTACTTCAGCGTCGACCCGACGCCGATGGAAACCCCTCCCGCCGTCAGTAGGGATCCCGACGGTGGCGCATTCCGAGGCCCATGAAAACACATGGCCTCGGACTTGTGCAATGCCACCTCGAGACCCAATTGCCGGATCCTCTCCACGACTATCGCAACCCCGCGTGTCATGTTTTCGGCCGCCGCCTCGTGCGACCTCCCTTGTGCCAGAACCAGCGTGTCGTCAGCGTAGCAGACTACGCTGACGCCGCTAGGGAGGTCGGCGCGCAGCACCCAGTCGTAACCGATGTTCCACAAGGCCGGCCCCAGAACCGATCCCTGTGGAACACCGCACGACATCTCTCGCCGGTTCCATTCTCCGCTCTGACCGGGGTAGATGACGGCCCTATCCGTCAGGTAGTCCCCGACCACACGACGAAGGTAGGTCGGCACCCGGTGATACCGGAGTGCCTCCCCAATGCAGCTCCAGGGCATGGAGTTGAAGGCGTTGGCGATGTCAAGAGACACCGCCAATACGACCCCGCCCCGGGAAACCGCATCCCCCGTCGTGAGGGCTCTCACGCGCATGATGGCGTCCACCGTCGAGCGCCCCTTGCGGAAACCAAACTGGTGTTCCGCAAGATCCGGCCCCATCCCCACGAGGTGCCCGGCGAGGCGGTTAGCAATAACTCTTTCAAAGAGCTTGCCCACCTCGTCGAGCAACACGATGGGCCGGTATGCGGACGGAGAGTCCGCAGGGCGCCCTGGCTTCCGGATGAGGACCAGCTTCCCCGTCTTCCAACGAAGCGGGAACTGGCCTCTCTCCAAGCATGCGCTTAGGAGCCCTTCCAGTCGGGGCCCGAGAGCCTCAGAGGCCAGGACCCAGGCTTTGCCAGGCAAGCCATCGGGTCCCGGGGCGGTATTTCTGGCTTTCAGCCTGCGTACCGCCACTCTCAGGTCTACCCCAGTCACCTCCGGAATGTCGTCATCGGTGTGGTCCGCTTCCGGCACCGCAAGCGGTGGCGGAGCCATAGGCGGGGGAGGATGCCTCCCTCGCGAAGGGAACAGAGCGCTCACCACGTCCTCCACGAGCTCAGGCCGGAGACTCTGCGTCAGCGGGGGGGCCCGGGTGCGGAGTTTGTCCCGCACCATCTTGTAAGGGCGCCCCCACGGATCTCCGTTCAGAGACTCCAGCATCTCCTCGCGGGCCAGGTTCTTGGCCCGCCGGACAGCCTCTTGGAGGGCGGTCTTCGCCGCTCTGTACCCCTCGTAAAGCTCCGCCTCAATGGATGCCGCATCCGGAGGGCGGATGCGGAGCCTGCGATGCCTGGCGTACCGGTGCCGCGCGGCAACGCACGCCTCACGCAGAGACGTCAGCTCTCGCGACCACCAGTACACCTGACGTCGGGCGCTTCCTGGCCGAACTCGGGGCATTGCCACGTCGCAAATCTCGGACATGGCCTCCTGGAACCAACCCGCCTCGTTGTTGATGTCGGCAGGCCTGGCTGGTGATGACACCCAGGCCTGCACGATCGAGGCTTCCAGGAGGAGCTCCCGGTCCAGCTGCTTCAGCGCCCATCGCGGACCACTCGGGGCCTGTAGGACCGGCGCGCTTGAGGTCTGGGTGGAGACGTCGAACCGGATGTACCGGTGGTCGGAATAGGTCTCCACCCCCTCCATCACGCGCCAGTCAACGACACGCGGCGACAGAGCGGGGCTAGCGAACGATATGTCCACCACCGACTCGCCCCGCATCCGCACGCACGTGGGGACAGAACCCCGATTTAGGACGACCAGGCCTGTCTCTAGAGCCCAGTCCTCCACCATTCTACCCCGCACATCCGTGTAACGAGAACCCCAAGCCAAGTTCTTGGCATTGAAGTCCCCGAGCACAAGTACGGGGAGAGAATGGCTCCCGATGACGGCACTCAACTCCCTGAGGGAGTTGAGGAACTCGGCGAGAGTTCGGTTCGGGGAGAAGTAGACTCCCACTACAACTATCTCCCCGAAACGTGCTGCTACGCACCCCTGACCCTTCCTGACACTCTCAAGGGTCGGGGTACCGGCGGCGGCCGACGCAATTATGGTCACTGAGCCGCTAAGGCCCTCTACCCAGTCATCCCTGGGCAGGACAAAGTACGGCTCAGCGACCACGGCGATGTTAATCGACCACTGCGCCATACTCTGGATCAACAGATCCTGAGCGCAGGCGCAGTGGTTGATGTTCGCCTGGAGAAGGCGTAATGGGGCCGTTACTGACACTCCATTTCAGCCCCCTCCCGGGCCTCCTGCGAGGGCCCCGCTGCAGAAGTTGCAGCAGTGGCGGCAGCGGCGGCGACAGTGGCGGCGGCTGCGGCGGTGGCGACGACGGTGGGGGTTTTGGAGGTGGTTACGGAGGGCCTTCCGTTGCCCCTGGCCTTGGTGGGTGTACCGCAGGCCTTGCTCCCTGCCCGGTGATCGGCCGGCTTGCCAGATGCCGCACATGCGGCGCAGTGCGGCGCGGCGGAGCAAGCCGCGGCCATGTGACCGGGCTGGCCGCAGCGGAAGCATAGGCCACTGCGGTCCACCTCCGAGGTGCACCGAACCGACACGTGGTTCCCCACATGGCAGCGGAAGCACCTCAGAGGTCTGGGTTCCAGCAGCTTAACCTGCGCCGAAACCCAGCCCACCAAGAGCCTTCGGCCCTCCACAATGGCTTTTGCCGCCGTCACAGGGCAGCTTACCGTTACGGTTCGCATGCCCGACAGGTCCGGACGTAAGGTGCCTGCCTTGACCTGCTCAGCAGGGCACCCACCGGTCCTGGTGACGGCGGCCACCACCTCCTCCTCGGTCACCGAGTCGTCCAGACCCAGGATGCGCAGGTCTGCGCATTTGACGGGCCTGGACACTCGGGCCTCGTCCGCATTTAGGGACGCTCTAAGCTTTTCAGCTAGAGCGTCCGCGGACGAGCCACGGGTTTCGCCGGGGATCTCCAGCACTCGAGCCCCTGTCGCGGTGACTCTGAGGCGGAGGCCCCCGGTGATCCCGAGCTCCCCCAGATCCACCGTCGCCCTCGCCTTAGCGAGCACGTCGCGGTAGCTCACGCCCCTTTTTTCCGCGTCCGGCTGTAGTGTAATCACTACAGCTGCGGTCTTCGGGGCGCTGAGCCTAGCCGCGACGCTCCGCTCTTTTTGCTGGCGCTTCCGCTGCCGCCTCTTGGCCTTTTTAGCCGCCTTTCGTTCCCTGGTCTTCTCACCGGCCACCTGCCACCCGGTCTCGGCCACGGAAGGCTTAGGGGGCGGGGGGGGCGGTGGTGGCGGCTGTCTCGCGGCTGGCGCTGGCACAGTCGCCGCCTTCTTTTGAGCCACCACCTTGCCCTGCCTCAGGGCCGCCGCCTTCTTGGCTGGAGCCGGTTTCGCCAGAGCCGGCCCTTCGGGGGCCGACGCAACCCTGCCGGAGGGCCAGCCGGGCGGCCTCGGTGCGGAGGCCGCAGCAGCCGCATATGTGGCCGCTCTCGGTCCCGGGGGCGCCCTGGTTGCCGCCAGGGGGGGGCGCAGAACTATGCCCTCCAGGACGGAGAACCGCGCCTGGAAGGCAGCCAGCTCCTGCCGAACCAGGTTCAGGACCTGGTTCTCAACCGGCACGGCCACGAGCTGGCTTGGTCGCTGCTGGCCTGCTGGTTTTTGGGGCGCCTTGCGAGATCCGGACTCGCGCAGACCGGCCAGGTCTGCTCGGAGCTTCTTATTGGCCTCTTCGAGAAGCTCCATGGCCGCCGTCAAACGAGCGACCTCCGCCCGCAGTTTGGCCACTTCATTTGACGTTGGTCCCGAATATCTGGCCTCCGCTGACGCCATGATGGAGGCGATCGCCGCGGGCATGGCCTTATGCCTGGTGGAGGGCTTCTGCTTATATGAGACAGCCCTCAGCGCCGCCTCCACCTCCTTCTCAAACTCGGCCTTACGCTCCGCATCGGAGCCGCCGACTGCGCCCGCCTCGTCGCCAGAGGAGCCCGAACGGGCCACCCCGCGACCGGCCACCCCCGGGTGGCGCCCCTCCTCGGCAAGCCGCGCCGACCTCTCGGTGGCAGAGAGGCCTCTACCCTTGCCGCGGATCCCGCCACGCTTGCTGGTCGGGATCTTACGGGCTGAGGCCAGCTCGCCCTCCGACGACGACTCTCGGTCGCCTGCCGGCCTGGACCGCTTGCGGTAGAACTCCTTGTTCTCCGCAGCGGCCCCGGTTCTCTCGCGCCGGGAGCTCACTGAGCCTCCCGCGCTCACATCGCTGGATGCGGCGCCGGACTCCGACCCCGCATCCCTCGACTCCCTTTCTTCGCCGTTCCCGGCCGTCGTTTGCGTTCTTGGTTTTTCCATTTTGTTCCCACGAGCATGGGGGAAATAAAAAGTCCATCTGGGCAGTGCCCCCTGTACCCAGATAAGCCATAGCCAGGCCCGGCAGTGGTTCGCACTAGCGACTGATTTTCCATAGGAACCCGTCAGCCATACATCTCCTCGCGGTGCGCCGCCGCTTGAGATTCGGGGTAACTTTTTATAGAGGTTTTCTACCTCACGGTCCGGGCGGTTAAGCCAAGACCCTCGGTCCCACTCGAAGCCGCGAGACATGATCCACGACACTTCGACGGTGGGATTACGATATCGACGGGGACAGTGAGTGACTACGTCCTTCACTGTCTGCTCGGCGGCAGGGTAAGTGCACACCGAGCCCGCCCTTGCTCCTCCACTGTGCCCTCTGCTTTTCAGAGGGTCACGCGGAGCAACGCCCCCTTGGTCCATAAAGGACCCCTCCCATGTCAGAATATTAGCCATGGACAGTAACATTCCCCGAGGAATAAGAATCTCTTCCCATTCCTCGGGGAAGGATACTGCCCACGCCCAGGGTGCACCGGCCCGGCAGCTGCTATTCCCTCCCGACGTATCGAAAGGGACCGGCAGCCATCGGGCACACGAGTTATAAACTTACTTGTAATACCTGCTTGATCCCCGTGATATTCAATGCATTCATCAACACTATGTTTTGAGTGCGTTACATTGCACCGTAAAAATGGTATTTCATCCCAAAAAAAAGTCGTTTCCTTCTAATAATTTGTGCGTAGAGTTACTTAGTACGATATAAAGAATGGTTGATTGACGGCTTTGTGAAGGGACCGTTTACACCTAGTATTAAACATAGATGCTTTAGATTTAGAAGTACACCTAGGGTTAGGGAGACATATGGTAGGATCTGCCGACGTACATTCCCAGACAATAAGGTTTACTTTGATGTGCATATAATTATTTACATGAGACATAGATTCAGCGACAACTAAATGATTGCGCAGTTGCAATGTTTCAATTTCAATTCTCGGGGCTGAGCCGAGTGTTGAAAATACATCATGGCGCTCTTATTTAGTAATTAATTTGCATGCCATCTTGTTTTAGTGAAAACGAGTATAATTAAATACCTATTTATTTATGTGACTTCGACCACTTGTGAGCAGGAAACGAGCTTTTAGGAAAAGAGCTTTTTGCCATCAAAAAATCAAAGTTTATTTTTTTTTCTAAGTATTCCTACGAAAATAATTCTCTTGAAGTAAGATCTGTCCATTTGTAATGTGTTAAATGGATCAAAGGTGAGCAGGAAGTCATTGTTTTTGATCATTATCTTGGCTTTAGCTAACAAGCTTCTAACGCAGGTAGTTCTAAGAAATGCAAAGACTAGGGATATTTTTAAATTTTCTGTGATTTTAAATAAAACAAAACATCACGCTTGTACCTCTCGAATGAGTAGGCAGAAGGTACCTATGTGTAACATAATTATGTTCAGACATGGCATAATATTATTCCGTTTGACATTATTGATAATATTTTTTATTTTTTATTACTTTGACCATACTGACATTTTTTTGTATGGAATTCCAATGATATGCCACTTATTTTAAATTTATTATTGTAAAAAATCTATTTACATGCCCATGTGACGGCAAAATGTGGAGAACCTCATTATAAAAGAACATCTATGTACCTATTTACCATGTTTGAAAATAAATAAATGATTTGATTTGATTTGAAATGTTTTGACAGAACCAAGTCGCGCAAGCGACTTCTAGATACTTTTGGTTATAAATGAAACATTTCATACATAGACAGCAGCATATGAACAAAATCATAGGTAATGAAATTCAATCTTTTGATGTTTTATCTCGTCCGGTATATGACAAATGAATGTATTATCCGGATGGGGAATCACTACATAGTATAAAACAAAGTCGCTTCCCGCTGTCTGTCTGTCCCTTTGTATGCTTAGATCTTTAAAACTACGCAACGGATTTTGATGCGGTTTTCAGTAATAGATAGAGTGATTCAAGAGAAAGGTTTACATTCATATATATATATTGCACGCGTGCGAAGCCGGGGCGGGTCACTAGTTATTAATAAAAAAAACTGGAATTATATTTTAGCTTTGAAAACACTTGTATTTGTTCGAAATTGTCATTGTTGCATTTAATAAAAGCATGTTAATATCCGCAAGAGAACCAAGGTACCGACGTAGCCCGAAGAATAGCCAAACTTAAGTGGCAGTGGGCAGGTCACATTGCTCGCAGAACGGATGGCCGATGGGGCCGAAAAGTTCTGGAGTGGCGACCGCGAACCGGAAGACGCTGCGTTGGAAGGCCTGATTGCAGGAATCCGCTGGATGCGAGTCGCACGGGACCGGTCAATGTGGCGACACTTGGGGGAGGCCTATGTACGTCTTTCGGCTGAAATGATGATGATGATGATGATGTTGTCAATGCTCACTAAGACGGCGACCAATAAAACTAAAACCGAAGTTGCAATACAAATAGAAAATAATGTACCGAATGTCATATGTGGCCTAACCAAAATCATCGTCATGCGAACAGGCGGGCTTTTGTTCGACAAACGCGTGATCTCTACATACTTTTACAATGTAAGGCCAGCATTAACTGGAAATGTGTAGCTTGACGTCGTATACACACAAATAGTGAAAATACCATGTCGACCTCTTTTGAACCTTATTACTTAAGGCATAAGGGTGAAAAGTAGCAGACCATCAGTGAACTCGATAATACATTGCACCTACATAATGAACATTGACATGGCTGTCTATCGAATGTATTATTCAATCGTGAAGCGACGATGTTTTTAAACGCATTGATGAATGATATGTCATGTGGTATGTTGGCACTGTCATTTGTTTTTAATATTGATATGCATTTCAACTTAAAATGTTTTAAGTAATCAAAAACTTTGTTATGCGGTGTTGACATATCGTACGTACAAATCGTTCAGATTGTTGATTGGCTGTCGACACCATACTTTTACAGATATTTCAGTACCTACAATTACATTTTCGGCCAGAGCCAAGCGCCTTTACAGTGATGAACATATTAAAAAGTCTTTTAGCAAAATCTTTGCAGTTCATAAAGGGTGTAAATAGACCCATAACATAGCCGAAAGGCACTTGTTCTCCCCGTCTTTGCGATATTTTTTTTGTTTTAGACCTGGGTACCTGGGAACCTTCTAGTTAGTGAGATATTGGGGGTCAAAGTTCCAACTTTTTCAGAAGTTTCTTTTTAAATTCGTGTTATAAATGTAAGATTTTTACTTTACGCACCTCCACGACCCCTGTACTATTCAATCCATCCATCAGCACAAGGCTTTGAGTGCTTTCCATCGAGTCCTACCTTAAAACGTGAAATTTCACCCCAAAAAAAGTCGATTCCCAGCAATAATTTTTGCGTAGAGTTACTTAGTTTGATGTTCATAATGTTTGGTTGACGGCTAAATGAAGGGTCTGTTTACACCCTGTATAATGTTTTTACTGCATGTAGTGCCCAAAGGTGAAGCTAACGGTGGATCTAAGACTTAGACAAGGCTGCGAGAATACGCTGGATTATGAGCAGCACATGACTATTCGATATGTTGATGCCTGATCCAGTCTTGTCCAATAGCAGACATCTTTCGGCTGAAATTACTATGATGATTGCGCCCTAAGCACGGCGACTAATGCAGGCAATTTTAAGTTTACCCTCATATTCAATGCAAATCACATAACCTGTCTTTGACCTGCCTTGAGCAGGAAATCAAACCGTACTATAATCACTGATAGTAATCAGCTGTAACTATAAGTTACTAGCTTACGCCCGCGGCTCCGCTCGTGTGGAGTTCGATAATTATCCCACGGGATTGTAAGTTTCCGGGATGAAAAGTATCAAATTTGTTAATCCAGGTAAACTATCTGTGTGTGATTAACACTAAAAACGGAATATTTACTTCCTTTACTATTTATTTTTTGTTTCCGATATTTCGGCACCATTGCATGCACTAACCATTGTGTTAATGATAATATAATGTTAGTGACAATGTCAGTTTAAAAACTTATATTTGTATGCGCATTTCATTCAAATGCATTCAGTAGTTTTTGCGTGAAATCCATCCACCTATCGTCCCATCCATCAATCCATCTAATAATCCATCTATCCATACATTCATCTATCTATCTATTCATTCATCCATTCATCCATCCGTCTATCCATCCATCCATCCATCTATGCATCCATCCATCCATCCATTCATCTATATATCTATCCATCCATCTATCTATCCATCCATCCATCCACCCATCTATCAATCCATCAATCCATCCATCCAATGACACACGCATTTATAGCAGTAGTACGACCAGCTTACTACCCCAAGCGTAGGTGGCGATAACAATTCCAATAAAAACGTGGACAATGAAGCATTGTTATAGATATGAATTATTATGAATTGCGATGGCAGCCTGAATCGAAATAATCGATAGAAATTAATGTGATTGAATGCGGTTATCGGTTATCCAAACTTGGTCGGCCTGTGTATAATTTTGACTTCTCTATGCAGGACAGAGGCATCAATTTAAATATTATTAAATCAAAAACAACTCTGTACATCCCTTTTCACACTATAAGGCTGGCGCAATACTAACTGGGTTGTGGAGGTGAGATAGGCAGTCGCTCCATGTAAAATACTGGTACTCTACTACTTGGTACTAGTTGGGAAAAGGCTAGGCAAATGATGAATAAAAATAGCAAAATATTAAACAGCTAAATACGACGTTTGAAACTTTCAAAATGCACCCACGTAACAGCTAATAAAAGCGATTGCGCTTAATTTTGTCACATAGACAGGATAATTTTTAAACCCAGTAGTTCGTTCCCTTGGTAACTCCACAAGTGAAATTGCGGTTAATAGCTAGTTTTCTGATACATGGAAAGAAGTAGAAATAATCAACAAACTTCCTCATTGCGTGCTTCTAATTTCTGATCATAATTCAAGGTTACGATGGAAGGACCCTAAACCTTAGAAGATCACTGTCACCTAAGAAAAGGTCCAGTGCTGAACCCGTAACCCAGCACTGTACACGTGAGGGTACCCAACTTGGTGAAGGTAGAGAGTTTACGTATCAAATTTACTTGTAAAATCACTTTAAATGTATTTCATCGAAGTATTTTCGAGTGATGTAACCACCAACGGGACGCAAATATTACGGGGTGGACACGAAAACGGCGGAAAAAAAAACAGCTGTACCATTTATTTTGACCGTGTAGGTATTGCACTTTTGTAGGAAACAGCTGTTTTTCTTTTTAATATATATATATATATATATATATTTATAAATTCATTTATTTGGGTAATTTACACCCATTGCCAATGAACTCAAAACAGTCAGACTATAATCACACTACAAACCATCACAATTTAGTTAAAAATAAAATAAATGACAATATAAATAGAATTGATTCAAATACAAACCGATAACCGATGAAAAATTTCTATGTGGGTAGTTTTCGGTGTGGGTATTTCTATTTCTATTTCTGTGTGTCAGAAAATGATGTACAGGCATTAGTTGCCCGGCATTTTGCTGAACTGGTCCTATTTGGTGCAGCTATGAGGCACACAGCACCTACACACCTACATTTTTTGTTTAGTTTTAAGTTTTTTTTTTCTTGTATTGTTTTTGTTTTATATTGCGTGCACTTGTGGCATGTGCCAAATAAATGTATTTTCTTTCTTTCTTTCTTTATACGGTTCGTGGTAACCGTTTGCGTCAGTGTCCCTTCCACCCCGTTTAAGTATTAATTGAACTGCTGTCGACATGGATAGAAGTAGTATGCCAATCACGAGAGATCGGATTATGCAGGACAGGGTGTAAAAGACCCTTCACGAAGCCGTCAACCAAGCATTCTGTACATCAAACTAAGTAACTTTACGCAAAAAAAATTGCTGGGACACAATTAAAATTTTACATTCAAAACATGTAATAGATAAAAAAACGAAAAAGTTGGAAATTTGACCCCCAATATCTCCGTAACTAGAAGGTTCCCAGATATAGTCTAGAACAAAAAAAATGATCGCAAAGACGGGGAGAACAAGTGCATTTCGGCTTCGTTAAGGGTCTAATTACACCCTTTATGTTACTTACAATCTTTTAAATATGCAATGCTCAATATGTATCAAAATTTTCGAAATATGCAACAAAATTCCAAAACATGCAATATAAAATTTTACTTAACAGGCTAGCAAAAACATAAAAAAAAACTTGTATTTGAACGTTTTAGTTCTACTTAAGTCAATGGGCATAATTTGAAGTACAGGACAGTTTTTCATCATATTAAAGGAAATGTGCCCAAAAAATGCACGATATGCCGATTTTAGCTAAAATTTGTATTTAAAAAAACGGCCCTGATATGCAAATGCATACGAAAATATTGCATTTGCATATACTCAAGGCTCTACCATATACCCCCATCAACAGTGCGAGACCAGCGTCACTTCAGTAGAGCTACTATAATGGATTACAAAGACAAATATGGTATTACCATATCGGTCTATAAATGTATGACCATGAATATTCCGATAACAGTGCCTATCTAAAAATAGAATCGGAAAGCGCTAGCCTTCACAAGTTCACACTGAACTTTTCAAACATTCAAGCGACTACTACAGACTACTCACATTATCACTTCACTACTCACTTCATCAGTTTCCAGAGCACGTGGGAACAAATACCAATCAAAGACTGCCTTGTTGGTCGAAAGCGGGTTCAATTCCCGGGTTGATCAAAGTGTTATTGGATTGTTTCATCTGGAATTTCTCAGTAGCAGCCACGGAGCCTGGATTTGTGTCTGGGGCAATAGGCTCGCCCCCTATTATATGAGACTTAAACTTAACTGGCAAAATGCGGGTGTACCATTAGGTACTCCTCTGCCGAACCCTTCGGGGAACACAGCCGTGATGTTATGCTATGTGCCAACATCTAAAATTGAAAAATTGTAAAAACGAATTGTGCTATACGTCTTAGATAGCTAGATCTCTTTCTAGTGCGGATGTGTTTCATACTACGGAGTTTCTTGGCTGTTCTTCACCTTCTACATTTTAAAACGGGAACTAGTTTTATTCCCTTTTTTTCTAACACACTTTCCTTACAACTAAAGTTCTGTTTTTTTTTTTTATTGGGACAAGCCCGCCACACTATTACCAAGCCACTGCAACTCCTGACAGCCAGAATCAATAGTGGCGACCACCAGAAAGAAACAGAGACTATGAAGCTCGACGAAGTCCCAGAGAAAAAATTTAACTGTCAAAAAATGTAACTATTTAATTTGGATCCCGCAACGAAATTAATCAGAAAAGATTAGCGGAGGAGTAGGAAAAACATAATTTCCACTTCTAACTAATGTGCTTGTAAATGGAGAACTTGAAATAAATACTGTGAGTTTGACTTCCTCATGGAGACCCAGGTGCCCTGCTAATGACGTATAAAATGAAACCCAACTCACAATAATCGTTGATAACTGTGGAACCCAGCACCAGAACGCTGTATCACATCGGAAAATAAAATACAACGTTTTTTTTTGGATGAAAATTTTGAAAATTTACGATGGTACCTATCGGTCGTTAACAATGATGTGTGTTACTGTCGCATTTTATTTTGTTTTGGCATCGAGACTTTTAAAAAAATGAAAATTGTAAACAAAAACCTGAAATTTTACCGGGTTACAAAATGGAATTTATGCTGTAAAATACTGGGTAAACTATATGAAAGAATACATGCAAAACCTATAAAAGTGGGGCTTATCAAATGAACACAGAACTAGCACGAGCTTCATACTCACATAAACTCACGCCTGTTTCCTATGGGGGTAGGCAGAAACTCATACAAGAGTTTCAATTATTGACATCTCACATAGTATGTCTTAGACCATCAAATAATGCTATATCTGTTTACACAAACATAATTAGGTACAGTTCAGATGTTATATTATGAATTATTTATCTTAAGACTTCTCATCGAATTAACAATAATGCTACTGAAAGTATTTTAAGGCTCGCAAGTCATGTGTAGCAGTTCTCGTAGTATCTACAAGACTATGAAAGTAGTACCCACGGCGAGGCGCAGATTTACGTGAAAGCAAGCCCAACGCCAACATCGTACGCCCGTACGGTTAGGTATGCATTCAGATATTTTCGCCACACAAAAAAAGGTTTTGTGTATGTTCATAAACCGGGCATACACGCGCCCGGGCTACGAGTACTACGCACCTGACTAAGTTGAAGGACAACCAATAAGGTTACTAAATAATTAATTCAAGAATTCTATAAATACCTAATTTCAGTAACATGTACCACTCCGTATACACAAAGAGTAAAGGCGCCTTACCGCTTACCTACGAGCTACACGTGCAAGTGACACGCCTGTTGTGACAGCGACTGTGGAGAAAACAAATGAAAAATTCTTAGAGGCGCTGCGACTTGCGACGCCACGGTACACCCCGAAAATAAAAACAAGTGACACACTTACGCGCGTGTCGCGTGACGCAAGTTGCATCGCAAGCCTAGGCTAATTTACGGAGACGCACAAACCAATGACAATGTATGATGCTGTTTACGGAGACGCGGGGCGTAAAGCGGCGCGTGGGATGCCGCGTGCGACGCCGCTGGCTCCATCGCGAGTATCGCTACGTTTCACACACCGCTTCTCCACGCTGCCGCCACGTTTAATGCAGCATGATTAGCGACGATGTCATTTGCGAGCTCCACCGCAAATAACTCTACATTTTAAGCAAACGCGCGTAAAATCATCGCCGTGTGCGGACCGAGCCGCACAACGCGCTGCGTCTCCGTAAATGAGCCCTTGGGTGATTCTCACAGGATAACGCTCGTCCGCGCGGTTGGGCTGTGAAGCGGATCTCACGTCGCACTTATTGATGCCTAGCACACGTACACCGCAAGACCACGAAAACGTGCGGCGCTCACCTCCTCTCTGCCCAGCGCACTGCCACAAAATCCGCGCCGCCTCCGCCTAACCGCGCGCTCGAACGGTACGTGTGAGAATCGCCTTATCGCCCGAGGTCATGAACGAGGCATTACTCGTTGAAACTACGATATTAGACACTTAGTTTCTTCAAGCACTAGTTAAGGACCGACTTCGCATGTAAGTCAAAGAGTCGAGACCAACACTTTTGAAGTTATAAGTGCAAAATCCTCCTTTATGTTACTCGTAGTTGGTAACGATCGTGATACGTGTCGGGTTACGGGGTATAAAATCGTTTGGTAACAAGGAGAATGTGAGGATAAGAGTCCTAAAGTTTTCAATTGGTGTCAATTGTTTTTGAGTGTCTCTCTGTGTCTCAGCTCGCAGAACTGTTGTTATTATGTAGCTTGCTCTTAATGGTAGATCTTTAACAGTCGTTACGATCTATGTAGTATGTTATTTACTACCTTATACCAAACTACTAAACAAGAAATGAAATAATTCAGAAGCCGTGTTCCCACATTAAAAATAATTGACGAGACCAATTTTCACCGACGTTTCTACTCCTTGACAATGAAGATTGACATCTAAACCAAGATGGCCGGCGTGGGAAACATTTGTACACAGATAATCTATTTAATCCACAAGTCTAGACAACAATAGTATCTAAAGAATTTGTTATTTAGAGACTCAGACGACTCAGATTTTGTCCTACCAGTACCTTGCAAACTGGATAGCTGCGTCATGTAGCTCATTCGAGTCTAGTGGTTGCAATTAGCTGTGCATGAGAGAAGGTATGGCATATCTTGTGTCGAGGCTCCACACTCGCTTTGTGTCCGAGATGGGTCGATTATACCCCATCTAGCCAAATTGGATCAGCAGCGGCCACCTTGAGCACGCAATCGGTTCAAAGACTTCCATATCGGCCACTGCAGTTTGTGAAGTGTGGAGGTGGGGGTATTTGTTGTCGTTGTTTGTTGTGTTGTTTAGTTTAACAATGTCTTGCAAGGTTAAGGTAAGCAGATCCTTATAAGTACCTGCACTTTTTCTCCGTTCATTTATTTATTTACATGGATGTACAATTTATGTTTTATTTATATATCTCAGTAGGCCTTGAAAGCTTCAAGATCCTAATTTTTTTACACTCTATCAGCGGTTTTATTAGTCAATTTTGGCGTCTGAAAATATTGACAATCGAGACCTGTTGCTAGGCAGCCTGCAGAAGTAGTCTTAACATAATCGCGTCTGGGTTTCATAGTCGCAACATTAGTGATCGCCTACTGGCTGGTAAAGTGTTTTTTGCGCTAAGTAACTGCTTCATGTTTAGGTGTCATTTACTGCTAGTGAAAAAGAACATTACTATTTCCATTGACACTAAACACAATAACAAAAAACCCACAAAAGAAAAATAAATCAAATTGACGATTAATTTGCAGACTATCAATGGTTCCGTATGTTATTCCCATAACCTCTGGAGCATCGGTCATTCACCTTCCACGATAACCTCATTCCTCGTAAATGTAAGTAATAAATAAAACGATAAAAATATTAAATGTACTGTTTGATTGAAACCAGTGAAACATTTGTTTATGTTACCCGGCGTAGTAAAAGTGAATACGTGTGTTGTATTGAGACATAAAGTGTTGGACTTGTACCAACAGTAATGTTGCTGTACAATTGTAAATTGTACAAAAACGGACTTACTATACAAACCATGTTCCGGACGATATACATAAACTTCGACCAGATGTTCAGACCACGGAAATAAGCATTTTTCGTTATATCTCGGGTTCCTCTCGTATGTATGTGCAAGTGAAATGCAAATAGCATTTGTTAATTTAATTGCACTAAGCGGCAACACAGACCAAATTATGACTTTTTCTTACTGCATAGCTCAATTAAATAAAATTACAAATATCTTTGTAACGAAGCCTTTTTAAGTACTAAATCCTTTGTAAGATTTGATTCGTAAAAGCTATAGAAGCGTTTGCCAAAGTTTATGGATAACGTGAAGAACACGGTGTATACCTTAAGCATTGTCTACCAGTCTACCTAGAGTGATATAACAGACTGGGTGATGCAGAGACAAAACATAGAGGGTACATAACATAACAAACATCACGTCTGGTATCGCCGAAGGACTAGGCAGAGATATACTCGAGTAGTAAGGGGAGCCTACTGGCTTCAACCGGGCATAAATGCAAACTCCGTGGCTGCTGCTCTGCTGCTCTGGATCTCAGGTCCAACTTCGCCGACAAGAACAATGACGGAACAAAGCACACATAATCACCAGGAAGAGATAAGGACTCAATGCCGAACCTTGATGCAAGCCTACAGCCACACTGAACTCTTTGGTATTGCCAGCAGCTGAACGGATGTATGTACAAGATTGACTGCCTCTTAATAGAAAACTTATAAGAAAATATTTATGAATAAAATACTTGAAACAATAAAACCATAATTAAGTATACAGTGTGGAAGGGACACCGACGCGAAAACGGTTACCGGTAATTTTAAAAAAAATCTCCTGTTCCATACATTTTGACCGTGCGGGTATAGCTGTTTTTTTTAATAACCGATGAAAAATTTTCTAGTTATACACAGAATAAACTAAGTTATGAGTACAATAAACACAGAGAAAAACGAATACAACAAATGAATTCTTCGTAGAATTGAATTTGACAATTTCTTTAGAATATTCTAGTTGTGCTTAAGGTAGCATGCCCATTACTACTCACGACTACTATATATTGACGTGGGTTCGGCTACACTGGGTGACGTTGACTTATGTAGTGACATGTCACCGTAAATATCAGGCCAGCCTATGTTAAATTCCGCCACAAAAATGTCAAGGTAAAAATATTAACCAATCGGCAAGAATGACTGCCCGGCTTTATCAGGGCCGCGGTGTGATCTATTCTTTCATACTTCCACGACATACGATAGGTGTGGTATCGTAGTATAAATTGAGTTGAGGACTTTGAGGGGTTGAGGACTGTCTCGCTGGTCAAGTGGTCCCAATAACGACAGCTGAGCATGAGGTACTGGGTTCGATTCCCGGGTCGGACAAATTGAGTTTTTCCATCAGGAATTTCTCAGTAGCAGCCACGTAGTCTGGATTTGTGTCCAGTTGGTGGCATTAGGCTCTCCCCGTATTACATGAAATTCATAACTAGAGAAATGTAGGTGTACTATTAGGTTTGAGTATCGTAGTATAAATTGAGTTGAGGACTTTGAGGGGTTGAGGACTGCCTCGCTGGTCAAGTGGTCCCAATAACGACAGCTGAGCATGAGGTACTGGGTTCGATTCCCGGGTCGGACAAATTGAGTTTTTCCATCAGGAATTTCTCAGTAGCAGCCACGTAGTCTGGATTTGTGTCCAGTTGGTGGCATTAGGCTCTCCCCGTATTACATGAAATTTAACCATAACTGGAGAAATGTAGGTGTACTATTAGGTACACATCTGTCTTACCCTTCGGGGATTACAGTCGTAATGTTAAGTTATGTTACAGTAGAGGGTAAAATATAAAAAAAAAATGTTATTTAAACATTTGGGTTGATAACCGTTGCAGTAATACGAAACATTTTAAAAGCGATTCTCATTATAACATACGATTTATATAAATTAGATTCGCTTATTGTATTAATGTACCTATTCTTAAATATTGCATGCTAGTTTTAGTGAATTGTGTGAGCAACTGTAATAAAACTCGACCATCAATAATGGACTATAATCCTAGCAAATAAAGGAGATGTTTCAAATCGGGCCCAGTACGAGTACAGTACCGCGAAAAATCGAGGAAATTCCGTGGAGTTCGGGAAAAATACAGATAAATAGCTTAAATGCATACTTTTCTTGTAATCATTTCATATTTTTATCAATTATTTTCATCGACTTCCAACATGATGTCTCACCAATTTAGATACTCTATGGTTAAAAAACATTGACAGTAAACCATAGATCGATCATTGATCATAGATCGTAACTGTCTACTGTCACTGTGTTTTGATGTTCGATTTGTTTGAATTTATTGAGTTATTTTTAACAACCTCCTTTAGTTTTTTGGATTTTTTATTTGACTTAAATGACTAACGTTGTGATTCTCTTTTACAATTTAATATGACAGAAATAAACATGTCAAACGTCAATAATCAACATGACAGCTTACCGCCATGACGGGGTTTTTGTTCTGTGTTGCAATTTCAAGTGTGTATTCTTGTGCTTTACTACCAAACAATGCCAACTTAAAGTAATTGGATAGTTGAAAAAAGTTTTATGTGTGTTTCCCATTTTTGAGTATAGTGTACAAAGACTGGCCGGGTCTCCATACTTTTGAAACATCTCCTTTCATTTAATTTCTCAGTTGTTCTTAGTTCTAGTTCCCCTGTATCTCATAAAAACCGACCCCAAAAAAGACCCCGAGAAAGGCCGCGATTGATGTATAACTGTTCTACGAAATCACCTACTTATTTAGTTTAATTTAAGTCGTAATAGACTAAACAAATTCACTCATACAAAGTGCACAAGTTTTAATGTGCGAACTTCGCAACTCTTCATTCCACGCGAAACTTTTGATGACAACAATAAGCAGTTAGCTTGCATTTTTAAAATCTATTAAACTTCGCTGAGATTGTTCTGTTAACTTGAGATGGGGTAAAAGATTGGGGGCTACTCTTTGAACCTTCTCGATGGGGACTGAGTAATCGTGAACATTTTTGGACTAATCGAAATAGCCCTAAGTTTGTTTTGAGTCGGAACAGAGTGACAAGTTGCTGGGATGAGCCGCGCTGTGCCCTCGTTATAGAGGTAGCAGGAGACCTGTCGGTGCCAGCCGTTGTTTGTTCGATGGTCGGCAGCGCAGTCCTGGGATGCGGTGATGTCCTACTGCGAAACCGTCGCAGAAAGAAGCTGCGGAAAGGGAGAGGGAGATGACGAGCTCCCGCCCATCCCGTAGCAGACGCACTGGGCACCGGCAGAGGGCATACGACACCCGCTTCCAATTGGCCCAGAAGCGACGGATTCAGGGACATCGGTCACCCGCGCCGCCTTCTCGGGTCCAGTGGAGGGTCACACTGGACCCGAGAAGGCGGCGCGTAGTGTTTCACGCGCGCCTCTCGTAAGACGAACGGGGGAGTTCTACACCTCACTCCCCCCCGGGATGAGGCCCGCAGGTCAATCGGGCGCCGACTAGTCCGGGGCAGCGGAAGTTGCATTAGATCCCGTTGACCCCCCGCCGCAAGTGTGAGAGGGAACACCGGTGTGGTTTTAGTCAGTACGAGTCTGACAGACTCCTCCGCTCTCCCCAGAGCGGAGGACATCCATTGAGGATTTCCATATCGGGAAGAAAAAGAGCAACGAGTTATAGGTAGGGATTACAGAGGTTGGAACCTAAGTAGACACTCCATCATCATCATTATCCTTGGTAGTCTTGTTACACCCACTGCAGTACTGCTAAGTTTAGGGCTTTTACCTTCTTTGACATTCTTCGCGATCTTAGATGACACTTTACTCTGTGTAAATTACGTCATCACTAGAGCTCAATAAGGTAAAGGTAATAACCATTGCGAGGAAAACGTCATGTCTTAGGACAGTGTTTTTTTTAAGCACAATAGGAACTTTAATTAATACTTTTATTCCAACATTATACAACATTAGTTTTAGTATATGCGAAACCTGATACACGTGTCTAGTATTTTTATGTAAAGAATCTACGTACAAAATTCGAAACTGTATCATGAAAAATCACAAAGTTATAAGCTTGTTCTGTTACCTAGTTGTCCGCACAAAAACGCGGTCACCACGCAGCGCGCGCCTCCAGCGACGTCTTGAGATCATTGAAAATAATAATTTGGCAGTAGGTACCTAAATTATTGCGATAGGTACTCAAAGTCGCTCCGTGTCCAACTTTTAACTTTTTTAAATATTTTTATGAAAAAATATAACATGGTTTAAAAATTATTGGAATCGATTCAGTTATTTATTCTGAACAAACTGTATTCAGGTTTCGCATATACTAAAAATAATGTTGTATACATTTCATCATTCTCTTGCCCTTATCCCAATTCATTTGGGGTCGGCGCAGCATGTCTTCTTCTCCCATACTTCTCTATTACTCGTCATCTCATCAGACACCTCCTTTCTTGCCATATCATTCTTTATACAGTCCATCCATCGTTTCTTTGGTCTTCCTCTACTCATATACCAGTCCACATTCATACTCAAAACTTTCCTCACAACATTTTCCTCATTTCTCCGCATCAAATGCCCATACCACGACAACCGATTACCACACAACTTTTCAGTCACCGGCGCCACTTTCAGACTTCCTCTTATATATATTTATACATTTATAAATTGTATACATTTATAAATTAAAATAACCTAAAGTAACTAACTTAACAATACAATAAAAAATGGCGTCAAAAAACTCCCCAACGCTGTCGACTGGTAATATGCCCACGAGACTGGCGGCGTTGCCACGTTGTGGGAACATTATAATTATGCTAATAATTATAGTGTGGTTGGTTTCTGTGAAAAATCCCTTTTAGAACAGCTTCTGAGTTGCACGAGCTTCCAATATTTTGAAAATACACAATCCTCAAAACCAAATAACAGTAGAATTAATAAACCATTCACGAGTAAAATTAGGGTTTATATTCCCAATAATACATTTCTACTATTATACAACTCTATAGAGGAATACAATATTTATTTTATTTATTCATCTACCTTTGAAAGGGGTTCCCATATAATTTTATGGCACGTTGCCAGCGTTAGATACGCGTAAATGAACTGATTGTGTGCTCATCAGCCAGGGTACGGCCTCATTAAGGGGAGAGGCATGTCACATGTGTATTTTATTTTATATTATGTATAAAAGTAGCTTATTTCCTTTTCCGGATTCCAAGGTTAATTTTCTACTAAATTTGAAGCACGGAGACAGGGACGAAGCAGTTATATTAGCTAATTATTTTGGCTGTTTCTATATCAGTAGCGAAGGGTCAATTATTGTAAGAGGTAAGCCGGAGTACATTATCTTTAATGTGATTATATTATTTGTCTATAGAATACTGACTGTGCCATTTTTCAAAGGGAAGCTAGTAGGAATCGAGTTGTATGGTACCTTCGCCATTGTTCTATATAATATTGGGAGTAAATAGACCCTTAACACAGCCGAAAGGCACTTGTTCTCCCCGTCTTAGCGATATTTTTTTGTTCTAGACCATACCTAGGAACCTTCTAATTACGGAGATATTGGGGGTCAAAGTGCCAAATTTTTCACAAGTTTTTTTTTTAATACACGTTTTTAATGTAAGATTTTTACTTTACACACCTCCACCATCCCCGTACTATTCAATCCATCCATCAGCACAATGCTTTGAGTGCTTTCCATCGAGTCCTACCGTAAAACGTGATATTTCAACCCAAAAACAAAGTCGATTCCCAGCAATAATTTTTTCATAAAATTACTTAGTTTGATGTACCGAATGTTTGATTGACGGCTATGTGAAGGGTCTGTTTACACCCTGTATTTTATGCTTACTTCAACTGACCTTCTTCCGTCACCTACCCCGATTCTTACATTCTTCTTTGGTTTCGTTCACGTTCATACATCCACGTATTGCCAGCCATATTCTTCGAAAAGGTCAGGTGCATGATTACTTCAAGTCGCTTATGCACGCCGTTTGTAAGTACTACGTACCTGACCTTTTAGAAAAACATAACCAGTAAGGTCCTCTTTTGTCCTTCTAGGGCATCCCCACCCAACGTTTTCACTCACATCTGCCTTGTAAATCCGTTTCTACCTGATTCTACCTATGACTAAAAATAGAAAGAAAACGCAAAAAAAAACTAATATTGTATGTCTCAGGGCTGCGCTCAAATGGGCCCAGTTCAGACGAATGCCGGGCATCTAGACTGCCAATAAATCTTCTACAGGCGATTGTGACACTCCTTGAAAAATACAAAGACTTAGTAATTTTCTACTTCTGGAGTAGAAAATCACTAAGTCATTCTATTTGCTCAAATTATTATACAATCGGTAAGTAGCTGAATGTACACTAAAATCAACCAAATTGATTCAAAGCTCATCAATGGACCAAAAACTCAGCTCAATGAATGGCATCGCATTTTACATTGAATGCCTTTCAAATCTCTTCAGGGGTTCATTTAGAGGCAAACATTACCGCCCAGGTATTAATAGATCGAAGGTTCCTGAATAGAGAATTAAACGTGCCAGCAATCACCTTAATGAAATCAACGCCAGGTCACTGTTCGAAAGAATGGGCCAATTACTTATATTATGTTCGTTTTATGATGAATGATATGACCATTTATAGTCTGTCTCTTTTTTATGGAGACAATTATTATAGATTCGTATAAATTCGTAAGAGTGATTCATATCCCTAGCATTTTCCCAACTATGTTGGGGTCTACTCAGATACAGCTGATTACCGGTATTTTACATCTAGCGACTGCCTATCTGACCTCCAAAACCCAGTGAGTAATGAATAACAGAGACAGAGAACTAAATGCTTTGAGTTTGAACCAGTCTTACCAAGGGGGTAAGACTGGTACAAACTCAAAGCATTTATTTCAATTGGACCATTACAGGCACGTTTAAATGTCAAATAACAAAAAAAAGCGAACAGTCACAGTCACACACAGAGGCCTGAAAGTCTGTCAACTTGACAGACTTTCAGGCCACTGACTGCTAGTAACGACTATCAAAGATCTACAAATGATAGCCGGGACTAACGGCTTAACGTGCTTTTAGAGGCATGGTACCTCCATGCCTCTAAAAGTAACTAACTAACTAACTAGTAAAACTTTGTATGTATTGGGTGGTCATTGTCACCCATCCAGAGACCAACCTAAGCAAGCAATACGTGAGAGTGGGATTGGAAGAAATTTATCATCGGCTTCATCGCTGGCCTGAGCATCTACAACATTATTTTTAGTATATGCGATACCTGAATATAGTTTGTTCAGAATAAGTAACTGAATCGATTCCAATAATTTTTAAACCATGTTATATTTTGTCCTAAAAATATTTTTAAAAGGCTACAAGCTGGACACCGAGCGACACTAAGTACCTATCGCCAACATTTAGGTACGTACTGCCAAATTATTATTATCAATGACCTCAAGACGACGCTGGAGGCGCGCACGCAGCTACGCCGCGTAGTGACCACGTTTTTATGCGGACAACCAGGTAACAAACAGAACAAGCTTATAACTTTTTGATTTTTTATGCTACAGTTTTGAAATTTTGTACATAGATTCTTTACATAAAAATACTAGACACGTGTTTCAGGTTCCGCATATACTAAAACTAATGTTGTATACTCAAATCGCTTTAACTAGGCAAAACAATTGACAACTTGTTCTATAACCTCGCTACCCATACGTATCTTTATACACAGGTCCTGTATTATAATACGCGTGAGATATGATATTCACCGACAGTTTGTATGGGTGCGGTAGCTATCGTTTATAATTTCGAGTTTTTTGGTACAAGTTGACATTCAATTGTTTTGCCAGCTTAAAACTATGATACTATAGACAAAGTGATGTTCTATCAGCGGTAAAATAGACAAAAACATCAAAAATGTAATAATGGATGGAATGAAAAAGCTTATGTAAAAATCTTGAAAGACGTAGAAATAGGAAACCTTATTAAAGGGACAGTCACTTTGGTACGTACGACGGCAAATCAAGCTATACAAAACCAGTTTATGCAGATCTCTCATTGTGTAGGAGATCTGTACAAATCGAGTCCAAGTTATACTGGAAATGTACAGCTTCATGTGCCGCCGTGTGTACGCTTTCCATTGTTCCAGTCTCCACTTACTTTTATTCCTCACTTAATTGAAGATTAATATTTAATTAGAAGTTATAATTAACGCTCTTCCCACTACTCTGACAAAACATGAAAGTAATTATCTAAATCAAATCACGCATTATAATTCACAAAGCCTAGTCCGTGATAATATAAACTAGGCTGTCTTTTCACACCTTTTTAATTATTTAGTGACATGAACTTATGTGTTTTTGGTGAAATTAATTTACGTAAGTACCTTTGATTCTTTATTTACGAATTTTGTGTGTTGAAATTAGTGAGTAGCTGATCACCGCTTCTTTGTAGGTCTTCGATCTTTATCGTGTGGTTAGTGCCTAAAAATGGGCCTCTGACTTGGCTTTACATGCCGTCAAGAAATATCTCTCAGGCATGCTGGTATCCTTTTTTTTTAGTTTGGGATATCATCAAATAACCCCCTCCCCCCCACACATGGCACGCAGGCATCGGCCCATGCGGACCCCTACGTGGTTGCTGACATCTCTTTGAGGCGCGCGTGGAACACGAACGCGCCGTCGACACGGCCTGTCGTCATAAGACGGCCGGTCGGCGAGCTAGCCCATAACCCGCCGTCCAAAGGCCCGCGCCTACGGGGGCCACCACGTGACCCCCGACATGCTGGTATCCTCACGATGCTTTACCGAAACAAATGATAATTATAAAAGACGCACATGAACCCGAAAAATCAGAGGTTCGAATTCGAGACCTATGACTTGGCAGTCCAACGTTCACACCTATCACTGCTTTGGACACACCATACACCATACTTTGGAAGCTAAATCGTCTTCAACTGGTCAAAAACCACGTCTATTGTGTCCGTAGTAAAGGCGAATACTAGGCGTATGACCAGATATATTTCAACGTCGACAAAGTAAAAGGTGTATGTAAGAATCGTAATAAATATAATACAGGTCGTGTTCTGTAGTTACTACCATCGCCATAGGACAGAGATGGGAGTTTTAGTGTTAGACCGACGTGGTATCGATTTGCGTTACCTAATACCAAATCGAGACGACCAAATGACGTCTTGTTCGCTTTTTAACGGACTTCTAAAAACGGAGGAGGTTATGTATTCCACCAGCATCTTTTTTTTAATATATGTACACTGATGTCTCTGTGATTTCTGGTCTGATTTTCGTAATTCTATTTTCTTTTGATAGAGATAGCTCGTGCGATAATTTTACTTGGGTAGTCTATGAGCTATCTTCTACAATATTATTTTTAATATATGCAAAACCTGAATATAGTTTGTTCAGAATAAGTAACTGAATCGATTCCAATAATTTTTAAACTTGTTATATTTTTTCCCAAAAATATTTAAAAAAGTTAAAACTTGGACACCGAGCGATTTTAAGTACCTATCGCAATAATTTAGGTACCTACTGACAAATTATTATTATCAATGAGCTCAAGACGACACTGGAGGCGCGCGCTGCTTGGTGACCACGATTTTGTGCGGACAACTAGATAACAGAACAAGCTTATAACTTTGTGATCTTTTATGATACGTTTTGAAATTTTGTACATAGATTCTTTACATAAAAATACTAGATACGTGTATCAGGTTTCGCATATACTAAAACTAATGTTGTATACTACGTATTTTTTCTTCTTTGTGTTTATGACATGATGATATCATAACAATAACTTCTCGTTACAAAGTAAAATTTGTATATGACAAGAGTTTGTGTAGGATATCTCAACTAAAAAGGGTGAAATAAATAACCTTTTTGCATAAAAAAAACAACTTATGAAGCACAAGAAAATTAAAAAGTAAGTACTTTACTTTCAAAAGTCAATGGTAGTTTTCATATTCATATGGCCGGCCGCTCACTGCCAGCACGGCGCGGCGTGTCATGGCAAAGGATTTTATTACTAATCAAGTTATTTTGAATCTTATTCCAATGATTTAGAATTCATGTTACTTTATTTCGATACCTCGATGCCGCGAAATGACGCGACGTGCCGCGGGATGCTGCGGCTATTAGGAATTATGATGGCTAAGCAAATTGAAATAAGGTTCAAACTTCGAACTTCCAACTTCGAATCCGCGCGGAGCAAAACTGATTGATGCCAGAGTGGCTGGGCTTTAAGCAGGATGCCATGGAACGCCGCGGGATGCCGCAGCACAACCTGCCGTGCCACGCCGTCAATGGCCGCCGACCTATATTCGTTTATTTTGCTTTCCATGTAAAAAAGATGTAACAAAAGGCTTAATCTAGGTACATAAATATGGACTCTGTAAGGGCCCAGCAAATTAGGAGAGAGGAGGGCTTTAATTTTACTGATTAGTTTCGTTTTTATTGCATGGACTTTGCCCGGTCGATTTCACACTAATAATGTTGTCTAATTCCTAAGCAGTTGTTTAATATTATATTCTCTCATACTGTTTACATTAGCAGGTGCTAACATTTTTGTTGTTTATTTTTTCAGCGGTACTGTACTTCATAATAAATATCTGGTGGATAAATTGGTAGTAAATCATGCGATGAAAGGTTTTCAGACAAATTACAAACAGTCTATCTTTACGCCATATGCGGATGAGATTCAGATGCCGTTACTATACTGTATTGTCTAAACCACACTACCCACAATTATATATTTGGTGAGGTTACAAACACATAATACCTATATGTAATAGAGACTAACACGGAACCCACGAAACTATCTGTGGACCTTACAAATATTAGTTCCGGGCGGAAATTGCTTGCTCCCGTATCACAGAAGCTGTAATAGCGTAAGGTAGGTACTAAACTACTTGAGTAGCTAGTCAACACACGCCTACCTAACCTCCACACAACCCAGTTAGTACTAGGTAATTCGCAAGTATTTGGTATAAATACGTATTTAAAAAAACGTAGTAGGTATTTGTAATTCAATTACTTCATAAAAATGTAATTTGTAATTGGTATTTCAAATACTTGACGCTGAGGTATTTTTTAGTTAGTATTTCAAATACTTATGGCTTTAAAATACATTTGAACATATTAAATACATTTAGCGATCTTATTAATGGGTGCGTTCTGCAAAAAATAGCGCTCGATAGCTTTCGTAAGCAAAATGGCGACAGCGAAATATGACAACTTTTAAAGTTAGCAACACTGCACCTGAACCGTACGTCAAATTGTCAAGTATCTTGTCAATTGTCATTTTCATTTTTAAACAGTTATTTTCACGAAACTTCTGTGTTACTTAAGTTTAGGTTTAGGCTTAAGTAGGAATGAGACGAATAGGTGGTATAGAAACTCTGACACTGGTTAGGTACTAATCACACGATAAAGAAGAAGACGGAAGAATGAAGTGTGAATGTCACGGTGAATTATTCTATTCTATTTACGTAACCTAACACCTGACTGTATTTTGTAATTAGTATTTTGTATTTTAAGTAAAAATAGTTAAAATACTGTATTTTGTATTTTATATACATGCGAGATAGTATTTTGTAATTCGTATTTTAATTAAAGCAAGGTATGTATTTTGCCCAGCTCTGGTAATACGACACTCTGTGGTAAGACTGCCTGTAACGTCTGTCAAAGATGTGCAAATGACAGCCGGGACCAACGACTTAGCGTACTGTCCCAGGCACAGAGATAACTTGGTATGTAATGGATGGTCACCCATCCACGGAGTGACCTAGGCAAGCGCGGCTTATTCTTGCAGTACGGCTGTAATTATTTATTTAATTATGGCACTCCAACGACTTATATATTAATACATTTTAGGGGTAGTGTAACAATTAAACTTAAAATCTAGGGTGAATATGTCACTTACAGATGTGCACAGTACTTGCATAAGTATTTCAAGTACACATAGACAAAAAAAAAAAATTAATTGCGTTTAGCTACAAGTCCCTCCGTTATCGTGTCTGATAACAGGATAATCTTTGTCCCCGTACATGGAAGAACAAGCAATAAAATCGCCCAAGACTTTATTACGGTACATAACCTTAAATAGTCCCTAATGTTTTCATTACAATAAACCAGTGCGCCTTACTTGAAACTAATGTATCCATTTAAACACTGTATTAATGATATTCATTCTGATTCAGATTAATAACAGTGATTGTTATTCTAATGTTTTTGTTTATGTGGTTGTTATTGTTTAATTATGCTGAATCAGGATTATAATAATTTTATAAGGGTTAATGTATCCGATTTAAGGTTCGGATAAATCGATACGGAGAGTGTGAATCCGGACAATGTCACTAAATTCGGTAGATTATTTGTCCAAAGTCCGGTGTTCGGAGCGGCGCGGCGTCCGCAATTTTTCCGTACCCGTTTGATAGAACCTTTCAAAACAAGTTTTAATGTCGTTACATATTTTTAATCCAAAGCCTGTACAGTCACGAGCACCAATATGTATATAAGGAATTTTCGCGAGAAATTACGATTGTAATTTGGAAATAGGATCTTTTTCATAAAAAATATGAGTTCCAGAATCCTATAATTAACATTAGCGCTAGAAACGGGATATTATATAAGGTCTAACTATTCATACACGAAATATTTTCAGGGAATCATCTAACGGCTATAACGAAGCCATTTCAAGGGATTTTTTTTTATCTGAGTATATTTTTATAAAAAATAAATAATTTAAAATTACTTGACCCACAAAATAAAAACTAGCTCCTTATACCTCCTTAGCCAGATTACTACGTCGTATTTACCTAGTGTCATTGTTAGAATATGGGAGTAAAGATTTTATGCAAAGTCTCAATTTTTTTTAGAATTATAATAATTTCGTAAAAAAAACACCCACATAATTTTTTTTTCGTTGCTATGGCGACTTTACGACTTATAGAAGTTACTCTTTAAATATTTCGTGTATGAATAGTTAGACCTTATATATAGGATATATTGTTTTGAGTTCTCGATATTTCGGCGCTGTTACAAGCACCATGAATAGTAAACATGGTAAATATCCCGTTTCTAGTGTTAATGATAATGTTAGTGACCATGACAGTCTAAAAACCTATATCCAGAATACTATGTTCGTAAAAACATGAAATTTTAATCAGAACAGTAGGAGAAAAACACTTTTAAAAGTTGTTAAGTGTTTACATATTGGTGCTCGTGCCTGTACATGGTTTCAGCGTAAAACCTTTCCCATTTTCCTATAGGCAATATTGTGCCAATTAGTCCTGTTATTGCGTAACACAGAGCTGGTTTTTCTTTTATTTTTTGTTGTCTATTGTTTAGGCTCTGTCATGGATGGAATGTGTGAAGAATGACATGGCAAGAAAGGAGGTGTCTGATGAGATGACGAGTAATAGAGGAGTATGGAAGAAGAAGACATGCTGCGCCGACTACAAATAAATTGGGATAAGGGCTGGAGAATGATGAATGATGATGATTATGTTTAGGCTCTGCCATTTTGTTTCACGCTCCGTACTAATCATTATTTCAAATTCTGCAACGATTGTATGATAGAAATAGATAACTATGTATATGTGGATAGAAAACAATATAACAATATTCATCACACGTGATGACAATTGTGATTAATTATGTAAAGTAATTACTTTATGTTGTTGTACTTGTTGTTGTTGTTGTTGTTGTTATTACTTGTTGTTGTTGTTATTGTTTTGTTGTTGTTGTTCTTGTGTTACTTGTTGTTGTTGTTGTTGTTGTTTTTTGTTGTTGTTTGTAGTTGTTTTTTTGTTGTTTTCTTTATGTTGTCTTTTGTTTCTTTTTTTCGTTGTTGTGTTATTGTTGTTGGTGACCCTAATTAGGGTCACGTAATATGACTGAACTCCACACCTGTAATTCCCAAAGGGTAATTGTCCTTCCGGGTACGGAACGCGGTCCGCCTGTTGCTGACCCCTGCACTAGACCAACGATGACACATATTAAACCTATTAGTCAATCATTCATCATCTTCCTGTCCATGTCGCATGTTACTTCGGGTCGGCGCAACACGTTTTTTTCTTCAATTATCCCCATCAATTGTCACGCTATCATCTACTCCTTTTTCTTTCAAATCATTCATCACATCCCTCATCATCCATCCTTTCTTTGGTCTTCCTATCTCTGTGTTCTATGTCAAGGGTTTGGTTTCCGCATTGAATCCCTAAAGTGGACCATTGTGTGTGAGCCATGGTGGCCGTTACTCCAACCAGCCCACCTGCCTCCAGAAGCAGATCAACTTCCCGGTCTTCTCAGGACATCCGTAAGGGGTCTCGGTGTTCTAAGGGTCTCCTCGCGGATCTGGGTGACGCCGGTGCACTCAAGGAGTACATGGGCTACCATTTCCTTCGCCTCCATGCACGCTCTGCACAGGGGACTGGAGACTGCTTCCTCTCCCTCTCCATCCATCAACATTTATATTCATCACTCTTTTAGTCACATGTGTTCCATCCCTCATCATCACAATATGTGGATACCAAGACAGATGACTCCCTTTCATCTTTTCTATAACAGGCGCCATTTTCAACTTATTAGTCAATCATAATGATAGTTAAATAAGCCATCCAATTATGAATATTGCCTCAAACCACAGCAGTATCGCTTTAAAGCTATATTATCTTAAACTATCGCTTAACAACAAACTTCGCTACGTACTCGACTTAACAATTGTAATTATTGTGATTAGATTAGCAGTTGATACACCGTATCAGTATTGGGTAAACATAACTGTCAGTGGCCTTGGAAGTTTAGGGTAGTGTCGTAAGTAGGTAAGTATTTATCATTTATGTACACACAAGAGAGAACATAAGGAAACATCGTAACATAACTTGAGAGTACAATGGCACGGCTTATTTCAAAAGAAATTTCTACGAGCACGTGTAGCGTGACTACCGTAGAATCGGGTTTTGTCGACGGATGAATCGACAAAATGACCGATCAACAAAAGAAATCTGTAATTTTGTCGATAAAACCCGTTTTTTCGGTTATCATGCTACGCCTGAAGCAGGCCTGTGAAAGTAAAAATGAAAAGAGACACGTAGACAGTATAAGATTTTAAACTATCATGGTCACTAGCATAAATAAAAAAATAAAAAAAAGTAATAATGTAGACAGTAGTGTGTCAGAAAAGGAGGGGATTACCATGTATGTCTTAACCGAAATAACAAATACACATCATCATCCGCCCGCCTTTTCCCAACTATATTGGGGTGGCTTCCAGTCTAACCGGATGCAGCTGAATGCCAGTATTTTACATGGAGGGACTGCCTATCTGACCTCCACAACCCAGTTAGTACTAGATAACATGATACCCCTTGGTAAGACTGGTTCTCAGAGATCTGACAGCCGGGACCAACCGCTTAACGTGCTTTCCGAAGCACAGAGGAAATTCGGTATGTAACGGGTGGTCCCCCATCCACAGACCAATCTAGGCAAGCGCGGCTTGACCTGAAGATGGATCCTAGCGGCTGTTATTATTTAGCCACGAGCCCCTTTGTGTGCAGAAGTGGGTCCGTTATGGACTGGTTAAGCTTACCTTTTTGGTAGTCATGACGTCACTCTCCCCCAAAATAAAGTCTTTAACGGAATCAAAATAGCTGTTTACCGCCAAAACAGAACAGTAACAATATCTATGGCCATTTGAAGTACTATCCCCGCAAATTTAAGCCTCTTTATATCCTTTCTAACCTCGTCACGTCTATGCAATGGTAATCCAAATCCATTTTATTTGACATCTAAGACCGTCAAATGATCCCTATTACTATCGTAATAAGGAGTATGGGAGTAAGCACTCCTACGCATGGGCGATTTTTTATCGCACATTGGATTTTCAACCCAATACTAAGGGCTGACAGTTGAAAATCGAACGATGCGCTTTTTTGACGTGCTTTGTTGTATTCTCAATGTTCAACTCAGTGCCTAGAGTTGAAAATGAAGTGCGCGATAATAAATCGCCGGAGAAAAGGAGGGCGGGCGTAGACAATCGGTAATCGGTCACCAATTTGAGTCTGATTCCTGTCGGTTTCAATCTACATGCAAAGTTGCAGTCGCAATCGTCATGCAAATCGACTGCATCCGCAAAGACTATCTGTAGAATGAAATGTAAAAGACTTTGATTGTACACGTTCAAAAAGAAACTTTCTAAGGTGTCGAACAGTCACAAGAAGTAAAAAAGAGGTTCTATAAAGATGGATAGATTATGTAAGGAATGATATTTTATTTATTTAAGGTTCACCAACAGTTGTTACAGATATTATACATAGAGGAACATATAAGTAATTGCGTCTTAAATCTAACTGCACAACCAATTACAAGCAAACACCACAATCATGCTAAATGCTCTTTGTAATTATAAATGTACTTAAACTTTAGATAATTATATTAAATACTAGCTGACCCGAGCAACTCCGTCTGCGTCACTTAAGAGAGGAAGAGAACATAATAAAAATTATGCTATATAGCCTATAGCTTTCCTCAACAAATGGGCTATTCAACACTAAAAGATTTTTTCAATTCGAACCAGTAGTTCTTGAGATTAGCGCGTTCAACCAAACAAACAAACTCTTTAGCTTTATAATGTTGGACTACTTTTATAGATTCAATTCAATTCATTTATTTTATTCCCTCTTCAGAATATTGGCTTCCTTAAATATTAAAACATTTTTGGCTAATATTATATTCCACCATTGGAAGAGACTGGTGCCTGAAGTAGGTTTCTGAAGAAGCCTGAAATACGAAATGATATGAAAGGTAAGAAGTGACTAATAGCTCGAAAGTTGACAGGGGTAATGGAAGAAGAATACGTGTCACATCGACCTTTACTAACATAAAAAAACCATTTTTTTAAATAAAAACTAACCTTTTATTAAAATGAAAGAAAAAATATAGATTTCACTATCAAAAATTGAACACAAATGTTTAGTATCCGTCCTATTAACCGTTGAGGAGTGCTCTCGTGAGGAGACAATCTTGGCTGCAGGATCAAGTCATGTCAGTCATAAGAATGTAATGTCACCAGCATCAAAGGTGTGTGCTTAATTTCAGCTCAATCGGTTGGGGGGAACTAGTTTGAAATTCAGTTGTAAGATTTGACTTATACATACTAACTAACTAACAAGGCAAAGTAAAATATTAAAAAAAGTTTTATAAATAACCGGCCAACTGCGAGTCAGACTCGCGAATGAAGGGTTTCGTATCATCATAGTATGGGACCCCCTTTAATTTTTAATTTATTTTTAGTTGTTATAACGCCAACAGAAATACAAATTTTGTGAAAATTTCAACTGTCTACCTATTACGGATCACGAGATAAAGCCCGCTGCCGGACAGACGGACGGACGGACAGTGGAGGCTTCGTAATAGGGTCCCGTTGGTTACCCTTCGGGTAGCGACCCTAAAACCGGGCAGCAAGATGATAGTCGCCCGTCTGCTCACACGCTTACTCAAATCAAAAGATGACGCAAGTGGTACTTGAACGTAGATCGGAAATAAAAGGAATACATAAAAGTCTCCTTATCTCACAGTCGTTATGTTCGATTGGGAAGCTTACCTATAGGACGATTCTGAGTTCCTGACGTCATTGATTGAATTTTCTAGAAATTTGAAAGGTTCACTGAAACAATTTCAGGACTTCGTCATCATCTCATCTGCCTAGCCTTTTCCTAAGTATGTTGTGGCCGGCTTCCAGTCTAACCGGATCCAAAAAAAATCCAAAATTTCAATCCATCTAGGTCCAAAGTAGTCCTTTTCCATGTCCAAAACTATCTCATCAGCATCTTCCTACCCTTGTCCCATGTTACCTGGGGTCAGCGCAACAGGGTTTTTCTTAAATTCTCTCCTGTCAAACGTCACGCTATCATTTACTCCCTTTTTAATACGCTTTTATTAGCTTCCCTTTAACTAACTTAGCTATGTAAAAAATCTTGGGAGTTAAATTTGACCCACTTTCCGGTTACCGATTGTGTTGATATTTTGCATACATGTTTAGTTTGGATGACAAAGAATGGTTAGCTTAGTGACGTCATTCCAATCCAATATGGTGGACTCCTAAAGATAGCGGACTAGTTATTTTTATGCATTCCCATGATATGGGTAAAAATTGAATTTTTTTTGGGTTAATTGAGTTCAAATGAAAGGGTTTGCTGAGAAGAATACGAGAAATAAAATGGCATCAGTCTAAAGCGTGTTTTTTAGATTTTTTAATAACAATATTTTGTTCTTTCATACCATTCCTCACACAAAAACCTTTGCAACATGTCCAAAGTTACATGTAATTTCTTCATAATCGGTTCAGTGGTTTAGGCGTGAAAAGGATTTCATAATAGAATGGAAGTATCGGTAAATATGCCGTAAATAGTATCTACTGCGATCGCTGAAACTATGTGTATGACAAGAAAGTGATAATTATTATTGGCTATAGCAATATTTTATTACAATTTCTTGTTCCTTTTTTTGTATGCAAAAAGCAGGTCATTGTTGCAGTTTAGTAAATAATAACGAAATTTCTAGCTGTTATTATTTAGACTAGAAACGGGATATTTACCATGTTTACTGTTTTTATTGAGTTCCCGATATAACTTTAGTTTATCCGTGATCATGGTGCTTGCAACAGCGCCTAAATATCGGGAATTCAAAAAAACAGTAAACTTGGTAAATATCCCGTTTCTAGTCTAAATAATAATGTTAGTGACCATGATAGTTTTCTAGCTGTTAATGGCAGTCATGAAATATCGTCCTTTGTGATTTCGTAAATACTTACTTTGACAATTATTGAAGACGATCCGGTAAGGGCGCCTAAAACAATAATAATATTACTCTTGGCAATAAAAACTTCTTGATTCAATTTAAACGGAGAGGAATGTGGACTCATTGTAAACCTTTTAGTACAAGACCTCAAGGGAACGAAAACGTTTTAAAACGTAAACGCGTTATCGTTTACGGTCACAACAAATTCGACCAAATTCCGTCCTGAGAATTGGAATCTGTGCCGAAGGAATATAAACTCTATCTCTGTGAAACGTAAGGTTGATATACAGCGGGTCAATTAAAGCAATTTCCATTTTTAGTAAAGGTAAGGCTGTCGCTCACCACAGTTACGGATCGTCCCCACGAAATGGAGTTCTGCTGATTTGAGGAAAGTTAATTGGTCACTTTAAATAATTGTTGTGGCTGTCATGAAATATTTCGGTGTAAAGGTAAGAATTTAAACAATGAGAAATATCTACAGATTGTACTATCAAATGTCACTCAATGTTAAGATGCCTTAATTACTCCATAAGCCGATATCTATAAACGATACTTATCACGGGCAAAAAAGTTTTTTTAATAGATAGTGACAGGAATAACATTTACCCCTACGGTCAAAGTACTTTCTAAAGAAAGGAAAAGAAAAAAGCATATATATGTCGAATATGTCAGGGTTTATTCCGTTGGGCTCGTACATCATGTGGGCAGACGGTGGGTTTCGTGCTATGAAAACACACTGTTCCTAGCAAAACTAACGAATTACTTGAGACTACAACTTATTACAATAACACAGGGTACAATGAATCGGGTACAGTTCCAAGACGTCTCAACTCCGCCGCGATCAGACATTGACTGTTGCCCTCGCCTCGAGCTGGACATCAGGGCTCTGTAGAAGCAGGCTGTGTTGTGACTGGTAACTAGGTCTCGTGATGTCACCACTGCACACAGGCGCGCTTTTCCAATTCATTTTATGTCCGTATTAACAACCGGATCCGACATAAATATAAATAAATATATAAATAATAATTTATTACATATATATTATATTTCTACTACTTGTATTGTAAGTGTGACCTATTTTATCGATAGCAAAACCACTTTAGAAATTCAATATAAATGTCGGACTACCTATAGGGTAAAATAAAGGATATCGTAGAAATAGGTATTTCTTTTCCATTCGTTGTAGCAAAACTTGAACGTTCTACAATAGCTAAAATCAATGAAAAGCTAAAAATACCATAACTATTAAAAGTTCATTACTCCGTTCACGTTATTAAAATAATCTACAAAACGAGTATAGCCATGAATCATTATTATGCCATCTGGAAATATAAACTAAATATACAAGGTGTAAACGGACCCTACACGAAGCGTTTACCAAGCATTCTGTACATTAAACTAAGTTACTCTACGCAAAAATTAATGCTGGGAAACAACTTTTTTTTGGGTTGAAATATCACGTTTTACGGTAGGACTCAGTGTAACGCACTCAAAACATTGTGCTCTTGAACGCATTGACAGTGTGTGTGTTACATTGTCATTTAATATCACCGTAACTATAAAGTTCCCAGGTATGGTCTAGAACAAAAAAACATCGCAATGACGGGGAAAACAAGTGCCTTTCGGTATTTTTAAGGGAACTTTTACACCCATTATGGAAAAGTTGAAGTTTCAATGGAACTCCGTCCATGACCTCGGGCGATGCGGTTGGCATCAAAAAAGACGCGCGTGCATCACTCGTTTCCTTCGCACGAGTATTGACGCGTTGCGGTGAGTCGTGGCATGCTCTAGACTATTTCCCACTTGCAAAATTGCCCACTTGAAAAATTCACCCTGTATACATCGTAAAGTTCAATAGATTGCAGTGGACTGTCTCGTTGGCCTAGTAGTCGCAATCGCGAATGCTGAACATGAGGTCCTGGGTTCTTAGTAGGTTTTACCGTCAGGAATTTCTCTGTAGCAGCCACGAAGTCTGGATTTGTGCCCGGCTGATGCCAATAGGCTCGCCCCATATTACTTCACTACACACACTACACTACACACAACACACACACACACACACTACACTACACTATTTTTGTACTGTATGGTGTCGGACGTAAAGAATAGCACCATCCCATATCTTCCCGTGGGTGTCGTAAGAGGCGACTAAGGGACTTACTAGAGAATGGGCAGCAGCGTTCTCTGTGCTTTTTTAACAACCGTACTGCGATCGCCAACCCGCCTGCCAAGCGTGGCGATTATGGCAAAACCCCCCCTTTGGGGGAGGCCTGTGTCCAGCAGTGGACGTCTTCCGGCTGAAATGATGATGATGATGATGATATTACTTCAGTCTTAAACACAAAATGTAATATTTAGTTATTTTTTCTTCACTTTTGTCATCTATGAACTGTAGCATAAACTTGACTGGCCTACGTCATGTAAAACCAATGAAAGTCTAAAAATAACATGATAGTTAGTTCAATACTCCGTTCACAAAATAATGTTGTTAAAATGCGTATCATAACCATCTGGAGTTGTGAACAAAATACATGAAAAAAAACATAAGTATTGTGCTCCTGTTGGATACACTATAAATAAAATACTTGACCTGAAGTTTGACAGGAACTATGTTCATGACTTCAAGCGATGACACTCGCGTCAAGCAAGAAGCGCGTGTGCCAGTTGTTTCTTCCGTGACTTGTTGTGACGTCTTCGACTCCATGTTCTAAGCTATTTCTGTCACTGATTTTCTCCACAGTTCATATCGCAACACGCGTGTCGATAGAGTGTCATGTAGTATGTCGTGGGCCTGGGTCATCCCTGAAGGGTTAGGAGGGGGTGTACCATTTTCATATAAAAAAATATGTTAAAAAACCCTGTCCTTTCTGAATGGGGCATATAGGTATACCAATGACATTACCAAGTACAATAAGAAACATAAAATGATGATGATGAAAATAGAAATACTAATAAATTTTTAAATTGCATGTTTTTTTGTCCCAAATTTCCCATTTCCCAAAATTCTGCCAAAATTTTAAAACCTGAATACACCATTTTCGGCATAAGTATGATCGATCGTCTATTGTTTATGACGTCATTAGCCGTGATGCGACCTCAGTGTCGCCACCCGCACCCCTGTGCTGCCATGTTCATGAAGATCGTGAACCTATTTATTTTTTAAACATCAGCTAGCCCTTATTTCCATTTTCAAATAATATCAATGAAAAACAAATTCAAAAATTATCTATGACAAAAAAGACAAAAAGTATTCTATCCTCGTTCGTTCAGAAATAAAATAAAATAATCCGTCGCACGATGACGAAGGCATTAGGCATGCAAATTGGAATTGGCTGCCGTTCGGAAACCCGCGAAGTGACGTTTTCCTGTCGAGTTTTTTTTTAATTGACAATAGCTATCTGATATTAATTTCTATAAATTCCGTTGCTAACAGAAATTGAAGGTAAATAGAATGCTTGGTTTTCGTTAGTATTTGTTTTAAATGTCTTTTTACAAAGGTTTTTGTGAAAGATTCCTTTTGGGGTAGCGCTACCACCGTTCTATCTAACCCTATTTATAAAACCTTAATGTACCATGTTTTTACACAAATAAAATTATTCTATTCTATTCTATTTCCGGAGATAGCAGCTTTGAATTCGGGTTGACAGTAGGGGTAGGTATTTACTGGCATTGAAGAAAATGACAACATAGAGACATTTTTTTAGAGTTTCAGTAGACTATACATTATGTAGGTTCATGGCATGTTTTCACTACTGGCGAATAGGGTCTACCTAACCTCTATGGGAAGAATTGTGCCGTAATCTGTCATACGGTCCCAATACGGGTTGTTGAATATCACGTGACTTTGAAACTGCATGTCACATAATATGTCGATTTTTTTCACAGTTTTAACGCGGTGGTAATACAATTTTTTGCTCAAAGTAAAGAATATAGATAGCGCTAGCCACAATTTTGTACTAGAACATCCAGGTAACTACTAAAATGGTAGACAAAAAAGGAACATTCCGAAAGCTCTAAAATTTAATTCCGAAATAATTCAGAAACAAAATTTACTCGTGTACCTACAAGGTATGTAGTAATACTAACATTCCTGAAATTGGTAGACTGATCCCATCCCTTTATCGAAGTTTGAGCTCGATTGGACACTGTTGTGACAAAAACCCAATTAAACTTTACTGTGGGTACCGGTGGATCTAAAAAGGTCAAGGTATATACCTTATGAGCAATGCACGGGATCAGCATAGCCTTGGCCCATTTCACTAGCTGATGCCGATTCGTGCCTCGGGAAGCACGCTAAGCCGTTGGTCCCGGCTGTCACGTGTAGATTTTTGACAGTCGTTACAAGTGGTCAGTGGCCCGAAAGTCTGACAATCAGTCTTTTGCAGGAGCATCGTATTACCCAGTATCAACTGTGCTGTGGAGGTCAGATATGCAGTCGCTAGATGTGATATTCAGCTGCATCAGATAAGACTGGAAGCCGACCCCAACGTTGCTGGGGAACAGCAGAAAATGATGAACGATCCAGATACAAAGCGATACCGTAACGATGCTTATAGGTGGATGTAGTAGTCGAGTTTCATAAGAAGAATTCCGGACCGCTCAAGTTGGCATGCTGATCTCGAGCATTTCTTATATCTGTGCGCTGTAGTAAATCCGTTCTGGTTTTGAGTCATATGTCATTGAGCAAACTTGAGCTCCAAGGACGTCTGAAGCGGCTTAAAGCTGAATTCAATAGAATCCTGTAATACAGCATTCATGAAAATGGTAAAGAACTGTTGAATATCGAATTTTGTTCGAATCTTATTTATCAAATCTATTAGCGCTAGTATTTCTATTATTTGCGTCACCAATGCTGCTATTTTAGGATGCATTGCTTCTATAATTTAATGTAATATTTTGTTCCTTTATTTATTACATTTTTAAATATTCCTTAAAATAAAAACAATTTAAAAAACATTTAAAAATATAAAAAATTGTAGTGCACCGGTATCGGGAACAGGGTCCAAGCTACCAGCGGTCAGGGCTCCAGAGAGAGGAACCTCCTCACAATACGAGCCGTGTCTAGGAGTACCGCTTTCTGAATCAAGCTCTTGATCCAGCTGCCTAACGAGAGCCTATTACAGTAAATTGTAGCATCGATCATGTGTTGTGACATGTAAAAGAGTTTTGTAAACCAATTTTCAGAAATAAATATGATTTATGATTTATGTCAACTGTCATTTGTAGATCCTTGACAGTCGTTACAGGTAGTCAGTGGCCCAAAAGTCTGACAACCAGTCTTGCTAAGGGCTATCATATTACCCAGTACTAACTGGGTTGTGGAGGTTGGAGGCAGTCTGATATAAATACTGGTATGCAGGTGCATCCGGTTAGACTGGAAGCAGATCCCAACATAGTTGGTAAAGGATAGGCCGATTTTAATGAGGAGTATAAGCATCGATAATCACATACTGGAGAAGCTAAGCCGTGGTTTGATACTGCTGATATTGACATCTTATTTAGCCCTTGCCGACACAAAAAAGGATACTGCTATGTACCAACTAACAAGCTACTCAAAATAGCCTAGATATAAATAAAATTAGAGTATTAGTATTCCAATATGAAAGTAAATGTACAGACGCCAGCACATCAAGCTACCCGAAACTGTCAAATTTTCCCAATCAACCTTGAACCTAACACTTTAGAGATAAAGTTGAAAATCTATTAAAGAAATTTGACAGATTGAATTAGCTTGATGTGCTGACGCCTGTACTTTTAAATGATTATACAAACATGATGATTAACTCAACGAGCATTCATGAATGCTCTTTCATTATCTTTATGAGAAAAGGCCTTTAACCTCAATAGGTCAATTATATGCAAATATTATTATAAATACTGCTGTCTCGATGGTTAAGTGGTCTTAAGTGCGACTGCAGGGCATGAGGTCCTGGGTTCGGTTCCCAGGTCGGGCAAGTGTTTTTTCCATCAGACTCAGTAGCAGCCATGGAGTCGGGATTTGACCCGACCTGGAAAAAGGCTTATCCCCTACTACATGGGACTATGATTAACTGCTGAAATGCAGGTACCTATTCTATTAGGTACATAACACCTCTGCCTAACCCTTCGGGGATCACAGGCGTGATGTTGTAAATATATTTACGAGCAAGGCTCACTATAGTTATTAACACTAAACCTACGCAGAATATGTCTGCTTGGCCCGACTTGTGAGAGGAAATTAAAGGAAATGGGTCACTGGAAATCATTGCCGCCGCCGAAGGTTTCACGTTAAAGATTTCAGTCTACTTGATAGGAATAACGATGGATGTTTATGTTAGTTTTAAGGGTTCCGTACCCGAAAGGTAACCTATTACTAAGCCTCCGCTGTCCGTCCGTCTGTCTATCAGCCGGCTGTATTTCATGATTCGTAATATGTAGCTAGTTGAAATTTTCGCAGAATGTGTATTTCTGTTGCATCTATAACAACAAATAATCATCATCATCATAATCAGCCTATAATGTTCCCACTGCTGGGACACAGGCCTCCTCTCTATGAGAGGGAATGGGCTATAATCCACCACGCGGGCCCAGTGCGGGTTGGTAGATGTCACATGTCTTCGAATTTTTGGTTCTAGGACATGTCGGTTTCCTCACGATGTTTTCCTTCACCGTTTTGAGAGCAGTGGTGATGAAAATAAATTACACAAAGTAATGCGCCTGCCGGGGTTCGAACCTACGACTTACTGCTCGTAAGTCGGGACCGCCACCACTGGGCCACCGCTGCTCTCTAACTAACTAAACAACAAATAATAATAAAAATAAATTAAAAAAAAGGGGGTTCTCCTACTACGATTGTATCGATGGTTGTTCCGTGGATGAGTGACCATGATCACCCATTACATACCGAGTTTCCTCCGCGCCGTGGAAAGCACGTTAAGCCGTTGGTCCCGGCTGTCACTTGTAGATCGTTGACAGTCGTTACAGGTAGTAAATCTGACAACCAGTCCTACCAAAGGATATCGAATTACCCAGTATTAACCGGGTTGTGAAGGTCAGATATACAGTCATGTAAAATACTGGTATTCAGCTGCATCAGGTTATACTGGAATCCGACACGATATTAGTATCGTAATACCTACGTAGATTATGGTTTGTTGTGTTTTTAAAGCAAATAACCTGTGAGATATTGTTAGTACTTTGTGGACGCTTAATGTGCCTTTGATGGGGCAAGGCGGAGGACTTATTAAAGCGGTCGGATCGGCTATTGCTTGTATTTGGAAGAGTCGAAACGCAGGTGAACTAGGAACCATATCCATATTAATAATAGATGCGAAATTTAGTATGTATCTCTGTCTATTACCTTAGACGCATTAATAACACACCGGATTGGGATGAAATTGGAACACAAGTTGAACATGAACTGGGTTTTACTAACCCAGTTCAGGACGATGACATAGGATACTTTTGATCCTGTTTCTATGTTCCTGTAGGAAATCCAAAAAGTGTAAACTTATATTGTAGTTAGTTCATCCGAACCCCGTTATTTACAATTTTTTCATCTGCAATAAAAAAAAACAGCTGTTTCCTACAAAAGAGCAATACTGTAGGTATTTCTTTATTGTAGCATCTGTTTTTTTTTTCAGTCATAATGTATGGAACGGCTGATTTAAAATAAAAAAAGGAATAATATTTATTTGTCGCAGGGACATAACAAACGAAAGACGAAAAACGAACGAACGACGAAAAACGAACGAACGATGAAAAACGAATGAAAGATTAAAAAATTATATGTGGCGTTCAGAATTATGTACTGAACACGTGGTAAGTGTTTGTGCGTCGATGTCCGTTACTACCTGTATATTTATAAGCATTACTATTCAGCTTCACCGCAGTCATGTAACGATTAGGTCTTAAAGATATATTTTACGGTGAAAGAAAAAGATACAGTCCGTTACATAATTTAGTAACGTCACCATCATTTGACAATAGGCTCACCCCCTATTACTGATACTGTTAGCCTGCGTTATCCCACTGCTGGGCAAAGGCCAATACCAGTAAAAAAAAAAAAAACAAAGACTTCCAGTTGTTTCGATCCAGGGCTGCCACTGTTACATGGTACTTAAAACATAAGTGCCAAATGTGGGTGTACTATTAGGTACACCTCTGCCCAACCCTTCGGGGATTATGGGCGTGATGTTATGATGATGATTTTCTAACTTTGGCTTCCAGTCTAAAGTGTGTTTGGGCAATTTTACTGTCCCATTTTTACGGTCCGATGTGGCATAAAAAAATCTGATGATTGGCTTGTGCTCTTCTCCGTCTTTACTCGGATCGATGCGGTGCAATTTAGGGTAGCTGTCTTTGAAACTACACGCCACGCACGCGTAATTACACTAGGATCATCGGCAGTTGCTTACTTTAACAAAAAAAAAATCGGTTCATCCCCTTATAAGTGAAAGGTACCTGATAGTATCATTTTAAATAAACCACAATAAATTGAGGCAGGACAAAATAATTCATTTTAACTACTATCGGATGTCTACAGCTACTTACGATTTTTTTAAAACCGCCCGGAATGGGGAAAAGTAAAACGTCGGACGGTAAAATTACGTATAGTGCACAAACTAGTTTATACATTTATGGGGTTCCATATCGGACCGTAAAAAATCGGACTGCCGGACAGTAAAATTCCTTGTAGTGCGCAAACGCCCCAACCGGACGCAGCGGAATACCAGTATTTTACATGGAGCGACTGCCTATCTGACCTCCACAATCCAGTTACTGGGTAATACGATACTCCTTGGTAAGACTGGTTGTCTGACTTTCGGGCTTCTTACTAATTTACTGAAGTAACCTTTGCTAATATTATCATTTGTTTAATTGGAAATAAATTCTCAGAAATAAAAACGGAATAATATTAAAAACGTAATGTAGTATTGTACCGACCTTAGTGCTGAATTAGATAGTATGTAAATAAGTGTGCCCTGCCCTGTCATTACTCGAATGAACGCAATGCTTTAATTAAATATAATTATAAGCCAGTTTTGTTCTGTAGCTCATTACATTTTTATTGTTTTTCACATAAGGCAGTATTCTTTATCTTCATGTAGGTACATATGTACTCACAATTTTTTTTTGTAGTAGGTACGTCTTTTTGCGCATGTTTAATGTTTTATGTCTACTTTGTGTGTCTTATTAGTATTTGTATAATTATTTGAAAATGTTTGATATCTCTAATTCTCGCTAGTTATGTTTTTATTCTAATATAAGAAAGACAGTTTGTAATTTAATTTCAAAGAATATTTACATTATTTACAAACTACAAATCTATAATAGTAATAAAAATATGTAAAGTATCAAAAGGCCTCAAAAAATTCGACCACATCGCTGTCAACAGGAAAAGTGCCCAGAAGGCTGGCAGCGTTGCCACGTTGGATGGCAATGCTGATTCAATGCTGATGCTGATCCTCTGGTCACGTGAAGAGTTTTTTTAAATTCTTATTTAATGCTCTTCATAATCAAGGATTAAGTTGAAGATATGCTAATTTAAAGTGGGATACGATTTTTTTTAGGATTTTGAGTTATCAATTTTTAAACATTGCTTACATTCTCAGCTCTTCTTATTCAAAAATAACATATTAACCATAGTTTTAAGCTTTCACTATTTTTAACTAAACTCACACGTGATTTTCAATTACACAATGAAACTCACAATAATTCACATAATAAATAATTGGTAAAGCAAAAAAATTGCTTAGCTATGGTGTCACTCTTTGGGGAAACAGTACAGATGCACAAATACTGTTCACGCTGCAAAAGAAATTGGTCAGAATCCTGGTAAATATTGAGCAAACCGATAGTTGTAAACCTTTCTTTCAAAAACACAATATTTTAACCCTTCCGTGTATATATATCTTAGAAACATGCAAATTTGTGCGAAAACATCACGAATTCTACTCAAAACGTGAAGACATCCAGTCGCGCTATCTACTCAGACACCGATCTAGACTAAACATACCAAGTTCTCGACTAAAAATGCACTCAAAAAGTCCTTATGTAATGTCCATTAAAGTATATAATAAACTACCCGGATCAATAAAAAACGAAGAAAAAACTCACACATTTCTAAAAAAACTAAGAGAATTTTTGTTAAAGAAAAGCTACTACTCATTAAATGAATATTTAAGTGATATACATATAAAGTCATAATTTTAGTAGTCAAAATTAAATATTATATTATATTTATTAATTATTACAAGATCTCCCAATAGATACCTATTTATATTCTATATTATAATTTATACCTACTATTAGTTTATCTTAGAAATTACCTACCTACTGTGTAATAATTATAATTTACAAGTGCTTCCTCTCTCCTAACTCACTTATTTTGCTGTGCCCGACAGGATCCATGTGATCTAATTTTAAGTTTTACCACCTAAGTACTACATGTGGAATGCAATAAAGTATTGAGTATTGAGTATTGAGTATTGAGTATTGTTTAAAATTAAAAACTTCAAGAAGTTAACAATTTCAAATACGCCTTTTTTATTTTGATGCATAATCTGCCTTTAAAGTTCCCACTGCCTATGTCTACAGAATACAAAAGAGGAAAAACTCGTAATTTTCACATTTCAAATTCCGCACGCTAAAGTGTTTTTAATGCGCTGAAATTCCGGCGGTATTAATGACAATAATTCACTGAAATAAATGGCCATCGTTAATTATTTCGTATTAATAATAATCGTCCGATTTATCTTAATATTGCTAAGGAAGGAAGATTTCTTTTCAGCGTCGTTGAAATAATAATTTGGTTTTTTTTTAGTGCAAAGTGAAATGTTAAGAGAAAACTTTTGAGTATGAATGTGGATGAATATAAGAGTAGAGAAAGACAAAAGAAACGATGGACGAACTAGTGTGAAAGATGGTGTAGATAGAGTAGAGAGGCTGAAAAGAAAAATTAAAAAAAAATGTCGCAGGGACATGACATACTTACAAAATGACAAAAAAAATAAATTAAACAAATATTTATAAATACAACAAAAGGACGGAACAAAAAAAAAGTTGACAGTTTGCACGTCGTGGCTGCGACAAGCAGGTTACCACTCAGCATGATGCTATGCTATGAGGGTCCCACAGCACACCGCTGGTTTTCAGTGGCCACCCGTAAAAAAACGTACGGAAGCCAAGACAGCATGAATATTTAATTACATGGATAAGAAAATAAAATAAACAGTACTTGGACTATTATATAAAACACATTGCTGAGATGACTAATAATAGAGAAGTATGGAAGAAAGAGACATACTGCGTCGACCCTATTTAAATTGAGATAATATATTTGTAAAATTGTTTACGATGAGTATAAGTAGTATGTCTGTTAGTGCTTGTGAGTAATTAGAAGTATTAATGCATTAAGAGCCATTGATGATTTGATAACCTTCTAAAGACTAGGTTATCAATTAGTTATGTAAATTATTATTCCTTTATTCACCATTTTTTCTTGTTTTATAAATTTTTAAATATTAAAAAACAAAAGTAAACAAAATATTTAAAAATATAAAAAATAGATGGCCCATCGGCATCAGGAACAAGGTCCAGGCTGCCGGTGGTCTGGGCTCATTGGTTATGTAAATTATTATTAATTTATTAATAGGTAGTTTATGCCGTAAGTGAAAATAACCGTACGAAGACGGCCTTGGAAATTCTCAGTCTACCATAGTATGGTATAGAATAATAAAATATTACCTATTTTATATTAAAAAATCTTGATATTATTTAAGGTCATAAGCCAATTGAAAAAAAAAACGTTAAATCACGTTTTAAGTGCCAGATGCTCAAAAATACGCCACGCTTGTTTTTCTTAATAGCTAGTAATTTTCTTGTAATTGAGCAAAGCAGTAAAAATGTCTGAACAATTAATTGAAACGCCCTAAAATTACGACTCGTTTTAATTAGACACCACTTGTAGCTTTATAGGCGAAATAACGTTAAACTGGTATTGTCTAGTTGAAACTCGTTAACTTTTTAATAAAGTAGATAATGGAAAAATATATTTTTTTTAGTTGAAATACTAAAATTTTGAGGTTTATTTATTTAATTTTAGATTTATCTAGTATTAATCATATTTGTAATGTAGGTATTTCTTCATTAAATATCAAAATATAATTGAAAAATAACCTTACGTTATTAAAATATATTTTATTTTTAAATACTTATGCCTGAAAGTTAATTAAATTAACGTTAGATAATTACAAAAAAAACCTTCTACACATGTTTATAATTTATAATTATAATCAACTGCTCAATAAATATTAAACACCAATAAATAAATAAATTACTAACCTTTAAAAAAAGAACCGCAATCTGTATACTCACAAAACAAAACTAAACACTTCACTCAAAAACAATTTTTTATAAAAAGAACACTCTCAGAAAAAAAAAACAAAACTGTATTCCTCACTCACTGAAAAAAAAAACACCTGCGTTCGACTTTTACTTTTAAATCGTATTATTTTCTGTTACAAAAAGTTTTATTCGGTCCGCGATATTATTTAGTCAGTGATGCGACGCGCGCAATGCTCGACGCTTGCTTGCCGCCACTGAACATCGTCGGTTTCTTTACGCGTGCGCAAAGGGAACTGGCAGAATCGCCAAATGCTTTATTTTTAGTGTTCCGCTTTTACCTGCGCTTTAAATTACAAATGCATTGCGACTTACCGATCTTCTTTTTTCTTTTGTTTTCTTCGTTTTTTGTAAGAATACTGTTATCTTGAAAATTCTTGTGAAGCTGTCGTTTTTCGTTGAATGTATTTCTTCCGGCCTGTTTTGTAAAAATTCTGTTTTGCTTTAGTTAATTATCGTAATGGACAATTTTCTTAACTAAATAGTTATTATTAAATTACAAAGTGAAACTTGATTATTGAGCATGAGGTCCTGGGTTCGGGCCAGGTTTTCCCATTAGTAATTTCTCTGCACCAGTCTTGAGTCTGGATTTCTGCGCGGTTGACGGTAGTAGTTGTGGTAATAGGCTAGTCCCTTATCATATGGAACTTAAACATAACTGGCAAAATGTGGTTGTACTTTGTAAGATTCTGCTTAACCATTCTGGTAAAATCAGGCGCATAGAGATTACAAACAGAGATTTATGGTATGTTTATGTTGTGTATGGAAAACATCTTGAGGAAGCCAGCATGCCTGAAAAAATTCTTAGCTGCATGGAAAGTCAAGTCAGAGGCCCAAGGGTGGCATAAAAACCAGGTTAATCACTAGCCATACAAAAAATAATAATAAAATACAATATTGAACAAAAAAAATTGCTGAAATAAAAAATATGAGGTTACTGACACTTTCATTGTAAATATTATTATTTATTTATTTGGTTAACCAACAATTGTTTGCACAGTACATTCATAAAACAATATTTACTGCTACATTTATAAGTGCAACAATTAATTATAGGTTAACACCACATGCACTATATATGGTTGTATATATTATTAAAACAATAATGCATTGCTAATGCTTAAAAAAAAACAAATCTAAGATCATCAAAAAATAAAATCACAGTACAACATACAATAGAAAAAATTAAAAATAAATAAATAAATTACACACAGCAAATTATTAAAATTAAATAGGTAAATCACAGCACATAATTAAAGTAATGAATCACAGTTAAAATACATTTAAATTGGAAGATAATACTAAATACTAACATTTACATCACATTCAGACATGTAATTCTAATATTAACATACTACTTAAACACTAGAAAAATGCTTGACAATTATTTTCTGAAACTTGTACAGGCTATCGTGGTGTATGTCTATAAGATCACTATAAGTTTATCATTTTACACAGGCGTGGAATAGGAGAGTTTGCACCCAGAACCGTTCTGCGCAAGGGTGGATGTAAAGGTGTGATGGGATTTCTTGGACATCGGGATGGGGCACGAAACATTAGGAGACTCAGTAGATTAGGGGAATCAATTTTATGTCTTAAAAGTTTATAAAGTTTATTAGTTGGTTAGTTCATTGCATAATATCTTCTCGATAACACTGTCTTATCAACAACAGACACAAGCTGCTGGTCAGAAGGTGATACGCGCACTGTGTTTGTGTGCATGACCTTTCACATCACTACTCATAGTCAAATGCGATGCGGTGAACCAATTCAAATTAACTGTTTTGTCGATATCCGGGATTCTGAATCCCCTCAACTCGAGAGGTGCAAATACATATACCTACCTGTAACTTGTACAAAAGTATGCATTCTATTCTTAATATGCATTTTAATATGCAAGCTCGTTGAAAGCATGTATGTATACAGGGTGTGTGGGACATCGACTTACAAACGAATACCATGTAAAACTACCGATGAATAATTTCTGTGTACGGGGTTTGGAATGATGTACTGAATACGTAATAACTTATTATTTACACTAGAAACGGGATATTTACCATGTTTACTGTTTTCTTTAAAGTTCCCGATTTTTTTTTTGTTCCCTTTGTTTTTATTTGTTATTGTTTTTTTGTTGTCTGCTCATAAACACCCACCCGCAATAACTTCAATTTATCCGTGATCATGCTGCTTGCAACAGCGCCGAAATATCGGGAACTCAAAGAAATCAGTAAATATGGTAAATATCCCGTTTCTAGTGTAAATAATAATGTTAGTGACCATGATAGTTTAAAAACTTATATTACGTGATAACTGTTTGTGCGTAGATGTCCCTTTCACCCTGTATTTCTTAAATTCTTAAGCAGATCTGGTAAAAGGCAAAGCAGAGTGCAAGGCAAGGCAGATGGTGTGATTGGTGAGTGATGAGCACAGATCGTAAAACATACAGTATATTTGACTAAACTACAATGAGTTTGAAGTTTTACGAATCATGTAAACATAACCTATTTTATATTGAAATCCTTAGAGTAGGCTTTAAAATACTACATAGGTACTTGATTATGAAACGTCAATAAATATAACACGGTCACCAAAAAAGAAGAACAAACCAAGTTACGATATGTCAATATAAAAGATAAACCTTAAAATTGTCACTTGCAATGCAGTTCACGAACTTTGTTGCTGACTGTACACAGTTTACTTACGGATATTGACAGTTGGAAGAACTCGGCAACTGTTTGCCTTGTAAGATATAACAAGTTTGTAACTGATTGTACGGAATCCGAGGTTAAGGATTTTTATTGCAAGACAAGGTATTGAACTTTTCAGGAAGTAGGAAACATTACATTTTTTTGGGTCATTACTGTAATGGACTGTGACATTGGGACGTAACTTCACGCCTGTAATATCCAAAGGGTTAGGCAGATGTGCACCCACATTTCGCCAGTTATATTAAATTACTATGTAATAGGGAGCGATCCTATTGCCATCAACCGGGCACAAATCCAGGCTTCGTGGCTGCTACTGAGAAATTTCTGATGGAAAAACTTAATAACATTTTTCCCGATCTGGGAATCGCACCCAGGACCTCAATCTCAGCAGTTGCGCTTGCGACCACTAGACCAACGAGGCGATGGCTTTAATAATCAGTTTAGATCTCGTGCTTTTGCGTCAACGTCACTCAGACCATTAATTCAATAAAAACTGGTATTTTGACGTAACATAACGGCACATAGTTCGAAATTCGAATACTTGTGCCGTACTTATTGACATTTAGATTGTCAGAAAAGATTCTCAAGGTTACGATACGTCCTAATTTGTACGGACACGCTAACTATTTGGCCACTCGACCGGACTTTGGACACTTGCAATAAAGCCATTTAAGAAAAAAAAAAATACTTTAAAACAAGAACAAAAGCTAAACTACCGTTTGTTGTCAGGTCTTTTCAAATATCGAACTAGTAACCGTATTCAAAACCCACATTCAAATTTTTGACCTTTGAACGAGTTCGTAACATTCAACAGGTCAGGTCCGAACCTTCTGGAGTGATTATGAAAACAATGTTTTGGCCGGTGTTTGTGTGGAAAATATTATCTTTTTAAATGTCAACTGCCAGGTAGAGGTCAACTTGTTGACCTTTTTGAAAAGTACCTTCTTATATTACAGTTTATGATTAGAAACCTCTTGACTGGAAAAATCAAGTCAATACTAAGAATTTTGGTCTATGTGTGTTCATTGGATTTTAATAAAAGTTGTTGACAAAAAATAATTTTTAGTATCATGAAGTTTGGTACTCTTATTAGTGCTTACAGCGAAGTTTCTGTACGTCAGCACTATTTTGATAGTTATTATTATCTGAAAAAAAATAATTTCTGATGTGAGCAATAAGGCTGGTTGAAATAGAATTTACAATCGCTGCTGCTTAGGATGAGGTCCTGTGTTCGATTCCCGGGTCGGGCAAATTATAATGAGTTTTTCCAACTGGGCTTTCTCAGTAGCAGCCATGGAGTCTGGGTTTGTGCCCGGTTGATGGCATAAGGCTCGCCCCCTATTACATGGGACTGGCGAAATGTCGGTGAATGAATGAAATGCATCAGGGCCGATAAGCCGGAGTCGTCACGCAGTGGGTACCAGAAGACGGGCGTCGTCATTAAGGGAGGCCTAGTAAACGCTAGCGTGACGACCTACAGGCGTTCTGGGAGGTTGGCTGAAGAAACCGCACAGAGTTTTGGGGGAGACCTTTGCCCATCAGAGGTACAATATAAGCGGAACTAGTTTTTCCATTAAAGTCAATGATATTATAAATAAAAAGAGGTAGATATCGCACTAGCACGCGCAAATTGTTGCAGACTAATTCAGACAACTGTCGTAATTTAAGTACTTCAAGAGCAATAGCTATCTCTTTCTGTATCATACGTTCCGTATTATCTATCGCAGTCGTTACAACGCAATGATATTTAAACGCTTATATATAATTTAAATATTAAACGTTTATAATATCAATGATTAAATGCTTACACCATTCGTAAGTATTTGAATGGAAAATCAACTTATTTTTTGACATGAAATCTGCTGTGACGATTTTTTGTTGGTTTTTTACAAGCCACGCCAAACGTGCCCGTAGGCATTTATGAATAAAAGTACACATACCAACCAATATGTAGTAAAACCAACCTCAAATTCACGACTGATTAACTTACCTGCGGCTTGTGGGTTAACGTTTTTTGTTGTCGACTGTACAGTCACAAGCACCAGTATGTACGGCCGAAGCCATTGACGATGTCGGTCGACCTCTTTTAAACCTTATTACACAGGGCGTAAGGATGAAAACCGAAAAGTTAACTATCAGAGCCTTCGGTTGTACTCCTATACGATTAGCAACTTTTAAAGATGATGGCTTCCTACAGCATTGGTCATGTTGTTATAAACAAAGCATTTTGGAACCCATACGATTATAAAATAAGTGTTAACATAAAATTTAAAAGAGTACCCATGTGAAATAAAATTGAATTTTGATTTTGACAGTTGCAATCGTTATTCTTCAAGAAAATCGCTGCCGAAATTAGGAAGGGTATACATATTGATGCTCATGACTGTATACTGCTCGGCCGTGTGAACAAAATAAAAAATGCATGTAAATCGAATCATTGTAGTGTAACTCGTATGGTTTTATTCTGTTACAAAATGAATGATAGTGATATTTTTATTTGCAGCACAGTTTAGTTTTTATTTGCCCTCAGAATCATACAGGGATACCTGTATGATTCTGAGGGTTTGGAACGAACACGCGAAACGTAAAAACGATATGATACTACGATACCTTTGTCCTCAGTGTTTGCATTCGTCTACAAGATGGCACAAGTATTACCTACACTCACCTGTAACCCGGGAAATCATCAAATTTAATGACCCCCCCCCCCCCGTTTTGGGCGGAGCGGAAGGGAGTGTCAGACTTGTACTGACTAAAACCCATTCATGTTCCTTCTTTGCCCTTTGTGTTCCAGGGCCGCGGTATCTCTTTCGAACAGTCCCGCAGCCCTGGCAGGCATGGGCCTATGCGGACCCCTACGTGGTTGCTGACGTCTCTTTGAGGCGCGCGTGGAACACGAACGCGCCGTCCACAGGCCCGACTAAGTTGTACCTGGGAATCGAACCCAAGACGTGCTCGACCGTAGCATTGTCTATCACACCGACGAGACAGTCATAAAAAACAGTTTATTAAAATTGGAACAGGTACCTAACTACTTAACATCATCACTTCCAATTTCCCCAAGAGTTAAGGCAGTGAAGTACTCCCACATTTCGTCAATAGTGTTTAAAAGAGGCTCCCCACTGAACCGTATCATACTATGACCGTTCTAGGAAGGGGAACAGGCACCAGAATATTCCTTGTATTGAAAAGTAGGAGACTATGCCCACTAGATCGTTCCGTCACCGACCAACACCGTCGCGTGCCATGTCCGAAGCGTGAAATATTTTACTGTCGGTGAGAATATAACCTTACCTTATCTATGTGCCAATTCTTTTGTTCCTTTCTTCTTTTCTGTATTTAGTGTGTACATAAAATGTTAAATAATATTTTACCATTATTGGGCAAAGTAGTTCATGGTTCTTTTCTGTGCCTGATACGTTCATAGCCCGGTCATGGTATGGTACGGTGTAGTGGGCAGACTCCTTTAATCCCACCTAGCTACGCAAAATTACGATTAAACATTAGTACCGTAATAATTAATTACCGTTGAATCGAACGCGACTCATCTAGTTTCAATTAAAATTAAATTTAATATTAGGCAACGTAGATTGTTTTAGATTTGAAATTAATATTGCAATTATTTTTGCTAGGATTCGTTTTTGAACTGTAGTGTAATTGATAAAATGAACGGTGTTTAAGTGAACGCTAAAAAAGTTTAGATTACAATATATATATATATTTGTTCTGTGTCTGGGTGTAATTTATCTATATATGTATGTATTTAGAAATATATAAGTATGTTTATCAGTTGTCTAGTACTCATAACACAAGCTCTGCTTAGCTTGAGACTAGACGGCGTTGTGTGATAGTTGTGGAATATTATTATTATTATTTCCTTTATTCATTTCCTAAACATATAATTTACATTTTTAAATATTTCCATATAAAAAAAATAAAAAACATTTAAAAATATAAAACATAGTAGCCCACCGGCATCAGGAACAGGGTCCGAGCTACCGGTGGTCAGGGCTCTTGAGAGAGAAACCTCCTAACGATACGCGCCGTGTCCAGAAGTACTGCTTTCTGAATCAAGCCCTGGATAGGAGGCGAATTAATTATTATTATTATTTCCTTTATTTATTTTCTTACTTACTAATTACATTTTTAAATATTTCTTAACAAAAACCATATAAAAAAAACATTTAAAAATATAAAAAATAGTAGCCCACCGGTATCGGGAACAGGGTCCAAGCTACCGGCGGTCAGGGCTCCAGAGAGAGGAACCTCCTAACAATACGAGCCGTGTCTAGGAGTACCGCTTTCTGAATCAAGCCCTTGATCCAGCTGCCTAACGAGAGCCTCCTCAGGTATTGGTCGAGGCTCTTGGCAATTAAGCCATGGGCTGATACGACTATCGGCACAATGATCGCTGAGTCCACATCCCACATGTCGACAACCTCGCGAGCCAAGTCAAGATACTTGATTTTCTTATCTTTCTCGGCTTTCACGAGGTTCTCATCATGCGGGACCGTTATGTCAACAATCATTGTGCGCCGCTCTGATCGATCCACCACCACTATATCAGGCTTATTGGCTACAATAGTCCTGTCAGTGATGATGGATTGATCCCAGTACAATGTGATACTGCCATTTTCGAGAACTGGGTCGGGCACATACTTATAGTACGGCACTTCCGATTCCACAAGGTTGTATTTTAGAGCAAGTTGCTGATGGATAATCCTGGCTACAAGGTTGTGTCTATGCAAGTACTCTCCGTTAGCCAGACGAGAACACCCGGAGATAATGTGACGGATTGATTCGCCTGGACGGTGGCATGCCCGACATATGTCAACCGTACCGTCCTTCACAATAAATCTCCGGTAGTTATTCGTCATCATAACTTCATCCATAATTGCACAGACAAAACCTTCGGTTTCTCCGAAGAGGTCCCCGCAACGTAGCCAGGCTACGGACGCTGATAGGTCTACATCGGGCCCATGCAGGGCCCGGAAAAAGCGTCCGTGAAGCTCTTTACTCTGCCATACCTCCATGCGGTCGTTAGTGTCAGGCACTAAGGGTTTGCGCCAGTTCTCTTTAGCCAAGGAAAGCGGGGTGAGGCCCTTGTCCACTGCGACCACATCTCGATGCATCCCCACGTCGGTTTCAAGGAAATATTCCCTGAGACTGCATATCTCGCGATTGTGGAGAGTCTTAGCGTTTAAAAAGCCTCGACCCCCACACTTCCGCGGGATATACAGTCTCATAACAGAAGAACGCGGGTGATGCATTCGATATGCCGTCAACAATGTACGGACCCTCCTATCCAGGGCGTCTAGTTCTGTTTGAGTCCATTTGAGTATGCCGAAAGAGTACATCAGAACCGGCATGACCCAACCGTTGAAGGCACGTACCTTATTGCCGCCTGATAAAAGACTATTAAATACTTTTTTCAGGCGGCCAAAGAAGCGCTCCTTCAACGATTGCTTCATGTCAGCAACATTGATGCCCAGCGCTTCCGACATACCCAAATACTTATAGGTTTCGGTTGCTGAGAGGGATCTAAGATTTATGGAATCCGAGAGCTGGGTTCCCACAGATTCCACAATCTCCCCTCGCTTTACATGCATGACCGCACATTTGTCCACACCAAATTCCATCCTGATGGCGCTACTGAAAGTTTCAGTTACCTTCAGTAGCTCCATCAGTTGCAAATCGTTGGGGGCAAAGAGTTTCAGGTCATCCATGTAAAGGAGGTGAGATATAACTTGACCACCTCTCCTCAACCGATAGCCTAGACCTGAATCCTCCAGCAGCGTGCTAAGAGGATTCAAGGCTAAGCAGAACCAAAGTGGACTCAAACTATCGCCCTGAAATATACCTCGCTCTATCCTTATCGGCTCGCTATTCCTCTGGATTTGCCGACATCCTGGATAGCGAAGGACTGTCCTCCATTGCCCCATACATGACATCAGGAAGGTGCGCAGAGTTGCATCAACTTTATACAACTCTAGCACCCTCATGAGCCATGTATGTGGCACCGAGTCATAGGCCTTCTTATAGTCTATCCAACATGTCGACAGATCGCTTCGGGAACGGCGAACCTGTTGACTAATGACCATATCAATGAGGAGTAGCTCCTTAGTACCGCGGGACCCGTTCCTACATCCATTTTGAGAAGCGGACATGATAGAATTGTCATCAATGTGTTTGTTAATTTTAGCTCTCAAAATGGATGTAAGAACTTTATAGACCGTCGGAAGACAGGTAATCGGTCTATAATTTTTGGGTTCCGCAGTACTACCCGATTTATGGAGCAGGTGGGTTATACCTGTTGTCAGAAACTCTGGCAGCGACCCTGACTCTAAGGCTGACTGGAACAGGATCGCCAGGCGAGCGTGCGACCTTGTGAACCATTTAATCCAAAAGTTGTGCAGTCCATCCGGCCCTGGAGATTTCCAGTTAGGCAACGGACGGACTGCACGAACTACGTCTTGGGGGCTGATAGTGACTGCCCCCATTTCTGGTACTAGATCGCACGCTCGCTCGACCCCCTGAGTCCATTCACCCTCGGTATGGCTAACAGGCACCGACCAGATGCTGCGCCAGAACGAACACATGGCATCATCATCCGGTAGGCGCGTGTCAGCCACACCTTGGTCCGGTCGCTCCCAAGCCCTGTATACCCACCTTTCATCTCTTTGAAAAGTGCGATTCTGAGTGTATCGGTCCACCCGCCGCTTATACCTACGAATACGGTTTGCCCATGCATACACTTTTATTATTATTATTTCCTTTATTTAAATTTTTACAAATTGTTCTACATTTTTAAATATTCCTTAAAAAAAAAATATAAAAAACATTTAAAAATATAAAAAATTGTAGCCCACCGGTATCGGGAACAGGGTCCAAGCTACCGGCGGTCAGGGCTCCAGAGAGAGGAACCTCCTAACAATACGAGCCGTGTCCAAAAGTACCGCTTTCTGAATCAAGCTCTTGATCCAGCTGCCTAACGAGAGCCTCCTCAGGTATTGATCGAGGCTCTTGGCAATTAAGCCATGGGCTGATACGACTATCGGCACAATGATCGCTGAGTCCACATCCCACATGTCGACAACCTCGCGAGCTAAGTCAAGATACTTGATTTTCTTATCTTTCTCGGCTTTCACGAGGTTCTCATCATGCGGGACCGTTATGTCAATAATCATTGTGCGCCGCTCTGATCGATCCACCACCACTATATCAGGCTTATTGGCTACAATAGTCCTGTCAGTGATGATGGATTGATCCCAGTACAATGTGATACTGCCATTTTCGAGAACTGGGTCGGGCACATACTTATAGTACGGCACTTCCAATTCCACAAGGTTGTATTTTAGAGCAAGTTGCTGATGGATAATCCTGGCTACAAGGTTGTGTCTATGCAAGTACTCTCCGTTAGCCAGACGAGAACACCCGGAGATAATGTGACGGATTGATTCGCCTGGACGGTGGCATGCCCGACATATGTCAACCGTACCGTCCTTCACAATAAATCTCCGGTAGTTATTCGTCATCATAACTTCATCCATAATTGCACAGACAAAACCTTCGGTTTCTCCGAAGAGGTCCCCGGAACGTAGCCAGGCTACGGACGCTGATAGGTCTACATCGGGCCCATGCAGGGCCCGGAAAAAGCGTCCGTGAAGCTCCTTACTCTGCCATACCTCCATGCGGTAGTTAGTGTCAAACACTACAGGTTTGCGCCAGTTCTCTTTAGCCAAGGAGAGCGGGGTGAGGCCCTTGTCCACCGCGACTACATCTCGATGCATCCCCACGTCGGTTTCAAGGAAATATTCCCTGAGACTGCATATCTCGCGATTGTGGAGAGTCTTAGCGTTTAAAAAGCCTCGACCCCCACACTTCCGCGGGATATACAGTCTCATAACAGAAGAACGCGGGTGATGCATTCGATATGCCGTCAACAATGTACGGACCCTCCTATCCAGGGCGTCTAGTTCTGTTTGAGTCCATTTGAGTATGCCGAAAGAGTACATCAGAACCGGCATGACCCAACCGTTGAAGGCACGTACCTTATTGCCGCCTGATAAAAGACTATTAAATACTTTTTTCAGGCGGCCAAAGAAGCGCTCCTTCAACGATTGCTTCATGTCAGCAACATTGATGCCCAGCGCTTCCGACATACCCAAATACTTATAGGTTTCGGTTGCTGAGAGGGATCTAAGATTTATGGAATCCGAGAGCTGGGTTCCCACAGATTCCACAATCTCCCCTCGCTTTACATGCATGACCGCACATTTGTCCACACCAAATTCCATCCTGATGGCGCTACTGAAAGTTTCAGTTACCTTCAGTAGCTCCATCAGTTGCAAATCGTTGGGGGCAAAGAGTTTCAGGTCATCCATGTAAAGGAGGTGAGATATAACTTGACCACCTCTCCTCAACCGATAGCCTAGACCTGAATCCTCCAACAGCGTGCTAAGAGGATTCAAGGCTAAGCAGAACCAAAGTGGACTCAAACTATCGCCCTGAAATATACCTCGCTCTATCCTTATCGGCTCGCTATTCCTCTGGATTTGCCGACATCCTGGATAGCGAAGGACTGTCCTCCATTGCCCCATACATGACATCAGGAAGGTGCGCAGAGTTGCATCAACTTTATACAACTCTAGCACCCTCATGAGCCATGTATGTGGCACCGAGTCATAGGCCTTCTTATAGTCTATCCAACATGTCGACAGATCGCTTCGGGAACGGCGAACCTGTTGACTAATGGCCATATCAATGAGGAGTAGCTCCTTAGTACCGCGGGACCCGTTCCTACATCCATTTTGAGAAGCGGACATGATAGAATTGTCATCAATGTGTTTGTTAATTTTAGCTCTCAAAATGGATGTAAGAACTTTATAGACCGTCGGAAGACAGGTAATCGGTCTATAATTTTTGGGCTCCGCAGTACTACCCGATTTATGGAGCAGGTGGGTTATACCTGTTGTCAGAAACTCTGGCAGCGACCCTGACTCTAAGGCTGACTGGAACAGGATCGCCAGGCGAGCGTGCGACCTTGTGAACCATTTAATCCAAAAGTTGTGCAGTCCATCCGGCCCTGGAGATTTCCAGTTAGGCAACGGACGGACCGCACGAACAACGTCTTGGGGGCTGATAGTGATTGCCCTCATTTCTGGTACTAGATCGCACGCTCGCTCGACCCCCTGAGTCCATTCACCCTCGGTATGGCTAACAGGCACCGACCAGATGCTGCGCCAGAACGAACACATGGCATCATCATCCGGTAGGCGCGTGTCAGCCACACCTTGGTCCGGTCGCTCCCAAGCCCTGTATACCCACCTTTCATCTCTTTGAAAAGTGCGATTCTGAGTGTATCGGTCCACCCGCCGCTTATACCTACGAATACGGTTTGCCCATGCATACACTTTCTGCTTCAGGAAGTCGATGCGCTCTGTGATACGGGACATGTAGTCTCGAGGACTGATATCAGTCCCCGAGAACGCCCGCCTCACAAAACGCATCACTCTAGGACGAGTATTGCCCTCCCTGAAGCAGATCAGTTTGCCGATGAGTGCTCTGGCCCCACCAATACGTCGTTCAATCCTGTACTGCCATGGCGGTACGGCTGGTTTAGGTCGTGTAGCTCTGTCATCAGAAAATTTGACATGAGCTACACGACATGCCGCTACAGCCGCACAATACAGGATTGAGTGAGCATCGGTGAGGTCTTCGCAGTTATCAAAATAGTTTGACAACTGCGAATCCAGAACAGCCACCAGCGCCCTATTTTTGTTATGCATGGGCAAACGAGGTATGCGTGGTCTAAGGTCGGGTTGCATGAACCGATATTCTCGAATCGCACCCTCCAAAGCACTCCTCATTTCCTCATTGCACTGGGTACTTACATTAGTAACTATGTCATTACTCACGTCGTTATCGCGATTTGGTATTATTGTAGACTGTGGTGGAACCACAGCCTGCGGCGGCGGCGTGGCAATGACATGGCTACTCTGCATTTCAGTCCGCAAGCGATCAAGTACGGTGTCATCCAACATACGATTACGCTGGATGACTCGCACCTGATCCGATAGTCGTTGTGCCGACACGTTGACAGCTGGCTCAAGCACCTGAAACAGAGAGAGCATCCGAACACGGTACGCGGTCAGGTTGTTTCCTCCCTCTGTAGCCCCATAGTATGCGCGCATGACATTTGCATTGATGGATTGCGTCCATCGCATGCGCTGCACACTCCCACCGGGAGCTGGGACCCTATCAGAGGCCGGTGGGCCTCGAGGTCCTAAACCGTCCGGCGGCCGGCGTCCTCCCCGTCGACGAACAGGTGGTGGCGTCGTGGGCGGAGAGAAATACTCGTCGCTCGAGCTCGACGCAACTGCCACGGCCGGTGTCACAGCACTCACGACGGGGCTGGATTCCGGCGGCGGCGAGGCGGAGCTGAGCGACGGGTCCGGAGGTGATAGGCGTGCGCGTCGTGCAGCTGATCTCGTCAACATTTATTTATCTTCATAGGTATATATTCAATTCTTCCAAAATTTTTGACAGACACGTGAGATGTCATATTGTGTCACTTCCATGTATTGGTTTTTTTCTTTAATTTTCTGCTTAATTTCATTTTTATTTCGGTGTTTTGTAATTATATTGCTATAAAAAAAAACATATATTATTATTATTATTAATATTAATTATGAAAAATATCAGGTGTTCATAAACACTAGAGTTGCTAAAACACAATGAGTTATTGCTCTTGTAAGCCAAAAAGTCGAGACTACGAGGCATCATTTATACAGGGTGTCGATTAAGTTACCTAGCTGTACATATCCTTCATGGAGCTGAGTCCACCCATCATATTAAACTGTCAACACAACTGATAACTGTCCCAAACAAAATCTTATCGGATTTGTGAAAAAACAATTTGCTTTTAACATCGAAATGTCTGTCCACTGTTGTATGGGAATTTGTTTTTTTTTTCAAGAATCGATAAATTTTTAATTAAAGCGCCACTCTGTATAATTAAAAACATATTTAGATTAGAAGATAATCCTTAAAAAAAAAGCTTTCAATAACTTTTGCTGTCTGCATAGTACAGAAAATATAGAGCAAAAAAATTTACAACTAGAGTATAAAGTAGGTATCATTATTAGCACTTGACTACTCCTAATTTTATATTTACACTTCTTGTCTCCGCTTAGCTTTAGTGGAAACAGTTCAGCAGAGAGCAGAGGAGATGTCTCATATCTATTTAGGCCAACATCCGCACTCACAGCGGAGACAAGAGACCACGTGAACGGCGTATGGTGAGCGGTGTGCGTCGGTCACTAAACTAGCCGTGAGTAGCCTGTACACACATCTCTGCTCTGGTTCAGCCAGTACGCATCTCCGCACAGCTTCGATAGATACACCCGAACTCATAAGCATCTCCCTTCCTGTCCATTTCATACATCTATGCACGTCTCCGCTTTGATGAAGCCCATCAGGCCTTAAAGTCCACCTTTTCTAAACACAAATAGCTAATTTATTAGTAACAGATTTGCCTAGCTTAATTCTTCTTTATTTTGTTTTCAAGCAACAAGAAGCCGTTGCTCCGTTGAGAGAAGGGAACTTACTTATTGTTTCAAGAGTTTCGAGCTCAGAGTACGATCATTTTCTGTATTGAAGACAAGTCTAGAAGAAAGTTTGAGTTCTAGTTCCTTGAACTGTCTCTATAATGCAGTTCGTTTAACTTATCTTTTAATAGCAGTTTAATGGGTTGTTAAATTATTGTGTCCTTGAATCTGAAGCAGCGTTCGTCGAAATAGTTAACTTTATATTATGATACAATTAAAAAGTCGATTTTAAAATAACAAAAATCGACGCGTCAAAATAAAACGCAAGCATAAATTATTTCTATAATTCACAGTAGTTAATACTTGTTTCACAAAATTTGTCGTGATATTTGTTTTAAAAAGCGAGGATCTTGTGGCTAAATAATAACAACCACCAGGTCGGTCCGCTGATCGGTGACCATCCATTACTTAACGAGCTTCATCGGTGATTCGGAAAGCATGTTAAGCCGTTGGTCCCGGCTGTCATTTGTAGATCTTTGACAGGTAGACAGTGGCCCTAAAGTCTGATAACCAGTCGTACCAAGGGTCGTATTATCTAGTACTAACTGGGTTGAGGAGGTCAGATAGGCAGCCGCTCCATGTAAAATACAGGAATTCAGCTGGATCCGGTCAGACTGGGAACCGACCCCAACATAGTTGGGAAAAGGTTAGCGAAGCTAAGATGAGCTTAAATTTTATTTATTAATACAAAATTAACAGTTTAATTTTTAAGTACAGAACACAGTAAGTACAGTAACTTCACTTTTCCGAAGGTGTACCTAATTAATAGTACACCCGCATTTCGCCAGTTATTAGCGGGCGAGTCTATTGCCATCAACCAGGTACAAATCTAGACTCCATGATTGCTACTCAGAAATTCCTGATGGAAAATCCCAATTTCTCAATGTCTCAATTTTATTCTTAAGCCCTGCTTATCCACATTCTACCACCATAAAATCATCGCACAACGCAAGACACCTGATATTTTACGAAAACCGGAATAAGAACTAATGACAAATTACACCATTTTCTTTCGGATGCATGTCAGTGAAGCCACAGAATATAACGTTTCTACGTGAGAGGTAGCTCGCGTTATTTGTGACAGATGTTATAAGTTGACGGCGAAAACAAAGGACGATCGCGGTACGTATGGTATTAGATTTGTTTTTATCATTTGTTCATTTTAGGGTGGCAATTTGTATTGCGGTTTTTTGGTGATGGAGCGTGAGTATCAGCCTGTACCGTTTGCATTGCTGGGTCATGGGGTTCCTCTCCGTGAGATAAGTATCGTATTTGATGTTTTTTGACTTGGTGTCAGAGTTTTTATACCGCCCGTGGACCTCTGACTTGACTAAACATGCCATCGAGAAATATCTCTCAGGCACGCTGGTTTGGTTTCCTCACGATGTGTTCCTTCACTGAAGAAAGATGTCTGTCGATGATTGTCACGTGTCTTCGTCAATTTTTCGGTATAAGAACATTTCGGTTTCCTGATTCCATCCCGGTCTTTTGAATTGGTACCTATTCCGACGTTGTCTTGCTCAATTAATGAGCCGAAAAATTCATTTAAGCCATAGAACTGACGACCGTTGGGATAGACGTGTTCCTGAGTGGAGAGAGCGTGTATCGGACTTAAACATAACAGGCAAATGTGAGTGTATTAAATGTAGATACACTTCTGCCTAACCCTCCGGGGAAACAGGTATAGTGTTGGGGAGTTTTGAAATTTAAAGTACACTTATCACAGTTATCTACCAGGATCCAAAATTAGATATTACAGACTTCAGGGTTGTGCCACATCTTTCAGCATGAAATCGAACTTTTCTATGTTTCTATACCTTTTCTGTCGCTCAGAACCGTCATTTGCTAGAACTAGAACATCTTCGATGCTGCTGATAGACTTCGTCCATGAAAATGCGATTTCTTGCTGTCCGATGAGGCGTAGCCCTACAAACATCACGTGACTACAATTTATATATTTAACAGATTTAACTTAAGTACTTTGTTTTCAGTTTCTAAGTAAACCTTGCTTACTGAAGTCACTGAGAAGTGTTAGTTAACTTAAAATGAGTTGTATTAAGTGTTTCGCCTATTTGCTTGGTAAAACACTGACTACTTATCAATGAACGCGGATTAGGTTATGACAAACTTAAAAGTTGTAATGATTGTAACTTTACGATAGGAGTAAGAAGGTAATTTGAAACTCGAACGTGAACGAAGTTGCCTTGAAAAGCCCATACAGGGTTAATTAACAATGACCAGCCAAACTCTAAGATAGCGTGACGGTTGACAGAGGAGAATGGAAGAAAAAAACTTGTTGCGCCGACCCCAAGTAACATGGGACAAGGACATGATGAGTCAAATTTTAAAATCAGGATGTTTTTGAGGAACCGTAATTGAGTGTTAAAATATTCTAATCAAATACAACAAAAACATTCAATTGACTAAGTCTGAAAATGTTATTTTAATCAAACTTTTGGTCATTTTTGTTTTAATATTGTAAATTAAAAGGTGGAAGTGGTCTCAGTATGTAAAGGATACTCACCCATCCACAGACCGACCTCAGCAAGCGATGTTTAACCTAGAAGATTGACTCATCCGGCCGATATTATTCAATCACGAAGGTTCAAAGGCTATACCCATACAAAAAGTCACCAATCACCGTGAAATCATATTAAATCGGCACCGATTCAATTTGGCACGATAACTCTCATCCATTTCCGAATGTAAACAGGGTGGGCTCTGATTACAATAAACATTCGACTTGATTATTCGACGTTTCATCATTTTGAGTGGTTGTTCCGTGATCAATCGATTGAGGGTCTCGATACTTTACGATACTCTGAGCCGTAGGTCTTTAAAAGTTTTATTGTGTAACGAAATTAAAGTTTTTTTGCGGTCTATTTATGGACTTATTTTACATAACATAACTTTTTCTTATTTTTTTTATAATTTGACGTCAGTTCATCAAACACACAATATAAAGAAAAAAAAAGAAACAAAATAAAAAATAAATGACAAATTAAAAAATGAATGAAGTTTTATTTTGCCAATAAGTTTTTTCAAACTCTATTACACGTAATTTTTTTAAGCAATAAGCTTGCCCCCTATTACATGGGAATTAAAAATAACTGGCGAAATGTGGGTGTACTATTAGGTACCTACCTCTGCCTAACCCTTTCGGGGATTACAGGCGTGATGATATGTGTATGTGTTTTTTACCTGATTACTACCGGTGTTTCGTACCTGATTACTCTGAGAAGAAACAGCCGAAACAAACTCAGAGGTCATAGTCTTTTTTAAGCTCCAGACATGGTCTTGGTCAACTCTCATCAGGACTAAGCAGATTAGTGTCTGAGATGGTCTTTTGAAGATAGAATCACCCAGATTTCAGTGGACCTGTCCAATCAGTGCAAGTATTTGTCAGTTATCGTGTAGCTCGACTAATAACTCAAGGAGCTCAACGACATGACGAATAATACCAAAGAAAGGACGTTTCGGTAGGTCGCTTATAGTACTCAAACTGTCAGACGACATAACACCACGCCTTTAATACCTAAATAGTTAAGCAGAGATGTTCCTACAGTTACCCCACATTTTGCCTGATAAATTTAAGTCCTATGTCATAGGGGGTTAGTCTAGTGCCTTCCACCGGACACACATCCAGACTACATGGCTGCTACTGAGAAAAACACAATAAAAATTTGGCCGACCTGGAAATCGATCCCAGGACCTCCATACTTAGCAGTAGCATTTGCGACCAAAAGCCTAACGAGACATTTTACCAATTTCCTTTAGAATCTTTCTCCTAAAAAACTATTTCGATGAGCAGTTTCGGTTTTACAACAGTTAAATAAAACATTGTGTTTGACATTATGCTAATATTATAATGCCGTTTCTAGGATAAATTTACATTGCAAATTCTCCAAGTCAAATAACAAAAACAAGGCATAAATTCCAGGGAAGAAAAATTCAATTGAAGACGTATTCTGTTAGTTAGTTTCTAGGAACGACTCAAAGAATAAGGCAACCTTCCCATTTCAAAAGACGGCGGATGCTTAGCTTCGAAAAAATAAGAAAAGAAACAGAAAGAAAACATATTTATTATAAATACACTAGTTATTTTTTATTATCTTCTAAACCCTTGGTTGCTTCAGACTAAAATAAATACATAATCATCATCATCATCTGCCTAGCCTTTTCCCAAGTATATTGGGGTCGGCGTCCAGTCTAACCGGATGCAGCTGAATACCAGTATTTTACATGGAGCGACTGCCTATCTGACCTCCACAACCCAGTTAGTACTAGTCTTACCAAAGGGTATTTGGTAAGACTAAAAAAATATTTACATTTGGAGTGTCAATTCCTGCCCTCGTCCCATTCTATTTGGGGTCGGTGCAACACGTTTTCTGCCTCCATTATACTCTGTCAGACGTCACGGCATCATTTACTCCTTTCTCTTTCATATCAGTCTTCACACCATCATCCATCTTTTCTTTCGCCTTCCTTTCCCTCTCCATCAAATTAACATGTGGAATATTAATTCAAAAGAAGATTTCTGCATAACAAAATTAGAAGACGTAGTGACAACCTGCTTTCTGCCATTCTCCTTTATATTTACAGCCGGGTACAGTAATTATACATATTTTAGTGTAATTATTTTTATGAGTGCTTTCCTTGTTCTTCGTTTCTTCGCTCCAATGTACAAGCAGCCTTCAGAACTTTTAAATACGATCAAGTACTAAGAAATGTAAGCTGCACTATTAGAAGTAAAAGAGACGTTTTGAAAACTAAGTTAATTTAATTGGTTGTTCGTACCAGCTCGCTTTCTGAAGCGGGGACAGTATTTATCTTTGTTCCGTCTTATTATTGAAACTCCTTCCTTTGCATTTTACTTGCTGGCTAGCAAAATAATTAGCAGCATTTGCGTCATCATCATCATCATCATTTCAGCCGAAAGACGTCCACTGCTGGACATAGGCCTCCCCCAAGAAGGGGGGTTTTGCCATAATCGCCACGCTTGGCAGGCGGGCAGCATTTGCGTAAAAGAGGAAAAACAAAACTAATAAAATATTGGAAGAAAAAATTTAAGTAAAATAAGTTTTCTTTAAAAAAATATTCTTTCTTTATTCCACTCGATAAAGAAATAATATTTTTAGTGTATAACCTGGTGTCAGAGTTTTTATGCCGCCGATGGGCCTCTGACTTGACTTTACATGCCGTCGAGAAATATTTCTCAGGCATGCTGGTTTCCTCACAATGTTTTCCTTCACCGAAGCAAGTGTTAAATATACAATACGTACATGAATCCGAAAAATCAGCGGTACGTGTCTTGGGTACGTAAAAAAAAAAAAGTTATTATGTTATGTTCGATTTTCGGCGAAGGAATATTTCAAAAATATTCCAGCAGAAGCCTACAGGCATGACGTTTAGTTTTAGTATGAAGCACCTATGAAATTTCCGTGGTATTAATTCATCACATTCTCCTGCCCTTATCCCAATTTATTTTTGTTAGGCGCAGCATGTCTTCTTCTTCCATACTTCTCTATTACTCGTTATCTCAGCAGTGACCTCCTTTCTAGCCATATCATCCTTCACACAGTCCATCCATCGTTTCTTTGGTTCGTGGTTACACGAACCTAACCACAGTTCTCATTTTCAGATTTGCCTAATCCATTATTTATATTAATCTAATTTACAAAAGACCATTCATGAGTACATTCTATTTTATACTATCACCAAAAACTACTAACTTTAAAACCTGTCAACAAGATAATAACTAATATTCTTTTTGTAATAAAGATTATAATCTAATGACATCACTTCGACGGGACGAGAAACAAATGAAATACCCAGGACCATCAATAATGATAAATGACTTGAGAAAATCAATACATTCTCCTTCGCTTTGTTTTATTTTAGTTCAAAGAGAATTCATGAATTCAGTCGGCCTTCTCAAAGATATTTACAATTGGCTCCTTGTTTTAAAATAATTAATTAATTGCCTTTGAGCTGGCAGAGTTGGTTTTGTTAATAAAATGTAGCCGTACGCAAAATACGCACTTCGGACGTGGAGTTTTTATAAAACGTAGGTAAGATTTCACGGGAAATTGAAGTAAAACTTTTTGAAAGATAAGTATTGTAAGTAGCGGTCTTATAAAATTGTCTTGAGGTAATAAGTACTTTGTAGTAATTGAAGTGACACGGAAAATACCTACATTTTCTATAGTAAATAACTAATACTGTTAAGGTCGAATTTTGTGTAACAGAAAACTGGGTACTCTATTTTCGTTAGAGAAAATTGGGCAACTGCATGCCTACGAGTGGTTTTATAACGGTATAACCTCACTTTATTCGTTTAGTAGCCTAAGTCAAAAGTCGTGTCAGTCTGGACTGGGTAATTACTATTTACCCAGCTAGGTAATTCAGTTAAGTTTTATTTTGAGCCGCCTCTAGCCAAATACATTTTCTACGTATGAGTTACGTATTAGTAATACGAGTTTTCCTTTGAATGGCAGTTTTTTTTAGTTACAAAATTTTTCGATCAAATTGCAGCAAAAACTCATTTATTTAATAGGTATTTAGACTTCACAGTAAGTGCCTGCCTAATAAAGCTTTCACGGAGAGGATGTTTAACATTTTACAATTGAACGAAAATACACTTTAACAAAGAACAAATACCGCCTTTGTGAACGAAAATATTCCTATCAATTTAGAGAGTCTTTGGGAACCTCTTTAAAGTTGAGCCAACACAACGCCACTTATCAATGAGCAGGAAAAGTCACTTAAAACCGGTAAATGTGTTAAATTTGCACGCTAAGGCTGCGTTTCCACCAGAGATGTGCGAGAATACGTTGCGAGGCGGAGCGAGGCTGTGGAACGGTGTGAGCGTTTCCACCAGAGATGTGCGAGGGTGCGTTGCGAGGCGAAGCGAGGCTGTGGAACGGTGTGAGAGGATGCGTTGCGAGGCGGAGCGAGGCTGTGGAACGGTGTGAGGGGATGCGTTGCGAGGCGGAGCGAGGCTGTGGAACGGTGTGAGCGTTTCCACCAGAGATGTGCAAGTGTGCTTTGCGAGGCGAAGGGAGGCTGTGGAACGGTGTGAGGGGATGCGTTGCGAGGCGGAGCGAGGCTGTGGAACGGTGTGAGAGGATGCGTTGCGAGGCGGAGCGAGGCTGTGGAACGGTGTGAGAGGATGCGTTGCGAGGCGGAGCGAGGCTGTGGAACGGTGTGAGAGGATGCGTTGCGAGGCGGAGCGAGGCTGTGGAACGGTGTGAGCGTTTCTACCAGAGATGTGCGAGAATGCGCTGCGAGGGATGTGTTCGTTAAGAACCAATAAACCAATAAATCGCTCAGCGCAGCTTTAGTGGAAACGGCTTAGCGGAGCGAGGTTTTTGTACATACAAAACAAGGCAAAATGTGTGCGAGGGATGTGTTGCGAAAGCTTTGTGCGAGGAATGTGTTGCGAGTCATGTGTGCTAGGGACGGACGCGAGCGTAAAATGGTTCCGTACCATGAAAACTACTATACGGTTTAACATGATATAAGCTGCAATAACCAGCATACATCTTGGTTATCATTTCTTACTGGCCACCTATTTCGGTTAAAAACATTTAGCCCTGATACGAAAAGACTGGCCGAGAAACAGACAAAAGCAGTCTTAAAAAGAAACTGGCAGTTTTTCAGACAAACCGCGTAGTAATACACATAATATTATAGGGTTTTGTTGCTACCCGGTTATAACTAGACCCTAAAAAAGAAACCGGCCTTCATTCGATTTTGGAACCGCAAAAACATCGTAAAGCAGTCAAAAACATTTCAATATGGCGGAAATTCTATAACCAGAGGAAACTAGATCACGTTGCAAATCGTCGGGAGTGCCTGTAAATTTTGTTACTCGGACCCGTAAAGCCGAATTAGGCCGAATCAATCCGAACTTGGGCCCACGTGCCGCCGGTAAAAAGGAACTCAGTTTTATTTGCGCCCCGGGCTTTTTCAGACACCACTGCTAGAGGATATCTGATGAATATAAATAGGAAGTTATTAAAGCTGTCGTCTGTTTTGTTTTCGTTTTTGGAATACGTATTGTTTAGTCATTTGTTTTTCAGGCTGGTGCGCTTATTTAGTTTGTTGTGAGTAACGAAACGAAAATAGTTCGGTTTGATGGATTTTTCATTTAAGGTGTATACCGTGGCCGTGCCATGATCGTGTCAGGTTAAAATTATTCTTTGTATTGAAAAGTTTGAGACTATGTCCACTAAGATCGTTCCGTCACCGACCAACATTGTCGCGTGCCATGCACGTGTAACCGGCGAGGAATTTCTTTGGTTCTTCAGAGAGGTCAGGAGCTTAGTAATTACTAGATGGATGAACGTGGACGAGGCAAAAGGAGTAAGTAAGGCTCGTAGCAGGTGGCTTTCTGTAGTTTCTGCTTACCCTCATGGGATAAAGGCGTGAGTTTATGTATGTATGTGGAGGAATTTTAGAGTGCATAACGTGTATACTTTTGTTCAGGATTTGTGTTTGTGCATGCCAAAATGTTCATGGTACAAAAAAAAACTTCATAGCACAGAAACTATGCAAAATTTTTAAAATGAGAAAACATACATCACGCCTTATAATCCCCGAATGGTTAACCTAACCTAACCTAACAAGTACACCCACATTTCGCCAGTTATGTTTAAGTCCCACGTAATAAGGGACGAGTCTATTGCCACCATCCGGGCACAAATCCAGACTCCGTGGCTGCTACTCAGAAATTCCTGATGGAAAAACCCAATAACACTTTTGCCTGACCTGGGAATCAAACCCAGGACCTCGTGTTACCACTACACGAATAAAGAGAGAACTGCCAAATTTTTTTAAGCTTACGGGTTATTTCTTAGCTCCATGTATATCCTAAGCTAAAAATGCAAATTTCGTGGTTAAAAATTTCAGTGTAATAAACCTAGTTAGGGGTCTACCTCCAGGCCAATTTCCCGAACAGCCATTTACCCCTATTAGTACTGGGGTCAGATTTATTTTTTTCATTTCCAATTTACATAGAAATATGAAAGTAGCTGGACGGTTTATGCTAAATTATTTGGTAATATGGTCGACCCGATGGTTCAATTTGTGTAAGGGTGCGTCCATATTGTGAGTTGGCGTAAATCATGAATGAGTATTGGGCTACGAACATTTGAGTAGCGGAATCGGTTGGTCTAGTGTCACGAGGTCCTTGGTTTGATTCTAGGTTGGATAAAAGTATTATTGAGGTTTTCCAGCCTGGCTTCGTGCCCGGTTGATGGCAATAGGCTCGCCCAATATTACATGGGATTTAAACATAACTGGCGAAATGTGGGTGTACTATTAGGTACACCTCTGCCTATCAAATTCAAATTCAAATTCAAATATTTTTACTTGTTGAGCATAGGTAGGTTAGTTACAGGTGTTATAGTCATTAATGAACTCTATGTCAAGCCGTTATCGGCGTACAAATATTTTCGAAGAAACATGCTGATTATAACAAATTGTCAAATAATTCTAATACTATTATCACAACGTTTAAATAATCGAATACAAATTGTCAAAACAGAAAAACATTCCAATAAGGTATAAAAATAATAAGTTCTAGTATAAACAAGCAGAAACAAAATGTAGTCAAAATATATCAGTTAAATATTCGTTCACCGTATAATATGCTTTGTCGTGTAATATTTTCAGGAGTGCCCTTTTGAAATCGTGAATGTTCTATCCCTTCGGGGATTACAGGCGTGATGTTATGTGTGAAGGGTTTTACTTTTGAGTTTGAATTTGTCTTGCAAGCCTATTCGGTCCCACTCCAGAAAGAATTGACTCCAGTCGAAGTAGGACATTGGAAAACTGAAAGGAGGAAGCCTGATATTGCTATCCAGTTAGTCCTGCCATCTCCTTTATGTTGCAATAAAATGACGGGACGAATATCTGTCGAAGCTCTCTTTAGGCGATTGGATCAAGGGCCTGATTCAGAAAGCAGTACTCCTCGATACGGCCCGCATTGTGAGGAGGTTCCTGTCTCTTCAGCTCTAACCACTGGTAGCTGGGCCCAACTCCCGACACCGGTGGACCATTATTTTTTTTTGTACATTTTTAAATGTTTTTTTTATGTTATATTTAAAAACGTTCAAAATTTGTATACAAAATAAATAAAAGTAATAATGACTGGCAATAATAGCATATAAAAATATCTTTGAGAACGTTCGCTTTCGAATGACCTATAATGTTTGTTAAATAAAGTTTGCGGTATGGACACACCTTTATAAGGTCTACTTTATTGTAAGCTAAATGTTAAGGTTAGGTCCTATATTATTCCCATGTTGGTCCGATAGCGCAGAGGTTTTATTCAACGAAATACGATGTCTATAAATGAAACTGGTTATTGCTTGCTCGCCCAATATTATTTGTGGAATTGAGTATAGTTGGTAGGATAGTAAAGGTTGACTAGCCATCGTAAATCTAGATTCTAGAAAAAACCACTTTATTGCTTAAAACTAAAAAAAAAGATTATTAACTGACAGATTTTTTAATATTATCATTAACACTAGAAATGGGACGGGACGGAATGGGATGGGACGGGACGGAGTGGTACGGGACGTGACGGGACCGGACGGGACGGGACTAAACGGGACTGAGCGGTCGGGACAGGACGGGACGTGAAGGGACGGGACGGGACGTGACGGGATGGATTGAATTTTTAACAGTTGAATGTTTTCACCCGACAGCGGTGTACCTTAAAAAGCGGGTAATATTTTTTCTTTCCCTTGGATATGAAATCATTGTCGAACCCATGCGTTTTGACTAACATTCTTTTTTTTGCTTTGGAAAAGAGATCGTCACTCACTGGCGCCTTCGCCGCGTGCCGTCGACGTAGACCGCGGCGAAGGTAGTGTGGCGATGTATTTTTTTGCAAAAATGGCCGAAGAACGTACAGGGTAGAGAGAATTGGGAGGACAAAGGTCGGTTGGCCCTCTGCTGGGCACCTCCTTTGCCAAGGAGTGTCCCTACACTAGAAAGGCTAACAAAAAGAAAACTTTATCTGTGTCCTTATTAACATCTTTATCTAGGTCTATAAACACATTAACAGACAGCCTAGACTCAGACTGAAACGATGCGATCAAACCGCTGACACTACCCATAAAATCTTAACCGAAGCATTTAATTTACTCAATCTACAAAAAGAATTTCATCTATATGTCTTTGAAATAAGCTATCACATCGTACAGCAGCTAATAAAAAAGAACATAAAACTTTTTGTTAGCAGTAAATTAAAATAATCTCTCATCGTGAACATTTTATGGGCCTGAAGAATTTATTCAACATCAGGTATCAAGTAGAGTGGTCTATAAATTATCTATTGATACTGTATAATCCTTTTTATGGACTTTTTATGTCGTCACGTTTTTTAGTTATCCTGGAATTCTGAATCTTATTCAGAGAGCATGTTGTAACCCTTCTCAAAGCGTTTCGTATTTCTACAATACTGCTTGTCAATATGATTGATGATTATATATTTTATATATTTATGATCAATAATTATAATACATTTTCGACTTTTCTATCACCGTATTCTATCATCAGACGAGCAAAGATACGGCGAAGCGTCACCGTTCTATGGTTGAAGTTCCACGGACCCGAAAAAAGCGCTATGTTCCCACATTTTTTGTGCCAACCGTCAGTCTGTGTAATTCACTGTCGGTTTCTCGGTTTTCCGATCATTATTCTGGATCTCTCTGGAGGAAAATGTCGTGAGGAAAGTTTTGAATATGAATGTGGATGAGTATATGAGTAGAGGAAGACCAAAGAAACTATGGATGGACTGTGTAAAGAATGATAGGGCAAGAAAGGAGGTGTCTGATGAGATGACGAGTAATAGAGAAGTATGGAAGAAGAAGACATGCTGCGCCGATCCCAAATGAATTGGGATAAGGGCAAGAGAATGACGAATGTTCTTGATCTCTTCAAAGTTCGAGTCAATTGGTTTCTTCTAGGCAAGCGTGCTCCACCCTAGGTCACATCATCTCTTCACATCAGGCAAGATGAGGCCAAACACAAGCCTATTAAAAAAAAACACGTATTTATCGCTACTAGAACGGCATAGTGTCTAGGTTATTCTGTAAGCATTTCAAACTCACGTTTTTTAACTCACTTGTTGTTGATTACGTAGCTTCATAAACTTATACTGTCCCTTACGGGATATCTTCCGTGATTGTTCATTATTTTGAGCTCCCGATATTTCGACGCTGTTGCTAGCGCCATGATCGCGGGTTGACGGGAGAATGCGGGTGGATGGAAAATAAATTGTAGCTTCATATTCGGTAGGTCTAAAGTGATTTTTAAAGATTCACGCCACAGGTAGGAAAATATTGAATCTTTACCCTAAATCCAGATTACTTTGGAAAATCACATGTCACTTCAGTAACCACAAGATGTAATAGGCTATAAGAACACTGCGGTTTCCTATTACTGCTGATGAAAGAGTAGCCACAAACAGGTCTTTGTACGTTAATAGAACTTTCAAAACCAATATACTAACTCTTAAGGCGCATTTAGACTATGTATGTAGTGTGCACAGATTTATGTTTCCTAGCATATATTATAATAAATGTTGGCTGATGCTGAATGAAGGCTGGATGCAATATGCAGCACCACCTCCGCAAAAATATGCTGGAAAATCATAAATAATTAGCATGTCATGTACCCAAACCTATAATATACTGTTTACGTGTCTCGTCCCTCCACGGGACATCCTCAGGAGGTGTTGACTCGACGACCGCTCGGGCGCGAATAATCTATAAAAAATTAAATCAAAAATCTGTTGTTAAGCCTTTCAGCATCTTTATCATCTCCACCATTTTAGGCGAAAGACGTCCACTGCTACAGAGTTATCATATCCAATAGATTCAACTTTAACTAGGTCATCTTTCCATCTCCTGGGAGGTCTACCAACGCTGCGTTTTCTGGTGCTTGGTGAATTTTAAACCACGTTGTTAATGGATCGATCGTATTGCTCAATTCAGTGCAGGCAAAAAAAAATCTGATCTGTAAGTAACAATTTTGACTCGAGTTTGACGCCAATGCCTGCCTGGGTCTTCTGCCGTTCCGCCGTACTGGGTCACTTTTGGTCATTGTCAGGGACCGATGCTGGTCTAACTTCAAGATCACAAAATAATGCAAAGAAATAGTGGTGAAGTTCTGTGAGGAACGTGTCCTGCCCTTAGATCAGAACCGTTGTTCGGGACTTACCACATCATACATTATTCTACATCCTTAGAAGCTGTGACTGCTTCCAAATCCAATAACTAGAGGGTTTGGGTGTTAAAGCCTGCGTATAATTAATATATAGACCTTTGTGGTTTATTATGTATTTCATTATAATATCCAGCCGGTAATTTACAGTGAAATGGAAACTAACTGAAGCTGTTGGTCTCGGGGCTGCGGGACTGTTTGATAGAGATACCGCGGCCCTGGAACACAAAGGGCAAAGAATGGATGGGTTTTAGTCAGTACAAGTCTGACACTCCTTCCAGTCCGCCCAGAGCATTAGCAGAGCAGGAGGGGTCATTTGATGATTACACATCTTGAAAAAAAAACACTGTTGGTCTCGACTATTGTCCATAGAACTTTGACGATCATAACGGGTAGTCTGAAAACCTGATAAAGTTCTGAAAAAGAAGTAAAGAACTGAAGATAGTTGGGATTACGGTATATTAGCAATTTATGGTAGGTTTTTTTTCCCGGATGACCACTGAAAAGCAGCGCTGCATCATCATGCTAAGTGGTAACCTGCTTGTCGCAGACACGTCGTACATGCTAACTTTTTGCTTACTTTTTTTGTTCCGTCCTGTTGTGCGTTGTATGTTTATTCATTTTGTGTGCACGTCATGTCCCTGCGCTCAATATTTTTTTCTTTTAATAATTCATTTTCAGAAAGTAAAAAGAACAATCGACCACTGTGCGTTTAACTTTAATTTTACAGTTGCTCACCACTGTAGCACACAGAATAACAAAAGTATCTTTGAAGCAGATCCACAAGACAGATTTCTGTTCCTATAGATATCTAGTGTTGAAATCAGCTCAAAATAAAATGCAGCAGTACCTACCTTTGACATTTTTATTGTCAAAGGTCGGTATCTAAGGTTGGCATACAATGTAGCCTCCCACCAGATAAAATGTAAGTCGTATCTGCTTCAAAGAACACGTTTTACACCCACGTTAGCGTTGCACAACTTATAGATATAGTACAAAATTCTTGTACCTGTGCTTGTTATTTTACAAGCTCACTTCTCAAAAGGAATGAAATTGGTCTTAGTATACCGGGGCCAGAAATAGAATAGGGGGAGATCATCATCACCTGTCTAGGCTTTTCCCAACTATGTTGGGGTCGGCTTCCAGTCTAACCGGATGCAGCTGAATAACAGTATTTTACATGGAGCTACTGCCTATATGACCTCCACAACCCACTTAGTACTGGCTAATACGATATTACTTGTTAAGACTGGTTGTCAGACTTTCGGGCCACCGACAACCTGTAACAACTGTCAAAGATCTATGACAACCGGGACCAACGGCTTAAAGTTCTTTTCGAGGCACGGAGGAAACTTGGTATGTAATGGTGGTCATCCATCCACAGAACAACCTAGGCAAACGCGGCTTAACCTGAAGATTGATCCGAGCGGCTTTTATTATTAAGCCACGGGAGATATTCGGAATAATTGCATTTCTAAAAATATACAACCATAATGAAAAAAAATTCATTTCTGTTGGAAATTTTTGTCGTAGGCGTAAACCCGTAGCTCAGAACAAAATGCGATAGTAAATAAATCTCCATAGTCTACCAAAAAAACTCTGCAATTCGAACGAAATAACAGAAATAAAATAAATTTAAAAGGAATTCCTTAAGCCCCTTGGAGACGACGCAGAGCAATTATAAAAGATTTTAGAGCCACTTACAGAATAGGTACAGAATTCTTAAGGTATCTGTTTCTTGTTCAGCGATATCAGGTTTTTTTTTTGCATTTTTATAAGGTCACGTTGGGAATAGGAAGGTTTTCGTGAAAAAATGCTGTTCTTTTTTGAATCATTAATTTTACCTTTGAATTTAAAATTTTGGATTTTGACTGCTTCGTTGGTCTAGTGGCCGGAACCGCGACTGCTGAGCATGAGGTTCCGGGTTCGATTCCAGGTCAGGCAAAGTGTTATTGGGTTTTTCCATTAGGAATTTCTCAGTAGCAGCCACGGAGTCTGGATTTGTGCCCAGTTGATGGCAACAAGCTCGCCCCCTATAACATGGGACTTAATCATACCCAGAACCCCACGCTCAGCAGTCGGGCTTGCGACCATGAGACCAACGCGGCAGTTTGTCGAAGACATAATAAACATTCACAGATACCACCGCTTACGTGGTGAATTATGGTCAGCTTCACACAGAGTAGACGCCGGTGCCAGCAGTGGGCATGTAACATAATAAGCTGATTATGAGAGTCTTATGTAACTCTTCATCCACTAGATCTTCCTGGATAATATAATTATGTAACTACTTGGACCCTGGCGTGTGTTGCAATGCCTTTTTTCGTGTTTGAACCTCCGCTGGCCTAAACATAGAACAGCTGCTAGCTGTGCAAAATTTCATAAAAATCGTTTCAGTAGTTAGAGCCTATAAATTTCGAACAGACGAACAGAAATTGATTTTTAAACATAATATACATAGATAGATAAATGTAAAGTCTTTAACTAAACATTTATATGAATGTGTGGCACAAATTGGTCCTAACTTCTCCAAGACGAGAACTCGGAACACTTTATCCCACAACCCAATTTGTTAAACTGCTGTAACATGTTCAAGACGTTCTCTGTACAAACCTTTAACTAGGAATTTGCATTTAATCACGAAATGGTACCATCTCAGTTGTAAACGAATCTATTACGTTACAGTCGAAGCTGGCTTGTATTTGCAGAACATTTGCTTTAGTATATTGATCGTAGTGTATTCAGTGAAAATTGTCTGTTCCCTTTTAGACGGTTAGGTGACATTATTTTGTTTCGTTTCGCTGGTGTATTTTCAACTCTATTTACGGATCTTACGTCTTGTTATTATTTACTTTGTTTTTATTCATATCATAAATTAAATTCGCTTTCCGTGTCTGTCTTTCTTAACAGGATCACGTTGTATAACATCGTTTAGAAAATTTAATTTGTTTTGTTTATTTGTATAATAACTCGTGGCTTAATAATAACAGCCGTTCGGGTCGTTTTTTAGGTTAAGCCGTGCTTTCCTAGGTTAGTCCGTGGATGGGGGACCACCCATTACATACCGAGTTTCCTTCGTGCTTCGAAAAGCACGTTAAGCCGTTGGTCCCGGTACATCTTTGACAGTCGTTACAAGTAGCCTAAAAGTCTGACAACCAGTCTTACCAAATGGGTATCGTATTACCCAGTACTAACTAGGTAATACGATACCCATCTCCTGTGATGTGCTGTCTCAGATAGGCAGTCGCTCCGTGTAAAATACCGGTATTCAGCTGCATCCGAATAGATTGGAATCCGACTCCAACAAAGTTGGAAAAAGGCTAGGCTGGGATGATAACAGTTACGTTATTAAAAGGACCTGCTATGACAATTCTTGGCCGACTCGTGATTCTCAATATACTGGAATGCCTTCCTTCATGCTGTAAGAGTCAAAGTGTTGAACTTCTTAAAGTTTTATTTCGAATAACCTCTACAACAATTAGATGTCGATATCAAACCTACATAGTATGACTTTGTACTGAGGAGCTTGTAGCTAAAAAATAACAGCCACTCGGATCGATCTTTAGGTTAAGCTGTGCTTACCTAGGTTGGTCTGTGAATGGGTAACCACACATTACATACTGAGTTTCCTCTGTACCTCGGAAAGCAAATTAAGCCGTTGGTTCCGGCTGTCATTTGTAGATCTTTGATAGTCGTAGTCAGTGGCCCAAAAAGTCTAACAACCAGTCTTACCAAGGGGTATCGTATTACTCAGTGCTGGGTTGTGTAGGTCAGATAGGCAGTCGCTCCATGTAAAATACTGGTATTCAGCTGCATCCGGTTAGACTGGAAGCCGACCCCAACATAGTTGGGAAAAGGCTAGGCAGACGCTGATAGTATGACTTCGTAGACGTAAAACATTTCAGTAACATAAATAATGTGTTCCAAATATGACTTTAATACTTACGCATGTACTTACATATGTTAAAGGAAAGTTTGTTTATAGTGAAAGTTTTTTAAAGTTATGAAAACTTGTATGATTGTTTTCTTTTACATGAATTAACTCTATTTCTCGTTGGCAGAGTGGTCCCAAGCACTACTGTTTAGCTTGAGGTGCTCGGTTCGATTCCCGGAGTGTTATTGGGTTTTTCCATTACGAAATTTTCAATAGCAACCAAGGATTTTTGCCCGGTTGATGGCAATAGGTGCGCCCCCACTCGACTTATCGAAGCCAAAAGACACTTGTTCTTCCCGTTATTGCGGACATTTTATTGTTCTGGACCATACCTGGGAACCTTCTAGTTTCGGAGATATTGGAGGTCAAAGTTACAACTTTTGCACAAGGTTTTTTAAACAAATACTAGTTTTTAAAGTTATAACTTTACTTTAAATACCTCCACGACCTCCGATTCAATGCATCCATCAGCATGATGTTTCGAGTGCGTACATAAGAGTTTTACCGTTAAACGTGATTTTTCACTCCAAAACAAAGTCGTTTCCCAGCAATAATTTTTGCGTAGGGTAACTTAGTTTTATGTACTTCTGTACATAAAACTAAGTTACCCTACGCAAAAATTATTGCACACAGACACACACGACAGACAACACGACAGACCATTCACGAATATAGTCAATCGAACATTCTTGTTCAATTGACTATATTCGTGAATGGTCTGTTTAGTCTGTTTACACCTTGTAGAATTCAAAATGGTGGCTATACAACATTATTTTTAGCATATGCTAAACCTGAATATAGTTTGTTCAGAATAAGTAACTGAATCGATTCCATTAATTTTTAAACCGTGTTATATTTTGTCCCAAAAATATTTAAAAAAAGTTACAAGTTGGACACCGAGCGACATTAAGTACCTATCGCAATAATTTAGGCACCTACTGCCAAATTATGTTTATCAATGAGCTCAAGACGACGCTGGAGGCCCGCGCGCGGGCGTGTTTCGTGATGACCACGCTTTTGTGTGGACAACCAGGTAACAGAATAAGCTTATAACTTTGTGATTTTTCAAGATACAGTTTTGAAATTTTGTACATAGATTCTTTTTATAAAAATACTCGACACGTGTTTCAGGTTTCGCATATACTAAAAATAATGTTGTGTACTAAAAGACGAGATTATTTTCAATGGTCACCAAATACCTAAATGAAATCAAATGAAAGGGGATGGACACTCTGTATATCAATCAACTCACACAAGGTCTGGCTAGTCAGTTCAATTCTCTTCCACTTTGTACGCCATCGCGACTTTTGGTAGGTACGACGTATTTAATCAATCCCTTACACCACCACTACATTGGTGCTCTGCTTAATAACTAAAGAAAACGGATACTAATTCAAACTTGGCCTAAGTACAATATAACATCATAACATCACGCCTGTAGCTGTAATCCCAGAAGGGGTAGGCAGAGGAGTCCCTAATACGACACCCAGATTTTGGCAGTTATGTTTAAGTCCAATGTAATAGGGGGTCTATTACCATCAACCGGCATCTAGACTCCGTGGCTGCTATTGAGAACTACCTGATGGAAAAACTCAATAACACTTTGTCCGAGCTGGAAATCGAACCCAGGACCTCATGCTCAGCATTCGCGCTTGCGACCACTAGACCAACGAGACAGTGTAACTTTAACATTTTGTCCAAATGTTGAATAAGTTATTAAGAATGCATATTTACAGTGAATATCACTTCAATACAAAAGAGATAAAATACATATCAAATATTCACAGGTTAACTATAAATGGAGCTGTCAGAAAAAAAAAATAGCAACGAGGACTCATTTTATAATGGCCCCAATCCCACATACAAGTGTAATAAATGAACAACGACTTGCTCATTTATTACCCATCCAATGCCATATTTGTTCCTGTATAAATATTTAAGCACTCATTGAACCAGCAATGGTGGTTGTCCTTAAGATTTACTGTTGCCTATTTTTATTTGAAACATCATCCGAAGTATCTTTCCAGTCGGAATTAAGCGTTTTGCTGTTTATTAAGGACGTTATTCTCTCCGTATAATAATTACGTTCCACGATTGTCATTGTGGAATTGATATCATAATACCAATGTTTTTGTGGGCTTTCGCATAAAAACCTTTCATAAATTCATTGTGTTAATTTCGTAGAACCTTCTCGTAATCGACTTTTGCTTATTTTTGTTTTGTTTCATTTTGTGAGCACCATTCGTAATGAATTTAGTTAGATGGCTTTTTATATTTCAGTTTTATTTATTGTTTTGATAATTGTATTTTCTTATAAATCGACTTATTTAGAAGTGGAAGTTTTTCAGCTTTTATGATATAGATGACGTTGAGTGATTAAAGAGCTAAAAATTCAGTATGTACCTAATACCTAGGAGTTGCTGCAGTGCATTTTCATCATCTGCTTAATCTTTTCCTAACTATGTTTGAGTCGGCTTCCATTCTTATTAGATTCACCTGAATATCTGTATTTATATATGTAACGACTATCTGACCTCAGCAACCCAGTTAGACCTAGGTAATATGACGCTCCTTGGCAAGACTGATTGTCAAACTTTCGGGCCACTTACTACCTGTAACGACTGTCAATGATCAATAAATCGTTACCAGGACCAACGGCCAGTATGAAATGGGTGGTCACCCATCCACGGACAAAGGCAAGTGTGGCTTAACCTGAAGATCGCCCCAGCAGCTATTGTTAGTTAGCCACGAGCTCCTCCTAGCTCCAGTGCTACCATGTTAAACCTGCAATATGCTAAGATGAAACGTACTCGTAGATGCCAATGATAAAACTGCTATCATAAACCTACTCGCAAATAATGAAAACTATCACAAGGAGGAAGACGATGAAGTGGAACATTTTGCTCGATTTGAAATTGAATCAAACTCTAAAAAACTAACCCTCAATTAATGTAACATAGTGATAACACAGCTTGCACTGAGATCAGCTTGCATGCTACTTCGAAAGTGGAAATCGAACGAACCTGTTCTAGTCTCAGAGACTTCTCAGTCATCCTTAGATTGAGGTATGGGATCTAGTGAGGCCAATAAGCTGTTAGGAAGTCCTAGCAGTTACTGGTTTGCTGACTCTGATGAACTAGGTTTCCTAGTTAGTGCTGAGTCACCTACTAAAGACAGCACCAAAACGTGATTTGCTTTCAGCAATTGCACGCATTTTTGACCCCTATATCTCCTTCATCATTTTTCATCATGCCTGTAATTTTCGAAGGGTTAAGCGAAAGACAAGTGTTCCTAATCTTACACCGGCATTTCAACAGTAGTAGGAGGCGAGCCTTTTGCAACCGGGTACAAATCCAGAATGGCTGTGTGCTAAACTCCAATAAAAAGATAGTCCTTTTGGGCTTCGCTGCAGTCGGGTAAATAAAAACGGACAATTTTACTTTGGAAGTGTCTATCTTTCAAACGATTAACTTCGAGAAAAAATGGTTTTACAAACCTCAATGTCATTTTTAAAGACCTATCTATAAACACCCCGCACGTATATATTTTTTTTAGTCTCAGTTCCACGTATGCACTTAATCTTTTTTTTTATTTTTGTATACAAATCGGAAGCGGTTCACAAAATACATCTACCTACCAAGTTTTAACCGTGTAGTCCTAATAGTTTCGGAATAAAGTGGCTGTGACATACGGACGGACAGACAGACAGACATGACGAATCTATATGAGTTCTGTTTTTTGCCATTCGGCTACGGAACCCTAAAAACATAATAAGTATACAAAAAAAAAAACAAAGAGATAGCATTAACAAACCCAGTTGTTTCGAATCCGATCCTGATGCCTCACACCGTCTCATACAGATTAAAAATTATTAAAATATTCCCTCTCTTTCCTCAAGATAAAACGTTAGTACCTACGTTCTTTCCACTACATTAGGGATTAGGCTCGTCTAATGGCAGCCAGAAATCTTCGCAACAGATTAGCAGGATTTTCTTAAATACAAGGAAAATACAGTCGGTTTCGGTTACTGTTGAAATGCGAGATTGATGTAAGAAATGGGAATATTTTCGAGGTACATTCTGTGAATGTGTAAGTATTGGAATGAATTTGAAGTCATGCTTAACGTTAATATAGGAACATAGGTACAGGTGCGTAGGTACAGGTACAGGTGGTACAGGTATATAGGTATTTAGCTGCATCAGTATGAACTGGAAGCGGAGCTGAACATCATCATCATCCATGATTCTCCAGCCCTTATCCCAATGGATTTGTGGTCGGCGCAGCATGTCTTCTTCATCCATGCTTCTCTACTACTCGTCATCTCATCAGACGCCTCCTTCCTTATCATATCATCCTTCGCACATTCCATATAGTCCAAGCTGAGCCAAACAGAGTTTGGAAAGACCAAGTAGATGATGAAAACAATAAAGGCATTCACAAGATTGTAGATAATATTGTAATTAGTTATTGCGCTATTGTTTTAGATTGTCTCTTATCTTTACTTCATGTTTAACAGCTAGCATTAATTTCTCTTTGGGTAGACAATATTGCTGCCATCGGGGGGAAACCTGGACCAGGAGAATGTCTTGTAACCAGCAGGGGGTGAGGCAGTGGGTGATGATTAATTCATAAGGATATAAATTAAAAGTGTATATATTGAACACAATGTAAATTGTTTACAAATAAATTAAATGAAATAAAATAATGATGATTTAAAATCACCATGTAGAACTAAGCAAACTGCTGCTGAACATTCTTCAACATTAGGCACATTTACGTGTGAAATCGTTTACCGCACTGGTGACAACTGACACAGAAATAGATGTTCGCGCGTAAACTAAATCGATTGAATGAATGAAGGAAATGCTTATTGAGTGAATGTAGTGAACCAGTATGAGTTAGGTTAGTTGTACACACTTGTGAGAAGAATTGGATTTAATGAGTCCTTGTTACTTGAATAAATAAAATAGAATTAATGATTTATAGAGTCGGCAGTTGGCTGACTCGTCGGTCTAGTGATCGAAAGCGCGTCTGCTGAGCATGAGGTCCTGGGTTATTGGGTTTTTCCATCAGGAAATTCTCAGTAGCAGCCACGGAGTCTGAATTTGCGTCCGGTTGATGGTAACAGGCTCGCGCCCAATTACATGGGACTTAAATATAGATGGGGAAATGTGGGTGTACTATTAGGTACACCTCTACCTAACCCTTCGGGGATTACAGGCGTGATATTATGTTGTGTTAGGCACTTCGTTTTGTTATTGTTTAATTCGGCGGTCAGCTTTCGCTATAAGGAATGCTAATCTGACGAAAAGGTGTTTCTGTCTACCTGTAGCTATGATATAATACAACGCTCTTGACATATGTAACGTCTAATGTATCATCTCTAGCTACCTCTTCACAAGAAACCGTCTATATTTGGTTTACACTATAATAACCTCCAGTTTTTATCACTAACTTCTTTTTTTCGTGTGGTTAGTGCTTAACCTGGTGTCAGAGTTTTTATGCCGCCCACGGGCCTCTGACTTGGCTTTACATGCCGTCGAGAAATTTATCTCAGGCTTTTTTGGTCTCTTCACAATGTTTTCCTTCGCCGAAGCTGGTGATAATTATACAATACGCACATGAATCCGAAGCTAGTGATAATTATACAATACGCAAATGAATCCGAAGCTAGTGATAATTATACAATACGCAAATGAATCCGAAGCTAGTGATCATTACACAATACAGGAATTCGAAGCCAGTGAAAATTATACAATTAGCACGTGAATCTGAAGCTACTGATAATTATACAATACGCACATGAATCCGAAGCTAGTAATAATTATACAATACGCACATGAATCAGAAGCTAGTGATAATTATACATTACGCACATGAATCCGAAAAATCAGAGGACCGTGTCTTGGGTTTGAACTGGTGACCTATGACTTGGCAGTCCGACGGCCATATCACTAGGCAACACTGCTTTTTTCACAAACTGATCTCTAGAAATCTTTCAAGCACACTTATAAACAGTGATCAGAGTAGGCAGACTGTTTTTCCCAGTTTGCCAAGTTATTATATCTGTTACTCGGTAGTAATTATAACAAAAGGTACAGAAAAAACAAAAGCTGGTCTTCGGTACCAAAGATAAATAGGTACCTGACCTACTGTACCTGCTCCGAAGAAGAGTACCTTATTCTAAAGGCTTAATCATTTTAAATTCCCGAAGGTAAAATCTTTAAGTTTTTCAAATTGAAGAGGCATGTCCATATTAACTTATACATGACGGTTCAATGACCGTAAACCATCATCTGCCTAACCTTTTCCCAGTTATGTTAGGGTCGGCTTCCACTCTCACCGGATGCAACTGAATATCAGTATTTTACATGGAGCGACTGTCTATCTGACCTCCACAGCCCAGCACGCGTAGCATGAACACCGTAGAAACGGGTTTTGATGACGGAATAATCGACATAATGACAGATCAACAAAAGAAATCTTAACGGACCAACCTAGGCAAGCGCGGCTTAACCTGCAGAACCCGAGCTACTGCTATTATTTAGCCACGAGCTCTCATCAATGACCGTAAACCAATCTATGTAATTCCGATCCTTGCTTATTACAGATGAAAGTGTCTTTATTCCATTCAACATTTCAATTCTTATACAATCTCAGCTAGCAGGAAAAAGACGAAGACGAATAAAGAGTATAATAAAGGTAATATTAAATCTAAAACCAATGGGAAGTGAGATTGAATGAAATAATGAATGAACGATAAAACCCAACGGAATATAAAAGTCTATTGCGTGTGAATAAGCAATGGAATTAAAACAAAATCTGCAAAGTGTATGTCGGTCCTCGCTCAGTGAACGGTTCCGTAGTCGGTTTGAATATTTACCCATGCATAATATTGATTCTAGGGGTCTCAAAAATTAGTTAATGTACTTTATAGTATTCTAAAAATCAATACACAACTAAGTTAATTCTGCGGTTGTAACCACAAATAGCTTTCCCATATCTAAAAAAAATAAGAGAATCCTTAGACACATTCTTTTAAACACTAAATTAGCCTACTCTTAATCTCAATCTAGTCCTGAGGGCAAAGATGAGGTTGACGATGGAACGAGCTAACTCAAAAGGAGCCTATTAATTCGAAACCTAAATAGATTCGTGTTATATGAACTCAGGAACACATCATATTTTGCTAATATGGGATCCAACAAAAACACACCCACTGCATTGTTTTTTCTTCATACCTCGTTTAAATATATGGTGGGTGCCGTTCCCTTATTATTTTTACGTGATTTTACTACACCACTGTGTTACCATTCCATGATCTTGTGAAAATTACAAGAAAATTTATACTTTTTTGCAAAATCATCGACAAAGTCTCCGTAAGTACGGACGAACTTATAATAGTTTCCTTTTGGTATTCGGCCAAGGAACCCTAAAAATAGCCGTAAACCATACTGGAGAGTTTTTTAACTTCCTCAAAGATAAAATTGAATTAGTCAGAAACAATGGAGTGGCATAATTATATTTTATCTGGATTTTATAACGGAAATAGTGAACTTGAAATCGGACTTGCAAATGTTACTCATGCAGATTTTTATCACAAGGTCGAACTGTGGGAGGCCTTTGCCCTGCAGTGAGACAATAATCATAGAAAACAAAGAAAAAATATTTTCATTTGTAGCAAAAAAATTTGTATACAATAAACATACAAAGCATGATTGTGGATATTTTTAATGTTTATATTTTTTAATATTTAGCTAATAAAGTTTTTATCTTTTGCATGCTAAGTGAAAAATAGGTAAGAATAGCCACTTCGGAGTTTTTGTTTTGATTAAAAGTGTGAGTTTTGTATGCACAAAAAATGTGTCAATTCTATATTCTGTGAACAGTTTCGTTTACTGAAAATTCCTTTACTCATTAAAAATATGTTTGAGTCTGCTAATATTCTTATTTATAAACTTGTTGTTGGCTTATAACAGCGTGATCTGCCATCGCTAACTTGAATATCCTGGTATTAAGTAACAAGCATGAAAAATAAATTCAAATTAACTGGAAGATATAGCTTATACAGATACCAGAGAAAGAAAAGAAGAGCTGAAAAAAAAGACGGGAAAATAGTGAGAAAGTAGTACTAAATTACGATAAAATAATAATCTTGAAAAGAAAACAATATAAACAGACAAAATCACAGACAAGAGATTTGTCAGAATCACCAGGAAGCGTTGACCAGCGGCTTGCAAAAGAAAGACAAAGAAACCTTATGATATTTCAATCTACGTAAGTACAAAGGTCTTTTACGCTCCGTGTTAACATAATGTATTGTTCTGTCATAATTATTTTGTGTGTACAGTCACGAGCACCAATATGAATATGTCACCGTAAAATTGTAAAAACCGTTAGATTATAATCTATCTAGCGAGATTGTTAACTGTCGAAAGATTGTGAACCGTAACATACTGATTACAATTTAACGCTTTATTTTTCGGTAGATTATAATCTATCGAAGTGAAACCGTCAAATCGTAAAATGGCATGCGATGGATCGTACCTCGCGCGCTGATTGTCATGTACCCCGCGCCGCCATATTTGTTTCAAATTTAAATTCAAAATCATTTATTTGCTAATATGGGTAATTACATAAAGTTGTTAACCCGTTTGTTATAGAATGTCAACTAACAGTGTTTTTAATGGACAGGCTCAATAAATTGTGAATACTATCAAATGAGATCACATAGGTTCACACGCATAAAGAATATAAAAACACGGAAAATGTATGTTTCTTAGGCTACGTTTGGTGACTAAAACTAACTTATTTATCATTCACACTGCACTTCTTTGGTTAATCACAGATTCATTTTACTTCCACAACAATTTTATATAACTAATTCTTTATAATTAATAATTTAATGCTTTGAGTTATTTTCAGAAATCAATTTACAATCACCAAAACATTTATCAAACAAATATGGGGGCGCGGGGCACATGACGTTCAACCAATCAGCGCGCGAGGTGCATTCCGTCGCATGCCATCTCACAATTTGACGGTTTCACTTGGATAGATTATAATCTATCGAAAAGTAATGCGTTAAATTGTAAACAGTATGTTACGGTTCACAATCTTTCGACATATTATAATCTCGCGAGATAGATTATAATCTAACGGTTTTTACAATTTTACGGTGATGTATACCCTTTCCTAAATATAAAAGTAATTTTCGCGAGAAATCACGATTATCACTTTGAGATAGGATCTATTTCATAAAAATATGAGTTCCACAATACTATGTTCGTAACAACATGAAATTTTAATCAGAACAGTAAGAGAAAAACACTTTTAAAAGTTTTTACGTGTTTACATAAATAAATAAGAGAACTTGACGAGCTATCAGGGCCTTCAGCGCAAAAACAATACGAATTCATATTTTAAACACAAATGTGACTACTTACTTACGTACTTGTCAGTTACAAAGCCCGCATGTGGATCCGATGCGCCAACTTCCGCTGACGATAACTTGTGTTATATTGTTCTTACAGCACGACACATCATAGAGGCTACAACGATTAGGGCCGGACTCCACCGACGCGGAGACACACGAAGAGAGGAGATGTGTTTTGTTGTAAACCACCAAAAGAATATCGTTATTTGCACATCTTGTCTTCGCTTAGCTTTAGTGGAAAAAGTTAAGCAGAGAGGAAAAGAGATGTCTCGTGAAAGAATCACGAGACACACCTCAGCCTCCGCATTGGGCACGCAGGAGGATATGAGAAGAGACGTGAGCGGCGTGCGGTGAGCTATGTGCTGTGTGCAGCGTGCGGTGAGCGGTGTACTGTGGGCGGCCTGCGGTGAGCTGTGTGCTGTGTGCAGCGTGCGGTGAGCGGTGTGCTGTTAGCGGCGTGCGGTGAGCGGTGTGCTGTGAGCGGCGTGCGGTGAGCGGTGTGCTGTGAGGGGAGTGCGGTGAGGTGTGTGCTGTGTGCAGCGTGCGGTGAGCGGTGTGCTGTGGGCGGCGAGTGGTGAGCAGTGTGCTGTGTAAATCGTGCGGTGTGCCGTGTGCTGTGAGCGGCGTGCGGTGAGCGGTGTGCTGCGAGGGGAGTGCGGTGAGCGGTGTGCTGTGAGCAGCGTGCGGAGAGCGGTGTGCTGTGAGCGGCGTGCAGTGAGCGGTGTGCTCCGAGCGGAGTGCGGTGAGCGGTGTGCTGTCAGCGGCATGCGGTGAGCAGTGGACACCTCCTCTCCTCTCCGCTCGTCCCCGCTTTGGTGGACTCCAGGTCTTAAGGTACATTGGTGTAGCCTCTTAATTCTCTCCAAGAACAACCAATAATTACGTATCACTTGAGCACTTGACATATCGAGTATCCTCCGTGCCTCGGAAAGAACAATATTACCCTTCCTTAAATCGTTGACAGTTGTTATAGTGGTCCGAAGTCTGACAACCAGTCTTACTACTTACTTGGATTTTGGAGGTCAGATGGGCAGTCGCTCCATGTAAAATACTGGTATTCAGTTGCATCAGGTTAGACTGGAAGCCAACCCCAACGTAATTGGGAAAAGGCTAGGCAGATGATGTTTTTTTTTTGTGAGCTTCCGCTGATGTTTTAGTTACTTGTAGTTTGGGTTGAGAAATGAGTTTGAATATTATTTCGCTAGATACTCTAATCATTTTACCCTGTTACCTTCTACAAGACCTATGAATTTTCATATTTCTTCAAAATCTAGATTAAACAAAAATAGATACCTAAGTAATTTAAACCAATCTCATACTTAATAGTTGAGGAGTGATCGCTTCTGACGAATATCGCTGATAGAACTTCTAACTTATGTCGTACTGCACATCGCTGCTACAACCCGCTGTACTCGTGTGTTTAATTCATGAATATACTTACTGTACACGTAAACAACAAACATGGCCGATCTCTTGCGGGAGTTCTGTGTTCATATGTCACTTTGCATACAAATGCTGAACGAAAAAAAAAAAAAATTGCATTTCTTGGTTTTAAGATTGTGTGTGTGTAATCGAAGATATAATTTCACAGTTGTTCCACTGTTGAGGTCACCCTCAACAGTGGAGCAACAGGAAAGGAAAGGGTCTTTCCAAGATGCTCATAAAGGGGCATCGGGCCGCAGGAACCGAAGGAGATGGCGAGATGACTTGGTTGTCTTTCTTATGTATTTGAAAGAAGTTGCACAACATCGTGTACGCTAAAAGGAATGGAGGGGTCTTTGCCCAGCAATGTACAGGCAGGCTTTGTACATGCTAATATCAAGAAATAAAAATCTGTGTTATGCTCTCGCTAGGTTGTAGGTTGGTATTTATTTTTCTTTTTTTTTATTAGCATTGTATGTCCCACTGCTGGGCAAAGGCCTCCCCTATTACCTTCCAGGTACTCTTCTCCTGCGCCACCTCGAACCAGCCTTCGTCATGCGCGTCTAAATCATCTCGCCACCGTTTTCTGGGCCGGCCTCGGCGGCGCTGTCCATCCTCAGGCACCCATCGTGTCGAGACCTTTGCCCAGCGGTCGTTATGTATGCGGCTCACGTGACCCACCCAGTCACATTTCAGCCTGGCAGTCTTTTTGCCTACGTTATTTACGTTACGTTATTATTTTATCAGCTCTCTTTACACCCAGATTGCTGTATATTTAAATACTTTAAAATGCACTGAATGAGTAATGATAACAGAGATAATAATTCTTCTTCTTTATCGTGTGGTTAGTGGCTAACCTAGTGACAGAATTTTATGCCGTCCATGGGCCTCTGAGATAATAATAATACTAATTATTTTATTTTTGAATTGTTTTACTATGGACACTTTTAACGTACACATCTTGCTACATCGTTTTCACATAATGTACCATCTCAACATGAATGATGTAACCAAGGCTTTGTAAACGTATTCTGATTTAAAAGATGGACATGGAGTTTTTTGCCCGTTCTTCTCCATAGAGATTTACGTTAGGGATTGGGCAACTACAGTACTTTCCCAGTTTTTATGCCTTGTGACTGGGACGCTACTTTTCATTGTTGTTTTTGTTTCGACAATTCAAAAGTGCCTGTAACTGGCCTACTTGAAATAAATGCTTTGATTTTGACTCTATTTCCAACCAATTCAGATAATTATCACTGTTTACAACCCCAAGTTTGTTAGAGAAAGTTCTAATAACATCACGCCTGTAATCCTCGGAGGGTTAGGCAAAGGTGTACGTACCAGCCACATTTCGCCAGTTATGTTTAATTTCCATGTTATTAGGGGGCGAGCTTATTGCCATCAGGCGGGCACAAATCGAGACTCCGTGGCTGCTACTGAGAAATGTCTGAAGGAAAAGCCCAATAACAAGATGCCCGACCCGGGAATTGAGCCCAGGACCTCAGGCTCAGCGGTCGCGATTGCGGCCAGTAGACCAACGAGGCAGAAGTTCTAATAGTACAATAATTTTGAAATAAACTAGGCACACATAGCCAATAATTTAACGAGAAAAATAAACACAAAGCACCTGTTTGTTTTTTATCTGGAACAAAAACAACCGTACGTATAACCTTTTTCCTGATTTCAAGTTACCTCACAGCAAAATCTAATCAAAATCGGTTCCGCTGTTTATTTAGGTGCAAAGACGTAACAAACGGAGGAAATTTTCGCCGAAAAAGGGATATTTTTGTTCACACTTAAAATTGAAAGAATATAAAGGAGATCCTGGCCAGTGGGAAAGTACAGGGTAGCTGTATGAATAATAATTTTGAGTTTGTTTTAAGGCACCTGAGCAGAAGTGGCGAGACGAATTCAGGGGTATCTTTTCAAGTCCTGTGCGAGGAACAATACCTTCACATATTTGGGGGCAGCCTAAGAATACTTTTCTAAGGGGGGGGCGATAAGAACGCTCGCCAAGAGAAAGGAAATTCATACCTCGAAGTTAATTGTGTCCTGCCCGCTTGTTCTATAGCTTGTCCAATGGGATTTATGTCACAACACACACATAAATTAAATAGGTAGTTTCTTAATTTTATGAAACGTTCGTAGCGTTCAGTTCAGAGATGAGAGTTGTAGTGATTTTTTGTTTTCTTATGACAGGCCGCATAAATGTTTTTTTTTACATTCGTCTCGGAGTTCTAAATTTAAATTCTAAAAGCGGCCTTCAGGTCGTTGCAGTCGAAAAGCAAGAAAGGAGGTTGTAATGAAACAAGTCCAGACAATAAAAAAAAAATATTATGTAACGAAATGCAGGGTAATATCCCGAAAGTCCTATCGGGGAAAGTACTCTGGTACTTTCCAGCACTATGCAAAATGTGTCTTTTAAAAATAAAAAATCAAGCAGTTTAAAACATTTCATCATCATTTCAGCCGAAAGACGTCCACCGCTGGACATAGCCCTCCCCCAAGTATCGCCACATTGACCGGTCCTATGCGTCTCGCATCCAGCTTATCCCCGTAACCTTCACCAGGTCATCGGTCCACATAGTGGGAGGCCTTCCAACGCAACGCCACGCGGTTGCCACTCCAGAACTTTTCTACGTTCCGTTTTTAAAACAGTTACAAAATCTCATTTTAATTACAATATTAGTAGAGTTATTTAAATATAATAATCTAATATAATCTATCTAATGGTCTAGTAGTCGCAAGCGCGACTAATGAGCATGAGGTCCTGGGTTCGATTCCCAGGTCGGGCAAAGTGTTAGCCTCAGTAGCAGCCACGGAGTCTGGATTTGTGCCCTGTTGATGGCAATAGGCTCGCCTCCTATTACATGGAACTTAAACATAAATGGCGAAATGTGGGTGGACTATTAAGTACGCCCCTACCTAACCCTTCGGGGATTACAGGCGTGATATTATGTTATATAATATCTATAATCAAGCAGTTTTAAACATTCACTAAACCTCATTTTCATTATAATATTAGTAGAGTTATTTTCATTTTTAATGACAAGATTTAACTAGTCTGTTTATTAAATAATAATCCTTTAGTAAAACATAACACGGTCTATGTAATTTTTTGTGTATTACAACAGGATTATGTGTATAGTAAACATAATTTTGGTCCCGAATCAATCAATGTCGGTGTCTTACGTTATCAATCTTTAGCATGTGGGCGGAGGCGTAAAGTAATCACTTCTACACTGAAAGATGACGTCATGCTTATCTTTTTTTTTATGAAATTACGTAAACAGGACCTACCCACATTACCCACAAAATTGAAATTGATTAACCAAGCTACCTAAGAGACTGGTAACAGATGGTTTCCTTAGCAATCGTCACTTTTATTAGACCTTGGGCCTGAGCGGGGCGAGCGCGCGGTGTCACCTGATTTTTAAGCCAGGATACACATGCCAGAAACTTGTAGATAAGAAAGAAGGTAGCTTGCATGCCACTGTGTCATAACTCCTGATTCATGGTAACATGGCTGTGTACAATGCGTGCTTTTATGCTCAGCCATCATCATCATCATCAGCCTACAGCAATCAACTGCTAGTCATAGGCCTCTCTAATTGCGCTTCACTGAACTTGGCAACTCACCTACAGCTGCTACCCGTCATCCTACCCCAACGGTCATCGGTTCTACGAATAATTTGGCCAGCCCATTATCACTTCAGCTTGCTTATTCTGTAAGTCATGTCGACAACTTTGGTTCTCGGCTGGATCACCTCATTCCGGATTCGATCCCTCAGAGTGTCTCCAACCACTGCCCGGTCCGTTGTGCTGGTTACTAACCTAATCTAACTTAATACTTTTATACCAAAACATGATTCATGACAGTGCTTTAAGTAAGTACGGTGGAACTGATGGCATTGGTAATATAACCAGTTTAAGATGGCCTATTCTTGTGTTAGAACACCGTACTATGGCTAGGCTACCTCAAGGTCATAATGTTACCACTGACGTAAGACTTGCTGTAAATGTATTGTTATGTATACTGTACTTTCATTTATTGGTTAATAAACAAGAATGCCTGGAAAATTGGGGGAAGAAAAACAGAGAGATGAATATCTTATAACCTATAAATATGCGATAGTTACAAATAAATGATTATTTTGCCACCCAGGGACGCCTGGCTGCATACTAATGAAATGTCATTTGTCATCAACGGAGGGAACATTTATAATAATGACTGGTTATCGAGAAATAATTTACGAAGCAAATATCTGTAGTTTTTCGATAAATTTCTTGAGAGTAGGAATGAATTTTAAAAGATTTTTACTTACAGTAGCAACACAAATCGATCTTCAAAGTTACGCAGCGCTTTCCAGGGTTGGTCTGTGGATGACTGATCATCCACTACATCCCGAGTTTCCTCCGTGCTTCGAAAAGCATGTTAAACCGTTGATCCCGGGGATCAACGGTTTAACATGTTTTACGAAACTTTCAGTGTCCTTTATGTATCAATAATATCTGTTTTTCTATAATCTACAATGACATAAACATTCAAACGGCAAGTTCGAGAAAATCTTCAGAAATGGATGACTTATTCAAAAGGCGTTAACTATTTTAGATAGTTGTTGCAGAAACCCTTTTTGTTCAAGGGAATACTCTGACGGCCAATGTTCTATTTTAGGATGCTATTGTCATCAACTTTACATATAAATTTTGTATGGGCTAAGAATTTACATTTCATTAATGTTTTTTTTAATTTCTTCATGAGCTGTATGCCTGTCTGTGGATGGGTGACCACTAATTATATGCGGAGTTTCCTCCGTGCCTCGGAAAGCACGTTAAGCCGTTGGTCCCGGCTGTCATTTGTAGATCATTGATAGTCATTACTGGTAGTCAGTGGCTTGAAAGTCTTACAACAAGTCTTACCAAGGAGTATCGAATTACCCAGTACTAACTGGGTTGTGAAGGTTGGTTATGCAGTCACTCCATGTAAAATACTTAACTTAATACATCCGATTAGACTGGAAGCCGAATTCAACATAGTTGAGAAAAAACTAGGCAAATGATGATGACTCCGAAGACGTGATTGCTATCGTTATCTTCTTCTTAGCGTCTCCTGCTATTGGTTGATTGCAGGAACTGATGGACGCTACTTAACGCTCCAAATTTGAAGCACAGTTCTGGGCTAACTCAATTAAAATCGGCACCTTAACATGACGAAACAAAAAGATTTGACGAATAATTTCTCCATGAACGAAACAAGTTGCTCAAAAACTGTAGTGGAATCTTTTTCCAATAACTGCAGGGCTAGAGACGTGGGTAGTAACATGTCCTTACCAAAAACATTCAAAGGAAATCTGAAATTACTTCCAGATTGATACGATCTTGTGTCTTAAAACCTTCGTGGTTAATACCATGATTGGGATAATCTATTTGGGTCCAACACCTTATACAGGGAAAACGATTTTCTTTATCCACTTCGCTATTTTTCTTTGAGCGTTTGCTCTTTCCCGTACAGGGTGTTTTCTTGTGCGAAAACCACGTAGGAGGGTAGTTTAAGTCAATACTATTATTTATACTGGTGACGTTTTGGAGTTGGGTGCAGCTGTGGGTGTAACATATTGTGTTTGTGTGGGATGTAAATTGTTGTGCTTCTTTTTTATACGCTTTTATTTAACTTGCCTTGTTAGTGGTAGTTACTTAGAGATGTCAGCAACCGCGTAGGGGTCCGCATGGGCCGATGCCTGCCAGGGCTGCGGGACTGTTCGAAAGAGTTACCGTGGCCCTGGAACACAAAAGGCAAAGAAGGAACATGGATGGGTTTTAGTCAGTAGGTACAAGTCTGACACTCCCTTCCGCTCCCAGAGCGAGGGATGGGGGGTTTATTAAAGACTTCCAAACCTAAAAAAAAGTGGTAGTTACTTAGTATTGGTAAAATCTAGCAACTGAATTTCAAACCAGTTCCCCTCGACCGATTGAGCTGAAATTTTGCACACACTTTGATTCGGGTGATAATACATTTTTATCACAGACACGACTTGCTCCTGCCGCCAGGATCGTCTCCTCATGAGAGAACTCCTTAACAGTTAATAGCACGGATACGAAACTTTGTATACGCGTTCAACGTTGAACCTAATTTTCTTCTTTTTATTCTAATAAAATATTGTTTAAAAAATACAGTTTCTGTGTAGTGTGTTTGTGTTTGTTTGTTGTTTGTTTTGTTTGTGTCTGTAACTGAGAATATTGTAATATTGTAATACGGCAACGCCGATAATGTGAGTGGAAAAGTCGGTAAAATTCTTCAGAAAGATCAGTTGCGTAGTACTCTTAGGTACAACTCGTTTGCGTGTATGACCAGATGTATAAACGTGGACTACGCAAAAGGTGTATGTGAGGAGGTGGTGTTTTGTAGTTTCCTCCCGTGGGGAAAACGTATAAGTTGATGTATGTATGATTGAATTATAACAATAAAAACATATGTAATATTACCGTCAAGAGCCGAAGTGCGGCTACACCTAGTTCTAGCCGGCTAAACCTAGGTGCGGCCGGTAACAGTTATGTATCCTTTTTATTGCTTGGACACACCGACCAAATGGATTAGGTTAGGTTAGATCTGTGACTAAACGCGCGCAAGCCGAGCGAGCGTAGCGAGCGGTGCCGCTGCAGCGGCCAGTGAGCACTACATCCTAATTGGTTGCATGTTCTAACCGAAGATAAGTAGGATACATCTAAGTTTCACCGGCCGCACCTAGGTTTAGCCGGCTAAAACTAGGTATAATCGCACTTCGGCTAATAGCCGTAACTTTATATATATCTTCGAAAGCAAGAAGTTATTTGTTTTAATATTTATTTTGTACCCTATCACAATGTTTTCTTATTTAACCCAAAGGTTGACTGATAGAGAATGCCTTGTGGCATTAAGTCCGCCTATGTATCACTATTGTACATGAAGTTTAAATAAATAAATAAACAATATTCAACAAGCTCTTCTAAAAGTCAACACTAACAACGTGGTTCTAGAATGTTCTGTAGTAAAACATATGACAGAATCATCATCATCATCATCATCTGCATAGCCTTTTTCCCAACTATATTGGGGTCGGCTTCCAGTCTAACCGGATGCAGCTGAATACCAGTATTTTACATGGAGCGACTGCCTATCCGACCTCCACAACCCAGTTAGTACTGGGTAATACGATATATGACGGAATATAGGAACTTATTTAACAGGAAAATCTCGGGGGACATTCAACAAGTGTCACACAGTCCGTATGTGAGCCCATAATCGTATTATAGAGAGTTAATAAGACTACGTCGAATTGACAAGAAAAATAAGTAGTATCCAACTGAGTTTGTTCAGAATCAGAATCAGAATCAGAATCAGAATCAGAATCAGAATCAGAATTTTATTTGCTCTGAAAGTAGGTACAGGTTAGATGTTGTACATAAATTAATGAGATCGGCTACAGTCGGTTGTTAGATTAGTAGTTCGGTTTTTTTTGGGTTCCGTAGCCGAATGGCAAAAAACGGATCTCTTATGGATTCGTCATGTTTGTCTGTCTACACAGTTGAAACTTGATAGGTAAATGTATTCTGTGAACTGTTTTTCGATTTTATACAAAATAAAAGATTAAAGGGTCTCTCCATACATGGAACTAAAACTAAATAAAAAAAAATCATCAAACCTATACGTGCAGGATGTCTATAGATAGGTCATTAAAAATGACTTTGAGGTTCCTAAAACCATTTTTTTTAAAAGTCAATCGTTTGAAAGATAGACACTTCCAAAGTAGTAAAATTTGTACGCCCCCATCAAATTTTAATGTAAGAGCAAGAAAAATCTGAAAAAATGTAGGATTATAGAACGTAAAAAAACTTTCAACGAAATGTGGTTTGAATAAGATTTGATGTTTAGTTTTCGAAATATGGGACATTTTCATCAAACTGCAGCAGTAACTTTATTTTTCATTAACATACCATGGAAAAGAAATAGTTTTGCTGTTGAATGTAATACAATACAACATAATATGAATGAGCGATCAAAATATTTTTTTTTTTTTAAACTTTGCCCCACACTTGGAATTTCTCCTGCATCGTGGGTGCGTTTACAAACATTTAAATTCACATACACAAATAGCCAGACCCGGAACAACTACCTGTAGGCCATACAAATATTTGTTCCGTGCGGGAATCGAACCCGCGACACGAAGCGCAGCAGTCAATCGCTCAGCCACTGCGCCAACCGTGCCGTCAAATTTTATTATATTGTTTGGTGCTACGGAACCCTGTGTGCGTGAGTACGAATCGCACTTGGCCGGGTTTTTATATTTTAAAACACCGGACAGGAGACCCACGAGGTGTAGTTTGCGTCTGGACATTATTTTTAGAGTAAAAAGCTAGGTGAGAAAAAAAACATGCTGGTGGAATACATAACATCCTCCTTTTCTAGAAGTCGGTTAATTAAGTACCTAGTCAAATTTAATAAGTTATATGTGACCACCGCGCGAGTATCCTCTACCAAACGAAAAAAGAATCACTTAAATCGAACAGTGACCACTGAGAAAACTAAAAAATACGAAAAAAAAGACAATGTTACATTACTTCCCCGAGGAATGAGGAATGCTCGTGATAATACATGACAGATGGCATACCAAAGTCCCCACTAATATTTTGCTAGCATCTCTGCAAACCAACTCTTCACTCCATTCCGTAGAGAGAAGCTTAAACTATTTAAGTACCGACCCACAGTTGAGTTGTAGTGCAATTTAATTTGCATTAAAATCGAGTTCCCTTAGTTAACTGTTAAAATACTTTTCGTGAACAATAAAATTAATTAGATTGTTTCAGCTCGCTGTAACATGCTCATGTGTAGGTATCTAAAAGTTTTAGTTTATTGTAAGCGCAATTAGTTCTCCAAGCCCCAACTACGTCATTGGTCTCGTGGTCGTAAGCGCGTCTGCGAACGTGGGCTACTAAATTTGATTGACACGTCGGGCGAAGTGTTATTTGGTTTCCCGGAATTAAGACTATCTGAGCTAAACAACCTAGTTACTAGGTGAAACCCTGAGCAGCGGTGACCCAGTGAGAGCAGCGGTGGCCCAGTGAGAGAAGCGGTGGCCCAGTGAGAGCAGCGGTGGCCCAGTGAGAGCAGCGGTGGCCCAGTGAGAGGAGCGGTGGCCCAGTGAGAGCAGCGGTGGCCCAGTGAGAGCAGCGGTGGCCCAGTGAGAGCAGCGGTGGCCCAGTGAGAGGAGCGGTGGCCCAGTGAGAGCAGCGGTGGCCCAGTGTGAGCAGTGGTGGCCCAGTGAGAGGAGCGGTGGCCCAGTAAGAGGAGCGGTGGCCCAGTGAGAGCAGCCGGTGGCCCAGTGGGACGAGCGGTGGCCCAGTGAGAGGAGCGGTGGCCCAGTGAGAGCAGCGGTGGCCCAGTGAGAGGAGCGGTGGCCCAGTGAGAGGAGCGGTGGCCCAGTGAGAGCAGCGGTGGCCCAGTGAGAGGAGCGGTGGCCAATTGGTAGTGGCCCCGACCTACGAATAGTAAGTCATCGAGGGTTCCAAACCAGGCAGGCGCATTACTTTGTGCAATTATTTTCATCACCACTGCTATCAAAACGGTGAAGGAATAAATCGTGAGGAAACCGGTATGTCCTAGAAACAAAAATCCGAAGATATGTGACATCTACAAACTTGCACTGGACATGCGTGATGGATTATATACCCTCTCATAGAGAGGAGGCCTGTGTCCTAGCTAATATGATGATATTTATGATGACATATCCCTTGTTAGGACTGCAAGAATCTACATAAATTAATTAAATGTTAAGAGATTTGGGGATTGTAATAATTGCCTTGTGTGACAAGGGCACCCATTCTCTACTTTTAAATAGTTATTTATCATCTTTATTTGATGTACAGACGCCAGCACGTCAAGCTACTACAATCTGTCAAATTTCTTTAATAGATTTTCAACATTATCTCTAAAGCATTAGGTTCAAGGTTGATTGGGAAAATTTATCAGTTACGGGTAGCTCGATCAGTCTGTACAATAAAGAGAAAGTAAACATTTACCATTGATGATAATTCCCAAAAACTTCTAAAACTGTCCAGCACCACAAACAAATTAGCTAGTATTCTCATAACACGAAGGTTCAACTGTCCCTGTAGACAACTTAATCAGTGTTACGTCATAAGCGCTTAGGGTGAAGCCTGGCTGTCTCTCTAATTGGCACCAACAAATGTGGCTTATAGTTTTAGCGACAGAATGCTTGTTGTGAAATTGTTGTGCGTGATTTGTCTCTCTTATTAGTGTGTTGTTTTTACTATTTAGGCTTTTACATAACAAGGTTTTTCTTAGCCTATGATTTAAACAATTAAGCCTGTTTTTGTTATAAGAATCTAACCGTCGTCGAAATAAATATTTTTTTACAAAACAGAGCACGAAGGGAGCTCGTGGCTAAATAATAACAGCCACTCGGGTCAATCTTCAGGTTAAGCTATGCTTGCCTAGGTTGGTCTGTAAATATGTGACCACCCATTACGTAGGAAATTTACTTCGTGTGTCGAAAAGTACGTTAAGCCGTTGGTCCCGTTTGTCATTTATAGATCTTTGACAATCGTTACGGGTAATGTTTGGCTCGAAATTCTGACAACCAAAGGTTGTGTTATTACCCAGTAATATCTGGGTTGTGGAGCTCAGATAGGCAGTCGCTCGCTGTAATATACTCCCCAACATAGTTGGGAAACGGCTACGCAGATACCTGGTCTTTTCTGGCAGGTATAATGTTCCTGTCTGTTTGTCTGACGATTTCACACCAGGTATATTTTCTTGTTCCTTCTTCGCTGAATAACGGTGTAAGGTACTTAACAAGTTTTAAACTCACTTTAACTTCAGCTAAAGGCGCCTGTTCTTAGATGTTGAGTCTAGATTGTGAAATATTGCTGTTTCGAGCTGCAAGCGGATAACAGCTTGCGTGTCTAGCGTTAAATAGAAGCAGCTTAGTAGCTTGTTTCCTTTCGTTTCCGAAAAGTTAATCAGCTAGCTATTTTATTATGCTACCTTATTTTTTTTTTTTTTTTTTGTTATTTTATTTACCTGTTTTAACCCTTAAATATCAAGGGTTCAGGTACAGGTTCTAGTCGAAGCCATTTTACTCCGAGACCGTTGGCACCACTCAATTGAAATTTGGTGAGTGTCTTCTATGAACGGCAACAAAAATGTATGTGATATTATGAAAAAAAAATACATGTTGTAATTGAGATTTATAAAAAATCTAAGTAAATAATTTCCGAGTGTGTTCGGTGTAAAATTTTGTTTTCTGTACAGTGTTAGTACATTTTCTGCATAACCCTGTAATGTTTTTATCCTGGTATATTAAAAATTGTCCTTCGTGGCAAATTTTACTCAACAGTTGGCATAATTTTGTACAAAGGGTAAAAAATGAGTGAATAAAAAAATTAAGAAAAATGCTAACACAGCTTTGCATACAAATTATATGGGATGGGCTAAAATTAAAAATAATTTTATAAAGTGACAAGCCCATGTTTACCGCTTGTCATTTTGTATCGCTGGAGTTGGAAAAATTATCTAACCAACCACCGCTTCCCTTATGCTGGCAACAATCCCACGTAAAAATAAATTCTGTATTGACATTAAAAAATATTGTTACTTAGTGCTTGCATAACATGTATGACAAAATGATTGTTCAGGTGCGTTGCATAGTTCCTACATAAGTGGCGTGGTAGATCTACTATATACCCTATTATGGCATATCCTATGTATAGGTAAGTATATTATACGATAACTAATTTACTCCGAAGACTGTTACCGTTATACTTGCAGCTCTATAAACATTTCCTCTTCAGACATCATGCTCCTCTAATGCCATCTCATCGTTTTTCTTTCATTCTTCCTTATCAGTCAAATGATATCAGTATTTACCTCCTTTCTAGCAATATCACTTTCTCAGAATCCATCAATCATGTCTTTCTTGTTAATGCCATACTCGAGAGATTTTTGTTTTTTCAGTTCGTTTATTCCTTTATTTCAATGTAAAATTACATTCTCTGTACGCAGCACTTCATTTTTATAAATAATATGGCTAAAATATACGAAAAAAAACAACAGTGGATGTTGAAATACTCTAACGAACTACGCGTGAAATGAGCTGTTGACTTCCTGGCTAGCTACAGAGATCATTGAACTTATCGTCGCGCTTGCGGCTCGCTACGAGTGTTTTGCGATGGTAACGATACATTGCGTATGAGGAAATAAAACAATCGTTGGATCTCCATATCGTTCGTGAAATCATTCCTTGTACCGGACATCTTAGCATGATATACTGAATTAACCCCATCAGTCTGCGGAGGGCTGTCCCTTACACCCTGTATACGTACTTCTTTTCACATTTTTGTTCACATTCATAATAAGAACTAGTTGCGTGAATATATCTACTATCACAAAATTAATTGACGCAAATACCAGACAGTCATTTTTCACACACACTAGAAAGTACTTACGACTCTTATTAACTTTCCCCATCATTTCTTTCCTACTCGAGCCATAAATAGTATTTTCATGGGTTGTAATAACACGGACGTGCATCATAAATCTGTAGGGGATGACGGTAGGGGGACCAAGTTAAATGTCCCGGAAGAATTAGGGACAGGGCCACTTCTGTCACTTGAGGTCAAAGAGTAAGAAATACGCGTGGATGCGAAACTCGATTAGTTTACTTTTCTGCTTTCATGCCTACGTCGATGTAACTTTCATCTGCTACTCCCCTGGCCACTAATTGTCTTCTACCAACGCGTCCCTGGGCTTACAACAGGAAAATTACAGGCAGAGAACAGGGAATGTCACATTTTTTTGAAAAAAAAAAAATGTTTTGTACTGGTAACCATTCTATATCTATGGTAATTGCATTCCCAATCACTAGTTTTTAAAAATACTCAACAGATGTCGCAAAAAATACGTTTTTATCTATGCCCAAAGCGAAAAGAACTGGGAACATCTAAACTTTTATTTGCTTTTTCTTATAATCGATTCATTAGGACATACCCTGTTCTTTGCCTGAATCCTTCACAAGGTTTTTATTTTATCAACGGTCGAGTGCTTACCACTAGGGCCACAAACAATTGAATGCATTTAGCGCTAGACGTAGGTAATTTAAAATATCGTTCTCTAATAATACTACTCAACAAACGAGATGGTGGCATTTTTAACCCGGTAATCGATACGAACGGAAACAAGGTACTGAACAGTTTATTTACTGTGCAATTAAACGACAACTCACTGTTTTAAGCTTTCACGGTTTACAACTAAACTTATACTGTCACTTACGGGATATCTTCCGTGATTGTTTATTATTTTAACTCCCGATATTTTGACGTGGTGACTGGAGAATGCCGGTGGATGGAAAAAATGGAGTCAGGGCCCAATTAATGCATCGAATTTCACAAGGCACGTATTTTGTCAACGGACAGACATTACTTAACACGGCTGACAAGAGAAGCAATTGAAATAAGAAAACACCAAAATTTCGATCGAGAATATTTTCAAATTGTCAAGTACGTGAAATCCTGTTTTGAGTATGCTCAAAAGTAGCAGCCGACATCTTAATAAGAACTCCACAAAATCTGGTGCTACTGTGAGTATGTTTTGCCGTGATTTAGTGTCGAGTTCCAGTAGTGCGATTAGCAAAAGACAAAGAAAGCGCGTAGACAGATTTGTCTGCTCTTAACATTTTTTTCCATTCAGCCTCATTCTCCAGTCATCCCGCGATCATGGCGATTGCAACAGCGTCGAAATATCGGGGGCTCAAAATAATGAACAATTACAGATGATATCCCGTAAGTAACAGAATTAGTTTAAACCACGATTGTGACCAAAAATAGAAAAGTGAAAACCTACATTTTCATCGAAGTCGGGGGACCGATAAAGAAATTTAATGTTCCACAGATTTGCCCTGACTGCAATAAAAATGATGGTATTCGTTTTATCTACAAGTTAATATCGGAACGAGGAAAAAAATTGTTCGATGATTGATGTTCTGATTTCTTCTTAGGATAGTGTTTTTCATTGGGATTTTTAATTTCAAAACTTTGACCTCCATGCTCAGACCAACAAAAAAAGGAAGCTATGTACGTAGTACGCTCATCGCTACGTACGTAGTACGTAGGAGCGATGAGCATGGTTTTAGAGTAGGTGTGTGCGTGAGCGGACTTATTTGCTTGATTTACTTGCAAACCGTGCTCCTTTTATTTTTTGAAAAAAAAAAAACAAAAAGGAGCACGGTTTTTGTGGCTTCACTTTTTGATGTTCATGGCGCGCCGTCTTCTTTTTTTTGTTCGTCTGAGCCTCCATGCTGAAGCTTGACGTAATTGAAGTTTTATATAGCCTACTGGGTGGATGGACTGTGTGCAGGATGATATGGGAAGGAAGGAGGTATCGGATGAATTGACGAGTAACAGAGAAGTATGGAAGAAAAAGACATGCTCCGATCCTAAATAAATTGAGAGTAATGATGATTAAACCTACTGGGTTTTAAATTAGAATTGCTTACAAATATGACCGAGTCTCTGTCTCAGTCTCTTTAAGTAATAACAATCTTAAATTCATTGATTCACTTCAACGCGAAGAGATTGTAACTAAATAATAACAGCCGCTCGGATCGATCTTTAAGTTAAGCCGTGCTTGCCTAGGTTGGTCTGTGGATGGGTGACCACCCATTAACTACCGAGTTTCCTCCGTGCCTCGGAAAGCACGTTAAGCCATTGGTGCTGGTTGTTATTTATAGGTCTTTGACAATCGTTACAGGTAGTCAGTGACCCAAAAAGTCTGTCAACCAGTCTTAAGAAGGGGTATCGTATTACCCAGTACTAACTGAGTTGTGGAGGTCTGATACTCAGTCGCTCCATGTAAAATACTGGTATTCAGCTGCATCCGGTTATACTGGAAGCCGACCCCATCTAGTTGGTAAAAGGCTAGGCAGATGATGAATTGATGACTTACGGACAACGCGCAGCTACGCCACAAACCGCTTGGTCAAAAATATTGCACAGAAGTTCTTTCTTGACGAAGGTGAACACTAAGGCTAAATGTTTGTGTATAAAACCCCTTTATTGGATGATTTATCCTATTAAACGATGCATCGAAGTTCATCATTTACGCCGATGGTGAAACAAATCATGCATACAGGTCATAAAGTAATAAAAGAAACATTATTGGAATGCGAATTCTTAGCCCATACAGAACTTATAAATGTAAAGTTTCTAACAATAGCATCCTAAAATAGAACATCGGCCGTCAGAGTATTCCCTTGAACAAAAAGGGTTTCTGCAACAACTATCATAGTTAACGCCTTTTGAATACGTCCTCGATTTCTGAAGGTTTTCTCGACCTTGCCGGTTGAATGGTTATGTCATTGTATGAGTATAGAAAAGTAGATATTATTGATACATAAAGGATACTGAAAGTTTGGGATGGGATTAAGTTTGTTTCTGAGACAAATTATACGTGATTTAAAACTAGAAATCTTTGTGGTAACTATATTTTCGAGCCGTTTGGGGTTGAAACTCTGAGGTCGTGGGGTCCGAGTGTTCATAACCTGTTTAAGGAAATTTCGAAACGCCTAGTTGACGCTTCCCGTGACCCAAGGGCTGGCTTTTACTTTGGCCAGAGGCTAAGTGTTGCCATACAACGTGGCAACGCCGCCAGTCTCTTGGGCACTTTACCAGCTGACAGCGTTGAGGAGGAGTTTTTTGATGCCCTTTTATAGTTTGATGTTAGTTTATTTATTTTAGGTTATTTAATAATTTTTAATTAATAATGTATTTAGTGAGTTTATGCTACTTAATGAAATAAAGTTAAACTGCAATTTAAAAACTAGAAATAAAAAATGACAAAGTATTGCTATATGCTATTTCTTTCTACTTGATGCAGATGTTATGTTTACAATGATGGGAAGTACTATAATTGTGAAATAATATCAAGCTTTATTTGGCAAAGGGATGAGAAAGGAAAGGGCTATCATAGTACTCAGTATTCAAAATGTATTAATTACTTATAACATCAGTCGACTAATTTACATACTGTAGCAAATAGAATACTGATATTAATCTACAGCCAATTAGACTGGAAACTGACTACATTATTATTGGAAAAGTAAAGGTTAGCCAGATCATCATCTGCCTAGCCTTTTTCACAACTATGTTGGGGTCGGCTTCCAGTCTAACCGGATACAGCTGAATACCAGTATTTTACATGGAGCGACTGCCTATCTGACCTCCACAACCCAGTTAGTACTGGATAATACGATATCCCTTGATAAGACTAGTTGTCAGACTTTTTGGGCCACTGACTACCTAACGACAGTCAAAGATCTACAAACGACACCCGCGATCAACGTCCGAGGCACGGAGGAAACTCGGTATGTAATGGGTGGTCACCCATCCACAGACCAACCTAGGAAAGCACGGCTTACCCTAAAGATCGACCTGAGTGGCTGTTATTATGTAGCCACGAGCTCAAAGTCAGATAATGAACTATCAAACATACCTAACCAAAATCGTAAACGAATAAAAATGTATAAAATCAGATTAATTAATATAGGATCTCCAAAAAAAGATAAGCACAAAACATTACTAGATAATTGATAACAAATGGTATTACGAAGGTGTACTCATTCACTTATAGGAGATCACAGCATGCACAATAAAGTTAGTAACTAAGAACAAATTAAGCCCATAATAATAAAATACATTTTGGTAGTTTTAGTTTTAAAAACACAAACTAGTAAGATATTGGAACATGGAAAAAAAAATTCCTAACATTAACAAAAATTCTTGAGACATTTCTTATACCTACTTAAACTTTGCGAGCGAAATGGTGAGCATACAGGGAAACAAATGAAATATGAAATCAGTTAAAAGTTGACTACAAATTAAATTCAAACAATTTGTGTGACATTTTACGCAGATCAATGGTGAAACTCAATCTGCTTCAAGGTTTCCAAGTATCCATCTGTTCAAAACAACCTCCACCCGTTTCATGTATTGAAAGAGCAAGTACACCTTTTGTTTGTGTTGCAATGTACCCTGCAAGCTTTGACTGTCCATCCCCTGTTAGCTAACATGAAGGTACACACACTGTTTGTCTCAACTGAAAAGTACTTTTTGCTTTTAAAAATAAACTAATTTACCTACTCTAACTTACAAAACACTGCAATGCTGGTAGACCTGGTATTCGAACATTAAAATAGTTATGAAAAGGTAAATCCTCTGTGAACTTGTTAATAAACCATTTTCAATCAAAATTGTCAAACCAATCAAAAAAAAAAAAACCGAAAATGTCTTACGCAGGGTAACCAATCTGTTCGAGACAGCTACCCCATCCGTTTCACGCATTGGTAGGCAGTATAAGTACACCTTTTGTTCCTGTTGCAGTGTCTCCTGCATACTTCGACCACCCTCTGTTAGGTAACATGAAAGTACCCTGGGTGAATCAATTGTGACCATTTTGAGCTTATTTCAGTTTTTCACGCCTGTAATCCCCGAAGGGTTAGGCAGAGGTGTATCTAATAGTACAATCTGCAAATCTAATCAGTTTACATCGCACACAGCGGCAACAGTCATTGTACGAGCCGGTAATGTTCGTACAGCCGCTCATTATCATTGTGTGCGTATACATAGTCTACCCTACACGGGGTTTATTTTTTTTTGTCTTTAATCCGTGTAGGGTACAAGAAAAAATATAAAAAAAACGGGTTTACAATAAGGCCAACATTTTATACAAGTGTAACATGGTCACCATAGCTGATTGGTGTAAGCGCTTTCGTCAGTTAGTGATCTAAGCTTGACGATGTGAGTTCGATCCCAGGTGAGGAGTCATTTTTGCTGTTTTTTACTTTTTGTTCTTTATTAAATTAATTTTGTGACCAATAGAATCACTCGAGCAAAAATTAAAAAAACTAATTGGATAAAACCAATAAAATAATTTGATTTTTTATTAGATAAACATTGGGTTTGAAAGAACCTTTATCTTCCTTACATTGGTTGTTTTAAGGTTCAATTTGGTGGGAGTTGTATGTAAGCAAAAAAAACTTGTGTGGCTGATACAATGATTTAATACGAACTGGTTTTAAACATATATAGGCTATAGCTATCCATACTAGACTTTCGAATGAGTAAAACACTGTTGTTTACCAGTTTTATTGACAAAGGCAAAGTTTTTTGTTGGTAAGGATGGACGTAAATAATTTGTCAAAGTTGCAGATATATAAATTGAATCAAAGTAAAATTAGAGGTGAAGTGAATCAAAATGTTAGATAGTAAGAAATTATGACAACTTCTAACCGCATAACAATAACATCACTTCACCATACTTTCAATACTTTACTAGTTGTGGTTTTAAAAAGAGGATTAGAGGAGGAGATTATTACCATTTATACCTAATTATTGCTAAGGTTTATATTTGTTCACATTCGCTTAACAAATGTGAACATTGTTTGCATAAAAATAAGATTCATATTCGTCTACTAATTAAAATAAATTCTACTATAATGAGTCCATAAACCCTCGTTTTCTATTACTTCTTGTAACCTTCACCTCATGCTGTTAACCATATTCGCGCATATGTTTAGTAACATTTACGCCCATCCTTATCCGACACGTTTTTTCGTCGCTATAAATCAGCACATTGTTCCCCCAATCAAAATTAATCTATGACCTAGCAAAGTGTAGTTGGTTTTGTCGGTGCGCAGTGGACAGAAAGGTGCGCGCTGGCTTGCTGCAACGTAATCCAGCTGAATGTAGGTGATTTCTCACAGTTTGTAAGAACATATCGTGTGCTGTTGCTTTTACGCGGGTGGACAAGAAGAGAACAGCCTTGTGCCTTGCCACGATGTCGTGGTGTCGAGCCGATGAATTTGCTTTTGGTTTTGGCCTAGGATGTTCTACGTCTCCAAAATCCGGTTCTCTGTGGATAAAAAGAGTATTTATAATACTATTAATAATAGCTATTATTATAAAAAATATATACTACATTTAAATACTATATACGTAATATACACTATGTTTATACAATAAACTTATATATAAATAATTAATTTTATAATAATACAATACATAAATACATATTGTAAATATGTATTTATGTTAGCTTTTCTTAAACTGTCTAAGGGCTAAATCAAGCTAATTTTAGACCAAGTTAATTTTTATCATAATCATCTTAAGATGAATTAAAAAATCTTTCAGTTATGATAATGTATTATTATAACTATGGTAGGTATTGCACTTAAGTTACATTAATTATCTATTCGTAGTAAACATTGAAAGGTGAGAGGGGTTAGTTAAAGTGAAGTAGGTATAATATCAACATAAGATTATAATATGTAACTGTTATTCACCGATATCATTAAGCGCCTTCCAATTTTACTTCTTAGCGTGACGATGACAATTCAAATTCAGTCAGCCCAAAATTTGACGACGAGTTTGGCACTTTCAGTAGCGTCCTGTGATGCACATCACAGGAGCAAACAACAGGACAGGCAGGACACGATATAAAGTGTCCCATCGTTTGTGGGGCAGCATCACATTTACACTCACAATTTCACATATCCCTACCTATACCCTTTTGAACATTGATAAATGTTGCATGGTTGGATCCACTAAAATAAATCCGCACACATGAGCTTGAGAAGTAATCAATAAACTCAGTAATGCAAATACTCGTAGATTGACAACTAAGAACGCTCATTTTTATAAATGAAGGTGTTTGAAAACAATATTTTTAAATTGTCGGTAGTTATTTTCTAAACACTCAAAATAAAATGACTTATAGAGTTCCGTGTTTATCTCAAACGTTGGAAACTTCATTACACAACCATGAACGAGATCGAATCGTTATACATTCTACTTTAAGTAATGTTTTAACAAAATAATGAATACAAAAAGAAAAAGAATATTTTGTTGCATACATGGTTTGAACTTACGGCTTCCCGTTTACTGACCAAAGACGATAGCCATTGTGCCAAGCTTGCATATTAACATTATGCAAAATATTATATCTCCTTCAGTACCATAAGTGAATGATGACTATATATTGGTATATGGTAATTGATGTGCCACACGCACACTAATAAAAACCGAGCTCGATTACGATTTTATTAAATAAAACGAGCGAGCTCGGTTTTTATTAGTGTGCGTGTGCATAACTATGACTTCACCCACACATATAAACTGTGAATCAATTAAGTTGTTCAATTGTACATTTATGTTTATTTTTTACTGTTTCAGGCTACAGGGTAATGACTACCCTGTACCCCTTGGGGCACAAACATTATAGATCCGTAAAAAGAACTGTTATCCTGACGATATATTTTCCTTCCTCAAAAGACTCCAAACACGCTTACCATGCATCATTGATTCACCTCTCTACTGCATGAGACTTTTTACCTTGTCAGTATTTGCGATTACTGTATAAAAATAGCAAAAGACGGAAAAATCCCTTTTCTGTACGCGGATATCGGAGACGAATACACTGAAATTCAAATGAGAGCACGTTTTACGTTATTTTAGACTGTTTGACGTGATCTCTGACGATTCCCTCAACATTCAATTTTAAACCTTATTGTTCCTAAATAAAATTATTTTTCAGTTGTTTGTTAATATTTATTTTCGGAGCTAAATTATCTTAGGGTTGTAATTCACAATCTTTCTCGGCCCTGTACAGCGGATAAGTTTTGAACTTCGAATAAAAAAGTTAAGGCTTATGGCTGGGGAATATTTCTTTTAGCCGGCCCTAGTGTTGAATATTTCTGTAGGTCGAAATTTATTTTTCGCTCCCCGACGATTTTCTTCCTTTTTTTTTTAATGATTCTGTTACTTTGTTACTCCTAACGATTTACGTTGTGATTTTAGAATCAGTACAATATTTTTTAGGTTAGTTATAGTTTTTCTAAGGATAATATTTGAGAACGATTATAGAGGGTGTAAACAAATCCTTCACGAAGCCGTCAACCAAACATTCTGTACATCAAACTAAGTAACTTGACGCAAAAATTATTGCTGGGAAACGACTTTTTTTTTGGGGTGAAAAATCACGTTTTACGGTAGGACTCGATGGAACGCATTCAAAGCATTGTGCTGATGGATGGATTGAATAGTACGGGGGTCGTGGAGGTGTTTAAAGTAAAAAATATTACATTAAAAACATGTGTTTAAAAAAAAAAACTTGTGAAAAAGTTGGAACTTTGATATTGGGGAATATCTCCGTAAATAGAAGGTTCCCAGGTATGGTCTAGAACAAAAAAATGTTCGCAAAGACGGGGAAAACAAGTACCTGTCAGCTTCGTTAAGGGTCTATTTACACCCTTTTATTATGTATAGTTCGTTACATATGTATGTTGTTTTTAGGGTACGAAACTATTGTTATAAAAAACGTATAACCAAACATAAGAAGCTGCAATAGATAGTTCAACCCACAAATAATTACTGAAAACAGTACATTTTAGCACAGCTCTGCAGTGCTGTCACGGAATGCCTGCAGTCATTATTTAATGATTTATGAATGCATTAAAAATTATTAACAGCTCTTGACCTATTTCAAAATTTTCTGTTCTTGGAAAAAATTTCACAGACCCATCACATCAGTTATTTCACTGAATGTCAATATTCACACACACATAAATAAACACTTATTAATACCGAAGCTTAAGCTTAAACTTGACGTTATTTAAAAAAAAACTTCGTAATTTTTAGTAGAAAAAGCGTACTATAGTGTGACAGAATTTTTAATGGAGAAATATATATAATTATTTGAAATTAGGAAAATGTGACATTTAATATTAATTTAATTTTTATTTTTTTAATTAATTTAATTTTTATTTTTTATCTTATTTAATTCTAATACAGAAATATATAACTAATGAAGTTCTTAATTAAATTGTGACTATAGTACATCAATCTTTATAAGTATTGACATTGTTTTGTTTATGTTTATTATTATGTCATCTCTACTGTATTTTGTACTTTTGCATGCCTTCTGGTAAAATATGGCTGTTCCTATTTATATTTTTATGTCACCGAGTTTGTACCCATATTTGCTAAATAAATATCTTACCTTATCTATCTTATCTTATTTTAAGAGGAATACAAAAGATCAGTATTATTAGTTTACAGGTCATCCGATCGCTTGTTTGTCGTTAACGGGTATTGATGGTGTAGTTTCAAGGGTCTCTTAAAAGAATGAGCCATTATGGTAAATAATGAGCATTGTGATCCTCGATTTATAAGTCAAAATGAGCAATATTTGTTTTTCCTGGTGAATAAGGGAGGACAATCGGGTTTTTTGTTGATTGCTTTTTGGGGACAGGTGACATATGGTATCGATTGGGTTTAGTTTTTTTTCCGTAGATTTGTTTAAAAAATCATTAAGTCAAAAATAACACAACATCATGCATTTAATCCCCGAAGGGTTAGGCAGAAGTCCCATGTAATAGGGGACGAAGCCTTTTGCCATCAACTAGGCACAAATCCAAATTCCGTGGCTACTGCTGAGAAATTCTTGGTGGAAAAACCCAATAACACTTTGACCGACCCAGGAATCGAACCCAAGATCTCATGATAAAATGGACAATAAAATTAATATTGTGTCGAAATATTACCAGGCAAAGCTTCCCTGGCAAAAATGTATTAGGTACTGAGGATTAACGAAATGAAAATAATCTGATTAGATTGAAAAAACCTCTGTATACAAATAAATATTGATGGGTCAAAATTAATGAGTCTACTTCATACCACTATCACGATGTACAACAAACTGCAATTACACCTTTAAATCCATCAACTTAAAACTTAAATCCACTTGTTACAAGTTAGTTGCTACGAACTTATTTAAAAAACATAGCACGTGGCAGCTGGTCCCCGCTTTGAAGAACTTAAGTCAAAGAAGTGGGTCAGTATGGCGGATGAACTTGGTGCGGGTAGGAAGTACGGCTAAGTCCGTCTTTACTAAAGTATGTCGTACAGTGGCATTTTGTTTTTAGATATTGGGGTACGATTAAACAAGACGTTGTAAGAGGAGAGGCCTTTGCCCAACAGTGGGATGACACAGACTAACGCTAACAGTAACCAGCGTGTCATGTTTTTCTTTACTCATCAAAATTATTTCTTTAAACTTAACTAGCCACCTGCCCCAGCTTCGCACGGGTGCAATATATATAAACCTTCCTCTTGAATCGATCTATTATTGAAAACCGCATCAAAATCCGTTACGTAGTTTTAAAGATCTAAGCATACATAGGGACAGACAGACAGCGGGAAGCGACTTTGTTTTATACTATGTAGTGATATTGGATCGTTTTTCAAACCCTACCAGAAGTGTTTAATCAATAGTATTTCACTTACAGCGATCACCATTAATCGTCCACACCGCAACACCTGGGGGATAATAAGACTCTCACATTAGTTCCAACCTATATCCTAATACTATAGTAATGTCTGTATATAAATACAACTGACCTAAACAAACTGGCGAGGAAATAGAATGTGATGAAATAAAAAAAATATTAAGCAGAATATTTCCCTGAGGTGTACAGTAAAACGTGTAGCATTATCGTTAGGCACTGATGCTCTATTTACTACGGGCCAGTAGGAAGTTTGCTGGCTTAAAAAGGTATAAAAAGATGGCCGAATTTGTATATTTGTTCTCACTTGATCTAATAATGGTAATACAGCAATGACAGAAGTTTGATGACATTGATTGATGATAGCTGGTTATGTTTTAATACTAGCTATGCCCCGCGAGCTTCGTCCGCGTGAAGTAATTATAAAAGTTCCACTTTCCGATTTAAATCGGATTTTTTTAACAATTTCAAGGTGTTTAATGTTTTTACTCGGATTTTTTTCTAAACTAAAAGTTAATTCTTAGTTACTCCTTATAACGTCAGCTTATTTTGCCACTGAAAGTCGGTCCGGCCGTTTCGGAGACTAGCCGGAACCAACAGACAGACAGACGAAAGACAAAAAAAATAAAAATAAATTGTTATATGTACCTAATCGCGACGATAGGCCGTGTATATACTTGTAAACGTGTAGTCGACTGTGTATATACTTTCATATGCATTCAGTAAAAAGCTGTTATTTTGAAATTACAAACAGACACTTCAATTTTATTTATTTCTATAGATGGTCTGTTATCATTTTCTTTTCAGTGACTTTTTTTGTTTTATCTTGTTACAGAGATAAGAGTGGGAAGGAGATTATGGGGGAGTCCTTTGCCCTGCAGTGGACAGAACAGGTTTAAAAAAAACCGTCATTAGGAGTCTAGACAATATATAGTAAATCCTCTGTATATGCTACACGTACAGTGTGGTACTGCTGTAGAAATATTAAACAAGTTTTTGTAGGTATTTGGACATAGTTCCAAGCCAGGAAAAATATGCACTAGTAAGTGCATATTTTTCCAGCAAACAACTCACCGATCCAAACGCAGCACCGCAGATGGGTACAGAAACAGAAAACAGAATAACAAAGTGCCATAAAGCCCTGAACCGTCCAACTTCAAAACTAGTAACGAGGCGAGTTCAAATAATATTTTTTTATTTGGACAAAATATCGCTCCAATGGGTGGGCTTTTTGGATCATTATCGTTTGCGATAGGGATCTCTTTTTGAGAGAACTGCGGAAGTTTGGAGACGGAGGGAAACGCTCCGGGACCAGTTAGTGGAATTTTTAGTTTCGGTAGGTACGAATAAAGGTTTTTTTTTGTACTCTTAAAATCAAGATATTTTGAGGATCGTGATTGAATTGAAAAAAGCCCGAATGATACGTAGCCAAGACCCATGGGCGCATAAAAACTCTGACACTAAGTTAATCATTAACACACAAAAAGAAAGAAGAATTGATAGCCCAAACTCAAAAATGTGCCCCATTATCAGCCACAAATTATTGCTTACTACTAGTGAAACGCAAGCTCATTATTAATCAACCCTCTGAAAACTAAGCTTTAAAACAAAATAATATTTTTATGAACATCATTGTTAAATTGCTAAGCTCTGTAGTTCGAAGCAATGACAATAATATGGGGACAATAATAAAAAGTATCCCACCAAATTAAACATACACACCTGGATAAGGGATGCATAGAATAATAATTGGTAAGTGTGGCAGAAGACAGAGCAGGCCTTTATTCCAAAAGTACGTGATTCCGAGCTGATATGATGATGATCTCACCAAAATTCTCAGCAGTATACTTAAAGCAGTTGACGAAAGGCGACAAAACGCAACGCAACACAAGTAACCAATGTGTAGTTAAACCTAGTTCATAAAATCTATTTTCGCCTACAAATCCCATTTGAATGACTGTGTGCATATTGTAACCGCTTGTATTTCTATTTCAGTTTCAACGATCGGTAAACAGTACTACCGAATTGGCAATCATAACAAACAACATTGACAATTCTCAATTCTATTACTGGAATTCATTTATTTGGATATTTTCAACATCAGCACTGTTATTTCGAAACCAGTTTTTGATAGCACAGCAAAGTTTTCAATCGATGCAACGATTTAGGCAGAATTTCGCCAATAAAACTGAACATGATCAGCACAAGGTGTAGTGGCAAAAATTGAAAAAAGTATGCTTAGATGGTTTGGTCATGTAGAGAGGATGAGTGAAAGGCGACTAACAAAAGTTATTTACAATGCAGATGTGAGTGGCAACGCCGGGAGGGGACGCCCTAGAAGGACATACACTCACCTTATTGGTGAGGTTCTTCAGAAAGGTCAAGTGCGTAGTATTTGCAACCGACGCGCGTATCCTACTTTCGGACCCCTGATTACCTGTAACCACTATCAAAGATCTACAATTAATGACAGCCGGGACCAAAGGCTTAACGTGATCGTCTAGCTGAAATTTCGACTTCTTATCGGAATACCGACAAAAAAGTTAGTAGACAATACTTTCGAGACGAGCGAACAAATTAGGGATTTGATAAGTCGATTTTATCAAGTGACACCTAATTTCCTCGCACAACCTTTCAACCACTAACTAAATCAAAGGTAAAAGATAAAGAATAAAAGTTTATCCCAGCCCTGCTTTTAAACGTGAAATCCTTTCGCTGGCACCACATGAATTATTAATAGGAGTCCTCAATACACTTAGACCGGCAATTGAATTAAATGCCTTCTTTTAAAATGGAAACGCTAAATGTGAATCGTAATTTATGCTAAAAGGAGTGAGAATTCTTGTGGCATTTGGAACCAGGAAATGAATTTAGTTAGTGGCTTTTCGGGTTGTTTTGATCGAGGTGAATTCTCCATGAAATGCCCTACAAGCTCATTCGCTGAACCTGTTGATCTTTGTGTATTCAGAAAGCTTAGACAGTGTGACAATGTGTCTATCAGTGATAAGAAAAACAAAATATTTTATACACATAGACCTACATGGACAATAAAACGTCGAGGTGGTGCACGGTTCGGGTTAGTCGTTTCCTACGGAGAAGAACCGGCAAATAACTCTCTGATTAAAATGATTGGTTTTTACCGACAAAAAGTCGTTGCTTACATTTTCAAAAAAGTAATGCAAGATAGAACAGTTAATAAGCATCTAGGAATCTACAAGGTCTCCAATGTTTACACATTCACAAACAATCGTAAATAAAATTTGATTGAATTGCCTGATTTCCCGAACAAAAGCGAGTTTTAAGAACTTAAAAAAAAACGTAGTTAATGCATAAATAACCAATACTAGCTTTCACCCGCGGCTTCGCTCGCGTTAATTTATAATTTTACAATCAATTCGCACTACTAAAGTTTCCATAATAATATAATTCAATCATGATTCGAAAGACACGTGGCGCCATCTTTTATCATAAGAACGTTATTGTTGTTTTCCTCGAGAACAGTATATATGTCCGTTTCTGTACACCTGACAACGTATATGCAAAATTTCAAGATAATCGGTTCACTGGTTTAGGCGTGAAAAGGTAACAAACAAACAAACTTACTTTCGCATTTATAATATTAGTTAGGAAGTTAGGATTAGGATTATTTTGCACTAAAAATAACTTCCATTTATTAATTTGAAACATTGTAAACCTGCGCGAAAATACTAAACTCTCGTAGTCTTAAATGGTCGTTGCAACCACGATCGTCATCACCAAGTGGGCAGGCAGCGTTTGGGCTTGTTTAATAATGTTCAGACAAGCATTGTCTTATATTATTAGATAACCGGGTGTTTTCTGTTATTTATTTTCCAGGAAACGGTTATTCTTCGCATTTTAGTCTTATACTCTTTGATAATAAACCAGGTGGTTGGAAAAGTCGAGCCCTGTCCAAGCTCAGATGGCTGGATAACGCAAGCCAAGATTTAAGAACTGTAAAAGTGAGATATTGGATAGAAAAATCTTGAAAAAAACCATTGGAGAAATTTACTCTATCAGGTTAAGAACCACACGTTGATGCCTGATGAACCTCAGATGATGAAGAGAATTTTTATCGTCTTCTTCTTTATCGTGTGGTTAATGCCTAACCTAGTGTCAGAGCATTTATGCCGCCCATGGGCCTTTTGGCTTTACATGCGGTTAAGAAATATCTCTCAGGCATGCTGGTTTCCTCACGAATTTTTATCGTAATCTAAAATTAGTCAAATCCGCCATACGGCCTAAAACATCGTGCGTAGATGTATGCAACAATATTATGTATGTATCCTATCAAATATTGGTGGAAGTTTGAACAGGGTTTCCTATTAATCGGATAAGCCGGCTTAGTGTCAACCCGTAGTACATAAACAAACAAAACTTTCCTTTTACACTAACGAAGTGTACAGAGTCCTGGGTATAACATATTCATTACGAAGTAAATATGTGGATAATATAAGGTAGAAGGGAGTGACACGTACTTTTACAATGGATTCGTAAAAGGTTCTAGATCTAACAGCGTTGAAATTTTAATTAGGATATTAAAAAGAAAATTGAATCGATGAAAACTAGCGGGTCCAAAATCATGCGCTATTGTAAAAAATGTAAAATTGGCACGGATATTTATTATTCCATTTTTATTATTCCACCTTAAATAGCAACGTTTATTTTTATAACAAAGTTTTATTTAACTTGCAAGTATGTTTGTTTTGGTCAAATCTTGCAACTGAGTTTTAAAACAGTTATCCCCATTAGATTTAGCTGAAATTTTGGAAACACGCTTAGTATCAATGACAATGCATGGCAAGCTAAGTAACGTCATTCTAAATCCAATAAGGCGAACTCCTAATTATAGAGGACTAGTTGTTTTTTATGCACCCCCATGATATTGGTATCATTTAAAATGGTTTGCTGAGAAAAATACGAAAAAAAAATGACATCACACCTTTACTCAAAAGCACAATAAAAATGTGTTTATACTAAAAGCTTGTTGAATTTAATAAGGACTAGCTGTGCCCGCGGCTTCGCTCACGTGAGCGCACATTCTTTTGTCATTCTCAAAGTTTATGAACGTAAGCAAAATATAGATGCAACTCATGATCTATCCTAGGGCCCAAAGGTTAATATCCTTAACAATTTAAAAAATAATCTTTCAGCTCTGAAAGCTCAATCAACCGATGGAAAAAATGTGATGGACACAAACGATGGAAACAAAATTGAGAATTTGCAAAAACCATGCAATTGAAAAATACTGCAAACGCTTGAATTTAATGTATTTAGCAATAGAACCAGAAAGACTATGCGCTTTGAGAATCTTCATGTTTCCGAATTAACACAAACATCGCTATAAAGGTTCAAAGTTTGGTTTTTCAAGGCATTGTAGTGCATTCATTCCGCACTTTTAGGATTTTAGTCGTATATTTGTAATGTTTTATTTATATTGGGACCACCCATAAATTACGTCATACGAATTTTATGATTTTTTCACCGGAGGGGTCAAAAAATCCGTCCTTATCAGAAGGTCAATTTTCTTGAGACTCCCGCCTCCCAAGTGTGACGTCACATATTTTGCAATATTACATGCTGCCCGCCGATAGAGTTGGAAATATTTCTTTAATAAGTTTTTCGTTAATAGTTCAAATTTCGTGTTTTAAAACTTAGTACAATAACAATATTAGTTTTTTAAATGTGACGTCACCAAATTTAGGACCCCTTCCACCCCTTGTCACACAATGTCACACTTTGTTGTCACCCCCCACCTCTTTAACGTATGACGTAATTAAATTACGTCATAAATTTTATGGCTGGCCCCTAATAGACACGTACTTCCATGGTAGCAGCAGCTAACTGTGACTTCCTGGAGTATCTAAAGTGTCCCTACACCTGCGATTTAGAGGACTTACTGTCAAAATCTCTACTGAAACCGCGATTAACGTAGCCACCTTGGTGCTAATAATGTGATAAATCATCGATACAAAAGAAGAAGAAGATCATGGGAATTATATTAGATCTCATATTTCCGAAGATAGGCCATGATTGCCGAAGCGGATACTTTTCCAAGGACTCTTATGAACGGGCGAAGAAAAAAGTTGAAGCGTAGACGCAAGTATTACGCAGATCGATGTAACAAATAGTGTTGAAAGCAAGCTATTTGACTATTCACTAAATTTATGTTGCTACTGACTATTATTAATATTTTGCTCCGAAGTTCAAATGCAAGTGCAATCATGGGCATTTAAACGTTAAAGATATGCCGCGAGTGAAACAATTGCTCTTACGGATATAACTCCTCTTCACTCTGGGTTACCTACCATTATAAATAAGCCTGTCTAGTATCAAAAAAAATTCTATGTTTCCTGAGTCAAAAATATGTTTAATATACATGAAAAAAAGCATAACAAATGGGTTGCCTGATATCATTAAGTGAAGACTATTTAAAATTGCGACAACCGTGGGGCTTGACCGATTTTACTTAGACAACCGAACGTTATGCCATCGTGTTTTCTTTTAATACATATTTTAATAAGAAAATAGATGAGTGGACATATAGTATCAATTTATCTATTTATACCTTACAACTCTGTAGTAGGGACAAAACGATGACAACCTAACAGATTCTTGGCTTGATTGCTTTGTAGATATTTACTTTAATTCCATTTTGATTTCGTTTGGTTTGAAAAAAAGATTAGTTCCGTTAGTTTTAATAAAGGGTAGCCTTGACTTTATCTTTATCAGGCAACCCATTCGCAATGTTAGTTTGTTCATATAAGTATTTTACTCCGTTAACGTAAGTTTTAAATAGCCGTTCTGAGGCTTGTCACTGCCGGATTTTAGCCTTTTCCCACTCGCACAATGTGGACATGATCATTAATCTACTAAATTATTAGTATTCGAAGTCATTTCGGTAGGCACATATAAAAATACGAAATCCTGAAAGTCCGGTTTTAATATTCAAACGAAAGTATTTTATTTAGTTTGTGTGCGGGCAACATTGGAAAAAGGTGGTCTGGTTGAATTTGACAACGTCATTTTCTTATTTTGGTATTGTCCCCATAAAGTTTTTATTTTGTGGGATATTGTTCATCTACCTATTATCTAAGAACTAATCTTATTTAATACATCATTTCACTGGTCACCATTAATTATAGTAAAATCCAAATAATAGTAATTTTATTATTTAAAGAAACTTCAGGTTGAATTGCTGTAAATTGCTGCAAATAAAATGATATATCTAAGCCGGAGAGGGGATCTGTACCTCAGGACCTTCCTACTTCAAACACCTTTCTCTATTTAAGATTGTGAATATACCAGTGCCTGTTACTTCTGATGTTGAATTAAAAAAAAGATTTATGATTATGATTATTTTTTTAATACCTATCTACCGACGCCTAATATATAATAATAGCTTTCTCGTATTACTATTTTTTTTTATTATTTGATTGCCTCGGAAACGAAAATTGTTTTTTTTTTAAATTTAATTTAATAATGTTATATTCTCAGCCTTTCCATCATATCCTACTTTTTACATAAAATGATTGGTCACCTTATTAGAAAGAGACTAAATTAGCGTTAACCTCTCTTTTGGTGGCAATTTTTTAATGCAAGCAAGAATTGCAGTTGTACACACGGCGGCACATGAAGCTGTAAAATTCCAGTATAAATTGACCTCGCTTTGTATAGATTTCCTATACAATGAGAGATCCGCATAAACTGGTTTTGTAAAGCTTGACTGGCCGTCGCGTGCGTACGTAGTTCTTATTACTTCCGTGCAAAGAGTAAAGACAAAAGGAAAAATAAAACAAAATTAGTTTTCAGCCATTCCGAGTGACTACACTACGACTAAAACCTATTTACGTAAATTATTTTTATCATAGAAATCGCGTATGAGGTTACTAACAAAATTTTAAAAGTTAATATCTTTTGCGTCTGTTGGTCGATTTTGATGAAATAAACGCTAAATAATACCCACAACAATGCTTCTTATTTTGTAATATTTAGATTTTGAATACAATGAGGGGTTTTTACGTGATGCGCGCACAAACGAACAGACAAACCGACAAACCGACAAACCGACAAACCGACAAACCGACAAACCGACAAACAGACAAAAATTTTAAAAAAGATATTTTTACTTTCTATTACTTATTTCTCGCACTTTCCAGTGACTTTTTTGCAAAAATTTGTAATGTACAGACACGGAAAGTCTACGATTTTATTATATGTATAGATAACAATTGATAACCGCAGCTTGTTAAAGTGTCTGCTAAAAATTGCATGTTGCTGCTTGCAAGAATCGTGTGTTTTATTGACAATACTTGTATTCTCGGGTTTTGGTAAAGGAAATCAACTGACCAAAGTTTGCAAATTTTTGCCTGAAACAGACACGATGTGGATTGTTGAGGACCTGTCTTTGTGGTGCAGCTTAAAAGAGGCCCGTGACTAGAAGTGAACAGTGATTGGCTGAGTTCATTAAATAAGGATGTCATCAACGCCTACCGAGCCAAACCATGTAGATTTATTTAACGCATTTTTTAATCCAACCATCAAAAATTGTAGATGACTGACCGATCTGTTATCTGTTCTGATCTTTTATGAGATCCCTTCTTATCGGGTATTAAGTAAAATTACAAGAGAAATAGAAACTTCAAATGCGAGAGAACTTGACACACGTATAAACTATAAAATAGGAACTTAAAAGTAAACTAACTAAATACATAATTAATTAAAAACTATTAAATAACCTAAAATAAATAAACTAACAACAAACTATAGAAGGGCATCAAAAAACTCCTCCTCAACACTGTCAGCGGGTAATGTGCCCAAGAGACTGGCGGCGTTACCACGTTGTATGGCAACACTTAGCCTCTGGCCAAAGTAAAAGCCAGCACTTGGGTCACGGGAAGCGTCAACTAGGCGTTTCGAAATTTCCTTAAACAGTCCGAGAGTCTCAACCCCAAACGGCTCGAAAATATAGTTACCACAAAGGTTTCTATATTTACGCCACTTGAGGTTCTCTGCAGCCACAGCGGCAGCGCCAGCACAGCACGACGAGCTTGGAATCGTCCAAATAAATCAAAAATAAAAATGTACACGACACTTAATAGACACTTAGTACTAGAATTTAAGTACGTATCGTCAGGAGTAAGTAATACGACGCCAAGTTCTCTGCTCCTCCCCACTAAGTTAAAGAAAGCCACACAATTAGGCAGGAGGGTTAAGGCGTATATGTTCCTTCTTCTGCCGTCTTCTCTGTTCCTTGACCATTATAATCTGGTTCTATTCAAAGTTCTCTTGGTGGTAAGTCCTGGTGCAAGTTGCGGGGATCCAGTGGATGCGAGATGCATGGGATCGGTCAACGTGGCGACACTTGGGAGAGGCCTAAGTCCAACAGAGGACGTCTTTCGGCTGAAATGATGATGTAGATGATTCAAAGTTCGAGTGAATCGGTTTCTTCTAGGCAAGCATGCTCCACCCTAGGCCGATACAGAAATACAACTTTATTAATACTCCTAAAAAAACGTCTTACAGTCGTCATATTTTACGTGGGTTCCGTACCCGAAGGGTAACCAATGGCACCCTATTACAAAGCCTGCGCATTCCATCTGTCCATCCGTTCGTCCATCCGTCCGTCTGTCTGTCAGCGGGCTGCATCTCATGATCCGTAATAGGTAGACGTTTGAAATTTTCACAGAATGTGTATTTCTGTTGCCGCTATAACAACAAATAGTAAAAATAAAGATAAATTAAAAATTAATGGGGGCTCCCCTACTACAATGGTACGAAACCCTTAATGCGCGAGTCCGACTCGCACTGGACCAATTTTTTATGACAATTTTTTTAAACTTCACGCCTATGTGTCAATGAAGGCTTAGGTAGAGGTATATTCATAGAACACCCACATTTAGCCAGTTACGTTTAAGGTAGGGAAACAGGGGGCGAGCCTATTGGTCAACCAGGGTCAATTTCTGATGGGAAAACCCAAAAAATTTTACCGGAATCAAACCCAGAGCTTAACCTCTACAGAAAAACTCGAATACACAATTTAAAGATACGCAACCACAAAGACATTTGAAATGCACATTTGCTAAGAGATCGTAGCACTATGCCAGCTACGGCGTAGCGAGGGCCATAGCGTAGCAAGCTGCGTAGAGGGATGGTAAGAGCGTTTAAGAGTTACGACATTTCAAAATTTCAAGACCTTTTTATTCGAAATGACTTAACCGATTTTAATGAAACTTCATTCGCATAAGCAGGATACATAAGTCTAAAAAGTTATCAAAGAACATTTTCGAAATGGCTTTTTAAAAAAAAGGTAATTGAAAATTTCTGTTTCTATGGAAAATCTAAAATCGTACTAATTTAGCTGCAACACTATTTGTCAAAAATATTCTCTGAAAACTTTTTAGACATTATGTATCCTGCTTATGCATAAGAAGTTTCTTTAAAATCGGTTCTGTCATTTCGAAAAAATAGGACTTGAAAGTTTGTATGAAATGCCGTAGGTCTTGAATGCTCTTCAAATGAATTTCTAGAACTATATTTCTTTTATCACGATATATTTTGAATCAAATTTCCACTCTAATTTTCATGAAAATTCAACCACTTGTTGCGTTTCGTAGATAAATTAATCACGTACAATTTTCTGTTCTCAGCCTGTCTTTTAATGACAATCTCCTAAAACCTTATCTCCAACATAAACTAAACGTTCTACACGCCCTAATAAGCTCCTAAAGCTGCACACTAAACATAAAACTAATAACATTACTTACCACGGAGAGAAAATCAACAAGCCTCCCCTTAACAGACTCGTGAACTTAATTACTTAGAAGAAACCTTCCAGCACTTGAGGGCACAATATATACATATACAAGTACCTTTACATATACATACATACCTACATATCTCTTGTTATTTAATGTAGGGCCTTGCGGCTGCGACTAGGGTTGGCACTTCCAAACAATATAAATTAAACGGCGGTCCCTAGATGGTTAATGGGCTGGTTATCGCAACCTCGGTTTAATTCCCCGTATCACACGTAGATATTGGGGGAAGTTTGGGGAGGATCTTTCAGCTTTTGCAAAGTTTCGAAGCTGATCTTTTGGATACGAGAAAAATATGGTCACGTCATCATCATCTGCCTAGCTTACCCAACTATGTTATGGTCGGATTCCAGTCTAACCGAATGCAGCTGAAAACCAGTATTTTCATGGATCGCCTGCCTATCTGACCTCCAAAACCCAGATACTGGGTAATAAAGAGAGAAGAAAGAAAACACGATATCCCTTAGTAAGACTGACTTCTCAAATGATTCTTTTAAGTACTTCATATTTATATTGATCAAGTGGCGATAACGTAGTCTAGAAGAGAGTAATGAGCAGATGTCAGAGACAGGCCACGCATAAATAAATACTGGGAGGTTTCAGTGACAAAAATAACTGACATATTTATACTGAACTATCCACTAACTTATACTGGAGGATCCCCATAGTATAATAAGTTGATAAAAGACTAGGCAGATAATGAAATGAAAAACAAACACCTCAATATTGTAACTTAATCCCAATACTTTCATATTTTCACGAACACACGACCAAAAGCACAACACACCAGCTAAAAATCATATTTCAAAATCTCACAATGATTTCTAAGAAAACTGGTCCGTAACAAGTATTTCTACGAAACACAAATCTCGTACGACAATCCTATGCCGTTGGGAGTAAAATATTGTGCATCTGAAAAATGAGTACTAATACCGCTAAAAAAAAAAACTTGCGAAATACTTTCGTCTGAAACTCTTGTAACTCTTGTTGGTATTTGTCGGTGACTGTACGCGGCGTAGATTCTGACGGAGCGTGTAGACGAACGCTTTGTGCTACTGAACAACCTGTGTGGCGGAATGTATAGGCGAATAGAAAAGTGTTTTAAGATAATTTTGACAGTAAAATTAAAATTTATTCATCATTCTCCTGTTCTTATCCAAAATTATTTGGGGTATTAAGGATGATTTCCACCAAACGGCTCGCATCGCATCGGATCGGAAAGGATACGAACGGATGCGGCAACTGCCGATCGTCCGTCGCTTGCGAACGCACCGAGTCCAATAGTTTCATTCCTACCGTATCGGATACCACAAAAGGCGAACGGAACCGATGCTTTCGACTACGCTCGCGGTCTTTTTTTTTTTTTTTTGGGATGGGAAATCATCAAATGACCCCAAAAACATATATTTAAAAAAAAACTTGTGAAAAAGTTGAAACTTTGACCCCCAATATCTCCGTAACTAGAAGGTATGGTCTAGAACAAAAAAAAAAAAAAATCGCAAGACGGGGAAAACAAGTGCCTTTCGACTGTGTTAAGGGTCTATTTACACCTTTTATAGACTTTAAATACTGTGTACACTATTTAATATCGGTTAAAGATTGTTAAATCCGTTCCGATCCGATGCGATGCGAGCCGTTTCGTGCAAATCATTCTTCACTCGTCATATCATCAGACGCCTCCTTTCTTGCCATTATCATCCTTCATACAGTCCATCTATCGACGTTGTTCCGCATTCCCCCGCATCACATGCCCATACCAAGACAGCCGATTACAAACATACAACTTTTCAGTTACCGGCGCCACTTTAATACCTTCCTCTCATGTACTAATTTCTTATTTATCCATTCGTGCAACAACAAATATTGCCCTTAGCATTCTCACCTCAGCCACATGCAAATTGACAGCATATGATGAGACAGCAGAGTTAACCATTGTTTTATAAATCTTCACCTTAAGTTTAACGGCAATACAGGAATCACTGATTGTTCCCGTGATCTGCCGCCATTTCATCCATCCAGTGTTAATTAAAATATAAATAAAATGAAAACAGTGAAACATGGGCGTACTACTACTTCTGCCTAAACCTGCACCAATGACGTAACAGGCGTGATGTTGTGTTTTAAAACATTTTCAAAAATTTTATCACATTCCATGTTCATCTTCAGAACAGCTAAATACGACTGTATAGTGCTGGCACGTTACACGATCTCATCTGTCAAGTCACATAACTGGTAAACAAAGCTGAGTGAGAGTTAGACTCAAAAATCGTTTTCAAATATTTGTACTCAAAATGCGTTTTTTTTTTAAATAAACCTTTTTCATGGCAGAATTAACGGGCCACCTACTGGCCACAAGTAATTGGATAAGAAATGTCATCGAACAAAAGAAAAAAAAGAAGAGCGCACTATTGAATTATTATGGAATCGGACAGTCAGTCAGAAAGTTGAAACAAGTTGCCCGTTCCACAAAATTCAATTATTTCTGCACGAAGCTATAAAGTTGATAAAAAATCAAATAACCGACCCGTCAGAAGGTACAAAAATAATTTCATTAAAGTAAACAAATCATTCGTTCATTGTTATTAACCCGTATTCCCGCCATCATTGTTTGCTCTCCCTTGAACAATTACTTCTGTCTCCCAATTTTAGATCCTTGGCAAAATTCCAAATATTTACCTTTCCTTTTACCCCCTGGCCACGAACCACAAGCTCATGCAACGTGCCTGTTGCAACAGCAACGGTGAAGAGAACAAATAAAAGAAAATGCTTTTCTTGGGTCAGATCTAGAACTTGGAATGAGTTTGGCGCTTCCTCTTCTTCTTCTCGAATCGATGACTCAGATTTTGTTCGACCTGGATGGCTCATTCAAGTTCTGGAGGATGCAATTATTTGAGCACCACGGGTAGAAGAAGTGTGGCATAGGATATGCCACACCTCGCATGTGTTGGGGTTCCGCACTCGTTTGGCGCTATCACTGTAGACTATAGGAATGAATAGTAATTCCTAAAGTGTGCAGACATCACGGCAAGCAAGACACGATATCATGTGTCCTATTGTTAGAAAATCCTAAGATCTTTCCACTGGTCACTGCGACGCAACGGTGCTCACGGGAAGGGAACAAGAGTGAAAAGCAAGCTTGTCCCTCGAAGGAAAGCGCATCACGTGAGGTCGTGAACGGAGCATTATACATTCAAAGTCGGCTGAGCGCGGAACAAAAACGGCTTTTGTTTCACGGCTAATTTATCTTATGATTCGATTGTAAATTTTCCAGGACAACTGAGAAATATTGGAGGAAAGGTTGATTTGACATTTCAATTGATGTTTGACGGCGTATAATTTTATATAAACACTCTTTGTGTTTGTGCTATAAATTGAAGTATAAAAGAAACTTGTTTTCAATTAATTTGAGTACTGGTAATAGGTTTTATTCTTCTTAACCGCTAAACAAATATTGTTACCTTCGTAAGGGCATAGTACACTTTTCATCCCAGTAGAACGTTTTCAACCTCGAGGCGAATGAAGCCGCGGACAAAAGCAAGTTTGAATATAAATAAACAACAAATAAATTTAAAACAAAAACAAACATACTTAAAACATGTGCACACGACGATACATTTAAAAAGTTGACAAAAGTAAACACTTGTGACGTCACATGCCCAAGAGTTAGTATGTGAATGGTTATTCGCGTCGCATTGTGAGCCCAAGACTATTTCTACACTCGTCTCCACTCCACAAAAGAATACCGAGGCACACACAAACACTGTGCATGTTTTCGCTATGAGATTTCTAAAGTTTGTAGAACACTTTACGTTTTAGTTGGAATACGTTGACAGTTGAACAGTTGAGATACCAAATTTAGTTTTTGAAAGACAGTTTTTATTTTGTTAACGGTTGTCTGTGATCTGGTTAGGTGTTTAGTTTATTTTTTAGGTTCATAAGCCTAGTGGAGTAAGTGGGTAAAAAATAACAGCGGCTCGGGTCGATCGATGGGTTAAGCCGCGCTTGCCTGGGTTGGTCCGTGAATGGGTGACCACCAACTACATACCGAGTCTCCTCCGTACCTCCGTGCCTAAGTAATACGATACCCCTTGGTAAGACTGGCTATCAGACGGGTCACTGACTAAAATGACTGCCGGGACCAACGGCTTAATGTGCTTTCCAAGGCACAGAGGAAACTCGGCATCTAAAGGACCAAACCATCCAGGGACCAAACTAGGCAAGCGCGGCTTATCCTGGAAATCGACCCGACCGGCTGTTATTATTTAGCCAAGATCTCTTCCACTGGGTACTTTTATTCATATTCTTCGTTTTTATTAAAATAAATATCTCGATGTCAAAGTGAAACCCGTGTCCACTCTCCAGGTAGGAAAATAAACTAAAATATTTCCTTCCATATCAGTTGCAAAAGGGAATGCAGTGAAGTGAAACGTCGAACTAATTAGAAAAGAGCTCTGTAGAGGACCAGCCCAGACCAGTCCGTTTGTGAACGCTATCTGTGTCTCTCAACGTATTGCTTGAAATTATAAATATTTTAGAAGGACGAAAAAAAGCGCTACTATTGAGGTTGAAGTATTGGGATCGAATTCTAGGCTTGTTGCAGTCAAAGACATTCAAATATTAAAGAGCGATAGACGGCACAAGAGGACGAAAACCGTAATCCAATACTGGTTACTACTTGGTAACAAATCGTTCTGTCTAGTATCATACTTGTCAGGTAGCATTCGTGTGTCAAAATCTAAAATATATGCGATCAAAATTTTTGTATAAATATTCTCAATATTCGCTCTATAAGTCTTTTAAATGAGTATTATGAAGTGTTGCAAACTAATTACGTCAATGATTTTGCAGTTGCAACTGAATAAGTGACTGATTTATGAAATAGCAGTCTGTGCTGCCCTGAGTCTAGATTTAGGCTCCGTTCGTAAATAAATAAAATCTTTATTTTCAAACCAGAGATCCGTAACAAAATAAAAAATAAAATAAAATACAAAATAAATAACTTGGCACTTGTAACTAAAACACGTTAAACAAACTATAACATACCTACTATATACTAACATATCTGAATGATTTTCATTATTTGGACATCCATCCTGCCGGCTACAGTAGCCACGAGGCTGTTGGTGCTGTCGCGCACCCGGCGCATCAGCGATGCAGGACTATACACAGTACCTGGGCCTAACCCTTCAAGAATTGGAACGTGATGTTTTGTATGACTTTACATTTTTATGGTATGGTAAAATAAACAGCATATACATAGCTACTGATCCAAAGCACCTCTACTAACGTTTACAACAGGAACAAAGTACAAAATAACAAATTGTCGGAATATAACCTCGTAAGAATTTATTTTTACTTGGGATAAACCTCAGGATTTCCGTCGACTTAATTTATTTAACTTGAGCAATGAAGCGGAAAATTAGGTACACGTAACATACACGTTTTTGCACCAAATCAACCGAATTGTAACGTGATACAAAATAATATAGGGAAAGATTTCCTTAATGTATTTTCTGCTGAGTTTTATATACCAAACTCCTTCTATAAAAGTCAAGTAACGACTTCATAATACAATATCTTTATTTTCTCTCTTCACAAAGGTTTACATAGAGTAGCTGTCGCGACATGTCGCTTAGAAAACGTTAAATTCCTAAATTGTGACGGAGCCACGACCCAAACCAGCCGTACCAGCGTGGCAGTGCAGGGTCGTGCGCCGTATCGGCGGGGCCAGGGTACTTCATTGGAAAACTATACTGTTTCGGGGAGGGTAATACACGAGGACGTGTGATGCACTCTGTGAGGTGGGCATATGTCCCGGTCACAGAGAGCATCGACTTCCTGAAGCAGAAAGTTTATGGGTGAACCGTATTCGACGGTATAAGAAACGGGCTGATCGGTACTCGCAGAACAGCATGTTCCAGACTGGTGGAAGTGGGTATATAGACTTGGGAGCGTATCCGAGGGAATTCAGCTCGCAGATTCTATACACCTCAGATCCTTCTCCTCATCCAAATCCTATAATAAGTATTTGGGTATGTCGGAGGCGTTAGACATTAACGTAATTAATCCAGGCTTAGTGCTAATTGGTGGACCTTACATGCCTACGAACGTTTGGTTCCAGGACATGCGGTTCTTTTACCGTTATGAGAGCAGAAACGATGAGATAAGAAGCACAAAATAACGCGCCTACCTGGATAGGTATAGGGTCGAATCCAGGCAGGCGCACTATCACCACTGCTCAAGGCACCCGTGATGAAGCTTATAGATATCATCACCATCTGCCTAGCCTTTGCTTTTGACGGTTGGCGCAGTAGTTGAGCAATTTGCTGCTGCGCTGCGTGTGGCGGGTTCGATTCCCTCACGGAGCAAATATTTGTAATGGCCTACAGGTAATTGTTCCGGGTCTGGCTGTTTGTGTATGTGAGTTTAAATGTTCGTAAAATGTACCCCTGTATCGTACAGGAGAAATTGATAGTGTCGGGCAACGTTTTTGAAGAACAAGAATTTGTGTGGTATACCACCAATAAAAAACCCGACTACTGAAAAATCACGCTGTCATTAAATTCGGCGTTTTCAAGGTAAAATCGACTCCTCTTATTGTTGAAGTCAATTAAAATGTAGTCTATGTTACCCGGGCCATAATAACAAATCAATTGACACCTTATTCGTCAAAATCGGATCAACAGTTTAGGCGCTACGGAGGAACATACGTAAATACAAACATACAAACACTGTTTTAAGCTTTCACGGTTTACAACTAAACTTATACTGTCACTTACTGGATATCTTCCGTGATTGTTTATTATTTTGAGCTCCCAATATTTCGATGCTGTTGCAAGCGCCATGATCGCGGGTTGGCGGGTTGGCTGCGAAATAACGGGAGCTTAAAATAATGAACAATCACGGAAGATATCCCGTCAGTGACAGTACAAGATTTACAAACATACATACATAGACTGCTAAAATCATAACCCTTCATTTTGGCTTCGCTGTAGACGGGTAAAAAATAAATAATAAATAACTATGTCGGGGTCGGCTTCCAGACAATAGCGGTTTATAAGTCTTATAGGTATACTCCTAGATATTCGAACAGAACGTACTCTGAGGTACTTGTAACAAGAAGGCTCGACTTGCAAATTGAAAGGTACCGTGAGAACGTGTAAGTTAAATTACAAAGTCTTCGAAGATTTTCAAAGTGTGTTACATAACTCTGTAGGTTTATATAAATCGGCTCGTCTGTCAGTTAACGTTAGAGAATTCTGATTTGGTCCAAAAACAAGATGTAAGCTAAATTAACATATTCCCGGACACTAGGACTGTTTTAATTCTTCGACGGTTGACGTTTGATAAAATGTATTTTTTTTTGTACCAACTGCTTCGTTGGTCTAGTGGTCGCAAGAGCTACTGCTGACCATGAGGCCTTGCGTTCGATTCCCCATGCGGGCAACGTGATATTGTTTTTTTTTTTTTATCCGGAATTTGTACTAGTTAGACTGATGACCTGTTGGGAAGCCAGTTGATTGGGCGCCTTTGTACAGCTGCGGATTTCTTTCTTCTATCTCGATAGGGCCATCTCTTTCTTAACTGAATAAAAGTTTTATTCAATTCAGACAGGTAAATCTAATCCGTTGATGTCTTGAATGTGTTTAATCTGTAGAGAATTCTAGAATGTCTGATGTCACGTCTTGCTACCGACAAATATGTACTTTGCTATTGTTTCCTAATCAAATGAAAACAACTCATATAAGTTTAAGTGCTATTAGAATGTTTCTAACAACATATATCGAACAAAAAAAGTTGTCGTAGTACTTACTGAAAAAAGGCCAACTCAATATATTTCTCGTTGAAAGTTACACGATACTTACAACTTGTCGTCAAAGTTTTGATTGAACGCTATTAAAAGTATTTTTTTTTATATTCCTTTGAAATCGTGAAGATAAAAAAACCTACCAACCTTTCATTTGTAGATCTATGACAGTCTTTACAGACAGTCAGTGGTCTGAAAGCTTACAACTAGTCTTACCAAGGGGTATCGTATTACCCAGTACTAACTGATTGTGGAGATCAGATAGGCAGTCTCTCCATTTAAAATAGGGAACGGGTATGCAACTTCAACTGGTTAGACTAAAAACCGACCCCAATACTGTTGGGAAAAGGCTAGGCAGAAGATGATGCTGTATATACATACTTATATCTCCAGTCTCCATGCCAATCTCATAGTAAAACTGTCAAAACACAGTGAAAAAATATTGATCACATTAAGATAAAAGTGTTTTACAATTTTGTTTCTAATTCACAGTGGCATATGGGCAACGAAACAAAAATAAAACCCACAAGTGTACTAAACAACTCATATATGAATTTAAATAATTCAAATGTGTACGTATCGTGGTTCTAATGTATGTTGCGAACACGGGTTGCTGTCACCGCTTTCAGGACATTACATACGTCACATTTTTTATTATATGAATATGGAAACTTCTTGGGAACGTTCTCGTTTGCAGTTGAATATATGTTTTGACATACATTTATTGTTGTTTTATGCAAAGCATTGATTTTAATAAATTTAGTGTTATAAGTAGGGAACTAGGTTTTTAATTTTTTTTTCGTAATATTCTAAAAAGTGCCATATATCATAATAATGCCTGTAATCCCCGAAGGGTTATAATATAGTACACCCACATTTCGCAAGTTATGTTCACATGTAATAGGGGGCGAGCCTATTGCGATCAGCCGGGCACAAATCCAGGCTCCGTGGCTGTGATTGAGGAATTCCTGATGGAAAAACCCAATAACACTTTGCCCGACCCGGGAATCGATCCCAAAACCTCATGCTCAGCAGTCGTGCTTGCGACCACTAGACCAACGAGGCAATTAATTAATAGTAATTAAGTACCTGATTATAAGATAATGAACTAAAAGTCAGCCGGTATATTTATCAGAACTCAAACAACATACAATTAGTACTAAATCTCTGTCCAAGTCTCATTACTCATAGCCTTGTATCTAAATGAACAAAGTTACATCATTAGCTCATCCGTCGCTCTGTGGATGATGGTCAGTGTCCCCTACTCAACGCCCCTAATTATCACGTAAGATGTACGTAAAGGTACAATCCTTTATTTTTTTAGTTTTTTCCGCGATTAGTCCTAAACCGTTGGTACCGGTTATCATTTGTAGATCTTTGACAGTCATTACAGGTAGTCAGTGGCCCGAAAGTCTGACAACCAGTCTTACTAAGGGATATCGTATTAACCAGTACTAACCGGGTTGTGGAGGTCAGATAGGTAGTCGCTCCATGTACAATATTACTATTCAGCTGCATCCGGTTAGACTGGAAACCGAACCCAAGATAGATGGGAAAAGGCAAAGCATATTATGATGTAAATTATATACAATTTTTTTTTTCTTTTAATTAATAATGGCTCCACTCTTAATCCCTGTGGCTGTAAATGCACTTTTAAATAAAAATTAAATTGTCAAAATTTCTAAAATATTTTTGTTTCTTACAGGACCGGAGCTCCGAAAGCCGCATGCATTTGCTCCTTAATAAAATCTGACTTCTAGTCCAGATCTAAAAGCACTAGATGTTTCAGAACTATTCAAGCGCCTTTCCAGGCCAACACCTTTCTTCGACTTGGGCCACATCGCTACGCAAAATCGAGTCAGTTCTATATAATTTGATTGTGCCCCCGTTCGGACGTGAGCTGATTCTTAAGGTGCGAAACGGTCCGACCTTTTAGTCTGCTAGGCCTACGTGCCGTGAGCCTTGCAAATTGGAAGCGCACTTCCCAACCAAGCTGAGCTGAGTTTCTTTAGATTTTCGTTGACGAAGACAATTAAAGTGTCTTCAAATGTGGTTGGTTCAAATTTGATCACTGCTGGAGAGAGTGCCATTGGTTAGTCTTTACTAATATCAGAAAGAAATAAAGGGTGTTTATATTGACTGAGTGTCCCAACATTGGCCGGTCCCGTGCGTCTCGCATCCAGCGGATCCCTGCAAACTCCACCAGGTCATCAGTCCACCTAGTGAGAGGCCTTCTAACGTCTTCCTGTTTGCTGTCGCCACTGCAGAACATTTCCCCATCGGCCATCCGTTTTTTAAGTTTCGCCCTCTGTTACATTGTCGTAAACATATCTGGCGAAATGTGGGTGTACTATTAAGTACACCTCTGCTTATTCCTTCCGAGACTACAAGCGTGATGTTCTGTTTAAAGTTTGCTTGTTTGTAAGTTTGTATGCAGGGGGTAATCTTCGAAACTGCTGATATGATTCTGAAATTCTTTTACTAATGGGAAGCTACATTAGTGTAAAACGTTTTCGATCATAAAGAGTTAGGATAGTGACACGCTAAACTGCGGTACGTACCTGATGATTTTTAACACTTTTGTTTAAAGAGAATATTCTAATGGTATTTTTTTTTTATCATCCGACTAAAAACTAAGTAACACTAGAACACCGAAGCCTATTAATCCTTTTCAAATAATATTATGATGTTCGTTTACAGCAGAACTAATTGATTGCCTAAATAAGTGCATTTTTGCTTTTCCAACACTCGGCTCAGCAACAAGAGACGGCAATACTATTTAAGCATTAACTTAGATACCACTTAAGTATTGTCACTGAAAACACGCTTGATTCAATTGAAAAAGTAACAGCCTACTTGGCAACGCAATAAAACAGGATAAAACAAAACGTTTTATTTCATACTCCACATAAAAAGTTGAGCAAATACAAAATCCAAGATGGCGTCAATTCGACAGTCACGTACATACATGTCTTATTTTACGTCAGTCTGCTTTATCTTCGCACGTTGGATTGCTTGAATAAGGCCCAAATGATCGAAATACATGTTTCGTAAGGTGCTGAATATAATATTGTTGTGTTATACTTTTATTCTTTCATGGTTATTGGCGATCGAATATTCTGAAGCCGTTTTATCTACGTGTGTTAAGAATGGTTGATTTAATCTGTTTGTTTTTCAGAATTATGAATATGAGGAGCTCGAGGTAAAAAATAACAGCCGCTCGGGTCGATCTTCAGGGTAAGCCGCGGTTGCTTAGGTTGGTCAGCTGAAGGGTGACCGCCCATTACATATCGAGTGTCCTCCATGCCTCGGAAAGCACGTTAAGCCGATGGTCCCGGCTGGCATTTGTAGACCTTTGACAGTCATTACAGGTAGCCAGTGGCCGGAAAATCTGAAAACCTGTCATACCAAGGGATATCGTATTACCCAGTACTAACTGAGGTGTGGAGGTCAGATAAGCGGTCGCTCCATGTAAAATACTGGCCTACCCCAACATAGTTGGGAAAAGGCTAGGTAGATGATGATTGGATAATTGAATGTACTACTTTCAGATGATGATATTTTCCAGAATTATAATGGCACTTTCAAAATTGTGGAAGCTAAATCAGCTTATAATGGTCCCACTGTTGGGAGCCAAACCTATTTATTAGAGAAGGTGGGAGGGAATCCACCATACGTCACTTATCACTTATTTTGTCATAAGACTTCGAGTTTGCCCACGATATTTTCTTTCACAATTCGGTGAAACCTTTCAAGTATATTTTCGGGTGGATGCATTTACAAGAAACAACAATCCCATAAAAAAAATAACATCAGTGACCAAATTACCAGTCTGGACTCCTTCCCAATACGATCCGAGATTGAGCACATGGGATTCAATAGTTTCTTTGGATTATTTGATTTCTTTTTCTCGCTACCTCGCTCAGAATTCTCCTGTATACATTGCCTGTCATAGTTTCTACGGCAATTAATCTGACGATTGCGCATTGCAGCTATCATAAAAGCAGGCATTTTTATTTAACTTAAAACTCCTACATCTTTCTTACTAATATGATAAATGCGAAAGTTTGTGAGGATGTATGGTTGTCTGGATGTTTGTTACTTTTTCATGCAAAAACTACTGACTGGTTTTGGATGAAATTTTAAACACAGATAATTTATAACCTGGACTAACACATAGGAAACTTTTTATTCCGGTAGTACGATCCCGTGGGACAATTACCGAAGTCCACGTGGGCGAACCCGGAGGTATAAGCTAGTTTTATCATAAAATATGTCAAGTCTTACTGCATCTATTTACAAAACTCCATACTATACAGAATTCCCGTAGAAGCTTGCGATCGTTGCCATCTATATCTTTCGACTATATGCACAATATTGCAAATCACGAACGGAGCGTGGAGAATTGATATGAAGGATATAGAAATGTGCAAACAGCATATTGCGACGTGGATCGTCTCGCTGCACGTCGGCGGTGATTCTGTTTTGCATCGACTAGAATTACAAAAATTACAGCTGTGATGTTATTTTTGTTTATTTTTAGCCTCTATTGTCCTACTGCTGAGCAAAGGTTTCCCCATAGCCTTCTACTCTTCTATTCTTCTTCTTCCTGTTATAAAACATCACAGCTGTACTTTTCAAACGGTTCATCAGTGGTGTACTTATGGTTAACACACTTTTCAGCAGTTATGTTTAAGTCCCATGAAAGAAGAGGAGAGCCTATTTCCATCAATCGTCCACTCATCCTAATTCTGTGTTGATCTTGAGAATTTCCTGATGGAAGAACTTGCAGGTCCTGGGCGTCCAACCAAGACCTCATGCTCAGCAATAGCGCTTGCGACCACAGAACAAACGAGGTAGTCCAAAATATGAGTTTTTTGTTTAAGCTAGGTAGGACATTATGTTATTATAGATGGAGTGTGAAACTGGTCCTCATAAGCGTTATACGAGGTGGAGCGAACACCGACGCACAAATGGAAGGAAATAAATAAATGTATGGAACAGCAGATGTTTTTTTTTAAATTGCTGATGAAAAATTTATATAATCATAATCATAATCATAAATCTTTATTCATCTCGACATTACAAATTACAGACGCTGTTATATGCACAATCTTAAATAGAGAAAGGTGTCTGAAGTAGGAAGGTCCTTACAGATCACCTCTCCGGCTTGGAATAACAATTTATTTATAGCAAAAATTTTAGTCAAGATACTAAAGTTAAAATTGGGAGTCCTTTAAATTAATTATTTGAAATAATATGTGGGGGGATAAGAATGATGTACCAAATAAGTGGTAATCGTTTTTGTGTGGGTGTCCCTCCCTGTATTTTAAAAACTAGAGACAGCCAATAAAATATTTAAATTCTCATCAAAACCACATTAAAGACAAAAAAAAACAATATCCAACACAAAACTTCAAGGCACTCCCTAATACACAAAGTTTCATCAATAAAGTAATTACGTTCCCTCGTAGATTTTTATTTTATTATAAGCAGAATCTTCCAACTTTCTTCGGACCAAGATGCAGGTGTTCTCCCAAGTTTAGCATTTCTGTTTAATCTTGTCCTGGCTATCGTCAGATGGTGTCTCCTTGTGACAAGGTTAAGTGCCTTTGAGATTTAGTGGAGAGTATAATTGGACAGCGGGGATTAATATTGGTTTTGATTTAGTTTTAGACTGATTACTAGTTTTGTTTTGTAATTGGTTACTACTATTTCGTTTGAATGCAAGGGTCATAACCCGCAGTGAGAAGAGCAGTGGTGTGACCGTCGGACAGCCAAGTCGTAGGTCTCGAGTTCGAACCTAAGACACGCACCGCTGATTTCGGATTAATGTGCGTATTGTATAATTATCTCTTGCTTCGGTGAAGGAAAAACCTCGTGAGGACCCAAACATGCCTGAAAGTTATAACTCGATGGCATGTAAAGCCAGAGGCTCATGGGTGGCAAAAACTCTCAACACCAGGTTAGGCACTAACCACATGAAAAAAAAGTCTTAGATTGAATACCCCTTTTTAAAGTCAAGCATTGCAGTTAGTCTTTTCTTGATTCTTGTGGTGCTTCTCAAATGACTGAAAGTCTCCGTGTCTTTTATGAGGCGGAACAGCTCAGCAGGCACTTGTGATACTGGCTCCAGCCAACACCGCTACTTTGCCTTTCATTATTAGTTTTTTTTTTAACGCTAAATAGGATTGAATTTGATTTGATGTGAAGCGATGATGCGGCCTAGGGTAGAGCACGCTTGCCTAGAAGAAACCGATTCACTTCGATACAGAAGTTAGTCATACCTCTCGTGTCAAAAAACGTTTTAATAGATCCCTATATACACTTATTGAACTTCTTCAAAGGCTTTTCCTTCGCATGAAAATCCTCAGGGCGTGAAGTGACTTCAACATAAGAGGCCAACAAAAACGTTATGCGCAAAAGAATGATAGTAAATTATTAGCAACAATAGTTTATGTACCTAATACATAATTTTAATATAATACTCGTAACTAGTTTGAAGTAGATGCCGTCAAATAATAAAACGCTTGATAACTGATAGCTTCGTTGGGGACTACATGTAACATCCATCAAAAATATCATATTTTTATCTATTAGGTATTTGATAAAGTCTAATCTAATATCTTTTTAGACAAGAAATTTATCACAAAATATTGCAAGTAGGTACTTTGGAAATTACCCTAAAACGTACCTAAAGTGTTATTTAACAAGATTATCAGTAGGTACCTGTTTTGACAATATCTGTTTTGCTAAAATCAAACTGTCACCATGACTGTTGATAAAACGTTATCTTCGATGATCATGTCACGGTTAAAATCGAATTTATTCTTTTGTTTAATTTTCGAAAACTCTAAACAAGTGACAATCACTTTCAAATCGTTGTGTACAAGTTCCGTTTTTTTACATCAAATTCCAATGGGATTTAAATATGACCGGTTTCGTCGAGTAGAGTACCACTACCCTTTTTAAGGTAGAGGCAGTATACGTGCCACCAACAAAATTATATCTTATACAGAAATATCACCACTTTAGTATTGGCAGTGGCACATTACTGTTACCAAATTTTCCACATACTTTCAAAGGACTTAGTTTTTTTTTTTAATTTTATATTTTAAGAAGTTAAAAAAAAAAAAAATCTTAAAAGTCATACAAAAATATCCTTATACAATCATACATCGTTTTCCTACCACTTTCGGTTTTCTATGCCTTATAATGCGTTAAGTGTGCAGTTCAAGGTGGAACTGCTTGTCAAAAAGCAATCAACGTCGATTTGTCAAACTTGGTACATTTATTTTAGTTCTGTCTTTTCCTGCCTGCATAAATAACTGGGCTGAAGTGTAATTGAATTTTAGGCCTTGATAAACTCTAATTCAATAATATTATTTTTATTGGTTTCATTTTCAGTGTCAAAGTGCAAGTGTAATAATTGAGCTGGTTGAACGAAGATCTTTTAGTCTTAGAATGCAAAACCTAGCATTTTAACCAAAAACGTGTATTTAATGGCAAAACATATGCACGCTTCCCCACACATCGAGGTCAAGAGCTCACATACGAACATTGTAAAAAAAACATAACATTGTTTTCTTTCTTAGTTAGGCTAAGCGCTCATTAAAATAGCGGCTGGCTGAATTACTAGGAATTACCAACATATTCCAATAATACGCTAAAGCAGAATAGGTGTCACGACGGGCCCCGTTGCCACGCAATAAGTGTAATGAATTTTGCATTGCACTGTAGAAATCTTTTAGAGCTCGAAGAACAGTGTGTAAAATACTTCGTCCCCCCTTTAAAAAGGTAGGATCCCCCGACCAGACGGGTGTTGTGCCTGGTGAGCTACTACCCGACAGTTGTTGACGGGTTTTTCTATATCGTCTCAAATCACGGATAACTTTAACTGCGCGATTTTGGATTTTTATGTTAGTTCTTTATTTGTGTCCTAGATGGCGCTGTAGTACTTTTTGTCCTAATGTTGCTGTAGTACTTTGTGATTACTGTATGTAAGGTCCAAAGCATACTACAGCTAGGCGTAGTGCAACGAATAACAGCAGCTACAAAACTACGCCTGACAAGCGATCCACCTGCGCGTGCGGCTTTATTTGCGTTGACCTTAAATGGCAGTACATTGTGAAGATACATTTAAATTAGACTCTTTAGAGCGGCAACGTTTGGCAATCATTACACTTACCTACATAAATAGGTACTTTTATCTTGTTATACTATTCAACCTTTAGCAGTAACATGTTCTTTTATTGGACTAGAAAACATTGGAATACACAAATTTCAACAGTGATAAAACTCTAACGCTTCTGTATAACCGGTTAGAGGAACTTGAAATTGGCATTTATAACAAGGAACAGTTACGTTCAATTGTTTTAGACAGACACACACACAATGAGGTAAGTTTTTAACAACACTGTTTTCAAATAGTTTTTTTAAATTATTTTTTTATATTTTTTAAAATCATCATCTTTCTTTTGCCCTTATCCCATTTAAAATTGTGATCGGTGCTGATTTTTTTACCTTCCTCCGACTCCTTCAGTCTTCTTCCTTATATCTCTATAAGTCGTCAATTAGAATTGGTTACCCCTGCTCTAGCTACATCGCCTTTCAACCGGTTCATTTTACTCATCATACCGAAAACAACGAAATATTGTACAGTTAAAAACTCTCCAACCATATTAGTCGACACTCAGACCAATTATTGTCTTAAACTTATAATTATAATGTAGGTTATGTACACTCCTTTACGTAGACTTATAATTGTTAATAAACAACAGAGTAATAAATGCGATTGTATGTTATCTAATCATCTACTATCTACTCCGAAGTCACTATTAAAATATTAAACAAACGTTGCCTGATAAAATTAAGTCGCGACAAATCTATTATTATAATAATTGAAATTCATCACTCCTCTTTAACGAAGTGTTTTGGTGTTTTGCAGATTTCTGCACCAGATATTAACTGCAGTGTTAGCAGTATCACTGGTTACTGCTTACAAAGAAGATAGTACAAAATCAAGAATGAGAAAATTACCGAAAGGACTGAAGATCGGCGTAGCAACCGCCGCATTCCAAATTGAAGGTGGCTGGAATGCATCAGGTTGGTTAAAATTACTTCCGTCTTAATTTAAATCTTCCTTGAAGGTGGAGAAGAAAATCAAGTTTCGTTTTCAATCTTTATTTCACAAGGGGTGTTGCAGTCGCGGGCCTGTGGACGCTAACTAATAGGGTAGCTTGTCGTCCGGCCGTCTTATGACGACAGGCCGTGTCGACGACGCGTTCGTGTTCCACGCGCCCCTAAAAGAGATGTCAGCAACAAGAAAGGGCCCTGCAAGAGCCGATGCCTGCCAGGCTGCGTGACTGTTCGAAAGATATACCGCGGCCCTGGAACACAAAGGGCAAAGAAGGAACATGGATGGGTTTTAGTCAGTACAAGTCTGGCACTTCCTTCTGCTCCCAGAGCGGGAGTAGTCATTTGATGATTGTCCATCCTAAAAAAAAGAGAAAAAGGGGTGTTGCAGAAGGAAGAGAAAGAAAGTGATGAGCTGTTCCTCTGCTATTCCTTAAGAACTTTTACAACCTAGTCTGCAAACTTGCTTGCCGACAGTTTCAATCTTTCTCTATATGTTTCTTTCAGACAAATCTCCAAGCATCTGGGACACGTACGGTCATACCCCAGGGCTGATCAAAGACGGTACAGATGGAAACGATACTTGCAAATCCTACGAGTTTTATCAGCGAGACATCAAGATGCTCAAGTTCCTGGGGGTCGACTTCTACAGATTTTCCATTTCATGGCCAAGAGTTCTGCCTAGTGGATTCGCAAATAAAATTAGCAAAGATGGTATTGGATATTACAGTAGATTGGTTGATGAATTGCTGGCGAACGGCATCGAGCCAGTCGTGACTTTGTATCATTGGGATTTGCCACAAACTTTGCAAGATTTGGGAGGTTGGGCCAATCCTCTCATTGCTGGCTGGTTTGAAGACTACGCTCGTGTCTTGTATGACGCTTTGGGCGATCGAGTAAAAACCTGGATAACTTTGAATGAACCGAAACAATTTCTTATATTTGGATACGGACAGCCTAGGTTTGCTCCAAATATTGTTTCGGCGGGTATCGGCGACTACATGGGTGCGAAGAATGCACTGTTGGCACATGCTAGGGCCTGGCACCTTTACGATAAAGAATACAGAGAAAAGCAGAAAGGCAAGTTTATTTAAGAAACACATTTTTTATATTTGTTTTAAATTCTAAAATAACAAAGATTTAATTTCGGTTTACAGGCATTTGTGGTATAACCATAGCGACAGATTTCCGTCAAGGCGCCAGCGATTCTCCCGCGGATATAGAAGCAGGCAACCTGGCACTGGACTTCGAAGTCGGCTTCTACAGTCACCCGATATTCTCGTCCACTGGAGGATTCCCTGAGAGGATGGTGAAGCGTGTCGCTGAAAAGAGTGCTGAGCAGGGCTTTCCAAGAAGTCGGCTGCCCGAGCTGTGTCAGGAAGAAATCGAGTTCATAAGAGGTGAGTACCATTTAATATTTATAGTGACTTTACGCCGTGGATTTTACTAGTGTAGTATTACTTCTACAGTCAAAGAACCAACCGATGAATTCAAGGCAATTTAAGGAATGTGTAGTGGAAAGCGTTCGCCTGTTTTCATTTAGAGATACCTAAATGAACGTCTCAATATTTTGAACTGTTGGATATTACACTCTCGGAAAAAGCACAATGCGCAGTGCGTTTTTATTTAGCCGCAGCTAACGTTTCGGCTTCACTTAGTCAACTGTTGGCTTTGCACCTGTTGCAAACCGAATTCAACTGTTTCATATAATTCTTTCTCTGCCCAGATGCATTCGGCATCATAAATTATAGCATTCGCCTTTTTCTCGAATCCAAGTAACAGCTATATTAATTAGTACGCCCATATTGATCTATGAAGTGTAAAGGATGATATGGCTAGAAAAGAGGTGACTGCTGAGATGAAAAGTAATAGAGAAGACAGTATGGAAGAAGAACCCTCAAATCAATTGGGATAAGGGCAAGAGAATGCCCATATACACCTACCTCATTTTTTTTTAGGTACAAGCGATTTCTACGGGTTCAACCACTATTCTACCAAGTTCTACACAACGGATAAATACATGAAGGGAATATTCCCAGTGCCTTCGTATGAAGATGACATCGGGGCTGTAGGGGACTACGGAGGTTATAACCTAGCACCCATGATACATACTACGGTTAGTATTTTTTTAACACAGGGAGTACGGAACATTTCAAACACTTTCCTAACTTTGTTGGGTTCTGCTCTAAATGTGGCTCAGTGGGATTCATCTATGTTCCACAATTCTTCTCATTTTTTTTCTCTTTCAGAAAATTCCCAACGGCATCCGAAAAGCTCTTAACTGGGTGAAGAATTCATACAACAATCCTCGAGTCATGATCACAGAGAATGGATACGGTAATTATGGCGGGAACAATGACATTGACAGGATTGATTACTACAAAGCATATCTGGACGCCATATTGGATGCCATTGAACTAGATGGCTGCAATGTTGAAACCTATACCGCGTGGAGTCTTATGGATAACTTTGAATGGGATTCTGGAGTCAAGTAAGTTATTAAATGTGTCTAAACTTACTAAACTATAAACAAAACTTGAGTAGCAGTGGCACCAATGCTTTCAAAAATAGTGAAGGAAGTCATCGTAAAAAAACATCTCTTAGAACCAAAATTTTCGACCACGTTTGAAATTTACCCAGCATTTACAGCTGGGCCCAGAATGGCCATCTTTCTTTCTATTTGTTAGTTGAAATACTTGTTGGTGTGAGACGGCTACTTGATTATCGAATCTGCCACCACTGGTGGACGATTATTACTCTAATTTAATTTATTCTATTACACTAATTTAAGTGTCATCTGCCACCACTGGGTGGAGGTGAGAGCAAATGCGACTGAACAGACTCAACCACCACCAGTGGTGGTAGATACGACAAATAGTTGCAACTACCACCAGTGGGGACAGACGGGAATAAACCCGCTGGACTGGGTGGATTACGGCTCATTATCTTTAATTGGAAGCCTAAGTTCTAGCATTGCAGTGGGAACATTGTGAATTGTATATCCTTAACTAGCAATCGGGAGAAGAGCTCTTGTCTAAATAATAACAGCCACTTGCGTCGACCTTAACGTTAAGCCGCGCTTGCCTAAGTTAGTCCGTGGATGGTTGACCGCTCATTACATACCGAGTTTCCTCCATGCCTCGGAAAGTACGTTAAGCCGATCTTCCCGGCTGTCATTTGTAGATCTTTGACAGTCGTTACAGGTAGTCAGGGGCCCGAAAGTCTGAAAACCAGTCTTACCAAGGGGTATCGTATTACCCAGTACTAACTGGGTAATACGGTATATTCAGTTGCATCCGGTTAGACTGGAAGCCGACCCCAACATAGTTGGGAAAAGGCTAGGCAGATGATGAACTAGCAGTAGGCAGTGCACATAACTCGTAAAATGAAAAGAATGAAAGAAAGATCTGGAATAGAGAGCACGTACCGAATGGCGTAGCGTGTTTAGGTACTGTCTCGATTTTCAACTACATACTAAAGTTTTTTTTTTGTTTTCAGGGCTAAGTTCGGTCTTTTCGAAGTTGACTACGAAGATGACAAGAGGACACGTACAGCTAGAAGGTCAGCTCTATGGTACAAAAACCTTATAGCCAACAGGAGGTTGGACTTTGCTGATGAACCAAAGTACGAAGAATTTAAATTTTAATGTAAATAAAATAATTAATGGACTGACTTGAAACTACGACAAAAAAAATGGTTTAATTTACAGAAAATATTAAAATCCACATCGGTCATTTGCTTTTGGCAGACCTCCTTTTTACTCGGCTCCGGCGGACCCTAAAAGGAGGGTTATGTGTTTGACCTGTATATATGTCCGTTTCTTCGTTCCCTCGTAATTCCTAAAAGGTTGCACCGCTTTGGATAAGTTATTATACGACGTTAAATTTGTCTTGGTGGCGCGAGTGTCTCAAAATGAAAGGTTTTATAAGGTGATTCTTACTACTACTCTACTCTACCCTCTCTCTCACTCTCTTTCTTACTCTACTTTTGACCTTCGCCGCAGTCAGGTAAATATATAGGTACTACTTATAATAAATTATGTTTAAAAGTAATTCGAAAAGACAAATAAATGTTCAATTATTACTAGGTACCTACACTAAAAAGCTGGAAACAAAAAAACTAAAGAAACCCGACTGAAAAACACTGAAAAAAAACAACCACTTTCTACTTTAAATGTGCTTGTTTTTTTGCAATCAATTTTTAAATATTTTTTTTATTTGTAAACCTATTCTTACTATTATTACCTCTTTTTTATATTTTTATCCTATTTGTAAATTCTACACGTGTTCTTCTAGGAGGAAACATTCACCCACATAATATCCTATTTATTCTACCCTTTCGCTCTTCCGTGTCAATGTACATCATTTCTTTTTTTCGTTCCCTACGTCAGATTTGGAAAATTGTCACCGACTGTACCCCTCATTACATTGAGCTCCTTTGTATCAAGTCGGTTTCCTTACAGGGCATATTTTGCGTTTCAATCGTCATAAATAGAACGATCTTTTTGAATTTTCGAGATTATCGTTGTTGTACTTTTTGGTGAATGTTCAGGGATTGAAAATATTGGATTGCATAGAACTATTATTGTTTTGGTGATACTTGTGCTAGGAATTATACATCACATCACGCCTGTAATCCCCTAAGGGTTAGGCAGAGGTGTACCTAATAGTACACCCACATTTCACCTGTTATATTTAAGTCTCATGTAATACGAGACGAGCCTGTTGCTATCAACCGGGCACAAATCTAGCGTCGTGGCTGCTACTGAGAAATTCCTGATGGAAAACGCCAATAACACTTTGCCTGAGGAATCGAACCCAGTACTACATGCTCAGCAGTGGCGCTTCCGACCACTGGACCACCGAGGCAGTCCTAGGGATTACAACAGTACCTATAGCGTTTACATTGTATTTATAGACAAGGATTTTAAAAATATTTCCTTTTTTTAAATTATAGACTGTGTGTAAAGGTAATACGGCAAGAAATGGGATGATTACTAAGATGATCAGTAATAGAAGTAGTATGGAATTAGAAGCTCAAAGAAACAGCTGCGCTGACCTAAAATAAACTGTGATAAGAGCAGGGAGAATGATGATGATGGTAATGTTATAATTGCGTAAGCATTCAGTGCTTTTATAGCAGTAATCTGTAGGAACATAAAACAATAACATAATATTCCACGAAAATATTAAACACTCGTACAAATTCTATGATCCATAAGATGAACGAACTCGTTAGAGCATAGCCGAATGTTAGCGCGTGTTTACGAGCTCGCATCCGTCAGTCGCGAGTACTTTAGTGAAATAAGATTAGATTTTATCTTATTATTATTTTATTTTTGTTCAAAAGGAACAACAAACAGCTGCAATATAAAACAAAGAAATACTCAAAAAACTTATAAACAATATTGAAGCCCACAACGCTGTTCACAGATTAACTATAGGATACATAACAGTGAAAATAATCGCTAGGTTACAAGTACATACAAAATACTAAAAAAATGTGTACAAAATAAAAAAAAATAAAAAAAAAATCTTGTAGATCTAGGGTTACATTATAAAGAGTAGTAAATAATGAATCACCTTTTATTGGACTTGAACGAGGCAAATGACTGAGCTGTCCAGGTAGCAACTTACTGGTTGAACAGAGTTGTAGTCAATCAAGAAGAAGTCCTTCATATCAAAGAAGACAATCATATCAAAGAAGACAAATAACATCAAACAATAATCATCTTAAGTGGAAATTTTATTTTAAACTTTCACTCCTCACAAGTAATTTCTCCTGTATCGTTGGTGCATTTAAAAATATTTGTTCAGTGCGAGGATCAAACCCGCGACAAGCAGCGTAGCAGCCAAACGCTCAACCACTACACCAACCGCGCCGTCAAAGGGCGACGGTGGCGTAGTGAGCTATATCTTATTAGACAAGTCGACCCGAAAGTAACGTAACAGTAGCAGGATTATTTAGGTTCCTAAGGCAGTCGCTCTATGCAAAATACATACAGCAGATAGCATCATGATATGCATTACATAACATCACGCCTGTAATCCCCGAAGAGTTAGGCTGAGGTGTACCCATTAGTACACCCACATTTCGTCAGTTATATTTAAGTCCCATGTAATAAGGGGTGAGCCCATTGCCATCAACCGGGCACAGATCCTGACTCCATGGTTGCTATTGAGAAATTCCTGATGGAATAGTCCTGTAACACTTTGCTCGACCTGGGAATCGAACCTAGGACCTCATGCTCAGCAGTCGCGCTTGCGACTACTAGACCAACAAGGCAGTCATCATGATATCAGCTGCATGTACTTAGACTGGAAGACGGTCCCAACATTCTTGGAAATCAGTGGGAAAATGCACCAGCCGCAGATAATGACGACTAACGGACGAAAACTCAGTCATCGATGAAGTATCTTGCATGTACGTATGTGCCCTTTTATAACATAACCCAAATAACCATTTCCATCAAAACATCGCACTCGCTCGGGTTCCGAATAAACCAATAAAATAATAAAAACAGGAATTCCGAACATTTGGTAGTTCTTTTATTTTGCTGTTCACACGTTCACTACACCACAAAAATGGTTGTGATTTTTGCGCCAAAATCAGCATTGGAATTTTGTTTGAAAGTAGAACATACATAAATAGAGATTGTTATTTTTTTAAATATTTCATATTATGAGGATTATACATGAAAATACGTTAAAACATTGTTTTATATAAATGTATCAATGGCTTTCAAGACATGTGACATCTACCAACCCGCACTGGGCGCGCGTGGTGGATTATAGCCATTTCCCTCTCATAGAGAGGAGGCCTGTGTCCCAGCAGTGGGAATATTATAGGCTGATTTGACCGGCTTTCTCTGTTCAAAACTTTATTCACCAATTCTTTTACTGAAAGTATTCTTCATTGTCTCCTGTTTCTTAAAACCAATTTTTTATTTCATCAAATTTTGTCTCAAATGTGAAGCCTAAACACCAGTTCCTCAAAACGGCCTGTTTTTATTCTCCACTTAAAATCTATTCCTTAAAAAACTCTAAACATTTAAATCAGTTATCAAATTGTTGCGGAATACCACAAGAAAAAACCAGCGAAAAAATCAAGTGTACTCAATTTACAAATGCCAACTTTTATAACATTATCTTATCAGTCCCCAAAGAAAAATAATCCGCAGAACAAACATTTCCTTCAGCAAAAATCTTATACAAACATCCATAACGAATTCCATCCGACTATAATCCCTTTGCCATTTCAAACGACGCCCGTGGGAGGCCATTTCGGTACAGCCCTATTCACTCGGAACAAAGCTTCACGAAATAAATCCAGAAAGAAAAACATCGGAACACAGCTCACCTATTCGGTTATAAAGTTTTCCGAATTCGTCAACCCTAGTTGTGATTCGGGGCAGGGGTGCCCACAATGCGGCGTGTTCGTAATAAAAGAGCAATACTGTGCGCCGGCCGCCACCGACGCGATATTTGGCACCGTCGAGCTATAGAGCTGGTGGTGTAATAGAAGTGACGGAACTGTTTTGGTGGCAGAAATTCTGACCTAAATTTTTCAGGATGGTATATACAGCATGGGGTACGCCAACCGCAAATAAACTAGCATAACGGCAGGAGAATGATGATGATAAGCCGCATGGGGTACAGTCATCATCATTTTAGACATGATTAAATAGTCATGGAGGGAAACCAACTCTCATATAAAACACTATAACGAAGCCGAAAGGCACTTGTTCTACCCATCATTGCAATATTTTTTTTGTTGTACACCATATCTGGGAACCTAATTACGGAGATATTGGGGGTCAAAGTTCCAACTTTTTCACAAGTTTTTTTTTTAAGTACGTGTTTTTAATGTAAGATTTTTACTTTAAATACCTCCATTACGCCCGTACTATTCAATCCATCCATCAGCACAATGCTTTGAGTACGTTCCATTGAGTCCTACCGTAAAACGTGATTTTTCACCCCAAAAAAAAAGTTGTTTCCCAGCAATAATTATTGCGTAAAGTTAGTTAGTTTGATATACAGAATGCTTGGTTGACAGCTTCCTGAAACCCTTCACGAAGCTATAGGTTATAGTCTAGGTTTAGGTTATACAGGGTGTAAACAGACCCCTGTTTACACCCTGTATAACCTAAAGTCCTGGGCAGCCACTAAACACAATCACTCACACACATAAGACCATGATTTAATTAAATTCTTAATTTTTAGTGGTTTTAATTTTTATTGCATAAATTGTTAGTTCCAAAAGACATTGACTCCTGAGTTCAGGATTTCAAATGGAAATGTATTATCTTTTTATGTAAAAAAAAAGGTTTATATGTTTTCTTGATCTTGTGGGACACAATCTATTAGTAGGCAGAACTGTGTCTGTCATGTCTTCTTTTTCATGCACGAAAAGATTGAGTAATCAAGATGCTGTATACAGCCCGGTCAATTATCCTGGGAATCCACAACTGTCGAAAGTAATTTTGCAACATTTTTTGCCATCAAACAGAAACCGATACACCCAACTCATGAAAACAATTATGGGCTTTTTTCAACTCTAATATTACAGTCAATTGACATGAAGGTCACTAGGCTAACATAAAAGCATTTCACATAGTCAAACAAAAGATTTGTATTTTTTTTTAAATCAAATTGGGTCAGGTAACTCATCTCTTTTTTATTATCTAGTTATTACATTTAGTACTGCTTAAGCCATTACACATGGACTAAGAGAACGCAATATTTTCCTTTTCTTCCTTTTTTTTTTCTTTTCTTTTTTTTTTTTTTTTTTCCTTCAATAGAACGGAGTGGAAAGAAATGAAGGACGCTTTTCCCAAAGTTGCACAAACAGACCGGGTTGTCGGTTTCACCGACTCGCCGGAGTCGTTAGATTAAGATTAAAACTAAATGTAAAAGTTTTGGGTCTGAATAAAGACATATAAAAAAATATAAAAAGCCATTAAAACTTAATTAAATTAAGTAATCCTTTTACTCTGTCGTCTCACAGAACCACAAACAATGTAACGATCATAATGCATACCAATCATAATGATTGGTCAACCAATCATAATGATTGGTCAACCAATCATAATCATTGGTCAATCAATCATAATGATTGGTATTTTTTCAACTAAGTATGTATCTTGTGGTCGACTTAAAGTCTAATGATGAATTTCGTCCGTTTGTTTGTATGCCCGCTAAAAGATACCAATTTTGTGTGATTTTATAGGTTTTAGTTGGTTCTATGGGTTTGATTCAAGTCCTATGAAAACCGCTCTTTGCTGAATACCCAAAAATGTGTTTATTTCTATTTTAAAATGAAGCTTAACACAAACAGCCTAAGATCTCAAAGGGATCAGAAGGTCAGATAAGTCTCATTTGCCAAACAGCCTTCCCAAAGACAACAAAATATCCACGACCAAGCCTATTCGATTTCTCTTTCACACCAAGAAAGGATGTTTGGAATTCATTACCCGCATATTTTTGTGTCATCCTTAGTTATGATTCAAGGAGTGCGGTGTCGCTATCCCGGCGGGAATTTTGCGACGGTTTTCTTAGGGCTGCAAGAATTTGATAAAATTATTATTAGCTGCTGGTTTTCTTCAAATCTATATTTATGTTTATATCGTGTGGTGGCGTTGTTTTATGGGTAACTAGTGTAAAAAATTGTTTTGGCTAGAGAACATTTTTGCTTTCTTTAATGATATCTTCTGAGGATATCGTGGCTAAATAATAACAGCCGCTCGGGTCGTTGCCTAGGTTTGTCTATCGATGGGTGACCACCCAATAGATACCGAGTTTCCTCCGTGCCTCGGAAAGCACGTTAAGCCATTGCTCCCGGCTGTCAGTGGCACAAAAAGTCTGACAACCAGTCTTACCAAGTGGTATCGTATTACCCAATACTAACTGGGTGGAGGTCAGACAGGCAGTCGCTCCTTATACTGGTATTCAGCTGTATCCGATTAGACTGAAAGCCGAGCCCAACACAGTTGGGAAAAGACTAGGCAGATTATGAATGCTATCTTCTGAACTTGACGTTAATCTTCAGTTATCACCATTAGGGTTGAACCTCATCAAGTAGCATGGAACCGTTGCCGACCGCATCGTCGATGCTGCCGCTTGCGATAGCATTCCCGCTCTAGCAAATGACGGTTTATAGCGACAGACAAGGATAGGAACTTAAAAAAGGTTCCTTGCTGCTATAATTATGGGGTTCAACCTTTATTCCAAATTATAAGGAGATCGAGAATCTTCTACGATCGGACAAGGACAGGACTTTTTGATGTGACGATGCTTGGGGTAGGCCTAGGTCTAAGTCAAAGTCAAAGTTTTTATTTGTTAAACACAGGTGTAAAAGATGTAAGTAAATATAAAGAGATCCCATATCTTCCCGTGGGTGTCGTAAGAGGCGACTAAGGGACTTACCAGAGAATGGGCAGCAGCGTTCTCTGTGATTTTTATAACAAACATACTGCGATCGCCAACCCGCCTGCCAAGCGTGGCGATTATGGCAAAACCCCCCTTGGGGAGGCCTATGTCCAGCAGTGGACGTCTTTCGGCTGAAATGATGATGATGAAATATAAAGAGATCGCTATGTTTTGCCGACAACGGCGTACAAATATTAAATCATAAATATTAAAAGAATTAATTATTTCTTAAAAGATGATAGCAGATACCATACATTAGCTCTAGCTGGGGACGCCTGAATAAAAAATAAATAAAAAGGTGTTGTGTGTGTTAAATTGTGTTAAAATGGTGATAGTGACATAGAAGATATCGTTTATTGCAATAAGACTGCCTGTTGTACAAATTTTGTTAATTTTTTTTTATTCCTCATCCATACAAAATACACATGCCGATAATTTGATATTTACTCAACGTCGAGTCTAAAACATATCAGATCTGTTTACCAGCGGCATTGAGAAGAGAGATTGTTGCAATATTGAAAACTTTGCATTTGAACGGTAACGCGGGCGCGAGTTGCGAGTTCGTACATGTTCCTACTCATATTGCTAAAAATGGCAGCGATGGACTCATTCTCGTTTAATATTTAAGCTTACGGTGAAACCGGCCTTTGGGTTAACACGGGGTCTGGCTAATTGGTGACTACGTAACTGGGTTCCTATATTTAAAACAAATATTTGAATAAGATTGCATAACATTTATATATGGAACATTTACATTGTAACGTTGTACGTGGTTGCTAACACATTTGAATCGTAGTTGTAACAGAAAAATAGATAATAGCTTTTTACGCTGGCAGCTGATGAAGGTGGCTACTAATGAAATCAGTATTAAAATACCGGCGCAAACTCGCACACGGAACTGGTTTGTGGGCGAATGTTTTCCCTCTCCATACCGCACGCCTAACGTTCGCGGATATAGGATTAAAGCCATGATTTTAATCACGGCTGTAATCCGCGAAGGGAGCAGATGTGTAAGTAACTAATAGTACACCCACATTTCGCTAGTTATATTTAAGTCCCATCTAATAGCGAGCCTGTTGCCATCAACCGGGCACAAATCCAGACTCCGTGGCGAGAAAGTCCCGATGGAAAAACCCAATAACACTTTGCCCGACCTGGGAATCACACCCAGGACCTCATGCTTAGCAGTCGTGCTTGCGACCACTAGACCAACGAGGCAGTTGGTATATAAAATGGTAGGGGTATGGTATGTAGTTTAATAAGTATAGTTGTAATCTTTTTAGATTACACTGATCTGAATATAGTTTTTCTTGTACACAGCAGCAGTCTAAGATCGATCTATTGACAAAGATTAGTAAGTTATGATATCTGGCGCATGTTAGAAGGGCAATATTATAGGCAAAAATAACAATTCAGTAAATTCTAACTGTCAGAAGACGGTAATACCGCAGATCAAGAAAGAGATAGCAGCATGAGTTAGATTCATAAAAAAACTTGCCTCGGTCGTGAAACGTGGAAAAAGGGAAGAGACGTCTTTGTGATGAGGTGGGACAATATATGCTTTCAATAAAATAAATTACAGAATCAGGCGTTACTTTGCGGAAATCCATGAAATTAAAATGTTATGCAAAATATTTAGTTTTAATTCCGCGAAAGCAATCCGGGCCTGGATGCAGCTCCGCTCTCCCGCCCGAAATATGCGCATGCAGGAAAAGCAATTTATTATAATGCCATGCACCCAAGCCAGGTTTGGGTGCATGGCAAGACCTATACTCAATAGTAATCCTTGAGTATATCAAGGATTACTGTTGAGTATAGGTCTCTAGGATCTAGGCCTCTGGATGGCTGCGGGACTGTTCGAAAGAGATACCGCGGCCCTGGAACTCAAAGGACAAAGAAGGAATGTGGATGGGTTTTAGTCAGTACAAGTCTGACACTCCGTTCCGCTCCGCAAAGAGCGGGAGGGGTCATTTGATGATTTTTAATCAGAAAAAAGGCCTCTGGATCTTTTTCTCGGAATTAAAACTAAATATTTTACATAACCTATAATGGGCTTACAATAAAAAATAATTTTATTGTTACTCAAGGCAATTTTCTCGACTATCGTGGAGGAGTTAGAATTTCCAAGCTATGCATGCAATGGCTGGCAGGCGAGTATTTCTAGAAACTTTATCACTTTTAGGACACTTTCATCGTATAAACGAGGCCTCATTTAAATAGGTTTGTTTACCATTTAAAGCGCCTTCACGAGTATCTTTAATACCTTCTCAGAACACACCTTGGCCTGTCACAGCCACGTTCCCATACAAATTGTTCCATTTCTTCGTCAAACATCTGTAACAAAGTCAACATCCTGCTAACCGGTGTAAAACTGAGGAACATTATTCCGAATGTGTGTTATTATGTACTCGCGTCGTCAAATGTGTCAGAGTGTGCTCGTTTCCTTAAAATAATTGCGCGCTGACAGATTGAAGAGTTGAACGAAAATGTTTTCAGTGAAAATGGTGCCTGTCGCTTTGTTTATTTCAGTTCTCTCTCCTAAATTGTCAAGTAGGTTTGTAGATGTGTTTGGAAGAGAATTAAATTGGGAAAGTATTAGTCATCTATACTTAATATTATACAGCTGAAGAGTTTGTTTGTTTGGTTGAACGCGCTAATCTTAGAAACTAATGGTCCGAATTGAAAAATTATTTTAGTGTTGGATAACCCATCTATCGAGGAAGGTTATAGGCTATATAACATCACGCTACAACCAATAGGAGCGGAGCATTTATGAAAAAGTTGCGCGGGTCAGCTAGTTAAAATATAACGTCCTTCATAGATACATACATACATTTTATTGGATATCATCTCAGTATTTGCTTCCCTGCTAGTCATAATGGGTGTTAAAATACTTTAACGAAGTCGAAAGGCACTTGTTCACCCCGCCATTACGATTTTTTTTTTTAATTCAATTTTTTATGTTATAGCTATTTAATGCGTCCTTCAGCACAATGTTTTGAGTGCGTAACATTGAGTCCTACCGCAAACTATGATTTAAGAAAAAGCAGTTTCCCAGCAATCGTTTTTGCGTCGAATTACTAAGTTTGATGCACAGAATGTTTGGTTGACATATACATATAGATGTACAAGGTGTAAATGCCCTATAGCATACCTACCTATGGTGTACAAAAACCTCTAATTGGCACCCGATCGATTGTGTGGGGAAGTGAGTAGCTTGACTGTTACAGTGAATTGTGTTAATAATAATAATTATTATTCCTTCCACTAAATAATTATTAACACAAATCAAATCATGAATTAATGAGGAAAAGGCTAGGCAGATGATGAAACACATAACCATACAAAATAACCAGCTGCCCTTGAAGTACACACTTCTTGAAGTAAAGTATCCATACTTAACGCTTTTCTCGTGCGAATCTATTATGTACGTTCGTAAGCAAAGTATCCAAGTTTGTAAACAAATCAAATCATGAATTAATATGCATAATTGGAATACAAATTTAAATGAGCATTAGAACGCCCCACTAACATTGCGCTTTTAATAGTATTTTTTTGGAGAATCCTTGAAAGCTAGAGTTATTAATATCTCATTTATAGGTACAAAGTACTTACTGATTATTGAGTTTTAGTTGCAGATATTCATAGCTAAGTTTATAGTGAATTATGTATGAATTGACTGCTAGACTTTTTACGATATATCACTAAATAATTATTTACACAATAATATTGGTATTATGCACCAAGGGGATAAAGCAGTGTCTTACTTCACGGGCACTATTTTGATCCCGAGCAGAAGTGACCCCCACGGTAAACGTTGGTGCGTGACCCTATATTTCGAAAATCGAATTACTTTCTATTTCGTCGCAGTAGGCAAATAATTATTAACACAATTCACTGTAACAGTCAAGCTACTCACTTCCCCACACAATCGATCGGGTGCCAATTAGAGGTTTTTGTACACCATAGGTAGGTATGCCCTGTAGGTACATACTGTGCCATCAAAAATGGCTGCAAACTGCTTAATCATTCTGCTTCTATCTAAAGTTACGTACATCGGAAACAATATCGCGCCACCGTTAGGCGTCCTATTAAAAACCGTTCAGGCCGCTACTACCAAATAAAAAAGTACAGAAGATCAACGCCTTACAAAAAGCAAAATCAGGCTCACACATACATACATACGTCGTACAGACGCGTACGTACTGACACGCTCACTGACGGTCGACCAATTTTCAACGTTATTATTCAGGGCATGAAGAGTGAAAAGTGGTCCTGGGCTGCGGGCCAGTTTGAAAGAGTTACCGCGGCTTTGGAACACAAAGGGCAAAGAAGAAACATGGATGGGTTTTAGTCAGTACAAGTCTGACACTCCCTTCCACTCCGCCCAGAGTAAATGGGGTCATTTGATGATTTCCCATCATCAACAAAAATATTTTTGGGTGAAAAATGGTTGACCGTCAGAGAGCGCGTACGTCGATCTAAAACAAATTCAGTCGCGACTACTCTTGCGGATACTCTCTGTACGTAAAACGTGACTGTCATCAACTGCCTGATCTTTTCCCGACTATGTTGGATTCTACAGTCTAGCCGAATGTAGCTGAATAATAGAAATTATTTGGAGCGGCTGCCTGCAAAGTAACTGGATAACACGATAGCATTTGTAAGACGGGTTGTTGGACTTTCGGGCTTCTGACTATCAATGTGTTAGGACTGGAAATGACCTACAAAATTTCAGCCGTGAACAATGGCTAGAAAACCTTCGGCAGGTGTTGCTTAACCTTGAAAATTGATTGTTTAGCCACGAGCCGCTTTGAAACCTGTATGCATCTGTTTTCGTTTCTTGTTTGGAGTTATCCTTCTATATCAATTTATTCTCTGTCACAATATTTCCGTCTCATTTGCATACGCCCCTTGCTCACCGAATTTAATACCTTGCGAGAGTACCGAAAGAATAGCTGCTCTTATATCTAAGGAATTTAAATAAAGTTTGTTTTGATACTTTCTTATAAGTAACAGGTTGATTTTTCTGAGGAAAAATGAATATTGTTTGAGTTTACAGATAAAAATAATACTTAGTAAATTTTGCACCAAAGGGATAAAGCAGTGTCTTACTTCACGGGCACTACTTTGATCGCGAGCAGAAGTGACCCCCACGGTAAATGTTGGTGCGCGACTCTATATTTCGAAAATCGAATTACTTTCTATTTCGTGGCAGTAGGCGAGAAAAGAAGAATATGCTCCTCGGGGTTAAAAGTGTCGTCGTCTTGGTCGAGCTTAAATCCCTCACTGCTCTCAGAATTCTAGTCTTAACTCCCAACTCAAAGCCCTAGAATCAATCACTGCGTTCGGGATCCAAAATAGTGCCAGTCACTAGTACAGTAGTAAGACACTGCTTTATCTCTTTGGTGCATAATCTACTATTTCTACAAGTATTTTGATTAACACTTACATTAATTTAAATAGAACCCGAAAGTCTAACAACCAGTTTAATGGGGTATTGTTTTACCCAGCACTAACTGGGCTGTGGAGATCAGATAGGCAGCTGCTCCTGGTATTTAGCAGCATTCAGTTAGACTCGAAGCCGTCCTCAACATAGTTGGGAAAAGGCTAGGCAGATGATGAAACACATAACCATACAAAATAACCAGCTGCCCTTGAAGTACACACTTCTTGAAGTATTAAGTATCCATACTTAACGCTTTTCTCGTGCGAATCTATTATTTACGTTCGTAAGCAAAGTATCCAAGTTTGTAAACAAATCAAATCATGAATTAATATGCATAATTGGAATACAAATTTAAATGAGCAGTAGAACGCCCCACTAACTTTGCGCTTTTAATAATATTTTTTTGGAGAATCCTTGAAAGCTAGAGCTATTAATATCTCATTTATAGGTACAAAGTACTTACTGATTATTGAGTTTTAGTTGCAGATATTCATAGCTAAGTTTATAGTGAATTATGTATGAATTGACTGCTAGACTTTTTACGATATATCACTAATCGCTACACGACAATAATTGGTGCTACACAAGGACAATTTTAGACCGTGATGTAAAAACAAAAAAGTTAACATACAGGTTTCATGAATGAGGATCTCGTGCCTAAATAATAACAGCCGCACAGGTTGATATTCAAGGTTAAGCCGCGCTTGCTTAGGTCGATCTGTCGTTGGGTGACCATCATTACATACCAAGTTTCCTCCGTGCCTCGCAAGTTAAGCCGTTAGTCACGGCTGTCTTTTGTAAATCGACAGTCGTAACAGGTAGTCTTTGGCCCGTAAGTCTGACAACCAGTCTTACCAAGGGGTATCGTATTCCCCAAGTCTACCTGGTTTGTGGTGGTCAAATAGGCGGTCGCTCCTTGTAAAATACTGGTATTCAGCAGCATCCGATTAAACTGGAAGGTGACTTCAACATAGTCGGGAAAAGGCTAGGCAGATGATGATACAGGGCCCATGCCAAGAGTAGAGGATATAACTAGAAGGTACCTGTACTGCGTACAGCTCCATTCTACTAGTAAGACGTACCATCATATCAGCCGAAAGACGTCTACTCTTGGACAAAGGCTTCCCCTAAGCGTCGCCACATCGACCGGTTATATACTTCTAGCAAACAGATTACCGCGGCCTTCAACTCCTTCGGATATGTAGTCGCCAGTCCAGAACCTCTGCCATCCGTCCTACGAGAAATAAGCCCTGCCCACTTTCGCATAAATGTGGCTACTCAAAGTTCCACAAAATCTTTGTCCTACGAGCAATGTGCCTCCCATTGTCACATAAGTGTGGCAATTCAAAGTTCCTCAAAGTCTTGGTCCTACAGGCAATGTGCCCCCCACTGTCGCATAAGTTTGGCAATTCAAAGTTCTTCAAAATCGTTGTCCTACGGGCAATGTGCCCCGCACTGGCGCATAAGTGTGGCAGTTCAAAGTTCCTCAAAATCTTCGTCCTATGAGCAATGTGTCCTGCCCACTGTCGCATAAGTGTGCCAATTCTAATAAATCCCAGTTCCACAAAATCTTACTGACACTTCACACAGAAAGTCCAGCTATTGATTTCAGAACAGTAAACCGCTCACATGTACTCATATCAATCAGCGTTGATTGAGACACACGTTAAATTAATGAAACATTCCATTACGTGTCGTGTCGGTGACGTGTGTCGTCCGTGACTGACATGGAACGTCGATATTCAACTGTTATTGACTGCTGGTATGAATGATGTAAGGTAACTTCACTGGAGTTCAGAAATAATTATTTTCCTTACTTTTTTATAGCAATGCTCACTAAATCAAAATCACTTTTGGTGTCCGTCTGTGCGGCTGTGTTAGTCTTCTCAATCAAGAATGTGTTGCGTGATTTAGAAAGTAGTATGTCTTACCATAATTGCTTTGTGGCATTAAGTCTGCCTGTGTACCACTACTGTACATGGAGTTCAAATAAATAAATACATCATCATCATCAGCCTACAACAGGCCACTGATGAACATAGGTCTCTTCAATAGCACGCCACTTAACTCGGTTCTCGGCAACTCTCATCCAATTGCCACCAGCTACGCTGCGAAGATCGTCGCTCTACGCTCGTCTGAGGGCTTCCCACCTTACGCTTGTCGATTCGTGGTCTACTCTCAAGAACACATCTACTGCAACGGTCAAATGCAAAATTTAAAGAATTTATCCAAGTTTATGTGACTTATTTAAGAAGAAATCTCAATGTTTTTTTTCAAGTCTTTTTCAAGAGAAGCAAGGTCGGATCGTTAATAAGATATTAATGTATTATTTTAAGGTTCAAATATGTAGTTTAATAAGTATAGTTTTAGTCATTTTAGATTACACTGAGACGAAAACTGTTTTTTAGTACCCACGGCGGCACATGAAGCTGTACATTTCCAGTATAACTTGGCACCGCTTTGTATAGATTTCCTATACAATGAGAGATCCGCATAAACTGATTTTGTATAGCTTGATTAGCCGTCGTGCGTACACACGATATAACGCAAACGTGTCCGATTTCTATAATTAATCGTGTATCGGTACCTCCAACATATAGCTGTATGTGTACTAAGAGATAGACGGGAGGCCTCTAAATAATGAATTGATGTAAGGATTGGCATAAATGTCTAGCTGCAGATTCAAAACTGATACTGAACTGTATTGGCAAGCGGGGTACCGAAAGCTGACATCTGGGTAGTGCAATTGAAGTGATGCCTGTACATGTCAGCAGCAGGTACATATCTATATAAATTTTAAGGTTCCGTAGTCAACAAGGAAAGGAACCATTATAGTTTCGCCATGTCCGTCTGTCTGTCCGCAGCTTAGTTCAGAGACTTTTAGTAATAGAAAACTGTAATTTGGCATGAATATACAAATTAGTTACGCCGACAAAGTGGTATAATAAAATCTTGAAAAGTATTTTTTTAGAGCATGTCCTGTACCTACACGTTAAAAGGGGGATTTTTTTTTCTCGCGTACCCCGTAGTGTGGCATATTATTGGATAGGTCTTTACAAAATATTTCGAGTTTGTTCAAAGTATTTTTCGATTGAGGTATTCGTTTGTTAAAGTGTACCCCCCCCCCCCGCCTCTACCAGCTAAACGGTTGTGTTTGGGTATATAAAAAAATTCACAGCGGTAGTATATATAACGAAATTAAAAGGAAAACTATCACAGCTAAGTAGCCTTACAAGTTTACGAGTAATAGTCGACCAATTTATAAAATGTGCTTGGATAACATATTTTCCTAAACATAATGTATGGGAGCAAAGGTTTTTCAACTGCAAATGTAAGTTTGTTTAAAAATCGTCGTTCGGAGACAAATCCTCATATTTTGATGGGCAACTACGGAATCCTACATTGTGTGTGGCCCGACACGCACTTGGCCGGTTTTTCTGTTATAAGTTGAATTGATTGATCGATTGAATTGTTAAAACTTCGACAACAAAATAGCGAAACGTAAAACCCCATCCGTCAATACGGTCCAAATGCAATTTTGACTTTTATAAATTCAATTTTATTAACTTACTGATACAAAAATTCATTCGTATAGTTCGGGAATTCTACTGAATTGTTAAAAGTGATATAATTGCCTTTTATGTTGACGATTGCCTCGTTGCTCGAGTGGTCGCAAACATGACTGCTGAGCATGAGGTCCTAGGTACGATTCCCGGGTCGAGAGAAGTGTTTTTTAATCAGGAATTTTCCCAGTAGTAACCACATTTTCATAGAAAGTGGCATAGTAGGAACGGGAAGACATCGATCATTTGACAAATCCTTGCAACATAATATCACGCTTGTAATCCCCGAAGGTTTAGGCAGAGGCACCGCACAGTACACCAACACTTCGCCAGTTATGTTTAAGTCCCATATTATAGGGGGCGAGCCTATTGCAATCAACCGGGAACAAACACAAACTCCGTGGCTGCTAGTGAGATGGAAAAACCCAATAACACTTTGCCCGACCTGGAAATCGAACCCAGGACCTCATGCACACCATACAAGGCAGTCAAATTTATTACTATTAACTAATAGCCTTACCTCCACAAAGCAATACACAACAATTGCACTACACTAATTCAATTACAAAACCACTTCCCGCTGCCTCCATGCCCTCTCGAAACTGGTTTCTGTTTGTTCTGCTAACTCAATACAAGTTGGCCATGCACTGCACCTGCACTGTGCATACAGTGAGTGACTGTAACTGTATCATAGTGGAATTAGTAGTAATGGATGTATTGATGGTGTGCTCGTTAGGCTATCGAAAGCAAACCTGCGAAAAGGACGCTTAGCCGTTGTCATTAGTAGATGCCATACCATACCATGGAACCAGTATTACAAGGGATACCGTATTACCCAGTACTAACTGCGTTGTGGAGGTCAGATAATCAGTCATCATCATTTCAGCCGAAAGACGTCCATTGCTGGACATAGGCCTCCCCCAAGTGTCGCATCGACCGGTCCCGTGCGACTTGCATCCAGCAAAACCCTGCAAACTTCACCAGGTCATCGGTCCACCAAGTGGGAGGCCTTAGATAGGCAGTCGCTCCATGTTAAATACTGGTAAACAGCTGATTCCAGTTAGACTGGAAGCCGACCCCAACATACTCGGGAAAAGGTTAGGCAGATGATGAGGATGAATGAAACTATAAATGAAATTATTATAGAACCCTCTTTTCCTCTCTTACTTCACCTTGAATTAATTTTCCATTGTATCTAGAAGTTAATAAGGGACTGCCATGTCATCAACAAAAGCCAAGAAAAAATACGTGTTACAGGAAGCTAAGTTATATACCACACAAGCAAAGTTATAGAGGATGTAAACAGACCCATCACGAAGCTGTCAACCAAGCATTCCGTACATCAAACTAAGTAACTTTACGCAAAAATTATTGCTCAAAATAAACTAAACGACTTTTTTTTTTGGGATGAAAAATCACGTTTTACGGTAGGACTCGATGGAACGCACTCAAAGCATTGTGATGATGGATGGATTGAATAGTACGGGGGTCGTGGAGATCATCTTACACGGAGAAAATCTTTCATTAAAAAAAACTTGTGAAATAGTTGGAACTTTGACCCCCAATATCTCCGTAACTAGAAGGTTCCCAGGTATGGTCTAGAATAAAAAAATGATCGCAAAGACTGAAAGAATGAAAAGAGCCTTTCGGCTTCGTTAAGGGTCTATTTACACCCTTTATATACCGCGCGGGCTTCCTCTACCAAAAGAATCACGTAAACCGCTGATAGAATACAAACCTCCTCCTTTATTAGAAGTCGGTTAAAAAAGATTCAGGAACTTTAATAACTCAAGCAAAATCTGATTTATATTTACAGTCTATTCTCACCACAAAACCACATGTGAGCATAACTTTCATCTCTCAGCTTTGAATCTAATTTAGAGGCTACCTGTAGCCTGTAGCTACAATCTGGGATAGATGAGGGACTTTAAAACAAACGTGAGCAGGTGGGGTTACGTAATTAAATAAATTGTGACGTAACTAACGTGTTTGTTAACTTGGGGAACGTTCACGTGAACTTTGTTACCGTAAATAGATATTAATTAGTAAGATCAAATTAGTTTCGTCATTATTGACGTCATAATTATCTAATCAACAGATATTGGCGTATGAATGGTACTTAATTTTACTAAGCTAGTATTACTAAAAAAAAAAGGTAAATAAGGTTTGTTAAATAAGGTTTTTTTTTATATGTATTAGTTTATTATATGTTTATTATTCTCTCTCTTCAAAGTTCTAATGAATCAGTTTCTTCTAGGCAAGCGAGCTTCACGCTAGGCCGCATCATCGCTTCACATCAGGCGAGTTGCTGCCAAATGCAAGCCTATTTAGGGTAAAAAGAAATTTCAGTTTTTAAATTGATCTAATTTATAGCACGTTTATTCCGCGCGTTCGTGTTCCACTGTTCTAAATATAACAATGTCGAATTCAAGCAGAGTTTAATATGAAACCTCTAGCAACACGTATAAGGACCGTGCTCGGGACGTGACAAGCCTGTGACCTGAACTTTAGCCAGCAGAGCCAGCACTCCGTCGCCCGGCCCGGACGTGTCGTGTCAACGAACCCACATAAAATGAATACATCGATAATTTTTTGAGCTTCTGATGGAGCACGACCCGTCCAAGTCCCAGGCACGGTCCAGGTGTAGATAGACCTTTCTAAATACACCTTGAATCCAGAGTCCGTCATAAAGGTTGAAATTCTACCATCAGCATCAATAATCTGAAGGAAGAAAACCAACAATTGACACTCCTTAACAACATTACGAGTACCTACTTACACACAAACCGTAACCAACCAAAATCTAAAATCTCTACCTACCAACGATATGCTAAAACCACTAATTGAACGCATCTACATACCTGTACACTCAGATCCGTAAACGAGAATTCCCTCAAGCACATTCATTGAAATTCTATTAGCAATATACACTACACGTACAGTATATGTCGTATCTACGTATTTAACAGTGTGTGTGTAAACGAATCTATTTTAGTTTATGCAGAGAACGTACGGTCCATTCGCAGTATGCTTACATCAGACGACAACAACCTGGTGTCTTGAGAATAAAGATCACTGTTATTTGACAGACTTATGTTTTTAACCAGCCTGCAACCTTAATGTAAACTAACTTATGTCCGCAGCTTCGCCCGCGTGGAGTTCGGTAATGTCTCACTGGATCGTACTAACGGAATAAAAAGTATCCTATGTTTTAATCCTGGTTATAAACTATTTGTGTGCCAAATTTCGTAAAAATCCGTTCAGTAGTTTTTGCGTGAATGAGTAACAAACATCCATCCATCCTCACATTCCTCACAAACTTTCGCATTTATAATATTAGTAGGATATAGTAGGATGTAACCACACTGTATTTTTGACAGTTTTGAACAAAATAACAGTACAGTCCTGACACAGTTAATTATCTCCACCCTTGCATCGCTGTCAAAATCACAGTCAACCTTATGCTCGTTGCAACAACGTTGTAGTCAGGTTAGCCATCACTGATAAGCCTGTCAAAATAATGCTGATCGTTATTTTCTTGACTATTTAGGATGACTGGTAATTAGTGACCGATACTTAAACACGTGATTGAACTTATGATAACAAACAACTTTCCCAAAGAGTTTTTTTATTTGTATACTCATTGACTTTTATCACAATAACACCAGCATAATTACCAGTCACCCTATATAAGGTTGTTTTTGGACTACAGCTGTCAAAGGTAAAATTACTGTGAAACGAACGAAGTCAATCCTTAATGAATGAGTGAGCAACGTGATCAGGTTAAGGTGTTAAACAGTTTGTGTGGGATGTGTTTGCATTACGACATACTACCGAAATTACTGTCGATCGACCACTTTTCAACCTTATTACTTACGGCATAAGGGTGAAAATTTGGTAGTACCCAGATGATTCATACACAGGGTTAAATTAACTTAGCTAGCCAAACTTCGCAGACCTGATGAGTATCAAAATCTAAAAAAATCTGCTTGTTAGCTTGGTCATTATCTGATCATATGATCTGATCTGCCTAGCCTTTTTCTAACTATGTTGGGATCGGCTTCCAGTCTAACAGGATGCAGCTGACTATAAGTAGTTTACATAAAGCTAGGCAACCGTCCCTTTGCGCCCATTGGCCTTGTTTTGTTCTGTCTCCTGCTGATATGGAGGGAAGTGGAAATTATGGTTTTCCTACTCCTCCGCTATTATTTTCTGATTAATTTCGTTGCGGGTTCCAAGTTAAATTGTTAATCTGGGACTTCGTCGAGTTTCATTGTCTTGGCGCTTTTCTGGTGGTCGCCACTGTTGATTCTGGCTTTCAGGAGTTACAGTGGTTTGGGAATAGTGTGACGGGCTTTTTCCCTGAAAAAAAAAAACGACCGTCTCTCTAGACTTTCACAACCCAGCTAGTACTGGGTAATACTATATCCCTTGCTAAGACTGGTTGCCAGTATTTCGGGCCACTGACTACCTGTATCAACTGTCAAAGATCAACATATGACAGCTGGGACCAACGGCGCAGTTCGAAGCAAGGAGGAAACTTGGTTAAAGATTGGTCACCCATCCACAGTTCGACCTTGGCAAGCGCTGCTTAACCTCGAAGACCCCGTGTTAAATGAAAACTGTAGGTTCTTAGTTTTAAGGAATTATTCTTTCGTCTAGCTTAGATAGATCAACGAATAGACATTTATAAAACAAAATGCAGATTTCTCGCCCGATACTCTGCAAAATATGTATTTTACTTTCATACATTTGAATAAAATCACGCTTATTTCCCCTGGGGTAGGCACACTACCTGCTACGATAATAACATACTCCTTGTATCTCGTCCACTTTCATACATCTGGTCATACATCCTCGATGTTTGCGAGTACTGCTCACCTTACATTTCTTCCGCATAATAAGACCAAAATTACTGTAGTTTCTAACTCGCAATGGCTTTGTATTCTAAGTTGACATCGTACTGTCAGGGGATTTGTCTCGGATGCGAAGTTTGCAATCCCCTGTATTTCCAGGATCTATTTAGGTTAGTTTAACTATTCTGTTTATTTAGCAATGCGGTATTGTTTAAACCTGTTTGTGCGAAATTAGCATTTTTTTAGCCATCATCTTCATCCACAACCCGATTTCATCCACTGCTGGGTATAGGTCTCTCTTTCTCCACGCACTTGTGGCAGTCTCATCCAGGATGTTCCCGCGATGGCAACAATGTCGCCTGCCCACCTCAGCGCCGGACGATCAACACTTCTCTTTCCAGTCTTCGACGCCACTCGGTCACAGCTTTACTCCACCTGCCATCACTGCGCCTTGCTAGGTGTCCTGCCCATTTCCATTTGTGTTCCATAACGCGTTTTCCGATACCAAAGACCTTCGTACGTCTCCGGATTTTGCCGTTCGGAACTGGGTCTACTAGTTTTATACCGATCATGAAACGCTCCACGGCTCTCTGTGCTACTCTGCACACAACTTCCTATGTGAGCGTTTTCTTAGCCATATATATTTATTTATTTATTAACGCTTCAAGCACATAGTACAGAGGCGGACTTAATGCCATAGGCATTTTCTACCAGACAACCTTAGGGAGACAGAATGATGCCAAATGATTGCCTGCTCTACTGAGGGAGATCGATTCTCTTTTCAAAAACACTTGTTCTTGGAAAATCAATATTGTTACAGCAAACATCGTTTCATCATTCCCTTGTCCGAAATTATATTTATTTGGAGTTAGCACAGCCTGTATCTTCTTGATGCATACTTCTCCATTAGTCGTCATTGCAGCAGGCACCCTCTGTCTAGCCATATCATCTTTCATACCGTCCATCCATTGTTTCTTTGAATTAAATCAAAGCATTTATTTCAAGTAGGCCAGTTACAGGCACTTTTGAATTTTCGAAAAAATGCTGCTCTTCTCTTACGCGTATAAGCAACCTCACGAATACCATAGCTGTCCTAATGACGTCCTTTTAATTACTCCTTAACACATGTCTTTCTCATGACACCCGATAACCTCACAACTTTTCAGTCACCGGGAGTAATGTTACAGCAGACACACTTCGAAGTATTCTAATTTGGTATACCTTCATTATGGATTCGGTAATATTAGCGGCGGATTCAGTGGCAGACAGGCGACGGTTTAACTTCCCGTAATTAGTACTAATTGGCTTTGACTTGATTATTTCGTTCATTTTTAGTACCTTTTTAAACCGTGTCCGCTAAGTGCTTGGGATAACGGTCTTTTAACTCAGTTTATTTTTATTCAGTCAGTTTTGGTGGAACCTTGAAAATCCCGAGTGTTTATGATAGAAAATTTGGTATTCTCTTACTTATTTGGATATACACGGTGGGTAAAAAATTGTGGATCAAACGAAACAGGGCGATAGTTGGGGTTATTTGCAGTAAAACATATCACTGTGTCAGAGCCCTAACTTGATCTTCTTAAAAGTTATGACTATTAGACTATTTTTATAAGCAATAACCAATTGCGAGCCTATTGCCATCAACCGGGTACAAATCCAGACACCGTGACTGCAACTAGGAAATTCCTGATGGAAAAATTCAATAACACTTTGCCCGAGCCGGGAACCGAACCCAGGACCTTATGCTCAGCAGTCGCGCTTATGACCACTCGTCCAATGAGGCAGTCTTACTTATTTACAAGACATTAATTTCCCGACAAAAAGATGGTCTCTTAAAATGAACACTAGTCGTAATTCTTCATAAACTTTCGCAATAGTTTGACAAGGCTAATTTGCCAACCATTTATTTTATCATTACCTACGCTACATAGTAGGTATTCCAGTTCCCAATTGAATTATAATTAGTCTCACCTCAACCATTTAAAAAGTTTAATCTACGAATACTACGATATTCCCATTTTTAAAACGTTGATTAAGCATATCGTATTTTCATACAAGGGGACATTTTTGTGACGTGTCGTTCACGTAACTGAATACGTTGTGGAAAATTTGTAGCCACTAAACGACATACGAGGGAAAGTACATGATATACGTGCTTGCTTTTGACGATATTTTTATTTATTTAACACTCTACAGTGTAAAATTGTTTAGATAATAAACTGAAAGTAGGTGTATCTTTATTTTTATTTTATATGACTTTTAAATTGAATGAAAACAGGGTTTGTCAGGTTTTCCTTTATTCACTCTGTCTGTCTGTCTTTCACAACTTAACTACTGAGTAGATTTGGATAAAAAATGGCCACAAGAACAGTCCATAAGCCTGGGTATGAGACATTGTCCCACACTTGGAATTTCTCCAGTATCGTGGAAAATTTAAACTCACAGACAGCCAGACCCGGAGCAACTACCTGTTATAGGTCACACAAGTATTTGTTCCGTGCAGGGATCGAACCCGCGAGACGCAGCCCAGCAGCCAATCGCTTAGCCACTGATAGCCGCTGAAGCCATACGGAATATTTCAAGTTTAAATAAATCATGCTTTATTTGCTATCTTCAGTAAAAAGTCAAGTCTCGTACCATCTAGATTTTTATGCGAATAAAATGACAAGGCAAAGCTTCAAAAGGCTAATGAAACAAAGATCAAGAACGAAAAAAAAACTGAGCAGATTCTTTTGTAACTAAAATATTATGCAACAGCCTGAGTAGAAAATGAACAATAAATGTGTGTATCGGGGTAAATAAATAGGCCGTCACCCAGTTCAAACTGAAGAAATTTATTTCAATAAAATTAAACCATTTACAAGCAGTTTTTAATTGCCCAGTCAGTTTGTTACAGAGACTTATACTATCGCTTACGGGATATCTTCCGTGATTGTTCATTGTTTTGAGCTCCCGATATTTCGACGCTGTTGCAAGCGCCATGATCGCGGGTTGACTGGATAACAACAACACGGAACAATCACGGAAGATATCCCGTAAGTGACAGTATTAGTTTAGTTGTAAACCGTGAAAGCTTGAAGGAGAATATTATTGATAGTTCGAAAACCTAGATCTCTGTGGAGAAGAACGGCTACGAAACTCCCTAGGATGCTCTAATAAATCAATATAGATACCTTCTATTAGAAAATCTTGGTTCAGTTTTTTAAATACCCTAAGGTTTTTTTTTGATAACCTATCATTACTATAAGTTCTCACCATACACGGTGGAAGGGACACCAACGCGAAAACGGTTACCACGTATTCACTACATCATTGTGAGCCCCCCCCCTACATACAAATTTTAATTTTTGATCGCTAATTATTTTTAAAATCAGTTTTTCCATACATTTTGACCGTGTAGGACGTGTAGGTATTGCACTTCAGTAGGAAACAGCAGATTTTTTTTTAATTACCGACAAAAATTTCTATGTTGGGGCGGGCTCAGAATGATGTAAGTACCGAATACGTGGCAAGCGTTTTCGATTCGGTGATTCCACTCCGTATTATTAATTTACTTCAAAACGTTCGCCATCGAATAAAATAATAATCACTGTATGAAATGGCAAATGCATATTTAAATATTCATGCTTTTACATAGTAACGATTGTCAGCCATTTTAAAACTGAATTATTGCTTCATTACTAGTAAGTACTTACTATACTGGTTTTGACACCCGATAAAATTATGGTAGCATAGAATATTTTATTCACAGTTATTTTCTCTTTCTGTTTTATTTTTCGTTATGAGAATGGGGAGAACAGAGATGAGATGTGTGGAGTGACAAGAATGGAAAAAGTAAAGAATGAGTAGATTAGAGGAACTTTGAAAGTAGCGCCTGATACAGAAAAATTGAAAAGAAGCAGTATGTATAGACACGTATTGAGGTGGGATAAAACTTAGTGACGATATGGATATGAATGTTGATGGATGGAGAAGGCAAGGAAGGTCAAAGAAAAGATGAGGAATGACTTATGAAAGATAAAAGAGTATTATGATGCCGTCTGACAGGAGAGAATGAAATAAGTAAAACGTGTTGCGCCGACCCCAAATAGAATGGCACCAGAGCAGGCAGATGATGTTATGTTTCTACTTCGCTGGTCGCGCTGCTGCTGAAAAAAAGGGTTTACTGCGCTAGGGAGTTTGTTCCGTCACTAAGGGGGACTGTCTTGTGTAATTGACGTTCAAAAAGTGCTGATCTTCAGCCGAGCTTCGATTTAGAGTTCGGGTGAGGAGCTCTTGAGTTTTCCAACCAATACGTATACCTACCATTACCACCAGCCTTATCAAAGGGTATCGCGTGACCCAGTACCTAGGTTGTTGAGGTCAGATAGGCAGTCGCTCCATGTAAAATACTGGTATTTTTTAGCATCCAATTAAACTGAAAGCCAACCCCAACATAGTTTTTTTACCATAAGCTTGTGAGAATAACAGCAGCATACAGCTGTTCCACAAATCCCACCAGCTCAAAAAATATCACCCATAAAATATACTCATTTCAATATCTCCCTATCACTTACTGTATGAGCGTAGCATACCAAAGACACGGTGCCTCGTAAATCTAAGTCGTCATAAAGATCCTGTTCATACACTCCCAGTTTTATCGAGAGCCCAATTTACCGTTCGACGTCGTAAAATATTTGGATTGGAGATAGTGCCTTATCTACATCGACAGTTTTATACCGGCTGATGTTTGATTGGCTGCGTTTTCGGGATGTGTATTTAAAGAAATACGAGTATATATATATACTAAATAATAACTGCCGCTCGGGTCGATTTTAAGGTTAAGCCGCGCTTGCCTGGGTTGGTCCATGGATGGGTGACCACCCATTACGTACCGAGTTTCCTCCGTGCCTCGGAGAGCACGTTAAGCCGTTGGTCCCTCATTTGTACATCTTTGACAGTCGTTATAGGTAGTCAGTGGCCCGTCTGACAACCAGTCTTACCAAGGGATATCATATTACCCAGTACTAACTGGGTTGTGGAGGTCAGATAGGCAGTCGCTCCATGTAAAATATTGGTATTTAGTTGTCGCCGGGTTGGAAGCCGACCCCAACACAGTTAGGAAAAGGCTAGGCAGATGATGATTAGTATGTGTTTTGGTTTTGGTTTGTTTATTATCTTTTGACTCTTTTAGCGTAGGTTAAATGATATGGTATGGTAGGAGCTCGTGGCTAAATAATAGCTGCCGCTCGGTTCAATCTTCAGGTTAAGTCGCGTTTGCCTAGGTTGTTTTGCGGACGGTTAACCACCGATTACATACCGAGTTTCCTCCGTGCCCCGGAAAGCACGTTAAATAGTTGCTTTCGGCTGCCATTTGCAGATCTGTGACAGTCGCTACAGGTAGTTTTGACGTTTGGCTTTCCACCTTAACTGTGCTTATAAATGAAGAATCATTCATTTATATGCTTTACGTGAGTTTTGTCAAAAAAGCGTTAATTTAATTAGTTTATAAGTAGCATATTACAGAAAATGAAAAAAAAAACAACATTTCTCACAAAGAAAGATCTAGCTATAAGTAGTAATATTTCAATTACTTTGGTAATAAAATCTCTGCTGGAATTATTAAAACGCCCGAACATTCTAATAATCTCAGAATCTATACACAAATATTTTGATAACAAGCAGAACAAAGAATAATGTTTTATTAAGGCATTTTAATTATGCTGTGTTTTCTTCACATCAACTATCATAAGGAACACTAAAAACGGGATTACTGTTTACTTAAATTATTATTGTTTACTTTTTGTAAATAACTGTAAATGTTTGTAGTTGTTAATGATGTCACCATGACCATGTCCATGTGTGACCATGCCAGTTTCAAAACTTAAACAAAGTCGCTTCCCGCTGTCTGTCTGACCCTATGTATGCTTAGATCTTTAAAACTCCGCAACGGATTTTGATGCGATGATGATGTTTTCATTAATAGATAGAGTGATTCAAGAGGAAGGTTTATATATAAGGTGTAACTATTCATACACGAAATATTTTCAGAGAATCATGTAACGGCTATAACGAAACCATTTTAAGGGATGTTTTTTTATCTGTGTATATTTATATATATATTTAAAAAAATATATACACAGATATATTATATATATATATATATATATATAGCTAGCCCATATTGTCGCACTGCTGGGCAAAGGCCTCCCTCCACTCCTTCCAAAGCTCGCGCTTCTGTGCTACTTCTTTCCAATTATTCTTTTCAATTTTTCTTCTTCTTTCTTTTTTGTTATTCTTCTTTTAAATAATAAATAATTTAAAACTACTACAATATATAATATACTAATAAGTTAGAATATGGGAGTAAAGGTTTTATTCAAAATGTCTCAAAAAATTTTAGAATGTTAATAATTTGGTAAAAAAAACACTCAGATATTATTTTTTTTTGTTGGTATGGCAACTTTACGACTTATAGAAGTTACTCTTAAAATATTTCGTGTATGAAAAGATAGACCTTATATATATGAATTGCACTCGTGTGAAGCCGTGGCGGGTCGCTAGTTTATTATAAGGAAGTTGACAATTTTTCAGAGCATGTTATTGTACTCGTAGAAACAATAAGGTATCTAAGTCAGAAGGTACTGTCACTTCTTTGCCTCGTGCCATACGCTCAAATGACGTCACAGTACCGTGGCGTGGAGCTAGTCGCCAGGGGTTATTCCCGTTCGTCCACACCCCGTCGCCAGTGGTACACACAAAGTACTAATGTAATTATTATGTAGGTCTACTGCAATGTGATTATTATACGTATATAATTTATATTAAGTATATCTATGCGTTTTATTTATAACATCCTCTTTGAATACCTACACAATAACATTGGTCCTTGTATACACATAAGAGTGCCGAAAGCAAAAAGATATAATTCTCTCAATTTCGTAATTTGGTTAACAACTTCGATGTCGATGATTCACACATGAGTTTTTAAAAAATATCGATATAATTCATTACTTCATGCTTTTCCCTATTTTTAAACGTGGGAGCGCTTCGAGGAAATAAATTTTAATATTTTTAATCGTTCCTCGAAGCGCTCCTTTTGGGAGCGCTTGGAGGAACAAAACGGGAGCGCTTAGATGGGAGCGTTTCAAAACGGGAGCGCTACGAGGAATACCTCGCCACTATTGCGCAACTTACGAAGCGACGGTAGGTATATACAACATTAGTTTTGGTATATGCGAAACCTGATACACGTGTCTAGTATTTTATGTAAAGAATCTATGTACAACATTTCAAAACTGTATCATGAAAAATCACAAAGTTATAAGCTTGTTCTGTTACCTAGTTGTCCGCACAAAATCGTGGTCACCACGCAGCGCGCGCCTCCAGCGTCGTCTTGAGCTCATTGCTAATAATAATTTGGCAGCAGGTACCTAAATTATTGCGATCGGTACTTAAAGTCCCTCGGTGTCCAACTTTTAACTTTTTTAAATATTAAAAAATATAGCATGGTTTAAAAATTATTGGAATCGAGTCAGTTACTTATTCTGTACAAACTATATTCAGGTTTCGCATATACTAAAAATAATGTTGTATACTCAATAAGGTAAATGGCAAAAGAAAACATAACATCTGTACTAGTTTCAGAAGAGTTGCTTCTGACCAGAATTATTTCTAGTAAAAAAAAACATGGTTTGAAATTTTAACGAAACTGAAGCTTCGTCTTTTTTTTATAAGTTAGGTATATACTAAGCTACACTGTTTTAGATGTTTAATACTTTTCCTTTTGTTCAAAATTTTTTGAGGGAGGATAAAAAAAAAAATAACACCGTTATGTTGAGCAGGCCCACCCAGCGTAGTACATACGTAGTTTCAATAGAATAAGAGGCCAGCTTATATTGGATACGGTATGTGATATTTAAGTCCAGGTAGTTAGTAGAGCGTGAGCGAATAGTTCCAATCAACTAACCAAGAGGCTCCAGGTCTTTTAGGTTACCACCAGGAGGTCGAGACGAATTGCCAGTCTATTAGTGTAAACTATGCCGATGTTGGAAAAGTCAGAACTCAGCCACATCGACGGCGTTGGTAGTGGCTTCGGACAGGTCCTTTAAAAAGGAGTTGCACAAAGAACAGGTCTGGAGATGGGCCATGGTTTACGACGAGACTCCACAGACGCACTCAGCATTATCGATATACACCCACCGGACCAAGTTATACCTGCAGAGGGCCCACCTAGCTTAGAAGTCGGTTAAGAGTATCGGCCAGGCGGGTCATGGCTGCTGATTATCCGCTGGAAGTTTTTCTGCAGACTCAACATAGTGAGCCGGAGGGGGATGTCTGACGAACGTTTTTCAATAATCACCAACCCTTTTGTTGTCGATTAGTGGATTGAAAAATGTATTGAACCACACAAACTATCAAGAAGCTATAAACAACATTATTTTAAGTATATGCAAAACCTGAATATAGTTTGTTCAGAATAAGTAACTGAATCGATTCCAACAATTTTTAAACCATGTTATATTTTTTCCCAAAAATATTTAAAAAAGTTAAAAGTTGGACACCGAGCGACTTTAAGTACCTAACGCAATAATTTAGGTACCTACTGCCAAATTATTATTATCAATGAGCTCAAGACGACGCTGGAGGCGCGCGCTGCGTGGTGATTACGATTTTGTTCGGACAACTAGATAACAGAACAAGCTTATAACTGTGTGATTTTTCATGATACAGTTTTGAAATTTTGTACATAGATTCGTTACATAAAAATACTAGACACGTGTATCAGGTTTCGCATATACTGAAACTAATGTTGTACAGATAATATGTCAAACTGTTGGAAGTCGCTGTAAAATTACAAGCGTTAGGCCCCTCTAGAAAATAGAAAATAGCACATTTCTCTTGTGAATACAGGCGATCAGCCCACAAATACAATTTCGGCCCAAAAAACAACCCACGTATTCACTAGACCATAACGTCTACGAATGATATACGGCTACCGTTTCCTTTAGCTATCTCAAATTTTTCATCGCCTCAATAAACAATGGAATGTTATAAATCTAAAGCAGAGCTGTGTCAAACTTACAAACAAGTTTGATTAATCTTTAACCCTCGCTGTGCGTGGTGCGCTTCATAAAGAACTGTTTACACTTGAGGACAAAATTAATGGGACATTTTTGTGCGTTTTGACACTGAAAGTACAGTAATTACTTTTTTATGTCTGTCTTTGCAACTGAAATTTCTTATGATTTCTTAAAACTACTTTATGATTGGCCTAGAGAAGTGGCAATTGCTTATAAAGCATAAAAAAGGTAGATAGACATAAGAATTTCTGTAACTTACGTCAATCTAATACATTTTTGACTCCTCTATCATCGTTATTGCTGATCAATTTCACTTTTTAAGGATCCGTGTACCCGAAGGGTAACCAACGGGACCCTACGCTGTCTGTCCGTCCGTCTGTCTGTCAGCGGGCGGTATCTCATGATCAGTATAGGTAGACAGTTAAAATTTTCACAGAATGTGTATTTCTGTTGCCGCTATAACAAGAAATAATAACAACAAAAATTAATTAAAAATTAAAGCGGGTTACTACGATGGTACGGAACCATTCATGCGCTAGTCTGACTCGCACTTTGCCGGTTTTTATTGGTTAACAAACACACACTGTCATCAGCAATGTTTATCAAGATTGTGTCAGTATCCAAAGTTTTTGCCGGCATGGAAATAACACGTTGAAAATGTTCAACGTTTTTGCAGACGATATGCAAACATGACACTGAAAAGAAGAGCTGTGATGTTCATTTTTTTTTATGTTTGTTTAATTTATGTAAGTTTTAATTTCAGTACTTTACTTTTCATCTAATGTTATTTTATTTATTTTAAGTATGTATTTATGCACCTTGTAGCCTGAAACACAGCTTCAACCTAGTTCAGGCATTAAGCAACTGTGCTCTATTTTATTTGTTAAGATATTTTATTGTAAATGTGCCCCTTTTTATAAATAAAAGATTATTATTATTTATTTTTTTAAACCAAATATCAATACAATAAATAAATTGTTATTTATTGAGTCCACCATAAGTTTATGCTCGCTTTGATCGATGATTTGAAATAAATTATAAGCACGATGCACACAATTTATTTATGCCATAAATCACGAAATGCATCTGAAATGTTCAAAATGTGTAAATAACGTAAAATATAACTTTCTTTTAACACGTGCGAATGTAAACAGCGTGAATGATTCATCAAAAGTGCATAAATTTATATTTTATTTGTCAGAGATAAATCCTTCCAAACGAAGGTTTTGTTGCCTCGCCGTAAAAAGATGTTAAACCTGTTACATCTGTTGAACGTAAAATCAGGCTGTTTGTGAAATGCCAGTAAAATATTTTCAAGCTGGTATCACAATGAAACAAAATGTGTTTCTTTTGGATGCGAGTAGTCTGATTGCATTATTATTTCTCACATATAAATTGTTAACAATATGCGAAATATTGAAACGGAATATTTTGAAAACAGTTATGACAGTGAACCATTATTAATTGAGGGAGATAAAGTTACATTCATAAATCCGTCCATCTATAGTTAAGCGACCACTCCATTGACAGACAACAAACAGGGTAAGGTAAATGAGCCCTTAGAGCCTATGCACAAGGTCCGTTGCGGCGGCGGCGCGGCAAAATTGCGCTGCGTTGCATTGGTGGGCACACGAACGTAACGGTCCGGCGATGCTACGGCGCCGCAGTGACGCTGCAAGCGACGCCGGGTTCTAAATACAGTCAGTATGATTAATAAAATGGATCAGAAACGACGTGAGTTGTTGCTCCTATTACTGCGCCATCGCCGAAATCGACGTAAAAGCACACAACAACATTGGATTAGTCCCTAGTTCTTTCACCCAGAATATCGAGAGTTGCTGTCAGACGAATAGAGTTAGGTAGAGTTACGAATAGGTATACGGTTGTTTGTGTAGCAAAAATTGTAGTTTGCTACATAAACAACCCCCCCTCCTCACCTCGTCTCGCGGGTAACATGCCCGGTGTGCGTGCGGCACGGTGCCGGAGTGCGTCGTGGGGCGTTGTGTGACATACCATGAACTTTTGTCTGCAGGACGCCGCCGCGACACCGGTCCGACGCCGCGGCGCCGCCGCATCGCACGGTGTGCCCTAGGCCCTTAGGGCTCGTACACATAAACAAGATACCACGTAGCATTGTGCTACAACGCGGCAAAGCCAAACAAACATTAAAGAATTTTCCGCGTCGTAGCACGATGCGACGTCGTATCGTGTTTATGTGTACGAGCCCATAGTTAAGAAGATCGCTTTAGCATAAACATCCAAACAAAAATTGGGTCATGTCCTTTAATTTTTTTTATGCTAACTATTCCATACAAAAAAAGACACAAAGCTTGACTTTTGGTTAGCACACTACAATCTGTATTATACTAACCCGACACTGACCCGTCAGCATATTTTATCCCAATTTACTCAGTCCTATGCTAATTCCAGTCCACTCTTACCTTTTTTAATTAAAATTATTTAATCAACTCAATTGTCCTCCTGTGTATAAACAGCTTAATTTTATTTGTCTGAGAACTCTGTCAGTAAATCCGTGTGTGGCTTCATGACGCATTACTATAAAGGTTATGGCTGGGGATCACATGGGTTTTAATATAAACTTTAAGGCATTGGTACTTACCCACTCGTCTTTATTATCTTTAGTAGTTTGCAATGTGTTTTAGAGAGGGGAAATTTTAAACGGGATTGGAAAGCCATGGAGGCCTTTGCCCAGCAGTGGGACAGAGCAGGCTGATATAAAAGAAATTGTGTTTTGGACATTGGCCTCTAGGCTATTTTTTAAAGTGTTTTATGAGCAAACTGAAAAGTGAACATTTAGAAGTTGGTTGATTTAGAGATTGTGAATGAAATTCTGTTATTTTTTTTTTGAAACGTTTTCCCACACAAGGAATTTCTTTTGGATTGTGGGTGCCTTTTACAAACATTTAAACTCACATACACAAACAGCCAGACCCGGAACAACTAATCGCTCAGCCACTGCGCCAACCGTGTCGTCAAAAATAAGTGGAACATTTTCCTGCCACGGGTGTAATTTATGAATCAATAGATATAAAAGCCGACCGGTGCTTTAAAGTTAATTTGATTATACTAACCTCAATTTCAACTTAATTTTACTTTCCTGAAAACAATCAATCTTTCTATTGATGGACATATTAATTAATCCTCAACACCTGAATTCAATTTTATAAATGTTCCAAAGGAAATACATAAATCATTTCGAAACTCAAACTTAGCAGCAAAACTTGAAATTAGACCCGAACAAAATTCTAAAACTGCTCATTAGGAACAAAAGTTTCCGTTTTAATATAATTTCACCCACACACAGCTTTGGAAGTTGGTTCTAAACCAAGAGTGACTAATAAATGGAGAGATAATGCTCTTGAAAGTAGTACATTCAATTATCCAATCATATTCTGCCTAGCCTTTTCCTAACTGTGTTGGAATCGGCTTCCAATCTAATCGGATGCAGCTGAATAGCAGTATATTACATGGAGCGACAATTCCCAGTTAGCACCTACTGGGTAATACAATATCCCTTGGGTCTTATCAAGGGGTATCATATCGGGCCACTGACTGCTTGTAACGACTGTGTTTAAAGTATTTTCCGGGGCATGGAGGAATCTCGGGGTGGTCACCCAATTATTCAATACACACAGAATTTTGATGTAACAACTACTCACTGATGTTCTTTTTGTTCCCACTGACCTGACAGTTTCCTTAATAAAATCATTTGAGAAATAACCAATACCATTGTATTTTGTAGTTAATAACAAGAATGGACATAATATGCAGCATTATTTTAAAGTCGCTGCCAAAACAGCGGTCATGATCAGCAATGCGAATATTTAGGAAAATTGTAATCGCAGTATTTTTACCCGACTGCGGGAAGGAAACTACTTAGTTCTAGATTACGTTTTCAATTTTAAATTACCTACTGAATACTCTATACACTACTAAGAAATATTGAATCACCGAGAGATATATTTGTAAACGAATCCTCCATTCGCTCATCACTCCATGGTCTAAAGTAAAACAATACTTAAGGTTTCTGCCGCATCGTGATCGTCGTCCGTGTTTCTGCTACAATTGTGCTTATTATCACACTGACACATTTCCTTTAGTTATTTTGTTGGACCGGGTGGAGAAAAAAATGATCTACTGAAATTGAAGAAAAAAAAAAGAGATGTCCTTAACTTCTTATCCAAACTAAAAACTTTGTGCTAGACGTAAAACTACGGATCATAATTGCCCTAAATTTAAGTTTAGTTGACGATAAAAATCACGTTCAAGATTCAGAAGATCTTTCTGAGGAACAGCAGGCTATAGATTTATAAAACCTGTCAACTTTCTGTCAAATCTGCATCTGAACAAAAATTAACTTACGAGATACGCTATCTTTCGCAAGGACTCCGTTTTTGTTCCAAATCAAATCCAATAACATGTTGGCCAAAAGAATTCCAAATATTTTTACCTTTCTCAGAAAACAATTGAATATAGTAAGCCATATTTTAGTCCACCTATCCCATAACTCACCACACACCATTAAGCGGCCAAAAACAACACATTAATAATTTCACCCACGAACAAAAACACAGAGACTTTGAAAAGGGCACTCCAATAGAAAATAAGGGTAGGAAAAACTACTTAGGAAAAGTAAGAGAAGTAGAAATATGAATGGTTCGTAGCACTTATGTGAAGTACTTTGGGACGAGCAAACAAAACTTGTAACTTATTGTTATGTTACTTTAGTGTTTCGTGAGAAGTTACCTTTATTACGTGCCGTTGTATCGGAGTTCGATATAAGGAAGGATAAACATTGGTGTCTTTGATTTTGGAATCACAATTAACAAAAAGATTGTTAGAATTATTGGTATGCTGGCGTGAGAATGGCGTGGGAGGCGGGTTACATGTGAGGGGGATGGAGGGGTCTCACACGATTTACTGATGACTTGGTGAGCCTATGACGTACAATGGAGCTCTCGGTTGAATGAAAATGATGGAATACAGTGGTATAGTGGGTTTACCTTCACACAAAAGCAGGTTTCGCAATGAGACCTTAGATCTTGGTGTGAATCAACTTCACAACTTTGGTAGTACAGTTTGCGTAGAGGCTGAGCGATTGACTGCTCTGCTGCGTGTCGCGGGTTCGATTACCGCATGGAAAAAATATTTGTAAGACCTACAGATAGTTGTTCCGGGTATGGTTGTTTATGTATGTGAGTATAAATGTTTGTAAACGTACCTCCGATACAGGAGCAATTCCTAGTGTAGTACGTAAGAAATATTGAAGTCTTTCTGAAAATTCTGTCGATTCATGCCTTCTTTTGACGGCATCCATTCAACGTAGCCCTAATGTTATGAAGTAGGTATGTCCTTGGTCAGTGTTATTTTCAGTTCTATATACGAAACTATATTAGCTTTGTCTGAAAAAAATCTTTATTTGGCACACCAGATCCCGGCAAAAAGCCAAAAAACAAAACATGAATAACAACAAAAAGCCTATTAGACTAAAAGCTATGAATAAACGAAAAACATTTCTTTGACTCTTTGGCTCGTTCACAAATCACCTTCATTCAAGGATTTCTATATCAGATCCAAGTTATTATTATATGGAGCCAAGTTCAGATATAACGGCGTTGATAATTTATATGTCTGCGCCTAAGGTTGGCGCCATAGAGTCTGATTGAGGGAAGGGGAGACGCGTTTGCCAAATCTTATGGCGTTGGCGACCTCTGTGACTAAGGCAAGGCTTTCGATAAAATTTAATCAAACAACAAGGTCGCAATATATATTAGAATATTCAGGATGTTTGTAGTAACAAAACATCACGCCTGTAATCCCCTCAAGGTTAGGCAGGTAACTAATAGTACACCCACATTTCGCCAGTTCTGTTTAAGTCCCATGTAATAGGTCCCCCTATTACCATCAATCGGGCACAAATCCAGACTCCGTGGCTGCTACTGAGATATTCCTAATGGAAAAACCCAATAACACTTTTGCTTTGTCTTTTTGAATGTCAGTATCTCAGCATCATGCGTTCGATTCCACCAGGCCAACGAGGCAGGGTGTTTGTTATAAGTTTTATGTTTTACAGTATCTGAGTTGTGGAGGTTAGATATATAGTCGTTATGTAAAATACTGCTATTCACCTGTATCCTGTTAGACTCGATGCCGAATCTCACATAGTTTGGTACTGGGAAAAATTTAATGATACCCAAAAAGTTTCTCTACTTCGAGAAAAAATATATTGCTAAAGCCATTGTTTTTGGTTTGTTATAGAAGTCTAGCGTTTACAGGTTGCTGCCAGTTAGCCAAGTATGAGTCTGAGTAGCTAAATAAATTAAATTGATTGTGTTAAAACCAATTTCGAATTGTATGGAATACTAGCTTATGCCCGTTGCTTCGCCCGCGTGAAGTTCGGTAATGTCCCAAGGGATCATTACTACCGCGATAAAAAGTATTCTATGTGTTAATCCAGGTTATAAACTATCTAAAAATTTTTGCCAAATTTCATCCAAATCCGGTCACTAGTTTTTGCGTGAAAGAGTAACAAACATACATCCATAATTCCATCCACACAAACTTTCGCATTTATAATATTAGTAGGATTATTAGGACTTAATCGTGTTTCCCACTATTATAGTCACGGTGCTAGTTCAAAAAGAAAACGTTCAAATACTCGAACTAGGCACAAATTCAGCAAAAGAAACCATCACATCAACCAAAAAGGTAATATCACTAAAGCAGACTGATAAAAGATGAGATGACTTTAGAAAGTTCAAAGAAAGTAATATTGCCTATCATATTTTTTGTAAATTTTGCGAAACTCGGGTACTTACATCAATCACTTGTTGCGCTAGGCCTCGCTTTGATAAAGTTATCGAGTCTTTTATAATATAAAATTTTGGTAATACTTACTTCTACTTTTCCTTAATTTTAACGAAGAAAATATTAAATCAGGACTTTCCCGATTCTCACTTTTTGTGGTTTTCTGAAATTCCAAGAATGTCTTAATCTAATCGAGAATACTTGAAATTACTTTTCTTTTTACAGTAGAAGGATTTAAAAAAAAAAACAGAAATTTTAAAGTGCTCTTAAGTAGCACAACCTACCCTGGATAAACACACACAGGGTGTCAGGGACAGACTTCTGCAAACTGACAGGGTGCATTCAGATTCTTATTTTGGATCATATTCCACCGGAATTTGTCTGAGGTTTTTTTTTTCCTTTTTCTGTTACTATTTCTTTATTTCAATGTAAAATTACATTCTATGTACGCAGTACTCCTTTTATGTAAAAAATAAGTCTAAAGTCAAAAAACCAACAATGGATGTTGAAATGCTCTAACGAACGACGTGAAATCAGCTGTTCACTTCCTCCCTAGGTAAAGAGATAATCGAACTCGTCGTCGGGCTTGCCGTTTTGCTACGCACGTAGCGATACATTGCGTATGAGGAAATAAAATAAATAAAATGTATTGGATTTCCATAACGTTCCTAAAATAATTACTTGTACCGGTCATCTTAGTATGATATAGGTACTGAATTCACCCCATCAGTCTGCGAAGAGCTGTCCTTTACACCCTGTATGACCTCAAACAAAGACAGCCTAACTTTTCCCTCCAATTCGAAGCAACTTAAGCCAGCTGACTACAAAAAATAACTCGTAGAACAGTTAAGTCCACAGTTTCAGCAGTTCACCCGATCCCCTGACCTTGCAGGCATGCTCCTCATTGGAACTTTGCCCGAAGGCTCAATTGTCCAAAATCTTCGTACACCAAATGTCTGAGCAATAAATCATACTTTATAGAGTTGTGCCGTGACCTTAAGATATTGTTTTTGTCTGTATTCGCAGTCCTTATTAATATGTTAATGGCTACCCGTCTGCCGAAGGGAATAACTCAGCGAAATTGGTTCGGAGTTTGGCATATTATTATACGAGTTCTGATTTGAATCGTATGGTGGTATATAATGGGTAAATATAAGTGTGAATCCCGGTTTTGAACTAGTCGTCGCAAGCTTGACTGCTCAGCATGAGGTCCTGGGTTCGGTTCTAAAACCGAACCCAGGACCTCATGCTGAGCAGTCACACTCACACACACACACACACACACACACACAACACACTACACACACAATACACACACACCACACACTTGCACACTGACACACACACTTTTACATCAGGACTTTCTCAGTAGCAACCACAGCTTCTGGATTTGCACCCGGTTGGAGGTAATTGGCTCGTCCTATCAAAAAACGCAACTGGTATTATTAGGTAGACATCTGCCTAACCCTTCGGAATTACAAACGTCATGTTTTGATGTTATGAATCTTGGACACAGTGGTTCGATATTGGGCCAAGTTCAAGAGAAAATCTGGCACTGCAGGCAGTAGGTACTTAAGTCTGTTCCAAAAACTTAGCTTCTCGTCGGTTATATAAAATGTGCGTTCAAGGGTGACATTGGTTGTAGATCTTCGAGGCCACGTTTTTTATAAAAAAAGCTGGACCGGTATGAAAATCGCTGTCTTTTTTCTGACGTACACCTTTTCTTTCTTTAGTCTTGTTTTTTCGTTGATCCGCTAAAGTACACCTGTGCAATAAATCTATAGTGCTTTGTCATACGTCAGTGGTTAAGGATGAAAATATTTCACAAAAGAAAGAAAGAAAGAAAATATATTTAAATGCCGCAGGGACATGACGTGCATCACACAAAAAAAAAGCAAAAGCAGTCTTAGAACATGTTAACTGCGAATTTATCAAAGGCGGATGAAGGAGTACATTAAAATTAGATACTGATCTTTGGAATTTGCAAATTACGTAAAGCTATTTGTGTATAAAATGATTTACAACTAAGAATGAATTTGACTCTGAAACATTATGGCTCATTTGCTCATACTGAGAGATAGCCTGTATCTGTGTGTGTGTGTAGGCTGATTTAAAAAAAAAAAGTATGAATAGAGTCTTCCACATCATTCAGCTGATCACTGCTGGACAAAGGTCTCTTCAAAATGAAATAATAGCACCATTTAAAATGAAATAAAATTTAAAGCACCCATTTGACTTTTAAACGTGTTGGTTTTCAGTTTTTCGGTTATTGTATCTCAGTTGGGTTTTTAGTTTTTTTAATAGCTTTTTTATTTCCAATATTTTAGTTTAGTTATTTATGTTAAAGATTTTGCGGATGATTTAACTTTTAATTAAAGGTTATACGGCGCATACTTTGTTTTTATTTTACTTTTTAATCGATTTATCATTTGTAATAACTTTTAGCCATATAAGTACATACATAATTATTATGTATATTTTTGTAATCACCGTTTAAAACCAGTCATTTGGCGAGTTGATATGGCGGCGCCATCAACCATGTTTTTTTTAAATATACATATTGTAATCAGTAACAGTCGCGCCACTGAATCTAACAACGTATAATTTATAGAAATCGATTCATCCGTTTAAGAGTTACGAGAGAACATAGAAACGCATACACATACATTACATACATACGGGTCAAACATATAACCCTGCTTTTAATCTTCACCGCAGTCGGGTAACAAGTGACAAAAAGAAACATTTTCAACAAATTGTCAACACGCAGTGAGTAAGAATGGTGGTCAAAAAGTCGTATCTTAGAATGCCAAGGGGCCTTTGCCCTTATGACGTCGTTAAAGGATAAACCTTTGACTACATACATAGGGTAAAAGCCTGTTCGTAGCAAGATAGTAAAAAACGGCCAAGTGCGTGTGCGACCACGCGTGTGAAGAGTTCCGTGACATAATTATCAATGTCACTCAAAAACATCAAACGCGATAACAGTAAAAAAATACCATAAACGGTACAATTCGATTCGCAAAAGCACATTAAATAAATGCACTAACTTTCATCTCATGTTTACTTGCAGTGTCACCCACTATTATTTTGATCGCAGTTTAACTACATCATTGTTTAGCACTGATAAGCAGTGCACAGAATACGCCTTATTTATGAATTTTCATTGATATAGTACAAATAGTCTCGTAATTGATGTTGAACATCTGGACCAAAGGACATGAAACAAATCATATAAAGATCCTTTTTTTATTCATCATCATCATTTTAGCCGAAATAGGGGGAGCTTAGCTTGGGGGAGGCCTATGTCCACTGCTGGACATAGGCCTCCCCCAAGTGTCGCCACATTGACCGTTCCCGTGCGACTCGCATCCAGCGGATCCCTGCAACCTTCACCAGGTCATCGGTCCACCTAGTGGGAGGTCTTCCAACATAGCGTCTTCCGGTTCGCGGTTGCCACTCCATAACTTTTAGGCCCCATTGGCCATCCGTTCAGCAATGTGCCCTGCCTACTGCCACTTAAGTTTGGTTATTCTTCGGGCTACGTCGGTTACCTTGGTTCTCTTGCGGATGTCCTCATTTCTGATTTGATCACGCAAGGAAACTCCGAGCATAGCCCTCTCCATTGCCCTTTGGGTGACTTAAGCCTTCTGATAAAGTCCATTGTGAGCGACCACGTTTCGGTCCCGTATGTAATCACTGGCAACACACACTGGTCATAGACTTTCGTCTTGAGACACTGCGGTAAGTTGGACGAGAAGATACCACGCAACTTCCCGAACTCTGCCCAGCCGAGTCGGATTCGACGATTGACCTCTTTCTCGAAGTTAGACCTACCTAACTGGATCGTTCGTCCCAGGTAGACAGTAGAATAATCGTCTACAACTTCGAGTGTAGAGTCTCCGATCTTGATAGGAGTGGGTGTTACATGGGTATTCAACATGATTTTAGTTTTTTCCATGTTCATTTTAAGACCCACTCTTTTGGAAGCTCTACTAAGGTCATCGAACATTGTACTGAGGTCCACCATGGTCTCAGTCATGACCACTATATCGTCTGCAAATCGATGGTGAGAGATGTACTCGCCATTGACGTTGATGCCTAGCCCTCTCCAGTCCAGAACCTTGAAGATATCCTCCAGTGCAGCTGTGAACAGTTTCGGAGATATGACATCTCCCTGTCTCATACCTCGCTGCAGAAGGCTAGTTAAAAATATATTATAAGCTAAAATTACTTATTCATTATTAGTCGAATGGTCGCAGGCTCGTCTACATTTTAATTTTGGCTGATGTTAAGGTCTCGGAGAAAATATCAAAAAGCTGTCTCACACCATTGTAGTTGGAAAACATTCTGTAAAATGGAGCCTGTTGTTTTATATTTGTTCTGCAATGAGGCATCACAAAAGTACGCCTATTACATCAACGACTGCTCTGGCGTGGAACAGCTAGTTGAACTTTCTCCAATAAGCCTTCAAAATCTACGTGGGCATTCATCAATCTTTAAGGCATAATCAAAAAAGTATCGTAATAATAAAAATCAAACCAAAAAAAAGAGGTTTTATCAATTCTTGTTGGCTCTATCAGGTTCCATTTTACGGAACCCCAAAAAACCGAGCACAGCTGAAGAAACGTCCCTAACATTACCTGACAGTGAAAACACAGATAGCTATGTGTGTGTCTAAGCAAAAACGTGACTACATTTGCAAAGTAATGTTAGCAGGCGCGACATACATCAACCAAATGGATTCGCGAATGTGATATAGTTGCGTGAGTATAGTCGTTACCATGTTCCTCTATGCAAAAGCAAAGAGCAGTCTGAATGGAGTTTACGATATACGTTTTTGTGATCATTTTGTTTTCTTTTGTTTGTGTGGGAGCATCTTGATTTTCAGGTGGTTGACGTTTGATTGGGATTGACATAGGCTGCCGAAAAGAGGGAATATGCAAGGAATACAAAACTTTTATTATTTCTTAAAAATGCCTTGTATTGGCCCATAAAAACATTGTGGTACACTTGTTTAATAGAAAATCAAACAAGATTAAAGACCACAATGTTTTTACAACTTAATATTTTATGTAGCGTATACAACACTTATTTTACTACTTAATATGTGGCTTTTATAAAGCTTGTTTTGGTGAAATGGAACGCAATCTCAAAACGCATCGTCCCTCAATAGCGCCGGTAGTGACGTCAAAGTCACACCTATTAGTACACCTGGCAATGAGAATGCAATTTTTGAACGGCCTTTCATTTAAAGAATGAAATTTTAAATAAATCTTAATTCATTCTCCATTTTCTCTATTAGCTCATGCAATATTTATATTTAGAGCTACAGAACAGCATAAATACAAACTTGGTAATGGCCGGTCGTTATCGCATCGCTGTTCCTACGGTTTTCTTTGTATACCAGCTAATTGCGCTGAATAAAATGCATACATCCTGTTTTTGTTAGCGATGTTTTAATTAATGTGTTATCTTTTTGGTTATTAAACATGTTCAAGACTGTTTTTCTGCCGCATCTGAGACTAAGAACATTTTGTATTTTCTTTATTCCCTGTTCACTTGTTATATTGATGGAAGCTTTTTGTAATTAGACATTTTATATCCATATTACACTCCTGAGTTTGTAGCGGCACTACAAAAAGTGCCACAGCAAAATAGTACAAAAATGACTACAGCACCACCACAATTGAAGAACTAACATCAACATTCTGAATCACGCTATTGTAGTTGTCACCGACTTAAGATTATAGAACATTATTTTTAGGATATGCGAAACCTGAATATAGTTTGTTCAGAATAAGTAACTGAATCGATTCTAATAATTTTTAAACCATGTTATATTTTGTCCCAAAAATATTAAAAAAAGGTTATAAGTTCGACACCGAGCTACACTCAGTACCTATCGCAATCCTTTAGGTACCTACTGCCAAATTATTATTACCAATGAGCTCAAGACGACGCTGGAGGCGCACGCGTGGTGACCACGTTTTTGTGTTGACAACCAGGTAACAGAACAAGTTTATAACTTTGTGATTTTTCATGATACAGTTTTGAAATTTTGTACATATATTCTTTACATAAAATACTAGACACGTGTTTCAGGTTTCGCGTTTACTAAAACTAATGTTGTATAGAAAACCAGACAACGACTGTCGGGCCATTAGACACAACACCCTTCTGGTCGGTAGAAATTCCCTTTTCAATGGAGTATTGCGGAACTTTAGACCCTATTCTTCATACCCATAGAAGTTCAAGTTACTCTAAATGAGGATCACCAGAGGGCCTAAAAAGTGACGATCGCTTTCACGATTCTTATTTCTATAAGGACTTTCAACGGGGTCGACACAAGCCTCTCCATGGTTTCAGTCTCATTTTTAGTTCTCCCATAGTCGTTATTCCTGATCGTAACTTTATCCTTCCAGTTACAAAACATTAAGAAGAACCAAACTCAAAACAATCCTTGTTTACGTTGGCTTTTAATCGGTCTGTCAACATAACAATCCTTCAGACCCCTACATCGGGGCTTTCATATATTACACCGTTGAGTATGGAAACAATTCGACAGTAGAAAAAAAGAAAGAATTTTTTTTTTTGTGAAAAAAAAAAAAAGTATTGTAGGTAGCTATAGACTCCCGAAGGTCTTGATAATATGTGGCAATACGATAAATAAGAATCTCGTTGATAATTCGTTTGAATCATTGAAGTTTGGCCATATTTCCTTCAGCGCATGCGGCCCTGGTAGCTCATAAACGGCACAAATGTGTGGATGTCTCTATCTATTCTCAATCTTATTTTTTTTCTCTTTTTAATCAATTTTTTTACAAACAATTCAGTTTTTCCCTTAACGAAATATACTTTAATGTCACCTCCATAACTTTTCCTACATCCTAACGCCATTTCACTTTTAGGCGTTTTTCTTTCGAGTCTACGACAAACATGGAGATATTTTATGTCCTTCGCTTTTGTTTGTGAAACGACTTCAAATATATATGTTTTGTTCGGACTTACAGCAGTTAACAAGGGATTTATTTATAGTCTGTGATATATTTATTTAACATGGCGAGGGTTTTTATTATGTAGCTGAATGTTTCTCAAAGTCAAATTCTAAGTTCTAGTATTTTGTACTTTTTTTTTGTAACGATGTTATGTGAAACTCCCTTTATTATGCTATTTGGGTGCCAGAAGGTGGCCATGGTTTTTCGTCAGACGCTTTGTTTAAATTGTCAAGGGTGCAGAAGAACGCACTTTTGGGACATTTCAGTTGTTTTGAAAAATCGTTAAACAAAGCATACGAAAAGATTGTCTCTAAGATTTCAGTTTTAGAGTGATAATTAAACCCGAATGAAAGAATGAAATTACTTCACTGCACAATTTACCAGTACTATGCCATTTCATTCGTTCTCATTCAGGAAACAAGGATCTGAGTTTTCACTCAAAAGACTCATTTCTTAAGAATAAAATTGGTCCCTGTACAGTAAATGAAACTATCTTTCCTTTGATTATCGTGTTCAGGAGAGGTTTAAAGGATTGCATTGCTAGACAAAATTTTCGCTTTAAGGCCTTAGTAGACGAATTACTTTTTAGCATCGGTGATTTTGCACCTTCATGAAAACTGCATCGTATTTAAGAACTTAGTTTATATACTATAAAAATCAGACACTGTTTTAAGCTTTAAACACTATCACGGGATATCTTTCGAGATTTTCAATTATTCTGAGCTCTCGATGATCCCGAGCATGGCGCTTGTAACAGCGTCGAAATGTCGGTAGCTAAGAATAATTGAAAATCACGGAAGAGATCCCATCCCGTAAGTAATAATCTAAAAATTATGCCTTGCAGCGGTTGCGAGACATTTTGGTGACTCTGCGTTTAATAGTATGGTCAACTAACTAAATTATTATATTTTCTGCACATGTCAAAGTCCTACTTAAACGCTGCGACTGACTTCTAAATATGTGCAATCGGAATTCCGAATAACAACTTACCCAAGGGTCACCGATGTTAAAAGTAGCATGTCTGCTAAGGTCTTAAGATTTGTGTATACCTGAAACAAAAGATGGCGTAATTGTAGTCAAGTAGCTCCTTTCCAGGGAAAAAGGAAAAAGTTTCAGTTCCCGGAGAATATTAAGAAGTTTCGGCTTTTGAAGTAATTAGTATTTTTGTATAATGAAACCCATCCCAGACTTGGTCTTTGACAAAGATTCAATAGTCAAAACTCAAGGTCTGCCAACCTGCAATGAAGCGCAGCATTCAAGGCGATAAACTAACCGATCATGCCGCAACATCACACTGCGCTCCAAAACACAAATTACTGACGTTGCTCAAAAAGCCGCTAAGCTGAAGGAGACTGGACTGGCCACGTCTGTCGCATGCCCAATGAGCTGTGGGCCAAAATTACCACTTTCTGGAGCCCTGACACAGCTTGAAGGCGTCGCGGCAGACCTCGTAGAAGATGGCGGGACGAGCTGGACAAAACCAACGACCAGTGGCCCACATTAGCCCCGGATCGAAACAGCTGGAAGTCATGGGGAGAGGCCTTTGCCCAGCAGTGGGATGACGCAGGCTAACAGTATCAGTATAACGAAACATGATGTACTTTTTTGGGATACAAAGCAGTTTTGCAACTTTTAACCAGGATTATGTAACACTTGGTTGAAGACTGTGTTCCAAGAGTTTCATGCCTGCCTGTTCTTTCCTATGAATGATTGATGATCTATGATTTTGGAACAGCATCAAGCTTCAAATTTCTGACCATAGACAGACAGACTATCATTAACCCCGAAAACGGGATTTTTTCCATGTTTACTATTTGTTTTGAGTTCCCGATATTTAAAAAAAGAAAACCCTTTGTCAGTGTTTATAATAGTGAAATTTAGGTTTCATTAATATACCTCTGCCTATCATCATCATCATCATCATCATTTCAGCCGAAAGACTTCCGCTGCTGGACAAAGGCCTCCCCCAATTGTCGCCACATTGACCGGTCCCGTGCGACTCGCATCCAGCGGATACCTCTGGTTCTGGCTGGATATTATTCTATTCTATACCTACATTCATTTAAATAGGTATGTACAGTCCACGAGCACATTGAAAAGCTTTTTTTCTCCTACTGTTCCGATTAAAATTTCATGTGGTTACGAACATAGTATTCTGGAACTCATATTTTTATGGAAACGATCCTATCTCCAAGTTACAATCGTAATTTCTCGTGAAAATTGCTTTTAAATTTAAAAAAGTGTAATCATACATATTGATGCTCATGACTGTACATTATATTACAAGAAACCAAACTCCTCGAATAATTCGAAGTTTTTGGTTATCATTAAGTCAATAATAACTCAAAAATAACTCTTGTTAACGATTTCCTTAATCATATTCTATCTGTGTAACTTTCAGGGATGGCCGCAAAGTTTCACATTTTATTGGCATCCTTCACCGTGACCCAGTTTGAAGATTCCAGCTTAATTAACTGAGTAGATATTGAATTAATTATCTATCTCTCTCTTATACATAGTAAACAGGTTTGTGACTGAATTACTTATGTATGATTGGTGTTTGTTTCGCGGAGTAAAGGTGTAAACGGTAAAGAAACTGTGATGTTATTTAAAATCTTGAAAAATAGTGCAAACACAAAGCATCAAACATATAAAGACATTTTTAAATTGCCAAAGTGTCTGTCTTTTATAAATATGGGGGCCACTTTTTTTACATGTTTTTTTTTTAAATTTATGAATAAATTTGATTTGATTTGCTTACTTTCGCACATAATATACGCAAGACCTCTCGTGTGGTCTCTCAGACAACGAAACTGAACAACTTTTGTTCCATGACTTTTGGGAATTTATATTTTTTTTAGTTACCATACATGTTGATCAGCTGATCGCGTCAGTTCCTATACAAAGTAATTTTTTTCGGCAAATTTCAAGAACTCGTAGAACAAAAGTTGTTTAGTCCGAAAGTCCGAGAGACCACACGAGAGTTCTTGAGTTTATTATGTTACACCTTGTATACACACGCCGGATGCGAGTACTACACACCTAACCTTTTTGAAGACCAATAAGGACAATGTCTATTTTTCATAAATTCCACTCACATATTCCCCTCCCGGCATTTCTACTCACGTCTATCTGCCTTGTAAATACCGTATAAGACTTAAAGGTTGATCCTTCAACTCCGACTATATCCGTACATCACGTTCGAAGCTCAAAGCGAAACGCATACATTCTCTTCCTTTCATATATTTACAATTCATGAGAACGTTGACAACGCTGATGGCTCGTTTCCACGTGAGAAGTCAGCGGCATCGATTTTTAGGGTTCCGTAGCAGTAGGGTAACCAACGGGACCCTATTACTAAGTCTCCGCTGTCCGTCTGTCTGTCAGCGGGCTGTATATCATGAACCGTAATAGGTAGATAGTTGAAATTTCCACAGAATGTGTATTTCTGTTGCCGGTTTAACAACAAAAATTAAAAATAAAAGGGGCTCCCCTACTACGATGGTACGGTACCGTTCATACGCGAGTCCGACTCCGGCTTGGCCGATTTTTATATTTTGGAAAGAGTGTTTTGATATATTTACATGGAATTAATTTACATGTTCATTCGTTTAGAAAGAGAGAAGAATGAGTTTTGGTGAATGGGGTAATGTTATCGTGGAGAATTGTGGTGTTTTTGGTGTGGTCATGTTTTGTTGAAAATTATTAATGTATTTTATATATTAGGTACTAAATATAGGTATTAATTAATTACATACATAACGTCACGCCTGTTATCCCTGAAGGGTTAGAAAGAGGTGTATCTAATAGTACACCCAAAAGCCATGTAATAGAGGGCTAACCTATTGCCATCAACCGGGCACAAATCCATACTCCGTGAATAATACTAAGAAATTCCTGATGGAACAACCTAGTAATACTCAGCCCGATCCGGGAATCGAATCCAGGACCTCATGCTCAGGAGTCGAGCTTGCGACCACTAGACTAACGAGATAGTCATATTAATTACTAGATAGTATAAACCCATTATTCACTCGTTCAAAATAATCTTCTATCTTGTTTTAACCGACTACCGAAGCTCAAAAATGGAAGTAAAGAAGGAACTTTAACATGGTACATATCCCGTTTTAAGTCTTAATGATAGTCCACAATTTGTACCAAACAAACTCTTTGCCTGTTAAAAAATCATCAATTGTTTACCTACTCATCTTCTATGAATTACCTCATCAAGCCTCCATTACTAAATACATAAAAACGGACTGGTTAACAAACCTCTACATTTTTCATACAGAACCTTTCAAACTGGGAACTAACCAATGAAAAATTAAACCTCGTTCACGCAACTGAAAGTTTTTGCATTTGTCACACGGATTAGTAAGTAAATGGAGTTTTCATCGGATGTATGAACGTGACGCAAACGTGAAGCAAAAAGAGTACCTAATTCGAGATCGAAAAAAGAAGAGGTCGTGCAGGCATTCTGTTATTTCTGCCCATGGGAAAAAGGGGTGAGTTGTGAGTGACGTAATTGGTAGTGTACACTGAATTATTCAATGATGTTGGAGTACCAAGGTGAAAGCAAGCATTTTTTCTAATTCGTATGTAGTATTACTGTTTGCCGAATTTTAATTTTTAAGTCATTATGTCGGAATTGTACGACGCTATTTCGGACTGACTAGCTAATTGACAAGGTAAAAAGGTAGACAATTATATGTATTGCAAAAGTGGCTTAATGGCAAATACTCAGACAACCATTAATTTAAATGCGCTTACAGGATGACCTAGTTACTCAATTATTTTTCTATAAGATACAGCATATAAAATTATATTGAGCCAAAAGATACTGCCATCCGTGATTCAAAATAATCCTAAAACCACTGTTGGGCCACGTTTTTTTGTCACTAGCAAGAAAGAAGAAAAATTAATATGTCAAACTATTTATTTCAACATGCGTTCATCAAATTATAACATTAAAATAACGCTCAATCTTTTTGAGGAAGAATTATGTGCGCTAAATGTACGTTTAAAGCCCTCTTTTTGAACCAGAACCAGTAACGCATCAGTGGCATACATATGTCAAATTACTTTACTACTCCATTTGCCACCTACTCCGTATATTGTAACAAAACAAAAAGCAATTTACTCGTAATTAAGTATATGACCCAAATATCGGGCCACTAAGCCGAGATCGAGCCCTCCCAGGCCATCATTAAAAGCTCATTTTCATTCATTGAAGTGCTACATAGTGTAGTGGTGATTGTTACAGGTTCTATAATAATTAACATTGTTTTGGGCATGCAGAAGATGGAAAAGAACAAGTATTTGTGTTGCTATAAATTTAATTTGACTTTTATTAAACAGAAAAGTTATACAACATTTTTTTAGTATATGCGAAACCTGAACATAGTTTGTTCAGAATAAGTAACTGAATCGATTCCAATAATTTTTAAACCATGTTATATTTTTTCCCAAAAATATTTAAAAAAGTTAAAAGCTGGACACCGAGCGACTTTAAGTACCTATCGCAATAATTTAGGTACCTACTGCCAAATTATTATAATGAGTTCAAGACGACGCTGGAGGCGCGCGCTGCGTGGTGACCACGATTTTGTGCGGACAAATAGATAACAGAACAAGCTTATAACTTTGTGATTTTTCATGATACAGTTTTGAAATTTTGTACATAGATTCTTCACATAAAAATACTAGACACGTGTATCAGGTTTCGCATATATTTAAACTAATGTTGTAGAAAACGTTGCGGTTTAAAAGAAGATGGTAGTGACAAAAATTTAAAAGAGTATGCTTAGATGGTTTGGTCATGTGGACAGGATGAGTGAAAGGCAACTAACAAAAGTTATTTACAAGGCAGATGTGAGTGGCAACGCCGGGAGGGGACGTCCTAGAAGAACATACACTAACCTTATTGGTGAGGTTCTTCACAGTAAGATCAGATGCATAGTACTTTCTACCGGCGTGCGTGTAAAAAAATCTTGATTCAGAATCAAAATGGGTAATAGCATATTATGCACCTTGGGGATAAAACTGTGTCTTACGTCACGGGCGCTATTTTGACTCCCGAACTGAATTCTGTTAGGTCTTGGAATTAAACCATGGAGACTTGTAACATCACGTATATTTTAAATAATTATACCAACACGTCACACGCGCACTCCCGAGTATAGCAATGGAGCCAGCGAGGGATTTAAGACTAAAATCCTGAGCGAAGTGAGGGATTTAAGTTCGTCCGAGACGTAGACACTAAAATTTTTTATGGTGTATGACCAGATGTATGAACGTGGACGAGGCAAAAGGAGTTTGTAAGGATCGTAGCAGGTGGGGTTCTGTGGTTTCTGCCTACCCCCATTGGAAAAATGCGTGAGTTTACATAAATATGTGCATGTATGTTATAGTGTAGCATTATTCTTATAAGACGATACCTTAATGTACGTAATTTTATTTAGCTAACCCTGTGTTGCTGACCGATTGATGGAAATACCCCCCCAGGAATAGGGAGTACGTATCAAATGTACTTTACACTTTATCATAACTTTCATTAGCAGGTGTGACGTTATTTCGTGTACTAGCAGATTAATCTTTATCTATTAAAATTGGTTGCTCATGTCCGACAAGCTCATTCTAAGTCTATAAGTATCATCTATCTCGAAAATCCGAAGTGAACCGAAGGAAACGACACCACAGACAAGCGTTTACGACAGGTAGTTGTTACATCAAACAAACGACACCTAATGAAAATCCAGGGTTGGCAATTTGTAGTTTCCGCCCCATCCCTTGACTGTCGTATTTTGTTTTGTTGGGACTCTGTAGGGATACGACGTTTGAAGGAAAGATAGATTTCGGAAGATTTCTGCTGTACCATTTTGCATTTGACCGGTATTTAATTTCGTTGGTTTAGTGGTCGCAAGCGCTACTGCTGAGCGTAATTTTGTTTGGCACACCCCGGGCTGCTGTCAGTTTGATGGAAACGCCCTCCAAAACATGGAAAATAACTGGCGGAATTGGGGAGTAAGTACCAAATGTAAGAAAGAAGAAGAAAGAAAATACATTTATTTGGGACATGGGTAAAATATTGACTGTCTCGTTGGTCTAGGGGTCGCAATCGCGTCTGCTAAGAGGTCCTGGGTTCGATTCCCAAGTCGGGAACAGTGTTATTGGGCTTTAGGATTTTTTTAGTAGCAGTCATGTCTCTCTGTTTGAGTCTGGATACAAGTGCCCGGTAAATGGCAATAGGCTGGAGTCCTATTACATGGGGCTTAAAAATAACTGGCGAAATGAGGGTTGAACAAAGTACAACTCTGCCTAACCGTTCGGGGATTACTGGCGTGATGTTAATACTGCGAATTTCAAAACTCCTGGTTGCTATTAAGAAATTCCCTAAAAAAATACTTTGTCCGTCCAGGTAAACTACCCCAGGACCCCACGCTCAATAGTCGCACTTGTGATTACATGACTAAAGAAGCAGTTAAACAAAACCACCTTCAAAAAACTATCCTTGGTTCATGACCTTGATTTTGAAAGTAGACTCAACTTTTCTACACTTGTGATAATAAGACCAACGACGCATTAAACAAAACCACCTTCAAATAAATTGACCTTGATTCATGACCTTGATTTTGAAAGCAGTCTCAACTTCTCTACACTTTCAAGAATAACGAAGCAAAGCAAAGCAAAGGAAATTAAACAAATTTTCCTTTAAAAACTAACCTTGAACAATGACCTTGATTTTAAAAATAGAATCAGCTTTTCAAACCCTTTTTTCCCACACTTTTCCTCTCTGTACATAAAACAAGTGAGTAAATAGATTCCAAGGGCTCTCGGCTTTTGTTTGCTCTATCAACGCTTTGCTCGACTCTCAGGCTATCCCCTGTTATTTGATTGTCCTACACTAGGTTTAGCTGCGTTTGGAGTTTTAGCTGCCGTATTGAAACCCGCTGTTTTGCCATTTTGAAGCAATCTGTGTGTATTTTAGTTGTGAGTTGATTGCGTTTTGTCTTTGTCTCGTTCTTTTTAGCAGAGGGCTTGAAGGTCATAAGGATGATTTCCACCAAACGGCTCGCATCGCATCGGATCAGAAGGGATACGAACGGATGCGGCGACAGCCGACCGTGTCCGCCAGGATGTCAACGTAGACGATCGGCTCCGTACCGTCGCTTGCGAATGTATCCGTTTTTGCGCCTAGACAAATACGTTCATTCCTACCGTGTCGGATACGGCAACAGGCGAATGGAGCCGATCGCGCCTCGTAGCATACTTTCGTCTATGATCGCATGACCTTGACCCGCGGTCAAGCTGCTGTGCGCGTCTTGGTAATATATACTTTAAATACTGTGTACACGATTTAATAACGTTTAAAGATTGTAAAATCCATTCCAATCCGATGCAAAGCTAGTGTCTTAAAAATCTGATCAATATGATTTTCTCAATAATTTGATTTCAGCACTTTTACGTGATCAGCAACATAATAACAAAAGAACTGTTGTAATAAAGTAAGGTATTAGAAGCCTTTAAATCTTAGCAGATAATATGAGTCTATTCTGATTACATGGATGACAATATACATATTATTATCTAAGAAAAGCATTACAAGTTTTCTCTAAGAAAATTTCTTTATCATGAAAGCTAATCGGATTACAAGAGTATGCCCCCGGTAACAAGTGAAATTGGCAGTCTTCCCTTACTTTTTTCAACTTGTAAGACACTTTCAAAGTTAGCAAAGTTACCGAGAACCCCTCGTACTGAGAAGCACATAAAATGTCAATAAGATTTACGAAAGACACGGGCGTTTTGGAAACAAAAAAGCTTGCTTTGATCTCAGATTCCTGAAGATTTGTTTTATTATTTGTCTTTATTGAATTACGGTGTGAGGATATGTTTTTGAGAACAAGCTGTAAGTCCACTTGTTTTCTAATTTTGAGCTGTTCAATTAAATTATGATGTTTTTATACTTACTTATTTTTTTAATATCACCCCACCAAAAAACAAAAGCTAGTTTTTAATAAAGAGAGAACTACCTAGATTTGTGCTGTTAGCAATAATTCGTACGTAGTAAAACATTTTTTTTATCAGGATTTTTCAGAACCTAATCACGAATTTTGACGGCACGCTTGGCGCAGTGGCTGAGCTATTGACTGCTGCGCTGCGTGTCGCGGGTTCGATTGCCGTACGGAACAAATATTTGTATGGCCTAAAGGTAGTTGTTCCGGGTCTGGCTGTTTGTGTATGTGAATTTAAATGTTTGTAAATGCACCCACGATACAGGAGAAATTCCTAGTGTGGTGCAAAATATCTTTAAAAAAAATTAATAATAATGTAATTTTGATAAATATTAATATTTAAGCATAAGCATAAGCATAATCAGCCTATAATAATCCCACTGCTGGGACACAGGCCTCCTCTCTATGAGAGGGAATGGGCTATAATCCACCACGCGGGCCCAGTGCGGGTTGGTAGATGTCACATGTCTTCGAATTTTTGATTCTACGACATGCCGGTTTCCAAATATTAATATATAAACTAAACTAATTTTAGGTCCATTGCACCCAATATTATTTCGTGACCCCATTCCAACACAATACTTTTTTGGACCTAAAAATACTTCCTCAAAGGAAAACTTTTTCCCCTATTTGTTACTGAAGTACAGATTTATGTAGTACATAAAATATTATTGACTTACATTTCCTAATAAAATTCTACCTTTATCAACTGCGATCCGAGTCTTATCCCTAGCTTTACCAATAACCCCTTTAGAGCCCCAAAGGATACGTTGATACGGTGACGAAATTGTACAAAATCATGAACTGTTTTACAAGCTTTAGAAATGTTGGGCTGCGGGACTGTTCGAAAGAGATTCCGCGGGCCTGCCCCCGTAGCATGACCACCGTAACAAGGATTTCTTTGACGGAAGAATCGACAAAATGACAGATAGTGCAAAGAAATCTGTCATTATGTCGACACAATCTGTCATTTTGTGGATTCTTTAATCCTTGTCTACGGTGATCATGCTACGGGGGCAGGAACACAAAGGGCAAAGAAGGAACATGGATGGGTTTTAGTCAGTACAAGTCTGGCACTCCCTTCCGCTCCGCCCAGAGCGGGAATCATTTGATGATTTCCAGTATGTCATCCATGTCATCTTGCCATAAATAAATAAATGCTCAGAAAAACGACAATCTGGAGTCGTTTCTGACTGATTGACCAGAGAAAGCAAAACACCGAAAGGGTTGGAAAGGAATGGGGAACGCCTTTGTCCAGCAGTGGGACAGAACAGGCTTATCCAAAATTACGTTATACTATTTTTGTGTGCAGCGGTGGTCCAGTGGTGCAGCGGTGGCTCAGTGGTGGCGGTCCCGACTTACGATCAGTAAGTCGTGGGCTCGAACCCAGGCAGGCGCATTACTTTGTGTAATTTATTTCATCACCACTGCTCTCAAAACGGTGAAGGAAAACATAGTGAGGAAACCGGCATGTCCTAGAACCAAAAATTCGAAAACATGTGACATCTACCAACCTGCACTGAGCCCGCGTGGTGGATTATAGCCCATTCCCTCTCATAGAGAGGAGGCCATGTGTCCCAGCAGTGAGAACATTATAGGCTGATTTGATGATCATGATTTTTGTGTAAGGATTCTTTTTTCATTGTAATAAAGGTGATCTACTTTTTCTGAAAGCGCTACGATAACCTATCATTCAATTCGCATACTAACAAATATTTAAAATAGCCTCGTGAGAAGACATCATATTAATATTTAGGTTTATGCCTAAATACAGCGTCTATCTGAAATGTGTGATCATATATTATGTGCCGGACGGGCGTGATCGATGGACGCGAGAGTATGTTAGATAGGGTGGGCCGAACAGATGTACTTATACAACATTAGTTTTAGTATATGCGAAACCTGACACACGTGTCTAGTATTTTTATGTAACGAATCTATGTACAAAATTTCAAAACTGTATCATGAAAAATCACACAGTTATAAGCTTGTTCTGTTATCTAGTTGTCCGAACAAAATCGTAATCACTACGCAGCGCGCGCCTCCAGCGTCGTCTTGAGCTCTTAATAATAATTTGGCAGTAGGTACCTAAATTATTGCGATAGGTACTTAAAGTCGCTCGGTGTCCAACTTGTAACTTTTTTTTTAAATATTTTTGGGACAAAATATAACATGGTTTAAAAATGATTGGAATCGATTCAGTTACTTATTCTGAACAAACTATATTCAGGTTTCGCATGTGCTAAAAATAATGTTGTATCAATGTGCACGAAGTTTCTTCAGTCCAAACGGCGCTGACATCCTACACCGACAGGTCCCAGGTATCTTCAAGCAATGGACGCGCAGGAAGAGGGATTCTTGAGTTCGTAGACATAACAACAACGAGAATAATTCTTCATAACTTTTCAGGAAGAGATTCGTAATTCTTCAGGACTATTTGCTGAATTATTTTTCCACTTTAAAATTTGCCGACTGTGATGAAATTCTATGCACATTTACATCCTTCGCATTTTTACCGTAACGGGAGCCGCGAATCGCTTCCTGTTTTTGCATATTTTTTGGCAAAACATCAATATTTACGTATCACTGATGTCGTAAAAACAATGTAGACATAAACAGGGAGCGCAGGTCGCTGGCTGTCCGTAGCAACATGCTGGCCCGCAGGTTTGCACGCTGTACTGAGTCTGTTAAGATAACGCTTTTTAAGGCCTTCTGCCAGTCGTTTTACACGTGCAGCCTGTGGGCAAAGTATACCAAGCGACCAGTACAGTACAATAACGCATTCAGGGTGCTCTTCGGGTTGCCGTGGCGATGTAGCGCGTCAGGGATGTTCGTGGAAGCATGCGTCGACGGGTTCGCCGCAATCATGCGGAAGCGATGCGCTTAGATGATGGCGCGCTTGCGCTCCTCCTCCAATGGCATCCTGAATGTGTTTTCTGACTGGTGGGACTCTCCTCTCTTACTAAGGTGGGTAAGTGTTCAGACAAATAAATAAGTTTACCATTGTACGTACAGTTCAATGGTATATTAGCTGAGTATTATTATTAATTTTATTTTAATACTGACATTATGCTAAGTCATACTGCTACTAACATTATATGGATTTTTGATCTGAAATAAAATATTTGAATTTGAATATATCACAGAATTGTACACAAAATTATCTATCTACTGCCATAGAAGTTACAGCTATATCTATTCACATTTAAAAGTTATTGCTAAAAAACGACCAAAATTCACAAGTATTCCCGGTTGAACGATCTTTTAGGCTGAATTACAGGAAAACTATTAATGCTATTTTGACCATCTAATCGAAATATAAAAGAAGGTTAAATAAGATATCGTTATCTAATGTTTATATTCACATAACTATGTTGGTCAACCTGTCCCGATTCCTCAACTGTCAGCCGAAAAAAAAACAAATATTTACGAACAAAGCAAAACTTTCTTACAACCTTATAATCTCGACTAAGTAGTTTTCCTGAAGAACTAGGTTCTCTAAATTACATGCAGGACTAGGTCTCAGTTTAGGCTACCTGGATTTTACTAAATCTACTTAGTTGTAACTACATATTATGTATGATCAACATATTCCAGACCCTAAGGGTGTCGTACTTACGGTTCGATATTATATTTACTAAACTAATCATTTAAGCACTTAATCTATGTATCTCTGTTATTGCCCATATATCACTGCCACTAATATCGCTCACACTAATACACTATTTATACAAGCTTATTGGTGACACTTCGTCGCGAACATATGATGGCGAGGCTCAGACCAAAAATCTAAAGAAATTTTCTTTTTTGAACAAAGATGGCGAAAAAAAAATCAGTTGGCACAAATTGTAAGTACTTAGTTGGTATTGTAGTTTTTTTATGGCTTATGATTATTTTACCATACCAGCCGCTCGGGTCGATCTTCGGGTTAAGCCGCGCCTGTCTAAGTTGGTCCGTGGATGGGTGATCACCCATTACATACCGAGTTTCCTCCGTGCCTCGGAAATTGACAGTCGTTACAGGTAGTCAGTGGCCCGAAAGTTTGACGACCAGTCTTACCAAGGGGTATCTTATTGCCCAGTACTGACTGGGTTGTGGAGGTCAGATATGCAGCCGCCCAATGTAAAATACTGATATTCAGCTGCATCCGGTTAGACTGGAATCCGACCCCAACGTAGTTGGGAAATGGTTAGGCAGATGATGATGATAATGTTGGTACCACGAGAAAAACTGTGCAATTTTATTGTATCACTTCTTTTATTAAATCTTTTATCAAGACCACACGTTTCTAAAACACGCTATGAATCAATATTTTGAATCTTTAAGGTTAACAGTTCTAAGAGAGTTAATCTTACTTTGCGTTACCCTTCGTAGATTTAACCCTTTCAATTTATTATGGCATTTATTTAAAGGGTGCAGGTTAGATGGTTCGGGGGCAAAAAGATCAAGGCCTGCGTTACGTGGATTAGTTTTTACGTAGTGTATATCTAGTAAAAATTCCATAGCAGTACTGTAGTTATTCTGTGTGTTTTTATAATTTTATTCCAATTTAGGGGCTGTAAAATGGTAGTCAAGTAGAGCCCTATTAGAAATATTTATACACAACTAGCGACCCGCCCCGGCTTCGCACGGGTGCAATATATACATATATAAACCTTCCTCTTGAATTACTCGATCTATTACTGAAAACCGCATCAAAATCCGTTGTGTAGTTTTAAAGATCTAAGCATACCTACATAGGGACAGACAGCCAGCGGGAAGTTACTTTGTTTTATACTATGTAGTGAAGAAGAGCAAGGAATATATAGTAAACTATTTATTAAATATCTTACAGGCCTTTCCGTCTTTCTTGGAATTATAAACGTTATGATAGTTTATTTTTTTTTAAATACACACCACAAAAAAACACGATAAGTACATTATACAGGATGCTGTAAAAAAATTAAATCAACAAAAAACTCCGTTCCATACAAAGTTACCTTACGGGGCCGGCATGTACTTGGCCCCTGTCTACACTAGCCGGACTTAGCGTACGTGCTACGAATGGAAAGCCAACCTCTTTGACGACTATCCTTTAAGAATATTTCTATTATTCTCTATGTGCGGCCTAGATTATTTGATTTGCTTTGTGGTAATAAAGAAATATAAGTAAAGAAAGCAGAAAAAATATGGATGTTTCAGTTGGCTAGACACTTACTTAGACGTCTGTCGAACAATATGAAAAAGTCAGATATCGTCGGGGATAGTGAAAATCCGCGAATCTACCATACGTAAAGTGCGCGTATCTGTACTACGAGTAGGTTTACAGTGGAAGGTTAAAAGTTTATATATTTTTTTTATTTCAACGATTTTTGACCTCATTTTTACATGAATAGTAACAATACATGTGTTCTATGTATTGTTAACAGTAGAAATATATTAAAGTAATTAATTTTGTCGCTACGACAAAGCGTAATTGAAATTGGCTACATTAGTCAGATACGCGGAATTATCCAATGCTAGTTACGCGGATTTGCACTATCCCCGACAATATGTAAAAACTTCTGTATGTAAAAAGCATAATAAAATAATGTAATATTTTATTTTGCCTTTTACATAGGTAAAAAGAAAATTGAAAAATTCGGGAATTTTTATATTAATATTTTGAAAAAGGATTATTTTCAAAATATTACTTGTTTTTGAATTAAACTTCAAAAAGTAAACAAAAAGTATTTATTGCCATTTGGGGTTGAAACTCTGTGGTCGTGGGTGCTCATAGCCGGTTTAAGGAAATTTTGAAACACCTAGTTGACGCTCCCCGTGACCCAAGGGCTGGCTTTTACCTTGGCCAGAGGCTAAATGTTGCAATAAAATATGGCAAAGCCGCAGTCTATTGGACACATTAATTGCTGATGAGCAGTTTTTTGATGCCCTCTTATAGTTTGTTGTTAGTTTATTTAATAGCTTTTAATTAATAATGTACACAGTTAGTTTGTTGCCTAATTAAAATATTCGCAAGAAATCCGTACCCTACTTTAGATATAATTTACTGTAGCTTTAGCTTTCTCGTAATCCATCAACGGAATCAAATCTAAAAAAAAAAAAACAACGAACAATTTATATGAATACCCGATGTTATCCAACGAATAATCCTCGTGTCTCATCTTTTGGAAAAACCTGCTAATAATAGAACCTTGTAGGTATTCCGTATTCCAGATTAAGGTATTATTCCGTTTCATTGCCTTCTTTCCTGATTGAAATTCAGCCAGGCAAATCAAGGAAGCTTGGTAATCTAGGTCAGCAATCAATGGGATGAATATGTATTATTTTACAGAAATTATTTTAGAAGAAACAATTCATTTGAGCAGTTTTTAGGATTCCGTAGTCGAATGGCGAAAATCGGAACCCTTATAGATTCGTCATTCGTCTTTCTGTCTGTCCGTCTATATGTCACAGCCACTTTATTCCGAAACTATTAGGACTACACAGTTGAGACGTGGTAGCTAGATGTATTCTGTAAGCCGCTTTATGATTTTTATACAAAATTAAAAAAAAATAATAGATTGGGGGGGTTCCCCCATACATGGAACTGAAACTATTTTTGTTTTTATCAAACCTCTAAAATGAGATTGAGGTTAAACCAATTTTCTAAAAGTCAATCGTTTGAAAGATAGAAACTTCCAAAGTGGTAAAATGTGTGCCTCCCCCCCTCTAATTTCTAAAGTAAGAGAATGAAAATTTTGATTCCAGTCTAACCGGATGCAGCTGAATACCAGTGTTTTATATAGAGCGACTGCCTATGTGACCTCCACAACCCAGTAAGTACTGGGTAATACGATACCCCTTGGTAAGACTGACTGTCTGACTTTCGGTCCACTGACCTGTAACGACTGTCATAGACCTACAAATGAGAGCCGGGACCAACGGTTTAACGTGCTTTCCGTAGCACGAAGGAAACTGAGTATGTTAGAGTGGCCACCCATCCACGGAGCAAACTTGCCAATTTTTTTGTTTCTAAGAACTTTTTTCTCCATTTTACGCCATAATTATATTATATTATCATCATATTAAACACTGTTTTAAGCTTTCACGGTTTACAACTAAACTTGTACTGTCACTTACGGGATATCTCCCGCATTCTCCAGTCAACCCGCGATCATGGCGCTTGCAACAGCGCCGAAATATCGGGAGCTCAAAACAATGAACAATCACGGAAGATATCCCGTAAGTGACAGTACAAGATTATCATCATATTAGTTGGGTCTTATATCCATCATGTCTCATTATTCCTAACCCCTTGGTATTGGCATTCAGATAGCTCGGATAATCGCGGGCTCAACGCGGGGTTGGCGGCAAGCACGTACGACCGCAGCGTGGTTGTGGTGGTAGTAGATCACACATCTGCCTAAGTGCGGTAGCCGCAGGATTTGACAGGCTGCACTTAAATATAGCTAATAAATGAACATTCTAAATTAATATTGTGTAGGAGTTTATTTTGTACTCGCGGCAAAATAATAAGCGAGGAACTCGTGGCAAAATAATAACAGCCGCTTGGGTGGATCTTTAGGTTAAGCCGCGCTTGCCTAGGTTGGTTCGTGGATGGGTGACCGCCCATTAAATACCGAGTTTCCTCCGTGCCTCGGAAAGCACGTTAAACCGTTGGTCCCGGCTACGTTACAGGTCAGTGGTCAGTTGCCCGAAAGTCTGATAAGAAGTCTTATCAAGCGGTATCGTATTGCCCAGTACTAACTGGGTTGTAGAGGTCAGACAGGCAGTCGCTCCATCTAAAATACTGGTACTCAGCTGCATCCTGTTAGACTGGAAGCTGACCCCAACATATGTAGTTGGGAAAAAGGCTGGGCAGATAATGATGAGTTTATTTTTATACTCGCCTGCTTGGGGGTTTAATTTTATGCCTATAGAGAATTTATAATTACACATGTATATAGTACACTGATAGCGTCATATCTATTTCATCTCATTTGCTAGGTATATCGAAATGATACCTTACACAGTCCTATTTCCTTGTGCCATAATACCCGTTGTTTATTAGTTTGAAAAAAAAATGGCTTATACAACATTATTTTTAGTATATGCGAAACCTGCATATAGTTTGTTTAGAATAAGTAACTGAATCGATTCCAATAATTTTTAAACAATGTTATATTTTTTCCCAAAAATATTTAAAAAAGTTAAAAGTTGGACACCGAGCGACTTTGAGTACCTATCGCACTAATTTAGGTACCTACTGCCAAATTATTATTATCTAATGAGCTCAAGACGACGCTGGAGGCGGGCGCTGCGTGGTGACAACGTTTATGTGCGGACAACTAGGTAACAGAACAAGCTTATAACTTTGAGATTTTTCATGATGCAGTTTTGAAATTTTGTACATAGATTCTTTACATAAAAATACTAGACACGTGTATCAGGTTTCGCATAATAAAACTAATGTTGTATACAGCTGGGCAACATCAAATGTTTTATAAATCCATTATGGTTTATTCCATACAACCGTTAAATTTTCCGACTAAGAAAACGTGCACCAAGAAAATGAAAGTTTTTAACCTTCAGGATTTCTTTAAGTTGTTGAACAACTAAAACTTCGTAACGCGAATTCGGCTAAACACACTTTTCCCTTGAACTTCAGATTGTTGAGAAACCTTCAAATATCGACTCAAATCAAACTTCGGAACAACGTGAAATATTTCAAAATGAGTTGCTATGTTTAGTTTTCCCCAAAAGTTGTTTTGCCCGCGTGGTATAGAAACGTGAGATCTCATGTAGTAAAACAATAGTTTTGGTAAAAGAGGTTTCCCATGGGGGTAGGCAGAAACCATAATACGCCACCTGCTACGATCCTTACATACTCCTTTTGCCTCGTCCACGTTCATACATCTGGTCATACACGCACGCTGGTTGCGAGTACGACGCATCTGACCTTTCTGAAGAACTTCACGCATTAGGCATTTAGATGTGACTTATTATTAGTGAAAACCGGGCATTAGGCTTCCATCAATGAACACTTGAAGTATTGCAGAAACAGACTCGCCCTATGTCATGGGACTTGAACATAACTGATAAAAATGGAATCTGGAAACCTGAATATTTTATGGAGTGAAGCTTAATGAAGGGAACTAATAAATTTATGTGTTTGAGTAGAAACAATGTTTTTCTCTCTAGATGGCCAGACAAAGTGGCATTCTATCAAAGATTATTCAAAACATAAACAACGATTTTCCACATTAGGATTGCACCTCAGCTAACAGCTTTCTTCTTTTTCTGTCGCATAAAACCATAATTTGCCAGAGCGAGTAACAGAGCGTGCAGCCGAACGGATCTTCGATGCTGAAACGTGCGGTAGCAGTCCCACTGTTTTTCTCGCTCTACCTCCAACCGAGCCGTTTGGTTCGGTTGGCGCGGCGACTGAGCAATTGGCTGTTGCGTGGCGAATGCGGTTGCGATTTCCGCACGGAACAAATATTTGTATGGCCTACAGGTAGTTTACTGAATGTTTATGTGAGTTTAAATGTTTGTAAACGCACCCATAATACAGGAGAAATTCCTAGAGAAGCAACATAAAAAAGGGTTCTGAGCGACAGAAAAGTATAGAAGCAAGACAAAGTGCGATTCCGTGCAGCTAGATGAGGTTCAACCCTTAATTGCTCCAATTACAAACACTACAAGACTTTCATTCACTCCATATTCACGTTCATTCATTCACTACAACGTTCCTGTCGAGTGGAGGCGTTGGACAGTACATTAACCCAATATATGTACTGTTCTCTCACAGTTAGTTTACTGTAGTCAGTAGGCACCACCGATAAAATGCAAATACTATACCGCAGTCATATCAGCCGTATATACAACATTATTTTTAGTATATACGAAATCTGAATATAGTTTGTTCAGAATAAGTAACTGAATCGATTTCGAAAATTTTTAAACCATGTTATATTTTTTCCCAAAAATATTTAAAAAAATTAAAAGTTGAATACCGAGCGACTTTGAGTACCTATCGCAATAATTTAGGTACCTACTGCCAAATTATTATTATCAACGAGCTCAAGACGACGCTGGAGGCGTGCGCTGCGTGGTGACCGCGTTTTTGTGTAGACAACTAGGTAACAGAACAAGCTTATAACTTTGTGATTTTTCATGATACAGTTTTGAAATTTTGTACATAGATTCTTTACATAAAAATACTAGACACGTGTATCAGGTTTCGCATATACTAAAACTTCAGCAACCAGCGGGATTTTCCTCACTTCAGCAACCAGCGGTTGGTAGAAACCTCTGATAAATATAACCCGTTTTAAAGAGAGAACTTCGCTTCATAATGCGCAGTGATTAAAAATCCGAGCCCGCATGTCCTTTGTGCGAGCAACAATGTCACACATCAGGCATACAGACAGAATGTACTCGTCACTCAACATACACACTGTAGTACATTTGTGATCATTGTAACTTTAGTATACTGTTGTTGTGTTCGTGTATTAAAATGTAAATGACATTGTGAAAAGTTTACATACACATCACGCCTGTAATTCCAGAAGGGTAAGGCAGAAGTTTATCTAATAGTATTCCCACATTTCGCCAGTTATGTTTAAATCCCATGTAATGGGGGCGAGCCTATTGCCGTCATCCAGGCACAAATTCAGACTCCGTGGCTGCTACTGAAAAATTCCTGATGAAAAAATCAATATCACTTTGCCCGACCCGGGAATCGAACCCAGGGCCTTATGCTCAGCAGTCGCGGTTGCGACCAATGAGCTAATCATTTCTCCCATGGTCTGATGGTCCTAAGTTTTATTTGTGATCTCAGGAACGACCCTAAGTCTGGCTTTATGCCAGGTTAAAACCAATCAACCAAAATCAGACACCCCAACTACATAGGACTGAAACTTGAAAACTTAGAGTGTGCTGTCCAGCTCTTCGTAAAGTCTGCCCAACTCTCCGAAAATTTATAAACGTGGTTTTATATTTTGTAAGACGTATAGTTGTCTTTATCGTATTTTAAATTAAGATCATCTTTTTAGGACTAGTGCCGTGCCAGACATTTCCCTAAAGATTAAGGGCGCATTCTATCATGTCGCGATGATTAATTTATCGTTGGATAATATATGGAAACAGTGAATCGTGTGGTCCTATATGTGAACACCTCCATTTAAATACACAAGCCACGACGCTTTAAACGACACGATAATCTGTCGTCACGACATAGTGGGAACGCACCCTAAGTGACAGTGCATTACCGAAGACCTATGCAGCAGAAAAGCAAAAGGGTGACATCACTAAGCAGTGGCCTGCGGATATAAATACAGGTGCCTCACCCGCCTATAGCGTGTTTTGATATCACCCTGTTTATAGGATAAAGCTAGCTGTTCATGATGCGTTTACTTCTTAAACTGCCAGGGTTTAGCAGTTAGGCAATTTTTTCCATATCAGTTAGACTGATCCTTTAAAGAACATGATAAATCATACTGTCGTAATAGTTTACTTTCGTAAGATTACTTTATTTCACTTTTGTTATGTTCCATAAAAACAGACCATTATCAAATATTACTTTTTAATATTGTAAATGTAGAAGCCAGGGGTGGAGCTCGTGGCTAAAATAATAACAGACGCTTGGGTTGATTGTCCAGTTAAGCCGCGCTTGCCTAGGTTGGTCCGTGGTTGGGTGACCACCCATTACATACCGAGTTTCTTCCGTGCCGTTATTGCCTGTGACTTCATCTATGTATATTAAGTTTTTTTTTTTACTACAAACCCAATATGTTAAGTGACCTAAATCCTTTAATGGACCCCAAGTTAACTGGTAAAGGGCATACCCAATTAAACATAGAACCGAAAACACCCGGATCACTCTGTCATATACGACATTGAAGACGTTTATTTTCCAAAGTGAATTGGAAAATAAATATATAAAGTCACTGAGATTTTGGTAAACACTCAGAGAAATGCATTAGTGTCTTACTACTGTAGTAAGACGGCATCAAAAAGTCTAAAATATTCTTTTCAGTATTCATAAAAAAAACATTAATAATAAATAACAATAATAAGGTAACCCCGTACGTCAATCACCGGTTACATCATCGAACAATTTTATTTTATTTTATTTTAATATTAATATTCGTTTTAATAAAAAAAGTATTTATATTAGTTATCTAAAGACTAACAAAGGAAATACCAGAATATAAAAACAGAAATTTGGAAACCAAAAGGAAATTTAAATACAGTTGATGAAAAAATGACGCCTGTCAACGGCGTCGTCAAAAATGTCAAATACTGAAAATTACATATAAGATACAAGATGATAACCGAAAAATGATTACGAGAGCTGCCTACCGACGCGCACGCCTACCACCTCCGGACCCGTCGCTCAGCTCCGCCTCGCCGCCGCCGGAATCCAGCCCCATCGTGAGTGCTGTGACACCGGCAGTGGCAGTTGCGTCGAGCTCGAGCGACGAGTATTTCTCTCCGCCGACGTCGCCAACAACTGTACGTCGGCAGGGGAGACGCTGACCACCGAGAAGCTTGGGACTTAGGGGCCATCCGGCCCCGAGCCGGGTCCCCGCTGCCGATGGTTGTGTGCAGCGCATGAGATGGACTCATTCCATTAACGAGAACGTCATGCGCGCATACTATGGGTCTACAGAGGGGGGAACTAACCTCACTGCGTACCGTGTTGGGATGCTGTCTCTGTTCCAGGTACTTGAACCAACCGTCAACGTTTCGGCCCAACGACTGTCGGATCAGGTGCGGGTCATCCAACGCAATCACATGTTGGACGACGCCGTACTTGATAGGCTGCGCTCAGAGGTACTGAGCAACCGTATCGTTTTAACTCCGGCACAAACCGCGGTGCAAGCGTCAGTGATTGACGCAACCCCGCCGCCTACGACTCGGTGCCACATACATGACTCATGAGGGTGCTGGAGTTGTACAAGATAGATGCAACTCTACGTGCCTTCCTTGAGTCGTGTATGGGGCAATGGAGGACGGTCCTTCGATATCCAGGATGTCGACAGATCCAGGGGAACGATGAACCTGTATGGATTAAACGGGGAATATTCCAGGGCGACAGTCTGAGCCCACTTTGGTTCTGTCTAGCCCTGAATCCTCTGAGCACATTGCTGGAGGATTCAGGTCTAGGCTACCGGTTGAGGAGAGGTGGTCAGGTCATATCTCACCTTCTTTACATAGATGATCTGAAACTCTTTGCCCCCAACAAATTGCGACTGTTGGAGCTACTGAAAGTAACTGAAACTTTCAGTAGCGCCATCAGGATGGAATTTGGTGTGGACAAATGTGCAGTCATGTATGTAAAGCGAGGGGAGATTATGGAATCCGAGGGAAATCAGCTCTCGGATTCCATACACCTGAGATCCCTTTCCTCATCCGAAAGCTATAAGTATTTGGGTATGTCGGAAGCGTTAGCTTTAACGTAACTGACATGAAGCAATCGTTGAAGGAGCGCTTCTTTGGACGCCTGAACAAGGTATTACATAGCCTTCTTTCAGGCGGAAACAAGGTGCGCGCCTTCAACGGTTGGGTCATGCCGGTTTTAATGTATTCTTTCGGCATACTCAAATGGACTCAGACTGAACTTGATGCCCTGGATAGGAGGGTTCGTGCACTGCTGACCGCAAATCGAATGCATCACCCACGGTCGTCGGTAATGAGACTGTATATCCCGTGGAATTGTGGGGGTCGTGGCTTCTTAAATGCTAAGACCCTGCACAACCGTGAGGTATGCAGTCTCAGGGAATACTTTCTAGAAGCCGACGTGGAGATGCACCGAGATGTGGTCTCAGTGGACAAGGGCCTCACCCCGCTCTCCCTGGCTAACGAGAACTGGCGCAAACCTAGAGTATTAGACACTAATGATGGCAAGGAGGTATGGCAGGGCAAGGAGCTTCACGGACGCTTTTACCGGGCCCTACACGGACCCGATGTAGACTTCTTAGCGTCCGTATCTTGGCTGCACTTCGGTGACCTATTCGGGGAAACCGAAGGTTTTGTCTGTGCAATAATGGACGAAGTTATGATGACGAATAACTACCGGAAATACATTGTGAAGGATGGCACGGTTGACATATGTCGGGCATGCCACCGTCCGGGAGAATCGATCCGACACATTATTTCTGGGTGTTCTCGTCTGGCTAACGGAGAGTACTTGCATAGACACAACCTCGTTGCCAGGATTATCCACCAGCAACTTGCTTTGAAGTACAAGCTTGTGGAATCAGAAGTGCCATACTATAAGTATGTGCCCGACCCAGTTCTCGATGATGGTAATATCACGTTGTATTGGGATCGATCTATCGCCACTGACAGGACTATTGTTGCCAATAAACCTGACATTGTGGTGATAGATCGATTGGAGCGTCGCACAATGGTTGTTGATATAACGGTTCCGCATGACGAGAACCTCGTGAAAGCAGAGAAAGATAAACAATTCAAATATCTAGATCTGGCTCGCGAGGTTGTCGACATGTGGGACGTGAGTACAGCAGTCATTGTGCCGATAGTTGTGTCGGCCAACGGCTTAATAGCCAAGAGCCTCGACCAACAACTAAGGAGGCTCTCGCTTGGCAGCTGGATCAAGGGCTTGATTCAGAAAGCTGTACTTCTGGACACGGCGCGTATCGTTAGGAGGTTCCTCTCTCAAGAGCCCTGACCACCGGTAGCTCGGACCCTGTTCCCGATGCCGGTGGGCTACTATTTTTTATATTTTTAAATGTTTTTTTTATGTCACTTTATATAGAAATATTTAAAAATGTAAATTGTATGTTAAGAATATGAATAAAGGAAAATAATATAGCCTTTTATTCAGATCGCTTGGTACATTTGATTCTTATGTAACGAACTAACATTGAAATCTTATATGGGATAAACAATTTAAACTAATATTTGTTGATTCGTTATCTTTCCTAGATCTGCTTGCCAGTCGGCATAGGCCTCCTCCAACCTTTTCCATTCCTTTCTTTCTTGAGCCACTCTGTTCCATGTGACTCCTGCCACTTGTCTAATATCATCGTCCCACCTTTTCTGTGGTCGACCTCTCTTTCTCTTGCCTTCCCTTGGGTACCACCATGTCACCTTTTTGCTCCATTTTTCGTGTCCTCTTGCCATGTGACCAGCCCATCGCCATTTGAGTCTTTTGATTTTGTTTATTACATCGGTAGTTTTTGTTTTGTTTCTAATGAGGACTTTTTTTACTCTATCAGACTTTCTAATATTTAGCATACTCCTTTCCATGGCATACTGGCAAGTTGCTAGTTTGTTTGACGTCTCCTGATTTAGGGACCATGATTGACACCCATAAGTAAGGACAGGTAGTATGCAGGTATTAAACAGTTTGCTTTTTAGGTTTATATGGAGCTCTTTATCTTTCATAGCCTCTCATAAACTCCAGTATGTCTTCCAGCCATTTGTAATTCTTCTGGCCACTTCTTTCTGCATCGGATCTTTTTGAGTTATAAGCTGACCTAGATATATGTACTCGTCTGTATATTTAATTTCAGTGTTTCCTAGATCTATAGTATGTTTGACTCTAGTTTTTTCCGGATTCATTACCAACCCTACTCTCTCACTTTCTTTCGCAAGATCTTTTATCATTCTGGTTAGGTCCTCTGCTGTCCCAAGCCGACTGGTCCTCGAGGGGGAAAGCGACCACAACCCTCCAAAATCTAAAGCCAACAAACACCGAAAATCAGTAATATACATAGCATCCATCAATGTACTTACCTTGGGAAAAGAAGAAAATCTTACGGAACTGACACCTGCACTAAAACAAATCAAATGGGACATAATTGGGTTGAGCGAAGTAAGAAGAATGGGCGAAAGTATTACTTGTCATCCAGACTATTTACTATATCACATAGTTGAGACGCAAGGCCAATATGGGGTAGGATTAATTATCAAACAACACTTAAAACAATATGTGGAAGAATTCATAGGAATATCAGAACGCATAGCGATTATGAATTTGAAACTACCAGGATACAAAAAACCGTGGTCTATTATACAAATATATTCACCTACAGAGCAATCAAGTCTGGAAACAATAAACAACTTCTACCATAATTTAAACGAAGCAATTCAAGAGCACACCCATAAGAACCTTATAGTCATGGGAGACTTCAATGGCCAAATTGGAGCAAGGCATGCAGGAGAAAACACAATACTAGGGCAATTCTCATATAGTAACAAGACCAGAAGTAGAAATGGGGAAAAAATTACAAACTTCGCACTAGAAAATAAATTAACAATCCTAAATACTATGTTCAAGAAGAACCGGAAGAGCATGTGGACCTGGATCTCGCCGGATGGTAAAACAAAAAACGAAATAGATTTTATTATGACCAATAGAAACAGCTACTTCACAAACTTTACCGTCATTAAAAGATTAAACTTCCACACCAATCATAGGCTACTTAGAACTGAGCTCAAAACAAATCAAACAAAGGCGACGAGACCGAGACTAAACTCAGGAAACAGAAAACTCAACGAACAGCAATTGGAACAAATAGCAATAGCGCTAAAAGCTGAACTTAGAGACTTCAAAGAGAACACTAAGGAACTAGAAACACAAGATAAATACAATTATATAGAGAATACTATCAAAACTCAAACTAAACTCAAAGCAGATACTAAAATTAGTGCAAAAGGAACACTATCAACAGCCACTATAAAACTCCTAGAAGAAAGAAACCAACTCATTAACGAAAAAAGTACTCAAAATAGAAGACAGAAATTAGCCAAAATTAGCAAAGATATCAATGAAAGCATGAGAAAGGATAGAAAACAACGGAGGATGCAAACGATAGGTAATTACATACAGAAAACCGGTGGAACTAAAAAAGCACTCAAAGAATTGACTGACACGAAGACCTGGATCGTAAAAATGAAAGACGACCGAGGAAAATTGGACCATCACAGAACTAACATATTAAAAACAGCTACGTCATACTACAAAAAACTATATCGAAACAATACTACGCAAACTGAAATCAGCAAGGCTATCGATACACAAAAGAGTGAAAAAGCACCCGGGCCTGATGGCATAAGCAATGAAATTTTAAGATATAGCAAAGAGACTCTGATACCTGTCCTCACAGACATGTTCAATGACATCATGAATACTGAAACCATCCCCCAGCAATGGACCGAGTCTCACATCATCCTACTGTATAAGAAAGGGGATAAATACGACATCGGAAATTATCGCCCTATCAGCCTTATGTCCAATGTACATAAGATTTTTGCTAAGATCTTATTAAAACAGGTCGAAAGAACTCTAGACGAACACCAACCTATAGAGCAAGCAGGATTCCGCAAAGACTACTCAGTGATCGACCACATCCACGTAGTGCGTCAAATCTTTGAGAAATACAACGAATACCAACTAACATACTACATTGCATTTATTGATTCTAGCAAAGCATTCGATTCTCTACAACATGATAAAATATGGGAGGCATTACAAGAACAAGAAGTTGAGCTCAAATATATTAGATTAATAAGAAACATATATAGCAGCAGCAGAGCAAGAATTCAATTAGAAAAGAAAAGTGCTTTTTTCAGAGTAGAAAAAGGAGTCAGGCAGGGAGACCCACTATCTCCGAAATTATTCTCCGCAGTACTAGAATCAATCTTCCGAAAGCTTAACTGGGAACATCTCGGAATCAACATAGACGGTGTACTACTGTCGCATTTGAGATTTGCCGATGATATAGTGCTACTGGCAAGAACAGCAGAGGACCTAAAAAAAACATTAAGTAATTATTATTTATTTCCAATTTTTCTTCAGTCCGACTCAATTTTTTTTTTTTAACAAAATCTCTATGACAATTAATTTTTTTCTTTGGAACGTGGGTACTTATTTAAATGCAAAGGACCCCAAAATGACGAACCGGGCAGGAACTTCAGTTGGCTGGTATTCCAATGAGTTCATTTCTAGACCTATCATTGTTTCCATTGCGATAGTGTCTGTCTAAAAGGCAGGCTGTCTTGACTCAGGTGCAACTTTAGAAGAACGTGCGACTACAAAATCGCACCTTGAATGCCTTTCCTTACGAAGTGTAACGTATCTTGCTAATGGTGTTTATTTCGATAGCAGCCGCGCTCGTTTTTGTAATGTTCTATGAAAATTACTGTAATCAACTCTGCTCATAATTTTCTCGACACCGTTTTTCTTAGTTGCGTGTGAGTGAGTGGGAAGTTTTGGGTATGCGTTTATTGATCTATTGTCGTAATGATATAGTTATATGAAGAGATAAGCACCCATAATTTGTTATATTTAGGTAACATGTGATAGGGGTAAGCTTAATGCCATCAAATGGACCCAAATCCAGCGGAATCTGGACTGCTACTGGGAAGTTCCATATAAAAATACAACAAAACTTTGTCTGAACTGATATTCAGCAGTGACGCTAAAGATTACTAAGACCAAAAAAGCAATTATTTTTTTTGGACATATATTTAACCACTCTTCTTCTCAATCGTGTTGTGAGGCCTAACCTGGTGTCAGAATTTTTATGCCGCCCATGGGAATCTGACCTGGCTTTACATTATCATCTGCCTAACCTTTTCCCAACTATATTGGGGTCGTCTTCCAGTCTAACCGGATGCAGCTGAATACCAGCATTTTTCATCGAACGATTGCCCATCTGACCTCCACAACCCAGTTAGTACTGGTTATCACGATACCCCTTGTAAAGACTGGTTGTCAGACTTTTTGTCAGACCTAGCTTAACATGCCGTCAAAAAATACCTCTCATCTCAGGCATGCTGGTTTCCTCAAGATGTTTTCCTTCACCGAAGTAAGTGATAATTATACAATACGCACATGAATCCGATAAATCTGAGGTCTTGGGTTCGAATTTGAGACCTCCATTTAAACGACTACCTCACAATATTACCCTTACTTTTTATGATAGGCGTGTAAGTAGCATTTACATGCGGTATCAAATGAGCCACTGCTTTTCATTGAGAACCAGCAGAATATACCACAGCTGACTTACCGTGGAGACTTTTTCTTGAATTTTGATGCGTAGCGCCATTTACCTGGAATACATACAGCAGGAAACTTATGTGAGCATTAGTGTTACTGCTTGGTTGGCGAAAAAAAATTGGGTTCTGAACAGCTTACAGATATTTGCATAGTGTGTTTTTGTTCTGCCCAGTTGGTTTTATAGTCGCAAGGATCCTGGGTTATTTGGTTTTTCCAGCAGGAATTTTTAGCAGCTGCCGTCAATTTTCGATTCACAATTATTTAAAATTAGACTGCTGTCGAAAGGAACGATTCTTCACTTTAGACTTTTCTCTTTTAAAAAATGGTGATTCCTTGTCCAAGCTTTCTTTGGTTGTTTTTTTTTTGTATTTTTTCCTATCTGGCCAATCAGTCTGGAACGAGTCTAAATAGACTCGTTCTAGACTGATTCGTGCCTGAAGACGACGACCATCTTCAGGCAGCCACTTGTGACGATTCTGGCCCATCTGTCCTGACCCATCCAGTCAAATTTTTACCTCGCAGACTTATCGCTAACGTTGAAAGTATTAACTTTAAAAAAATACTTTCAGGTGCTTGGTAGTTAAGAGCTTACTTCAAGATTCTGGTGAGAAAGCGTCAGTCATTCTGTCTTTCCGTGTGTCACAATTCTAACAGCACACACACTCAGAGCCGATGTTATGAAATCCGCTCTGCGTTCCAAAGTATTATTATTCCTCCAAATCTCTTAGACTGAGCACATTCACAAGATTTACAATGAAAAAGCATCAAGTCGCGTTTATTAACATTTTTAGCTTCACGTGTATTTTGAGGAAAAACCAACTTGAATCTGCAAAGAATCTTTATGACTATGAATGCCCGAACTTATTTGCTACCAGTATTTCCCCGCGGTTGCGCTCGCGTTATTGTTGGAAAATGTTTCCAAGAGAACATTTTAAATAGTAATAGGATACAATTGGGGATAATGTTATGTAGCTTCTCATTAGTAAAAGAATTGTTGAAATCGGATCAGTCTATCCTAAGATTATCGCCTCCATCTGAACTTATAAACATACAACCGGATGGATTTAAAACGTTTGTTTCTCTATTTTCAATGGCTTCTCCGATACGAATACCAGTATCATGTCAAATTATACAGGGTGTAAACGGACCCTTCATGAAGCCGTCAACCAAGCATTTTGTATCAAACTAAGTAACTCTACGCAAAAATTATTGCTGGGAAACGTTTTTTTTTTTTGAGGTGAACATCACGTTTTACGGTATGACTTAATGTAACGCACTCAAAACATTGTGCTGATGGAGAATTGGATAGTACGGGTTACGTGTAGGTCCTTAAAGTAAAAATCTTACAGAAAAAGCGTGTATTAAAAAAAAAAAACTTTTGAAAAGTTGGAACTTTGACCCCCAATATCTCCGTAACAATGAGGTTCCCAGGTATGGTCTAGAACAAAAAAATGACCACAATGACGGGAAAAACAATTGCCTTCGGTTTCGTTAAGGGTCTTATTACACCCTTTATTAGCTACCTAAATTGAGAAAAAGGACAATGGGCAATTTTCTATGAAATCTGAGCGGAACGTTAGGTCTAATCCTTTACAAAATACACAAAAAAGAAAAACATGTTTTTCATGGTCTACTTATTGTCAAATTCTGTACCACATTAAGAATCTAATTCATCAACAAGCCATCAAATCCGTTGGTAATTACAAGATTAATTGAAAAGTTAACTCCCAAAACATCATCCATAAAAACTACCGCATTAAAGGTATGATTGTAGAAATATTTCACCTTTTCGAATAGAGTCGAATATAATAGCACTCATTGTACTAATGACAGCGGTGAACATTTGACCCAAATATCTGAAACACATTCATGAAAGCCACACTGACTTTTCAAATCGTTCAACCGACCCATAGTTTTCTTTTTATTTACAAGTTAAAATACCTGTATGCTAACCACCTCTCCGAACCAATTAAATTTCAAACCATAACTCTATCAGAATAAAATTCTATTTTCATCGCCTAGTAGTTTTATATCTAACCTCATATCGATGTCATTTGTAAATTAAGCTTTAACTACTAAAATATAAAGTCTGTTTTCAACTGTGTTGAGACGTAGCATTTCTGAAACTGGCCCCATGTTTGCTTTGCAACTAGACTTGGAACGATCGATGAGGCGTTCTGAACTCAGATTTGCTATTTGAACTTGGACTATTAAATGTTGATTAGTTGGTTCAACATAACATAAAATCACGCCTGTAATCCCTGAAGGGTTAGGCAGAGGTATTCCTAATAGTACACCTGCATTTCGCCAGTTATATTTAAGTTCCATGTAATAGGGGATGAGCCTATTGCCATCAATCGGGCACAATCAAGACTCCGTGGCTACTACTGAGAAATTATTGATGGAAAAACCTTATAAAATTTTGCTCGACCTAGGAATCGAATCCAGGACCACACGCTCAGCAGTCGCGCTTGCGACCACTAGACCAACGAGGCAGTCGATTCAATGTCACTGTCAGTTGTTGCTTCAAATTTCAATATAAATTTACCTTTTATTAGTAAAACAAAATACCAACACCTAAAACAAGTTATTTACAAATCTTGTAGAAAGCTTATCGAAAAATGAATAAAATTGCTGTCGAGATATCGAAAACAACTTCAACACAACATGTTTGTTATCCCCCATAGAAAAGGGAGGATCCTCCGACAAGATGGATGATGTGTCTGCCTGACACAACCTGCCTGACTGTTGTCGGGTTCTTCTATATAGTCTTAAGTCGTGGATAACTTTACTTGCGCGATGTAGGATTTAGCTGTATGTCGATGTTCAGTTCATAGTCTGTGTCATAGATGGCGCTGTAGTACTTTTTGTAGTGCCGCTACAAGAGCGAGCAAAATATAGAACTTTTGTTTCAAAAGCACAGAAAACAGTTCCCGAAAAGCAATATTGCATTAAAAGTGAAATACGCCTACGTAAAACTTCTTTGGCAACAATTTGTGCACCCCTTGCTTTAAAATCTAAATTGTCCCACAAATGATAGTGTGATTGACAATACTGTACCTGTGTCCTTATCTCATTTAAAGATGTCATATCCAACACTGATCAACGCTTATTATTATTAAGGCTAATAGATTTATTTCAAAATTGCATCTCATTATTATTATTTATTTATTAACAAGACAAAGTTCACAAAAATATCAAGAACTATGCCCCACAAAACCGTTTTCACGGTTTGTCTGTGGGAACGAAACAAACAGTATAAAACAACTACTAGAGCGGACACTTAATTTGCTTTTTAAGTAACTAACAATAAATGCTAGTCTTGTATGTGTGTGCCTTCGTATGTGAGAGTGTGTGTCTGGCTTGTCTTTTGTGCGATGTTGAGTATTTTCGTTACAATATGACATACTTTTAGTTTCTCTATACTGTGCTCACACTCAAAAACCAACTTTATTTCTTTCACTTCATATCCCTCTTTCCTTTGACACAAACCCTTCACTATTAAAATTCCCTACCTGCCGTCAACGAAAACTGTAAGTAAAACTTCTATCAGAATTAACTGATTTATATTCCTTACACGAATCCTTCCCTCGTCTCATCACCCCATTAGGAGTCGTCCATGATTGTTGCTGCTCATGTAATGGGCGATTTCCTTGGATAGCTTCCTTCCACTGATGAAATGTGTCATTTCGTGAGCGGCGCCGCATACGTAACTAAGTGTTCCATATTCAGTACCGAGGCTCAAGGTTTGGCGGGGATTGTTACTTTTGTAGATATCTGTCTCTGAATAAATGTTCTGTTCTATTTAAGTAATGAAAAGTGTGACGCTATATAAGATTGCATGAAAATGAACTTTTGAATTTTGACTGATTTTATGAACAACTAGCTTATGCCCACGACTTCGCCCACCTTCAGTGCTAATCCAGGTTATAAACTATCTGTGTGCCAAATTTCATTCAAATCTGGTCAGTAGTTTTATTTATTTTATTTTATTTTATTTTATTTTATTTTATTTTATTTTATTGTGTTAGGGTGGCTTAAAGCTAACAATACACAAATTAATAGCGAGGCAAACAACAACAAGCCATTTACAAGCCTCCACAGAACTCCGAGCTCCGAGCTTCTTTTAGCGTGAAAGAGTAAGAAACGTCCATACATACATCCTCACAAACTTTCACATTGATAATATTATTAGGACGTTACCAATTACTAAATAGTAAACAACGCATTAGTAAGTTGCATCGTGTGTGAACCACCATTGAATTACAAGTACACTGGATAATGGAAAATTCCGACTATTATGCCCTCCATGGTAGGTGCAGCTACTAACCTGATGATTTTTGATGAACAAATACTGATAAACATTTACAGCCATCGGAAGAAGTCATAAGTCTAGTTTTCCGTCTCAGCAATAAAGTAAAACATACACTGTTTTAAGCTTTCACGGTTTAAAACTAAACTTATGGTATCACTTACGGGATATCTTTCGTGATTGTTCATATTTTTGAGCTCCCTACTGATACTGATACTGAGAGCCTGTGTCATTCCACTGCTGGGCAAAACCCTCTCTCCATGATCTAGAAATTCATCGATCCAGGGCCAATGTGGACCAGCGGTCGTTAGTTTTGTTCAGCTCGTCCCGCCATCTCCTGCGAAGTCTACTGCGTCGGCTTCTGGCTGTGTCAGGGCGTGGAACCATCGTGGTTATTTTGGCCCACGGCTGGTCAGGCATACGGCAGACATGGCCAGCATAGTCCCACTTTAGCTTAGCGGCTTTTTGGGCAACGTCAGTAATTTGTGTTTTGGAGCGCAGTGTGGTTTTGCGTACATGGTCGGTTAGTTTGACGCCTAGGATACTGCGCCCCATTGCACGTTGGCAGACCTTGGACTTTTGAATGTTTGTAAGTCTGGGATCCATATGTCAAAATGGGAAGAATGCACATATCCATGATTTTTCGCTTGAGTGACAAAGAGATATTTTCTTTCATGAGCTCCCTAAAAAGCTCAAAATTATGAACAATCACGGAAGATATCCCGTATGTGACAGTATAAGTTAAGTAAAACATATATCTCATACAATTGTTCAATGCGCAAAGGATACAGAAAAGATACACCATGCGGTAAAATTTATCGTAGGACAAAACACGTACATTTTTAACGCAATACAAGAATAAAGCTAGGCTACACATGCGTTCATAAATCGTTCGGGACTGCAACTTGTGGAAACGCAGCGCTGATACGTGGATACATTTTTCACTGGTGATACAGGCTTTGAACAGTTTCGGATATAATTTTAGGTATTGTAAGGTATACGTTCAGTACTTACATACGTTCTCAAAAACCTCACACTTGGTATACCTACACTATGTAAGGGACATCATCGCACAACTTGTTATTATGACTAGATTTAAGATAAGCAAGGAATTTTTGTCGGTTATTTATACTAATGTTATCAAGAGGTAAAATTTGTTTGTTAGTTTATTTTCTAGAATTTGGTCCTTATTAGCGAGAATATCGAATGGGGTAATACAGCGTGTGTTTTTTGGTTCGATTCCTGGCTAGGAATATTGATTGCTCAAAAATGTAATGATTTTGATTTAGTTTTCATCAAAATCGAGTTCGAGACTCCTTTGAGTATTTTTCGCTATTCCGCATAGTTTCAGATTTGGCCATCCCCTGTACAGGGGGCAATCTCTGGAACTAATAATTCAATTCTACAAATTCTTTCATTGGCAGAAAGGTACCTTATTCGTGGGTGCTATAGGCTATAAATTATATTTATATTATGCATATTAGCCGAGCTATCACAATTTTTGCGGACGAAGTCGCGGGCGAAGTGTAAGTTTAAAATAAAATTTTCACTACAAGCCGACAATAAATGCATACGCTAGGGCCTAGAATGAAGTGCTAAATGTCCCGTAGGCTCAATTTAAATTGCCGCACAATATGGAATGGAAGCTAATTATTTTAAAGAAATCTTACAAAGCTTATTAAACTTTAAAACTTTTTCTTATTTCAATTGTGTAATGTACAATGTAAACAACAACATATATAATTATTATAACAATGAAAATGTATAGTTGTCTGTTACAGTTGAATTCAGGATTCCTTTTAAAACTGTTCCTTGGTCACTTTTTAGTCCACATGCCTTTCCATGACACACCTGCTCAATTTTTTCCCATAACTTCTTTATACCTATTCCAACATATTGTGTACCTTCGAAGAGTTATGTCTTACGGAAAATTGTTTCTTTTGTACGACCTCCTGGGAAATAACCGCAGTTTGTCATGATATGACATGTGCCAAGAGGCACCTACGGTCATATATCTACATACCTGCCCGGGGGAAATGACCGATTTCCAGGATCCTGATACCTTTCACCACCGGTACTGCGATGAGCAAAATGTTATAGGGATATACCTAATTGTTACAACCTCTACGTGCGGACGAGTAGGAAAAAACATAATTTTAACTTGCCTCCATATCAAGCTGGAGACATAACAGAGAAGGTCCAAAGGGATGTGTGCAACTAAGTCAAGCTACCACGGATTAAACATAATAATAATGGGTTCATAATATGAATGGGTCCTAAATTGTGAGCTTTTATATTTTATTCCAATAATAATAGGTATTGCAAAAACACTAGAACGCACAAAAAATTGTTGTAGTTTCTACAAGGTCCGTATAGTTAATAACTCCGGATGAAGCCTGTGGACTATCCAAGATAATATTGCGTGATATATATGATATTGTGCAGTTTGTTCGTATTCACAGACAGATCAGATCAGAAGACAAACAGATTTGGTTATTAAATTACTTTTATTACAGTAAAAATAAATACATACATACTCTAAAACTACTTATCTTTAACGAACACTAACAATGTGAATAGCCCCTAGATAATAAGAAAAATAATTTACATTGTCTCATTATTCTATAACAATTGTTCTGAGAAAATTAAAATTTTGTTTGAGTTGTTGGATACACTAATATTCAAACAAATGTTATAAATTATTGAGCGCCTAAACTTACAAATAATTCTATGGATTTGAATCACAGGACGTCTATAAAAAAATGACCCAAATCCTAACAGTCTTGATCTAAGCTTCAGCTTCTACTTCTATGACATGAGTATGCTTTCTCTTCTTATGTATCCCTTCGAACTCATTCTGTATCTCTTGCAACGACCGATCTTTCGTCTCAGGGACAAAGAAGTAGACAAATACAATCCCTACAATGCAAGTTATTGAAAAGGCCCATAGCGTCCAACCATGTTTCACCATATCTACCAGGTTCTGGTAAAATTTCGTCACAGCAAACGCCAAGAACCAATGGAAACCAGCAGTTAAAGCAGTTGCTCTTCTTGTCATGTGAGGGGGGAATATTTCTCTTAGCATCAACCAAGGTATGGGCCCAACACCGGAAGCATAGAAACTTACAAAAAGACATAAAGTGAAAAGTGGGACCCAAGTACTACTCGGAGATAAATTGGATGCTTTTAAATGGTAAAAGATACCTAAACAGGCTAAATTCACAGCCATAGCTGCGAATGAAATCATTAAAAGTATTCTCCGCCTTACAACCTTCAGAAGCATGGTAGAAAAGTATGTGGATGAAACGAAACAGAAGCCTAAAATGATAGCCGCGCTAGGTGGGTTGAGACCTATGGCAAAAGTTTCGAAGATATTCTTAGCATAGAAAAGGACAGGGAATATACCACTCATTTGTTGGAATATCATAAGCCCGAAAGAGACAACAAGAGCTTTCACCGTGGACCTAGTACCAAAAAGTTCTTTGAAAGTGACTTTAATCTTTGCTGAACTTCTGAGACGCTCCTTTATGGCTCTAAATTCACCGTCTATATCGTTATCGATGCCTCTGAAGTAACGTAAGGCTGCTTTGGCTTCCTGGAATTTTCCTTGAGACATTAAGTAGACTGGTGATTCCGGGAGAAAGATGAAGGCAACGAAGAAAGCTGTAGGTACACTGGCGCAGAGGACAGTCAACCAAGAACTGTTTTCTACCAGACCTGCAAATGAAAATACAATTAGTTTAATAAAAGTACTGAAATTAATAAAATTAAGCAAAAATTGATATATTTGAATTAAAGCCTGAGCACACCAAATAAGTGCAAGCAGCGTGTGCGTGCATGCACCCGTTGTTATGAAATTCCAAGGATGATGCCAGACCGGTTGCCACGTAAACGATACGCCCACGCATTTGGGCTACTCCGGCTTTAATTTTGCAGTAAGTAGGTCCCAAGAAACCCATAATACTTTAGCCTAACGCCAAAGCATAATGGGTTCTAGGGACTATAACTCTGGTGCAGTGTATTTTATTTGTCTAGTACATAATATAGCTACAATAAAAATCTCATAGGAAATGATACAGCAATTGCTTACCAATAATATATCCAAAAAGTACTCCACAGCTGAAGTGGACGTGATAGAAGTTTGCCAGTGTTGGAAGAATGTGCTTTTCTGCTATGTCTTCGATATAAGGTGGGATGCCGACACTGAAAGCTCCCAATGCCATTCCACCGACAAAGCGCCCCACGTACAGACCATACACGTTTGGGCTGAAAAAAATAATTGTGATGCTGTTTTATCACATATCTTGCCTGTATTCCCAGAAAGGCTAGATATATGTAGATATTCAGTATATTCACATTACGAGAGCTATGTATAAGTACCACGTCTTCTTTCTTTTTCATGTGGATAGTACCTAGCCTGGTGTTAGACTTTTTATGTCGCCCAGGCCTCTGACTTAGATCGAAACAAACACGTTAGTAGGAACGACTCTATTGCCATCATCGGATATCAAATATCTCCCATACCACTGCTCAATTTAGAGACCGAACCTGAGACCCCATGTTTAGCTACCGTGATTGCAACCACTTGAAGGAAGTAGTTAAAGAAGACTGTTGAGTTCTTCTTCCTAACATGTCGATGGCAATCTAAGTCCCATCAAGCTTAGGTACAGGTTCACATTTTAGACCCCTGAAGTATCAAATAGTTTATTTTTGAGCATCTTCATTTACAAAGGCTATGTCAATTGTCCGGGCTGTTATATTCTTCAAATAAAACACGTACCTCGAAGCAACCAGTATCCATGATACTACCAAAGGTAGTGCCAAGTACAGCAGGGTTTTCTTTCTCCCAAAGTATTCAGATATGAGACCGGCTGGCCCCGCGCCCCATAACGCTCCGAGGCATAGCAGAGAAGCTACCCATGATGCTTCAGACGCTGTTAACTGAAAAAGAAAAACTTTAAATAATTCACTCGCATTTAACATACTAACGCGAACCGACAAGGATTAGTTTGAATCATTGCAATTCGTTTTGAGAGCAGTGGTGATGAAATAAATAAAACAAAGAAAGTGTCTGCCTGGGTACGAACCCACGACATCCCGTAAGTCGAGACCATAGGCATTGTGCCACTACAGCTTTTCTCTCTTTTCTTTGGTTTGTCATTTTTGTCTACTGACTCAAGATTGAAGAATTTGAAATAAGGCGAAAGTATGAAACAACGAATTTCGCCTTTACTCGCAAGCATTACGTTATGTCTCAAAATAATAATTACGACTAAAACTTAGACTAAAACCAGGTCTCCGTTCCACTCAGACACAATAAATCCTAACCACAAAAATATGAACCAGAGTCCTCCCAAGAATAATATACCCAACTTACCGTAAGTTTAGTGTGTTCAGTACTAAGTATGCTTGGTGTAGTGTTCTCCACGGCAATTACGTCGCGGGTCGGCGACGGTGGCTGTAACATACGTATATTTATGTAGTTCATTAATCTTGGACAGAAATTATAACCAGGATTATGTTGCTTGTACAGTTGTTACGGGATTTATTTATGGATTCAGGAGAAAGAATTGTGTGGGAGGTATAAATAACATCTTTGGGTAAGCTGTTTCCAATATTGTGGGTTTCATTGATGGCAGCTCAGGTATTATAATTAAGATTGCGATGCTTATAGTTCGACATAAGTTTATTTATCTACTTACATCTACCAGTACAGCATAACCCAATAAGCCAGCAAGTTATTGTAGTTGCAATTTGGAGTAACGAAAAATTTTGTTATCAAACTATCTACTAATATTGTTTGCGATCATGGCTATTTTATTGAGAGGAGTTAGTTAGGCAGTTTCAAGTAAAATACTGGTATACAACTGCATTCGCTCAGATTGGTAGCCGATATAGCCATAGTAGGAAAAAGGCTAGGCAGATGATAAGTGACGAGTAGTTATGCAGCGGTACATCAAACGAACAATTAAAAGAACAAGATTATGCAGATGTGCTTAAAAATGCTGTCTTAAATCTATTTACAGAATAACGTACCTATCTTTCCAGAAATAAATTAAGAAATACTCGTATTAATATGTATAACTCTAAAATTAAATTATGACCATTTAAGAGAAAACAAAAAGAATAAACATGAAAGTAATTTCAACGAAAGCTGTAACATTCATACCTAACAGCTGAAATGAAAGTCGCAGCCAACCGCAAGTATAACAAATAGTCCAGCAACGAATTCACTAATTGCTGCAGCATTCATATGCATAAAACATACAAATTGCCGACCAAGAACAGTATTCCAATTAAAATTCCCCTAAGTACGCAATCGTTTAAAAGTAAACAATATTAAATTGTATCTTAAAAGAAACAAGTTGAACGGAAAATTGCACTTCTCGTGTCAAAATTACGGCACAAGTAAAACCACAGGCAAGTTCGTCGGTTTCAGTATCATATATTGTAAAGTTAGTTCGCCAGAAGTTCGGTAGCATTCACGCCCCTGTCAACGATGGTAAAGTTTTCTTGTTGATATAGGCATCGTTCAGGGTGAAAGCGCGCGACATGGGCGCAGCGTGGTAGCGATGGTGGGCGCGTGTGTCGCAAGTTATTATAGCGGGCAACAAAAGCAGCTATAGTCCTTTTTTGTTCTATCTATGGCAGTAACAATATAACAGCTACATTATTTCAAATAAAAAATGATTATTTTGATTTTGACAGTGAGAACAAATCTAACTAAAAATAACTCCAGAAACTTATTGGATATTATTTCACTAAAATACGAATTAGGTATTTATTAATGTAAAATTATATTTTCATGCCCTAAAAAGGCAAAATATGGTTTGTGCTTAAACCACCATTTGTACATCTGGTATCACCTATATTTTATATTTTAAATTATTCTTGTTTCTGAAACAACTATGGATATCTTTCCGGGTAAAACAAAGGACGATTGCTCGGTAACTACCGTATTCAGTCCTGTTGTGCAAGTAAAAAGAGCCTAGACAATAACATCATTGGAAATCGCTTAGAGGGTTTACATGAGTTTTTGATAGCAGAAAGCTTCGTATCCACTAGGCAACAATTGACGCGCAACACGTGACCCTCAACATATTTGTCAGCGTTACACAACATCGCGTGACGTTGCCAGCTGGCGCGCAACATGACGCACGGCTTTTCGTTTGTTCGGTTCGGTGCAACAAGCAGTTGAATATCAAATGTTGTCGAGTGGAGATGTGATGCGCAGAATGTCCGTGTGGTATCGCCGCTGAAATCAACACGTATAGTTCCTCTGGCGACATGTTGTCGACGACCGATGCGAGCGAAATCGTGTGTAGACAGACAACGTTGGCAAACAAAAGTTCCGCGCTGACTTTCAACACGTTGAGCAACATGTTGTGCAACATGTCGTGCGCCAAATTTTGCTTAGTGCATACGAGGCTTTAGTCAATCCAATACATTTTTCACTTTCCATCATAGCTACAGCCGATATATCACTTTGTCTAGGACCTCAGGACTTAAACAGTGGTGGTTTCATCCGTTTTATATTTTGCGCCCAATCTCTCGCAACCGCGCAAGCTCGTCACCCTCGTCGAGGCCTAAATTCTGTCTCAAAGCTACTTGATTGCTGAGAAGTTGCTTGGATAGATGTTTCGTTTCTTGTCTAGACATGACTAATGAAAATTTAAACTTTCGAGTTTTGTGAAAGTTCAAAAATATCTTGGCGTTGCTTATTTTCAGCTGGAAATATTTTATTTCTCTGTTTACAATAATTAGTGTAGTTTCTGAGATGAACAGGCTTATTCTTGGAATCCCAGCTGAGACAGATAATTTTTTTGATTACACTGAGAAGTTATGACGGCACGGTTGGCGCAGTGGCTGAGCGATTAACTGTTACGGTTCGTGTTGCGGGTCCGATTCCCGCCCGGAACAAATATTTTTATGGCCTACAGGTCTGGTAGTTGTTCCGCGTCTGGCTGTTTGTGTATGTGAATTTAAATTTTTGTAAGCGCACCCATGATACAGGAGAAATTCCTAGTGTGGGGCAACATTTTTTATTTTAAAAAAAGTAAAAAAGTTTGATAATATTATTATGCAGCATTATAAAGCTAGAAAGAAAAAAGAGTGGATACAGTGACGGTTGATCCTAAGTAACATAAAACAAGGACAAGAAGGGTGTAACAGGGTGTGAACGGACCCTTCACGAAGCCGTCAACTAAGCATTCTGTACATCAAACTTTGTAAACTGTTCGCAATGTTTTTCCTGGGAAAGGACTTTTTTTTGGTGCAAAATCACGTTTTACAGTAGGACTCAGTGTAATGGATGCATTGAACAGTACAAAGGCAGTGGAGGGATTTAAAGTAAAGTTATAACAAACAAAAAAACTTGTGAAAAAGTTGAAACTTTGACCCCCAATATCTCCGGAACTAGAAGGTATGGTCAAAGACGGGGAGAACAAGTGCCTTTCGGCTTCGTTAAAGGTACTTTTACACCCATTAGTGCTAACAAAGACGGGACAGCAGTCAGTGTACTAAATGTGAACACATTTTAAGTGTCACTAACTTCTATATTGATGTTGCAGCGGTCATTGAGAGTTGAGATATAGATAAAAAGTAAACACACAAATACAGCTTAGATGATAATCAAGCATTTAGAAAAATATCAAGAAAAACGATACCATGGAGGTTGTTGTTCTACCAATTTCACACAGTAATAAACCACAGTATTATATTGGCATAAACAAGCAGTACTTGAAACAGTTGTTGAATAGATACAAACAATTTAATCAATTGCACCCACAAGTCCGCCAAGAAGCTATGCTAAGCTTAGATTTTCCTCAAAGCGCATCTATTTTTAAGCGCAACCTACTAAGCGCAACTAAATTATTCCTCAAAGCGCAACAATGATGAAAAACAGAGAGATATCATTAATTAATCCATCATACCCCTTTCTATTTTTCATCATGGTTGCGCTTTGAGGAATAAACATAAAATATTTGAAATTTAAATTTGTGATGCATATACTGGATGCGCCACGAGGAATAATTTAGTTGCGTTTAAAAATAGTTGCGCTCTGAGGAATACCCCCTAAACTTGATACCATCAAAGTTATTTGGCAATGCAGCGCTATCTCGTAAGCAAGTGTTCCGTTTGCCAGCAAGATGGAAATGTTGCGGATAAAATCGTAAATTGTGGACACTTTGAACAAACTAGACTTCTTTTCAGTCGACTTGAATAATATTGCATATAAAGCTGACATTTTATGAAAAAACTCTCCGAAGAAATTCTTGTCGTTACTTAGTTCGCGTGCAACATAAGAGAAAGATATGACACGGTCAGAATTTGGGAGAGAAATGACTAAAATTAACAAAACACAACCAACTTTTACAGATAACTCTATCCAAACTTTTGCTAATGAGAATTTGTGTAGCATGTCCTAAGATAATTCGATATTGGAAATGACTTCCAAACATTCGAGTCAACCCAATAATACGAACAAATGAAGAATAACAGCTGCATACACGACATTTTACTGACTCACCTGCATTGCGCACTTTCAGGGTTATAACAACACTGCAAACATAAATATACTACCAGGACAAGCAAAAATAAACTTTGTTGTTGTATAAATAAAAAATAATGGCACGTAAATTAAATGTGTTTGAATTTGCAACATCATAACTTGTTAGGTCATGGTTTCACCGCATGCGGCGTGCTGTCAGTGTCTCAGAGGAGTTCGGAAAAGTTCGATAAACTTCGTGTCTTTAAGTTTCAACTGCGTTTAGGCAACTAACAAGAAACTTACGGTAATTATTAGAGATTATTCAGGAATTTTATCACAGCAATGAGCTATAACTTTCGTTGTAGTCTAATTATGCCCTGACTGTCTAGGAATTTGTCTAATAAAAAGGTTTATGAATGAGGTTCACTGAGATATTTATAAGTTAGTCTTATAGCCTTATCGAATCGGCCAATCACATTTGTTAAAATCCTCAACACGTCTCTCTTCTCTTCCGTGATTGGTTGATATTTGCACGTCTCTGTTCCGCTCATTTCAACTTTATAAAAAACGTACTCTTATCTTTGCATCCTCACTTCATTAATTATTTCTAGAAAAGTTTGGATGACAATCTTTCTTTGTTACAACACTGAAAAATCACCGCGTCTAATCTAATCTGTTCTAATCAAACCTAGGCTTAGTATTTATCATCATCATCATCATCATTTCAGCCGAAAGACGTCCACTGCTGGACATAGGCCTCTCCCAAGTGTTAGTATTTATTATTATATTATACTCAGTTGAAAATCCACACAACTGCAAGAAAAAAAAGCTGAGTTTAATACCTCTGTTTTTAATAGTCAAATAATGTGGCCTAAAAACACAGCCAAAGTGTGTTTGTCTTATCTATTCCATCCACGTGATAACAACTCTAACAGACAGTCATAGGTTTTTTTTCGTACATCCCTTTTAACGGTTGCCGCTTGTGATAATTTAACACCCTTATCGCAACACTACTGTCTGCAGCTGCCGACAAAGCTCATCAAGCTATCCATAACCAGTACAAACTGACCAGGCTTGGTATAATCTTTCTGTACAGCAAGAGGTCAGCAAATACTGGAGTTTACAAGCCTGATATGACATCGTATGATCAAATGTAACTTTCCCTACATTTTAATTTATGACAACTCATTTGATATCTTGTACTGGCTTATAAATAGTCTCGTTGTTATCAATACCAGACACGTCTCCTATAATAGGGTCGATCAATGTACTACTTAATGGTTTATGTGATTCATTCATGATACTAGATTTGTTGTTTATGATTTTGTGGATGATTACCAGTTCGATACTGCGTTCTAATGATGCAATTAGCAAGATCAGTAGAATCGGTATCATACTATGATGGTATCACTCTGTTATAATAATGTAGGTGCATAGAAAGGCTTATTCCATTATAAGTATCCTGATTTATAATCATCAGCCACAGCCTGAATTCAGCTACTGCTGGCTATAGACCTCTCTTTTTTTGTGCCAATCTCCATGGTCCTGTGCCAGCCTCATCCAGGTTTTTGCCCTGATGGCAACGTTGCCGTCTGTCCATCTCTTGCTTTATTATGTAAGTGCAATTTTATTAATATCAACGTCATTGATGACCTCCCATTTATAAAGTAATGTATTTTTGGATGTGTTTGTACTGCCTCAGCTCTAAGTTTAAAACGTTGTTTAGGGCTATTATCGTCTCTTACTTTGATTAACTTCGAATTATAATGCTGCGGTTAAAAAAACTTTTATTGTTATTCATATTGTTTTCAAATTAATAATGGCTTTAATCTTTTAACTAATATAGTCTTCTATTTTTGTTCTGCGCTAAAAAATATTGTTTCATAAATCAGATTTATGAAACAATAACTTTTAGCGATAGCAATATTATGCAATAATTTATAGCAATTTGTATTAATAATTTATTTAAGCGTATTTTAATATAATTTTTTTCAAATAAAAATTAAAATACGCTTAAATAAATTCAATATTGTTCACGACTCTCATATATAAAATCAAAAGCACTACGTATGTAAAATTCTGTTAAAAACGACTCCATCCTCAGCATACTATTAATTAAAATTCATAAACTACCATTACCAGAAGGAAAACAACGTTAGGAGCGAAATTCAAACTTCGAAGAAAAAATCTATGAGGTTTAATTGAAACCGGTGGGCAGTTAACGCTCCGTTCATGACCTTATGCGTTGCGAGTTGTGACGTGATGTGCTTCACGTACACACAGCGACACATCAAGCTATGCAATATATCCAGTATAACCTGGCCTCGCTTTGTATAAGCTCCCGGTACAATGAGTGATCAGCTTAATTTGGTTTTGCACAGCTTGATTGGTCTTCGAGGGTACACACGCGTGCTTCACTTGTTTCCGCTGCGTGAGTACTGTCGCGTCGCGTCGCCGCGTTGATTAGTGTCATGCTCTATTCTAAGCTGTTACTTCTTTCATTTGTTTTCTCCTCGAGTCACTACACGCGTGTTGCTTGGTCGTATGCCTCGTGGCCAAGCACTTACACATCGTGCACAAAGATTCATAAAGTCATAAGTTTTGGGGTTTTGGGAATAATCAACGAGCTAGTTTTGTGTAGAAGCAAACGGGCAGTTTTTTGGGCGCAGTTCCAATATTTGGCGGTCGCACAAAAGATTTGTTGATTGTAAATAAGGCAAGCTGGAGGAAAATGTTTTTGTTTTTTTTTTTTTGCAATTCACGTTTTATTCTGTTATTTATTTTATTAAATAACATTACGCTACCCCGTATAGACTAAGGCAGAACTTCATCTATACACCATATTTTGCCAGTTGTTATAAGTCCATGTAATAGGGGGTCATCTTATTGACATCAAACCCGCACGAATCCAGTCTCTGGACCCGGAGAATGTGTTTTTATTCTATTTGTGTTGTAGATCCTCATTGCAAGGGTTTTAACTATAAATCAGATCAAGGGAAATGGCCGTGTAACGAGTGACTCCTTTTCAATTGACTACCTACATGACAGTTGACAATCTGCAGTTTCCATTTTTTTTTCGGTAAAACATTAGAATAAATAAATAAATAATAATTCATTTATTTAGGTAATTTACACCCATTGCCAATTCACACAATACAGTCAGACTATAATCACCCATTGCCAATTCACACAATACAGTCAGACTGTAATCACATTACAAACACACATAGTGAATAGAAATAAATTTGAATAAATCCTTGACTAATTAATTAGCATTAAGAATCCCAATCAACCAGATCTTTATGATGACTTAAACCACGAGCCAGTTTCTCTTTGTATTTCAGTTGGTTTCAAAGTTTTCTTCTATGATTACAAGTTCCCTGAAATCTGCATAATTGAGTTGACGACGCTGCCGTCATCAAAATGGAGGAAAGATTTCGTTGCGTACAAAATACCGTATTACTTTGATGTCTCCAACATTTGCTTAACCAAGCCAATTACTCATTTGTATAAAGTAAGCTTTGGCTGGTTTCTTTTGTTTTTTTTTTTCCTTTCTGTTGCTTTATGAGACGTTTCATTTATTGTGAATAATCTGTGTATTTTTTTGCAGTCGTCATTTAAGGCTTAGAATAAGAATTATGCTAGCTTTTGAAGTAAAATTTTACAAACCATTTTCGGTTTAATGGTACAAAACGAAAATGCAATTACTGTGCTAAAAGTAATATTTGAATAAATAAAAAAAAATATTCAAGCTTATTGAAATAAGATCATGAAAAACGACGGCGCGGTTGGTGCAATGGCTGAGCGATGCGTGTCGCGGGTTCTTATTCCATGCGATACGAATAATTGTATGGCCTGCAGGTAGTTTTTCCGGGTCTGGCTGTTTGTGTATGTGAGTTTAAATGTTTGTAAACACACCCCCGATACAGGAGAAATTCCTAGTGTTAAAAACGAAAAGAAACATTGTGAGATTTATATAAAAGTTAAATCTACGCAAAAGTCAGAACTAAATAAAACACTTTGATTACTGTTAACTTAGTAAATATCTGATTGATATTCAAATCAATCATTGATACAATTACGAATCAAATCATCTTCAAGTGTTTGGTTGGTATTTTGGATTTGTAATTAAAATAAGAATTATTTGTCGTGATTTGTTTTAAGAAACAGTAGTTGTTTGCTAATAGGACATTAATATTATTCAAGAAGGATAAATCTTGTGCAGAATAATTATCAACAGTTCTTAAAATTTATATGAGGAGCTCGTGGCTAAATAATAACAGCCGCTGGGGTCGATCTTTAGGTTAAGCCGTGCTTGCCTAGGTTGGCCTGTGGATGGGTGACCACCCATTACATACTGATTTTGTTCCGTGCCTCGGAAAACCCGTTAAGTCATTGCTCCCGGCTGTCATTTGTCGGAAAGCATGTTAAGCCGTTGGTCCCGGGTGTTATTTGTAGATCTTTAACATTCAATAATCAGTGGCCCAAAAAATCTGACAACCAGTCTTACCAAGGGGTATCGTATTACCCAGTACTAAATGGCATGTGGAGATCAGATAGGAAGTCGCTCCATGTAAAATACTGGTATTCAGCTGCATCCGGTTAGACTGGAAGCCGACCCCAACATAGTTGGGAAAAGGCTAGGCAGATGATGATGTTAAAATTGATTGCAAGAATACAAGATCACGAATGACCGATCATGTATGTGACTCGCACAGACCAGAGAAATATGGCTGAATACTTCACTATACCTCAGTACGACATACTTAGGGTCATGATATTATCATTTAAAACTAGCGACCCGCCTGGCTTCGCACGGGTGCAATGTCGATACTAATTTGGGGCAGTGTGGAGTGATTTAATACATATAAACCTTCCTCTTAAATTAATCTATCTATTGCTGAAAACTGCATTAAAATGCGTTGCGAAGTTTAAAAGATCTAAGCGTACAGACAGTGGAAGCGACTATGTTTTATCCTATGTAAAGATATACATAGATGAGTATTTAGTAGATGCAGGTAGAGTGTAGTAGGTAGGAAAAAGTTGCGAGAAAAGTTTTGATTATGAATGTGGATGGGTATAAGAATAGAGGAAGACTAAAGAAACGATGGATGGACTGTGTGAAGGATGATATGGCAAGAAAGGAAGTTTCTGATGAGATGACGAGAAATAGAGAAGTACGGATGAAGAAGACATGCTGCGCCGACCGCAAATAAATTGGGATAAGGGCAGGAGAATGATGATGAAGTATCTATGCAGCAGGTATTTTAAAATTTATTAGAACATAATTATTGACTGCCACTAAGATTATTAACAACACAACAACAACAAAACAACATGAACATGGAAAATATCCCGTTTCTAGTATTAATGATAATACTAAGATAAACAAATAAAGTATCTTGACTTGGCTCGCGAGGTTGTCGACATGTGGGATGTGGACTCAGCGATCATTGCGCCGATAGTTGTATCAGCCCATGGCTTAATTGCCAAGAGCCTCGACCAATACCTGAGGAGGCTCTCGTTAGGCAGCTGGATCAAGGGCTTGATTCAGAAAGCGGTACTCCTAGACACGGCTCGTATTGTTAGGAGGTTCCTCTCTTTGGAGACCTAACCGCCGGTAGCTTGTGTTCCCGATACCGGTGGGCTAAAATTTTTTCTATTTTTAAATGTTTTTTAAATTGTTTTTTTCTAAGGAATATTTAAAAATGTAAATAATTTGTAAAAATATAAATAAAGATTATTGTTACACACAACACACTTGCTATTTAAACGCTATTCATTAACATCGCCAAAAATATTACCCAGCGTTCAAAATGCAGAGACAACCCACTCGTCTACATTCACTTACAGCGGTTGCGCCTAACCGCGGTTTAATTTATTGCTGGCCGCTAATGAAAACATTATTTATGATCTCTTTACCCCTCCCTCTCCCTCACTCACTACATGCGTATAAATCTAGCCGGGTAACCCTTAACACACGGTCTTTAGACTGGGATATGTGGGCTTACACTTGTTACGACTTGTGTGTTTGAAGGTAGATGGATTTTTGGTGGGGTGGAAATATAGTGACATGCCATGTTATTAAAATAATTATTGTTTGCTTTTTACTGCCTCGTTGGTCTAGTGGTTGCAAGCACGACTGCTGAGCATGAGGTCCTGAGTTAGATTCACAGGTTGGGTAAGGTGTTATTGGGTTTTTCCATCAGGAATTTCTTAGTAGCAGCCACCGAGTCCGGATTTGTGCACGGTTGATGGCAATACGCGCGCCCCCTATGACAAGAGACTTAAACAACTGGCGAAATATGGGTGTATTAATGGGTACACTTCTGGCTAACCCTTCGGGGATTACAGGCGTGATGTTATGTTATTTTTTACTATTTATCTATTTACTGTAGTTTTTGGCAGCAAGTATTGACAGGAAATCATCAGTCATCCTGATTGCAATAAACTCATAAACATATGGACAGATAATGTAAGTATTCTGTAATGTATTGTCGACCATGAGCAGTCAGCATATACTAATTTTGTTACCAGACATACAACGTGCGACAAACTGCACACCGTTATAAATTGCTATTGAACTTTTCCATGTGACATAGGAATTCACAATGGACGAAGCTCTTATCACTGTTATCGGCCAAACCCGATTTCAGGTCAAACTAGTTTCTCCTAGGCCAAACCGGTTCATTGGTTTATCGTGTTAGGATACACTAAAAACTTGGATGTAGCGCTCGCCGATGGTTGGTCACAGTTATAATCTAATCTCACCTATTAAGACGGAATGCTCTATGACCGTCGTATTGTGATGAGCCCTAGTTTGGCCTAGGACAAACTATGTACCTAGTTCAGCCGAAAAAGGGTTTGACCGGTAACATCACTAAAAGCGTACGGGTTAACGCAATATATTTGCAGTGACTTACCTCAAAAGGCCCGTATGTCAATAGAGGCAGTGCTGATGATGACCAAGCCACACAAACACCAGCCGCAAACGCACCAAGATTCACTGCAAAAAGGAAAATAATTACATTATAGAATGCAGCTGAATACCAGTATTACAAATGGAGAGACTGGCTATCTGACCTCCATAACCCAGTTAATATTGAGTCATACGATACCACTTTGTGAGTAACAACTGTCAAAGATCTACAAATGACAGCCGGCATGAACGGCTTAACGTGCTTACCGGGGCACGTAGGAAACTTGGTATGTTATGGGTGGTCACCTACCTGCCTAGGTGGGTTACCACGCGCGCATTAAAGTGCAGCTTTTTTGCCACGAATTTCTTACTTTCTCACACATTCATCATCTGCTAGCCTTTTCCAACTATATTGGGGTCGGCTTCCAGTCTAACCGGATGCAGCTGAATACCAATATTTTACATGGAGCGACTGCCTATCTAACCTCCACAACCCAGTTAGTACTGGGTAATACGATAGCCCTTGGTAAGACTGGTTGTCAAACTTTTTGGGCCTCGACTGTCGAAATGACAGCCGGGACCTAACGGCTTAACGTGCTTTCCGAAGCACGGAGGAAACTCGGTATGTAATGGGCGGTCACTCATCCACAGACCAACCTAGGCAAGCACGGCTTAACCTAAAGATCGGCCCGAACGGCTATTATTATTTAGCCACAAGCTCCTCACTTTCTCACACAGTACGAAACATAATAGAATTGAAGTACCACAAGGTAGATAAAGTGTCATTCTATGTAATAACACTCATGGAAAACCGGAAAAGCGAAAAATGAATGGATTTTATTTTTGGAACTGGTTCTAGAAATGCGAAACGTCTTGTCTTGTTTGTCTGTCACTTCTGTAGTCAGTCTCAGACGTTTTGGACACAAAGACACAAAGAATGAGACATAGTCGAATGTAAAAGTGTATAAAAGTGTATAAAAAGAAATCTCACCAATCCCAGTAGCAATGTACTGTGTAGTAATGCCAGACGTGTCTCGTTTGATGTCCGGTACTGTGTCCAACCGCCGTAACATCTTGGTGTTCATCCCATTCCTGCTCTCTGGCTCTTCTGACGGCTCATTTTGTGCCGCGGCTGCTTCCGCGTCTACTGTTGAAGTGCTTTGTTCATCCACTGCAAAAGAAAACATATTTTAGTGGCTGTGTTCCAGTAGAACAACCAGAGGTCCTAGTCAAAGAAAAATAATATCAGCGATACCTATATATTGAATGTGATCGGCGTAAGCTACCAAAAAGCTTCTATTCTTTATTATGAGTTAACTACATACACCATCTTCCTGCTCTTGTCCCATGTTGCTTGGGGTCGGCGCAACACGTTTTTTTTTTCATTCTCCTCTGTCAACCGTCACGCTACTAGTTACTCCTTTTTCTTTCCTTTTTTATTCCTCACACAATCATCTATCGTTTCATTGGTCTCTCTGGCCTTCTACATCCATTAACATTTATATTGATCACTCTTTTAGTCATATGCAATTCGTCCGTCCTTACCACATGTCCATACCAAGACAGTCGATCTTCTTTCAACTTTTCTGTAACTGGCGTCACTTTCAAACTACATCTAACTTACTCATTCCTTACTTTATACATTATTGTCACACCACACATCCACCTCAACATACAATCTTTATTCAACTATCTTCTTCACAGCTCAGCATAAGTTTATGATTTCATAATTATTATTAATTTAAGTCTTTATAAAAACTTGGGAAGACTCGTTGTGGAAGTAAGATGTTTTGAAAATAATTGTTACTTGCCTAGGGCCTTAGGTTTTAAGTTAATTACTGGTTTTGAACATGTTTTGTTCTTGTTACAAAATGCAACCCACGCATGTGTGGAATTGCTGATTTCCGATCAACTATGCCATTTTAATTAAAATTTCAGGCAAACAACGTTCTATTTATTAATTATCTTCAGATGACGTCGAAAATGTCAAAGCCAATCTAGAAAAAGACAACGAAAATAAACAACGATGACATCAAATATTCTGGAGTGCCACTTACGGAGTCAAAGACAACATTAAATAGCGGTCCATTAAGGACTGACGACCTAGTTGAGGTCGTGTGGTGGGACTGGCTGTATGCGACACTAATAGGATCGTGTAAAAAAAAAAATATGCCCTGACTCCTTCGACTGAATTACGGTTTTTGATTCGAGTTGGTCAGGAAAAGTGTATGTAGGTTTTTCCACAACTAATTGCCTAAGGCCTTTGCCCAGCAGTGGGATGATGCAGGCTAACAGTCTCAGTATCAGTAATTGTCTAAGATCCCAGGTATGGATCAGGTTGATTTATGGCTAAATTTTGTAGGTATTTTGAATACCAGTTCCACTATTAATTGAAAGTCAAAGATGATTTTTATAATTTATATTTTTGTTCCACACTCACCTTAGTAAGTACCTAAAATAAGACAGTATCCCCGAATTTTTATTATCATCATCTAGCTAGTCTTTTCCCAACTATGCTGGGGTCGACCCAAGTCTTACCGGATTTAGCTAAATATTTTACACAGAGCGACTGCTTAACCCAGTTAGTACTGGGTAATACGATACCCCTTGGTAAGACTGGTTGGCAGACTTTCGGGCCACTGACTACCTATAACGACTGACAAAGATCTACAATTGACAACCGGGACCAACGACTTAACGTGCTTATCGAGGTATGGAGGAAACTCGACAAATGATGGGTGGTCATCACATTCACGGACTAACCTAGGCAAGCGCGGCTTAACCTAAAGATCGACTCGAGCGGCTATTATTATTTAGCCGAGCTCTTCAAGATTTTCATTATAATCTTTTAAAAATAGTGTCGTGTAAACCTTAAAATACGTGTCATAGAAACCATTGTCGACAAGTTCTTGTAAACTATTTACCAGCGCCACACAAGACGCCACAAATTGCTACTGCTGGCTGGAACCACTGAACGCTGCAATTTAAGTAGAGCGAAGAAGCTGTAGACTTGGCTGTTTTGGAAGTACTTAATCATTTTTGTTTAAAAGCTGTGACTGCAAGAGTATAAGTTGAGCTGATACGCATTGCTCATCACTAGCAGATCGAAGAAGCGAAGCTAACTTGGATATAGTCATACTCATTTTCTTTTCCTTGTATATTCTATTTGCGGTCGGCGTAACACGTTTACTTCTTCCATTCTCCCCTGTCAGACCTCTAACTTGAATATATTAATTCATTTTAAAGTTGTGACTGAGAGAGCATTAGTTGAAGAGAGACATACTATGTCAAGTTTCGTCAAAATATTTAGTATACTACCTTTTTCTTGCGGCTATGCTCGCGTACATGTCAGAAACTATAAGTACCACAGAGATAAAGTATCCGAATAAGTAGCATATGGAGTAGCTTGGGGGCGCTGGGTTGACAGTATCTTTAAGATCGCGGGAATCGGATGGATAAGGGTGGCAGAAGAAAGGGGAAGCCTGTATCCAACAGTGGGGGATTCTGGGCTGAAATGGGACATAGGGACAAATCTGGGTTGTGGAGGTCATAAAGACAATCACTCCATGAAAAATATTGGTATTCGGCTGCAACTGGTCAGACTGTAAGACGACCCCAACATACCAGGTGAAATGTACCGGATGCTACAAACGATAATCATACGAGTGTCCTACAAAATAAATGAAGTTCAATTATGAGAACTCATTAATTAATTATGTAATAAAAATATTATGTACAATCTCATTTGTCGTGTCTGCAACAGATAGCAAAAGTACGAAGTGTAAACAATTATATGTTATTTTTGTAACATCAGCTTCTACTTGATAACGTAAGTGTAGCAAAACCATTCGGGACCTATGTAAAGTAAAAATTAATCTATCCTGATTCTAATTGAGCTTTTAAAATTATAAGATGGCGTTTATTTTAACAAAAATACTCTACCACTACCTTAAATTTCATTTTACCTCCAAATGACGTCACATTTTTTTGCTAACTGTTCTTTTTAAGTGACAATTTTTTGTAAACTTAATATTTGACAATGACGTTCCTATTCTTTTTAGAAACGCATTATAAGAGGATCAAGAGGTTTGTTTACTTTTATATAAACAAAGAATCAAATTTCATCTGACAAGTGTTAAGCTTGAAGTTTCTAATAAAAAACAATAAACGTCAGAATTTAGGTGTTTTAATCTTGTTCTAAACATGGCAAAAACATTGAACACTTCAGCCTTACCTCTGACGTCATCACGAGCCAAAGATTGGAAATTGCTTAAAATTATAACTATAGAAATTTTTAATCAAATAACTGCAAAAATATTGAAAGAAGTGCTTAAAGCCACCACTCCATAAAATAAAAAATTACGAATAAATATAGGTACCAAATTGTACCAAGACGTCTGATAATCGAGTTATGTCAGTCATTTTGAATATTGTTTTGATAACTTTCCTTAAAGATAAGAGAGAAAAAAACAAGTTGATAGCATGTTATAGTTAAGGCCATATTGTGGAATAAATCTACAAGGTAAGTTGGTACAAGCCTACTTTTAGGTTTGCAATATCGATATCGATGAAAATATATTTATGGCTCCCTTACGTCATCCAATGCTGAGCTACAGCTCAGTGCCCCAGAGGCTGAAAACTCGTAAAAGTTTTCTTGGATTCGTGGGCACAGCTAGCCCAGCTAATTTCAACACCTCCACAGTAAGACGGTTTAAACCTCCGGACAACTTCACAGATCCATCAGAGAGTCTCCACCTGGGCACGCGTGGCCGTGGCAGACTTGGAAATCTCTAAACAGTCTCCGAACCCAAGTCAACTTGAGCAAAGACATTCTCCACAGATCTACAATCTCTACAGTGTTCATGGACGGCTCAACTCTCAAGTGCGTATTTGACGTGTCCTGTACTCCTGTCACATGATCTATTTACTGCGTCAGTTAGCGGAGTTCGCTTAGCTGAATTAGCATTAATTATTGTACCTATGTTAAACAAATGAATAAATGACTTATGACTTTATTACTGAATTTTGGGCTAAACATTTTATTTTTTTGCCAACGATACGCTCAGAAGAAGAAGACATTTACTTACATTAATTCCATAAACATGTAATAAAAATAATAACTAGTCGCTACCCGTGTCAATATGACGACACACCTGTAGACCCCGAAAGGCAGAAGATAATAGTAACACCTATGTTTCGGCTTCCCATTTATGACAAAATACCTATTGAATTTCAGTAATGAAAGCTACCGATTTATTTTACAACATAATTAAAGCATAAAGGAATTACCTATTCTAGTTATATCAGGTCTACCGAATTCATAAGTCTATGACTCACGATCCTAGCGTTTCCTGTACTCTACAAGATTATAGCGTATAGGAAAAGATTTTAGTTTTCCATTTATTTTTATAAGACTTACAGAACAAAATCACGACACTGTTATTGGCTACCCTTTAGCTCAATTAGCTCAGAATGGATTTACAAAATACAAGCTTTACCCACAGTTTTACTCCAGAAAACTTACTACGTGTAGTTTTATAAAAGGTATCTAATATTTTGATCCAGAGAGTAATAGAAAAGGTGACATTCTATCAGCAAAAATGATGATGGGAAAACAAAAATTTATTGGATTAGCGTAAGTATAAATAAAGGGTGTAAATAGACCCTTAACATAGCCGACAGAAACTTGTTCTCCCCGTCTTTGCGATATTTTTTTTTGTTCTAGACAATACCTGGGAACCTTCTAGTTACGGAGATATTGAGGGTCAAAGTTCCAACTTTTCACAACTTTTTTTTTTAAATACATGTTTTTAATGTAAGTTTTTTACTTTACACACCCCCACGCCCCCGTACTATTCAATCCATCCATCGGCACAATGCTTTCCATCCTACAGTAAAACATGATTTTTCACCCGAAAAAAAAAAGTCGGTTCCCAGCAATAATTTTTGCGTAAAGTTACTTAGTTTGATGTACAGAATGCTTGGTTGACGGCTATGTGAAGGGTCTGTTTACACCCTGTATATGTAAATTCTGTTGAATAGGGCGTGTGTCACTTTTCATGAATTTCAGTGATTTCGTCATTTACAAGATGAAGCCACTGGCTTCAAATAATAAGTTTAGTACGAAAGAGATTTAAGGAGGCTAACAAAAGAAATGTCGACGATGATGGTGTCCATGACATTTTTCTGGACGCCTTCAAGCAAAATGATTCAATTGTTTGATACGTTACACTTTGTACCTATTGAGAGGAACCAGTTGACTCTTGCAAGTAGATTACTGTTTTCAATATTTTTACTTGATAAACTTGGTGCCTATACCTACCTACTTGGCCTTAAGATTCGCGGGTTTACATTGTTTTGCGTACTGGTGTTGATTATTTCTTCTACGGGTTCAAAAGAGGCGGATACGTTTGTTTACAAGTATGCTATAATTGTTGTTTTTTTTATCAATATAAAACTTTTTTTACTTTGATTCACTGTCGAGGACTTTGATTAAATGTTCTAAATTGTTGTCTCTTTTCACCTAAACAATAGACCGACCGCTTTAATGAGTCCTCGCGAAGGATTTAAATTGATAAATGGAATATTCTGAAGGTTGATCACGTATTGGTTCAATTAGTATAGTAATACCTACGTGGATTATGGTTATTTTAAAGCGAATAACCTGTGGGATATAGTTAGGACTTTGTGGACGCTTAACGTGCCTTTGATGGGGTAAGGCGGAGGACTCATTGAAGAGGATGATCTATAAATAGTTGTCAATTGCAACTTACAGTTATGTTCTTAAAGACCTAATAAAATCATACAAGTACAGAAAGAAAAGTATATTTAGTAACTTTGGCAATAACGTAGGTATAACTAATAAATATTCTATGAAAATAAACCTAACAACAAAAGCAGCGGATAGTTTCAAAATAACGTCGCATCGACATTTCTCCAGTTATGTTTAAGTGCGATGAAACAGGGGAGCCTATTGCCATCAAACCGCCACAGAAAAAGGTTTATGGCTGTTGGTGAGAAATTTCTAGTGAAAAAACCAAATAACACTGACCAGAGAATAGAACCCCCAAGTCCATGCTTAGCAATCTTGCGATCACTACACCAACGAGATAGTAAATACTAAACTTCTCATCATTCCTAACTAGGTATCGGATATTCGGATGAATATTTGCATTAAGTTTTTTTTTCCCAGCCAAGAGTACAAAAGTGTGGAAGCGACTTCTTATAATATACTTTTTGCCCGATTTCGCGGGATTTCATAAAGAATTATAGTGTGTATGAAATGAAGTAGGGGAGCGCGGGGCAATGGGAGCGGTCGGGCAATGGGAGCGGTCGGGTAATGGGAGCGATGGTGATTGATCGGAAAGTATGCACAATTTGCGCGATCTTCAAACTTCGCCTGCCGTGCACGAGACGGTAGTGCCATGCGTTAAGTCACGAGGGACGTTTGTGTGTTTTTCGCTCCACGCTTATAAAAAACGGCCGAGCTATTGCTAGCGTCAAGTTAAGCATGAAGTTATATTCTTATTTTATTATGTATTACATCCCTAGATCCTAGATTAATTTACTAATAAGTTCAATTGGTTAAATTGTGATAGGAAGTAGAATTATTTATTTATGATTTTACTTTTCAAAATGGTGGTCAGCGGGTAATGGTAGACTACCATAGCTCTCACTGTTTAGTTTAACAAGTAGATTTTTTTTTTTGTGTAACAAGTAGTTCTTTGTATAAATAAGAAATATCTCATTTAAAGTATGTCCATTTAAATTTCGGGAAAGAGTAAATATATGACCCCCATTTCCCATATGAGCGTTAAATGAGGGTAATGAGAGCCCTCATTACCCGCATGTGTGGTAACTGTAATTGATTATAGCTGTAATTAAAATATACTTTAATAATTAAGATGAGAGTTCTTAATCAAAAATTATAAAAATGTTAACAAATGAGGTTGCTATCAAAATTTACCCTTAGTAGGCTCCCATTGCCCTGTTCTCCCCTATTCCTAAGAAAAATAAATATTTAATATAAGCGGAACTCCTAGACATGGCTCGTATTGTTAGCCTCTCTCTGGAGCCCTGACCGCCGCGCCGGTAGCTTGGACCCTGTTCCCGATACCGGTGGGCTACTATTTTTTATATTTTAAATGTTTTTTTTTTATAGGAATATTTAAAAATGTAATTTATATGCGTAAGTACGAATAAAGGAAATAATAAATATTTCTATTATGTTTAAAACTAGGCAAAAAATGTGGAAAAACGTAAAAAAATACATCAACTTAAATATTTGGTTGCTAAATAACTGAATTCAAATTTTGCTGCTGAATAGTTAAATAGAATAAAATGGAAAATTGTATAAATGAGCATATAACAATGATTATTTTGATACTCGAACTTGCACTCCATACCAGTCAACACTCAAACTTTAGGTAAACATGCATGCGAATATCCGATCTCTATTCATAACACAGTGTATGTGCATTACCACGCGATTCACGCGATACCTAACATTATTAATATACATAAGTCCGTAGTCCATAAACACATTAAATACACGTAATCAATAGTTAAAAGGACTGATAACATAGGTACATAATTATGTTCTCAGGTCACCCTCGCCACTTCAGTGGCAAAACAACTTAAGATGGTGTCGCGTAATAGGGATCAAAATCTGGGAAGTAATGTCATGCGGAATTTAGTTTGCCGTGTGTCCTTACTTCCCAGAAGGTGGTCCTTAATAGCGACACTAATACTTGGTGTGTGTTTTTTTTTTTTCCAAAATCAACGGGTTGGATTCCTGGCTAGGGTATTGATTTTTAAAAAATCCAATAATGCAGTTTTAGTTTTCATCAAAATCGGGCTCGAGACTCCTTTTTCGCTATTTCTCATAGTTTCGGATTTGGCTATTTACCTACTTGAAAAATTCACCCTGTTTAGTTATGTATGTAATAAAAATGTGATTGATATTTTTTGTATACTCTAATTACCTACCCTATAGTGTTAGTATTAGCTCTCTCCTGCACGCGTAGCATGACCACCGTAGACAAGGATTTTGTTGACGGAAGAATCGACAAAATGACAGATAGTGAAAAGAAATCTGTCATTGTGTCGACTTGACACAATTTGGCATTTTGTCGATTCTTCCGTCTAAAAAAAACCCGTATCTACGGTGATCATGCTAGACGTGCTGAGAAAAAAATGACTTGAATGACATTCTGCGAAAATGACGTTTTGCGAAAATTACAATATGCAAATGTGACATTATGCGAAAGTGACCAAATTTTTCACTATGACATTTTGCGAAAGTGACGTTCTGCGTCAAGACCTGTCAAAGATTTACAAATGGCGGATGACAGCCGGGACTAATGGTAAAACGTGATTTTCGAGACATGAATTCCTTCACGTCTCGAAAATCTTGGAAATGTCTTAATTAGTCGGTAATGAACGGTCACACATCGACGACCTCCGTAAGAGCTTAATAGATACTCTTCATCCAAGACAAGCAAGTAAGCTGTAATAACATACGCTTGGTTAGATAGATTCTTGTTACACTGACTTGGTAGAGGTTTCTGAAAAGTAGCTTTTCAAAATATATTCAGAAACAGTATAACGCATTTATGATTCAGTTGGTACATTGCTTTAGTTTTAAAGCTAAGCAAATATTACTAACAAAATAGTATGTATTAGTTATTTATTTTTGTAACGTTATCAGCAACATTTTTAGTAGTTTTTACGACTTATTATACCGTTATTATAGCACATTATTATCATGTCAAGTACGACAGATAGACAGGCCACACCCTCCAAATAGCTACAGATATCTTTTGGCATTCGAATGACGTTGAGCGGGGGCGCTATTGGGATATGCAAGGTGTAAACGGACCCTTCACGAAGCCGTCAACCAAGCATTCTGTACATCAATCTAAGTAATTCTGCGCAGAAATGATTGCTGAGAAATGACTTTTTTTCTGAAAAATCATGGTTTACGGTTGCGCTTAATGTCACTCAAACCATTGTGTTGATAAATACGTTGAATAGTAGAAGGGCAAGAAGGTATTATATTATTTAAAGTAAAGTTAGAAAATTAGTATTTAAAACGAGAACGTGTCAAAAAGTTGGCACCTTCTATATCTTCGTAACTAGAAGGTTAAGGTTACCAGGTATGGTCTAGAACGAATACGTGATCGAAATGACTGGCAGAGCAAGTGCCTCTCGGCTTTGGTAATGGTCTTTTTACACCCTTTATTAAATAGATAGAATGAACAATATGGCGTAGTTACGATTTCTGCCAAGAGCCAAAAGATCCTTGTTTAGCTATACTTCTATGTAACATTAAAATTTTAGCTGCGCCACGTAGGAAATACATAAACAACCAAGTCAGCAGATCTTAAGGTTCAAGTATAAGTAGGTGTGAATGATTACATACACTAAAGTATTTCTTAAAACTAATTGCATGTCTTATTTACCAGTCTATTAATTTGATAGAAGACGTTCAAACAATATTTTTAAATTTGCAATGGTATTTAAAGCCCCTTATATATATTCTAACATAATATAACATCACACCATCACACCTGTAATCCCCAAAGGGTTAGGCAGTGGTGCACCTAATAGTACACCCACATTTCGCCTATGGCATTAAGTCCGCCTCTGTACTTTTGTGCTTAAAGTGTTAAATTGTTTAAGTCCCCTGTAACAGGGGCGAGCCTAAAAATAAAGAGTATATAGTCACTTGAAATACCTAATAAATAATTGAAGTAACAAGAAAAACACAACCAACCGCGTCATAAAAAAAAAAACATGTTATCTAACACTGGCCAATAAAAAACCAAGGTCATGCATCAAATAAAAAAAATAACACCTACTTTGGTTATCCCTAAGTACACTTGCCAACAACTGCACTGAGAGGTTCTTTTTTTAAAACACAAATAGAAATAGTACTGTCAGAGTAGTTGCAGCGGCGACTGGAAGCTCAATAACATAATCTTGATAACAGCGGACGTTGGAAACGTCAAAAAAATAATAAAACAGGGGTGGACTAACGCGGGTCGCTGGGTTTTTGTGTTTGATTATACCTCGGGCTGAATGAATGGGATGGAGATTGATTTAAAAAGTATTTTTAATGTATTATTTCTGAAATAAAAAACAGGATAAAAAGCTTTAAAAAGTAATCAAAAAAATAATATTATACATAAGGTCTATCTTTTCATACATGAAATATTATAAGAGTAACTTCTATAAGTCGTAAAGTTGCCATAGCAATGAAAAAAAAAAAATATTTGAGTGTTTTTTTTTGACGAAATTATTATAATTCTAAAATATTTTGTGACTTTTTGCATAAAACCTTTACTCCCATATTCTAACAATGACAGTAGGTAAATACGACGTAGTAAACTAGCGTAATAGATGTTCAAAAATAAGGAGCTGGTATTAATTTTGTGGGTCAATTAATTTTAAATTATTTATTTTTTATAAAATAAACTCAGATAAAAAAAAATAATCCCTTGAAATTACTTCGTTATAGCCGTTAGATGATTCCCTGAAAATATTTCGTGTATGAATAGTTAGACCTTATATATATAATTTTAATATTTAATATTAACGGATTCAAACGTCGATAAAATTCTTAACAAAAAAGTGGTAAACGCACACTTCGAATCCGCAAATAGTTGCGGCGTTCATTGGTTGTGCTTCACTAGGTGAGACAGCTATACTAGTTCATCTTCACCATCATGTCAAGATGTTTACTCCTAACTTAGATGTATACCTCTTCCTTCTTAATTCATAAAAACATAGATAATCATTATCTGCCATCATCCCTTGGCAATACTTGCCGTCAGACTTTCAGGCCCCTCACTACTTGACTGTCAAAGATCTACAATTGACAGCCGGGACCGGTTCACGTGCTTTCTGAGGCATGAAGGAATCTCGGTATATAATGAGTGGTTACCTATCCACAGACCAACCTAGCCAAGCGCGGCTTAACAAGCGCGGGTTATTATTTAGAAACGAGTTCCTCATAAAAAACATATATCCGAAAAAAAAATTCTTCTAAGATTAGAACCTATAATATTATGCACAAATATTTTCGTCCCTAATACGGCCCAAAACAGATCAAACAACAGGTGTGAACCAATTTAAAAATACAAGCAAACAACTTGTTACACCGAGTTAATAATAATTTTGTTTGTACGCCGCCATCTTTACTTTTGGTAATTTTGTACAATTTCTCCTTGGCTTCGGAAACTTTGCTTTAATGAAAATTGTAAAGGAATCGGTAATTTATTTAATAATTGACGATGAAAGATCGTGTTTTTGAAACGGTGGGTGGTTATTGGGATCGGTAATATTAGTAAAGTATTTTCGTGGATTTTCGTTTTGACTTCTTTTTGAAACCAAGTTATTTGTTTAAATTATTGTTCTAAGTCACATATTTTTCAAAGAAAGTTTTAAACATTGTTAGTCTTTTTCTACTTTTTTAGTTTTCCTTACCCGAAGGATAACCAACGGGACCCTATTACTAAGCCTCCGCTGTCCGTCCGTCCGTCCTTCCGTCCGTCTGTCTATCGGCGGGCTGTATCTCATGATCCGTAATAGGTAGACAGTTGAAATTTTCACACAAAGTGTATTTCTGTTGCCGCTATAACAACAAATAATAAAAATAAATTTAAAATTTAAGGGGGGGCTCCCTTAAATTTTAAATTTATTTTTACGACGGTACGGAACCCCCCATGCGCGAGTCCCACTCGCACTTCCCTACTACTATGGTACGGAACCCCCATGCGCGAGTCCCACTCGCACTTGACCGGTTTTTTCAGGATTCTAAATCCGTTAAATTCACGCTTAACTTACCGACAAAAATTAATTATAAAATGTCTTGTCTAAAAGATGTTATTGGATAAATATCAGGTTTTAGTTCTTTAGCCCTTGAAGCCCTGAATAGTGTCATAGTATGATAATAATGAATATAATAACTATAACTCGGCTGTCATTGTGCCGATCGTCGTGACGGCCAATGGCCTTATAGCCAAGAGCCTCGACGACCATCTTTCGAGGCTCTCCTTAGGCGGTTGGATCAAGGGTCTGATTCAGAAGGCAGTACTCCTCGATACGGCTCGTATTGTGAGGAGGTTCCTGTCTCTGGAGCCCTAACCACCGGTAGCTTGGACCCTGCTCCCGCTACCGGCGGACCACTATTTTTTATATTTTTAAATGTTTTTTATATGGTTTTTTTTTTTAAATATTTAAAAATGTAATTAGTAAGTAAGAAGATAATTAAAGGAAATATAATAATATCAGCTAACATTCACTCAAAAATAAATTTAAAAGGATTTTAATAACATTTAAACATTAAATTAAAATGTTTTAATTAATTAACAACTAATAACAGTGAAAGAAAGAGTAAACTATGCTCCACCTCCTGTCCCACCCTCTTAGCCCGAAAACATGCAGCCGAGTGACCTTTGCGCTGCCACCGACGACGCGGTAGAAGTGGCAATGTTTTAGGCTAACAAAATACAAAATGTATCGTGCCAGTGATACGAAGAAGAATAACAAGCGATAATAATGACAGTGGAAGAGCTTATTACAATCAGATAGCTATTTAACTTTCAAAAAACCATTGGGGGATGCAGCATGCACAAAATAAAAAAAATCGTAAATCACGACCGACGCTTGCGTACCCCTGGTGCGATACCCCCGAGTCACCCCGTAACCTCCCGCCTATCTATCTTAACGCTAAACGCCCATAAACACGCACAGATAAACCTGCTATCGACGACGTGATTTTTATAAATAATATAAGTATATGTTATTGAGATATTCGAGTAGGTATAATTGAATGGAGGGATAAAAAAGCGACAGGCTTACTTACAGATAATTTGATGTATACTCCAGCTCCTGTTCAACTGCATCCGGTTAGACTAGAAGCCAGTAAGACTGCCATCAGACTGGCTGCATCGCAGCACCATCAGGCGGACTGCATCGCAGCAACCGCGCAGTCGATATATTCAACTGTTCCGTTGCATACACCAGTTGAATATGTCGACTGTGCGCGGTTGCTGCGATGCATTCCGTCTGGTGACAGCCTAAGATGATGGAGACCAAAGGAGGGAGGAACTGTGAGAGGAATGATCGGGATGCAGGAAAAAGAATTTAACTGGTCGGCCAGTGGTTTTTAAACCCTGTTTTTCTGCCAGTCCTATAGGAAAAGCCAGGGCCAGCAATAATGCCTTTTTCCACCGTAGAGTAGCTTTACTGTTTACCAGTTTCAAAGGTATGGGTTTTGACGGCACGATTGGCGCAATGGCTGAGCGATCGACTGCTGCGTTGCGTGTGGCGGGTTCAATTCCCGTATGGAACAAATATTTGGATGGCTTTCCGGGTCTAGCTGTTTGTGTATGTGCGTTTAAATGTTTGTCAATAGAACCACGATACAGGAGAAGTTCTTAGTGTAGGGGCAACGTTTCTTTAAAATAAAACCGGTTGTAGGTACTGGGGTAATAACAAGCACATCCAACATTTCAGCATTTACATTAATATCTTGCTATCGGATGGCAATTGCAGCTGTGATGCTTTTGGAATCGAAAAATTAAAAAAAAACAATATTTATTCTCAAAAGTGTACTAATAAACTTAACATTAGGTAGTCTGATTCATGAGGGCCCAAATAAAACTATCAAAAAGGTGACCTTAACTTATTTCTTGCGTTGAAAACATTAATCATTGTAAACAATCCAAGAAAAGCCATGGGTCACTGCAATCAATTGATACGATTGGAACATTATAAAAGTTGCGTAAACCTACAAAAAAAGCAATAACATTTTATCTTATTGCAACGATTCAGTCCGCTAGGCGATCTGAAATTCCCCGGGATTAATTTTACTACGTAGCTATTTGTAAAACGCTGAACTAAAGCAAGCAATGCTTGTACATCAATTATTTCAGTATTTGATGTACTATAACGAGCACCAATATGTAAACACTTAACAACTTTCAAAGTGTTTTTCTCCTACTGTTCTAATTAAAATTTCATGTTGTTACGAACATAGTATTCTGGAACTCATATTTTTATGAAAAAGATCCTAGCGCCAAGTTACAATCGTTATTTCTCGCGAAAATTGCATTTATATTTAGGAAAGTGTATACATATTGGTGCTAGTGAGTGTACAAGAATTACTTGCTTTGACTTCCCTTCCCTAACCCAGGTTCTCTGTATTGTTTATCCTTATATGTCTGTTAGTGCAACAGAGATGTTTTCTCTAAACCGAACTGACGGTTGCCACGTAGTAATACTCAAAAAAGTTGCATCACTGATGCATCGAACGCGAGTCAGTAACAATAGTATACTGAAAGTACTGGCGGAGTGTCCTTACTCCTCTGTTCTGAGGCATTTTGTGGAGAGGATGCTCAACTAGGTAGCTGATCTCTTGCTTGATCGTTCTCTGAGCAGCCTGCCTCGGACAGTTAATTCTACAACATTATTTTTAGTATATGCGAAACCTGAATATAGTTTGTTCAGAATAAGTAACTGAATCGATTCCAATCATTTTTAAATCATTATTATTTTTATTTTGTCCCAAAAATATTTAAAAAAGTTACAAGTGGGACACCGAGCGACATTGAGTACCAATCGCAATAATTTAGGTACCTACTGCCAAATTATGTTTATCAATGAGCTCAGGACGATGCTGGAGGCCCACGCACGGGCGCGTTGCGTGGTGACCACGCTTTTGTGCGGGCAACCAGGTAACAGAATAAGCTTATAACTTTGTGATTTTTCATGATACAGTTTTGAAATTTTGTACATAAAAATAGTCGACACGTGTTTCAGGTTTCGCATAAACTAAAACTAATATTGTATATGTGTTGCCGGTGTTGATTGTGTGTTTTGTATTACTAACATTAGCTATCACGTATTTTTTCACTAACAAGATTGATTATATTGTTGTCCGAGACTGAATAAATAAATAAAAAAAACAGCATCCGTCTAACACTGAAACTTCGTAACAGTTTACAAACACTAATAAAACTAAAACAAGCACGGCACGTTTAGAATCACTACAAGTTTTTAGGGAGTGGTATTAAATTCAAAAACAATATGCAAAATTCTCCCCTTTCCGATAACAATAATATTAAAAGTTGAATACTTATATTTATATCATCATAACAGTAATCCCCGAAGGGTTAGGCACCGGTGTACCTAAATAATAGTACACCCACATTTCGCCAGTTATGATTTTTTAAGTTCCATGTAATAGGGGCCGATCCAATTGCCACCAACAGGGCACAAATTCAGACTCCGTGGCTGCTACTGAGAAATTCCAAGATAGAAAAACTCAATAACACTTTGCCCGACCCGGGAATCGAACGCAAGACCTCATGCTCAGCAGTCGCGCTAGCAACCACTCGATCAAAGATGCAGATTTATTTACACAAAATAGTAATACTTATTCTGCTTTGTCATCATCATCATCATCATCATTTCAGCCGAAAGACGTCCACTGCTGGACAAAGGCCTCCCCCAAGTATCGCCACATTGACAGGTCCCAAGCGACTCGCATCCAGCGGATCCCTGCAACCTTCACTAGGTCAATAAGTTCTGCTAATTTCATAAGACTTTTTTTCCAGAAGACCTGCGCTAAGAAAGTTGGGTTAGAAATGTGGACACACAAAACAGATAGCTCCGTTAGAAAAAACACACATTAAAGAGCATCAGTCTAAAACTAAACTTCTTCAATTTGCAACTAAAACTAAAATTAAATACAGATCTTCCGGGAATTTTAACCCTTTTAATTTATTATAATATACTGTTCACACCCATGAATAAAGTTGAATATCTCTCTTCATTAAAAACGCCCGCAAAACACACCATTAATACAACTGTAACAAGCCTAATTTCTGAACTATTCCGGGCATTTCCACACTAGTGCTAAAATATTATACATTGCATAGTTTGTGGATCCCCCGTGCCGTTTACACTTATCTAAGGTGACCGAACAGGCCTAAACGGCCCACCCCTCTCATTATTTTTGGAACAGACAATTTTTTTTATCTAACCCTATAGACGCGATAAGCTGGGTACTTTTAGATTTTTCTAGTAAATCTGTTGTTTTGATGATAAGGGTTTTTTGGGCTGTGCTTGTAGTTTGATAGTTTTTTACATAACCATGTCGCCTTTATTCACCGGAGGCTTAGGTAGAGGTGCACCAATGTATAGTCCCATTTCGGCAGTATGATGTAGTGTTAAAAATTGGAAAGAGTATGAGTAGATGGTTTGGTCATGTAGAAAGGATGAGTGAAAAGCAACTAACAAAAGGTAGATAGAATTTTTTTATTGGTTATTGAAAAAAAAATGCTATTCCATAAAGGGATGCCGCCATAGTGATTTAGGCCCTGAGTGCCCACATGTAAGACCGAATGCTAATATACACCACAAATAATTTATTGATAAAAGAAAATTATTGAAAAAAACTCAGTTTTTTTCGATCAGCGCATTATGTAGATCATTTAATTTATTATATTATGTATTGTAAGTCGATTGTAAATGTATATTTAATACTACTTTACATAAAAGGACAAAATATAAGTAAAGTACAAAAAAAAAATTTCTCTGGGGGCTCAGAATGATGTACTTCATCATATCTGAGAATTTGGCTGGTCTTTGGAAACTAATCCTGTATACTGCGAAAAGATTCGGAGATTTAATGATTTTCCTCAAGATTGGCAATAAAAGTGTTTGTTAGCTAGTCAATAGACAAGTAAGAAGGTTCCCAAAGACAATTTGGCATAACAGTACATCTTCATTTCTCAAGGACTAATCCTCATAATAATCACAAATATATCGCGATATCTACTAATGAACAAAATTTAATGACGGAATGTATTTCAGCCATCACATCTCAGCGACTCATTATCTAAGTGACTGATGGGAACACGAACATCAGTCGTTGGCTATCAGGTGTCGACGATGTATATTATTGTTCTTTTATGATTTCTTTTCTTAAATGATGCGTAATATTAGATTGTATCACACTATGTTTGGCCCATCGTTCCTCCCGCGAATAGGTTGGGAATTGTACCACGTAAACGAACTACATACCATACATAGCATCACACCTGTAATCCCCGAATTGTTAGGCTAAGGTGTACCTCATAGTACACCCACATTTCGCCAGTTATGTTTAAGTCCTACGTTGTAGAAGGTGAGCCTATTGCCATCAACCGGGGTCACATCCAGACTACGTGGCTGCTACTGAGTAATTCATCATCATCATCAGCCTATAGCAGTCCACTGCTGGATATAGGCCTCCTCAATCGCACGCCATTCAACCCGACTTTCAGCAATTCTCATCCAGTTGCTACCAGCCACCCTGCGAAGATCGTCACTTCACCGAGCCTGAGGGCGTCCCACCTTACGTTTGCCGATTCGCGGTCTCCACTCAAGAACACGTCTACCCCAACGGTCATCGGTACTACGGCAAATATGACCGGCCCATTGCCACTTCAGCTTACTTATTCTGTGAGCTATGTCGACAACTCTGGTTCTCTGTCGGATCACATCGTTTCGAATGCGATCCCTCAGAGAGACTCCAAGCATAGCTCGTTCCAAAGCTCGCTGAGCGACCTTAAATTTATGGACCAGCCGTACTGTGAGTGTCCACGTTTCGGCTCCGTAAGTCATAACAGGCAGGACGCACTGATTAAAGACCTTAGTCTTTAGGCTCTGTGGAATACGCGACGAGAAGACCCGGCGAAGCTTCCCAAATGCTGCCCAGCCCAGCTGGATTCTTCTGTTAGCCTCCCTCTCAAAGTTTTTCTTACCAAACTGCAGAGTTTGCCCGAGGTAAACATATTGAGTAATTACTGACGGAAAAACTCGGGAATCGAACCCAGGAACTCATGCTCAGCAGTCGCAATTGCGTCCACTAGACCAACGAGGCAGTCAATGAAACGAAATACCGAGATACAACATGGCTACGTCCCGTTTCGCCACTTTCCTGATTCGCCACCTAAACAAAAGTGCTGTTTCGTAACTATTTTGATGTTCATATCAATCAGTTTTCAGATGAACTTGTACTTATTTATGAATTGAGATAATAATATCATTATTAATGGAAGTCTAGCTGATAATTATAATTGGATTAGATCACCATGTAAACATGACATTAATGTGCAGTAACAATATGTGTGAACGATTAAAAGCTGTCAGTGTGTCAATAGCATGTTGTATCTGCTCCGCTGATCTCGTGGCTGAAAACGCTATTACTGAAGGTCCTGGGTTCGAATCCCGGGCCTTGAGATATTTCCTTGAGACTTTCAGTTGAAGGTATGCCTTCAACTTCCAAACTTTGAGCTACTCAGAGAGTCATGCCACGTTCACTGTTCTCCGGTCTTTTGGGCCTCATCTGATGGTTTACAATTCAAGAATAGTCCAAGTTTTTTTAATGATGCTTTATAACTAGATAACTGCGTAGTCACGCATCGATCGAGTGTAGCTTGCATGCTCGGACGCACGTACGCCGCCTTCGACGCATATGTTTTGCATTTATTTTTTAAGCGTAAAAAATCGAGGGTCAATAATATAATTGAGGAGATTCCCGACATTTTATAACACGAGTATTTCTGAATTTTTTGTCATAAACACAAGTCTTGCTGGGAGTTCTTTGGCCGTAGGTATCAGTATTGGATTTATGTTTTTACTAGCTTCTACCCGCGGCTTCGCCCGGGTGGCATACATGATAGAAATGACATATTTATTTTTTCAGAAACAAACTGAAAATATACTACGAACTGAAAATATCCCAAACTAATTTTAACTGAAGAGTATGGACACAAATTTTCAAGTCAATCGACCCCGAGAATAAAAAGTTTCACAGAAAAATCAACTCCCCATTTCACCCCTTTTGGGGTGGAATTTCTAAAAATCTTAATGGAAACCTAATGGATACCTTCACAAAGATTACACCCTAGAAATTTCATGTCTTCAGAATCAGCGGTTTGGGCTGTGCGTTGATATTTCAGTCAGTCAGTCAAGACTTTGAATTTTTTATGTATAGATTATAATAATATAAATTATGTTTCCAGTACCTCTTGACTTTCTAATCTCCTTAATGACTCTTCGACATAGGTACAGATAGGGATGTTTATGAAAATTCAATTAAATAATTTTAACAGACAATGATAACACTGTAATGAAATGCATACGTTTTAATTATCTTATTTTTTTATCTTCTGTTGTGTTAGCTTTTAACACCTCCAAGGTGAAAAATAAAACATTTACTCCGTTATTTAACAAATAGTTATTTTTATTTAGTGTTTCACAATTATATTAAGTACCTATTAACATTGCATTAAACTGTTTATCTATTTTTGAAGAACAAATTGATAATTTGAATATTTATTTATATTATTTTATTCGTTGTTCCATTGTTCATTGTAGCATATCATTGATGCACTTACCTGTTCCATATCTTTTTACGAGTACTTGAATAATAATCAAAATAAAATAAAAATATATTATGTAGTATATTGTGTCAAAAAGAAATCTAAATTCTTACAAATTGCATAACTTTAGGATGTGTTATTTATTTCATCACCACTGCTCTCAAAACGCTGAAGGAAAACCTCATTCGGAATCCGCCATATCCTAGAACCAAATTCAAACATGGGCTAATAATTATGCGTATAATATGCTATGGTATATATGGAGGAGTTCATGGCTAAATAGTAACAACCATTTGGGTTGATCTTCAGGCTATGCCGCTCTTGTCTAGGTTGACATACTGACATACCCAGAAACCTTCGTGCCTCGGTAAGCAAGTGAAGCCGTTGGTACCAGCTGTCATTTGTAGATATTAATAGTCGTTACAGGTAGTCAGTAGCCCGAAAGTCTGACAACCAGTCTCAGCAAGGGGTATCATCGTATTATCGGTAGACGATCTGGGATCTGGATGGTACTGGGGTACCAACGGGGTTGTGAATTTCTGTTACGCATTCGCTTCATTTAAAATACTGGTATTCAGCTGCATCCAGTTAGACTGGAATCCGACCTCGACATAGTTGAGAACAAACACATGATGACTGTACTTAATGCTTCGCTTTACTCATCATTTCAGCCGAAAGACGTCCACTGCTGGACATAGGCCTCCCCCAAGAAGGGGGGGTTTTGCCATAATCGCCACGCTTGGCAGGCGGGTTGGCGATCGCAGTATGGTGTTATAAAACACAGAGAACGCTGCTGCCCATTCTCTGGTAAGTCCCTTAGTCGCCTCTTACGACACCCACGGGAAGATATGGGATGGTGCTATTCTTTACGTCCGGACACCATACAGAACAACTTCGCTTTACTCAAATTAATTTATTTCTTGAACACAGGGTACATACAGAAGATGTTATAATAAATAATATCCGAGCTGTGTTCCGCCAAGGCCTAAGTTGTCCACTAGGTGGACCGATTACCTGGTGAAGGTTGCAGGGATCCGCTGGATGCGAGTCGCACGGGACCGGTCAATGTGGCGACACTTGGGGGGAGGCCTATGTCCAGCAGTGGACGTCTTTCGGCTGAAATGATGATGATGATATGTCTCGTCAAAAGGCATACAAAATATCAAAGTTTTTTTTTTACTCGATCCATGTGTATGACCACTATTATTCCTACGATATCAGCGTTCTTTTATGTCAATACGAGATTTAAACAAAATAGAATACACCTCTGACTGCCTCGTTGGTCTAGTGATTGCAAGAGCGCCTTTTGAGCATGAGGTGCTGACTTCGATTCCCACGTCGGGCAAAGTATAATATTGTTTTTCTATTAGTAATTTGTCAGTAGCGGCCAGGGAGTCAGGGAAACACATTTGTGTCTGGCTAATGGCAATGGGCTCGCCCCCTTATACATGGGACTTATACATAACTGGCGAAGTGTGGGTGTACTATTGGGTACACCTCTACCCAACTCTTAGGGAATAACAGGAGTGATGTCATGTTTATAATGTTATGTAATTAATCAGTAATATGGATTCGTGCGATGTGGTGAAATGTGGGTGTGTTGTAAGGTCCACCTTTGTCTAACCCTTCGGGGATTACAGGCGTGATGTTATGTTACAATAAACTTCTGCTTACCCGATAGATAAATACAGTCGTGAAGCTTCGCCCCGCCTCATGGTGTGATCAAAGTATACGCGACGGCCCACTGATCTAGTTGCGTAAGCTATGTTTAGTCTAAGACGAACCGCCGAGCCTTGACCCATGTTATCTGTTGCAGCGTGATAACTGCATACTAGCGCCAGGAAATAAGGTATTTTGTACTTGGAAGTACATTTAGAATAGAATATTCTTTATTATGTACACCACATACAGTAACATTCATAAGAGAAAACAATACACATAAGGTGACACAATGGGCCGCCTTATCGCTAAAAGCCATATTTTCAAGACAAGCTTTGGATGGATTACAGGAAGAGAGAGAAACAATACTGCAGGTAGTGTGTGGTCTGCCAGGGCTGCGGGACTGTTCGAAACAGATACCGCGGCCCTGGAACACAAAGGGTAAAGAAGGGACATGGATGGGTTTTACTCAGTACAAGTCTGACACTCCGCCCAGAGCGGGGGAGGGGGGGTCATTTGATGATTTCACACCCTAAAAAAAAAAGAAGGTAGTGTGTGGTGTACCAATTAGATATCAATATACATACATACATAGAGCATATAAAAATCTACATACATATATACAATAAATAATAAACATGTAACAAGAGCGAAGAAATACAAACATTTCTATGTTCAGAATGTTGTACTGAATACGTGGTAACCATTTTAGCGTCGGTGTTCCGTCCAGCCTGTATATAAATACAATAATAATCATGAAAAAGTAAATAACTATATCATTTATTGATGTTTAAGGAGAGTGATAGTGATGCTTTTTGACCATCATTTTAAAAGTAGACAAGGATTGAGCGCACCTTACCGACACGGGCAGGGCATTTATAGCAGTATTGATAAAGCTGTCGATATACAAGCTTTAAATATCAGAAGATGTAAGAATGAAGTTTTTGAGTACATTCGTAAACTGACATATGACGAAACCGAAAACCTCTTAATAGTGCCACATTAAGTTTCACATACTCACCCTCCTACGCACACTCACTCATCCACATTCTACACAAAAGGAGGTCACCACTCCACTTTTGTTATATTTAATTTTTATTTCTTATTTTAATTTTATTTTTTTCCTGGATGATGTTAAACCTAATGTAATATATAATTTAAGTGAATTTGAACCTCAAGATAGTAAATGTATATTTTTAAGGAAGAGCGCTGTTGTCTGAGATACATATATTCATTTGTCTAGTTCAGACACAGATGTCTTGACGAATTTTAGTTTTTTTTTCTCTTCTAAGATAGTTATTTAACTATTGTAATGTATTGATATCACTTGAATTGAATAAATAAATTATTAATTAATTAATTATTTCATATCCGTCCACTGTAAACTATTTGTCGTAGAATCTGGTAGAATGCATTGGTATCTCTAGTCAAGTCCACTCCCAACAATGTAGACCGGCTAATCTTTTCGCCACAGCATTATCCATTTTTGTATTATAGTCCACGCCGAAACGTGAACAGAAGATTAATGTCAGGAAGAAGGAAATTCGAGACGGATTTGATGCAAAAGCCGCTGAACAAACCAGTCTTATAGCGGAACTTTGAATAAAGGTCATAACGATTTTATTATAAGGCTAAGCAGAGTAGCAGAGTAAAACAGAATTTGACCAGTTTTTCATAAGAAATAGTTTGACGCATTGAATGCTGTGTAATGAAGAGTTATCATAATGGAATTAAACAAATGCAAATGCAGACTTCAAACTACTACTGCGGATTTTTTAATTAAAATAACTCGAAAATGGGACTGGGCAGGCCATGTCTGCCGGATGCACAGCTGTGGGCCCGAATATCGCAAGACTGGAGTCCTGAAACAGCTAGACGGGTCGCGGCAGACCGAAGAGAAGATGGCGGGACGTCTTGGATGGTTTCCTCGCGAATTGGCGAGAAGAAGCACACCATCGTGAGAAGTGGAAGGAATGGGGGGGGGCCTTTGCTCAGGATTGGGACAATACGGGCTAACTAAAAAAAAAAAACTCGAATAACTAAATTTAGCCCACAGAGCCGGGAGAAGTAGCAATTGCTTGGTAACTCATTCGGTCATTTCCCTTCAGTTTTTTTTTTTCATCATAGGTTTTTATTTTCATTCTGTTATAATTAAATAGCTTACAGGATATTTACACGCTTTTATTTAAGGAAATTATAAGAGAACTAGTGACCCGCCCCGGCTTCGCACGGGTGCAATATATACATATAAACCTTCTTATAAAGGTTATAAGAAGGTTAAGGTTAAGGTTCTACCTTATATATATATATCTATTACTGAAAACTGTATTTAAGTCCGTTGCGTAATTTAAAAGATCTCCGCGTACAAACAGCGGAAGAGACTTTGTTTTATACTATGTGAAGAAGATGGCACAACAGTTCATAAAAGTTGTCACCATAGTAGAGCACAGACGAAAATAAAAACAAAATTATGGGACAAAATAGAAAGGTTCGAAATTTAAATTGCACAGATAAAATTTCCACGGCTTAAAAGTTTTCATAATTGACATTCTATCAGCAACAAACAAGTCTAGAAAAACTGACCTTTGTTTTGGCCCTCCCGATAACAGCCGCAATCGCTTATTTGACTACCATACCAACGAAAAATGTCAGAATTTCAATAATTCTTCATTTCATCATAAATATTACTTAATTGAATGCTATAATTCCTTGATCAATGCTCTTGTCTCCGTGTCAAATGACTGCTCCAACTTTTCAAATAGACATGTTGTAGCCCTAAAATTAAACGAGCATGGTCCACCCAGGCAAAGGTTAGCAAACGCGAACGATCCGAATCAAACTGAATTCAATTTGAAAACACATTCTATTTGCTCGTCCGTTTGGGTGTTAGAGAGCTTTTACATGAAACCGTTGTCAAGTCATCACTAACGAATGGATTTTGTTCAGATACAAATACATGCAGAGGGCGAGGCAGTGAGTATACTCGTGAACATTTAGCTTTAGGCCTAGGTAAAGTACAACGTACAGTCAACAAAAGTTGCGTCTGCTCATTTTTTAAATAAATTCCGTGCACACGATGAACACATCTGTTTACTGCCCTTTTTTGTGTGGAGCAATAGTAGCAAAACAAAAAAAAATACACACTGGCACGGATATAAGATTTTCGGTAGTTTGTGTCAATCCAAAGGTAGCTGAAGTTATTGGTAGCGCCATATTAGCCAAAGAACTGATGACCGTAAGTGTAGACGTGTTCGGTGGAGACTGCGATCAGCAAGCGTAAGGTGGGACACCCTCGTCGTGGAGCGACGATCTTCGCAGGGTGGCTGGTAGCAACTGGACGAGAGTTGCCGAGATTCTAGTTAAGTGGCTTGCGATTGGAGAGGCTTATGTCCAGCAGTGGACTGCTGATGGTGATGTTGTTGATGATGTCAATCCTAAAAATGTTTGCCTCGTTGTAATAGTTACTGCGAATGTCACTTTATATAAGTCCTGAGGTCTGGATGCTCGGATACATAAAATAACTTGAAGTTTGAATTTTCGCTTGTTTAATTTTACTAGGCTACCAAAGCCGTTATGACTCTATGCATACTTGTGCTAGACTTGGATATGCGGCTTTTGCATCAAATCCACCTCGAGTTTCCTTCTTTCCTACATTAATCTTCTTTGCACGTTTCAGCGTGGGTTATACAATAATGGATAATGTTGTGAGGAAAGGATTAGTCACGCCCGCTCCAAACATGGTGGTTTGGAGCGGGCGTGACTTCCTTAGGAGCCGGTGACATACCGATCTACTAAATTTTTCTTTACTCTTAGAGGATGTCAAGCTTAGCAGTATAGAATCGCAGCGCAACGTATTTTAATGCAAAAAAAAATGTAGAATTATTTGAGCCAAGCACAGTTCGTCCGATGAAAATACGCTTGCCTACCTAACTGACGTTATTATCCTTTTGAAAGTACTTGTAGCAGAAAATACTTTCAAAGCGAATGTAATTTGTAGGGAGTCTTTGGTTTGGCGTACTTGATGAAGTTCCAATAAAAAAAAATATTTCTCAACAAATGAAGGCAAGCGAAGATCAAACAAAAACCTGAAACTAGCTGAGACAAGAACAGCTCCAAAGCAATAACTCCTAACTAGAGCAATGGATCTTAAAGATTAGGAGCAACTTCACAAAAGGTAGGAATTTAGTTCATTCCTCTCCTATCTTAACTACGGTCCCCAAACTTCCTTCTCAAATCTAATCAGAGGCGCTAACGATACTCGTAAACAAGCCACGTAGAGCTTGCAAAACTTTTCTAACTCATTAATGTACAAGAGTACGTTTTAGATAACCCTTTGGAGAGGAGAAAGGGTCTAAATAAATACTGTGGAAAACTTCGCCGGTTTGACGACCTTAATGATACGCTAAGTTGTTTTAGCGTTTGTTTAGGGGTGAATTAATAAGTGTTCGTTCTATGCAGCTAGATAATGAGCACTTTAAGAAAACAATGGAAGTTTAGAATCATGATTTATCTAAGCCACTGTGACGTGTTCGTCGTCGGTTCCTTCACTCCGTCGAGGTATCCCCACTACCAAATTGGCGTTTCATCTCATCATCCCCCCACTGGGCGAAGGCCTCATAACTTTCAGTTGTCTCTATCCAGGGCTAAAGTGGACCATTGGTCGTTGGTATTGTCCAGCTCATCCCGCCACCTTCTACGAGGTCTGCCGCGACGCCTTCTAGATTTTTGCTTTCAGTTTATCAAATTGAATAAAAGTACTGGGCTATTGTCAAATTTGGTAAATATCCTATAATAGGATACAGAACACACAGCATACAGAAGTATGGAAGGAGAAAACACGCTGCGCCGACCCCAAATAAATTGTGATAAGGGCAAGAGAATGAAGTGCATTGTCCCCCTACATTAATTAATTAAGAAATCTTTGATTTTGACACCCTGCAGTATTCTTCAAACTGCAGCAAGTTTAAAAGGAATCGAAATAAAATATTGTAGTTTCAGTCATTGACAAAATATCTTGTAAACATTCATAAAGTTTTCCTCCACCAAATCGATGAAAACGTAACATTTATTTGAAATTCAAATCTTTAACTTGTTTTATATAAGTTTGCAACTTTACGCGGTATTGAAACAGGTCAGGTCCCTAGTCAACAGAGCTCGGAATGCTGCAATAACGTTCATTGGAGAATTTATTCAAAATTATAAAGTTATTTGTTTAAATTTTCTTCTAAGATTAATGAAGACTGTTAATGAAGCATTTGATTTAGCGGCTGGAAGTAACTTAATTCCATTTTAATTAATAACAAAGCATAATATTGATCTTGTTCTGGTGAAGTTTTGGGGGTATGAAGAACAGGGTGTAAAGTTCTTCATCCCCCATAGATAACGGAGGATCTACAACTACACAACTATACAACTGTTCATCATCTGCGTCATAGATGGCGCTGTAGTACTTTTTGTTCTATGTTGCTGTAGTATTTTTTGTGGTGCCGCTACAAAGCTCCTCAGATAGGTCAGGTGCGGAGTACTCGCAACCAGCGTGCGTTTATACTAGATTTATTAACGTGGACGAGTCAAAGAGAGTTTGTAAGGATCTTAGCAAGTTGCGTTTTGTAATTTTTGCTTAACCGCATGGGAAAAAGACGGGACTTTAAACTTGCATGGATGTGTAAAGTACATTTTAATACTTATAATGAAAATTCAAATAACATTTCAAAACTGATTTAGAGTTAGAATATCAACTTTCTTAAATAAAAAAATACAAGGTGGAAGAGACATCGAAGTGAAAACGGTTACCACTTATTCAGTACGTCATTCTGAACCCCCACAGATATTTTTCATCGGGAATTAATAAATCGTATTGGAATTTTGTAGAAAACGGCTGTTTTTTTAATAACCGATGAAAAATTTCAATGTGGGAACCAACCAACATTGAAACTTTTCATCGGTAATATAAAAAAAAAACAGTAGTTCCATACATTTCGACCGAGTCGGTATTGGAATTTTGTAGAAAACAGCTGTTTTTTAAATAACCGATAAAAAAAATCAATTTAGGAATACGTGGTAAACATTTTCGCGTCGATGTCCCTTCTACCCCGTTTAATAACTCTATCAGAACGATTTGCACCAATCACATTTTTCTGATAGTACGTAAGTAAAACCGTTTAGTTCAATCCCTTTTTGCTGTAAAATGAGTTGCTTACTCGACGACTTAATCCGATGGCTTTGAATAGATTTCCGTAAATACTGGAGTGAAGAACTATTAATTCAGATGATATTTATGTAGTGTTGGTTTAAGCAGTTTTGATTGCCTCGTTGATCTAGTGGTCGCAAGCACGACATCTAAGCATTAGGGGCTGGGGTCGATTCCCAGATCAGGCAAAGTGTTATTGGGTTTTTCCATCTGGAATTTCTCAGTAGCAGTCACGGAGTTTGGATTTGTGCCCGGTTGATAGCAACATACTTGTCCGCCATTACATTGGACTTTAATATAACTGGAGAAATATGGGTGTACTATTAGGTATGCCTCTGTCTAACCGTTCGGGGATTACAGTCGTGACGCGTGATTTGATGTTTGGTTTGAACAGGGTAGGTAGCGCCATCTATGTTGAAAGGCGTGCACTAGAAGCTTGTTGCTTTAGATCGCCGCACGGTATCAGGAATATTACAATAGTTGTTGTACTTCGTGCTTTGAATAACTATTAGGAAGAAGATGGATGGATTATGTGAGGAATGATATTAAAGAAAAAGAAGTAAATGATAGCGTGACGGTTGACAGAGGAGAATGGAAGAAAAAAACGTGTTGCGCCAAACCCTAGTAACATGGGACAAGGGCAGGAAGATGTTGCTTTGAATGACTATTGCCACCGTCATTGTTCTGTGCACAAACAAATCTTTAACACTTAAAATTACTACAGTCAGCTAAACAGTTCAACTGTTACGAGGATAGACGGCTTATCTTACACAGGAAATCTTTAATCCGTTTTATTATTTTGGTTCACGTAAGTATGTTTGATTTATTGTTTTTTATTTCTAGATGCGAGTCGCACGGGACCGGTCAAAGAGGCGACACTTGGGGGAGGCCTATGTACAGCAGTGGACGTCTTTCGGCTGAAATGATGATGATGAAGTACTTTGCTTTGTATCTCTTAGGTCGCTTCATAAAAAAAGCGGTGACCGCATTGATTTTGTTCTGTGTAATTTAATGCGTTATCGTGCCGGCAGAGGGCGCCTCGCGATTTTACGAACAAATATTAACTAAGGAATTGCTTTAGCTAGGAGGCAGAGTTATGTTTTCTTCCAGTTTGTTTCTTCCACTTACTGGCCACTAACTTAACGTAAACTGATTTGAAATATTCATAAATCAACGAACAATTATCATCATAAACGCGAATGAGGCAAAAGGAGTATGTCAGGGTCGTAGTACGTGACGTTCTGTGGTTTCTGCCTACCCGCATGGGAAAAAGGCGTGAGTTTATGTATGTGTGGTATCATCTTCCTGCCCTTGTTCCAGGTTACTTGGGATCGACGCAACACGTAACGTACACGTACACGTATAATAAACGAACACAGAGTTAACGAAAACGTCACTCTCATTTATTGACGAGTTCGTTGCCTTCACGATATTAAAAATCGACTTGAATCTGAACCCTTGAAAAATCTTCTGAAACTAACTTTACATATCAAAACTCAGCTCAAGAGTCGTATTCTATAAATTGCATTAGCTGCCAACAAGAGAATGGGGATTTTTAAGAAATCGCTTTAACTCCACGGCGAAATATCAATTTAACTTATCTCCGCTCAAAGAAAAACTTTCCATCCAGTCGTCCTCAAGTTGGCTTTCGATTACCTGTAGGGGTGCCACCAGAACTTAGCCGACGGTGTAGTTTTAAAGAGGGTAATGTTAGTTTTGGTTGCTGTCTTTGATTGGTTTGTTTGGCGAAATGTGGGTGTACTATGGGGTACACCTCTATCGACGGCCGCTTCACTAAACAATAACAGGAACATCCCTCAAAGTAGGGTTAAAAAAGAATTGGAAGGAAGTTCCGACGTATTTTAATCACAAATGTTTATGACTACCAACTATCATCACCTGCCTAGCCTCTTCCCAACTATGGTGGGGTCGGCTTCCAGTCTAACCGGATGCAGCTGAATACCAGTATTTTTTGGAACGACTGCATAGCTGACCAACCCAGTTAGAACTGGGTTATACGATACCCCTTGATAAGACTGGTTGTCAGACATTTTGGGTCACTGACAACCTGTAACGACTGTCAAAGATCTACAAAAGACACCCGGTACCAACGGCACGGAAGAAACTCGGTATGTAATGTGTGGTCACCCATCCACAGACCAACATAGGCAAGCACGGCTTAACCTAAAGATCGACCCGAGCGGCTGTTATTATTTAGCCACGAGCTCCTCTATGACTCCTTTATGATTACCAACTAACCAACAAATAAAAAAAACTACTAAAATAATGAAAAAAACTCAAGTTATGAAGCTTGAACATCAAATTTGTAAAAATCTCAATAAAATATATAAATTGACATATCTCCTAAACTATAAAACTTTACTATATGCGAACTTGCTATAGCGGGCAGTCACCCTGTTTATAAGGTCTAACTATTCATACACGAAATATTTTAAGAGTAAAGTGGCAAAAGCAACGAAAAAAAAAATATCCGAGTGTTTTTTTTTATGAAATTATTATAATTTTAAAAATTTTTGAGACTGCATAAAATTTTTACTCCCGTATTCTAACAATGACACTAGGTTAATACGACGTAGTAAACTAGCATAGTGGATGTTTAAAAATAAGGAGCTAGTATTTATTTTGTGGTAAAAAGAATTTTAATTTCTTTATTTTTTATAATAATATACTCAGATAAAAAAAAATAATCCCATGAAATGGCTTCGTTATAGCCGTTAGATGATTCCCTGAAAATATTTCGTGTATGAATAGTTAGACCTTATATATTATATTACACCATTTATATGTAGTAACAAATCTGTTACGTAATATATCATCGTATATCGTATCGTATTATATCTGTAAGATATCACGGTTTTTTGTAGTTATTCAATGAATGCTTTCATAATTGCTTAAAAAATATTTTTCCAACAAATTCGGACAACCCTAATCACTCCACGAACCCGTCCAATTGCCAGTGCCTTAACTTCGTTGAATTAACACCCTTTTTTTATTTTTTTTTTCTTTTTTTTTCCCTTTCATTTTTAAACGTAGTTCGATTTAGAGAATTTTAGGACCTCGAATCAGAAGATTTGCTACTATAACTAAGAATAACGCAGTTTCACTCCCTCGAACTGTCCTTGAACCCGTTACTATACAAACAGGTCGCGGGTCTTAACTTATTTTTTTGTCAATTCCGCGATAAAATACATGCACAAGATTGAGACAAAACTGTCAAAGAACTTATAATAATACAAAGCTAAAAAAAAAAACACTTAAAAAAAGAAGGAATAGCATTGGTTTAAGGTTTAAAATAACTATACCATACTTACTTTAAAATTTTTAATAACTACTTTTCCTTTACAAGTTGGGAAGTAGTTAAAGGACATTTATCAGCCTTATTTATTTAGACAAGATTAATATCTGTTAGGGTCAAGACCCTAACAGATATTAATCTTGTCTTGGACTAAACAATGCATTGTTAAGTTAATTAAATCCGCAATTAATATGACAGCCATCGAGATTGATTTAATTAGAAGTCTTTATTTGAAATCTTCTTCTTCAGGGTTAAGGCAGGGTTATAACTTATGGTTGCATACAATAAAATCATGGGAAGAAAACTTACTTTATTTTTTGTTATACTACACTTAACTAGCTGCCACCCGTGGCATCACCCGCGTTTTGTTTTGTTATTAATTGTTAATGCCTATAACCTTCGCGCAAGTGCAAACAATAATCTGACTAAGTTTTATTACAATCGAATGAACGGTCCTCCCTTTTTTTTTGGAAACTGAAGTACTAATGGCTAAAAAAAAGTTCCAGGGGAATTCTCATATTTTTAAATTTTTTATTTTTGAGTGTAAGAATCGATTAGAACGAACTTCTTGTAATCGCGAATTAGTAGACGTTTGAAAAAGTTTTTTATTCAGAGTGATGCAAATAAAATTAAATTGTGCTCAAGCGAAAATAATCATGGAAAAAACCAAAGTCATGTTGAACACCCACTCCTATCAAGATCGGAGATCTACACTCGAAGTTGTAGACGATTATGTCTACGTGGGACAAACGCTCCAGTTAGGTAGGTCTAACTTCGAGAAAGAGGTCAATCGTCGAATCCGACTCGGCTGGGCAACGTTCGGGAAGTTGCGTGGTATCTTCTCGTCCAACTTACCGCAGTGTCTCAAGACGAAAATCTATGACCAGTGTGTGTTGCCAGTGATTACATACGGGACCGAAACGTGGTCGCTCACAATGGGCCTTATCAGAAGGCTTAAAGTCACCCAAAGGGCAATGGAGAGGGCTATGCTCGGAGTTTCCTTGCGTGATCAAATCAGAAATGAGGACATCCGCGAGAGAACCAAGTTTACCGACGTAGCCCGAAGATAGCCAAAGTTAAGTGGCAGTGGGCAGGGCACATTGCTCGCAGAACTGATGGCCGATGGGGCCGAAAAGTTCTGGAGTGGTGACTGCGAATCGGAAGACGCTGCGTTGGAAGACCTCCCACTAGGTGGACCGATGACCTGGTGAAGGTTGCAGGGATCCACTGGATGCGAGTCGCACGGGACCGGTCAATGTGGCGACTCTTGGGGGAGGCCTATGTCCAGCAGTGGACGTCTTTCGGCTGAAATGATGAAGCCTACAAAATTTTACAGATAGTCAGACAGACCAAGTCATTTTCGCATTTTAAATACTAGTATTATAAGGCATGAAGTTTCTCTCTCGCTACTAAGTAAGTAATTGTCGATAATATACACAGTGCATAATTTATTATGAACGACAACAATGCGTTCAGTTTAATGTGACATGACATGGTCAAGAAGGTAACTACATTGTTGTTACAATTACCTAAGTCAACTTGAATCTTGCTACAATGACTATGTAAAATGTTATGAGTGTTATGACGTATCTCTTATAGGTAGCCATAGCGGTGTCACGTACTGTGCAGTATGAATGCACCTTAGATTACGACGTGGCGTCGTATGTATATTTTTTGTAAGCCATCCGCTATATTTTTGTTTGGTGGCTATTCAATTAAGCTTCGGTCCCGGGTGCTTCCCATAGCGTCCCATCTCACTTGATTATTTCTTTATTATTACGTTATCATTTCAGCTGTGTAGTTTTAAATTGGTTATATGTGGAAATCACCCGATCTATAATTGTGTTTGTTTAATGTATTCGTTTTACTGCAAGTCGGATTTTCAATTCCACTAGGCACCAACAACCTCGTCTTCGTGATACCTGAGAGGAGTTCGTTCTACCTGGTTCTCCAAACCATTATTTCAAGTTCTATGTTGGCGCAAGTCAAGTCTTAGGAGTCGGGTACATTGTGTTGTATATTAACAACAATGTTTAGTTTATTTTAACGGGTAGGTATGATTCCAACATACGCCTGTAATCCCCGAAGGGTTAAGTAGATGTATACTTAATAATACACGCATATTTCGCCAGTTAGGTTATAGTTCAATGTAATAGGGGGCGAGCCTATTGCCGTCAACTGGGCACATAATTATCCAGACTCCGTGGCTTTTACCATTAATACTTTGCCTGACCTGGGAATTGAACGCAGATCCTCATATGATGCTTCTGCCCACTTCTGTTTCTTTTCTGTTTTAGGTGACACGTATATGAATGACTAAATACAAGCGCGCTGTTGGGTTTCTTTGCTGTAAGACTAACAGCATTTCATCTAAGAATTGCTTAGTGTTTCTAAAAACGGGCATTCGGGAACTGGAAATGTCAAAATAACAGGATATTGTTTAATCAAGTATTTAAAGTTTTCTAGTTTTGTACTAACTTGTCTATTATTTTAAGTTTTTTTTACAGAACCAATACGTTGCAAAACTTATCATTTATTTGAACTTAATGTAACATTTCTTGTTTTTCGACCGAACCCTTCAAGTGCTCTCCTAGAATCTAATATTTGACTTTCTAAAAAAATAAATGAAGATACTCTTCTTTCGACTCTAATGGCACAATTATACTTTATCGTTCGCCCGAAACCAATTGCCTATGGAATTCGGGCGAACAACTAAATGTAAATGAACGGGAACGAGTGCGTCCGTCTTCGGAAAATCTCGTCCGTCTTCAACGTTCGACCTCATTCAAACTACTTGTAATTTTATCTATCTGGTGGCCGAATTCGGGTAAAATCATTCGAAGATCCAGATATGGTCAAACGACCAAATCGCGCCATTATTGTGTTTTGTCGTAAAACTCAGTCACGCAAACTCTGCTCACTGATACAGTAAATGGATCGTCAAGTGCGCAGGTGATAGCATAAGCATAGCATAATCAGCCTATAATATTATCACTGCTGGGACTCAGGCCTCCTCTCTATGAGAGGGAATGGGCTATAATCCACCACGCGGGCCCAGTGCAGGTTGGTAGATGTCACATGTCTTCGAATTTTTGGTTCTAAGACATGCCGGTTTCCTCACGATGTTTTCATTCACCATTTGAGAACAGTGGTGATGAAATAAATTACTCAAAGTAATGCGCCTGCCTGGGTTCGAACCCGCGACTTACTGTTCGTAAGTCCTGGCTGCCACCACTGGGCCACCGCTGCTCCTAGTCGGGGCCAGTTGATAGGGCATGCGGTAAAAGTTGGAAGGTGGGCCATTGTCTGTGGGGAGACGCTACATCCGCACTTGAGGTCTGAGCCGTCATCCCCATCCACCCCCATGAACCCCCATCTGCTGAGATTGTCTTTGCTCCGGCCGACTTGGGTTCGAAGTCTGTTTGGAATTTTTTAAGTCGGCCACGGCAACGCGTGCTCTAATGATCCACTTTTAAATGATTAAACTTACAACTATTAGCCGGCTTAGATATTGGTAATTAATGTAGTAAAATTTATGAAAACTATGTAAATAGTTGTGGATTGTAAACCTTTAAAACTTAAGCATATTAATTCTTCAACCAAATCTTCGGTAATCAAAGTTTTAGGCATTTCTTAATAGTTTCTTAAGTATCTCATAATTTTAATCTTTCATTATCTTGGCTTATTTAGCCTATGTGTTCAAAGTATTAATTAATTTTTGCTTTTATATCTACACATTTTCATTAGTTTTATATATTTTTTTAATGCACGAACCCATTTTACCCAGAAAAAGTTTAAGAGTTCACATCATAATCCTGTCCTTATCCAGATTTATTTGGGGTCGACGCAGCATGTACTTTTCTTATTCACCTCTCTATTGTTCGTCATCCTATTAGTCACCCCCTTTCATGCCATATTATTTTTCCACAATCCATCAAGCGTCTGCTAAAGACATCCAATTACATACTCAAAAATCACTTCCTAACATTTTCCTTATTCCTTCCGTAAGACTACAATTGAACTATTTCCACAAGGTTTTGGTCTAGAGGTCGCAAGCGCGACTGCTGAGCATGAGGTCCTGGGTTCGATTCCCAGGCCGGGCAAAGTGTTATTGGGTTTTTGCATTAGGATTTTATCAGTAGCAGCCACAGAGTTTGAATTTGTAACTGGTTGATGGCAATAGGCTCGCCCTTTATTACTTGGGACTTAAAACACAACTGGCGAAATCTTAGTTTACTATTAGGTACACCTCTGCGTAAAGGATGATTTCCACCAAACGGCTCGCATCGCATCGGATCGAAAAGGATACGAACGTATGCAGCGACAGCCGGTCACTTCCGGCAGGATGTCGACGCATACGATCGCCTCCGTACGATCGTCTAGTTTCATTCCTGTCGTGTTGACGTCTTTTAATTTCTATCGGATACGTCGACAGGCACACGTAGTGGATCACGCGTCGCTGCATACTTTTGGCTGTCGCGGATGACGCCCGGCTTGGTAATAAAGATTTTAAATACTGTGTAAACGATTTATATCGTTTGAAGATTGTAAAATCCGTTCCGATGCGAGCCATTTGGTGGAAATCATCCTTAGCCGTCCGGGGACTACAGGCGTCGTGAAATAATATAATGTTATGGTTGTCCCGCTGTTAGATATCACCTGCTCTCATTTTAATTAGCCTATTCTTCCCTTCTGCTTGGCAAAAGCACTCCCATGGCTTTCCAATATTTTGTATTATTCGACCAATCCATTAGGAATGATCTACAAATGCCTGTCTGACTGTCAAAGATCTACAAATAACAGCCGGAACCAACGGCTTAACGTGCTTTCCGAGACACGGAAGTGTTTTATGGGTGGTCACAATCCACGGACCAACCTAGGGAAACGCGGCTTAACCTAAAGATCGATCCTAGAGGCTGTTTATTATTTAGACACAAGCTCCTCACCAACAACAACGCCCCCAATCCATGTGTCCACAAAGTACCCTATAGCTTTGTAGGTACCTCGAACACTTAAATAAATCCGTACAACCATAAAATTGCCTCCAAATTCCTTCCAATATTAACAGTATTAGCTTCCAATTCAATGTCGGACCCCACATTACCCACGAAAGGACCCCTAGGCGCTTATTGTGTGGGCCCTTGATTTTTATACCCCCAGCCGCCCCAATGGCCTCATATAATTCCTTTATGACCTTACTAAATCTGCTCTTTTCATTCAATACTGAGATCTTTGCGGATTTTTCTAGTATTGACCGGAATCAATGGCTAATTCTCAGAAATAAATTGAATTAGGTGTACGTACGTCAGTTTTTATGGTTTTTCTTTCTAGTGGTAGAATATTATAAGTTCAGTTACCAGAATGGTTACATTAATATGCCACCTACGACTGCTTCGTTGGTCTAGTGGTCGTAATCACATCTGGTGAGCATGTTGAGGTTCTGGGTTCAATTGCCGGGTCGGGCAAAATGTTATTGGGTTTTTCCATCAGGAATTTCTCAGTATCAGCCACGGAGTCTGGATTTATGCCCGGTTGAAGGCAATAGGCTCGCCGCCTATTACATGGGACTTAAACATAACTGGTGAAATGTGGGTGTACTATTGAGTTATTATTACACGTCTGCCTAACCCTTCGGGGAATACAGGCATGATGTTATGTTATGGCACCCAAGAAATATCTTTCCAAAAAATCTTATGTCTGTCTACAATGGACTTTTGCGCTAATTCCCTTTCTATAAATTTATGGATAGCACAGTCCTCCACTTTTGTCTCCGTTATTACTATCATAACACGTGAGATATACGTAAATTATTGAATCAATATCAAAATGATCACTAGGAGAATTTTCGCATATCAGGTTTCTCACAAGGATTAACTTGGATTTGTTTATACAATTCACCGAATAAAATACCTCAGTGGAAAAGCTGAAACAATTCTTTAAAACCGCTTTGCATTTCCTCAACACAAAACCTCTAAAAATAGATTTTTTAAAGACAAAAAAAGAAACTGTGTCTGTGCAAGAAGATAATATGCAAATTCACGTCCCCTTGGTAAGCTTGAGACCATCGGCCTTCCTTCGCTTACTTAGTATTCCCTAACGCGAATTTTATCCATTTTTAGTAGGTCCCGTTTCCATCAATCATATAGTGTGATATTTTGTCTTGCAGGCATATGAACTGGAAGAGGTCTTAAGTCTGCTTCCTGATTATAAGAATTATGATGGGGTAGTATACTGTAGTCATGAAATACTGTTGTAATTATCATATCTCTGGAATAATCAGCCTACAGCGTTCCCAGTGCTGGGACGTAAGCCTCCTCTCTTTGAGGGAGATTGGACAATAATTCGGGACAGTAAGGCCCAGTGGGTTAGTGAATTGCACACGTTCTCTTAATATTCTTGTCAACCAATCATAATATCGATTTTATTACCATTATATTAGACTAGAATTTCAACAATCAATTTGGGTTGTACTCTGCTTGTAATAATATAATTCAATCATGATTCGAAAGACACGTGGCGCCATCTACTATCATAAGAACGTTATTGTTGTTTTCCTCGGGAACAGTACTTTTTTTCGGGATGAAAGGTACCCCGTACCTTATGTCCGTTTCTGTACACCTGACAACGAACTGAAACTTTGCAGGATGATCGGTTCAGTGATTTAGGCGTAAAAGGTAACAAACTTACTTTTGCATTTATAATACCTATTAGTACTTTTGCATTTATAATACCTATTAGTATGTATTATAATCTTTATCGTCTTTCTTCAAAACGGATTTCAGCAGATCAAAATTTAAATTTAAATCTTCTTCAAATAACTAAAATGCAACTTCAAAAGCATTGTCCACTCACATTTCAAAAACTAGAGCTGTAACCAGAATTCCGAAGCTCGCGTTGCATTGTACTGCAGCTTAAGCTTTTACTGTATACAGCGTGTTTAAGAAAGTGTGTTATCAGAATTATTTAAGGATATGGAAATCCAATTAAACAACTTTCGAAAAAAATATTCAGCTGCCCCAAAATTTCAATACCTACTCGACTCACGTGAATGGGACAGTAGATTTTTTTTATGATTAATATTTTGATTAGAAGGAGCTATGGGCTAAAGTAACCACACAATGGGTCCCAAAAAGCAGCAAACCGCAACACGGCAGGCCGATAAGGAGATGGCGGGACGAACTCGACTCTTTTCTCAAGGATTGGCGAATAACAGCACTGGATAGGGATAAGTGCAATGGGACACAAAGGGGGCTGATAATATATAAAAAATATGTTTTTATCCCATGGACAAAGTTGTTCAGTTGGACTGTCTATCTCTTCCCTTTTTCAATCTTTGACCACCAAATGCTGATGATGTCTTCCATATCTCTCCACTTTAGGCGGATTTGTGTTATAATAATAATAATAATAGTTTTTAACAAAGGAAATAATACAATATAAAAATAGAGAAAATAGAAATTAGAAAACCAAACGGCGAAAAATTAAAATACAGTTTTATGACAAAATGACGCCTGTCAACTGTGTCAACAACAATGAAAAATGCAAAAAAATAATATAAGATGATGATCGTTAATCGATGTTGCTCGTAACCCAATGATTACGAGAGCTGCCTACCGACGCGCACGCCTTACAACCCCGGACTCGCCGCTCAGCTCCGCCTCGCCGCCGCCGGACCCCGGATCACCTGTGTCACCGGCAGCGGCAGTTGCGTCGAGCTCGAGCGACGAATATTTCTCTCCGCCGACGTCGCCAACACCTGTACGTCGGCAGGGGAGAGGCCGGCCACCGAGGAGCTTGGGACTTAGGGGCCATCCGGCCCCGAGCCGGGTCCCCGCTGCCGGTGGTTGTGTGCAGCGCATGAGATGGACTCATTCCATTAACGAGAACGTCATGCGCGCATACTATGGGTCTACAGAGGGGGGAACTAACCTCACTGCGTACCGTGTTGGGATGCTGTCTCTGTTCCAGGTACTTGAACCAACCGTCAACGTTTCGGCCCAACGACTGTCGGATCAGGTGCGGGTCATCCAACGCAATCACATGTTGGACGAAGCCGTACTTGATAGGCTGCGCTCAGAGGTACTGAGCAACCGTATCATTTTAACTCCGGCACAAACCGCGGTGCAAGCGTCAGTTGTTGACGCAACCCCGCCGCGGTTCAACCCAGCTGTTGTAGAGGAAGATGATAGGGTTGCTGTGGTAAGTAGCCAGTGCAACGACCGATTGAGGAGCGCTCTGGAAGATGCGCTTCGTGAATATCGATCCACTCCTACCGAACTTAGGCCCCGATTACCACGGTTACCCATGCATAATAAAAATAGGGCGCTGGTGTGTGCCTTGGACTCGCAACTCAAGAATATATTCGAGAGTAGCGAGAACCTCGTTGATACACACTCGATCCTGTACTGTGGGGCTGTTGCGGCATGTCGTTTAGCTAACGTCAAGTTCCCAAATTGTGACGTAGCTACTCGACCAAAACCAGCCGTACCAGCCTGGCAGCGCAGGATCGAGCGCCGCATCGACGGGGCCAGGGTACTCATCGGCAAACTATACTGCTTCAGAGAGGGCAATACACGACCACGGGTAATGCGCTTTGTGAGGCGGGCATTCTTGGGCACTGAAATCAGTCCTCAAGAATACATGTCCCGTGTCACAGAGCGCATCGACTTCCTGAAGCAGAAAGTTTATGCATGGGCGAACCGTATTCGGAGGTATAAGCGGCGGGTTGATCGGTACTCACAGAATCGCATGTTCCAGAGCGATGAGAGGTGGGTATACAGAGCTTGGGAGCGACCCGAGCTAAATATGACAGACGTGTGCCGCCCGGATGATGCTGCCACGTGTTCTTTCTGGCGCAGCATCTGGTCGGTGCCCGTCTGTCATACTGAGGCTGACTGGATGCGTGATGTCGAACGAGTGTGTGAACCTATCCCAGAAATGGAGCCAATCTTGATAACACCTTTAGATATAGCCAGAGCAGTTCGTCCGTTACCGAACTGGAAGTCACCGGGACCGGACGGACTGCACAACTTCTGGCTCAAATGGCTTAGTAGTTCACACACTTGCCTGGCATCCCAATTCCAGTCATCCTTAGAGTCTGGGTCCTTACCGCAGTTTTTAACAACAGGCGTTACCCATCTGCTCCATAAGTCAGGTAGTCCCGCGGAACCCAAAAATTATAGACCGATCACGTGTTTGTCTACGGTCTATAAACTTCTTACATCCATTTTGAGAGTGAAAATTAATACACACATTGACAAAAACTCCATTATGTCTGCCTCTCAAAATGGATGTAGGAATGGGTCCCGCGGCACTAAGGAGCTACTCCTCATCGACATGGCCATTAGCCAACAGGTTCGTCGATCCCGCAAGGATCTGTCTACATGCTGGATAGATTATAAGAAGGCCTACGACTCGGTGCCACATACATGGCTCATGAGGGTGCTGGAGTTGTACAAGATAGATGCAACTCTACGCGCCTTCCTTGAGTCGTGTATGGGGCAATGGAGGACGGTCCTTCGATATCCAGGATGTCGACAGATCCAGGGGAACGATGAACCTGTATGGATTAAACGGGGAATATTCCAGGGCGACAGTCTGAGCCCACTTTGGTTCTGTCTAGCCCTGAATCCTCTGAGCACATTGCTAGAGGATTCAGGTCTAGGCTACCGGTTGAGGAGAGGTGGTCAGGTCATATCTCACCTTCTTTACATGGATGATCTGAAACTCTTTGCCCCCAACAAATTGCGACTGATGGAGCTACTGAAAGTAACTGAAACTTTCAGTAGCGCCATCAGGATGGAATTTGGTGTGGACAAATGTGCAGTCATGTATGTAAAGCAAGGGGAGATTATGGAATCCGAGGGAATTCAGCTCTCGGATTCCATACACCTGAGAACCCTTTCCTCAACCGAAAGCTATAAGTATTTGGGTATGTCGGAAGCGTTAGGCATTAACGTAACTGACATGAAGCAATCGTTGAAGGAGCGCTTCTTTGGACGCCTGAACAAGGTATTACATAGCCTTCTTTCAGGCGGAAACAAGGTGCGCGCCTTCAACGGTTGGGTCATGCCGGTTTTAATGTACTCTTTCGGCGTACTCAAATGGACTCAGACCGAACTCGATGCCCTGGATAGGAGAGTTCGTACACTGCTTACCGCAAACCGGATGCATCACCCACGATCATCGGTGATGAGGCTGTACATACCGCGGAAGTGCGGGGGTCAAGGGTTTTTAAACGCGAAGTCCCTTCACAACCGCGAGATGTGCAGTCTCAGAGAATATTTTTTAAAAGTCGAGGTGGGTATGCACCGAGATGTGGTCGCAGTGGACAAGGGACTCACCCCGCTGTCCATGGCTAAAGAGAACTGGCGCAAACCTGAAGTACTTACTACCGATGACCGCAAGGAAGTATGGCAAGGCAAGGAGCTTCACGGGCGCTTCTACCGAGCTCTTCATGGGCCCGATGTAGATTTTCTAGCGTCCGTGTCCTGGTTACGTTTCGGCGATCTCTTTGGAGAAACTGAAGGTTTTGTCTGTGCGATTATGGACGAAGTTATGTTGACGAACAACTACCGGAAATATATTATGAAGGACGGGACGGTTGACGTGTGTCGGGCATGCCACCGTCCGGGTGAGTCCATCAGACATATTATTTCTGGTTGTTCTCGTCTGGCTAACGGCGAGTACTTGCACAGGCACAACCAAGTAGCCAGGATTATTCATCAGCAACTTGCCTTGAAATATAAACTTGTGGAATCTGAGGTACCGTACTACAAGTATGTGCCCGACCCAGTTCTCGAGAAAGACCATGTCACGCTGTACTGGGATCAGTCTATCATTACTGACAGGACTATTGTCGCCAATAAGCCTGACATAGTAGTGATAGACCGATCAGCGCGCCGCGTAATGATAGTCGATGTTACCATCCCGCATGACGAGAACCTCGTGAAAGCTGAGAAAGAGAAACAAATAAAATATCTCGACTTGGCCCACGAGGTTGTCGACATGTGGAATGTGAACTCGGCTATCATTGTGCCGATCGTCGTGACGGCCAATGGCCTTATAGCCAAGAGCCTCGACGACCATCTTTCGAAGCTCTCCTTAGGCGGTTGGATCAAGGGCCTGATTCAGAAGGCAGTACTCCTCGATACGGCTCGTATTGTGAGGAGGTTCCTGTCTCTGGAACCCTAACCACTGGTAGCTTGGACCCTGCTCCCGCTACCGGCGGACCACTATTTTTTATATTTTTAAATGTTTTTTTATATAGTTTTTTTAAGAAATGTTTAAAAATATTTAAAGTAAGTAGAAAGATGAATAAAGGAGATAATAATAATAATAATATTTTATTGTTCAGAAAATTACATATTTAGGTCAGACAGATCACTGGTCTCCACACTAGGATTCCCTGTGTCGTGGAGGCCAGTCTCTTTCATCATTGTTCAAAACTACAATGTAACTTAAATTATTTGTAACAATTAACAAAAATTATAGCAATCATACGAATTTTAGGGGGATACATGGCGTCTTGCAGTAACAGTGTACAAGAGTGTGAAACATGTTTTGTTAGGGTGAGTATATGTTGTGTGTGAGTAAGTGTATGTCTGTATGTGGGGTGTGTGGGTGTTTGTTGAGTGAGTGTTATGTCTCTGAAAAATAATATATCATGGTAGCATTTAATAAGACGTTCAAGAAGTACTTAATAGTTTCTCTGTATCGCTGTAATCCAGATCTTTTAGGTAAGTCATAATGTGGGCTTTGCATTTCGATTTAGTCATTTGTAATACATCAATTTTGTCATTAAGTTTTTTGTAAAGGAACGGACCCATGTAGTGAAAACACCTCTTACCAAAATCAAGTTTACGTTTTGGTTTATGCCATCCTGGTTTCCTTCGGGAATGCGCTTTGGACTCGATTTTGACTAAAGCCTCTTTATGGAACCGTCGAGCTATGGCCATAATATATATCTGTCGCACTCGCATTGCACCCGTCTCTCGATATAAGGCATTTGTTGGGAAACGCCTTGGTTTTTTATAAGCCACCTTGAGAACGGCCCTTTGTGCGCGTTCAGCTTTTATGAAATGAGTCTTTAGTGCAGCCCCCCATGCAGCTATACAATAACTAAGAAGAGATTCGCACAGGGTGTGATAAAGCATCTTCAAAATCAACTTGCTTGCAATCTGACCCATTCTCTTAAATACATGTAACAATTTTCTAACACGTCCAGTCACATGCGCTATTTGCTTAGTCCAGGTGAGGTGTTTGTCAATGTAGACACCAAGATATTTTATGTGAGCTACCTGTTCAAAGCATGGGCATAAACATTCAGAGTCTGGGTCACTTTGGCAGGTATGCAATTTGATAGCTAAGTGACTTGGGCAAGTATTTACAGCGCTGACACTAAAGTTGATTATTTTTGTTTTATCCACATTTAGTGTCAACAAATTATAATTTAGCCACTGGGCAACCTGCCTTACGCCAGTCTCTGCCGCTTTATAGACAGATTCCCACGTCCTATCATAAAAAACTATGGCTGTGTCATCAGCATAAGCGAAAATTTTTGCTTTACAGACTGCTAATGAGCAGAGGCTGTTGACATATATAATAAAAAGAGTGGGCCCCAGTACGCTACCTTGTGGCACACCGTAGTTAAGACCCCGGTAAGAGCTGTAGTTATCACCTAAACACAACCTCTGTGTGCGATTGCCAAGGTACGACTGAAACCACTCAAGAGCAGTGCCACGAACACCTATGCTTTCAAGTTTTCTTAAAAGGATGCTTCTAGAGACGGTATCAAAGGCCTTCGCAAGGTCAAGGAAGATACCAGTACATTTGTTACCATCATCTAATTTGGTGACAACAAAGTCAACTATATCTGTAACAGCATCTTCCGTTGACCTGTTTTTGCGAAAACCATACTGATTGCCTGATAGAATGCTATTCCTTTCAAGGTAGCTTAGCAGTCTTATATTCATAATCTTTTCGAGGATTTTGGACAGCGATGTGAGAAGAGAAATGGGACGATAGTTGGACACAACTGTCTTCTCACCAGATTTGAAAATTGGACAGACATTTGCCATTTTGAGGGTAGTCGGTACTATTCCAGAGGAGATACTTAAGTTGCACAAGAAAACAATCGGGGGGATGAGGTGAAGCTTGTTAAGTTTAAGAATCTTGTTAGGAATGCCGTCCCAGCCGGGGGCTGACTCATCTTTGAGATTGGAGATAATCTTATTGACTTCATAATTATCAGTTGGGTTTGCATAAAAAGAGTTAATTGGGGATGAGTCAAAATATAATCTACTGGTTATAAGAGCCAATTCGGATTCACTTTTATTAAAATTTGAGAGTGTTTTCGCAGCAAGCTTCTCACCAACAGATGTGAAAAAGTAATTAGCTTTGTCGAGAGAGTCTTGAGGGTCAGGATAGGCGTGTAACAGTTCTAGATTGTTGGTTATATCCTTTTTTATGTTACATATGCTTTTTATAACTGTCCATGTCTTTTTACTGTCACCTTTAGCATCTGCTAGAGACTTTCTGTCGTACTCATTCTTAAGATTTTGTATTATATTATTGCAAAGATTCCTGTATTTTTTATACCGCTGCTGTATTGTAAAATTTTCTTTATTCGTTTTTTTTCTTGCTTCCATATGCAAGAGGTCTCTTTTTCTAACGCATTTTATTAGTCCTTTAGTCATCCAGGGTTTTTTAATAGATTTTGAATTTCGAATGGTCTCTACAGTGCTGTAATTTTGTATATTGTTACTTAATGTGTCAGTGAAATCAGCAAATGCTTTGTTAACGTCATTATGTTCGTATATAGAATCCCAATTGATGTTTTCAATAGCTTTTGACAAGTTAGTGTAATCAATTTTAATTTTAGATTTTAACTTATGTGGAGAGTGAGAAAAGTCTTTAATAATTCCAGTAATAATTGTATCGTGATCAGTTATACCCGACCTGCATATGACGACCTTTGCTAATTTTTTGGATTTAATCAAGACGTGGTCTAAACAAGTACGGTCATGAGTAGGATAGTGATGTGCAGGGTAGAAGCCATAGTGACCAGTTGTATCCAAATAGTCGCTTGCACGTCTGTCCTTGGAATCAGGGGAGATATCAATATTTATATCGCCTACTATAAAACAGTTGGGACTATTGCATCGTAGCATAATTTTTTCCAGAGACTCACAGAAATTGCTTATGTTATAAAAAGATGGGGACCTATATATAGCACATATTGTATATACTTTAGCAACGTGGATAAGCAGACAATTTGCTTCCTGAAAAGAAGGCTCCTCAATAGCCACTTGAAGACTACTTTTGTATAGAACAGCAATTCCATCATTCTGGTTAAGATAGTATTTAGAATAGTGGCACACATAGTTATTAAGACATACTAAAGGAGTCGTTTCAGTTAATCGGCACTCAGTCAGAACAATTATATCCGGCAAAAAATCTAGTTCACTCAGAAATACTGAAAAGTTGTCAAAGTTTTTATGTATACTACGTATATTTTGGCATAATATTGTAAGTTGCGATTTAGCGTCACCAATATCTCGTGAACATTCTTTTGGGGTATTACATTTGGTGTTCATGTAAATATTAGTCTTGTCAAGGTCATTAATCATATGATATTGATTAGCCGTTATTAACAGTATTTAATAAAGGTTGGTATGTAACACTGCGAGAGATTGTACTCAATTGGATGTCATAAGGAATCTTAGAGACCGTGAAAATATTGTTTACAGCATGTAATGTTAGAGAAACATATATGTCGTGTGTGTAAGTAATTGTGTAGTGGTATGTAAGGTAAATACCTGTGATGAGACATGGTGTGTGAGTAGTTACATCGCATACTCCTATGAAGATACGCCTGATTAAAGACAGTTTATAGAATATTATATCTAATGAGACAGCTGCATTAGACAGTTTATAGAATATTATATCCAATGAGACAGCTGCATTATACTGATTATTAGTTAATAATTTTGTAAGATTCCCGCAATTGCTGAAAAGTGTTTTCATTTCTGACAACCGTGTACTTATCACCTTCCTTTTTGCGCAGAAATATACGGCCGTTCGCAATCCAGCAATATTGGAAATTTTCTGTTCTGGCGAAATCACGAGCAAGAAAAAGAAGTCTCTTTGCCTTAGGGGTTAGATGTTCTGAGATAAAAAGAGTCATTTCAGGGCCTTGAAGACCAATGTGTTTTGTATTTATCTGACTGTCAGGGTGGGAGGTATTATACTGCTTAAGGACTTTCAGAAATTTGTCTTTCGCAAAGGTATTGGTAAATTCAGTGACTACTGCCGACGTAGATGCACTCGCCTTCGATGGCAACCTGTAGATGTCTTTAATTTCAGTATGAGTGCAGTCACTCCCAACACTTTTGATTTGACTGGTCACCATGTTGAGTAAGTCTTCTTTCTTTTCCTTATTCTTTTTCGGTACACCTCTGATTTCAAGACTTGTCTTTCTGATCACTCGCTCTAAACCCTCGTATCTGTCTTCCAATTCTTCAATTTTTGCACGCGTGTTAATCCATTCCCGGTCTAAGCTGTCAATCTTTTTGTCTAGGTCTTTTATTTGAGCCGACACATCTCCCAACGATTTTTCAATTTCATCATTAGATGATTTAATGCCAGTCTTGATTTCAGATATACCCTTTTCGAGGTTGTCCAACTTCGCAAGACCCTTATCAAGTTTCTCTAGTTTTTTATCTTGTTGTTTCATCCAGTTTGACAGCATTTTCATCATTTCGTCTCTAAACATATCGAAGTTATTTCGCTCATCGCCATCCTCTAATCGGACACGTTTGGAGTTTGACCTCATTGTAATATTAGAAGCAGGTATTGGCGCTTCGCTACTTGTTATGGGTCGATTTAAGTTCGTGTCTGAAGACGACAACCCTTTCGGTGGAGTACGGGTCGGATTCATATTCTAATATGATAAGTTTAAAACTCACGGTTCCTTAATTATGCACGATTATCTTGGAAAGCTGGCGCGTAGCACTAGTAGCCGGCTGCGGTTGTTTGTAGCTGAGAGTTTGGTACTTGTAGCGTTGGCCGCGTAGCAGTCGCCTACGCCGTCACCGGTCGAGCGCGGCGAGACAAGGACGGCAATTATGACCACTGCACTCCTCGCACAGGCACTCTGCGTTCGCCAAGGACGGGCTTGCCTTGTATTTTTGCTACACTGATTGTACTAATTGCGGGTTTATTGACCCTAATATAAGAATTACTTTAGAATAAGTGAAGATTAATTGTGCGATATTATTTAAAATACAAATAGGTAACACGTCTGCTTAGCAAGGCAGCACGGACGAAAGAGGATATAGTTTCTTCCGATCTATACCGAATCTTTTAATATGAGTACAGCTTTTTGAAACATGCTGTATAAGACTTCAAAGAAAGTAGCTGCATTGTGTTGGTGGCAGTGGTTCCACCTGTATTTTATTTGTTTGGGTTGTACGTATAGAAGCAACTGTGTTGTGTGTGGAAGTGGAGATTTTTTGAGCTAGTTGAGTTTAAAATGGGATTTTTTGTTTAGTAAATGGTAGTAGAAAATCTTACATTTATGTCATTTTAATAGTTCAGTATTTGACTGTATTGATGAACTGCAATTTATGGTTGTTTCATTATTGGGTTGCTTTAATTAATTGACCTTTGCCTTGAACATAATTATATGCTTAAAAGGAAAAAGTGTGACTAGAAAGTATTCATTGGACCACTATACGCTTTATATGCTGTCAGGAAAACAGAGTTTAATAATTCAAAATGTAAAAATCGTCAATCGTATGGACCAGTTGTTTTTTCTTGGTAAACCAACTAAAAACCTTAGACACAGTGTAATAAAACAATGTATTTAATACAAACTTTGTTTATTTTAACCTTTTGTTTCTGTTATAATAAAACAATCAAACTATTTGCTTAAAAGGATTCTCCCCATTGTAACTAGAATAAGTTATTTAATAAACATTTTTTTATTTTTAACATAGAACTGTGCAATAATTATGTAGCTTGAATTTAGGTTTTTAATATTGTACCTACTTATTTCCTCAAATGAATAAATAAATACTCCACAAATTAAATTGTCAGACACTATCTAGAAGGCCGTAGATCCCTGTTCACCCGACCCATCAATCACCAGCAGATAACGTGGAACATGCTGCGATCTTCGTTGGCTTCATTTACGTCGCCGCCAAACAACCCCTGTTAGAATTTATTTGTGTTAATAAAGACCGTAAGGCAATCGATATTATTCACTTTGTTAATGATGTAAAGATTCAATTTTAAAAAACTGCTGTTGGAAGTGACAAAGTTGTTCCTGCTGTTGTTGCTGTGCTCTTCACTGACATGATATATTTTTATATCAACGGACATTGTCCTAACATTCTGTCCGTAATAACAATGATCGAAAATTCTAATTTCGTAAACCATTACTAAACGATTTATTCATGAATGAGTTAATTATGCCATCTTTTTAAAATTACGTAAACTCTAAGATAAATCTGGCACTCATGTACTTTAAATTCCGAAAAAATAGGGCATTTCGATCTTTCGTTTAGAAGCGGTTTATTTTTAAAGATGCACTGTTTCAGATTGTCATAAGATACCAAAAGGCTTATCTCTATCCAGGTGGAAATCGTTGTTGTAATATAAAACCTTAAGTAATTGCCATTGTAGGCCAACTAATACCAATAAAGATTATTTCTAGAATAAAATGTTGAAGGGTTGATACCTTACATAAACTCTAATTTAAAGCTTTCTTGTACCAAATGTGCTGCAACCGATTGTCATCGGGCGATACCAGCACAGCGACTGATGAAGAAGTTGAAGAAGGAGCTTGGAAAAGCAAAATGTTTACCTCCAAACACAAACACAATAGAACCGACTCCTGACTTCTGCATATCATTCAAACCTTTTTGTACAAGTAGCAACATAAATCACAGAGACTAGCGGCTGCTATTAATTTGAGTTATTGTAAGCCATCGCCTTAATAATACAATTAGAAACGCGCCCAGATTGCGGGCCGAAATGAGGGAGCAGAATCAGCCAGCCGTTTTACAAGATTGATCTCTCTGGCCTTCATTAAATCTTCTTTTTCGGATACTCCTTTCATTAACACGCTATTATTTAAGGAAAAGATGCGGGTTTAATATAATTTGGTTTTATTTTATTTTGATAGTGTTTTGTTTTTCCTTCTTTTTTCAGTTTTCGTCAAGTCTTCAGTTATTTCGTTTATTATTAGTACGTTAGTAGTTACATTAGTAGATAATTAATTTTTTCTCCAATGTCATTTAATTTTTTCGTTTTTTTGTTGCACATTATTGAATTCAGTGTTAGAATTATCAATTTACTCGATTCATGTGAAACATTCACCAAATACGTACGAGTATGTTAAGTTCTTGATTCCAAACTTATTAGATGTCCAGCTATTGGTTTCAGAAGTAAATCACACCGTGTCACTAACTTGTCGATATCACTTTTGATACGATACTGCTTCAATATGTACGCAAGATTTGTCTTGATCACCATCATGCCATATAATTTACCTGTAATAGAAGATAATTAGATCATTTTGTTATCTTAAGGAAGAACATTTTATACCAGTATTACAAACGGCACTGAGGTCAATATCTACTACCCTTAAACAGTTAAGTTGGTAATTGATTTTCATAATATTTTTGTAATATAACTAGAAATAATCGTCATCGACATAGCCTTATCTCTAATGTCCTATGTTGGCGTCGGCTTCCAGTCTAACTGGATGCAACTGTTAGCCAGTATTTTTAAATATGGAGTGACTGCCTATCAGACGGATCCCCACAACCCAGTTACTGGGTAAAACCCCATGGTAAGAGAGGTTGTCAGAATTTTAGGGTTTAATCCGAAACCCTAAAAGTCTCACAATCAGTCTCGTAACGACTTTCAAAGATTTACAAATGTTAGTTGGCATCAATTTATATTTGAACTTCCTTTTGAAAGAGTAGGTAAAGTTAATGTAAATATTAAAAAATATGGTTACCGATACAGTTTCGCTTGCCCAAGCTGAAACTAGCAAACGTGTTGGAATTCTCTGGTAAGGTAGCATGGTCTAGCCATCGCTCCGGCTTAAACTGGTCTGCATCAGCTCCCCACGAGGAATGGCGGTTGAGACCGTACAACGATATTATTAAGGTAGAATTAGCTGGTATTGTGTAGTTTTCTGGAAAGTATGAAAAAAATAAAATTCAGACTTCTTCTCGTGTCGACGACATTTTTGACCGACCGTTAAATTGACTTTGACAGCTCTGTCGTACTCAAATATCAATTGAAAAGTAACGGTTCTAAAACCAGCTTAGTCGAAAGTTAAGAAAATTGTAATGGAAACGAGACATGTCAGAAAGGCTACATAAGAGATGCAGTAGGCACTCTTGTTATCGGAAAGCAAAGACTTGATTAGTTTTTTAGCATCAAAGCGGAGTCTAGATTTGTGCCTGGTTAATGACAATAAGCTCGCCACTCTATAGACTTTAACAAAAGACAAAATATGATGGTCACCACTGCCTAATCCTTCGGGGACTACAGGTGTGATGTGAATTTATGTTCTTAGTGGTAAATACATACTCAACTGAACATCCGTGGAAGAACATCTTGCAATCCTTGGAGCTGGAGGATAAACCCTCAAAGTCTCTTTTATCACTGCTTCCATATACACTAGCTTTGGTAGATCATGTCTGTTCAAATCTCTTTCTTGATTTCCGAGTACTTCTTGTAACCTGTTCACAAAATTTCTATACATATATTCAAATGTGAAGTAGTATCGTCATTCATCACTTCATCATTGTCCACAGCCCGACTTCTCTACTACGGCAAGGATAGGCCTTTCTTATGTTCTGTTTAACCCCAAGTTCATAATCAAACCTCATCCAGATACTACTACTACTACTAAATGGCAACTATATCTATACTTCGTCCATCTCACCACATAGGAGGACCAACACTTATTTTTTTTATATAAATAACCCTTCAACTTAGGTTATCGTAGCCTACTGCTGGAAATAACGCTCTCCTAAGCCACGCCCTTCTGGCCTGTATTATAAATTTTCATGAACAATATTGACAAACAAAGTTAAACTGCTATTCCACTGTTCGTCTTTCTCTTTTCGTTCAAAACTCACTCTTTATACATTCGGTCTTGTACATCTCGATGCGAACCAATCAGTATCAAGATGAATGTAATTGCTGTAGCAGTAGTTTCGTAAGCAGCTGCTATGATAGTATCCAAGTGTTGCCTGATCTCCTCTTCAGTGAATGCATCTTGCTTATCCGCTAAATCTAGCATTTGATCCAGTAAAGGTTTGAACTTTGCTGAAATAGAGTCAATAGCAAAAGTAAATTTCGGTGGGAACTGCATCAGTTCAGACTTACAGAGAAAATTTGAAAATATAACTAGGGGAAAAATGTAATAGTTGAAAGGTACTGCAGTGTAGTGTCAGTCAATAATATTGATACCACTGGTACAGAGGCCTGTCCTCTGTTGGAGGAAATGAGCCGTTTGACACGCGGGTCCAGTGCCCAGCCGTGACGAAGGTTGAAAACTTGTTTGGATTTAAATTCATGATCCAGACGCCTTGGTAACGGCTTATCATGTACTGATAGCATTAGTGGTCTTTTGAGGGAACTCGGTAAACAAAGAAATTGCGTTTCAAGCGCAAAAGAGATATGTTTTACTTAAAATCGGCAGAAAGCTGGAAACCGGTATTTACAAAATACAAATTATTATCTTTGCGGTCTCTGTATATTTTAGAAGCATCTTTTGTAAAAAGTAACCTCCAAGTATTTCAACGACTTTCAGACGCGTTTCCACGCAACACACGCGACAGTAGACAACTTTGCTTACACTCAGCAAAAACTGCTCTAATGTAGAGAAGCTTTTTTTGTATGGCCCCTAAGATTTACAATAAAATTCCTAAGTCTTACAAAGCTCTGACTACAAATTTATTTAAAAACAAGATTCCGTATATAATAACAGAAAAATGTTACTTTAATATAAATGACTTCATTACGGACCTTTTGACATATTTTACGTTTTAACATATTTCAGTTCTATTTTCATGAAAATTTGACAATTTGTATTTCTTTTATGTAATTCAAAGAAAATAATATACATTAGTTATTATGAATGTACCCAGAAAAACAATAAAATAGAAATGTTAACTTGTAATTGTAAAAAAAAAATATGTTCCTCACCAGGTAAAAACATGTACGGTCGTACACTATAGGTTAGTGTACGTCCGTACATGTTTTCTTTACTAAGATCTTGCATGCTCAGTTTGTGTGTAAACGCATGTTTTTTTTAACAATTAAAATATCTTTATCATAAAAACAATTTCCTAATACAAAAGAGCTTTTTACCTGATTCAGTGTTTTTTGTTTTGTCCAAATTCTCAATAGATTTTAAGTCTAATTTCCGGTTAGTGATCACCTAAAAAATAGAAATTATTAATATTCATTATTAAATTGCAACACTTCTAGTGAACTGTGTCTCCTCATACATTGAGAAAAAAAAAAAATTATGTTACCATGTTTTTTGATCTTGCAAAAGCATTTGATACGGTATTGACTTGTCTATTTCTTAAGAAACTTCAAGGTATGAGTTAGAGGAATCTGCCTTGGGAGGTTTAAGAACCACTTGACTAACCGAAAAAAGTACACTAAAGTTGGTTGGCTGGTGTTGATCAACTCCCTATCGACTTTGGTGCCCCAGGGTAACGTACTTGGTCCCACACTCTTTATAATTTACATAACAAACATATTAAACCTCACCGTCAACAACGCTGATATCATCATGTATGTAGATGATCCAGCCCTAATATTTCACAGGAAAACCTGGGAACGAGTGTACTCCTTACCGGAAGAGGGACTGTCACTAGTAGTAAACAACCAAGACAGAATTTTGTTCTTCCACTAAATGGCAGCAAAACCAAATTCATTGTTTTCTCTAAGACCGCTGCATCGCATCCTCCTGACCAGCTTACACTCAAACTACGTCATGCCCTTCCTGGTACTTCTTCCTCTTCATGTAACTGTCCTTCTATCGAACGTGCCACCTCTATCAAGTACTTCGGCATTATGATAGATTAGCACCTGATTTACAAGCACCGCATAACAAACCTCTCTGGTAGGATCAGAAAACTTATACACATCATGTGCAAACTCCCGAGATAATTTACCACCAGACGTACTACATCAGGTTTATGTGGCACTTTATCAATCAACTATAAAGTACTATATTATCATCAGCGAGTGGGGTAGTGCGGCAAAGACCTACTTTATCGAAGCTGAAAGAGCTCAAAGAGGGCTTTTTAAATTAACTTTTAAAAAGCGCTTCACACCACTCACTCAGTGGTACTCATCCGACTCACTTTACCGTGAGACAAAACTTCATTCTCTCTCATCCATCAAAACTCACAAAATGTAAAACACAGACCTGATTTCACGTCAATTATAAACAAACGAACCTATAGAATTACAACACCTGACTACACTTCACTGCTAGTTAGACAATTCCCTGCCTACTCTCTTATTAGCACATACAACAAAGTCTACAAAATTTGTGACATCAAACAATCATGCTACAACGCCTTTTTGAAGACTGGGAACAATTAGTGTAAAGATCGTGCGCTAATCCGGATCAAATAATGGGAACAAATACATCAATATACACACACTGCTCTACGCACGTACACACATTTGGGCTCCACCACATTCCATATCACGTCTCTAGTCTCCACTCAGGAAATCATATACCGAGCTCCAAGATACAGACTAACAGTCTAGCTGGGGGCTCACTAGCAACAACACTACGTCAACTGCATAGTTGCAGGTGGCTTATGTTTTAAGCCTGTGGTGGCTTAAAACATAAGCCCCCTGTAATATCTCGTGTGTATAATCTGTACTTTCTTATGTATTACCTGGACAATAAACAATGTTTATTTATATTTCAAAACCCGGACACATTGTAATCAATTACTGCAGCTGTCAACATACTTTTCTTTCCAAGGTCTCATACATTGTGAAAATGTGTTACAATTAACACAATTAAAACCTTTTTCCCAAGAAAGAAATTAATTACGCCAACAATGAACAATTTCTTTTGTCTCTCAACAAATGAGCTTTGTGTAAATTCTATCCATTTAATCTTCTGTTTCAATTAATAAAATTACTGCATTGATTAGAAAATAATGAGTGATTACCGCTTCAGTTATGTCTTTCATGACTTTCATGAGGCTGTCTTGCTTTTTTTTGTATGAAGTCCAATTGAATATGTATTGAAAATGTAACCAGACTCTCTGGACCCTGTCTAAGTATAGAGCAAATAAATCCTCAGCTGCAAGAGCATAGTCTTTCAAGGTCACCCTATCCTCATCCGTTTCAAGCCCAAGTGACGTTCCTGAAATATAATCAAAACATTCATACTGTATGACTACATAACTGATGAAATGTGGGTACATTATTTTAATACACCTTTGCTTAAACCTTCGGAGATTACAGGCGTGATATGTTATGTTATTATTTGTTTTCATACAATCTTGCCAGGATTTTTGAATCTTGGGGAATGAGAAAGATTGTATGGTAGTGCGCCATTTTCGTCGATAAAAAATACCATGAAGCGCACGGTTTACTTTATTTTCAATAAATTACCCAAAGAAATAAGGACAATGAATACTGCCTTATTTAAGAAAACTCTAAAGAGCCTTTTAGTTAATAAATGTTACTATAACTTTAACGACTTCTTAAACGATAACTTTTCCCAACTTAAGACCTTACAGTGACATCAAGTAATAACAATAATTTTGCATGTATCTTTAAATATTGTAATAATTCTAAGCATGACATTGAAATAAGTTAAATATTATTATTATTAAATAAATCATTTATCATTATTATTTAAACTAGAAACGGGATATTTACCATGTTTACTGTTTTTATTGAGTTCCCGATATTTCGGCGCTGTTGCAAGCAACATGATCACGGATAAACTGAAGTTAGTGCGGGTGGGTGTTTAGGAGCAGACAAATCGGTCGGTCGGTTCTTGTTCGTTTTTTGTACTCAGTACCGCTACCACTGTCACTCGCAACTCGATTCTGTTCCCGATACATGAAACTCACTGTGTCCGCTCGTGGACTTTTTTCCGCACTTTTCCGCTTTTTACACAGCTGGACCACTGGATTCCAAGCTCTCGACAGTTGAATCCCATCATCCCGGTTGAAGTTCCTATATTTGGTAACCTCAATAGCTTCTCTAACCAGTCTAGGAATATAGTGGCGTTCGGTCGAGTTGCGAGTGACAGTGGTAGCGGTACTGAGTGCAAAAAACGAACAAGAAACAGGGTTGACCGATTTGTCTGCTCATAAACACCCACCCGCAATAACTTCAGTTTATCCGTGATCAATTGCTTGCAACAGCGCCGAAATATCGGGAACTCAATAAAAACAGTAAACATGGTAAATATCCCGTTTCAAGTCTAAATAATAATGTTAGTGACCATGATAGTTTAAAATCAAATAATTTATCTATGTTAGGACATTGCATTAATTTTATATCTTAAAAAATGGCGTCAAAAAACTCCTCCTCAACGTAGTCAACTGGTAATGTACCCAAAAGACTGGCGGCGTTGCCATACAACGTGGCAACGCAACTGGTAATGTACCCAAAAGACTGGCGGCGTTGCCATACAACGTGGCAACGCCGCCAGTCTTTTGTGTACATTACCAGTTGACTACGTTGAGGAGGAGTTTTTTGACGCCATTTTTTAAGTTTATTTTTAAGTTAGTTAGTTAATATAGGTTATTTTAATTTATTAATGTATATAATTAAAACTATGACTGGTAATCAATTTTATTTCTTAAAATATTTGATGTAATTGTAGATAATATGTACTTCAATGTCAATCTTGGTTGTGCTAAACCGTGATTGTATACATTTTGAATGCTTTACGGTATCGGTAGAATCACTTGAATCATGTAAATTTTATACCACTATTGTAACAGTATTTTCCGCAAAAATAAATGATTTGATTTGATTTATATTCAAATAATGTACTGCGACTTCCGAAATCAGTTTTATTTTTCATTTATAACATGTATAGTTTATAAGGACTAACGAAGCAATAAGTATACTAACAACTCAACCACAGCGTTTAAACCATTTATTTTATTTTTTTATTACTAAGTAGGCGTTTGGCTGCAACTCACCTGATGTGAAGCGATGACGCAGTCTAGGATAGAGCATGTTTTTTAAACTTTAACGTACAATAAAAAATACTTACGACACGCAGTTGCCAATAAAATTTTAATCATGCATGGTAGAACATCAAATGGTTCTTTTCCCACCTCAGAAGCCAGTTGAGAGACAAGTCTCTTGGCCTGAATGGTGTATTCCTCCATAAACGTGTAAAGTACTTGTTGGTTGAACGCTGGGTTTAAGAGCCTGCGGTGAGGCTTCCATACTGATGCTAAAATTAATGTAGATAAGTATGATCTTGGATATATTTTAAAAAAAATATATATTATTTATAAAAATAATATTATACAAGGAATAAGTAAAATGATTATAATAGTAGTTGCTTAAATGCTTACTAGTCGCTGTAACAAGTCCCCTGTCGTACATCTCCTTTCCAAAATGGTATATGTAAGGTTTCTCCAAAAATTTATTTGCTATAGTAAAACTGTCATCGGGGTCTGAAATGACTGAAACAAGAAAAATAAAATCTAGTTCTATAATTTTAACTTTGATTTTTCTATAAGCAAACAAGTTAGATATTCAGTGAAAACTTCCACTGCTCGTTACGTTTTAGGTCAAAGGAATCGTTTAAGCGTTGCAATGGTCAGACCAGCCACGGAACGGGTAGATGGACTGCAGGGAAATTAACTAACCATACGTAGAATGAGAACCAAGACGCACTTCAACTATATCTTCTTTCTGCAGACAATAGTCGTATAACCTTTTCTCCGCATTCCACATTTCTGAAAATAGAAATAAAAATTAAAAAAAAAAAAGATAATAAATAAATGTAGAAAAAGTGTTTTTTTTTTTGTTTTTTATTTGAGAGAAGAGGGTGTGGACCAACAACCAGGCCCAACTTGCTATACAAATAAATAATATACAAGGTGGAAGAGACACCGACGTACAAAAGGTTACAACGACACGGTTGGCGCAGTGGCTGAGCGATTGACTGCTGCGCTTCGTGTCGCGGGTTCGATTCCCGCACGGAACAAATATTTGTATGGCCTACAAATAGTTGTTCCGGGTCTAGCTGTTTGTGTATGTGAATTTAAATGTTTGTAAACGCACCTACGATACAGGAGAAATTCCTAGTGTGGGGCAACGTTTTTTAAAGAGAAAAAACAAAAAAAAAGCGTATTCAGTACATTAATCTGAACCTACAGATATAGTAAGTTTCTATGCGAGGGAGTTCGGATTGATGTACGTCGGTGTCCCTTCCGCATTGTGTAATTATCTTCTTGTTAACAGAATCCGTCAACTAGCTGAGAGATTAGTAACACAGTCAATAGCAGAGATCTTAAGGACCAATTAAAAGATTTCGTCACTACAAAGTTGGTTACTTTTTTAGTTTCAGAAAAGTTTTTGTCCATGGATTAGCACGGACAAAAACATATCCTAAACTAAAAAATATCAATCTATACAAACAAATCAAATTGAAATGTCTGTTTGTAATATCAAAATAATAGCTTTTTGCTGAATGCATATGAAAATATACGAGTATATTATGGTACTTATAACAAAACCACATTTCAACTTTTGTCTGTCTGTTTGTTCCGGCTAATCTCCGAAACGGCAAGACCAATTTTAAAGAGACTTTTACTGGCAGATAGTTGATGTTATAAGCTGTAAGGCTACTTTTATTTACTTACTATTATAATATTAGAGTGCCGTGCAAAAAAATAAAACCCTTGAAATTGTAAATCAGAATCTGAATCACAATCAGAATATTTATTTGTGAAACATAGATATTTACATAAAGGTCTTAGGTTAATTATATGGGCGCTATGTTTTGCTGTGAAGGCGTAAAAATATAATTGAAAATAAAAGCAAACAGTAAAATAAACCACAAAAAACTAACAGAAACGGCAAAATAAACCAAATTAAACACTTACAAGAACATAAACAAAAAATAAAAACTATTTTAAATTTAACCTAAAAAGAGAAACGACTTAAAAATATTTAAAAATTATATCAAACGTTTGTTACACATTGATAAAAATTATCATTGAGAAAATCTTCTACAGTATAATAACATTTTTCTATTAACAGCGAGTATATACTTTTCTTAAACTTTAATAGTGGCAAATTTTTTATGATATCGGATATATTTTATTATAAATTTTCGGAGCCATGCCAAAAAAACTCTTTTTCACAAATTTAAAGCGGTTCTGCATTTTCTATCGCACAGTTTATTCACATATTGAGAACGCATTGGAGTATTTTTTACTTCGGATAGTTTTTGAAATAGGTGTAAATTGGTTTTAACAAATAAAGCAGTCTCGTAAATGTACATAGCTGGCATAGTCAGTCATTTTAATGATTTAAAATAAGGTTTACAAGTTTCGATAGTTTATAAGCCACACATGGACCGAATACATCGTTTTTGCGCTTTAAAAAAATCTCTCGATCTGTAGATTGCCCCCAAAAAAGAATACCAAACCTCAGAACTTATGCAACCAATCCGTGATACGCTATTAAAAGTGTTTGTGTATTAACTTTTTTCGACAGCTGAAACAATGCATATGCAGATTTATTTAATTTCAGACAAATTTCTTCGATATGGGGTTTCCATGTTAGTTTACTATCAAGCATTATACCTAAAAAAAAAATGCCTTCTATTTGGCACTTATCATAAGTAACATGAACTGGAGATTTTTCACACCTTTGATGAAAGTGCATTACCTTTGTTTTGTTAAAATTAATCTCTAGGTTATTGCTATTAAGCCAGTTAATTTTTTTTATCTTTTATTCTTTTATATCATTCTCGTAATAGACAGGATTATTACATTTTACAACAGCTGTACTGTCATCGGCAAAAAGAACCATATTCTGAGAAATGAGTATTAGGAGATCATTTATGTATATTAAAAACAGAGATTATCTATGTATAATAACAAAATCCGATTCAAACGAAACCGAAACGGCTGGACCGATTTTAACAGGACTTTTACTGTCAGATAGCTGATGTTCTAAGTAGTAACTAAAGCTACTTTTACTTTAGAATCAGAAATAGGGTTCCGTGCAAAAAATAAAACCGTTGGAAATTGGGAACAAAATCCAATTCAAAAAGGGAAGTCATATTTTTTATAATAATTTCACGCGAACGCGAAGTTCGCGGCAACATGAAGTTGAAAATAAAATCTTTATTCACTTTTTTCCACCAATGATGGATTTCCAGTCAGTCAGTGTTTAGACAAAATACTTACGTTGAGCGTCTCCAAGCAGCAGATGTCCATGTCCTATGATTGGCAACGCACCAGGATACACGGGTGGGGACGGGAGAGTACGTGGTTTCATCCAAGACCACAGCGCGAGTACAACACAGCATGTTACTAACAATACTACAAGTAACATTGTAACCGTACGAAACACTTTTCCTGTCTGTAGTAATTAATTTGTAAAGAGTATTTATATACCGCGAATTGAACTTGAGCTACACGAAAGGTGGGTAATTGTAATTTATCATGTCATTATATTTCTTCTTGTTAATTACGGTTAAAGATTTTTTTTTTCATTTCTCATCATTTTCATCTTAAAACAACTATTACAATAATACTTCGACTTAAGGCCAGGATATTCGAGCGCAGTAGGCATTTAGCGTTACTATAACTACGAGCGCGGCAAGTGCGTATGCCCATTTAAAATGAGCTCGCTGACCCCGCTGCGCAAAAATTTCGAGTCACAGTGTACAACATTATTTTTAGTATATGCAAAACCTAAATATAGTTTGTTCAGAATAAGTAACTGAATCGATTCCAATAATTTTTAAACCATGTTATATTTTTTCCCAAAAATATTTTAAAAAGTTAAATGTTGGACACCGAGCGACTTTAAGTACCTATCGCAATAATTTAGGTACCTACTGCCAAATTATTATTATCAATGAGACAACACCTTTTTAAAGTAGACTAAATTTGCTACAATATGAGACTAGAATTGTCTCTGTACACCTAGTTTCCGAGATAAAGCCTTTCAAAGTTTATCATTTTTTCGAACTTCGCAATTTTTTGCAATATTGTTGTTCTGAATGAATTTTGACCCTGATTCTTCGTAACCTGTTATACTATCGAAGCGCTGTACATTTTGTGATGGGATGTTAAAAAAGTAAATAGAAAGTGTGAACGATAATGTTTATGATAAGCTAAGCTACGAATAATGAGATAATAAAGGTAAGTACAAAAAAGTTAATAGGTTTATTAGTTAGTAAATTGAGTTATTCAAAATTAATAAATTATGTTAATTTAGCCCTCTAGGAAGGTCCCGGTTGAGGTTCGTCCGTATCTGGATCGTCGTATCGGGATGGCATATCCCCATCAGGGGATGGTGATGTATTGTCAATGTCTTGTGCCCACAAGACATCCTCCATGTCGACGGATCAAATGTAGACAGATCGACGCCTTCTGGGATGTCAACTACTGCAACACCAGGTAAATTGTCACAGGAGGCTCCACTGCAGTGCCTGCAGACTGATGAGCATTTCAACCCTGCCTTCCTGCAGCTGCACGTGTTCCCACAGCCCTTTTTGCAGCTGCAAGAAATCATCCGAAAGAGGTGTTGTGCGACTGCGTCTCTGGCCATCATTTTGGGGTTGAGGCCTTGTAGCGTGGATATTGCGAAGTTCGAAAAAATTATTAATTTTGGAAAGCTTTATCTCGGAAACTATTGAGTCTTCAGAGACAATTCTAATCTCATATTGTAGCGAATTTAGTCTACTTTAAAAAGTTTTGAAAATATACTATCAAAAACTAGTCCTTTAGGGTTATAATAGCCAAAATCTGAAAAAAATGAAACTTTCCCGGTTTTTTCTATTTTTGACAAAGTTGCGTTCGGCGCTCGAGGTCACAAACTTGGATTATTCATTGGGCCAACATCATAAACATGTCTGCAAAAAATCAAAGCTACCAGATTTGACGCAAAGTACCCCGTACTTTCAGGCGACAAGGTTACTGGACTAATAAAATTGTAACAGAAGGTACAATCAACTTCGTTTTACGGAATTCATTTTAATTTTTGGGGGTTTAGTTATTGGGGAAATATAAGTAAAACAACATAATTTATTTGATTACTACCTACAATTGTTTTTATTTTCACCTAATCTCCTTTTCTTGCATGATTGTTACAGCGCTTCCGCACTATGCAGTGCTTACGATCTGGTTTTTGGATTTTTTTTTCAGGAAATTATTGGAGAGATTTTGTTGGGAGTTTCGGTAGTTTGTAAACTAAGCTTTATAGACCACGCGTACGAAGTCGCGAAGATAAGCTAGTTATTTATTATTACTTACCTATGTAGTTTGGAAGAAATAAATTCGGATAAAACTCATTACAATACAATACACAGGACAATCTATTCTTTAGTCTTAGGTAGTAGGCAGGTGTAGGTAGGTAGTAGGTAGACAGAGACAGACATTTTTTTTTTTTTTTTTTAATAATGCTTACTGTACTAAATTATTGTATTACATTTGTTGATTTTGCTGTGTTCAGTTCTAATTTAATAAGGGGTGGAAGAGACACCGACGCGAAAACGGTTACCACGTATTCAGTACATCATTCTGAGCCTCTCTACATAGAAATCTATCATCGGTTATTAAAAAAAAAAATCAGCTGTTCCATACATTTTGTCACCTGAGGTTCTCTGACACCTCTACTTTTCACACCTGCTGCGAGGAAATAAAAACAAACTCGTTTTTAAAATTCTATCAACCGCGGCACACACAGCTGCCGATCAGCTGTAACGACTTGTCGTCATTACCGCCGTATTATATTTATTGTTGTAACTATTTTTGTGTTACCGATTTTCCTGACCAGGAATCGAAACCACTGATTTTGCAAAAAAAAATACACCCTGTATTACATTACCCTGTACACCCTGTATCACATTATTTGATAGTGACGCTAATAAGGATAAAATTCTAGCAAGTAATGACATACGGCAAACCTAAGAAACGTGTTACCCATTTTATTAATTTACTTTAAAGTTTTTTATTATTCCACATAATATTAGTTTCACAATTGAACTATTTTGTTCGTCGATGTCAATTAAAACCAACGATGTGATAACTCTTTGATAAAAGTTTTCCAAATTATGCTATCATTCGATTCAAATCACATTAATGACCAGCGGGTAATTATAAAATTCTACCTAGGGCAACAATGACTTGCTTTGCTCTTGGTTAGCGTGACATAATTTTCTATAAAATTCCTCGAAAAATGGCTCCTGTCACACTACTATTAAAGTATCGTAAATGAAAAAATATTATCATTAACACTAGAAATGGGATATTTACCATGTTTACTGTAGTAAAGAAACAGTAAACATGGTAAATATCCCGTTTCTAGTGTTAATGATAATTTTAGTAGCCATGAAAGTTAAAAATTTGAAAAAAAAAAATTGATTTTAACATCCATTTAACAATTACTTGTGTTCTAAATTTAAAAAAAAAAATATCAATTTTCATTTTTTTTATATTAGGCGGTTTTGCGGTTTTATACCGAGGCAAAGCGCCGGGAAAAAAGGAAATATAATCATAGTTTCATAGTTTCTTTCATCTTCGTTTTATTATTTTATTTATTCATAAGTGTATTGAAAAACGTCGTTGATACACGTGGGCAATTTGTCACTGCAGTACTCTGCTCTATAACACATAGTACGCCGTAGCCGCAATGACGAAGTTTTCCCACTTGTATCAACGACATTTGTGAGCAGTTGCTGTGAAAATAGTATTATTTCCCAACTGTTATAAAAAAAAAAATGTCCATCCAATGTTTGAGCTCTTTCTCGCTGTGAACCATTAAAACGGTAAAAAAAATGCATAAAATCTCATACTCTTAATTCTAATCGAATTTGTTTGCTAGTTGCTGGTTTAATCAGAATATCACATTGTGTCGGTATACTGTGTATGTCACTAACGATGCGATATTTTCGAAAGATGTGCGCTAGCATTGTCTTCATCGCCATCATGCCGTACAGGCGCCCTGTTAAATAAAAAGGTATGTTATATACTAGAAATTAAAGTCCATAATTACCTACATTAGTGGAAGTCGCTCTTAAAACGTTTCGAATTTCTTCAGCAGTTTTTAACGGGTCAAGTGCTTATTTTTAGACCTGCATATTTTCGACTTTTCTATCAACTTTATGTCGGTGATTGAATATCACTTAGTCTAGACCCTCAGTCTTCATAATCATCATCATTATTTAACCAAAAGCCGTGCAACTCTGGACCTTGGCTTCTCCCATATATCTTAACGTCTTCTTAAAATATGCCCTGTCCATTGCTAAATAACTATGGCAATAGTTTGGGCACAATATCAGTTCATCATCATCATCATCATTTCAGCCGAAAGACGTCCACTGCTGGACATAGGCCTCCCCCAAGAGGGGGGTTTTGCCATAATCGCCACGCTTGGCAGGCGGGTTGGCGATCGCAGTAGGGTTGTTATAAAACACAGAGAACGCTGCTGCCCATTCTCTGGTAAGTCCCTTAGTCGCCTCTTACGACACCCACGGGTAGATATGGGATGGTGCTATTCTTTACGTCCGGACACCATACAGAACAATATCAGTTACATTGGTTCTACTACGGAAATCCTCATTTCTAAGTCGATCCCAGGTCAAGTCGAAGTAAGACATTCAGTTGCATTACTGACAGGTTGAATCTATGGAGCAGCAACAAAAGTAACAGTCTGAGAGTCAGGCACCCGCATGACTGTCTGACATTGACCAGTTCAAGCCTATTGTGACCGACCAAGTTTCAAAACCGTAAAGAGAACTGCACCATTTTCTGCCGGCAGATAACCATGCTCATCATTCTGTACTAATTAATCGTCCTAGTTTTTACCTATACAGTTTCGTCTTCCAAGGCTAAAGGTGGCGAACGCGTTAGGATTGTCAGGCAAGGAGGTAGGGTCCAGCCATCGCTCTGGCTTGTACTGCTCCGCGTCTGCCCCCCACATGGGGTGCCGATTGATTCCATACACTCCTATCAAGCAAGTACTTCCAGCTGGTAATACGTAGTTCTCTGAAATATTAAGACAAACAATTGCAGTAAAATTCCTTGTGAAAAGATTCATACAGGGAAACTTCTGTTATAAGTTTATAACATTCTATTTTAAAAGGCATAGTCATAGGCCAATAAGGCCTATTTAAACCAAAGAATGATGAAATGGCAGGCCCATGAGACAACATTTTGAGGTTCATAATGCTTTGGTTATTTAAATATTCCATTAAAAACGCGTTTGAATACTAATAAATTGATATTGATGTATTTACGGGAAGAGTGAATCCAAATGGATGGATGGATAGTTTGACAGATGATATGCATACAAGTTGAATAAATTATATTGTACGTACTTAGTTGTACATCAGATTGAATACTCCTTGCAACTGTCGGAACTGGAGGGTACAGTCTCATACTCTCTTTCAAAACTGCTTCTAAATACAGCAACTTTGGTAAATCCTCTTTTGTGAAATCTCTGTCTTGATTTCCAAGCACTATTTGTATCCTGTATCATAAAACAACGTTCTATAAGATCCATGGTAAATATCCCGTTTCTAGTGTTAATAATAATGTTAGTGACCGAGATAGTTTAAAATCTTATATGGTTCCATAAGATTTTGTAAATATAGGCTAGGCATAGACAGCTTCTGAAATTCTTTGTACAACATTTATCCCATTTAATTCAAACTTCAATGAGTTTGAAATTATCTGCCATTTAGGCAGATAGTCTATGTAAGTCATACTAGACCAAATAATTTAATACGCCAAAATATTGTATTCATTAAAAAATGCTAAATTTCGTAAGAAAGTTTAAGTGTATCTGAATTCGGATATTCCCATATTGTCCCTCTTAAAAGAAACGTACTGTCTACGGTTAGCAGCAGCAATCACGATCACTTGGTCAAACGAAACAGTTTGACAATTATTTTGGATACTTACTCCTTATAAATTCGTTCCTGCATATCAGGATAGGATCCCATTAGTAATAATGTGTATGTCATAGCTGTCGCCGTCGTGTCGTAAGCGGCTGCGACAATGGTGTCCAAGTGTTCCCTGATCTCATCATCCGTAAAGGCATTCTGTTTGTCCGCTAGGTCCAGCAGTTGATCCAGGAGTGGCTTGTATTTATCTGGAATTAATCACAACGTTGTTATTCAAAAATCTGTAATTTTATTTCTAATTATTTTTCTTTATTTCTGTCTTCTGTTTCAATGGGGCACTAAATATCTTGTAATGCCTGTCCATGTGTTTGCTCATTACAAAAACTGATGGCTGCTACTGAACATGCTCGTAGCCAACTTCTGGCTTATTTAACTTACCATGAACATGCTAAGAAGTAAAAGAAAGCATATTTTGCGTGTTCCAATCAAAAGATATCAAACTGACAATGCAACAAGTACCTGTTAGCTCTTCAATGGAGCTAAACATGAGCGAGTAAAGATGAAAAAAAAACGTAAAAGAATACCATAATTTGTTACTGCTATAAGTCATAATGTGGTGGGATGCCCAAAAAAACAAAAAACTGTAACTACAGTCCCTTCGGTCATGTTAGCTCAGGCTGCACCGAGCCAACAGCAACATTATAAAAACGAAAACAATGTTTACTCTGATTTTGAAATTAGAGGTAAAATAACTGAGGTGGACTCTGCATTCGTGACATGAGATAGACAATACATTTAATTTGAAAAAAAAAATGTCAAAGTAAATTTTATTCGGGCTAGTAAAATTAATACCTTGCGTGGGTGTCGTATTTTCCTCCAAACCATAACTTGCTTTCAACTCCTGTTTTCGTTTATTGATCACCTGAAAAATAACGTTTAATTTGTAAATATTAGACGCAGGTGAGATACAATTCTTCAAGGAAATTCTTTTATTCTTAAATTTTGTTCAAAATATTTAGTTTTAATACCGCAAAAAGGCGCGGGTGTTTCGTGCCCGAGCGGTCGTCGAGTTAACATCTTCTGAGGATGCGCCGTGGAGGGGCAAAACACGTGTTGAGTATATAAGTTTCGTTGGTCTAGTGGTCGCAGGTTTTATTGGTAAGTGTGGATCCTCCTCTTGCTACGATCCTTCCTCTTTTCTGTATTTTCTGCCTACCCTCCACCGAAAATAATGTGAGTTTATGGGTACAATTATGTCTGTTATTTTATCATAATTACCTTATTCATGATATCTTTCGTAACTTTGATCAGTTTGTCCTGTTTGCGCTTCAATGAACTCCAGTTGAACACGCAAGGAAGGTGTAACAAAATTTTTTGAAGTCTTTCGATAAACAAAGCAAATAGCTCTTCAGTTGCATGAGCATAGTCTTTATCTAGCATACCTTGGTATTGTTCATTTAGTCCTAAGGATGTGTCTGCAAAAATATAACGAAGGCTTGCATTAGTTCGGAATAGGAACTAATCAGTTTTATTTTTGGTTGTAACTGGACTGAGTAGGAGGTCCTCATGGATAAATAATAACAGCCGCTCGGGTCGATCTTAAGGTAAAGCCGCGCTTGCCCAGGTTGGTCCATGGATGGATGACCACGCCTTAAATACCGAGTTTTCTCCGTGCCTCGGAAACCACTGTAAGCCGTTGGTCCCGGCTTTCATTTTTATATCTTTGACTGTTATTACAGGTAGTCAGTGTCCCGAAAGTTTGATAACCAGTCTTACCAACGGCTATCGTATCACTCAGTACTAACTGGGCTGATAGGCAGTCGATCCATGTAAAATACTGGTATTCAGCTGCATCCGGTTAGACTGGAAACCGACCCCAACATAGTTGGGAAAAGGCTAGGTAGATGATGCACTGGGCTGTGTAGAGCAGTTAGTAACTCCTTGTAAAATACTGGTATTGAGCTGGAACCGGTTGGATTGGAAACCACACCAATATAGATGGGAAATGCCTAGCCACGTAGGTAGAGAATTTCTTCCCCTCTTTAAAATCGAACGTCATCATCATTTTCCATTCAAAAGTTATAATATTACTATGTTTGAAAAGGACATTCTCCTTTCAGTGAATGAGTTGAAGAACTCAAAATTTCAAAATCCCTGTTTCATTAAAATAAACATGAATTTAACCTAAAATTTTCATCTGAATACTTACGGCAAACAGTCTTCAACAAATGGTTGACCAAGTATCGCTGCACATTGAAATGGTCCTTTCCAACTTCAGTAGCCAGTACAGACACCAAGTTACGTGATTGCGTGTTGTACTCAGCCACAAATGTGTTCAGCACTTGAAGATTGAATGCTGGGTTGAGCAGCCTCCGATGCGGCTTCCATGTTGATACTGCAAAAGTATAGCATAGCATAATAAGCCCCTAATATTGCTACTGCTGTGACACCAGCCTCCTCTGAGTGAATGAAAACAGACTTTCGTCCTACATTTTGCAGTTTGTACTTACCACTTGCTGTAACCAGCCCGGAGCCGTACATTTCCTTCGCAAACTTGTAGAAATATGGTTTTTCTAGACATGTGTTGGCTACCGTTAAACTGTCTTCAGGATCTGTCAATACTGAAAAATAGAGCATCTAGGTATTAACAATAATAAAATTCACATCGATTTCTTTTTTACTCGACTGCAAGAAAAGGATTATTAATTGTTAACTAAGTCTCTTAATAATCTCTTATGTCATGACAGAGATAACTGTAATATCTCCGAGGAGGCTTACTATACAGACTCAACTTTTAGTAAAGCATTGAACTGTGAGCATTATATCGTTTCCCTTATGGTAGAATTTTCGGCACGGCCCTTCTAACTTCTAAGCGTGTTGATGGAAATCTAAATTTAGTCGACCCAGAATTGGGCTATGATTTGGCACCTTTAGGCGTTTGTCTGTTCCTGTAATTAACGCATGACGGCCAGTCAAGTCGTTTTTATTGAAGTAATTTAAAAACCTTTTAATTGGAGGTTAGACAATTGACTTCTATACCAATTGAATTATTCACAGCTGACATCATGGGACGTCATATTATGAAATGTTTACGTAAGGCATTGACAATCCAACACTGATACTGAAAAGATTATCTGTAATTTTTGAATACAAAAACAAAATCATAAAATTGTTGAATATCGAAAAAGTAGGTTTTATTTTATTTTTCACCTTGTTTAGATCTCAATGACAAATTGACGACCCATGAATACTAAATACTTAAATCAATTATGTCACACAAAATGTAAAACAGCTCTAATGCACAAAAGTTTCTTTGGCATCGCTCCAAGAATTTACAATAAAATACCTGATCAGATAAAAATATTACCTGTTCACAAGTTCAAGAAAACTTTGCAAAAATTTTTAATTGATAAATGTTATTATACGGTTGACGAGTTCTTGAACGATTAATTTAGTAATTATATAACATTCTCTAATTTTCTGTGCCAACTTTTAGACATTTCTTTTTTTAAATATTTAAATTTAATTTTTTTTTGTCTTTAAACTTTAAAACTACTCTTATTTGTATGTCTTACCATAGACAAAACATAGCGCACTGTATTTATCTATAAGATCTGTATTTTTTTTTGTTACCTATGTTTTACAAATAATAAATGATTGATTGATTGATTGATTGATTGATGACGGCCGTCGAATTTCGCGAGCCAATTAGATTTTACCTTGTATAACTTTTGGATATATATTCGCGACACTATTTTGTTAGTAAATCCATATTTCACAAATTGAGTGAATAATTTATAAAGATAAAGATAATTTATTTGTTAAAAACATGCGTTTACACACAAATTGAGCATGCCAGATCTTAGTGAGTAGGGTAGGGTAGGTCCGTACATGTTTTACCATGTGAGGTGTACAAATTTGGTTTTTGTTTACAATTTAAAACATTTCTATTTTAGCCATTTCTTCTAGGTAACTATATATTTATAATAACTAATGTTGGCATATTATTCTCATATTACAAATAAAATAAAAAATACAAATTGTCCAATTGTCATGAGAATAGAATGAAATATAAGGTAAATATGTCAAGTAAAAACATCAAAATAAAAAACAAAAACATAAAAATAAAAATAAAATATATCGCAAGGTAAAAATATGTCAATAGGTATCAAAAGGTAAAATATGTCAAAAGGTATCCGATAGGAAGTCATTTATATTATAGTAACATTTGTCTGTTAATAAATTCCGAATCTTGTTTTTAAATAAATTTGTGGTTAGAGCTTTGTAAGACTGAGGTATTTTGTTGTAAATCTTAGGGGCCATACAAAAAAAGTTTTTCGACATTAGAGCAGTTTTTGATGAGTGTAAGCAAAGTTGGCTATTGTCGCGTCTGTTGCGTGGAAGCGCGTCTGATAGTCGTGGGAATAGTTGGGGGTTACTTTTTACAAAAAATGCTACTTCAAAAATGTACAGAGATGGTAATGTTAATAATTTGTATTTTATAAATACCAGTTTGCAGCTTTCTGTCGAATTCAAGTTAAACATAGCTCGTATACACCTCTTTTGTGCTTTTGAGTTTCCCCAAAAAATTATACCATAGCGCAGTACTGACGCTACCAATCCGTGATAAGCCGTTACCAAGGCGTCTGGATTCAGTTCTGGGGCCAGTTTGAAAAGCACATACGCGGATGAGCTCAGCTTTTTACTCACGAGTTCAATGTGGGCTTTCCAGTTCAAATTCGCGTCAATTATTACACCGAGAAATTTGGCATTGTCGACTTTCTTTAGTACTGAACCATTGTGTCGAGCTTCAATCGCATTATCAGTTTGTGTCCGTTGAGTGAAATGCATTATAGTAGTCTTATCTAAGTTAATTTTAAGATTATTCCGATTTAGCCATAATATTATCGATGTCAGAGATTCATTAATGTCAATTTCATATATGTCCTTATTATTACATGTTATGGTCACTGTACTGTCATCTGCAAAAAGGGTCATGGGGTGTTCAATAGCACTAGGCATGTCATTAATATATACTATAAAAAATAGAGATCCCAGTACGCTGCCTTGTGGGACTCCGTATACTGGCGTCCGTTTGTCAGATACAAAGATTTCCTCCTTCTTTGTCTTAATATTAATTTTGGCTATTTCCGTGTACTGTTGTCTGTCAGTTAAGTTTACGACTGTATAAGACTGAATATATTTCCCCTAATGCCACATGCTTCTAGCTTCTTTAAAAGAACCTTATGGTCTACGTGGTCAAAAGCTTGGGTCATATCTCAGTAAATAGCGCACACTGGAATTCTCTTGTCCATACTAACCATTACTTTATGCAAGAAGTCATAAATGGCCATATTGGTTTTCCGGTTTTTTCTAAATCCTTTCTGCTCATCTACTAATATGTGTTTCTTTTCAAAATATGAATACAATTCTTTATAAATATATTTTTCAAAAATTTTAGAAATGATCGGAATGAGACCAATTGGTCTGTAGTTAGCCATCTGTTCAGTATCATTCTTTTTAAATAAAGGTTTTACTATAGAGACTTTAAGGGCATTTGGATATATACCTGCACAGATACTGAGATTTATAAGATAGCTTAGGTGGGTACAGACAAAGTCAGATACATCTTTAATAACATTTGTAGAAATTCCATCATATCCTGTGCTGTTAGTGGACTTTAGTGACTTTATTATGTTTTTTATGTCTCCAGGTATGCCGGGGGGAAATATAAATTGAATCTTGAGACGGTATAATCTTTGATGTAATATTAATTCCTGAGTCTTGAATGGGTTGAATTTTGTCTACAAAAAAATTATTAAATGCATTAGCTATTTCTTGAGGGTCATTTATTATTTTATTATTTACGTAAAACTTAAAAGAATTAATACTTGAATAATTATGTATCTAAACTAACTTGATTGTCATCTTATGAATAAAATAATTAATTAGAATAATTATTTTTAAGGTTAAAAGTAACATTCTCACCATATACAGGATGTGGTCCAACACGTAGCTTGGCGACGTCGCCATTTTTTAAGCAGAAGTTGAATACGTTCTTGTAAAATTGCCAGAAATCTGAAAAAATAACAAAAAACTTTAACTTATTAGACTTGCATTATATCGAAACCAGAATCATCGCCCCATCATAAGCACGTTTAATTATTTTGACAAAAATCAAGATCTATTTTATGATTGTTTATTTCATAATAATGAAGTTATTTTTTACTATATTGGGAGTAAAAGTACCCTTAACGAAGCCGTAAGGCACTTGTTCTCCCCATGATTAGACCATACCTGGGAACCTTGTGTGACTCTCTGTCACGTACGCCTAATTATTAAGTTAAAATTTTAGTCTTGATTATTATTTCAAATCATCACACGGTATGAGCCACTTACAAACACATTAAACTTCTAGTTTATGGCTTCTCAGGCTGACAAGTTACCGTAATTAATAACGAAGTGTCCTTTCTTTCTTTGAATATTGCACCACTTGGAAACGCATAAATTCTTTATTTAATGGGAAAGGCATTGAGTAATAAAAGCTAAATGACAGGTCAAATGTAATATTTCAACAAAATTCTTAAGAAACAACAAAAAATTACCCGATTTCTAAGTGACTGACGCTACATATGATTAAGGGCATTACATTGCTCGATGACTTTGATGATTTGATCCCTGTACTGGTTTTTGTTGACTTGCCCCGCACATTTCGCAAACTTTCGGTTTTTATTTATTATTTAAAAATATTAAAAGAAATAACAGAAAAAAAACAATACAGATTGTTAAATATATCATTACGTATTTGTTGTTACAAAATTCATGCCGATCTATTCAGCCGTTACAGAGATAATTTACAATTAAGGTTTAAAAAGGACCTATTTTCTACGATTAACCAAAAAAAATTGAGAGGGTTTATTAAAATTTTAAACAATACAATTTATTTGTGATGAACTTAACTATAACATACTTTTTTTACACGGAAAACGCACGAAGGGATTCATCAACAAATTTCTTTGAACATACGCTGTTTTTGGGATTTGAGCCATGTAATGCCCTTAACATGTTTTGGGTTTCGCACGGCCATGGACCCTTAAAACACCTGAGACGGTTGTACAAAAACTAAACGAATTCTGGAAAGGCGACCCAATCGTGATGGTTTTTAGTTAGAGACTGGGGTCGGAGAAAGATTGGTGGATTCGGGGCAGTTGGTTTTAAATCGCGGAAGGGTCCATACGTGGAGTGGAGCTAAGTCAGGGAGTCTGTCTAAAAACAGTTAAAGACCTAGGACGTCCTAGGTTAGATGCGTGAAGTTAGCGTAATTTGGTACCAAGATCGAAATGTCCCAGAGGACTGTCGTAAGAGAGCGATTAGTATTTTATAATTTAAATATAAGTAGTAGTAATTAGTCTAGTTAAATTGAGTGTCGAGACCCAGAAGGAGGCGCCGTGGCGGGGGCGTAACTCGTATTGTGCGCAGCTCTCTGTAAGTTAGTTATAGACTAATTATCTTCAACGAACACGTGGTAAGTGTTAACTATAATTAACTCCTAGCTTAAGTAGCAGTTTGGCGATGGCGCAGAGAGAATGTTAATAATCATTTATTTCAGTATGACGGAACAGCCGCTTTATCTCACAATGTATACTATTATCTCATGTGTTATGTTCCAACTCCTAATCCGTACGGACGGAGACCGCCTTTTGCTACACTGTACACACATTTCATGCATACGACATGTACACTCTACACTAACACACCCGACTATTGACGAATGTTGACTTTTATCTGACTCACCACAAATTAAAGGCAGAACCGTAATATTCGCATTCCAATTGAAATAAACTATATTGTTCAGTGGTGAAGGCAGAACTGTAATATTCAAGGACTGATTAAAACAAATTATATTGATCAGTAATATAAAGCCGACTTGTACTTGTGGTACAAATCAACCAAACGGCGCTGATGAATACTGCTTCCTGTAAAGGTCTAGAGCAGAAACATTGCGTAGAGATTGTTAGCGCCCATTTCAGGGAGCGGAGGTAGGTTTCACTAAGTATCCTAAACTGAATTGATAGCTACGTTCTAAGGAACGCTAGGGACTGTCTCTCGTTAAAATTAACCCCGGCCACTGGTAGGCCTATTACTGAATTGACACTGTTTAGCGAGACACGCAACCACGACATGGGGCAGAGTAAAGAAATGTGAAGTGACGATGGAATAACCACTTCGGCGTCCACCAATAACAATCGCAATATGTTCTGCTACAGACCGAGTCTACGGTACGCTTGTGCAAATTTTGTTATAATATAGTAATTGGGGTACTCTGCCATAAGAGTCTTATTAATGTGGGTACGCGTATAAGTAGAAATACTAGAAACCTGTCTTCCTCAATGGCAGTGGCCTCACAACCCACTGCCTTAGGATTGGGAAAGACATGTAGATGGAGTTTAGGGAACGTGACCTGTTAGAGTTCGTAGCAGTGTCCTCAGTAGGGCTATGCACTTAGGTCTAACAGTACGCGTACGCCGGGCAAACGTTGTAAAACGGTTCCATGTTGTAACATGAAATCGTTTGCGTTTGCGAATCGGCATCTAGTATTTTGGAATCAAATAAATTAACGTAACAAATCATCATCATCATCATTTCAGCCGAAAGACGTCCAAAAATCAAAATCAAAGCATTTATTTCAAATAGGCCAGTTACAGGCACTTTTGAATTGTCGAAACAAAGACAACAATGAAAAAATAGCTACAGTCCCAGTCACAGACCGGTCCCGAATAAATAAATAAATTCTTAAGCGCAAGCGGAACGTTTCCTTTACCAAACATTTCATAATTTATCATATCTTTGCACCCTCATGTCTTATTAGCTTCATACTTTAGTATTAATTTTGTTTTATAAGATTCGATATTATTCATGTATATGTCTTAACTGTGAATCCCCAATATTAACTTCACCTTGTACCCCTCCCTGTCCTCTAGCTTCTAAAGTCAGGATAGGGCTGGAGGTCAGTTCTATTAGTCGGTGGGGAGATGACCAGTTTGGGGACGAGTCTTACAGGGCCGTTCAGATGGCGGAGCACGGCCTCTTCTACTTCGGGAGAAGCCGACATTAATACTAATAAACACTGTTTTAAGCTTTCACGGTTTACAACTAAACTTCTACTGTCACTTACGGGATATCTGCCGTGATTGTTCATTGTTTTGAGCTCCCGATATCAACAATCACGGAAGATATCCCGTAAGTGACAGTACAAGTTTATTAATACTAATATTTACATGATTTAGGAAAAACGAAAATTTTATCAAGCTAGGGTAATTTAGGATCAGTCACACTAGTTACAAAGATATTGGGGGTCAAAGTTCCAACTTCTTATATACAAGTTATTAATGTTACACCTTTATTATAAATACTTACACGACCCCCGTACTATTCAGCACAATGTTTTGAGTGCGTCACATTGAGTTCTGCAGTAAAACCTGATTTCTCCCCCCAAAAAAGAAGTCGTTTCCCAGCAATAATTTTTGCGTAGAGTTACTTAGTTTGATGTACAGAATGCTTGGATGACGGTTTCGTGAAGGGTACGTTTACACCTTGTATGTGTGTTTCAAATAAAGGTACACAAACACAGAGAGATGGATGGGTGACCGCCCATTACATACCGAGTTTCCTCCGTGCCTCGGAAAGCACGTTAAGCCGTTGGTCCCGGCTGTCATTTGTAGATCTTTGACAGTCGTTAAGTAGTCAGTGGTCCAAAAAGTCTGATAACCAGTCTTACCAAGGGGTATCGTATTACCCAGTACTAACTGGGTTGTGGAGGTCAGATAGGCAGTCGTTCCATGTAAAATACTGGTATTCAGCTGCATCCGGTTTGACTGGAAGCCGACCCCAATATAGTTGGGAAAAAGGCTAGGCAGATGATGATGATGATGAAACACAGAGAGATACCGTGGCGTTGTCTCGGAGGCTCTTTGGTACATCAGTCTAACTTACAGTGTTGCGAATAAAAGCGTAGTAACCTTTGATTCTTCTTAATCCGATAAAGGCCCTTAAAAAAATAAAGATCCCTAACACAGTTCAACATTATCTACCTATGCTCTTCCATTGTTGAGATCGACTTCCTATCTAACCAGATTCTGTCTATCTGCCTGATCTTCACTACCCAGTTCTTAGGTAACACGAATCCAGTTAGATTGGAGTATCTTCTTTTAAATTTTTTCTATAAGATGCGTATGAAAATCAAAATCAACCTATAATGATCTCACTGCTGGGATGAGTCCTAACCTCCTCTTTCTAAGACAGAATTGTGAAAACTTACCTAAAGGACCCCCTGCTAGCTGATAGGCGTGTCCCATCAACGGCCACGCTCCAGGGAACATTGGGGGCGATTCATGTCGTGGCTTCTTCCAGCTCCAAAGGGCAAACACTACACAACATGTTGCTACCAAGACTACTAGAAACATGATAGTAATACGGTCATGTGGACATCAATGCAAATTAAATCGATACTGTTATATTTATACACAATAGGTGCTAAAAGGTTTCGTCGTGTGATGTTTTTATTGTCAACTGTTTGTCAAGGATAACCTGAGGAGGTTTCGTTACACTAAACATAAAATCAATGCATGAAGTTTGAAGTTAGACTGGCGTTATATATAGACGTTTACTCTACAGTTTTTTTATGTTTTATCTCATCAGTTTTTGCGATGTCAAAAATTTTAATTACATAATTAAATTGAATTTTTTGCTACTACTAAAAAGGCTGTACTCTAGGCTGATTTAATCCCAATTTAAGGAACGGCAATCATCACAAAAGCAGCTAACGTCCAATACAATTATTTTATCATCATCATCCACAGTCTGAATTCATCCACTTCTAGGTAAAGGTTTCTCTTTTTTTGTACTTCCACTTTCTCCACGTTCCTGTGCCACCATCAGGGAACTCACTTTTCTTACATTGAATTTAGTCACAACGGGCAAAGTAAATTTATAACACGAGCCGTAAAAAATATTGAAAGTTGCATAATGTTATCATATTGCAAAATGTTGCCATACAAAAAGTAGTCACTTTGGTGTGAATGCACCTTTTGGAACTTTAGGATTTGGTGGTATGAAGAACAGGATGTAAAGTTCTTCATCCCTCATAGAAAAGGGAGGATCCTCCGACCAGACGGGTGTTATGTCTGGTGGGCAGTAGTTGTCGGGTTTTTCTATATTCTCTTAAGTCGCGGATAAATTTAGGAATTTCATGTTAGTTTTTCATTTGTGGCTTAGATGACGCTGTAGTACTATTTGTACTACAGCGTCATCTAAGCTAAGCGTTGTTGAAGTACTTTTTGTAGTGCCACTACAAGGACTTAAATTAGCTAACGGATTTGATGTTAAAATTATGTCCAGTGATTTGATTAACCTACCGCCGTTTACCTCAGTCACGTAAATTTGTCAGGCACATAGTAAGGTAAACAAATACATATTACTGTGGCCTTGAAACGAAAAAAAAAACTATTAAAACAAAAATAATTATGCCGTGTTAAATATTGTACGGTGGTACGGAAACCTACGTGTGCGAGTCCAACTCGCACTTGGCCGATTTTTTATTTCTTATTAGTTTGGCAAATATATATTTTTATTAGATTTGAACATTTTCACGCTTATTATTTTGACTAATGACGTCTTTGTTTCTTATATAACTACTCTGAGAAGCAACAAGGAAACAATCAGATAATTTTATTAAATTGGCATAGTGAAAAAAAAAACATGCAATGCAATTTAAGTATATTTATAAAACGTGACCAGATTATTTAAAAATTCTGCTGCAAAAAAAACTGGACTTTATTACTCTGAAATCGCCAACCCATCTTGAGCAAACGTGGTGATCAATGTTCGTGCCTCCACTCAATGAGAAGACCTCTTTCCCCAGCAGTGGTAGCCTTTTTACTTTCTTTGCTTCACGTGTTTTCACGTGACATAACATCAAAGACAAAGACAATTATTTAATTTTACTCGCACAATATGGTTATGGTACCAGTGCGACTGGTTATGGTGCCATTTTGTTACAAATAAAGAAATGCAAAGAATTTGTAGTGGCGTACTTTAATAAGCGTACCACAGCCGCCAAGTCCAAATATCACTCGTATGAGCTAGAGACTTCGGCGGTTGTGAATGCTATTAAGCCTTTCAGGCATTATCTTCACGGCAATAAGTTCACCGTCGTAACAGACTGTAACTCCTTCGTACTGTAAGTCATCTCGCAATAAGGTTGATCTAACCCCTCGTGTGAGCTTACGACTTTGAGGTTGTACAATATGTATAATTATTATCTTTATAATCTCAGAGTCACGCACTCTGAGATGAAAGAGGTGCATTAGAGCTATTTACAATTTAAAGACAACAGATAGCTGCAAGCCGTTTTTTAAAAATACTAAAATATTAACGATGCCCTCGCTGTACATTTATGAAACGTCTATGTTCGTCAAAAATAATTTACGTAAATTTGCTCGAGTAACTAGTCAGCGCCGTTGTGATCGGTTACAAACAGTTGGGTCTAGAACTGCGCTATATGGAAATAGTATCTTTGTAATGGCACCAAGGGTCTATAATAAATTACCAAAATGTATAAGGAGTGAAGATAATGTCCGTAAATTCAAAAGTAAATTGTATTTATTTTTATTAGATAAGATGTACTACTCCATAGAAGAATTTTTAAATGATAAAATATGATATTACCAACCTTTTTAATACAATTTGCCTTTGACATGCATGTAACAATAAATTATAATTGATTAATTGCCTAATAACAGTATCATTAATTGACATTATTTACTCGAACTTGACTTTTTATTGTTTAAATTCAGACTTATTACTAAAAAAATTAATAGATTTGTACACCAATTTCATTGGTAGGACATAGAGCTCGACTAAATTGTATACCTATGACCTTTATTGTTATACCTATGTTCACAAATAAAGTTTGATTGATTGATTGATAGATTATAAAGGTAATTAAAGATCTCAGGGAGCACAACATTGATGAAAATGTTGCTAAGACTTATGAGATCAGGTCTGGAGTGCTATACCGAAAAGTGCATCGCAACAACCGATCTCGCTGGCTACCAATTGTTCCCAGAGCTTTGCGCTGGTCAGTTATAAACTCCGTTCACGGATCTCTCATGCATGTTGGTAGGGAGAAGACGAAGCTTGTTCCTAAATTTGTTGACAACTGTTTTACGAACAAGATAGCAGAAATGAATCCCATCCGTAAGACTCCTATACCATGGCATACGTTGCATATTGATGCCACTGGTAAACTTAGTGGGAACAATGATAAAAAGGAGTACGTGTTCGTATTGGTGGAAGCCTTTACGAAATTCGTTTTGTTACAACATACCCTGCGTATTGACTCTGTGAGTAGCATCAAGGCTTTAAAAAGCAGCATTTCCTTGTTTGCCACCCCTAAGCGACTCATCGCTGATCAGGGCCGCTGCTTTGCTAACGCAGATTTCAATTCTGTCAAACCTATTGTATCGACTTACATCTTGTTGCAACAGGAAGATCCCGTGATAACGGTCAAGTTGAATTTGAGCTCTCAACTGTACGATTAATAGGGTCACTAAGTCGAATCCTTTTGAACTATTCATTGGGAAGGTAGCTAGGCCTCTAGAACTCATGTGAACCAACGATTACGAGCCAGAAGTGGACATTGAAACAGTGCGTGAACAGGCTATTACTAACATGGAAAAAAACTCTCGATACGATAAAGTCCGATTTAATAGTACAAAGGCAAAAGTCCAAAACTAAGCAGCGGGCAATTTCGTTCTTCTGCAAAATGAAGAACGCAATCAGTGCAAGCTGGACCGTAAATTCAAGGGACCTTTCCGCGTTATTGAGGTCTTAGATGGTGACAGATATGTGCTCAGAGCACTCAATGGTAACCGTACGTACACATACGCTCATGATAGGCTGCGTAAAATGCCCAGTAGCGAAATTCTCGAGGATTTATCTGAGGATAGTTGTGAACCCGATAGGTAAGACTGATTTAATTTGCTTTTTCTCATAATTTTTTAGTCATTAAGGTAATTCGTGAATGAAAAAAAGTCTAATTAATTAGCCATTTGTTATAATATGGCGGTAGTGAGGTAATTGTTTAACAAGTGAGAATGGGGTGGGCGTTGTGTCAGTCAGTCGGCTGCAGAACGTGCTCGTGAACGGAGACCTCACAACCTCCATCCATTTCCATCGCGCATATATATCGCATATAGAAGAACGGCTTTGCAAAACTTGCATTTTTGTACATGTTATGTTTTTAATGGCATAGTATTATCTCACTAATTGTTAATAAAAAAAATCTATCTCTTTACATCCAAAATGTGACAATGTGTGTCTTTCTCGCTGTAAACCATTATTAGGGTAAATAAAAATATGAGTTATAAAAAAATATCATGTTCTTAATTCTAATCGAATTTGTTTGCTCGTTGCTGGTTTAATCAGAATATCACATTGTGTCGGTATACTGTGTATGTCACTAATGATGCGATATTTTCGAAAGATGTGCGCTAGCATTGTCTTCATCGCCATCATGCCGTACAGGCGCCCTGTTAAATAAAAAGGTATGTTATATACTAGAAATTAAAGTCCATAATTACCTACATTAGTGGAAGTCGCTCTTAAAACGTTTCGAATTTCTTCAGCAGTTTTTAACGGGTCAAGTGCTTATTGTTAGACCTGCATATTTTCGACTTTTCTATCAACGTTATGTGGGTGATAGAATATCACTTAGTCTAGACCCTCATTCTTCATCATCATCATCATTATTTAACCAAAAGCCGTGCAACTCTGGACCTTGGCTTCTCCCATATATCTTTACGTCTTCTTAAAATATGCCCTGTCCATTGCTAAATAACTATATCAGTTACATTGGTTCTACTTCGGAAATCCTCATTTCTAAGTCGACCCCAGGGCAAGTCCAAGTAAGACATTCAGTTGCATTACTGACAGGCTGAATCTATGGAGCAGCAACAAAGGTAACAGTCGGAGAGTCAGGCAGCTGCATGACTGTCTGACATTGACCCTGTTCAAGCCCATTGTGACCGACCAAGTTTCAAAACCGTATAGAGAACTGCACCATCTTCTGCCGGCAGATAACCATGCTCATCATTCTGTACTAATTAATCGTCCTAGTTTTTACCTATACAGTTTCGTCTTCCAAGGCTAAAGGTGGCGAACGCGTTAGGATTGTCAGGCAAGGAGGTAGGGTCCAGCCATCGCTCTGGCTTGTACTGCTCCGCGTCTGCCCCCCACATGGGGTGCCGATTGATTCCATACACTCCTATCAAGCAAGTACTTCCAGCTGGTAATACGTAGTTCTCTGAAATATTAAGACAAACAATTGCAGTAAAATTCCTTGTGAAAAGATTCATACAGGGAAACTTCTGTTATAAGTTTATAACATTCTGTTTTAAAAGGCATAGTCATAGGCCAATAAGGCCTTTTTAAACCAAAGAATGATGAAATGGCAAGCCCATGAGACAACATTTTGAGGTTCATAATGCTTTGGTTATTTAAATATTCCATTAAAAACGCGTTTGAATACTAATAAATTGATATTGATGTATTTACGGGAAGAGTGAATCCAAAGTAACGGTGGATGGATAGTTTGACAGATGATATGCATACAAGTTGAATAAATTATATTGTACGTACTTAGTACGTACATCAGATTGAATACTCCTTGCAACTGTCGGAACTGGAGGGTACAGTCTCATACTCTCTTTCAAAACTGCTTCTAAATACAGCAACTTTGGTAAATCCTCTTTTGTGAAATCTCTGTCTTGATTTCCAAGCACTATTTGTATCCTGTATCATAAAACAACGTTCTATAAGATCCATGGTAAATATCCCGTTTCTAGTGTAAATAATAATGTTAGTGACCATGATAGTTTAAAATCTTATATGGTTCCATAAGATTTTGTAAATATAGGCTAGGCATAGACAGCTTCTGAAATTCTTTGTACGACATTGATCCCATTTAATTCAAACTTCAATGAGTTTGAAATTATCTGCCATTTAGGCAGATAGTCTATGTAAGTCATACTAGACCAAATAATTTACTACGCCAAAATATTGTATTCATAAAAAATGCTAAATTTCGTAAGAAAGTTTAAGTGTATCTGAATTCGGATGTTCCCATATTGTCCCTCTTAAAAGAAACGTACTGTCTACGGTTAGCAGCAGCAATCACGATCACTTGGTCAAACGAACCAGTTTGACAATTATTTTGGATACTTACTCCTTATAAATTCGTTCCTGCATATCAGGATAGGATCCCATTAGTAATAATGTGTATGTCATAGCTGTCGCCGTCGTGTCGTAAGCGGCTGCGACAATGGTGTCCAAGTGTTCCCTGATCTCATCATCCGTAAAGGCATTCTGTTTGTCCGCTAGGTCCAGCAGTTGATCCAGGAGTGGCTTGTATTTATCTGGAATTAATCACAACGTTGTTATTCAAAAATCTGTAATTTTATTTCTAATTATTTTTCTTTATTTCTGTCTTCTGTTTCAATGGGGCACTAAATATCTTGTAATGGCTGTCCATGTGTTTGCTCATTACAAAAACTGATGGCTGCTACTGAACATGCTCGTAGCCAACTTCTGGCTTATTTAACTTACCATGAACATGCTAAGAAGTAAAAGAAAGCATATTTTGCGTGTTCCAATCAAAAGATATCAAACTGACAATGCAACAAGTACCTGTTAGCTCTTCAATGGAGCTAAACATGAGCGAGTAAAGATGAAAAAAAAAACGTAAAAAAATACCATAATTTGTTACTGCTATAAGTCATAATGTGGTGGGATGCCCAAAAAAACAAAAAACTGTAACTGCAGTCCCTTCGGTCATGTTAGCTCAAGCTGCACCAAGCCAACAGCAACATTATAAAAACGAAAACAATGTTTAGTGTGATTTTGAAATTAGAGGTAAAATAAATGAGGTGGACTCTGCATTCGTGACATGAGATAGACAATACATTTAATTTGAAAAAAAAAATGTCAAAGTAAATTTTATTCGGGCTAGTAAAATTAATACCTTGCGTGGGTGTCGTATTTTCCTCCAAACCATAACTTGCTTTCAACTCCTGTTTTCGTTTATTGATCACCTGAAAAATAACGTTTAATTTGTAAATATTAGACGCAGGTGAGATTCAATTCTTCAAGGAAATTCTTTTATTCTTAAATTTTGTTCAAAATATTTAGTTTTAATACCGCAAAAAGGCGCGGGTGTTTCGTGCCCGAGCGGTCGTCGAGTTAACATCTTCTGAGGATGCGCCGTGGAAGGGCAAAACACGTGTCGAGTATATAGGTTTCGTTGGTCTAGTGGTCGCAGGTTTTATTGGTAAGTGTGGATCCTCCTCCTGCTACGATCCTTCCTCTTTTCTGTATTTTCTGCCTACCCCCCACGGAAAATAATGTGAGTTTATGGATACAATTATGTCTGTTATTTTATCATAATTACCTTATTCATGATATCTTTCGTAACTTTGCTCAGTTTGTCCTGTTTGCGCTTCAATGAACTCCAGCTGAACACGCAAGGAAGGTGCAACAAAATTTTTTGAAGTCTTTCGAAAAACAGAGCAAATAGCTCTTCAGTTGCATGAGCATAGTCTTTGTCTAGCATACCTTGGTATTGTTCATTTAGTCCTAAGGATGTGTCTGCAAAAATATAACGAAGGCTTGCATTAGTTCGGAATAGGAACTAATCAGTTTTATTTTTGGTTGTAACTGAGTGAGTAGGAGGTTCTCATGGATAAATAATAACAGCCGCTCGGGTCGATCTTAAGGTAAAGCCGCGCTTGCCCAGGTTGGTCCATGGATGGATGACCACGCCTTAAATACCGAGTTTTCTCCGTGCCTCGGAAACCACTGTAAGCCGTTGGTCCCGGCTTTCATTTTTATATCTTTGACGGTTATTACCGGTAGTCAGTGGCCCGAAAGTTTGATAACCAGTCTTACCAACGGCTATCGTATCACTTAGTACTAACTGGGCTGATAGGCAGTCGATCCATGTAAAATACTGGTATTCAGCTGCATCCGGTTAGACTGGAAACCGACCCCAACATAGTTGGGAAAAGGCTAGGTAGATGATGCACTGGGCTGTGTAGAGCAGTTAGTAACTCCTTGTAAAATACTGGTATTGAGCTGGAACCGGTTGGATTGGAAACCACACCAATATAGATGGGAAATGCCTAGCCACGTAGGTAGAGAATTTCATTCGCCTCTTTAAAACTGAACGTCATCATCATTTTCCAGTCAAAAATTATAATAATATATTACTATGTTTGAAAAGCACATTCTCCTTTCAGCGAATGAGTTGAAGAACTCAAAATTTCAAAATTCCTATTTCATAAAAATAAACATGAATTTAACCTAAAATTTTCATCTGATTACTTACGGCAAACAGTCTTCAACAAATGGTTGACCAAGTATCGCTGCACATTGAAATAATCCTTTCCCACTTCAGTAGCCAGTACAGACACCAAGTTACGTGATTGAGTGTTGTACTCAGCCACAAATGTGCTCAGAACTTGAAGATTGAATGTTGGGTTGAGCAGCCTCCGATGCGGCTTCCATGTTGATACTGCAAAAGTATAGCATAGCATAATCAGCCCCTAATATTGCTACTGCTGTGACACCAGCCTCCTCTGAGTGAATGAGAACAGACTTTCGTCCTACATTTTGCAGTTTTTACTTACCACTTGCTGTAACCAGCCCGGAGCCGTACATTTCCTTCCCAAATTTGTAGAAATATGGTTTTTCTAGACATGTGTTGGCTACCGTTAAACTGTCTTCAGGGTCTGTCAATACTGAAAAATAGAGCATCTAGGTATTAACAATAATAAAATTCACATCGATTTCTTTTTTACTCGACTGCAAGAAAAGGATTATTAATTGTTAACTAAGTATCTTAATAATCTCTTATGTCATGACAGAGATAACTGTAATATCTCCGAGGAGGCTTACTATACAGACTCAACTTTTAGTAAAGCATTGAACTGTGAGCATTATATCGTTTCCCTTATGGTAGAATTTTCGACACGGCCCTTCTAACTTCTAAGCGTGTTGATGGAAATCTAAATTTAGTCGACCCAGAATTGGGCTATGATTTTGGCACCTTTAGGCGTTTGGCTACGACACTAAGACTGGTGTCGTAGGGTCCATCTGTTCCTGTAATTAACGCATGACGGCCAGTCAAGTCGTTTTTATTGAAGTAATTTAAAAACCTTTTAATTGGAGGTTAGACAATTGACTTCTATACCAATTGAATTATTCACAGCTGACATCATGGGACGTCATATTATGAAATGTTTACGTAAGGCTTTGACAAACCAACACTGATACTGAAAAGATTATCTGTAATTTTTGAATACAAAAACAAAATCATAAAATTGTTGAATATCGAAAAAGTAGGTTTTATTTTATTTTTCACCTTGTTTAGATCTCAATGACAAATTGACGACCCATGACGGCCGTCGAATTTCGCGAGCCAATTAGATTTTACCTTGTATAACTTTTGGATATATATTCGCGACACTATGACACTATGACACTTGTTAGTAAATCCATATTTCACAAATTGAGTGAATAATTTATAAAATTTAAAAGAATTAATACTTGAATAATTATGTATCTAAACTACTTTGATTGTCATCTTATGAATAAAATAATTAATTAGAATAATTATTTTTAAGGTTAAAAGTAACATTCTCACCATATACAGGATGTGGTCCAACACGTAGCTTGGCGACGTCGCCATTTTTTAAGCAGAAGTTGAATACGTTCTTGTAAAATTGCCAGAAATCTGAAAAAATAACAAAAAACTTTAACTTATTAGACTTGCATTATATCGAAACCAGAATCATCGCCCCGTCATAAGCACGTTTAATTATTTTGACAAAAATCAAGATCTATTTTATGATTGTTTATTTCATAATAATGAAGTTATTTTTTACTATATTGGGAGTAAAAGTACCCTTAACGAAGCCGTAAGGCACTTGTTCTCCCCATGATTAGACCATACCTGGGAACCTTGTGTGACTGTCTGTCACGTACGCCTAATTATTAAGTTAAAATTTTAGTCTTGATTATTATTTCAAATCATCACACGGTATGAGCCACTTACAAACACATTAAACTTCTAGTTTATGGCTTCTCAGGCTGACAAGTTACCGTAATTAATAACGAAGTGTCCTTTCTTTCTTTGAATATTGCACCACTTGGAAACGCATAAATTCTTTATTTAATGGGAAAGGCACTGAGTAATAAAAGCTAAATGACAGGTCAAATGTAATATTTCAACAAAATTCTTAAGAAACAACAAAAAATTACCCGATTTCTAAGTGACTGACGCTACATCTGATTAAGGGCATTACATTCCTCGATGACCTTGATGATTTGATCCCTGTACTGGTTTTTGTTGACTTGCCCCGCACATTTCGCAAAATTTCGGTTTTTATTTATTATTTAAAAATATTAAAAGAAATAACAGAAAAAAAAACAATACAGATTGTTAAATATATCATTACGTATTTGTTGTTACAAAATTCATGCCGATCTATTCAGCCGTTACAGAGATAATTTACAATTAAGGTTGAAAAAGGATCTATTTTCTACGATTAACCAAAAAAAATTGAGAGGGTTTATTAAAATTTTAAACAATACAATTTATTTGTGATGAACTTAACTATAACATACTTTTTTTACACGGAAAACGCACGAAGGGATTCATCAACAAATTTCTTTGAACATACGCTGTTTTTGGGATTTGAGCCATGTAATGCCCTTAACATGTTTTGGGTTTCGCACGGCCATAGACCCTTAAAACACCTGAGACGGTTGTACAAAAACTAAACGAATTCTGGAAAGGCGACCCAATCGTGATGGTTTTTAGTTAGAGACTGGGGTCGGAGAAAGATTGGTGGATTCGGGGCAGTTGGTTTTAAATCGCGGAAGGGTCCATACGTGGAGTGGAGCTAAGTCAGGGAGTCGGTCTAAAAACAGTTAAAGACCTAGGACGTCCTAGGTTAGATGCGTGAAGTTAGCGTAATCTTGGTACCAAGATCGAAATGTCCCAGAGGACTGTCGTAAGAGAGCGTTTAGTATTTTATAATTTAAATATAAGTAGTAGTAATTAGTCTAGTTAAATTGAGTGTCGAGACCCAGAAGGAGGCGCCGTGGCGGGGGCGTAACTCGTATTGTGCGCAGCTCTCTGTAAGTTAGTTATAGACTAATTATCTTCAACGAACACGTGGTAAGTGTTAACTATAATTAACTCCTAGCTTAAGTAGCAGTTTGGCGATGGCGCAGAGAGAATGTTAATAATCATTTATTTCAGTATGACGGAACAGCCGCTTTATCTCACAATGTATACTATTATCTCATGTGTTATGTTCCAACTCCTAATCCGTACGGACGGAGACCGCCTTTTGCTACACTGTACACACATTTCATGCATACGACATGTACACTCTACACTAACACACCCGACTATTGACGAATGTTGACTTTTATCTGACTCACCACAAATTAAAGGCAGAACCGTAATATTCGCATTCCAATTGAAATAAACTATATTGTTCAGTGGTGAAGGCAGAACTGTAATATTCAAGGACTGATTAAAACAAATTATATTGATCAGTAATATAAAGCCGACTTGTACTTGTGGTACAAATCAACCAAACGGCGCTGATGAATACTGCTTCCTGTAAAGGTCTAGAGCAGAAACATTGCGTAGAGATTGTTAGCGCCCATTTCAGGGAGCGGAGGTAGGTTTCACTAAGTATCCTAAACTGAATTGATAGCTACGTTCTAAGGAACGCTAGGGACTGTCTCTCGTTAAAATTAACCCCGGCCACTGGTAGGCCTATTACTGAATTGACACTGTTTAGCGAGACACGCAACCACGACATGGGGCAGAGTAAAGAAATGTAAAGTGACGATGGAATAACCACTTCGGCGTCCACCAATAACAATCGCAATATGTTCTGCTACAGACCGAGTCTACGGTACGCTTGTGCAAATTTTGTTATAATATAGTAATTGGGGTACTCTGCCATAAGAGTCTTATTAATGTGGGTACGCGTATAAGTAGAAATACTAGAAACCTGTCTTCCTCAATGGCAGTGGCCTCACAACCCACTGCCTTAGGATTGGGAAAGACATGTAGATGGAGTTTAGGGAACGTGACCTGTTAGAGTTCGTAGCAGTGTCCTCAGTAGGGCTATGCACTTAGGTCTAACAGTACACGTACGCCGGGCAAACGTTGTAAAACGGTTCCATGTTGTAACATGAAATCGTTTGCGTTTGCGAATCGGCATCTAGTATTTTGGAATCAAATAAATTAACGTAACCAAGGCTCGGATACCGGTTAAATTTTCAAACCGTTACTACGTACTTTGACGCAAAACCTTTATATTCGGTTTCGTTCGCATAAACCGTTATTATTAAACCGGTATTTGGAAGAGTATTAACATAAAGGTTTTTTCGGTTTAAACTGTTTAGAGCAATAAAAACCGTTTAATACGGACGCACGATAATCCAACGTCGCGCGCTGTTTTGTTTTTATTCCGTAGTAAGAAATTTTTAGTTTCGGTCGGACGTTTATTTATGTCATTGCATCAATAAGCTCCGCTGCAAAAACAAGAAAAATGGGTAAGTATCTAATATTTTTTTTGGTGAAATTAAGTTGATAATGACGATAAATAATCGGTAAACATAATACATATTACTTTTCACAGATCCTATGGACCAGTTAGATAATCAGTCATTTTTTAATGAAGAAGAAAACTCTCAATATCTCGGTAAGTACCTAAACACTTCAATTCTGTATTCGACATTAAGGCCCGCTTGCACCGCGAATCGCTAAACGCGTTTAACGCTAAACATATTTAAAACAGCATTCTGTCTCTGTCATCTTTAAACGATTGATAGAAACAGAACGATGTTTGAAATGTATGTTTTTGTTTTATGAAATGCATTCTACGTTAAACGCGTTTAGTGATTCGTGGTGCAAGCGGGCCTTAAACTCTCAAAATTATAGGATAAATAGGCCACAAAATGCCCGATCTAAGGCCCAGTTTCACTGTTGGTATTAACGACCAGTGAAACTGGGTCTTAGATCGGACGTTTTGTGTGTCTATGTGATAAAAACTATTTGAATGTTTATTTAAATGAATGTTATATTATTTTGTAACAGGTGAACCACGAAAAAGAAGAAAGGAATATTCTGATGATGAAGATCATTCATTGCTAGCACCTAAATCCGTACCATCAACTCAATAAAATAAACACCCAAATTTTGAAAGAGAAAACAAATCGGGCGAAGATATCAGTGCTTAACCAGGAGAAGAAACTACTTCGAATATCAAAAATGTGTTTTATGTATATTTGATAAGGACCTTGATAAAAGAAACTATTATTTTGGAAATTTGCTAATAGGTGAAGTACATTTTTTGCCGCCATGTATGCGCTTGAAGCATATATCAATATTTTAAAGTATATAGATGCTTTAAAACATCAACACCGAGAGAAATCAAACAAAATAAATATTTAATTTGTATAATGTGCCTGGAGGAACATGCGAAATATCAATGTAATCATTCGTACTGAAATGTTACCAATAAAAATAAATAAAGGAAAATAAGAGCGAAGTTTTATTTTAAATTCAGGAATCTAGTAATATCCTTAATGTGTGGACACCATTTTGCATGTTGTATTTAGTACCTACTTAGATGGATGTTCAGGTACAAATGTAGATATACATTTTTTTTACGGTTAATTTGACATTTTTGTAAATATTTGGAAAAAGAAAAATTAAATGCTTTTTCAATAAATCAGTTATTTAATCAGTCTCCTCGTTACATTAATATAGGTAAAATTTTAGGTGGCCTAATTAAAAATAGCACTTTGAAGTTTTATTGTTTTCATTGTAGTCAAAGTATGTGTAGATTAAATTCTTTCGCATTCTACCCATGTTAAACACAATTATAATAAAATTAACTAGCGATTAAATCCACTGCGAAGTCACGAATCGAATGAAAAGAAATAGCGTAAGTACTAAGTTCGTCTAGTACCGCGCCGCTTTGCGCGGCATCCTTACAAGTAGTCACACGTTGCAACGCGTTTGCCGACATGCCGCTCGTCGAATAAACCGGTTAATTTAGGTTAAAATAAAGTTCTTAAAACGTTCACGTTCTTAAGAAAAGTTCGGAGGAAAACCGAAATAAACCAGTATTAACCGGTATATTTTAAACCGGTTCTGAGCCTTGAACGTAACAAATCATCATCATCATCATTTCAGCCGAAAGACGTCCAAAAATCAAAATCAAAGCATTTATTTCAAATAGGCCAGTTACAGGCACTTTTGAATTGTCGAAACAAAGACAACAATGAAAAAATAGCTACAGTCCCAGTCACTGACCGGTCCCGAATAAATAAATAAATTCTTAAGCGCAAGCGGAACGTTTCCTTTACCAAACATTTCATAATTTATCATATCTTTGCACCCTCATGTCTTATTAGCTTCATACTTTAGTATTAATTTTGTTTTATAAGATTCGATATTATTCATGTATATGTCTTAACTGTGAATCCCCAATATTAACTTCACCTTGTACCTCTCCCTGTCCTCTAGCTTCTAAAGTCAGGATAGGGCTGGAGGTCAGTTCTATTAGTCGGTGGGGAGATGACCAGTTTGGGGACGAGTCTTACAGGGCCGTGCAGATGGCGGAGCACGGCCTCTTCTCCTTCGGGAGAAGCCGACATTAATACTAATAAACACTGTTTTAAGCTTTCACGGTTTACAACTAAACTTCTACTGTCACTTACGGGATATCTGCCGTGATTGTTCATTGTTTTGAGCTCCCGATATCATCAATCACGGAAGATATCCCGTAAGTGACAGTACAAGTTTATTAATACTAATATTTACATGATTTAGGAAAAACGAAAATTTTATCAAGCTAGGGTAATTTAGGATCAGTCAAAGTTCCAACTTCTTATATACAAGTTATTAATGTTACACCTTTATTATAAATACTTACACGACCCCCGTACTATTCAGCACAATGTTTTGAGTGCGTCACATTGAGTTCTGCAGTAAAACCTGATTTCTCCCCCCAAAAAAGAAGTCGTTTCCCAGCAATAATTTTTGCGTAGAGTTACTTAGTTTGATGTACAGAATGCTTGGATGACGGTTTCGTGAAGGGTACGTTTACACCTTGTATGTGTGTTTCAAATAAAGGTACACAAACACAGAGAGATGGATGGGTGACCGCCCATTACATACCGAGTTTCCTCCGTGCCTCGGAAAGCACGTTAAGCCGTTGGTCCCGGCTGTCATTTGTAGATCTTTGACAGTCGTTAAGTAGTCAGTGGTCCAAAAAGTCTGACAACCAGTCTTACCAAGGGGTATCGTATTACCCAGTACTAACTGGGTTGTGGAGGTCAGATAGGCAGTCGTTCCATGTAAAATACTGCTATTCAGCTGCATCCGGTTTGACTGGAAGCCGACCCCAATATAGTTGAGAAAAAGGCTAGGCAGATGATGATGATGATGAAACACATAGAGATACCGTGGCGTTGTCTCGGAGGCTCTTTGGTACATCAGTCTAACTTACAGTGTTGCGAATAAAAGCGTAGTAACCTTTGATTCTTCTTAATCCGATAAAGGCCCTTAAAAAAATAAAGATCCCTAACACAGTTCAACATTATCTACCTATGCTCTTCCTTTGTTGAGATCGACTTCCTATCTAACCAGATTCTGTCTATCTGCCTGATCTTCACTACCCAGTTCTTAGGTAACACGACTCCAGTTAGATTGGAGTATCTTCTTTTAAATTTTTTCTATAAGATGCGTATGAAAATCAAAATCAACCTATAATGATCTCACTGCTGGGATGAGTCCTAGCCTCCTCTTTCTAAGACAGAATTGTGAAAACTTACCTAAAGGACCCCCTGCTAGCTGATAGGCGTGTCCCATCAACGGCCACGCTCCAGGGAACATTGGGGGCGATTCATGTTGTGGCTTCTTCCAGCTCCAAAGGGCGAACACTACACAACATGTTGCTACCAAGACTACTAGAAACATGATAGTAATACGGTCATGTGGACATCAATGCAAATTTAATCGATACTGTTATATTTATACACAATAGGTGCTAAAAGGTTTCGTCGTGTGATGTTTTTATTGTCAACTGTTTGTCCAGGATAACCTGAGGAGGTTTCGTTACACTAAACATAAAATCAATGCATGAAGTTTGAAGTTAGACTGGCGTTATATATAGACGTTTACTCTACAGTTTTTTTATGTTTTATCTCATCAGTTTTTGCGATTTCAAAAATTTTAATTACATAATTAAATTGAATTTTTTGCTACTACTAAAACGGCTGTACTCTAGGCTGATTTAATCCCAAATTAAGGAACGGCAATCATCACAAAAGCAGCTAACGTCCAATACAATTATTTTATCATCATCATCCACAGTCTGAATTCATCCACTTCTAGGTAAAGGTTTCTCTTTTTTTGTACTTCCACTTTCTCCACGTTCCTGTGCCACCATCAGGGAACTCACTTTTCTTACATTGAATTTAGTCACAACGGGCAAAGTAAATTTATAACACGAGCCGTAAAAAATATTGAAAGTTGCATAATGTTATCATATTGCAAAATGTTGCCATACAAAAAGTAGTCACTTTGGTGTGAATGCACCTTTTGGAACTTTAGGATTTGGTGGTATGAAGAACAGGATGTAAAGTTCTTCATCCCTCATAGAAAAGGGAGGATCCTCCGACCAGACGGGTGTTATGTCTGGTGGGCAGTAGTTGTCGGGTTTTTCTATATTCTCTTAAGTCGCGGATAACTTTAACTGCGCGATTTAGGAATTTCATGTTAGTTTTTCATTTGTGGCTTAGATGACGCTGTAGTACTATTTGTACTACAGCGTCATCTAAGCTAAGCGTTGTTGAAGTACTTTTTGTAGTGCCACTACAAGGACTTAAATTAGCTAACGGATTTGATGTCAAAATTATGTCCAGTGATTTCATTAACCTACCGCCGTTTACCTCAGTCACGTAAATTTGTCAGGCACATAGTAAGGTAAACAAATACATATTACTGTGGCCTTGAAACGAAAAAAAAAACTAACAATACAAAAATAATTATACCGTGTTTAATATTGTACGGTGGTACGGAAATCTACGTGTGCGAGTCCAACTCGCACTTGGCCGATTTTTTATTTCTTATTAGTTTGGCAAATATATATTTTTATCAGATTTGAACATTTTCACGCTTATTATTTTGACTAATGACGTCTTTGTTTCTTATATAACTACTCTGAGAAGCAACAAGGAAACAATCAGATAATGGTATTAATTGGCATAGTGAAAAAAAAAACATGCAATGCAATTTAAGTATATTTATAAAACGTGACCAGATTATTTAAAAATTCTGCTGCAAAAAAAACTGGACTTTATTACTCTGAAATCGCCAACCCATCTTGAGCAAACGTGGTGATCAATGTTCGTGCCTCCACTCAATGAGAAGACCTCTTTCCCCAGCAGTGGTAGCCTTTTTACTTTCTTTGCTTCACGTGTTTTCACGTGACATAACATCAAAGACAAAGACAATTATTTAATTTTACTCGCACAATATGGTTATGGTACCAGTGCGACTGGTTATGGTGCCATTTTGTTACAAATAAAGAAATGCAAAGAATTTGTAGTGGCGTACTTTAATAAGCGTACCACAGCCGCCGAGTCCAAATATCACTCGTATGAGCTAGAGACTTCGGCGGTTGTGAATGCTATTAAGCCTTTCAGGCATTATCTTCACGGCAATAAGTTCACCGTCGTAACGGACTGTAACTCCTTCGTACTGTAAGTCATCTCGCAATAAGGTTGATCTAACCCCTAGTGTGAGCTTACGACTTTGAGGTTGTACAATATGTATAATTATTATCTTTATAATCTCAGAGTCACGCACTCTGAGATGAAAGAGGTGCATTAGAGCTATTTACAATTTAAAGACAACAGATAGCTGCAAGCCGTTTTTTAAAAATACTAAAATATTAACGATGCCCTCGCTGTACATTTATGAAACGTCAATGTTCGTCAAAAATAATTTACGTAAATTTGCTCGAGTAACTAGTCAGCGCCGTTGTGATCGGTTACAAACAGTTGGGTCTAGAACTGCGCTATATGGAAATAGTATCTTTGTAATGGCACCAAGGGTCTATAATAAATTACCAAAATGTATAAGGAGTGAAGATAATGTCCGCAAATTCAAAAGTAAATTGTATTTATTTTTATTAGATAAGATGTACTACTCCATAGAAGAATTTTTAAATGATAAAATATGATATTACCAACCTTTTTAATACAATTTGCCTTTGACATGCATGTAACAATAAATTATAATTGATTAATTGCCTAATAACAGTATCATTAATTGACATTATTTACTCGAACTTGACTTTTTATTGTTTAAATTCAGACTTATTACTAAAAAAATTAATAGATTTGTACACCAATTTCATTGGTAGGACATAGAGCTTGACTAAATTGTATACCTAAGACCTTTATTGTTATACCTATGTTCACAAATAAAGTTTGATTGATTGATAGATTATAAAGGTAATTAAAGATCTCAGGGAGCACAACATTGATGAAAATGTTGCTAAGACTTATGAGATCAGGTCTGGAGTGCTATACCGAAAAGTGCATCGCAACAACCGATCTCGCTGGCTACCAATTGTTCCCAGAGCTTTGCGCTGGTCAGTTATAAACTCCGTTCACGGATCTCTCATGCATGTTGGTAGGGAGAAGACGAAGCTTGTTCCTAAATTTGTTGACAACTGTTTTACGAACAAGATAGCAGAAATGAATCCCATCCGTAAGACTCCTATACCATGGCATACGTTGCATATTGATGCCACTGGTAAACTTAGTGGTAACAATGATAAAAAGGAATACGTGTTCGTATTGGTGGAAGCCTTTACGAAATTCGTTTTGTTACAACATACCTTGCATATTGACTCTGTGAGTAGCATCAAGGCTTTAAAAAGCAGCATTTCCTTGTTTGCCACCCCTAAGCGACTCATCGCTGATCAGGGCCGCTGCTTTGCTAACGCAGATTTCAATTCTGTCAAACCTATTGTATCGACTTACATCTTGTTGCAACAGGAAGATCCCGTGATAAAAGGTCAAGTTGAATTTGAGCTCTCAACTGTACGATTAATAGGGTCACTAAGTCGAATCCTCTTGAACTATTCATTGGGAAGGTAGCTAGGCCTCTAGAACTCATGTGAACCAACGATTACGAGCCAGAAGTGGACATTGAAACAGTGCGTGAACAGGCTATTACTAACATGGAAAAAAACTCTCGATACGATAAAGTCCGATTTAATAGTACAAAGGCAAAAGTTCAAAACTAAGCAGCGGGCGATTTCGTTCTTCTGCAAAATGAAGAACGCAATCAGTGCAAGCTGGCCCGTAAATTCAAGGGACCTTTCCGCGTTATTGAGGTCTTAGATGGTGACAGATATGTGCTCAGAGCACTCAATGGTAACCGTACGTACACATACGCTCATGATAGGCTGCGTAAAATGCCCAGTAGCGAAATTCCTGAGGATTTATCTGAGGATAGTTGTAAACCCGATAGGTAAGACTGATTTAATTTGCTTTTTCTCATAATTTGATGTCATTAAGGTAATTCGTGAATGAAAAAAAGTCTAATTAATTAGCCATTTGTTATAATATGGCGGTAGTGAGGTAATTGTTTAACAAGTGAGAATGGGGTGGGCGTTGTGTCAGTCAGTCGGCTGCAGAACGTGCTCGTGAACGGAGACCTCACAACCTCCATCCATTTCCATCGCGCATATATATCGCATATAGAAGAACGGCTTTGCAAAACTTGCATTTTTGTACATGTTATGTTTTTAATGGCATAGTATTATCTCACTAATTGTTAATAAAAAAAATCTATCTCTTTACATCCAAAATGTGACAATGTGTGTCTTTCTCGCTGTAAACCATTATTAGAGTAAATAAAAAATTTGAGTTATAAAAAAATATCATGTTCTTAATTCTAATCGAATTTGTTTGCTAGTTGCTGGTTTAATCAGAATATCACATTGTGTCGGTATACTGTGTATGTCACTAACGATGCGATATTTTCGAAAGATGTGCGCTAGCATTGTCTTCATCGCCATCATGCCGTACAGGCGCCCTGTTAAATAAAAAGGTATGTTTAATACTAGAAATTAAAGTCCATAATTACCTACATTAGTAGAAGTCGCTCTTAAAACGTTTCGAATTTCTTCAGCAGTTTTTAACGGGTCAAGTGCTTATTGTTAGACCTGCATATTTTCGACTTTTCTATCAACGTTATGTCGGTGATAGAATATCACTTAGTCTAGACCCTCATTCTTCATCATCATCATCATTATTTAACCAAAAGCCGTGCAACTCTGGACCTTAGCTTCTCCCATGTATCTTTACGTCTTCTTAAAATATGCCCTGTCCATTGCTAAATAACTATATCAATTACATTGGTTCTACTTCGGAAATCCTCATTTCTAAGTCGACCCCAGGGCAAGTCCAAGTAAGACATTCAGTTGCATTACTGACAGGCTGAATCTATGGAGCAGCAACAAAGGTAACAGTCGGAGAGTCAGGCAGCCGCATGACTGTCTAACATTGACCCTGTTCAAGCCCATTGTGACCGACCAAGTTTCAAAACCGTAAAGAGAACTGCACCATCTTCTGCCGGCAGGTAACCATGCTCATCATTCTGTACTAATTAATCGTCCTAGTTTTTACCTATACAGTTTCGTCTTCCAAGGCTAAAGGTGGCGAACGCGTTAGGATTGTCAGGCAAGGAGGTAGGGTCCAGCCATCGCTCTGGCTTGTACTGCTCCGCGTCTGCCCCCCACATGGGGTGCCGATTGATTCCATACACTCCTATCAAGCAAGTACTTCCAGCTGGTAATACGTAGTTCTCTGAAATATTAAGACAAACAATTGCAGTAAAATTCCTTGTCAAAAGATTCATACAGGGAAACTTCTGTTATAAGTTTATAACATTCTGTTTTAAAAGGCATAGTCATAGGCCAATAAGGCCTTTTTAAACCAAAGAATGATGAAATGGCAAGCCCATGAGACAACATTTTGAGGTTCATAATGCTTTGGTTATTTAAATATTCCATTAAAAACGCGTTTGAATACTAATAAATTGATATTGATGTATTTACGGGAAGAGTGAATCCAAAGTAACGGTGGATGGATAGTTTGACAGATGATATGCATACAAGTTGAATAAATTATATTGTACGTACTTAGTACGTACATCAGATTGAATACTCCTTGCAACTGTCGGAACTGGAGGGTACAGTCTCATACTCTCTTTCAAAACTGCTTCTAAATACAGCAACTTTGGTAAATCCTCTTTTGTGAAATCTCTGTCTTGATTTCCAAGCACTATTTGTATCCTGTATCATAAAACAACGTTCTATAAGATCCATGGTAAATATCCCGTTTCTAGTGTAAATAATAATGTTAGTGACCATGATAGTTTAAAATCTTATATGGTTCCATAAGATTTTGTAAATATAGGCTAGGCATAGACAGCTTCTGAAATTCTTTGTACGACATTGATCCCATTTAATTCAAACTTCAATGAGTTTGAAATTATCTGCCATTTAGGCAGATAGTCTATGTAAGTCATACTAGACCAAATAATTTACTACGCCAAAATATTGTATTCATAAAAAATGCTAAATTTCGTAAGAAAGTTTAAGTGTATCTGAATTCGGATGTTCCCATATTGTCCCTCTTAAAAGAAACGTACTGTCTACGGTTAGCAGCAGCAATCACGATCACTTGGTCAAACGAACCAGTTTGACAATTATTTTGGATACTTACTCCTTATAAATTCGTTCCTGCATATCAGGATAGGATCCCATTAGTAATAATGTGTATGTCATAGCTGTCGCCGTCGTGTCGTAAGCGGCTGCGACAATGGTGTCCAAGTGTTCCCTGATCTCATCATCCGTAAAGGCATTCTGTTTGTCCGCTAGGTCCAGCAGTTGATCCAGGAGTGGCTTGTATTTATCTGGAATTAATCACAACGTTGTTATTCAAAAATCTGTAATTTTATTTCTAATTATTTTTCTTTATTTCTGTCTTCTGTTTCAATGGGGCACTAAATATCTTGTAATGGCTGTCCATGTGTTTGCTCATTACAAAAACTGATGGCTGCTACTGAACATGCTCGTAGCCAACTTCTGGCTTATTTAACTTACCATGAACATGCTAAGAAGTAAAAGAAAGCATATTTTGCGTGTTCCAATCAAAAGATATCAAACTGACAATGCAACAAGTACCTGTTAGCTCTTCAATGGAGCTAAACATGAGCGAGTAAAGATGAAAAAAAAAACGTAAAAAAATACCATAATTTGTTACTGCTATAAGTCATAATGTGGTGGGATGCCCAAAAAAACAAAAAACTGTAACTGCAGTCCCTTCGGTCATGTTAGCTCAAGCTGCACCAAGCCAACAGCAACATTATAAAAACGAAAACAATGTTTAGTGTGATTTTGAAATTAGAGGTAAAATAAATGAGGTGGACTCTGCATTCGTGACATGAGATAGACAATACATTTAATTTGAAAAAAAAAATGTCAAAGTAAATTTTATTCGGGCTAGTAAAATTAATACCTTGCGTGGGTGTCGTATTTTCCTCCAAACCATAACTTGCTTTCAACTCCTGTTTTCGTTTATTGATCACCTGAAAAATAACGTTTAATTTGTAAATATTAGACGCAGGTGAGATTCAATTCTTCAAGGAAATTCTTTTATTCTTAAATTTTGTTCAAAATATTTAGTTTTAATACCGCAAAAAGGCGCGGGTGTTTCGTGCCCGAGCGGTCGTCGAGTTAACATCTTCTGAGGATGCGCCGTGGAGGGGCAAAACACGTGTCGAGTATATAAGTTTCGTTGGTCTAGTGGTCGCAGGTTTTATTGGTAAGTGTGGATCCTCCTCCTGCTACGATCCTTCCTCTTTTCTGTATTTTCTGCCTACCCCCCACGGAAAATAATGTGAGTTTATGGGTACAATTATGTCTGCTATTTTATCATAATTACCTTATTCATGATATCTTTCGTAACTTTGATCAGTTTGTCCTGTTTGCGCTTCAATGAACTCCAGTTGAACACGCAAGGAAGGTGTAACAAAATTTTTTGAAGTCTTTCGATAAACAAAGCAAATAGCTCTTCAGTTGCATGAGCATAGTCTTTATCTAGCATACCTTGGTATTGTTCATTTAGTCCTAAGGATGTGTCTGCAAAAATATAACGAAGGCTTGCATTAGTTCGGAATAGGAACTAATCAGTTTTATTTTTGGTTGTAACTGGACTGAGTAGGAGGACCTCATGGATAAATAATAACAGCCGCTCGGGTCGATCTTAAGGTAAAGCCGCGCTTGCCCAGGTTGGTCCATGGATGGATGACCACGCCTTAAATACCGAGTTTTCTCCGTGCCTCGGAAACCACTGTAAGCCGTTGGTCCCGGCTTTCATTTTTATATCTTTGACTGTTATTACAAGTAGTCAGTGTCCCGAAAGTTTGATAACCAGTCTTACCAACGGCTATCGTATCACTCAGTACTAACTGGGCTGATAGGCAGTCGATCCATGTAAAATACTGATATTCAGCTGCATCCGGTTAGACTGGAAACCGACCCCAACATAGTTGGGAAAAGGCTAGGTAGATGATGCACTGGGCTGTGTAGAGCAGTTAGTAACTCCTTGTAAAATACTGGTATTGAGCTGGAACCGGTTGGATTGGAAACCACACCAATATAGATGGGAAATGCCTAGCCACGTAGGTAGAGAATTTCTTTCCCTCTTTAAAATCGAACGTCATCATCATTTTCCATTCAAAAGTTATAATATTACTATGTTTGAAAAGGACATTCTCCTTTCAGTGAATGAGTTGAAGAACTCAAAATTTCAAAATTCCTGTTTCATTAAAATAAACATGAATTTAACCTAAAATTTTCATCTGAATACTTACGGCAAACAGTCTTCAACAAATGGTTGACCAAGTATCGCTGCACATTGAAATGGTCCTTTCCAACTTCAGTAGCCAGTACAGATACCAAGTTACGTGATTGCGTGTTGTACTCAGCCACAAATGTGTTCAGCACTTGAAGATTGAATGCTGGGTTGAGCAGCCTCCGATGCGGCTTCCATGTTGATACTGCAAAAGTATAGCATAGCATAATAAGCCCCTAATATTGCTACTGCTGTGACACCAGCCTCCTCTGAGTGAATGAGAACAGACTTTCGTCCTACATTTTGCAGTTTTTACTTACCACTTGCTGTAACCAGCCCGGAGCCGTACATTTCCTTCCCAAACTTGTAGAAATATGGTTTTTCTAGACATGTGTTGGCTACCGTTAAACTGTCTTCAGGGTCTGTCAATACTGAAAAATAGAGCATCTAGGTATTAACAATAATAAAATTCACATCGATTTCTTTTTTACTCGACTGCAAGAAAAGGATTATTAATTGTTAACTAAGTCTCTTAATAATCTCTTATGTCATGACAGAGATAACTGTAATATCTCCGAGGAGGCTTACTATACAGACTCAACTTTTAGTAAAGCATTGAACTGTGAGCATTATATCGTTTCCCTTATGGTAGAATTTACGACACGGCCCTTCTAACTTCTAAGCGTGTTGATGGAAATCTAAATTTAGTCGACCCAGAATTGGGCTATGATTTGGCACCTTTAGGCGTTTGTCTGTTCCTGTAATTAACGCATGACGGCCAGTCAAGTCGTTTTTATTGAAGTAATTTAAAAACCTTTTAATTGGAGGTTAGACAATTGACTTCTATACCAATTGAATTATTCACAGCTGACATCATGGGACGTCATATTATGAAATGTTTACGTAAGGCATTGACAATCCAACACTGATACTGAAAAGATTATCTGTAATTTTTGAATACAAAAACAAAATCATAAAATTGTTGAATATCGAAAAAGTAGGTTTTATTTTATTTTTCACCTTGTTTAGATCTCAATGACAAATTGACGACCCATGACGGCCGTCGAATTTCGCGAGCCAATTAGATTCTACCTTGTATAACTTTTGGATATATATTCGCGACACTATTTTGTTAGTAAATCCATATTTCACAAATTGAGTGAATAATTTATAAAGATAAAGATAATTTATTTGTTAAAATCATGCGTTTACACACAAATTGAGCATGCCAGATCTTAGTGAGTAGGGTAGGTCCGTACATGTTTTACCATGTGAGGTGTACAAATTTGGTTTTTGTTTACAATTTAAAACATTTCTATTTTAGCCATTTCTTCTAGGTAACTATATATTTATAATAACTAATGTTGGCATATTATTCTCATATTACAAATAAAATAAAAAATACAAATTGTCCAATTGTCATGAGAATAGAATGAAATATAAGGTAAATATGTCAAGTAAAAACATCAAAATAAAAAACAAAAACATAAAAATAAAATATATCGCAAGGTAAAAATATGTCAATAGGTATCAAAAGGTAAAATATGTCAAAAGGTATCCGATAGGAAGTCATTTATATTATAGTAACATTTGTCTGTTAATAAATTCCGAATCTTGTTTTTAAATAAATTTGTGGTTAGAGCTTTGTAAGACTGAGGTATTTTGTTGTAAATCTTAGGGGCCATACAAAAAAAGTTTTTCGACATTAGAGCAGTTTTTGATGAGTGTAAGCAAAGTTGGCTGTTGTCGCGTCTGTTGCGTGGAAACGCGTCTGATAGTCGTGGGAATAGTTGGGGGTTACTTTTTACAAAAGATGCTACTTCAAAAATGTACAGAGATGGTAATGTTAATAATTTGTATTTTATAAATACCGGTTTGCAGCTTTCTGTCGAATTAAAGTTAAACATAGCTCGTTTACACCTCTTTTGTGCTTTAAACGCAATTTCTTTGTTAGTCGAGTTTCCCCAAAAAATTATACCATAGCGCAGTACTGACGCTACCAATCCGTGATAAGCCGTTACCAAGGCGTCTGGATTCAGTTCTGGGGCCAGTTTGAAAAGCACATACGCGGATGAGCTCAGCTTTTTACTTACGAGTTCAATGTGGGCTTTCCAGTTCAAATTCGCGTCAATTATTACACCGAGAAATTTGGCATTGTCGACTTTCTTTAGTACTGAACCATTGTGTCGAGCTTCAATCGCATTATCAGTTTGTGTCCGTTGAGTGAAATGCATTATAGTAGTCTTATCTAAGTTAATTTTAAGATTATTCCGATTTAGCCATAATATTATCGATGTCAGAGATTCATTAATGTCAATTTCATATATGTCCTTATTATTACACTCACTCACTGGTCACTGTACTGTCATCTGCAAAAAGGGTCATGGGGTGTTCAATAGCACTAGGCATGTCATTAATATATACTATAAAAAATAGAGATCCCAGTACGCTGCCTTGTGGGACTCCGTATACTGGCGTCCGTTTGTCAGATACAAAGATTTCCTCCTTCTTTGTCTTAATATTAATTTTGGCTATTTCCGTGTACTGTTGTCTGTCAGTTAAGTAAGACTGTATAAGACTGAATATATTTCCCCTAATGCCACATGCTTCTAGCTTCTTTAAAAGAACCTTATGGTCTACGTGGTCAAAAGCTTGGGTCATATCGCAGTAAATAGCGCACACTGGAATTCTCTTGTCCATACTAACCATTACTTTATGCAAGAAGTCATAAATGGCCATATTGGTTGTCCGGTTTTTTCTAAATCCTTTCTCCTCATCTACTAATATGTGTTTCTTTTCAAAATATGAGTACAATTCTTTATAAATATATTTTTCAAAAATTTTAGAAATGATCGGAATGAGACCAATTGGTCTGTAGTTAGCCATCTGTTCAGTATCATTCTTTTTAAATAAAGGTTTTACTATAGAGACTTTAAGGGCATTTGGATATATACCTGCACAGATACTGAGATTTATAAGATAGCTTAGGTGGGTACAGATAAAGTCAGATACATCTTTAATAACATTTGTAGAAATTCCGTCATATCCTGTGCTGTTAGTGGACTTTAGTGACTTTATTATGTTTTTTATGTCTCCAGGTATGCTGGGGGAAATATAAATTGAATCTTGAGACGGTATAATCTTTGATGTAATATTAATTCCTGAGTCTTGAATGGGTTGAATTTTGTCTACAAAAAAATTATTAAATGCATTAGCTATTTCTTGAGGGTCATTTATTATTTTATTATTTACGTAAAACTTAAAAGAATTAATACTTGAATAATTATGTATCTAAACTAACTTGATTGTCATCTTATGAATAAAATAATTAATTAGAATAATTATTTTTAAGGTTAAAAGTAACATTCTCACCATATACAGGATGTGGTCCAACATGTAGCTTGGCGACGTCGCCATTTTTTAAGCAGAAGTTGAATACGTTCTTGTAAAATTGCCAGAAATCTGAAAAAATAACAAAAAACTTTAACTTATTAGACTTGCATTATATCGAAACCAGAATCATCGCCCCATCATAAGCACGTTTAATTATTTTGACAAAAATCAAGATCTATTTTATGATTGTTTATTTCATAATAATGAAGTTATTTTTTACTATAATGAGAGTAAAATTACCCTTAACGAAGCCGTAAGGCACTTGTTCTCCCCATGATTAGACCATACCTGGGAACCTTGTGTGACTGTCTGTCACGTACGCCTAATTATTAAGTTAAAATTTTAGTCTTGATTATTATTTCAAATCATCACACGGTATGGGCCACTTACAAACACATTAAACTTCTAGTTTATGGCTTCTCAGGCTGACAAGTTACCGTATTGCCGCTTTATCTCACAATGTATACTATTATATCATGTGTTATGTTCCAACTCCTAATCCGTACGGACGGAGACCGCCTTTTGCTACACTGTACACACATTTCATGCATACGACATGTATACTCTACACTAACACATCCGACTATTGACGAATGTTGACTTTTATCTGACTCACCACAAATGAAAGGCAGAACCGTAATATTCGCATTCCATTTGAAATAAACTATATTGTTCAGTGGTGAAGGCAGAACTGTAATATTCAAGGACTGATTAAAACAAATTATATTGATCAGTAATATAAAGCCGACTTGTACTTGTGGTACAAATCAACCAAACGGTGCTGATGAATACTGCTTCCTGTAAAGGTCTAGAGCAGAAACATTGCGTAGAGATTGTTAGCGCCCATTTCAGGGAGCGGAGGTAGGTTTCACTAAGTATCCTAAACTGAATTGATAGCTACGTTCTAAGGAACGCTAGGGACTGTCTCTCGTTAAAATTAACCCCGGCCACTGGTAGGCCTATTACTGAATTGACACTGTTTAGCGAGACACGCAACCACGACATGGGGCAGAGTAAAGAAATGTGAAGTGACGATGGAATAACCACTTCGGCGTCCACCAATAACAATCGCAATATGTTCTGCTACAGACCGAGTCTACGGTACGCTTGTGCAAATTTTGTTATAATATAGTAATTGGGGTACTCTGCCATAAGAGTCTTATTAATGTGGGTACGCGTATAAGTAGAAATACTAGAAACCTGTCTTCCTCAATGGCAGTGGCCTCACAACCCACTGCCTTAGGATTGGGAAAGACATGTAGATGGAGTTTAGGGAACGTGACCTGTTAGAGTTCGTAGCAGTGTCCTCAGTAGGGCTATGCACTTAGGTCTAACAGTACACGTACGCCGGGCAAACGTTGTAAAACGGTTCCATGTTGTAACATGAAATCGTTTGCGTTTGCGAATCGGCATCTAGTATTTTGGAATCAAATAAATTAACGTAACAAATCATCATCATCATCATTTCAGCCGAAAGACGTCCAAAAATCAAAATCAAAGCATTTATTTCAAATAGGCCAGTTACAGGCACTTTTGAATTGTCGAAACAAAGACAACAATGAAAAAATAGCTACAGTCCCAGTCACTGACCGGTCCCGAATAAATAAATAAATTCTTAAGCGCAAGCGGAACGTTTCCTTTACCAAACATTTCATAATTTATCATATCTTTGCACCCTCACGTCTTATTAGCTTCATACTTTAATATTAATTTTGTTTTATAAGATTCGATATTATTCATGTATATGTCTTAACTGTGAATCCCCAATATTAACTTCACCTTGTACCCCTCCCTGTCCTCTAGCTTCTAAAGTCAAGATAGGGCTGGAGGTCAGTTCTATTAGTCGGTGGGGAGATGACCAGTTTGGGGACGAGTCTTACAGGGCCGTGCAGATGGCGGAGCATGGCCTCTTCTCCTTCGGGAGAAGCCGACATTAATACTAATAAACACTGTTTTAAGCTTTCACGGTTTACAACTAAACTTCTACTGTCACTAACGGGATATCTTCCGTGATTGTTCATTGTTTTGAGCTCCCGATATCAACAATCACGGAAGATATCCCGTAAGTGACAGTACAAGTTTATTAATACTAATATTTACATGATTTAGGAAAAACGAAAATTTTATCAAGCTAGGGTAATTTAGGATCAGTCACACTAGTTACAAAGATATTGGGGGTCAAAGTTCCAACTTCTTATATACAAGTTATTAATGTTACACCTTTATTATAAATACTTACACGACCCCCGTACTATTCAGCACAATGTTTTGAGTGCGTCACATTGAGTTCTGCAGTAAAACCTGATTTCTCCCCCCAAAAAAGAAGTCGTTTCCCAGCAATAATTTTTGCGTAGAGTTACTTAGTTTGATGTACAGAATGCTTGGATGACGGTTTCGTGAAGGGTACGTTTACACCTTGTATGTGTGTTTCAAATAAAGGTACACAAACACAGAGAGATGGATGGGTGACCGCCCATTACATACCGAGTTTCCTCCGTGCCTCGGAAAGCACGTTAAGCCGTTGGTCCCGGCTGTCATTTGTAGATCTTTGACAGTCGTTAAGTAGTCAGTGGTCCAAAAAGTCTGACAACCAGTCTTACCAAGGGGTATCGTATTACCCAGTACTAACTGGGTTGTGGAGGTCAGATAGGCAGTCGTTCCATGTAAAATACTGCTATTCAGCTGCATCCGGTTTGACTGGAAGCCGACCCCAATATAGTTGGGAAAAAGGCTAGGCAGATGATGATGATGATGATGAAACACAGAGAGATACCGTGGCGTTGTCTCGGAGGCTCTTTGGTACATCAGTCTAAATTACAGTGTTGCGAATAAAAGCGTAGTAACCTTTGATTCTTCTTAATCCGATAAAGGCCCTTAAAAAAATAAAGATCCCTAACACAGTTCAACATTATCTACCTATGCTCTTCCTTTGTTGAGATCGACTTCCTATCTAACCAGATTCTGTCTATCTGCCTGATCTTCACTACCCAGTTCTTAGGTAACACGACTCCAGTTAGATTGGAGTATCTTCTTTTAAATTTTTTCTATAAGATGCGTATGAAAATCAAAATCAACCTATAATGATCTCACTGCTGGGATGAAAAAAAATCAATAGAACACATAAATCAGACAAGTATCAAGTAGAGAATTAGCTAAGTCCTAAATAGCTAAAAGTCCTAGCCTCCTCTTTCTAAGACAGAATTGTGAAAACTTACCTAAAGGACCCCCTGCTAGCTGATAGGCGTGTCCCATCAACGGCCACGCTCCAGGGAACATTGGGGGCGATTCATGTCGTGGCTTCTTCCAGCTCCAAAGGGCGAACACTACACAACATGTTGCTACCAAGACTACTAGAAACATGATAGTAATACGGTCATGTGGACATCAATGCAAATTTAATCGATACTGTTATATTTATACACAATAGGTGCTAAAAGGTTTCGTCGTGTGATGTTTTTATTGTCAACTGTTTGTCCAGGATAACCTGAGGAGGTTTCGTTACACTAAACATAAAATCAATGCATGAAGTTTGAAGTTAGACTGGCGTTATATATAGACGTTTACTCTACAGTTTTTTTATGTTTTATCTCATCAGTTTTTGCGATTTCAAACATTTTAATTACGTAATTAAATTGAATTTTTTGCTACTACTAAAAAGGCTGTACTCTAGGCTGATTTAATCCCAATTTAAGGAACGGCAATCATCACAAAAGCAGCTAACGTCCAATACAATTATTTTATCATCATCATCCACAGTCTGAATTCATCCACTTCTAGGTAAAGGTTTCTCTTTTTTTTGTACTTCCACTTTCTCCACGTTCGTGTGCCACCATCAGGGAACTCACTTTTCTTACATTGAATTTAGTCACAACGGGCAAAGTAAATTTATAACACGAGCCGTAAAAAATATTGAAAGTTGCATAATGTTATCATATTGCAAAATGTTGCCATACAAAAAGTAGTCACTTTGGTGTGAATGCACCTTTTGGAACTTTAGGATTTGGTGGTATGAAGAACAGGATGTAAAGTTCTTCATCCCTCATAGAAAAGGGAGGATCCTCCGACCAGACGGGTGTTATGTCTGGTGGGCAGTAGTTGTCGTGTTTTTCTATATACTCTTAAGTCGCGGATAACTTTAACTGCGCGATTTAGGAATTTCATGTTAGTTTTTCATTTGTGGCTTAGATGACGCTGTAGTACTATTTGTACTACAGCGTCATCTAAGCTAAGCGTTGTTGAAGTACTTTATGTAGTGCCACTACAAGGACTTAAATTAGCTAACGGATTTGATTAACCTACCGCCGTTTACCTCAGTCACGTAAATTTGTCAGGCACATAGTAAGGTAAACAAATACATATTACTGTGGCCTTGAAACGAAAAAAAAAACTATTAAAACAAAAATAATTATGCCGTGTTAAATATTGTACGGTGGTACGGAAACCTACGTGTGCGAGTCCAACTCGCACTTGGCCGATTTTTTATTTCTTATTAGTTTGGCAAATATATATTTTTATTAGATTTGAACATTTTCACGCTTATTATTTTGACTAATGACGTCTTTGTTTCTTATATAACTACTCTGAGAAGCAACAAGGAAACAATCAGATAATGGTATTAAATTGGCACAGTGAAAAAAAAAACATGCAATGCAATTTAAGTATATTTATAAAACGTGACCAGATTATTTAAAAATTCTGCTGCAAAAAAAACTGGACTTTATTACTCTGAAATCGACAACCCATCTTGAGCAAACGTGGTGATCAATGTTCGTGCCTCCACTCAATGAGAAGACCTCTTTCCCCAGCAGTGGTAGCCTTTTTACTTTCTTTGCTTCACGTGTTTTCACGTGACATAACATCAAAGACAAAGACAATTATTTAATTTTACTCGCACAATATGGTTATGGTACCAGTGCGACTGGTTATGGTGCCATTTTGTTACAAATAAAGAAATGCAAAGAATTTGTAGTGGCGTACTTTAATAAGCGTACCACAGCCGCCGAGTCCAAATATCACTCGTATGAGCTAGAGACTTCGGCGGTTGTGAATGCTATTAAGCCTTTCAGGCATTATCTTCACGGCAATAAGTTCACCGTCGTAACGGACTGTAACTCCTTCGTACTGTAAGTCATCTCGCAATAAGGTTGATCTAACCCCTCGTGTGAGCTTACGACTTTGAGGTTGTACAATATGTATAATTATTATCTTTATAATCTCAGAGTCACGCACTCTGAGATGAAAGAGGTGCATTAGAGCTATTTACAATTTAAAGACAACAGATAGCTGCAAGCCGTTTTTTAAAAATACTAAAATATTAACGATGCCCTCGCTGTACATTTATGAAACGTCTATGTTCGTCAAAAATAATTTACGTAAATTTGCTCGAGTAACTAGTCAGCGCCGTTGTGATCGGTTACAAACAGTTGGGTCTAGAACTGCGCTATATGGAAATAGTATCTTTGTAATGGCACCAAGGGTCTATAATAAATTACCAAAATGTATAAGGAGTGAAGATAATGTCCGCAAATTCAAAAGTAAATTGTATTTATTTTTATTAGATAAGATGTACTACTCCATAGAAGAATTTTTAAATGATAAAATATGATATTACCAACCTTTTTAATACAATTTGCCTTTGACATGCATGTAACAATAAATTATAATTGATTAATTGCCTAATAACAGTATCATTAATTGACATTATTTACTCGAACTTGACTTTTTATTGTTTAAATTCAGACTTATTACTAAAAAAATTAATAGATTTGTACACCAATTTCATTGGTAGGACATAGAGCTCGACTAAATTGTATACCTAAGACCTTTATTGTTATACCTATGTTCACAAATAAAGTTTGATTGATTGATAGATTATAAAGGTAATTAAAGATCTCAGGGAGCACAACATTGATGAAAATGTTGCTAAGACTTATGAGATCAGGTCTGGAGTGCTATACCGAAAAGTGCATCGCAACAACCGATCTCGCTGGCTACCAATTGCTCCCAGAGCTTTGCGCTGGTCAGTTATAAACTCCGTTCAAGGATCTCTCATGCATGTTGGTAGGGAGAAGACGAAGCTTGTTCCTAAATTTGTTGACAACTGTTTTACAAACAAGATAGCAGAAATGAATCCCATCCGTAAGACTCCTATACCATGGCATACGTTGCATATTGATGCCACTGGTAAACTTAGTGGTAACAATGATAAAAAGGAATACGTGTTCGTATTGGTGGAAGCCTTTACGAAATTCGTTTTGTTACAACATACCTTGCATATTGACTCTGTGAGTAGCATCAAGGCTTTAAAAAGCAGCATTTCCTTGTTTGCCACCCCTAAGCGACTAATCGCTGATCAGGGCCGCTGCTTTGCTAACGCAGATTTCAATTCTGTCAAACCTATTGTATCGACTTACATCTTGTTGCAACAGGAAGATCCCGTGATAACGGTCAAGTTGAATTTGAGCTCTCAACTGTACGATTAATAGGGTCACTAAGTCGAATCCTTTTGAACTATTCATTGGGAAGGTAGCTAGGCCTCTAGAACTCATGTGAACCAACGATTACGAGCCAGAAGTGGACATTGAAACAGTTCGTGAACAGGCTATTACTAACATAGAAAAAAACTCTCGATACGATAAAGTCCGATTTAATAGTACAAAGGCAAAAGTCCAAAACTAAGCAGCGGGCGATTTCGTTCTTCTGCAAAATGAAGAACGCAATAAGTGCAAGCTGGACCGTAAATTCAAGGGACCTTTTCGCGTTATTGAGGTCTTAGATGGTGACAGATATGTGCTCAGAGCACTCAATGGTAACCGTACGTAAACATACGCTCATGATAGGCTGCGTAAAATGCCCAGTAGCGAAATTCCTGAGGATTTGGATTTGGATCTGAGGATAGTTGTGAACCCGATAGGTAAGACTGATTTAATTTGCTTTTTCTCATAATTTGATGTCATTAAGGTAATTCGTGAATGAAAAAAAGTCTAATTAATTAGCCATTTGTTATAATATGGCGGTAGTGAGGTAATTGTTTAACAAGTGAGAATGGGGTGGGCGTTGTGTCAGTCAGTCGGCTGCAGAACGTGCTCGTGAACGGAGACCTCACAACCTCCATCCATTTCCATCGCGCATATATATCGCATATAGAAGAACGGCTTTGCGAAACTTGCATTTTTGTACATGTTATGTTTTTAATGGGATAGTATTATCTCACTAATTGTTAATAAAAAAAATCTATCTCTTGATATCCAAAATGTGACAATGTGTGTCTTTCTCGCTGTAAACCATTATTAGGGTAAATAAAAAATATGAGTTATAAAAAAATATCATGTTCTTAATTCTAATCGAATTTGTTTGCTCGTTGCTGGTTTAATCAGAATATCACATTGTGTCGGTATACTGTGTATGTCACTAATGATGCAATATTTTCGAAAGATGTGCGCTAGCATTGTCTTCATCGCCATCATGCCGTACAGGCGCCCTGTTAAATAAAAAGGTATGTTATATACTAGAAATTAAAGTCCATAATTACCTACATTAGTGGAAGTCGCTCTTAAAACGTTTCGAATTTCTTCAGCAGTTTTTAACGGGTCAAGTGCTTATTGTTAGACCTGCATATTTTCGACTTTTCTATCAACGTTATGTCGGTGATAGAATATCACTTAGTCTAGACCCTCATTCTTCATCATCATCATCATTATTTAACCAAAAGCCGTGCAACTCTGGACCTTGGCTTCTCCCATGTATCTTTACGTCTTCTTAAAATATGCCCTGTCCATTGCTAAATAACTATATCAATTACATTGGTTCTACTTCGGAAATCCTCATTTCTAAGTCGACCCCAGGGCAAGTCCAAGTAAGACATTCAGTTGCATTACTGACAGGCTGAATCTATGGAGCAGCAACAAAGGTAACAGTCGGAGAGTCAGGCAGCCGCATGACTGTCTAACATTGACCCTGTTCAAGCCCATTGTGACCGACCAAGTTTCAAAACCGTATAGAGAACTGCACCATCTTCTGCCGGCAGGTAACCATGCTCATCATTCTGTACTAATTAATCGTCCTAGTTTTTACCTATACAGTTTCGTCTTCCAAGGCTAAAGGTGGCGAACGCGTTAGGATTGTCAGGCAAGGAGGTAGGGTCCAGCCATCGCTCTGGCTTGTACTGCTCCGCGTCTGCCCCCCACATGGGGTGCCGATTGATTCCATACACTCCTATCAAGCAAGTACTTCCAGCTGGTAATACGTAGTTCTCTGAAATATTAAGACAAACAATTGCAGTAAAGTTCCTTGTGAAAAGATTCATACAGGGAAACTTCTGTTATAAGTTTATAACATTCTGTTTTAAAAGGCATAGTCATAGGCCAATAAGGCCTATTTAAAACAAAGAATGATGAAATGGCAAGCCCATGAGACAACATTTTGAGATTCATAATGCTTTGGTTATTTAAATATTCCATTAAAAACGCGTTTGAATACTAATAAATTGATATTGATGTATTTACGGGAAGAGTGAATCCAAAGTAACGGTGGATGGATAGTTTGACAGATGATATGCATACAAGTTGAATAAATTATATTGTACGTACTTAGTTGTACATCAGATTGAATACTCCTTGCAACTGTCGGAACTGGAGGGTACAGTCTCATACTCTCTTTCAAAACTGCTTCTAAATACAGCAACTTTGGTAAATCCTCTTTTGTGAAATCTCTGTCTTGATTTCCAAGCACTATTTGTATCCTGTATCATAAAACAACGTTCTATAAGATCCATGGTAAATATCCCGTTTCTAGTGTAAATAATAATGTTAGTGACCATGATAGTTTAAAATCTTATATGGTTCCATAAGATTTTGTAAATATAGGCTAGGCATAGACAGCTTCTGAAATTCTTTGTACGACATTGATCCCATTTAATTCAAACTTCAATGAGTTTGAAATTATCTGCCATTTAGGCAGATAGTCTATGTAAGTCATACTAGACCAAATAATTTACTACGCCAAAATATTGTATTCATTAAAAAATGCTAAATTTCGTAAGAAAGTTTAAGTGTATCTGAATTCGGATATTCCCATATTGTCCCTCTTAAAAGAAACGTACTGTCTACGGTTAGCAGCAGCAATCACGATCACTTGGTCAAACGAAACAGTTTGACAATTATTTTGGATACTTACTCCTTATAAATTCGTTCCTGCATATCAGGATAGGATCCCATTAGTAATAATGTGTATGTCATAGCTGTCGCCGTCGTGTCGTAAGCGGCTGCGACAATGGTGTCCAAGTGTTCCCTGATCTCATCATCCGTAAAGGCATTCTGTTTGTCCGCTAGGTCCAGCAGTTGATCCAGGAGTGGCTTGTATTTATCTGAAATTAATCACAACGTTGTTATTCAAAAATCTGTAATTTTATTTCTAATTATTTTTCTTTATTTCTGTCTTCTGTTTCAATGGGGCACTAAATATCTTGTAATGCCTGTCCATGTGTTTGCTCATTACAAAAACTGATGGCTGCTACTGAACATGCTCGTAGCCAACTTCTGGCTTATTTAACTTACCATGAACATGCTAAGAAGTAAAAGAAAGCATATTTTGCGTGTTCCAATCAAAAGATATAAAACTGACAATGCAACAAGTACCTGTTAGCTCTTCAATGGAGCTAAACATGAGCGAGTAAAGATGAAAAAAAAAACGTAAAAAAATACCATAATTTGTTACTGCTATAAGTCATAATGTGGTGGGATGCCCAAAAAAACAAAAAACTGTAACTACAGTCCCTTCGGTCATGTTAGCTCAAGCTGCACCAAGCCAACAGCAACATTATAAAAACGAAAACAATGTTTAGTGTGATTTTGAAATTAGAGGTAAAATAACTGAGGTGGACTCTGCATTCGTTACATGAGATAGACAATATCGATGGTCCCTATTAACAATGTCGGATATACATTTTTACCAATATTAACTTTTTTACATAAATATAATCACAATAAAAAGATCTATCGGACGTAATATTTTATTTTATTGCAAATCATGATATTCAGTCAGTTTCTTGGTTAATATTGTCGGTTGTAATAACTTTGTCCGTGAAACAGTGTTGGTAGTGACACAACCGGCGATGTCCGCGGGGCGGAGGGAGCGCGGATGCGCGCGGATCTGCCACTACGCACTTTGTCACTGGGAAGAGCGCGCGCGCGCTGGCGAAATTGAAATAATTTGGTTTATTGTTTTTGTGCGTGTAAACAAGTGAATATATCATGTCAAAACGTTCTAAACGGATTTTAGATCTAGTAAATTCGAATAAACAAGATCCAAGTTATCAGCTTATGAAAGAGACAACAAGTGATTGTCAAGATTATTCCATACCTACAGAATCTGGTAAGCACCCTTTATGTTACTAAGTAGATAAAGTGAGTTTTTAGATTATACAACCATTTTAATAATTCATAGATTACAACTTTCATATGAAACCATTCGTATTTTGTATAATATAGATATAATCCCACCAATAAAGTAGGTTCCGGTAGATACAACTATTTTCAATGGTATTCAAGTTGACAATTTTGTCGGATATACCACTTCCGACATTATTACATGTACGTATAGTGGATCATTTTGTTGGATGTACCACTTCCGACATTATTACATGTACGTTTATTAGATAATTTTGTTGGATGTGTCACTTTCGACATTGTTACATGTAACCTAAAAGCAGACTTTTGTCGAATGTGTCACTTTGGACATTATTACACGTAACCTAAAATTAATTTTTTGTCGGATGTACGATTTTGACTTGCTAAAACTTAAAATTGACTAAAACAAAACTCGGGTGTTTGGTAGGTAGGTACCTAGATTTAATAGGACGTAACCTACCCTCCATAAATGGATAGTTCGTTACTTATCTGACTTATCAGTAGGTGCTTACCTATCATGGTCACCCAACACTTTTATTCTAGAAATTATCCATCTTTGCAGATCGAGAGTCTTCACCAATACGTGTGCATTCCGATGAAGAATTGACGCAATGTTTACAAGACATGATGGAGGATTTTATTTTATTTTATTTTATTTATTTATGATGGAGGATAATACTGTATTCAGTGACAGGAACGAGCCTGTAAATAGTTCTATACCTGAAGAGAGTATTCCTGATTGCATTCCTGAGTGGAGACTACCTGAAGAGACTGTGGTTTTCGTACCAGAAGAATCGCTGGCAATCTCTAAAGGCTCATCAACATCCATTGACACTTCAACGCCAATACTGTCACCAGTTCCTGTTCACGAAGATCAATGTGGAAATGAATTCTGTGAAATATGCTTGGAAACGTATGCCATTAGGCCCGATGGCGTCTATCTAAATCTTCCAACACCTTCTACAATAACAGGCACTTCCACCAACGTAACACCGACTACACAAAAAGGTTCAAGGCAGAAAACTTATAAAACAGATATAGGAAAGAAGAGACTGGTACACAGAGAGCATTGGTGTGTAGTTGAAAGAAAGAAATTGAAAAACGAAGGAAAATTCTATACAAACAAAAAAGGGAAACAAATTGCAGAAAAAGTATTAGGCCAGCCGTGTGGAAAGAAATGTCGCTACAAGTGTACTGCAAACTACGATCTAAAGCAAAGTGAGACTATCTTTTCAAAGTTTTGGAAACTGGGCGATCGTAATACGCATTGGGAGTTTGTTATAAAGTACACAAAAAATATTAACAAAGGGCGTAAAACCACTGAAATAACTAAACACAAACGTGATTTTACCTATGTTTATTATCTCCCAACTGCAGAAAAGGAAACAAAAAGAGTCTGTAAGCAGATGTTTCTGAGTACAATATCTTCTGGTGAGCAAATAATAACAACGGCTTGGAAGAAATATGACGGAATAGCGGCTGTAGAAGATGACAAGAGAGGACAGTATGACCATAAACCTAGAGTCATTGATGAAGTAATGGTGCAAAGTGTAAAAGACCATGTCAATTGTTTAGATAGAGTGGATTCGCACTATTCACGCAAAGATTCTAAGAAATTGTACTTGAACAACATAAAAAGTACCTCGTAGATGTACAAACTGTATGTTGAATGGTACGATCCTAATAAATACAGTAATCAAGCCAACAAACGTCAATACCGTGACATTGTAAATGCTAATTTCAATCCTGATGAATGGTCCTACTTGGTGCGTTGGGCGAAAACAGAAGGTATGCCGTACAATGTAAGAGAAATGACCTCACGAGATTTCTACAATTTCAAAGATTTGTTGGCGAACAGAAACTGGGTAATAGATGTACGAAATGAAAAAATGAAGTGGACACAAATTAGAGAGGTTAAAGTTAAGGGCATTGTTTTTGATCGGATAGAATACAAATACGATTTCGATGACGAGCCGAAGACTTTAGTGGTTCTCAGATCTACCAAAAGAAACACCCAACGCCAGAATGATTTTATAATATCCCAAGCTTATGATGGCCCTGTTCTTATTCCGTATGGAAAAAACAAAGATCTTAATGATATGTGCAGATCTGGTGTCATCCTGGAAAAATATCATGGTTTTTATAGAGACTTGCCACACGTATCCAGCAATGCAGTAGAACAAGAAAGTGACTATGAATGAACGGTTGTGATTTTTTTTTTCTTTCTGAAAAGTTTTATTTTATTTTATTGTGATTTTGAAGTTCCTGATTTATTATACAATTATGTTTAAGTATGATAAGAGTACAAAACTAAGACTGAACATTGGTTGTAATAATTAATGATATTTAGCCACAAAAAAGTTCCTAAAGGTACCTCAACCTAGATGTTAGATTTTTAAAGTTTTTTTTTAAATTTTGGTTATTTTAAATTCTAATTATTTTAAACTTTAACATTTTATAAAACTTTGTGATACTGCCATCCTAAAGGTGTTTAAGATTGACGATCTTGTTGACTTGTTTTGTTACGTACTTTACAAAATTAGAAACTTTTAGAAAATTATCGTTTAGACTTCTCAAACTATTTTTAATTAATTATGATTAAGTGTGTTGAATTTTTATTATTACTATTGTGTTTAATTATAATTTTGTGATCTCAAAATGTCCATTCCTTATTTTTCATTTATGTTGATGGTAAACCGTTTAAATGTTCAATAAAAGCATGGAAAAGTTGATTAAACAAGTTTATTTTTTTATAATTTACGCAAGCACACCAAACACATACGACAAACTTGTTTCTAAATTTCCGTTTGAAAATGTTGAATATACCACTACCTACTTAAATGACTGATAAATATCCGAACAAAACTGTCGTTTGTGTCATAACCGACAATTCGCCTTGGAAATAGTCCATGTTAAACTGTCGGTAGTACGTTATTTCCTTAACCATCAATTTATTCTATATTTTGTCCATGTCAGTACTTAGTAAACAATATATAAAACAATCAGTGATAGTTTGAACATCCAAAGTCTTATAGTTTTTTTTTAATCATCAAAACAAACTTTGAATTGCCCTACTGAACAGTAGTCTTTTTGCAGAACCGACATTCTTAATAGGGACCATCGATATATTTAATTTGAAAAAAAAAATGTCAAAGTAAATTTTATTCGGGTTAGTAAAATTAATACCTTGCGTGGGTGTCGTATTTTCCTCCAAACCATAACTTGCTTTCAACTCCTGTTTTCGTTTATTGATCACCTGAAAAATAACGTTTCATTTGTAAATATTAGACGCAGGTGAGATTCAATTCTTCAAGGAAATTCTTTTATTCTTAAATTTTGTTCAAAAATATTTAGTTTTAATACCGCAAAAAGGCGCGGGTGTTTCGTGCCCGAGCGGTCGTCGAGTTAACATCTTCTGAGGATGCGCCGTGGAGGGGCAAAACACGTGTCGAGTATATAAGTTTCGTTGGTCTAGTGGTCGCAGGTTTTATTGGTAAGTGTGGATCCTCCTCCTGCTACGATCCTTCCTCTTTTCTGTATTTTCTGCCTACCCCCCACGGAAAATAATGTGAGTTTATGGATACAATTATGTCTGTTATTTTATCATAATTACCTTATTCATGATATCTTTCGTAACTTTGCTCAGTTTGTCCTGTTTGCGCTTCAATGAACTCCAGCTGAACACGCAAGGAAGGTGCAACAAAATTTTTTGAAGTCTTTCGAAAAACAGAGCAAATAGCTCTTCAGTTGCATGAGAATAGTCTTTGTCTAGCATACCTTGGTATTGTTCATTTAGTCCTAAGGATGTGTCTGCAAAAATATAACGAAGGCTTGCATTAGTTCGGAACTAATCAGTTTTATTTTTGGTTGTAACTGGACTGAGTAGGAGGTTCTCATGGATAAATAATAACAGCCGCTCGGGTCGATCTTAAGGTAAAGCCGCGCTTGCCCAGGTTGGTCCATGGATGGATGACCACGCCTTAAATACCGAGTTTTCTCCGTGCCTCGGAAACCACTGTAAGCCGTTGGTCCCGGCTTTCATTTTTATATCTTTGACGGTGATTACAGGTAGTCAGTGGCCCGAAAGTTTGATAACCAGTCTTACCAACGGCTATCGTATCACTTAGTACTAACTGGGCTGATAGGCAGTCGATCCATGTAAAATACTGGTATTCAGCTGCATCCGGTTAGACTGGAAACCGACCCCAACATAGTTGGGAAAAGGCTAGGTAGATGATGCACTGGGCTGTGTAGAGCAGTTAGTAACTCCTTGTAAAATACTGGTATTGAGCTGGAACCGGTTGGATTGGAAATCACACCAATATAGATGGGAAATGCCTAGCCACGTAGATAGAGAATTTCATTCGCCTCTTTAAAACTGAACGTCATCATCATTTTCCAGTCAAAAATTATAAAAATATATTACTATGTTTGAAAAGCACATTCTCCTTTCAGCGAATGAGTTGAAGAACTCAAAATTTCAAAATTCCTATTTCATAAAAATAAACATGAATTTAACCTAAAATTTTCATCTGATTACTTACGGCAAACAGTCTTCAACAAATGGTTGACCAAGTATCGCTGCACATTGAAATAATCCTTTCCCACTTCAGTAGCCAGTACAGACACCAAGTTACGTGATTGAGTGTCGTACTCAGCCACAAATGTGCTCAGAACTTGAAGATTGAATGTTGGGTTGAGCAGCCTCCGATGCGGCTTCCATGTTGATACTGCAAAAGTATAGCATAGCCTAATCAGCCCCTAATATTGCTACTGCTGTGACACCAGCCTCCTCTGAGTGAATGAGAACAGACTTTCGTCCTACATTTTGCAGTTTTTACTTACCACTTGCTGTAACCAGCCCGGAGCCGTACATTTCCTTCCCAAACTTGTAGAAATATGGTTTTTCTAGACATGTGTTGGCTACCGTTAAACTGTCTTCAGGGTCTGTCAATACTGAAAAATAGAGCATCTAGGTATTAACAATAATAAAATTCACATCGATTTCTTTTTTACTCGACTGCAAGAAAAGGATTATTAATTGTTAACTAAGTCTCTTAATAATCTCTTATGTCATGACAGAGATAACTGTAATATCTCCGAGGAGGCTTACTATACAGACTCAACTTTTAGTAAAGCATTGAACTGTGAGCATTAAAACATCAAAATAAAAAACAAAAACATAAAAATAAAAATAAAATATATCGCAAGGTAAAAATATGTCAATAGGTATCAAAAGGTAAAATATGTCAAAAGGTATCCGATAGGAAGTCATTTATATTATAGTAACATTTGTCTGTTAATAAATTCCGAATTTTGTTTTTAAATAAATTTGTGGTTAGAGCTTTGTAAGACTGAGGTATTTTGTTGTAAATCTTAGGGGCCATACAAAAAAAGTTTTTCGACATTAGAGCAGTTTTTGATGAGTGTAAGCAAAGTCGGCTATTGTCGCGTCTGTTGCGTGGAAACGCGTCTGATAGTCGTGGGAATAGTTGGGGGTTACTTTTTACAAAAGATGCTACTTCAAAAATGTACAGAGATGGTAATGTTAATAATTTGTATTTTATAAATACCGGTTTGCAGCTTTCTGTCGAATTCAAGTTAAACATAGCTCGTATACACCTCTTTTGTGCTTTAAACGCAATTTCTTTGTTAGTCGAGTTTCCCCAAAAAATTATACCATAGCGCAGTACTGACGCTACCAATCCGTGATAAGCCGTTACCAAGGCGTCTGGATTCAGTTCTGGGGCCAGTTTGAAAAGCACATACGCGGATGAGCTCAGCTTTTTACTCACGAGTTCAATGTGGGCTTTCCAGTTCAAATTCGCGTCAATTATTACACCGAGAAATTTGGCATTGTCGACTTTCTTTAGTACTGAACCATTGTGTCGAGCTTCAATCGCATTATCAGTTTGTGTCCGTTGAGTGAAATGCATTATAGTAGTCTTATCTAAGTTAATTTTAAGATTATTCCGATTTAGCCATAATATTATCGATGTCAGAGATTCATTAATGTCAATTTCATATATGTCCTTATTATTACATATTATGGTCACTGTACTGTCATCTGCAAAAAGGGTCATGGGGTGTTCAATAGCACTAGGCATGTCATTAATATATACTATAAAAAATAGAGATCCCAGTACGCTGCCTTGTGGGACTCCGTATACTGGCGTCCGTTTGTCAGATACAAAGATTTCCTCCTTCTTTGTCTTAATATTAATTTTGGCTATTTCCGTGTACTGTTGTCTGTCAGTTAAGTAAGACTGTATAAGACTGAATATATTTCCCCTAATGCCACATGCTTCTAGCTTCTTTAAAAGAACCTTATGGTCTACGTGGTCAAAAGCTCGGGTCATATCGCAGTAAATAGCGCACACTGGAATTCTCTTGTCCATACTAACCATTACTTTATGCAAGAAGTCATAAATGGCCATATTGGTTGTCCGGTTTTTTCTAAATCCTTTCTGCTCATCTACTAATATGTGTTTCTTTTCAAAATATGAGTACAATTCTTTATAAATATATTTTTCATAAATTTTAGAAATGATCGGAATGAGACCAATTGGTCTGTAGTTAGCCATCTGTTCAGTATCATTCTTTTTAAATAAAGGTTTTACTATAGAGACTTTAAGGGCATTTGGATATATACCTGCACAGATACTGAGATTTATAAGATAGCTTAGGTGGGTACAGATAAAGTCAGATACATCTTTAATAACATTTGTAGAAATTCCGTCATATCCTGTGCTGTTAGTGGACTTTAGTGACTTTATTATGTTTTTTATGTCTCCAGGTATGCTGGGGGAAATATAAATTGAATCTTGAGACGGTATAATCTTTGATGTAATATTAATTCCTGAGTCTTGAATGGGTTGAATTTTGTCTACAAAAAAATTATTAAATGCATTAGCTATTTCTTGAGGGTCATTTATTATTTTATTATTTACGTAAAACTTAAAAGAATTAATACTTGAATAATTATGTATCTAAACTAACTTGATTGTCATCTTATGAATAAAATAATTAATTAGAATAATTATTTTTAAGGTTAAAAGTAACATTCTCACCATATACAGGATGTGGTCCAACACGTAGCTTGGCGACGTCGCCATTTTTTAAGCAGAAGTTGAATACGTTCTTGTAAAATTGCCAGAAATCTGAAAAAATAACAAAAAACTTTAACTTATTAGACTTGCATTATATCGAAACCAGAATCATCGCCCCATCATAAGCACGTTTAATTATTTTGACAAAAATCAAGATCTATTTTATGATTGTTTATTTCATAATAATGAAGTTATTTTTTACTATAATGAGAGTAAAAGTACCCTTAACGAAGCCGTAAGGCACTTGTTCTCCCCATGATTAGACCATACCTGGGAACCTTGTGTGACTCTCTGTCACGTACGCCTAATTATTAAGTTAAAATTTTAGTCTTGATTATTATTTCAAATCATCACACGGTATGGGCCACTTACAAACACATTAAACTTCTAGTTTATGGCTTCTCAGGCTGACAAGTTACCGTAACTTATAACGAAGTGTCCTTTCTTTCTTTGAATATTGCACCACTTGGAAACGCATAAATTCTTTATTTAATGGGAAAGGCACTGAGTAATAAAAGCTAAATGACAGGTCAAATGTAATATTTCAACAAAATTCTTAAGAACAAAAAATTACCCGATTTCTAAGTGACTGACGCTACATCTGATTAAGGGCATTACATTGCTCGATGACCTTGATGATTTGATCCCTGTACTGGTTTTTGTTGACTTGCCCCGCACATTTCGCAAAATTTCGGTTTTTATTTATTATTTAAAAATATTAAAAGAAATAACAGAAAAAAAACAATACAGCTTGTTAAATATATTATTACGTATTTGTTGTTACAAAATTCATGCCGATCTATTCAGCCGTTACAGAGATAATTTACAATTAAGGTTGAAAAAGGACCTATTTTCTACGATTAACCAAAAAAAAATTGAGAGGGTTTATTAAAATTTTAAACAATACAATTTATTTGTGATGAACTTGTCTATAACATACTTTTTTTACACGGAAAACGTACGAAGGGATTCATCAACAAATTTCTTTGAACACACGCTGTTTTTGGGATTTGAGCCATGTAATGCCCTTAACATGTTTTGGGTTTCGCACGGCCATGGACCCTTAAAACACCTGAGACGGTTGTACAAAAACTAAACGAATTCTGGAAAGGCGACCCAATCGTGATGGTTTTTAGTTAGAGACTGGGGTCGGAGAAAGATTGGTGGATTCGGGGCAGTTGGTTTTAAATCGCGGAAGGGTCCATACGTGGAGTGGAGCTAAGTCAGGGAGTCGGTCTAAAAACAGTTAAAGACCTAGGACGTCCTAGGTTAGATGCGTGAAGTTAGCGTAATCTTGGTACCAAGATCGAAATGTCCCAGAGGACTGTCGTAAGAGAGCGATTAGTATTTTATAATTTAAATATAAGTAGTAGTAATTAGTCTAGTTAAATTGAGTGTCGAGACCCAGAAGGAGGCGCCGTGGCGGGGGCGTAACTCGTATTGTGCGCAGCTCTCTGTAAGTTAGTTATAGACTAATTATCTTCAACGAACACGTGGTAAGTGTTAACTATAATTAACTCCTAGCTTAAGTAGCAGTTTGGCGATGGCGCAGAGAGAATGTTAATAATCATTTATTTCAGTATGACGGAACAGCCGCTTTATCTCACAATGTATACTATTATCTCATGTGTTATGTTCGAACTCCTAATCCGTACGGACGGAGACCGCCTTTTGCTACAATGTACACACATTTCATGCATACGACATGTACACTCTACACTAACACACCCGACTATTGACGAATGTTGACTTTTATCTGACTCACCACAAATTAAAGGCAGAACCGTAATATTCGCATTCCAATTGAAATAAACTATATTGTTCAGTGGTGAAAGCAGAACTGTAATATTCAAGGACTGATTAAAACAAATTATATTGATCAGTAATATAAAGCCGACTTGTACTTGTGGTACAAATCAACCAAACGGTGCTGATGAATACTGCTTCCTGTAAAGGTCTAGAGCAGAAACATTGCGTAGAGATTGTTAGCGCACATTTCAGGGAGCGGAGGTAGGTTTCACTAAGTATCCTAAACTGAATTGATAGCTACGTTCTAAGGAACGCTAGGGACTGTCTCTCGTTAAAATTAACCCCGGCCACTGGTAGGCCTATTACTGAATTGACACAGTTTAGCGAGACACGCAACCACGACATGGGGCAGAGTAAAGAAATGTGAAGTGACGATGGAATAACCACTTCGGCGTCCACCAATAACAATCGCAATATGTTCTGCTACAGACCGAGTCTACGGTACGCTTGTGCAAATTTTGTTATAATATAGTAATTGGGGTACTCTGCCATAAGAGTCTTATTAATGTGGGTACGCGTATAAGTAGAAATACTAGAAACCTGTCTTCCTCAATGGCAGTGGCCTCACAACCCACTGCCTTAGGATTGGGAAAGACATGTAGATGGAGTTTAGGGAACGTGACCTGTTAGAGTTCGTAGCAGTGTCCTCAGTAGGGCTATGCACTTAGGTCTAACAGTACACGTACGCCGGGCAAACGTTGTAAAACGGTTCCATGTTGTAACATGAAATCGTTTGCGTTTGCGAATCGGCATCTAGTATTTTGGAATCAAATAAATTAACGTAACAAATCATCATCATCATCATTTCAGCCGAAAGACGTCCAAAAATCAAAATCAAAGCATTTATTTCAAATAGGCCAGTTACAGGCACTTTTGAATTGTCGAAACAAAGACAACAATGAAAAAATAGCTACAGTCCCAGTCACTGACCGGTCCCGAATAAATAAATAAATTCTTAAGCGCAAGCGGAACGTTTCCTTTACCAAACATTTCATAATTTATCATATCTTTGCACCCTCATGTCTTATTAGCTTCATACTTTAGTATTAATTTTGTTTTATAAGATTCGATATTATTCATGAATATGTCTTAACTGTGAATCCCCAATATTAACTTCACCTTGTACCCCTCCCTGTCCTCTAGCTTCTAAAGTCAGGATAGGACTGGAGGTCAGTTCTATTAGTCGGTGGGGAGATGACCAGTTTGGGGACGAGTCTTACAGGGCCGTGCAGATGGCGGAGCACGGCCTCTTCTCCTTCGGGAGAAGCCGACATTAATACTAATAAACACTGTTTTAAGCTTTCACGGTTTACAACTAAACTTCTACTGTCACTTACGGGATATCTGCCGTGATTGTTCATTGTTTTGAGCTCCCGATATCATCAATCACGGAAGATATCCCGTAAGTGACAGTACAAGTTTATTAATACTAATATTTACATGATTTAGGAAAAACGAAAATTTTATCAAGCTAGGGTAATTTAGGATCAGTCAAAGTTCCAACTTCTTATATACAAGTTATTAATGTTACACCTTTATTATAAATACTTACACGACCCCCGTACTATTCAGCACAATGTTTTGAGTGCGTCACATTGAGTTCTGCAGTAAAACCTGATTTCTCCCCCCAAAAAAGAAGTCGTTTCCCAGCAATAATTTTTGCGTAGAGTTACTTAGTTTGATGTACAGAATGCTTGGATGACGGTTTCGTGAAGGGTACGTTTACACCTTGTATGTGTGTTTCAAATAAAGGTACACAAACACAGAGAGATGGATGGGTGACCGCCCATTACATACCGAGTTTCCTCCGTGCCTCGGAAAGCACGTTAAGCCGTTGGTCCCGGCTGTCATTTGTAGATCTTTGACAGTCGTTAAGTAGTCAGTGGTCCAAAAAGTCTGACAACCAGTCTTACCAAGGGGTATCGTATTACCCAGTACTAACTGGGTTGTGGAGGTCAGATAGGCAGTCGTTCCATGTAAAATACTGCTATTCAGCTGCATCCGGTTTGACTGGAAGCCGACCCCAATATAGTTGAGAAAAAGGCTAGGCAGATGATGATGATGATGAAACACATAGAGATACCGTGGCGTTGTCTCGGAGGCTCTTTGGTACATCAGTCTAACTTACAGTGTTGCGAATAAAAGCGTAGTAACCTTTGATTCTTCTTAATCCGATAAAGGCCCTTAAAAAAATAAAGATCCCTAACACAGTTCAACATTATCTACCTATGCTCTTCCTTTGTTGAGATCGACTTCCTATCTAACCAGATTCTGTCTATCTGCCTGATCTTCACTACCCAGTTCTTAGGTAACACGACTCCAGTTAGATTGGAGTATCTTCTTTTAAATTTTTTCTATAAGATGCGTATGAAAATCAAAATCAACCTATAATGATCTCACTGCTGGGATGAGTCCTAGCCTCCTCTTTCTAAGACAGAATTGTGAAAACTTACCTAAAGGACCCCCTGCTAGCTGATAGGCGTGTCCCATCAACGGCCACGCTCCAGGGAACATTGGGGGCGATTCATGTTGTGGCTTCTTCCAGCTCCAAAGGGCGAACACTACACAACATGTTGCTACCAAGACTACTAGAAACATGATAGTAATACGGTCATGTGGACATCAATGCAAATTTAATCGATACTGTTATATTTATACACAATAGGTGCTAAAAGGTTTCGTCGTGTGATGTTTTTATTGTCAACTGTTTGTCCAGGATAACCTGAGGAGGTTTCGTTACACTAAACATAAAATCAATGCATGAAGTTTGAAGTTAGACTGGCGTTATATATAGACGTTTACTCTACAGTTTTTTTATGTTTTATCTCATCAGTTTTTGCGATTTCAAAAATTTTAATTACATAATTAAATTGAATTTTTTGCTACTACTAAAACGGCTGTACTCTAGGCTGATTTAATCCCAAATTAAGGAACGGCAATCATCACAAAAGCAGCTAACGTCCAATACAATTATTTTATCATCATCATCCACAGTCTGAATTCATCCACTTCTAGGTAAAGGTTTCTCTTTTTTTGTACTTCCACTTTCTCCACGTTCCTGTGCCACCATCAGGGAACTCACTTTTCTTACATTGAATTTAGTCACAACGGGCAAAGTAAATTTATAACACGAGCCGTAAAAAATATTGAAAGTTGCATAATGTTATCATATTGCAAAATGTTGCCATACAAAAAGTAGTCACTTTGGTGTGAATGCACCTTTTGGAACTTTAGGATTTGGTGGTATGAAGAACAGGATGTAAAGTTCTTCATCCCTCATAGAAAAGGGAGGATCCTCCGACCAGACGGGTGTTATGTCTGGTGGGCAGTAGTTGTCGGGTTTTTCTATATTCTCTTAAGTCGCGGATAACTTTAACTGCGCGATTTAGGAATTTCATGTTAGTTTTTCATTTGTGGCTTAGATGACGCTGTAGTACTATTTGTACTACAGCGTCATCTAAGCTAAGCGTTGTTGAAGTACTTTTTGTAGTGCCACTACAAGGACTTAAATTAGCTAACGGATTTGATGTCAAAATTATGTCCAGTGATTTCATTAACCTACCGCCGTTTACCTCAGTCACGTAAATTTGTCAGGCACATAGTAAGGTAAACAAATACATATTACTGTGGCCTTGAAACGAAAAAAAAAACTAACAATACAAAAATAATTATACCGTGTTTAATATTGTACGGTGGTACGGAAATCTACGTGTGCGAGTCCAACTCGCACTTGGCCGATTTTTTATTTCTTATTAGTTTGGCAAATATATATTTTTATCAGATTTGAACATTTTCACGCTTATTATTTTGACTAATGACGTCTTTGTTTCTTATATAACTACTCTGAGAAGCAACAAGGAAACAATCAGATAATGGTATTAATTGGCATAGTGAAAAAAAAAACATGCAATGCAATTTAAGTATATTTATAAAACGTGACCAGATTATTTAAAAATTCTGCTGCAAAAAAAACTGGACTTTATTACTCTGAAATCGCCAACCCATCTTGAGCAAACGTGGTGATCAATGTTCGTGCCTCCACTCAATGAGAAGACCTCTTTCCCCAGCAGTGGTAGCCTTTTTACTTTCTTTGCTTCACGTGTTTTCACGTGACATAACATCAAAGACAAAGACAATTATTTAATTTTACTCGCACAATATGGTTATGGTACCAGTGCGACTGGTTATGGTGCCATTTTGTTACAAATAAAGAAATGCAAAGAATTTGTAGTGGCGTACTTTAATAAGCGTACCACAGCCGCCGAGTCCAAATATCACTCGTATGAGCTAGAGACTTCGGCGGTTGTGAATGCTATTAAGCCTTTCAGGCATTATCTTCACGGCAATAAGTTCACCGTCGTAACGGACTGTAACTCCTTCGTACTGTAAGTCATCTCGCAATAAGGTTGATCTAACCCCTAGTGTGAGCTTACGACTTTGAGGTTGTACAATATGTATAATTATTATCTTTATAATCTCAGAGTCACGCACTCTGAGATGAAAGAGGTGCATTAGAGCTATTTACAATTTAAAGACAACAGATAGCTGCAAGCCGTTTTTTAAAAATACTAAAATATTAACGATGCCCTCGCTGTACATTTATGAAACGTCAATGTTCGTCAAAAATAATTTACGTAAATTTGCTCGAGTAACTAGTCAGCGCCGTTGTGATCGGTTACAAACAGTTGGGTCTAGAACTGCGCTATATGGAAATAGTATCTTTGTAATGGCACCAAGGGTCTATAATAAATTACCAAAATGTATAAGGAGTGAAGATAATGTCCGTAAATTCAAAAGTAAATTGTATTTATTTTTATTAGATAAGATGTACTACTCCATAGAAGAATTTTTAAATGATAAAATATGATATTACCAACCTTTTTAATACAATTTGCCTTTGACATGCATGTAACAATAAATTATAATTGATTAATTGCCTAATAACAGTATCATTAATTGACATTATTTACTCGAACTTGACTTTTTATTGTTTAAATTCAGACTTATTACTAAAAAAATTAATAGATTTGTACACCAATTTCATTGGTAGGACATAGAGCTTGACTAAATTGTATACCTAAGACCTTTATTGTTATACCTATGTTCACAAATAAAGTTTGATTGATTGATAGATTATAAAGGTAATTAAAGATCTCAGGGAGCACAACATTGATGAAAATGTTGCTAAGACTTATGAGATCAGGTCTGGAGTGCTATACCGAAAAGTGCATCGCAACAACCGATCTCGCTGGCTACCAATTGTTCCCAGAGCTTTGCGCTGGTCAGTTATAAACTCCGTTCACGGATCTCTCATGCATGTTGGTAGGGAGAAGACGAAGCTTGTTCCTAAATTTGTTGACAACTGTTTTACGAACAAGATAGCAGAAATGAATCCCATCCGTAAGACTCCTATACCATGGCATACGTTGCATATTGATGCCACTGGTAAACTTAGTGGTAACAATGATAAAAAGGAATACGTGTTCGTATTGGTGGAAGCCTTTACGAAATTCGTTTTGTTACAACATACCTTGCATATTGACTCTGTGAGTAGCATCAAGGCTTTAAAAAGCAGCATTTCCTTGTTTGCCACCCCTAAGCGACTCATCGCTGATCAGGGCCGCTGCTTTGCTAACGCAGATTTCAATTCTGTCAAACCTATTGTATCGACTTACATCTTGTTGCAACAGGAAGATCCCGTGATAAAAGGTCAAGTTGAATTTGAGCTCTCAACTGTACGATTAATAGGGTCACTAAGTCGAATCCTCTTGAACTATTCATTGGGAAGGTAGCTAGGCCTCTAGAACTCATGTGAACCAACGATTACGAGCCAGAAGTGGACATTGAAACAGTGCGTGAACAGGCTATTACTAACATGGAAAAAAACTCTCGATACGATAAAGTCCGATTTAATAGTACAAAGGCAAAAGTTCAAAACTAAGCAGCGGGCGATTTCGTTCTTCTGCAAAATGAAGAACGCAATCAGTGCAAGCTGGCCCGTAAATTCAAGGGACCTTTCCGCGTTATTGAGGTCTTAGATGGTGACAGATATGTGCTCAGAGCACTCAATGGTAACCGTACGTACACATACGCTCATGATAGGCTGCGTAAAATGCCCAGTAGCGAAATTCCTGAGGATTTATCTGAGGATAGTTGTAAACCCGATAGGTAAGACTGATTTAATTTGCTTTTTCTCATAATTTGATGTCATTAAGGTAATTCGTGAATGAAAAAAAGTCTAATTAATTAGCCATTTGTTATAATATGGCGGTAGTGAGGTAATTGTTTAACAAGTGAGAATGGGGTGGGCGTTGTGTCAGTCAGTCGGCTGCAGAACGTGCTCGTGAACGGAGACCTCACAACCTCCATCCATTTCCATCGCGCATATATATCGCATATAGAAGAACGGCTTTGCAAAACTTGCATTTTTGTACATGTTATGTTTTTAATGGCATAGTATTATCTCACTAATTGTTAATAAAAAAAATCTATCTCTTTACATCCAAAATGTGACAATGTGTGTCTTTCTCGCTGTAAACCATTATTAGAGTAAATAAAAAATTTGAGTTATAAAAAAATATCATGTTCTTAATTCTAATCGAATTTGTTTGCTAGTTGCTGGTTTAATCAGAATATCACATTGTGTCGGTATACTGTGTATGTCACTAACGATGCGATATTTTCGAAAGATGTGCGCTAGCATTGTCTTCATCGCCATCATGCCGTACAGGCGCCCTGTTAAATAAAAAGGTATGTTTAATACTAGAAATTAAAGTCCATAATTACCTACATTAGTAGAAGTCGCTCTTAAAACGTTTCGAATTTCTTCAGCAGTTTTTAACGGGTCAAGTGCTTATTGTTAGACCTGCATATTTTCGACTTTTCTATCAACGTTATGTCGGTGATAGAATATCACTTAGTCTAGACCCTCATTCTTCATCATCATCATCATTATTTAACCAAAAGCCGTGCAACTCTGGACCTTAGCTTCTCCCATGTATCTTTACGTCTTCTTAAAATATGCCCTGTCCATTGCTAAATAACTATATCAATTACATTGGTTCTACTTCGGAAATCCTCATTTCTAAGTCGACCCCAGGGCAAGTCCAAGTAAGACATTCAGTTGCATTACTGACAGGCTGAATCTATGGAGCAGCAACAAAGGTAACAGTCGGAGAGTCAGGCAGCCGCATGACTGTCTAACATTGACCCTGTTCAAGCCCATTGTGACCGACCAAGTTTCAAAACCGTAAAGAGAACTGCACCATCTTCTGCCGGCAGGTAACCATGCTCATCATTCTGTACTAATTAATCGTCCTAGTTTTTACCTATACAGTTTCGTCTTCCAAGGCTAAAGGTGGCGAACGCGTTAGGATTGTCAGGCAAGGAGGTAGGGTCCAGCCATCGCTCTGGCTTGTACTGCTCCGCGTCTGCCCCCCACATGGGGTGCCGATTGATTCCATACACTCCTATCAAGCAAGTACTTCCAGCTGGTAATACGTAGTTCTCTGAAATATTAAGACAAACAATTGCAGTAAAATTCCTTGTCAAAAGATTCATACAGGGAAACTTCTGTTATAAGTTTATAACATTCTGTTTTAAAAGGCATAGTCATAGGCCAATAAGGCCTTTTTAAACCAAAGAATGATGAAATGGCAAGCCCATGAGACAACATTTTGAGGTTCATAATGCTTTGGTTATTTAAATATTCCATTAAAAACGCGTTTGAATACTAATAAATTGATATTGATGTATTTACGGGAAGAGTGAATCCAAAGTAACGGTGGATGGATAGTTTGACAGATGATATGCATACAAGTTGAATAAATTATATTGTACGTACTTAGTACGTACATCAGATTGAATACTCCTTGCAACTGTCGGAACTGGAGGGTACAGTCTCATACTCTCTTTCAAAACTGCTTCTAAATACAGCAACTTTGGTAAATCCTCTTTTGTGAAATCTCTGTCTTGATTTCCAAGCACTATTTGTATCCTGTATCATAAAACAACGTTCTATAAGATCCATGGTAAATATCCCGTTTCTAGTGTAAATAATAATGTTAGTGACCATGATAGTTTAAAATCTTATATGGTTCCATAAGATTTTGTAAATATAGGCTAGGCATAGACAGCTTCTGAAATTCTTTGTACGACATTGATCCCATTTAATTCAAACTTCAATGAGTTTGAAATTATCTGCCATTTAGGCAGATAGTCTATGTAAGTCATACTAGACCAAATAATTTACTACGCCAAAATATTGTATTCATAAAAAATGCTAAATTTCGTAAGAAAGTTTAAGTGTATCTGAATTCGGATGTTCCCATATTGTCCCTCTTAAAAGAAACGTACTGTCTACGGTTAGCAGCAGCAATCACGATCACTTGGTCAAACGAACCAGTTTGACAATTATTTTGGATACTTACTCCTTATAAATTCGTTCCTGCATATCAGGATAGGATCCCATTAGTAATAATGTGTATGTCATAGCTGTCGCCGTCGTGTCGTAAGCGGCTGCGACAATGGTGTCCAAGTGTTCCCTGATCTCATCATCCGTAAAGGCATTCTGTTTGTCCGCTAGGTCCAGCAGTTGATCCAGGAGTGGCTTGTATTTATCTGGAATTAATCACAACGTTGTTATTCAAAAATCTGTAATTTTATTTCTAATTATTTTTCTTTATTTCTGTCTTCTGTTTCAATGGGGCACTAAATATCTTGTAATGGCTGTCCATGTGTTTGCTCATTACAAAAACTGATGGCTGCTACTGAACATGCTCGTAGCCAACTTCTGGCTTATTTAACTTACCATGAACATGCTAAGAAGTAAAAGAAAGCATATTTTGCGTGTTCCAATCAAAAGATATCAAACTGACAATGCAACAAGTACCTGTTAGCTCTTCAATGGAGCTAAACATGAGCGAGTAAAGATGAAAAAAAAAACGTAAAAAAATACCATAATTTGTTACTGCTATAAGTCATAATGTGGTGGGATGCCCAAAAAAACAAAAAACTGTAACTGCAGTCCCTTCGGTCATGTTAGCTCAAGCTGCACCAAGCCAACAGCAACATTATAAAAACGAAAACAATGTTTAGTGTGATTTTGAAATTAGAGGTAAAATAAATGAGGTGGACTCTGCATTCGTGACATGAGATAGACAATACATTTAATTTGAAAAAAAAAATGTCAAAGTAAATTTTATTCGGGCTAGTAAAATTAATACCTTGCGTGGGTGTCGTATTTTCCTCCAAACCATAACTTGCTTTCAACTCCTGTTTTCGTTTATTGATCACCTGAAAAATAACGTTTAATTTGTAAATATTAGACGCAGGTGAGATTCAATTCTTCAAGGAAATTCTTTTATTCTTAAATTTTGTTCAAAATATTTAGTTTTAATACCGCAAAAAGGCGCGGGTGTTTCGTGCCCGAGCGGTCGTCGAGTTAACATCTTCTGAGGATGCGCCGTGGAGGGGCAAAACACGTGTCGAGTATATAAGTTTCGTTGGTCTAGTGGTCGCAGGTTTTATTGGTAAGTGTGGATCCTCCTCCTGCTACGATCCTTCCTCTTTTCTGTATTTTCTGCCTACCCCCCACGGAAAATAATGTGAGTTTATGGGTACAATTATGTCTGCTATTTTATCATAATTACCTTATTCATGATATCTTTCGTAACTTTGATCAGTTTGTCCTGTTTGCGCTTCAATGAACTCCAGTTGAACACGCAAGGAAGGTGTAACAAAATTTTTTGAAGTCTTTCGATAAACAAAGCAAATAGCTCTTCAGTTGCATGAGCATAGTCTTTATCTAGCATACCTTGGTATTGTTCATTTAGTCCTAAGGATGTGTCTGCAAAAATATAACGAAGGCTTGCATTAGTTCGGAATAGGAACTAATCAGTTTTATTTTTGGTTGTAACTGGACTGAGTAGGAGGACCTCATGGATAAATAATAACAGCCGCTCGGGTCGATCTTAAGGTAAAGCCGCGCTTGCCCAGGTTGGTCCATGGATGGATGACCACGCCTTAAATACCGAGTTTTCTCCGTGCCTCGGAAACCACTGTAAGCCGTTGGTCCCGGCTTTCATTTTTATATCTTTGACTGTTATTACAAGTAGTCAGTGTCCCGAAAGTTTGATAACCAGTCTTACCAACGGCTATCGTATCACTCAGTACTAACTGGGCTGATAGGCAGTCGATCCATGTAAAATACTGATATTCAGCTGCATCCGGTTAGACTGGAAACCGACCCCAACATAGTTGGGAAAAGGCTAGGTAGATGATGCACTGGGCTGTGTAGAGCAGTTAGTAACTCCTTGTAAAATACTGGTATTGAGCTGGAACCGGTTGGATTGGAAACCACACCAATATAGATGGGAAATGCCTAGCCACGTAGGTAGAGAATTTCTTTCCCTCTTTAAAATCGAACGTCATCATCATTTTCCATTCAAAAGTTATAATATTACTATGTTTGAAAAGGACATTCTCCTTTCAGTGAATGAGTTGAAGAACTCAAAATTTCAAAATTCCTGTTTCATTAAAATAAACATGAATTTAACCTAAAATTTTCATCTGAATACTTACGGCAAACAGTCTTCAACAAATGGTTGACCAAGTATCGCTGCACATTGAAATGGTCCTTTCCAACTTCAGTAGCCAGTACAGATACCAAGTTACGTGATTGCGTGTTGTACTCAGCCACAAATGTGTTCAGCACTTGAAGATTGAATGCTGGGTTGAGCAGCCTCCGATGCGGCTTCCATGTTGATACTGCAAAAGTATAGCATAGCATAATAAGCCCCTAATATTGCTACTGCTGTGACACCAGCCTCCTCTGAGTGAATGAGAACAGACTTTCGTCCTACATTTTGCAGTTTTTACTTACCACTTGCTGTAACCAGCCCGGAGCCGTACATTTCCTTCCCAAACTTGTAGAAATATGGTTTTTCTAGACATGTGTTGGCTACCGTTAAACTGTCTTCAGGGTCTGTCAATACTGAAAAATAGAGCATCTAGGTATTAACAATAATAAAATTCACATCGATTTCTTTTTTACTCGACTGCAAGAAAAGGATTATTAATTGTTAACTAAGTCTCTTAATAATCTCTTATGTCATGACAGAGATAACTGTAATATCTCCGAGGAGGCTTACTATACAGACTCAACTTTTAGTAAAGCATTGAACTGTGAGCATTATATCGTTTCCCTTATGGTAGAATTTACGACACGGCCCTTCTAACTTCTAAGCGTGTTGATGGAAATCTAAATTTAGTCGACCCAGAATTGGGCTATGATTTGGCACCTTTAGGCGTTTGTCTGTTCCTGTAATTAACGCATGACGGCCAGTCAAGTCGTTTTTATTGAAGTAATTTAAAAACCTTTTAATTGGAGGTTAGACAATTGACTTCTATACCAATTGAATTATTCACAGCTGACATCATGGGACGTCATATTATGAAATGTTTACGTAAGGCATTGACAATCCAACACTGATACTGAAAAGATTATCTGTAATTTTTGAATACAAAAACAAAATCATAAAATTGTTGAATATCGAAAAAGTAGGTTTTATTTTATTTTTCACCTTGTTTAGATCTCAATGACAAATTGACGACCCATGACGGCCGTCGAATTTCGCGAGCCAATTAGATTCTACCTTGTATAACTTTTGGATATATATTCGCGACACTATTTTGTTAGTAAATCCATATTTCACAAATTGAGTGAATAATTTATAAAGATAAAGATAATTTATTTGTTAAAATCATGCGTTTACACACAAATTGAGCATGCCAGATCTTAGTGAGTAGGGTAGGTCCGTACATGTTTTACCATGTGAGGTGTACAAATTTGGTTTTTGTTTACAATTTAAAACATTTCTATTTTAGCCATTTCTTCTAGGTAACTATATATTTATAATAACTAATGTTGGCATATTATTCTCATATTACAAATAAAATAAAAAATACAAATTGTCCAATTGTCATGAGAATAGAATGAAATATAAGGTAAATATGTCAAGTAAAAACATCAAAATAAAAAACAAAAACATAAAAATAAAATATATCGCAAGGTAAAAATATGTCAATAGGTATCAAAAGGTAAAATATGTCAAAAGGTATCCGATAGGAAGTCATTTATATTATAGTAACATTTGTCTGTTAATAAATTCCGAATCTTGTTTTTAAATAAATTTGTGGTTAGAGCTTTGTAAGACTGAGGTATTTTGTTGTAAATCTTAGGGGCCATACAAAAAAAGTTTTTCGACATTAGAGCAGTTTTTGATGAGTGTAAGCAAAGTTGGCTGTTGTCGCGTCTGTTGCGTGGAAACGCGTCTGATAGTCGTGGGAATAGTTGGGGGTTACTTTTTACAAAAGATGCTACTTCAAAAATGTACAGAGATGGTAATGTTAATAATTTGTATTTTATAAATACCGGTTTGCAGCTTTCTGTCGAATTAAAGTTAAACATAGCTCGTTTACACCTCTTTTGTGCTTTAAACGCAATTTCTTTGTTAGTCGAGTTTCCCCAAAAAATTATACCATAGCGCAGTACTGACGCTACCAATCCGTGATAAGCCGTTACCAAGGCGTCTGGATTCAGTTCTGGGGCCAGTTTGAAAAGCACATACGCGGATGAGCTCAGCTTTTTACTTACGAGTTCAATGTGGGCTTTCCAGTTCAAATTCGCGTCAATTATTACACCGAGAAATTTGGCATTGTCGACTTTCTTTAGTACTGAACCATTGTGTCGAGCTTCAATCGCATTATCAGTTTGTGTCCGTTGAGTGAAATGCATTATAGTAGTCTTATCTAAGTTAATTTTAAGATTATTCCGATTTAGCCATAATATTATCGATGTCAGAGATTCATTAATGTCAATTTCATATATGTCCTTATTATTACACTCACTCACTGGTCACTGTACTGTCATCTGCAAAAAGGGTCATGGGGTGTTCAATAGCACTAGGCATGTCATTAATATATACTATAAAAAATAGAGATCCCAGTACGCTGCCTTGTGGGACTCCGTATACTGGCGTCCGTTTGTCAGATACAAAGATTTCCTCCTTCTTTGTCTTAATATTAATTTTGGCTATTTCCGTGTACTGTTGTCTGTCAGTTAAGTAAGACTGTATAAGACTGAATATATTTCCCCTAATGCCACATGCTTCTAGCTTCTTTAAAAGAACCTTATGGTCTACGTGGTCAAAAGCTTGGGTCATATCGCAGTAAATAGCGCACACTGGAATTCTCTTGTCCATACTAACCATTACTTTATGCAAGAAGTCATAAATGGCCATATTGGTTGTCCGGTTTTTTCTAAATCCTTTCTCCTCATCTACTAATATGTGTTTCTTTTCAAAATATGAGTACAATTCTTTATAAATATATTTTTCAAAAATTTTAGAAATGATCGGAATGAGACCAATTGGTCTGTAGTTAGCCATCTGTTCAGTATCATTCTTTTTAAATAAAGGTTTTACTATAGAGACTTTAAGGGCATTTGGATATATACCTGCACAGATACTGAGATTTATAAGATAGCTTAGGTGGGTACAGATAAAGTCAGATACATCTTTAATAACATTTGTAGAAATTCCGTCATATCCTGTGCTGTTAGTGGACTTTAGTGACTTTATTATGTTTTTTATGTCTCCAGGTATGCTGGGGGAAATATAAATTGAATCTTGAGACGGTATAATCTTTGATGTAATATTAATTCCTGAGTCTTGAATGGGTTGAATTTTGTCTACAAAAAAATTATTAAATGCATTAGCTATTTCTTGAGGGTCATTTATTATTTTATTATTTACGTAAAACTTAAAAGAATTAATACTTGAATAATTATGTATCTAAACTAACTTGATTGTCATCTTATGAATAAAATAATTAATTAGAATAATTATTTTTAAGGTTAAAAGTAACATTCTCACCATATACAGGATGTGGTCCAACATGTAGCTTGGCGACGTCGCCATTTTTTAAGCAGAAGTTGAATACGTTCTTGTAAAATTGCCAGAAATCTGAAAAAATAACAAAAAACTTTAACTTATTAGACTTGCATTATATCGAAACCAGAATCATCGCCCCATCATAAGCACGTTTAATTATTTTGACAAAAATCAAGATCTATTTTATGATTGTTTATTTCATAATAATGAAGTTATTTTTTACTATAATGAGAGTAAAATTACCCTTAACGAAGCCGTAAGGCACTTGTTCTCCCCATGATTAGACCATACCTGGGAACCTTGTGTGACTGTCTGTCACGTACGCCTAATTATTAAGTTAAAATTTTAGTCTTGATTATTATTTCAAATCATCACACGGTATGGGCCACTTACAAACACATTAAACTTCTAGTTTATGGCTTCTCAGGCTGACAAGTTACCGTATTGCCGCTTTATCTCACAATGTATACTATTATATCATGTGTTATGTTCCAACTCCTAATCCGTACGGACGGAGACCGCCTTTTGCTACACTGTACACACATTTCATGCATACGACATGTATACTCTACACTAACACATCCGACTATTGACGAATGTTGACTTTTATCTGACTCACCACAAATGAAAGGCAGAACCGTAATATTCGCATTCCATTTGAAATAAACTATATTGTTCAGTGGTGAAGGCAGAACTGTAATATTCAAGGACTGATTAAAACAAATTATATTGATCAGTAATATAAAGCCGACTTGTACTTGTGGTACAAATCAACCAAACGGTGCTGATGAATACTGCTTCCTGTAAAGGTCTAGAGCAGAAACATTGCGTAGAGATTGTTAGCGCCCATTTCAGGGAGCGGAGGTAGGTTTCACTAAGTATCCTAAACTGAATTGATAGCTACGTTCTAAGGAACGCTAGGGACTGTCTCTCGTTAAAATTAACCCCGGCCACTGGTAGGCCTATTACTGAATTGACACTGTTTAGCGAGACACGCAACCACGACATGGGGCAGAGTAAAGAAATGTGAAGTGACGATGGAATAACCACTTCGGCGTCCACCAATAACAATCGCAATATGTTCTGCTACAGACCGAGTCTACGGTACGCTTGTGCAAATTTTGTTATAATATAGTAATTGGGGTACTCTGCCATAAGAGTCTTATTAATGTGGGTACGCGTATAAGTAGAAATACTAGAAACCTGTCTTCCTCAATGGCAGTGGCCTCACAACCCACTGCCTTAGGATTGGGAAAGACATGTAGATGGAGTTTAGGGAACGTGACCTGTTAGAGTTCGTAGCAGTGTCCTCAGTAGGGCTATGCACTTAGGTCTAACAGTACACGTACGCCGGGCAAACGTTGTAAAACGGTTCCATGTTGTAACATGAAATCGTTTGCGTTTGCGAATCGGCATCTAGTATTTTGGAATCAAATAAATTAACGTAACAAATCATCATCATCATCATTTCAGCCGAAAGACGTCCAAAAATCAAAATCAAAGCATTTATTTCAAATAGGCCAGTTACAGGCACTTTTGAATTGTCGAAACAAAGACAACAATGAAAAAATAGCTACAGTCCCAGTCACTGACCGGTCCCGAATAAATAAATAAATTCTTAAGCGCAAGCGGAACGTTTCCTTTACCAAACATTTCATAATTTATCATATCTTTGCACCCTCACGTCTTATTAGCTTCATACTTTAATATTAATTTTGTTTTATAAGATTCGATATTATTCATGTATATGTCTTAACTGTGAATCCCCAATATTAACTTCACCTTGTACCCCTCCCTGTCCTCTAGCTTCTAAAGTCAAGATAGGGCTGGAGGTCAGTTCTATTAGTCGGTGGGGAGATGACCAGTTTGGGGACGAGTCTTACAGGGCCGTGCAGATGGCGGAGCATGGCCTCTTCTCCTTCGGGAGAAGCCGACATTAATACTAATAAACACTGTTTTAAGCTTTCACGGTTTACAACTAAACTTCTACTGTCACTAACGGGATATCTTCCGTGATTGTTCATTGTTTTGAGCTCCCGATATCAACAATCACGGAAGATATCCCGTAAGTGACAGTACAAGTTTATTAATACTAATATTTACATGATTTAGGAAAAACGAAAATTTTATCAAGCTAGGGTAATTTAGGATCAGTCACACTAGTTACAAAGATATTGGGGGTCAAAGTTCCAACTTCTTATATACAAGTTATTAATGTTACACCTTTATTATAAATACTTACACGACCCCCGTACTATTCAGCACAATGTTTTGAGTGCGTCACATTGAGTTCTGCAGTAAAACCTGATTTCTCCCCCCAAAAAAGAAGTCGTTTCCCAGCAATAATTTTTGCGTAGAGTTACTTAGTTTGATGTACAGAATGCTTGGATGACGGTTTCGTGAAGGGTACGTTTACACCTTGTATGTGTGTTTCAAATAAAGGTACACAAACACAGAGAGATGGATGGGTGACCGCCCATTACATACCGAGTTTCCTCCGTGCCTCGGAAAGCACGTTAAGCCGTTGGTCCCGGCTGTCATTTGTAGATCTTTGACAGTCGTTAAGTAGTCAGTGGTCCAAAAAGTCTGACAACCAGTCTTACCAAGGGGTATCGTATTACCCAGTACTAACTGGGTTGTGGAGGTCAGATAGGCAGTCGTTCCATGTAAAATACTGCTATTCAGCTGCATCCGGTTTGACTGGAAGCCGACCCCAATATAGTTGGGAAAAAGGCTAGGCAGATGATGATGATGATGATGAAACACAGAGAGATACCGTGGCGTTGTCTCGGAGGCTCTTTGGTACATCAGTCTAAATTACAGTGTTGCGAATAAAAGCGTAGTAACCTTTGATTCTTCTTAATCCGATAAAGGCCCTTAAAAAAATAAAGATCCCTAACACAGTTCAACATTATCTACCTATGCTCTTCCTTTGTTGAGATCGACTTCCTATCTAACCAGATTCTGTCTATCTGCCTGATCTTCACTACCCAGTTCTTAGGTAACACGACTCCAGTTAGATTGGAGTATCTTCTTTTAAATTTTTTCTATAAGATGCGTATGAAAATCAAAATCAACCTATAATGATCTCACTGCTGGGATGAAAAAAAATCAATAGAACACATAAATCAGACAAGTATCAAGTAGAGAATTAGCTAAGTCCTAAATAGCTAAAAGTCCTAGCCTCCTCTTTCTAAGACAGAATTGTGAAAACTTACCTAAAGGACCCCCTGCTAGCTGATAGGCGTGTCCCATCAACGGCCACGCTCCAGGGAACATTGGGGGCGATTCATGTCGTGGCTTCTTCCAGCTCCAAAGGGCGAACACTACACAACATGTTGCTACCAAGACTACTAGAAACATGATAGTAATACGGTCATGTGGACATCAATGCAAATTTAATCGATACTGTTATATTTATACACAATAGGTGCTAAAAGGTTTCGTCGTGTGATGTTTTTATTGTCAACTGTTTGTCCAGGATAACCTGAGGAGGTTTCGTTACACTAAACATAAAATCAATGCATGAAGTTTGAAGTTAGACTGGCGTTATATATAGACGTTTACTCTACAGTTTTTTTATGTTTTATCTCATCAGTTTTTGCGATTTCAAACATTTTAATTACGTAATTAAATTGAATTTTTTGCTACTACTAAAAAGGCTGTACTCTAGGCTGATTTAATCCCAATTTAAGGAACGGCAATCATCACAAAAGCAGCTAACGTCCAATACAATTATTTTATCATCATCATCCACAGTCTGAATTCATCCACTTCTAGGTAAAGGTTTCTCTTTTTTTTGTACTTCCACTTTCTCCACGTTCGTGTGCCACCATCAGGGAACTCACTTTTCTTACATTGAATTTAGTCACAACGGGCAAAGTAAATTTATAACACGAGCCGTAAAAAATATTGAAAGTTGCATAATGTTATCATATTGCAAAATGTTGCCATACAAAAAGTAGTCACTTTGGTGTGAATGCACCTTTTGGAACTTTAGGATTTGGTGGTATGAAGAACAGGATGTAAAGTTCTTCATCCCTCATAGAAAAGGGAGGATCCTCCGACCAGACGGGTGTTATGTCTGGTGGGCAGTAGTTGTCGTGTTTTTCTATATACTCTTAAGTCGCGGATAACTTTAACTGCGCGATTTAGGAATTTCATGTTAGTTTTTCATTTGTGGCTTAGATGACGCTGTAGTACTATTTGTACTACAGCGTCATCTAAGCTAAGCGTTGTTGAAGTACTTTATGTAGTGCCACTACAAGGACTTAAATTAGCTAACGGATTTGATTAACCTACCGCCGTTTACCTCAGTCACGTAAATTTGTCAGGCACATAGTAAGGTAAACAAATACATATTACTGTGGCCTTGAAACGAAAAAAAAAACTATTAAAACAAAAATAATTATGCCGTGTTAAATATTGTACGGTGGTACGGAAACCTACGTGTGCGAGTCCAACTCGCACTTGGCCGATTTTTTATTTCTTATTAGTTTGGCAAATATATATTTTTATTAGATTTGAACATTTTCACGCTTATTATTTTGACTAATGACGTCTTTGTTTCTTATATAACTACTCTGAGAAGCAACAAGGAAACAATCAGATAATGGTATTAAATTGGCACAGTGAAAAAAAAAACATGCAATGCAATTTAAGTATATTTATAAAACGTGACCAGATTATTTAAAAATTCTGCTGCAAAAAAAACTGGACTTTATTACTCTGAAATCGACAACCCATCTTGAGCAAACGTGGTGATCAATGTTCGTGCCTCCACTCAATGAGAAGACCTCTTTCCCCAGCAGTGGTAGCCTTTTTACTTTCTTTGCTTCACGTGTTTTCACGTGACATAACATCAAAGACAAAGACAATTATTTAATTTTACTCGCACAATATGGTTATGGTACCAGTGCGACTGGTTATGGTGCCATTTTGTTACAAATAAAGAAATGCAAAGAATTTGTAGTGGCGTACTTTAATAAGCGTACCACAGCCGCCGAGTCCAAATATCACTCGTATGAGCTAGAGACTTCGGCGGTTGTGAATGCTATTAAGCCTTTCAGGCATTATCTTCACGGCAATAAGTTCACCGTCGTAACGGACTGTAACTCCTTCGTACTGTAAGTCATCTCGCAATAAGGTTGATCTAACCCCTCGTGTGAGCTTACGACTTTGAGGTTGTACAATATGTATAATTATTATCTTTATAATCTCAGAGTCACGCACTCTGAGATGAAAGAGGTGCATTAGAGCTATTTACAATTTAAAGACAACAGATAGCTGCAAGCCGTTTTTTAAAAATACTAAAATATTAACGATGCCCTCGCTGTACATTTATGAAACGTCTATGTTCGTCAAAAATAATTTACGTAAATTTGCTCGAGTAACTAGTCAGCGCCGTTGTGATCGGTTACAAACAGTTGGGTCTAGAACTGCGCTATATGGAAATAGTATCTTTGTAATGGCACCAAGGGTCTATAATAAATTACCAAAATGTATAAGGAGTGAAGATAATGTCCGCAAATTCAAAAGTAAATTGTATTTATTTTTATTAGATAAGATGTACTACTCCATAGAAGAATTTTTAAATGATAAAATATGATATTACCAACCTTTTTAATACAATTTGCCTTTGACATGCATGTAACAATAAATTATAATTGATTAATTGCCTAATAACAGTATCATTAATTGACATTATTTACTCGAACTTGACTTTTTATTGTTTAAATTCAGACTTATTACTAAAAAAATTAATAGATTTGTACACCAATTTCATTGGTAGGACATAGAGCTCGACTAAATTGTATACCTAAGACCTTTATTGTTATACCTATGTTCACAAATAAAGTTTGATTGATTGATAGATTATAAAGGTAATTAAAGATCTCAGGGAGCACAACATTGATGAAAATGTTGCTAAGACTTATGAGATCAGGTCTGGAGTGCTATACCGAAAAGTGCATCGCAACAACCGATCTCGCTGGCTACCAATTGCTCCCAGAGCTTTGCGCTGGTCAGTTATAAACTCCGTTCAAGGATCTCTCATGCATGTTGGTAGGGAGAAGACGAAGCTTGTTCCTAAATTTGTTGACAACTGTTTTACAAACAAGATAGCAGAAATGAATCCCATCCGTAAGACTCCTATACCATGGCATACGTTGCATATTGATGCCACTGGTAAACTTAGTGGTAACAATGATAAAAAGGAATACGTGTTCGTATTGGTGGAAGCCTTTACGAAATTCGTTTTGTTACAACATACCTTGCATATTGACTCTGTGAGTAGCATCAAGGCTTTAAAAAGCAGCATTTCCTTGTTTGCCACCCCTAAGCGACTAATCGCTGATCAGGGCCGCTGCTTTGCTAACGCAGATTTCAATTCTGTCAAACCTATTGTATCGACTTACATCTTGTTGCAACAGGAAGATCCCGTGATAACGGTCAAGTTGAATTTGAGCTCTCAACTGTACGATTAATAGGGTCACTAAGTCGAATCCTTTTGAACTATTCATTGGGAAGGTAGCTAGGCCTCTAGAACTCATGTGAACCAACGATTACGAGCCAGAAGTGGACATTGAAACAGTTCGTGAACAGGCTATTACTAACATAGAAAAAAACTCTCGATACGATAAAGTCCGATTTAATAGTACAAAGGCAAAAGTCCAAAACTAAGCAGCGGGCGATTTCGTTCTTCTGCAAAATGAAGAACGCAATAAGTGCAAGCTGGACCGTAAATTCAAGGGACCTTTTCGCGTTATTGAGGTCTTAGATGGTGACAGATATGTGCTCAGAGCACTCAATGGTAACCGTACGTAAACATACGCTCATGATAGGCTGCGTAAAATGCCCAGTAGCGAAATTCCTGAGGATTTGGATTTGGATCTGAGGATAGTTGTGAACCCGATAGGTAAGACTGATTTAATTTGCTTTTTCTCATAATTTGATGTCATTAAGGTAATTCGTGAATGAAAAAAAGTCTAATTAATTAGCCATTTGTTATAATATGGCGGTAGTGAGGTAATTGTTTAACAAGTGAGAATGGGGTGGGCGTTGTGTCAGTCAGTCGGCTGCAGAACGTGCTCGTGAACGGAGACCTCACAACCTCCATCCATTTCCATCGCGCATATATATCGCATATAGAAGAACGGCTTTGCGAAACTTGCATTTTTGTACATGTTATGTTTTTAATGGGATAGTATTATCTCACTAATTGTTAATAAAAAAAATCTATCTCTTGATATCCAAAATGTGACAATGTGTGTCTTTCTCGCTGTAAACCATTATTAGGGTAAATAAAAAATATGAGTTATAAAAAAATATCATGTTCTTAATTCTAATCGAATTTGTTTGCTCGTTGCTGGTTTAATCAGAATATCACATTGTGTCGGTATACTGTGTATGTCACTAATGATGCAATATTTTCGAAAGATGTGCGCTAGCATTGTCTTCATCGCCATCATGCCGTACAGGCGCCCTGTTAAATAAAAAGGTATGTTATATACTAGAAATTAAAGTCCATAATTACCTACATTAGTGGAAGTCGCTCTTAAAACGTTTCGAATTTCTTCAGCAGTTTTTAACGGGTCAAGTGCTTATTGTTAGACCTGCATATTTTCGACTTTTCTATCAACGTTATGTCGGTGATAGAATATCACTTAGTCTAGACCCTCATTCTTCATCATCATCATCATTATTTAACCAAAAGCCGTGCAACTCTGGACCTTGGCTTCTCCCATGTATCTTTACGTCTTCTTAAAATATGCCCTGTCCATTGCTAAATAACTATATCAATTACATTGGTTCTACTTCGGAAATCCTCATTTCTAAGTCGACCCCAGGGCAAGTCCAAGTAAGACATTCAGTTGCATTACTGACAGGCTGAATCTATGGAGCAGCAACAAAGGTAACAGTCGGAGAGTCAGGCAGCCGCATGACTGTCTAACATTGACCCTGTTCAAGCCCATTGTGACCGACCAAGTTTCAAAACCGTATAGAGAACTGCACCATCTTCTGCCGGCAGGTAACCATGCTCATCATTCTGTACTAATTAATCGTCCTAGTTTTTACCTATACAGTTTCGTCTTCCAAGGCTAAAGGTGGCGAACGCGTTAGGATTGTCAGGCAAGGAGGTAGGGTCCAGCCATCGCTCTGGCTTGTACTGCTCCGCGTCTGCCCCCCACATGGGGTGCCGATTGATTCCATACACTCCTATCAAGCAAGTACTTCCAGCTGGTAATACGTAGTTCTCTGAAATATTAAGACAAACAATTGCAGTAAAGTTCCTTGTGAAAAGATTCATACAGGGAAACTTCTGTTATAAGTTTATAACATTCTGTTTTAAAAGGCATAGTCATAGGCCAATAAGGCCTATTTAAAACAAAGAATGATGAAATGGCAAGCCCATGAGACAACATTTTGAGATTCATAATGCTTTGGTTATTTAAATATTCCATTAAAAACGCGTTTGAATACTAATAAATTGATATTGATGTATTTACGGGAAGAGTGAATCCAAAGTAACGGTGGATGGATAGTTTGACAGATGATATGCATACAAGTTGAATAAATTATATTGTACGTACTTAGTTGTACATCAGATTGAATACTCCTTGCAACTGTCGGAACTGGAGGGTACAGTCTCATACTCTCTTTCAAAACTGCTTCTAAATACAGCAACTTTGGTAAATCCTCTTTTGTGAAATCTCTGTCTTGATTTCCAAGCACTATTTGTATCCTGTATCATAAAACAACGTTCTATAAGATCCATGGTAAATATCCCGTTTCTAGTGTAAATAATAATGTTAGTGACCATGATAGTTTAAAATCTTATATGGTTCCATAAGATTTTGTAAATATAGGCTAGGCATAGACAGCTTCTGAAATTCTTTGTACGACATTGATCCCATTTAATTCAAACTTCAATGAGTTTGAAATTATCTGCCATTTAGGCAGATAGTCTATGTAAGTCATACTAGACCAAATAATTTACTACGCCAAAATATTGTATTCATTAAAAAATGCTAAATTTCGTAAGAAAGTTTAAGTGTATCTGAATTCGGATATTCCCATATTGTCCCTCTTAAAAGAAACGTACTGTCTACGGTTAGCAGCAGCAATCACGATCACTTGGTCAAACGAAACAGTTTGACAATTATTTTGGATACTTACTCCTTATAAATTCGTTCCTGCATATCAGGATAGGATCCCATTAGTAATAATGTGTATGTCATAGCTGTCGCCGTCGTGTCGTAAGCGGCTGCGACAATGGTGTCCAAGTGTTCCCTGATCTCATCATCCGTAAAGGCATTCTGTTTGTCCGCTAGGTCCAGCAGTTGATCCAGGAGTGGCTTGTATTTATCTGAAATTAATCACAACGTTGTTATTCAAAAATCTGTAATTTTATTTCTAATTATTTTTCTTTATTTCTGTCTTCTGTTTCAATGGGGCACTAAATATCTTGTAATGCCTGTCCATGTGTTTGCTCATTACAAAAACTGATGGCTGCTACTGAACATGCTCGTAGCCAACTTCTGGCTTATTTAACTTACCATGAACATGCTAAGAAGTAAAAGAAAGCATATTTTGCGTGTTCCAATCAAAAGATATAAAACTGACAATGCAACAAGTACCTGTTAGCTCTTCAATGGAGCTAAACATGAGCGAGTAAAGATGAAAAAAAAAACGTAAAAAAATACCATAATTTGTTACTGCTATAAGTCATAATGTGGTGGGATGCCCAAAAAAACAAAAAACTGTAACTACAGTCCCTTCGGTCATGTTAGCTCAAGCTGCACCAAGCCAACAGCAACATTATAAAAACGAAAACAATGTTTAGTGTGATTTTGAAATTAGAGGTAAAATAACTGAGGTGGACTCTGCATTCGTTACATGAGATAGACAATATATTTAATTTGAAAAAAAAAATGTCAAAGTAAATTTTATTCGGGTTAGTAAAATTAATACCTTGCGTGGGTGTCGTATTTTCCTCCAAACCATAACTTGCTTTCAACTCCTGTTTTCGTTTATTGATCACCTGAAAAATAACGTTTCATTTGTAAATATTAGACGCAGGTGAGATTCAATTCTTCAAGGAAATTCTTTTATTCTTAAATTTTGTTCAAAAATATTTAGTTTTAATACCGCAAAAAGGCGCGGGTGTTTCGTGCCCGAGCGGTCGTCGAGTTAACATCTTCTGAGGATGCGCCGTGGAGGGGCAAAACACGTGTCGAGTATATAAGTTTCGTTGGTCTAGTGGTCGCAGGTTTTATTGGTAAGTGTGGATCCTCCTCCTGCTACGATCCTTCCTCTTTTCTGTATTTTCTGCCTACCCCCCACGGAAAATAATGTGAGTTTATGGATACAATTATGTCTGTTATTTTATCATAATTACCTTATTCATGATATCTTTCGTAACTTTGCTCAGTTTGTCCTGTTTGCGCTTCAATGAACTCCAGCTGAACACGCAAGGAAGGTGCAACAAAATTTTTTGAAGTCTTTCGAAAAACAGAGCAAATAGCTCTTCAGTTGCATGAGAATAGTCTTTGTCTAGCATACCTTGGTATTGTTCATTTAGTCCTAAGGATGTGTCTGCAAAAATATAACGAAGGCTTGCATTAGTTCGGAACTAATCAGTTTTATTTTTGGTTGTAACTGGACTGAGTAGGAGGTTCTCATGGATAAATAATAACAGCCGCTCGGGTCGATCTTAAGGTAAAGCCGCGCTTGCCCAGGTTGGTCCATGGATGGATGACCACGCCTTAAATACCGAGTTTTCTCCGTGCCTCGGAAACCACTGTAAGCCGTTGGTCCCGGCTTTCATTTTTATATCTTTGACGGTGATTACAGGTAGTCAGTGGCCCGAAAGTTTGATAACCAGTCTTACCAACGGCTATCGTATCACTTAGTACTAACTGGGCTGATAGGCAGTCGATCCATGTAAAATACTGGTATTCAGCTGCATCCGGTTAGACTGGAAACCGACCCCAACATAGTTGGGAAAAGGCTAGGTAGATGATGCACTGGGCTGTGTAGAGCAGTTAGTAACTCCTTGTAAAATACTGGTATTGAGCTGGAACCGGTTGGATTGGAAATCACACCAATATAGATGGGAAATGCCTAGCCACGTAGATAGAGAATTTCATTCGCCTCTTTAAAACTGAACGTCATCATCATTTTCCAGTCAAAAATTATAAAAATATATTACTATGTTTGAAAAGCACATTCTCCTTTCAGCGAATGAGTTGAAGAACTCAAAATTTCAAAATTCCTATTTCATAAAAATAAACATGAATTTAACCTAAAATTTTCATCTGATTACTTACGGCAAACAGTCTTCAACAAATGGTTGACCAAGTATCGCTGCACATTGAAATAATCCTTTCCCACTTCAGTAGCCAGTACAGACACCAAGTTACGTGATTGAGTGTCGTACTCAGCCACAAATGTGCTCAGAACTTGAAGATTGAATGTTGGGTTGAGCAGCCTCCGATGCGGCTTCCATGTTGATACTGCAAAAGTATAGCATAGCCTAATCAGCCCCTAATATTGCTACTGCTGTGACACCAGCCTCCTCTGAGTGAATGAGAACAGACTTTCGTCCTACATTTTGCAGTTTTTACTTACCACTTGCTGTAACCAGCCCGGAGCCGTACATTTCCTTCCCAAACTTGTAGAAATATGGTTTTTCTAGACATGTGTTGGCTACCGTTAAACTGTCTTCAGGGTCTGTCAATACTGAAAAATAGAGCATCTAGGTATTAACAATAATAAAATTCACATCGATTTCTTTTTTACTCGACTGCAAGAAAAGGATTATTAATTGTTAACTAAGTCTCTTAATAATCTCTTATGTCATGACAGAGATAACTGTAATATCTCCGAGGAGGCTTACTATACAGACTCAACTTTTAGTAAAGCATTGAACTGTGAGCATTAAAACATCAAAATAAAAAACAAAAACATAAAAATAAAAATAAAATATATCGCAAGGTAAAAATATGTCAATAGGTATCAAAAGGTAAAATATGTCAAAAGGTATCCGATAGGAAGTCATTTATATTATAGTAACATTTGTCTGTTAATAAATTCCGAATTTTGTTTTTAAATAAATTTGTGGTTAGAGCTTTGTAAGACTGAGGTATTTTGTTGTAAATCTTAGGGGCCATACAAAAAAAGTTTTTCGACATTAGAGCAGTTTTTGATGAGTGTAAGCAAAGTCGGCTATTGTCGCGTCTGTTGCGTGGAAACGCGTCTGATAGTCGTGGGAATAGTTGGGGGTTACTTTTTACAAAAGATGCTACTTCAAAAATGTACAGAGATGGTAATGTTAATAATTTGTATTTTATAAATACCGGTTTGCAGCTTTCTGTCGAATTCAAGTTAAACATAGCTCGTATACACCTCTTTTGTGCTTTAAACGCAATTTCTTTGTTAGTCGAGTTTCCCCAAAAAATTATACCATAGCGCAGTACTGACGCTACCAATCCGTGATAAGCCGTTACCAAGGCGTCTGGATTCAGTTCTGGGGCCAGTTTGAAAAGCACATACGCGGATGAGCTCAGCTTTTTACTCACGAGTTCAATGTGGGCTTTCCAGTTCAAATTCGCGTCAATTATTACACCGAGAAATTTGGCATTGTCGACTTTCTTTAGTACTGAACCATTGTGTCGAGCTTCAATCGCATTATCAGTTTGTGTCCGTTGAGTGAAATGCATTATAGTAGTCTTATCTAAGTTAATTTTAAGATTATTCCGATTTAGCCATAATATTATCGATGTCAGAGATTCATTAATGTCAATTTCATATATGTCCTTATTATTACATATTATGGTCACTGTACTGTCATCTGCAAAAAGGGTCATGGGGTGTTCAATAGCACTAGGCATGTCATTAATATATACTATAAAAAATAGAGATCCCAGTACGCTGCCTTGTGGGACTCCGTATACTGGCGTCCGTTTGTCAGATACAAAGATTTCCTCCTTCTTTGTCTTAATATTAATTTTGGCTATTTCCGTGTACTGTTGTCTGTCAGTTAAGTAAGACTGTATAAGACTGAATATATTTCCCCTAATGCCACATGCTTCTAGCTTCTTTAAAAGAACCTTATGGTCTACGTGGTCAAAAGCTCGGGTCATATCGCAGTAAATAGCGCACACTGGAATTCTCTTGTCCATACTAACCATTACTTTATGCAAGAAGTCATAAATGGCCATATTGGTTGTCCGGTTTTTTCTAAATCCTTTCTGCTCATCTACTAATATGTGTTTCTTTTCAAAATATGAGTACAATTCTTTATAAATATATTTTTCATAAATTTTAGAAATGATCGGAATGAGACCAATTGGTCTGTAGTTAGCCATCTGTTCAGTATCATTCTTTTTAAATAAAGGTTTTACTATAGAGACTTTAAGGGCATTTGGATATATACCTGCACAGATACTGAGATTTATAAGATAGCTTAGGTGGGTACAGATAAAGTCAGATACATCTTTAATAACATTTGTAGAAATTCCGTCATATCCTGTGCTGTTAGTGGACTTTAGTGACTTTATTATGTTTTTTATGTCTCCAGGTATGCTGGGGGAAATATAAATTGAATCTTGAGACGGTATAATCTTTGATGTAATATTAATTCCTGAGTCTTGAATGGGTTGAATTTTGTCTACAAAAAAATTATTAAATGCATTAGCTATTTCTTGAGGGTCATTTATTATTTTATTATTTACGTAAAACTTAAAAGAATTAATACTTGAATAATTATGTATCTAAACTAACTTGATTGTCATCTTATGAATAAAATAATTAATTAGAATAATTATTTTTAAGGTTAAAAGTAACATTCTCACCATATACAGGATGTGGTCCAACACGTAGCTTGGCGACGTCGCCATTTTTTAAGCAGAAGTTGAATACGTTCTTGTAAAATTGCCAGAAATCTGAAAAAATAACAAAAAACTTTAACTTATTAGACTTGCATTATATCGAAACCAGAATCATCGCCCCATCATAAGCACGTTTAATTATTTTGACAAAAATCAAGATCTATTTTATGATTGTTTATTTCATAATAATGAAGTTATTTTTTACTATAATGAGAGTAAAAGTACCCTTAACGAAGCCGTAAGGCACTTGTTCTCCCCATGATTAGACCATACCTGGGAACCTTGTGTGACTCTCTGTCACGTACGCCTAATTATTAAGTTAAAATTTTAGTCTTGATTATTATTTCAAATCATCACACGGTATGGGCCACTTACAAACACATTAAACTTCTAGTTTATGGCTTCTCAGGCTGACAAGTTACCGTAACTTATAACGAAGTGTCCTTTCTTTCTTTGAATATTGCACCACTTGGAAACGCATAAATTCTTTATTTAATGGGAAAGGCACTGAGTAATAAAAGCTAAATGACAGGTCAAATGTAATATTTCAACAAAATTCTTAAGAACAAAAAATTACCCGATTTCTAAGTGACTGACGCTACATCTGATTAAGGGCATTACATTGCTCGATGACCTTGATGATTTGATCCCTGTACTGGTTTTTGTTGACTTGCCCCGCACATTTCGCAAAATTTCGGTTTTTATTTATTATTTAAAAATATTAAAAGAAATAACAGAAAAAAAACAATACAGCTTGTTAAATATATTATTACGTATTTGTTGTTACAAAATTCATGCCGATCTATTCAGCCGTTACAGAGATAATTTACAATTAAGGTTGAAAAAGGACCTATTTTCTACGATTAACCAAAAAAAAATTGAGAGGGTTTATTAAAATTTTAAACAATACAATTTATTTGTGATGAACTTGTCTATAACATACTTTTTTTACACGGAAAACGTACGAAGGGATTCATCAACAAATTTCTTTGAACACACGCTGTTTTTGGGATTTGAGCCATGTAATGCCCTTAACATGTTTTGGGTTTCGCACGGCCATGGACCCTTAAAACACCTGAGACGGTTGTACAAAAACTAAACGAATTCTGGAAAGGCGACCCAATCGTGATGGTTTTTAGTTAGAGACTGGGGTCGGAGAAAGATTGGTGGATTCGGGGCAGTTGGTTTTAAATCGCGGAAGGGTCCATACGTGGAGTGGAGCTAAGTCAGGGAGTCGGTCTAAAAACAGTTAAAGACCTAGGACGTCCTAGGTTAGATGCGTGAAGTTAGCGTAATCTTGGTACCAAGATCGAAATGTCCCAGAGGACTGTCGTAAGAGAGCGATTAGTATTTTATAATTTAAATATAAGTAGTAGTAATTAGTCTAGTTAAATTGAGTGTCGAGACCCAGAAGGAGGCGCCGTGGCGGGGGCGTAACTCGTATTGTGCGCAGCTCTCTGTAAGTTAGTTATAGACTAATTATCTTCAACGAACACGTGGTAAGTGTTAACTATAATTAACTCCTAGCTTAAGTAGCAGTTTGGCGATGGCGCAGAGAGAATGTTAATAATCATTTATTTCAGTATGACGGAACAGCCGCTTTATCTCACAATGTATACTATTATCTCATGTGTTATGTTCGAACTCCTAATCCGTACGGACGGAGACCGCCTTTTGCTACAATGTACACACATTTCATGCATACGACATGTACACTCTACACTAACACACCCGACTATTGACGAATGTTGACTTTTATCTGACTCACCACAAATTAAAGGCAGAACCGTAATATTCGCATTCCAATTGAAATAAACTATATTGTTCAGTGGTGAAAGCAGAACTGTAATATTCAAGGACTGATTAAAACAAATTATATTGATCAGTAATATAAAGCCGACTTGTACTTGTGGTACAAATCAACCAAACGGTGCTGATGAATACTGCTTCCTGTAAAGGTCTAGAGCAGAAACATTGCGTAGAGATTGTTAGCGCACATTTCAGGGAGCGGAGGTAGGTTTCACTAAGTATCCTAAACTGAATTGATAGCTACGTTCTAAGGAACGCTAGGGACTGTCTCTCGTTAAAATTAACCCCGGCCACTGGTAGGCCTATTACTGAATTGACACAGTTTAGCGAGACACGCAACCACGACATGGGGCAGAGTAAAGAAATGTGAAGTGACGATGGAATAACCACTTCGGCGTCCACCAATAACAATCGCAATATGTTCTGCTACAGACCGAGTCTACGGTACGCTTGTGCAAATTTTGTTATAATATAGTAATTGGGGTACTCTGCCATAAGAGTCTTATTAATGTGGGTACGCGTATAAGTAGAAATACTAGAAACCTGTCTTCCTCAATGGCAGTGGCCTCACAACCCACTGCCTTAGGATTGGGAAAGACATGTAGATGGAGTTTAGGGAACGTGACCTGTTAGAGTTCGTAGCAGTGTCCTCAGTAGGGCTATGCACTTAGGTCTAACAGTACACGTACGCCGGGCAAACGTTGTAAAACGGTTCCATGTTGTAACATGAAATCGTTTGCGTTTGCGAATCGGCATCTAGTATTTTGGAATCAAATAAATTAACGTAACAAATCATCATCATCATCATTTCAGCCGAAAGACGTCCAAAAATCAAAATCAAAGCATTTATTTCAAATAGGCCAGTTACAGGCACTTTTGAATTGTCGAAACAAAGACAACAATGAAAAAATAGCTACAGTCCCAGTCACTGACCGGTCCCGAATAAATAAATAAATTCTTAAGCGCAAGCGGAACGTTTCCTTTACCAAACATTTCATAATTTATCATATCTTTGCACCCTCATGTCTTTTTAGCTTCATACTTTAGTATTAATTTTGTTTTATAAGATTCGATATTATTCATGTATATGTCTTAACTGTGAATCCCCAATATTAACTTCACCTTGTACCCCTCCCTGTCCTCTAGCTTCTAAAGTCAGGATAGGGCTGGAGGTCAGTTCTATTAGTCGGTGGGGAGATGACCAGTTTGGGGACGAGTCTTACAGGGCCGTGCAGATGGCGGAGCACGGCCTCTTCTCCTTCGGGAGAAGCCGACATTAATACTAATAAACACTGTTTTAAGCTTTCACGGTTTACAACTAAACTTCTACTGTCACTAACGGGATATCTTCCGTGATTGTTCATTGTTTTGAGCTCCCGATATCAACAATCACGGAAGATATCCCGTAAGTGACAGTACAAGTTTATTAATACTAATATTTACATGATTTAGGAAAAACGAAAATTTTATCAAGCTAGGGTAATTTAGGATCAGTCACAGTAGTTACAAAGATATTGGGGGTCAAAGTTCCAACTTCTTATATACAAGTTATTAATGTTACACCTTTATTATAAATACTTACACGGCCCCCGTACTATTCAGCACAATGTTTTGAGTGCGTCACATTGAGTTCTGCAGTAAAACCTGATTTCTCCCCCCAAAAAAGAAGTCGTTTCCCAGCAATAATTTTTGCGTAGAGTTACTTAGTTTGATGTACAGAATGCTTGGATGACGGTTTCGTGAAGGGTACGTTTACACCTTGTATGTGTGTTTCAAATAAAGGTACACAAACACAGAGAGATGGATGGGTGACCGCCCATTACATACCGAGTTTCCTCCGTGCCTCGGAAAGCACGTTAAGCCGTTGGTCCCGGCTGTCATTTGTAGATCTTTGACAGTCGTTAAGTAGTCAGTGGTCCAAAAAGTCTGACAACCAGTCTTACCAAGGGGTATCGTATTACCCAGTACTAACTGGGTTGTGGAGGTCAGATAGGCAGTCGTTCCATGTAAAATACTGGTATTCAGCTGCATCCGGTTTGACTGGAAGCCGACCCCAATATAGTTGGGAAAAAGGCTAGGCAGATGATGATGATGATGAAACACAGAGAGATACCGTGGCGTTGTCTCGGAGGCTCTTTGGTACATCAGTCTAACTTAAAGTGTTGCGAATAAAAGCGTAGTAACCTTTGATTCTTCTTAATCCGATAAAGGCCCTTAAAAAAATAAAGATCCCTAACACAGTTCAACATTATCTACCTATGCTCTTCCTTTGTTGAGATCGACTTCCTATCTAACCAGATTCTGTCTATCTGCCTGATCTTCACTACCCAGTTCTTATTGTAACACGACTCCAGTTAGATTGGAGTATCTTCTTTTAAATTTTTTCTATAAGATGCGTATGAAAATCAAAATCAACCTATAATGATCTCACTGCTGGGATGAGTCCTAGCCTCCTCTTTCTAAGACAGAATTGTGAAAACTTACCTAAAGGACCCCCTGCTAGCTGATAGGCGTGTCCCATCAACGGCCACGCTCCAGGGAACATTGGGGGCGATTCATGTCGTGGCTTCTTCCAGCTCCAAAGGGCGAACACTACACAACATGTTGCTACCAAGACTACTAGAAACATGATAGTAATACGGTCATGTGGACATCAATGCAAATTTAATCGATACTGTTATATTTATACACAATAGGTGCTAAAAGGTTTCGTCGTGTGATGTTTTTATTGTCAACTGTTTGTCCAGGATAACCTGAGGAGGTTTCGTTACACTAAACATAAAATCAATGCATGAAGTTTGAAGTTAGACTGGCGTTATATATAGACGTTTACTCTACAGCTTTTTATGTTTTATCTCATCAGTTTTTGCGATTTCAAAAATTTTAATTACATAATTAAATTGAATTTTTTGCTACTACTAAAAAGGCTGTACTCTAGGCTGATTTAATCCCGATTTAAGGAACGGCAATCATCACAAAAGCAGCTAACGTCCAATACAATTATTTTATCATCATCATCCACAGTCTGAATTCATCCACTTCTAGGTAAAGGTTTCTCTTTTTTTGTACTTCCACTTTCTCCACGTTCCTGTGCCACCATCAGGGAACTCACTTTTCTTACATTGAATTTAGTCACAACGGGCAAAGTAAATTTATAACACGAGCCGTAAAAAATATTGAAAGTTGCATAATGTTATCATATTGCAAAATGTTGCCATACAAAAAGTAGTCACTTTGGTGTGAATGCACCTTTTGGAACTTTAGGATTTGGTGGTATGAAGAACAGGATGTAAAGTTCTTCATCCCTCATAGAAAAGGGAGGATCCTCCGACCAGACGGGTGTTATGTCTGGTGGGCAGTAGTTGTCGTGTTTTTCTATATACTCTTAAGTCGCGGATAACTTTAACTGCGCGATTTAGGAATTTCATGTTAGTTTTTCATTTGTGGCTTAGATGACGCTGTAGTACTATTTGTACTATTTGTACTACAGCGTCATCTAAGCTAAGCGTTGTTGAAGTACTTTATGTAGTGCCACTACAAGGACTTAAATTAGCTAACGGATTTGATTAACCTACCGCCGTTTACCTCAGTCACGTAAATTTGTCAGGCACATAGTAAGGTAAACAAATACATATTACTGTGGCCTTGAAACGAAAAAAAAAACTATTAAAACAAAAATAATTATGCCGTGTTAAATATTGTACGGTGGTACGGAAACCTACGTGTGCGAGTCCAACTCGCACTTGGCCGATTTTTTATTTCTTATTAGTTTGGCAAATATATATTTTTATTAGATTTGAACATTTTCACGCTTATTATTTTGACTAATGACGTCTTTGTTTCTTATATAACTACTCTGAGAAGCAACAAGGAAACAATCAGATAATGGTATTAAAATGGCACAGTGAAAAAAAAAACATGCAATGCAATTTAAGTATATTTATAAAACGTGACCAGATTATTTAAAAATTCTGCTGCAAAAAAAACTGGACTTTATTACTCTGAAATCGCCAACCCATCTTGAGCAAACGTGGTGATCAATGTTCGTGCCTCCACTCAATGAGAAGACCTCTTTCCCCAGCAGTGGTAGCCTTTTTACTTTCTTTGCTTCACGTGTTTTCACGTGACATAACATCAAAGACAAAGACAATTATTTAATTTTACTCGCACAATATGGTTATGGTACCAGTGCGACTGGTTATGGTGCCATTTTGTTACAAATAAAGAAATGCAAAGAATTTGTAGTGGCGTACTTTAATAAGCGTACCACAGCCGCCGAGTCCAAATATCACTCGTATGAGCTAGAGACTTCGGCGGTTGTGAATGCTATTAAGCCTTTCAGGCATTATCTTCACGGCAATAAGTTCACCGTCGTAACGGACTGTAACTCCTTCGTACTGTAAGTCATCTCGCAATAAGGTTGATCTAACCCCTCGTGTGAGCTTACGACTTTGAGGTTGTACAATATGTATAATTATTATCTTTATAATCTCAGAGTCACGCACTCTGAGATGAAAGAGGTGCATTAGAGCTATTTACAATTTAAAGACAACAGATAGCTGCAAGCCGTTTTTTAAAAATACTAAAATATTAACGATGCCCTCGCTGTACATTTATGAAACGTCTATGTTCGTCAAAAATAATTTACGTAAATTTGCTCGAGTAACTAGTCAGCGCCGTTGTGATCGGTTACAAACAGTTGGGTCTAGAACTGCGCTATATGGAAATAGTATCTTTGTAATGGCACCAAGGGTCTATAATAAATTACCAAAATGTATAAGGAGTGAAGATAATGTCCGCAAATTCAAAAGTAAATTGTATTTATTTTTATTAGATAAGATGTACTACTCCATAGAAGAATTTTTAAATGATAAAATATGATATTACCAACCTTTTTAATACAATTTGCCTTTGACATGCATGTAACAATAAATTATAATTGATTAATTGCCTAATAACAGTATCATTAATTGACATTATTTACTCGAACTTGACTTTTTATTGTTTAAATTCAGACTTATTACTAAAAAAATTAATAGATTTGTACACCAATTTCATTGGTAGGACATAGAGCTCGACTAAATTGTATACCTAAGACCTTTATTGTTATACCTATGTTCACAAATAAAGTTTGATTGATTGATAGATTATAAAGGTAATTAAAGATCTCAGGGAGCACAACATTGATGAAAATGTTGCTAAGACTTATGAGATCAGGTCTGGAGTGCTATACCGAAAAGTGCATCGCAACAACCGATCTCGCTGGCTACGAATTGTTCCCAGAGCTTTGCGCTGGTCAGTTATAAACTCCGTTCACGGATCTCTCATGCATGTTGGTAGGGAGAAGACAAAGCTTGTTCCTAAATTTGTTGACAACTGTTTTACAAACAAGATAGCAGAAATGAATCCCATCCGTAAGACTCCTATACCATGGCATACGTTGCATATTGATGCCACTGGTAAACTTAGTGGTAACAATGATAAAAAGGAATACGTGTTCGTATTGGTGGAAGCCTTTACGAAATTCGTTTTGTTACAACATACCTTGCATATTGACTCTGTGAGTAGCATCAAGGCTTTAAAAAGCAGCATTTCCTTGTTTGCCACCCCTAAGCGACTAATCGCTGATCAGGGCCGCTGCTTTGCTAACGCAGATTTCAATTCTGTCAAACCTATTGTATCGACTTACATCTTGTTGCAACAGGAAGATCCCGTGATAACGGTCAAGTTGAATTTGAGCTCTCAACTGTACGATTAATAGGGTCACTAAGTCGAATCCTTTTGAACTATTCATTGGGAAGGTAGCTAGGCCTCTAGAACTCATGTGAACCAACGATTACGAGCCAGAAGTGGACATTGAAACAGTTCGTGAACAGGCTATTACTAACATGGAAAAAAACTCTCGATACGATAAAGTCCGATTTAATAGTACAAAGGCAAAAGTCCAAAACTAAGCAGCGGGCGATTTCGTTCTTCTGCAAAATGAAGAACGCAATAAGTGCAAGCTGGACCGTAAATTCAAGGGACCTTTTCGCGTTATTGAGGTCTTAGATGGTGACAGATATGTGCTCAGAGCACTCAATGGTAACCGTACGTAAACATACGCTCATGATAGGCTGCGTAAAATGCCCAGTAGCGAAATTCCTGAGGATTTGGATTTGGATCTGAGGATAGTTGTGAACCCGATAGGTAAGACTGATTTAATTTGCTTTTTCTCATAATTTGATGTCATTAAGGTAATTCGTGAATGAAAAAAAGTCTAATTAATTAGCCATTTGTTATAATATGGCGGTAGTGAGGTAATTGTTTAACAAGTGAGAATGGGGTGGGCGTTGTGTCAGTCAGTCGGCTGCAGAACGTGCTCGTGAACGGAGACCTCACAACCTCCATCCATTTCCATCGCGCATATATATCGCATATAGAAGAACGGCTTTGCGAAACTTGCATTTTTGTACATGTTATGTTTTTAATGGCATAGTATTATCTCACTAATTGTTAATAAAAAAAATCTATCTCTTGATATCCAAAATGTGACAATGTGTGTCTTTCTCGCTGTAAACCATTATTAGGGTAAATAAAAATATGAGTTATAAAAAAATATCATGTTCTTAATTCTAATCGAATTTGTTTGCTAGTTGCTGGTTTAATCAGAATATCACATTGTGTCGGTATACTGTGTATGTCACTAACGATGCGATATTTTCGAAAGATGTGCGCTAGCATTGTCTTCATCGCCATCATGCCGTACAGGCGCCCTGTTAAATAAAAAGGTATGTTATATACTAGAAATTAAAGTCCATAATTACCTACATTAGTAGAAGTCGCTCTTAAAACGTTTCGAATTTCTTCAGCAGTTTTTAACGGGTCAAGTGCTTATTGTTAGACCTGCATATTTTCGACTTTTCTATCAACGTTATGTGGGTGATAGAATATCACTTAGTCTAGACCCTCATTCTTCATCATCATCATCATTATTTAACCAAAAGCCGTGCAACTCTGGACCTTGGCTTCTCCCATGTATCTTTACGTCTTCTTAAAATATGCCCTGTCCATTGCTAAATAACTATATCAATTACATTGGTTCTACTTCGGAAATCCTCATTTCTAAGTCGACCCCAGGGCAAGTCCAAGTAAGACATTCAGTTGCATTACTGACAGGCTGAATTTATGGAGCAGCAACAAAGGTAACAGTCGGAGAGTCAGGCAGCCGCATGACTGTCTGACATTGACCCTGTTCAAGCCCATTGTGACCGACCAAGTTTCAAAACCGTATAGAGAACTGCACCATCTTCTGCCGGCAGATAACCATGCTCATCATTCTGTACTAATTAATCGTCCTAGTTTTTACCTATACAGTTTCGTCTTCCAAGGCTAAAGGTGGCGAACGCGTTAGGATTGTCAGGCAAGGAGGTAGGGTCCAGCCATCGCTCTGGCTTGTACTGCTCCGCGTCTGCCCCCCACATGGGGTGCCGATTGATTCCATACACTCCTATCAAGCAAGTACTTCCAGCTGGTAATACGTAGTTCTCTGAAATATTAAGACAAACAATTGCAGTAAAATTCCTTGTGAAAAGATTCATACAGGGAAACTTCTGTTATAAGTTTATAACATTCTGTTTTAAAAGGCTTAGTCATAGGCCAATAAGGCCTTTTTAAACCAAAGAATGATGAAATGGCAAGCCCATGAGACAACATTTTGAGGTTCATAATGCTTTGGTTATTTAAATATTCCATTAAAAACGCGTTTGAATCCTAATAAATTGATATTGATGTATTTACGGGAAGAGTGAATCCAAAGTAACGGTGGATGGATAGTTTGACAGATGATATGCATACAAGTTGAATAAATTATATTGTACGTACTTAGTTGTACATCAGATTGAATACTCCTTGCAACTGTCGGAACTGGAGGGTACAGTCTCATACTCTCTTTCAAAACTGCTTCTAAATACAGCAACTTTGGTAAATCCTCTTTTGTGAAATCTCTGTCTTGATTTCCAAGCACTATTTGTATCCTGTATCATAAAACAACGTTCTATAAGATCCATGGTAAATATCCCGTTTCTAGTGTAAATAATAATGTTAGTGACCATGATAGTTTAAAATCTTATATGGTTCCATAAGATTTTGTAAATATAGGCTAGGCAGAGACAGCTTCTGAAATTCTTTGTACGACATTGATCCCATTTAATTCAAACTTCAATGAGTTTGAAATTATCTGCCATTTAGGCAGATAGTCTATGTAAGTCATACTAGACCAAATAATTTACTACGCCAAAATATTGTATTCATAAAAAATGCTAAATTTCGTAAGAAAGTTTAAGTGTATCTGAATTCGGATATTCCCATATTGTCCCTCTTAAAAGAAACGTACTGTCTACGGTTAGCAGCAGCAATCACGATCACTTGGTCAAACGAACCAGTTTGACAATTATTTTGGATACTTACTCCTTATAAATTCGTTCCTGCATATCAGGATAGGATCCCATTAGTAATAATGTGTATGTCATAGCTGTCGCCGTCGTGTCGTAAGCGGCTGCGACAATGGTGTCCAAGTGTTCCCTGATCTCATCATCCGTAAAGGCATTCTGTTTGTCCGCTAGGTCCAGCAGTTGATCCAGGAGTGGCTTGTATTTATCTGGAATTAATCACAACGTTGTTATTCAAAAATCTGTAATTTTATTTCTAATTATTTTTCTTTATTTCTGTCTTCTGCTTCAATGGGGCACTAAATATCTTGTAATGCCTGTCCATGTGTTTGCTCATTACAAAAACTGATGGCTGCTACTGAACATGCTCGTAGCCAACTTCTGGCTTATTTAACTTACCATGAACATGCTAAGAAGTAAAAGAAAGCATATTTTGCGTGTTCCAATCAAAAGATATCAAACTGACAATGCAACAAGTACCTGTTAGCTCTTCAATGGAGCTAAACATGAGCGAGTAAAGATGAAAAAAAAAACGTAAAAAAATACCATAATTTGTTACTGCTATAAGTCATAATGTGGTGGGATGCCCAAAAAAACAAAAAACTGTAACTGCAGTCCCTTCGGTCATGTTAGCTCAAGCTGCACCAAGCCAACAGCAACATTATAAAAACGAAAACAATGTTTAGTGTGATTTTGAAATTAGAGGTAAAATAAATGAGGTGGACTCTGCATTCGTGACATGAGATAGACAATACATTTAATTTGAAAAAAAAAATGTCAAAGTAAATTTTATTCGGGCTAGTAAAATTAATACCTTGCGTGGGTGTCGTATTTTCCTCCAAACCATAACTTGCTTTCAACTCCTGTTTTCGTTTATTGATCACCTGAAAAATAACGTTTAATTTGTAAATATTAGACGAAGGTGAGATTCAATTCTTCAAGGAAATTCTTTTATTCTTAAATTTTGTTCAAAATATTTAGTTTTAATACCGCAAAAAGGCGCGGGTGTTTCGTGCCCGAGCGGTCGTCGAGTTAACATCTTCTGAGGATGCGCCGTGGAAGGGCAAAACACGTGTCGAGTATATAGGTTTCGTTGGTCTAGTGGTCGCAGGTTTTATTGGTAAGTGTGGATCCTCCTCCTGCTACGATCCTTCCTCTTTTCTGTATTTTCTGCCTACCCCCCACGGAAAATAATGTGAGTTTATGGATACAATTATGTCTGTTATTTTATCATAATTACCTTATTCATGATATCTTTCGTAACTTTGCTCAGTTTGTCCTGTTTGCGCTTCAATGAACTCCAGCTGAACACGCAAGGAAGGTGCAACAAAATTTTTTGAAGTCTTTCGAAAAACAGAGCAAATAGCTCTTCAGTTGCATGAGCATAGTCTTTGTCTAGCATACCTTGGTATTGTTCATTTAGTCCTAAGGATGTGTCTGCAAAAATATAACGAAGGCTTGCATTAGTTCGGAATAGGAACTAATCAGTTTTATTTTTGGTTGTAACTGAGTGAGTAGGAGGTTCTCATGGATAAATAATAACAGCCGCTCGGGTCGATCTTAAGGTAAAGCCGCGCTTGCCCAGGTTGGTCCATGGATGGATGACCACGCCTTAAATACCGAGTTTTATACGTGCCTCGGAAACCACTGTAAGCCGTTGGTCCCGGCTTTCATTTTTATATCTTTGACGGTTATTACAGGTAGTCAGTGGCCCGAAAGTTTGATAACCAGTCTTACCAACGGCTATCGTATCACTTAGTACTAACTGGGCTGATAGGCAGTCGATCCATGTAAAATACTGGTATTCAGCTGCATCCGGTTAGACTGGAAACCGACCCCAACATAGTTGGGAAAAGGCTAGGTAGATGATGCACTGGGCTGTGTAGAGCAGTTAGTAACTCCTTGTAAAATACTGGTATTGAGCTGGAACTGGTTGGATTGGAAACCACACCAATATAGATGGGAAATGCCTAGCCACGTAGGTAGAGAATTTCTTCCATCAATTGTCATCATCATGTTCCATTCAAAAGTTATAATATTACTATGTTTGAAAAGCACATTCTCCTTTCAGCGAATGAGTTGAAGAACTCAAAATTTCAAAATTCCTATTTCATAAAAATAAACATGAATTTAACCTAAAATTTTCATCTGAATACTTACGGCAAACAGTCTTCAACAAATGGTTGACCAAGTATCGCTGCACATTGAAATAATCCTTTCCCACTTCAGTAGCCAGTACAGACACCAAGTTACGTGATTGAGTGTTGTACTCAGCCACAAATGTGCTCAGAACTTGAAGATTGAATGTTGGGTTGAGCAGCCTCCGATGCGGCTTCCATGTTGATACTGCAAAAGTATAGCATAGCCTAATCAGCCCCTAATATTGCTACTGCTGTGACACCAGCCTCCTCTGAGTGAATGAGAACAGACTTTCGTCCTACATTTTGCAGTTTTTACTTACCACTTGCTGTAACCAGCCCGGAGCCGTACATTTCCTTCCCAAATTTGTAGAAATATGGTTTTTCTAGACATGTGTTGGCTACCGTTAAACTGTCTTCAGGGTCTGTCAATACTGAAAAATAGAGCATCTAGGTATTAACAATAATAAAATTCACATCGATTTCTTTTTTACTCGACTGCAAGAAAAGGATTATTAATTGTTAACTAAGTCTCTTAATAATCTCTTATGTCATGACAGAGATAACTGTAATATCTCCGAGGAGGCTTACTATACAGACTCAACTTTTAGTAAAGCATTGAACTGTGAGCATTATATCGTTTCCCTTATGGTAGAATTTTCGACACGGCCCTTCTAACTTCTAAGCGTGTTGATGGAAATCTAAATTTAGTCGACCCAGAATTGGGCTATGATTTTGGCACCTTTAGGCGTTTGGCTACGACACTAAGACTGGTGTCGTAAAGTCCATCTGTTCCTGTAATTAACGCATGACGGCCAGTCAAGTCGTTTTTATTGAAGTAATTTAAAAACCTTTTAATTGGAGGTTAGACAATTGACTTCTATACCAATTGAATTATTCACAGCTGACATCATGGGACGTCATATTATGAAATGTTTACGTAAGGCTTTGACAAACCAACACTGATACTGAAAAGATTATCTGTAATTTTTGAATACAAAAACAAAATCATAAAATTGTTGAATATCGAAAAAGTAGGTTTTATTTTATTTTTCACCTTGTTTAGATCTCAATGACAAATTGACGACCCATGACGGCCGTCGAATTTCGCGAGCCAATTAGATTTTACCTTGTATAACTTTTGGATATATATTCGCGACACTATGACACTATGACACTTGTTAGTAAATCCATATTTCACAAATTGAGTGAATAATTTATAAAATTTAAAAGAATTAATACTTGAATAATTATGTATCTAAACTAACTTGATTGTCATCTTATGAATAAAATAATTAATTAGAATAATTATTTTTAAGGTTAAAAGTAACATTCTCACCATATACAGGATGTGGTCCAACACGTAGCTTGGCGACGTCGCCATTTTTTAAGCAGAAGTTGAATACGTTCTTGTAAAATTGCCAGAAATCTGAAAAAATAACAAAAAACTTTAACTTATTAGACTTGCATTATATCGAAACCAGAATCATCGCCCCATCATAAGCACGTTTAATTATTTTGACAAAAATCAAGATCTATTTTATGATTGTTTATTTCATAATAATGAAGTTATTTTTTACTATATTGGGAGTAAAAGTACCCTTAACGAAGCCGTAAGGCACTTGTTCTCCCCATGATTAGACCATACCTGGGAACCTTGTGTGACTCTCTGTCACGTACGCCTAATTATTAAGTTAAAATTTTAGTCTTGATTATTATTTCAAATCATCACACGGTATGAGCCACTTACAAACACATTAAACTTCTAGTTTATGGCTTCTCAGGCTGACAAGTTACCGTAATTAATAACGAAGTGTCCTTTCTTTCTTTGAATATTGCACCACTTGGAAACGCATAAATTCTTTATTTAATGGGAAAGGCATTGAGTAATAAAAGCTAAATGACAGGTCAAATGTAATATTTCAACAAAATTCTTAAGAAACAACAAAAAATTACCCGATTTCTAAGTGACTGACGCTACATCTGATTAAGGGCATTACATTGCTCGATGACCTTGATGATTTGATCCCTGTACTGGTTTTTGTTGACTTGCCCCGCACATTTCGCAAAATTTCGGTTTTTATTTATTATTTAAAAATATTTAAGGAAATAACAGAAAAAAAAACAATACAGATTGTTAAATATATCATTACGTATTTGTTGTTACAAAATTCATGCCGATCTATTCAGCCGTTACAGAGATAATTTACAATTAAGGTTTAAAAAGGACCTATTTTCTACGATTAACCAAAAAAAATTGAGAGGGTTTATTAAAATTTTAAACAATACAATTTATTTGTGATGAACATAACTATAACATACTTTTTTTAGAGATTGTTAGCGCCCATTTCAGGGAGCGGAGGTAGGTTTCACTAAGTATCCTAAACTGAATTGATAGCTACGTTCTAAGGAACGCTAGGGGCTGTCTCTCGTTTATTTAATAAAATAATTAACCCCGGCCACTGGTAGGCCTATTACTGAATTGACACTGTTTAGCGAGACACGCAACCACGACATGGGGCAGAGTAAAGAAATGTGAAGTGACGATGGAATAACCACTTCGGCGTCCACCAATAACAATCGCAATATGTTCTGCTACAGACCGAGTCTACGGTACGCTTGTGCAAATTTTGTTATAATATAGTAATTGGGGTACTCTGCCATAAGAGTCTTATTAATGTGGGTACGCGTATAAGTAGAAATACTAGAAACCTGTCTTCCTCAATGGCAGTGGCCTCACAACCCACTGCCTTAGGATTGGGAAAGACATGTAGATGGAGTTTAGGGAACGTGACCTGTTAGAGTTCGTAGCAGTGTCCTCAGTAGGGCAATGCACTTAGGTCTAACAGTACACGTACGCCGGGCAAACGTTGTAAAACGGTTCCATGTTGTAACATGAAATCGTTTGCGTTTGCGAATCGGCATCTAGTATTTTGGAATCAAATAAATTAACGTAACAAATCATCATCATCATCATTTCAGCCGAAAGACGTCCAAAAATCAAAATCAAAGCATTTATTTCAAATAGGCCAGTTACAGGCACTTTTGAATTGTCGAAACAAAGACAACAATGAAAAAATAGCTACAGTCCCAGTCACTGACCGGTCCCGAATAAATAAATAAATTCTTAAGCGCAAGCGGAACGTTTCCTTTACCAAACATTTCATAATTTATCATATCTTTGCACCCTCATGTCTTATTAGCTTCATACTTTAGTATTAATTTTGTTTTATAAGATTCGATATTATTCATGAATATGTCTTAACTGTGAATCCCCAATATTAACTTCACCTTGTACCCCTCCCTGTCCTCTAGCTTCTAAAGTCAGGATAGGACTGGAGGTCAGTTCTATTAGTCGGTGGGGAGATGACCAGTTTGGGGACGAGTCTTACAGGGCCGTGCAGATGGCGGAGCACGGCCTCTTCTCCTTCGGGAGAAGCCGACATTAATACTAATAAACACTGTTTTAAGCTTTCACGGTTTACAACTAAACTTCTACTGTCACTTACGGGATATCTGCCGTGATTGTTCATTGTTTTGAGCTCCCGATATCATCAATCACGGAAGATATCCCGTAAGTGACAGTACAAGTTTATTAATACTAATATTTACATGATTTAGGAAAAACGAAAATTTTATCAAGCTAGGGTAATTTAGGATCAGTCACACTAGTTACAAAGATATTGGGGGTCAAAGTTCCAACTTCTTATATACAAGTTATTAATGTTACACCTTTATTATAAATACTTACACGACCCCCGTACTATTCAGCACAATGTTTTGAGTGCGTCACATTGAGTTCTGCAGTAAAACCTGATTTCTCTCCCCAAAAAAGAAGTCGTTTCCCAGCAATAATTTTTGCGTAGAGTTACTTAGTTTGATGTACAGAATGCTTGGATGACGGTTTCGTGAAGGGTACGTTTACACCTTGTATGTGTGTTTCAAATAAAGGTACACAAACACAGAGAGATGGATGGGTGACCGCCCATTACATACCGAGTTTCCTCCGTGCCTCGGAAAGCACGTTAAGCCGTTGGTCCCCGCTGTCATTTGTAGATCTTTGACAGTCGTTAAGTAGTCAGTGGTCCAAAAAGTCTGACAACCAGTCTTACCAAGGGGTATCGTATTACCCAGTACTAACTGGGTTGTGGAGGTCAGATAGGCAGTCGTTCCATGTAAAATACTGGTATTCAGCTGCATCCGGTTTGACTGGAAGCCGACCCCAATATAGTTGGGAAAAAGGCTAGGCAGATGATGATGATGATGAAACACATAGAGATACCGTGGCGTTGTCTCGGAGGCTCTTTGGTACATCAGTCTAACTTACAGTGTTGCGAATAACAGCGTAGTAACCTTTGATTCTTCTTAATCCGATAAAGGCCCTTAAAAAAATAAAGATCCCTAACACAGTTCAACATTATCTACCTATGCTCTTCCTTTGTTGAGATCGACTTCCTATCTAACCAGATTCTGTCTATCTGCCTGATCTTCACTACCCAGTTCTTAGGTAACACGACTCCAGTTAGATTGGAGTATCTTCTTTTAAATTTTTTCTATAAGATGCGTATGAAAATCAAAATCAACCTATAATGATCTCACTGCTGGGATGAGTCCTAGCCTCCTCTTTCTAAGACAGAATTGTGAAAACTTACCTAAAGGACCCCCTGCTAGCTGATAGGCGTGTCCCATCAACGGCCACGCTCCAGGGAACATTGGGGGCGATTCATGTCGTGGCTTCTTCCAGCTCCAAAGGGCGAACACTACACAACATGTTGCTACCAAGACTACTAGAAACATGATAGTAATACGGTCATGTGGACATCAATGCAAATTTAATCGATACTGTTATATTTATACACAATAGGTGCTAAAAGGTTTCGTCGTGTGATGTTTTTATTGTCAACTGTTTGTCCAGGATAACCTGAGGAGGTTTCGTTACACTAAACATAAAATCAATGCATGAAGTTTGAAGTTAGACTGGCGTTATATATAGACGTTTACTCTACAGTTTTTTTATGTTTTATCTCATCAGTTTTTGCGATTTCAAACATTTTAATTACGTAATTAAATTGAATTTTTTGCTACTACTAAAAAGGCTGTACTCTAGGCTGATTTAATCCCAATTTAAGGAACGGCAATCATCACAAAAGCAGCTAACGTCCAATACAATTATTTTATCATCATCATCCACAGTCTGAATTCATCCACTTCTAGGTAAAGGTTTCTCTTTTTTTTGTACTTCCACTTTCTCCACGTTCCTGTGCCACCATCAGGGAACTCACTTTTCTTACATTGAATTTAGTCACAACGGGCAAAGTAAATTTATAACACGAGCCGTAAAAAATATTGAAAGTTGCATAATGTTATCATATTGCAAAATGTTGCCATACAAAAAGTAGTCACTTTGGTGTGAATGCACCTTTTGGAACTTTAGGATTTGGTGGTATGAAGAACAGGATGTAAAGTTCTTCATCCCTCATAGAAAAGGGAGGATCCTCCGACCAGACGGGTGTTATGTCTGGTGGGCAGTAGTTGTCGTGTTTTTCTATATACTCTTAAGTCGCGGATAACTTTAACTGCGCGATTTAGGAATTTCATGTTAGTTTTTCATTTGTGGCTTAGATGACGCTGTAGTACTATTTGTACTACAGCGTCATCTAAGCTAAGCGTTGTTGAAGTACTTTATGTAGTGCCACTACAAGGACTTAAATTAGCTAACGGATTTGATTAACCTACCGCCGTTTACCTCAGTCACGTAAATTTGTCAGGCACATAGTAAGGTAAACAAATACATATTACTGTGGCCTTGAAACGAAAAAAAAAACTATTAAAACAAAAATAATTATGCCGTGTTAAATATTGTACGGTGGTACGGAAACCTACGTGTGCGAGTCCAACTCGCACTTGGCCGATTTTTTATTTCTTATTAGTTTGGCAAATATATATTTTTATTAGATTTGAACATTTACACGCTTATTATTTTGACTAATGACTTCTTTGTTTCTTGTATAACTACTCTGAGAAGCAACAAGGAAACAATCAGATAATGGTATTAATTGGCATACTGAAAAAAAAAAACATGCAATGCAATTTAAGTATATTTATAAAACGTGACCAGATTATTTAAAAACTCTGCTGCAAAAAAAACTGGACTTTATTACTCTGAAATCGCCAACCCATCTTGAGCAAACGTGGTGATAAATGTTCGTGCCTCCACTCAATGAGAAGACCTCTTTCCCCAGCAGTGGTAGCCTTTTTACTTTCTTTGCTTCACGTGTTTTCACGTGACATAACATCAAAGACAAAGACAATTATTTAATTTTACTCGCACAATATGGTAGGTACAAGGTTGGCGCAACAGTTTAGTTCTGGACCTATCCACCGCTAAAAGTGACGTACGCAAAGGTTCACTTAAAGGGGACGGTAACGATTACATACAATCTTGAACCTAATTGTAACGACTGAAACTGATGGGAATTAATAGATTCAGACTTATCAGTCCCTCACTGAAAATTCTGTAAGTTTTGACAATCTGAGAGCAAAGCTATTAGATATAGTAAAAGTAAGGTTATGTTACAATCTTTAACGAACAGCTGATTCTTGAAGTAAAAAAGATACTAAATATAATAAACACTAGCTTATGCCCGTGGCTTCGCCCACATGGAGTTCGGGATTGCCCACGGGATCTTACTTCTGGAATAATAAATTTTGACTGAATTAGGTTTTTCTTTTAATTTGAAAAAGTGTTCTTTCATGAACGAAAGTGGTTATGTAGTTAGTCGCGGCGAGGTTCGTCCGAACCCTAAAAAGATCGAAGCCTTAATAGCCTTCCTTCCTCCAAAAACTGTCACACAATTACGCCAGTTCATAGGACTAGCGTCCTATTTTAGAAAATTTATCCCTAGTTTTGCACAAATAATGGCTCCTCCTCATTCTTTCACCAGCCCTGGTAAGGGCAACGTTGAATGGAAGCCAGAAGACGAAGGCACCAGGCAAACGATCATAGGGATATTGACTAACGAGCCGGTCTTAATGATTTTTGATCCTGAGTGTCCAATTGAGCTACATACCGACACCAGTGCGACTGGTTATGGTGCCATTTTGTTACAAATAAAGGAATGCAAAGAATTTGTAGTGGCGTACTTTAATAAGCGTACCACAGCCGCCGAGTCCAGATATCACTCGTATGAGCTAGAGACTTCGGCGGTTGTGAATGCTATTAAGCCTTTCAGGCATTATCTTCACGGCAATAAGTTCACCGTCGTAACGGACTGTAACTCCTTCGTACTGTAAGTCATCTCGCAATAAGGTTGATCTAATCCCTCGTGTGAGCTTACGACTTTGAGGTTGTACAATATGTATAATTATTATCTTTATAATCTCAGAGTCACGCACTCTGAGATGAAAGAGGTGCATTAGAGCTATTTACAATTTAAAGACAACAGATAGCTGCAAGCCGTTTTTTAAAAATACTAAAATATTAACGATGCCCTCGCTGTACATTTATGAAACGTCTATGTTCGTCAAAAATAATTTACGTAAATTTGCTCGAGTAACTAGTCAGCGCCGTTGTGATCGGTTACAAACAGTTGGGTCTAGAACTGCGCTATATGGAAATAGTATCTTTGTAATGGCACCAAGGGTCTATAATAAATTACCAAAATGTATAAGGAGTGAAGATAATGTCCGCAAATTCAAAAGTAAATTGTATTTATTTTTATTAGATAAGATGTACTACTCCATAGAAGAATTTTTAAATGATAAAATATGATATTACCAACCTTTTTAATACAATTTGCCTTTGACATGCATGTAACAATAAATTATAATTGATTAATTACCTAATAACAGTATCATTAATTGACATTATTTACTCGAACTTGACTTTTTATTGTTTAAATTCAGACTTATTACTAAAAAAATTAATGGATTTGTACACCACTTTCATTGGTAGGACATAGAGCTCGACTAAATTGTATACCTAAGACCTTTATTGTTATACCTATGTTCACAAATAAAGTTTGATTTATTGATAGATTATAAAGGTAATTAAAGATCTCAGGGAGCACAACATTGATGAAAATGTTGCTAAGACTTATGAGATCAGGTCTGGAGTGCTATACCGAAAAGTGCATCGCAACAACCGATCTCGCTGGCTACCAATTGTTCCCAGAGCTTTGCGCTGGTCAGTTATAAACTCCGTTCACGGATCGACGGGAGAAGACGAAGCTTGTTCCTAAATTTGTTGACAACTGTTTTACGAACAAGATAGCAGAAATGAATCCCATCCGTAAGACTCCTATACCATGGCATACGTTGCATATTGATGCCACTGGTAAACTTAGTGGTAACAATGATAAAAAGGAATACGTGTTCGTATTGGTGGAAGCCTTTACGAAATTCGTTTTGTTACTACATACCCTGCGTATTGACTCTGTGAGTAGCATCAAGGCTTTAAAAAGCAGCATTTCCATGAGGATTCGACTTAGTGACCCTATTAATCGTACATTTGAGAGCTCAAATTCAACTTGACCTTTTATCACGGGATCTTCCTGTTGCAACAAGATGTAAGTCGATACAATAGGTTTGACAGAATTGAAATCTGCGTTAGCAAAGCAGCGGCCCTGATCAGCCACCTCGTCCTTGTTTGCCACCCCTAAGCGACTCATCGCGATCCCCGCCGTGGGACCTGGAGGCGAAGACCCTCGCGACACTGCACCAGTGGCGCGAGGAGGCCAATGATCGGGGCGAGAGGCTGGTGCAGCGACAGATCACGCTGTACCGGTCTCAGCTCCGACAGGTCATGGTGGCGGAATGGCGGGGGAGGCTAGAGCTCCCTACCGCCGGCCTCGACACGGTCGAGGCGATCCGGCCAGTACTCGACGACTGGCTCGGGAGGAAGCACGGCTCCCTGACGTTTCGGGCGACGCAGGTGCTCTCGGGGCACGGCTGCTTCGGGAAGTACCTGTGTCGCATAAGCAGGGAGCCGGACGCCCGGTGCCATCACTGCGTCCACTGTCCGGAGGACACGGCGCGGCATACGCTGGCCGAGTGCGCCGCGTGGGATGAGCCGCGCCGTGCGCTCGTTACGGAGGTAGGAGGAGACCTGTCGCTGCCGACCGTCGTTCGCTCGATGGTCGGCAGCGCAGAGTCCTGGGACGCGGTGGTGTCCTTCTGCGAAACCGTCATGTCGCAGAAGGAGGCTGCGGAAAGGGAGAGGGAGATGACGAGCTCCCGCCCATCCCGCAGCAGACGCACCGGGCGTCGGCAGAGGGCGGACAACGCCCTCTTCCGGCCCCCCTAAATAGGTCCAGGGGCGACGGATTCGGGGACATCCGTCGCCCCCGATCACACTGGACCCGAGACGGCGGCGCGTAGTGTTCCACGCGCGCCTCTCTCAGACGTAACGGGGGGAGCTTTACACCTCACTCCCCCCCGGGACGAGGCCCGCCGAGGTCAGGCGGGCCGGCACTAGTCCGGGGCAGCGGAAGTCGCATCAGATCCCGTTGCCCCCCGACGCAAGTGTGCGAGGGAACACCGGTGTGGTTTTAGTCAGTACGAGTCTGACAGACCCCTCCGCTCTCCCCAGGGCGGAGGACATCCATAGAGGATTTCCACATCGAGAAAAAAAAAAAAAAAAAAAAAAAAGAGTAAAGAAATGTGAAGTGACGATGGAATAACCACAAAGGCTTTAAAAAGCAGCATTTCCTTGTTTGCCACCCCTAAGCGACTCATCGCTGATCAGGGCCGCTGCTTTGCTAACGCAGATTTCAATTCTGTCAAACCTATTGTATCGACTTACATCTTGTTGCAACAGGAAGATCCCGTGATAAAAGGTCAAGTTGAATTTGAGCTCTCAACTGTACGATTAATAGGGTCACTAAGTCGAATCCTCTTGAACTATTCATTGGGAAGGTAGCTAGGCCTCTAGAACTCATGTGAACCAACGATTACGAGCCAGAAGTGGACATTGAAACAGTGCGTGAACAGGCTATTACTAACATGGAAAAAAACTCTCGATACGATAAAGTCCGATTTAATAGTACAAAGGCAAAAGTCCAAAACTAAGCAGCGGGCAATTTCGTTCTTCTGCAAAATGAAGAACGCAATCAGTGCAAGCTGGACCGTAAATTCAAGGGACCTTTCCGCGTTATTGAGGTCTTAGATGGTGACAGATATGTGCTCAGAGCACTCAATGGTAACCGTACGTACACATACGCTCATGATAGGCTGCGTAAAATGCCCAGTAGCGAAATTCTCGAGGATTTATCTGAGGATAGTTGTGAACCCGATAGGTAAGACTGATTTAATTTGCTTTTTCTCATAATTTGATGTCATTAAGGTAATTCGTGAATGAAAAAAAGTCTAATTAATTAGCCATTTGTTATAATATGGCGGTAGTGAGGTAATTGTTTAACAAGTGAGAATGGGGTGGGCGTTGTGTCAGTCAGTCGGCTGCAGAACGTGCTCGTGAACGGAGACCTCACAACCTCCATCCATTTCCATCGCGCATATATATCGCATATAGAAGAACGGCTTTGCGAAACTTACATTTTTGTACATGTTATGTTTTTAATGGCATAGTATTATCTCACTAATTGTTAATAAAAAAAATCTATCTCTTTACATCCAAAATGTGACAATGTGTGTCTTTCTCGCTGTAAACCATTATTAGAGTAAATAAAAAATTTGAGTTATAAAAAAATATCATGTTCTTAATTCTAATCGAATTTGTTTGCTAGTTGCTGGTTTAATCAGAATATCACATTGTGTCGGTATACTGTGTATGTCACTAACGATGCGATATTTTCGAAAGATGTGCCCTAGCATTGTCTTCATCGCCATCATGCCGTACAGGCGCCCTGTTAAATAAAAAGGTATGTTTAATACTAGAAATTAAAGTCCATAATTACCTACATTAGTAGAAGTCGCTCTTAAAACGTTTCGAATTTCTTCAGCAGTTTTTAACGGGTCAAGTGCTTATTGTTAGACCTGCATATTTTCGACTTTTCTATCAACGTTATGTGGGTGATAGAATATCACTTAGTCTAGACCCTCATTCTTCATCATCATCATCATTATTTAACCAAAAGCCGTGCAACTCTGGACCTTGGCTTCTCCCATGTATCTTTACGTCTTCTTAAAATATGCCCTGTCCATTGCTAAATAACTATATCAATTACATTGGTTCTACTTCGGAAATCCTCATTTCTAAGTCGACCCCAGGGCAAGTCCAAGTAAGACATTCAGTTGCATTACTGACAGGCTGAATCTATGGAGCAGCAACAAAAGTAACAGTCGGAGAGTCAGGCAGCCGCATGACTGTCTAACATTGACCCTGTTCAAGCCCATTGTGACCGACCAAGTTTCAAAACCGTAAAGAGAACTGCACCATCTTCTGCCGGCAGGTAACCATGCTCATCATTCTGTACTAATTAATCGTCCTAGTTTTTACCTATACAGTTTCGTCTTCCAAGACTAAAGGTGGCGAACGCGTTAGGATTGTCAGGCAAGGAGGTAGGGTCCAGCCATCGCTCTGGCTTGTACTGCTCCGCGTCTGCCCCCCACATGGGGTGCCGATTGATTCCATACACTCCTATCAAGCAAGTACTTCCAGCTGGTAATACGTAGTTCTCTGAAATATTAAGACAAACAATTGCAGTAAAATTCCTTGTGAAAAGATTCATACAGGGAAACTTCTGTTATAAGTTTATAACATTCTGTTTTGAAAGGCATAGTCATAGGCCAATAAGGCCTTTTTAAACCAAAGAATGATGAAATGGCAAGCCCATGAGACAACATTTTGAGGTTCATAATGCTTTGGTTATTTAAATATTCCATTAAAAACGCGTTTGAATCCTAATAAATTGATATTGATGTATTTACGGGAAGAGTGAATCCAAAGTAACGGTGGATGGATAGTTTGACAGATGATATGCATACAAGTTGAATAAATTATATTGTACGTACTTAGTTGTACATCAGATTGAATACTCCTTGCAACTGTCGGAACTGGAGGGTACAGTCTCATACTCTCTTTCAAAACTGCTTCTAAATACAGCAACTTTGGTAAATCCTCTTTTGTGAAATCTCTGTCTTGATTTCCAAGCACTATTTGTATCCTGAATCATAAAACAACGTTCTATAAGATCCATGGTAAATATCCCGTTTCTAGTGTAAATAATAATGTTAGTGACCATGATAGTTTAAAATCTTATATGGTTCCATAAGATTTTGTAAATATAGGCTAGGCATAGACAGCTTCTGAAATTCTTTGGACAACATTTATCCCATTTAATTCAAACTTCAACGAGTTTGAAATTATCTGCCATTTAGGCAGATAGTCTATGTAAGTCATACTAGACCAAATAATTTACTACGCCAAAATATTGTATTCATTAAAAAATGCTAAATTTCGTAAGAAAGTTTAAGTGATCTGAATTCGGATATTCCCATACTGTCCCTCTTAAAAGAAACGTACTGTCTACGGTTAGCAGCAGCAATCACGATCACTTGGTCAAACGAAACAGTTTGACAATTATTTTGGATACTTACTCCTTATAAATTCGTTCCTGCATATCAGGATAGGATCCCATTAGTAATAATGTGTATGTCATAGCTGTCGCCGTCGTGTCGTAAGCGGCTGCGACAATGGTGTCCAAGTGTTCCCTGATCTCATCATCCGTAAAGGCATTCTGTTTGTCCGCTAGGTCCAGCAGTTGATCCAGGAGTGGCTTGTATTTATCTGGAATTAATCACAACGTTGTTATTCAAAAATCTGTAATTTTATTTCTAATTATTTTTCTTTATTTCTGTCTTCTGTTTCAATGGGGCACTAAATATCTTGTAATGCCTGTCCATGTGTTTGCTCATTACAAAAACTGATGGCTGCTACTGAACATGCTCGTAGCCAACTTCTGGCTTATTTAACTTACCATGAACATGCTAAGAAGTAAAAGAAAGCATATTTTGCGTGTTCCAATCAAAAGATATCAAACTGACAATGCAACAAGTACCTGTTAGCTCTTCAATGGAGCTAAACATGAGCGAGTAAAGATGAAAAAAAAAACGAAAAAAAATACCATAATTTGTTACTGCTATAAGTCATAATGTGGTGGGATGCCCAAAAAAACAAAAAAACTGTAACTACAGTCCCTTCGGTCATGTTAGCTCAGGCTGCACCGAGCCAACAGCAACATTATAAAAACGAAAACAATGTTTAGTGTGATTTTGAAATTAGAGGTAAAATAACTGAGGTGGACTCTGCATTCGTGACATGAGATGGACAATACATTTAATTTGAAAAAAAAAATGTCAAAGTAAATTTTATTCGGGCTAGTAAAATTAATACCTTGCGTGGGTGTCGTATTTTCCTCCAAACCATAACTTGCTTTCAACTCCTGTTTTCGTTTATTGATCACCTGAAAAATAACGTTTAATTTGTAAATATTAGACGCAGGTGAGATTAAATTCTTCAAGGAAATTCTTTTATTCTTAAATTTTGTTCAAAATATTTAGTTTTAATACCGCAAAAAGGCGCGGGTGTTTCGTGCCCGAGCGGTCGTCGAGTTAACATCTTCTGAGGATGCGCCGTGGAGGGGCAAAACACGTGTCGAGTATATAAGTTTCGTTGGTCTAGTGGTCGCAGGTTTTATTGGTAAGTGTGGATCCTCCTCCTGCTACGATCCTTCCTCTTTTCTGTATTTTCTGCCTACCCCCCACGGAAAATAATGTGAGTTTATGGAAACAATTATGTCTGTTATTTTATCATAATTACCTTATTCATGATATCTTTCGTAACTTTGATCAGTTTGTCCTGTTTGCGCTTCAATAAACTCCAGTTGAACACGCAAGGAAGGTGTAACAAAATTTTTTGAAGTCTTTCGATAAACAAAGCAAATAGCTCTTCAGTTGCATGAGCATAGTCTTTATCTAGCATACCTTGGTATTGTTCATTTAGTCCTAAGGATGTGTCTGCAAAAATATAACGAAGGCTTGCATTAGTTCGGAATAGGAACTAATCAGTTTTATTTTTGGTTGTAACTGGACTGAGTAGGAGGACCTCATGGATAAATAATAACAGCCGCTCGGGTCGATCTAAAGGTAAAGCCGCGCTTGCCCAGGTTGGTCCATGGATGGATGACCACGCCTTAAATACCGAGTTTTATCCGTGCCTCGGAAACCACTGTAAGCCGTTGGTCCCGGCTTTCATTTTTATATCTTTGACGGTTATTACAGGTAGTCAGTGGCCCGAAAGTTTGATAACCAGTCTTACCAACGGCTATCGTATCACTTAGTACTAACTGGGCTGATAGGCAGTCGATCCATGTAAAATACTGGTATTCAGCTGCATCCGGTTAGACTGGAAACCGACCCCAACATAGTTGGGAAAAGGCTAGGTAGATGATGCACTGGGCTGTGTAGAGCAGTTAGTAACTCCTTGTAAAATACTGGTATTGAGCTGGAACCGGTTGGATTGGAAACCACACCAATATAGATGGGAAATGCCTAGCCACGTAGGTAGAGAATTTCTTCCATCAATTGTCATCATCATGTTCCATTCAAAAGTTATAATATTACTATGTTTGAAAAGGGCATTCTCCTTTCAGTGAATGAGTTGAAGAACTCAAAATTTCAAAATTCCTATTTCATTAAAATAAACATGAATTTAACCTAAAATTTTCATCTGAATACTTACGGCAAACAGTCTTCAACAAATGGTTGACCAAGTATCGCTGCACATTGAAATGGTCCTTTCCAACTTCAGTAGCCAGTACAGACACCAAGTTACGTGATTGCGTGTTGTACTCAGCCACAAATGTGTTCAGCACTTGAAGATTGAATGCTGGGTTGAGCAGCCTCCGATGCGGCTTCCATGTTGATACTGCAAAAGTATAGCATAGCATAATAAGCCCCTAATATTGCTACTGCTGTGACACCAGCCTCCTCTGAGTGAATGAAAACAGACTTTCGTCCTATATTTTGCAGTTTTTACTTACCACTTGCTGTAACCAGCCCGGAGCCGTACATTTCCTTCGCAAACTTGTAGAAATATGGTTTTTCTATACATGTGTTGGCTACCGTTAAACTGTCTTCAGGGTCTGTCAATACTGAAAAATAGAGCATCTAGGTATTAACAATAATTCACATCGGTTTCTTTTTTACTCGACTGCAAGAAAAGTATTATTAATTGTTAACTAAGTCTCTTAATAATCTCTTATGTCATGACAGAGATAACTGTAATATCTCCGAGGAGGCTTACTATACAGACTCAACTTCTAGTAAAGCATTGAATTGTGAGCATTATATCGTTTCCCTTGTGGTAGAATTTTCGACACGGCCCTTCTAACTTCTAAGCGTGTTGATGGAAATCTAAATTTAGTCGACCCAGAATTGGGCTATGAGTTTGGCACCCTTAGGCATTTGGTTACTACACTAAGACTAGTATCGTAGGGTCCATCTGTTCCTGTAATGAACGCACGACGGCCAATCAAGCTAAAAGAAACCAGTCGAGTCGGACTGAAATAGTCGTTGAGTCAATGTGATATCCTTTGTTCGATAATGAATCTTTACAAATATTAATTAAGGCTATCACAAAACTTACGATGGCACGTTGGTATATCGACTACAATGGTAAGTTATGGTTAAGTTAACTCAGCTGACTGAATAAGTTTTAATTGGTCGTTTCGTTTTTATTGAAGTAATTTAAAAACCTTTTAATTGGAGGGTAGACAATTTTTTTTTAATTTATTTAGGTTAGCCTACAATTGTTTACACGTTACAATACATTTAAAAGTACACGATATACATTTATAAGTGCAACAATTATTTACAGGCTAACACCACATGCATTATTTTATTTTTATTAGATTATAAATTTTCATTATTGCAATTAATTGTGAACTCTGAATAATAAAATTGGTAAAACAAAGCATAAATCTAAAAATTTAACAAACAAATTAAGATAATCGATTTCAATTAAAAGTATGTATGTATGTATTAACTTTCAATAAAATTAAATAACAGATAAATAAATAAAATTAAACTAAGATTAAATATTTGGTTTACTTTGAATAATAATTAAAAATTAATTAACTTTAAATAGGTTTTTAAATAACAAATTGGCAATTCATAATATTACGTCACAAAGTTGTGTGAATAGTATTCAGTAATTAATTTACAAAATTTTCCTATTCTATCGTGGTGAACGTCAATCAGGTCACTGCAGCTGTTTATGATTTTACACATTCGAGATATTGGTGAGTTAGCGCCTAGGACAGTTCTACGCAATGGCGGGTAAAGCGGAGTGATGGGATTTCTAGGATAGCGGGTTGGTGCATGAAACTTGATGAGACCCAGTAACTGTGGACAGTCTAGTTGCTTTCTGAGCAGTTTGTATAGAAACAGGGCATCCATTACTTCTCTTCGAGTCGATAACGAGAGCATCCTGAAAGTTTGCAGCTTAAACTGCCCTCCTATCTATCCCAGATAAGAGGGCAGCTGCTTACTTTTCCCTTTGGAAAAAACAAGATGCCATAGAAATCGCTTCTGGACCCTTTCTAAGAGAAGTTTATGAGTGGCATAATGTGGTCTCCATACGACACTACAATACTCCAGTATGCTCCGGACAAGGCTATTATACAGCAATATTTTAGTCCTGACCAGTAAGAAACCCTTGGTATTGCGCAGTACAAATCCTAACATTTTGGAAGTTTTTTTAATAGTATTTTCAATGTGGGGGATAAAAGTAACTTTCTTGTCAAACAGCACTCCCAGATCCCTTATAGTTTCTACTTCATGAAATTTTTTTTTATCTATAAAGTAGTAAGAATGAATGGGGTGAACTTTTCTAGAAAAAGACAGGTAGTAGTATTTATTGAAGTTCAATTCCATTTTGTTATTCTTACACCATTCAATTACTCTGTTTAGATCATCCTGCAGAAACTCAATATCATTTGATGACTCGACCTTCCTGGCAAACTTTAAATCATCAACGTACAAAAAACACTGAAAAGTGAAAGCAGTGGGGAAGATCATTTATAAAAATGATAAATAATATAGGGGCCAAGTGGGAATCCTGTGGGGCACCGGAAGTCATGCGATAATTGTTGGTAGAGCGGAAACCATTTACCACAACATAAAATTCACGGTTAGCGAGGTATGATTCCAACCACTTCAGCAAGGGTCCCGTGATTTTATCGAACGCCTTACTGAAATCGGTGTATTTCACATCAAACTGCTTATTCGAGTCAATAGTTTCTATCAGGGACTCATTAAACGACATTAAGTTTGTGGCAGTAGACCTTGACGCTACAAAGCCATGTTGGTGATCGCTAAGATAAGGCTTAACATGGCGTTGGATATGGGGGCAGATCATTGACTCGAATACCTTAACGAAAGTGGAGAGAATCGCAATGGGCCGGTAGTTTGAGATAGTCTCTTTTTTATCCGACTTGTGAACTGGAACGATTTTGGTTTTTTTCCACTCGGAGGGAAAAGTTCCGGTGGCTAATGACATCTTATATATTTTTAGTAGCGGAGAGACCAATACCGGCGCACAGGTAGAGACAAATAGTGGTGCGATTCCGTCAGGTCCTGCTCCTTTCCCAGTGTTTAAAGATTGCAGTTTTCTGAGTAAGGAATCCACATCCAAGTCTGGCATTGTTAGGCACTGGCTATTAGTTTCTAGTGAACTAAGATAGCTTGAGTTATTAATAAATTCTGTGTTATTTTCACAGGTGTAAACGAAAAATAATTACCAAAAAGGTCACAGATAGTCCATATAGCCATTAGATGTTGTAGTCTGTCCGTCAGTCATTGTTTTTGGATAGACACTAGTTTCTCCACGTTTAGTCTTCACGTGAGTTCAGAATAGTTTAGGATTTTCTTTTATTTCTGATTCTAGGTTATTCATATAAAGACTGTATAAACTTTTAGCAAAATTTTGACAACGTTTTGCAACTAGCGTGTTTTTGTATAGCTTGAAACGCAATCTTAGGTTATTTTTTTTATTTGAGAGCATTAATAATCGATTTATCAAACCATGAAGCAAGGCTCAGAACCGGTTTAAAATATACCGGTTAATACTGGTTTATTTCGGTTTTCCTCCGAACTTTTCTTAAGAACGTGAACGTTTTAAGAACTTTATTTTAACCTAAATTAACCGGTTTATTCGACGAGCGGCATGTCGGCAAACGCGTTGCAACGTGTGACTACTTGTAAGGATGCCGCGCAAAGCGGCGCGGTACTAGACGAACTTAGTACTTACGCTATTTCTTTTCATTCGATTCGTGACTTCGCAGTGGATTTAATCGCTAGTTAATTTTATTATAATTGTGTTTAACATGGGTAGAATGCGAAAGAATTTAATCTACACATACTTTGACTACAATGAAAACAATAAAACTTCAAAGTGCTATTTTTAATTAGGCCACCTAAAATTTTACCTATATTAATGTAACGAGGAGACTGATTAAATAACTGATTTATTGAAAAAGCATTTAATTTTTCTTTTTCCAAATATTTACAAAAATGTCAAATTAACCGTAAAAAAAATGTATATCTACATTTGTACCTGAACATCCATCTAAGTAGGTACTAAATACAACATGCAAAATGGTGTCCACACATTAAGGATATTACTAGATTCCTGAATTTAAAATAAAACTTCGCTCTTATTTTCCTTTATTTATTTTTATTGGTAACATTTCAGTACGAATGATTACATTGATATTTCGCATGTTCCTCCAGGCACATTATACAAATTAAATATTTATTTTGTTTGATTTCTCTCGGTGTTGATGTTTTAAAGCATCTATATACTTTAAAATATTGATATATGCTTCAAGCGCATACATGGCGGCAAAAAATGTACTTCACCTATTAGCAAATTTCCAAAATAATAGTTTCTTTTATCAAGGTCCTTATCAAATATACATAAAACACATTTTTGATATTCGAAGTAGTTTCTTCTCCTGGTTAAGCACTGATATCTTCGCCCGATTTGTTTTCTCTTTCAAAATTTGGGTGTTTATTTTATTGAGTTGATGGTACGGATTTAGGTGCTAGCAATGAATGATCTTCATCATCAGAATATTCCTTTCTTCTTTTTCGTGGTTCACCTGTTACAAAATAATATAACATTCATTTAAATAAACATTCAAATAGTTTTTATCACATAGACACACAAAACGTCCGATCTAAGACCCAGTTTCACTGGTCGTTAATACCAACAGTGAAACTGGGCCTTAGATCGGGCATTTTGTGGCCTATTTATCCTATAATTTTGAGAGTTTAAGGCCCGCTTGCACCACGAATCACTAAACGCGTTTAACGTAGAATGCATTTCATAAAACAAAAACATACATTTCAAACATCGTTCTGTTTCTATCAATCGTTTAAAGATGACAGAGACAGAATGCTGTTTTAAATATGTTTAGCGTTAAACGCGTTTAGCGATTCGCGGTGCAAGCGGGCCTTAATGTCGAATACAGAATTGAAGTGTTTAGGTACTTACCGAGATATTGAGAGTTTTCTTCTTCATTAAAAAATGACTGATTATCTAACTGGTCCATAGGATCTGTGAAAAGTAATATGTATTATGTTTACCGATTATTTATCGTCATTATCAACTTAATTTCACCAAAAAAAATATTAGATACTTACCCATTTTTCTTGTTTTTGCAGCGGAGCTTATTGATGCAATGACATAAATAAACGTCCGACCGAAACTAAAAATTTCTTACTACGGAATAAAAACAAAACAGCGCGCGACGTTGGATTATCGTGCGTCCGTATTAAACGGTTTTTATTGCTCTAAACAGTTTAAACCGAAAAAACCTTTATGTTAATACTCTTCCAAATACCGGTTTAATAATAACGGTTTATGCGAACGAAACCGAATATAAAGGTTTTGCGTCAAAGTACGTAGTAACGGTTTGAAAATTTAACCGGTATCCGAGCCTTGCCATGAAGGACAGCGACAGGACATTGGCTTACAATTTGGAACAAATTTATTTATGGCCGTATTTAAGACGTCATAGAATATATTTACCATGCTATCCACGTCATTTTGACTTGCAAACAGTTGATCCCAGTCTTGTTCTTTAAGATATTATTTTATTTTATCATAATTAACTTTGTGGAAGTTTTTTCTCGGGTTGTGTTGATTGTAAGGTATCCTATTTTCTTTTAATAATGAAAGAGTAAGATCAAGCGGTGAATGGAGTTTATCTACAGTAGTTAAAGAGATGGTGGATTCATTCACTGTGCAATAGGGTAATGTGGATAAAACTAAGTCCAAAGTACGCGCAGAACTGTTTTTCACGAGATTGTGCTGTGTTAGCTTACTAACATCCATGAACTTACTAACAGTCTTTGACATGTGTTGGGAAGTGAACTGTTAATTGCCCCCGGGGTCCAGGTTATTATACCCAAGTTAAAGTCCCCTACTACACAGGTTGGGATGTTTGTTGTTTCAAACACGTTATTACAGTGCTCGATGAAATGTTCAATTGTCGAGTGACATACCGGTGGTGGAAGGTAGACTGCACAGAGAGCTAGTTGTCGCGTAGTCGAAATATCGATAGTTGAAGTGTAAGAATAATTATGTATGCTCCTTTAGTTTAGTAAGTAAGTACGCTACTTTACAATCGTATGTATGCTGAGTCTGCACTATACCTTATATGCATTATTTTATATTATTACGAGTGCATTCATTAAATAGTACGTAACCGATGTGGTCGTTTCCTTGAATAACACCCATTAGGAACCCCAACATTACATGGCGACCCTGCCACGGGACTCTTCCAAGGGGATTATTAGTTTTAGTATAGTTAACATAACTACTTAAATAGTATATAATGTGTCGGTCAACGGTGGAAAAAGAAGAGGTTTTCCTCAGCCGAAACGCGGCTGGAGGCAACAACGACGCCACGTTGAAAGAAATCGGAGGCCACGTGGAGCGGCTTAGCATCGTGACCTATATTGTTCTGGCTATTATTGGACTCGTAGCAGTTTATGTGGGCCTGCGGATGTACAGGACCTGCCACCGCACATGGATCCAGCAGGAAATTGGGATGAGTACCATGCAGAGAATCAGATCATCCATCAGAGGGCGCACAGAAAGTAACGAGAACCAGTAATTAGAAGTGAATTAAAAGTGAAAGTGAAAAAAAAAGTGTTGTGGATTGTTCATCTTTTCGTAAAAATATAATAAATATCAGTGAGTGAGCTACTCGTAGTTACGCGGTATCATATTTCATTACGCTATAATTCTAAAGGTGCTAAAACCGTGCGCGGACATTCAGCAATAAGACACCGAACGGAAACAAAATGCAACGTCGGACTTTTTTCTTCGCATTTATGTAGAATGTGTTACATTTGTGTAATTCTATTATTAGATTAAGAATATTATGGTTGATATTTTGGAGAAAAATTATGTCATTATAATAGAAATACGTAATTATTTAGTAAAAAAGGGACAAACTAGATATAAGGGTAATGTTATTTCTACTAAGTTAGATCAAGCAAAAAGCGCATACGAAAACTGATGTAAAATAATTATATTTACTTATTGAGAAAAGTAAAGATATTATTTTAAAATCAGCAATAGATCTTTATCAAAAAATAAAACAAAAGTACGAGGAAATAGAGAAATTGTGTACTTTTCCCGTAACAGTAGATGTAGATTTAGGAAAAATGGATTTCGACATAAAGGTGGCGTGTAGTTTGATTCCAGTAATGGACGATGTAGAGGCCACCACTAAGCGCTTAATAGACTCAGTGGAGATGTATGCTGACATGCTGGACAGTCCAGGTAAAGTATTATTAATTACTTTCGTTTTGAAAAGTCGGTTGAATGAAAATGCAAAATTACGAACTGCAAGCTCATACAAAACTATCAAAGAATTAATTGATGATATGAGGAAATTTCTTTTACCTAAAAAATCATTTATGGCCATACAGACGAAGCTTCTAAATATTCAACAAGGCTCGAGATCCATTGAGGATTATGGTACGGAGGTAGAAAAGTTATTTACAGAGCTGACAATTACCCAGGCAGATGGAAAAGAGGAAATATTTTCGATTTTAAAACCAATCAATGAAAGTTTTGCCATAAAACGTTTTTCAGATGGTCTGCGTAGCGCGAAAATGAGCACCATCATCTCGGCACGCGGCTTCAGCAGCTTGAAAGATGCCATACAAGCAGCGAAAGACGAGGAGTGCACGTCTTTCCAACCTCTAGGTAACATTTTGTATGCATCTAAAAATGGACGCCACTCGTCACACGATACTAGACGTTCTCAAGGTCAAAGAGGACCAAATTCCACCAAACCAAACAACCAAATACCAACCAAAAACCAAACCCAAAACCAAACCACCAAACCAAACCAAACCAAAACCAACCAAAAACCAAAACCAAACCAAACCAAACCAAACCAAATCCGAACCAAATTCTACTCCAGTTTACGTCAAGCCTTGTAGGTTACCCCAGGCATTAAAACCAGAAATAACTAAGCAAGTTGATAATATGTTAGAAAATGATATAATCGAAGAGTCAAATAGTGAATGGTCCAGTCCAATTTTATTTGTGATCCAGAGATCTTCACAATTACTTTGCCATTTGTCAATGCATTTTGAGTTGATTTTTGCTAAAACGGCTATCAGAACTCCCCCTCCGTCTTTATTGGGATGAAAACCAGATGTCTCCCTATCTCCTCTGTAGACAACATATCTACTAAAAACAAAAGACAAAGAGCTCACTGCTGAGTATACTACTATTTAGCCACGTTTCGGTTAATATTAAAATATCATAATTATTACAGCAAAGGTTACAGTAAAAAGTATTGGTTTTGGTTCTCAAACCTCTACAATTTTGGTAATAGATCCTTAAGTTGTTGAATTTTACAATAAATAGTTACTATGACATGCCTCTAACGATAATAAAATGTGATGCAATTGACTTCTATACCAATTGAATTATTCACAGCTAACTTCAGGGACGTCATATTATGAAATGTTTACGTAAGGCTTTCACAAACCAACACTGATACTGAAAAGATTATCTCTAACTTTAGAATACAAAAATAAAATCATAAAAGTGTTGAATATCGAAAAAGTACGTTTTATTTTATTTTTCACCGTGTTTAGATCTCAATGACCTATTCGCGACACTATTTTGTTACTAAATTAACGGTGGAATATTGAGGTGACATGATACGGTGAATAATTTATAAAACTTAAAGGAATTAATAATTGAATAATTATGTATCTAAACTAACTTGATTGTCATCTTACGAACAACATAATTAATTAGAATAATTATTTTAAAGGTTAAAAGTAACATTCTCACCATATACAGGATGTGGTCCAAAACGTAGCTCGGCGACGCCACCATTTTTTAAGCAGAAGTTGAATACGTTCTTGTAAAATTGCCAGAAATCTGAAAAAATAACAAAAACTTTAACTTCTTTGACTTGCATTATATCGAAACCAGAATAATCGCCCCGTTATAAGCACGTTTAATTATTTTGACAAAAATCAAGATCTATTTTATGATTATGTATTTCATAATAGTGAAGGTGTTTTTTACTATAATGACAGTAAAAGTACTCTTAACGAAGCCGAAAGGCACTTGTTCTCCCCATGATTAGACCATACCTGGGAACCTAGTTACAGAGATATTGTTGGTCAAAGTTCCAACTTTTTATATATAAGTTATTAATTTTTTAAACTATCATGGTTACTAACATTATTATTTAGACTAGAAACGGGATATTTACCATGTTTACTGTTTTTATTGAGTTCCCGATATTTCGGCGCTATAGCAAGCACCATGATCACGGATAAACTGAAGTTATTGTTATAAGGTGGGTGTCAAATCGGTCTATCCTCTTTCTTGTTCGTTTTTTGCACTCAGTACCGCTACTCTATACTTCTTAACTACTAGATACTTCTTAATCCGATAAAGGCCCTTAAAAGAATAAAGATCCCTAACACAGTTCAACATTATCTACCTATGCTCTTCCTTTGTTGAGTTCGACTTCCTATCTAACCAGATTCTGTCTATCTGCTACCCAGTTCTTGGGTAACACGACTCTAGTTAGATTAGAGTGTCCTCTTTTTGTAAAAGATGCGTAAGCAAATTAAAATCAACCTATAATGATCTTACTGCTGGGATGAGTCCTAGTCTCCTCTTTCTAAGACGGAATTGTGAAAACTTACCTAGAGGATCCCCTGCTAGCTGACGGGCGTGTCCTATCAACGGCCACGCACCAGGGAACATTGGGGGCGATTCATGCCGTGGCTTCTTCCAGCTCCAAAGGGCGAACACTACACAACATGTTGCTACCAAGACTACTAGAAACATGATAGTAATACGGTCATGCGGACATCAATGCAAATTTAATCGATACTGTTATATTTATACACAATAGGTGCTTAAAGGTTTCGTCGTGTGATGTTTTTATTGTCAACTGTTTGTCAAGGATAACCTGAGGAGGTTTCGTTACACTAAACATAAAATCAATGCATGAAGTTTGAAGTTAGACTGGCGTTATATATAGACGTTTACTCTAGAGTTTTTTTTATGTGTTATCTCATCAGTTTTTGCGATTTCAAAAATTTTAATTACATAATTAAATTGAATTTTTTGCTACTACTAAAAATCAAAGGTGAACGGCCAGCTAACGACTAACAGAATCCCATCATCTTCATCACCAGCCTACAGCAGTCTCTCATCCAGTTGCCCTGTGAAGATCATCGCTCCACCGACCCTGAGGGTCCCGCCTTACGCTTGCCAATTCTCCATTCAAGAACACGTCTACCCCAACGGTCATCGGTTCTGCGGCTAATATGGCCGGCCCATTGCCACTTCAGCTTACTTCGATCTCTGTCGGATCACCTCGTTCCGGATACGATCTCTCAGATACTCCAAGCATAGCCCGTTCCATAGCTCGCTGAGAGACCTTTAATTTATGGACCAGCCGTATCGTGGGTATCCACGTTTCAACCCTGGAAGTCAAAAGTTCTGGTTGAAGACCTTAGTCTTTAGGCACTGTAGAATACGTGATGAGAAGACCCGGCGAAGTTTCCCAAATGCAGTCCACCCTAGCTGAATTCTTTTGTTAGCCTCAACTATTTCGGGGAAATTACGTCCCCTTGTCTCATCCCCCGATGCAATTCATCAGTTATTTGGCATTCTTATGTAATATGGGGCGAGTCTATTGTCATCATCCGTGCGTAAATCCAGATTCTAGGCTGCTACTGAGATATGAACATCATTAATTATCTTTTGTTCATTTTTATAATTTGGTATGTTATAAAATACCTGTTAACAAGATAATATTTAACATTGTAGGGTTATAACGAAACCTCGCCTTCGCCTGTGCAAATACAGAACTGTCGCAATTTAATTTATTTTTAATGTTTCTTATACATTTTGTTAAATTTTTAACTAGGTACCTAAACTAAGAGTACTTTACGTATTGTTTAAGGTATTTTAATTTCAAGTGTGCATGCTGAAGGAAGTCAGCAAAATATGTGAAACCTTTTATTTATAAAACCATCATGTACCATATTTCATGCAGAATAAAGAATGTTAATTTAACACTCAACTTGAGAAAAAAAAAAATGATATCGTATCTCCACCTCCGCAAGGTCTGAGTCTGAGATCTATAGAGCGAACTTAAAATAAACCTTATTAGAATAAAGCTAATGTGGATATTGCTATAAGCGACTGTGATCAAGCGTTTCATACGAAAAAGAACATTAACTTTATGCCAAATGCCAAAGACTTTATGCCAAAGAAGGTTTACCTTACACCTTCTTGCTTTTGAGCAAGAAGGTGTAAGGTAAACCTTCTTGCTTTTTCAACCCTCCAACAATAAGTGACAATAATAACAACAAGAACAACAAAAACAATAAACATCAAGATTCTAAAATCTACATCGCAGCACTGAACGTACTTACCCTGAAAAACGAAGAAAACCTTACAGAACTCATGTATGCTTTAAAACACATCAAATGGGACATTGTCGGCCTCAGTGAAGTGAGAAGAATGGGTGAAAATATCATAGCTTATCCACATTACACATTTTACCATATAGGCGAGACCCCGGGACTCCATGGGGTTGGATTTATTGTTAAAAAACATGTAACAAAGCATATGGAAGGATTTGTAGGTATATCGGAGCATATTGCGATAATGAATTTGAAATTACCTGGTTATAAAGATCCTTGGTCAATAGTACAAATATATTCGCCTACTGAACAATCGAGTCTACACACAATAAATACATTCTACCTTGATCTAAACAATGCGATCCACGAACACGGTCATAAAAACCTTATAATAATGGGAGACTGTAATGGCCAACTTGGAGATAGGCGCCCGGAAGAGGAAAAAGTACTACCTTACCTTTCACATATAGTAATAAACCCAGAAGTAGAAATGGAGATCATATCACAAACTTTGCACTAGAAAATAACCTAACCATGTTAAATACTATGTTCACGAAAAAAAAGAAAAGCATGTGGACCTGGATCTCGCCGGACGACAAAAAACCTAATTGATTTTATAATGACGAACAGAAATACCTACTTCACTAACTTTACCGTAAACAAGAAATTGAACTTTAACACAAATCATAAACTAATTAGAGCAGAACTAATATCAAATCAGCCACAAAAACCTAGACCAAGACACGACTTAGGAAATGTAAAGCTCGGAAAACATCAGCTAGAACAAATAATATTCGCTCTAAGAGACAAATTTACAGACTACGAGTCTAACAAAAGAATTAAAAACACAAGAAAGATACAATTGGATAGAAATTGCTATAAAAACTCAAATACAATTAATTGCAAATACCAAAACAGAACCGAAACAATGGCTAACAACAAATACCACTAAACTACTAGAAGCAAGAAACCACTTAATCAGCGCTACAGAAACACAGGACAGAAGAAAACATTTAACAAAGATTAGTAAACAAATTAAAGAGAGCATAAGAAAGGATAGAAAACAAAACAGAATGGAAATCATAGGAAAGTATATAAGTAAAACGGGTGAAGTCAAAAAAGCGTACAGAGAGTTGAAGAATTCAAAGGATTATCGTTAAAATGAAAAATGACAGTGGAAAATGGAATCATCGTAAAACAGGAATATTGGATATAGCAACAATTTATTACAAGAGATTATACGAAAGTAATGCTACAGAAGGCGAAATTGATTTGGCGGATACCTCAAACATTCCGAGCATTCTTCAAGCTGAAGTCGAGAAAGCTATAGATACCCAAAGGGTAGATAAAACACCAGGTCCTGACGGCATAAGCAACGAAATCTTAAGACAAGGATAAGAAGTGTTAATTCCTGTCCTTACAGATATGTTTAACAATATCATAAACACTGAAATAATTCCCCAACAATGGACAGAGTCTAACATTATCCTGTTGTATAAGAAAGGAGATAAACATGAAATCGGAAACTATCGCCCCATCAGTCTTATGTGAAACATCTACAAAATATTCGCTAAGATCATTTTAAGAAGGATTGAAGGAACGCTAGACGAACACCGACCTATCGAGCAGGCGGGATTTCGTAAGCACTACTCGGTGATTGATCACATCCATGTAGTTCGTCAAGTTGTAGAGAAATATAATGGATACCAGCTTACATACTACCTCGCTTTTATAGATTACAGCAAAACATTTGACTCTCTTCTACATAAAAACATATGGGAAGCATTAGTGGAACAAGGGATTGAACTTAAATACATTAGATTAATAAGAAATGTGTACAGCCATAGTACAGCTAGAATCCAGTTAGAAAAGAAAAGCCAGCCATTCAAAGTAGGAAAAGGTGTTAGACAAGGAGACCCACTGTCCCCAAAATTATTCTCGGCTGTACTGGAATCAATTTTCAGACAACTCAATTGGGAAAATCTCGGGATCAATATAGACGGCACATCACTGACGCATTTAAGATTCGCTGATGACATAGTGCTATTCGCCAAAACACCTTTTTATTATTTTTTTATTTTTTTAGGATGGGAAATCATCAAATGACCCCCCCCCCGCTCTGGGCGGAGCGGAAGAGAGTGTCAGACTTGTACTGACTAAAACCCATCCATGTTCCTTCTTTGCCCTTTGTGTTCCAGGGCCGCGGTATCTCTTTCGAACAGTCCCGCAGCCCTGGCAGGCATCGGCCCGTGCGGACCCCTACGTGGTTGCTGACATCTCTTTGAGGCGCACGTGGAACACGAACGCGCCGTCGACACGGCCTGTCGTCATAAGACGGCCGGACGGTGAGCTAGCCCATAACTCGCCGTCCACAGGCCCGCGCCTACGGTGGCCTGGGGCCACCACGTGACCCCCGACGCCCAGGGCGTCTCCCGCGGCGGCTGGGACGTGAGGCTCTATCCCTCTCACGTTCCGCCACCTCCTTCACTAGCATGACTGCTTCGCAGAAGGAGGCTTCCCATTCCCTCTCGCTCCGGACCATGACTTGAACCAGGGCCGGGCGCGAGAGGTCGCCGCCGCCGATCGCCTCTACGAGGACACGGCGCTGCTCCGCCCAAGCGGGGCAGGCCTCCACAGTATGCTGCACCGGGTCCTCCGGACGATCCTCACAATGGAAACACCCGGGCGTTTCCTCCCGCCCGATTCAGTGCAGGAACCTCCCGAAACATCGCCAAAACACCTGAAGTCATCAATAAAATGATAGAAGACCTAGCGATAGAAAGTGAAAGAGTAGGATTAAAACTTAACCCAGAAAAGACTAGAGTGATGACAAATGGAAAGAAAACCACGATACAGATTAGAAACACTGAAATTAACTACACCGATGAATACATCTATCTGAAACAACTCATAACCCTAAAATAACCTATGCGGGAAGAAGTAAAAAGAAGAATTACGAACAGCTAGAGAAGATACTGGAGCTTGAGAGAGATTACGAAAGACAAAAAACTTCACATAAAGATTAAAAGCAAGCTATTCAACACCTGCATACTCCCCGTCCTTATGTATGGCTGCCAATCATGGACCTTAACTCAGGAAATGACAAATAGATTAGCGACTTGGGAGATCAGACAGACTGGAAAATCGTATCATTAGGAATAAAACAAGAACCATAGATGTAGTACGGAAAATAAAAAGTCTCAAATGGAGATGGGCAGGACACATAACAAGAGGTCATGACAAATGGAGTAAAAAGGTGCCTGTGGTGCTGTGGAGGTGGTATCCCAGGGAAAGTAAAAGGAAAAGAGGTAGACCGCTGAAAAGGTGGGACGATGACATCAGAGAATTGGCAGGAGTTATGTGGAATAGAGTGGCTCAAGAAAGACCAGAACGGAAGAGGTTGGAGGAGGCCTTTGCCGATTGGCAAACAGATCTACAGAAAATAAAAAAAGCTTCAAATACTAGAATAGGAAAATAGAGAATAAGTTTAAAGTTTTATGTTTTATTTTAGAATATTTTTAACAGGTTAAGTCGATCTGAATAAAGGCTATATTATTATTATAGAATAAAGCTAATGTGGATATTGCTATAAGCGACTGTGATCAAGCGTTTCATACGAAAAACAATATTAACTTTATGTCAAATGCCAAAGACTTTATGCCAAAGAAGGTTTACCTTACACCTTCTTGCTTTTGAAGCTTTTAATAAGTCTTGAAGTTCATTAGAAAGATGAACAAATCGACGCGGAATCTTACAGAACCTAAAAATAGTTAAAAAATAAAAACAGATGTTTCACACCTTCAAGGTTAATTATCATTTAATTTTTTTAGAACTTATGAAAATAATCATTTCTACGTTAAAAATAAAAAGGGACTAATTGTGGCTATTGGTTTTTCTAAGCTAGAATCATAGACTGAGTTCAAATAGCCGTTTGCTCGTCGATGTCCCTTATACTTGATGGATGATCTTTAATAAGGTTTTAATGGGGATGGTAACTAGGAAACTATTGGCGTTAGCATAGCTGGCTCCAAGCACCGTCATTGGTTGTAAATCTGGTAATGTCGTTTTATCTTTCGAAATACGCGTAGCTTGACCTCATTGGTTTGATTGAGACCTAGCTATGATCGCGCCATCAACAATTACCTTTTAACGGTTTCCCTATTAATGTTCTTTTATTTATTTTTCTACCTCTGCCTCCACTAAGATGAACGCCATTACGTCCCTACAAAAAAATGCGAATACTAAACTCGTAATTTTTCCGTGAGAATAGGCAAAAACTGTAGAAAAACGCGTGCGACAATCCTCACATAATCTTTTTTCTTTATTTCGTTCATTGTTTATTTTATTATCATAATAATTCATACCACGTACACTGACTGTGAATACGACGTACCTGACTTTTTTGAAGGACATCATAAGCGAAATGCGGGTGTACAAGCATGATGTGAGGAAGAAGCCCCCCGTGTAGCGTAATCTTAATCGAACTGCGATACCAAACACCCGGCGCATTCAGGACAGCTAGCACTTGGTAACGCAAAGTCTAGCTGATTAATTCTTTCACCATGATGACTCAAACTCAGGTCCAAATTGAAACGGTACTTATCAGTGCCTATCTCAGCTGCAATTCCAGCTGCCAACTCTGGTTTATCAACCAATCAGCTTTGACCGTAATATCTGCAGTCTGCACCCTCCAGTAGTTCAATGAGACAAACAATAATGCTGTTCAGGTCACTAAATACTGGTCGGCCAAAATCTGAGTAATCGATTTGAGAAGAAGAGAAGAATGCGTGATTTTCACTTACGGAATATCTTCCGTGATTACGGAAGATATCCCGTAAGTGACAGTATAAATTTAGTTGTAAACCGTGAAAGCTTAAAACAGTGTCAGAAGGCGTGATGTTACAGTATCACCAAGGGTGATAAGTTTCAGTAGGTCTTTTCGTGGCTCAAAGGTTTTAAAAACAAACCAATTATACGTCAGATTTTATACTTAATGCTTATTTCTATCTTACTGCGGCGGACACCATATTCAAATTCAAAAATAGTTCATGATTCCCTTATTGTCAGTATTCCCTGGTCAGAGACAGAGAAAGTACCCATAAGGAGTTTCTTAGTCGCCACTCGCACAGTGTTGGTTTGCACGCAAATGAGGGCAGAACGCTCAGCATAACATGGGACAAGCGGCGTGATGTGATGTTTAAGGATACCCATCTACATTGTATATTCATATTTATGTATATAATAGTTGCAAATTAACTGTGTATATTAGTCACCTTTCCCCGGCTTATAATGGTCAAATTTAATGATATTTGGCACATAGATACACCATGACCTACCAGTCTTACCAATGGGCCAGTACCAACTGGGCTGTAGAGGTAGAAGGTCACTTCATGTAAAATACTGGAGTTCAGCTGCATTCGGTTAGACTGTAAGCCGAACCCGCATTGTTGGGAAGGCTAGGCAGATGAGGTACACCATGACCTGGAACAGAAGTACATAGAATACTTTTATTTCGCAAGCACAATCCCGTGAGATAGTTTACGAACTCCAGCCAAGTGTAATTATTATAAAACAATTGTGCTGCTGAGTAAAACCGGGCAGAAAACTAGTATACAAATCTCATTGAATTTAAATCTTATGTAAATCTCAGTTAAAGTTCAAGTTTAGGTCGCTAATTAAGTAATCAAGACAATAGTCTGATAAAATTTAAATTAAGTAATTAATTAATTAAAATAAGTCTGAAAAAATTGTTTTAAAAATGAGCAATGCAATTAATGTGTTCGACTATCACTTAATCTTACACGTAACGCATATTCATACACTTAGGTAATCATTGTTAGTTTATTCAATGATTACTCATCATCTGCCTAGCCTTTTCCCAACTATGTTACGGTCGGCTTCCAGTCTAACCGGATGCAACTGAATACCCTTATTTTACAAGGAGCGATTTCAATGATTACTATTTTTCATAAGGAAACGCGCAGATGCAAGTTTGACGTAATGCGATTGAGTATGTCCCAGGTAACTGACCAAACAGTTAAGTAAATCAGTTTCGAATTAGATTTTTTCGGTAATACGTGATAGGTTTTAAACGCTCGCACGTGGCGTGTGATGGTTAATGCGAGTGTGAACTTACGAATAGCTGCCGATATGGTTGGTATATCCTGGATGAGGCCAGTAAACAGGATGTAAGGGTCAGCCCTCCACAAACTGATGGGATGAATTCAGTATATCACACTAAGATGATCGGTACAAGAAATTATTTCAGGAACGTTATGGGAATCCAATAAATTCAATTTGTTTTATTTTGTCACACGCAATGTATCGTATGAATAATGGCAAAAGGCAAGTAGCGAACGGCAAGCACGACGACCAGTTCGATGAACTATGTAGCCAGGCAGGAAGTGAGCAGCTGATTTCTCGCGTCGTTCGTTAGAGTATTTCAACATCCATTGTTAGATTTTTGATGAAACAATAAAATTCCGTTGGAATATGATTCAAAATAAGCAGCTGAATGGACCCTGTCAGTTTGTGGAGGGCTGTCTCTTACACCCTGTATGAAAGCAAAGAGGGGCATATAATCAGCAGTGAGTGAATTGGGGCTGGGGATGATGATGATGATAAGGGGCAGTAGGATGATGACTCGTCATCGGTATTCAAAATCATATTTAACTAAAGTTGCCTAAAGAATAGCTCGATATTTTACGATAAACGCGTGTCTTCAATCAAAATCAAGGACATTTTTATAAACAGTAATCGTAGAAATTATTTATTATGATAGTCACGTTAATTGTGCAGGTTAAAAAAACGCCGCTCCAAGGTCATCTCAGGTGATCGACCAACTGCAGTTAACGTGTTTGGAATACTAATCTACATAGTTTTTATGAATTAACTTGATAGTCCGGTTTAGCGGCTAAAAGTTAGCGTACAACGTATGAATGATTTTTTACCGATTAAAAGAAAACAAGTTTTTATAGTAAACTAAATTCTTAGTCAATATGACTAATAAAAGTGAAATAACCGGTAATATGCTCCGTTGTGTGTAAGATATTTTGATTTTTTTTGTTAATATATAATTAAACATTTTGCTCTTGTTTTTAATTCTATTTTGATTTCGTTTTTAATTTTAATTTGGATTTTGATGATCCAAAGTTGATTGAAATAAAGAAATAATAATAATTAATTATAATTTTAATGTAGGTACTACGTACTTTCACCGCTCACCTGCTTGCGCGCTGAGAAAACGCCTAACCGAATGAAAAAGAAATATTTGACGCCATAGATTAAAAAAGGGCAAACGCGACAAAAGTTACCCAAAAGCAGATAACAATTTATTTAATACAATAGCATAAAATCACATTATACCTGTAATCCCCGAAGGGTTAGACAGAAGTAGGTACGTATCTAAAAGCGCACCCACATTTCTATAGTTATGTTTTTAAGCCCTATATTTTAAGGGAGTGAGCCTATTGCTATCAGCCGGGATCTAATCCAGAGCTCATGGCGGCTACTGTGAATTTTTTGATAGAAAAATCAAAATATTATTATAACACTTTGCCCGACGTAAGAATCAAACACAGTACCCCATGCTCAGCGGTCGCGCTTGCGATCCCTAGACCAACGAGGCGGTTATTATTCATTTCGTCCTTAAATACAATTTTCTACAGAACAGTAACTGATTGAATTTATTAAAATAACAAAATATTTCACAGCTGGTCTGCGCAATTGCCAACTTTCAAAAGGCAACCTCAAAAAGGCTTTATTTCCATTTTACGTGGCGCGTGGCGCCATCTACCCGGCTACGTTTAGTTCAAGAACTTGTTATCAGATGTCAGCACCAAGCTACCAACTAGAGCAATTAACAACCTTCTCATTTCTACAGAACGGTTATTTCAGGAAGTCCTAACTTTTTCAATAGTAACATAACTATTCTTAGCCTAGTGGAAATAAACATTAAAATCGCAATGTATGACGTAGTTGTGCATTTTTGATATGTTGTAAGATCAGTTAGGGTGATGTGAGTCCAAATTTGCAACTTCGAAAAACTTGTGCTCGCTGAGCACCACGCGAAAAACTGCGAAATTTTAAAATTTTGAAATCCAACTACAAATTTATGTCTATTTATATTCATTCATCTCACCTGACCAGCCATTATTCAACTATGTTTTGGTCAATCAAGTCTAACTGAATACAAATAAAATAAAATAATTTTACATGGAACTCCAAAGCCGAGTTACTGGGCAACACCTTGGTAAGACTGGTTGTTAGACTTTTAGGGTATCTGACTAGCCGTATCGACTGTTAAAGATCAACAAAATAAATATAACTAGCAGACCCGCGCAACTTCGTCTACGTCACATAAGAGAGAGAGGGTTAGAGAGAGTGGGACGTAGGAACCTATAGTACAATTCTAACACATCACACTCATCATTCCGCATAATGAAAACGCGCGCGGTACCTGATCATTATTTTGTTGCGGAGTTATTTTAAAACTCTGATATCTCCTAAGATATTCATTGAAATCAAATGATATAAGAGCAATTTCGTTCAAAATTAAATTCTTGTGATCAATTACGTATTTATTTGAATAACGATAAATACCATGTCTACAAAAACACCTTCGCAAAAAATGCATTATTTAAAAAAAAAAAAAATGATTACCATAAAAATGGTTATAGTGAGTCAACCTAAACAGGTAGACATATGCCATCACGTACTTTTTTTAAAACTTTTAAGAGGAACATTTTCTTCATACATGATTTTTGCGTAACTTTAACCGTATTAATACAAAAATGTTATTATTCTGTATCAGATTTCCTAACAGATAATATATAGCTGTATTATTATTTGTTACTTTATTTTGATTTTGATTTTTTGTTAGAAAATACTTTGTTGATTAGTTGTGAAAACATTTAAATTGAAGTTGTATAATTGTTTATAATTTTAAATTTTTGCATGCCAAATGGTAGCATGTCATCATCATCATCATCATCATAATTTCAGCCGAAAGACGTCCACTGCTGGACATAGGCCTCCCCAAGGGGGGGTAGCATGTACCAGGAACAAATACTTACTACTGTAACGACACATGTATGTACCTACATTCAATGCAATAATTTATTTGCATTTTTGCTATGCTATGCAAAAATGCAAATAAATTATCTCTATTCTATTCTATTCACACCCATTACATACGAAAGAATCTTTTTCTTATGGTAATCTTCAAACTCGGTTTAAGAGACAGTGAGCAATAGCGTATCCTTTGAATATGACCTTAAACAATACATGACTTCTGCTTAGATTTATATGAGAGGCTTACTGTACCTACGTGTCAAAGTGTGGTATCTTATAAATTTATAATACTCACATTTTCTATTAATATCATTTTTGCCTTACCAGAATTTTTTTCACAGAATCTTATGTTTACTTACCACACCCTCACATTATAATATCTTAGATAAAAAAAATGCTTTCTTCAAACAATTCTATTTTCTAACATTTCTTTTGATAAAACATTAAACTGCACGACTCCAGCGTTTGGCTGATTTTATCCAGTTGGTATAACAAAAAAAAACAGAAAAATAACATAATTCTAACACCAAAAAGTTGTTCCCAAGCCAATTAAAATAAAAAAAAACAAACTGGTTAACAATCATTGTTATAAAAATACCTCTCTAACTAAAGAGTTACTAACGATATACTTACAGAACTACGCATATTATAAAAACCGAACTTTTTTAATCTATCATTTTCCCTCCAAAACTCCAAGAAGTTTACATGGGAACTAGACCTTATCTTCACCTTTATAAAGAAAAAAATTGTTCGGGACAATTGGAAAACTTTTTCTCAAAGTAAGGAACTTTTCGGATTCGCCAGACATCATTTTCAAGATGGCAGTAGGCAAAGACGACGAGACGCGAAATTCATAAAATATTTATCTCATCTTCCTAGCACGACGGGAAGTGCAAGTGCTGGAAACCTCGACGGCATTACTGCCGTTAATACCATGGCCTAATTAGTAGTTATGTGTTTAAGCTGTTTGGGGTTTCAACATTGGAACTATGGGTTCCGAGTACCCATCTAATCTTTTGGGACTTCGCCAAGTGGTTGGTCGACTCTTTCCGTGACCAGAAGGCTGGCCTTTTTTTTGGCCAAAGAATCAGCATTGTTTTCCAGCATGGAGTTCTGGGTACTTTTCCGGTTGACAATGTCGTGGACAAGTTTTTTGACGCGCTGTAATTCTTTTCTGCTCAGTCCTGTTTGTATAATATGACGTCCATGATTTAGACAATTAAAGTTAATGTTTAATTTATGTACAAACAATAGAAAAATATTTAATTTTCAGCAGTTTATCTACTCATGAATGAATAATTTTATTGATTTTTTTTTTTTAATTTCCCCCTTTTTAGGCTGTTTATTGTGAGAAGCCGGTTTTAACGAAGTTTTTATAATTCTAGCTATTTTTAGTCTTAACGTACGTCACGTTGAAAAATACTAAAAGTCGCAATGGCTTCTACAGCACTAGGGGAGGCTGGGCCTTCAATGAACGCAGCGCCGATTCTTCTTTACTGCGAACGGAGCGGTCGTTTCTGGTGCCAAACCAGACGACACGCTGATCGAGAGGCAGATGAGATGATTTTTTTTAAGAATACTTTAAAAAAAAAAATTGAAAACGTACAAAAGGTACAAATAATGTCGTATGGAATATCTCATGTAGGGTACAACATGAATAGAAAATACAGACGTGGCTTAAATATTTTCATTTAAATCTGTTCAACGGCTTACCAGTGCTTGAGTTTTCACAAACTGATTTACAAGTTTTCTTTATTTAATTAACCTAACCTCGCAAACAGAGTTCAAATTAAAAATAGAATTCCTTAAAAAAAAAACAAATTTATTGAGAATGAAGATGTTTTTAAAATGTATGGAACCCCGGCTAGGACCTTGTAGACTGTACCCAAAAACGGAGAAACACAAACAAAACAGTTTTCTACTGACCAATTATTATATTTCAAGATGATTTGTTTGGTGGTAAAACAAAATATATATACACTTGAAATTGCACCACAAAACAAAAACGCGTCATGGCGTAAGGGCCTGTTCACACGATGTATTTTTTCAGCCCAGATAAAGCGCGTTGAACGCGCTTCAAGCGAGATTCAGTCACACACAGTAAACCTTAGCACTCATTCAAAAACGTATAAATAAAACACCGTATATAGTACGTACATGCAGACGCAATGCGATCGAGTTTCTCGCGCACGTTTGTGTGGATTCTTACGCGCATTTAAATCGATACACACGCAATAATCTGCTTTTAAATCAGCGTGAACGCGCGTCTGCGAAACGAGCGTTGTCGGCGCGCATAAGATACACCAAGTGAATTGTATTTTGAGCACAGAGTAACCAAATTGGAGTAACCATATTGAAAGTCAAAGCCTGAATGAAAATAATTGTAATATACAATTATTAATATCAATGAACTACCGCAGAAGTAAGCATTTAGGTTATTTGTCTGTATTTTTCGCGAATTCCACGGAATATTCTCGATTTTTTGAGGTAATGAGAGTTATCCGACCGTAGGCCTGGCTCGATTTGAAACATACTTTATCGTTCTGCAAGAAAATCATAATCATAATGATGATATGACTATTCAGCTATCATGTTATAATTATGATTTTCTTTTCAATAATCAGATCATACAATACATTAAATTGTATAATTATATCATAAAACATGATGATATTATTTTATTTATTTATTTTCATACAAATCTTATACATTTTTAAATATTCCTTAAAATAAAAACAATATAAAAAACATTTAAAAATATTAAAAAAATTAGCCCACCGGTATCGGGAACAGGGTCCAAGCTACCGGCGGTCAGGGCTCCAGAGAGAGGAACCTCCTAAAAATACGAGCCGTATCTAGGAGTACCACTTTCTGAATCGAGCCCTTGATCCAGCTGCCTAACGAGAGCCTCCTCAGTTATTGGTCGCGGCTCTTGGCAATTAAGCCTTGGGCGATATATATAGATATACGAATATCGGCACAATGATCGCTGAGCCCTAATCCCACATGTCAACAACTTCGCGAGCCAAGTCAAGATACTTGATTTTCTTATCTTTCTCGGCTTTCACGAGGTTCTCATCATGCGGGACCGTTATGTCAACAATCATTACGCGCCGCTCTGATCGATCCACCACCACTATATCAGGCTTATTAGCTACAATAGTCCTGTCAGTGATGATGGATTGATCCCAGTACAATTTGATACTGCCATTTTCGAGAACTGGGTCAGGCACATACTTATAGTACGGCACTTCCGATTCTACAAGGTTATATTTTAGAGCAAGTTGCTGACGAATAATCCTGGCTACGAGGTTGTGTCTATGCAAGTACTCTCCATTGGCCAGACGAGAACACCCGGAGATAATGTGACGGATTGATTCGCCTGGACGGTGGCATGCCCGACATATGTCAACCGTACCGTCCTCCACAAAAAAATCTTCGTCATCATAACTTCATCCATAATTGCACAGACAAAACCTTCGGTTTCTCCGAAGAAGTCCCCGGAGCGTAGCCAGGCTACGGACGCTGATAGGTCTACATCGAGCCCATGCAAGGCCCGGATAAAGCGTCCGTGAAGCTCCTTACTCTGTCATACCTCCATGCGGTCGTTAGTGTCAAGCACTAGCTAGCAGGTTTGCACCAGTTCTCTTCAGCCAAGGAGAGCGGGGTGAGGCCCTTGTCCACCGCGACTACATCTCGATGCATCCCCACGTCGGTTTCAAGGAAATATTCCCTGAGGCTGCATATCTCGCGATTGCGGAGAGTCTTAGCGTTTAAAAAGCCTCGACCCCCACACCTCCGCGGGATATACAGTCTCATAACAGAAGAACGCGAGTGAGGCATTCGATATGCCGTCAACAATGTACGGACCCTCCTATCCAGGGCATCTAGTTCTGTTTGGGTCCATTTGAGTATGCCGAAAGATTACATCAAAACCGGCATGACCCAACCGTTGAAGGCACATACCTTATTTCCGCCTGATAAAAGACTATTAAATACTTTTTTCAGGCGGCCAAAGAAGCGCTACTTCAACGATTGCTTCATGTCAGCAACATTGATGCCCAGCGCTTCCGACATACCCAAATACTTATAGGTTTCGGTTGCTGAGAGGTACCTAAGATTTATGGAATCCGAGAGCTGGGTTCCCACAGATTCCACAATCTCCCCTTGCTTTACATGCATGACCACACATTTGTCTACACCAAATTCTATCCTGATTGCGCTACTGAATGTTTCTGTTACCTTCAGTAGCTCCATCAGTTGCAAATCGTTGGGGGCAAAGAGTTTCAAGGCATCCATGTAAAGGAGGTGAGATATAACTTGACCACCTCTCCTCAACCGATAGCCTAGACCTGAATCCTCCAACAGCGTGCTAAGAGGATTTAAGGCTAAGCAGAACCAAAGTGGACTCAAAATATCACCCTGAAATATACCTCACTTTATCCTTATCGGCACGCTATTCCTTTGGATATGCTGACATCCTGGATAGCGAAGGACTGTCCTCCATTGCCCCATACATGACATCAGGAAGGTGTGCAGAGTTGCATCAACTTTATACAACTCTAGCACCCTCATGAGCCATGTATGTGGCACCGAGTCATAGGCCGTCTTATAGTCTATCCAACTTGTCGACAAATCCCTTCGGGAACGGCGAACCTGTTGACTAATGGCCATATCAATGAGGAGTAGGTCCTTCGTACCGCGGGACACGTTCCTACATTCATTTTGAGAAGCGGACATGACAGAATTGTCATCAATGTGTTTGTTAATTTTAGTTCTCAAAATGGATGTAAGAACTTTATAGAACGTTATATATGTTATAATTATACAACACAATGTGTTTTATAATTATAACATATAACGTAAATACAATGGTACACTGTACAATTATGGTATAATTATACAATATAGTATACCATAAAATATGATGATGATGACGGTACAAATATTAATCTTAGTTTTGTTACCCCGGTCTCCTCTAATATTTAAAGGATCTACTCTTTATCTCTAAAATTAAACGATGATTTCAATGATAGAAACGGATTTATTTTTAAAGAAACGTTTGGTTCAACCGTCGAATAACGAATGAATCTATTTCACAGTGCTTTCAAACGTCAAAAATAATTCATAGACAAAATATTGCCATAGTCGATTCTGATTCGATACAATTCAATAATCGATTTAATATTAAAACTTAAATAATAATAATAAGTAGTACTTTAATGTTTATCAAATTTGATGTCAATCATGCATACAATAATGTGTTACATTATTGTATCCATGATAGTAAACTGGACGAATATACCCACATCTTGACTAATTAACCTTACAACTCGGCCATCCTGTGAAAGTGAGTCCTCTCACTTGTTTGTAAATTATTAGTTATCACAAGAAAGAGAAAAAAAAAAAAAAAAATAGCCAGTAATACAATAAACAATGAATAGCTAGTAACTTAATCATGAATACATACTTGTACGACTAAAATTTCTTTTCAATAACTCATTACTACAATATAAATTCAAATTAACTTTACAGTACAAAGGTACATTTTTATCATAATTTATGTCTATTACAAATTTTCATCACAATAAAAATTTCAGGGTATCATTCTAAGTTCAACTCAGTTTAGCTTATCGTTTTTATCTAGGTCACAAATCATAATTCCAATTCAAATTCATGAAGCTAGATCTGTATTCTCATTCTTTGTTTCTTGCACAATCTATCACGATCTTCGGTCAACTGTGCGGCACCGTTGTCTTGGTGCCATTCATAATCTGCACTGACCTCTTATGACAAATTGTGCTCACATCGTATCGTATCTTACTCACTATCTTGCAATCATATGTGCGACATCGATTTCTCAATGCCATTCATTATCTGCACTGATTGCTCATTACAATAAATATGGATATAATTCCTAATAATGACACGCAGTCTCTCTCCCACTCATTTTCATCAGGGAAGTTGATTAACCAATGTAATTTAGCTTAATTATTATTAAGCATCGACGCACTTAAATAATCCCACCTATATTTAAGTTACTCTTTCTCTACTTCTATTTCTGTACCCTCACTCTGATCACTGTCAGTGCTTTCACTGTTGTAACCTTTAAAGCTCATCCAGGGATGGATTTTATCTAGCGCGACAACGTTCTCATACCTCTTGTTACCTTTTCGTGTTAATGGGGTGTCTTCGACGAGAAATCTGTCATTAGGTAATATTTTGAGGATTCGATAGGGGCCTTGGAATTTAGGAATGAGTTTATGCGATTTTCCTACATGATCTTTGTCTATTACGGTCCTTTCTACCCTGACTAGATCGCCTACGTTATAATATTTGGTCTGATTCTTCCTACGCTTATCAAACTGCTTTTTAGCATAATCTTGCTGTTTTTGTATCCTTTCGCTAGCATTCGACCTAAGCTCTACTAACGCATCACCATCGATTCGTTCAGTTGTTTCTGCAATTACGTCTGTCAATACATTTTCTGACGCATTCGTCAATCTGCAACCGAACAATAGCTCAGAGGGACTTTTCCCTGTCGTCTTATTTATAGTGGTATTAATACCTAACTGTACGTCACCGATATAATCATCCCATAAGTTGTCATTTCCGCCATGACATTTTGTACTCAGAGCATCAATTATGGTTCGGTTAAACCTTTCGACCTGTCCATTAGCTCTTGGGGTAGCTACTGCATTTAAGATGTGTTTGAATTTAAATTGGTCCACGAAATTCTTAAATCTTGCACTTGTGAAACAAGAGCCACGATCTGTTATGAGGCGAGAAGGTACACCGAAATAACTAAAATGTTCTTTAAAAGCCTTGATTGCCGTAGCCGTCTTAGTATCTTTGACGGGTCGTATATTAATAAATTTTGTAAAGGCATCTATAATCACTAGCAAATACAAGTTGCCTTTTTTAGAGCGAATGAACGGCCCCAAATGATCCGCATGAAGCGTATGGAATGGTTTTTCCAACTTAGGAATGGGATGAAGCAGACCTTCTTTGGGACCACCAGGTGCCTTATGATGCGCACACTCTAAACATGCTGAGACATATTTCTTAGCAAACCTACGCATTTTTGGGAACCAAAATATGCTTCTGATACGACTCAAAGTTTTTTCGAAGCCAAAATGGCCTACTTCATCATGGTTCATACGTAGCACTTGCCACCTGCAACCCTTCGGAACTACCCATCGCAATCCATCGTCTAAAGTTTTATACACGTAACTACCTTTCAACACATAATTTTTAGACACGTCAGCTACAAACTTAGTCTTATCGTCTTCTAAGATGTCTCTTATACGTTTTATCTCACTATCATTACCCTGTACAGTAGCAATCCAGTCACGGACGTCTACGCGTAAAACATCAAAAACATGCTCTGTATCACCGTCAGTTGACTCACTGACGGGGGCACGACTGAGAGCATCTACGTGCGCCATACGCGAACCCGGTCTGTACTCAATTTCGCAGTCATATTCCTGGAACTGGATCCACCAACGAGAAATTCGTGGTATAAGATCCCTCTTAGTTAGAGTGGTGCGAAGTGCATTACAGTCAGTGACTATTTTAAACTTTAGTCCCAGTAAATAGACTCTGAATCGATTTAAGGATGCCACAACCGCTAAAGTCTCTAATTCAAATGAGTGGAATTTTTGTTCATCTACCGTAGTCTTACGACTGTAGTACGCCACTGGCCTAAGTAAACCGTCTGTACCCCGCTGTAAGAGAATCCCAGCGATACCTAGCTTCGAGGCGTCCGTGTGAACTTCGGTCTGTAATTGAGGGTCGTATAAGGCTAATATAGGTCGTTCAACTAATTTTGCCTTTAAAATTTTAAACGATTCCGCTTCCTCCCCTGTCCATTTCCATTCAAATTTAGACTTTAACAGGTCTGTCAGCGGCCGGGCAATAAGGGCGAAGTCTTTTACGAACCTCCGGAAAAAGCTAGTTAGACCGATAAATCGTCTGACATCATGAACGTTTCGCGGAATTGGAAAATTTTCTATTGCTAATGTTTTGCGCTTTCCTGGGCGTATTCCCTCACCACTTACGTGAAATCCTAGAAACTCTAGCTCGGTACAGAAAAAACTACATTTTTTTAGTTTAAGTGTAAGGCCTGCGTCTTTTATAAGTTGGAGTACCTCCTCTAATCGTTTCATTCCCTGATCAAAAGATCGTGCAGGGATCAACACGTCATCCATATAAACGATAGTGTAACAGACTTTTGACAATATTTTATTAATTGCTCGTTGAAAAATAGAGGGAGCGTTTGCCAAACCAAAGGGCATGCGTTTAAACTGAAATTGCCCATCCGGAGTAACAAATGAAGTCTTGTCTTGAGACTTTGCCTCTACAGGAATCTGGTAGTAGCCAGACGCAAGGTCTAAACTTACAAATACGGAGTTACCAGCTAGTCTGTCAAGTTGATCATCGATCAAAGGTAGCGGATAGTGTTCTTTTTTTGTTTTGTTATTTAATGCACGATAATCGACGCATAATCTGCTTTCGCCTGTCTTTTTCTTTACCAGTAAAACTGGGCTAGCGTAAGATGAGTTTGACTCGCATACTATGCCTGCATCGATCATTTCCTTCACCATAGATCGCACCTGTCTACGCTCCGGAAAGGAGAGCCTATACGGGCGATAAACTACTGGTTGCGAGTCACTCAATTCAATTTCCATTTGAACTATATTTGTCAATCCTAGGTCTCTTAAGTTATCCGAGAAACACGTTTCATAATTTTTGAGCAACTCTTTTAATTTTTCAACCTCATTTTTGGTAAGCTGTTTACCATAATTGAAAGCGGAATTTATTTCAGCGTTTTCGAAATCTATTAAATTTATGCTCAAGTAATCTCTGGAACAAGGAGCTCGTGTAATGAGCGTATCTTTATTTAAACAAACCGTACGGTCACTAAAGTTTTGTACCAGTATCCTAACTTCTCCATTTTCTATTTCATAATCGCCCGGCATCAAATAATATTCGTTCTGTGACATGCCTCGTAAGGAACCATTAACGTGGACTACACCCGAATATTTGTTGGTAGAAATACAAGGTAATGGGTACATTTCTTTAGGGGGAATTACAATATCGGTTTTTAAACTTAACTGTAATTTAATCGAGTGTTCACGAGTGAATATTAATGAATTTGTAGTTTTCGTTATGACTATACCTGGTTTCTCTGTAAAACTATGTCCAATTAAAACTGAATATTTAATGACGTTATCATCAACAACGTACGCGTTAACCTCTTCCACGACACCTTGGATTTCGATCATGACGTTTGTTACACCCAATGGCACTACTATACTTTCACCTATACCCCTCAAAGTCGGTAAGTTGCTATCAGTCCACGTGATTCCCCTCCTAACGGCCTCCTTGTGACGGATCAGCGTGCATTGACTACCCAAATCTACGTAGCCTTGAATTACTTCACCGTTGAGTTTCAGGTACATTAAATATTTATTATCATTAAAATTATTTGTTTCAATACGCATCACATCTTTTTCTTTAGGTTTATCATTTTTATTACCCGAGTCAGAGGGTAATCTGGGACAGTTAATTGACAAATGACCTAATTTGGCACAAACATTACACTTCAATATCTTTTTTGTACATTTGGAACTGTAATGCCCAGCTTCATTACAGTTAAAGCATACAACTGACGCAATATTGTGCGACTTCGAAGTCTTATTTTCACTGCCATTAGTAGTCTGCTTAATAGTATTACTGGATAATGAAGAGGTATTGTTATTACGTTTGTCATAGTTCACTTTTGACCGATCTGGTTCACGAATCTGCTGCTTGATCGATTGAAAATATGTTAGAACCTGTTCCGGCTCCTGACATTTTGCTGCTTTCGCGCCTAATCTCACTGACCGGTCCTCGATCCCATATAGTAGACAATCTACCGCACGTTTACCATGTATTTCGCATCGATTTAATAAATTTATTTTATCGTAATAGTAAAGTTCTAACGAATCGTTAAACTTGACACGCTTTGACAACATCTCGGTGAGCAATTCGGCATAGTCTTCACTACAAGGAAATGATTGCTCCAGTTTGCCCTTCCACTCAGACCATGAGTACGACATAGATGGAAGAGCCTGATACCACGACTTGGCAATCCCTGACAGCTTAGGCAGAGCGTAGTGAATTATCTGGTCATCGCCCCAACCGTAAAGCCTCGCGCATTCCTCAACCTTATTTATCCACATCACTATAGTCTGACTCTTAACCATAGGGTCGAATTCTGGCAGCACATTACCTAACATGGGAAACCTATTACCCTGAGGTCGACCATTGGTTAAAGCCTCCACTAAAGTTGAGAAAAACGCTTGCGTGTCACTATTAAGAGCATTGGGGGTACTCACGTGACCAGGAAGTGGAGGTGTGTGTCGCTCGATGCTAGATTCTGACTGTCTGCTGCGACCTCGCCTGGTGCGCCTCCTATCCAAGCCCCGGCTGGAACGATGTCGTCGACGCTGCTCACTGCTGCTGCTTCGACTGCGGTACCCGTCACGGCTGCGACTCCGGCTCGGTTGGTGACGGCGTCTCGTAGGCTGATCACAGCAACTGCGGCCTCCACTACGATGAGATTCTAACGGACCATCTTGATCACTAGATCGCTGCATTCGCTGCTTACGCTTATGCGTGGTGCTCGCCCTTGTTTCTCTGCTCCGATCACGGCGACGCTTACGCTGTCTGCTCTTGCGATTTCCGTTAGTTTTATCCATTTGAACTCGGAGAATTTAGAACACAAGAAAAACACGTCGTTTTTGTTTTCGGTAATATTTCTTCAAACTTATGGGCGTAATTGGCAAATCCCACTTCTGAGATAAAGGATCTACTCTTTATCTCTAAAATTAAACGATGATTTCAATGATAGAAACGGATTTATTTTTAAAGAAACGTTTGGTTCAACCGTCGAATAACGAATGAATCTATTTCACAGTGCTTTCAAACGTCAAAAATAATTCATAGACAAAATATTGCCATAGTCGATTCTGATTCGATACAATTCAATAATCGATTTAATATTAAAACTTAAATAATAATAATAAGTAGTACTTTAATGTTTATCAAATTTGATGTCAATCATGCATACAATAATGTGTTACATTATTGTATCCATGATAGTAAACTGGACGAATATACCCACATCTTGACTAATTAACCTTACATATTAACCTCAACTGGAGATTATAAAAATAGATTATAAAACGGTCACGTTATTTTGATCTAAGTATTTTTATACCGAAACAAAAGCCATGTTTCCAAAGGAGATGTTTGATTTTGGGCCACCACCATGTACACTACATATATAAATAGGAAAAAAATAGGGAAATTTCATAAAAATAAAAAAAAAATCATTTGAAGAAGGGTACAGGCGTATAAAAATGATCATTTGAAAAGTGTTTTAATAAGATAATCCTGTTTTTAGGGCAGCCATGACAGTTGTGTTTGACATGATGTTTGACGACTTTGACAGTTTTAAGAAGTGACGTCTTTAAGTCTTTCCTTGCTTTAAGTTAGAATTGGATGTGTTTCGGAGTTTTTAGTAATTGTTTTTGTTTTGCGACCCAGTTTACTACTACAGCCATTGATTGATTGCTTCTCTGCTCACCCCGGCTTTGTTTTATGGTTTCTATTTTTTTTGCAGATATTACGATACACGTCAATCAAATGTCATTGTCAAAATGACATTTTTCGCATACTGCTGATCTGATCCACCATGTTTAATTTAATGTTGTGTTGCTCTCCTTGGCCAAGTTAATTTGAATTTACATTGAAACGAAGTGAAATTAAAGAAAATTAACAATAAAAAACGGTTACTGTATTTTATAGCGATATTTACATATAGTGTACATAGTGCTGGCCCAGGGTCCAAACATTTCTGGAACATCTCCTTTAACTTTGACCAGTCATCTTGACAATGTTCAATCTTTCATTTGCCTATTATAACCAAAAAAATATCACTTGACATATTATAATTAATGTTCATGTTTTCTTACTACATTATTAACATAAATAATTAACTTAAAATATTTTCGTGTAGTATTACTCACAGAACGAATTCTCGATCACATAATGCGCCCTAAGGCAGGTTTTGCCGCTGTTGACAATATATGTGTCTGTGAGGCGGAAATGGGATGGGGTGGATTAATTATGAAGGATTGGACTTGAGATTAGAGATACCGATGCATTCCACTCGTTTTTACCCGACTGCGGTGAAGCCCAAAAGTATGGTTATGTGTTTGACCTGTCTATGTATGTCCGTTTCTATGTTCCCTCATAACTCTACGAACGAATTTTGATAAATTATAGGTCGTTAGATTTGTATCGGTAGCGTGAGTGTTACTGGCTACATGAAAATACAAAAAAATGCAAATGGCGGATTTCCGGTGCCATATCGTGAAATTCAAATTATTTTTTCTTCCAATACCATTGAGTGGGGTATCAACTTATATTTTTAAAAGTAATTCAAAGTGACAAATCATATAAAAAGGGAGACTGCGAAATTTTTCACGATTCTAAACTAAAAAGCTGGAAATAAAAAAAGTAGTTGAAAAACTAAAAAACCCCCGACTGAAAAGCATAAAACAAGCACATTTTAAATTAAATAAAAGCTGGAAGCAGGCGGGTTCCATTCCATTTTCATAATTTTATATTCAAATACTATTAAAAGTGTGTAAGTTGGTGAGGAGGGATGTATGGATGGATGTTTGATATTCTTTCACGCAAAAATTACTGAATGTATTTGAATGGGCACACAGATATTTTATAACCTGGATTAACAAATAGGATACTTTTTATCCCGGTAGTACCATTACGAACTCCACGCGGGCGAAGTCGGGGCATAAGTTGGTGACAAATATTTTACAGGTGAAGCATGGCAGTAGGATAGCTAGGGAATGCCTTGTCCGTGTTAGTAAGAAGCGCACAATATTCGTCCACTTTTAAAATAATGGTAAAAAAAACAGTACTTTTCTCTTTATACATCACAATGTATGGTTTTTTGCGCTATTTTAATGATTATTATTGTATCTCTGTACAATACAAGGTGTATATGGATCCTTCAAGAAGCTGTCAACCAAGCATTACAGTACAACAATCTAAGTAACTCCACGCAGAAATAATTTCTGGGAAACGACTTTTTTTGGGATGAAAAATCACGATTTACGGACTTAATGTAACTACTACGGTAAAACAATGTATTAAAAATAAACTTGTGAAAAAGTTGGAAATTTTGACCTTCAATATCTCCGTAACTAGAAGGTTCCCAGGTATGGTCCAGAACAAAAAAATATTTGCAACGACGGGGAGAACCAGTGCCTTTCAGCTTCGTTGACCACTGTCTGTGGCGAGACAACACATAGCATTGGTTATTATAATTAAAATACCAACAAAATGTACTAAAAAAAATACCTTGAATTTCCCTACACAGAACGAAATAAAAATTTTACCTTACAACATTTCTTCGCAAAATTGCGATAATCTTTCATAAGGCGCTCAGATTGGGACCAAACACAGAGACATGTCCTATAAGTGCGTTTCGCTTCGGAAATGACGATAATAAGACATAACGTTGTTCGACATTATTTCCGACACGGCTTGTTATAAGGATGCCTCTTACACAGTGTGCTCGTCAAGCCACTTTATTTTTTGTATTATATTTACTCACCCTAGGTACTTCTCCTGCATTGTGGATGCGTTTACTTTACAAACAATTAAACTTACAGGGCCGGAACAACTACCTACATGCAGGCCATACAAATATGTTCCGTGCGAGAATCAAAGCCGCGACACGCAGCGCAACGGTCAATCACTCAGCCAGTGCGCCAACCGTGTCGTCGTGCCTGTACTTACTTCAAAACAACGAACGTGCGTACACGCGCTTATTCTAGCGTATTTACCTAAACCAGTGGGTTCAGTTAATAGCAAATGTCAGTATTTCTCGCGATGAGCAACGCCTGATAGCGTGAAGCAAAAGGCGCGGGAATACGCGCCTACATGCGTCTCCAAAAACAAGCTTACACGCGCTCAAAATATGCTAATTTGAAAGATGACTTCTATTTTGTTTACACGAATTTATTGTCTCAAGAATGTTTTAACATAATTTTTTTTTGTATAACCTTATGATGGTTTAATTCAATCTACAAACATCATCATTGTTACATTTTTTTTCAGTTCGGTGTGATAGGCGGTGTTCATCTCGATGGCCCCGTTTCAGCCAAATGAAATTAGCAAATCCAATAAATTCTAAATGAAGGCGCTCGCTTCACTCCGGTGTAAGAACGACTTCAACATAGTGGCATAAATTCTGTGATTTAAAAGTGATAATTTCGTAGAAAATATAATATAATCACGCCTGTTGTTACTTCAAAAGGGTAGGCACAGATCACGCCAGCCTAGTGACAGTGACCGCACATTGAGCCGCTGTGCTTAATTCATATTTAGGTAGAAAGGAATGAGCCTAACTGCTTAGCCACGCAGCACGTCTAAAGGAGAAAAAAAAATTAAAGAAGTTGATTAGAACATTACGATTACCGATATCGATCAAAAAAAAAAAAACTGTTGATCCTTTCATTTGGCTCGAGGAGCTCATGGCTAAATAATAACCGCCGCACGGGTTCATCTCCAAAGCTAAGCCGCGCTTGCCAAGGTTGGTCTGTGGATGGGTGGCAATCAATTACATAGCGAATTTCCTCCGTGTCTCAGAACGCACGTTAAGCCGTTGGTCCCGGCTGTCATTTGTACATCTTTGGCAGTCGATAAAGGTTGTCAGCGGCCCGAAAGTCTGACAGCCAGTCTTACCAAGGGTTTTCGAACTACCCAGTACTGAACTGAACAGTTCCATGTAAAATACCAATATTTAGCGGAATCCAGTTAGATTGGAAGCCGACCCCAACATAGTTGGGAAAAAGGCTAGGCAGATGATATCCCTTTTATTTAGTGACAGCATTTAATATGACCACGCATTTCTAATACACGCTGTATATCGCTCTATGGAGCACTGAGCAACCTTAAATTTGTGGGTCACGTTTTGGTACCATAGTTTGTCTGAGTGTCTCACAGAAGGGCAAGACCCTCTGGTTTATTTAAAATTTAACTGTATTTTTTTTAATTATTATATTAGCGTTTGTGCATGGTATTATAAGTTCATAACAGTTTCTTCATCGAAAATTGCCCAAATGATTACTAAATAGTTATTGCATTTTTTTTTAAATAATAATATTAGCGCGTATAATTACGAAAATCCTTTTTATTTTTCAATAATCCGGACCGGCAAAGATAGCCTGGTCCTTTACAAAAATAGCGCTAGATTGAAAAAAAAAAAGAATTTTGGCATTGAGTGATGAATGCCAACAAAAAAAACAACAAGTGCCTAGTTATTAACACAGCGACATTGTAAATGATATACGTAATCATAATCATAAATGTTAATGTCTTTTTTTTTGTTAGTTACATAAATAACATAAAAAATGCTTAAAATCCTTTCATAAATTATATTATTTATAGACTAACTACGTCAGTTAATTTATTAAAACAATAACCTTTTGGTGTTATGTTAATATTTCTGCCAAAGTGATAAAGAATTAAGTTGTTGTAGTTTTTCTTCTTCATCTCTCATAACTTTTTTATATTTTGTTATATGTATGTACTAGCTGTGCCCGCAGCTTCGCTCACGTGAGCGCACATTCTTTTGTCATTCTCAAAGTTTATGAACGAAAGCAAAATATAGATGCAACTCATGATCTATCCTAGGCCCCAACGGTTAAAAAATCTTTCAGCACTGAGAGCTCAATCAGCCGATGGAAAAAATGTGATGGACACAAACGATGGAAACAAAAGTGAGAATGTGCAAAAACCATGCAACTGAAAAATACTGCAAACGCTTGAATTTAATGTATTTAGCAATAGAACCAGAAAGACTATGCGCTTCGATAATCTTCATGTTTCCGAAATAACACAAACGTCGCTATAATGCTTCTAAGTTTAGTTTTTCAAGGCATTGTAGTGGATTCATTCCGCACTTTTAGGATTTTAGTCGTATATCTGTAATATTCTAACAATGGTGATACATAAGGGACCATCCATAAATTACGTCATACGAATTTTATGATTTTTTGACCGGAGGGGTCAAAAACCCGTCTTTATCAGAAGAGCAATTTTTGTGAGACTCCCCCCTCCGAAGTGTGACGTCACATATTTTGCAATATGACATGCTGCCCGCCGATAGAGCTGGAAATGTTTCTTTAATAAGTTTTTCGTTAATAGTTCAAATTTCGTGTTTTAAAACTTAGCAATATTAGTTTTTTAATTGTGACGTCACCAAATTTAGGACCCCTCCCACCCCTTGTCACACAATGTCACACTTCGTTGACACCCCCCACCTCTTTAACGTATGACGTAATTAAATTACGTCATAAAATTTATTGCTGGTCCCTAATAGACACGTACTTCCTGGAGTATCTAAAGTGTCCTTATACCTGCGATTTAGAGGACTTACTGTCACAGCCATTAAATTAGGCCATTACAGCCACCTGGGTGCTAAAGGTTTGATAAATCATCGATACAAAAGAAGAAGAAGAACATGGGAATAATATTAGATCTCATATTTCCGAAGATAGACCATGATTGCCTAAGCGGATACTTTTCCAAGGACTCGTTTGAACAAAAAAAGTTAAAGCGTAGACGCAAGTATTACGCAGATCGATGTAACAAATACTGTTGAAAGCAAGCCCTTTGACTATTCACCATATTTAAGTTATTACTGACTATTAGTAATATTTTGCTCCGAAGTTCAAAGGCAAGTGCAGTCATATTTAAACGTTAAAGATATGCCGCGAGTGAAACAATTGCTCTTACGGATATAACTCCTGTTCACTCCGGGGTATCTCTACCATTGTAAATAAGCCTGTCTAATATAAAAAAAAATCCTATGTTTACTGAGTCAAAAATATGTTTAATATACATGAAAAAAAGCATAACAAATGGGTTGCCTGATATCACTAAGTGAAGACTATTTAAATATTGAAGACTATTAGAATATAAATAAATATTTAAAATTGCGACAACCGTGGGGCTTGACCGATTTTACTTAGACAACCGAACGTTATGCCATCGTGTTTGTAATAAAATTACCTATCTGTTCTTTTAAGACATATTTTAATAAGAAAATAGATGAGTGGACAAATAGTATCAATTTATCTATTTATACCTTACAACCCTGTAGTAGGGACAAAAAGATGACAACCTAACAGATTCTTGGCTCTTATGCTTTGTAGACATTTACTCTAATTCCATTTTGATTTCGTTTGGTTTAGAAAAAAGTTAAGTTCCGTTCGTTTTAATAAAGGGTAGCTTTGACTTAACTTTATCAGGCAACCCATTCGCAATATTAGTTTGTTCATTTAAGTATTCTACTCCGTTAACGTAAGTTTTAAATAGCTGTTCTGAGGCTCGTCACTGCCGGATTTTAGCCTTTTCCCACTCGCACAATGTGGACATGATAATTAATCTACTAAATTATTGGTATTATTTCGGTAGGCACATTTAAAAATACGAAATGGAAATCTTCTACGACGATTGTCAAAGTAAGCAAAACACAAATAATAATTTGTTTGATTTTTTGGATAGGTATTTTGATATTCAAAAACCAAAAGAACGATGCCTTTTTTAAAGAATAATTAGTCTTTAATATTCAAACGAAAGTATTTTATTTAGTTTGTGTGTGGGCAACATTGGAAAAAGGTGGTCTGGTTAAATTTGAGAACGTCATTGTCTTATTTTGGTATTGTCCCCATAAAGTTTTTATTTTGTGGGATATTGTTTATCTAGCTATTATCTAAGAACTAATCTTTTTTAATGCATCATTTCACTGGTCACTATTAAATATAGTAAATCCAAATAATAGTAATTTTATTATTTAATTAAACTTCAGGTTGAATTGCTATAAATTACTGTAAATAAAATGGTATATCTAAGCCGGATAGGTGATCTGTACATCAGGACTTTCCTACTTCATATACCTTTCTCTATTTAAGATTGTGCATATACCAGTGCTTGTTACTTCTGATGTTGAATTAAATAAAGATTTATGATTATGATTAATTTTTAATACCTGTCTACCGACGCCTAATATGTAATAATAGCTTTCTCTTATTACTACATTTTTTTATTATTTAATTGCCTCGGAAAAGAAAATTTAAAATATTTTTTTTGTTTAATTTAAAATGTTATTCTCAGCCTTTCCATCATGTCCTACTGAATGAAAATGAATGGTCACCTTATTAGAAAGAGATTAAATTAGCGTTAACCTCTCTTTTGGTGGCAATTTTTTAATGCAAGTAAGAATTGCTGTTGCAAACGTTGGCACACGAAGCTGTAAATTTTCTGTATAAATTGACCTCGCTTTGTATAGATTTCCTATACAATGAGAGATCCGCATAAACTGGTTTTGTAAAGCTTGACTGGCCGTCGTGCGTTCATTACAGGAACAGATGGACCCTACGATACTAGTCTTAGTGTAGTAACCAAATGCGTACGTAGTACTTATTACTTCCATGCAAAGAGTAAAGACAATAGGAAAAATAAAACAAAATTAGTTTTCAGCCATTCCGACTACACTACGACTAATTTATGTAAATTATTATTTTTATAAAATAGAAATCGCGTATGAGGTTACTAACTAAATTTTAAAAATTAATATCTTTTGCGTCTGTTGGTCGATTTTGATGAATGTTTTTTTTAATTTTTAGACAAAAATTAAAAAAACATATTTTTTTACTTTCTATTACTTATTTCTCGTACCTTCCAGTGTTTTTTTTGCAAAAGTCTGTAATGTACAGACACGGAAAGTCTACGATTTTATTATATGTATATATATGTATACAGGGTCTAAGGGACAGCCCTCGACAAACTTACAGCTCCTTATTTTGAATCATATTCCACCGGAATTTTTCTCCGGAAAATTTCTTTTTTTTTCGGTTACTTTTCCTTTATTTCAATGTAAAATTACATTCCCTGTACGCAGAACTCCATTTATATAAATAATACAGCTAAAATCAAAAGTCCAACAATGGATACTCTAACGAACGACGCGTGAAATCAGCTGTTCACTTCCTGCCTAGTTACAAAGTTCATCGAACTCGTCGTCGCGCTTACCGTTCGCTACGTGCGTTTTGCCACGGCAACGATACATTGCGTATGAGGAAATAAAACAAATCAAATTTATTGGATTCCCATAACATTTCTGAAATCATTTTTTGTACCGATCAGCTTAGTATGATATACTGAATTCACCCCATCAGTTTGTGAAGGACTGTCCCTTACACGCTGTATGTATTTATTCTTATATTTTAGTTATAAATGTTTTCTAATTTGTTTTCTGTTTTTGCACCTACTGTGTATTGTCTCTGCATCACCCTAAGGTAGACTGGTAGAAAATACCCAAGGCATTAAGTCCGCCTTTGTTCTGTTTTTACTTGTGTATAAACTTTTAATAAATAAAAATTGCTAATAACTACGGTACTACATACTAAAGTTAAATTTTACCCAGCAAGATAAAAACTAAACAATTTTATCGATCATTAATATAAATCCGTCAAGCGTGCAATCCGGCATCTCCTCATAAGAGCTTCTGTAACTATTATATATTATTGTAAACTATCAGGCTATTTTTCAAAGGATTTTCGTAATATTACGCGCAAATATCAGGATTTTTAAAAAAAGCAGTATCTTATCATTTCGGCAATTATCAGATGAGGAAACTGTTATGAATTAGAAAACTTTTAAGATTTTGGCCTCCGGATTTTAAAATTATTAAAACGTTATATTACTCTCGTAATCGGAGTAGGTTTAATTGGTCAGGTACTTATCTTTAGTACCAATAAATAATATTACTACCAAATAAAATATCTACGTAGTATACGATATACTCGTTTAACTCGGCAAAGAGGTGCTTTTGTTTTCTTTTCTTAGACACCGGTACGGGATTTTCCAAAAGCAATATTTGAAAAAGGCAGGTCCATATTAAGATAGTACTCGTATGTTGTAAAAACCAAAAATAGATCTGCTGAAAAAAAATTCGGACGTAGATTTTTTTTTTTTAGAAATTTCCCTATTTTATTGCAGTTACCGCGTGGCCTAGACCATAAAACCATTTAGGTTCTGGGACGCATGGTCCTCCGACGCACCGTTTCCGAGTTATGGGCCTTCTAAAACGAAATAAAACTAAAAAAAAATTAAGTCCGAAACTTTTTCTAAGTCCCAATATTTTTTATTTTATTTTCTTTGCTGCTCATAGTACTCCTAAGCGTATTCTCCAACTCCTACAAATCCACCCCGAAGACTACCCACTGACCACGGACGGTCACTCACTCGTTTCAAAATTGGGATGTTTGAATGGAGTTCCATAACTCGAAGAGAATCAAGGGGAATTCAATCAACATATAGAATTTTGTCAGCTTAGCTTAATGGGACATCTCATTTGAAGGGATAAAGGACGAACTTGGTGTGATTGTGTCTTGTATTGATTATGAATAGTTGAGGGAATTACGAGGATCGCTCCGAATTCAGCTGATAGAGCAGCTGTTCAAACGTTTTCTCGAAAACATGCGGCTCCAACTAAGCTTACTTAATATTTTTATTCACAAAAAAAAACACTAATTGTTTGTTAAAAATACTTACACATGTCAGAGTACGTACAGCGAAAGATTTTGTGGTCACAATGAATCTTTACGCATGCACTATATTAATTTGATCGGGAAGTAAAACCAGTTTCGTATTCATAGAATTTATCAAAGTAACTAGAAATAACAAAGTCATTTCTACTCCTCGAATCTGATATTTTTGACATTGAAAGGAATGGGAGGCAATTTTTATTTTTTTTATTTGGCACAAAAACAGTAATACGTTAAATATTAATAGTTAGCTTAGGTATAATAGTAAACAAACGCATAACCCACACTATTGTGCACGGAATCATATCGATTTTAAAAGAAATAAGGAATCGGACGTATACTGAAAGGGACAGGAAGAAAATAAAAATAAACCGGAAAGGTCACACTAACCAACTAACAGCGCTTCCCGTCCAGATTTAGTTTGTAGTCACTAATCAGATCACAACACAGCATCAGCAAGAAGCAGTCATCGTTAAGGGTGACCGGAATTTTTTCATATTTTTTTCCTTTGCCCAGCAGTGGGACAGTATGGGCTAGCTATAATAATAATAAAAATCTGACTTACTTTTCACAACAATGCTGTCCACACAACGCCATTTATCAAACGAAGAAAAATCAACTACATCTTCACCATGTATTACAACTGTACGCTTTAAATGAACGAGGTAAAAATTATACGTAGGAATCGTACAATCTACAAAACCCCACCAGCTGGTGGAGTTATGAAGTTTCTAACTTTCTACTGTCCTTGGGGTCGGCTTCCAGTCTAACCGGATGAAGTTGAATACCTGTAGTTTACATGGATCGACTGCCTATCTGACCCCCACATCCCAGTTAGCTCTGGGTAATACTGGTCTGTCACCGGAAGTAATTCTTATGAAACCTTGTGGTGGCGCTTTTACAGTAATTATAAGACTCTAAAATGGCCGCTTAATATAAATCACGTTAAAAATCTTTGGTCACAGACGCAGTTTATAATATTATAAAATTGTCACATTTTACGTATACCATTGATCAATGATTGTAACGTAATTCATATTATTCTGCTAAAGCAAATTAAATTTTAATCCACCAGATTTCATCAAGATGTTTTCAGTGATGACGTACATAATATGACAAAACCGCGATTAAGACGAATTAAACAAGAAATAAGCCTACACCAATAAAGATACACACGGTAATAAAGAATCCTCTAATAAAGGACCAAAAAAATATAGTTTTGTCAAATTAAGTCAACGTGAGACTTTTTTAAATGTGTCATTCAAATTGGTTCTAACCACTTTACGACATTTATGTATAGTACAGCTGCCTTAACATAATAATACGGTAACAATATAAAAATACAAGGCTGTGGGTTCTGCACCCTGATCATTTTTAACATGCTCCTACAAAAGGAGGAGCTTATTATAACTTTTTAGCCGGTATTTTCGGTAGCTATTTTTTTTTTTTACACTATAATACAGGTACTGTTGGGGGTATACTACGTATTTTGTTGTGTTATTTTTAGTTGGGATCATCCTTTGTTCATCACTCAACACCCTATTTCACCCTCTTAGAGGAGGAATTTCGAAAGCCTTTTCTTTGTGGATACCTACTCTTCACAAAGAATACTCCCTTCAAATTTCATGTCTCTAGGACCAGCGGTTGATATATCAGTCAGTCAGTCAGTCAGGACTTTCAATTTTATTGACTGCCTCGTTGGTCTAGTGTTCGCAAGCACGACTGCTGAACAAAAGCTCCTGGGTCGATTCCCGGGACGAGCAAAGCGTTATTAGGTATTTCTATCAGGAATTTCTCACTAACAGCCACGTGATCTGGATCTGTGCCCGCTTGATGACATAGGCTCTCCCCCTATTGCATGGGACTTTAACATAACTGGTGAAATGTGAGTGTACTATTAGGTATACCTCTGGGTGGTGAGGATATGTTTTCCAAAATTAAAATGACTGCACATCAGTTTCAAGGAATAAAGTTTTCTAAAGCTCCTTCGTATCTTCGGGAACGCTTCGAATATCTGGTGCCTAGAGGTAAACCGTGTCGCTCGTCATCATCTCTTCTCCTTCGTTTCCCTCCCCACTCCTCAAGTCGGTATGATGGTTCATTCACTGTTCGCGCTGTGCGCCTTTGGAATTCGCTTCCACACTCCTTGCGGGATAGTCCTTCGTCAGATGTGTTCAAGGAAGGAATAAGAGAACATTTCCTGTCAACGTGATAAAAGTATGTATATAGTATTTTACATGTATGTTTATATATATATATATATTGTATGCATTATGTATATTTTATTGTATGTATTAGTTAAGTATGGTTACAAGATTATGTTAATTTAAGTTTTAAATGTACTGTCTATGCACATAAGCGTAAATCCTCTTCTGAAAATCTCGCAATCTAAGTAAGGTTTGCTGTAAGAAAACCCAATTCTGGGTTAAGCTCGCCTTTGTACATAAGCTATATGTTGTAATTATGTATTTCTCTTATGTTATGTGCAATAAAGAATAAGAATTTTCTAGAGACACCTTTGAGACCGACGCGACGCTCGTACGCACACAAGAGTGATCTTGGTCGGTTTATACCTGTCAAGTAAAGAACCCTAAAACTTAAATTTAAATAAATTTTATTAACTTAGGCCTATAAAAGAAAATTACGCCATTGCTGAATCGTATTTTCATCTCACATTCATAATGTTACTGTTGGTGTTAATTTTAATATGGTGCGCGGTATTTGGAATATGGTGGGCCGTGAAACCGCGTTATCCGTCGCCTCCGATATACCCTGGTGCATTGCCAATCATTGGACACGCAATTAAAATGATTGGAAACCCTTTAGGTATGGTTTGAATTATTACTACTTTAGGTATGGCTTAGCACCGCCGCGGGAGACGCCCTGGGTGTCGGGGGTCACGTGGTGGCCCCCGGCCACCGTAGGCGCGTTCTCCCTTTCGCTCCGGCCACAGCGGGGGGGGGGGGGGGTCATTTGATGATTTCCCATAATTAAAAATAAAAAAAGGTTTGGCTTAGCAAAAATGGCCGATTTGTTTTGTTTGAAATGTTAGTCAACGGGGGCTGGTCTGAATCGGGTGGTGATACTGAATTATATTGTTATGATTTCCAAAGGTTCTGATAACAAAAAATTGAATATATTATCGATTTTCAATCATCTGTTATGGCTGGTCTTTCAAAATTAACCCCGCATTTTCGTTTAGTTCAAACTATATTCTTTTTTATTTATTTTTTTAAACTTTGTTCCACACTAGGAATTTCTCCTGTATTGTGGGTGCGTTTACAAACATTTAAGCTCACATACACAAACAGCCAAACCCGGAACAACTACCTGTAAGCCATACAAATATTTGTTCCGAAGCGTAGCAGTCAATCGCTCAGCCACTGCGCCAACCGTGCCGTCAAATTAAACATGATATTCAACATTATTTTTAGTATATGCGAAACCTGAATATAGTTTGTTCAGAATATGTAACTGAATCAATTCCAATAATTTTTAAACCATGTTATATTTTGTCCTAAAAATATTTAAAAAAAGTTACAAGTTGGCAACGAGCGACATTAAGTACCTATCGCAATAATTTAGGTACCTACTGCGTGGTGACCATGTTTTTATGCGAACAACCAGGTAACAGAACAAGCTTATAACTTTGTGATTTTTGCATATACTAAAACTAATGTTGTATAGGACTCTTGGCACTTCTGGTATAAATAAGTAAGATATCCTTAGTTAGAGTAAAGATTTTTACTAGGCTGGTCACTGTATGTCAAAATTCAATGTCAGTTTGATTGAAATAAGTGTATATTATTATAATTTGAATGTGTTGTTTTGTGCCAGACATTTAAATATTTTAGGTTGAGAAGCAAGAGCAGCGTAACTCTCATAGAAAATTAAGCATTCTCCTTTATTTTAAATTATTTCTGCACATTTTATCATATATTTTTAAATAAAAAAATAAAATCGACTTCAAGAACACAAAAGAGTGCAAAATAAACTTTATCTTCAGAAGACGGTGACTTTTGTTTGCTTGATTTAGTTTTTTTGTCATCGACTTCTGAAGAGACTTATTTTTCCATTTCGGCAAAAATTTGCTATGCATTTATTTTACATTGTTAACATCCCATTTCTAATAAGTATGGAGTTTAACATACCTAACTGTCGAAATGTGGGTGTACTGTACACATCTGCGTACCCTTTCAAAGCAAACAGGCGTGATGTTATGTTATGAAGTTGTGTAAATAATAAACATCCAAGCCATTGCAGTAATCACGACAGATTTGCTGTCTGTTATTGAAGAGTTCCGTTCCTTATTTCCGAAGGACTTCGGACTTGATCATGGACATGATCAGATCATGACAATATTTCCATGGGACCAACTTGGGAGTGTACTCTTTCAAACAAAAAATAATTTATCAAATCGTTTCAGGCGTCTTCAAGTAATCGGTGAAACTACATAAAAAAAGATTCCCAAGAATTGAGAACCTTTCCTCCTTTTTTGTTTTAAAGTCGGTTAATAAAATATTTTTTTGTATAAATCAAGCTTGAATACTATGTGCTACAAATAGCTTCCAGTCGTGAAAAATAATATGCAACTACTACTAACATTGATACATCTGCGTAACCCTTTCGTGTGTACAGGCGTGATGTTATGTTGTGTGATTGCGTAAAAATGCATATTTATGCGATAACAGCAATCGCGGTTGATTTGCTGTCATTTTTTTGGATCGAGCCGTTGTCTGTCTCCGTAACTCATCATCAGATCTATATGAAATTTAAATGGGACCATTTCGAAATAAACCCCTTTCGAACAAAAAAAGAATTTTGCAAATCCGTCTATATAATTATGACGGAGATATGCTCGAAAAAATAATAACATCCCAATAGATAACCTCCTCCTTTTCAAGTCGGTTAAAAATAAATTAAAGTAATAAAAAATGTGCAAGAAAAACATTGTGCAACACGTGTAAGATAAAATTATATGTTGAACATAATTACATTGCTCATTATAAATGTCGTATATGTTATATGCCGGCGTAGGTAATTACCATTAACCCATTAATTTGTTTTAACTAGCTTTAATTAGTTAAGACTTTAAGTAGAAGTAAGCACTCATGTCTGGTATGGATAAAAATAATACCGACATAATCTTCCTGCACTTGTCCCATTCTATTTGGTGTCGGTGTAACACGTTTTCTTCATCCATTCTCCCCTGTCAGAAGTCACGGCAACGATTACTCCTTTATCTTTCATACCATCCCTCACACAATCCCTCCATCTTTTCTTTGACCTTCCTCTCCCTCTCCATCCATCAACATTCATGTCCATAATTCTTTTAGTCAAAATAATACTAATAAGAGAAAATAAAATGAAAGATATTATCCATCACTGCGGTCTTTGAAATTTCTACTTTATTTAATGTCAGTCATAATAATTATAATTTACCACGTAAATTCAATGCTATGTCTACGGAGAGCCTTAAAATGAGCAAAAATTGAAAAGTAAGCCCGATCACTATGTACGGTAAGCCTATCCCTTGGGAGATGCAAGCCAAATACCTAGGAGTCTTACCCGTTTATCATCTGTCCTTCGGGCCACATATCAAAGCAGCTCGTGAAAGAGCTGCCTTCGCTATGAGTAGGCTCCATTACTTGCTTGCGGCAAAGAGCAAGCTATCGCTCAGGTGCAAGTTGCGCCTCTATACCGCGGTGATCCGTCCCATAATGACTTAAGCTTGTGTAGTGTTCGCACATACCAAGCCCCGATACATCCATAGGTTACAGGTACTCCAGAACCGGTTCCTACGTAAAGTCACGGGAGCACCTTGGCACGTCCAAAATGATCGTCTTCACTTAGACCTCAAAATGCCCACCATTCTCCAGTTCATGAAGCGCCTTTCCAAGCGTTTCTTCGATTCTGCAGTAAATCACCGCAACCCCCTGATCGCATCGGCCGCCCGATACGAACCCTCTAGAATCAATATGATTCGCCGATCAAGGCACACCCTCATCACTCCCGATGACGTCGGTCAAGCGATGAACGCGGCGGGCGCAGTTAACAGGCTCATGTTATCACTGTATACGCTCCCACACCACGAACCATTACGAGCGCGCGCCGGCGGCGGCGACGGCGGCGCGTGCACAATCGGGCGCTCCAGTGAGCCGCGGCGCTCGATGGCGGCCGGACGTATGCTTGTAGGCCACTACAGACGTAAACCAAAAACAAAAAAAAAAAAAACAAAAATCACCAAAAAGTGTACCGGAGACAAAATAACCATAAACACGTTATGAAGACAAATTAATGGTGTGTTTGGTGTCGCTCCTACTACCGCTTGGTTGGCTCGTGCGCTCACCACCACCAGTCGACCATCCGCTACCTCCTAACTATCGCTATATAATAGCTTACTGTTGGGCCCCATAACTTCCAGGTGGCCTACCATCACGTCTTAAAGCAGGAATAATTCCAGTGTGGGAAAGAGATGGTGCTAGACGACCTGTATAGCTCTGTCTCTTTCCCACACTGAAATTACTCCCGCTTTAAGACGTTATAGTAACCCCCCAGTTATTTCAATCCAGGGGGAATGTGGACCTCTGTTCGTTGGTTTGTTCAGCTCGTCCCACTATCTCTTCGAGATCTGCTGCATAATTATAATTATGTAGTTACAAGTTAAAAAGAAAATTTTCTTCATTGAATTCCAGAAACGTGGCGAAAAGAAAAAGAAGTTTATCATTACTGCTTAGAGAACGGTGGAATCGTTCAGTTAATGTTTGGCCCTCATCCTGCTTATGGTAAGTTTATTATACTCTATTCTCTTACTGTGCTTGGTAATATGAAAAATAATATTACCTTCTTTTTTATAACACCACGTTATTGTGTTAGGGGGAGTTAAAAAACAGAAAATAATTTCAAGGAATTCAGAAAAACAAAGTTTTCGCTTCATTTATTCCAAAGAGAGACAAAGCTACTCTTAAAATAAATGTAAAATAATAGATGAAATAAAAATTCAGAAAACACAACTCAAAGTATCTTATAAACAAGACCAACACAACAACTCATACAACTCTTTAATAAAACTCCTTAAAACATCAGCTATTTGCCAGTAAAGGTCCCGTCAAAATCAGTCCAGCTAGCCATTTCGGAGGTTAGCTGGAACAAACAGACACAACGACAGGCAGACAAAAATGTTTTTCTGTTATAAGTACCGTATATACTTTCATATATTTTGCATTCAGTAAAAAACTGTTATTTTGAAATTACAAACAGACACTAAACTTGAATTGTATTTATTTGTATAGAATAGATTAATACGTTTTTTGACGAAAATCTATCGGCAAAAGAACACTCCCCTGTTTAACCTTCTTGGAAGAAACTTTTCAAAATTCCTTCCTTAGTACTCGCTCACGTTATAGAAGAAACATTAGTGCAAAATGTCATGCTTCAAGTCTGTACTTGTCTGTCTGTACTTGTCTGTCAGTGAATGATTAAGTACTTGATAACGGAGAAGATTAGGTTTACTTTACCTTAATTTATTGTTTTCTTTTTTTTGCAGTGGTAACAGACCTCGATGACTGTCTAACAGTTGCCAACACTTGCATGGATAAACCGTATATGTACAGTTTTGGAAAAGTCTTGTATAATAGAGGACTGGTTACAGCAGATGGTATGTTAAATATCTAGTGTAGTTTAAAACTGTGATACTGATAGTACCATCAAGGCATTTAGCAATATGACGACCGTATAGTTAAGTTTTTACAGTGCTTTTTTTAATATTTTGGCGCTCCAAAGCTGAGGAGTATATGGTGAACATTAAGGGAAAGCAGAGCTGTACCTAATATTGCACGAACGTTTCACCAGTTATTTTTAATAACATTACATCACGCCTGTAATCCCCGAAGGGATAGGCAGAGGTGTACCTAATAGTACACCCACATTTCGCCAGTTATATTTAAGTCCCATGTAATAGGAGGCGAGCCTATTGCCATTAACCGGGCACAAATCCAGACTCCGTGACTGTTACTGAGATACTCCTGATGGAAAAACCCGCAGACACGATAAATTTGACATATAGCCAGACTGGACATCTCAACAATACAAGGGCTATGATAATTTAATAATACACATTTGAAGGATACTTCTAGGCGTGGTGTAATGATCCAGCTATAATACCTACCATTTATTTTTCAAAATTATCTGAATAAAAGAGTCTGCCCACTACACCGTTACATACCATGACCGTGCTATAAACGTATCACGCACGGAGTGAAACATGGCACGGACTACTATGCCCACTAGAACGTATCCTTCTCGTTTATATTGGGTTTAGAACGGTCATCGTTCACAGTAAAACTGCGGTATCAGGACACTGGCATGAAAGACAATTGTGTGAATAAAAAAAGACATTTGCGTGCATGAACTTTTGCGCGAATGGACTTTTGCGCAAAGGACACTTGCGCGATTGGACACTAAACCCCATATTCTTTGTATTGAAAGATGGCTCTATAAGTATGAGATTATGCCCGGATCGTAACAATTGTCGGTGATAATATTTTGACAGTGCCGATAAGCTACGTACATGATACGTGACGGCGTTGGTCGATGACGGAACAGTCTAGAGGGCATAGTCTCATACTTTTCAATACAAGGAATATTCTTGTACCTGACACGTTCCTTGCACGGTCATGGTATGATACGGTGTAGTGGGCAGACTCCTTTAGTCTATTTAGCATAAATTCATAAACGCTTTTATTTAGTTAACTTCAATTAATTATGTTCATCATTCTAGCAACAATATGGAAGCCTCACCGTAAGCTACTAAATCCAGCTTTCAATCAGCGAATACTGAACACATTTGTGCAAGAACACTCTGCGCAAGCAAATCGTCTTGTATCTGAATTAGCTCCTGAAGTAGGGAAAGGACCATTTGATGTGGGACCATACTTGTCAAATGCTGTACTTAGATCTGTGTATAGTAAGTACTTTTAATTTTATTTTGGGTAGTATATAAACGAACGAGAATTAATTCAAAATAAAGGTGTCAAAATGCTGAATATGGGCTACTGAAATACTAAGTGGGTGACAAATAGTGGGCGAATACAAATGTTTAAAACGGTGACTTGAAAATACAAATTTGAGTTACTAGTTGTTTAATACTATTTCTGTTTGCACGGTTTAAAGTAACATAACACAAAGGGGATGCCTGCGTCTTAGTTTGCGCGCTTCCGCCCGCTCACTAGACCCCGCCATCCCCTTCGAATCTAACCTCTCCGATTCGGGGTGCCACAAGTCTCTCTCAGCCTTCTCTTGCTCTTGCTTCCTATATTCTCCTTGCCGCAATGATCGGATAAATAGTTACTTACTTGGTACAATAGTCGCCCATTCAGTATATTGGATCCCCTTCGTGTTAGGTTACTTTAAACCCCGCAAACAGGAATAGGAGCCCCGCGCAGCGGGGCTACGTCTACTGCGCCTTATCTACAATCTAGTGGTAAATAACCATGTTTGAGGTTTTTTTTCAGAGTCCTTGAATTATCACACTGATCGTATCTAACAGTTAGTAACTCAAATTTGTATTTTCAAGTCGCTGTTTTAAACATTTGTATTCGCCCACTGTTTGTCACTCACTTAGTATTTCAGTAGCCCATTTTCAATATTTTTGACACCTTTACTTTGAATTTTTTTCGCTAGTTAAATACTTAAAAAATAAAAAAAATACGATTGCTTAGCAATGAATTCTGTTTACAGAAACAACGATCGGGGTGAAATCTAATGACAGTGAACAGGAGGTGACTCTTATAACCTACGCTACTTTAACTGACAAATTTTTCGATTTGATCGTGCAAAGGTTAATAAGAGTCTGGTTGCATTTGCCACTTCTTTTTAATATGAGTTCTTTGAAGAAGAAACAAAGTGAAGTTGTAAAAACTTTGAAAAACATAACGGAAAGGGTAAGGTCATAATAAAGTAATAGTTTCTTGTGGACCCCTAAATGAGTTTTGTATTACCAACTGATATTGCATGTATCTTTTTTCAGATTATCAGTAAACGTAAATCAGAGCGGAAACTTACTGTTTATGATGACCATAAGAAGGAGACTACACCAGGTAATCAAAATGACTGACTTAATGTGGGGTATGTTGAAGTACAGACGCCAGCACATCAAGCTATCCGAAACTGACAAATTTTCCCAATCAACTTTGAACCTAATGCTTTAACTATATAGTTGAAAATCTATTAAATAAATTTGACAGATTGTAGCAGCTTGATGTGTTGGCGTCTGTATAAGAAATGTTAAGGAATAAGTTTGTCGCTTAGTTCGCAGTTATTTTTGCCAAAGAAGCGTTACAGAGATGACAAAAGCATTTAAAATTCATCCTCACACTCCATCGTCTTCCTTTGATTACGTGGTTATCCTAAACACTGGCTTCGATTTGAAAAAAGAAATGCGTGCTCCATGACACTAGAAAAGTAGCTTCACATCATTACTTTCGGATGATAAATCAAAAACATGTCTCCGTACAAATGTCAGCGGGTTTTGAGATACATCTTTACCAGTGGAATTAGATGTGCCTAAGCAGTTTAAAATCCGGTTGACGAGTAAGTCTACCAACATGCCTCATTCTCCCCTAAATTCAACTAACGCTTATTTGTAAAGATCGTTGGTTTAGCGGTCGCAAGCGGGACTGAACGTGGGTCCTAGTAACCCATCCAAGATTTATTAAGTTTTCTTGGTACTGAGTTTTAGTATCTATTCAGAAAACAAAACGTTTCAGGTTACAAGACCCTATTAGATCAATTGCTGGAAGCAGGCGAAAAAGAAGAAACTTTCACTGATGAAGAGATCAGGGAACAGTTGGACACTATCATTGGAGCCGCTTATGATTCTTCAACCAGGGCTATGACGTTCTGCTTAATTTTGGTTGGATCTTATCCAGATGTCCAAGCAAGAATTTTTAATGAGTATGTATTTATTCCGAATTTTGGTAACTTTTTTTTTTATCCTAGCTCTTGGGTCGCGTGGTTTTCTTATTTTTCGAACAGTCTCCAGTTGGCACCTAGGTATAATATTGTTTGGTGCTACGGAACTCTGTGTGTGCCAGTGCGACTCGGGTTTGGCCGGTTTTTTTTTTACCATACATCTTTTACGGTGATCCTACCAAACCTCTTCGATTTAATAGCTATGACGCCACAACATGGTGCGAGGTCAGTCCTATTCTCATTTGAAACGCCTTTTAATAAACCTCTTTCTTATTTAAATATTTTTCAGACTGCAAGAAGTTCTCGATGATCCAGACAAAGATTTAACCAAACTCGATCTACCAAAGCTGGTGTATTTGGAAGCGGTATTGAAAGAGACCTTGAGATTATACCCTCCAGTTCCAAGAGTAGCAAAATGCAGACAATCAGCTGTCAAGCTAAGTATGTACAGCTGTGTAACAGTGTGGCTAAACAACATTAAAAGCAGCGGGCTTCTGTATGGCATCTCGTAGGCCAACCTCGGCGGTGATCGACTGCTAAGCCGTAAGAAAAGAAATAAGGCCTTCAGCCAGCCCAAACATTTTAGAACCTACCAAATGGATCACACGCTAAGGAGCCTGAGGGAAGGGTGTGGGGGAGCGGACCTCGGCTGAGATATTCCTTTCACCTCAACCGCACACGTCATATCTTTTAAAGATTTTGTATCGATAACTTTTGGAGAGATCTGTCAGTAAAAGCTTCTACATAGTTCTTCAACTGTCGTCAGCCGATTTGCTGTAGTACATGCACAGTGCTCATGTCATAAACTCTCTCCTGGTGCACGACACATTACTAAGTCATGTAGACTATGGATTATGGTGTGGGGCATTCGCTTGTTATGTAACAATCGAACATTCGATTTTGTACAGAAACAAATGATTGTAACAAATTGCATTTCATACTGTAAAGCTCGGTTCTTCACTGATTTAATGCTTGAATCTGAACAGCGCGCCATAAAATATTTAATTTCGAACAAAAGTTTCATGTATTAGATTATTGTTTTATTTTGTAACAACTTTTAAATTAATAACTTCTGTTTTCAGAGAACTATACACTGCCAGCTGGTTGTACCATTGTGTTTCCACTGTATGCTATGAACCGTCACCCCGTGTGGGGCGCAGATGCGAATGAGTTCAAGCCGGAGCGGTGGTTGGATCCCGCCACCCTGCCTGAGAACCCTAACGCGTTCGCCTCCTTCAGTATCGGCAAACGAAACTGTCTCGGTATGTTTTATATTGAACACCACCTAATTGCAAATGCCAAATTATATGTTAAGTAAAGCTAACCTTAATCAAGTCAATTTAGCCATAGAAGAGCTCGTGGCTTTATAATAACAACCGCTCCGGTCGATCTTTCGGTTAAGCCGTGCATACCCATTACATACCGAGTTTCCTCCGTGCCTCGGAAAGCACGTTAAGTTGGTCCCGGCTGTCATCTGTAGACCTTTGACAGTCGTTACAGGTAGTCAGTGGCCCAAAAAGTTTAACAACCAGTCTTACCAAGTGATATCGTATTACCCAGTACTAACTGGGTTGTGGCAGTCAGGCATAGGCAGTCGCTTCATGTAAAATACTAGTATTCAGGCGCATCCGGTTAGACTGGAAGCCGACCCCAACATAGTTGGGAAAAGGCTAGGCAGATCAGATGATATAGCCATAGTGCCAGTAGTAGTAGAGCCATAGTGGGTGTAGAAGTACCCTTAACGAATGGCCCTTGTTCTCCCCTCATTGCAAACATTTTTTTGTTCTAGATCATACCTGTCTAGTTACGGAGATATTGAGGTCAAAGTTCCAACTTTTTCACAAGCTTTTTTTTTAAATACAAGTTTTATGTTATAACTTTACTTTAAATACTTTCACGACTGCTGTACTATTCAATGCATCCATCAGCACAATCACTACTGTAAATCGAGATTTTCACCTCCCAAAAAAAGGCATTTCCAGTCCTAATTTTTGCGTAGAGTTACTTAGTTTGATGTACAGAATGCTTGGTTGAAGGCTTCGTTTACACCTTGTATATCTAACTGAATTTCATAAATGGCCAATAGTCAGTCTCCCCACACATATTTCCATTTTACAATTTCAGGTAAACAATACTCCTTGATGGCTATGAAGACCACGTTGGCGTATATTTTGCGGCGATACCACGTCACAGGAGACATCAGAAATGTACAATGTGCATGTGATTTAATTCTCAAACCAGTGGCTGGGCACGAAATAAGTCTACAATTAAGAAAATGATCGCGAGCGCTTTGACTGCAAAGTATACTTTCTCGAAATCTAGCTTAGTTGTTGATTACTCTTTTTGAATTCTTTTGACAAAAGGCCTGTAATGATAAGAGACCGGGTTATAATTATGCAAATGCATATTATGGCTGTTTTTGTAAATTATGCATATTTTCTACCTGAAATCGGCAATATCGTGCATTTTTGGGCATATGTTGGCATACCCAACACCTTATTTTTATATTATTTATTCTTACAACACTGCGTGAAGGTTGTCAAAATCTGTCTCGTCATTAAATAATCTCTGGGATTTACTCTCTAAATGAAAAATACGTGTTTTATTCGCCACAAGCCCCTCCCTCGATTCATCAACCCCACAGCTGCATACAGCATGTTCCCCTAATTTTAACTGTATTTAACCTGAAAAATGTTCTAGAGGTTAGAGAAATAGAAATACCCGCAAAAATGCACCTAAATGCAAATTGCCATTGATCTCAGTGGTTTTGGAATAATCGCTTTCAAGTTATAAAATTATTTTAATTCAAATATATCTCAATCGTACTACTGATTATTCAGAACGTAGTTCAAAAAAAAAATATCGTTGAAAATGTTGAAAATTAAAAAAAAACAATATTAATTGTTGCTAGTATTTCAACCACGAAATTTAAAAGTCAACACTCTCCCATCTATTACACTTAATGGTGTTACCGCTTAACCAAGTGACGCAGGTTTAATACCTGGGCCACTGGGTCACGGAGGACCTCGCTGATGACGTAGACGTTGAAATGGAATGTAGCTCGCAGATTTAAACGGTGCACGAGTGAGGTGAATTTATGTTTCGTGCACCCTGTGGCTCAGCTGTACTCGGCGGCACCTAATGCCCCACGAGTGCAATATAATAAATAATGTTCTTAGGATGTTGTTGGGGCTTCCGAGATACTGCAGTGCATCGAGCATGTTTTTGGAAGCTCGGATTGATCGTATTCAAGCCATCATGAGACAGAGGGTGGCCTCATTGTTGCATTGTAAACGGCCAAGCTCCAACCGCATTCTAAGCGTCAGCCTTTCATCTGTGGCGGCCACTTGGGTGTTCGTTCACTTGAAATACTTGACAGAGACAATATACCTTTCTTGTACGGACGTCTATACTCTGTGCAAGTTTGAGCGGGATAGATACAGTTTCCATAGGCAATTTAGGTCAATAAATAAGTCCAGTCCAGTTCTACTCCAGTCTAGAGCTAGACACAGACGCCAAAAATTTGACATATAGCCAGACTGGACATCTCAACAATAGAAGGGACAGGCTAGATGGTCCGTTTGTTAACCACTGGATTGCACTCTACGTGTCAGCCTGATTGCGTTTGTTGGTACATATTATTTTTTTGTGGTTTTACTAACATAGTTCTTAAGTACTTATTAACACAAATATGGATCTGTGTCTATTATGTTATGATCAGGGTCTGAAATAAAGTTCTTCTATTCCATTTTCACTTTCATTGCATATTTCGAACACCGATGATGCATACTTCGACGTTTTTAATTTGCATATAATCCGGCCTCTTGGAATGATCGTAACATTTTAATACCGATGTTGGAGGTGTTGATTTAACGATGTTATAAATCTTTGTAATATAAAATTAATTTTATTTTTAACTATCATTTGAATTATGTCCCAACTACTATCAATAACATGCGATTAAAAAGTTACTTTTACAGTTGATAAAATTTTTCGTCACTTATACCTACTACGAAATGAAATATAATATAAGGTCTAACTATTCATACACGAAATATCTTCAGGGAATCATCTAACGGCTATAACGAAGCCAATTCAAGAGATTATTATTTTTTATCTGAGTATATTTTTTTTATAAAAAATAAATAATTTAAAATTCTTTGACCCACAAAATAAATACTAGACTAAAAATAAGGAGATTTTTGAACATCCATTATGCTAGTTTACTAAGTCGTATTTACCTAGTGTCATTGTTAGAATATGGGAGTAAAGATTTTTTGCAAAAAGTCTCAAAAATTTTTAGAATTATAATTATTTCGTTTTAAAAATAGCACTCAGATAATTTTTTTTTTCGTTGCTATGGCGACTTTAAGACTTATAGAAGTCACTCTTAAAATATTTCCTGTGTGAAAAGAAAGACCTTATATTGTTTATGTGTTATAAGAATTTTGACTTCTTCTTTGAAGTTGCAGAAATCTAAATCGTAGTCATTTATCCGCACCCGTTTGGTCCGTTGGAATGAGAGACAAAGTTCGGTGGAGTATTAATAGACACAGAGATAGTTTACCTCAGATAATGCTTTATTGACTGAATACTACATTGCAAGTACCAGGGTATTATAACTTGTATTTGGCCGAGTTAGTTGTGGTGCAAGGATTCCTTTCAAAAAAGTTATGGCAACTTATAACGCTACTACAGTTTGCCCAAACAACTACTTCACGCGTTTTTGATTTATGTTCGGTGAGAGGGTAATCGTAATAGTTTAAGATAAATTTTAATCACTAATTCAATTAACAAAACTCGAAACTGTGAATTCGTTAACCGGAAACGAATTCCATGGTAGAAAACCCCAATAACACTTCGCCATATCCGGAAATCGAACCCTCGACCTCATGCTCAGCAGAAGCGTTTGCAACTACTAGACCAACCGCGAATTCACACAAATATAACTATTCATAACACGGATCATCTGAAAACAAAGTTTATTCAGACCTGTGTGAAAGGGCTTGTAAGGGGTTGTAAGTCGGGGCCGCCACCACTGCGCCACCGCTGCTCTCAGGTCAGATACCTTTGCAGTTCATAAAATGTTTCGTCACTTATATCACGGTAATAATATGTATACTGTGTTTTTATTACCTAAATAGATAGATATGTGGGTAGTTAGTGGATATAGGTAGATAAAGTAAGTCACAGACGATGTTTCCTTTAAATACACCTATACTACGACTAGTAACTACAAAAATATGTGTCGAATTGAGAATCTCCTCCTTTTTTTCGTCGGTTAAAAAGATCCCATCAAAAACACAATATGTACAGAAATGCAAGTCTCGCAAAGCAGTTCTTCGAACGTATAAAGTTGTGAGATCTGATGTACTTTCTTTAATAAATAGAATGACTTGGCAATCGCAAACGGCAATAGAATCTACACACAACAAAATCTTCTTTGGTCCGCTACCGCTTTTATAATTAGGATTGGAAAAGGACTATATAAAATAGTAGATTATTAAACTTATACTGTCACTTACGGGATAGCTTTCGTTGTCAACCCGCGATCATGGCGCTTGCAACAGCGCCGAAATATCGGGAGCTCAAAATAATTAACAATCACGGAAGATATCCCGTAAGTGACAGTATAAGTTTAGTTGTAAACCGTGAATGCTTAAAACAGTGTTAGTATATTATTCTTTAATAATTATGTTGCCGTGCGATATGTGTACGTAAGAATTTCTGCTTTGCGAGACTTGCTTTTTTGTATGTAATGTTTTTCATGGGATTCGTTTGATGTCGCTTGTAGCTCGACGTGGTCAAGAAGTTTTGGAAACTAAATTAATAAATATGATACAGCAGTCGAACACAAATTCGCCTTAACGCAATGTAGCATCAATGCTGTCGAATAGCCGATGAGAGAATCGCCAATCGCCGATGATATAAGTACCTTATCTGGTTTGGCCTTGGAACATGTGCGTTCGACACAATTATATGGAGTTTTTGCAATAGGCCTATTGGCAACTATTCGTTTTACCCGTAACATGACCTTCAAGACGATATAACCCCGTTATAATGAGCTACACGCACGAGCGACATGCGTGTTACCACATCAATCATCATCGTCCACGTGTTCTCTCTCACTGCTAAGGTCGACTAACCAGTACCTTGTAAATCTAGCCATCCATATACGTTCTACTCTCAGGCCTTCTTGCAAGCATTGGTGAGTTAACGTAAATAAGAAACTTAAGGTTATTAAAAAAACTTAATTAAAATATTTTACTGCACTTTTTACAATGGACTTGAAACCCCAGGCGACCGCGAACTGGAAGACGCTGCGTTGGAAGGCCTCCCACTAGGTGGACCGATGACCTGGTGAAGGTTGCAGGGATCCGCTGGATGCGAGTCGCACGGAACCGGTCAATGTAGCGACACTTGGGGGAGGCCTATGTCCAGCAGTGGACGTCTTTCGGCTAAAATAATGATGATGATGATGATGATGATGATGAAACCCCAGAAAACTTGTACGCAGTTCTAACTCTATCGCTAACACTGAAAACGGGATATTTACTATGTTTCTTATTTAATATACCTGCTATTTAAGAATAGTGTTAGTGAGCATGTCAGTTTGAAAACTTATAAAGGTCTAATTGGTCGTTTCCTGTGAATCGGCAAGGAACCATGGTCACAGAAACTCCACGGGATGAGCATCGCATCAATTCGAGCGGTTCGGGATTCATTCTTAGAAACTCTATATCCCAATGCACACGTGTATGCAACCTATCCAATAGCGCCAGATCGAAATCAGCTAGTTGAAATGGGGCGAGATGATCCAGATCCAATATAGTACTTATAAATGTGAGCATGAGCTTTATATTGTCACACGACATTGTTCCCGTCACGTGAAAAACCTGGTTGAGGTTGGTACGTGTAGTGGAGATTTTCACAAAAAAAGAGCCAGCAGTAGGTGAAATAGGGCCGTGAATGATGTTGAGCGGTTTTTAAACTTCACGACTTAATTATGAGCACAATGCGCACAGTGCGAATTTGATAGCAGCGTTAGTCTAGTGGTGTGACCGTCGGACTGCCAAGTCATAGGTCTCGAGTTCGAACCCAAGGCACGCACCTCTGATTTGACAGCTTCATGTGCGTGTTGGATAATTATCACTTGCTTCGGTGAAGGAAAACATCGTGAGGAAACCAACATGCCTGAGAGATATTTCTCGAAGGCATGTACAGCCAAGTCAGAGGCCCAGGCGGCATAAAAATTCTGACACCAGGTTAGGCACTAACCACACGATAAAGAAGAAGAAGATTATGATCAACCAATGAACACGCTACAGTTACAAATGATCTATATAAGATTAGGAGAATCAAAATACTGTTCTCTCGTAATTACATTATCGTTATTGTAAGACAAATTGGGGCAATAGGCCTCGGCCTTTATTATAAGAAACGGAAGAACGATGAGGCTATCAGTTACTTATTACTCTTATTAGGTACAGAAAGAGGGCATTTCAGCAGTTAGAAGACCAGTTTAGGCTGGCCTCGTATTCTATTAAAATTTCATACTACACAAGGTCAAAGTGTTACTACCGACGTGCAACGAATATTAATATTAAATAAAGCCTCATATATGGCGCAATCACAATAATTGGTCGTTTACCCAAATTCAATTGCCTCTAGAATTCGGACAAACGACCATGATTTTGGTAAAGAACGGGGTCGAGTACGTCCGTCTTCGCACAATCTCGTTGGGTTTCACGGTGCGACTTTATTCAAATTGGGTAAAGTCTTTCGAGCACCCGAATATTTGCTAACAAGCAAGTGTTTTATACCATTACATCGGACGACAATCGAATTATTAGTTGCCTCCGGTTATACTGGAATCCTACCCCCTCAGTTGGGAAAAGCCTTGGCAGATGATGATTTGTTTAGATTTTGACCATCTAGAATATTTCATTAATTCATCTTGCAGCCAAATTTCCTAGCTTGTTTGTTCTCAAAATGAATATCGATTCTGAATTCTTTTTTAGGGTATTTAGTGGCTTGGCTCATTCTATTAGTTTTTTAGAAGTTGGAGGTTAGGACCGTTAATTTGGAGGACAAACAAGCAAGGATTTACGCAACAAAGGCAGCAAGATGATTATGATATTTATTACATTTTTTTTCCTTTCCCCCCGGACCTCGAACACGAGCAGACGTGCCATAGATCCACACAGTATTATTCTAATTATCATTTAAATTAAAAATTTAAATTTAAATATCTATCAAGAAAATAGGAGTGCATATCTCCAAGGAGTCAGTGGATTCAACTACATCGAACAAGTACTCGGCGCGACCGCGTGAGCACAGAAGCCCCACCCATCTGCAGCGCAACCCAGAGGTATAGTACTATCTCTGTCGTATGCGCGTGACGCTCCGAGCCGCTAGCAACATCACTCCGCTACTGTCTGCGCTCCTAGTACTCGCTAACTCGGGACATCACATCGGCACGTGCGCACTGTTCACAACTTTACTACCTCTATGAATGTTAGTGTTCTGCGTGCTGCGCCGGGAAGAACCACTACCATCGGCATTGTCTGGGCGCTTAGCACAAAAATATCATTACAAATCGTAAACATCATCGCTGTCTAAACACGGATACGAAATTAATGGTAGACTGCCACTACACACAGTGAATGTCATACTCCTGCCTCAGCTTGTTGTCCTAGTACTTTACAAGAGGAGAATGCCGCTACAACGCAGTCCACCCGTCTCACCCGTCTCGTTAACGCCCACCGCTAGCACTCGTAATGCAATAATGTTTGCGTCGACAAAGGAACAAGGTGCGTCATCCCTACTACACTGCGAGTCAGAACCCGATCTTCATACCATAGCGGCAAACATAACGGAAAGAAAAAAGCGAAAATATGACGGGGAAAAATCCGATCTTTTAAAATAATTAAAAAAATGTTCTCTTCTTTCTCCAATGAACAAGAAAAACGTTTTCAAGACTTGCAAGCAAGTATAAACCTTATGTCAAATAAATATGACGAGTTCTTAACGAAAATAGCTTATCTTGAGAAAGAAAGACAGTCAGACAAATTAATTATTAAAGAACTGGAGGACAAACTGGAAACTTTGGAACGGAAAACTCGTGGGGTTGGGATTGAAATTCGAAACATCCCAAAACAAAATGGAGAAACTAAGGATACTCTTGTAAGTGAGATTTCTAAATTAGGAGGAATATTAAATCTAGATATTAACACCAGTAAAATAAAAGATATATACTGGTTAAAATCAAAAGATTCTTCAGACCCCATCGTAGTCGATTTTACCACTGTGCTCTTAAAAGACAAGGTCCTCAAATCTGTCAAAACTTTCAACAAAAGTAAACAAAAATGCAACAAGTTAAACACGACCCACCTAAACCCAAGTTATAGTCCTAAACCGATATACATATCAGAGGCCCTCACTCATAAAACCCAGAGACTGTATTATTTAGCCCGTCAATTCCGGAAAAGTCATGGGTACAGTTTCTGCTGGACAGCAAATGGTATTGTTTACTTAAAAAACAACGAAGACTCCTCACATACTCGAATAAATAACGTCGCGGATTTGGAGAAATTACGCAAAAATGTTAAACCGCTGTGACTAACTGTTTCTCTAGGATACATATTTCGTCTCATTATTACATTAACTATAAGATTGCATGCTAATTTTAAGTTTAAATCTATTCATTATTTTTACACTTACAAATTACAACTCAACGGTCACACTAACATTTCACATTTATTCAGGGAGATTTTTCCCTGAATAAATGTGAAATGTTAGTGTGACCGTAAATACTCCTTAATCATAATTAAGGAGTATTTTAATTGATTTTGGCTTCACTGAACACTACTTCAGAAATCAACGGTCACACTAACATTTCACATTTATTCAGGGAAAGCCAAAATCAATTAAAATACTCCTTAATTATGATTAAGGAGTATTTTAATTGATTTTTTATTTTTTTTGTTTTTTTTTTATTTTTTAGTGTTCAGTCGGGCTAAGGTTATAACCTTAGCCCAACTGAACACTAATTCAGAAATACACACAACTTATTTTTCAAATATACTTCTACTACACAACTCACTTACTCATCAGATTACAATCTCAAATACTCTACACCTAAAACATACTCATAAACACTGTTTCACTATTTACATACAAGCTCTTTCCATAATCAGTTTACCTACCTTGACCAAAACTCTTGCCTATACCTACTCTCTTGCTAACCATTCGACGACGTAACTAATTTATCTGAAAATATTGACCAGTTATCCGTATCTCACTCACAAACCGCGGACTTAGAGGATTGCCAAAATATTATTACTTCCACTATGGACAACCTAACTATACTAACACAAAATATACGAAGCATAAATCAAAATCTGCCCGGATTGGAGGTTTTACTACATAGACTTAAACTTAAATGCGATATACTAATTTTAACAGAGTGTTGGCTAAAAAGTGCAACGGTAATCCCTCACCTATCTGGCTACTCTCATGTAGCAACAAATACAAACCCAAAACAAAATGACGGTGTAGTTATCTACTACAAAGAACACATTAACCTAACTATAATAGAACCTGAATTCCATGAAAGTAATTGCCTACTAGCCACCGTTGGAAAAAAAGTTGCCATAATGGGTCTATACAGATCTCCTTCCTACACTAAATTGGAGCCGTTCCTCTTGTCGTTGGATAATGTGTTACAATCAGTGTCTTCTTTCGAGCACATCGTTGTTATAGGCGACATGAATCTAGCAATAAACTCTAATAAAATTAAATCTGAAGGGGAACGCTATCTTACCTTAGCTGCTTCTCACGGCCTACTGCCAGCGCACACTTTAGTTACACGCAGCGCTCGCCAAACATGCATAGACCATGTCCTTATAAAAACTAAAGTCTCCTGTAGCACCATTGTCCCTAATGCAACATTAACGGATCAACATCCCGTTTTATTTTGTTTAAACTTAAAAAAAACCACGGCAACATGCAAATACAACAAAGGCTATAATTAATGATAAAGCATTAGCACAAGATATTTTACGTATTAATTTTGATCCCATTTATGAAACAGTAAACCCAAACACTAGTCTAAATTACCTAACACAATCCTTACAAAAAGTAATTGAAAGGAATACAAAAATTGTAACACTTTCTAGACGCCAAAAAATCATTAAGCCCTGGATAACTCCAGGACTACTACGTTGCATGCGGAACAGACACCAACTACACAAAAAGGCAAGCACTGATACGGATAACGAAATCTTGAAAATTACCTACAAACGATACAGAAATTTCTGTAATAATCTATTACGAAGGTTAAAAAGAGCATTCGAAAAAAGCCAAATCCTGGAAGCACAGAACGACAATAAAAAATTATGGAAAGTCATCAAAAACATCACACACACAACAAAAACAACACAACACCATAAAGATCTACTAACTCTCTGTTCTTCTTCTGACCAATCACTTCATGAAGCAAATAGCTATTTTATAAATGTGGGTATAATAGCTATTTTATAAACTGGCAGATAAAATATGTCGACAAAATATTAATCTCCGGAATCTACCACTACTGAATCATACCCAAGATAACATACGAAATGTGCCAAATTCTTTCGTCTTAATTGAGACAGACAAATACGAGATTGGACATCTTATCATGGGACTAAAAACAGACCGTGCACCAGGATGTGACAATATCAGCAGTAGATTCCTAAAACAACATAAAAATATTCTTGTATATCCTCTGGAAAAAAATTTCAATGACTGTTTAAAGACTGGAGTGTTTCCCGATTCCCTAAAACGATCAGAAGTGTGCCCAATTTATAAGAACGGAGACAGAAATCGTATAATCAACTATAGACCGATTTCCATACTACCCGCAATATCCAAAATCCTAGAAAAAATTATAAACATTCGTCTTGTCAAATATCGCGAAAACAATAAACTGCTTTCAATAAACCAGCACGGGTTTAGGCATGGAAAATCTACAGAACAGGCAGTGAATAAACTTATAGATTTTATTAGTTCAAATCTGGACAAAGGGAAAAAATGTCTCTCTATTTTTCTTGACCTGCAAAGGCATTTGATACGATTTCTGTCTCCCTCTTACTCAACAAATTGGAGGTACTGGGTATCAGGGGCACTCAACTGGAACTTTTCAAAAGCTACCTCTCTGGGCGAACTCAGTGTGTCCGAGTGGATAAACACAAAAGTACACACCTTCCAGTTACACACGGCATGCCTCAGGGAGGTATACTGGGGCCCACCTTATTCCTAGTGTACATAAACGAGCTTACTTGTCTTACACTTACCAAAGGTGAAATTATCTCTTTCGCGGATGACACCGCGCTGGTGTTTACGGGTGATAGTTGTGAGGAGGTCTTCTCTATCGCACAAAATGGCTTTGATACGGTTAAGGGATGGCTGCAAAAAAACATACTTACCTTGAACGTAGACAAGACGTAAGTATATTTGTTTCAGCATTAGGCAGGCGGTGAATATTCGTGGCGACCTACGAATTGTCTCACATGAGTGTATTCCTGTGGATTCCAGTTGCGCATGTTCACCTCTGGAACGCGTTAAAACTCTGAAGTACCTTGGTATTACCTTGGACAACAACCTCAACTTTAAAGAACATGTCAAAATTCTTTGTAATAGAGTTCGAAAATTAATTTATGTATTCAAAAATCTACGTCATGTCGCGGACCCTGCACTTCTGAAGCGAATATACCAGGCCCTATGTCAATCGCTTCTTACCTACTGCATTTCATCCTGGGGAGGTATCTGCAAAACCACGCTAAAGGCCGCTGAGGTCGCCCAGAGAGCTATACTGAAGGTTAGCACGTTTAAACCGATGCTTTTTCCCACTGTAACACTGTTCCAGTTGTGCGAGGTTTTAACAGTAAGACAGTTATTTATACTTAAAATTATCCTGCAAGAACATAAAAATCAGCCCTACAACCCAATTTTATTACAGAGACGCCGTAAATATCATGTATGTGACAATCTAACCAGATTTAAAACAACTTTTGGTAAAAGATTTCTAAGCTTTCTAGGACCTTACCTTTATAATAAGCTTAACAAAAAAATAAATATCTACCCCTTGACTAGAAAACAATGCAAAATAAAAGTATGCCAATATTTACAGATATTAAGCTACGAGGAGACAGAACAACTACTATATTTACCACACTAAGAATACGGCTAAGAGCACAGAAAACGTAGATACACTTTCAACATAGCTCACCTACACACAAATACACTCACCCATACACACACTCACATCATAATTATTCTCACACACACCCATACACTCACGCATACTCGCACCCACACGCTCACCTCATAATTTTCTCACACACACACACACACACGTACATGCACTCATATACATACATCGCATACACACATGAACACACATACACGAAATCCATTTAGTAATTAGATTAAATTTATGTACTTACCTATCTGCAAATTACTTATCTAAAGTGTACTTATCAACTATTTTTCTGTAGTACTGATTTAATTATATGCCTCTTTTGCTTGGCACCTATTCTTGTATTATAAATACTCGAGGGGAATGGTGCTGATATTCGAAATACAGGCTATGCCTAGTTCGGCTACAGACGCTAATCTCGTTGCCTTAATTGAAATTGTTGCCACATTACCATTGTAAACTAGTACTAAGTTTTTTTTTTGGAAATAAATAAATAGAATAAAATAAATAAATAAACTTTGAAACTATAAGAAGGGAACTAATCAGGTACGTTTTATTTCTTGATTGGTAATGCGAAAATGTGTAAAAAGTAACGATTATTATGTTGAGCAAAAAAAAAAAAAATACATAGTTACCTACCTAATTTAATTTTGTGTTTGTTAATATTTCCATGCTGTTTTATGGCAACATGTGTCATTGCGCTGTATGTTATTTTTTACCACCTTTTTCTCCACATTTAACGAAAATAAATAATTTTGACTTTGACTTTGATATGAATATTCTACAAGGTCAAAATCTAAACACATCATCGTCTACCTACCCTTTTCCTAACTGTATTGGGGTTGGTTTCCAGTCGACCGAGATGCGGCTACATGTCAGTATTTTACATGGAGTGACTGCCTATCTGACCTCCACAGACCAGTTAGCATTGGGTGCCTACCCAATGTCAAAATCTAAATACGTTATGATAAACTCGTTACAATAACTGTCTCATTGGTCTAATAGTCGCAAGCGCGACTGCTGAGCATGAGGTCCTGGGTTGGATTCCCAGGTCGGGCACAGTATTATTAGCTTTTTCCATCAGGAATTTATCAGCAGCAGCCACGGAGTCTGGAACTGCGCCCAGTTGATGGCAATAGGCTCGCCCCCTATTACATGGGACTTAAATATAACTGGTGACCAGTTATATTAACCAGTTATATTAACTTAAATATAACTGGTCACCAGTTATAAATACTACCAGTTATTAATACTATAGTATTAGATAACCATCTGCCTAACCCTTCGGGGATTACAGGCGTAATCTTATGTGTGTTATGATAAAACGGACTGCCTCGTTGGTCCAATGTTCGCCAACGCAACTGCTGAGCAAGAGGTTCTGGATTCGATTCCCGTGTCAAGGTGTTATTAGGTTTTGACGTGAAAAGTCTTTAAAATGCAGCAGCCTCCGTAGCATGACCACCGTAGACAAGGATTTCTTTGACGGAAGAATCGACAGAATGACAGATAGTGCAAAGAAATCTGTCATTGTGTCGACACAATCTGTCATTTTGTCGATTCTTCCGTCAAAGAAATCCTTGTCTACGGTGGTCATGCTACGGGGGCAGGTGATAAAAGTGAGGTGTAACGAAAAGGTCTACCGTCTATCCTTAATAACGCCATCTATCGCTTTACTGCGTAAGTTACGTCGACAAGTTTTTCCTCCAAAAAGTATGTTCGCTTTTCACGGGTTCATAGTTTCTAGAATTCGCGATAGATGGCGTCAAATGTCTTAATGAATAACAAAAATGCACTCTTCCAACTTTCATAGACAGCCACCATCTTCCTCGTTTGTAATTGGTCTTGTGGTTACAAGCTTGACCTACAGCTGAGAATGAGCCCGGGATTCGATTCCCAGGTGTAACAGACCAGAGTCAGAATTTTTGATGGCAATAGGCTCGCACCCTATTACATGGAACTTAGACATAGCTGGTGAAATGTGAGTATATTAGAGGTAGATAGCTTAGCTTTTCGGGGAAACAGGCGTGAAATTATCTGTATTCCATTATTTACTTCGTACCCAATTCAAAGCCATACAGAACGCTCCGTCCGACTGTGGAGTTATGCAAAAAGGTAAGAAGCTATAAAAGTCAATATATTAGGTTGTAAATTATTTTTAAAATTATTTTATACAACTATGTTTTATTTTTAAAGTGCACACATGTTACCGTTAATACTTCTGATTTTAATTTATTTGCTTCAAGGTTTACGCACACAAATACTTTTGCTGTCAGCAAATTAGTCACGCCCCATCAATTAATGTTTTCCCAAAGTTACAATCCTGGATACCGCATCATAAGCTCTTAGTTCTTTTCAATTAGATCTGTCCCGATTGTGAGAGTCACGTTACTGGGAAAGTCTCACTGTATGCCATTCATTTTTATGATTGACGAAGAAGAAAATCGTCATGCTATCATTTACTCCTTTTTCTTTAAAAAAGTAGTGCAGATGATGGGTCTTAATATAATTCATTTTAAGAAGTTGATTACTAATGCGGCATCTTTTTTTAGTAATCATGAGTTTTGAACGTCATTTTACCTAATACCGATGTAGAATGGAACAAACCAGAACCTGTAACGTAAGTTTTTTTTTAAATTCAATTTACATATAAACACATTTATTTAAATTAAACCAATAAAAACCTACGAAACAGCTTCGATGATATATGTATTATGCATAATTAAAATTCTTATTTATGATTAAAGGCCTGTTGCATTTTTTAAAACGAGGTCAAAAAACAAAAACCGAATTGATTTGACACTTTTAGGGGTCCGTACCTCAGTCGGCAAAAACGGAACCTTTAGGCTGCTTTTCTACTAGAGACGTGCTAGGCGAGGCGAGGCGGAGGAGGCTGTGGAAAGATACTTAGGTCTGCTACCCCTTGGAGCAGTGAAAAAATCAAACTTGGAAGTCAATGTATAGGGATCAAAATTTATAGGGAAGTACCCGTTGACCTCGTATCATGTAATTTGTCAAGAAGCAATGTGCAGCACATGACTAAAGGAAAAAAAATCTGGAAACCGTAAATATGTAGTTTAATAAAAAAATACCTACAAGTTAATACGGAACCCTCGCTCGGTGTGCGAGTCCAACTCGCACTTGACCGGGTTTTTTTTTGAGACCGCTCACCTAACGAACACTGGTGATGAATTTATTTTTAGATAATGTACCTACGAGCTTCCCGTTTTTTTTTGTGTTTAAATATCAATATAAATTACGTCTGTTGAGTTTCGCTTTTATTTTTATCTATTATTTTAAATTTTAAGTTGTTGGCCATATTGTATGTCGAAATACTACATATATTGATTTGTGATTTTTATTTTTTTATTTTTTATGTAATTTTTTAAGTTCAAATGTAATTGATTTTATTTTATGTACTGTAATTGTGTAATTTTTGTGTTTAAATTCAAATACAAATTATTTGTTTATGAAAATTATTTGACTATGACTACCTATTTCTAGCTAATTTTCCGCCGTGTGTTACTCTCACTCATCTTTACATTTTTTTATATTTCACTTATGAAATAATATAATTTTAAAATATAAAAAGTAACCCACTAAATCAAGCTGCCTAGTCCGGGGCTTTTAGATTTGCACTTTGCATAAAATAAATATAAACAGTAATTTTTTTCTTGAATCTTACTTGACCTTAGCTCTCCAAATAACTAAACATTATCCAAGACAAAAAAACTAAAACGCGTTTTTGTGAATAAAAATAAGGGCAAAATAGTTAACAAAACGAAAAAAATAGATAACAAAAGTTACTTTAGGTAAAGAATTGGTGAAACTAATACATTTTTCAGAATTAAACATTTTTTCGTCCACAATTCAAGTCCAAATTACGATAAAAAAAACATTTACAAAATTTTTGGATTGAGCTTCAAATAAAAATATTACCAGCGGTTTTTTTTATATAAAATAACTTCAATAAATATTTTAAGACACTATCAAACAAAATTAAACAAATTGGACTAACGGAAGTTATTAATAACGGTTTTTTTTTTGCAATACCGTTTACTTTGATTAACTCACGGATGTTTTCAATGGAGGTAGGCAGAAACTACAGAACGCCACCTACCTAGCTATGAACCAAATTCCCTCCCGCGGTACAAGTGCGCCCAGCATCAAAGTGACAAGTAACAAGTACATGCGTCTTGCCAACCATCGACTAGACACTGTAAGGTGTCGAGTAGCCCACCTGCTTGTCTCAGCCGCAGACCCACCTCACGCCTGGATATTAGCCAACATCAAAGAGCCAAGTCTACGCGCCCACACCGACATCTCTACCGATGCTCAGCGACATTTAATGGAGACGTAGATGACCAAGGACGAGCTTACCGTCCCGGATGACGGGTAGTCTGCCATGTAGACTGCGAGCTGTATATTGTTTGGTGCTTCGGAACCCTTTGTGTGCGAGTCCGACTCGTACTTGGCCGGTTTTTTGATATTATGCTCATGAACAAGGTACTAAAAATAGAATTAGCTTTTAATTATTTATTTGATCACCTCTCTTCAATTCTCACTAAATGTCCTGATACACACAAGAACATAAATGTACGAAAATGCAAGTCTCGCAACGCAGTTCTTCTACTGAAAAAAGTTTGAGATCTATGATGTGATTTCATGAATAAATAGAATGACCGATCAACTAACAAACAGAAAAAAATCAAAAACGCCTGAAGCAATTGTTTGGGCAAACTGTTGTAGCTTGTATTTTCAGGCATTATGAGACAACTTATTGCCATAACTTTTTTGAAAGGAATCCTTGCACTACAACTTATTTGGCCAAATAGAAGTTATAATACCCTGTTACTAACAATGGAGCATTCAATCAATAAAGCATTATCTGAGTATTGATATCGATACCATTGACAACAGTAGGATCTGGGGTGACGTGTTCGTTGACTATAACCTGGGTTTTGTCCAAGTTAACTCTGAGACCAATGCATATTGAAGAATCAACAATTGCAAGTACCAGGTATATTTATACTAGAAGGGATCAAAAAGTAGTGAGAACGACATACTCCTTGGTAAGAAAAAAAAATACTGGCAGGCGTAGCTCAGATACATATTTGTAATATTAATTAAGAAAAAATTCTTCGATTCTCTTTTGTTTTTTTCTGAATGTAGTCATTTGTTTGCTTCGTGTCGGAACGTGTTCTCGAAAATGGAGAAAAACTTAGTGCAAGCCGTTATTAAATACCTCTGTTTAAAAAAGTTAACGACGCAAGAGATCCATTGCGATTCGGAGGCAACATTAGGAGAGTCTGCTCCGCCGTATTCCACTGTCGCAAGGTGGGCGTCTCAATTTCGAGTAGGGAGAACGAGTACGGAAGACGAACATCGTTGCGGCCGTCCATCGACGTCAGTCACCCAAGAAAATGTTGCGAAAGTCGAGAAAATTGTATTGAGCGATCGAAGAGTTACCATCCGATACTTAATTCAAGAAACGGGCATTTCATATGGAAGTATTCAATCCATATTGAAACAATCTTTGAATATGAGAAAAGTCTCCGCGAAGAAATAAAATCGACTTGACATTTCGAAGATATTGTTGGACAAGTTTCAAGAAGATTCTGAAAACTTTTTGTCTCGTTTCGTAACAATGGACGAAACATGGGTCCATCATTTTGATCCCGAGACAAAACAGCAATCTTCGCAATGGAAACGGCCATCATCACCGACCCCGAAGAATTTCGTGTCGTGGCATCGGCTGGCAAGGTTATGGTCTCAATATTTTGGGACTCAGAAGGGATATTGTTGATTGATTACCTGTAGCGTGGAACCACTATTACAGGCCAATATTATGCAGCTTTAATTCCCAAGTTGAGGAATGCGATCAAAGAGAAAAGGAGAGGAAACTTCGAAGGGGCGTGCTGTTTCATCACGACAACACACCCGCGCACAGGTCGGCAGGTGCGATGACTGCCATTCAGAAAGCTGGCTTCGAATTGGTTGACCACCCCTCTTATTCACCAGATCTGGCGGCTAGCGATTTTTATCTGTTCCCCAAATTGAAAAAATACTTAAGGGGAAACAGGTACGAAGACGATAACGAGGTGATGGATGCCGTGGAGAGCTTTTTGCAGGACCAAGACAAAACTTTTTTTGTGAAATGGATTGAAGCCTTGGGAAAGCGCTGGACACCGAGTCCAGCGTGTAGACAGACTCGGAAACTATGTAGAAAAATAAATTATTAAGTTATCAATAGTCATTATATTCTATCTCATTCTCACTACTTTTTGATCCCTCCTCGTATAACTTGTATTTGGCAGAGTTAGTTAGGGTGGAAGGATTCCTTTCTAAAAAGTTACGGCAATAAGTTAGCTTATGACGCTACTACAGTTTGCCCATACAACTACTTCAGGTGCGTAATCATTTAAGATAAATTTTAACCATTAGATCAATAAAATTAACAAAACTCGATGTGGAATTAGAATCCGGGAATCGAACAAAGGACCTCATGCTCAGCAGAAGCGCTTGCGAGTACGAGACCAGTTACTGTAAATTTACACAAATATAACTATTCATAAAACGCATCAAAAACTACGTTTATTCCATCTATGTGGAAGGGCAATTTTAGCAGCGACTAATGAATATGTGGTTCAGATCAACACGACATAATATTTTATATTTTACTTAAAAGAAAAGAGATCCATTGCCTTCGTACAAAAGTAGTTTTTAGAGCTTCCTCTTGCACACCTAGAATCGACAGCTTAACTTTTCCACTGGAACAGCAAATACCAGGAGTTTCCTTTTCCAACGCCTATCCATAATAATATTTTGAAAGCAACTCAATCTGTCTGTTACCTTTTCACGCAAAAACGGCTGAACAGATTTGAACTAGGCACACGAATACCTAAACCTTTAGAACATAGGATTGCGATAGTACGTTCCAGTAGGATAATACCCGACCAAAGCGCGGGTGAAGCCACGGGTAAAAGCTACTTCTATATAAATAATATGCGATTACAAATTTTCGTCAATTTTTTTTCTAAATGGAAAGAGATAGGTGGGCGGCAAAGGGAGGTAGTTAGTGGATATAGGTAGGCATAATAAGTTATAGACGATGTGTACACTTATACTACGACTACTACCTAAAAAAGAAATGAGATCCCCTCAAAAACATATCATGTACAAAAATGCAAGTTTTGCGAAACAGCTATTCTACGGTAAAAAGTTGTGAGATCTGATGTCTTTAATAAAAAGAAAGACTTGGCAATCGCTAAGGGCAATAGAACCATACAACAAAATCGAATCTGGAACGCTAGCGCTTTTTTTACCCGACTGCAGCGAAGGCCAAAAGGAGCACCTGTCGTCGGTCCTGGAGACCGCAGGCGTATTTTCCATGTTTAGTAACCATTATTTAAAATATTACGTTAAATAAAAATCACATCTGTATTTTCATTATATTTTTGTTAATCATACGTTTTTAAACTATGCAAAAGTATGCATTTACTTATCAAAAATCCACACTTAACATAATTATACAACATTATTTTTAGTATATGCGAAACCTAATTATAGTTTCTTCAGAATAAGTAGCTGAATCGATTCCAATAATTTTTAAACCATGTTATATTTTTTCCCAAAAATATTTTTAAAAGTTAAAAGTTGGATACCAAGCGACTTTAAGTACCTATCGCAATAATTTAGGTACCTACTGCCAAATTATTATTTTCAGTGAGCTCAAGACGTCGCTGGAGGCGCGCGCTGCGTGGTGACCACGATTTTGTGCGGACAACTAGGTAACAGAACAAGCTTTTATCTTTGTGATTATTCATGATACAGTTTTGAATTTGTGTACGTAGATTCTTAACATAAAAATACTAGACATGTGTATCAGGTTTCGCATATACTAAAACTAATGTTGTATAAATTTTAGAAAAAATTCTAGGAACTTTGAAAATCTGAGATCTGAGTAGGAAATTTCACTAAAACTCAATAGTTTTTACTTATTTCCGACAAGTTCGATAACTAATCTCTAACTTAAAATAATTCTTGGAACGATTAGGGCACAATTATTACAAGATCACAACCCACAAACTTTCACAAGTTGCGACAACAATTACAGCACATTTTTTGGTTGCATATACACGTATGTAATTTCAGGTCCAGTAATTTCATGTCACTAGGACCAGCGGTTTGGGCTGTGCGTTGATATATCAGTCAGTCAGGACTTTGAATTTTATCTGTATAGATTTTGTTCAGGAAAATGAATTGTAGACAAACTGAACTAAGTCGTACCTATTATTTCAGACATTCACCATGCAACGATAAGTAAATCAAGTCTTCTAAAATAAACAATATTTTTCCTTCCGTGTGGCATAGCCGTGCCACGCCCCTTATATTAAAAAAGGTTAAATCGTCTGCGAAATCTTTCAACTCGTTACTAAACTAAAAAACTGTAAATAAAAAAACTAAAAAAACCCTTCTGAAAAAACTGAAAACTTAAAACAAGCACATTTTACATTTAACAAAAGTTGGAAGCAGGCGGGGCCCATTCCATTTTCGTAATTTTATATCCAAATGGGCCCCGCCTGCTTCCAACTTATGTTATGTTTTTTAAATTCCTTGTTTTTTCAATTAGGAGATAAGACTACTTAAACTAGTGGATTATTCTTATTTGATTATGTTGCCGTGCGATGGACAATAGTCTTTCTTTTTATTAAAGACATCAGATCTCACAACTTTTTACCGTAGACGAACTGTTAAGCGAGACTTGCATTTTTGTACTTGTTATGGTTTTGATAGGATTTATGATTGTCACGATATAAACCATGATGTACGACGTTACGTTGGAAAAACGTGGTAGAAACAACTGGTACATATTAACAAGATGCATGCTTCAGTAAGTAAACAGTGTGGCCTTTTATAGCCGTCATAGGATATAATCAATCATGTTGATGACAGTAATAAATTTAGTTTAAAATCAGCTAAGAGGAAGGTTAAAAAACTAGTTTCTTGAATAAATAATATTATTAATGATTATTTTGTAAGATCGATTCTACAGAAAAACCGTGAACATGTTATTGAGGCATACTATAAATTATAAATAAAGGATACAAAAAAAATTAACAAAAATCGTATTAAGACAAAACGGGCTTATCAAGTCAACTACATAATTATAATGACCGCGCAACTTAGTCTGCGTCACATAAGAGGGAGACAGGGCTAGAGAGAGTGGAGAGACCTTCAAAGATAGACATATCTTGTCGCAGATTTTTTTTTAAAACTTTTTAAGAGGAACGATTCCATCATACATGATTGTTGCTCAACTTTAACCGTTTACGCAGTGCACGCAACGGAAGCTCTCAAAAGGAATACATTTTCCGCGTTTTTTATTTTGTGTGCAATACAGAATAAGAATCGCTAAAATATTCTTATTATGTTTTTCCAAATAAGGCCTGCCCTCGACTGCCTTACGCTTTCATCCTCAGACACTCGATGACAGCCATAGCCCAGTAAGATCTACAGTTCTCATCAAGGTGCATGAAATGAGCCGAAACACGACCTAGCTGCTGTAAGCTGTTACGGCCCTCTTGCAAAGGGACTTCAAATGTGTGCCAAATTCGTAATTTGAAATTCAGAGGGTAATAATCAATCAACCCCTGTTGAGGGGTGAGGGGTGCATTTTATTTTTCAATTTTAAATAGGACCAACTTTGAGATATCATCATCATCATCATTTTAGCCGAAAGACATCCACTGCTGGACATAGGCCTCCCCCAAGTGTCGCCACATTGACTGGTCCCGTGCGACTCGCATCCAGCGGATCCCTGCAACCTTCACCAGGTCATCAGCCCACCTAGCGGGAGGCCTTCTAACTCAGCGTCTTCCGGTTTGCGGTCGCCACTCCAGAACTTTTCAGCCCCATCGGCCATCCGTTCTGCGAGCAATGTGCCCTGCCCACTGCCACTTAACTTCGAGATAACGCTCTTCAAATAGAACCATGCTAATCGGACGGAGTTATGCATGGTCATACATAAATAACAAAGATACGCGTCGAATTGTGAACCTCGTTCCTTTGATTCCTTGGTTAAAAATCCAAATTTGAGACCAGACCAGATAGCTGGCACAGGTGAGGGTCATTCTTTCACGGAAAATCTTAATACCGCGATTCAGAAAAGGGAATCAAATGAACAACGGATCATCTATGGAGCACAAAGTTAAACTGCTAAAATATTAAGCATGGAAAGCGATCAAATACACACTATGGGGTAAATGCTAAATAGATTTTCAAAGCAGCTTCATGTAGACTAATCTAGACTACTTTTTGCTTTTTTATCATAACTTTTTTAGAAAAGCCAGTCAGTTGATTTAAAAGTTATCATGTGAACACATTTTTATTCATTAGTACCATTTTGGTTCAATAGTTGTCGTTGCTAGATAAAACCTATGTTATGTCATTTAAACAAAGAATTAATCAAGATAAACTTAATATTAAATACGCTGACAAAACTAAGGAAGAAACAAAGCACACAAAGTTCCTGGGACTCTATATAGACGAGAATATGAAATGGAGTAAACACATTGAACATATAATAAAAAGACTAAATCAGTTCCAGTACGCTCTGCATAATCTCAGTAAAATATCAAGTCGCGAAACCGTACTAACAGCATATCATGCATACGTGTCTTCTACATTACGCTATGGCATTATGTTCTGGGGAAATTCATCAGATAGGGAGCTAGTGTTTAAGGTACAAAAAAAGTGTTTAAGAGCAGTGTGCCAAATAAAAACTACTGATAGTTGTAGACCACAGTTTATTGACCTAAGAATAATGACTTTTCCATCTCTATACGTATTTGAAAGATAAAAAGAAAAAGATAAGAACCCTTAAATTTATTTGAAACCCTAACTAGTAAACGTCACCGGGACAAAATTCACGCTATGCCTCATAAGACAGCATTATACGCAAAAAGCTTTCTGGGAATGGCTCCAAAAATCTATAATATGATACCCACGACTATAAGAGTTGAGAATGATGTAAAAAAATTCAAAAGATTGCCAACAGACTTTATGGTTAAAAAAGCGTACTATTCCATTGGTGAATTCTTAACAGACAATTTAAATATTAATGAGGTATGTCGTTGTGTGAGTCAAATGTCTGATTAATTTAAGCAAAATTCTATCTAAGGATGATTAATAGATTTTATTTAATTTGAATGATTTATGGTATTTAATTTAATTTGAATAAATATTTGAATTTAATTTTTTTAAATTAGTTTCAAAATATTAGGTTCAACATAGCGACCTGAAATTCGAATTAGATCTTATTATATTGTACCTATGTTTTACAAATAAATAATTTGAATTTGAATTTGTATCATACAAAATGATGATAAGTTCTTTTTGAACACTTTAAATTCATATATCTTTAGATAGAGAGCACCGATTACAATGAAACAAAAACAGCAAATAGCTGCTGTAAACAGTTGAGGACCTATTGCAACTGGCTTCCGTGTCCATCGTCAGGTAAAATCGAGATCTCTATTCTGTTGCATTGTCATCAGAACTTCAAATGTGTGCCAAATTTAAACAAATGGGTAATAAACAAACGGACTGAATAGATTTTTTTTTTCGTTGTTGTCTAATAGTAAGAAAAAGAAGAAGGGAACATGAATAGCAAGAGTTTGAGGAACATCTTCTTGGCAGTTGTTACGCTCATGATCAGAGGTAGCACAAAGACTAATTTAAGATCTATTAGCTAGATGACCAAGACGATTGCTATGACCGCTGTTATTAGTTTATTCTTAATGTATTTTTTCTGGAACAAAATAATGATTTTAGAAAGAAACATACAAAAAACTGTTCTACAGCAAATAGTTAAAAAAAAAAAAAAGTATTTTATTACCTTAAATAATTGTACAAGAAACACTTATCTAAGCACTATGCAGCGTTACAACTAGGGAAAAGAGTGGTTTCGATGGGCTCTGGCACCCAATGTAAGATTTAACTTGTGTTTAGGGTGCCAGCGTCCTCGCCTATGGTTTGAACATGTAACATTAGTTATAAGTCGAACATAGTTTATCACCATTAAATTACAATATTATTTAATAACAAGCTAATGCAACCAAGATGTGGCCTATTTACATATCTCTGTGTGGCTGTGTATATGTGTGTGAGGGATAGATAGACATGGTGAAAACTTGTGTTTTTGTAAAAAATAAATAATAAACAAACAAATTGACTACATTACTTTAAGCAATTGAAATTTGTAGTAAATCTTCAGTTTTTTTGTAAGACACTGTCAAAAGCCACTTCGTCACCCTGGTTTTGCATCCATTTAGACACATGGGAGCAATGTAGCAAAGTTTATTAATTTTATTATATAAATGGTTTGACAGTATACCAAAATGACGCTGAGCAAGGGCCGTTCTACATCCGTGAGTTGAGCATACTTCGAAGTGTCTACGCTTTTTGGTAGCATTCGGATCGTACACCACAAAGGGATGCTTGCGCAAAATAGTACTAAGGACAAAGAGCTGTCTCACAGTGAGAACCTGACATTCGGTGTAGAGAGCCGTGGTGGGATACCTAAAAGGCTTCGAGGTCATAACCTTGAGAACAGCTCTCTGTGCTCGTTCCAGAGGCAGGAGGATTGTCTTGGGAGTCCCAACCCACACTGTGATGCAGTAGTTTATTATGCTTTGACACAGGGCATAATAAACAGTTTTAACCGTAAGTCTGTCCGCGGAGTGTCTTAGCTTTTTAAAAATAAATATACACTTGCGGACTCTCGATATGAGATTACTAAGGTGAGGTTTCCAGCTCAGAGAACTATCTACGTAGACTCCGAGATACTTGACAGACTCACACCTTTTGAGTTGAGGACAACCACATTGTGCAGAAGAAAGACGGATGGAACAGGTATGAGCTCTGAGCACCATTGAATCCTGAGGAGGGAGGTTGGTGGATAGTAAGGAGAAAGGTAAGTATACCGTTTTATTTAAATTTAAGGTTAGGATATTACTTGACAGCCATTTCATCACTGAGTTTAGAGCAAGTTCCGCGTATTTTACTGTTTCAGCCCAGTCACTACCATGAATTAATAGAGCCGTATCATCTGCGTTAGTGAAAATTGAACAATTCATTAGAGACATTTTGCATAAGTTGTTAATATAGATAAGAAACAGGGTTGGACCCAAGATTGAGCCCTGGGGAACGCCAAAACTCAATGAAATGGTGTCACTAATAACATCATTTATTTTGACGCATTGAGTTCTATCACAAAGGTAATCATGGAAAATTTTTAAGGTATGTCCGTGAATGCCCATAGCTTCCAGCTTAGATAAGTGGTGAGGAACAGACACAGTGTCAAAAGCCTTAGAAAGATCTAAGAAGATAAGGCAGGCAGGCCAGGCATTTCATTTTACCATCTAATTTAGATACTACATGGTCTACCAAGGCAGCAACAGCATTTTCAGTTGACCTGCCACGTCTAAAACCATACTGGTTGTTACTTAGTAATTTGTATGACTCAAGATAGTCTACCAATCGGTTATTAAGGATATTTTCTAATATTTTAGAGATAGCAGGCAAGACTGAGATCGGTCTATAATTATCAACACTGTGTCTGTCCCCATTCTTGAAGATTGGGTGAACAACAGCCCTTTTGAAAACCTTGGGAAAACAGCTTGTGGAAATAGAGCGATTGCAGATATGAGTAATAGCGGGAACAATCGCGGGCAGACAGGATTTTAATATTCTCGATGAAATGCCATCCCAACCAATCGCAGCATCAGTTCGTAACCCAATAATGAGATTCGAGACCTCCACTTCATCTGTAGGTAGAAGTACTAGGGAGTTAGGGGGCAGTGCATCGAGAAAAGATTCCGAAGTGTACGAGGTGGACAAGAATTTGTCAGCCAAGTTCTTGCCAACATTGGCAAAAAACTCGTTGACTTTATTGACCGAGGACTTTTGATCCGAAGATATTCTTAGTAGCTCGTTGGGAGATTTAGCATTGAGACTAGTTCCAGTAACATTTTTAATGACCTTCCATGTAGCTTTAGGGTTGTTCTTCGCCATTAGGAAGTCCTTCCTTTCATATTCATGTTTTAAATTTTTGAGAAGCTTGTTACAGAAGTTACGGTATCGCTTAAATGTAACCATGAGAATGAAGTTTTCAGGATCTGCCTTTAACGTTTGAGCCATGCTATCTCTATTTCGGATACAGCGGAGCAGTCCATTTGTAATCCAAGGTTTTAAAATTCGCCGTTTCGAAGATATTTGCACCGATTTGGAGTGATTGGCGATGACAGATCTAATTATGGAAACCAGTGACTCGGCGGCATTGTTTGGGTCTTGAATAGTCAATATTTCACTAAAGTCCGTTGATAAGATTTCAGAGATTGCAGCTGTATAATCAACAACTGTGCGACTAAGTTTAGAAGCAGGGAGTGACATTACACGTTGGATGCTAATAATCGTAGGCCTATGATCAGTAATATAAGTATCGAGTACCAGCGTCGTATTTTTTAGATCAGATCTCAACATTACGTGATCAATACAAGAGTTAATACGGGTTGGGAATAGATGTGTAGGAAGCAGACCATGTGAAGCAATAAGGTTCAGGTACTGATTTGCTTGTTGGGAAATAGCATCCGGTGTGATGTCAATATTGATGTCACCCATGATCACAAAATTTTTCTGGGCTGACATCTGGGTAAGGATAGTGTCTAAGTTATCGATAAAAGTGTCAAGATTTCGTGTGGAGGGTGAGCGATATAACGCTAGAAGTAAGATATTGTGAGATTTTACGTTACAGATCAGACAACTAGCACCAGATATAGAAGGTTCGGTGACGATATGAGGTAGTTCTGATTTTACATATATTATAACACCATCATTCTGATTAGTAAGTTTGCTCGTGTGATAAGAAACATACCCTTCCAGAGGTGGAACTGTTGCCACCCTGAGCCAACACTCCGATAGGATCAAAACATCACATGAAATTTTTATTCTAGCCAGGAGCACAAGGAAGCTTTCAAAGTTACAATTTACACTGCGTATATTTAGGTGTATTATATTAAGCGTCTTTTTAGTGTCATTAATGAATCCACTGCACGACTCAGGTCCACAAATATGTGAATCACTCATACCAAGGGAGTCAATATCATTTGAAGTATCAGAATCGAATTTTGATGTTTGATGTTAAGTGCATATTGATTTCAACCATAAATATGTGGAATATGTGTATTATAGTTTTGTGGACATTTAGTAATTCTGTTTTGGAAGGTGCAGGTAAGTTAAGTAGAAATGAGATAGTAAATATGATGTACATAAACGCAGGTAATAAATGAGTTGTGTGTTTGTAATAACAAGTTTTAAAATGATTATAATTTTTGCACGGTTTAAAAAGGTACGATGTATAAAGAGGCTGATATATACAAGATGCATTATATAAAGTTGACAATCTTACTGATATTATTATAAGGTAAGTAATATTGATAATATGGGAAAAGACTGATTTGTTAGAAAGTACTCGAGTTTTAAGTAAACGAAAATGTAGGGTTGCCATATATTCTAAAAGCATGCAATGTGAATAGAAATGACATGCCTTGCGTTTATTTTGCAGGGGTAAGCAGTTTCTTAAGACACGAGGATGAATTGATAACAACGGAGTCCATTCCTTCACGTTCACGAAGAAAAATTTTTCCATTTTGCGACCAACAAAATTTATATTTGTTAGTTTTAGCATATGAACGGGCCTCGAAGAATAGTTGCCGCTGGGTGCGAGGCAGGTGGTCGGCGACATAGACTGGTTTGACTTCACCGGGAACACCAATGTGTCCCGTGTTTAGTTTTTCAGTAGCTGGCAGACCCTTATTGAACGTACGGCAGGCATCCAGTACTTGATTCTTCAAGGGGACAGTCAGGAACTCAGCGACTATCGGTCTGTTTGAGCCTTTTTTCCCGGGCAGACGATATACGTCACGTAATTGCGGGGGGTTTTCCGACGGCTTGATGGTCTCACAGGTTTTTAAAACAATCGAAGTTAAGTCGCGAGCTGTTTCCTTCTCAATTGCTGGGACATTCCTTATCTCAATACATGATGTTCGCGAGCTCAACTCAAGATCTTCTACTTTTTTTTCTAGATCCAGTATATAATTGCGCTGTTCACTGTTTTCTCTTTCTAACTTCTGCAGTGATTTTTTAATGCAATCGTAATCTTGACTCAGAAATTCTACAGTTTTTAGGGTTTCAGCATTCGTTTTTTGAATCTCCGCATTTTGTACTTTTATTTCCGTCAACTCCGATGTTAATTTTCCAAACAGAGCCTCTTGGTCAGTTTTCCAAGAGGTAAATAACTTCATTATTTTACTTTCGAAATTCTTCCAGTCGCACTCCGGAGAAAAGTTTGGTTTCAGGCTCATTTGGATTGTTATAAATATCTGGAGTTGAGAAAATAGGTGGATTATCCGTCTCTATGTCTGGAGTTGAGAAAATAGGTGGATTATCCGTCTCTCGGGCCGGAGTGGCAGGGGGCGAGCGCGCAGTCCTCGGCATAGTATCTGCACTTATTTACTTACGACGATAGATAGTAACAGCGCTAAAAACACAGGTCAGCAGGCTATTTTTTTTTTTTTTTTTCAATCGTCCTCCCAGAGGCAACGCAATGTAGGCACAAAACGTTGCACGATCAGTGTCGCTTACTCTTTGGTGCGGGCCGTCGTATGCGTCACCGCGCGTCAGTGCAAGCGGTAATATGACTTCTGTGCGCTACCGAACCGTGAGAATTCCGTGTACTGCGCGTAAAGTGTCCTGTCACTCACTCACCAGCTGACCAGTTGTCATTTAAATTTTTGTAACAGTTATGGCTTTTAAAGTTATGTTTATGCACTTTTTTACGTTTATTTCTTAAGAAATCCACTTCACTGATGTTTACTGATGTTTTATTATCACTGATATGCAATTCATTTGAGATTATTTCTTTTTTTCTCACGAAAATACGTATGTATGTCAAGTCTACCGACTTGACATACATACGTATTTTCGTGGCTTCCTTATTTAATATTTATTTAAAAATAGTTAATTGTTATTTTCTTCTATATTAATGTGTTAAATAATTGATAAACCCACCTTCGCTCTGAACTATCCTATCACTTTCTCTCTACACCAACCACAACACTGCAAATTGACAACTCAGCATGGACAATCAACTTGTGCACAGTAAGGAGCAAATGGAGAAGCTGTTTAGCACTCGCATGAGTGAGTATGAAGATAAGCTGCAAAGAGCTACAGCTGGCACTATTCCTGCGCACTCAGATCTTGCTTCGCTTTCACTGGACTTCTCCGAGTTCAAGTCCTTTGTCTGTCAAACATTTCATCACTTCAAGACACAGATAGAACTCCTTTCTATGAGTCTGGACAGGCATGAGACTACAATGCGAAGAAAGATCTTGCTGTTCCACGGTATTCCTGAGAAACCTAATGAAAAATTAACTGACTCAATTCTCAATAGATGATTTTAAAATGGATCATCTGGAAGTTTGCCAGAGGCTAGGAGCCTCCCAGGGTAAAACAAGACCGGTGCTGGTGCGTTTCAGTGGCATGGAGTATCGTCGGTTAGTTTGGGACGGTAAAACCTCACTCAAGGGCAGCGGTATTACTATTTCCGAGTTCCTGACCAAAATACGACACCAGGTATTTATGGCTGCCCGCAAGCATTTTAATATCAATAACTGCTGGTCTGCGGAGGGAAAGATTATTGTCTTGACGCCTGACAAGTCACGCCGGACAATTTCAACTATGGGTGAGCTTGAAACTTTAATCGCTCTTTATCCCGCTCTCGGCCGTGCTGCCACTCCCGGTGACCTCGTGCCTGCTGCTTCTACCTCGCCAGCAGCAGCATCTACATCGCCCGTAACCGCAACCCCCAAAGGAAAGCTTGTGAGGAAGGCTCGTCACTAAGTTGGCTACCACGTTTTTCTTTGATTGCTATGCCTACACCGGGTATTGTCGGTACATGTTTAAATTTTTGTTGATCTACCCATGGCTTTTAGAATTCGGTTTATTACTACTTTTTACACACTTTATTTTGCTAGCCGGTAGATGTTTATGTTTTCGTTGTACTGACGTGACGTCTGTCAAAGTATCACGTCATTTTTATTTTTGCATGGAACTAATTAAGTCCGTAATATAACGTTCCGTTAAAATGCAATTCTACTTTTATTATTGTCTGCTTCTATTGTTGTGGCTGATATTCTAGTTGGTATTTTCTTTTTCTCTTAATGTTTCTGTTACCACTTAGTCTTCATTTCCTTCACATTTATACGCACCAACCATGTTAACTGTTGTTTATATCTCTACCAGCTACAGCGACTAGGTGATTTTATTAGTTATGTGTATTTGACTATTGTTGCTTTAAGCAAAACAATAATAGTTAAGTTTAATTTAGTAATTTAGTTTAGTAATTTTAATACCATCCATCATCATCATCATCATCATTTCAGCCGAAAGACGTCCACTGCTGGACATAGGCCTCCCCAAGGGGGGTTTTGCCATAATCGCCACGCTTGGCAGGCGGGTTGGCGATCGCAGTATGTTTGTTATAAAAAATCACAGAGAACGCTGCTGCCCATTCACTGGAATACCATCCATACTTATATATATTTTTATTTTGTTTATGCAAACTATGATCAATGTCGATCTTGATGATGATTTTTTCTCCTGTTCTTCCTCCACCAGCAGTTTTCTCAGTGCGGCAAGTGGTTCTTCCTCCCCTCTGACTCTTAGTGATCAGATTTCCTCTTTGCTTACCCACCTCCCTAACAATCTCAACATAGCCCACATTAATGCCCAGAGTGTTCCTGGCCATTACTCTGATCTTCTGGCTTCCTTCAACAGTGCACATATAGATGCTTTGCTGATCTCCGAGTCCTTTCTTAAACCCTCTCTTTTATCAGTACATTATGCCCTTCCAGGTTTTGTTCTTATCCGTAATGATAGAACTGAAAAGGGTGGCGGTGGTGTAGCCATTTACTTGCGTGCTGATATCCCTTATAAGGTTGTTAGCGCATCACCATCCCCGTACTCGGGGTCAGCGGAGCATCTATTTCTGGAAATTACACTGCACCGCGTTAAAATGCTTCTGGGGGTTATGTATAGCCCTAATCTCAGCATCGACTACTTTGACTCTTTTGATTCGCTGTTAAATGATTTCTGTCCAACTTATGACCACGTAGTATTGATGGGTGATTATAATACTTGCCTTCTTAAAAATGACATTCGCGCTAACAAACTTCAATCTATCCTTTCTTCTTTTAATCTCAGTATTTTGTCTCTTTCTGCTACGCATCATTTCCCTAATTGCACCCCTTCTCTCCTTGACCTGATAATTATCTCTAATTCTAATAATGTTTCTATCCACGGACAGCTTACTGCTTGTTTCTCTTACCATGATCTCGTCTTCTTGTCATATAAGTTACGCCCTCCTAAGCGCAAGCCACAATATATTCTCCTCCGGCACTTTAAGGGCATAGACCTGGACGCATTATTGCATGATGCCGGTAGCATCGACTGGACGGGCATCATGGAGAGTTCATGTATCAACGAAATGGTTCGTATTTTGAACAGCGAAATACTTAGCTTATATGATTATCACGCCCCTATTCGTCGAGTGAAGGTTAAATATGTTCCGGCTCCTTGGCTTACTCCTGCCATTAAAGATGCGATGGCAAGTAGCGATAGAGCCAAGAGAAGGTTAAAACGCTGTCCTTCCGAGCGCTATCTAACTGCGTACAAAATGTTGCGTAATCGCTGCAGTCGTATGTGTAGAGATGCTAAGAAACGCTACTTCCACAAATCGCTCGACAACCGCAACTCTTCTGAAGTCTGGAGGTTTTTAAAATCTGTCGGCATTGGCAAGTCTCAAGTTGTTTCTGGTAGCGACACTGACGTGTGTGCTCTTAACAAACATTTCTCACTCCCTCCTGTTACGTTGGATCCGCACGTCAAGTCTGTTACTTTAAATAAACTTTCCTGTTTGCCTTTGCCGCAATGTTCTTCCTTTGAATTAAGTCCTGTGAGTGAGATTGAGGTCAAAAAATCTATTTCTGCTATCTCCTCGTCTGTTGTTGGTAATGACAACCTTTGCTTAAGAATGATTTCTCCTATCCTTCCCACATTACTTCCCATTTTGACTCACATTTTTAATTACTCTCTGTTTTCTGGTACTTTTCCTGAGGTCTGGAAACAAGTCCATATCATCCCTTTACCCAAAATCTCTAATCCGGTTGCACCTACCGACTTCAGACCCATTTCCATCCTCCCTTATCTTTCTAAAGTTCTTGAGCACATTGTCCATCAGCAACTCACGGCCTTTCTTTCTAGGAATGATCTTCTTAGTATTTTTCAATCTGGTTTTCGTCCTGGCCATAGCACTGTAACGGCTCTTTTAAAAGTTACTGACGATATTCGCTGGGCTATGGACCACAAGCCTCTTACCTTGCTTGTACTTCTAGACTTTAGCAGCGCCTTTAACTCGGTTGATTTCGACATCCTTCTGGGGATCCTTAAATCTCTCAATTTCTCCTCTTCCTCTATTGGTTGGTTTGACTCCTATCTCGAGTCCTCCTCTGATTGGTGCCCTCTTAGCGCGGGTGTCCCTCAGGGTGGCGTTCTCTCTCTTATTTTCTCTATTTTCATTAACTCTGTCACCAAAGTCATCTCTTCCTTCTTCCATCTCTATGCCGACGACTTGCAGCTTTACCATCATTTCTTAAGGGAGGATGCGGAGGCCGCCGTGTCTGGATTAAGGATCTGGATTTGATTAGTGAGTGGTCGTGGTCCTTTGGACTGCAAATCAATCCTAGGAAATCTCAGGCCTTGATTATCGGTGGCAGGTATATGCGGAATAGGCTCGATGTTGCGTCGCTGTCTCCACTCAGGCTGAATGGAGTTCAGATTGATTACGCGATCAAGGCTAAAAACCTGGGGGTGACAATGGATTCCTATTTATCTTGGACTGCCCATGTTGCTGAAGTTAGTGGCAAAGTGCACTATACGTTCCACTCATTGAAATGCCTCCAGAGCTTCCTGCCATTGAACACCAAAATCTCCCTCGCGCAAACTCTCATTCAACCTATCATAGACTACGCCGATGCCTGTTATTTGGATGTCACCGAGGAGCTTTTAAATAAACTTGAGCGCTTGCAAAATATCTGTATTCGTTTTGTTTTTAACGTTAAAAATATGATCACGTTTCCAACTTTCGCAAAATACTCAAGTGGCTCCCAATTCGACTTCGCAGGAACTCTCGGATATTGTGTCTACTATTTAACATCCTCCATAATCCTAAAAAGCCATCCTATCTGCGGGAACGTTTTTCCTACTCCCGTCCTTCTGATGCACCTTGTAGGTCGCATCTTAGGAACCTCCTTAAATCCCCTCCACACTCTACCGACTTCTACTCCTATTCCTTCACGGTACACGCCGTGCGGCTGTGGAATTCACTTCCGCCTGAAATTAGGGACTGCCAAACTCTTGCAGTTTTCAAAAGAGGAGTGAAAGAACATTATCTTTCCATTGCGTCATAGTTTCATAAGTATTTATTATTAGTTGTTTTATTGTATTTACAGTATTGTTATGTTTTGTCTTTATATTTATAAGTATGTTAGTATATTCTTATATTATTATGTTTAAATAGTTCTGTTTTGTATTTTATGCATTCCATTTTCTCTTCTTCTTTTACACATCACTATGTCTACATCTCTTTTTTTTTAGTATCTCCTTTCGCAGTGAGTATTATGTCTTATGTTAGAACTAAATAATTCATTCATTTAGTTCTTCTTTAGAAGATTTATTTTGTAGGTACACCGGGGCTCACATTGATATTCTAAGACCCGTCTTAAGGCCATTTATCAGCTTATCTAGACTCATTTATCATGATGACAGTGTTGAAAACGCTAAACACTGTTAGCGTGCGTCATCCCGCTGCTGAGTGAAGGTTGATATTCAGATCCTTGAATCCAAGGCTCATGTGGACCATTTGTCTTTGGTTTTGCTCAGCTCTTACCATCTTCTTCGAATTCTTCTTTCAAAATATTCCCCAAGGTCTGCCACGTCAACTTCTGGGCTCCAAAATGCCGGGTGGCACAAACAATTTTTGCCTTCTGCTTTCCAGCCATATCTTCTTTTGCACAGTCCATCCATTGTATTTATGGTCTTACCCTACTCTTATAGCCAACCATGTAAACCATTATTGTAAACTCAATAAGGCAGTCTCGACAGATATAAGCCATCAAAGTTGCAACATTCGCCATCAGCGCAACTTTGATAGCTTTTTTGTCCCCCCCAATCCCGCAGCCCTGGCAGGCATCGGCCCATGCGGACCCCTACATGGTTGCTGACACCTCTTTGAGGCACGCGTGGATCACGAACGCGCCGTCGACACGGCCTGTCGTCATAAGACACAAGGAGGCTCGCCGCCTCGCCGGAGATCGTGAGGTACCCCCCGACTAGCCTTACGGCTACCACGTTTTGAGGCGCGTTCAGGTTGTGGGCGGCTCGCCGCCTCAAAGAACGCGCACACGTCGAGGCCCCGTAAAGGGCCATGGACCGCACGACCCCCGCGTAGAGCCTCCGGCAGGAGCCGTTTGGACTCCTCAGGTTGGGAAAGAGCCGCTAGAACGTAGCCCCGGCCCGTTCCAGTTTGGGAGCCAAACGTCGGAAATACTCGACGAAGTTCCACCGGCTGACGAGGACGAGTCCTAGGTAGTTCAACGTCGACCCGACGCTGATAGAAACCCCTCCTACCGTCAGTAGGGATCTCGACGGTGGCGCATTCCGAGGCCCATGAAAACACATGGCCTCGGACTTGTGCAATGCAACCTCGAGACCGAATTTCCGGATCCTCTCCACGACTATCGCAACCCCGCGTGTTAAACGAACGAACTCCCTTGTGCCAGTACCAGCTAGGGAGGTCGGTGCGCAGCACCCAGTCGTAACCGATGTTCCACAAGGTCGGCCCCAGAACCGATCCCTGTGGAACACCGCACGAAATCTCTTGCCGGTTCCATTCTCCGGTCCAACCGGGTAGATGACGGCCCTATCCGTCAGGTAGTCCCCGACCACACGACGAAGGTAGGTACCGGTCGGCACCCGGTAATACCGGATTGCCTCCCTAATGCAGCCCCAGAGCAGTTGAAGGCGTTGGCGATGTCAAGAGACACCGCCAAGACGACCCCGTCCCGGGAAACCGTGTCCCCCGTCGTGAGGGCTCTCACGCGCATGATGGCGTCCACCGTTGAGAGCCCCTTGCGGAAACCAAACTGGTGTTCCGCAAGATCCGGCCCCATCCCCGCAAGGTGCCCGGCGAGGCGGTTGGCAATTACTCTTTCAAAGAGCTTGTCCATCGCGTCGAGCAACACGGTGGGCCGGTATGCGGACGGAGAGTGCGCAGGGCGCCCTGGCTTCCGGATGAAAACCAGCTTCCGAAGCGGGACGAACTGGCCTCTCTCCAAGCACCGCAAGCGGCGGCGGAGCCATAGGTGGGGGAGGATACTCCCCTCGAAGAGAACAGAGTGCTCACCACGTCCTCCACGAGCTCAGGCGTCAGCGGGGGGGCCTGGGTGCGGACTTTGTCCCGCACCATCTTGTAAGGGCTAGATTCTTGGTCTTTCTACCCCTCGATGCGATGCCTGGCGTACAGGTGCCGCGCGGCGACGCACGCCTCGCGCAGAGACGTCAGCTCTCGTGACCAGTACACCTGGCGCTGGGCGCTTCCTGGCCGAACTTGGGGCATTGCCACGGCGCAAACCTCGAAAATGGCGTCCTGGAACCAACCCACCTCGTTGTTGGTGTCGGCAGGCCTACACGATCGAGGCTTCCAGGAGGAGCTCCCGGTTCAGCTGTTTCAGCGCCCATCGCGGGCCATTCGGGGCCTGTTGGACCGGCGCGCTTGAGGTCTGGGTGGAGACGTCGAACTGGATGTACCGGTTATCGGAATATGTCTCCACCCCCTCCATGACGCGCCAGTCAACGACACGCGGCGACAGAGCGGAGCTAGCGAACGAGATGTCCACCACCGACTCGCCCCGCATCCGCACGCACGTGGGAACAGAACCCCGATTTAGGACGACCAGGCCAGGGAGCATGACGAAGTGGTCGATTAACATTGCCGTGGTCGCTGAGCCATACTTTGTCCCGCCCAGGGATGACTGGGTGGAGGACCTTAGCGGCTCAGCTCTTGTCTCACGGCTGGCGCTGGCACATTCGCCTTGCCCTTCTTTTGGGTCGCCGCCTTGCCCTGCTTCCGGGCTGCCGCCTTCATAGCCGGAGCCGGATTCACCGGAGCCGGCTTTTTGGGGGCCGACGCAACCCTGCCGGAGGGCTCCCAAATGTCTAGAGCCGCATGTGTGGCTGCCCTCGGGCCTGGGGGCGCCTTATTTGCCGCCAATGGGGCGCAGGACAATGTCCTCGGAGAACCGCGCCTGGAAGGCAGCCAGCTCCTGCCAAACTAGGTCCAGGACCTGGTTCTAGCGAGAGCCGGACTCGCGCAGACCGACCAGGTCTGCTCGGAGCTTCCCATTCTCCTCTTGGAGAAGCTCCGTGGCGGCCGTCAGGCGAGCGACCTCCGCCCGCAGTTTGGCCACTTCGTCTGGTGGGGGCCCCGCATATCTGGCCTCCGCAGCCACCATGATGGAGGCGGCCGCTGCAGGTATGGCCTTTTGTCTAGTGGAGGGCTTTTGTTTATAGGACACAGCCCTCAGCGCCGCTTCCACGTCCTTCGCAAACCCGGCCTTACGCTCCGCATCGGAGCCGCCGTCTGCGCCCGCCTCGTCACCAGAGGCACCCGAGCGGGCCACCCCGTGACCGGCGGCCACCCACGAGTGGCGCCCCTCCTCCTCAAGCCGCGCAAACCTCTCGGAAGCAAAGAGGCCTCTCCCCTTGCTGTGAATCCCGCCACGCTTGCTGGTGGGCATCTTGCGAGCCGAGGCCCTCTGACGACGACTCTTAGTCACCTACCGGCCTGGACCGCTTGCGGAAGAACTCCCTGTTCACCGCAGCAGCCCCCTCGCGCCTGGGAGCTCTCCGAGCCTCCCGCACTCCCTCTGCTGGATGCGACGCCAGACTCCGATCCCGCATCCCTCTTCTCCCTTCCTTCGTCGTTATCGGCCGTGTTTTGGATTTTTATAGTATTTTCCATATTGTTCCCACGAGTATGGGGGAAATAAAAAGTCCATCTGGGCAGTGCCCCCTGTACCCACATAAACCATAGCCAGGCCCGGTAGTGGTTCGCACTAGCGACTGATTTTCCATAGGAACCCGTCAGTCATACATCTCCTTGCGGTGTGCCGCCGCTTGAGATTCGGGGTAACTTTTTATAGAGGTTTTCTACCTCGTGGTCCTGGCGGTTAAGCCAAGACCCTCGGTCCAGATCGAAGCCGCGAGACGTGTTCCACGACACTTCGACGACGGGATTACGATATCGACGGGGACAGTCTGCTCGGAGGCAGGGTAAATGCACACCGAGCCCGCCGTTGCTCCTCCGCTGTGCCCTTTGCTTTTCAGAGGGTCACGCGAAACAACGTCCCCTTGATCCACAATGGACCCCTCCCATGTCAAAATATTAGCGATGGACAGTAACATTCCCCGAGGAATAAGAATCTCTTCCCATTCCTCGGGGAAGGACACTGCCCACGCCGAGGGTACACGGGCACAGCAGCTGCTATTCGCTGCAGACGTATCGAGAGGGACCGGCAGCCATCAGGTACACGAGGAGGAATACTGACAACGCACCCCAACTTTGATAACTTATAATTATATTCAGTGCATCGAGTGAAAAAAATAAGATAACCAAAATAAGGGTTCCGTTTTTCCCTATTTCATTATAAAGGAAAGGACTAGCTTATGCAGGCAGCTTCGCCCGTGTAGAGTTCGGTAATGTCCCACGGGATCGTACTACGCGGGATCCAGGTTATAAACTATTTGTGTGAATCCGGTCAGTAGTTTTTAGCCTCATACTTGTCTATACAAAGAATATGAGGTTGAACCGCGTATAATGACCGTTCTAAACCCGTTACACTCTTATTGAAAGTCGAATGGCGCGCGGCGTGTATAGTTTTTTATCATACCTATTCATGATCTTAGTTAGTGTCAGTCAGATTTTAAATATACCTTATGTACAAAAATAAATAAGTATTCCTACTTATTTTAATTATTAGTAGTTCACGTTCATACAATACGTAGATTCCTAAACTATCTTTAAACAATACTTTCTTAATCAATTCATATTATTATTCAAGTTGATTTATTGCATTGCTCTACTCCGCGTAAGAGGATCGGTGGAGACCCGCGAGAGGAAGTCCGGTAAAGTAATACTTGAAATTTTACCGGCGTTTACGTCACCCAGGCAAATGAGAAGTGTGCCTTGCTGCCGGGCTCGGGCGTCCAGGGCCACATTTATTATTGAAATTAGTGTATTTCTGAAATTTGTCCTAAGTACTTTTTCTAAAAGTTGTGGGCGTTTACAAAGAAGGGAGGAGTGAATGCTATTGTAAATTTTGGTCCACAGTGACGGTATTGAAAGTATGAAAACTGAAAAATTATTAACTTAAAATTTTTAAGAGGCATCATTCAAAATCAAATGAATCGAATGATGCAATTACAAAATAATACGCAAAATAAGCAATATAATACTGGTTTTGTAATTTGAAACCACCCAAACCAGATTTCAAATGATTAAAAATTCAACAGAATGAATATTATATTATCACTGTGTTGCGAGTAAATACGCACCACTGACTTGATACACTGATTAATAATCACGCATGTAATAAAAATAAATATATTAAACCATTTGAACAAGTTTAAATAATAACAGCCGCACAAGTCAATCTACAAGGTCTAGCAGCGCTTGCCAAAGTCGGTCCGTGGATTGGTGATAATCCACTATCTACAGGGTGGTAGGGACACCGACGCGAAAACGGCTACCACGTACTTAGTACATCATTCTGAGAAAATAAATAATATAAATAATCCATCGGTTATTTAAAAAAAAAACAGCTGTTCCATACATTTTGACCGTGTAAGTATTGCACTTTTGTAGGAAACAGCTGTTTTTTTTTTAAATAACCGATGTAAAATTTCCATTTGCTCAGAATGATGTACTGAATACGTGGTAAGCGTTTTCGCGTCGGTGTCCTTTTCATAGAAATAAATAAAATTCATGTGTCTGATTGCATATGAAAATACGAGTATATGCACGAGTACGAGCATTTATAACAAAAACACATTTTTTTCAATTTTTGTCTGTCTGTTTGTACCGGCTAATCACCGAAACGGCTGGACTTTGCTCGCAGATAGCTGATGTTGTAAGGTCTAATTTAGACTACTTTTATTTTATAAAAATAATTAGAGTTGCGTGAAAAATGAAAACTCGGAAATTGATAACAAAATCTGATTCAAACGGCTAATCTCCGAAATGGCTGGACCAGTATTGATGAGACTTTTACTCACAGATTGCTGATGTTATAAGGAGTAACTAAGGCTACTTTTATTTTAGAATAAAAATTAAAACCCTTGAAATTATTAAAAAAAACTTGTGAAAAAGTTGGAACTTTGTCCCCCAATATCTCCGTAACTAGAAGGTTCCCAGATATAGTCTAGAACAAAACAATGATCTCAATGACGGGGAAAACAAGTAAGTACCTTTCAGCTTCGTTAAGGGTCTTGTTACACCCTTTATTTTTTTTAACGATGAAATCATCACACTTGCTTGAAATTAGTCGAAAATGATTTACAAGAGAATAATAATAATTATCTAAATTACAAAAACACTTACTTTTCATATTTAACGTCGACGTGATATTTGTTTTTATGTGACATGATTTCTGAACGGAAGCAAACTATGCAAACAGTAAGACGCAATGTTGAATAGAATAAAATCTATTCAAAAACTATAACTTTTTGTGCACAACAAATCAGTATTAAATTCACAAAAGAATATTTTTCCATAATTCGTGGTATTTTTTTGTCTTTTTCGATAAATGTACATCTTATGGCCGAAATTGAAACATCTCCTTTCATCATCAAGCGGTCGGCAACGGATACTGATCAATAGTACCTAATAGTAATAGTCAAGTCTAAACCTGATTAAACCATCGCGCTTTAGTATAGAACCAATCGGTTAAGTATAGGTACAATTAATTGATACGCGTAATGAGAATTTGACCCGGTTTTTATAATTACTAGTGACCCGCCCCGGCTTCGCACGGGTGCAATATATATATTTAAACCTTCCTCTTGAATAACTCTATATATTACTGAAAACCGCATCAAAATCCGTTGCGTAGTTTTAAAGATCTAAGCATACATAGGGACAGACAAACAGCGGGAAGCGACTTTGTTTTATACTACGTAGTGATACGTGTACGTCCCAAACAACGACCTCACCTCACCGATTATTATTAATACCTCTAAGGGCAAGTGTAGGTACAAGTTTTAAAATTAAAACGTGTTTTGAGTTTCGTAACTAGTCTTGTCTAAGTAGGTTGCCGATGTGCCTGCCAATTCGGTATCTACATCTAGTTTGAGGTTATTACCTTGTATGGAAACTACCAAGGTTTTTGATTGACCTCCGGAAGAACGTTTATATTTTGTCAAGTTGTCCGTCACGCGTCATCGTCAGCCATTCTTGTGAAATGTATCGTTATCCACATTACATTTCTTCATGTCAAACTTGCATATCGACATGTTGTGGTTCTTGTAGCTGCTCGCTGAACACTTTTCCTTCTTTATCGTGTGTGTGCCTAAACTGGTGTCTGAGTTTTTATGCCACCCATGGGCCTCTGACTTGGCTTTACATGTCGTCGATTGCGCGCTTCAAAATAGCCTTATTATGCTGTAGTATTATCATCAAGATTTAAAAAACAGTGGAAAATAGTATCAAGGAAGATGGGGGTGCCCACATTATTTTAGCAGACTATTGCTGGGAACTTCTGCATCATTATCCAAGGCGAAATCGCCATTTCTTTGTGTAGAGCCTACAATACAGCTGTTAATGGTGAAATCGATTTTAATCTTTATTTCCTAACCTAACACAGAAAAAAAACCTCGATTTTGTGATCACGATCAATAGATATTAATTTATTTAAATTCTAGTCTTAAATATCTCGAATCAAAACATCATGTGAATTTTTGTAGGCCTTTGATATAGTTAATTTACTTTAATTATTCTAATTAACGACATTTAAATAAATGCCAAATGATGGCATTGAATGGCACATTGCCATTTGGTATATACGTTAATCTAAAATTAAAATAAATTCATGAAGTTAGTTTTTTATAATTTGGAAAAAAAAACATCTAGTCTTATACTGTCACTTACGAGATATCTTCCATGATTGTTCATTATTTTGAGCTACTGGTATTTCGACGCAGTTGCAAGCGCCATGATCGCGGAATGACTGACTGGAGAAAATAAAAAAAACACACTCACATGATCACCAGGTTTTGTGGTAAGGATTCCACAAAACCTGGTAACTGTGAGTGTGTTTTGCCGTGACTTAGAGTCGAGTTCCAGTAGTGCGCGTAGCAAAAGACAAAGACAGAGGGTAGGCTTTGGTGTTTAGGCGCCAGAATATTGACACTAACAATAATTGTTGAACTAGGTGTAAAGGTGCTGATCGTGTTCAGATTTATCCGCTCTAAACGTTGACGACAAAAAACAGTTCAGTGCAGAAGCTTGAACTTGAAGATGACACTTTTACTATGATTGTGTTTGTTTGAGATTGAATTTATACAATGCAAAGATAGTACAATCATCAGCAGCTTCAACATACTATTTAATGCTATACATTTATGCGCCCCTGTCCTTGTGGAGCAGGACCGGCATTGAGGCGAGCATTTTTATCAGCGATATAATCGTCCAACTTGTAATATGCTTGCTTACTATAGTGTGCATTTTTAAAATTTCGTTAAAAAGTTTAATGCATTTTTTAAATTTCGTTTTTTCAAGAATACTTTGTGGAATTTTATTGTAGCATCTCAAACAGTACCCCATGAAAGATGATATTTGTTCTGGATACTTGATGAAGGCTTAAGAGCTCAGGCAGTGGCTATGCGGAGCCGACAGGATCGATTTTAGGGTCCTTTTACACGCCGTACATTGCTTCGAGTATCCTACCGGCTGCGCCAATTACAAAAAAAAAACAGTTTTACTTATAATTAATGTAATTAAAGATAAATTACATTAATTGACTATGGCTAAGCTTATGCCTACGCTCAAGGTTGGAACCGAAGTTACCGTTTTAGATGCCCTGGAAATGGTGGCGTGACGGTTGTAACGTTGCGCGAAGTCAGCATCTCGTGGCCCGTTATCGTGTCCGTAGCTGATGCATTGTGTTGTTATGTGTAAATGACGTTAACGCATCGTCAGCGATCCCCCTGTGGTACTGTAGTATAACAAGCTTTAAGGTAGTTTTGTTTGTTTTAACGCCAAAAAACACCTTTTTCTTTATTTTTTTTTAAAGAGACCATTATTAGTAGCACTTAAGTGTCTTACTAAATACGACACTTTACTTTTTATCCAATATTTATCTGCTAACCTATAGCATGGTAACCCTGCCACACACTGCTCTGGGGGCCTCAAAACTATAAATACCTATTTACGAAACCTGTATTAACAAGGTTTTAAAATTATATGAATATAAAAAATACAAAGACGTCATAGGCAATCAATTTGTAAACACGATTTAAACAGGTTTAATGTTTTTTTTTTAGGTCACGACCGCTGTTTGCATAACATAAATGAACTATGAGTTGAGAAAAACATTTCGTTTTATTATGTTTAGCTGATATCATATTTTGAGCCGTATTATTTTCATCTGCCATATCAGCTTCTATATAGTAAAGAGCGTCCCTTATCTTCCTTTATATTACGTCCTCTCTTCAATGCTGATGCCATGCCCTGAGTGTGGCCTTAACAATACGTCGGCATTGACCTGTAACTTGGTGATATCAGCCTTGATTCTGTAGCGACGCACCAGGTGGGTCAAGATCATCTTCATCGACATCATGGAGTATGTTTTACCTTGAATAACACACAATTGTTAAGTGAAACTTTCCTCAAGTGTTAATAATTTACAATAAGCTATTAATAAGAGATCATTGGTTCATTTTTAAACTGATCCGATAAAATGTTCACGCTCACAAATCATTGTCAGTACACTTCGAAAGGTGCATATGTGAGACATCATCTGTCTGCCTTTTCCCAATTATGTTGGGGTCGGCTTACAATATAACCGGATGCAGCTGAAAGCCAGTATTTTACATGGAGCGACTGCCTATCTGACTTCCACAAACCAGTCAGTACTGGGTAATACGATACCCCTCTCGATGTCCCCTAAAATCGGCCCCAGTGGCTGTTATTAGTTAGCCACGAGTTTCTCCCACGAGGTTTATGTATGAGTCCAGGAGAATAATTATTTTGACACGGAAGTTTCGTTCAGGTGCGATTAGTGAGAAGTCCTTTTTTTCCACAATTCTGAGGTTGAAACTACTTGGGACATACCGATACAACTCCGTTTTCCCAAACTGAAGGCAGCATACGCGCTGGGGTTATCAGGCAGTCTACCAGGCTCCAGCCAACGTTCAGGGTGGAACTCGTGCGCATCTGGACCCCAAATCGGATGCTTGTGGACACCGAACAAAAATAAGGCGCAGGTCCGACCGGCGATAGGGTATAGTTCTCTGAAACGTGAAAGATTGGAAATGTGATAGAAATGGAAGTTCTGCAGGTCTACTAGTTACTCAGCCAATGCGTTAATGGACGCGATTTGAAAATCTTGCGTAGACTTCACGCAAGTCTTTTTTATAATGAGAAATCATCAAATGACCCCCCCCCCCCCACACCGCCCTGGGCGGAGCGGAAGGGAGTGTCAGACTTGTACTGATTAAAACCCATCCATGTTCCTTCTTTGCCCTTTGTGTTCCAGGGCCGCGCTACCTCTTTCGAACAGTCCCGCAGCCCTTTGGATTATTAACAGTATTACCCAAGATTATAAGCTTACTAAGTTTAACATCTCTATCGATTTTCCTGGCCAAGACAGGCGTGATGGTGAAGACTCTCATGCTCTCCTTCAGGACAGCCTCCAAGTACACCAGTTTCGACAAGTCCATCTTTTCCACGTCTTTGTCGCCTCCCACGTTCTCTTGTATTCTGTTATGAAAATAAGTGATAACTGTTCAGTAAATTGTTTTAACATACACTTTCAAATGTGATTTCTATTTTTATAATAACTCCCTCAGAGTAGGTTGTGGTAGGTAGAAGTTTTATATCCACCTACTCTAGAGAAAAACTGAGACAAAATCAGAGAAAGTCTCCTTTAAAATCAGGATATAATCTTGGTCAGGATAATAAATGAGGACAATGCAGATTAGTATTGGAGATGGACTTTTAAGGGAAGAGCTACAGCTCTGAGTGGAACTATAGTGCACACATTTGTACATAATCGTTTAGCCCAACTGCAACAAAAAGACAAAAATTATATAATACTTTACAAAGTAAATATTCATGTCATTGTACATATTTACATTCATCACTAATATTTAAGTGAATAAAAAAGCATCAAATAATGAATTATCATTTTCGAAATTTATTGAGTAATTAATGAGATGACCGTTTATTCATAGTAAATATTATATACATTAATAAATTAAAATAACCTATATTAACTAACTAACTTAAAAATAAACTTAAAAAATGGCGTCAAAAAACTCCTCCTCAACGTAGTCAACTGGTAATGTACCCAAAAGACTGGCGGCGTTGCCACGTTGTATGGCAACGCTAAGCCTTTGGCCAAGGTAAAAGCCAGCCCTTGGGTCACGGGAAGAGTCAACTAAACGTTTAGAAATGTCCTTGAAAAAGCTGTGAGCACTCGGACCCCACGGACCTAGAGTTTCAACCCCAAACGGCTCGAAAATATAGTTACCAATAAGGTTACTATATTTACGCCGCTTGAGGTTCTCTGCAGCCGCAGCCGCAGCCCCAGCACAGCACGATGAGCTAGGAAGATGGGATGGCGCAAGAGTATCGACACAAATTGCATCCCACACTAAAGGCCTACCCATCTTCCATGGAAACAAAGACATGCCGTCCGGTCTCTTGCCATCGTCGCGTGCCAAGCCATTTGGTTCTAATAAAGCTGGAACGCCGACGGTGACAAGAGCTCGACGGATGATATCATTTAAGTTCGCGTGCCGTGCAAAGCGGCCCGCACTTCGGCTGCATGAAAGGCCGTGGTGTCCAAGGCTGTTGACAGCTTCACCACAGTGACAGCGATGAGGAGAAAAACAAGGGGCGCCTAGGCGTAGAGCAGCAGCAAGGCGGAAAGTAGTGTCGTCGAGCAAAGTGCCTATGCTCGACGACGGTAGTGCGTGAAGCCAAAGACCCGACTCAATTAATTGGAGCAGCTCTATCCCAAGCATTGTTGTCTTCGAGATAGTTTTACCCATTATAAAAAACTTTCATGCAGAATCCAGGGCGCTATCTAAATCATCAGCATTTTTTTACAATGATAACTTAACTGTGAACATCTTTGTATCATGAAATACTACTCCACCCTTGTCTTTATACAACATTAGTTTGAGCTCATCTATATCTATATCTATATATATCTATACATAGATATAGATATATATGAGGTCTTTGACTGTAGTTACTACTGTGCATAATTCATCAGGTAGTTAACATGCCGTCTAGATAAGTAGAAGTTTTGAAAAATGTTCAGCAGATTCTTCCCTCTCATATTTTTAGTTAATTTCAAGGTTTTAATTGCCATAAAAATTATCTTTTAATTCATTTCATCGACGCGTGCTCCTTCTGGAACTACCGGTAAAGTTTGGCGAAAATCTCCAGCCAGAAATATTGTCATTACAGTTTTGAAGTTCTTTATGTCTTGCAGAGTCCTATTTATAGCTTCAGTACACTTTTGTGTGCCATAGTGCTTTCATCCCAGACTAATATTTTAGCTTGACGTAATACTTCGGCAAGATTGCTTTGCTTAGATATGTTGCAAAGTGAAGTCTCTACATTTATGAGATTAAGGCGCTACTTCAAAGCAGAGTGCGCTGTCCTACCTCCTTCTAATAACGAAGCGGTAATCGCAGAGGACGCGACGGCTATACCGCGGGTGGTTCTTACCTTTGCTAAGATTAAATAAATAAGATGGATTTCCCAACACAGTCCCACCTGGAGCATCCAAGAAACAAAAGTGTGCTCCATAATTTCATTGTATACCGACTTTTGTTCCTCTGTTAGTGTATTTTCGTTATTTTACAAATTCTTCTAAGGTTACATCGTAGTTAATTTCATTTACATAATATCCTCCTAGCTCACTTTCTACAATCCTAGATCTACATGGTTTTGGTAAACCCACCACCACCACGCGCCACCCCGCTGCTAGCGCACGACCACTTAGTGATAAAAAAAATCTAAATCTCCTTCAGTTTCCACTAGGCATTTATTGATTTCATCCATGAAGTTCTCTACACTGCCTTCTAGTTGCCTGTCAATTTGTTGTTTAAAGACTTCTGAAAGGTATTGTTTTTTATTCCACAGACCGAAGGGATCTGATACGAGTACTTGACAAAATACTATCTTGAGTATTTATATAATTGTGTATAAAGCACTCTCATTTTAAAAGGAAATTTACACAGTGCTGCCTCTTCTAATACTGCATGCCAATTTTAATCATCTTCAAGAAGCCCTAAAGTTTTGTAGGTTAATTTAAATGTAGGTTGTACAACTCCATTTACAGTTTTTAATGCTTCATAGTAATCCATTTATGCTCTGAATTTCATGTAGTAACAAACGAAGATGGTAGCACTATGTGGTATGTATTTAATTTGATGTACCGTGTGTACTTTGCTCAGAGCATGCTCTTTGCCATCCATCCACATCAGCTCATGTTTTTCTTCTATCAAATTGTTTATTCTTCCAAATATAATACGCGTATTTCACACAATACAGGATTTTTTTGAAAAGAGGTGGATAATTTTATCAGTCACATTTTCTGGGTTAAAATAAACTCTTCGTCCATTTTATAAGTGCACGGCGAGGTGGACCACCGGAGGAAAACGCTCATGAATGAGAAACCCAAGAATTCACCACACCGCCTCTGAACTTCTTATATATAATGTAACCTCCCACTTTCGGACATTTTGACTTCATCTTTTTCATCCTCTAGTGTATCAGTAGCTTGATCGGTACCCTCAATTACGTATTAAATCGCTGCAGAAGCATGAAATTTTGCACAAGTTTCTTAAATGACGTAAATGTTCGCTAAGAAGGGATTTTTGGAAATTCATTTTTGTATGTGGTTAAAATAGGGGTGGAAAGTTTGTATGAAATTTCTTCATTTTCGACGTTCAACATGTAAAAAATTATATGATACTTTGTTAGAGAAAAAAGTTAACTGTATTACTTTTTATGAAAATTCATTCTTTATGGGGCAATATAGTAAAAAACAAGTTTGTATGAAACTTCTTCATTTTTGGTAGATGAATGCTCATGCATGGTTAGAATTAAACGTACACTGTATCACTTTTTTTTTACTTTAAAAATATCGGAGTTTCAGTTTCATACAAACTTACATCCCATATTTTACTTTTATTTTGAACCATAAGCTCATAATTATATAGAGTTACAGATTAAGTCGACCTAAATCCTAGAGGTTGTGGTTTCCATCATTTCTGACTGATTTGACTACGAAATCTACGAAATATCGTACCCCAACTTAACCGTTTTCAAGATATTGGACTTTATTTTTTTTTTAATTGTCGATTTCTTGTTTATTGACCTATTTTTTTGGGTATTTTGCCTCTAATCTATTTGTGTTTGCGTGCGATTTTTGTATAGAAAATAAGATGTTTTATTAATCTCAACACTAAAATTGCAGTTAACAGAACCAGCTGAATCGTAGTAGAAGATTGATACGTATAAAATGAAATAAATTCTTAAGTAACGAAGCCAAGGGGCTGACTGAAGAGCAGGAACAGTTTCCTGAAGTCGTCTATCACACTAGAGACAGCAGCAGCTTTACTGAACCTCAGAATAAAGAGTGGCTTCTCAAACATCCATCTCCTGCTGACTATGTTGAAACCGTAGAAAACCTCATCGGACCACCAACTGCCATCGTCCTGGATGACTTCAAACTAATTATGGTCCGCGTTCCTGCGAATTTAATCCTTATTAGCGAAACTATCGAATGATTTTATAAATACGGTGTATTTTTTTTCAAAAATCAATGGGCTCGATTCTTGACTGTTACAATTGATTTTTTTAAATTTAATGATGCATTTTTAGATTTCATCAAAATCGGGCTCGAGACTTCTTTGAGTATTTTTCGCTATTCCTCTTAATTTCGAATTTGGAAATACATACGACAGGTTGTGGCAAAAGTTGTCGGTTGATACGGATCTACCTACTGAGTACATAAGTCTCCTAAAGTATTGGTATGGCAACCAGAGCAATTTTGTGCGGTGCGGTGGTCGGGGTCACTTTCGGTTGAAAACGGGTTGGACTGTGGTGTAAGGCAAGGCGGACTAACCTCGCCGAGTCTCTTTAATTTATATATTGACCGTCAGATCCGTGAACTCAGTAGCACCGTGTGGGCTGTTCTTGTCAACATCAGTTACGCGGACGACATGGTGCTGTTGAGTTCATCGATCAGTGCCCTTCGAAAACTAGTTTCGATCTGCGAGCGGTATGTGGGGGCCCACGGGCTCAGATATAACGCCATTAAAAGCGAGCTCATGGTGTTTAAGGCGTGATCTAAAACTTACGACACTGACCCACAGGTCATGTTGAATGGCAGTGTCCTCAAAAGAGTCTCTTAGTTCAAGTATCTGGGCCACTGGGTCACCGAGACGCTTGTAGATGATATTGATATGGATAGGGGGCGCAGGGCTTTGTCTGTTAGAGCAAATATACTAGCTCGTAGGTTCGCGCTGTACCGCAGAAGTAAAAGCTACATTGGTTAGAGCTTTTTGCCAATTGTTTCACCCGTGCAGCCTATGGGTCAGGCATTTGAAAAAATCGTACGAGTGTTCTCTACAATAATGCCTTCAAGCGCTGATGAAGCTGCCTCGCTACTGTAGCGCGTCAGGTATGTTTTCGTGCGCAAATGTAGATGGATTGGCGGCGATTATTCGCAGGAGAGTTGTGTCCCTGATGCGTCGCATACGTGGCAGTTCCAACAGCTACCTTCAGCTGTTCGCATGGAGGATGGATCTGGATCTGGATTGCCCAATAATGCGGTACTGGACCAGGCTGTATGTTGCGCATTCCGGATCCAAACCTAAATTTAGACTAAGGTGAAACATTTCCTTTTTAATATTTTCTGTTAATGTGAAATTGTAATTTATAATGTGTTTTACTTAATGTATGTTTTTTTATGATTTTTTTATTTTCACATGTATGTACTGAACTTATGAACTGTTTCTGAAAAAAATGAATTTAATTTGACACTTCCAAACCCTGTGTGCGTGTGTTTTCGACTCGCATTTGGCCAGTTTTTTGATATTACGCTCATGAAGAAGGTTTGTCAATAAAACATATAGAACAATAATTTTCCATTATTTATTTGGTCGCCTCTCCTCAACTCTTACTAAATGTCCTGCTACAGGTTTTAAAAATGTATTACAAATTAGTTTCATCTTCGTATGGTCGGCTGCAACTTTGAACCTGCGTAGTACCGGGGCCATGGTTGCCTTTAAATACATAATTGCATACGTTTTACCTGAAAAAAAAAAAAATTCAATATCTAAATATATTCTTAAGTACAAACCCCATTTTTTGTGCTGCACAATTAAAAATATTTACAGTTTATTTAGTAAAAGAGGTGACAGACACCACTATAATATTAGAAATAGAGACCAACTAGTTCAGCCAGGTTTCAGGCTAGCTAAAGTAGACTCATCTTCCATGGGGTAAGTACTGTTTAAAATGTTACAATAAAATACTTCCCCACATTCTACAATTGAATGAGACGAAATTTAAATCTTGTATAAAACGCACACTGTGTATGCAAACATATTATAAGTTGAGGGATTACATTTATGATAAAAAGGCTTGGCTCAATGCTGGTCCTGCTGCACAACCGTAGTGGCAAACTAATTGATTACCATGTAAAGTTATTGTGGAAGCTGCAGAAGATTGTAAAAATATCTTGCATTTTTATAGATTCAAAGTCTTAGTATTACATAGTTGCATAGCACATGTGTGAGTAATATGTACCATTAAACTACCATTTACATTTATGATTTCTTTTTTTATTTATCTTTATTTGACTCGAATTTGCACTGGCGGTTGAGAGGATGTCACGCTCAATCAACTGTCTCGCTAATGGGGGCGCGTGTGGCGGATCATTTAGTTCCCTTCAAAATGGTTGAGTTGCATGGTGCTGGTCCATGCGTCGTGTTCGTGAACGGGCGCCGTCAGTAGGGACTGGTCATCTCTCATCGCCATGGTTTATTTTAATTTTTTCCTGCTCTTAACTAACACGGCTCTCTACATCGTTCTCACATATGTGTATAATCTCAACATGAATGATGTAACAAAGATTTTGTAACAATGTTTTGATTTAAAAGAGTGTCCATGGAGTTTATTGCCCATTCTTCTCCATAGAGATCTACGCTTTGAAATGTGCAACTACAGTACATTCTCAGGTTATTAGGCCTTGTGATTGTAGCTTCACTTTTTTTTTGTTTTTTTGACATTCAAAAGTGCTTGTAATGGTCTAGTTAAAAGAAACGCTTTGAGTTTGAGCTTCTTTATAAAAAGTTACAACTTATGTTTTGTCTATAAGAATCGAATAAGTAACGCAAGTCCTCGAATAAACAAAGATTTAAGATGTCAAGTGCGAAAAGTGTCATCATCAAAATCTATTAAAAATATTTCTTTCAATCACAGGTTACTAATGTGGACTATCATTATCTAACCGGCTGATTTTGTTATGATAAAAGATAGAAAGCTTACCAATACACCCCCTCAGTCCCGGTGAAAAGGTCGCAAAAGCGGCTTTATGACTCGGAGCAGTATCAGGATTGAGCCATCTTTCTGGTTTAAACTCATCGGCATCTGCGCCCCAATATTCGGGGTTTCTGTTTACACTCCATATATGGACTAGTACACTGCTGCCGGCGGGAATTGTCACATTACCTAAACAAATAAAAAGCAGTATTTCATTATGAACGAAGATAACTTTAGGAAGTCGTTCCATTTTTTATGACTTACGTAAGTTTGTATCAACTGTAGCTTCGCGACCAACAATTCCTCCAGCTGGGTACAACCTCAGAGATTCCTTGATTGCTGCTTCTAAATATACCAGTTGAGATATATTCTGTTTTGTTACTCTTCCGTCTTCACCCAAAACTTGAATTATTCTAAGAATTTGAAAAATTTTTAGAAACTTATTCAACTATTTTTGAGGTCGGGTAACATATGTATTCCGAATACTACCAAGTCTTTTAGAGTTGTGTGCAGAAAAAGCATACAAAATCAAGCGAGAGCACGGTAAGTGGACTTACTCCTGATAAATCTTCTCCTGCACCTCAGGGAAGCTACCAAGGCAGATAAATGTGTACAGCATCTCAGTGATAGTTGTGTCAAAGCCAGCTATCAAAATGTTGTCTATAGTATTCCTCAGTTCAACATCAGTTAACACGCTACTGGTCTCAGTCACAGTGTTCTCAATGAAGACATCTAAGACGCTTCGGAATTGACCATCTGTAGTGAAAAAATATAATTTTAACTGAGCAAAGAATGGACAGCTAAGAGATTTAGGAATCTATTGAGAGGTTATCAGAGAAGAAAGATTTAAAGAAAACTGTGATTCAATTTGTTGGTGAGGCCAAGAAGCAAAATTAGATAATTACCAAGTTTGATACATATCGCTTTTACGGACAAAGAGGTATTTTTTTTAACAAATAAATCATACTTAAGAGTTTTGGTATTTTTATACTTAAATAGCAGCTTCTTTTTATTTGTAAAAAAAAAAAAATGAAAAAAACAACGAGAGTAGAGACAAACAAGAGGGACAAATAAGAGGGACTCTCGTAATAATAAAAATGTTGAGGGTGTTACGTCCCATAAAAAAAATGTTTTTTTTTTCTGGCCGTGGCACATTCGTTTTCAGTTCAGTTTGAATAATTATGTCCTTTCGCGGATACGGTGGTTGTTGATTAATAAATGTGTTTTGGTGACTATATATACAGGGTGGAAACGACAATATGACAATAAATTAAACCGCGTATACCTTATGACGTTCCCAGTCTGCATACAAAAAATCAATCGAATATATGCAGTAGTTTAGTCACAGGACATGATCATGCATTTTTAGCACTTTCTACATGGTGTAGATTAATAGGCTAACACCAACAGGTTAACGACCCCCGCATCGGTATAAACACTGTTTACACATGTTGCCAACTTGCTACTTCAAAAACCTCTGCGAAATTCGGTGCTTAAATTTTGTTTCCAGATTCGATTGTCGACAGTTTTATGCTATTTAGTTTGTTTGGAAACATTTTTTTTAATCTCGATGTTGCGATGGTAAGATTTATTTGATAGTTTAAAAATATTCCTATGACTAGTATTACCAGTCTTTTCATTTATTGTCGTCTCCACCTTGTATATATACATTATTTATACTTCGTTATCTACTCGAAATATTTAAATACAATTAAATTAATAAACATAAGAATTACAAAAGTTGAATATTCTAGAGCACCTACAGTTGATGAAGAATGTCATTCGTAAGTCAAGTCTGACATAGCGTTACAAAATGACACGTCCGTGGTTTAGGGTCACCTCTCATCACAGCCTCTTCCTTTAATTGTATACAGGCTATTTCGATATTCTGCTCAAACGATAGGCAATATCCTTAAAGTCCTTAAAATTAAGCTAGTTACCATCTAAAATTAAGGAACTACCATGACGATAAATCAATCCTATAATCTAAATTTTAATTGTAACATTCTTTTCTATAATTCGGGTTACTTAATTCTTACCTTCGTGTTCAAATTCTTCTTTGTTTTTCAACCGTCGTAAATGTTCTGATTTTCGTAGTTCGACCATCTACAAAACGACGTTATTAGAATGTTAAAGTTATTTTTTTAAATTTTGTTATTAATTTATATATGGTTTCATTACTTATGGAGATAACAATACACTAATAATTTACAAAGAAAATAACATACATTAGGTCTAACTTAGGTCTAACACTAGATCAGAACTCTAAATTGGTGACTTCATATCGACAGTTTATGTTAAAAATCAACAGATTTGTTTAAAAGATTTAAGCAAGACAGCGAATGAAAAATAACTGGGACGCCTCCTCAGGAGAGCAGCAGATCAGTCTTTGGTTTGTTAACTCTAGCTTGTATTTATTTCATTATACAATATGTTGAAAAAACCTGTCCGATCCATGAAGGTATTATTAGTTATCGAGATTAGATTCTATTTATGTAATCCTTTTGGATAACAAGTACAAAAATACCCCGATAAAAATTAAATAAAATTGTACCAAAATGATGAAATTTACATGGCGACACAGGGACGCGGGCAGAGACATTCCGGTTGCTTCTTGGTTAGTGACGTCATAAACAAACAATTGATGATCGAACGTACTAATGCCGAAGATGGTGTTGTCACATTTTAAAAGTTTGTTAGATTTTAGGGAAATTTGGGCATAAAAATCATGCCTTATAAAATCTATTGATATTAATTATGTTTAATTTCATGAATATTTTATGTATCGTATTTTTAACGGACTTTAAAAAAGAAGGAGAGGTTCTCAATTCGTCGGATTTTTTTTAAATGTATATTCACCGATTACTCGAAGACGCCTGAACCGATTTGGAAGTTTTTTTGTTTAAAAGAATATACTCCCAAGTTTGTCCAATAGAAATATTGTCATGATCAGAGCTTGGGATGCTGAGATATGGAACGGAACTCTTCAATAATAAAATAACATAACATCAAAAAAACATCACGCCTGTATACTCTGAGGGGGTATGCAGATGGGTACAGTATTCCTAGATTTCGAAAGTTAGATTAGGTTAGGTTAGTTCCGTTTGATTCGGGATAAGTCTATTACCATGAAATGTATTTTTAATAATGTAAAATAAATGCATAGAAAATATTTGCATAGGATATAAGTGAAAAATAACTTTATCTTCAGACAAGACACTAAATCAAAAAAACAAAAGTCACCGACTTCAGAAGCAAAATTTATATTTCACTTTTTTGTGTTTTTGAAGTCGATTTTATTTTTTGCAAAAAAGATTTTACTAGCCTTGTACAGTCACGAACGCCAAATATGTAAGCACTTAACAACTTTTAAAATTGTTTTTTTACTACTGTTCTGATTAAAATTTCTTGTTGTTACGAACATAGTATTCTGGAACTCATATTTGAATGAAAAAGATCCTTTCTTCAAATTACAATCGTTTTTTCCCTAGAAAATTGCCTTTCAATATAGGATAGTGTACACATATTGGTGCTCGTGGCTGTACCTACCATATTCTGCGAATAAATATCTTTGACTTTACCAACAAAGACAACACGATGCATTATGTACCTACTGACGTCTGTCTAGATTATCATTTCAATTCTATTTATTCTATTTATATCTGTTATTCAACCGAAGCAATACCCATAGAATTATTTTCCGACTTACTTTTCAATACTCACTTGTTTTGTAAGTCCAGAACTAATTTCAAGCGCTTTGGTCATTCTCTTTCTGCAACTGGACAAGTTGAAGATAAAATCAAGCATAAGCCAAGGCTTATTAATCCTGATTACGGGAATGTCTAGCAATTCGTTGACAGCCACGATATAATTGTTGTCTACAAGGTCTTTGCCGTCAACTGAAGCTCCAAGTGTAGTTCCTGAAATATTTTATAAATTTAAAAAAACTATATTTTTCTTTTAGTTTTTCCCGTATTGTGCCAATCCCGGCCAAAGGCCTCCCTCTATTTCTTCTACTTCTCACGATGGTGTGCTTCGTCTCGCCAATTCGCGAAGTCATCCAAGGCGTCCCGCCATCTTCTTCTCGGTCTGCCGACCCCGTCTAGCTGTCTCAAGACTCCAATCTTGCGATATTAGGGCCCACAGCTGTGCCGGTATCTAGCTGACATAGCCTGCTCAGTCCCAATTTAGTCTCGCAGCTTTATAAGTTACGTCGGCAGTTTGCGTTTTGGAACGCAGTGTGGTGTTTCATGTCCGGTCAGTTACTTTTACATTCAGTATACTGCGCTCTATCGCTCGTTGGAAAACCTTGAGTTTGGACTTGGTCTTATGAATGTTAGTCAAAGACCAAGTCTGTGCACCATATGTCAGGACGGGTAGAAAATACAGGTTCATTAACTTGCGTTTTAAGGGTACGGGTAAATCGATATACAATGAAAACTTTTAGGATTTTATCTAGAAGCCAAGCAGAGGCCTCTACAAAGGAGCCAAAATTTCTCTTCTACACCTCCTGTATCCAGTGCTTCCTATATACCTTTTCAGGGTGCTGCACGATTCATCTAGCTGGGGAATTACATGCTACGCTGGCTGATACGTAGCATTCACTCTAGAGTGAATTCGTACCTAGGTACGATCAGCTCAATTGGGTATCCTTTGACAAGCACGGCCATCTACTGCCACTTCAGTTTGCTAACTCTACAAGCTATGTCGGTATCCGCTGACTCTAGTTCATTTACAATCTCAATATTTTTAAAACATTACATGCATTACAAAAATGGTCTATTAGACTGTCGAGAAATATTTGTACTGTATATTATTACTCGAGTCACGTAAAGGAAAAGGAAAAATATTCGTAGTTGGCGGACAACCTTCAGTTGTGAACGGAACCAGAGGCACCAAAAGAGGAAGAACTACTCACGGCAAGCGGTTTCCAGAACACTCCTAGTGATCTTCTCAGTGAGATCCACTTCACCTTTGCCGGCATCCTCGCCGATCAGCGCAACAAATCGTCCAGCTCGATCATTGAACAACTCCAGAAATTCATCCAAGAGGTGCTGCTTGAAGCATAGGTCTAATATCCGACGATTACGCTTCCATATTGGTACTGAAATATTTGGAATACCATGGAACCGCTTTAGAGACGGATCAATGAATTGTGTTCGTTGATCAAGATCGATGAGTCAATATCTCTTGAGAATGTCCAGTTGAGGGATGAAACACGCGTTGAATATTTTGTAGGTTTGTGTTGCATGTTGAAATCATAATTACACTATTTATAATTTAAAATCGTTAATTGGCAAAATTTCAAAGTTTTTGCTCCAAATAGCTTGAACGACTTTTATCAGATTATTTTATTAATGCTGAAGAGATTTTTTTTGATACGTGTTAACCAAAGCATTCTATTCTATAGAATCGAGTCTTTCAGACAGATATGTTGCTTAGATTGTTTTTTTCGCCACTTCTTCTTCCCAGCTAAAACAAAAGGAAGAAGCGTTGAAGGGCGAGCGTTTTGGGTAATTTTGACTTTGATGAAGCATTGTTCCACGGACAAAGGAGAATGTTTATTTTAGTATCGACGGCAACAAGGAACAAACGGCTATCTATAAAATCACTAGTTTGCAGGAGAACGTTTTTAACGCGAAAATAAAATAACTTCTACAGGAACAAAGCTAGTTTTTTCAAAACAATAGTAAATCAATACGGCATTTTGAAGAAAATAGTAAAGGTCAGTAAACTTAATTTCTTTTTCTTGTAAATACGGCAGTTGTTTTCATCTAAATGGTGACTGAGTCAACTGACTGATTCCCGAATAATTTTACTTACAAAACGGAGATTTTACTATTGCTTTTATAACATATTTCTGAATATGACAATAAATAAATGATAACCATGATTGACACCAAAATATTTAAATTGTTTCAAATAACTTCGTAATTCTATAGGCTCATCATGTTAATACATATATTGCAATTTCAATATATTGCAGAAATACTGTGTATTAACACGATGAGGTTTTTAAGTTCAAGAAATAAATTATGTTTACTGATTATTTTATAATCGTCGTAATCAATGTAACAAAATGAAATATTTGCTGAGGAAATAACATATCTAAGGAGTCATCTTAAAAAAATAACCAAATCTTATACAAGCTATAATCACTCAAAGGATTTAAACCCGTGTTAATACATGTAAGTAAAACTTATTTTTTAATCAAACATGCACATCAAAAAATAATTTCTTCCTAATCTTTTCTTCACAAAATAATCTAAACAAACTATAATGCCACAAAGGAACTGAAACAGTATTACGATAGCCAAGGTAAACTAGGTTTATTAATTCCACCTTTTAATGAATAGTCATTCAATGGGAAATTGATGATATAATTCGGTCAATACATGTGTGTTTCGGTCTTGTATTATATTTGAATTTCGCGGGCTACCCTGGCACTTCCATCGTAATATATGACTTTTATGATTCCTGAGTGCCAGTCTTCTGAACGGACAAAAGTAATAATATTGAATAAGAAAGTTGAATGGATAAGTTACCTTCAGCAGCGATCAACATTTTGCCCACCATTGGTTCTACAAATCTATACACAAACATTTTCTTCAGGCATTTGTTAAGGACTGTGGTCACGTCTACGGGATCTGTTACAACTGTAAAAGAGAAACAGATTCATATATGTGATTCCCAGTGCTTTGAGCCAAGGCCCCACGGGTCTCCCACCTAACAGAGTATAAATATCTTTTGCTTTGTGAATACACAGAGTGGGGCAAGGATTTCTTAAATATAATCTTAATTAATAAATCTGATTATCTATATGTTATTATTTTTTTAACTCTCGTAAAACCAGACATTTGCAGTAATTGCTTTAAAAAAAAAAAATGAAATTTTGACTAACCATAAACAGGCAGCGGTCCCATAAAGAATTTGGTCACACCTCCAACTTTTAAAGCATACTCTCCAAATGAAATCACACTTCGAATCAATGCTGAAAAAAAAGTAATAAATTTATTATACGATTGGAGAGATCATTTATCAAGCTAACATCAACTTGCCGTGTTAGCTATTACAATCATACAACGGTCCCAGAATTCCAGTTGTAATCAGAATATACGAACAATTTATGCGATTAGTCTAAATGTGTTTCAGAAAATATAAATCATAAACGATTTATATTTTCCTACTCTATAACCGGTGTAAAAAGATTCATAACAAAGCTGAAAGTCACTCTTGTTGTCTCAGTCTTTGCGATTTTGATTTTTGGACCACACCAGGAAAGTTTCTGTTTACGGAAATATTGAAGATCAAAGTTCCAACTTTTTTCCATGTTTTTTTACGAATACAAGTTTGTTATGAAATGTTTATCGAAATAAATTTCAACAATACATTTGGCTTTTGCTCAATTTCTGTTATTTATTTTTTTGGAGGCCTATGTCCAGCAGTGGACATCTTTCGGCTAAAATGATGATGATGATGATAACAATGATGTGGCTGTTAACATGAAAGCTGGTTATGATTTCTGCCATGGTTCTTTCTACATTTGAAAATGGCGACAATTTGCTAATAAATTGTTGATCGAACATACTTATGCCGAAGATGGTGTTGTCACTTTTAAATTTTTGTTAGAATTTACAGAAACGGTGGTAACCGTTTCCCTAAATTCTAACAAACAAATTAGGGACAAAAATCATGCATTTTAAAATTCATTATTATTTTATGTTTTTTTATTATATTTGACAATGTCATTGGTACGCTTATGCCCCTTCTGGGTCGGACCGGGTTTTTTTTAACATTGTATTGCTTAAGTCTTAAAAATAATCTTTTATGCAGCTATTAGATTTTAGTTACCTTTATAATAGATTTTTTTTTATTACCACCACACTAATTCTAATTTTACAATATTATTGACATACACGTAAACCTCTCCGGGCTTATCTGTGTGCTGTCGAGTCGATATTATATTCTTACATAAATACATACATGTTCGTAGAAACTAAGACGCATTATGAGTATAAAAACGCTTAAGTTTATACTTTCAACTTCTCGAATCTGTTTTATATACAGTGTGTTTGGCTACCGGTAACTCATACTTTAAAGGCATATTATATACTCATTTCTATCGACAAAGACACGTTTATCTATTCATTTTTTTTTTTCCTAAACGCACACCCCGCGAATGGCAACCATCTTGTTTTTTAATCGCTTGATCTTGAATTGAACATACCCTGTTCAATGAAATGCTAATATCTTTGAATCTAAGAGACCTAGAGACGTACAAATGATCTTACTGAAAATGAAAACGCTGAGGCTATCGAATTAATAAATAAATATTACTTAATAATATGAAAAACGCGGTTAAAAAATTAAGAAAATACGAAATTTTACACAAAATTAACATTTTTTTTTACATTTCCTACTCTAGTGCAAAGTTAACCTCTGAGTGTTGCATATATTTTTATATTTAATTTTTAAATAGATCGTCGTCATTACTTTTTAATTTCTTTTTGTATGTTTATTTTTTTCTTTCAATGGCGTTTGTATACTTTTGTTTTTTTAATGAAGATTTTCTACCACAATCGTTATTCTTTCTTGTTCAATAGTACAAATAACTATTCTAGTTTATAAAAATGATGAAAAATAATATACCCACTTATCACGCAAATTTTTTCACAATTTCGCCTAATAAAGTAGTGAAAAAAAAAAACCGGCCAAATATGCTCGACCTTGACTTTAGTCGCACATAAAATATTATACACACAACTTTTGTCAAAATAACAAACGTTCCTTTATTTTTTATCAGTCTCGTCTACACCAAAAAGTAAACAAAACTACGCTAGGCCACTCGAATCGGTCGTAAATCAAGTTATAATTACGGCGGCCACGACGAGGGTTAAGTGTAAAATTTCAAGAGCAAAGTTCGACGGTTCATACCTATAATTTCACTTGGACGAAGATCGCGGGCAACAGCTAGTCACCAATGATAAATACCTATACCTTCGTAGACCTCGTTGTCAGGATTATCCGCCAGATACTTGCTTTGAAGTACAACCTTGTGTACTATAAGTATGCGCCCGACCCAGCTCTCGATGATGGTAATATCACTGTACTGGGATCGACCTATAGTCACTGACAGGACTATTGTTGCCAATAAGCCTGACATTGTGGTGATAGATCGATTGGAGCGTCGCGCAATGATTGTTGATATAATGGTCCCGCACGAGAACCTCGTGAAAGCAGAGAAAGATAAACAATTCAAATATCTAGATCTGGCTCGCGAGGTTGTCGACATGTGGGACGTGATTACAGCAGTCATTGTGCGGATAATCATGTCAGCCAATGGCTTAGTAGCCTCGACCAACATCTGAAGAGGCTCTCGCTTGGCAGCTGGACCAAGGGCTTGATTCAAAAAGCTTCTGGACACGGCACAAATTGTTAGGAGGTTCCTCTCTCAAGAACCCTGACCACCGGTAGGTCGGACGTTGTTTCATATTGGAATATTTAAAAAAAGCGATATTTAATAAAAATGAATAAAGGGAATACCTATTTAAGCAAATAAATAAATAACTAGAAATGTACGAATACATTTAAAAAAAAACAATGAGAAAATATTAGCTACGTGTTTTTTAATACGTCGATGTCGAAGTCGGTGGTCTTAAATTGCTTATCATATTTTCAGTAGATTACCTACGGTCTTATTTAACCCGACTACGGGTTAGCCAAAAGGAAGGTTTATGAATTTAGCAATAATTACATTTATTCTACCATAGCGCATCAAATACTGATCCGATTTAGATGAATGAGTTGTTTACAACAATGAACAGAAACTTACTTTCATTTTTGAGGAACATATGAGAATGTCCAATGAGAGGCAACTTCCCGGGATATGTTGGCACCAGCTCATTCAATCGAGGCAAGAAGTGACGACAAACGATCACATATCCCAAAAACACACAAATTAACGAAATTATTATTGTTAAGAACATTTTAAAACCAATCACCGGATAAAATGAAGAGATGATATTGTAAATAAATTAAGCTAAATTTACACAATTTAAATGATTTTCGATACGTGTTGACACACGCACTTCTAATCAAATATTAACTAGTGGTCGTAACATGACCGGCATGGCCAGTTTCACAAGAATCTAACTAACCTAAAGTTTAACATTGTAAATTGGAACTTTGACCTTCTTCCGTAACTAGAAGGTTCCCAGTGCTCTAGCACAAAAAGAAATCACAATGACAGGAAAAACAAGTGCCCTTCGTCTACGTAAAGGGTGTTTTAACACCCGTTATGTTTTGTTACTGCTAAAGACGGGTGTGAAGATAAACTTAAGATAAGCCGGCTACACGTATGATGATCCACAATCTCTTCGCTAAGGGTCAATTCACACTGAAGTGGCAGCGGTCGGCAGCGCAGTTTCACTGAAACAGAAAAGAAACAAACAAACAACTACTACTTTCAAACGATACTATGCATTTCCTAATGGACATAAAGCATAAAATGGCTTGACAGTGACACTGCGCTGCCGACCGCTGCCACTTCGGAGTGAATTGACCCTAAGAAGCAGTGGGATCAGGCTGATTATTTGATGCACTTCTGCTATGCATGATTGGTTAAGATTAACCAAGTAAATCGTCCGTTTCTCATCTCTGTTTGTTCCGTTCCCACAGACAAACCGTGAAGACGGTTTTGTGGGGCATAGTTCTTAAGTTAAGATTTTTATAAACTTCATCATTATTGATAAGATTACAATAAAATGATTGACATCGCCTGTAAATAAATAAACGCCTTTACTTAAGACATTTAAAAATATTCGCTTAATCTACACTGTTGGGGCCGGGCCCCCGATAGAATTTCGGTAATTACACTTCTCATCTCCAGCTTTAGTGGAAACGGCACAGAGTTGAGAGGAGATGACTAGTAATTGTTTAGGCCTGCGGAGACAAGAAGAGAGGGAGTGACTTGCGGCGACTGGTGTGCTGTGTGCGGCGTCCTGTTTGCGGCATTCGGTGGATACACCCTAGCTTCTAAACATCTCCCCTCCTCTCCGCTTTGCACATCTCCCTACAGGTTCTGTGGATACACCCTAACTCTTACGCATCTCCTCTCCTTTGCTTTGCACATCTCTGCTCGTCTCGGAGGAGTTCCGTCATTATCATAAGAAGAAATTTAATCGATGTCAGTTCATCCCGTGACTATCCACGATTGCAATCCTTTTGCGATCTCGTAAATATGCAACTTATTAAAATGCTTGTGTGACGTTATGTTAGTGCGAAATCCCCTGGCAGCGTATGCCCGGGAAACACACGTGAACCTGGATCATCTGCGTCGCGATGACCGGAGGCAAGTTTTGCGAGTACAGGTGTGTTGCCAGAAACGTTTGGATTGTGAATTTACCTTCTTTCTTTATCGTGTGGTTAGTGCATAACCAGGTGTCAATTTTTTTATACCACCCATGGGCCTCTGACTTGGCTTTAAATGCCGTCAAGAAATATCTCTCAGGCATCACGATGTTTTCCTTCAACGAAGCAAGTGATAATTATACAATACGCACATGAATCCGAAACAAATTGACCCAAATATTAGTATGAGAGAGGTGATACCAGCAAGAGTAATATTGGAGCTAACTTTATATTTCCCTTCGTTCTGCATCAGTTGCAGGAGGCTCAGTCAATTTTATTTGGTTTCAAGATATACCGTACTCAGGTCCAGATCTGCCCCCGTAGCATGACCACCGTAGACAAGGATTTCTTTGACGGTAGAACCGACAAAATGACAGTTAATGTCGACATAATGACAGATTTCTTTGTACTATCTGTCAGTTTGTCGATTCTTCTGTCAAAGAAATCCTTATCTACGGTGGTCATGCTACGGGGGCTGGTTGATTTTTTGACAGTAAATTGCTCTTATTTTTTTTATCTTAGCTTGTTGCTTGCTTGCTTAGTTGGTAGTCATAGTCCTCGTATTTCGAAGTTATTTTAATGTCCATTTATAATATCAGTCGGCACATTTTTTTGAGGTATTATTTATTTCCTTTATTTATATTTTTACAAATTATTTACATTTTTAAATATCCCTAAAAAAACAATTTAAAAAAAAAACATTTAAAAATATAAAAAATGGGGTATTATTATTTTTATCTTTGTAAGATGGAGTTGTGGCATTTAAAAGACATTTTACTTCAGGACTGGTTCCTGAAGTAAAATGTCTTTTAAACGAAAAGTCTGTTACCTGGTTGTCCACACAAAAACGTGGTCACCACGCGGCACAGCCGCGCGCGGACCTTCAGCGTCGTCTTGAGCTCATTGATAATAATAATTTGACAGTTGGTACCGTAAGGTACTTAGTGTCGCTCGGTGTCCAACTTGTAACCTTTTTTTAATGTTTTTGGAACAAAATATAACATGGTTTAAAAATTATTGGAATCGATTCAGTTACTAATTCTGAACAAACTATATTCAGGTTTCACATATACAAAAAATAATGTTGTATAGTATATTCCTGAATTACATTCAATTTGAACCTGTAGTTTATTGCAAGTCAAAGTTCCTTAATTTTGTCACTAACTCACTCACCGATCATCATAATTCAAGAGGTATAGGAGGCGTCGGTGATTCAGATATACATCATTTTAAAGCTTTTTTTATAAGAGGGTTTTTCTTTGTTAAGAAAAAAGTTATAGACAACAAAATCTTCTAAGATGTGATATACTAATAAACGTAGCGTGACGCTTTACGGTTACGTGTAGACTAGTCCTCACTTATCCCGAGTGGCGAGTGCACGTACCCTTAAAGTAGTTCATCTACTTACTGATAATTTGGTGGTTTTATTCTAAACCCTAACTAGTGTTTCCAGTGAACACCACATCTTGTATTAGAAGATTTTGTTGTCTATAACTTTTTTCCTTTCCTTTTTTTTTTCTTTTTTTTTTTCTTTTTTTCTTTTTTTATCTCTTGAGATATAAGGAGCGTCGGTGATTATTACTGTACGCGCATTACCGGTAAACGAACCATTGGCTGTTGCGCACATATAATGTCTTTATTATGGTTTTTGGGCTTGGCACGTCATCAAGAAAAAGTACGCCATCCTGCGCATTTCCTCGACTCTATTGCAAATAGTTAATAGCCGAATCCGAAGCCCAGCGGACATCGTGCATTATGGCCGTTTTGGAACGAAGCGTGATGTTACGGACCCTGTCTTGTCTTTTGGCACCCAGAATGCTGCGTTCCATTGCCGGTTGGCAAACTCCAAGGCTTCTGGGTCTCGGTGAGTGACCTGGTCTGAGCACCGTAGGTTAGGACGGGCAGAATGCACATGTCGATGAGTTTGGGCTTCAGGGACATCGGAAGAAATTAATCGATGTAAATCAATTTAAGAGGAAACAAGCGGGCGTTGAGACTTTTGAAAATTAGATATTTGAAGAAACTATCGCTGTCGCTCTGCGAGCGCTCGGCGCCCGGCCGCCCTGTTCATGTGTTTGTGAGTTGACAGAGTGTGCGTGTCTGTGACGCACGCACACGCACCGCGTATCGTGTCCGTTCCGGATATTTTCTGGTTTTTGCGTCGCTTGTTGTCTACCTATGATTGATTTTCTCTTATATTAGCCAAAATCGTAATTTTGACCTATTTATTGGACTTGTTCTCCATGCTACTCGTTTGATTTGGCTTTAGTTTACTGGACGTCCTGGCCCCCTATTCACAAACGCTTCGATTCGATTTCGATTCGGAAAGTCGTATGTCTACCATACTACTATAGACATACTCGACCCAACTTTCCTGTAGATCCAAACGGTCACGACAGCCTGACGATTATGACGATTAAGACAAACTCAAAGAGGAAGTCAAAACTCTTATATCTTCATTGCTTTCAACCCAGTATGAGGAAATAAAACAAATCTTTCACACTAATGGAGATCAGGGATACGAACATTAATATAGAAACCGCCATAACAAAGAACTGAAGAAGGAAATAAAACAACTCAAACGCAAGGCAAAGAAAGATGAGAACTACATTACCTTGCTAGAAGATAAAATCGAAGATCCACAACGGGGCTGTCAGAAAACAAATTGAGAGGTAAGTAACGGCTTGATAACAATCAAACAAAAATCAAACATCTGTCAAGCGAAGTTAATTGCCCCATTCAACAATTTGATATAAAGTACATTTTCCGGGTACCGAACAAGCGAGGCGACGCGAAAACTGGGCCAATCATCATCGAGCTAACATCGGCTATCTTATAAACATACCTTGACCTGAAATCGACTCGAAACTTTAAAAGAGCAAACAAAGACAAACTATGTGCAAAGCAGTTAAGGATTCAAGACTAGTGAATACACCCCCATCTACATAATATCGGAGCAGCTAAACGCCAAGGGGGCACGCTTGCATTTTCTCGCCCGCGATCTGTCCAAATCTAAAGCATAATTATGCTGCTGGACAGCCTTCGGCTAGGTATGATCAATCGCCTAAAACAATAATTAGAGTGAAATGCACGTTAATAAACTTATGCAGGAAATATGACTAATCTTAATTAATCAATGTACTACATGATTATTATCGTTCATGCAGAATAATCAATGTAAAACTTGTGGGTTAAATTCATTAATTTTATATAAGGTTTTAGTAGGACTTTTTGTAAATGTTCAAAATAACGAGTATAAACTATGTAATTCTACTCACACACTAATAAACTACACAGACACTCACACATACACCAAAACTACCAAAATTCTAGTTGATTCTTATATCTACGTACACACAGCTCCATTAATTGGTTACCCCTCCAAAAGACATGTGCGTTAAACTTCAAACACTTGATAGGCCCAAGTTGGTTTTTGTATTTTGCAAAAACGTTTTCTTATTATTAATGTATTGTTTTAGTGTATAAATAAGTTTAAGTTTGTATTTTTTTTAATCTGTTTTTAAAACAGTTTCTTTTTTTCAATAAAACGTTAATACTTTTATTATTGAGTATAACGACAAGCAAAGTAGATTGATAATTCAGCGAATTCTTAACTACCTACCTAACTGGCTTAATTGGTAAGAGCTTGCGGTAATCAAGGGATAAACAATGATTCGATGGTTCAAATCTCGTCCGGGCATAAGAATACTTTTTGTAATCTTCTTGAGGATGTATATGTTTGAATTGTAAAGATGTTGTCGCAAAGTTAATTTTTATTTTTTTTATTTTTTATTGGGGTAACTTGTTATCAATTGATGTAGTTATAATTTGAGGGTATGGATTAATTAAAAGAAACATAGTAAAATTAATGACTACCGTCAAATTATATCATCTATCGATTAGACAGAGACCTGAAGATAAAGTGATAGCATACTGACGCTGTGTGTAACTTACAATTATTATGGATAGCACCCAACAACTGTAACTGAAATCGACAACACAGAAATAGCGCAAATATCTCTCTTCTTATATTTAACATTGCAATGGAGATTAAAAACACTGATTTTAAGATAATCTCACAGAATATCAGAAGTATCTATTCTAATTTTAATGACCTACAACCTGCCTTAACTTAGCTAATCTAAATATTTTTACTCACCTTATTGTTCTGAGTGAATGTTGGCTAAATCCCAATAAAAATATTCCTCAATTAAATAATTATTCGGTACTACTAAGTATTAAATAAAGCCGACGGTATCGTCATCTTCGTTAGTAATAAACATAAGTATCAAGTAAAATAAATTGAATTAACTTAGGCTTCTTGCCTGCAAGTATGCATTAAAGGTCACAGCATACATATCAACTCGGAAATGGATCATCACCGTATCGCCTTTCGCCTCGCCGTCAACCTAACGTAAACTCGTAAACAAACCGGATCAGCAGCTTCGACTCGGCTACAGTTGAGCGACACGCCGCGCTTACGGCTCGCCGACCGCTGGTTGACCTAGCTGGCACCAGATCAGTTTGAATCCGAAGTGAAGAAAAAAATAATGTGAAGTATTATAGCGCACGGTTATGTCGCGGTTCACAACACTCAAGATGGTTATCATAGCCTTAGCATTGGACGAAGAGACGTAAGTGCGAGGACAACGAGTCGTAGGTTTAAGGCGACATTAAGTGCCAGCGACCTTGAGCGAGTATTCGAGCCATCGCCCGCAAGGGCTCCCGCTTCAACGCGCACCAAGTTTTTTCGAAAAAACAACCCTCCTTGATTTATCAAACACAATACAAATAAAAGTCGTATACTAAAATATGGCTCATTAATTGTCTTTTAGATGGTCAAATTTTCATGCAAATACGCCCGATAATTTTTGCGTGATTATCATTTTTTTGCCCGCGTTAGACATTACTTTACAAATTAATTACACTATGTTATAAAAATATAATTTCACATTTTCACATATCACATTATGAAGAAAATTGTCTAGTATAACATATATTTTTTTCAAAGAAATAAGACTACAAGTTTAGACGTGATGTTCAATTTAAAAACGTTAAAAGTCGTATATCTGCGCCTTAAGTCAAGTTGATCACAAATCGCACCGCGGTTAGTGACCTTGTCCGGAGGCAAGGCGATTACGTTACGATTCCGATTAGTGTACGTTACAGTAGGGAGTTTCATGCAAAGAATACTGAATGACTCGAGTTCAAACGGTGACGATCCCATTCCGCGCTGTGACCTTTAGCCCGATCTCATAGTCTTAGTTATATATCGCTTCACATCTTTAGCAGTAACAGAACATAAAGGGTGTAAAAACACCCTTCACGAAGATGAAGGGCACTTGTTCTTCCCGTCATTGTGATATTTTTTTTATACTGGAGCACTGGTAACCAACATTTAGTTCCAACTTTTCCTCATACTTATTAAAAAACAAGTTTTGTTTTTATAGTCATGTTACGGTCGCTAGAACCATTTTTCGTTAGTGGTGATATTAATACTGAGCCTATATTTAGTTAGAGGTGCTTGTGTCAACACGTATCGAAAATCATTTAAATTCAGTAAATTTAGGACAGTAACATCTCTTCATTTTATCCGGTGATTGGTTTTAAAATGTTCTTAACAATAATAATTACGTTAGTATGTGTGTATTTAGGATATGTGATCGTTTGTCGTCGCTTCTTGCCTCGATTGAATGAGCAGGTTCCAACATATCCAGGGAAGTTGCCTCTCATTGGACATTCTCATATGTTGCTCAAAAATGAAAGTAAGTTTCTGTTCCTTAAACAACTCATTCATCAAAATCGGCTCGGTAGTTGATGCGCTATATATATCTTCTATACATATAACCAAAATCAAAATCATTTTTAGTTGTGTAACATAGGTATTGAATACAGTTCTTAAATTAAAGATAGGTCGCTATGTTATGCCAACACTCGTACAAATATAATTATGGTTGCATCCAAATAAATTATAAATTTATGAATCATATAATCTATATCTATACATCTATCTATCTATATATATAAAACAAAGTCGGGTTTGTTCGAACACTTATAACTCGAGAACGGCTGGACCAATTTTCATGGTTTTTGATTTGTTGTATTTGTCTCCGTCCCGAATAGCAGAATAAATATAAAAACGTTGGAAAATTGACGGAAAAATAAAATAAAAGAGTAAACATTTTCCCATACAAAATGTTTATGGGTTTCGTGACTGTCAAACATTTAATGTTCATCCCGTCGATACGTATTTAAATAAAGGTTTCGAATCGACAACATATATCCACAATATTCGGATAATGGCCTGTTTTAGATTTTAGAAATGTACAATAATGTCAGTAATTAAAAAGAAAAAACACGTACATTAGTTGTCAAATATTAATGCGAGCGTGTTACGCAACGGTGTAACATAAGGATCGCTGATATTACGATTCGGTGTTATACATGGACTGTGGACAGCGTGACCTCGATATCGCCCATCGCAACAACTTACACGTGCTGCATACGCAGCACTTTGCAACCGTGGGACCGGACATCGGCGATGCCTTCTACGACTCCGCGTTTTACAGGCATTCTTGGTACATACATAGACCATTTATCACCTACATAATTTTAACTTGTAATTTGTAATTTCTCTATTTCAATAAATTAGTTTAAAGTAAATTGGTTTTTTTTGCATCCTCCGGCTCCAGCTAACGTAATTAGCGTTCAGATATTTATTGTGTGTAAACTAAGGAAAATATATCAAGCTACTTAAATATACAACAAAGGACAAATAAACAAATGACTTAATTTAAAAAAAAAAAACGTCAAATCGATTGGTCTCCAAGGAGCTTATATACTAACTGGAATGATTACATGCAACGGAAAGCCGTTCCGTTCACCTCGCTCCCCGCTTTGCATGGGTAGCAGTTTATTCAAAATTAAGGGGTAAAAAAAGACAGCGAAACCTACGCATACTGTAGAACTCTGTAATGGGATAGGTCTATAAAGTAAAGAATAGTAATATAGTAACAGTAATATTTATTCACATACATAAGCACATTTTTACAAGTACAGCGCTTAATCTAAACTTAAAGTACACAAAAGTATTAGCATTTGAGGCCGAACTAGGCAAGGCCTGTATTTCAGCATTCAACGCCGATGCCCCTGGGTTACAAGTTAAATATTTTTACTATGCTATTGCAATGATCCATGCATGAATGTACGTATCTAAATTAACTTATAAAAAAAATAATAAAAATACTAGAAGAAAAGATTACAATATTACAATTTTATTTTAAGAGTAACATTAAAGGTGTTTCAGTCCTCTCTTTGTGTGTGATAGAGGTGTGCGTGAATGAGTGTGAGAGGGTGTGTAAGATTGCGGAGCATAACTACTTTGTTTTTTTTTATAAAGGATTACTTAATTGAATTCAACTAATTCTACAAGTAGTTGAGTCTTGAATAGTTCATCTAGGTATCTGAAGCAAATCTTCTGTCTCCTCATACGTGAGTTTCTGTAAGTACTCACTTACTGTAATTTTGTAAGATTTTTTCGTCATCGAGTAAATGTTAAGACTTTTATTTATTTTGTTGTAGATGTAGGGGCCAATAAACGAAGCAAATCTATTGCTAAATTTGGTTCTAAAAGCGATGGGTTGTGGGCAAACCAAGTGTTTTGTGCGCCTATTTAGAGTGTGAGGGTCGTAAAAGATATTCTTGTGTTGCATTAATATAATATTGAGAAGGAAAAGTTGTCTTACTGAAAGGACTCCAGCGAGATAGGGAACAATCTTAGTTTGAAAGTGCTAACCTTCAGAATGGCGCGCTGGGCAATCTCAACAGGTTTTATGATAGTTTTAGGGGATCCTCCCCATGATGTAATACAGTAAGTAATAAGGGACTGGCAGAGGGCAAAGTATATCCGCTTCAGCACGAAGGGTTCGGTGACGTGTCGGAGTGTCTTAAAGATGTAGATTAGCTTCCTGATCCTACCACAGAGGGCCTTAATGTGTTCCTTAAAGTTGAGGTTCATGTCTATGATGACGCCTAGATATTTTATATCTGATACTCGTTCTAGTTTAGGACAAGAACAGTTTTCTCTAGAGGAACACTCATGTGCTATGATGTTATGTTGATCATTATTGATTTCTGTGTTTGATCGTATACTGAAGCAAACATATTTCGTTTTATCCACATTTAGAGTTAACACATTGTCCTCGAGTCATTCCCCTTCAGTATTGAAACCATCTTGAATACGAAACACTTCTTTTCGTTCATGGTGGTCTACATGTTAGGTTACATCCTTCATTTGTAAGATTTTAAAGCTTACAGGACTGCAATATTCACATAGATGAAGCATACATGCAAACATCATTGCTAACTACAAAAATAACAAATGGTTAAGCGAGCGAGCAATTTTGGCGGCTAAAAATAAGGGTGTGAATGACTTAAACTTTATAATTCACAATCAAATCGTTGGAACTCTGCATTCATTCAAATCTATTGTCTGTGTAACAAACGACGATGAAGCCACTAATTATCCAACTGAATTTTTAAACTCCTTGCATGTGCCTGGTTTACCACCGCACAATTTACAACTGAAGGCGGGCTCAGTAGTCATCATGCTTCGAAATCTAAACCAACCAAAACTATGCAATGGAACGCGCTTAGTGATAAAAAAACTGATGAGTAATGTGATTCACGCGACGATACTCAAAGGAAAATTTAAAGATGAGTTAGTTCTTATTCCGAGGATTCCAATGATCTCAACGGATATGCCCTTTGAGTTTAAACCAATTTAGTTCCCGATTCGTCTTGCCTTCGCCATGACGGTTAACAAATCCTTGACTGTTTGTGGTCTCAACTTAGAAAATACATGTTTTTCTCATGGTCAGTTGTACGTGGCATGTTCACGTGTCGGCAAATCATCCGCTTTATTTGTTCTTGCGCCTGATAAAAAAACAAAAAATGTCGTATATCACAAGGTGCTTCAATGAAGAGAATAAAACCAAGTGCATCCCATGCTGTACAATATGTGCATAGTTTAATTCAATCATGTCTTGCTGACACGCGATTGATATAATTATTTTTTTTACTTTTTTTTTGTTATTATCTTATTAAAGTAATGAACGTAATCTTTATTTTGAATTCATTGTATTACTTTTATAAAATCATAAATTAAGTTCAGCTAATCTGTAACACTACATTAATATTTCATTGACTGTTAAGCGGTACGAAGTTCGCCGGGTCAGCTAGTATTATTTATTATATTAAAATTGTAGACTTTCCGTGTCTGTACATTACAGATTTTTGCAAAAAAATCACTGGAAGGTGCGAAAAATACGTAAGAGGATGTAAATAAAAATTTTGTTTAATTTTTGTCTGTTTGTCGGTTTCTCTGTTCGTTTGTTCGCGCATCACGTAAAAACCCCACAATGTATTCAAAATTGAAATATTACAAAATAAGAAGCATTATTGTGGGTATTATTTAGCGTTTATTTCATCAAAATCGACCAACAGCCGCAAAAGATATTAATTTTTAAAATTTAGTTGGAAATTTACTTAATGTAGTCGGAATGGCTGAAAATTAATTTTGTTTTATTTTTCCTTTTGTCGTTACTCTTTGCATTAAAAATTTGGCACTGAAAGAGAGGTTCAAATTTGAGAAATCTATGTAAATATATAAAAGCGAAAGGTAACTCACTCACTCATCACGAAATATCGAAAACCGCTTGACGTATAAAGATGAAATTTGGCTTTGAGGTAGTTTATAGTTAGTAGACGTTCGCTAAGAACGGATTTTGCGACAGGACCGAATTAAGGAGGTCTAAGGGCTCTCGCAAAAAGTCATTTAATTTTGCATGCAGAACGGTATTAGAACAAAAAGAGCCCAACAAGGTTCACTTTGAAAAAAAATTGTATAGCACCAAAATACACCGATTTTTAAAATTCTGGACATAGGCCTCCAAAAAAAATAAAAAAAAGATATTGAGCAAATGCCACATGTATTGTTGAAATTTATTTCGATAAAAAATTCATAACCAACTAGTATTCGTAAAAAAACATGGAAAAAAGTTGGAACTTTGATCTTCAATATTTCCGTAAACAGAAACTTCTCTGGTGTGGTCCAAAAATCAAAATTGCAAAGACTGAGACAACAAAAGTGACTTTCAGCTTTTTTATGAATCTTTTTACACCGGTTATAGAGTAGGAAAAAATAAATCGTTTGTGATTGATATTTTCTGATACACGCTGTAGACTACTCGCATAAATTGTTCATATATTCTGATTACAACTGGAATTCTGGGACCGTTGTATGATTGTAATAGCTAACAGGGCAAGTTGATGTTAGCTTGATAAATGATCTCTCCAATCGTATAATATTTTTTTAACTTTTTTTTCAGCATTGGTTCGAAGTGTGATTTCATTTGGAGAGTATGCTTTAAAAGTTGGAGGTGTGACCAAATTCTTTATGGGACCGCTGCCTGTTTATGGTTAGTCAAAATTTAATTAAAATATAATTTTTCCTTAAAGCAATTTGAGAAAATGTGTGGTTTTGCGTGAGTTAATAAAAATAATCACATACAGATCATCAAATTTATTCATTAAGTTTATATATAAGAAATCCTTAACCACACTCTGTGTATTCACAAAGCGAAATATATTTATACTCTCTTAGATGGGAGAACCGTGGGGCCTTTGGCTCAAAGCACTGGGAATCACATATATGAATCTGTTTCTCTTTTACAGTTGTAACAGATCCCGTAGACGTGAGCACAGTCCTTAACAAATGTCTGAAGAAAATGTTTGTGTATAGATTCATTGAACCAATGGTGGGCAAAACGTTGATCGCTGCTGAAGGTAACTTACCTATTCAAGTTTCTTATTCAATATTATTACTTTTGTACGTTCAGAGACTACCAATCAGGAATCATAAAAGTCATATATTACGATGGAAGTGCCAGGGTAGCCCGCGAAATTCAAATATAATACAAGACCGTAACACATATGTATTGACCGAACTATATCATCAATATAACCCAGTGAGTTCATTAATTTAATCCCATTGAATGACTATTCATGAAAAGGTCATTCAAAGGGATTAATAAACCTAGTGTAACTTGGCTATCGTAATACTGTCTCAGTTCCATTGTATCATTATATTTTGTTTAGATTATTTCATGAATAAGTAAAATTTTTCGGGAATCAGTCAGTTGACTCAGTCACCATTTAGATAAAAACAACTGCCGTAAATACGGCAGTTCAACAACAACAATGCCAACAAAGTCACAAGACAAGTAACAATGCTTCATCAAAGTCAAAATTACCCAAAACGCTTGCCCTTCAACGCTTCTTCCTTGTGTTTTAGCTGGGAAGAAGAAGTGGTGGAAAAATCAACCTAACCAACATATCTGTCTGAAGAACTTGATTCTATAGAATAAAATGCTTTGGTTAACACATCTCAAAAAAAATCTCTTCAGCATTAATAAAATAATCTGATAAAAGTCGTTCAAACTTTGAAATTTTGCCAATATGCCGATTATAAATGTTAAAGGACATCAATCATCATCATCATAACACATCTCAAAAAAAACCTCTTCAGCATAAATAAAATAATCTGATAAAAGTCGTTCAAGCTTTAAGGAGCTAAAACTTTGAAATTTTGCCAATATGCCGATTATAAATTTTAAATAGTGTAATTATGATTCAACATGCAACACAAACCTAAAAAATATTCAACGCATGTTTCATCCCTCAACTGGACATTCTCAGGAGATATTGACTCATCGATCTTGATCAACGAACACAATTTATTGATCCGCCTATAAAGCGATTCCATGGTATTCCAAATATTTCAGTACCAATATGGAAGCGTAATCGTCGGATATTAGACCTATCCTTCAAGCAGCACCTCTTGGATGAATTTCTGGAGTTGTTCAATGATCGAGCTGGACGATTTGTTGCGCTGATCGGCGAGGATGCCGGCAAAGGTGAAGTGGATCTCACTGAGAAGATCACTAGGAGTGTTCTGGAAACCGCTTGCCGTGAGTAGTTCTTCCTCTTTTGGTGCCTCTTGTTCCGTTCACAACTGAAGGTTGTCCGCCAACTACGAATATTTTTCCTTTTCCTTTACGTGACTCCAGTAATAATATACAGTACAAATATTTCTCGACAGTCTAATATACCATTTTTGTAATGCATGTAATGTTTTAAAATTATTGAGATTGTGAAAGAACTAGAGTCAGCGGATACCGACATAGACTTATCAAACTGAAGTGGCAGTAGGTGGCCATGTTTTTCAAACGATAGCAAATTGAGCTGATCGTACCTAGGTACGAATTCACTCTAGAGTGAATGCATATCAGCCAGCGTAGCATGTAATTTCCCAGCTAATGGAATCGTGCAGCACCCTGAAAAGGTATATAGCAAACACTGAATACAGGTGTAGAAGAGTGACTGAGAGAGTGAGTGTGAGGGTTACTTTGGAGAGGCCTCCGACTGGCTTTTAGATAAAATCCTAAAAGTTTTCATTATGTAGTGATTTACCCGTATCGTTAAAACGCAAGTTAATGGAAATGTATAACACAAAAAAAAAGTAAAAAATCTGTAAAATTTATGAAATATTTCAGGAACTACACTTGGAGCTACAGTTGACGGCAAAGACCTTGTAGACAACAATTATATCATGGCTGTCAACGAATTACTAGACATTCCCGTAACCAGGATTAATAAGCCTTGGCTTACGCTTGATTTCATCTTCAACTTGTCCAGTTGCAAAAAGAGACTGACCAAAGCGCTTGCAATTACTTCTGGACTTTCAAATCAAGTGGGTATTAAAAATTAAGTCCGAAAATAATTATATGTGTATTGGCTTCGGTTGAATAACAGTTTCGACACAAAGATAAATTTAATTGAAATGATAATCTAGAGAGACGTCCTAGGTACACAATGCTTCGTGTTGTCTTTGTTGGTAAAGTCAAATATAGAAGACCAGGAGATTCGCAGAATATGGTAGGTACAAGGCTAGTAAAAACTTTTTTCCAAAAATGTATAATAAATGCATAGCAAATATTTGCTATGCATTTATTATGTGAAATGTATTGTTAACAATACATTTCATGGTAATAGGCTTATCCCCAATCAAATGGAAGTTAACATACTTAAAATCGCTGCCCGCGGCCCTGTGTTGCCATGTAAATTTCCTCATTTTGGTACAATTTCATTTAATTTTTATCGGGGTTTTTTGTGTACTTGTTATCCAAAAAGGATTACATAAATAGAATCTAATCTCGATAACTAATAATACCTTCACGAATCGGACAGGTTTTTTTAACATATTGTATAATGATATAAATACAAGCTAGAGTTAATAAACCAAAGACTGATCTGCTGCTCTCCTGAGGAGGCGTCCTAGTCATTCTTCATTCACTGTCTTGCTTAAATCTTTTAAACAAATCTGTTGAATTTTAATATAGATTGTCGACTTGAATTCAGCAATTTAGAGTTTTGATGTAGTGTTAGACCTTTTTTTTTAAAAAAAAAAAGTATGCTATTTTCTGTGTAAATTATTAGTGTATCTTCATAAGGAATGAACCGGTATTATAAATTAATCATAAAATAAAAAAAATAACTTTATCATTCAAATAATGTCGTTTTGTAGATGGTGAAACTACGAAAATCAGAACATTTACGACGGTTGAAAAACAAAGAAGAATTTGAACACGAAGGTAAGAATTAAGTAACCCGAATTATAGAAAAGAATGTTACAATTAAAATTTAGATTATAGGATTGATTTATCGTCATGGTGGTTCATAAATTTTAGATGGTAACTAGCTTAATTTTAAGGACCTTAAATATATTGTGACCATACCTAGGAACCTTTTAGTTACGGAGATATTGGGGGTCAAATTTAAAGATTTTTTAAATACTACTTTTTCAGGTTATAACTTTACTTCAAATACCTCCATGACCCCCGTACTATTCAATACATTCATCAGCTTATTGTTTTGAGTGGGTTACATTGAGTTTTACCGTAAAACGTGCATTTTGACCGCCAAAAAAAAAGTCGTTTACACAGCAATAATTTTTGCGTAGGGGCACTTAGTTTGATGACATAATGTTGACCATAGCATTTTGCTACAGAAATTAGAAGCTTACGGCATAAGGGGAAACATACTAAATCTTATTAAGTCGAACCTCACCAATAGAAAACAATACACAGAAATTGAGAGAATTAATGTTAAAACAAAGAAAGAGGAAATTTATGTATCAAGCGAACGCTCGCCAGCATACGGTGTTCCTCAAGGCAGCATACTCGGATCTTTATTATTCATAATAAACATCAATGACCTGTCTAGTGCTATTAACCACCCCATGACTATCTTTGCCGAAGACAGCACTGTAACATGTAAAGATATAAACGAATATTTGACATCAATAATATCATGGTTAGACAGGAACAACTTAAAAATAAATCTAGATAAAACGACTATTATGCAGTTTAGGCAACGGATCCAGGATGTATTTGGCCTTAACACAATTTACAGGACACTGTACTTAACAAAGTCGACACCACAAGATTTCTACGAATCATTATTGACTCTAAATTGTACTGGAAGGCACACATTGAATATAATATAATATAGTAAACGGCTGAGCCCCTCTGCGTACGGCTTATATAACGAAAATGAAAGTGCCGCGGCCACAAACAAAATATTTTTTTTTTTATGGGACATAACATCCTCAACATTTTTATTATTACAACGAGAGTCTACCATTAACCCTTCCGCTGCTATTTAAGTTTAAAAATACCAAACATCATATTTTTTTTAAATATTTTACCTAAAATTTTTTTTTTTTTAAAATAACTCCTTGTCCGTAAAAGCATTATGTTTCAAACTTGGTAATTGCCTCAGTAACAAATTGAATCACAGTTTTATTTTAACCTTTCTTCTCTGATAACCTCTCAATAGTTTCTTAAATCTCTTAGCTGTCCATTCTTTGATCAGTTTAAAATTATATTTTGTCACTACAGATGGTCAATTCCGAAGCATCTTAGATGTCTTCATTGAGAACACTGTGACTGAGACCAGTAGCGTCTTAACTGATCTTGAACTGAGGAATACTGTAGACAACATTTTGGTAGCTGGCTTTGACACAACTATCACTGAGATGCTGTACACATTTATCTGCCTTGGTAGCTACCCTGAGGTGCAGGAGAAGATTTATCAGGAGTAAGTCCACTTACCGTGCTCTCGCTTTAATTTTGTTTTGTTTTGGGTGTTAATTTTGTATTGCTTTTTCTGCACACAACTCTAAAAGACTTGGTAGTATCCGGAAAACATATTTAAATCGACCTCAAAAAAAATTAAATAAGTTTCTAAAATTTGTTCTTCAAATTCTTAGAATAATTCAAGTTTTGGGTGAAGACGGAAGAGTAACAAAACAGAATATATCTCAACTGGTATATTTAGAAGCAGCAATCAAGGAATCTCTGAGGTTGTACCCAGCTGGAGGAATTGTTGGTCGCGAAGCTACAGTTGATACAAACTTACGTAAGTCATAAAAAATGGAACGACTTCCTAAAGTTATCTTCGTTCATAATGAAATACTGCTTTTTATTTGTTAAGGTAATGTGACAATTCCCGCCGGCAGCAGTGTACTAGTCCATATATGGAGTGTAAACAGAAACCCCGAATATTGGGGCGCAGATGCCGATGAGTTTAAACCAGAAAGATGGCTCAATCCTGATACTGCTCCGAGTCATAAAGCCGCTTTTGCGACCTTTTCACCGGGACTGAGGGGGTGTATTGGTAAGCTTTCTATCTTTTATCCTAACAAAATCAGCTGATTAGATAATGATAGTCGACATTAGAAACCTGTGATTGAAAGAAATATTTTTAATAGGTTTAGGTCATGATACTTTTCGAGTTTCGCATAGTAACAATTTGAGAATGTACTGTAGTTTCACATTCCAAAGCGTAGATCTCTATGGAGAAGAATGGGCAAGAAACTCCATGGACTCTCTTTTAAATCAAAATATTGTTACAAAATCTTGGTTAACTCATTCATGTTGAGATTATACTTATATGTGAAAACGATGTAGAAAGACGTGTAAGTAAAGAGCGGTCAGAGTAAAATATATAATCTAAAATTCCAAATTAAAATAAACCATGGCAGCTAATAGATGACCAGTCCCTACTGAGGGCGCCCGTTCGCTCGAACATGACGCATGGACCAGCACCATGCAACTCAACCATTTTGAGGGGAACTAAATGATCCGACGGACGCGCCCCCATCAGCGAGACAGTTGATTGAGCATGACATCCTCTCAACCGCCAGGGCAAATTCAAGTCAAAGAAAGTTAAATACATAAATGAAAATAGTAGCTTAATAGTACACATAGTACTCACACATGTGCTATGCAATTATATAATACTAAGAGATTGAATCTATACAATGCAAGATATTTTTACAATCTTCTGCAGCTTCCACAATAACTTCACATGGTAATCAATTAGTTTGCCCGTATGGTTGTGGAGCAGGACCAGCATTGAGTCAAGCATTTTATCATCAATGTAATCCCCCAACTCATAATATGTTTGCATACATAGTGTGATTTTATACTCGTACAAGATTAAAAATTCGTTTCATTCAATTGTGGAATGTGAGGATGTGTTTTATTGTAACATTTTAAACAGTACTCCATGAAAGATGAGTTTACTTTAGCTAGCCTGAAACCTGGCTGAACTATGTAGTAGTTCTCTATTTATAATATTGTTGTGGTGTGAGAATGGGGTTTGTTCTTAAGAAAATATTTAGATGTTTTTTTTTTTTTCAGGTAAAACGTATGCAATTATGTATTTAAAAGCAACCATGGCCCCGGTACTACGCAGGTTCAAACTTGCAGCCGACCATACGAAGATGAAACTAATGTGTAATATATTTTTAAAACCTGTAGCAGGACATTTAGTGAGAGTTGAGGAGAGGCGACCAAATAAATGATGGCAAAAGATTGTTCTATAAGTTTTATTGACAAACCTTGTTCATGATCGTAATATCAAAAAACCGGCCAAGTGTGAGTCGGAAACACACGCACACAGGGTTTGGAAGAGTCTATTAAATTAAATTCATTTATTACAGAACCAGTCCATTTGTAAAAATAAAAAATAAAAATAATCATAAAAAAACATACATTAAGAGTAAAACACATTACAAATTACAATTTCACATTAACAGAAAATATTAAAAAATCAAAATCAAAATCAAAGCATATATTTCAAATAGGCCAATTACAGGCATTTTTGAATTGTCGAAACAAAGACAACAATGAAAAATAGCTACAGTCCCAGTCACAAGGCATAAAAACTGTGAAAGTACTGTAGTTGCCCATTCCCTAACGTAGATCTCTATGGAGAAGAACGCAAGAAACTCCATGGACGCTCTTTTCAATCAGAATACTTTTACAATAACTTGGTTACATCATTTATGTTGAGATGGTACATTATGTGAGAACGATGTAGCAAGAAGTGTACTTTTTAAGTGTCCATAGTAAAATTAAAATAATTAATTCAAACAAACCGTGGCAACCAAGAGATGACCAGTCACAACTGACAGCGCCCGTTCACGAACATGACGCATGTATCGGCACCATTCAACTGAACCATTTTGAAGGGAACTAAATAATCTGACACACGCGCCACCATCAGCGAGACATTTGAGTGAGCATGACATACTCTTAACCGCCAGGGCACATTCAAGTCAAGAAAATACGTAGGTTTCCAGCGAATGACAGCTTTCTAGTACAGAGTGCTCACACAATATGGGCTATGCGGTTATATAATACTAAAGAGATTGAATTTATACGTTGCAAAGATAGTTCTACAATCTTCAGCAGCTCCAACATACTGTTTAATGCTATCCATTTATGCGCCCCTGTCCTTGTGGAGCAGGACCGGCATTGAGCCAAGCATTTTTATCAGCGATATAATCGTTCAACTTGTAATAAGCTTGCTTACATAGTGTGTGTTTAATGCATGTTTTAAAGGAGAAACCCAAACTCCATAGAAACTTGGGCCTGGCGTTACAAGGCTGAAATTTTGCCATAAATTAGAGCATCTATAAAGGTTTCACTAGCCCAATTTTCACGTCTCCCAGCAATGGCCAAAGTGGTAAAATCAGACAATGTTTACATTTTAGGTTATTTTATTTTACGAGTTATTTAATTGTAAAATTACATTTTTGAGGCGTTGTTGCCTACGTAGGTAAATCTGGAACGCACATGCGCTAAGCTGCAGAACCTGCAGCCTATCATAATGAGGTTTTAGGTACGTACATAAAAAGCGGTGAATTCAGACTAATCTGATTGATCTTACTGAAAACCTCAGCTGAAAACTATGTTTATTAGACAAGACCCACTTACATTACTACTGACTTGCATTAGTTAATATTGTATCTACTACCTACTAGGGGATTTGTGGCTCTCTCAGATTACAGTAATCTGAGATTGCAATAATAGGTATGTTGAAATAAAAAAAACGCATAATTGAGATAGGGTTTTATTAATGACCTTCTTCGTTAGGATTATCATAGTATAATAACACAGAATCTAGGAATTGTGCAGGAGGTAATTGACCACCCTTGGTGCAGAATAAGTTTCTTGCCTTGTTCTTCTAAATGAGGAATGTCCTGACTATTTGGCTCATTGACAGCTGATGAAGTTGCACCAGATGTTGAGGGGCCTGATTGGAAAATACTCTATTTGCTCGCACCCAACAAGAGTGACAGACAACACTTGAAGCACCCACCTGAAAATAATTTATTTACATTAAAGGGTGCCTTTACGACAAAGATGTTGGGTGTGTTATTGCCCACTTTGAAAAAGACTGATCTAAATCCTGCAATTGAGAAATCCTGATGTAGGAGTTTAACCGTTATCACATTGTCTCTATATTTCACTTAAATGTTTTAGCATCCCAAATAACATTTTATATCGTCCTTGTTATCAAAACTAAACTAAAAAATGTTATTAATAAAACGTGAATAACACTAATATACTAACCGTGCGTGGTAGGATCCATTCTCTTATAGCTTCGTGTATTCTGCGTTCTTGCACTGTACAAGTCCTAAGCTGATGGCAACAAAATCTTCTCAGAAGAGAACGTCCACAGTGAATACACACTCGTCGGTGTCCTATAAGCGTCTGTTCACTCTCTTCTGGTCTATTTCCGTCAAGAGATACAGCAGTGGCATGATTCCAGCAAACTTGGCAGATAAAGTCATTTTCATTTACCTGAAGCAAACATTTATCATTTGACTCTCAGTTCTAGCACTAGCTTTGGGTAAACATAAGCAGCCTGTGTAGTTGCAGTGGGAATGTATTCCCACTGCAACGACACAGGCCTCCTCTCTGAGAGAGGGAATAGGCCGTAATTAACTATGCATGTTCAGTACGTTATAGAAATATCGGATACTAACCGATTGAGGCGCGACCCATTCCTGTACAATTGAAGAATCATTTTATCTTCCAATCTTCGCCTTACTATTGTGTTGCAGCGGTCCGTTGCTATTCCGCAATTAATGCACAGGCTCATGACGTTGTATTAACCAGTCATCAAAAGAGCAATATTCAGATTCGGTTTTCCAGCAAAAGTCAGCAGGGATGGCAGGGTACGGGGTCCAATGTTCAAGCGAGGGTCAGTCAGAAGGCAATCAATTTCGGAGTCCAGTATTCGAGCAGAGGTCTTATGAAATAATATTGTAATAAATCTCGAGAAACGAAAAACATTCATTTGCGCAAAGATACGAAAAGCGAATGACATTTGATCAATAAACATCTAGGCATAACAATTGACTTGACAGACGTTGACATTGACATTTGCCGTTAACTAGTGTGCAATCCGCGTTGTAATCGATTTTATCGATTATTTATTTCTTTTAATGATTTTTAATGGTGCTTACTTAAAAAATCAATTAGATTCCAGATTTTTTTTTGTTTTACATTGAGTTCAATATCTAAAAAACAATTATACTAAAACAGTGGAGTATTCATCAATTATTTGTAACTATCGATATCCACTAAATCGATCATATTCCTAAGGTACGGTCTATGGTTATTATTAAACGTTTGCGAAGTAAGTGACGTATAATGAAATGAGTGCTGTAACAGTTTACAAAGGTTGTTTAAAACAATAAAATAGAAATCTATCTATTTTTTAGACTTGGCCATTGTAATTGAGGCTAAGATTTAAATGGGTTCATTAGGCAAAATAGTAGAGTTTTTTGGTACATATCTGATTCGTGTAACGGTTAGGCCCAGAAACGGGTTTCTCCTTTAGTTTCATTCAGTTCAAGAATACTTTGTGGAATTTTATTATAGCATCTCAAACAATACCCGATGAAAGATGAGTCTACTTTAGCGAGTCTGAAGCCTGGCTGAACTAATTGATCTCTATTTCTAGTACCGTAATTGTGTCTGTCGCCTCTTTTATTAAAAAGATGTAGATTTTTTCTTACATACATTATGTTTTCATAGATGTATTGACAATGTACCGTCATGATGTTAATTTCCTTAAACAGTTCCCTTAGAGAATCACGCCTTCGAAGATTATATATGGCTCTGATGGCTCTTTTTTGCAGAATACATATAGACTCAATGTCTGCAGCCCGTCCCCATAGCAAATTGCCATAAGATATTACATTATGAAAGTAACTAAAATAGACCAGTCTAGCGGTATCTACATCAGTATATTGACGGATTTTTCTAATTGCATATGCTGCTGAACTTAGCCGCCCCGATAGAGATGTTAAATGAGAACCCCATTGTAGCCTTGAATCAAGCGTAATCCCCAGGAAAACTGTTTTATCTACAAATTCAAGCTTCTCTTTATTCAATACTATATCACAATCGCTACTTTTAACATTCGGTAAAGCAAATCTAATGCATTTCGTTTTTTTTCATTTAATACTAAATTGTTTGCTGTGAACCAGTTATGGACCTGAAGTAGGGCATTATTCACTTCATCTAGATTTTGGGCCCGTCTATTTATCTTAAAAATCAGGGAAGTGTCATCAGCGAATAACACCATATTTTGAGGTTGGTGTTTCAATAAATAGGGTAAATCATTAATATATACTAAAAAGAGGAAAAGACCCAATATTGAGCCTTGTGGAACCCCCATTTTTACTTTTAAACCCTTTGAATTAACACCATTTGTTTGAACTTGTTGTTGTCTATCATTCAAATAAGATTTAATCAAACCAAGTGCATGTTTACCTAGTCCGTAATGCTCAAGTTTCAAAAGTAATGTGTCGTGATTTAAGCAATCAAATGCTTTGGAGAGGTCACAAAATATTCCTATGGCGTCTTGGGACTCTTCCCACGCAGTAAAAATGTGCTTTAATACACCGGCGTCAGTTGTACAACGTCCCTTGGTGAAACCATACTGTTGATCGTGTAAGATTCTGTTGGTGTTAAAATGATTGAGCATTTCAGGTCTATAATTATTTGTATCTTTACTATCTCCGGATTTGAACAGAGGTATGACTTTACTGTATTCAGGGAAAACTCCTTGATCTACACACAAATTAAAAATTAAAGCTAGGTATGGTGCAATAGTCTCAACTATGGATGTACAAACGTTGATAGACATTCCCCAAAGATCTTCGGTCAGTTTGACTTTTATTTGCCGGAAAGCTTTAATAACTATCATTGGGCTTATGTGTTTAAATTTAAATTCAGCCGGGCAGCCAGACACATTCGCCTTTAATAAACCAATTGAGACTTCAGGAGAGGAATTTAGAGCCTCCGTAGTTTTTAACGGTATATCGGTAAAGAAATTTACAAATTCATGAGCTACTTCCTGATTAGAGCTTTTAGGACTACATGCTGTATCTAATGTGTAGCTAGTGTTACGTATTTTCTTCCAGTTAGTCTTGTTATTAATGACTTTCCAAACTGTTGTTTTCTGCTGTTTTGATCTTGTTGCTAATGTGCAGGGCTTTGGCATCCTTGCATGTATTTCTAAAAATTTTTGAATACTTAGCAACATACTTGTTAAAAGTTTCAGTGTTTATATAAGGCTTAAGGCCATAAAGCTCAAATAGTCTTTCCCTACTTTTTCTGATACCTCTAGTTGCCTAATCACTAAATATAAATTTAGGGCAAATAGATTTTGTCTTCTTTTCAAAAGTTATGTTGAACTCAGTGTGAACTATTGAAAAGAAATTACCATACAATTGATTTATATTAATATCGTCCATATGATGGCTCATAGCACTTAACTTATTCTTTAGGGAAATATTATACCTATTTAATTTATTAGTAGTTATAGGTCTAAATTGAATCTGAACGTTTTGCAATAGTATGTTACACCTAAAAGTTACAGTTTGTCCGCTATAGTCAGACGGCAGACAATTTACTATGGCTTTATCTAAGTAATCACAATTGCAGAAAACATTATCTATACAAGTAGCAGATGATGGAGTGACGCTCGTAGGTTCTATAAAAATGTTGGTCAAGTCAAATGACTTAAAAAGATTTAATAACCGACCGCTATTAGAATTTTCTTCTAAAATATTGATATTGAAATCCCCACAAACAATTATAGATTTATTACTGGCTGCAAGTTTTGCCAGGACATCTTCGATTATTGATTCAAATAAGGAAAAGTTTTGATAGTTTGGGGGTCTGTAAACGCACACAATTATATGCTTATCTAGCAATGTTCAGCCGAGAGACCTACTATGTCATTACGATAAAAGGATTAAAATACACTATATGTTTCACCTTAGTCTAAACTAGCTGTGCCCGCGGCTTCGCTCACGAGAGCGCACATTCTTTTGTCATTGTCAAAGTTTATGAACAAAAGCAAACTATAGATGCAACTCATGGTCTATCCTAGGTCTCGACGGTTAATATCCTTAACAATTAAAAAAAAATCTTTCAGCACTGAGAGCTCAATCAGCCGATGAAATAATGTGATGGACACAAACGATGGAAACAAATGTGAGAATCTGCAAAAAACCTGTACCCAATTGAAAAAAACTGCAAACGCTTGAATTGAATGTATTTAGCAATAGAACCAGAAAGACTATGCGCTTCGATAATCTTCATGTTTCCGAATTAACACGAACGTCGCGTCGCAGTGTAATCGACAGATAAAAAGCTCCTAAGTTTGTCTTTTTAAGGCATTGTAGTGCATTCATTCCGCACTTTTAGGATTATAATCGTATATTTGTAATATTCTAACAATGGTGATGCATAAGGGACCATCCATAAATTACGTCATACGAATTTTATGATTTTTTAACCGGAGGGATCAAAAACTCCATCCTTATCAGAGCTGGTAAATTTTTGTGAGACTCCCCCCTCCCAAGTGTGACGTCACATATTTTCCAATTTGACATGCTCCAGCCGATAGAGTTGGAAATATTTCTTTAATAAGGTTTTCGTTATTAGTTAAAATTTCGTGTTTTAAAACTTAGTAATATTAGATTTTGAAATGTAACGTCACCAAATTTAAGACCCTTCCTACCCCTTGTCACAAAATGTCACACTTACTCGACACCCCCCTTCCCGCAGCAGCTCACTGTGAGTACACGGCTCCCGAGCAGTTCATGGCCGACTTCCTGGAGTATCCAAAGTGTCCCTACACCTGCGTTTTAGAGGACTTACTGTCAGAAACGCTACTGGGTGCTAATAGTTTGATAAATCATCGATACAAAAGAAGAAGAAGAACATGGGAATTATATTAGATCACATATTTCCGAAGATAGACCATGATTGCCGAAGCGGATACTTTTCCAAATGATGAACGGGTAAAAAAAAAGTTGAAGCGTAGACGCAAGTATTACGCAGATCAATGTTACAAATAGTGTTGAAAGCAAGCCCTTTGACTATTCACCATATTTATGTTACTACTGACTATTATTAATATTTTGCTCCGAAGTTCAAATGCAAGTGCAGTCACATTTACACGTTAAAGATATGCCACGACTGTCAAAGTAAGCAAAACATAAATATTAATTTGTTTGATTTTTTGGATAGATATTTTTATACCCAAAAAAGAAAAGAACGATGCCTTTTTTAAAGACTAATTAGCCTGTTTTAATATTCAAACGAAAGTATTTCATTTAGTTTGTGTGCGGGCAACATTGGAAAAAGATGGTCTGGTTGAATTTGATAACGTCATTGTCTTATTTTGGTAGTGTCCCCATAAAGTTTTTTGTGGGATATTCTTTATCTACCTATTATCTAAAATCTAATCTTATTTCATACATCATTTCACTGGTCACCATTAAATATAGTAAATCCAAATAATAGTAATTTTATTATTTGAATAAACTTCGGTTGAATTGCTGTAAATAAAATGGTATATCTAAGCCGGAAAGGTGATCTGTAGCTCGGGACCCTCCTACTTCAGACACCTTTCTCTATTTAAGATTGTGCATGTACCATGGCCTGTTACTTCTGAATTTGAGAGAAATAAAGATTTATGATAATGATTAATTTTTAATACCTGTCTACCGACGCCTAATAGCTTTGTCTTATTACTACATTTTTTAAATTATTTAATTGCCTTGGAAACGAAAATTGATAATCATTTATTAATTTAATTTAATAATGTTATATTCTCAGCCTTTCCATCATGTACTACTTTTTACATAAAATGAATGGTGATCTTATTAGAAAGAGACTAAATTAGCACTTTTGGTGGCAAATTTTTAATGCAAGTAAGAATAGCTGTTGTACACACGGCGGCATATGAAGCTGTAAATTTCCAGTATAACTTGGCCTCGCTTTGTATAAATTTCCTATACTATGAGAGATCCGCATAAACTGGTTAACTAAAGTTTGACTGGCCGTTGCGTGCATACGTAGTACTTATCACTTCCGTGCAAAGAGTAAAGACAAAAGGAAAAATAAAACAAAATTAGTTTCCAGCCATTCCGACTACACTACGACTAAAACCTATTTACGTAAATTATTTTTATACATCATAGAAATCGCGTATGGGGTTACTAACAAAATTTCAAAGGTTTAATATCTTCTGCGTCTGTTGGTCGATTTTGATGAAATAAACGCTAAATAATACTCACAACAATGCTTCTTATTTTGTAATATTTCGATTTTGAATACAATGAGGGGTTTTTACGTGATGCGCGCACAAACGAACAGTCAAACCGACAAACAGACAAAAAATTTAAAAAATGTTTATTTACTTTCTATTACTTATTTCTCGCATCTTCTAGTGATTTTTTTGCAAAAATCTGTAATGTACAGACACGGAAAGTCTACGATTTTATTATATGTATAGATTAATTAATGTTTGGATCCGGAATGCTCAACATGCAGCCTGGTCCAGTACCGCATTATTGGGCAATCCAGATCCAGATCCAACCTCCATGCGAACAGGTGAGAGTAGCTGTTTAAACTGCCTCGTATGCGGTGCATCAGGTACACAACTCTCTTGCGAATAATCGCCGCCAATCCATCTACATTTGCCCGTGCCACAGTAGCGAGGCAGCTTCATCAGCGCCCTTAAGGCATTATAGTTGAGAACACGCGGGGTCTTGTACGATTTTTTCGTATACTTGACCCATAGGCTGCACGTGTAAAACGATTGGCTAAATGCTGTAAATAACGTAGCTTTTACTTCTGCTGCACAGCGCGCGAACATAGGAGCCAGCATATTAGCTCTAACAGACAAAGCCCTGCGCTCCCTATCCATATCAATATCATCTACAAGCGCCTCGGTGACCCAGTGGCCCAGATACTTGAACTTCGAGACTCTTTTAAGGACACTACCGTTCAAAATGACCTGTGGGACAGTGTTGTAAGTTTTAGATCCCGCCTTAAACATCGCGTTATTTTTCTTACAATTTGTCTTTAATTAACAACTAGCGCATAAGTAAATAATAAGAACATCAGAATAATACAACACGACCCTAACCAAAATGATTACCTCCACTGGCACCTGTCAGTTGCCTACTACCAAAAACCAAAGAGAACCAAAAAGCACAGAGCATCATCCAAAGAGGCCGTGTACAACGCGCTATGGCTTTTTATACCCTTCTACTCGGACCGAGTAAGTTGGAAAGGGAATAATCTAAGAGTAGTTTATGCGAATCTTCCTTTATAATCATCCTTAATATTATTATTTTTTGATTCATTTTAAATAAATAAGCAGACATTTCACAGTTAAAAACCTTAATCATAAGATTTTTAGGGTTTTCTTGTATTTAGACGTATATCGTATTTCTCCCAACATTTTCGTCTTACTTTCCATTTACTTTTCTGTTATTCTTTAGTCGTTTTACAACTATGTATAAGTTGCCATAATGAATGCTACCTCTAAGAGTGGGTCCCAAAATACATGTAACTTCGCCAGCCTTCTTTAAACACACATTTTATTTTGTTTTCATGTTCCATTTGAGATGATGTCAAAGGCTAGAATAGTTTCTAAAGCCTTTGATATCATCTCACATTCTGCAATATTTAATTCCTCTACAAAACAACCGACTGATGGTAATTAAAATAAAGGATGCATTTTACAAGTGGGCGTGGATGGCCAACTTCGAAACTAAAAGGAATAGCGAAAAATACTCAAAGAAGTCTCGAGCCCGATTTTGATCAAATCTAAAACAGCATCATTAATTTTTTTTTAAATCAATTTTCAATGACAAGAATCGAGCCCATTGATTTTGGAAAAAAAAATACACTGTATTTATTACACTATTCGATAGTTTCGCGTTTAGTTTAGGATTAAATTCGCAGAAACGCGGACCATAATTAGTTTAAAGTCATCGAGGTAGACGAAGGCAGTTGGGGGTGCGATGAGCTTTTCTGCAGTTTCAACATAGTCAGCAGGAGATGGATGTTTGAGAAGCTCCTTATTCTGAGGTACACTAAGGCTGCTGCTTTCTTTTGTGTGTTGACGACTTCAGGAAACTGTTACGGCTCCTCAGTCAGCCCCTTGGCTTCGTTACTTAAATATTGTCGTCAGTGTTGTAATATCAATTAATGTAACCGCCAAATCCCATATCTTCCCGTGGGTGTCGTAAGAGGCGACTAAGGGACTTACCAGTGAATGGGCAGCAGCGTTCTCTGTGGTTTTTTTATAACAAACATACTGCGATCGCCAACCCGCCTGCCAAGCGTGGCGATTATGGCAAAACCCCCCTTGGGGAGGCCTATGTCCAGCAGTGGACGTCTTTCGGCTGAAATGATGATGATGTAACCGCCAAAATGACGAAAGTTCGACTGCAAATTTTCTGCTCTATCGACAGGAGTCTATAAAATCTTGATATGCTGAAAAAGAGCGTTTACGTTAACAAAATCAGATCTATTTTTTTAATTTCAACTCATTTTCAATAATGTAACAGTCACTTTTCTAAAAATGACTCTAATATTACTAATTTTGCTTTAGATTATAAGTTGTAACTTTCTGACGGTTAGGAACTTTAACCTCATCACCAAATAAAATCCATGGTTTTCGTTTCATTAAATTTATCATGTTTTTTAGAGAGATTTGATCCTTTTGATTGACCCTATCGATTGATGATACAGGGTGTTATTTTTTTAAATTTAGCCGGTTCAATTCCCGAGAGTGGCAAGCGAATTTTCGAAAATCTTTAAATACAGATTAATTTCTTTTTAAAAGTGAAGGAATGTTTCCTTTGAGTAAAATTTTCTATCCAGTATTTAGAGTACTTTCCCTCCAGGTGGCGTTAAAAAATTCCGTCATGAGATGTTTAATGAACAGAAACTTACTTTCATTTTTGGCATAAAAACTTTGACACCAGTTTAGGCACTAACCACATGATAAAGAAATAACACAAGACTTTCACAATTCAAGCCTTTCAACACACAACATACCTGTACTCGCAAAACTCGCCTTCGTTTATTGCAAAGATATGCTAAAAGCGACGCAGATGATCCACGTTCACGTGTGTTTCCCGGGCATGCGCTGCCAGGAGATTTCGCACTAATATAACGTCACACAAGCATTTTAATACGTTGCATATTTATGAGATGGCATTAGGATTGCAATCGTGGATCGTCACGGGATGAACTGACATAGATTAAATTTCTTCTTATGATAATACCCGAACTCCTCCGAGACGAGCAAAGATGTGCGAAGCAAACGAGAGGAGATGCGTAAGAGTTAGGGTGTATCCATAGAACCTGTGGGGAGATGCGCAAAGCGGAGAGGAGGGGAGATGTTTAGAAGCTAGGGTGTATCCACCGAATGCCGCACACAGGACGCCGCACACAGCACACCAGTCGCCGCAAGTCAGTCTCTCTCTTCTCGTCTCCGCAGGCCCGAACAATTACTAGTCATCTCCTCTCAACTCTGTGCCGTTTCCACTAAAGCTGGAGATGAGAAGTGTAATTACCGAACTTCTATCGGTGGCCCGGCCCCAACAGTGTAGATTAAACGAATATTTTTAAATGTCTTAAGTAAAGGCGTTTATTTATTTACAGGCGATGTCAATCATTTTATTGTAATCTTATCAATAATTCAGAAGTTTATAAAAATCTTAACTTAAGAACTATGCCTCACAAAACCGTTTTCACGGTTTGTCTGTGGGAACGGAACAAACAGAGATGAGAAATGGACGATTTACTTGGTTAATCTTAACCAATCATGCATAGCAGAAGTGCATCAAATAATCAGCCTGATCCCACTGCTTCTTAGGGTCAATTCACTCCGAAGTGGTAGCGGTCGGTAGCGCAGTGTCACTGTCAAGCCATTTTATGCTTTATGTCCATTAGGAAATGCATAGTATCGTTCGAAAGTAGTAGTGTTAGTATCGTTTGTAGTAGTTGTTTGTTTGTTTCTTTTCTGTTTCAGTGAAACTGCGCTGCCGACCGCTGCCACTTCGGAGTGAATTAACCTTAGCTAAGGGATTGTGGCTCATCATATGTGTAGCCGGCTTATCTTGAGTTTATTTTCACACCCGTCTTTAGCAGTAACAGAACATAACGAGTGTAAAAACACCCTTTACGTAGACGAAGGGCACTTGTTTTTCCCATTGAAGTGTAAGAATTTATTTATTTATTTGGTTCACCAACGACTGTTTACACTAAAACTAGACTTAATACTATTTTCAAACAAAGGTAACAGTGTAACACTCACTTATAGGTAAACACCACAAGCGCAAAATTAATATAATTGTAGTAATCCAACCATTATAATAACTTATCAAATTTTAGTGACAAAATAACATATTAACTATATTAGGTTAACAAAATTAAAAGAAAAAAAAGACAACTAAGAACGAGAAAACTGGTAAGTTAAGTATCTTATTACAGATCAAACAAGGATTTCCTGAACTTAGACTTTAGCTTTGCTAGGGAGTCGTGATGTAAGTCAACCAAATCACTACTACTGTTTATGACCTTGCAAAATCGGGCGTAGGGTGAGTTAGATCCCAAAACAGTTCGTCTAAGTGGAGGACAGAGTGGAGTGATGGAGTTGCGTGGGATTCTTGAAGGAGCACGTAAGATACAAAGTCCTAGCAGCCTAGGGCACTGAATATTATTTTTTAAAATTTTGCACATGAATAACGCGTCATTAAATTGCTTCCGCTTATCTAAACTGCACATGGTAAAGTGTTTCAGTCTCTCTCTGTAGGATGGCTTTTTTCTAGCTATACCAACCGAAAATGCTAAGTGCCAAAGGAAGCGCTTTAGGACACGTTCAACGCGCAAGCTATGTATCGCATAGTGTGGTCGCCAAACCACACTACAGTACTCTAATCTGATCCTAACTAAACTGTTATATAGAATTATTTTTGTTTTAAGTTTACGGAATGTTCTACTATTTCTTATTACAAAGCCTAGCATTTTGGACGATGATTTTATAATGTTGTCCAAATGAGGAAGGAAAGTTAATTTTCTATCGAACAGGACTCCAAGATCTCGTATAGTATCCACTTCCTGTATTATTTCTAAATTGATTTGATACTTAGAATGTATTATGCTACTTTTTCTTGTGTATTTAACATGGTAACATTTCCCCGAATTTAAACACATTTCATTATTATTACACCACTGAATTAGCCTATCACCGCCATCTGTTGATACATTGCGTCTTGTTCACATTTCACTACTCTGACAAATTTTGAATCATCCGCATACATAAAAATCTCGGAGTTCTGAAAGCACACAGGTATGTCATTTATAAAATAATTTAATAAAATTGGCCCAAGGTGTGAACCCTGGGGAACACCTGAAGAAATTGTATAAACAGAAGATTGGAAACCGTTAACTACTACGAAAAAAGTTCTATCTAAGTTAAGTACCAACTCAACCCATTCAGCAAAGTACCAGTAATGCCGTAAGCGCTCAACTTTTGTATTAATATTTTGTGACAAATTTTATCGAACGCCTTGCTAAAGTCGGTGTAAATAACGCCTGCTTGGTGACCCGAATCGATAGCTTTAATTAATACTTCAGTAAACGGCACTAGGTTTGTGCTCGTGGAGCGTGCGCCTACAAATCCGTGTTGATCATCGCTTAAATATAACTTCAGATGGTTTTGAATGTGTGGGCAGACAAGGGACTCGAACACTTTGGCAAATGTCGAAAGAATTGAGATCGGTCTATAATGTGATACTATATCATCGGTATCAGATTTATGTATGGGCACTACCTTCGCTATTTTCCATTTTGACGGAAACACGCCAGAAACCAGTGATCTTTCAAAAATTTGCATGAGTGGACAGACTAACGCTGACGCGCATTATTTTATAAAAATGGGTGGGATTCCGTCTGGACCTGCACCTTTATTACAGTCTAGATTTTGTAACATTTTAATGAGCATTTCAGGGTTTATATCAGGGCTTGTTAAGCTTTGGCTGTTATTCTCTAACAAAATTAAATGGTCGGAAATCTTGTATTTATTTCCTGTGTTGGGATCAGTTATGGAAACAGAGGAGAAATAGTTAGCGAACAACTCGCATATTTCCGTGCCATTGGATGTTGTATTAATTCCGTCTGTCATAGTCATAGGATATGCACTAGTTCCTCCGCGCTTGGCTTTTACATGTGTCCAAAACATTTTCGTGTTATTTATTATTTCTTCTTCTATATTCTTGATGTAAGCATTATAGCAAGTCGTTGCCAAACTGTCACAACGCTTACTAATAACTTTCAATTCAATTGCATCTAAATAATTTTTATACTTACAATATCGCTTTCTTAACTTATACTTTACATTTAACTACTAATAACTTTATCAAATTTCGGCTAAACCACAGCGGATATTTACGAGTCCTTGGAACGCGAGACGGTATAAATTTTTGAATGGCCATATGTAGAATAAGAAAAAAAAAGTTATACTATCTTATTTACAGTTTCTAGATTTTTGATAAGTATGTGTTCCGAATCGACATTTTTTCTGACAAATATACGGCCACTCCTTACCCATACAAACTTGTATCCCTTTTCTTTTGCTCAGAGTCTGGTAACAGCGTAATGCGCCTTACGAGCCGGAGATAAGTGTTCAACGACATAGACAGGTGTCTTGTTGCCTGCTAATCCGAGATCCGCGGTTCTGAGTTTGCATTCAGGAGTTCGTTTATTGTAATTGATTATCGAGGCGAGCAGCTGGTCACGGATTTTGGGAGATGCCAGCTGAACCACGATAGATCGGGGGCGATCACTGGACGTCTGAAGCTTAGCTATGCGAGTGCAGTTCATGATATCACTGTCCTTTATTCCACATCCCACAACCGAGCCCAACTGCTTAATAACAGTAAACAAATTATCTTGTTTGTTTTCGGGCAGACATTGTATTTCCAAATTGTTAGACCGGGCTTGCTGCTCGAAATAATTCAGTCGCTGGCCGAGATCGCAGACTGTCTTTTTTAATTTAAAATTCTCTTCCTTGAGGTTCTTAGAGTTGTTTGTTAACTCGACGTGTTTTGATTGGAATCAGTCAAACTCCGTTGTATGGAAATGAAACGATTCTTTCAGATCCCTCATTTCATTTTTGATGGGTTCCAGCTCCCTATTAACAATGGTGACTATCATATTAGTCAACTTCTGAGCCATCGTGTGAAGCTCCCTTTGGACCACTTCTTGCACAATCGAACGAACTTCATCGCAAGTGACAGCCGTTACTTCTGGGGGGGAGTTCAATGCGGGTCTTTTATTACCTCTTGTGGTGGAAACGTTCCGAATCGGAGTGTAGTCTTTTTTTGAAACTTTTGGCATTAGACTTAAACATTCTGGACATTTCCATCCATTATACGCTTCCGACTCATTCGAAATTTCGGTTAAAGACAAACAAAGAAAATGGTATGTTTTGTTACATTGAACACAGAATATGAACTTATCATTCCCTTCCTTATTTTCATTGTTGTATGAATAATTATGTATGCTCCTTTAGTTTAGTAAGTAAGTACGCTACTTTATAACCGTATGTATGCTGAACTTGCACTATGCCTTATATGCATTATTTTATATTATTACGAGTGCATTCATTAAATAGTACGTAACCGATGTGGTCGTTTCCTTGAATAACACCCATTAAGAGCATTACATGGCTCAAATCCCAAAAACAGCGTATGTTCAAAGAAATTTGTTGATGAATCCCTTCGTGCGTTTTCCGTGTAAAAAATGTATGTTATAGTTAAGTTCATCACAAATAAATTGTATTGTTTAAAATTTTAATAAATCTTCTCAATTTTTTTTGGTTAATCGTAGAAAAAAAGTCCTTTTTCAACCTTTATTGTAAATTATCTCTGTAACGGCTGAATAGATCGGCATGAATTTTGTAACAACAAATGCGTAATGATATACTTAACAATTTGTATTGTTTTTTTTTCTGTTGTTTCCTTTAATATTTTTAAATAATAAATAAAAACCGAAATTTCGCGAAATGTGCGCGGCAAGCCCTGTGACGCATACTCGGGACCGCGATACGTCAGTGCCTTGACGGCTCTTGTGACGGGTGGACTGCACGCCTGTTATTTTTTCCAAATAAAATTCAAAACTGCACGTTTTTAATGATTTCTGATTGAAATAATATTGTAAATGGTACAGTTATAAATATTTCGTAAAATAAGAATAGAAAATACGTTCATAAAATATATTTAAAGTAGTTTGTAATTTCGTTTTGTTGTTTGAACCTATCATAGAGTAAGCCTGACAAGTGACAGCTATGCCTAAATCTACACTTCTATACAAATAAATCAAATTAAAATGTCTGTTTGAAATATCAAAATAACAGCTTTTTACTGAATGCATATGAAAATACATCCGGCACTTATAACAAAAACACTTTTTTTAAAATTTTTGTCTTTCTGTGTCTATCCGTCTGTCTTTCTGTTTGTGCCGGCTAATCTCCGAAACGGCTGGACCGATTTCGACGGGACTTTTACTGGCAGATAGCTGGTGTTATAAGGTCTAACACAACAAGTAATCGGATGGACTTTTGAGTAAAAGTGCTTTATCTTATCCCATTGAATTTTTAAGTTTAGGTTTCATGGTTTTCCTTTCATTTAATTTATTATGTTTGTTAGAGAGATTTGATCCATAAATGATCGATTCATGTCATAAAAGTACAGGATGATCGCAGTTAATGGAATGAAGAATGGTAAGGCATTAAGGCCGGACGGAATACCGGTTGAAGTATGGAAGTTCTTTCGGAGGCATGGATGGACGTGGTTAGCTTTATTCTTCAGTAAACTGTTGCCGGAAGAAGCGATTCCTGACGAATGGTGTGACAGTTAGCTAGTGCCCATTTTTAAAAACAAAGGTGATGTGGTGGTGTGCAACAATTATAGATGAATAAAGCTAATGTCACATAGTATGAAAGGAGCTCGTGGCTAAACAATAACAGCCACTCGGATCGATCTTTAGGTTAAGCCGTGCCTACCTAGATTGGTCTGTGGATAGGTGACCACCCATTAAATACCCAGTTTCCTTCGTGCCTCGGAAAGCACGTTAAGCCGTTGGTCCCGGCTGTTATTTGTAGATCTTTGACAGTCGTTACAGGTAGTCGGTCTTACCAAGGGGTATCGTATTATCTAGTACTAACTGGGTTGTGGAAGTCAGATAGGCAGTCGCTCCATGTAAAATACTGGTATTCAGTTGCATCCGGTTAGACTTAAAGCCGACCCTAACATAGTTGGGAAAAGGATAGGCAGATGATGATGTCACATAGTATGAAAGTTTGGGACAAAGTTATTGAAAGGCGACTGAGAGAAGAGAGCCAAATTTCGCAGAACTAATTCGGTTTTAAGCCTGGTCAGGAAAAGACGGATGCCATTTTCGCTATCCGCCAGCTGTGCGAGAAATACAGACGTGCACATAAAAATTTGCACATGGTTTTTGTAGACCTCGAAAAGGCATACGACCGGGTACTCCGTGAGGTACCGTGAGGGAAGTATGTGCAGTTGATCCGTGCGATTTACAGCCGATGCAGTATTAAATTTAAGTCGGGTCTAGAGCCGGCAATACCGGCAGCTTCAATGTGGCTTTCGGCTTGCACCAAGGGTCAGCTCTCATCCCTTTTTTTTTTTTCGGTTGGGAAATCTTCAAATGACCCTCCCCCCTCTCTGGACGGAGCGGAAGGAAGTGTCAGACTTCTACTGACTAAAACCCATCCATGTTCCTTCTTTGCCCTTTGTGGTCCAGGGCCGCGGTATCTCTTTCGAACAGTCCCGCAGCCTTGGCAGGCATCGGCCCTTGCGGACCCCTTCATTGTTGCTGACATCTTTTTGTGGCGCGCGTGGAATACGAACGCACCGTCGACACGGCCTGTCGTCAAAAGACGGTCGGACGGCGATCTAGCCCATTACTCACCGTCTAAAGGCCCGCGCCTACGGTGGCCGGGAGCGACCACATGACCCCCGACGCCCGGGGCGTCTCCCGCGGCGGCTGGGACGTAAGGCTCTTTCCCTCTCACGTACCGCCACCTCCTTCTCTAGCATGACTGCATCGCAGAAGGAGGTGATGGCTTCCCATTTTCGCTCGCTTTGGACCAGGGCTTGAACCAAGGCCGGACGCGAGAATCGCCGCCGCCAATCGCCGCTACGAGGAGGCTCTCATCCCTTAGCTCTTCCTCCTTAACCTCTTCCTCGTGATAATGGACGCTCTCGCGTCGGACATCCAGGAAGAGGCACCCTGGTGTATGTACGCTGTTCGCCGATGACATTTTGCTGGTTGCTAAGAGCGGCCAAGAGGTCCAGAGCAGATTGGAGGTGTGATGGCAAAGTCTGTAGTAGAGAATGTTCGTCTGCAATTGAGTAGAACCGAAACGGAATAATTGTTTTTTCGATTTCGTCGGTCTCTCCAGTCTAGTGCCTTTAACTCTTGCCGGAACGCCCATACCGATCTGCTTTGACTTCCGGTATCTCGGATCGCTTGTCCAAGGGGATGGCAAAGTAGACCGGGACGTAACGCACCTGATCAACTCAAATGGATGAAATAGCGACAGGTCACTGGAACAGCAACTTACGACCCACGGATGCCTCTCAAGTTAAAGGGGAAAGTATACTAGTCCGTGATTACACCTGTCGCACTGTATGGATCAGAATGCTGGGCTGTGAAAAAGATGGATGAAAAACGATTCCACGCAGCGGAGATAAGAATGTGTGCGGTGCTTACTTCAAGAAAGTCTACATTCACGATTAACACCAACACCAATTCCAATAAACGACCAACCGACCTGTTCAAGATATTTGAATTTTAATGACTTTTTTGTGAATGGAAACATTTTGAACTTATCAGAGCGCGGCAACATTAAAACAAAGCTATATTTAATTTATACCGCTTATCATCAGATACACGATGTAATACATATTCAAGTTAAATTATCTGGCGATAACCATCATGCATGTGAAGTTTCGCTATCAAAATTTGATCTTGTAAAACTATAAGGTGTAAATCTCAATCATAAAGGTCATCATCAGACCTTCAGAATGTGAAATGTAGAAGCACCCGTGGTCAATTAGATTAAAGTTGAAAGCTACATCATTCTAACTATTTCTGTTACTTTGAACCGATAAGCACTTACCCGGTCATCATCAGACTTTCAGAATGTATCAAGTAGGGGTACCCGTGCTCAGTAAAATAACTGATGAAATTACTCATTAGTCAAACTGTATAATTTATCTCAAAATAAATATAAATCGGAACAAAATGTATTCAGGTCTCTCAGAGAACGAATAAATTAGGCAAAAACGATGACAACAGTGCGACACATCTGTGTTCTTGCTTAATCTTTATTGTAGTAATGGTCGTTTGCCGGCAGGGGCGCCAAATAAACAAAAACCAGTACAGGGGTGAAATCATCAAGGTCATCGAGCAATGTAATGCCCTTAAGAACCCCAACATTACATGGCGACCCTGCCACGGGACTCTTCCAAGGGGATTATTAGTTTTAGTATAGTTAACATAACTACTTAAATAGTATATCATGTGTCGGTCAACGGTGGAAAAAGAAGAGGTTTTCCTCAGCCAAAACGCGGCTGGAGGCAACAACGACGCTACGTTGAAAGTAATCGGAGGCCACGTGGAGCGGCTTAGCATCGTGACCTATATTGTTCTGGCTATTATTGGACTCGTAGCAGTTTATGTGGGCCTGCGGATGTACAGGAGCTGCCACCGCACATGGATCCAGCAGGAAATTGGGATGAGTACCATGCAGAGAATCAGATCATCCATCAGAGGACGCACAGAAAGTAACGAGAACCAGTAATTAGAAGTGAATTAATAGTGAAAGCGAAAATAAAAGTGTTGTGGATTGTTCATCTATTCGTAAAAATATAATAAATATCAGTGAGTAGTAGTCGTAGTTACGCGGTATCATATTTCATTACGCTATAATTCTTAATTAGGTGCTAAAACCGTGCTCGGACATTCAGGAATAAGACACCGAACGGAAACAAAATGCAACGTCGGACTTTTTTCTTCGCATTTATGTAGAATGTGTTAAATTTGTGTAATTCTATTATTAGATTAAGAATATTATGGTTGATATTTTGGAGAAAAATTATGTCTTTTTAGTAGAAATACGTAATTATTTAGTAAAAAAGGGACAAACTAGATATAAGGGTAATGTTATTTCTACTAAGTTAGATCAAGCAAAAAGCGCATACGAAAACTGTTGTAAAATATATTTACTTATTGAGAAAAGTAAAGATATTAATTTGGAATCAGCAATAGATCTTTATCAAAAAATAAAACAAAAGTACGAGGAAATAGAGAAATTGTGTACTTTTCCCGTAACAGTAGATTTAGACTTAGGCAAATTGGATTTCGACATAAAGGTGGCGTGTAGTTTGATTCCAGTAATGGACGGTGTAGAGGCCACCACTAAGCGCTTAACATACTCAGTGGAGATGTATGCTGACATGCTGGACAGTCCAGGTAAAGTATTATTAATTACTTTCGTTTTGAAAAGTCGGTTGAATGAAAATGCAAAATTACGAACTGCAAGCTCATACAAAACTATCAAAGAATTAATTGATGATATGAGGAAATTTCTTTTACCTAAAAAATCATTTATGGCCATACAGCTTCAAAATATTCAACAAGGCTCGAGATCCATTGAGGATTATGGTACGGAGGTAGAAAAGTTATTTACAGAGCTGACAATTACCCAGGCAGATGGAAAAGAGGAAATATTTTCGATTTTAAAACCAATCAATGAAAGTTTTGCCATAAAACGTTTTTCAGATGGTCTGCGTAGCGCGAAAATGAGCACCATCATCTCGGCACGCGGCTTCAGCAGCTTGAAAGATGCCATCCAAGCAGCGAAAGACGAGGAGTGCACATCTTTCCAACCTCCAGGTAACATTTTGTATGCATCTAAAAATGGACGCCACTCGTTACACGACATTAGACGTTCTCAAGGTCAAAGAGGTATTTACCGTAGTCAATATGGTAATAATTACCATCGTAGGCATCAATTCAATAACCACTACAATCAAGGACATGGTTCTAGAGGAAATTCTAGAGCAAATTATCGGCCTTCATACAATAATCAACGAGGAAATAGAGGTTCCAGATATGTTAGGAACCGCGGACGAGGTCAAAACACATTTCCAGTAGAGAAAGTAGCTGACACTCGTCAATGCGATAAAGATGACAATGCAGCTACATCGAATCAGTTTTTTCGATCCTAAGAATTTTATATTTATCATTACAAGGTGATGCGAAATATGTTACTTTAAATATTAAAAATATTAAATACTATTGGCTTGTTGAAACGGGTGCAACATTGTCAATTATTAAAAATGAAGTATTACCAAAAAATATCGTTGTTAATAGAGATAATCTATATCTATATCTATTATTATACATATAATAAAATCGTAGACTTTCCGTGTCTGTACATTACAGATTTTTCTATATATTATACATATAATAAAATCGTAGACTTTCCGTGTCTGTACATTACAGATTTTTGCAAAAAAGTCACTGAAAGGTGCGAGAAATAAGTAATAGAAAGTTAAAATATCTTTTTTTAATTTTTTGTCTGTTTGTCTGTTCGTTTGTGCGCGCATCACGTAAAAACCGCTCATTGTATTCAAAATCTAAATATTACAAAATAAGAAGCATTATTGTGGGTATTATTTAGCGTTTATTTCATCAAAATCGACCAACAGACGCAAAAGATATTAATTTTTAAAATTTTGTTAGTAACCTCATACGCAATTTCTATGATAAAAATAATTTACGTAAATAGGTTTTAGTCGCAGTGTAGTCATTCGGAATGGCTGAAACCTAATTTTGTTTTATTTTTCCTTTTGTCTTTACTCTTTGCACGAAAGTAATAAGTACTACGTATGCACGCGACGGCCAGTCAAGCTTTACAAAAGCAGTTTATGCGGATCTCTCATTGTATAGAAAATCTATACAAAGCGAGGTCAATTTATACTGGAAACTTACAGCTTCATGTGCTGCCGTGTGTACAACTACAATTCTTAAAAATTGCCACCAAAAGAGAGGTTAACGCTAATTTAGTCTCTTTCTAATAAGGTGACCATTCATTTTATGTAAAAAGTAGGACATGATGGAGAGGCTGAGAATATAACATTATTAAATGAAATTAAAAAAATATTTTCAATTTTCGTTTCCGAGGCAATTAAATGATAAAATAATGTAGTAATACGTGAAAGCTATTATTATATATTAGGCGTCGGTAGATAGATATTAAAAAAATATTCATAATCATAAATCTTTATTTAATGCAACAGAAGTAAAAGGCACTGGTATATGCACAATCTTAAACAGAGAAAGGTGTCTGAAGTAGGAAGGTCCTGAGGTACAGATCACCTCTCTGGCTTAGATATACCATTTTATTTACAGCAATTTATAGCAAATCAACCTGAAGTTTATTTAAATAATAAAATTACTATTATTTGAATTTTACTATATTTAATGGTGACCAGTGATATAATGTATTAAATAAGATTAGTTCTTAGATAATAGGTAGATAAACAATATCCCACAAAATGAAAACTTTATGGGGACAATACCAAAATAAGACAATGACGTTGTCAAATTCAACCAGACCACCTTTTTCCAATGTTGCCCGCACACAAACTAAATAAAATAGTTTCGTTTATATGTGCCTACCGAAATTACTTCGAATACTAATAATTTAATAGATTAATGATCATGTCCACATTGTGCGAGAGGGAAAAGGCTAAAATCCGGCAGTGAAGAGCCTCAGAACGGCTATTTAAAACGGAGACGGATTTTTAACGGAGTAAAATACTTACATGAACAAACTAACATTGCGTATGGGTTGCCTGATAAAGTTAAGTCAAGGCTACCCTTTATTAAAACTAACGGAACTAATCTTTTTTCCAAACCAAACGAAATCAAAATGGAACTAGAGTAAATATCTACAAAGCATAAGAGCCAAGAATCTGTTAGGTTGTCATCTTTTTGTCTCTTCTACAGAGTTGTAAGGTATAAATAGATACTATATGTCCACTCATCTATTTTCTTATTAAAATATGTATTAAAAGAACAGATAGGTAATTTTATTACAAACACGATGGCATAACGCTCGGTTGTCTAAGTAAAATCGGTCAAGCCCCACAGTTGTCGCAATTTCAAATAGTCTTCACTTAATGATATCAGGCAACCCATTTGTTATGCTTTGTTTCATGTATATTAAACATATTTTTGACTCAGTAAACATAGGATTTTTTTTGATACTAGACAGGCTTATTTATAATGCTAGAGATACCCCAGAGTGAACAGGAGTTATATCAATTGTTTCACTCGCGGCATATCTTTAACGTTTAAATGTGACTGCACTTGCATTTGAACTTCGGACCAAAATATTAATAACAGTCAGTAGTAACATAAATATAGTGAATAGTCAAATGGCTTGCTTTCAACACTATTTGTTACATCGATCTGCGTAATACTTGTGTCTACACTTCAACTTTTTTTTTTGCCCGTTTATCAGAGTCCTTGGAAAAGTATCCGCTTCGGCAATCATGGTCTATCTTCGGAAATATGAGATCTAATATAATTCCTATGTTCTTCTTCTTTTGTATCGATGATTTATCACATTATTAGCACCCAGGTGGCTACGTTAATCGCGGTTTCAGTAGAGATTTTGACATTAAGTCCTCTAAATCGCAGGTATAAGGACACTTTAGATACTCCAGGAAGTCACAGTTATAGCTGCTGCTACCATGGAAGTACGTGTCTATTAGGGGCCAGCCATAAAATTTATGACGTAATTTAATTACGTCATACGTTAAAGAGGTGGGGGGTGACAACAAAGTGTGACATTGTGTGACAAGCGGTTGGCCCTGGTCCTAAATTTGGTGACGTCACATTTAAAAAAATAATATTGCTAAGTTTTAAAACACGAAATTTGAACTATTAACTAAAAACTTATTAAAAAAATATTTCCAACTCTATCGGCGGGCAGCATGTAATATTGCAAAATATGTGAGTCTCACAAAAATTGACCTTCTGATAAGGACGGATTTTTTTACCCCTCCGGTCAAAAAAACATTAAATTCGTATGACGTAATATATGTATAATATAATATATGTTAGAATATTACAATTATACGATTAAAATCCTAAAAGTGCGAAATGAATGCCCTACAATGCCTTGAAAAACGTGTTAATTCGGAAACATGAAGATTATCGAAGCGCAAAGTATTTCTGGTTCTATTGCTAAATACATTAAATTCAAGCGTTTGCAGTATTCTTCAATTGCATGGATTTTGCAAATTCTCAATTTTGTTTCCATCGTTTGTGTCCATCACATTTTTTCCATCGGTTGATTGAGCTCTCAGAGCTGTAAGATTTTTTTTTAATTGTTAAGGATGTTAACCGTTGGGGCCTAGGATATATGTAATAGTTGCATCTATATTTTGCTTACGTTCATAAACTTTGAGAATGACAAAAGAATGTGCGCTCACGTGAGCGAAGCCGCGGGCACAGCTAGTTGTATAATATAGATAATTATCCATTACAGTTAAAATACAGCTTACAATTAGCTCATGAAGATGCAAAGAAAAATTTGTTAGTTAATAAACATAAACGGAAATAAATCTATACTAATATTATAAAGCTGAAGAGTTTGTTTGTTTGCTTGAACGCGCTAATCTCAGAAACTACTGGTCCGAATTGAAAAAATATTTTAGTGTTTGATAGCCCATTTATCGAGGAAGGCTACAGGCTACATAACATCACGCTACGACCAATAGGAGCGGAGCATTTATGAAAACAGATTGCAAAAACGGGGAAAATCCAAACGCAGACGAAGTTGCGCGGGTCAGCTAGTATATGATAAGTATGTCAATTCTGCAAAATATGAGAAAGATGATTTGGTTATAGTAAAAAATGAAGCACGTAGTAACTTAGATGCAATATTTAAAGGTCCCTAAAAATAATAAAATTGAATTAGTACATAAGAGTAGGACTAGGCCTTTTTGTCAATAGATTTAAATGTAAGATTTAATTTTAGATAACATTGCAATGTATAATGATAAGGATAAATTTATTTACCATTTTATTTGTAACTTTGTATATTAAACACTATTATTTTAAAAGATGATACTTCAAATAAATATCTAGTAATAATTATGTAAAAAAAAAAAAAACGTATGTACCATTCTTTTTTTTTCTATGTCCGCGGGAGGTGAAGTGTAAGAATAATTATGTATGTTCCTTTAGTTAAGTAAGTAAGTACGCTACTTTATAACCGTATGTATGTTGAGTTTGCACTATACCTTATATGCATTATTTTATATTAATACGAGTCATCATCATCATCATTTCAGCCGAAAGACGTCCACTGCTGGACATAGGCCTCCCCCAAGTGTCGCCACATTGACCGGTCCCGTGCGACTCGCATCCAGCGGATCCCTGCAACCTTCACCAGGTCATCGGTCCACCTAGTGGGAGGCCTTCACTTACCTTCACTTGGCCTTCTTTACTTAATACGAGTGCATTCATTAAATAGTACGTAACCGATGTGGTCGTTTCCTTGAATAACACTCATTAGGAACCCCAACATTACACCATCATTGTGATACTTTTTTTGTACTGGAGCACGTGTAACCTTCTAATTACCGAAGAAGGTCATATTTCCAAATTTTCCACCTAGCTCTAGATTCTTGGAAACTAGCCATGGCGGTCATGTTACGACCACTTGTATAATATTTGATTAGAGGTGCTTGTGTCAACACGTGTCGTATCGAAAATTATTTAAATTCAGTAAATTTAGGACACTAACATCTCTTCATTTTATCCGGTGTTTGGTTTTAAAATGTTCTTAACAATAATAATTTCGTTAGTATGTGTGTATTTAGGATATGTGATCGTTTGTCGTCGCTTCTTGCCTCGATTGAATGAGCAGGTGCCAACATATCCAGGGAAGTTGCCTCTCATTGGACATTCTCATATGTTCCTCAAAAATGAAAGTAAGTTTCTGTTCCTTAAACAACTCATTCATCAAAATTGGCTCAGTAGTTGATGCGCTATCTTTTTCTTCTATACATATAATCTATATCTATATCTATACAGATGTATAGATATAGATATAGATTATATGTAAATTAATGTATATTAATATTAATTTTAGGATTTATATTTTTATTATTGATTATAATTAGAATTATTATTTTTAGGAAAATCAATTTTTTTTTTTTTTTGTTCTGATGTTAGTTTGTTTGTTGTTTGTTGTTGTTGTTTGTTTTATATATATAGACAGAAGATTCTGTCTATATATATAAAACAAACAACAATACCCGAGTTTGTTTTATATATTGTATGAGGTGTGCTGGGTTGTGGTGTGGTGTGGAGGTGTGGTGTGGTGTGGTGTGGTGGGGTGTGGTGTGGGGTGTGGTGTGGTGTGGAGGTGTGGTGTGGTGGGGTGTGGTGTGGTGTGGAGGTGTGGTGTGGTGTGTTGTGTAAGGTTTTTTTTATATGTATTAGTTTATTATTTTATAAGATTATTTTGTGTATTTTTATCTATGGGCCTCAGTTGCCTGATAATAAAATGATTGATTGATTGATTGATAACGGGCTGGTGTCCGCAACTCCACGTCAAAGCGCGTATTTCGCGTGCGGTTGTTTTATATATTGAAACTATTTGGTTGTTTTATATATTGGTATTAACATCAGTATAAAAAAAAAAAATATATATAATTTGATTTTCCTAAAAATAATAATTCTAATTATAATCAATAATAAAAATATAAATCCTAAAATTAATATTAATTTACATTTAATATGATATATTTGATTATTCCAATTTGTTATATTAGAATTTAGACACATATATATAACCGAATTTATTATTTTTTTAATTTTAATCTATTTTTTGTAATATTTCAAAGAAAAATCATAATAATCAAGCATGTGTTTTGTAATCAATATTGTAAAATTATTTTGTGAATGCATGGAATAAAAGGCTTTTTTTTATTATTGACGTCAGTAGCAAGATTATATATTAAAATCTAATAATTCTGGTAATTTAACAAAGACGATTTCCATCAGAAGAACTTTTCGTTCATCCTCCAAAAATAGAATACCTTTTTTTTTCCATTTTTTATTTGGCGGGAACCGATTCAAAAATATGACCAAAGAGTTTTTATGAAATCTTTCGTCACATCAAATTCTATCAATATTTTATGTTTATTTTTAATAAATCATTACAACAGATCTTATTAATATTTGGAAATCATGACATTCGGCCATCTGACACAGTGTAGCACTGGCACACACAAAAATCATAGAATGAAAATTATCTATATCTTATATATATAATTGTGACATGTAAAAGAGTTTTGTAAACCAATTTACAGAAATAAAAATATGATATATGATATGATATCAAACAAATCATGACCTTCTTGAATGCTAAAAAAATTAAAATATATATATATATATATCACATACAAAATATGCACATTTCTATACATTATAAAATAGATATAAAATTTTAAAACTTGACAACTTATTTAACTAGAGCTTGTATTTAAAGAAAATGTTTTGTAATAAAACAGACAGAGTCAGTAAGTAAATATTTTAAGTTAGCTTTACTCAGACTTTTGCCAGCATCCTCATAGCTACTCAAATCGAAGCTATGCAGTTTCAAAGTTTAGGGTTAGGGTATTATAGGTCGGATTCTATCAGCTGCAATAACAGTTTTATTTATTCTTAGTATCCGCACGCGAAATACGCGCTTTAGACGTGGAGTTGCGGACACTAGCCAGTTATACAATACAATTATTCTTAGTAAAACCAGGGACATCTGTTATTCTTTAACGGTCATTGCCTAGAACTTCAGTGAACTCGTATGGATCCACAACCTTCGACAGAAACTTTGAAGTTTTCTTATCAATATCAAAATAATTACAAGAGATTTTAAGTAAATCTCGATCTCTTACTTAGCTGCTGGGATTCGATTTGCATCATGCCTTTCTTTTTGTTTTTCTTGTCTTTTAAAAAAATCTTATTACTGATTTGTTTCTGACTTGATGCAACATATTTTTTTTTTCAAATTTTCTTTCAAAATCAATCCCGCAAAACAGTGATTAACAGCAATTTTGTAAAATTCTGACCAATTATAAGTGATGTCTGCATGTATCTCAAGTGATGTTTTTGATAGAGCTTATGAAAGATTCTTTCGAGTAGCGTCGAGTATTTGTTGATATTTTGTTTCAGTTTTTTTTATATGTAGTGGTAAACATTGACTATAGTTGAAAAAAATGTTAATGTGATCTTTAAAAAGCATTATTTTATGGGTTTTATTGCTGGAAGAAAAAAAATAAAAACCATACTTCATGGTAAAAAAAAGATTTAATTACAGGCATAAGACTGGCATAAAACGTTTAACGACGGTAAATAATTTTTCATCAAAATTAAATAATTTATTACGATTAAACCGTTTCACGAAGATTAAAAATATTATAGTTACAAGCTGAAAGCTACATTCATAGAGGAACTTATGTGTAAATATTAAGTTCATAGGTTTATATAATACAGAAATACATGGGATTGATAGGAAGGAATTCCCACTTACGTAAAAACGCACTTAACATTTCTTGTCTTTTTTGTTCAGTGAAGTTTGAGTAAAAAAAGTGCATTATATCTAACTATTTTCTACAAGAAATGCCCTTTTCAATGAGGTATCACACATGCTATTCAATAGCTATCGAAAGAAAATACAAGTAAAGAAATGTCGAAATCGGGAGAATGGACAAATCACCGTGTCACGTGACACCCGTAAAGCCGGGATTACACTGAATATACATTCAGGTTAAAAGCTATTGTTTTTATGTGTGATACAAATATAATGAGGAGGTCACAGGTCCCAACCACTGTTTCAATGGAAGGATGAAAAACAATGTTATGATTTTTATTACCCGACTGCAAAATAAAAGAGGGTAATGTTTTTCGAATGTGTAAGTAATATTCGTTGTTACCGTCTATACAGATGGACCGATTTTGATAAATTTGATGTCGTTACATTTATCTTAGCAGCCAGAATGTCACCAACCAAAGATTTAAATTGAAAATGCAGCATGTCCTCCTGGTTAGTGTCTCGCAGAACACGGTCATGCTGCCTGTCCATGGTCCCTAAGGCCTCGCAGAGAGCGGTGGATAAGTCGACCACAGAAAACTCATCAGCGTGCCTCCTGCGAAGCCGTGGGTCCAGGCAATCCTCCTCCTCGACATCGCTGCCAGGATTCGGACCCGCAGAACGTTCCCACTGCAGAATCTCGTCATCCAGGTCATCTTCGAGAATCGAAGGCGCTGAAACAAAAACAAATAATATGATGCAACCAGATTATCATCACACATTCGCACGAACATTCAATGAAAATCATTCAATATCTTTTAAAAAAAAAAATAACAAAACTGAATATAAATAATTTTAACAATTTCGACCGTGACCGTGATGTTCGAACTTTACGCTGGCGGCCATCGTAAGTTTGTTGACATTTCGTTTTTTGCCGACCCAGTTGAACAAAAATTATAATCCGAACTTAAATTTGGTAGCTTTTGTATATGTTTTGCTTGAAAACTATTATTCAGTACATATTCCATGCGATAGTTATTACTTTTTACTCAGAATTGGTCTCACAATTTAAAAAATTACGATAGCTTTCCGACAAAATTCCGTTACGAGTTACGACTGCACTGAATACCACACAGAAATCGAAATATACTTACCTCTGGTTAAAAACGGGCTGCACACAATAGACTATATTGTAATTAACAAATAAATCAGTAATCTAATAAAAAATACGCACAATCCATCAAAAATTGTTTACGTTCGCGTGCCAACGCAGTTCATTGACTGACTTTGACATTATTTTTTTTAATCATAGAGAACGTTTCGCGCGCGAGTTTTGTATTTTTAGTAAGCAGAAATTCACTATGACTGGAGGGGAACCGAGAGAAACGATGCGAAAAATCGCCTAACCGAATGAAAAAGAAATATGTGACGCCATAGATAAAAAAGTGTCAATAAAAAGTGTCAATGCTTTTGGGCGACAAAAGTCAGCAGACAAGGGAACAGGACTCAGTATCAGATTAAATTTCGTATCTGGTATATTTTCTATTTAGTTAGATTTTGAATTCGAAGCTACAAGGGGTTCTAATTTACATACATCATTATCGTGTTCTATCCGATGAGATTGTTGGCATTTAATAAGGGGCTTTGTGCATTTAAAATACGGATGATCTTTCGACCGACAGTTGTAACAAGTGATTGAATTGGTGACAGCACCATATGAACTTCCGCCGGTATTACTAGAGCTTGGCTTTTGAGTTGTACGTTCACGTATTTTATTATTAAGCTGCGGTTGAGGTCTCTGAGATGCAAGAAACTTAAGTAAATCTTTGGGTTCCGAACTATTCTGAGCTTGCGCCTCATTCCTAATTGAACGGTCGCTTATACCGTATACGATACAATCAACAGCTTTTTTACCAGTACCTAATTTCACATATAGTTAATAATCCTAATTTATCGTAAAATATTCACGAAGACTTTCATCACCACGTGAAATACGATTTAACATCTCTAACAGACGTCCGTAATTTTCTTCAATAGGGAAAGCCTTTTTGAGTTTAACCTGCCACTCATCCCAATTGTAGACAACCGTTAGCAATGATGCAAACCATCGCTTTGCAAGACCAGCTAATTTTTGTAATGCGAAGTGGACAAGTTGTTTCTCATCCCATCCATATATAATAGTGCATTCATTGACCTTTCGCAACCAGCTTTCGATAGTTTGAGTTCTATTCGATGGATCAAACTCGGGAATAACATTATGAAGATTGTTGTTATTCCAGGAGTTCGTGGAAGGGTCTCTTGTAACCTGTTTAACTAGCTTGAGGATATCTTTAGCAGAAAACTCGTTTTCACGGTTACGTATCTTTCTTGGAAGAGCCTCTTCACTTGAACTAGATGACGACGGGCTTCTCCGCCTAACCTTCATTTTCTTAAATTTACGCCGGTGCCTCACAAGTGCACCAGGCGGGGTACCAGGCTCAACATCAGACGTCATCGTCACACCTCACTGAAACATTTTACATTACTTGAGGAGTAATCCATCCCTGCCAGCCATGTGAATGACCCATCACAATAAGCATAATTATTGATTTACTTATTAAATTCGGACACAAATATCCATATTTTGGTAAGTATGCTTGAAAACATTTTTCAAGCGAGTATTTGATTCTTCGAACATATGAAAATCGGAAAACAATCAAATCGGACTTATGACTTTCAGTAAAATCAGTTTCATGGTTTTGAATGGACATTATGAAATTCGGAACTTCGAAAACCGGAATAAAATATTTGGGAGTATTTGGGTGTTCCCGTTATGAATAAGGTGAAATTTTTCATCCTAGTCATAATAAATAGGCCCGAGCTGCTAACGGAAAATACAAAACCTGACTTCTTGAGAACAATAACACTTAAAAGTAAATATAGTCTACCAAAATAGTGTATGGGACGAGGGTTGCTGTAAATCTAGTACCTTAAATTCTTAACAAACTTCCAGATGGCTTACGAAATCATAAAACAAGTTCGAGAAGTTGCAAGTACAAACTTAAGCGTTTTTGTACTCATAATGCGTCTTAGTTTTACGAACATGTATGTATGTATGTAAGAATATAATATCGACTGGCCAGCACATAGATAAGCCCGGAGAGGTTTGCGTGTATGTCAAAAACATTGTACAATTAGAATAAGTGTCGTGGTAGTAAATTAAAATATATAAATTCTATTATTAAAGCTAACTAAAATCTAATAGCTGCTTATTAGATTATTTTAAAGACTTAAGCTATACAATATGTTGAAAAACCCGGTCCTACCCAGAAGGGACATATAAGCGTACCAATGGCATTGCCAAATATAATAAAAAACATAAGATATTCATGAAAGTAAAAATATTAACGAATTTTAAAATGCATGATTTTTGTCCCAAATTACCACCGTTTCCCTAAATTCTAACAAACTTAAAACGATCAACAATTGCTTTTTATGAGGTCACTACTCGAGAAGCGACCGCTTGTCAGAATCATTTGTGATTGATATTTTCTGATACAGCCTGTAGACTACTCGCTCAAATTGTTCGTATAATCCGATTACAACTGGAATTATTCGACCGTTGTATGATTGTAAAAGCTAACACGGCAAGTTGATGTTAGCTTAATAAATGATTTCTCCAATCGTATATTTTTTTTTTTCAGCATTGGTTCGAAGTGTGCTTTCATTTGGAGAGTATGCTTTAAAAGTTGGAGGTGTGACCAAATTCTTTATTGGACCGCTGCCTGTTTATGGTTAGTCAAAATTTCATTAAAATATTATTATTCCTTAAAGAAATTTGAGCAAATGTGTGGTTTTGCGTGATTTCTTAGATGGGAGACCCGTGGGGCCTTTGGCTCAAAGCACTGGGAATCACATATATGAATCTGTTTCTCTTTTACAGTTGTAACAGATCCCGTAGACGTGAGCACAGTCCTTAACAAATGCCTGAAGAGAATGTTTGTGTATAGATTTGTTGAACCAATGTTGGGCAAAATGTTGATCGCTGCTGAAGGTAACTATAACCTATTCACCTTTCTTATTCAATATTATTACTTTTGTACGTTCAGAAGACTGCCACTCAGGAATCATAAAAGTCATATATTACGATAGAAGTGCCAGGGTAGCCCGCGAAACACCGATGACGACGTTCCGGAGGTGACTGGGGTAGACCTGAGAGTGGCGGTACGCAGGCTGAAGGCCAGAAATACCGCCCCGGGACCCGATGGCTTGCCTGGCAAAGCCTGGGTCCTGGCCTCTGAGGCTCTCGGGCCCCGACTGGAAGGGCTCCTAAGCGCATGCTTGGAGAGAGGCCAGTTCCCGCTTCATTGGAAGACGGGGAAGCTGGTCCTCATCCGGAAGCCAGGCCGCCCTGCGGACTCTCCGTCCGCATACCGGCCCATCGTGTTGCTCGACGAAGTGGGCAAGCTCTTTGAAAGAGTTATTGCTAACCGCCTCGCCAGGCACCTCGCGGGGATGGGGCCGGATCTTGCGGTGTGTCTTGACATCGCCAACGCCTTCTACTCCATGCCCTGGAGCTGCATTGGGGAGGCACTCCGGTATCACCGGGTGCCGACCTACCTTCGTCGTGTGGTCGGGGACTACCTGACGGATAGGGCCGTCATCTACCCCGGTCAGAGCGGAGAAAGGAACCGGCGAGAGATGTCGTGCGGTGTTCCACAGGGATCGGTTCTGGGGCCGGCCTTGTGGAACATCGGTTACGACTGGGTGCTGAGCGCTGACCTCCCTAGCGGCGTCAGCGTAGTCTGCTACGCTGACGACACGCTGGTACTGGCACAAGGGAGGTCGCACGAGGCGGCGGCCGAAAACATGACACGCGGGGTTGCGATAGTCGTGGAGAGGATCCAGCAATTGGGTCTCGAGATGGCATTGCACAAGTCCGAGGCCATGTGTTTTCATGGGCCTCGGAATGCGCCACCGTCGGGATCCCTAATGACGGCGGGAGGGGTTTCCATCGGCGTCGGGTCGACGCTGAAGTACCTGGGATTCGTCCTCGACAGCCGGTGGAACTTCGTGGAGCATTTCCGACGTTTGGCCCCCAAACTGGAACGGACCGGGGCTGCCTTCAAGCGGCTCCTGCCCAACCTGGGGGGTCCAAACGCCTCCTGCCGGAGGCTCTACGCGGGGGTCGTGCGGTCCATGGCCCTTTACGGGGCCCCGGTGTGGGCGCGTTCTCTGAGGCGGCAAGCCGCCCGCTACCTGAACGTGCCCCAAAAGGGGATAGCCCTAAGCAAACATCAATCATCATCATCATAACACATCTCAAAAAAAACCTCTTCAGCATAAATAAAATAATCTGATAAAAGTCGTTCAAGCTTTAAGGAGCTAAAACTTTGAAATTTTGCCAATATGCCGATTATAAATTTTAAATAGTGTAATTATGATTCAACATGCAACACAAACCTAAAAAATATTCAACGCATGTTTCATCCCTCAACTGGACATTCTCGGGAGATCTTGACTTATCGATCTTGATCAACGAACACGATTCATTGATCCGCCTATAAAGCGATTCCATGGTATTCCAAATGTTTCAGTACCAATATGGAAGCGTAATCGTCGGATATTAGACCTATGCTTCAAACAGCACCTCTTGGATGAATTTCTAGAGTTGTTCAATGATCGAGCTGTACGATTTGTTGAGCTGATCGGCGAGGATGCCGGCAAAGGTGAAGTGGATCTCAATGAAAAGATCACTAGGAGTGTTCTGGAAACCGCTTGCCGTGAGTAGTTCTTCCTCTTTTGATGCCTCTTATTCCGTTCACAACTGAAGGTTGTCCGCCAACTACGAATATTTTTCCTTTTTCTTTACGTGACTCTAGTAATAATATACAGTACAAATATTTCTCGACAGTCTAATAGACCATTTTTGTAATTCATATAATATTTTAAAAATATCGAAATTGTGAATGAACTAGAGTCAGCGGATACCGACATAGCTTGTAGAGTTAGCAAACTGAAGTGGCAGTAGGTGGCCATGCTTTTCAAAGCATACCAAATTGAGCTGATCGTACCTAGGTACGAATTCATTGTAGAGTGAGTGAGTGAGTGAGTCAGCCAGCGTAGCATGTAATTTCCCAGCTAGAGGAATTGTGCAGCACCCTGAAAAGGTATATAGCAAACACTGGATATAGGTGTAGATGAGGAATTTTGGTTACTTTGGAGAGGCCTCTGACTGGCTTCTAGATAAAATCCTAAAAGTTTTCATTATGTAGCGATTTACCCAGTGAGAAGAAGCACAGCATCGTGAGAAGTGGAACAGTGAGGGAGAGGACTGGGGAGGCCTTTGCCCAGGAGTGGGACAATACGAGAATGCACAAAAAAAATAAAAGAAAATAATCGGTAAAATTTATGATATTTTTCAGAAACTACACTTGGAGCTACAATTGACGGCAAAGACCTTGTAGACAACAATTATATCGTGGCTGTCAACGAATTGCTAGACATTCCCGTAACCAGGATTAATAAGCCTTGGCTTATGTTTGATTTTATCTTCAACTTGTCCAGTTGCAGAAGGAGACTGACCAAAGCGCTTGCAATTATTACTGGACTTTCAAATCAAGTGGGTATTCAAAATTAAGTCGGAAAATAATTATATGTGTATTGGCTTCCGTTGAATAACAGTTTCGAAACAAAGATAAATTTAATTGAAATGATAATCTGGAGAGACGTCACTAGGTACACAATGTTTCGTGTTGTCTTTGTTGGTAAAGTCAAAGATGAATGAACATGGATATTCGCAGAATATGGTAGGTTAGTAAAAACTTTTTTGCAAAAATGTAAAATAAACGCATAGCAAATATTTTTATACAAAATTACAAGTAAAAATTAAAAAAAAAAAATGTTTTGCAAAAAATAAAACCGCCTTCAAAAACATAAAAAAGGGAAAAATTGGTTTAGCTTCAGAAGTCGGTTACAAAAAAACTGAATCAAACAAACAAAAGTCTTCTGAAGCTAAACAAATTTTTAACTTTATAGTGTTTTATAAGTCGGTTTTATTTTTTGCAAAAAAGTTTTTTATTTTTCCATTTTTAGTTATTATACAAATATTTGCTATGCTTTTATTTTACATTGTTAACAATACATTTCATGGTAATAGGTTTATTCCAAATGAAATGCAACTTAACATACCTCACAGTCGAAATCTGGTGTACTGAACACAGAGCATACAGGCGTGATGTTAGGTTATGATGTTGTGTAAACAATATACATATAAGCGATTGCAGCAATCACGACAGATTTACTATCAATTATTGAAGAGTTCCATATCTCAGAAGTCCAGGCTCAGATCAAGACAATATTTCTATGGGACAAACTCTTTCAAACTTTTCCAAATCGGTTCAGACGTCTTCGTGTAATAGACGAATATACATAAAAAATGATTCCGACGAATTGAGAACTTCTCCTCCTTTTTAAAGTCCGTTAAAAATACGAAACATAAAATACTCATGAAAGTAAACCTAATTATCTATACATATAATTAAATCGTAGACTTTCCGTGTCTGTACATTACAGATTTTTGCAAAAAATCACTGGAAGATGCGAGAAATAAGTAAAAGAAAGTAAACATTTTTTTTTTTTTAATTTTGGTCTGTTTGTCTGTTCGTTTGAGCGCGCATCACTTAAAAACTTCTCATTGTATTCAAAATCGAAATATAAAAAATAAGAAGCATTGTTGTGGGTATTATTTAACGTTTATTTCATCAAAATCGACCGAAGGACACAAAAGATATTAATTTTTAAAATTTAGTTAGTAAATTTATCATAGAAATCGCGTATGGGATACGCGATTTCTATGATAAATTTAATAATTTACGTAAATAGGTTTTAGTAGTCGCAGTGGAGTCGGAATGGCTGAAAATTAATTTTGTTTTATTTTTCCTTTTGTCTTTACTCTTTGCACTAAAAATTTGGCACTGAAAGAGAGGTTCAAATATGAGAAATCTGTCTAAATCACACTCGCTCATCACGAAATATCGAAAACCGCTTGACGTATAAAGATGAAATTAGGCAGGTAGTTTATAGTTAGTAGACGTCCTCTAAGAACGGATTTTGCGACAGGGCCGGAGTAAAGAGGTCAAAGGGCTCTCGCAAGTTTGTATGGAAGTCCTTCATTTTTTGTGCGACAAATTTGAAATTTGGCAGGGAGGTAGTTTATAGTTAGTAGAGGTTCGCTAAGAACGTATTTTGCGACAGGGCCGAATAAAGGAAGTCTAAGGGCTCTCGCAAAAAATCATTTAATGTTGTATATAGAACGGTATTAGAATAAAAAGCGCCCAACAAGATTTTTAAAGCCATATCGTCGCCTCAACGCCATTTAATTTTGTTTCGGACCTCTGCCGCCCAGAATTACAGCACCAAAAGGATGCCCTTTTTTAATGTACTGATGAGACTACCATCAGTACATTATCACCTTTTGATCTGGCAGTCAGTTCTCACACATAACATAACATCACGACTTAAAGCCTCACATTTACACACACATTTCGCCAGTTATATTGAAGTCACATGTAAAAGGGGTGAACCTATTGCCATCAACCGGGCACAAATCCAGATTTTGTGGCTGCTACTGAGAAATTCCTGATGGCATAACCCAACAACACTATTATTTATTGTATTTTTTCAATTGCATATACATTGTTTAACGTTAAATGGAAGAGCGGAGTCACCTAAGGGGACAGGGGGGTCGCGCCAAATATCACCCAATGTCACGAGGGAGAGAGGTCTTCGCAAATTTATATCACTGGGTTTAATTAAGTAAACATGTATCTCTACATTATTTTTTTTTGTGAATTCAACGCAATCAAGCACAGATTATCGTATTTATTCTTAACTACGCATTTTGATAACTCCCACTTAAGATTAGGAGGGAGATGAGGCGGTCAAGCTAAATCTCACGACATCCCACCAAGGGGGGAGGGGGTCGAAAAATCGCCTCACGCAATTAATGAACGCCCCCTAACCCAACATCTCCTTGCTTAAAAGGTGATTTAATTAAGTAAACACGTATCTCTACATTTTTTTTTTTTGTGAATTCAACGCAATCAAGCACAGATTATCGTAATTATTCTAAACTACGCATTTTGATAACTCCCACTTGAGATTAGGAGGGAGATGAGGCGGTCAAGCTAAATCTCACGACATCCCACCAAGGGGGGAGGGGGTCGAAAAATCGCCTCACGTAATTAATGAACGCCCCCTAACCCAACATCTCCTTGCTTAAAAGGTGATCTCCAAATCATGTGTGTGACAACTTTATGTAATTGAAATAATCACTTTGCCCGACCAGGGAATCAATCCCCACGCTTAGTAGTCGCGCTTGCGGCCACTAGACCAACGAGGCAGTCTCACACATGCACACCAAAATTTCCACGCGAACGAAGTCGCGGGCAACAGCTAGTTATCAATAAATTTTAAAATGCATGATTTTTATGCCCAAATTTCCCTAAAATCTAACAAACTAATTGATAGGTCACAACACCATCTCAATCAACGATCAACGATCATCGATCATCATCAATTCTTTGTTTATGACGTTACTACCCAAGAAGCGGCGGAATGTCGCTGCCCGCGTCCCTGTGTCACCATGTAAATTTCCTCATTTTGGTACAATTTCATTTAATTTTTCTTTTTTGTACTTGTTATCCAAAAAGGATTACATAAATAGAATCTAATCTCGATAACTAATAATACCTTCACGGATCGGACAGGTTTTTTTAACATATTGCATAATTATATAAATACAAGCAAGAGTTAATAAACCAAAGACTGATCTACTGCTCTCCTGAGGAGGCGTCTCAGTTATTAAAAGCAATAAAAATTGAGTTGATTCTTCGTTCGCTGTCTTGCTTTAATCTTTTAAACAAATCTGTTGATTTTTAATATTGATTGTCGATATGAATTCACCAATTTAGAGTTTTGATCTAGTTTTAGACCTAAAAGTATCGTATTTTCTTTGTAAATTATTAGTGTATTGTTATCTTCATAAGAAATGAAACCATATATAAATTAATCATAAAAAAATAAAAATAACTTTAACATTCAAATAACGTCGTTTTGTAGATGGTGAAACTACGAAAATCAGAACATTTACGACGGTTGAAAAACAAAGAAGGATTTGAACACGAAGGTAAGAATTAAGTAACCCGAATGTTAGAAAAGAATGTTACAATAAAAATTTAGATTATAGGATTAATTTATCGTCATGGTGGTTCATTAATTTTAGATGGCAACTAGCTTAATTTTAAGGACCTTAAAGATGTTATGACCATACCTAGGAACCTTTTAGTTACGGAGATATTGGGGGCCAAATTTCAAGATTTTTAAAAATACTACTTTTTAAGGTTATAATTTTACTTTAAATACCTCCATGACCCCCGTACTATTCAATGCATCCATCAGCTTAATGTTTTGAGTGGGTTACATTGCGTTTTACCGTAACCCAAAAAAAAAGTCGTTTTTTACACAGCAATAATTTTTGCGTAGGGGTACTTAGTTTGATGACATAATGTTGACCATAGTATTTTGCTACAGAAATTAGAAGCTTACGGCATAAGGGGAAACATACTAAATCTTATTCAGTCAAACCTCACCAATAGAAAACAATACAAAGAAATTGAGAGAATTAATGTTAAAACAAAGAAAGAGGAAATTTATGTATCAAGCGAACGCACGCCAGCATACGGTGTTCCTCAAGGCAGCGTCCTCGGATCTTTATTGTTCATAATGTACATCAATGACCTGCCTAATGCTATTAAACACCCCATGACTATCGTTGCCGACGACAACACTATGACTATAGCATGTAAAAATAAAAACATATATGAGAATGACATCAATAATATCATGGTTAGACAGGAACAACCTAAAACTAAATCTAGACAAAACAACTATTATGCATTTTAGGCAACGGATCAAGGATGTATTTGACCTTAACGCAATTTACAAGGACACTGTACTTAATAAAGTCGACACCACAAAAATTCTAGGAATCATTATTGACTCAAAATTGAACTGGAAGGGACGCATTGAATATCTAAGTAAACGGCTGAGCTCCTCTGCGTACGGCTTATATAAACTGGCCCCAGAGCCAAACACAGCACCTTGTATAGTCATCAAAAACATATTTATGAATCAACAAAGACCGTATCCGCCAAAGGACATGTGCCGCGGCCACAAACATTTTTTTTTTTAATGGGACATAACATCCTCAATATTTTTATTATTACAACGAGAATTTACCATTAACCCTTCTGCTGCTATTTAAGTTTAAAAATACCAAAAATCAAATCAAAATGTAATTTTGCTTCTTGGCCTTACTAACAAATTGAATCACAGTTTTCCTTTGACCTTTCTTCTCTGATAACCTCTCAATAGTTTCTTAAATATCTTAGCTGTCCATTCAAATCAAATCAAATCAAATAATTTATTCCCATAATATGGGTCTAAATAGATGGTAAATAAATGTTTCATTACTCAATATAAGATTAAGGATCCTCATATAAACTATTTCTGGTATACGAAACATAAAATAAAAGCTTATGATATAATAACAATAAAACAGAATGGACGACATAACTAAACGTTTAGGTACTCTTTTTCATTTTCGTTGTATAATAACTTAACTAGGTATTATTGCACTAGAATAGGAACATAGTAAGGCTTTACAATAATTTTCTATTCTTATAACTAAGGTATTCAGGTGTACAATTTTTTTCGGAATATAGTAATGGGTAGGTCTTTCAGTTCACTAGGTAATTTGTTAAATAACTTAATTGACATGGGGTAACAGTTTCTTCTATAAAGATCATTTTTTATGTTTGGCAAGGGAAAGCTATTAGGATACCGGGTATTAAAATTACAATAGTAACCAAAGGATTTGTCTATATAGGTACTGATGTGTTTTAATGAAAATACAAGACTCAAATATATAAGGTCTAACTATTCATACACGAAATATTTTCAGGGAATCATCTAACGGCTATAACGAAGCCATTTCAAGGCATTTTTTTTTTATTTGAGTATATTTTTATAAAAAATAAGTAATTTAAAATTACTTGACCCACAAAATAAATACTAGCTCCTTATTTTTGAACATCCATTACGCTAGTTTACTACGTCGTATTCACCAACTACAAATGTATTTGCGACTTTTCACCTACGGTCATTGTTAGAATATGGGAGTAAAGCTCCCATATTCTAACAATGACCGTAGGTGAAAAGTCGCAAAAAGTCTCAAAAAATTTTAGAATTATAATAATTTCGTAAAAAAAAAACACTCAGATAATTTTTTTTAGTCGTAAAGTCGCCATAGCAACGAAAACTTCGTTGCTATGGCGACTTTACGACTTATAGAAGTTACTCTTAAAATATTTCGTGTATGAAAAGATAGACCTTATATATATGGACGGTGCTGTTAGTAGATTTAGCTTTTGGAACAATGGTTTGCATGAAGTTAGAGAATCAACGTTGCAAAGTGCGCGAATGCGCTGTTTTTGAGCCAGGAATACTCTATTAAATTCTACTGAGCCACCCCATAATAGAATACCATATCGTAGGTTGGAGGCTACATATCCATGATAGGCTTGTAAAGCTGTCTTTTGGCGAAGGGATATTCGTGTAAGACGCCAAAGAGCGTAAACATACCTGTTTATTTTGTTATAGATTTTATTTATATGTAATTTCCATGAAATCTGACTATCTAATGACAACCCAAGGAAAACTATACAATCGGTTTGAGCTATATTGATGTTATCGTATGAGACATTTAATTTGTAATTATATTGTTTTCTATTGTTAAATTAAATTATTCTAGTGTACTCTAGCCATTTGATAATGCTTTGAACAGCTTCGTTAACTTCTTTATTGTAGTCGTCAAAGAGATAACAACAACACAACCACGACAACCAGCAACCACGTAGGGGTCCGCACGGGCCGATGCCTGCCAGGGCTGCGGGACTGTTCGAAAGAGATACCGCGGCCCTGGAACACAAAGGGCAAAGAAGGAACATGGATGGGTTTTAGTCAGTACAAGTCTGACACTCCCTTCCGTTTCGCCCAGAGCGGGGGGGGGGTCATTTCATGATTTTTCATCCAAAAAAAAAAAGAGGCAAATCGTTGATGTAGAGTAGGAATAAAAGTGGGCCTAATATACTACCTTGTGGGACACTGACTCTGTTATATGCGAGTTTCGATTTATAAGCTACTTCTATATTCTCGTTATTAACATTGTTGATTTCTACATATTGTTGCCTATTTGTGAGGTAACTTTGTAACCATTTATGTGCTTTATCACGAATACCGTATGCATAGGTTTTTTGGAGCAAAATATCATATATTATATTTTATATATCAACAAAATCGAAAGCTTTGCTCATGTCGAAGAACACTGCGCAGATGATAATACCTTTATCAACATTTTCCGATACCTTTTTTATTAGTTTAAATAAAGGCGGCTAGTGTAGTAGATTTTCCTTTCCGAAACCCATGTTGTTCGGATTTGATTGTATTGAATTTATTAAGGAAAGATGTAAACCGTTTAAACATAACTTTTTCAATAATTTTGGCTAGTGTAGGTATGAGGGAAATCGGTCTATAGTTGTTAGGTTCTGTTTTATCCCTTTTTTATAAATCGGTTTTACAACTGATGTTTTTAGTTTGTCTGGAAAAGTACCTTGTGATAATGATAGATTTATGAGATGACATAGTATTGGTGCTATTATATTATATAAATGTGCATTTTGTTTTAGAATTTGAGTGGGTAAGTTATCATAACCTACCGATTTTGTGTTTTTTAAAGACAGTATAATTTGGTAGATTTCATATGTTGTTATTGGAGTTAAGAATATGCTAGCGTTATTTAGGTTCTACTGTTGTAGATAAAGGTTCCAATTTTTTTTATTATGACGCGGTTGACTTTTTGTCAGCCCAATAAAATAATTATTAAAAGTATTTGATATAAGTTTTATTGTTTAAATTTATTTTGTTTATTTGTTGCGGATTAAATTGATTGCTTTCTTGACTTTTAATTATTTTCAGGAATCGCGACAAATGTCCTTAGATCCCATCAACATCCAACTCAACAATGATCGATTATTAAATCGATCATTGATGAGTTTCTGTGCTAAGTTTATACTTTTTTTTAAATATTTTGTTATAAGTGAGATACTTGGTTTTATAAGACTGACGTGTAGATTTACAACTGTATAGATACCTGACCTTTCTTTTAGTATTGAAAGCCAATCTGAGGCCTTTGGTTATCCAAGGCTGATTCTTTATTTTCTTATTAACTTTGATTTATTTACTGGAAAACATAGATTGAAGAACAGTGTGAGGGTATCATGAAATATTTGAAAGGCCTTGTTTAGGTCAGGTTGATCATATGTCTCTGCCCAAGAGAGATTATTGATACATTCAATGAATTTAAGTATGTGGTCTGGCGAATAGTCTCGTTTTAGAAAATACCATTGCAGTATAGGGGTTATTTTTTTGTTTACGGTGAGGGACAGTGATTGACATGTGTCGTGGTCTGATAAGCCTGAGGGTATAAATTTGCTTACGGCAGTGGGGTCATTGCTGATTATTAGGTCTAAGCATGATTCTCCTCTTGTCGGTTCATTTATATACATTTTAAAGTTGTAATTTTGAAGTAATCTTAGATAGTCTTCACGTACTGTAGAGTGTTTAAGGATGTTAATGTTATATATCATTATGTTATATATATACAACGTGTAACAGAATAAACGCAATTCCTGAAAGCAGTTTGTTCAGAATCGACTTCTGAATTGATTTCCGTCATAAAAAATAGGTGTTAAATTTTGACGGAAAAATCTTTTAAATAACTTAAATTAGAAACACAGTATCATGACAAATTAATACAATCTTTAATTCAAGGAAATTGAAACCTTAACTCAGAGCAATAAAGGCTACTAAAACGCACGACATTACTTGTAGTTCGCTCATAGCTCGTAATACACACACGTAAACAATATCAATGCATTTTACATTAAAAGTAGTATGCGTCAAATAAGTAGGTAATTTAAAGGAATTCCAACTTTATCTCCAATGAGTACGGCTTATTTGAATGCACGACCAAACCAAAGATCAATGAAGTATAAAAAGTTATTCATAATATCAGTCTGTGATATTTTAGGTACGTAAAATTCGTTCATTGAACTAACCCTCATCAAATGTCTACAGCTATGGTCAGCTGACAGGCGCTCGTGTGCGTGTCGCGTCGGCCGCTAACATTGCATGAGTGTGTGTGCAGGGATGTTGTTGCACATACATTTTGCGTTTAGTAAGGATAACTATTTTATAAAAAAAAGACTAGGTTTGGTTTAAATTTATTTAATTACGGATATTTTTTTAGACTTATAATTTAATATTCTAATTGGGGTATCTGAGGTATTGCGTTTAATCTGTTACACGTTGTATATATTATTCTTTGCTCTGTTAAAATTATATTTTGTCACTACAGATGGTCAATTCCGAAGCATCTTAGATGTCTTCATTGAGAACACTGTGACTGAGACCAGTAGCGTCTTAACTGATGTTGAACTGAGGAATACTATAGACAACGTTTTGGTAGGTAGCTTTGACACAACTATCACTGAGATGCTGTACACATTTGTCTGCATTGGTAGTTACCCTGAGGTGCAAGAGAAGATTTATCAGGAGTAAGTCCACTTACCGTGCTCTGGCTTTAATTTTGTTGTGTTTTGAGTGTTCATTTTGTATGCTTTTTCTGCACAGAACTCTGAAAGACTTGGTAGTATTCGGAAAACATATATAAATCGACTCCAAAAAAATTGAATAAGTTTCTAAAATTTTATTTTCAAATTCTTAGAATAACTCAAGTTTTGGGTGAAGACGGAAGAGTAACAAAACAGAATATATCTCAACTGGTATATTTAGAAGCAGCAATCAAGGAATCTCTAAGGTTGTACCCAGTTGGAGGAATTGTGGGTCGCGAAGCTACAGTTGATACAAACTTACGTAAGTCATAAAAAATGGAACGACTTCCTAAAGTTATCTTCGTTCATAATGAAATGATATGAAATACTGCTTTTTATTTCTTTAGGTAATGTGACAATTCCCGCCGGCAGCAGTGTACTAGTCCATATATGGAGTGTAAACAGAAACCCCGAATGTTGGGGCGCAGATGCCGATGAGTTTAAACCAGAAAGATGGCTCAATCCTGATACTGCTCCGAGTCATAAAGCCGCTTTTGCGACCTTTTCACCGGGACTGAGGGGGTGTATTGGTAAGCTTTCTATCTTTTATCATAACAAAATCAGCCGGTTAGATAATGATAGTCCACATTAGTAACCTGTGATTGAAACAAATATTTTTAATAGATTTTGATCATGACACTTTTCGCTTTTCGCATAAAAAACAACTTAAGAAAGTACTGTAGTTGCACATTCCAAAGCGTAGATCTCTATGGAGAAGAATGGGCAAGAAACTTCATGGACACTCTTTTAAATCAAAATATTGTTACAAAATCTTGGTTAAATCATTCATGTTGAGATTACACTTATATGTGAGAACGATGTCGAAAGACGTGTTAGTATAATCCAAAATTCCAAATTAAAATAAACCATGGCAGCTAAGAGATGACCAGTCCCTACTGACGGCGCGCGTTCGCTCAAATATGACGCATGGATCAGCACCATTCAACTCTACCATTTTGAAGGGAAGTAAATGATCCGACACACGCACCCCCATCAGCGAGACAGTTGATTGAGCATGACATCCTCTCAACCACCAGGGCAAATTCAAGTCAAAGAAAGTTAAATACATGTCAATAGTAGCTAATAGTACATAGTACTCACACACGTGCTATGCAATTATATAATACTAAGAGATTGAATCTATACCATGCAAGATATTTTTACAATCTTCTGCAGCTTCCACAATAACTTCACATGATAATCAATTAGTTTGCCCGTATGGTTGTGGAGCAGGACTAGCATTGAGTCAAGCATTTTTATCATCAATGTAATCCCCCAACTTATAATATGTTTGCTTATATAGTGTGCTTTTATACTCGTACAAGATTAAAAATTCGTTTCATTCAATTATAGAATGTGGGGATGTGTTTTATTGTAACATTTTAAACAGTACTCCATGAAAGATGAGTTTAGTTTAGCTAGCTTGAAACCTGGCTGAACTATGTAGTAGGTCTCTATTTATAATATTATAGTGGTGTCTGTCACCTCTTTTACTAAATTAGCTGTAAATATTTTCAGAAAGGGGTTTGTTCTTAAGAAAATATTTAAGTGATTTTTTTTTTTCAGGTAAAACGTATGCAATTATGTTTTTAAAAGCAACCATTGCCCTGGTACTACGCAGGTTCAAACTTGCAGCCGACCATACGAAGATGAAACTAATGTGCAAAATATTTTTAAAACCTGTAGCAGGACATTTAGTGAGAGTTGAGGAGAGGCGACCAAATAAATGATGACAAAAGATTGTTCTATGAGTTTTATTGACAAACCTTGTTCATGATCGTTATAACAAAAAACCGGCCAAGTGTGAGTCGGAAACACACGCACACAGGGTTTGGAAGAGTCTATTAAATTAAATTCATTTATTTCAGAACCAGTCCATATTAATTTGTAATAAATTCGTACTGCAATCGGATTTGTTGATATACTTGAGGCAATCTTCAGGTTCACAGCTATACGAATCACCTAGTTGAATATTATCAAGCTCATTGTTAATGATATTTAAGGAAGCTATTGAGAATTATTAAAAGGTTGGGTTGTAACATTGCATGGATTTATACCGAATCGCTCAAATATCGTAAAAAATAATAAAATATAGAATGTATTAATTCTAGTGTGTTGTATGAGAGAAGCATATGTGTAGTATGTATTAATTCAGGTGTGTTTTGTGAGAGAAGCATGTGTGTAGTATGTGTTATCAAGTGTATTAAAGTGATGTGTGTTATAGAAAGGTTTGTGAGAAATCGTGTTAAACTTAACCGTAAGGGCACGCCCGTGTAGTAACATTTTACAGAGTATTGTAATTATAAAAAAAGCTATACTGTACTTGACATTAATTGCCAACTTTGTAGGTTTCCCGCAGTTGCTGAAAGGTGTTTTCGCTTTTGACAACAGCATATTTGTCACCTTCCTTTTTACGTAGGAGAATTCTGCCATTCGCAATCCAGCAGTATTGGAAGTTTTCCGATCTGGCGAAATCACGAGCAAGAAAAAGGAGTCTTTTCGCTTTTGATGTCAAATGGTCTGTCACGAACAGCGACATTTCAGGCCCTTCTAGACCGAGGTGTTTGTTGATAATTTGTCTACCAGGTTGCTAGATATTATATTGCTTTACTTCTCTTATTAACTTATCTTTGGCAAAGGTGTTGGTAAATTCAGTGACCACGGCTGATGTCGTCGCATTCGCCTTTGATGGCAATCTGTATAAGTCCTTAATTTCCTGAGTAGAGCAATTACTCCTAACATTTTTCGTCAGGCTGGTAACCATGTTAAGCAAGTCTTCCTTCTTCTCACTTTTCTTCTTCGGAACGCCTCTTATTTCAATACAGGTCTTTCTAATAGTTCTTTCCATCCCATCACTTTTTTCTTCCAACTCCTCAATTTTTGAACGTAAGTTAATCCGGTCACGGTCTAGGATATCGATCTTTTTATTTAAGTCCTTTATTTGAGCTGACAGTTCTCCTAACGATTATTCAATTTCATCGTTTGATGCTTGTCTTTATTTCGGCCAAACCTTTTTCAAGAGTTCCTAATTTCGAGTTTATCGAGTCTTTAGTTTTGTATCTTGCTGTTTCATCCAGTTTGAGAGCATATCCTTAATCTCATCCTTAAACATATCAAGTGTATTTTAATCGTCATCATCTAGTCGAATGCGTTTGGAATTAACTCTCTTTGTGACATTGGTCACAGGTGTCGCCGAACTATTAATAACAGATCTATTTATGTTAGAATCTGAAGCAGACAGTCCTTGCGGTGGAGTACGACTTGGATTCATGTTGAGTAGGTTTAAGACTCACTGTTTCTTATGCAGTTTATTGAAGTAATGCCGCCGGCGCGTAGCAATAGTAGCGACCGCTATTGTTCGTAGATGTATCTTCGTAGCAGGCAGCCAGTGACGTCGCTCGCGTAGCTCAGCGCTTACGCAGGCGTCGTCGTAGCACAGCGGTCGATACCGAGCGCGGGGTGACAGAGACGACAATTATGGCTATGGTGATTACACTCCTCGCACAGACACTCCGCGCAGCGTGGGCCGCCTTTCACTTTTACGCACTGGTTGCAAGTTACAATTTTATTGCTATATTTTTTTTTTTTTTCTAAATGGCATCTCGCAGGTCAGCCTAAGAGGCTGTCGCTGCTCAACCAAAAAACTTAAAAACTAAGCTACACGCTAAGGGCACCCCCTGTGGGGTACGAGCCTCGGCTTAGGGCGTCGCTGGGGGAGGGCAGCAAGGGACAGGCTGGATCTGATTTGGATTATTTAGGGGCTGATTTAATACTACTGGCTCATCATCGCGGGCTGGCTCGAGCAAGGGTCGGGGAGGGCATGAAACGGGGTGTCGCGACGGGCCTCGACGGCGAGGATGGAAGGACGGCTGTTTACGTCTAGGTTTCTTCAGAGTGCTAGTGTCCGTACTGCTCTCTTGGAGAAGGGTTATAGCGTCATCGGGAGTGACGAGGGTGTGCCTTGGTCGGCGAATCTTACTGATTCTAGAAGGTTCGTATCGGGCGGCCGATGCGATCAGGGGGTTGCGATGCATTACAGCAGAATCGAAGAAACGTTTGGAAAGGCGCTTCATGAATTGGAGAATGGTGGGCATTTTGAGATCTAGGTGGAGACGATCATTTCGGACGTACCAAGGGGCTCCCGTGACTTTACGTACGTACGGAACCGGTTTTGGAGAACCTGCATCTGATGGATGTATCGGGGCTTGGTATGTGCGAACACTACACAAGCGTATTTATTGCTATTATTATAAGACTAGCTGTGCCCGCGGCTTCGCTCACGTGAGCGCACATTCTTTTGTCATTGTCAAAGTTTATGAACAAAAGCAAACTATAGATGCAACTCATGGTCTATCCTAGGTCTCGACGGTTAATATCCTTAACAATTAAAAAAAAATCTTTCAGCACTGAGAGCTCAATCAGCCGATGAAATAATGTGATGGACACAAACGATGGAAACAAATGTGAGAATCTGCAAAAAACCTGTACCCAATTGAAAAAAACTGCAAACGCTTGAATTGAATGTATTTAGCAATAGAACCAGAAAGACTATGCGCTTCGATAATCTTCATGTTTCCGAATTAACACGAACGTCGCGTCGCAGTGTAATCGACAGATAAAAAGCTTCTAAGTTTGTCTTTTCAAGGCATTGTAGTGCATTCATTCCGCACTTTTAGGATTATAGTCGTATATTTGTAATATTCCCATATCTTCCCGTGGGTGTCGTAAGAGGCGACTAAGGGAGTTACCAGAAAATGGGCAGCAGCGTTCTCTGTGCTTTTTTAACAACCGTACTGCGATCGCCAACCCGCCTGCCAAGCGTGGCGATTATGGCAAAAACCCCCCTTTGGGGGAGGCCTATGTCCAGCAGTGGACGTCTTTCGGCTGAAATGATGATCATGATGATTTGTAATATTCTAACAATGGTGATGCATAAGGGACCATCCATAAATTACGTCATACGAATTTTATGATTTTTTAACCGGAGGGATCAAAAACTCCATCCTTATCAGAGCTGGTAAATTTTTGTGAGACTCCCCCCTCCGAAGTGTGACGTCACATATTTTGCAATTTGACATGCTCCAGCCGATAGAGTTGGAAATATTTCTTTAATAAGGTTTTCGTTATTAGTTAAAATTTCGTGTTTTAAAACTTAGTAATATTAGATTTTGAAATGTAACGTCACCAAATTTAAGACCCTTCCTACCCCTTGTCACAAAATGTCACACTTACTCGACACCCCCCTTCCCGCAGCAGCTCACTGTGAGTACAGGGCTCCCGAGCAGTTCATGGCCGACTTCCTGGAGTATCCAAAGTGTCCCTACACCTGCGTTTTAGAGGACTTACTGTCAGAAACGCTACTGGGTGCTAATAGTTTGATAAATCATCGATACAAAAGAAGAAGAAGAACATGGGAATTATATTAGATCACATATTTCCGAAGATAGACCATGATTGCCGAAGCGGATACTTTTCCAAATGATGAACGGGTAAAAAAAAAGTTGAAGCGTAGACGCAAGTATTACGCAGATCAATGTTACAAATAGTGTTGAAAGCAAGCCCTTTGACTATTCACCATATTTATGTTACTACTGACTATTATTAATATTTTGCTCCGAAGTTCAAATGCAAGTGCAGTCACATTTACACGTTAAAGATATGCCACGACTGTCAAAGTAAGCAAAACATAAATATTAATTTGTTTGATTTTTTGGATAGATATTTTTATACCCAAAAAAGAAAAGAAGGATGCCTTTTTTAAAGACTAATTAGCCTGTTTTAATATTCAAACGAAAGTATTTCATTTAGTTTGTGTGCGGGCAACATTGGAAAAAGGTGGTCTGGTTGAATTTGATAACGTCATTGTCTTATTTTGGTAGTGTCCCCATAAAGTTTTTTGTGGGATATTCTTTATCTACCTATTATCTAAAATCTAATCTTATTTCATACATCATTTCACTGGTCACCATTAAATATAGTAAATCCAAATAATAGTAATTTTATTATTTAAATAAACTTCGGTTGAATTGCTGTAAATAAAATGGTATATCTAAGCCGGAAAGGTGATCTGTAGCTCGGGACCCTCCTACTTCAGACACCTTTCTCTATTTAAGATTGTGCATGTACCATGGCCTGTTACTTCTGAATTTGAGAGAAATAAAGATTTATGATAATGATTAATTTTTAATACCTGTCTACCGACGCCTAATAGCTTTCTCTTATTACTACATTTTTTAAATTATTTAATTGCCTTGGAAACGAAAATTGATAATCATTTATTAATTTAATTTAATAATGTTATATTCTCAGCCTTTCCATCATGTACTACTTTTTACATAAAATGAATGGTGATCTTATTAGAAAGAGACTAAATTAGCACTTTTGGTGGCAAATTTTTAATGCAAGTAAGAATAGCTGTTGTACACACGGCGGCATATGAAGCTGTAAATTTCCAGTATAACTTGGCCTCGCTTTGTATAAATTTCCTATACAATGAGAGATCCGCATAAACTGGTTAACTAAAGTTTGACTGGCCGTTGCGTGCATACGTAGTACTTATCACTTCCATGCAAAGAGTAAAGACAAAAGGAAAAATAAAACAAAATTAGTTTCCAGCCATTCCGACTACACTACGACTAAAACCTATTTACGTAAATTATTTTTATCACACATCATAGAAATCGCGTATGGGGTTACTAACAAAATTTCAAAGGTTAATATCTTCTGCGTCTGTTGGTCGATTTTGATGAAATAAACGCTAAATAATACTCACAACAATGCTTCTTATTTTGTAATATTTCGATTTTGAATACAATTAGGGGTTTTTACGTGATGCGCGCACAAACGAACAGACAAACCGACAAACCGACAAACCGACAAACCGACAAACAGACAAAAAATTTAAAAAATGTTTATTTACTTTCTATTACTTATTTCTCGCATCTTCTAGTGATTTTTTTGCAAAAATCTGTAATGTACAGACACGGAAAGTCTACGATTTTATTATATGTATAGATATAGTTTACGGTAACTTGGGACTAGTTGTGCGACGTTATTTGGTTAAAAAAATTATTAAAACTGGTACACGTCAGCTCAGAGTGACTGAGCAGTCACTCTGAGCTGACGTGTACCAGTTTTAATAATTTCGGACGGAAGGGCAAATAATAATCTATAATCAATACGTAATATTTCCTTAAGTAACATTCTGCTTATATTAAGAGTAAAGTTATACTTTGGTGGTATATAATTAGTGTATCCCATGTCTATAAATGAAACATTTGAATGTCTATTACAAATATACTTAATTAAATAATTTTATTTGGATTCGTTTAAATGTTTGTTGTAAGGCACCTCTAACATTATTATATTCGGTTTTGTAACAGTTTGCAAACATTTGCCCAGAGCTATTTCTAACTGGTATGGATCAGTATCATTAGTGCCGCCTATGATAATAACACAATCGTTTGTACTCAGTTCTAGCATAGTATTTACTTGAAGGATATTTTGTATTTTAGCACCTGGTTTGGTGTAACTTAAGACTTTAAACTTAAGTCCTAAAGAGCCCTTGTAGTATACGGCAAACATTTCTTCCTTGTTGGTCAGAATATATAATTACTTTTCTTATGTCGTTCGAACTTTGTTCTGTATGGTGTCCGGACGAAAAGAATAGCACCATCCCATATCTTCCCGTGGGTGTCGTAAAAGGCCACTAAGGGACTTACCAGAGAATGGGCAGCAGCGTTCTCTGGTTCTACAACAACCATACTGCGATCGCCAACCCGCTTGCCAAGCGTGGCGATTATGGCAAAACCCCCCTTCTTGGGGGAGGCCTATGTCCAGCAGTGGACTTTTCGGCTGAAATGATGATGATGATGATGTCGTTCGAACTTTTTCTTGACTCAGCGTGTTTGTTGTTATTACTCTTATTATGAGATGTATCCTTTTGTAGACGTTTATCTTGTATTTTGGAGTTCAAATTCAAGTTTTCCTCCAAGAAGTTGCTATCCGCATATGATGTCGATTGTACGTGATGATAAAGATTTGTTGGTAAGTCGCTGGTGCTTAATTTCTCTTTTCTTGATGGTGATGACTAGAAAGAAATTTCAGTTTGGGGCTTGTATTTTCAATTATAGCGTTTGTTTTCTCTTGTGATGGATGATGTTGTCTGGTTTTCTGTGCATTTTTTTGTCTTGTGACATTCATGCAATGACTCTTTTAGTTGCTTAATTGCACCATGCATATTTTCAATCTCGTTATTAGCAGATAACAAACTCGATTTTAGCTCAGTAATTTGTTCCTGTAGTTCTACACACGAATAATTGTTGACGCCATCTATCGACGTGTTTGGTAAACTAAACATTGTTGGATCAAGTATTGAAGAACTTGAAATGTTATGCATGGACACAGATCGTCTATTTTTACGTATTTTGATATTTTCTATTTCCATGTTATATTTAGGTAATTAAGAATCACAAAAAGACATATGCGTAGGTGAGATGAGAACGCACGACACTTTGATCTAACTCGTCAAGCAGCGCTTCAAACCACTCAACCAACCGTCGTGTTACACAGTAGGTTTAAATTAGCGAATAGTTTATTGTTGGAGTCAAATGCAGTTATTTTTATTTGAGAGTAGAAGAGTTTTCTGTTAAAAAACAGTTTTTAATGTTACTTTCTTCTTGTTTTTACTCCATTATTACTTTCTTTCACCATTTGTTTATTTACTGATCACTGCACTGTACGGTTATAGGGATTTATTGTCACTAATGGTTTTTATTTCAGTTTTGTTAGATTAGTCACAGTTCATATAAATTTCGTTGTATTTTGTAGTTCGTGAAACTTGGAGGCTACAAACACTTATAACGATGGATCATATTATTATTGCAAAAATTACTTGGTGTTAACGAGTGAATACAACATTTGAGTAATTTTCGAAGTAAATTCTTTAAAAAAAAAATTTTTGTAAATCCAAAAAGTGAAACTTGCTTGGGATGGGTTCTAACTCGGAACCTCTAACATCGCGGTCAGAGTCATCTGTCATACGCCATCTAAACGAGTTATTGTTAAGGCGAAATATGTGCATGTATTGTAGTATTAGATTTAAGAGAAAAAAAGTTCATTTCTCTTTGTTGTGATTGGTTGAAAAGTTGGCGTCATGCGTCGTTCACTTTTAAATAATGATAACGGTACAGTATTACAGAAAAGTTTCGAATTCACTTTGTTTTAGATACGTATACATTATTATATCACTGTATTAATGTTTTATGAGTAATAATACACGTTTTTGTTCAAGTGTTGTGTATTTTTCTGGATACACAGTTTGTAAACACTATTTTGATGCTATTCTTTAAATACACATTCATTTACACACCACTTATGAAATTGTTCTGCAAACGATAGACGGTTATCAGACATAAACTGACTGAAAATTTACACAATTAGACTTTAAAACAAGTGTTAACTATTTTTAAAGATTATTTAAATACGGAGCCAATGTTAGTGTGACAACTAGCGCCACCTTTTTTCGATACATTCTTTCCGGTGGAATATGATTCCAAATAAGGAGCTGAATGCACCCAGTTTGCGGAAGACTGTCCCTTACCTCCTGTTTAGTAAAAACATGAAAAAAAGGATCATAGCTAAGAATTGCGAGCGGTATTGGTAACTTGCTACTTATAGTCGAGTGCAATGGTGGAACGAAGTTTATAGTGCTCGGATTTTCATGGGACTATGATAGTTATTATACCCCATTAGATAGCTAATAAAATGAGGACTTGGATAAAAATTTGCTCATTGAGTTTCATAGAAACATTTCGAAAAAAAATTGCTTTCACTAACATAGACGATTTCCTGATAATTGTGAACTAATTTTTAGTCACTTCACTCGTAAAAGTGGTTTCTTGAATATTTTTACGTCCAGCTATCTGTGAAAAAGCATAAGTTAATACCTAATTTCAAAAGAAATCTGAGTCTTAAAATTCGATGCTTTAGGAATAATTGAAGAAAATAGGAAATTTTCAAAAAGAATCAGATCAAATTGGCGTTTATTGAATGCACGCAGGTCACACTATTACGCCACAATATGACTTCGTCGGATTTGAAATTACAAACGAAAAATAAATATTCCAAAGGAAATATAAAAAAAAAAGTCGCGAGAAATTATTTTTTTAACTTTCTTCTCCACATCTCTAGGAACTGAATAAAAAGTCCCATGAATATCCGAGCACTATAAACTTTGTTCTACCTTTTGAGTATTTTTTGTCCAATTGCACTCGGCTATAATCTTAGATAGAAATTGTGAGATTACTTTACGTCATAATTACAATTATTTTTGCCAATTTACTAGTGGCCCCATAACAACTTCGTCAGCAATAATCAACATTTATCGAGTACCTCCGATTTTTTTAGTTTTTGTTTTCTGTGGATATCTGATATAGCAAGGATATTTTAAAATATTTACGTTGTCTGTCTTGGAAACATTTTGCAAAAAATTGCCATCTTTCATTTTTACATATCTCATCATCATCATCATTTCAGCCGAAAGACGTCCACTGCTGGACATAGGCCTCCCCCAAGTGTCGCCACATTGACCGGTCCCATGCGACTCGCATCCAGCGGATCCCTGCAACCTTCACCAAGTCATCGGGCACCTAGTGGGAGGCCTTCCAACGCAGCGTCTTCTGGTTCGCGGTCGCCACTTTCCAACTTTTCGGCCCCATCGGCCATCCGTTCTGCGAGCAATGTGCCCTGCCCACTGCCACTTCAGTTTGGCTATTCTTCGGGCTACGTCGGTTACCTTGGTTCTCTTGCGGATGTCCTCATTTCTGATTCGATCACGCAAGGAAACTCCGAGCGTAGCCCTCTCCATTGCCCTTTGGGTGCCTTCTGATAAGGCCCATTGTGAGCGACCACGTTTCGGTCCCGTATGTAATCACTGGCAACACACACTGGTCATAGACCTTCGTCTTGAGACAATGCGGTAAGTTGGACGAGAAGATACCACGCAACTTCCCGAACGCTGCCCAGCCGAGTCGGATTCGACAATTGACCTCTTTCTCGAAGTTAGACCTACCTAACTGGATCGTTTGTCCAAGGTAGACATAATCGTCTACAACTTCGAGTGTAGAGTCGTGTAGAGTCTCCGATCTTGATAGGAGTGGGTTTTACATGGGTATTCAACATACACACATTTTACATATCTGATTTCCTGATATTTGCGAATAAATTCTTAGTCACTACTCAAAAATGTGATTTTTTGGACATTTTTATAAAAAAGTTATCTGTGAAAAAGTATCAGTTACTAAAAACAAATGTAACTGGTAGTCTTAAAATTTAGTATTTTAGAAATAATAGAACAAAACAAAATGAAGTAAAAAGAAGTCACCAGCGGCTATTTTTTTTTTAACTTTCTTCTCCACACCTCTAGGAACTCAATAAAAAAGTCCCATGAAAATCCGAGCACTATAAACTTCGTTCCAACTTTTGAGTATATTCTGTCTAATTGCACTTGGCTAAAATGACTTGTTAAAAATAATAACGGCGCTTAGGACATTGACATGATGTATGGACATTGAGTCAGACATTGCATTGTTTTTGAACCTTTGAATGCCAGATAATTAAGCAACGCGCCGATTAATCCCTGTGAAGCTGTTTACAAAACTAGTCTTTACTCGTACAACGTGTATAAGGTGTTAACCTGAAACAAAGATGGTAGACGCAACATGTAGAATAATACCTACGTACTGAACAACTAAGTTGAAACAAAACTACATTAATTATGAATATTTTTTTTTAATATTTCAGATCTATGGAATTTTTTTCAGAGAATTCTGACCACTGCCACAGAAAAGGGTGGTGTTATTGGGTTCTGGCTCCCTGCTTATGCCGTATACGGTAAGTTAAGTCGAAAGATATTGATGAAATGAGGCGAAAGGCAATTTGTAAGACATAACTATTTAATATGATTAAATAATTTTACAACGTAACTGTCAGTGCACAGATACATGGACGAGAGCACGCCTGTATAAAATACAAAGACGACATGCACAGACACATCACATATTGCTATTTAACTTAGCGCAGGCGTCCATACTCTCAACATCCTTTCCTGGACGCAGACGCTTTAAAATTAAACCCATTGATGAAGTGAAGTTTTCATGCAACGGTTGATGGAGTCCCTTTGTCAAAATATCGTCTACCAGCTGTTACAACCAAAAAGCTTCCTGAATGGCAGACGCTAGAGCCATATATTTAAACTCACTTGTAGAAAGAGCCATTTTCTGCTGTTTCTTAGAAATCCAGCTTATTGCTGCACCCTGGAACAAAAATATGTAGCCTGTGCAAGATCTTCTATCCTCAATATCATTTGCCCAGTCTGAATCGCAATAGCAATGGAATGTTCCTTATTTCTTGTTGATCTTCACCCTTCTTCAGTTTGACATTAGCATAAGCAGATGTCCACATCGGCTTACAATTGTTCATTCCAAATCAAGTTAGTATCTTTTTTTATGTAAATAGATTGATCGATAGAAATCTCATTTACATTTTCATCTTATGAAATTATAAAATAATTTCTGAAAAATTTGTGGATCACTGTTTTATTCATTGTTGTTTCAACATTAAGACACATTAGTGATGAGGGACTTTGATGAACATCATTATTCTGGCTTATTATTCACTCCTGCAGCGGTCTCAAAGTTATGTTAAATTTCGATGGAGAATCAAGTGTCATATCAGGTACGAATGTCTCTTCATTAACATCTTCAAATTGATCAGAATCATCTGAAATTGAAATTCTTTGGGATTCATCCTGTATGCCTCTTCTTACGTTATCAATGTTTCTTTCCGCCAATTCTTCAGGGTCATCATCAGATAAGATAACAATTTTCTTTTCTTTTACTTCATTACAACTTTCTTTTGTGTTTTCATTTTTATTTCCCTCTATCTCTATGTCATTTTTAATAATTTCCTTTTCTTTTTTAGGTACATCATCCGTTTAATTGAAGCTTCTAGAAATACAACATCCCTACTTATGACTCCTTTTTTTGTTTCTGGATCTATGAATCGGTAGCCTTTTGTACTGTCACTGTAGCCAACAAATATTAACTTACGTGATTTCACCCCGAGCTTAGATCTGTTTTCTTTAGGAATAAGCACCATTGCAGGACATCCGAAAATTCTCATGTGACTCAGATTGGACTTATTTCCAGTCCATACTTCATGAGGCGTCGCATCAGATAAAGTGCAGGTGGGAGAACGGTTCACAATATATGCAGCTGTAGCAACCGCTTCTGCCCAGGAGTGTATGGATTAGATGTCTGGTGCAGTATTCCATGTGTCTTCAAGTAGGCGTCAAAATTATTATTATTGTTTTCGGTTCCATTATCGCTTCTCAGAGTTTTTATTTTAGTACTTAACTCATTTTCTACTCTATTCTTAAATTCCACAAACTTTTGAAATACTTCGCTTTTGTTTCTAATTAAATATACATGTACTCATCGAGAAAAGTCATCAATGAAGGTTACAAAATACCTTGCCCCTCCTATAGAAGTATTCTTCATCGGTCCACATACGTCACTGTGGATTAGCTCTAGCAACCTGGTTGCACGGGAGCCTTCAGTTGGGAACGGTTTTATTGTTTGCTTATCTTCAAGACATGTTACACAAATGAAATTTTCTTTTCTTGGTGCCAGCTTTACACCTTCTTTACAATTAGGAATTTTATTAAGATTAGTGAAATTTAAGTGACCCATCCTTTGGTTCCACAGATAAGCATTATCATCAGTCTTAGCCATCATGACTTGCATGTCTTGATTTTTACAAGTTTTTAACAGATGTATCATTGATTAAGTCAGCCCTTGCAACTAACTTATTGCTGGGATTGTAAATTTGACAACCATGTTCATTGAATATTACCTTACATCCACCTTTAATTATTTTGCTGACTGATAACAAATTTTTATTTATTTCTGGTACGTATAAAACATTCCTCATCTGTATTGAATCGGTGCTGCCATCTTTTGCATTAACCTTTATACATACATTACCGCAGTATTCAACTTTTAATACTTGATTGTTATCAATTCTTATGCTCGGTACAGATGAAGGAGTAATATCAGTGAGCCAGTCCCTGTTTCGAGTTATATGCATAGATGCCCCTGAGTCAACATACCAAAAATTGGAATCATTCGCTGTGGATGCTGAAAAAGCTGTGACATATCCTGTTTCTTTATCTGTTTTTTTATTATTACTTGTCTTCTTATGCCAACAATTCTTACTGAGATGTCCGTACTTATTACAACGAAAGCACCTAGGGCCTTTCTTATTTTTGAATTGATCACTTTTGGGCTGATTTTTTGAGTTTGTATAAAGTGCGGTAGTGTCCGATGTCTTTACTTCTTGTAGTAATTTATTTTTCACTAAATCAGCACTAATCTTCATACCGGAACTTTCTAAGCCCATGATCATGGGCGTGTACATTTCTGGCAACCCTGCCAGAATTAGTGTGCCCAACCACTCATCGTCCACATTGAATTTTATATTCCTTAGTTTGTGCGCGGCTGTCATTACTTTGTTTACATAATCTTCAACGGATGAACTGTTTTCAAAATTGGTATTAATGAGGTTTTTTAATAAACCTACTTTACGAGTTAATCCGCTGTCTTCAAATGCCCTTGCTAAATTTTCCCATACCTGTTTTGCAATTTTGAGCTTCTTGAATATGTACGTATAAAATCGGGTCAACTAATAGTATTAACTTTGACTTGGCTTTGATGTCTTTGTTAACGGAGTCAGGGTCAGTAGCCACTGGTTCTTTTAAAACACAGTTAAACATATCTTCAAGTTGTAGGTATGCCTTGACTGCAAAACTCCAACTTGCCCAATTCTCACGACCCTTTAGCTTTTCAATTGACATCATTGAACTGCTTCCAGCCATATTTATATCGTAAATATTCAATCCGTAAATAAAATAGCTGAAAAGAAAAAAAATGACTCGCGAGCCCGGTAACCAAAAGTGAGGTTATACTCGTGGTTTTTCTTTTACTATTATAAATACAGTTCAAAACACAAAGATAACTTTAAACGGCAGGCTTGGGACGACCCATAACCTGATGAAATGAGGCGAAAGGCAATTTGTAAGACATAACTATTTAATATAATTAAATAATTTTACAAACGTAACTGTCAGTGCACAGATACATGGACGAGAGCACGCCTGTATAAAATACAAAGACGACATGCACAGACACATCACATATTGCTATTTAACTTTATAATTCATTAAATAAAAATAAAATCAATTTCTTGTTTCTGAGAAATACGTAGACAAACATTCATACCAATATACACAAATACTCATAATATGAGATTTGCCACACGTTTAGAAGCCCACATAGACTAATAAATATTACGTAACGAATACAAGTTGAATTGTTTTTTATAGTTTTAATCGGGACCCCTTTTTTGTAGTACCTTTCTATTAAGTAAATCATTTTTCCTAAGGCAGTGCCATGTTAACAAAAAAATTATCGCAATATTTTTTATGTTACAGTCATAACCGATCCAGAAAACAGCCTAACAGTAGCTAATTCATGTTTGAAAAAACCATACATGTACGATTTTGCAAAGGAATTCGCAAATAATGGACTAGTCACGTCTGAAGGTAAGATAAACTAATACTTATTATTAAAAAGTATGTACTAGAATATTGACCAAATACGTCCAACTTAATTGAATCAAATCAAATATTTTTTTATTTCGAACAACACACCCTGCGCCCTATCGATATCTACGCTCTCTCACCAGGTGACCCAAATATTTAAATAGACTAACACTGGAGGACAGAATAGGCACAGAGTCCGGCCCAATGCCTTTTGAAAACAACATAAATTCGCTATTGGTTACATTGTATCGTAAGTCATGGGTCTAGGCGTAAGTTTCATGCAACTGTAACGACTTTCTAAGTGCGCTGACAGATGGCCCCAACAGCACTATGTTGTACTCATGGCAAAGATTTGTGACAGAGACACCAGCCAGGAGCAGCTGACTTGCATACTGTCGAGGCCACCTATCAGCTCATTAGCATTTATAAGTTGCAAGTTTAGGAGAGGTTATTCCCTCCCGCTTTACTCCATACCTCAAACCGTATGCATCCAATAATTCCCCTCTCCAAATAACATAGTTTATCTGATTGTCATGAAAATTGATTGGTACTGAAAAACAGATCACAGCTCTTTTGGCAAACTAGTATTCCTAATCTTCTTCCAAAGTACATCATAAGCTACCATGTCGAAAGCCCTCGACAGATTCAGGACATAGACATATTATCTACTATCGACATCGTATCTTATAGCGCGCTTTAGAATTAAACTGCAACAGTTAAACAGCACTTTCTGTAGAATCTCATTTTCGAAAACCAAATTGTCCGTCATGCAGATATAGGTCCTTGTTTAGTCCATGAAACGGTCCAGTATCATCATCATCATCTTGCGATATCAGCCTCTTGCTATCTCATGCCTTAACATTGTTGCAATGCTATACAGATCCTTATATCGTCACAATGTGTCAGGAATGCTTTTTAGCCTTTTGTTTAGACCTTGAGGCATGCAAATAATTTGATGAATAAAAGTTCAGTTTTAAAATCGACTATAGAATATTTTAATGATTTTAGATTTACATAAGCCGGACTACATTTCCTATAATATTCCCAGTGGTACAGTCGAGAACAGTTCAACTCTCATAGAAAATTCTCCTTTGCTCACTTGCACAAATTCAAGATCTAGTTTTGTTTATCGTCTAGTTTTACGTTGGTTTAGATAGCTTCTTTCAACATTCACAATTTGGCGCGAAGAGGCATAGCACCTAGAGAAGTGGATAGAATGGGTGGAGACCTTTGCCTGGGAGTGGGACAGTACAGGCTAACAAAAAAGAAAAAGCACAAATTCAAAATGTTTGTTCCAGAGTCAGTTTGGAAATCTCACCGAACCGGATCTTACGGAACCGGAATCTGCTATGACTTACCTTACACCTGACCAGTTTTGCTAATATTACTACTTTTATACATGCGAATGTTTGTTTTTTGTTTGTTACTCTTTCACGCAAAAACAACTGAATGAATTTGGATGAAATTTGGCAGACAGATAGTTTGTAGCCTGGATTAACAAATAGGATACTTTTTATTCCGGTAGCATGATCCAGTGGGACAACAACCAAATACAACGCGGCCGAAACCGTGGGCGTAATCTAGTATAATTTTAAATGGAGTTTTATTTTCATCTATACTAATATTATGAAGCTCAAGAGTCTGTTTGATTGCACTGTTCTTTCTTTTGACAAAGAGCATTCCAACAAGGAGATTTCTAGGAGAGTACAGCTCAGATGGGCGGCATTTGGTCAAAAGGAACATATTTTTCAGTCCAAAAAGATCTCTCAGTGTCTAAAAAATCCGCCTTTTCAACCAATGTGTCCTGCCAATAATCTACGGCGCCGAGACATGGAAGCTCACAAAGGAGACTGTCCACTGAGTACGAGTGGCACAATGGGCCATGGAGCGAGCCATGCTCAGCATAACCCTCTTAGATCGAGAGCGCAACACCGAAATCCGCCTTCGGACGAAAGTCTACGACGTCGGGGACCGGGCGGTGCGCCTCAAGTGGAACTGGGCAGGACATCTAGCTAGACGCGGAGATGGGGTAAGGCTTTGACCAAGTGGTTACCAAGGTTTGGCCAAAGAAACCAGAGCTATCCTAAAGCTCGTTGGGTTGACGATATCGTCAAAGTTGCGGGTAAACAAGGGACGCACAGAGCCGGGAAGTGTGGCAGAAAAAAGGGGAGTCCTATAATACCCTATAATACCCAGCAGTGGGTGATTCCATGATGAGGATGAGCCCATTTATCGAGAAACGCTATAGGGTGTTTAACATCACGCTACGATCTATAAGAGCGCAGCATCAATGAAAGTTGCGCGTGCTGCGTAAACGGATAAAGTTACGCAACAATCATGTTTGACGGAATTGGTCGTCTTAAAAAGTTCTACGAAAAAGTCCGCGGTAGCATAATTGTTATGTCTACCTTTTAAGGTTAAAAAATTTAAATTCAATCTATTTATTTCCAAATGCATTACGTAAAAAAAATTACGCTCAATCTTTTTGAGGCAAGATTATGTGCGCTATCGATTAAGATTTAAGTTACTCATTCACAGGTATTTGTCTGGTAGTGGACCCACACGTACGCTCCTCAGAGTTTTCAGCGGTAAAATAGGTTTTTAAGATGTTTTTTATTTGTCGAGGTTTTTTGTTTTCCAATTTACTCACTATAACCTTTTTTATGGTAATCATCAAAATGAAAAGGATTTTTATTGATTTCACTTGAAAAGTCGAATGTACCCTCAGTGTTGCCATACAATATCAACAAAGAATAGAACAGGGAAAAATAAACTCATACCGGTCCTAAAATATAAAATATTCGTAACTTGCCGTAACGTAAATGACTTTTTTAAACCTTCATAACTAAAAAGGTGCAGATTGCTCAGCAGTCATGGACAAATCCATGACTGCTGAGAGCGACCACGAACCAATAGTAATACTTTCCGATACCTACGCTTGACGCAAGCTGGACGGCGAACGGCCGCTCAATCAGCTGATAACTTATGAGTTAATGCAACACAATAATAATAAGCTTTACCCAACAAGTTGTTCAGATTTTCCTTTCATACTTTTACGGGCTTAGGACCGTCAAAAATACTTTTTTAGTTGCAATTTACTGATTTATGAAATGAAAGAAAAACAAGTTTATTATCTAAGAAAAATAATTTTTTGAATTAGATACCTAACAAAGTATTTGAGGCGTATTTCTAAAATTTGAATCAACTTATTTACAATTATTTTAATTAACTAAACTACTTTTAAATATTCACTACTAGCTGACCCGGCGAACTTCGTACCGTCGTAATATTGTTGAAACAATCGACGAAATCGCAACAAATAGTTGTCAGCATTTTGACGCACCATCAAACGATATGCCTAATAATTCATCAAAATAACCTTCTTGTTAGTTTCCTCACCTAAAATAAATACAGTAAAATTAGTATTTTAGAAGTAAAATTCACGTTCATATTCTTTGAAGGGGCAGACAGAATTTAACCACTAAATCCCCGAAGTCACTTTTAGCATTCTATGGTATTGATACTCACCATTTAATGGATTAATAATCTTGATATTGAAGTGATATTCATCAACTCCTTGCCAAAACATCAGCGGGTATTTCAACGTGTCATATGAACGGTGTGTTTCATATATTGTTCTTAGTTGCCCAGTATTGCGACGTGTAAGCACAATATCGCGTGTTTCCAAGTTTTCACAAGCAATCAGGATTGCAACTTCATCTATTGTTGGAGCGTTAAATGTGCGTTCGTGTGTTCCAGCTGGTCGTTTATCCGCTCTGATCACGACTTTGTAGTTATAGTTTGGCATGCGCTCTACTGCAGTCTGTAGATCTTGAAGAATTGCTCTTTTCGTTGCTGTGTTGATCTCTTGACGCCGATCAAGTTGCTCCTCCATAATGCCCATGAAGTAAGTTGCAAGAATTTATATTCTGCATCTTCAAGAGGTTATAATGATCCAATTCGATTTAAAATCCCATTTTTTTAATGATACTATTCCTTCTCTTTAGAGACAAATACAGATACTTAACAAACTATATTTTAGCAAAACTTTTATCATTGTAGAAAATGAACATTTTACTCTTCAACATAAATTACTTTGAATGTTGGATTAAATCCGTGTTCTACTGGAATTTCCGCTCCAAATGAAGTCATTTCAAAACAGCCGTTGTATTTTTGAGTGTTCGCTAGAAAATGTCGTGATTCTGGTGTTTCGCCACGAAGCAAGGAATGCAATGGCTCTGGTGGCGGAACCAATAATGACAATTTCACTTTGCCATTAAGGCAGCACAATCCAGGCGTTTCTCCAGCAAACTTCAATGCTGCACACAAATATGTCCATTAGACCAGCAAACTAAAGGATGCGAGCTGTAGTCAATTGTGCAATCGTATAGAAACGCTGCATGATTCAAATCAGCACTTGAAGTATTTCTTCTTGCACTTCGAAGACTATCTCGTTGTTGCAATTTGTCGTTCTTCATCAGTTAATTGGTTCGCAATGTTAATTGCATTACGGCTCCGTTGGAAAAGATTATATTTTCTTGGTCGCGGCATTATAATAATACTCACACATCAAAACAAATAATATACTGACTCTGACTGGATTGACAGAATAACCTTGAACGATTCAGTGAGACCACAGATTTAACCCATTTACGCCCGCTGTCCCCATTTGGGGCCATTTCTTTAAGTACCCACATTTTAAAACTTATTTTATCTATCTTTTGTTAGCAGGCGAATTTGTAGTGCCAAAGAGTGTGGCTTTGTAAAACAAATGATAGTTTTGTGATTTATTGGATTGAGTTGATAAAATAGGTGTTTTTATACACTTCATTTAACAAATATGTGTTTGACCAAAGGTAAGACATTTTTTTTTTAATATTTACAATGTTATTTTTCTTTTTTTTTGTATTTTTCACTTGGCCATAGTTTCTACTAGTAAAAAATGCTATTATGTCAAGTATTTTCCAAGATTTTACGTTATGGGGAGATATTTTAGTATGGTGTCCCCGAATGGGGCCAATGGACTGATCGCTAATATTTTTTGTTTTTTATTCGCAGGTTTAGTTTCGGCGTGAACAATGAATAAGCGATTGTTTGATGTTGCAAATGACTATAGAGGACTCGAGGAAGCTCTCGAAAACATTTAGAATGAAGAGGATAATCTAGATGTTAGTTACGACATAGTGGCCATTTCTCCAGACCTGAGTGTTCTCACTGATGAAGAAGAAGGCGATGAAGATGATTTCCAGTAAAACATTCTTCCACGTGAAATCCCAGGTATAGTTGAAGTGTTTGAGTCCAGGAACGACAATGAATGGGATAGCAGCGAAGATGAACCGTTACAAAAACACAGGAGAGTTGAAACCCAGGAACCTTGTTGGCGTAAATGTGACGGTTCTTATGTTGACATGCTTTCAACGGTGAATAATGTTCAGAAACGAAGGGAAAACTTCTATGTCATGTCTGTAACTTCTATGTCATCTGTTTCTAATGACATTAAGTTTAGGGGCCTAGCAACCTTTCCTATTAACAATTCTAAAGGACTTGCCTTCGTAACCCTACTCATAGTACAGTTGAGGGCTAGCTGACTTTTTAATGTGGACATGACCCGCTCTACTTGCCCATTTGTGCGGTTTGTTCCGGTAGCTACAAGGTGTAGGTTAATGTTGTGTGCATTGCAAAAGTCCCTAAACTCTTTTCCAGCAAAGCATCGACCCTGATCAGCTATAACGCGTTTGGAGGCTCCAAACAAGGACACGTTGTATTTTAATGCCTTAATCGCACTATTTGCGTCTATGTTACGTGCGATATGTAATATCACGTACTTCGTAAAAGCGTCTATTGATAGAAAAACATAGTTTAGAGAGTTAGACTTTGCCATTCTGCAAGTTATGCAATTTTCTACAAATTTTCGCACGTATTTGTTCATATTTGGGAACCAATAGTGGCAGTACGCCTTTTCTAATGTTTTCTCCCACCCTAGGTGCATGATACTTTCGTGCACATGGTTAATTATAGCCCACTGAAATTCCCTAGGCACTATTGGCAACCAATAACTCTTATTATTTCTATCAATTTTCCGATAAAGAAGACCGCGCCTAATTTCGTACGTTTTAGCGATATCACTATTAAGCTCATTTGCCTGAAGTTTCGTCATAATAGAATTAATTTCGTTATCTTTTTATTGCTCAGCCTTTAACCAATGGTCCGAAATCGCGGTCAAATGAATACGTTTTTGTTCGGTTCTAATAACTGAACACACTGTGGTTGGCAACGGGTTACGGGAAAAGAAGTCTACGTGACTCATATGTTTCCCCAGTCTATACTCGATATCAAAGTCAAACGCTTGCAGGAAACACCACCACCTGTGAACCCGAGGTGTACGGTCTACTTTTGACTTGGACGCCTTGACAGCATTGCAATCAGTTACGACAGTAAACCTTCTACCCTGCAAATAGTGACGAAAATGCTTGACAGCGTTCACCACTGCAATCGTCTCCAGCTCATATGAGTGGTATTTTGATTCAGCGCTGGAGGTTCGGCGACTATAATATTCAACTACATGCAGTTTGCCTTCGACTCGCTGCATTAGTATTGCACCATAACCTTCAGCGCTGGCATCTGTATGTCACTCTGTTGGAAGATTAGGATCAAAGATTATCAATACAGGTTTATCAATCAAAATGTCTATTATATCCCTTCGAACCTTCTCAAGTTGGGGAGTCCAATTAATTTTTCGTTTTCCCGACGTAAGTCCATAAAGCGGAGCTGCCTTTTGAGAAAACCCCGGTACGAAGTGCCTGAAGTAGGAAGCCAAACCAATGAATTGGCGAAGCTGAGTGACGTTTTGAGGTGGTGGGAGTTCAGTAACTATCATTGGGCTTATGTGTTTAAATTTAAATTCAGCCGGGCAGCCAGATACATTCGCCTTTAATAAACCAATTGAGACTTCAGGAGGGGAATTTAGAGCCTCCGTAGTTTTTAACGGTATATCGGTAAAGAAATTTACAAATTCATGGGCTACTTCCTGATTAGAGCTTTTAGGACCACATGCTCTATCTAATGTGTAGCTAGTGTTACGTATTTTCTTCCTGTTAGTCTCGTTATTTATGACTTTCCAAACTGTCTTAATTTTGTTTTCTGCTGTTTTGATCTTGTTGCTAATGTGCAGGGCTTTGGCAACCTTGCATGTATTTCTAAAAATTTTTGAATACTTAGCAACATACTTGTTAAAAGTTTCAGTGTTTATATAAGGCTTAAGGCCATAAAGCTCAAATAGTGTTTCCCTACTTTTTCTGATACCTCTAGTTGCCCAATCACTAAATATAAATTTAGGGCAAATAGATTTTGTCTTCTTTTCAAAAGTTTTGTTGAACTCAGTGTGAACTATACAGGCGTGTGATTGCGTAAACAATTCATATTTATGCGATAGCAGCAATCGCGGTTGATTTGCTGTCATTTTTTGAAGAGTTCCGCTGTCTGTCTCCGAAACTCATCATCAAATTTAAATGGGACCATTTCGGAATATATCCCTTTCGAACAAAAATGTTATTGTGTAATTTTGTAAATCCGTCTATATATGACGCTCTATATTATGCCCGCACATACAAAAAAAAAATAAACATCCGAATTGATAAAAAATAAACTTGATACTATTGATCAAAAAAATGTTTCTCGCTTAGGAACTTGTTTGTTCACGAGCACATAAATTAATATGATTATAGCAATACAGTCATGTTGATTAAGCAACAAGCAAGTTTTTTTGATAAAATTTGTTTAGGGTTCCGTAATAAAACTTTCGAAGGTCAGTGGCAAAGAAAGTCAATGAAACTAACAAAAGTCACTGACTGCCGAAAATAAAGTTATTTTCTACTTTTTAATGTTATTCTTTTTGAAGTCGGTCATTTATTTTAGTAAAATAGCTTTTTTCGTAAAAATCACTCAAAAAAGATATCCATTTAGTGTCCATTTGTTTCTTCGAATGAGGTAAGAGTGTTTGTAAAAACCTATTTGCACAATAAATATCATTATCATTTCGTGCACTCTGCGGCAACCTGAATCCGCTGGTCCACATGACATACTCTATCACATGTTTTGAGAAAGATACCAGATTGGAGAGAACCATGCTTTAAAAAGGGAGGAATGTAGAGAAAAACCATGCTGATTGCCTTATTTCTGATTTTTCAAGCGGCTGAACAGATAGGAATAAATTAATAACTTGAAGACTTTAGGTATAAAAGAAATAATCAATATCGTCCCATAATTTTTAATATCCTTTTTGCGATAATTTTAACAAGCTTTTATGCAACAATTATACAAACAAAAAGAATCTTCTTTAGAACAGTACTTAATACACGATTTCTTAGATTTACATGCTTGTAAATTAAAACGCGAGCCATTCGCAAATATTTCAATGTACTGTCGCAAATTCTCAATCAAAACTGAATTATTAAACTCTAAAAAACAATGCAAATGATAACTTACTCTTTTAGAAGTATGAGATTCCTCTAAACCAATAACAAAAGTTAAAACGTCTTCAAAATAATCCAACAAACACTCTGTTGAGTATAATTTTTATTTATAGATGATGACGTCAGCCATCTAGCGTTACGGAATGTACGTTAGGGAATGGGCAACTACAGTACTTTCACAGTTTTTATGCCTTGTGACTGGGACTGTAACTATTTTTTTCATTGTTGTCTTTGTTTCGACAATTCAAAAGTGCCTGTAACTGGCCTATTTGAAATAAATGCTTTGATTTTGATTTTGATTTCTACAACCCAGTAGTACTTGGTAATACAAATCAAATCAAATCAAATCAAATCAAATCATATTTATTTCTGTAAATTGGTTTACAAAACTCTTTTACATGTCACAACATGTTGTTTTTTAAAACTAGATGGGGCCGGTGTTTCGTACCTGACTACTCTGAGAAGAAACATCCGAAACAAACTCAGAGGTCACAGTCTCTTTTAAAGTCCAGACATTGCTCAAGTCATATGAGGACCATGTAGATTAATGTCCGAGATGGTATTTTGAAGAAATAACCACACAGATTTGAGTGGACCTGTCCAGACAGTGCAAGCATTTGTCAGTGATCGTGTAGCTCGACTCGTAATCCAAGGAGCTCAACGACACGACGAACAATACCAAAGAAAGGACTTTTGGGTAGGCCGCGTAAAGTACTCAAACTGCCAGACAATCGTGAAACTAACTTAACTAAAAAATTAAAATAATAATAATAGTATGACCCACGTAGTCCTCATATTCACAGTAATAAACAAAAAAAATATGTATATATAATACGACACTTGAAAAAGTAAAATAAAGACAAGAAAAAAAAAAAAAATAATAATAATAATAATACCACAGGTACTTGAAAAAGTAAATAATGTCAACTAAATCGAACAATAATTAATAAAAATAAAAAATGTAAAACAGTAATAAAAATAAAATAAAATGGGTACAATTCAGTTTAATATCGATTTCAATTGGAGCAGTTCAATCCCAAGCCTTTTTGTCCTCGATATAATCCTTAACAGAATAAAAGGCTTTCTGGCAAAGTTTACGTTTTATAAAAATTTTGAATTTATTAAGGCTTAGTTCATGTATGTGGCCTGGAAGTTTATTATAAAAGCGTATACATTGGCATCTAAATGATCCACCTATTTTCTTGAGCTTTGTTGTGGGTACAATAAATTGATGTTTATTCCTTGTATTTTTATTGTGAATATCAGAATATTTCTTAAACCGCTTTATATTTTTGTGAGCATACAAAAGGTTTTCATATATGTATTGAGAAGGAACAGTCATTACATTAATCTCCTTAAACTCTTCTCTGAGAGAGTGTCTCGGACTCAACTTATAAATTGATCGAACGATACGATTGGTGTACCTACTAATGCGATTATTAGGGTTCCATTGCCAAATGGCAGATACGGAACCTTTATAGATTCGTTTTGTCCGTCTGTCTGTCTGTCCGTATCATCACAGTCATTTTACTCCGATACTGTTGGCACCAAACAGTTGAAATTTGAAAAGCAGATGTCTTCTATGAGACGATACATAAAAGTTATATAAAATTACGAATAAAAAAAAATTGTGGTGACCATCCACACATATAACTTGTAGGTTACAAAAAAAAAATACTTTTTCAATTTAATACACACTGAAACTCTATTCTGCTATTCTCTGCACTCTTGATGTGATGTGTGATGTGAAACTTCACTCTGCAATTTTCTAAAACAAAGAAATATTCCCGAAGAACTCCATAAAACTAAATTAATTGTTTTGGATGAGAGTACTATAATTAAAATCAAATCCTTAAATAGACATTACCAGTACTGCCTAGGGGAACCCGAACGGATGAAGTCAAAGCGTGTGTGTAGCGGTCTCTTTTGTGGCCATCAGGGACTTAACTTAGTCTTGCAAAAAACATGAGAGTCCGCTTGAGGGGATGAAAGATGGAGAAAGGAAAAAAAGGGACTTGTGCTGAAAATGTGTGATCTGCTAAACAGTTTTCAGATGTTTTGCTCAAAATAGGAAATGATGATTACCCAGAATACGATAATAAAATAATTCTACCAACAGAGCTAGGCACAATTGTATTCCACTGTAGAAGAGCTAATAGTTTCAATCTACCCAGATATTATAGTAATATCCACGATCAACCTGCAGAATGGTTGTGCGAGCGTGCCATTCTAAAATCAATGCATGGTTTTAGTCGATTAAAGAACATCCTCTTCCACAGTTTAGACAGAACAGGAGTTAAGCTTATCAGCCGATGAGACGATGCTTCATGTTCAGGTTTACCTAGTTTATGGATGATGACAACTTCGGAGATTTTCCAAAGGAAAGGGAGATGTTCGAAAGATTGCGATGAACAAACTAGCTAAGAAGGCAATGCATTTTCTGAGAAAATTTTTGACTATGGAAGGTGTGACCAGGTCAAATTCCGTGGCTTTTTTCTTTAGGTGTTGTTGGTTTAATGGGCAGACACATCTGCAGATCTTGTTCTAATATTGCATCAATATCACATTCATCTGCGGCGCTCTCGTTGGGTCTGAATACAGAATACAGATGCATTGCGAATACTTCAGCCTTTTCAGGCAAGTCAGTTCTTGTCGCGGAAACTTGTGACCTAATTGGATGATAAGACTGTTAAGGCTTATCTAGGTTATTGGTTGCCTTCCAGAACGAGTTTGCACCAACCTCTGTAGGTGACATCATCTGTAGGTTTGTTGCCACCGTTGAATTAATAACTTCCTGGACTATAGCCTTTAACTCTTTAGCTGCCTTGTAGTAGAGTTTATCAAGCGGATAACGGGACTGATGCCAAATACTTCTAAGTCGGCGTTTTTCTAGGATTTTTTGCATGATATCTAGTGGATGAGACGGGTTGGTCAAACCGCTGGATCGAGAGGGTGTGTTGATCCAGGCAGCTTTTTGAATGGCATTTGTGAGATATCGGCAGGCGTTATATACGACGTTTTGATCTATTAAAGTTAAAGTAGGCAGTATGCACTATTTAACACCTAAAACTATTTAATTGAAATAACATACGTTCTGGTAAACAGCGCGCGCGACTTGCTGTTTTTCCTGTTTGACAAACCCGCTTTGTGTCATATCGAAGGTTTACTATAAGGGGCCCGCTTTGAAAGAAAAATACGCTATGTGTCTCCTAGTCACATAGAGGGTATTTCAAGACCGTTTTTACCAAAATTACATAGCTGATTTTGCTATCTTCTTAACCAAAAATGAGTTATTACAAAACGGATTTTACAGGCGCGCGTGGCTTGCGAAGTACTAGAAACTAGCATCAAAAACCGATTTTCAAAAAACGAGGATTTTGCAGGTGCAGCGGCAATATTAAAATTGAGAGTTGGCGTCCCAGTTATGTTGATGCGTAATTTTAAACCCGGCAAAATTATGCAATGGCACCAGGTTCCAACGTAGTGACAACGTAGCAACGAAATGTTATCGAGGCAACAACTATACTGACCGGTTGTTCGCGAGGAGTCTATCTATTTTACGAAGATTCCTCAAACTACCCCTGTAACTATTGATAGGCGCTAATTTTATTAATTATATTTGGTTTAGACGTATTTAGAGAGCTACGAATTCTAACAAACGCAACCAATTTGGTTTTAATCTGTACACGTAGCAACGAGTAATTAATAAAAACAACTAGTTTAAAAAAACAAAAAACCCGACTGAAAAGCAAGAACAAGCACATTTTAAATTAAACAAAAAATGGAAGCAGGCATATAAAATTATGAAATGGAATGGGCCCCGCCTGCTTCCAACTTTTGATAATAATTATATTTAAGTACCGTACTGAATCACAATGTACCTACTTAACAACTAAATTGACACAAAACTACAATAATTTAAAATAATTATCTATTATATTTCAGATCTATGGAATTTTTTCCGGAGAATTCAGATCACTGCCACAGAAAAGGGTGGTGTTATTGGGTTCTGGTTCCCCACCCATTTCTTATACGGTAAGTAAAAGTCTATATTATAAGTCCCCAAGTCGATAGATACTGAATACAATAAATAAAAATATAAATCGATTTCTTCATCATCATCATCTGCCTAGCCTTTTCCCAACTATATTGGGGTCGGCTTCCAGTCTAATCGGATGCAGCTGAATATCAGTATTTTACATAGAGCGACTGCCTATCTGACCTCCACAACCCAGTTAATACTGGGTAATACGATACTACTTGGTAAGACTGGTTGTCAGACTTTTTGGGCCTCTGACTACCTAACGACTGACAAAGATCTACAAATGACAGTCGGGACCAACGGCTTAACGTGTTTTCCGAGGCACGGAGGAAACTCGGTGTGCTATATAAATCGATTTCTTGTTTCTAATAAATACGTGGAAAAACATAATATTATGTATATATTATGAATCAAAACCAATTTTTTGTAGTTACCTATTAACACGTTCATTGCCAAGTCAAAATTATTAATTTACCCAGATATACGCTGCGTCCGCTATTTTTAGACGCGTACATAATTGTAGGCACCATCACGCGACGTCGCGTGATGTAGTAATGAACGTGTTATGGGAATAATTTTTTCTTAAGGTAGTGCCATGTGGAGAAATCATTCCAATTTATTTATTCATGTTACAGTTATAACCGATCCAGAAGACAGTCTAACAGTGGCAAATTTATGTTTGAGTAAACCTTTCATGTATGATTTTGCCAAAGAATTCATAAATAACTGACTGGACACTACTGTACTGAATGGACTTATAACAGCTGGAGGTAAGTGATAAACTAATACTTATTATTAAAAATAATGCACGATAATATTGACAAAATAATTATTATTGTGAAAACTCCGCAGTCAATAAGCTCGCCAACTTTCTGACTCTTAAAGGGAGTATACATGGACACGAAACTAAAAAAAACATCAAACCTATACGTGTCTATAGATATCCTTAAAAATGACATTGAGTTTAATAAAACCATTTTTTCTCAAAGTAAATCGTTTGAAAGATCTCTCTCTCTCCCTGGGGTCGGTCCGTCATGTCTGACGATCGTGGTCAACATCTGGAGCGGATGATCTCCCTCCACCGGTTTCTGTCCAGCGTGTCTCTTACAACCGTGTAAAATTTGGATGCCTAGTCTTAATTTGGTCGGTCCACCTTGTTGGTGAACGACTAAGCGGTCTTTTGCCTTCGGTGTTCCCAACCACAATCAGTTTTTCCAAACCTTCGTCGCCTCTGTGTGAAACTGAAACTGTGTGACCGAAGTAAGAAAAAATACGAATATCAGGTGGACATGCGAGTTTTTATTCGGAGCTGGGTCACGATCGACGCATTGGTGCGTTTCGGCGTCCAAGGTATTCTCAGTATTCGTCTCTAACACCAGATTTCGAATGCATCAATCCTTTGCCTTTATCGGGCCAGGACTGTCCACGTTTCTACTCCATACAGGCAGGTGGGGAAAACCAGAAAAAAAAAACTGTATTCTCATACAGTTCTGCTATGAAGAAAACTTCACTCCACCACTTCCGTCCGCCTCTATCATTTCTCTCCCCTATTCCGTATTTACTCGCAACCCGTCGAGGGTGGTCATCGTCTGTGGTATCTCCAACTTTGGCATTGAAGTCCCCCAAGGTGAGGGTAATTTCACGTTTTGGAAGTCCTTTAGGTATCACTGCTTCTTCAATTGACTGTGCTGTGGGGGCATAATACCTGTACGATATTAAGCTTGCACGGTACCGTGTTAATTTTGAGTGTTATTATACGATCACTTACTGGGTTACATCCCAAAACGCACTTGTTTATCGATCGCGGTACGATAAAGGCCATGGTGATGGCGAATTGATTTATAAAATGATATATTTTTGATGATGAATTTCCATGCAGTGCCTGACGAGTCGCGCTCGCAGGCTGGTAGCACATTTCACACCACCTCTCCCGGGGAGATGGCGCCGGGCGGATCACCAGACATACTATTTACTATTATTTAGACTAGAAACGGGATATTTACCATGTTTACTGTTTATATCCCGTTTCTACTCTAAATAATAATGTTAGTGACCATGTTAGTTTAAAATCTTATACTATTTACTGTTCTTCCTTTCATGCTGACTCTCCTGGGAAAATTGAAGCAGTGGTTTCCCGTTGCCTTTTGCCCCAGACATTTTTTGGAGTTACTTAGGCTCCAAGGTGGCTATTGCTTCTTCGATCGGTTGCCCGATCGGTGGTATGGTCATACCGTAATTGCTCGCCATTGCAGAGCCTCGTCCGTTGTCTAACAGGGAGCACCACGTCGGCCAGGAGGTCGACGCCGTCGGCTATTCGTACGAACCACGTGCAGGTGAGGTTGACAATTGGGGTCGGCGAGGATCTTAAAAGCCGTTCTCCCCCTTGCCGTTGCTTGTTCGAAAGATAGACACTTTCAAAGTGATAAAAAGTGTGTCCCCACCCCTCTTATTTCTAAAGTAAGAGGAGGAAAATTTACAAAAATGTAGAACATAAAAATACTTTCAGCGAAAATTGGTTTGAATAAGATTTGATGATTAGTTTTTGAGATATGAAACTTTTTGGTGCAGCAGTAACTTTGTTTTTCATTAACATACTATGAAAAACAAATATTGTTCTGCTGTTGAATGTCATACACATAATGTTGTACATTATGAATGAGCCTTCAATAAGTTTATTGTAATGTTTGGTTAGCACCAAACTTTACAACGGAACCCTGTGTGCTTGTGAGTAAAAATATTTTAATTATATTGTTTGGTACTCACAGGCACACAGAGTGCCGTACACTTTGTGTGCCTGTGAGTACGACTCGCACTTGGCCGGTTTTTATAATTGTGTCAAACAATCTCCGGTTGACCAAAAACTTGTTTATTGCCTTGAATTTGTTCAGAACTTTTTTTTTCGGATGGGAAATGAAACATGATTACATAGAGCCCTACCGTAAAACGTGATATTTCACCCAAAAAAAAAGTCGTTTCCCAGGCATAATTTTTGCGTTGAGTTAATTAGTTTGATGTTCTGAAAGCTCAGTTGATGGCTTCGTGAAGGGTTCGTTTACACGTTGTATTTTCCTAGTGGTTCAGTCGAGACGCAAGAACAGCACAACTTTAGAAGTGGAAGGAATAGGGGAGGCCTTTGCCCAGGAGTGGGACAGTACAGGCTAACAAAAAAGCACAAATGTAATATTTTTTTCCAGAGTCAGTTTGGAAATCTCACCGCAAACTATTAAATCCGTCGTTCAACCAGCAAGTGCTTAACACCTACGTGAATGAAATGAACGTGCAAGCTCGAAGTCTTGTCTCTCGATTAGCTTTGAAAGTGGGAAAAGAACCGTTTGACGTGCGAAAGTTCTTCATAAACTATACGCTGTCAACTGTTACTCGTAAGTATACCTGTGATCGGAATGGTCGTAAGTGAAATGAGCATTAACGTTAAATCACATAAAGGCTACAACTAGCCTTTATGTGATTTCATAACTAACGTTACGACCCAGGGGCTAGTTTGACGTAAAATCACCTATTATGATTACTTGATGCATTGAAAAACTGTTTTTTTTCTTTCACAGGGACTTCTCTAGGACTGAATACTCAAGATCAAACAACAATCGATACAGATTATGCAGAAGCAATTGAAGATTTATTTGTTTTGTATTGCGATCGACTTCAAAGAGCGTGGTTACATGTGTCGTTTATATTTGACTTGAGTGCAATGAAGCGCAAACAAACTAAACTTCTGAAGAAACTGAAGAACATCATATATCCAGTAATACTTTACTAATGTTACCGTTTTTATTTCTATTAGCGAAGCTGTAAGTACAGCTCAAGCTGAATGCATAAAGGTGTTCTGACTTGGCCAGTTTTGTTTAATATTATTACGAATTATGTTTATTTTCATCTTTACTATTTCTGATGTTGAATTACTCACAAAAAGCGACCCGAGATCTCGATTCTTTTCAAAATATGTCACGTACAAATGGGTCCGCGGGTCCGGGTCCCAATCCACCCGCTTAGACTCGACCCGAAGAATAATACCAGATGTTTTACTATCAATTCAGTGCCTTTTGTACAGTGAGGCAAAGTGATATTTTATGACTCTAAATAACTTATTATACATAGAATATTTAATATTTTGTTATGATACATAATTTATCCTAGTAGTAGTGATTTCATTAAAAAAAAATAGCTTTATAAAGATAGCCTCTACCTCGTTTAACCGGTATTCTGGATAATTTAGTTAATCATGTTTTTATTTTTAAATTTTAGACGTTAGTATATACTTGTTAACCTTATAATTATAATAACGTATAAATAATGATTCAATATATACCACCGTGCCACTAACTACAAGATTGTAATGAAAAAAACAATAATCTGTGATTTTTACTACAAAGTACAATGCGCATACTATTTCTACTATAAAAAGGATAAGTACTTACTTTTTAAATTATTGATTAATTTATGCAAACATTATTTAAATTTTACACACTCTGTGGTGCAAGCGTGAACGCGTTACTTGTCTGTCTGTCGATGTTTTTACGCCTATCAAAACAGAAATAATATCCAGTTATTATTATTCGGGTTGAGTCTAAGCGGGTCGAGTGAATCGGCCGACCAGTACAAACGTGGGTACATAAAACAGTTTGGTATATTATTTTACTTTTCGCTATTTCAGGTCATACATAAAAGAAAATCTGAGCTAAAGGCAAAGAATGATACGAGCATGTACGATGACTCGCCACCAGGTAAAAAAACAGAACAGTTTTATTTACTGAAATAAAAACAAACTTATAGCTACCACTTCCTCGAGGAGTTGACAGAATCTATGGAACGCCTAAAACTATATAGAACACATTATTTTTCAGGCAATTTCAAACCAGTCTTGGATCAAATGCTGCATTTGACTGAAGAACAAGATGCTTTCACAGACAGTGACATCAGAGAACACCTGGATACTTTTGTGGCCGCTGCTTACGACACAACTTCTTCGACTTTGACATTTATTTTGTTAGTGATAGGGTCAGACCGAGATATGCAAGAACGAATTTTTAAAGAGTTAGTAACTATTACATATTTTTTCACGTTTTGACACATATTTACATTAAGTCTAAACCGCATCCAGTGGTGAGACACAGACCTCCCCTCTTTGAAAGGTAGTGAAACGTAATCAGCTACGTGAGCTCCGTATGGGTTTGCTAATAATGGCAATGACGAACGAAGTTTTTTTTTCAAATTGTTTGCAGGTTACAAAATGTACTAGAACATGAAGATGATGATTTAACTAAACAAGATCTACCAAAACTCGTGTACCTGGAGGCGGTCATTAAGGAGTCGATGAGAATGTACCCATCCATTCCACTTATCGGAAGAAAAGTTGACAAAGATATTAATCTGAGTACGTACCGGTACAACAACAGTCGTAAGACCTTCTTCAGCGTGATACTTATTCAATTTTGTATGTTTTTAGAAACATGTACGTTGCGAGCTGGTAATAATTGCATGATAGGGGTGTACGGACTTCTCCGTCACCCCATGTGGGGCACAGACGCGGAGCAGTTCAGGCCAGAGCGATGGCTGAAATCTGCCACCTTGCCAGATCACCCGAGCCTTAATGCCGGCTTCGGTGTTGGCAAGCGAAACTGCATAGGTAAACATACTAATATTGTCTACTAGGAATCCTATTTTTATCTGGAAGAACACACAATTAACCAATTAAAGAAAGAAAAAGTACACATTAGACTCAAAAAGGACAAAAAAAAAAAAAAAGGTAGAATTCACAATAAAACAAAAATTAACAAAAAAACATAAGAAAAAGATAAAACAAATGAAATTTGTAATGTACGAACGGATCAGTGGACCAACCGACACTAATATCATTAATAGAACACGTAGCAATCTACCTTTACCCGTTTCTATGATTCGTGACTACTTTCACACTTGTATTTTTGTTCATTATATTGCTGCCAGAAAATCCAGTCGGATTTAGCTACGCCGCAACGCGTCGCAACGCAGATCGAAACCATTTATTTGTAACTATAACGGTTAAGGTACCAGCCCTTACTGTACCGTCTCAATAATCATCCCGTGCACGCAGTACTTGCAATAGTGTCTCTGTGAAGTTTGTGTACAATGAAGAATCAGAATAAATTAGTCGAATATAACAAATATACTTTGTATTTTACAGGTAAATTATACGGCATGATGGTGATGAAGGTGGCGTTGGCACATATTTTACGGCGATACAATGTAACCGGTGACATTAACAAAGTAGTATGTGAATTTGATATTGTTTTAAAACCAGTAGAAGGACATCATATTAGTTTATCAAAAAGGACATAAATGTGTATTATCAATTTAGCCAATGTTTACGGCGATTCTGACACAACGCCGCGCATGGCATTGGCTTGTATGCAATCCATTGACTCCAAACACACGTATACAGCGAGGAACATCGCGCTTAATACACGAGACACTGCATTACATCGTGGATCACTGTGGGTCTGTGATCGGACTTCACGACTGATCGAATACCCATCCGCGCGGACAAGCACGCTCACTGCCTGTTTGCACGACGTACCACCACAAAATCTGCTTCGCCACCTCCGCTCTCCACGGTTTCATGTGATGCACCCTACCAGTAAATGTTTTATAAAAAATAACTGGTTTTTTATTTGTAGAAGATGACATCTTTATTGTAAGTTTAATATGTTCTAGTCGCCCATTCTGTAATAAAATTCATCAACGTTAGTTTAGTCGTAGACGCTGTGTGTACTGACTTTCAAAAGGCTTTTGACAAGAGGGATCATAGTCATAGTCATAGACTTCCTTTGGGGAAAAGTAGTACTCAATGGAATTTTTAACTTCGACCGCTATGTGCGTGTTTGTGTCTGTCTCTGGCACCATAGCTCTTAAACGAGTGAACCGATTCGTATGCAATTTTTTTTATTGATTCGCTTTGATGATTTCTGTCACATGTTTTTAACAGCTGTGTCCGCGACTTCGTTCGCGTGAACTTGAGATCTGTTTCTGCCTATTATTATAAAACAATTTATCTGCTAAGCTACCTACACACAGGCATAATAATTGTTAGTGGTCTGTAGTTGCCTTTTCAAAGCGTAGATTTCATGGAGAAGAATGGGCAAGAAACTCCATGGACACTCTATTCAAATCAAGGTAGATCATTGTAATGTAATAATGTACATTATTGTTGCTTCTTTATGTGAGCACAATGTAGAAAGGAAAAAAAATCAAATCATATATTTTTAGGTTTCCGTAGCCGAATGCATAAAAACGGAACCCTTATAGATTCGTCATGTCTGTCTGTCTGTCCGTCCGTGTGTCACACCCACTTTATTCCGAAACTATTACGACTACACATTTGAAATTTGGTAGTGTAATCGTAAAGCCATTACACTACCGACGACGACGAACGACGACGATTTTTATGCAAAAATAAAAACTTTTTTATTTTATTTTATTTTTATTTAAAAAAAAAAAATGTTTTTAGTTGTTAAGCTATGACTAAGCGCGCGAGCAGTGCCATCTAAGTATGTTGATTTAAAACATATAAAATAAATTAGATTACTGCTATAAAACTGTCTAATTTACTCAAACCCTTCAGGTTATGGGCCCAGGGACAGTCAATGAGTGAAAAACAGGACATATTAGTGAACAATTTCAGTGATTTGAACCAAAACAGTTCGGTGTAATTAAAGTTATAAACGCGTGTAGTTAAGTGAAGGTTAATTAGTGTAACGCGGACTTTCAAGTTATGTTCGCCGTCGCCGTTTGTTTACTACATTTTTTGTTACGAAGATTTTTATTCATTGCTATTGTTTTGTTTTTGGAGTTGAAGAAACTTCATTATGGCTACATCTATAAAGATTGATCGACTTACTGGTGATAATTATGATACATGGAAAATTCACATATTAATTAAAAATGGAAGTTTGTTTCGGGATTATTGCCCAAACAGCAGTTAAATGATTAAAAATATGCTGAATGGTTGAAAATGGACAGAAAAGCCGAAGCCGACCGCCGCTGTTAGCGGTAAGTCCAAGTGAATTGGCCGCATTGGATGGTTTGGAAAGTTCCAAGGCCATTTGGGAAAAACTGAAATTTATGTATAAGTCCAGCGGTCCTGCTAGAAAGGCCTCCTTGTTGAAGAAACTGGTACTGACTCGTATGCAAGAAGATTTGAAGAAACACATCTCGGAATTGTTTGATGCAGTTAAGAAATTGGTGAAGGCTGCAGGGATCCGCTGGATGCGAGTCGCACGGGACCGGTCAATGTGGCGACACTTGGGGGAGGCCTATGTCCAGCAGTGGACGTCTTTCAGCTGAAATGATGATGATGATGATGATGAAGAAATTGAGAGAAATCGGTTTAATAGTTATAGACGAACTATTAACCATATTATTACAGTTTAGTACAGTTTGCCGGATTCATTCGCCATGTTTAAAACGACAATGGAATCACGCGATAATTTACCATCAACGGAAACGTTAAAAGTGAAGATTATCGAGGATCATGAAGCTCGTAAGTATAAGACAGCTGATGAGGGGGCTATGTTCGTCAAACGTATCAATAAAAATAAAAATGCCAATCTGAAGAAGAATCATGACAAGGACAACCACGACATTAAAAATAATTTTGAATGTCATCGTTGTGGTCGTCGTGGTCATTTTGCGAGAGACTGCAGAACTAAGTATATCAACAAGAATAAACAAAGTGCACAAAGTCTGGAAAATAGAGACGACAAAGAGCAAAAGACAACAATGTTATTGAGTATTACCGAAGAGGTTATGCAAGGTGAGAAAGTAAATCCTATTTGGTGCATTGACAGTGGATGCACAGGTCATATGTGCAATGAGAAGCAAATGATTGAGGATTTTACGCGGCTAGATTCAGAGCTAAATTTAGCTAATAGCGACGGAACACAAATTACTGGGACTGGTAAGGTCAAGATTTCTATAGACACGGGCAGTGAAGAACGCCAGATTAATATAGAAAAAGTGTTCTACGTATCCGACTTACGAACAAACCTATTATCAGTGGCTAAGATGACAGATCGAGTGTTCGAGGTTCACTTCAGGAAGAATGATGCGATTGTAATTTTGATGACAATGATAAAATTCATATGCGTGCAGAAAGAGTTGGAAATCTGTACCATGTTCGAATGAGTAAGAATTCTGTTAATAATATTGAACCAGTTAAGAATTCAATAGACATATGGCACCAACGACTCGGACATTTCAACGAACGCGACTTGAAAACTATGGCGAACAATAGTTTAGTACATGGGCTAACATTCAAGGATGGCGAAAAGTTGTCCCAATGTGAGATTTGTATTAGTGGAAAACCGACTTGCACGCCTTTTCCAATGAAAGGAGAAGATAGTACCACCGAATTACTAGAAATACTACTTAGTGATGTTTGTGGCCCCATGAATCATCAGTATATGGCGGTAAAAAATATTTTGTTACTTTCATAGTGATAATGATAAATCTAGGTGGTGTGAATTAATTAAAGTCATTGCGAGTAAAAGTAACGTCTTAAGCGTGTTCAAAACATACAAAGCCTATGCAGAGAATTTAACTGGGAAGAAAATAAAGATTCTTCAGTCTGATAACGGTCGAGAATATGTGAATAATGAGTTTGATGATTATTTGAAGAAGGCTGGAATTAGAAGAAGATTGACGGCGCCATTTACGCTTCAACAGAATGGTATTGCCGAAAGAAAGAACAGGACATTGGTCGAAATGGCAACAAGCCAGAAGTACTCCTTCATTTTGGGCTGAAGCGTTAAATACTGCTAACTATATAAGAAACTGGTGTCCAACAACAGCCTTAAATGGTCAAATACCTTTTACACTGTGGAAAGGAAAGAAACCTACAGCTATATATATGCATGTGTTTGGTTCGAAGGCTTATTATAAAGATAAGGGAAAACCGAAAGGAAAATTTGAGACACGTTCGCAGCTAGGAATATTTGTGGGCTATGATATTCAATCTAAAGCATATAGGATACATGATTCTGCAATAAGAAAGATTATTGTTACTCGTGACGTGAAGTTCATGAATGAGACTGCATTTAGGCATGAATATAAAGAAATACTTGATGACGAAGAAGACACTGATGAAGAAGTGAGAATAGAATTGAATGCGTCTAATGCGAACAATAAAATAAAGGAAGATAACTGTAAGATATTAAAAGCCAACAAAAATGTTGCCAAATCAAGAAGATCACTTGAAAGAATTTATGAACCAGAAGAAGATGGAGATAGAGGTCAATTATATAGAAAAAGGAAATCAACTGTTTCATGGGAAAACTTAACCCTCTAAAAGAGGTAGAGGAAGACCTCGCCTAACTCGTACTGGTCAGGCGGGCAGACCGCGGAAAGAATATCACACAGTGAAAGAGAATAATACTACAGATAGTAAAAATGAATCGGATGAATCGAATGAACAGATAAGTGCAGGGATAGCAATAATAGATCATATGACGTGGAAATATATAGAAAAGAGAAGCGACTTGAATTTGTGGAAATCTGTTCTAGAAAATGAGTATCTGTCTCAGATAAAGAACAAAACCTGGTAAATTGTACCACGACCAAAACAACGCAAGGTTATTGGAAGCAGATTTTTGTTTAGTATCAAAAGTACTGGCAAGAAAGTACGCCTTGTCGCAAAAGGATGTTCACAACGGCCAGGGGAGGATTTTCATGAGACGTCTTCGCCTGTTGTGAGATCGGCATCCATAAGACTCATAGCTGCTTTGTCGGCTGAGTCAGGATTAGAAATCCATCAAATGGACGTAGTAACGGCTTACATTTACATTTATCAATGTTAAAAGGGTAGAAATCTTTGTTTTGGATGAGCAAAACGTATCTATATGTGAAATTGTGAGAGTAAATGTGGTGCTGCCCCACAAACGATGGGACACTGTATATCGTGTCCTGCCTGTCCTGTTGTTTGCTCCTGTGACGTGCATCACAGGACGCTACAGAAGGTGCCTAACTCGTCGCCAAATTTTGGGTTGACTCAATTTGAATTGTCATCGACACGCTAAGAAGAAGTGAAATTGGAAGGCGCTTAATGATATCGGTGAGTAACAGTTACATATAATCTTATGTTTCATTTCATTGAACGAAATAGGTCGTATAGGTGGGAGGGCACCTGCGCCGGCACATCTTTAGCTAATTAGCAGACAACCTTTGACACTCATCATATCCTGGTAACTTGGACCTACAATAACAGCAATATGAACAAATCAATTTCTGACGGAAACATTTGTGAAATGGGCATTGATGTCACCCCTCCTAACTACGTTGCCCAACGCAAATATAAAAGAATGAGGGAAGAAGACCCACCCGCGGAATTTTGCAAATTTAAGGAGGAAATGAAAGAGTTGTTTCAGTCCTTCATAAAAACCTAGCAAACTGAATTAAAAAACATCACCACCAATCTGAAAGATATTCAACTTACAAATACAAACATAGAATCATCTAACGCGTTTTTGACTAATCAAAATGATGAGTTCAAAAATAAGATAACACAGTTAGAATTACAGGCAAAGAAAGACAAAGATTATATCATTGTGTTGGAGGATAGAATTGAGGACCTGCAACGTTGCTCGCGCAAGAATAACATCGAAATAAAGAATGTTCCTAGGAAAAACATAGAAACCAGAGATGATTTGATTAATATGGTACTCAGTTTGGCCAAGAATATCAATCTCGATATGAGTAAGCGGGATCTCAAGGACATCTTTAGATCGCAGGGCAAGAAGGAGGGGGTAAATAGCCCCCCCATCGTAGTGGAACTAGACTCTGTCATTCTAAAACAGGATTTGTTGAAATACACTAAGTCCTTCAACATAAAAACCAAAACGAAACTTCAAGCTAAACATCTTGCTATCACTAATAACGGGGACGCTCCTGTATTTGTTTCGGAACAACTCACTCCACGGAACGCCCGCCTAGTTTTCTTAGCCCGGGACCTAGCGAAATCAAAGCAGTATAAATTCTGCTGGACCACATTTGGAAGAGTTTTTCTGAAAAAAGACGTGGATGCTAAGGTGATCCACGTGAAGAGTGAATCACAGGTGCAAAGCTTACTTCAAAGTGCATGACAAATTCTAGTTATTTCATTTGTTTGTATATTTTTATTGGCTTTATTATTAGCCTTTATAACGTTTGTATTATGTTATAGTTCCTATTTTTTGTTAAAACTCCGTAGATTTAATTTTTCAAGTAACATTTTCACTGTAAAGCATGCTCATCGACTATCAACACACAACAACTCATTCAAACTTCCTACCAAACACTCATCAGCAAAGGTCCACAATACTATCTCTCACTTACATCACACATTCACACATACACCCATAATCTTTGAACCAAAACTTCTGCATATTTATGAACGAATTCTGGTCAATATTGATTGGCATTTATTTTTAACGATATACGTGAGTTATGTTTATTAGACCTCTCATACGAAAATGGATAGTAACTTACACACACTTGATGAATTAGACGACATTGAAATTGCGAACTCAGCTTTAGTAAACATCGAAGATTTGTCCACGTCGCTAAAACTAGAAAATACTTGCTTGACAGTAGTAACTCAGAACATAAGGAGTATTTACAGTAATTTTGGCGATTTGCAGTTGAATTTGGCTCTTTTGAAGTTAGACGTGGATGTCCTTATTCTTACTGAGTGTAGATTAAAACAAATAGAAGATTCAACAAAAAGCCCGAGACATCTTTGGTCTACAATAAATGAACTCACACAGTATAAACCACCGAAAACCTCTAATACTCATCTCCTGAATATTACCTCACACCCACTAAACTCAATAAATAGAGTCAACTTATTCTTTATGACTATAGGCAAATCCTTAGCAGAAAACATCTTAGCTCAAACTGGCATGCCAGTTGTGACCAGCTGCTGCAGTGATTCTAGGGCTTCCTCATTTGTGTTGTTAGAGACTGATCCGCAGGAAGTGGACTGTATTCTAAGGAGTCTTAATTCTGAGAGTGCACCTGGTTGGGACGGTATTCCTACAAAATATTTAAAACGATCTAGGGATTTTGTGGTTCCACTAATAAGCCAGCTGACTAACTTATGTTTCAAAACTGGTGTTTTCCCGAAAGATTTAAAGCGATCAGTGGTCACTCCTGTACACAAGGGTGGGGACGTAAACGATGTCAACAACTATCGGCCCATATCTGTTCTGTCAGCAATTTCAAAAATTTTAGAGAAACTAATGAATAAGAGACTAATAAACTATTTACAAAAATACAATATACCAACACGCAACGCAACTCAAGACGCTATTTTGGCTTTGACATCTGAAATTGTTGATAGAGTGGATAGGGGTCATAAATGCTTAACAGTCTTCTTAGATCTTAAAAAAGCGTTTGACACCGTTTCCGTCCCGATCCTTCTGCGCAGGTTAGAAGACATAGGTATAAGAGGCACGGCTCTCTCCCTTTTTAAAAGCTATCTCACAGATAGACAGCAAATGGTTAAGATAGATAACTTATGTAGTGTCGAGGGGAATGTCTATTACGGAGTTCCACAGGGGAGCGTTCTGGGTCCGCCAATGTTTTTAACTTATATAAACAGCCTATGCAATATGCAGGTCAATGGAGGGCAGATATTCTCATACGCAGACGACACTGCGGTTGTTTTTTCGGGAAGCTCATGGAAACATGTGAAAAATGTAGCTGAACAGGGTCTGATTAAAATAGCTAGCTGGCTTAGAGCAAACCTCCTAACCCTAAATACCGATAAAACTAATTTTATTTGTTTTTTCCCAAGTCAAAGATCACAGCCTGGAACTGATTTTGGCATTACCATTCATTGTTGTCAAAATGATTCCCTCTACAACTGCAGTTGCCAGAATATTAAACAAGTCAGATCCACAAAATATCTAGGCATAATTGTTGACCAAAGACTGTCATGGCACCCTCACATGGAAATCCTCATGAAGAGGATCAGGAAGCTCATTTGGGTTTTCAAAACTTTACGTCATGTTATGTTCGTGCAACTTATGAACAAAATATATATAGCTCTGGCGCAATTCATAATAACTTACTGCATTCCAATATGGGGTGGAGCTTCCAAAATGAAATTCCGCGATCTGGAACGAGCTCAGCGAGCTCTTATCAAGGTGATGTATTTTAAACCATTTAGGTTCCCTACAGCAGACCTCTATAAAGTCAGCAACCTGCTTTCGATTAGAAAACTTTATATACTAAATGTGACCTTAACCCTGCATAAATGTCTCCCTTTTAACCCAGATACTCAGAGCAGAAGGCGCAGAGATATTGTTGCCTACTCTCCAGGGGTTCGATCAGCTTTTGCCCGACGTCAATATGTAACACAATCCTCCTACATCTATAACAAACTGAACCTAGAGTGTGAAATATATCCCCTCTTGTTATACAAATGTAAAAAAAACAGTGAGTGATTGGTTGAGACCTCTAATATACGAAGAAACAGAAAACATTCTAATCAGGGTAACCTAACATGCTGGATACTCACACATATACACACACATACATTCACAGACGCACATACATACAAACACACACGCACACACAAGCACACGCACACACAAGAACCTCATGCCCGCACATACAAACACGTGCACGTCTCAGACAGCGAGAGCTGCTTAATTCATTATTTTTTTTATTTTTTTTTTTATATATTTTATATGTATTTTTCCTGTTCAGTAGCTACATTATAATTAATATAATATCGTTGTAAAAATACCACCTAAGGGAAGAGTGAGACAGCCCCGACACAAGTACTATTGTAACTTACTGGGGCTGCCTCAGTTTGTGTATGACACAATGTTTTGAGATGAAATAAATATTTTTGAATTTTTGAATTTTTTTTTAATGTTCATATTATACCTACTTCACTTTAACTAACTCCTCTCACCTTTCAATGTTTACTAGGAATAAAAAATTAATGTTCCTTAAGTGCAATACCTACCATAGTTATAATAATATATTATCATAACTCAGAATCAGAATCAGAATCTTTATTTGTGAAACATAGGTATTTACATAAAGGTCTTAAGTTAATTATATGGGCGCTATGTTTTGCCGTGAAGGCGTACAAATATTACTTAAAATAAAAGCAAACAGTAAAACAAAACACAAAAAAAATAAAATAAACGGCAAAATAAACAAAATTAAACATTTACAAGAACATAAACAAAAAAATAAAAACTATTTTAAATTTAACCTAAAAAGAGAAACAGACTTAAAAATATTTAAAAATTACATCAAACGTTTATTGCACACAAAATGTTAAAAATTATCATTGAGAAAATCTTCTACAGTATAATAACATTTTTCTATTAACAGCGAGTATATACTTTTCTTAAGCTTTAATAGTGGTAATTTTTTTATGTTGTCGGGTATTTTATTATAAATTTTCGGAGCCATGCCAAAAAAACTCTTTTTCACTAAAGCGGTTCTGCATTTTCTGTCGCACAGTTTATTTATTCACATATTGAGAACGCATTGGAGTCTTTTTTACTTCGGATAGTTTTTGAAACAGGTGTAAATTGGTTTTAACAAATAAAGCAGTCTCGTAAATGTACATAGCTGGCATAGTCAGTAATTTTAATGATTTAAAATGAGGTTTACAAGTTTCGATGGTTTTTAAGCCACACTTGAACCGAATACATCGTTTTTGCGCTTTAAAATCAATCTCTCGATCTGTAGATTGCCCCCAAAAAAGAATACCAAACCTCAGAACTGATGCAACCAATCCGTGATACGCTATTAAAAGTGTTAGTGTATTAACTTTTTTGGACAGCTGAAACAATGCATTATGCGGATTTATTTAATTTCAGACGAATTTCTTCGATATGGGTATGCCATGTAAGTTTACTGTCAAGCATTATACCTAAAAATTTTGCCTTGTTTGTATCTTCTATTTGGTACTTATCATAAGTAACATGAACTGGAGGTTTTTCACACCTTTGATGAAAGTGCATTACTTTTGTTTTTTTTAAATTAATCACTAGGTTATTACTATTCAGCCAGTTAATTATTTTATCGAGGCAATCATTTATATCATTCTCGTAATAGACAGGATTACTACATTTTACTATAGCTGTACTGTCATCGGCAAAAAGAACCATATTCTGACAAATGTATATTGGGAGATCATTTATGTATATTAAAAAAAGTAATGGCCCTAGAACGCTACCTTAAGGCACACCGTATTTTATAGCTCTTGGTTGAGATGTGTAAATGGTTACTAAATTGCTTTTTTGGCATAGGTGTGATATTTCTGTGCACTGGGATCTGTTATCCAGATATGATTTCAAAAGTTTTAAAATATTACCTCGGATTCCATAGCCATACAGTTTTTTTAGCAAAATCTTATGAGTCACATAGTCAAATGCTTTCGTCATATCGATATATATTGCACATACCGGAGCTCTTTCATCGACAGACGTCATAATATAAGAGAGTAGGTCGAACAATGCCATATTTATATTAGTATTTTTACGAAATAATAACTTATACTTAACTGAATTTTTTTTTAATTTTTTTTTAATCTTATGATGATTATGATAAAATTAACTTGGTCTAAAATAAGCTTGATTTAGCCCTTAGATAGTTTAAGAAAAGCTAATGTCAGTGTATATCTTGTATTAATGTATTGTATTATTATTATATTATTATTATTTAAATGTAGTATATATTTATTATAATAAAAGCTATTATTAATAGTATTATAAATACTGTTTTTGTCCACAGAGGAGAACCGCCGATATGCGGATTTTGGAGACGTAGAACATCTTAGGCCAAAACCAAAGGCAAATTCATCGGCTCGACACCACGACATCGTTGCAATGCACAATACTGATCCCTTCTTGTCCACCCGCGTCAAAGCAACAGCACACAATATGCGCTTACAAACTATGAGAAATCACCCACATTGCTGGATTACGTTGCAGCAAGCCAGCGCGCACCTTTGCTGTCCACTGTGCACCGACAAAACCGACTACACTTTGCTAGGTCATACATCAATTTTGATTGGGAGAACAATGTGCTGATTTATAGCGACGAAAAAACGTTTAAGTCGGATAAGGATGCGCGTAAAGTAGTAGAATATGGTTAACAGCATGAGGTGAAGGTTACAAGAAGTAATAGAAAACGAAGGTTTACCAACTCATTATTAGTCGAATTTATTTTAATTAGTAGACGAATATGAATCTTGTTTTTATGCAAATAATGTTCATATTTGTTAAGCGAATGTGAACAAACATAAACCTTAGCAATAATTAGGTATTAATGTTAATAATCTCCTCCTCTAATCCTCTTTTTAAAACCACAACTCGTAAAGTATTTAAAGTATGGTGAAGTGATGTTATTGTTATGCGGTTAGAAGTTGTCATAATTTCTTACTATCTAACATGTTGATTCTTTTTATTTCTCATATTCACTCTAATTTTACTTTGATTCAATTTATATACCTGCCTACTTTGACAAATTATTTACGTCCATCCTTACCAACAAAAAACTTTGTCTTTGTCAACAAAACTGGTAAATAACAGTGTTTTACTTATTCGAATGTCTAGAATGGATAGCTATAGCCTATATATGTTTAAAACCAGTTCGTATTAAATCATTGTATCAGCCATACAAGTTTTTTTTGCTAACATACAGCCCCCACTAAATTGAACCTTAAAACAACCAGTGTAAGGAAGGAAAAGGCTCAAACCAAATACCAATGTTTATCTAATAAAAAATCAAATTAATTTATTAGTTTTATTTAATTACTTTTTTACTTTTTGCTTGAGTGATTTTATTGGTCACAAAATTAATTTCATAAAGAACAAAAAGTAAAAAATAGAAAAAATAACTCCTCAGCTGGGATCGAACTCACGTCGTCGAGCTTAGATCACTAACTGATGCAAGCGCTTACACCAATCAGCTATGGTGACCATGTTACACCAGAATAAAATGTTGGGGCTTATTGTAAAACCCGTTTATTTTATCATTACCCGTGTACCCTACACGGGTAAAAATAAAAAAAATAAACCCCATATAGGGTAGAATACGTATACGCACACAAAAATAATGAGCAACTGTATGAACATTACTGGCTCGTACAATGACAGTTACCGATGTGTGCGATGTAAACTAATTAGCTTGGCTGATCGTACCAAAATGGACATGTCCCAGAGGACTGGCGTAAGAGAGCAATTAGTATTTAATAAGTTAAATATAAGCAGTAGTAAGAAGTCTAGTTAAAGTGAGTGAGTGTCGAGACGCAGATGGAGATGCTGTGGCGGCGCGAAAGTGGTATTTTGCGCAATAAACACGTGGTAAGTGTCAACTATAATTATTTCCTAGCTTAAGTAGCAGTTTGGCGATGGCGCAGAGAGGATGTTATTATGAGCATGATGGAGCAGCCGCTTTATCATCACAATGTATACTATTATCTCATGAATTATGTTCCACCTTCTAATCCGAACCTTGGCACATATTTGTCATCTGCGTTCGGTTATAGGGAACGGAGACTGCCTTTCGCGACACTGTACACATATTTTATGCATACGACATCTATACTTTACACTAACACACCCGACTATTGACGAATGTTGACTTTTATCTGACTCACCACAAATGGAAGGCAGAACCGTAATATTCGCATTACAATTGGAATAAACTGTATTGTTCAGTTGTGAAAACAGCACCGTAATATTCACGGATTTATTAAAACAAATTATATTGCTCAGTAATATAATGCCGACTTGTACTTGTGGTACAAATCAACCAAACGCTGCTGATGAATACTGCTTCCTGTAAAGGTCTAGCTCAGAAACATTGTGTAGAGATTGTTGGCGCACATTTCAGGGATCAGGGGTAGGTTTCACTAAGTATCCTAAACTGAATTGATAGCTACGTTCTCAGGAACGCTACGAACTGTGTCTCGTTAAAATTAACCCTGGCCACTGGTAGGCCTAATACTGAATCGACACTGTTTTGCGAGACACGCAACCACGACATGGGGCAGAGTAAAGAAATGTGAAGTGACGATGGAATAACCACTTCGGCGTCCACCATTATCAATCGCAATATGTTCTGCTACAGACCGAGTCTACCGTACGCTTGTGCAAATTATGTTATAATATAGTAATTGGGGTAATCTGCCAGAAGGGTGTTTTTAACGTGAGTACGCGTATAAGTAGAAATACTAGAAACCTGTCTTCCATAATCGCAGTGGCCTCACAACCCACTGCCTTAGGATTGGGAAAGACATGTAGATAGAGCTTAGGGAACGAGACCTGTTAGAGTTCGTAGCAGTGTCCTCAGTAGGACTATGCACTTAGGTCTAACAGTACACGTACACCGGGCAAACGTTGTAAAACAGTTCCATGTTGTAACATGGAATCGTTTGCATTTGTGAATCGGCATCAAATAAATTAACGTAACGAATAAATAAATAAATTCTCTAGCGCAAGCGGAACGTTTCCTTTACCAAACATTTCATTATATATCATATCTTTGCGCCCTGTTGTCTTATTAGCTTCTTACTTTATTATTGATTTAGTTTTATAAGATTTAATATTATTCATGTCTTAACTGTGAATCCCCAATATTAACTTCACCTTGTACCCCTCCCTGTCACCTAGCTTCTAAAGTCGGGACAGGGCTGGAGTTCAGTTCTTTTAGTCGGTAGAAAGATGACCAGTTTGGAGACGAGTCTTACAAGGCCGTGCGGATGGTGGTGCGCGGCCTCTCCCCATTTGGGGGGAGCCGACATTAATACTAATATGTACATGAATTAGGAAAAACGAAAATTTTATAAGCCTAGGGTAATTTACGAACAGTCACAATAGCAAGACAACTTAACTTGGTAAGTGCCATGGATTGATTTTAGGTGAGTAACACAACTTTCTAATACTGTGTCACATTGATTGTTTCCTATTCCTATAACGTTCAATGCATTTAACGAATTATACATTCAACTTATTTTTTGTTGCAGGGATATTTATTTATTTAACACTTCAAGCACAAAGTACAGAGGCGGACTTAATGCCATAGGCATTTTCTACCAGTCAACCTTTGGGTGATGCAGAGACAAACAGTGGTAGGTGTAAATATATCTGCAAAAATTTAATTTATTACTAAGATAAACTACAAGGATATATAAAATACTATAACGATATATCAAAATACTATAAATATATATCAATATATTATAAACAGCATTAGTGTTAGTATGTGCGAAACTTGATACGCGTGTCTAGTATTTTTATGTAAAGAATCTATGAAAATTTCAAAACTGTATTAGAAAAATCACAAAGTTATAAGCTTGTTCTGTTACCTAGTTGTCCGCACAAAAACGCGGTCACCACGCAGCGCGCGCCTCCAGCGGCGTCTTGAGCTCATTGATAATAATAATTTCACAGTAGGTACCTAAATTGTTGCGATAGGTACTCAAAGTCGCTAGGTACCCAAATTTTAACTTTTTTAAATATTTTGGGAAAAAATATAACATGGTTTAAAAATGATTTTAATCGATTCAGTTACTTATTATTATACTAAAAATAATGTAGTATATGTAAATAGAAATTTACACGGATATACTAAAATAAAAAGACAAACAATGAAGAAAACATTAACGTTGTGACGAAACTGCCAGCTTTTTCTGAATGTACTCGCGAACCTTAATTTTAAACGGTAAACGATTGGTTGCCATCCTGATTTCCTGGGGAAGCGCATTCCACGGAGAAATAGACTGAACGAAGAATGATCGGTGAATGAAGTCAGTGCGGTGAGAGGGACATTGAAGAATTCGGTTTTGAGATGAGCGCAGACTCCTATTATGATTGGCACAGATGTATTGAAAGTGGGGAGCAAGGTGACTAGGGGAAGAGGGAGAAACAAGGAAAGAAAACAAGGTGGTTAGCGCCCTTTGCTTCCTACGCTGACGTATCGGCAACCACTTAAGGGCATTACATTGCTCGATGACCTTGATGATTTGATCCCTGTACTGGTTTTTGTTGACTTGCCCCGCACATTTCGCAAAATTTCGGTTTTTATTTATTATTTAAAAATTTTAAAAGAAAAAACAGAAAAAAGACAATACAGATTATTAAGTATATTATTACGTATTTGTTGTTACAAAATTCATGCCGATCTATTCAGCCGTTACAGAGATAATTTACAATTAAGGTTGAAAAAGGACCTATTTTCTACGATTAAGCAAAAAAAAATTGAGAAGGTTTATTAAAATTTTAAACAATACAATTTATTTTTGATGAACTTAACTATAACATACTTTTTTACACGGAAAACGCACGAAGGGATTCATCAACAAATTTCTTTGAACATACGCTGTTTTTGGGATTTGAGCCATGAGACCGCTGCTCTGAGACATGATCATATTTACGTAGATTGAACACGAATCGAATGCAGTAGTTTAGAAGACGGTCAAGTTTGTCGAGCAGATTCGCATTCAGGTCAAAGTAGCACACATCACCATAACCGACAATAGGAAAAATTAAGGACTGTACAAGCATTGTTTTTGTATTAGGGGGTAGAAAGTTTTTCAAACGGTATAGAGCCCGCAACGTACCAGTAACTTTCTGTCTGACACGAGCGACTTGGGTATGCCATTTAATAGTTCTATCAATATGCATGCCTAGATCCTTTACATCAGCGCTAAATGGAACAACTGTACCGTCAAAAAGAACTAGTGGTAAGGTTGTACCATACAACTTACTGAGACTGCGAGAACTCCCAATGATGATCGCCTGACATTTATTAGGGTTAACTGACACACCAAATTTATCGGACCAGGTTTTTATTGACATCAGGTCCACGTTTATTTAAACTGGTGATCAGATCTGCTATTTCGTCAACCCTCCCCTGACAGTACAACTGTAAGTCATCGGCATATAGACGATATGCACACTTAAGCTCAGAAGTTAGGAGATTAAATATTATGTCAGGATATTGTAATGAAAGTAGATTGACTGCCACTATCTAACAGCGCGCGAACCCTTTCGGTTTTGTTATTTCATCATCATATCAGCCCGGAATCACCCACTGCTGAGTATAGGCCTGCCCTTTTTTCTGCCACACTTCTCGGTTCTGTGTGTCCCTCATCCAGGTATTTCCCGCGACTTTGAGGATATCGTTGACCCAACGAGCTTTAGGACGGCCCTGGTTTCTTTGGCCTGACCTTAGCCACCACTCGCTCACAGCCTTGCTCCATCGGCCATCTCCGCGTCTAGCCAGATGTCAGGTCCAGGTCCACTTAAGGTGCACCGCCCGGTCCCCGACGTTTTAGACTTTCGATTTCGGTGTTACTCACTCGAACTAATAGGGTTATGCCGAGCATGACTCGCTCCATTCGTGGCCTTTGTGCCACTCGTACTCGGTGGACAGTCTCCTTTGTGAGCGTCCATGTCTCGGCACCGTAGGTTATTGTTGGCAGGACACACTGATAGAAAAGGCGGGTTTTTAGGCCCTGAAGGATCTTTTTGGACTCGATGAATTTCCGATACGATATTTAGCTAATTCGTTGGCACGGAAGACCAGGCTGACTGGTTGTATTGTTGTAGCCTTCAATTTCCGTTCTTCTTGTAACTTTCGTATCGTCCAGTATGATGCAACTAGGGTACTAGGTTATCGAATTTCTTGAAATGTCTTGTCATGGTCGCCGATTATATTGTTTACGCACAATATTGGAATTTCTTTAAGAAAACTCGTTTATAACTTGAAATTTGTATAATATCGATTAATTTTGAATTTTCTTTTGCGGAGCCGAAATGCTGAGTATAAAATTTTCTAGACAACCTTCTAATTAAACTTCTCTCTTCTCCTTCAGAATAAAATCTATATATCTTCTATCTATATCTATATCTATATATACATGTAATAAAATCGTAGACTTTCCGTGTCTGTACATTACAGATTTTTGCAAAAAAGTCACTGGAAGGTGCAAGAAATAAGTAATAGAAAGTAAAAAATATTTTTTTAAAATTTTTGTCTGTTTATCGGTTTGTCTGTTCGTTTGTGCGCGCATCACGTAAAAACCCCTCATTGTATACAAAATCGAAATATTACAAAATAAAAAGCATTGTTGTGGGTATTATTTGCCGTTTATTTCATCAAAATCGAGCCACAGACGCAAAAGATATTAATTTTTAAAATTTTGTTGGTAACCTCATACGCGATTTCTATGATAAAAATAATTTACGTAAATAGGTTTTAGTCGTAGTGTAGTCACTCGGAATGGCTGAAAACTAATTTTGTTTTATTTTTCCTTTTATCTTTACTCTTTGCACGGAAGTAATAAGTACTACGTACTCACGCGACGGCCAGTCAAGCTTTACCAGTTTATGCGGATCTCTCATTGTATAGGAAATCTATTCAAAGTGAGGTCAATTTATACTGGAAATTTACAGCTTCATGTGCCGCCGAGTGTACAACAGCGATTCTTACTTGCATTAAAAAATTGCCACCAAAAGAGAGGTTAACGCTAATTTAGTCTCTTTCTAATAAGGTGACCATTCATTTTATGTAAAAAGTAGGACATGATTGAAAGGCTGAGAATATAACAGTATTAAATTAAATTAAAAAAATATTTCAATTTTCGTTTCCGAGGCAGTTAAATAATAAAAAAATGTAGTAATACGAGAAAGCTATTATTATATATTAGGCGTCGGAAGATATGTATAAAAAATTTATCATAATCATAAATCTTTATTTTATTCAACATCAGAAGTAACTGTGTACTGGTATATGCACAATCTTAAACAGAGAAAGGTGTCTGAAGTAGTAAGGTCCTGAGGTACAGATCACCTCTCCGGCTTAGACATACCATTTTACAGCAACCTGAAGTTTATTTAAATAATAAAATTACTATTATTTGGATTTTACTATATTTAATGGTGACCAGTGAAATGATGTATTAAATAAGATTAGTACTTAGTTAATAGGTAGATAAACAATATCCCACAAAATAAAAACTTTATGGGGACAATACCAAAATAAGACAATGACGTTGTCAAATTCAACCAGACCACCTTTTTCCAATGTAAAATAAATAAAATAGTTTCGTTTGAATATTAAAACAGGACGAAATGGAAATCTTCTAATTTCCATTTCGTATTTTTATATGTGCCTACCGAAATGACTTTGAATACTAATAATTTAGTATGATCATTTCCACATTGTGCAAGTAGGAAAAGGCTAAAATCCGGCAGTGACGAGCCTCAGAACGGCTATTTAAAACTTACGTTAACGGAGTAAAATACTGATATGAACATACTAACATTGCGAATGGGTTGCCTGATAAAGTTAAATCAAGGCTACCCTTTATTAAAACTAACGGAACTAATCTTTTTTCCAAACCAAACGAAATCAAAATGGAATTAGGGTAAATATCTACAAAGCATAAGAGCCAAGAATCTGTTAGGTTGTCATCTTTTTGTCCCTACTACAGAGTTGTAAGGTATAAATAGATAAATTGATACTATATGTCCACTCATCTATTTTCTTATTAAATTATGTATTAAAAGAACAGGTAAGTAATTTTATTACAAAGACGATGGCATAAGGTTCGGTTGTCGCAATTTTAAATAGTCTTCACTTAATGATATCAGGCAACCCATTTGTTATGCTTTTTTTCATGTATATTAAACATATTTTTGACTTAGTAAACATAGGATTTTTTTTTATACTAGAAGACAGGCTTATAATGGTAGAGATACCCCAGAGTGAACAAGAGTTATATCCGTAAGAGCAATTGTTTCACTCGCGGCATATCTTTAAATGTGACTGCACTTGCATTTGAACTTCGGACCAAAATATTAATAATAGTCAGTAGTAACATAAATATAGTGAATAGTAAAATGGATCGCTTTCAACAGTATTTGTTACATCGATCTGCGTAATACTTGCGTCTACGCTTCAACTTTTTTTGTTCAACAGAGTCCTTGGAAAAGTATCCGCTTCGGCAATCATGTTCTACCTTCGGAAATATGAGATCTAATATAATTCCCATGTTCTTCTTCTTCTTTTGTATCGATGATTTATCACATTATTAGTACCCATGTGGCTACGTTAATCGCGGTTGTAGTAGAAATTTTGACAGTAAGTCCTCTAAATCGCAGGTGTAGGAACACTTTAGATACTCCAGGAAGTCACAGTTAGCTGCTGCTACTATGGAAGTACGTGTCTATTAGGGGCCAGTCATAAAATTTATGACGTAATTTAATTACGTCATACGTTAAAGAGGTGGGGGTTGTCAACGAAGTGTGACATTGTGTAACAAGGGGTGGGAGGGGTCCTAAATTTGATGACGTCACATTTAAAAAACTAATATTGCTAAGTTTTAAAACACGAAATTTGAACTATTAACGAAAAACTTATTAAAGAAATATTTCCAACTCTATCGGCGGGCAGCATGTAATATTGCAAAATTTGTGACGTCACACTTGGCGGAGTCTCACAAAAATTCTCTTTCTGATAAGGACGGATTTTTTGACCCCTCCGGTCAAAAAATCATAAAATTCGTATGATGTAATTTATGGATGGTACATAAGGGATGTATCACCATTGTTAGAATATTACAGATATACGACTAAAATCCTAAAAGTGTGGAATGAAGGCACTACAATGCCTCGAAAAACCAAACTTAGAAGCTTTATAGCGACGTTCGTGTTAATTCGGAAACATGAAGATTATCGAAGCGCATAGTCTTTCTAGTTCTACTGCTAAATACATTAAATTCAAGCGTTTGCAGTATTTTTCAATTGTATGTTTTTTGCACATTCTCACTTTTGTTTCCATCGTTTGTGTCCATCATATTTTTTTAATCGGTGATTGAGCTCTCAGAGCTGAAAGATTTTCTTTAAATTGTTAAGGATATTAACCCTTGGGCCCTAGATCATGAGTTGCATCTATATTTTGATTACGTTCATAAACTTTGAGTGACAAAAGAATGTGCGCTCACGTGAGCGAAGCCGCGGGCACAGCTAGTAAAAAATAAATTGCTGTAGACGCAAAACACATACGTTATACATATGTAAATTGATGAACCAAAGACGGACGTGTAACGTAAATTAATGAATTTTAAACATAGGGGCCACTTTTGGGGGCTAAATTAGTTTTGCAAACTATAGCGTGTTACATATCACATGAAAGGGCTCATTGTAAGCATCTCATATATATTTAATTGCTCTAAAACTATGAGCAGGCGCGTACAACAGCTTTTTACTGAATGCATATATTTTTATGAAAGTTTATACGGTACTTATAACAAAACATATTTTTTTAATGTTTCCCTGTCAGTTTGTTTGTTCCGGGTAACTGACAGAAAACACCAACATCAGCTAGATGTTAAAAGAAGTAACTAAGGCTACTTAAGAAAAAGGATTAAGGTTCTGTGCAAAAAACAACCAATGAAATTGCGAACAGAAACCGATTCAATTAGAGAAATAATATTTTTTTAAATAATAATATAAAGGCGAAGGTCGTGGGCAATAGCCAGTTATTTTTTAAGTATAGAATGCGGAACCGTGTTCCGAGGAAACCGCCACGGAAACTTGTATTTGTATAAATACAAGTTTTGCCCTACAAAGCCCTCAGATCATCTTGTGTCGCTAGATTCACAAAATGTTGATAGTGGTTTCAGTGATATTATTGTGCGTATTGATTGCTGCGTGGCCATGGTTGCGACAGCATCCCAACGCGCCCCCTGAGTTACCTGGGGCACTACCAATCATTGGACATTCACTGCAGGTCATAGGAGATCGAAAACGTGAGTAAAAAATATCGCTGCCCCCACCGAATAATATGGTAATCGATAATTCTAAATTTTACAGGAAAAATAAAAAAAAACTGTTTTATGCATATATCACAGCATGGGTGGGTCCTATGATAGCCATTTATACATTAAAATAAAGCTATTTTTTACAGTCTGTTTTATTTTATGTTTTTTTTTGTAATAGTTTAACGACATAACGTTTTTGACGAAAATAATGTTACTGAAATTGTAGGGCAAAACTATGCAACACATAATTATGATATTATTCGCGTGTAAACTCAACGATATAGTAGTTAGTATTAATGCATTATGGTATTATTCGTTGAAATGCGGTGCCGAAAAACTTACCGGCAATATGATATTACGATATTATTCAGCTGAAATCCAAGCGATAGTGTATACTGTAATGTAACATGATAATTATATTCGTCGATGAGTAGTGTCAAAAGATTAACAGTAACATAACGTTGCAAATAACATGTTTTATTAAATAGTAAGTAAGTACCTATTATTTGATTTGGCAGAAAGATAACAATATTAGAGGAAGTGATTTTAATACTGGATAATTTATATTTTTTTATTTTATTGTGTTTGGGTGGCTTATAGCAAACAATACAAAAATTTATAATGAGACAATCAACGAGAAGCCATTTACAAGCCTCCACAAATTAAGTACCTGCTCAGACAGGGAAGCACGCGCAAACACTATTCAAATTCATCAGAAACAAAGCAGATTTTGGACAAGGCAGTACTAATTGTCACTAAGCAAACTTGCCAATAAATCGATTGAACACATAACTCAACCAGTAGACAAACGTCACCTCGTCAACGTCCAACGTCATGGTGAATGGTGAAGTCGAACGTAAAGCCACCCTCCCTCCCGTCGAAGACCTCTGCCTCCAGTTACACCCGACGAAGTAGGCTCACCGTACTTGGGAGAAGCACACCAGATACCTAGGATTCATACTCAACCACCATCTGTCCTTTGGGCCGCATATCATTGCAGCTCGTGAACGAGCCGCCTTTGCTATGGGTAGGCTCCATTTCCTGTTAACGGCAAAGAGTAAATTGTCTCTCAGCGCTTCTTTGCACTTTGCACTTCTATACCGCGTTGATCCGTCCCATAATGACACACATAATGCCTAGATAATTATATCTCTATGATGCAGGAACTCTAGAACCGGTTCTTACGCAAAGCCACGGGAGCGCCTTACTACATCCGCAATGACCGTCTGCACATAGACCTTAGAATCTCTCAGTTTATGAAACGCCTTTCTAAGCGCTTCTTCGATTCTGCTATAAGGCAACGTAATCCCTTAATCGCATAGGCCGCCCGATACGAACCCTCGAACATTAGTAAGATTCACCGACCAAGGCATACCCTCGTCACTCCCGATGACGCTATCACCCTCCTCCAAGAGAGCAGTAGGGAAACTAACACGTTCAAGAAGCACAGACGCAAACAGCTGTCATTCCATCCTCAAGTTTACAACTTATAAAATGATAGAATGAAATATAATCGTTTCTACAATGTTGATTGCTACATCCCATATAAATCGTAGCCAAGTTACAGTTTTGACAAGCGCTAACGAAACGATGTCGAAGTTTTAGAACGACTACTGAGCGATCGCCGAGACCCAAGAGTTAACTATAAAAATCGGCGTCTATATGATTCAGCTGTGTCGTGTATTGTTTATGTTTCAAACTTTCAAGTGCCCGAGTATGATAGATTTTCGAATAACACAGGAAGATATTTACAAAATAACTAATAATTTTCGTACCTTTCTATGAAGTCCAATAAAGCTGCGAACTGTTCTGGGTCTGCTCGAGATCTAGATTCCATTATATAAAAGTTATCACTTCATTTAAGATATCTTTCATATAGGTACAGGATCATATCATATTATTTCGAGTAAAATTACTCCTTCGATTCTTCCCCTTCTTCTCCTTCTATTCGAGTGTAATTATTCCTTTCTTAACAATTCAAAACAAAAGTTCAGCCCGCGCACAAAATAAACAACTGTGAATTTGACATTAGTCTGACGTAGGTAGAAACGCTCGCCATAGACTAAAGCATAGGTTTTTTCTAGAGACATTGTTGAGCGAGCGATCGACTCAGTCTTGTCAAGTTGGTTACCAACATAGCGTTTTCTGAAATCGCTTACGACGAGGCTTCAACGATTGTAGAAAGAAGTTCGATAAGAAACGTTTGTCACTTGGCTAGACCTGCAGTAGTGCCTAGGGAAACGCGAACGGATGATGTCAAAGCGTGTGTGAAGCGGTCTTTTTTGTGGCCATCAGGGACTTAACTTAGTCTTGCAAAAAACATGAGAAGCCACCTGAGGGGAGATGTTTCTGCTGGACCGTTTTCAGATCTTCTTTTCAGAACCACCAAAACCCAGAAAAGGATATTATAATAATTCTACCAACAGAGTAAGGCACAACTGTGTTCCACTGTAGAAGAGCTGATACTTTAAATCTACCCAGATATTAGTAATATCCACGATAAAGTGCGAGCCTGCCATCCCAACACCAAAAAACTGGCCAAGTGCGAGTCGGACTCGTACACATAAGGTTCCATAGCACCAAACGATATAATAATGTTTTTAACACTCATTTATTAAATTTCAACTCAATAGCAAAACTAAATTTGTTTTTCATATTATGTTAATGAAAAATAAAAAAGTTACTGCTGCACTGTGATGAAAGAGTCCTTTATCTCCTAAACCAAATATCAATCTTATTCAAACCAATTTTCGTTGACAGGTCTTTTTGCTTTCTACCAGATGAATTTCTTAACACATTGAGGCCTCCCGGTCTCCCAACTCTCATATTAAAATTGAAAGTTGACGTCCCAGTTATGTTGCTGCGTAATTTTAAACCCGGCAAAATTATGCAACGGCACCAGGTTGCGAGTGATAACGTAGCAACGAAATGTTATCGAGGCAACAACAATACTGACCGGTTGTTCGCGAGGAGTCTGTCTATATTACGAAGATTCCTCAAACTACCCCTGTAACTATTGATAGGCGCTAATTTTATTAATTATATTTGGTTGAGACGTATTTAGAGAGCTACGAATTCTAACAAACGCAACCAATTTGGTTTTAATCTGTACAGCCACGAGCACCAATGTGTAACCACTTAACAACTTTTAAAAGTGTTTTTCTCCTCCTGTTCTGATTATAGTTTCATTTTGTTACGAACATAGTATTCTGGAACTCATACTTTTATGAAAATAGGATCTTTTTCATAAAAGTATGAGTTTTAATATCCGTAATATTTATATCCAAATGGGCCCCGCCTGCTTCAAACTTTTGTTTAATTTAAAATGTGCTTGTTCTTTTCTTTTCAGTTTTTTCAGTCGGGTTTTTTAGTTTTTTCGTCGACAATAATGAACAGATAAATATACCAAATTGTCGTTTAATGGATGTACACAGGTCACACTATTACGCCACAATACAGTGTGAGTCTTTATAATGTGCACATACCGAAATGAGAGAATCTATGCTTAATTTTATCGATGGAAAAAATATTTTAAAAAATCTAAACATTTTTTTTATATTTTTTATATTTGTATATATATTTTTTTTTTTTAATTATTAAATATTTGTCCGCAACTGTGACCCCAGTGTAAACAAAACGGTGTAACTTTTAAACCGAATTATCTATCGCGATGAAACAAACTTCATAATGATTGGAAGTAATTAAGCTCCCTAATAAAATTAAAATTCTGGAAAAAAACTACCCTCAATTGAAAATAAACATCTTTTTTTGGCAAAAATCTGTTTTTTTGTCATCAATTTTTACAATAATTGTAAAATTTCTCAATAAGACGCCCCCATTACCTACCTTTTTTATTAATTTAACGTATTTTTCATCGTATTAGCTACTTAATAGTAAAAATGGCATGTTTATAACTCAAACATAACATTTTATATCAAATGTTAAAAGATGGCACTCCGAACGCGCCATTTATTGTTCTCTTAAGGATGGTTTATTTGGGATGATAATTAATACAAAAGAGTTCAATTAAAAACCGTTTATTATTTGACACATAATTTAATGCATCAGATTCTCAAAATGTCCACCTCGTTGTTGTAGGCACAAAGCCGCGCGTATTAAAATTTGTTGTGTCGCTCTCCTTATCGTTTCGGGATCATTGCGAATATCATTCGCACAGTTAATTATGCGGTCACGCAAATCGGCCTCACTGTTGATGGGGGTACTGTAGGCGCGTTGTTTCATGGTCCCCCATAGAAAGTAATCAAGGGGCATCAAATCGGGTGAACGCGGAGGCCACCCTACAGGTCCTTGCCGGCCGATCCATTTATCACGATAATTATCGTTTAAAAATGATCTAACATTTGCAGCATAATGAGCTGGGCATCCGTCCATCTGCAAAAACATCCTTCGACGCAAAGCCAGTGGTACATCCTCCAATAATTCAGGTAGATCAATAGTCAATAGACTTAAAAATCTTTCACCGGTCAACGTTCTCGGCAATATGACTGGTCCAATCAACATATCATCGATAAGATCAGCCCAAACATTTACTGAAAATCTTACTTGAAAAGTTGACGAACGTTTCAATCTCGGCTTTTCACGTGCACGGCACCATCTGTGTAAATTTCGACAGTTAGTAATACCATGTCCATCCATAGTATGGTTTTTGGAAAGTTTGGGTTTGCTCTAGTTTTTCTTTGTATCCAAGTGGACATTACACACCTTGGACGGCAGTCTACGTCTTCATGTAGATGTTGCACCCTTTGGTAGTGATAAGGATGCAATCCTTCTTTCTTTAAAATGCGCCACGCTGATTTTTGGCTTATTCCGTGACGAAGAGCCAGTCGTCTAGTACTTATGGATGGATCAGCAAACAAATCACTCAGAACTGCTTGTTCAGTAGCTACATCGATAATTACTGGAGGCGGCTCGCGACGATCTCTACTTGATCCAAGTCCAGTGATCGACAACCTTCTGTGAACTTCCTGAAAGTTGCGGGCAGATGGCACTGGTTGCCTGTTAGGAAACGCAGCTATGTAAGCTGCGCGCGCAGCTCTGGCGCTTCCTCGTCCCACTCCATAATAAAAATGAATGTCGGCAATGTGTGCCGGGGAAAATTCACTTTAACGCGGCATCATGTAAAAGCGAACGAAAGTTACGAAACTCAGGTAGCAGCGAACGAAAGTAACGAAACACATATAGCAGCGGCGAATAATTCGGAGCGACTACCTGTCTGTCATAATTAAAGGTCCCTTCGGCTAGCCCTACCTCCCCGCACCCCGACCCGCGCACATTAATAATAAAATTCACAGAAAATGCTGTCTACCTGCTAAACAATAGTGCGTAGCCGTGCGCTGGGCCTTTCTTTAACAGTTGATAAGAAATGTTGGGATTAAGTTAAAAATATGCAATTTTTACCATTACGTGGCTAATACGATGAAAAATAACGTAAAGTAATAAAAAAGGTAGGTAAAGGGGGCGTCTTATTGAGAAATTTTACGATTATTGTAAAAATTGATGAATAAAAAACAGATTTTTGCTAAAAAAAGATGTTTATTTTCAATTGAGGGTAGTTTTTTTCCCACAATTTTCATTTTATGAGGACGCGTAATTACTTCCAATCATTATGCAGTTTGTTTCATCGCGATAGATAATTCGGTTTAAAAGTTACACCGTTTTGTTTACACTGGGGTCACAGTAGCGAGAAATATTTAAAAATTCCATAAAAAATAAAATATAAAATGTTTAGATTTTTTTAAATATTTTTTCCGTCGATAAAATTAAGCATAGATTCCCTCATTTCGATATGTGCACATTATAAAGACTCACACTGTATATATTCGTCGAATTTCAAGTTATTCATTAACAAAAAAAAAAGCTCTACTAGTTATTATGCGAAACTAATAATACTAGACTTAACAGAAGGTGAAACGTCTTTTAGTTCGGTTGAGTGGGAGGTTACTTGCTAAAACAACATGCAACGAAAACATGTCGCCTCGGTGATGATTGTAGCGCGATTTATTTATACAACATTAGTTTTAGTATATGCGAAACCTGATACACGTCTAGTATTTTTATGTAAAGAATCTATGTACAAAATTTCAAAACTGTATCTTGAAAAATCTCAAAGTTATAAGCTTGTTCTGTTACCTAGTTGTCCGCACAAAAACGTTGTCACCACGCAGCGCGCGCTTCCAGCGTCGTCTCGAGCTCATTGATAATAATAATTTGACACTAGGTACCTAAATTATTGCGATAGGTACAGCCAGCAAAGCTAAATAGTTTACATCGCACACAGCGGTAACAGTCATTGTACGAGCCGGTAATGTTCGTACAGCCGCTCATTATCATTGTGTGCGTATACGTAGTCTACCCTACACGGGGTTTATTTTATTTATCTTTAACCTTGTAGGGTACAAGGAAAAAATAAAAAAAACGGGTTTACAATAAGGCCAACATTTTATACAAGTGTAACATGGTCACCATAGCTGATTGATGTAAGCGCTTGCGTCAGTTAGTGATCTAAACTTAACGATGTGAGTTCGATCCCAGGTGAAGAGTAGTTATATTTGATGTTTTTTACTTTTTGTTCTTTATTAAATTAATTTTGTGACCAATAAAATCACTCAAGCAAAAAGTAAAAAGGTAATTAAATAAAACCAATAAAATAATTTGATTTTTTATTAGATAAACATTGGGTTTGAAAGGACCTTTGCCTTCCTTACATTGGTTGTTTTAAGGTTCAATTTGGTGGGAGTTGTATGTTAGCAAAAAAAACTTGTGTGGCTGATACAATGATTTAATACGAACTGGTTTTAAACATATATAGGCTATAGCTATCCATACTAGAAATTCGAATGAGTAAAACACTGTTGTTTACCAGTTTTATTGACAAAGGCAAAGTTTTTTGTTGGTAAGGATGGACGTAAATAATTTGTCAAAGTAGCAGGTATATAAATTGAATCAAAGTAAAATTAGAGGTGAAGTGAATCAACATGTTAGATAGTAAGAAATTATGACAACTTCTAACCGCATAACAATAACATCACTTTACCATACTTTCAATACTTTACTAGTTGTGGTTTTAAAAAGAGGATTAGAGGAGGAGATTATTAACATGTATACCTAATTGTTGCTAAGGTTTATATTTGTTTACATTCGCTTAACAAATATGAACATTATTTGCATAAAAATAAGATTCATATTCGCCTACTAATTAAAATAAATTCGACTATAATGAGTCTGTAAACCCTCGTTTTCTATTACTTCTTGTAACCTTCACCTCATTCTGTTAACCATATTCGCGCATATGTTTAGTAACATTTACGCCCATCCTTATCCGACTTAAACGTTTTTTCGTCGCTATAAATCAGCACATTCTTCTCCCAATCAAAATTAATCTATGACCTAGCAAAGTGTAGTCGGTTTTGTCGGTGCGCAGTGGACAGTTTGTAAGCACATATTGTGTGCTGTTGCTTTTACGCGGGTGGACAAGAAGGGAACAGCCTTGTGCCTTGCCACGATGTCGTGGTGTCGAGCCGATGAATTTGCCTTTGGTTTTGACCTAGGATGTTCTACGTCTCCAAAATCTGGTTCTCCTCTGTGGATAAAAAGAGTATTTATAATACTATTAATAATAGCTATTATTATAAAAAATATATACTACATTTAAATACTATATACATGATATACACAATGTTGAAATAATAAACTTATATAAACCTAATTAATTTTATAATAATACAAATAAAAAAATTAAATATAAGATATACACTGACATTAGCTTTTCTTAAACTGTCTAAGGGCTAAATCAAGCTAATTTTAGACCAAGTTAATTTTTATCATAATCATCTTAAGATAAATTTAAAAAAATCTTTCATTCATGATAATATATTAATATAACTATGGTAGGTGCACTTAAGTTACATTAATTATTTATTCGTAGTAAACATTGAAAGGTGAGAGGAGTTAGTTAAAGTGAAGTAGGTATAATATCAACATAGTGTTATATGTAACTGTTACTCACCGATATCATTAAGCACCTTCCAATTTCGCATCTTCTTAGCGTGTCGATGAAAATTCAAATTGAGTCAGTCCAAAATTTGTCGACGACTTTGGCACTTTCAGTAGCGTCCTGTGATGCACATCGCAGGAGCAAACAACAGGACAGGCAGGACACGATATAAAGTGTCCCATCGTTTGTGGGGCAGCACCACATTTACACTCACAATTTCACATATAGATATGTTTTGCTCATCCAAAACAACGATTTCTACCCTTTTGAACATTGATAAAATGTTGCATTGTTGGATCCACAGAAATAAATCCGCACACATGCGCTTGAGTAGTAATCAATAAACTCAGTAATGCAAATACTCGTAGATTGACAACTAAGAACGCTCATTTTTATAAATGAAAGTGTTTGACAACAATATTTTTAAATTGTCGGTAGTTTTTTTCTAAACAGTCAAAATAAAATGACCTGAGAGTTCCGTGTTTATCTCAAACATTGGAAACTTCATTACCCAACCTTGAACGGGATCGAATCGTTATAAATTCTACTTTAAGTAATGTTTTAACAAAAGAATGAATACAAAAACAAAAAGAATATATTGTTGCATACAAGGTTTGAACTTACGGCTTCTTGTTTACTGACCAAAGACGATAGCAATTGTGCCAAGCTTGCTATAGGGATATGATACAAAATATTATACCTCCTTCAGTACCATAAGTGAATGATGACTATATATTGGTATATGGTAAATGATGTGCCACACGCACACTAATAAAAACCGAGCTCGCATATACTAAAAATAATGTTGTATATCGTTGACAAGCACTTGACCCGCGACTTCGTATGCAAAAATTGTGATAGGCTCGGCTAATATGCATGATAATAATATAAAACCAAAACCGAAACGAATGCACGGATTTTGGTAAACTATACGTCGTTAGATTCGTTTTTGTTTAATTAAAAATGTGCTCGTTTTTTAATGCGATTTGACACTTCTTATTACTTTTAAACGTATAAGTTGATTATATTTTTGTAATCGAGCTTTTAAAATCCTTTAGTTTGATACACCTCTCGATGGTATTGGAAAAAAAAAACCGAACTCTAAAATATGGCTCCAAAAATCCGCCATTTTTCTTTGTTTTTTTTTTAATTTTATTATAGCCAGTGACACTCGCGTCACCAAGACCAATCTTACGACGTATATTGTATCCAAATCCGTTCATTCGTTTAGGAGTTACGGGGGAACAAGGAAACAAACATACATACATACACACATACTTATATACAGGTCAAACACAGGCGGGTAACAAACGAAAGCCTTGTCAGTTTAATTTTTTAGCTCAAATTGCGACGTCTAATGGCGGTAGCGTTAGCGGGCAGTAAATGAACGACGAGATGGTAATATTGGTATATAATTGGAGCATACAACACACTATATGTTTAAACTATCTTAAAACTACCCAACGCGGTATGGGGCCCGCGTAAAGTAATTTAGGTACTTATGGCGCCACGCAGTTGAGCGTGCGTTCTCACTCGCAACGAGGTAGGCCGACTGCCTACGGAGGTGAGCGCGGTAGCCGGGTGCGGAACGCTTAACCTTGCTCGAGCGGGCATGGACGAAGTAAGTTTGGAGCGGCAGCGCGCGTACGCGATATTACATTACAGACGTATGTCACGAAACAGTGGTCCCATCTAGCTGCATGAGTCAGAAGCCCTGAGTAATGCCTATTTTGCTCTAATCTATAATAGTATTATAATATTATAAGAGGTAAAATTTATTCGTTAGTTTGTAAGTTTGTATGTAGTGGGTAATGTCCGGAACTAATGTAATAAATAAATAAATAATAATAATAAATAAATAGTAATAATCCAATTCTCAAAGGTTTTACACTGATAGAAAGATACATCATTCATGGGTTTTGGCTTTATATTATTATGTCCAAGAAAACCATATAAATTATGAGTTCACTAAAAATTCCTTCCCAAATATCAGAAAATCATCTAGGTATGTTTACTGAGGTAATTTTTTTCAAAATGTATTTATGAAATGATGTTTCAATATTTGTACGTTGAGAATATACAAATTATTACTCAAATACTCATTTTACCAGGTATCTAAAGAGGCATAAAAACAAGAAAAATATTTAAAGATACCTATAGTAGAAAGCATGAAAAATGTAACGGTAGTCTTAAAATTTGGTATTTTAGAAATAATAGAAGAACAAATAAACAGACCAAATTGGCATTTAATGGATGCACGCAGGTACACTATTACACCACAATATAAATTCGTCGAATTTTAAGTTATCCGTAAACGAATAAAACAAAACAAAAGGAAGTAAAAAGAAGTCACGAGCGGCAATTTTTTTTTAACTTTCATCTCCACACCTCTAGGAACTCAATAAAAACGTCCCATGAAAATCCGAGCACTACAAACTTCGTTCCACCTTTTGAGTATATTCTGTCTAATTGCACTTGGCTAAAATGACTTGTTAAAAATAATAACGGCGTGTATGACTTTGACATGATGTATGGACATTGTGTCAGACATGTATTGTTTTTGAAACTTTGAATGCCAGATAATTAAGCAACGCGCCAATTAATCTCTGTGAAGCTGTTTACAAAACTTGTCTTTACAACGTGTTTAAGGTGTAAACGAGAAACAAAGAAGGAAGACGCAACATGTAGAACCTAAAATGACACAAAATGTAAACCTACGTACTGAACAACTAAGTTGAAATAAAACTACAATAATCATAAATAATTTATCTTTATATTTCAGATTTATGGAATTTAGTTCGGAGAATTCAGATCACTGCCACAGAAAAGGGTGGTGTTATGGGGTTCTGGTTCCCTGCTCATTCCGCATACAGTAAGTAAAAGTCTATAAAAGTCCCCAAGTCGAAAGATACTGTGACTGTCTGTCACGTACTCCTAATTATTAAGCAAATATCTGAGCCATTATTCTTATTTCGAAAATCATGACATGGTATCGGCCACTTACAGACACATTAAACCTTTACTTTATGGCTTGACAGCCTGACAAGTTACCGTAATTAAGTATGAAACGTCCTTTCTTCCTTTGAATTGTAAAACAATATTGCATCACTTGGAAACGCATAAATTCTTTATTTAATGGGAAAGGGACTGGAGATAATAAATAGTTTACTGACAGGCCGAATGTAATATTTCAACAAATTCTTAAGAAACAGTAAAAAATTACCCGATTTCTAAGTGATTCTAACGCCATATCTGCTTACCATGTTTAACACGACCCTCTTAAAAACAATCGAGACGTTTGCACAAAAAGAGCAATAAAACAATTCTGTAAAAAGTATGGGAACAAACCCAAGCGTGGTGGTTTTTGGAGGCTGGCGCCGGGGAAAGCTTGGTGGAGGAGAGGCAGTCGGTCTTACACCGCGATAGGCTCCGGATCCGGACGAGATAAGCTATTTGGGTTAAGTTAGGAAATGTAGTGAATACCGAGAGTCTATGTCCAAGTACGTTGTCACAAGAGTACGATAATTATGGAATAAGTTAAATATAGTAGGGTTAACAGCCCGGTTTAGACTAATCTAGTGTATGTGTGTGTTTGTTGGTGAGCGACTGGGTGAGTCTTTTATTACAATAATTATCCTAGGCTGATGTTGTAATTAAAGTTCTTAAAACTACACAGACAGAAACGTGTTGCTGGGGAGTTTGTTCTGCCACTTCTTCTCCTCAGCTCCAACACTAGGAAGTGGTAAAGGGTGGGTCGCTTTTGGGGCTGTCTATAGGGTTTCAATAGAGTTGATCTCCAACTCTATTGCAAAATGGTTCTTGAGTTTTGATTATTAACTCTGCTATCTGGTAATTCTTGAATTATGTATTCATTAGCTCTAACCATCAGTTCAGCCAATTTGCCGTTTGAGTTTTGATTCTCAATCCTATTATGCCCAACCATATAGTGATTCTCTGACAAATGATTCGGTCAGGCTGACATAAACCCGTGTCTTGCAGATGCGCTAGTTGTACGAATAGAGCACATGATCCATGGGTGGGATTGGAATGGTTTGATACCACAGCTATTATATAACCAGTCTAAGGACTGTTAGGGACCATGTCTACTGGTTAGCATGATGATCGACGTTCTGCCGCTGAAAAGCCGCCTTTGTCACGTTCACCAGTTCGAAAGAACTGCTAGGGACAATGCTCACTAAGAGCATGATGTCGACGCTTTGCCGCTGAAAAGCCGCCTACGTCACTTATGGAAGTGTCGCTCTGGGTGCTCCAGGTGTAGATGTGAAGTATCGTGTGAGTCACGACTGACCAATTACCTATTACGCTAGTGTAAGGGTTATTTACAAGAACTATTGGTTGCGATGTAAATAATACTTTGTATCCCCCAGTTATATTTTACCCTTTTGAAAACACTTTCAATATATTTCATCAACTATGAATTCACTAATCTGATTTACTATATCTTTCAATCCTTTCCTTGTTCTAATAATGATACGAGGCATTGGACTTCTTCGTGTTAAGGAATTCAGTTCTTTTAGTCGGTGGAAAGATGACCAGTCTCGGGCGAGTCTTACAGGGCCGTGCGGATGGCGGTGCCCGGCCTTTTTCCCTTCGGCGAAAACCGACATTAATACTAATATTTACATGATTTAGGAAAAATGAAAATTTTATCAGCCTAGGGTAATTTACGAACAGTCACAATACTTTATACAATAAATAAAAATACAAATCGATTTCTTGTTTCTGAGAAATACGTAGACAAACATACATACCAATATACACTAATACACATTATAAGAGATTTGCCACACGTGTTTAGAAGCCCAAATAGACTACTAATACTACATAACGAACACAATATGAATGTTTTTTTTGTAGTTGGCATCGGAAATCCTTTTTTGTAGTACCTACCTATTAAGTAAAACATTTTTCCTAAGGTAGATCCATGTTAAGAAAAATAAAATCACAATATTTTAATTTATTTTATTTATGTTACAGTCATAACCGATCCAGAAGACAGCCTAACAGTTGCTAATTCATGTTTGGATAAACCATATTTCTACGAGTTTGCCAAGGAATATGCAAAAAATGGACTTATCTCAGCTGTAGGTAAGTGATAAACTGATACTTGTAATTAAAAAGTTGAGCACGGCAATATTGTCAAAATTATTAATATTATTGAAAAAGTCCGCGGTCAATAAGCTCGCAACCTATTACGTTTGACTTAATCAAATCAATTCATATAATTATTTATTTCGAACAACAACACGTCATCGTTAAGATCGGCATTCATCAAGTGCCCAAATATTTAAATTGACTAACTCTGTTAAGAGTTACCTAATCATTCAACATCACAGGGGGTACAGAATCGGGCCAAAATTGCCCTTTGAAAACAACATAAATTCACTATTGGTTACATTGTATTCTAAGCCATGGCGTAAGTTTTACACAACTGGAACGACTTTCTAAGTGCGCTTACAGATGGATGCCAACAGCACCATGTCGTCCGCATAACTCAAATTATTGACAAAGGCACCGTCATTGGAGTAGCCGACTTGCATGCTGTTGAGGCCACCTACAAGCTCATCAACATTTTTTTTACTAGTATTTGTTCGCAAAGATTATATATAACCCCACACCGCATTATTATTCAAAACCTGGAAAACGGCAGTCGCTTACGTATCTCCGTCCGGCCACGTCTATTTGTATATCTATTACTACATCGTGGCATTTGGTAATGACCGATCAAACTATTGTAGAACCAAATTAAATAACCAGTTCATTTAATCAGAGTTTATTTGGACCTGCTTTCGTTGGACTCGTAAAAGATAACACGCACAACAGTTTTGTTCAACACTATTGTGCGTAGTCGTATGGAATCCGTTCTACGCTGGTCATTCGCAAATATTTGAGAGAATTTAACGAGCTTTCACAAAATATATTGCCTTTTTATTTTGTTGTTTATTATGTGCATTGCCATATTCTGGCAATTTACTTCATCAAGAAAATGATTATATTTCTAGCCTAAATAACTTGATGCATATTTTATCATGTCGTCATAGTGACCGATTATTGTTTTTTGATACTAACAATTTTGTTAGAGATTTTGTTTTGATTCGGGAACATATCTTTCTTCCCAAAAAAAGTAGACACTTATTAGCTACATTGTTAGCTTTTAATATACACGCAGTTAATGATAATTTAATTGAGACTAGGTTAAGTGATGAAACAGTATTATCTAGTATCTCGGATAATACTGTAGTAGATTCTTTAAACTTTTAGAGCCGACAAAAGAGAAGACGAATAGTAATATTTTACTTTTTCACCAGAATTTAAATCGCTTCTCCGGCAAAATTTTAGAAGTGGAAATGTTAGTAGATAAATACCACATGGATATTCTATGTTTTAGTGAAACTTGGTTAAAACCAGATAGGATGCTATTTAATGTAAATAATTTTTCAGTTGCCAGTGCGTACAACAGATCCACAGTGGGTGGTGGTACCCTGATACTTTGTAATAGCTGTCTCAGATATAAAGAAAGGGAGGATATCACTGCTTACTCTGTTGATCGCTTATGTGAGGTAGCATGTGCAGAGGTTGAAGGGCATTTTCTTATTTGTCTATAGACCACCAGCAACAAATTTGTCATTGTTCTTAATCACAATGGAAGAAATATTAAGTAGACTTTTTAGAGATAATAAATTAGTTTTTGTGTGTGGTGAGTTAAATAGTGATCTGTTAGTCAATTCACCCGAAAAATGTAAACTCATCTCATTGTTTAAATCATTCAATTTAAAATATTTACTTAATGAAGCGACTAGAGTCACAGCAACTTCAGCATCGTGCATAGATAATGTATTTACTAATTGTAACGTAAAAGATTCGTTTTTAATTAGTGACGTTAGGTCAGACCATACTGGTCAGCTTGTGTCATTTGAGTTAGACAAAAACTTACACTTAGCTAAAACTATTCAATTAAGACCTCTTACTAAATTTAAATTAAAATCTTTTAATAATAACGTTCTTAGCAGCCTTTCTAACGCTAGTTTTGATTCAAAAGACCCCAATAAAAACTACGGCACATTATTTTTTACAGTTTGTCAAGAATTCAATAAAACGTGTCCTTTAAAAACAGTTAAAGTCGATTCTAAATCTAAATTTAGTGAATGGGCCACTGCGGGAATAAGAAAGAGCAGAGATACTTTATATAATTTATATCACGAAAAATCTTTGACTTCAGGTCAAGTTTTTCATACTTATGTTAGAAACTATTCAAAAATATTCAAAAGGGTCTGCGCTCAAGCAAAATCACAAATAATAATTAACAAAATTGGTATTTCTAATAATCAAATAACTGGCAACCGCGTACGTCAAGCATAGGTCAAATGTTCATCATTCTTATTTTAATACAAATATTGGTTTTGATACAAACATATTTACAATAATTCTTTTAACATTTAAAACTACACAATATCAGAAAATTAAAATAAAAGCAGATTGAAGACCAAAAAATGAAAAACTAAAAAAATCGACCACGACCATCAACAATGACGTGTGTCAACGCCGTCAACGTGAAAAATTTAAAATAATTTGAGAATGATATAATAAAAATGACCATATGATTACAAGAGCTGCCTACCGATGCACACGCCTACCACCTCCGGACCCATCGCTCAGCTCCGCCTCGCCGCCGCCGGAATCCAGCCCCATCGTGAGTGCTGTGACACCGGCAGTGGCAGTTGCTTCGAGCTCGAGCGACGAGTATTTCTCTCCGCCGACGTCGCCAACACTTGTACGTCGGCAGGGGAGAGGCCGGCCACCGAGAAGCTTGGGACTTAGGGGCCATCCGGCCCCGAGCCGGGTCCCCGCTGCCGGTGGTTGTGTGCAGCGCATGAGATGGACTCATTCCATTAACGAGCACGTCATGCGCGCATACTATGGGTCTACAGAGGGGGAAACTAACCTCACTGCGTACCGTGTTGGGATGCTGTCTCTGTTCCAGGTACTTGAACCAACCGTCAACGTTTCGGTCCAACGACTGTCGGATCAGGTGCGGGTCATTCAACGCAATCACATGTTGGACGACGCCGTACTTGATAGGCTGCGCTCAGAGGTACTGAGCGACCGTATCGTTTTAACTCCGGCACAAACCGCGGTGCAAGCGTCAGTGATTGACGCAACCCCGCCGCGGTTCAACCCAGCTGTTGTAGAGGAAGATGATAGGGTTGCTGTGGTAAGTAGCCAGTGCAACGACCGATTGAGGAGCGCTCTGGAAGATGCGCTTCGTGAATATCGATCCACTCCTACCGAACTTAGGCCCCGATTACCACGGTTACCCATGCATAATAAAAATAGGGCGCTGGTGTGTGCCTTGGACTTGCAACTCAAGAATCTCTCTCTAACTCGATCCTGTACTGTGGGGCTGTTGCGGCATGTCGTTTAGCTAACGTCAAGTTCCCAAATTGTGACGTAGCTACTCGACCAAAACCAGCCGTACCAGCCTGGCAGCGCAGGATCGAGCGCCGCATCGACGGGGCCAGGGTACTCATCGGCAAACTACACTGCTTCAGGGAGGGCAATACACGACCACGTGTGATCCGCTTTGTGAGGCGGGCATTCTTGGGGATTGGAATCAGTCCTCAAGAATACATGTCCCGTGTCACAGAGCGCATCGACTTCCTGAAGCAGAAAGTTTATGCATGGGCGAACCGTATTCGCAGGTATAAGCGGCGGGTTGATCGGTACTCACAGAATTGCATGTTCCAGAGCGATGAGAGGTGGGTATACAGAGCTTGGGAGCGACCCGACCTAAATATGACGGACGTGTGCCGCCTGGATGATGCTACCACGAGATCTTTCTGGCGCAGCATCTGGTCGGTGCCCGTCTGTCATACTGAGGCTGACTGGATGCGTGATGTCGAACGAGTGTGAGAACCTATCCCAGAAATGGAGCCAATTTTGATAACACCTTTAGATGTAGCCAGAGCAGTTCGTCCGTTACCGAACTGGAAGTCGACGGGACCGGACGGACTGCACAACTTCTGGCTCAAATGGCTTAGTAGTTCACACACTTGCCTGGCATCCCAATTCCAGTCATCCTTAGAGTCTGGGTCCTTACCGCAGTTTTTAACAACAGGCGTTACCCACCTGCTCCATAAATCAGGTAGTCCCGCGGAACCCAAAAATTATAGACCGATCACGTGTTTGTCTACGGTCTATAAACTTCTTACATCCATTTTGAGAGCTAAAATTAATACACATATTGACAAAAACTCCATTATGTCTGCCTCTCAAAATGGATGTAGGAATGGGTCCCGTGGCACTAAGGAGCTACTCCTCATCGACATGGCCATTAGCCAACAGGTTCGTCGATCCCGCAAGGATCTGTCTACATGCTGGATAGATTATAAGAAGGCCTACGACTCGGTGCCACATACATGGCTCATGAGGGTGCTGGAGTTGTACAAGATAGATGCAACTCTACGCGCCTTCCTTGAGTCGTGTATGGGGCAATGGAGGACGGTCCTTCGATCTTCAGGATGTCGACAGATCCAGGGGAACGATGAACCTGTATGGATTAAATGGGGAATATTCCAGGGCGACAGTCTGAGCCCACTTTGGTTCTGTCTAGCCCTGAATCCTCTGAGTACATTGCTGGAGGATTCAGGTCTAGGCTACCGGTTGAGGAGAGGTGGTCAGGTCATATCTCACCTTCTTTACATGGATGATCTGAAACTCTTTGCCCCCAACAAATTGCGACTGATGGAGCTACTGAAAGTAACTGAAACTTTCAGTAGCGCCATCAGGATGGAATTTGGTGTGGACAAATATGCAGTCATGTATGTAAAGCGAGGGGAGATTATGGAATCCGAGGGAATTCAGCTCTCGGATTCCATACACCTGAGATCCCTCTCCTCATCCGAAAGCTATAAGTATTTGGGTATGTCGGAAGCGTTAGGCATTAACGTAACTGACATGAAGCAATCGTTGAAGGAGCGCTTCTTTGGACGCCTAAACAAGGTATTACATAGCCTTCTTTCAGGCGGAAACAAGGTGCGCGCCTTCAACGGTTGGGTCATGCCGGTTTTAATGTACTCTTTCAGCGTACTCAAATGGACTCAGACCGAACTCGATGCCCTGGATAGGAGAGTTCTTACACTGCTTACCGAAAACCTCTTCTTCTAAATTAGCTGAAGCTCTTCTTAAAGAAAACTTTACTGAGGACATCCCAAACTTTAAATTTAAACCAATATGTATTGCTACAATTAAAAACGCATTCAAAAGTCTCAACATAAAAAATACTGAAGACTTATGGGGGATATCCGTCAAGGTTCTTGGAGATATTATTGACTCAATCGCACCTGTCCTAACAGTCATATTCAATCAATATTTGGACAGCGGGAAGTTTCCTGATCTAATGAAACATAGTAAAGTAGTACCAACTTTCAAATCGGGTTGTAAGAGTGATCCTTCAAATTATAGACCTATATCTGTGCTTCCAGCATTGAGTAAAATCTATGAAAAAGTCATGCTGGACCAGATGTTGTCTCACTTCAACTCAAATGGGATTCTGCATAGACAACAGTTTGGTTTCACGAAGAGTAGGTCGACAACGGACGCGGGAGTAAAACTGATCAGTCACATTTTGGAATCTTGGGAGAAGTCCCAGGATGCCATTGGCATTTTCTGTGATCTCTCAAAAGCGTTTGACTGCGTCGACCACAACACACTGATCTGTAAATTACACCACTACGGAATTCGTGGACAAGCTGCTGATCTTGTTCTTTCCTATTTATCTAACAGGCAGCAAAAAGTAAATGTAAATGGGGCGACGTCCTCCGGGTCTCTAGTCAAGATGGGCGTGGCCCAAGGTTCAATTCTCGGTCCTTTCCTATTTCTTGTTTACATTAATGATCGCCCTTATATGATGGCCAAATTATCGGATAAAATTCTATTTGCTGATGACACTTCGCAAATTTTTTAAATAGATAGAAAAGATACGAATGTCTTACATGTCAACGAAAGTCTAACCGTACTCTCGAAATGGTTCGCAGCTAACAATCTTTTACTGAATGCGAACAAAACAAAATGTCTGAAGTTCTCTTTACCGAATGTACCACAACGGGATCTGAATTTGAATCTTGACGGCAAAAAACTTGATGTTATAGCGGAAACTGTATTCTTAGGGATTACTATCGATTCAAAATTGCAGTGGGGCGCACACATTAGAACTCTTTCGGGTAGGCTAAGCTCAGCTGCATATGCAGTAAGGAAAATAAGGCAGTTAACTGATGTGGCTACAGCTAGGCTAGTGTACTATGTTTATTTCCACAGTATTATGTCTTATGGCATTCTACTGTGGGGATCAGCAGCAGACGTTGACTCAATTTTCATTCTTCAAAAGAGGGCAGTCCGCGCGATATATAAAATGGGTCCTCGCGAGTCCCTCAGAGAAAAATTTAAAGAGATTAATATACTGACCCTGCCTTCACTTTATATCTTAGAATGTATTTTATATGTCCGCAAAAATCGAGGGCTTTTCAAAATAAGAAACGACTTTCATAATATAAATACACGCAGTAAACACGAAATTGTAATACCTAAGTTCAGATTAACAAAAACTAGCAAGTCTTTTCATTTAAACAGTATACGCTTTTATAACAGGTTGCCAAAGTCAGTTATAGAACTGACCGATGGAAAATTCAAAAACTACATCAAACGTGTCCTTATTAAAAAAGCATATTACAAAATCAAGGACTACGTTGAAGATAAAGAAGTTTGGCTTTAGTTCCTTCTGCGCATGCGGCTTCCCTGGTAGCTCATAAACGGCACAAATATGTGGATGTCTCTAACTATTCTCAATCTCATTTTTTCTCCTCTTTCGAATCAGATTTTCACAACAGTTTTCAAATCATTTATACATCTTTTGCTCAGAATAGTTACAGCACTGATAACAATATTTGTGTCACTTGTTTAATTTAGTACTTTACAATTTTTTTTTTTTACCTTTGTATACATTCTTTTTTATCAATTGTTTGTGAATGTGTGAACATTGTAGGCTTTGTAGATTCCCAGCTGCTTGTTAACTCTTGTTAACTTTTTATTTTTTGTGTAGTAAGCAACGACTTATTGTCGGGCTTACGCTGTCCCCCCATACTTAAGTACAAATGCTGTATCCATGAAAATAATTATTGTTATACCAAATGATTTGAAAAGAGTAACCATGGAGTTTCTTGCCGGTTCTTCTGCATAGGAAACGACCAACCCGAACCGTGCACCTTTTTTTCGACGTTTTATAAGTGCCCATATAGGCCTATGTGAAATAAAATATTTTGATTTTGATGATTTTAAAAAGTAAGCCAGCACTGTCCGTACGAGCAACGCATAATTTTTTCAATTTAAAGACGCTGCGAGACCTTCGCCGACCGCCTGATCTTATTTTTCTGTACAAAAATGTCAACGAAAATATTTGCCTTTATAAAATGCCTTTCCGCAAATCAAACTTTGGTCTTGACGTTCCTTTGCTACGAATATGTAGGAACTACAATTATAATAGATCCTGAACATCGCTGGAAACCAATTTATTTCGGTGATTCCCTCAACAAGTTTAGAAGATCATCATCTGAAGTACAGTAAACGCTCAAAAGTCCAGTAGCATGCTAAGGATTACATTGCTATAAACTGTGCGAGCACGATACAGCAGTGCGTGTGCGTGTATGAGGGATGTCTCAACATTCCACAGATAAGACACACTAATGAACTGTCGTCACACTACGCGAAATTACATTATATTTCTGTTGCATTTAGAATACACGTCATAGTGGTGACCTGTTCTTAATATAGCATTGCTAATTCGCGTAGTTCTAACTGTGCTGGACATGGGTTCACGATCAATGAAGTCTACGTTCGAATCTATTAAGACTATTATTGTAACCTTTATTTATATTTTTACAAATTATTTACATTTTTAAATATTCCTTAGAAAAAAACAATATAAAAAACATTTAAAAATATTAAAAAAAAAATGTAGCCCACTGGTATCGGGAACAGGGTCCAAGCTACCGTCGTTCAGGGCTCCAGAGAGAGGAACCTCCTAACAATACGAGCCGTGTCCAGAAGTACCGCTTTCTGAATCAAGCCCAGTCTTGATTCAGAAAGCGGTACTTACGGCGAGCGAGCCTGCTCAAGTATCGCTGAGTCCACATCCCACATGTCGACAACCTCGCGAGCCAAGTCAAGATACTTGGTTTGCTTATCTTTCTCGGCTTTCACGAGGTTCTCATCGTGCGGGAGCGTTATGTCAGCAATCATTGCGCGTCGCTCTGATCGATCCACCACCACTTAATCACATCATTAGTCTTGTGAGTGATGATGGATCGATCCCAGTACAATGTGATACTGCCATTTTCGAGAACTGGGTTGGGCACACACTTATAGTACGGCACTTCCGATTCCACAAGGTTGTATTTTAGAGCAAGTTGCTGATGGATAATCCTGGCTACAAGGTTGTGTCTATGCAAGTACTCTCCGTTAGCCAGACGAGAACACCCGGAGATAATGTTACGGATTGCTTCGCCTGGACGGTGGCATGCCCGACATATGTCAACCGTACCGTCTTTATAAAATAAGATTATTAAGGTTTGATTTCCTTTATTTATTTTCTAACACACTTATTACATTTTTAAATATTTCTTAACAAAAACTATATAAAAAACATTTGAAAATATAAAAAATAGTGGTCCGCCGGTAGCGGGAGCAGGGTCCAAGCTACCGGTGGTTAGGGCTCCAGAGACAAGAACCTCCTCACAATACGAGCCGTATCGAGGAGTACTGCCTTCTGAATCAGGCCCTTGATCCAACCGCCTAAGGAGAGCCTCGAAAGATGGTCATCGAGGCTCTTGGCTATAAGGCCATTGGCCGTCACGACGATCGGCACAATGATAGCCGAGTTCACATTCCACATGTCGACAACCTCGTGTGCCAAGTCGAGATATTTTATTTGTTTCTCTTTCTCAGCTTTCACGAGGTTCTCGTCATGCGGGATGGTAACATCGACTATCATTACGCGGCGCGCTGATCGGTCTATCACTACTATGTCAGGCTTATTGGCGACAATAGTCCTGTCAGTAATGATAGACTGATCCCAGTACAGCGTGACATGGTCTTTCTCGAGAACTGGGTCGGGCACATACTTGTAGTACGGTACCTCAAATTCCACAAGTTTATATTTCAAGGCAAGTTGCTGGTGAATAATCCTGGCTACTTGGTTGTGCCTGTGCAAGTACTCGCCGTTAGCCAGACACAGAACAACCAGAAATAATATGTCTGATGGACTCACCCGGACGGTGGCATGCCCGACACACGTCAATTAAGGTTATTTATTATTACAACGTGAGGCTGTTTATTGTTTCTTTGAAACCATAATAATATTTGTATTTTAAGCAGAAAGTCGTATTATGTATTAGGTATTTATGTTTATTTATAATGTATTCATGCTTATCATTTATTTTTTTATAAGAAGTTAAATATTAGATAGTTATTTTATTATTATTTAACCTCATTAATTGATTTTTATTTTATGTTTTCGGTGGTGAAGGTAAAAAAGTCGTGCTAAATAGTAATTTTTTTTTTTAAATTTGTTTATTCGTTTAATTTATTTATAAAAATAAGAAACTTTTATGAGAATTGTGACGTCACATTCCTACATAGACAAAATAAGTTCTCTTATCACATATTCGTAAGACTTATTGTTGTATACCCACTTAGTCAATTCGTAATAAAGAAGTGAAGTTCTGTCCAAATTATACGAGTTGCTTCGTGTTCGTTGAATTTTAATACTTAGATACATGTATATTAATAAAACATTACATTTTTGTTTTCTTGTAACTAAATTGTAGTTTTTCTTTAATTAGGGGTAGATAAATATATTAAGTTACTCATTTTAAGTAATTAAATCTAACATCAATCAGAGGTGAGGACTGATAAGGCAAATTCATCAGTTTGTTCACATTGAACATCTCTATGATAATATCCAGCGAAAACATTGGAACTGCCACTCCACCCAGCTGCTTTTCGTATTGACACCAGCTCTATGAGCAGCAGAGGTGGTTGGGTGTTTGGTGGAGTGGGCAGAAAATACTGAAGTATCAATTCCTCTAATTAATGAATCTTTTATCCACCGACTGAGGGTATTTGTGGATACTGATTTATGTGGTTTTTTAATACTCATAAAAAGGCTATTGGCATTGTTTCTCAAAAGTTTTGTCCTATCAATTTATTCTACAAGAGCTTCAGCGGGACATATTTCCGGCCGATCTTTGTAAAATGTAATATGTAAAGTCAAACTTAAAGCATTTATTTCAATTAGACCATCACAGGCACTTTTGAATGTCAAATAAAACAAAAAAATAGCAAAGCTGCAGTCACAGTTGAATGCAAATTGCCGGTCGTTGTGAACAGACGTATCGAACAATAATTGCAATAAACAAATAATCACTTGCGAAATTCTGACCTAGTTTCAATACCCAGTCGTACCGCATACTCGTACAGTACATTTGTGTAAGGTGTATTTTTAGTAGAAATGACCGGTGTTTAACAAGAACAATATAACCTACTTCGCGATGGAGGATAATAGTCCATTCAACCGAAGTAGTAAATGTGTTCGCTCCCCGCCTTCTACTCCTGTGCCTGTGGCCGTACCTGCCTCTACACCTGTGCCCGTGGCCGTACCCGCCTCTACCCCTAAAGCGCCTATCCAAAGGAACGATGCCCCTGAAGTTGTCTCGACGACAGAACTTCAGAACTGGATGGCGATTATCGAACAGAGCCTGAAGGAGGTGTGCGCTATTGCAGCGGAGGGAAAGCTGAATGTGGAGCAAAAAACGCGCATCACTAACCTATGCCGGAAGGTTAGTCACGGGACCTCGCAGATGGCCGTCATGTACCAGTCCGTCAAAGCTAAAGCCCTCCAATCGCACTACGCCGTCAGAACTCTTGAAAACCAACTCGATCTTTCGCAGCAGCTACAGAACCTCAAACTGAGTATCGAAGATTCGACGAAACCTGCCCAGGGATCTTCCTTTGCTGACATGGTAAAGAAAGGTGCCAACAATTTTATCCAGCCAAGTTATGTCAGTTCCGTGGCCATCTATCCGAGTGACAAGTTGAAGACCAGTGATGAAACTAAAACTCTTGTCCAAAAAATAATCAGCCCCGAACAAATGAAGCTCCACGTGAGAGGCCTGCGCAAGACGAAGAACGGCGGTGTTATCATCAGCACCGAGACGAAGGACGATATCGAGAAGCTGAGAAAATCGGTGCAGTTAACCAAATCAGGTCTAACAGTTGACGAGCCCCATAAGAGGAAACCTAGGGTTGTAATTATAGGAGTGCCGACATCCATGCAAGAAACTGAGGTTTTTACCTGTGTGTACAACCAAAACATAGCCGAAAAACTTCAGGACTGCAGCCTTGAGACGTTTTTGAGCTTAATTAAATTAAGTCATAAGTCAGGTAAGAAAGACACGGAGACATGTAATTACATTGTTGAAGTACCTGCAGTCATACGCAAAGCCCTGATTTCAAAAGACCGAGTTTTTGTAAATTGGTCATCATGCCCTGTGAGAGATTTTACTTTGGTCACACGATGCTATAAGTGTCAGCAGTATGGACATGCGGCCAAGTCATGTCGACAGACATCGTATACCTGCGGCCACTGTGGTGATCAAGGTCACTCAGTAAAAGAATGTCCAAAGAAGGCTGACGAACCAAAATGCGCTACTTGCTTGCATTTCAAAAAGCCAGACAAGCATAACACAGGTGCTGCTGACTGCCCGGCGAAAATAATGGCTGAAAAAAGGTACATCAATTCTGTAGATTATGGAGGCGCCTAAGAGCGCCGTTAATTAGTTATTTTTCTGCCCTTTTTTATTTTTGTATTTGTATTTTTAAATACCATTATGATAAATAGTTTAATTAATGATTTAGATAACTTCTCTGTATCCGAGTCCAAAGTTTGTGAAGCTGAAAACTGCAAACAATATCTATCTGACTACAAATCTCCGCTAACCATTTTAACACTAAATATTCGCAGTGTTTTTAAGAACTTTGATAGCTTTAGTACATTTCAGCAAAGGCTAAACATAAATTGTGACATTATTGTTTTAACCGAATGCTGGCTTGCCAAACACTATAACATACCACTAATTCCGGGATATAATATGTATAGAAGTACCATAAATTACAACCAAAATGATGGTGTGATAGTTTATGCAAGAAATCATCTGAACGTCTCTGTTGAGGAACCTGATATGCACGATTGTAACAGATTGCTAGTTAAAATTGGATCAGAATTTGCGATATTAGCATTATATCGACCCCCGTCTTTTAAAAATACTAGCAATTTTACTGACTCTCTGAATGAGACCTTGCAGAACCTGTCATCCATTAAAAACACAATTGTAATTGGAGATATTAATATCAATATTCTTCCAGGAAGTGCTGATGCTTCTGCTCAGGACTACCTCAACCTATGCGCTTTTCATGGCCTGCTCCCAGCACACAGCTTTCCTACACATCACAGTGGCTCCTGTTTGGATCATATTATGCTGAAATCGAATTTCCCTTCACTTGCACTTGTTGTTAACTCAACAATAACCGATCACAATGCTGCCCTACTAACCCTAAATTGTAAATTACCAAAACAAGACACTCGCAAAATTACAAAACTGAATATAAATAGACTTGAAGAAGATTTACGCGTCATCGATTTTGATCCAGTCTATAATTCTGCTGACCCGCAGTTTTGCATGTTGTTTGTAATTGAAAACTTAAGAAATGCAATTCAGAAAAACACGGTCGTGTCGCAGTTGAGCAACAAATATCACAACATAAAACCATGGATCACAACAGGTCTTATTCGCTGTATGAAACATAGGGATAAACTGCATATGAAAGCTAAATCTAATCCAGAAAATGCAGTATTGCAACTTTCGTATAAAAGATATCGAAATTTCTGTAATGATCTCCTTAAAAAAATTAAAAACAACTACGACAAAATGGCATTGGAAAAGGCTGGAACAAACAGTAAAAAGATCTGGAAATATATTAAAGACGCAACTTATACCGCAAAACAATATGAGTCATCTTCAAGTTTATTACAAGCACACTCGTCACCGGTGGAATCCGCTAACATAGCAAATAATTTCTTTGTTAATGTGGGTAAGTATCAGGCAGAAAAAAATCTGGGACAATCCCAAAACCTAACGAGCACTCCTTTAACATCTAACTCCTCTTTAACATCCTTCGCGCTGCTAGATACTGACGAGACTGAAGTAGAAAGTATAATAATGACCTTGAAAGAAGACTGTGCAGTTGGCTGGGACAACATATCGAATAAAATTATTAAAAAATTTAAGGACATTTTGGTACCACCACTGACTTATATTTTCCGCATTTGTTTATCTTTAGGTCATTTTCCAGAGTGTCTTAAAAAAGCTGTAATTGTCCCTGTCTATAAATCAGGCAGCAAAGAGCAAGTGACAAATTATAGACCTATTTCTTTACTACCGTCTATGTCAAAAATATTGGAGAAAATAATAAACAAAAGGTTGTTGAAATATTTAGAAGATAAATCGATTCTGTCCGAACGGCAGTTTGGATTTAGACCTAAAGTTTCAACTGCCGATGCGGTACATCATCTGACTGACTATCTAGCTCAATAACTTGACAAGGGTAACCACACAGTAGGAATTTTCCTGGACCTTGCCAAAGCTTTTGACACAGTTTCCATTCCAATTCTGTTGCGCAAGCTTGAGATCATGGGTGTAAGAGGCACCCAGCTGAAACTATTCCAAAGTTATTTAGAAGATCGTTCCCAGTGCGTAAAGATTGGCGATGTTCTCAGCTCTGTTCAAAAAAACACATTTTTTGGTGTTCCCCAAGGAAGTATTCTAGGGCCCACTCTGTTTTTGATCTACATAAATGACCTTTGCAATCTAAAGCTAGAGCATGGCACTATTATAACTTACGCTGACGACACTGCTTTACTTTTTTCGGCTGACTCAGAAAATGAAGTCTACAATCTTGCGCAACACGGATTTAATATTGTAAATAAATGGCTTCAAAATAACTCACTAACACTAAATGCAGAGAAGACAAATTATATTAAGTTTTCGATGCGCAAGCATGTATCGAATATCCCTTCAGCGTTGCATGCTCATTGTTGTCCAATTCCCGCAGATAGCCAGTGTAAGTGTCCCAATATTAAGAAGACTGATAAAATAAAATACCTGGGTATTATAATAGATGAAACCCTTTCCTTCAAACAACATATGGAAGCTCTAAATAGTAGAATTCGTAAGCTGATATTCGTATTCAAAAAACTACGATTTATTACAGATCCAAAAATTCTTAGACAAGTATATTTTGCTCTTTGTCAGTCAATTCTGACTTACTGTATTACATCATGGGGTGGGACGAGTAAAACTCTGTTATTGTCTATTGAAAGAGCTCAAAGAGCTATTCTCAAAGTGGCTACTTGCCGCCCTTTCCTTTTCCCCACTAACCTCCTGTATAAATCTTGTGAAGTACTAACAGTTCGACAGTTATTTATTATGAGCAGTGTACTAAAACAACACGCAGCACTTCCATACAGCACTGAATTTACTAAAAAAAGACGGAAAGATATAGTTTGCCCTCAAAAAAGTACAAAACATGCTTTCACAGCGAAGTTTTATATGTACCTCGGACCGCTACTATATAACAGGATAAATAAAAAAATAAACATCTACTCTTTAAATCACAGTAACTGCAAGAAAACCCTTAAGGAAGCCCTTCAAACTATGTCCTATGAAGATACAGAGAAGTTATTACTAGTGCTAAAGTAAATATTATTCCTATTATTGTTATTTTTTATGTTAAGCTAAAGTAAATATTGTTAATATTATTGTTATTTTGTAAGCTATGTTAATATAATATAATTTTATATACGTTTTTTGCATAGGTACCAATAAGATTAATATGATAATATGATTATTTAATCATTTAATGTTACCTCCAATCGCCTGAAATACAGGATTACCTAGTTCAGGCACAAATCACGGGTTAACTCGACATAGATTTAAGAAAAACTGTAAATGTTGCACCTTATATTTTTGAATACATTTTATTATTATTATATTATTATTATTACAGTCACAAGGTATAATAACTTGAGAAAGTACTGTAGTTGCACATTCCAAAGAGTAGATCTCTATGGAGAAGAATGGGCAAGACTCCATGGATACTCTTTTAAATCAAAATATTCTTACAAAATCTTGGTTACATCGTTCATGTTGAGATTATACATTTATGTGAGAACGATGTAGAAAAACGTGCACATTAAGAGCGTCCAGAGTAAAAGATAAAAACAACACTGAAAAAATAAAGTAATTAAAATAAACTGTGGCAGCTAAGAGATGATTAGTCCCAACTGACAGCGCCCGTTCACGAACATGACGCATGGAACAGCGCCGTTCAACTCAACCATAGTGAAGGGAACTAAATGACCCGACACACCCGCCACCATCAGCGAGACATTTGATTGAGCATGACATTCTCTCAGCCACCACGGCACATTCAAGTCAATGGAAGATAATCAAATGCAAATTGTAGCCTTACAGTACACAGTACTCACGCATGTGATATGCAATATAATACTAACATATGGAATCTATACAAAGCAAGGATATTTTACAATCTTCTGCAACTTCCACAATAATTCATCATGATAATCAATTAGTTTGCCCCTATGGTTGAGTAGCAAATTGTTGCTTCTATATGTGAACACAATGTAGAGATAGAAAAGAAAAAAAAAACAATTGAAACCTTAAAGGTTAGGATAAGCCCTACTAACCATAATATAAAGTCTACATGGTGGTACTCACATTTACAAAAACTGAAATAATGCTTTTAATTAATATAAAACAATGGTAATCAAGGTAACTAAGTTTCCAAAGGAGATAGAGAAAAAAAAAAAAAAAAAAAGAAGTAGAGGGGGAGCATCTCTTCCAAACATTAAAATCTTAGTTCGTGAGCCCAAGTGTCTGTGGAGCAGGACCAGCATTAAGCCAAGCATTTTTATCTACAATATAGTCTTCCAACTTATAATATGCTCGCTTACATAGTGTGCGTTTTATGCATGTTTTAAATTTCTTCTCATTAAGTTGTAGAATGTCAAGTGGTATTTTATTGTAACATTTTACACAGTACCCCATAAAAGAAGTGCGTACTTTTGAGAATCTGAAAGGTGGCTGATCTAATTTGTCCTTATTTCTAGTATTAACATTATGCCTGTCGCTTATTTTACTAAAAAGATGATGATGTTAATTTGTTTAAACAATTCTCTTAGAGATTCGCGTCTGCGTAGGTTATAGATGGCTCTAACGGCCCTCTTTTGCAGAATAAATATTGAATCAATATCTGCAGCCCGTCCCGTAAATATGATTTTACTAAGCTAAGTGCTTGTTTCCCCAGTCCGTAATGCTCAAGTTTCAGCAATAGTGTGTCGTGATTCACGCAATCAAATGCCTTGGATAGGTCGCAAAAGATGCCTAATGCATCCTTTGCCTCTTCCCATGCATTGAAGATGTGCTTTAGCAAAGTGACACCGGCGTCAGTAGTGCAACGACCTTTGGTGAAGCCAAAATTGTTGATCATGTAGGATGTCATTTCGACTAAAATGATTGAGCATTTGATTTAGCATCACTTTTTCAAATACCTTGCTAAAAACCGGCAAAATAGATACGGGTCTATAATTATTTGTGTCTTTGCTGTCTCCAGATTTAAAAAGTGGTCTAATTTTACTAAACTTCATTAAATCTGGAAATACCCCTTGGTCTACGCATAAATTAAATATTAAAGCTAAATAGGGAGCTACTGTCTCAACAATTGATTGACAGACTTTAGTAGACATCCCCCAAAGGTCTTCAGTAGTTTTTATTTTAAGTTGCTTAAAAGCCTTCATAACGAACAAAGGGTTTATATGTTTAAATTTAAACTCAACAGGACAGGCTGAAACATTCTCTCTTAATAAATCAAAGGCAAGGAATTGCGAAGAATCTAGCGTTCTTGTGGTTTTAATTGGAATATTAGTAAAGAACGTTGCGAATTCCTGCGCAACATCGACATTTGTGCTAATGAGCCCTCGGGAAGAGTCCAGTGTGTAATCAGTGTTGTGTCTTTTGTTTCTATTTGTTTAATTATTTATAATTTTCCAAACTGTCTTAACCTTGTTGTCGGCAGATTTCAACTTGTTGCTAATGAATAAGGCTTTAGCTGTCTTGCAGGTTGTTTTGAAAATTTTAGAATAAGTAGCAACATACTTATTAAAAGTTGCCGTATTAATATAAGGCTTAAGGCCATACAACTCAAAAAGTCTTTCCCGACTTTGGTTGCCCAGTCACTGAATGAAAACTTCGGGTAGATAGTTTTAGTTCATTTTTCAGCATCATTTTGGTATACTGTCAAACCATTTATATAATAAAATTAATAAACTCTGCTTCATTGCTCCCATATGTCTAAATGAATGCAAAACCAGGGTCACGAAGTGGCTTTTGACATTGTCTTACAAAAAAACTGAAGATTTAATACAAATATCGATTGCTTAAACTAATGTAGTTAATAAAGAAATATGTTTGTTTATAATTATATTTATACAGACTTACATGAACACAAGTTTTCACCATATCTATTTCTCCCTCACACACATATATACAGCCACACAGAGGTATGTAAATAGGCCACATCTTGATTGCATTAGCTAGTTAATAAATAATATTGTAATTTAATGATGATAAACTATGTTCGACTTATAACTAATCTTACATGTTCAAACCATAGGCGAGGACGCTGGCACCCTAAACACAAGTTAAATCTTACATTGGGTGCCAGAGCCCATCGAAAACACTCTGTTCTGTTTGATAAGTGTTTCTTGTACAATTATTTAAGGTAATAAAATATATATATTTTTTTCTTCTTAAAAGTATTATTGAACTCAGTTTGCACTAATGAAAAGAATTCATCATACATAGTATTAACATTCTACATATTTAGGCCCTGCACACCTAACTTGCCAATTAAAGTGCTATTAAATTTGATCAAGGCACTGGAAGTTATTGGTCTAGTTTGTATCTGTACTTTTTGCGACAGTGTGTTAAATTCAAAAGACACAGTTTGACCACAGTGATCAGAGGGGAGGTAATTTACAATAGCTTTGTCCAAATAGTCGCAGCCACAGAAAACATTATCAATTACGTAATAATTGTGCCATAGGTTGGGATGGTATATCATCTACCTTGCTGAAAATTTGTCGCCACATACTAGTGCCACCAATCACCTACATCTGCAACCTTTGTTTACAATCAGGAACGTTCCCTGACGGACTGAAAAAAGCAATAGTCCATCCAATATATAAGAGCGGAAACAGAACCTGTGTCAACAATTACAGACCAATTTCCATCCTGCCTTCGCTTTTAAAAATTATTGAAAAGATCCTCAACAGACAACTCAGGGGTTTTTTAGAAAAACATAGCATTATTGCCGAGAACCAGTATGGCTTCAAGTCTGGAGTTTCGACGGAAGATGCTGTACTGGATCTTACACAATTTGTAGCAAGGAAACTTGATAGTGGGGCTAAGTGTTTAGGTATATTTCTGGATCTGTCAAAAGCTTTTGACACAGTTTCTGTTCCCAAACTTACCTCAAAATTGGAGCATCTGGGTATACGTGGCATAGCACTCGACATGTTTAAAGATTACCTCAAAAATCGCTCTCAGCAAGTTAAAATAGATGCGTATCTCAGCAATGTGGAAACCGTGACATACGGTGTGCCCCAGGGGAGCATATTGGGTCCTACATTGTTCCAAATTTATGTTAATGACCTCTGCAGGATGATGCTACCAAACTGCAAGATCTACGCATACTCTGACGATACTGCAATTATCATCTATGGCTTTACTTGGGATGAGGTTAAAACTAAGGCAGAATTAGCATTAAATAGTATTATGAACTGGTTTCATCGAAATTTACTTACATTAAACTTAGACAAATCTTGCTACATTCCTTTTGCTATCCGACGAAACACCAAGCCACCGCATAGCTTTGTTGTAACTGCTCACTCCTGCCTGAACTCTCCAACACCGTGTTCATGTCCTACACTAGCTAGAAGTCACTGTGTAAAGTATCTAGGTCTGCAAATAGATGACGGCCTACGATGGGACAAACAGCTAGAAATGGTAACTAGCAGGACAATGCGTCTTATATATGTTTTTAAATCCCTTAGAGAGTCGGCTGACATAGACACATTAAAAATGGTTTATTTTTCACTGTGCCAGTCGATTATAGGGTATTGCATCACTGCATGGGGTGGTGCTATTAAAACGAACTTCCTGAGGGCAGAGCGAGCTCAAAGATCCGTACTAAAAGTTATGTCTAAGAAACCGTACCTATATCCAACCAAACAACTTTATGATGAATGTAAGGTATTAACAGTTAGACAGCTATTCATCTTGCAGACTGTCCTCAGAACTCACAGACTCATGCCCAGATCCAACCCAAAAAAACGCACAAACATACCATCAGGTGTAACACATAAAACTACATTTGCCGCACGCCAATATTACGTCATAGGCACTTATATATATATGAAACTACACAAAACACTAAACATACTTGATTTAAACAGACACACGCTAAAACACATAATTACTCAATGGCTACTAAAGCAAGACTACCTCACAACGGAGAATCTTCTGGCATACATCTCATAAAAATAAAAATACAATCGCAAAATCCACGCACATATACCATTACACACACATGCACGCACACACACACACACACATGCACACGCACTCACACCAACACGCACATACACGAACTCTCACTCACATACACAACATACTAAGTAACCCACCTATACTTATTTCATAGAATAACTTTAGCTTATGTAACATCGACACTGTTTCACTTGTTATTGAATGTTAATTATCTACTGTACCCATATGACTGAATCCTATCTCTTAAGATACAGGCTAGACCTAGTTTAAGGAATAGAGTTTATATAATTGTGCTTATAGTTGTGATAAACGTAATAATCAACAATGTATACAGTGCAATGTGCTCTTGTTTTATGAAATAAATATTTTATTATTATTTCCTTTATTTATTTTCTAACACACTTATTACATTTTTAAATATTTCTTAACAAAAACTATATAAAAAACATTTGAAAATATAAAAAATAGTGGTCCGCCGGTAGCGGGAGCAGGGTCCAAGCTACCGGTGGTTAGGGCTCCAGAGACAAGAACCTCCTCACAATACGAGCCGTATCGAGGAGTACTGCCTTCTGAATCAGGCCCTTGATTCAACCGCCTAAGGAGAGCTTCGAAAGATGGTCATCCAGGCTCTTGGCTATAAGGCCATTGGCCGTCACGACGATCGGCACAATGATAGCCGAGTTCACATTCCACATGTCGACAACCTCGTGTGCCAAGTCGAGATATTTTATTTGTTTCTCTTTCTCAGCTTTCACGAGGTTCTCGTCATGCGGGATGGTAACATCGACTATCATTACGCGGCGCGCTGATCGGTCTATCACTACTATGTCAGGCTTATTGGCGACAATAGTCCTGTCAGTAATGATAGACTGATCCCAGTACAGCGTGATATGGTCTTTCTCGAGAACTGGGTCGGGCACATACTTGTAGTACGGTACCTCAGATTCCACAAGTTTATATTTCAAGGCAAGTTGCTGGTGAATTATCCTGGCTACTTGGTTGTGCCTGTGCAAGTACTCGCCGTTAGCCAGACGAGAACAACCAGAAATAATATGTCTGATGGACTCACCCGGACGGTGGCATACCCGACACACGTCAACCGTCCCGTCCTTCATAATATATTTCCGGTAATTGTTCGTCAACATAACTTCGTCCATAATCGCACAGACAAAACCTTCAGTTTCTCCAAAGAGGTCGCCGAAACGTAACCAGGATACGGACGCTAGAAAATCTACATCGGGCCCATGAAGAGCTCGGTAGAAGCGCCCGTGAAGCTCCTTGCCTTGCCATACTTCCTTGCGGTCATCGGTAGTAAGTTCTTCAGGTTTGCGCCAGTTCTCTTTAGCCATGGACAGCGGGGTGAGTCCCTTGTCCACTGCGACCACATCTCGGTGCATACCCACCTCGACTTTTAAAAAATATTGTCTGAGACTGCGCATCTCGCGGTTGTGAAGGGACTTCGCGTTTAAAAACCCTCGACCCCCGCACTTCCGCGGGATGTACAGCCTCATCACTGATGATCGTGGGTGATGCATCCGGTTTGCGGTAAGCAGTGTACGAACTCTCCTATCCAGGGCATCGAGTTCGGTCTGAGTCCATTTGAGTACGCCGAAAGAGTACATTAAAACCGGCATGACCCAACCGTTGAAGGCGCGCACCTTGTTTCCGCCTGAAAGAAGGCTATGTAATACCTTGTTCAGGCGTCCAAAGAAGCGCTCCTTCAACGATTGCTTCATGTCAGTTACGTTAATGCCTAACGCTTCCGACATACCCAAATACTTATAGCTTTCGGTTGAGGAAAGGGTTCTCAGGTGTATGGAATCCGAGAGCTGAATTCCCTCGGATTCCATAATCTCCCCTTGCTTTACATACATGACTGCACATTTATCCACACCAAATTCCATCCTGATGGCGCTACTGAAAGTTTCAGTTACTTTCAGTAGCTCCATCAGTCGCAATTTGTTGGGGGCAAAGAGTTTCAGATCATCCATGTAAAGAAGGTGAGATATGACCTGACCACCTCTCCTCAACCGGTAGCCTAGACCTGAATCCTCCAGCAATGTGCTCAGAGGATTCAGGGCTAGACAGAACCAAAGGGGGCTCAAAGTGTCGCCCTGGAATATTCCCCGTTTAATCCATACAGGCTCATCGTTCCCCTGGATCTGCCGACATCCTGGATATCGAAGGACCGTCCTCCATTGCCCCATACACGACTCAAGGAAGGCGCGTAGAGTTGCATCTATCTTGTACAACTCCAGCACCCTCATGAGCCATGTATGTGGCACCGAGTCGTAGGCCTTCTTATAATCTATCCAGCATGTAGACAGATCCTTACGGGATCGACGAACCTGTTGGCTAATGGCCATGTCGATGAGGAGTAGCTCCTTAGTGCCGTGGGACCCATTCCTACATCCATTTTGAGAGGCAGACATAATGGAGTTTTTGTCAATGTGTGTATTAATTTTAGCTCTCAAAATGGATGTAAGAAGTTTATAGACCGTAGACAAACACGTGATCGGTCTATAATTTTTGGGTTCCGCGGGACTACCTGACTTATGGAGCAGGTGGGTAACGCCTGTTGTTAAAAACTGCGGTAGGGACCCAGACTCTAAGGATGACTGGAATTGGGATGCCAGGCAAGTGTGTGAACTACTAAGCCATTTGAGCCAGAAGTTGTGCAGTCCGTCCGGTCCCGTCGACTTCCAGTTCGGTAACGGACGAACTGCTCTGGCTACATCTAAAGGTGTTATCAAAATTGGCTCCATTTCTGGGATAGGTTCACACACTTGCTCGACATCACGCATCCAGTCAGCCTCAGTATGACAGACGGGTACCGACCAGATGCTGCGCCAGAAAGAACTCGTAGCAGCATCATCCGGGCGGCACACGTCTGTCATATTCTGGTCAGGTCGCTCCCAAGCTCTGTATACCCACCTCTCATCGCTCTGGAACATGCGATTCTGTGAGTATCGATCAACCCGCCGCTTATACCTCCGAATACGGTTCGCCCATGCATAAACTTTCTGCTTCAGGAAGTCGATGCGCTCTGTGACACGGGACATGTATTCTTGAGGACTGATTCCAGTCCCCGAGAATGCCCGCCTCACAAAACGCATCACCCGTGGTCGCGTATTGCCCTCCCTGAAGCAGTGTAGTTTGCCGATGAGTACCCTGGCCCCGTTGATGCGGCACTCGATCCTGCGCTGCCAGGCTGGTACGGCTGGTTTTGGTCGAGTAGCTACGTCACAATTTGGAAACTTGACATTAGCTAAACGACATGCCGCAACAGCCCCACAGTACAGGATCGAGTGTGTATCAACGAGGTTCTTGCTGCTCTCGAATAAATTCTTGAGTTGCGAGTCCAAGGCACACACCAGCGCCCTATTTTTATTATGCATAGGTAACCGTGGTAATCGGGGTCTAAGTTCGGTAGGAGTAGAACGATGCTCGCGAAGCGCATCTTCCAAAGCGCTCCTCAATCGGTCGTTGCACTGGCTACTTACCACAGCAACCCTATCATCTTCCTCTACAACAGCTGGGTTGAACCGTGGCGGGGTTACGTCAATAACTAACGCTTGCACCGCGGTTTGTGCCGGAGTTAAAACGATACGGTTGATCAGTACCTCTGAGCGCAGCCTATCAAGTACGGCGTCGTCCAACATGTGATTGCGTTGGATAACCCGCACCTGATCCGACAGTCGTTGGGCCGAGACGTTGATGGTTGGTTCAAGTACCTGGAACAGAGACAGCATCCCAACACGGTACGCAGTGAGGTTAGTTCCCCCCTCTGTAGACCCGTAGTATGCGCGCATGACGTTCTCGTTAATGGAGTGAGTCCATCTCATGCGCTGCACACAACCACCGGCAGCGGAGACCAAGCTCGGGGCCGGATGGCCCCTAAGTCCCAAGCTTCTCGGTGGCCGGCCTCTCCCCTGCCGACGTACAGGTGTTGGCGACGTCGGCGGAGAAAAATACTCGTCGCTCGAGCTCAACGCAACTGCATATATTATATTATTATTAAAAAATGCATGTAGAAGTAGTTGTAGTTATTCTGGTCGGTTCTAAAAACACATTCGACAGATTGAAAGATTTAAAAAGGCTTAATAGTCTACTGCTATTAGAGTTTTTTTCTAAAATATTTATGTTAAAATCACCGCAGATAATTACTGATTTATTACCACTTGAAAGTTTACCCAAAACATCTTCAATAACTGACTCAAAAGTAGAGTAGTTTTGATAATTGGGAGGTCATATACTACACTATAACATGCTTATCCATCTCAACACATAAAAATTCAATGCAATGTTCAACTGAGAGTTCAACTATGTCTTTACGTGGTTTAGATTTAAAACGATTTTAAATAAAAATTAATGAACCTCCTCGCAGCATTGATTTTCGGCCCACGCTATAATAATAATAATCCAACCCCTTAGGCGGTTGGATCAAGGGCCTGATTCAGAAGGCAGTACTCCTCGATACGGCTCGTATTGTGAGGAGGTTCTTGTCTCTGGAGCCCTAACCACCGGTAGCTTGGACCCTGCTCCCGCTACCGGCGGACCACTATTTTTTATATTTTTAAATGTTTTTTATATAGTTTTTGTTAAGAAATATTTAAAAATGTAATAAGTATGTTAGAAAATAAATAAAGGACATAATAATAATAATAAACATTTATTTCAGACTAGGTCCATATTTTGTTAGTAACAATGTACTTAAAAAACTAATGTTAGTATAGGCTAAAACAAAATTTAAATTACGGCATGAAGCCGCACCCACCTTTGCAGCATGGGGGACTCCCACCTATCAGTGAAAACACCCAGTTTAGTGTTGGTACTGCCACGAACGCGAGCGAGTAGGGAGGCGCATCTTTTCCTAACGATAGCGGCAAAGCCATCCACCCTCGCCTCAGCAAACATCCCTGACGCACTGCAGCGCCATGGCAGCCCCAACAGCACCCTGAGTGCATTATTATATTGGACACGCAGGTCGCTGTATGCCCGCTGCGAATAACCGGCCCACAGGCTGCAGGTGTAGAAAGATTGGCAATATGCTTTAAAAAGCGTGATTTTAACTGAATTCGTACACCGTGCAAACCTGCGGGCCAGCATGTTACAACGGACAGCCAGTGACCTGCGTTCCCTTTCTATATCCACATTATCACTTAAATCATCGGTGACCCAGTGACCCAAATATTTAAATTTATGGACCCTACACAGAGGAGTGTCACACAGAGATACTGGGTAAGAAAAACCTCGGGCTTTAAAGAGCATTAGTTCACTCTTCCCAACATTATATTTGAGCCCATGGGCCACCGCATATGACTCACATATTGACATTAGCTTTCTGATAGCGCTGATTGATGGACTCAGCAACACCATGTCATCAGCGTAACTAAGATTATTGGTACACACTCCGTCAATATGACATCCGACCTTGGTGCTGTTGAGCTCAACAATCAGCCGGTTAATGTACAAGTTGAACAAGCGAGGGGAGCTCAACCCGCCCTGCCTCACCCCACATTCCAACCGATACACACTCGAGAAGGAACCGTTCCACCTTACACAATTGCTTTGATTGCTATACCAATACTTGAATATTGATATAACTTCAGCTGGTACAGAAGTTTCAGATAGCAATTTATTCCACATGACTTCATAACTGACAAGATCGAATGCCCTCGATAGGTCCAAAAAACAAGCAAAGACAGGCGTTTTTCTATCCTTGTAGTACTGCACAGTCTGCTTAAGACACAATATAGCGCTTTCAGTGGACAGCCCCGGCCTAAAGCCAAACTGAGCGTCATGCAGTTTTATATGCTTAGCCAATTGTGCGTCAAGCAGACTGTCCAGCACCTTGGCTGAAACAGTTGCCAAGGATAGAGGCCTGTAATTTGAAGCGTCAGAGGCATTCCCAGTTTTATTTTTAATAACAGGTACCACAACTGTAAACATGAAGCTATTAGGTAAATAACAGTGACTGATACACAAATTAAAAAACATGGCAAGTACACGTGGCAAGTGCACCCCGGCGTATTTCAGATGTTCGATACTGAGGCCATCGCGCCCTGGTGACTTACCTCTTTTCATTGATTTTACCACCGATGCAACTTCATTAGGAGTAAAATGAACGTCAACGTCACCAGAAATGGCCTCAGCATCGACAACCCGTGTCGTTCCAACAAGTGGTGACTCAACCTTAAAGTGCTGCTTAAATAAGTTTGCTATTTCTGTTGGCTCATGCACGCCCGCCACACTCACAGGAAAACTAGACCGCGGATTCAATTTATTTGTTGCCTTCCAAAAAGCACTAAATTGCTTGTTAGTCTGATTCTTAGCTATAATATCCAATTTTATTTGCTGCTCATTATCATGGCAATATTTTAGCTTATCTTTAAAAACCTTCCTGGATTTACACATATTTGTATGTATGCACCCCGATGTGGGTTTGTTATGCAGCAACCACGTCTGATAATGCATGCGAGCCTCCCTGTGAGCATCACGTACATGCACGTTCCAACCAGTCACATATTTTCTAGTACAACGGTTATCAGAACCTATATATGAAATATCAGCGCCTTCTTTCAAAATACTTATAACTGTGTCATACATCTCATCTAACAGACTGCGGTGGCTAGTATCAGAGCACATTCCATGCGAACAATACCGAAATTCCGTAGGAAAATCTACTAATTTTAATTTTGAATGACAAAAGTTTGTATATTGATCAATTTGTTTAGCAATTCTTTCACCCTAAATGACCTTGTTACAAGAGCGGGTTTTGCTCACTAACTTAGGTATTATTAAATTTATGTTACACTCAATAACCAAAGGAATGGAAAGGTCTGACGAGTAAACATCATAAAAAACAGCTGCTTTCATTACTAATTGTCTCGCTGCACTACTCACCACACAATGATCTAACCACCGCAGCGCACCGTTAGCTGTGCTTTTAAATGTATAAGTATCATTCGGTAACAACTCCATGTCCACACACGACCACGATTGCTCTGTACACACTGTTAACAGTTCACTTGCAAATCGTTCACCCGGGTGAGCGTTAAAGTCTCCTAATATGCACACCGTCTCCGTATCACTATTTTCAGTATCGCAATAATCTCACTCAAACATGTAGTAAATTCTATTAAATTATCACTCGAGTCAGTAGGCATATACACTGAGAAAATTAACATAGAACGATCCGTGTGATCAATTCTAATAGCAACTAAACGATCGCTATTACACGACACTACCGACACCTTTGAGAAAGCCGACTTCCTCCACAGTAGGGCAACTCCTCCGTAGGGTCTGCCTATGAGTACTCCGGCAGACGTATCGACAGCAGATTTTCCAGTATACGCGAAGTCCTCATGCACTGTGCCTAAGTAGGCTAGATCATGAGGTAACAGCCAGGTTTCCTGCAGCGCGATGACGTCAGCCACTCCGCATAATCTTCTCACACAATCAGCTGATCGTGTGATATTTTTGCAATTAAACGTCGCTAGGTGTGTGTATAATTCTCATAACTAATTTGCATTTCATAATCTTTTATCTAATGCTCGGTAATACAGATAATATCAAACTTGGTTTTTTTCTAAAAATAGTTCTATTTCTAATTGTTTGGAAGAAAAACCTGAATATTCTGATGAAACAATTTCAGGGAATTCTGCTCAACCACTTTTTTACAATTAATCGATTGAGAGCTAGAAGATCCCTTAAAGTTGATATTTTTAACTAAATGGTCACTCGTACCTTCTATTGTCGTATTGACTACTTTAAATCTAAGTTAATATTTGTAAAATTACAATTAGTAAAATTACTAATTTCAGTAGACAACAGTTAAACAAGTTTGAGATAAACCAGGTCGAGACGTTTTTAACAAATCGTTTACATTTTTATTAGATTATCATTGAACTCGGCCTAGTCATATATTAGTTTTCTTAATACTTTTAATATAACCGCAAAAGGAGGAAATGCGTAGAAACAAAGATTTAAAAACATTCACAGCGAATGCTCCTGGGTCTCTATGCCATGAGACGTACTTAACACATTTGTTATTCAACCTTGATGCGAAAAGATCAATTTTTGGTTGCCCAAAGGCTCTTACAATCTTTTCAAAAGCATGATCTTTAATGTCCCATTCAGTATCGGGGTCAGATTTCCTAGACTCAGCATGTGCTATTTCGTTATCTTCTGAGCTTATGTATGACGCGAATACAAATATACCGCGAGCTTCACACCACTGCCACAAAGATTTTGTGATTTCAGTTAAGCGCCCATCGCTGACCACTCGAGGCCTGTAGGACCGGCGCGCTTGAGGTCTGGGTGGAGACGTCGAACATGGTGTACCGGTGGTCGGAATAGGTCTCCACCCCCTCCATGACGCGCTAGTCAACGACACGCGGCGACAGAGCGGGGCTAGCGAACGATATGTCCACCACCGAGTCGCCCCGCATCCGCACGCACGTGGGGACAGAACCCCGATTTAGGACGACCGGGCCTGTCTCCAGAGCCCTGTCCTCCGCCATCCTACCCCGCACATCCGTGTAACGAGAACCCCAAGCCAAGTTCTTGGCATTGAAGTCCCCGAGCCCAAGCATGGGGAGGGAATGGCTTCCGATGACGACACTCAACTCCGTGAGGGAGTTGTGGAACTCGGCGAGAGTTCGGTTCGGGGAGAAGTAGACTCCCATTACAACGATCTCCCCGAACCGTGCTGCTACGCACCCCTGACCCTTCCTGACACTCTCCAGGGTCGGGATACCGGCGGCGGCCGACGCAATTATGGTCACTGAGCCTCAAAGGTCCTCCACCCAGTCATTCCTGGGCGGGACAAAGTACGGCTCACCGACCACGGCGATGTTAATTGACCACTGCGCCATGCTCTGGATCAACAGATCCTGAGCGCAGGCGCAGTGGTTGATGTTCGCCTGGAGAAGGCGTAATGGGGCCGTTATTGGGCCCTGCGAGGGCCCCGCTGCAGAAGTTGCAGCAGTGATGGCAGCGGCGGCAACAGTGGCGGCGGCTGCGGTGGTGGCGACGGTGGGGGTTTTGGCGGTGGTGGCGGAGGGCCTTCCGTTGCCCCTGGCCTTGGCCTTGGTGGTGTACCGCAGGTCTAGCTCCCTGCCAGGTGATCGGCTGGCTTGCCAGATGCCGCACATGCGGTGCAGTGCGGCGCAGCGGAGCGCAGCTTAACCTGCACCGACACCCAGCCCACCAAGAGCCTTCGGCCCTCCACAATGGCTTTCGCCGCCGTCACAAGGCAGCTTACCGTTACGGTTCGCATGCCTGACAGGTCCGGATGTAAGGTGCCTGCCTTGACCTGCTCGGCAGGGCACCCATCGGTCCTGGTGACGGTGGCCACCACCTCCTCCTCAGTTACCGAGTCGTCCAGACCCAGGATGCGCAGGTCTGCGCATTTGACGGGAATGGACACTCGGGCCTCGTCCGCATTTAAGGAAACTCTAAGCTTTTCAGCCAGAGAGTCAGCTTACGAGCCACGGGTTTCACCGGGGATCTCCAGCACTCGAGCCCCTGTCACGGTGACAGTGATCCCGAGCTCCCCGAGAGCCCCTCTTTTTCGCGTCCGGCTGTAGTGTAATTAAAATAGCCGCGACGCTCCACTCCTTTTGACGGCGCTTCCACTCCCGCTTTCTTGCCTTTTTGGCCGCCTTCCGCTCCCTCGTCCTCTCTCCGGTCACCTAGCCACCCGGTCTCGGCCGCGGAAGGCTTAGGGGGCGGGGGGAGGGCGGCGGTGGCGGCTGTCTCGCGGCTGGCGCTGGCACAGTCGCCACCTTGCCCTTCTTTTGGGCCGCCGCCTTGCTCTGCCTCAGGGCCGCCGCCTTCTTGGCCGGAGCCGGTTTCGCCGGAGCCGGCCCTTCGGGGGCCGACGCAACCCTGTCGGAGGGCCGGTCGGACGGCCCCGGTGCGGAGGCCGCAGCAGCCGCATAAGTGGCCGCCCTCGGGCCCGGGGGCGCCGCGCTGCTGGCCCCCATTTTGGGGCGCCTTGCGAGGGCCGGACTCGCACAGACCGGCCAGGTCTGCTCGGAGCTTCTTGTTCTCCTCTTGGAGAAGCTCCGTGGCGGCCGTCAGGCGAGCGACCTCCGCCTGCGGGTGGTCGCTCGCCTTTTGGCCACTTCGTCTGACGGGGGCCCCGCATATCTGGCCTCCGCTGACGCCATGATAGAGGCGATCGCCGCGGGCATGGCCTTATGCTTGATGGAGGGCTTCTGCTTATAGGAGACAGCCCTCAGCAACGCCTCCACCTCCTTCCCAAACTCGGCCTTACGCTCCGCATCGGAGCCGCCGTCTGCGCCCGCCTCGTCGCCAGAGGAGCCTGAACGGGCCACCACGTGACCGGCCACCCCCGGGTGGCACCCCTCCTCGGCAAGCCGCGCCGACCTCTCGGTGCAAGAGAGGCCTCTCCCCTTGCCGCGGATCCCGCCACGCTTGCTGGTCGGGATCTTACGGGCTGAGGCCAGCTCACCCTCCGACGACGAGTCTCGTTCGCCTACCGGCCTGGACCACTTACGGAAGAACTCCCTTTTCTCCGCAGCGGCCCCAGTCTTCTCGCGCCGGAAGCTCACTGAGCCTCCCACGCTCACATCGCTGGAAGCGGCGCCGGACTCCGACCCCGCATCCCTCTCTTCCCTTCCTTCGCCGTTACCGGCCGTCATTTGGGTTACAGATTTGTGCATGTTGTTCCCACGAGCATGGGGGAAATAAAAAGTCCATCTAGGCAGTGCTCCCTGTACCCAGATAAGCCATAGCCTGGCCCGGCAGTGGTTCGCACTAGCGACTGATTTTCCATAGGAACCCGTCAGCCATACATCTCCTCGCGGTGCGCCGCCGCCGCTTGAGATACGGGGTAACTTTTTATAGAGGTTTTCTACATCACGGTCCGGGCGGTTAAGCCAAGACCTTCGGTCCCAATCGAAGCCGTGAGACGTGATCCACGACACTTCGACGGTGGGATTACGATATGACTGCGTCCTTCACTGTCCCCGTCGATATCGTAATCCCACTGTCATTCACTGTCTGCTCGGCATTCACTGTCTGCTCGGCGGCAGGATAAGTGCACACCGAGCCCACCCTTGCTCCTCCGCTGTGCCCTCTGCTTTTCAGAGGGTCACGCGGAGCAACGCCCCCTTGGTCCACAATGGACCCCTCCCATGTCAGAATATTAGCCATGGACAGTAACATTCCCCGAAGAATAAGAATCTCTTCCCATTCCTCGGGGAAGGATACTGCCCACGCCCAGGGTGCACCGGCAGCTGCTATTCCCTCCCGACGTATCGAGAGGGACCGGCAGCCATCGGGCACACGAGGAGGAATTCTGACAACGCACCCCATCAAAGTTCACTTGAGGTGCGCGTTGGTCGGAGGTAGGACACGAAGTGATAGAACAATGTTCTCACGATGGCAGATTCGGTAGTTCAAACGGTCATGCGCTCTGTACCAATCTTGACTTTTTCAAAATCGGCCAGTCAGGGTGACCAGACCAGACCAGAGACAATCTCGTGCTGTCCCTCTAGGTTTTGATCAGTACGTACGCGCATGACGACCGGAAATATCGGCGTCTCGCTATGTGCACAGACGTACGTGAACCTCGATTCTTTGTTTCGTTATGGTAACGGAACAACCTGCGAATATAACGGAAAAAAAATACAAAAAGTTTATTAATATTTTATTTTAAAAAGTTTTTATGTTAGTGTAGAGTTGTAAGCTATTGTAAATATTTAATTTAAGTAATATTTAATTATTATGAATTACATAAATCGTAAATAATAAATATAAAATATAATTGTAAAAGTAGCCTACAAGCTCTGGGTTTGTTTGCTTAGACCTTGAGACATCCAAAAAATTGATGAATAAAAGTTCGGTTCCTAAAACCTACAATATTTTAATGATGTGACATTTACAGATGCCGGACAACATATTTTTTCTTCTTCCTATATTTTCCAAGTGGTTCAGTTGAGACGCAAGGACAGCCCAACTCTCATAGAAAATTCTCCTTTTCTCATTTACACAAATTCTGTTCTATGTAGTTTTGTTTATCGTAGAGTTTTACTACAATGCACTAACGCAATATTTTTATTCCAGAATCAGTTTGGAAACCTCACCGCAAATTATTAAATCCGTCGTTCAACCAGCAAGTGCTCAACACCTACGTGAATGAAATGAACGTGCAAGCTCGAAGTCTTGTCTCTCGATTAGATTTGAAAGTGGGAAAAGAACCGTTTGACGTGCGACAGTTCTTCATGAACTATACGCTGTCAACTGTTACTCGTACGTATACCTGTGATCGGAATGGTCGTAAGTGACGTGAGCATTGACGTTAAATCACATAAAGGCTAACTCCAGCCTGTATGTGATTTCACAACTACCGCTACGACGCAGGGGCTAATTTCCCGTAAAATCGATTATTATCAAAATGATTACTTGATGTACTGAAAAACGGTTGTTTCCTTTGCAGGGACTTTGTTAGGACTGAATACGCAAGATCAAACAATAATTGATACAGATTACGCAGAAGCAATTGATGATCTACTTGATTTATATGCCGATAGATATCAAAGAGTGTGGTTGCATTCGTCGTTTATATTCGACTTGAGTGCCATGAAGCGTAAACAAACTAAACTTTTGAAGAAACTGAAGGACATCATAGATCCAGTAATATTTTCACTTATTACTTATGTTACCGTTGTTATTTTTGCTGGCAAAGCTGTAAGTATAGCTCAGGCAAGTCGAGCAGACTACGGAACCGAACTCTGCCATGACCTAACTTACACCCAACTAGTTTTGCATAATCTTACTACTATTATAAATGCAAAAGTTTGGGAGGATGGATGGATGGATAGATATTTGTTACTATTTCACGCAAAAACAATTGAATGAATTTGGACGAAATTTGGCTGACAGATAGGTTATAGCCTGGATTAACAAATAGGATACTTTTTATTTCGGTAGCATGATCTAGTGGGACAACAACAAAAATCAACGCAGGCGAAACCGCGGGCATAAGCTATTATTATTATAAATTGTGTTTATTTTCATCTACACTAATATTATTGAGTTCTCAGAAAAATTCCGCGATAGCATATTATGTCTATAATTTAAGGTAAAATAAAAACAAATACTCTCTTGCCTCAAAATTATGTGCGCTATGGATTCAGATTTAAGTTACTCACTCACAGATCTTTTTCTGATAGTGGACCCACACGTACGCCCCTCAGAGAGAGTTTTCAGCGGTAAAGTAGGTTTTGAAGATGTTTTTCATTTGTTGAGGTTTTTTGTTTTCCAATTTATATATTCTTTTTTATGGTAATCAACAAAAAGAAAGGATTTTTGATTTCACTTGAAAAGTCGAAAGTACCCTTAATGTTGCCATACAATATTAACAAGGAACTAAAAATAAACTCATACCGGGTCTAAAATGTAAAATATTCATAACTTACCGTAACTTAAAATGACTTCTTTAAACCTTAATTAACTTTTGTCCATGACTGCTGAGCAATATGCATCTTTTATATTTTTGTTATAGAAGATCGATGTTATATATGTATACAACATTATTTTTAGTATATGGGAAACCTAAATATAGTTTGTTCAGAATAAGTAACTGAATCAATTCCAATAATTTTTAAAACATGTTATATTTTGTCACAAAAATATTTAAAAAAGGCTACAAGTTGGACACCAAGCGATTTTAAGTACCTATCGCAATCATTTATGTACCTACTGCTAAATTATTACTATCAATGAGCTCAAGACAACATGTTTTTTTGCGTACAACCAGGTAACAGAACAAGCTTATAAGTTTGTGATTTTTCATGATACAGTTTTGAAATTTTGTACATAATTCTTTACATTAAAATACTGGACACGTGTTTCAGGTTTCGCATAAACTAAAACTAATGTTGTATGTATTTCTGGAGCACAGACTCATACAATGACGATGATGATGATGATGGAGGTGGACAAAGAGGTGGGCCTAAAATGTAAAATATTCAAGCAGTGCTGAAATAATATCATTTATTTTTTAGTTTTCCCTTATTGTCCCACTCCTGAGCAAAGGCCTCCCCCCAATCCTTCCACTTCTCACGATGCCTCTTCTCGCCAATTTGCGAGGAAGCCATCAATCAAAATCAAAGCATTTATTTTAAGTAGGCCAGGCACATTTGAATTGTCGAAACAAAGACAACAATGAAAAGCAGCTACAGTCCCAGTCACAAGGCATAAAAACTGTAAAAGTACGGTAGTTGCCCATTCCCTAAAGTAGATCTCTATGGAGAAGAATGGGCAAGAACCTGCATGGACACTCTTTTAAATCAGAATACTTTTACAAAGCCTTGGTTACATCATTCATGTTGAGATGGTAAATTATGTGAGAACGATGTAGCAAGACGAGTAGGTTAAAAGTGTTCATTGTAAAACAATTCAAAAATAGAATAATTAATTCAAATAACTCGTGGCAACCAAGAGATGACCGAGATGATGAACTGCCAGCGCCCGTTCACGAACATGACGCATATCAGCACCATTCAACTCAACCATTTTGAAGGGAACTAAATGATCCGACACACGCGCCGCCATCAGCGAGACATTTGAGTGAGCATGACATACTCTTAACAGACTTATAAGACGTAGGTTTCCAGCAAATGACATCTTTCTAGTACACAGTACTCACACAATATGGGCTATGCGGTTATATAATACTAAAGAGATTGAATTTATACAATGCAAAGATAGTTGTACAATCTTCAGCAGCTCCAACATACTATTTAATGCTATCCATTTATGCGCCCCTGTCCTTGTGGAGCAGGATCGGCATTGAGCCAAGCATTTTTAAGAGCGATATAATCGTCCAACTTGTAATATGCTCGTTGAATGCATCTTTTAAATTTCGTTCCATTCAGTTCAACAATACTTTGTGAAATTTTATTATAGCATCTCAAACAGTACCCCATGAAAGATGAGTCTACTTTAGCGAGTCTGAAGCCTGGCTGAACTATTTGGTCTCTATTTTTAGTACCGTAATTGTGTCTGTCACCTGTTTTATTAAAAAGATGTAGATTTTTTTCTTACATACATTATGTTTTCGTAGATTTATTGACAATGTACCGTCATGATGTTAATTTCCTTAAACACTTCCCTTAACATCATGCTTAAATTATGTATGGCTCTGATAGCTCTTTTTTGCAGAATAAATATAGACTCAATGTCTGCAGCCCGTCCCCATAGCAAATTGCCATAAGATATTATATTATGAAAGTAACTAAAAAAGACCAGTCTAGCGGTATCTACATCAGTATATTGACGGATTTTTCTAATAGCGTATGCTGCTGAAATTAGCCGCCCCGCTAGAGATGTTAAATGAGAACCCCATTGTAGCCTTGAATCAAGCGTAATGCCCAGGAAAACTGTTTTATCTACAAATTCAAGCTTCTCTTTGTTCAATACTATATCACAATCGCTACTTTTAACATTCGGTAAAGCAAATCTTATGCATTTCGTTTTTTTTTCATTTAATAGTAAATTGTTTGCTGTAAAACCAGTTATGGACCTGAAGTAGGGCATTATTCATGTCATCTAGATTTTGGGCTCGTCTATTTATCTTAAAAATTAGGAAAGTGTCATCAGCGAATAACACCATATTTTGAGGTTGGTTTTTCAATAACTAGGGTAGATCATTTATGTATACTAGAAAGAGGAAAGGACCCAAAATTGAGCCTTGCGGAACCCCCATTTTTACTTTTAAACCCTTTGAATTAACACCATTTATTTGAACTTGTTGTTGTCTATCATTCAAATAAGACTTTATCAAACTAAGTGTAAGTTTACCTAGGCCGTATTGCTCAAGTTTCAAAAGTAATGTGTCGTAATTTACGCAATCAAATGCTTTGGAGAGGTCACAAAATATTCTTATGGCGTCTTGGGACTCTACCCACGCAGTAAAAATGTGCTTTAATAAGGTTACACCGGTGTCAGTTGTACAACGTCCCTTGGTGAAACCATACCGTTGATCGTGTAAGATTCTGTTGGTGTTAAAAAAATTGAGCATTTGATTCAGCATCACCTTGCTTAAATCTGACAACCCAAATACAGTTCTATAATTATTTGTATCTTTACTATCTCTGGATTTGAACAGAGGTATGGCTTTACTGTATTTCATTAAATCTGGAAAAACTCTTTGGTCTACACACAAATTAAAAATTAAAGCTAAGTATGGTGCTATAGTCTCAACTTTGGATGTACAAACTCTGATAGACATTCCCCAAAGATCTTCGGTCAGTTGGACTTTTATTTACCGGAAAGCTTTAATAGCTATCATAGGATTTATGCGTTTAAATTTAAATTCAGCCGGGCAACCAAACACATGCGCCTTTAATAAACCAATTGAGACTTCAGGAGAGGAATTTAGAGCCTCCGTAGGTTTTAACAGTATATCGGTAAAAAAATTACAAATTCATGACCTACTTCCTGATTAGAGCTTTTAGGACCACGTGCTGTAACTAATGTGTAGCTACTGTTACGTATTTTCTTCCTGTTAGTCTCGTTATTTATGACTTTCCAAACTGTCTTAATTTTGTTTTCTGCTGTTTTGATCTTGTTCCTAATGTGCAGGGCTTTGGCAAACTTGCATGCATTTCTAATAATTTTTGAATGCTTTGCAAGATACTGCTTAAAAGTTTCAGTGTTTATATAAGGCATAAGGCCATAATGCTTACCTTACTTTTTCTGATACCTCTAGTTGCCCAATCACTAAATATAAATTAAGGGCAAATACATTTTGTCTTCTTTTCAAAAATTTTGTTGAACTCAGTGTGAACTATTGAAAAGAAATTATCATACAATTGATTTATATTAATATCGTCCATACATAGCTCATAACACTTAACTTGTTCTGTAGGGAAATATTATACCTATTTAATTTATTAGTAGTTATAGGTCTAAATTTAATCTGAACTTTTTATAATGGTATGTCACACCTAAAAGTTACAGTTTGTCCACTATGGTCAGACGGCAGACAATTTACTATGGATTTATCTAAGTAATTACAATTGCAGAAAACATTATCTATACAAGTAACAGAAGATGGAATGACTCTCGTAGGTTCTATAAAATGTTGTAAATGATGCAATAAATGTTGGTCAAGTCAAATGACTTAAAAAGATTTAATAACCGACTGCTATTAGAATTTTCTTTTAAAATATTGATATTGAAATCCCTACAAATAATTATAGATTTATTACTGGTTGTAAGTTTTGCCAGGACATCTTCGATTATTGACTCAAATAAGGAAAAGTTTTGATAGTTTGGGGGTCTGCACACGCACACAATTACATGCTTATCTAACTCAACAAAAATAATGTTACAGCTTGATGAAATGAGGCGAAAAGCAATTTGTAAGACGTAACTATTTAATATAATTAAATAATTTTACAAACGTAACTGTCAGTGCACAGATACATGGACGAGAGCACGCCTGTATAAAATACAAAGACGACATGCACAGACACATCACATATTGCTATTTAACTTAGTGCAGGCGTCCATACTCTCAACATCCTCTCCTGGACGCAGACGCTTTAAAATTAAACCCATTGATGAAGTGAAGTTTTCGTGCAACGGTCGATGGAGTCCCTTTGTTAAAATATCGGCGACCATGTTTCTAGTGCATCTATATTGAACCATGACTTGTTTGGCAGCAATGTGTTTACTGCGTGCGTGGTAGACAGCATTTTCTGAAAGGCTAATCGCACTCTGATTATCGCAGTAAAGGATTATAGGCGTACCTTTAAGTTCTGGTTGCAACTCGGCTGCTAGCTTTTACAACCAAAGAGCTTCCTTAATGGCAGACGCTAGAGTCATGTATTCAGCCTCAATTGTAGAAAGAGCTATGGTCTGCTGTTTCTCAGAATTCCAGCTTATTGCTGCACCCTGGAATAAAAATACGTAGCCTGTGCAAGATCTTCTATTCTCAATATCATTTGCCCAGTCTGAATCGCAATAGCCTGAAATTTTTCCATCAAGATTCCTTTTATAAACCAGTTTCTTATCGATTGTAGCTCTCAGATATCTCAAGACTCGTTTCAGAGCCACCCAATGTTCATTAGTAGGTTGACTATTGTACCTACTCAGAGAATTTACTACACAAGTAATGTCTGGTCGAGTCCCCTGTGACAAGTACAATAAGCAGCCAATTATTTCTTGATACGGATGTTCTTTAAAATTTCTTGTCTGTCTTGACCTTCACCCTTCTTCAGTTTGACATTAGCATCAGCAGGTGTCCACATCGGTTTACAATTATTCATTCCAAATCGAGTAAGTATCTTTTTAATGTAAATAGATTGATCGATAGAAATCTCATCTACATTTTCATCTTGTGAAATTCTAAAACCGATACAGTCTTTAGCTGTTCCTAAATCCTTCATATAGAATTTTTGTTTTAATTATTTCCTTTTCTTTTTTAGGAACATCATCCACTTTATTTCGTTTAATTGAAGCTTCTAGAAAAACAACATCCCTACTTATGACTCCTTTTTTTGTTTCTGGATCTATGAATCGGTAGCCTTTTGTATTGTCACTGTAGCCAACAAATATTAACTTACTCAATTTATTTTTCACTTTAAGCTTAGCTCTGCTTTCTTTAGGAATAAGCACCATTGCAGGACATCCGAAAATTTTCATGTGACTCAAATTTGGCTTCTTTCCAGTCCATACTTCATGAGGCGTCGCATCAGATAAAGTGCAGGTGGGAGATCGGTTCACAATGTACGCAGCTGTAGAAACCGCTTTTGCCCAGAATGTGACCTGCAACTCAGCATTTAACATCATACATTTAGCGCGCTCTATCAAAGTTCTATTAATTCTCTCACTGAGACCGTTCTGCTCAGGAGTGTTTGGATTAGATGTCTGGTGCAGTATTCCATGTGTCTTCAAGTAGGCGTCGAAATTATTATTTTTGTATTCGGTTCCATTATCGCTTCTCAGAGTTTTTATTTTTATACTTAACTCATTGTCTACTCTTTTCTTAATTTCCACAAACTTTTGTAATACTTCGCTTTTGTTTCTAATAAAATATACATGTACTCGTCGAGAAAAGTAATCAATGAAGGTTATAAAATACCTTGCCCCTCTTATAGAAGTATTCTTAATCGGTTCACATACATCACTGTGGATTAGTTCTAGCAACCTGCTTGCACGGGAGCCTTCAGTTGGGAACGGTTTTCTTGTTTGCTTACCTTCAAGACATGTTACACAATTTAAATTTTCTTTTCTTGGTGTCATCTTTACACCTTCTGTACAGTTAGGTATTTTATTGAGATTAGTGAAATTTAAGTGACCCATCCTTTGGTGCCACAGATAAGTATCATCTTCAGTCTTAGCCATCATGACTTGCATGTCTTGATTTTTACAATTATATAACAGATATGTCTCATTGATTAAGACAGCCCTTGCAACTAACTTGTTGCTGGGATTGTAAATTTGACAACCAAGTTCATTGAATATAACATTACATCCACCTTTAATTATTTTGCTGACTGATAACAAATTTTTATTTATTTCTGGTACGTATAAAATATTCCTCACCTGTATTGAATCTGTGCTGCCATCTTTTACATTTACTTTAAGACATACATTACCGCAGCATTCAACTTTTAATAGTTGATTGTTAGCAATTCTTATGCTCGGTACAGATGAAGGAGTAATATCAGTGAGCCAGTCCCTGTTTCGAGTCATATGCATAGATGCCCCTGAGTCAACATACCAAAAATCGGAATCATTTGCTGTGGGTGCTGAAAAAGCTGCGACATATCCCGTTTCTTTATTAGCACTTGTCTTCTTATGCCAACAATTCTTACTGAGATGTCCGTACTTATTACAATGAAAGCACCTAGGGCCTTTCTTATTTTTGAATTGATCACTTTTGGGCTGATTTTTTGAGTTTGTGTTAAGTGTGGTAGTGTCTGATGTCTTTACTTCTTGTAGTAATTTATTTTTCACTAAATCAGCACTAATTTTCATACCGGAACTTTCTAAGCCCATGATCATGGGCTTGTACATTTCTGGCAACCCTGCCAGCATTAGTGTGCCCAACCACTCATCGTTCACATTGAATTTTATATTCCTTAGCTTGTGCCCGGCTGTCATTACTTTGTTTACATAATCTTCAACGGATGAACTGTTTTCCAAATTGGTATTAATGAGGTCTTTTAATAAGCCTACTTTACGAGTTAATCCGCTATCTTCAAATGCTAAATTTTCCCATACCTGTTTTGCATTTTGTGCTTCTTGAATATGTACGTATAAAATCGGGTCAACTAATAGTATTAACTTTGACTTGGCTTTGATGTCTTTTTTAACGGAGTCAGGGTCAGTAGCCACTGGTTCTTTTAAAACACAGTTAAACATATCTTCAAGTTGTAGGTATGCCTTGACTGCAAAACTCCAACTTGCCCAATTCTCACAACCCTTAAGGTTTTCAATTGACATATTTATATCGCAAATATTCAATCCGTAAATAAAATAGCTGAAAAGAAAAAAAAATTACTCGCGAGCCCGGTAAACAAAAGTTAGGTTATACTCGTGGTTTTTCTTTTACTATTATAAATACTGTTCAAAACACAAAGATAACTTTAAACGGCAGGCTTGGGACGGCCCATAACCTGATGAAATGAGGCGAAAGGCAATTTGTAAGACATAACTATTTAATATAATTAAATAATTTTACAAACGTAACTGTCAGTGTACAGATACATGGACGAGATTACGCCTGTATAAAATACAAAGACGACATGCACAGACACATCACATATTGCTATTTAACTTAGCGCAGGCGTCCATACTCTCAACAGACCAAATTAAATTAGACCGATATTGAATTTTCCATAGAAACAGAAATTTCCAATCATCTTTTTTTTTTAAAGTCATTTCGAAAAGTTCTTGTTTGTCTCCAAATTGTGATGACTGTGGAGTATTTTTGGCTATCTCCTTTTATCAAATATTGTTCAATGGTTCTTTAGTGGTTCGAGGATAAAACAAAGAAAGTCTCAGCTCCTTTAAAATTGTATTATAGGCACCTGCCTACGACCTACTCTCTCTAACCCTCTCTCTCTATTGCGCGGGTCAGCGACTACGCTTTAATATTTCTGATGCTGATTTTTTTCAAAAACTGGCCCGTGATCTCGATTCTTTTCAAAATTTATGTCAAGTTCAATCATAGGGTACATAAATATTTTGGGACCAACTTGTATTTTTTCGTTTCACTATTTCAGGTCATACAAAGAAGAAAATCTGAGCTAAAGGCAAACAATGATCCGAACATGTACGATGAATCGTCACCAGGTAAACAAACAAAATAAAATATACGGAAATTAAAACATAAACTTCTTCCTCGAGTGGACAGAAACTACGAAACCCCTAAAACTACAGAGTACATTATTTTTTAGGCAAATTGAAACCAATCTTGGATCAAATGCTCCAATTGGCTGAAGAACAAGATGCTTTCACAGACACTGACATCAGAGAACACCTGAATACTTTTGTGGTCGCTGCTTATGACACAACTGCTTCGACTTTGTCATTTATTTTGTTCCTAATAGGGTCAGACCGAGATATACAAGAACGAATTTTCAACGAGTGAGTAACATTCACAATACTAATAGTAACTGTCTGGTAAGACATGAACATACAGTCTATTGCTTTCCCACTGCTGTTGCACAGGCTTCCTCTCTACTAGAGGTAGTGAACCGTAATCAACCACGTGGAATCCGTCTTGGTTGGCTAAAATGGCAATGATGCATAATGTTTTTTTTTTTAAAAATTCATTACAGATTACAAGATGTACTAGAACATGAAGATGATGATTTAACTAAACAAGATCTGCCAAAACTCGTGTACCTGGAGGCGGTGATCAAGGAGTCGATGAGAATGTACCCATCCGTTCCAATCATTGGAAGAAAAATTGACAAAGATGTTAACCTGAGTATGTACCTTTACCACGTTAGCCTTAAGACCTCCTTCAGAGTGATACTCATTCAATTGTCTGTTCTCAGAGAACTGCACGTTGCGAGCTGGTAGTACTTGCGTGATAGGGGTGTACGGTCTACTCCGTCACCCCATGTGGGGCCCAGACGCGGAGCAGTTTAAGCCGGAGCGGTGGCTGAACTCTGCCACCTTGCCAGATCACCCGAGCCTTAATGCCGCCTTCGGCGTTGGCAAGCGAAACTGCATAGGTAAAAATACCTCCTCCCAAAAATACCTCCACTAGGACAGGCGCCACGGTGCCCTCACCTTCCGCCTGACACAGGTCCTCACCGGACACGCTTGTTTCGGGAGGTTCCTGCACGGGTGTTTCCATTGTGAGGATCGTCCGGTGGACACGGTGGAGCTCATCGTGGAGGTCTGCCCCGAGACCGGGTCTGTCTGGGCGGAGCACCGCCGTGTCCTCGTAGCGGCGATTGGCGGCGGCGATTTAGTCGGTCGATTCGGCCCTGGTTCGAGCCACGGTCCGGAGCGAGAGGGAATGGTAAGCCATCACCTCCTTCTGCGAAGTCATGATAGCAAAGGTGGTGGCGGGGGAGGGGGGGAGGTCATTTGATGACTTTCCCCCCGAAAAACAGGCAAAACAGGATCACTTTGTTGTCTGTCTGCCGAGACCCTTTTTTAAGGTATCAAGCTGAAATTGATATTAAATTCTCAAGTCCAAGCAGCAGCCCAAGCTCGAAGCTTTCGTCTCAGCTCCAAGGAGCAGTGAAGAAATCAAACTACAAGTTTGATTTCTGAAATTGATATTAAATTCTCAAGTCCAAGCAGCAGCCCAAGCTCGAAGCTTTCGTCTCAGCTCCAAGGAGCAGTGAAGAAATCAAACTTGTAATACAACGTGATCAAAAGCTATATTGTTAAGTTGTATTGCTAAAATTAGCGTCGAATTTTAGCTAGCTCGTCGCTATGCAGATCAAAATTTCTCAAATCATTTATGCGTAACTACAACAGTCAGGGTACCAGCCCTTACTGCCCCGACTCAAAAATCATCCTGAGCTTGCAATAGCGTCTACGTGTGAAGTTTGTGTACAATGAAGGATCAGAATAAATTAAAAGCATATTTTAGAATACTTTGTATTTTACAGGTAAATTATACGGCATGATGACGATGAAGGTGGCGTTGGTGCATATTTTACGCCGATACTTTGTAACAGGCGACATCAACAAAGTAGTATGTGAATTAGATGTTGCTTTAAAACCGGTAGAAGGACATCATATTAGTTTAACACAAAGGCCATAAAATGTGTATTACCAAGGAAGCCCCGCCACAAAATCTGCTTCGTCGCCTCCCGCCTCCACGGCGGCGTCGTGTGATGCCACCTACTATTAAATGTTTTCTGGAAAAATAACAGCTTTTTATTTGTAGAAGATCACGTCTTAATTTTAAGTTTAATATTTTCTAGTTGCCCTTTCCGTAATAGAATTCATCAACGTTATTTTTTCTTGTTTTTTTTTTTATATACACCGAGAAATTTTAATGGTTGTTTTCCCGCCACAGAACAACTTGCTATGCTTTCGAAGTATAGAGTAGAAGTAAAAAAATAAAGATATTTTTATTTTAAAATAATGAAAAAAAATATTCGTCAACTCGAAAACGTGAAAAACGATATAAGACGTAACTTGTAGGTACTACTCGAATCGCGCGATCCAGCCAGACAAAGGTAACAGCGATGCGCCGTCTTGCTATTGTGTTATTGGGGCGGCGCACTTAGTTTTCCCGCGAATATCGTACGCACAGCACGCGTTATCCCGGACTTATTGGACGACGTTCCGCTAGCGACGCCCGTGGAAAACCTGTACTATCAGCATGACAGTAAAGGTTTTCCACACATCGTCCTAGCCTTCCTTCTTTGTAGCAAGATGGGTACGTTAAAAGTGTCCATAGTAAAAACAATTCTAAAATAAAATAATTAATTCAAATAAGCCGTGTCAACCAAGAGATGACCAGTCACAACTGACAGCGCCCGTTCACGAACTTGACGCATGTATCAGCACGATTCAACTCAACCATTTTAAAGGGAACTAAATGATCCGACACACGTTACCGGGAAGTGTAAGTACCTACTCGTTCTTTTGTAAATAGTAAATAGTGAATATTTAAAAGTAGTTTTAGTTAATTATAATAATTGTAAATTAGTTGATTCAAATTGTACAAATACGCCTAAAACACTTTGTTAGGTATCTAATTCAGAAAATTATTTTTCTTAGATAAAAAACTTGTATTTGTTTAATTTCTTGTTCAATAAATTGCAACAAAAAAAGTATTTCTGACGGTCCTAAGCCCGTAAAAGTATGAAAGGAAAATCTGAACAACTTGTTGGGTAATGCTTATTATTATTGTGTTTCATTAACTCATAAGTTATCATCTGATTGAAAAGTATGCGGGTCATCGGCCCCGCGGCCGTTCGGTGCCCGGCTTGCGTCGACCGTAGGTATCGGGAAGTATTACTATTGGTTCGTGGTCGCTTTCGAGTTTATCACAATGGTAAATCTGCCGTTGTATATTTCTAATATTTTATTTGTTTACTAGTTGTTGCCCGCGACTTCGTTCGCTTGGAAATTTTGATGTGCATGTGTGAGACTGCCTCATTGCTCTAATGGTCGCATGCGCGACTACTAAGCGTTGGGATCCATTCCCGGGTCGGGCAGTGTTATAAAAATATATTTATTTCAATTACATAAAGTTGTCACACACACGATTTGGAGATCACTTTTTAAGCAAGGAGATACTTGTGTTAGGGGGCGTCCATTAAATACGTGAGGCAATTTATCGACCCCACTCCCCTCTTGATGGGATGTCGTGAGATTATTTGGCTTGACCGAGGGGGTCAAAAAAAAGAGGGGAGAAAAAGAGGGGGAAATTGGGCAGGAAGTTAGTTAATAGTTAGTAAACGTTCGCATAGAACGGATTGTGCCGCAGGGCCGGATTAACGAGGCCTAAGGGCTCTCGCAAGTTTGGATAAAAGTCCTTAACTTTTTGTGTTTTAAACTTAATATTTGGCAGGGAGGTAGTTTATAGTTAGTAGACGTTCGCTAAGAACGGATTTTGCGACAGGGCCAAATTAAGGAGGTCTATGGGCTCTCGCAAAAAGTCATTTAATGTTGTATTCAGAACGGCATTACAATAAAAAGCACCCAACAAGGTTCACTTTGAAAAAAAGTTGTATAGCGCCAAAATATACCGATTCTTAAAGCCATATCGTCGCCTCAACGCCATTTAATTTTGTTTCGGGCCTCTGCCACCCAGAATTACAGCACCCAAAAGGACGCCTTTTGTAGTCATCAGTACATTACACCTTTTGATCTGGTAGTCAGTTCTCAAACATAACATAACATCACGCCTCAAAGCCCCGAACGGTTGGGCAGACGTGTACCTAATCGTACACACACATTTCGCCAGTTATATTGAAGTCCCATGTAATAGAGGGTGAGCCTATCCGGGCACAAATCCAGTTTCCGTGGCTGCTACTGAGAAATTCCTGATGGAAAACCCAATAATAATAATGGAATAAGGTTTAAAAAAGTTATTAAATTGACTCAGAAAGCACAAAATAACTACCTAATTAACAACTCTAAAAAAATAAAATAATAATAAACAACACCAAATCTCAAAGTGAGCCCATCTCTAAGTCACATCATTAATAATAGTATTATAACTGCTGGAATATTTCCTGAGAATCTAAAAACCGTCGTAGTTATGCAACTTTTCAAAAAGAACGACAAAGAATGCCGATTGCTCTCATCAAAATATTTTCAAAAATAATAGAGAAAGTGATCTATGAGTCACTTTATAAGTTTTTAACCAAATTTAATATTCTATGCGACGAACAGAACGGGTTTAGAAAGAACAAAAATATTAATATGGCTGTGTATGACTTGTTAAACACAGTTATGATAAACGTGGATACTAAAACACCTATATGTGCAATATACACAGACATGTCAAAAGCCTTCGACTATGTTAATCACGAAAAATATCGCGCCAAATATCACCAAATGTCGCGCCAAATATCACCCAATCTCACGAAGGACAGAGGGGGGCAAATATCACTGGGTTTAATTAAGTAAACATGTTTCTCTACAAATTAATTTATTTAATGAATTCAGCGCAATTAAGCACAGATTACCGTATTATACTACTTAGGGAGTCAAGCCAAATCTCACGACATCCCACCAAGGGGCTCCCCCCGGTCGAAAAATCGCCTCACGTAATTAATGGACGCCCCCTAACACAAGCATCTTCTTACTTAAAAGGTGATCTAAAAATTATGTGTGTGACAACTTTAGGTAATTGAAATAAACATATATTTTTGAACACGTTGGCCGACCCGGGAATCGATCCCCACGCTTAGTAGTCGCACTTGCGACCCTCCTTGTGTTCCTTCTGGACACGAAAACGACCGTCCTCTATGCGAGTCGTGTTTTTAATAAAATGCTCCTCACTCAATTTTTCCTCTGGTAAACAATCAGAATGCGAGGTAACCTCTTCAAGGTTCCAAAATCGCGAATGAATCTTGAGTCATTCATGATCATTATAGGACCTAGTTTGAGTAAAATGACAATTTACACTGTTACATAATTTACTATTATTATATAATATTGGACTAGAGACGATCCAGTCTAACCTGGTTTCACATAACACTGGCTTCCGAACCCCTATGTTTACTCTTTGCGAACCGAAGATGTCCCAGAATAGATCAGCACCAATTAAAAGGTCTACATCTGAGGGCTTGTAAAAGTTAGGGTCTTCCAGACAAATATCAGTGGGAATATTCAGGTTAGATAAATCTAATTCAGGACATGGCATTTCATTAGTTATTAATGGCAAAACAAAACAAAACAACTAAGCATTATAACTGTTGTTAAGTGACGTCATTTTTACGTGACAAGGCCTACGCGAGAGGTCACGTTATTTATGCCATAAATTGAGCCATCTATCGAACTTGTATCTAATTTAAGTCGTTTACATAGTCGCTATATATATAATAGCGGAATAAGTAACTGAATCGATTCCAATAATTTTTAAAGCATGTTATATTTTTTCCCAAAAATATTAAAAAAAGTTAAAAGTTGGACACCGAACGACTTTAAGTACCTATCGAAATAATTTAGGTACCTACTGTCAAATTATTATTATCAATGAGCTCAAGACGACGCTAGAGGCGCGCACTGCGTGGTGACCACGATTTTGAGCGGACAACTAGGTAACAGAACAAGCTTATAACTTTGTGATTTTTCATGATACAGTTTTGAAATTTTGAACATAGATTCATTACATAAAAATACTAGATACGTGTATCAGCTTTCGCATATACTAAAATTAATGTTGTATAATCCGTTGAATTTCAGAAGTTGTGTGGTTGGCAACTTAATATTATTTTTATAAACACTACCACGAGTACTTTTACCACAAATCGAATCAATCGGAACGCTCAAACAACTGGGCCTTCGCATCATCTACCATACATTCTAACCGCAACTGTACCTCATCGTATTGTTCGTACAACGACTCAATTTTGCCCATGCGCAGCTGTAATTCCGTGACGTCACAACTACTTAGTTCCTCGTCATTCATTTTTCCAGGTAATTGATGAATGTAGTTTAGCGGCCCTTAAAGCTGCCTCGCTTCATTACTAATTCCTTCTCTTCGGACATGCTGGGAATCGAGTGTTGTCGACCTGAAATGTATACAGTAACAATACGTTTATGTACTTAAATAGAAGTTATGTAGCTACTAGTTATACGGTTGATTTTATTGTGATGTAACAATGTAATTAGGTAATCTTTAATGTAAATATGTGTATATAATAATAAATATGATTACTAATTTATTAGTTAGTCACTATAGTGACAAGTTGATATTTTTCGACACCAACAGTTTCGTTCAGAAATTGAAGTCAACGAGAAATAATGCATACCTGCCTATTAGTTTTAGACGTCAAATAGCTCGGCTATTAGCTTTTAATATAACTCAGACATAAGTAGTATGTCGCAGTTTTTTGTAAATAGGTGTACTGAAATTAGTAATTTTACTAATTCTAATTCCATTAGTCATATTGCTAATGAACAGGTTGTGACCTTAAATAAATATAGCATTAATGCTATAAATGTTTACAAAAATTGTACTGAGAAGGATCCATGTCAAATTCACTCGAGAATTTTCCATGTTGATCCACATCAACATGGAAAATTCTCAATTAGGGTATATTAGTGATAGGATTTTATTGCCTGGTGATGGCACGGGAGTCTCGGGGCTCACTCCAGATATTAATATTAATTTAAACTAGGAAGTGAGACAACAGAAGGTATCATTAACAATATTGTTAAACCTACCAACATCAAGGTACCTTCTTGCACTCATTTAGTTAGTAAAAAAGGGCCTCAGCAGAATACCTTAAAATTATTCCACCACAATATCCAAGGCATTTCTTCCAAATTATTAGAAATTGAATTGTTTTTAGAAAAAAGTACTTTTGATATTATTTGCTTTACTGAACATTGGCTAAAGGATTACCAAATGCTTATTAATTATGAAAACTATACGGTGGTTAGCTGCTTTAACCGTAAATTTATGCTGTGTGGAGGTTCCCTAATATTATTGAAGAATTGTGTTAAATATAAGCAACGTAATGACATAGGTCTCTCGGCTGAACATTGCGTCAAACTGTCCTGTGTTGAGCTAGATAAGCATATAATTGTGTGCGTTTACAGACCCCCAAACTATCAAAACTTTTCCTTATTTGAATCAATAATCGAAGATATCCTGGCAAAACTTGCAGCCAGTAATAAATCTATAATTGTTTGTGGGGATTTCAATATCAATATTTTAGAAGAAAATTCTAATAGCGGTCGGTTATTAAATCTTTTTAAGTCATTTGACTTGTCCAACATTTTTATAGAACCTACGAGAGTCACTCCATCATCTGCTACTTGTATAGATAATGTTTTCTGCAATTGTGATTACTTAGATAAAGCCATAGTAAATTGTCGACTCCGCTACCGAATGTCGAAGTTTGAAATGTCGACGTATGTTAGTTCTAAAGTACAGGATCTCGATGTACGCCAGTTCGAAAGTTCACTGGAGCGAAGTATGCAAGGCCGACGTATCGTTAGTTTGAAAGCATACGAGTGCGATGTACGCCAGTTCGAAATTACCCTGTTACGAAGTATGAAATGCCTTCGTACTGTTAGTTAGAAAGCATACAAGTGCAATAGGACCATTCGCACTCGTATGCTTTCTAAGTTCGATATCGACACTATCGCTATTAGAACAATTGTAATAGGTAATAAACAAAACACATTCATAAATAGATATATCTTTAAATTATTAAAAAGAAAAAAACAAATTAAACAATAACCAAACAAAAAAAAATGCGCTTGGAGCATTACATTACGTAACAATCATAATGTTATTTAAAACACCATTTAGATTAAATATTTATTATAGTACCAGTAATTTAGTTTATTTCAGTTTTGTATATAAAATTAAATCTTCATAAACGCTATGTATGCAAGATCACTTAGGTATGTATTCTTTTAAATCTACGTTATCCTTCCTTAATAACTGTTCTCTGATTTTTAGGATATGGCATGATTTTTTGTATTTACGTTTCTTTATATTAGCATTAATTCTTTCAATCTCCAAAATTGTATTTTTTTGTTCTTTTTGCAATTCTTTCATCGATTTATAGATATTGCATTTTTTCCTGTTCAGTAAGTTATTCCAACGATTATGCCAATTTTCAATATTGTTTTGGGTAGTTGGGATATCAGCGTTCACACAATCTAATACGGACCATATCTGAGGCGGAAATCTTGGAGCCGACTTCTTCAGCTGTAATTTCAGTGTTGACATCTTCTTTCGATTAGTTACACGTTTATAAACTCCATGAACATAATATTCAGAAAACCAGTCAGTCACTTTTTTTGCTTCTTCAGGTATAATTTGCTCGCGAATAATTTCAAATGCGGATGGTATCTCAGTCGGATCTAATAAAGCAAGGGCCGCTAGATGGCGCATTTGATGCGCAAAATTACTGTCGCTAACATACTTTTTTGATAATCCTTCCTTTTGAATATGCTTCCAAATATTTTGGGACAAATGAAAATAACAACATTTGTGTTTTGCATTTGGGAAAACACTTTCACTAGCTCTTATCGCAGCTAACTCAAAATCTGTGATAATGAATTCTGGGTTGAGATTAATATTTAATTGATTGAATGTAAATCGCAGAACAATTTGTAAAAATATGCCATAAATTCTTTCAGATTTACTCGACAAAAAACCATAAACAAGTGGTAGCACCTGCTTCGTATCGTTGTTCTGGCCCACTTGCCCATGTATCGAATACAATTGGTAAAACAAACTTGGACAACACTGGAACGTGCCATCCATAATCCAAAATTGAGATTTATCCAAAAGGCGAAGATTTGTTTTTGTACTAAACACAAGAATTGTATCGGTCTCATCAATGTAATGGCCAATTAAAAATTGTTCACCTTCAAATTTGGTATACTCGTCGGGTATGACAATATCATTCAATGTTTTCGGTAGTTTTGGTTCATTTCTCATCCTTTCTCTATGAATGATCAAACGCATAGCTTCTTCTGACGGCATGAAAGGAGATGACGTACTAGGCACGTCCTGTATACTTTTTTGAATAATTTGCCCAGGCCTATCAAAACTGTCGGCAGCTTTTCTTTTTAATGAGTGCCTGACGGTATTTGCTTCAGCAGTATTCGAATCTGGTTCATGAAGATGAAATATATTGTTAAATTTGTGTACATAATGATCATCTCCATTCTTTCTTGTAATTACCGTGGCGCCACAACTCGACGACTTTTTTCTCACGCAATTCCAGTAGAACACATTATCACACTTTTTATTAATCATATATAGAAACCCATCAAGAAACAAAAGATTATTATTTTTATGCGACATAACAAACTGTTCTCCATTTTTACGAATGAGTTAAAATGATGAAGCGATATCACTGTTGTAGGACAACAAATTAATTAATGATACTTGGAAAAATACTACCTACCCTCACAATTTCTATAATTTTGCAATAAATATAGTACCTGGTAAACTTAATATTTTTAAAATGCATTGTCTATTTGTAATGTAAAATAGTAAACACATAGTGTTATTTATCATTGTTGCGTTAAACTTCCGTTTAAATATATTTATCATAATAATAGGTACAAACGATTACTAATATCCGTGTCTGTCTCTATATAAAAAATGAAGTAAATTTATTTTTACACAAATTTGCTAATTATAATGTTGTAGGAGCGGACGGAGCGAACATTCGGTAGCGGAGTCTAAATTATTGTCTGCTGTCTGACCATAGCGGACAAACTGTAACTTTTAGGTCCAACATACTGAAGGTGCCCTGTCGCGAGGGGTCGACCTGGGCCGCTTCTAATGTAGGCTACCTCACAGGTATTGTGTATTTTAATTAAAGCGGATGAAACTTTAGCAAACTTATTTAATTACTTATTTAATTTATTACTACAAATATTACAATCGGTAAGCAAACAAATCAGCGAGAAGCGCGAGCAATCCAAAGCAAAGCGGAGTGTGTGTTGAACAGTTCCAGTCCGCGGTATTTAAACTAAAATCACATCATACAATAAGGTTTACATTCGACACTTTTTCTAAGTACTATGTGTGCGTCACACTACACACTACATGGCCGATGACCATTATACAAAGGACGAACGTCGCCCATCTCGCTCCGCAGCGACGTAAACAAAAGAATGCGACTGTCCTATTCGTTGCGGCGGGACTCGCGCAACATCATACTATATGATGTAGTAGGTGGCGTGATACCGTGCTGAGGTCTCACCGTTCACAAGCGGCAGCGGGTGTCGTAGCGGTTTTGGTCGCTACAATACCATTGCAAAAAGTTCAGATTCAATTTGGACCTATAACTACTAATAAATTAAATAGGTATAATATTTCGCTACAGAATAAATTAAGTGCTATGAGACATCATATGGACGAAATTAATATAAATCAATTGTATGATAATTTCTTTTCAATAGTTCACACTGAGTTTAACAAAACTTTTGAAAAAAAGACAAAATCTATTTGCCCTAAATTTATATTTAGTGATTTGCAACTAGAGGTATCAGAAAAAGTAGGGAAAGACTATTTGAGCTTTATGGCCTTAAGCCTTATACACGGTTACTTTTAGGTCGTTCTGGAACCGAAAGCCATAAACTCGATCATCGAACTCGAAACGATTGGGACTATTTTTTTCAAAAAGTAACAATAAAAAAAATCACGAAAAATTAAATTTATTGTTTTTTTTGTTAAATAATGAGAACTCGAAGTAGTAGTCCTTGCGGTAAATGCATATGTGTGTGTACGTAACGTATCGACGATCGGCAACACATGCAAACGGTACCCATTGGAAAAAACCATTCATCGATCAGACAGCTTGATCCGTAAGCCACGCCCCCACCCCACGCTTACACAGTCTAGCCGACGCGATCGGCGCCCTTTCTAGTATAGTCGCGCGTTTCGCTGTATTAGGTCACTTACGCGTAACCTAATCACGTGTCAAAAATGATTCGGCAATATGTCTACTCCAATGTGGAGTATTGGGCAATGGTGGATTTTTATGGGATGGCGCACCAGAACTTGGAAGAGGCTAGACTCTTGTATGCTCAGCTGGAAAACCTGAACTCACTGCGCGCTCGTGGAATCACCGACCCTCAAGTTCCCTTCACCTCCACCAATCTGGCTGTAACCCAGCGCCTCCTCGATCATGGAATGTTTGGGCAGGCATTATTAATGACCAAATAATAGAGCCTATTTTTATTGAAGGGCACCTGACTGGTGGTTCTTATTTGGATATGCTGCAGAATATGATACCGGAGTTGCTAGAGGATGTGACTCTGGCTTATTTACGCGGTATGTACTATCAGCATGATGGATGCCCTGCTCATTATGCGAGTTTAGTGCGTGCGTATCTGAACAGTGAGTTTGGTGAGCAGTGGATAGGTCGTGGTGGCCCTGTGGCTTGGCCCGCAAGGAGCCCTGACTTAACCCCACTGGATTTTTATTTGTGGTCTGAGATAAAAAGACTAGTTTATTTCGAGGAACATACTACTCGAGATGTGTTAAGAAGTGCGATTGTGGACGCGTTTAATATTGTGAAAAGTGACAGAGACGCATTAGCTAAATTAAAAGACAATCTCATTAAACGTGCCCGTTTGTGTATCGAGGAATACAGAATACAGGGAAGTATAAATTGTGAATAATGATTATGTTTGTAAATAGCTCAATTTTTTTAAATACGCCTGCGCCTGTATTTATTTTTCTTGACATTAAAAGTGTACAAGTAAGTAAGTATTTAGATACGTAAAATGTATAACTGACGCGACGTTCCTAAGCCTGTAGAAAGTATGACGGAAAAATTAGAGTTATTGAACTTATAAGTAGATAAACGCAATTTAAATCAAGCAATAATTCGGCGCCGTGTTCTTTAAGATAGGTACATCAACATAAATAAAAATACATTCGCGGTAGATAAATAGGTAAACAAATAATAACACGAAAAGCGAATTCAGACTTTATTTCTTAACCGTAAACAGTGAAATTTAGAAATTTCATCAAACTAGGTAAATACGCAGTTTACTAAAAAATATTCTGAGAAATCTATTGTATCGTGTTCGACTACACTTTACAAGGATGCACAACCGAATTCCACGGTTAACGTTATAAAAATAGGGTCTTTTTCTGTTCGAATTGCCTGCCTTTGTAGAAGCCGCCACTAGCATTGCCGCAACAAAATTGTTTTAAGCTGTAATACTATTTTTTATTTATCATATGGTAGGGTATTGGGTATGTTTCTTAAGTACCTATTAGATCGATTGATCAACACTCGATTCAATGCCTTAAAAACAACTCCCAAGCGTACTCGTCGTTGTGTAGTTGAATAAGTATTAGTAAGTATTAGTGATTTCGTGATGCGAGACTGGTGAATTAATTGTCAATTAATTTCTCTCGTTTACGAGGAGACGAGAGATGATGGAGGTAAATGAACTTACACCAACCTTAATCGTATCTGAAATGAAATATCTACTTGCAAGTACTTTTTCAGCTGGTTATTCGTCCGAAGTCCATTGACCCACCGCGAGCGCACGACCTTGCGTTTATGAATGAAATAGTGAAACCGCTACTAAGATTTAACTCGAATGACAGAATAAAAGTGATAAATTTCTAACTTCTTTATTTGATGTCTTACAAAAACAATAACAATGCTAATAGTTACCATTACTCGACTGGAGTTACTATGTTTCGGCTCCAGAACGATGTAAAAATATTCGTGTATAAACACTGAAACTTTTAACAAGTATGTTGCTAAGTATTCAAAAATTTTTAGAAATACATGCAAGGTTGCCAAAGCCCTGCACATTAGCAATAAGATCAAAACAGCAGAAAACAAAATTAAGACAGTTTCTAAAGTCATAAATAACGAGACTAACAGGAAGAAAATACGTAACACTAGCTACACATTAGATACAGCATGTGGTTCTAAAAGCTCTAATCAGGAAGTAGCTCATGAATTTGTAAATTTCTTTACCGATATACCGTTAAAAACTACGGAGGCTCTAAATTCCTCTCCTGAAGTCTCCATTGGTTTATTAAAGGCGAATGTGTCTGGCTGCCCGGCTGAATTTAAATTTAAACACATAAGCCAAATGATAGTTATTAAAGCTTTCCGGCAAATAAAAGTCAAACTGACCGAAGATCTTTGGGGAATGTCTATCAAAGTTTGTACATCCATGGTTGAGACTATAGCACCATACCTAGCTTTAATTTTTAATTTGTGTGTAGACCAAGGAGTTTTCCCTGATTTAATGAAATACAGTAAATTCAAATTCAAATTCAAATTCAAATTCAAATTCAAATTCAAATTCAAATTCAAAATATTTTATTGTGGATCATAGGTAGGTACAGTTCTTAACAGTTGAAAATTTTGATCCGCTATGTCCCGCCCGTAGGGCATACAATAATCATACGGAAATTGACTGTTCGATAAAATTAACATTATTACTAATTATTATTATTTTCCCTCTAGCACAATAAATAAAAAATAAACCAAAAGGGCACAAATTAAGAGAAATGTCAAATTCAAATTATTTAGAAAATAAAATTACATTTAACACTCAAAAGATAAAAATATAAAGTCAAACATAACAAATTAAGATAGGAACATGTCAAATTATACACATAAAATTCAAAAAAAAAAAAAAAAAAAATTAAATTATTCATAAGAAATTAAAATGTCAAATTGTAAAAATCATACATAAAATTAAAAAAATAGATTATACTGAAGAGAACAAAATTAATTAAAGTCTGTAGGTCATCGAACACATCATGACTGGGCGGGACTATACTTAGGCAAAGACTTGTCGGACAGAAATTCTTTTACAGAGTAGTAACTTTTGTCTACTAACAGATCATGGAGAGTCCTTTTAAAATTTTCCTTTTCCATAATTGTTCTAATAGGCCCCGGTATATTATTAAAAATGCGAGAAGCTGAACAAAAGATGCTCTCATGCATTAGATGAGTTTTACTGGCTACTGTACGTAATTTGTCCTTACGCCGTATACGCTTGTAATAGCTAAACATGTGGTTATTGTTTTTAACAAATACTGCAGCCTCCAGTATATAGATACATGGCAGTATTAATAATTTATTGTTTTTAAAAAATGGCTTGCAGGAGTCAGTTCCGCATAAATTAAATATAGCTCTGATGCAGCGTTTTTGAGCAATGAAAGCGCGCTCTTTTTCCGTACTGTTGCCCCAAAATATTACACCGTATCTGAGAATAGAGCCAACGTAACCATGGTAAGCTGTTAGCAAAGTACTCTGATTCGCTATTTTCCTTAATCTATATAGTGCATATGAAAATTGTCCCAGCTTTTTGCAAACATGCTCAATATGAAATTTCCAATTAAGTTTGTGGTCAATATGTAGCCCTAGAAATTTCGTTACTTCCGTTTCCTCAATGTCACTATCTAGGTAATGAATTTTTAAAGCACCTGTACGTCGAGTTCTTATTTTAAAATTCATTATTTTAGTTTTATCAATATTAATCATTAAATTATTCATTTTAAGCCAATCTATAATCAATAGTATTGTTTGGTTAATGTCAGATTCTAAATTAATTGAATTATCATTAGCAAATAAAACGGTGCTATCATCAGCAAACAGTGTAACGTCATGAATAGTTACCGAAGGCATGTCATTTATATAGATCAGAAAGAATAGAGGGCCGATAATACTCCCTTGAGGAACGCCGAATCTAACTGTTCTATATTCAGATACATATAGTTCTTCTGTTTTAGTACTAAAATTTATCCTCCTTACTTCTGTGAATTGTTGCCTGTTTTTAAGGTACGATTCTATGAGTTTGTACACATTTCCTCTTACACCATATGCATCCAACTTTCTTAAGAGGATTTTGTGATCGACACGATCGAAAGCTTTCGACATGTCCATGTATAATGCGACAGCTGTAAAGTCATAGCTCTGTTCAAATCCGGAAATAGTAAAGATACAAATAATTATAGACCTGTATCCGTGTTGCCAGTTTTTAGCAAGGTGTTTGAAAAGGTAATGTTGAATCAAATGCTCAATCATTTGAACACCAACAGAATCTTACACGATCAACAGTATGGTTTCACCAAGGGACGTTGTAGAACTGACGCCGGTGTAACCTTATTAAAGCACATTTTTACTGCGTGGGAAGAGTCTCAAGATGCCATAGGAATATTTTGTGACCTCTCCAAAGCATTTGATTGCGTAAATCACGACACATTACTTTTGAAACTTGAGTATTACGGACTAGGTAAACTTGCACTTGGTTTGATAAAATATTATTTGAATGATAGACAACAACAAGTTCAAATAAATGGTGTTAATTCAAAGGGTTTAAAAGTAAAAATGGGGGTTCCACAAGGCTCAATATTGGGTCCTTTCCTCTTTTTAATATATATTAATGATCTACCTTATTTATTGAAACACCAACCTCAAAATATGGTGTTATTCGCTGATGACACTTCCCTAATTTTTAAGATAAATAGACGGGCCCAAAATCTAGATGACGTGAATAATGCCCTACTTCAGGTCCATAACTGGTTCACAGCAAACAATTTAGTATTAAATGAAAAAAAAAACGAAATGCATAAGATTTGATTTACCGAATGTTAAAAGTAGCGATTTTGATATAGTATTGAATAAAGAGAAGCTTGAATTTGTAGATAAAACAGTTTTCCTGGGGATTACGCTTGATTCAGGGCTACAATGGGGTTCTCATTTAACATCTCTAGCGGGGCGGCTAAGTTCAGCAGCATATGCTATTAGAAAAATCCGTCAATATACTGATGTAGATACTGCTAGACTGGTCTATTTTAGTTACTTTCATAGTATAATGTCTTATGGCATTTTGCTATGGGGACGGGCTGCAGACATTGAGTCTATATTTATTCTGCAAAAAAGAGCCATCAGAGCCATATTTATTATAATCTTCAAAGGCGTGATTCTCTAAGGGAACTGTTTAAAGAAAATTAACATCATGACGGTACATTGTCAATACATCTATAAAAACATAATTTATGTAAGAAAAAATCTACATCTTATTAATAAAAGAGGCGACAGACACAATTACGGTACTAGAAATAGAGACCAATTAGTTCAGCCAGGCTTCAGACTCACTCAGTTTGAGATGCTATAATAAAATTCCACAAAGTATTCTTGAACTGAATGAAACTAAATTTAAAACATGCATTAAACGCACACTATGCAAGCAAGCATATTACAAGTTGGACGATTATATCGCTGATAAAAATGCTTGGCTCAATGCCGGTCCTGCTCCACAAGGACAGGGGCGCATAAATGGATAGCATTAAACAGTATGTTGGAGCTGCTGAAGATTGTACAACTATCTTTGCAATGTATAAATTCAATCTCTTTAGTATTATATAACCGCATAGCCCATATTATTATTGTGTGAGTACTCTGTACTAGAAAGCTGTCATTTGCTGGAAACCTACGTATTTTCTTGACTTAAATGTGCCCTGGCGGTTAAGAGTATGTCATTCTCACTCAAATGTCTCGCTGATGGTGGCGCGTGTGTCGGATCATTTAGTTCCTTTCAAAATGGTTGAGTTGAATGGTGCCGATACATGCGTCATGTTCGTGGACGGGCGCTGTCAGTTGTGACTGGTAATCTACTGGTTGCCACGGTTTATTTGAATTAATTATTTTATTTTTACTATGGACACTTTTAAAGTACACATCTTGCTACATCGTTCTCACATAATGTACCATCTCAACATTAATGATGTAACCAAGTTATTGTAAAAGTATTCTGATTTAAAAGAGTGTCCATGGAGTTTCTTGCCCGTTCTTCTCCATAGAGATCTACGTTAGGGAATGGGCAACTACAGTACTTTCACAGTTTTTTCAGTGCCTTGTGACAGGGACTGTAGCTATTTTTTCATTGTTGTCTTTGTTTCGAAAATTCAAAAGTGCCTGTAACTGGCCTATTTGAAATAAATGCTTTGATTTTGATTTAGATAATCCCACAATTCTCTATCGCAGCCTGCTCAATACCTCTTCGAGTTCCGTTATCTTCTCGTCGATCCGGAGTGTACGCGTGTTGTATGTTGCCAGGTCAAGTCGTCGGTATAGGCGGCCTTCCGGAGATTCTTCGCACTCCTTGCCACGCCGTAACCTCGACCACTACCATAGCCGAGGGTAGACGGGCTGCCGAGTACTAGGGGCCATTTATGTGTTGCGCTCATCATTGGGGGGTGTTTTGCCATAATCGCCACGCTTGGTAACGGGGTTGGCGATCGCAGTATTGAGATATAAATATCGTAATTACAGAAATCTGTTTAATGCGGTCATTTAAAAAATCCGATATGGAATAATAGCATTTGGCTATGAGATATTTTTTAAAAGTATTTTAAACTGAGCAGTAGGCATTTGTCTAATAGGTTTTGAGATTTTATTATAAATGATTGGTGCTAAACAAAAAATACTTTTACGCATCAATGCCGTGGTTGATCTTGGTACGAATAATTTATTATTATCTCGTCGATTACGAATAGAAACGTCTGATAGTTTCTTAAATAGGTTAGGATTGGTTTGTATAAAATTAGCTATTTCATAAATAAATAAATAAGGAAGGCAGACTTAAAATGTTTTATTTAATAAAATACCGTTTGCAACTATCAGTTATTTTCAAACCAAACAAAAAAAGGAGTATTAGGGCTATCCTAATACTCCTTTTTTGTGACCTAAAAATGATTTGCTTATTAGTAGTTTCCCCAAAATATAATTCCAAATCTCAATATTGAGCCGACAATACCATGGTAGGCAGTAATAAGCGCGTTGGTACTTATAATAGGTTTTAGTTTGTAGAGGGCATAGGCTGAAGAACATACTTTTTTATTTAATTCTTCTGTGTGTGCATTCCAGTTCAGACGTTTGTCAATGGTTACACCTAAAAATTTTGCTGTATCTACATTTCTTATAACAGTTAATCTTAATTACACACACACTTAATCACACTTAATCTTAATTACAGTTAATCAGTTAATATTTGGTGTTTCTAAACGTTGACTGAAGACCATAATTTTTGTTTTTTCAAGATTGATTTTTAAATTATTGTTACCTAACCATTTAATTATTGAATTGATTGTATTATTAATTTCATGTTCATGCCTATCTTTATTTGTAGAATTAATAGTGACCGTGCTGTCATCGGCAAAAAGTGATACTAGATAATTAGTTACTAATGGCAAGTCATTTATATAGATTATGAATAACAAAGGACCCAATACGCTCCCTTGCGGGACCCCAAATTTAACTGTACGTTTTTTGATGCATATGTTTCTTCTTTTTTAGTATTAATGTTTATTTTAGAGATTTCTGTAAATTGTTTACGATTTTTTAGATAAGATTCTACGAGATTTAGAACATTGCCTCTGATGCCATAAGCTTCCAGTTTACGGAGGAGAATGTCATGATTCACATAACTTAAAATAGCGTAATAAATAAGGTACTTCTTGTCATTGGTAAATATGGGAAATAAAGTGAAACCCGTTACGAGAACTAAAAAACGTTCATATAAATCAAACGCCCAACATTTATTTTTATAACAATATAAAACTATGAATTTTGGAAACGTCCTTCTGGACGTTTGACGGACGGATGTCAGTTCGCATACTGTCAGTTTTTTCGATCAGTAGTATAACAGTGTTGATCAGTCGTCGCGCGCGCGTACTAATGAGCGGTCGCCGATTCGTGCGTTAAAAATGTCTGTGAACAGTGTAAATACGGTCAAGTGTACCAGTTGTAATGTGGTTATCTCGGAGGTCCTTCCATTCATCAGAAATAGGCATGATGTAGTGGACAACGAAAGTTTAATAAAAATTTGCTCATCGGCTTTTTCCGAGGAAGATATTGATGAAGCAAAAAAGTAATTGTTTCTTTCTACGAAGACAAGCCAAAAACTCGTGTCGAGGCGTAAGAACAAAAAGCAGAAAGACCTTCACAAATTGCCCCCAGTTTGCTTTGATCACGTAGATGTGACGAAGTTGTTAAAGGATTTATTGGTTCTACGGTCATGTTAACGCATCAAAAGTGATTATGTGACTAAAGAGCAGCTGGAAAACATGAAATTGAATGCAAGCAATTTGACGCCGGCGCCGTTACCAAGTTTGAATGTGAATGATGAAAGATTAGGGTATATTCAAAACAATAACTCAGAGTCGTTAAATGTATCTCATAATACACTCTGCGCACCGCCGTCCCCGAGTCAAAGAAGCCCCAGTTGTATGAGTCATGAACGTTCGAGTACTGTGCTGCTTACTAGCACTGCCAGTGATAGGGATATTATACCTGTCTTGCCCGTCCCGCAGCGCCCGACCGGTTTTGCGATTGCAGAGAAACAGCTGACAACGGCAGAGATTGTAAGCAATGTCAATTGGAAAGAAAATAAAAGAGAAAAGGGTTGTTGGACACTAGTGCAGAAATCAAAATCTAGAAATCGTTTTACTGGTTTGACAGGGAAGGCTGTGTCAAATGTACCAATAAAGTTTCACGCTGCAGATATGAAAATACCTTTGTTTATATCATATGTAAATAAAGAAACTACAAAGGAGGATATATGTGACTATACACAAAGTAAAGTTAATGAAGTGGTGTCCTTAGAAAGAATTAATATGAAAGCTGATAGGCAAAATAATGCATTCAAGTTGTTTGTTCCTAAGCATAAAATAAATACGTTTTTAGACGACAACTTGTGGCCTGAGGGTATTGCATTCAGAAGATTTATACATTTCAAGAACAGGATAGACAATAGGGTTTTGAATGTAAATTCATCTCAGAATAATGGATAAGGAAATAAAGAATACATACCTAGCGACGTTTAATTGCAAAATATCACACGATCAGCTGATTGTGTAAGAAGATTATGTGGAGTGGCTGACGTCATCGCGCTGCAGGCAACCTGGCTGTTACCTCATGATATAGCCTACTTAGGCACAGTGCATGAGGACTTTGCGTATACGGGAAAACCTGCTGTCGAACCGTATGCCGAAGTACTCATAGGCAGACGGTTAGCTCGTTTAGTTGCTATTCGAATTTTTCACACGGATCGTTCTATGTTAATTTTCTCGGTGTATATGCCTACTGATTCGAGTGATAATTTAAAATTTACTACATGTTTGAGTGAGATTATTGCGATTACTGAAAATATTGATACGGAGACGGTGTGCATATTAGGAGACTTTAACGCTCATCCGGGTGAACGATTTGCAAGTGAACTGTTAACAGTATGTACAGAGCAATCGTGGTCGTGTATGAACATGGAATTGTTACCGAATGATACTTATACATTTAAAAGCACAGCTAACGGTGCGCTGCGGTGGTTAGATCATTGTGTGGTGAGTAGTGCAGAAAGACAATTAGTAATGAAAGCAGCTGTTTTTTATGATGTTTACTCGTCAGACCACATTCCTTTGGTTATTGAGTGTAACATAAATTTAATAATACCTAAGTTACTGAGCAAAACCCGCTCTTGTAACAAGGTCATTTAGGGTGCAAGAAATGCTAAACAAATTGATGAATATACAAACTTTTGTCATTCAAAATTAAGATTAGTAGATTTTCCTACGGAATTTCGGTATTGTTCGCATGGAATGTGCTCTGATACTAGCCACCACAGTCTGTTAGATGAGATGTACGATACAATTATGAGTATTTTGAAAGAAGGCGCTGATGTTTCATATATAGGTTCTGATAAAAATTGTACTAGAAAATATGTGACTGGTTGGAACGTGCATGTACGTGGCACTCACAGGGAGGCTCGCATGCATTATCAGACGTTGTTGCTGCATAACAAAAACACATCGGGGTGCATTCACACAAATATGTGTAAATCCAGGAAGGTTTTTAAAAATAAGCTAAAATATTGTCACGATAATGAGTAGCAAATAAAAATGGATAGGATAGCTAAAAATCAGACTGACAAGCAATTTGGTTCTTTTTGGAAGGCAACAAATAAATTGAATCCACGGTCTAGTTTTCCTGTGAGCGACCCGGGCGTGCATGAGCCAACATAAATAGCAAACTTATTTAAGCAGCACTTTAAGGTTGAGTCACCACTTGTTGGAACGACACGGGTTGTCGATGCTGAGGCCGTTTCTGGTGACATTGACGTTCATTTTACTTTGAAGTTGCATCGGTGGTAAAATCAATGAAAAGGGGTAAGACACCAGGTCACGATGACCTCAGTATCGAACATCTGAAATACGCCGGGGTGCACTTGCCACGTGTACTTGCCATGTTTTTTAATTTGTGTATCAGTCACTGTTATTTACCTAATACCTTCATGTTTACAGTTGTGGTACCTGTTATTAAAAATAAAACTGGGAATGCCTCTGACGCTTCAAATTACAGGCCTATATCCTTGGCAACTGTTTCAGCCAAGGTGCTGAACAGTCTGCCTGACGCACAATTGGCTAAGCATATAAAACTGCATGACGCTCAGTTTGGCTTTAGGCCGGGGCTGTCCACTGAAACCGCTATATCGTGTCTTAAGCAGACTGTGCAGTACTACAAGGATAAAAAAACACCTGTCTTTGCCTGTTTTTGGACCTATCGAGGGCATTCGATCTTGTCAGTTATGTCATCTATACTAATATTATAAAGAGGAAAGATTTTTTTTTTGTTTGTACCGAATAGGCTCCGAAACTACTGGATCGATTTGAACATTTTTTTCTCCAATAGAAAGCTTAATTATCAGGAAGTAACATAGGCTATAATTTATTTTCAAAAAATTAGAGATCCTTAAGAATTTTGCAATAATGTAACTCAAAGTAGCAAAATTTTGACTAAAAAAATCATATTTTGGCGTGCGCTGAGAAAAGTATTGATGATACTTAAAAATTATGTACAGCATGATTAAAGTAGTCATTATTACCTACAAAAAAAAACTGCAATGGAATATATCTAACTATCATAGTTTAGTAAAAATAATAGCTTTTGTGTTCTAAAATTTAATTAGTTCGCCGGTAGAAACAAAAGTTGGTTAAATTGGTATCGTATTATGCTCTCAACTCCGTAAACAGGGACACCTTGTTGACAGAGGTTCAAAAAGAAATACCCAAAATTTACAGTTTTCTTTACCAATGCTACTGGAACCCATCAAAATTACTCTATAAAGACAACCTTTTGGAATCAGCCGTTGAATGCCAACAGGGTGATCCTCTTGGGCCAGTCATTTTTAGTTTAGCAATTAATCCAATTATTCGGCAGCTAAATTCTAAATTCAACGTATGGTATTTGGATGATGGAACCCTGGGAGGTGATGTGGATACAGTCCTAAAAGATTTAACTTTTTTAAAAGAAAAATTCAGTTCCATTGGCTTAGACCTTAACCTTTCGAAGTGCGAAATTTACCTTCCTGAAACCACTGACAGACAGACTACCATTTCTAAATTTAATTCTTTGGCACCAAATTTCAAAATTACCAAAAAATTCTCGTCACCTCCTGGGTTCACCAATATTTGACGAATCTTTTCCGTCGTTCATTGAAGACAAAATTCAAAATTTTAATGATGTTTCGGAGAGACTTTTTAAAATTAACATTCATTCGGCCTTCACACTTATTCGATACTGAATGGCGAAGGCTATACGTAAATTTTGGTCCAAAACAATGGACCAAAATTCACGTATAGCCTTCGCCCCACTCATCTTTGGAAGCATCCGCAGCTTGTAGAAAAAGTAGACAAATTATTAGGAACACTAACTTCAATACTTAATGTGGCCCTGGACGACCGAGCTTGGCAGCAAGCCACACTTCCCATTCGCTTGGGTGGTCTCGGCGTCCGCAAAATTTCAAGTATAAGTTTACTAGCCTTCCTATCCTCGGTCTACGGTACTGAAACCGTGTCTGCGCTCAAGCAAAATCACAAATAATAATTTTAAAAAAATGGTACTTCTAATAATAAAATAAAAACTGTGTGGCAGGTAATTAACAGAGAAACTGGAAAGGCACAACAACGAGATCAGAATCAATTGTCTTTGAAAATAGATAATCAGACCATTTCTGATAAGCTAGAAGTCGCTGAGACTCTAGAAACTTTCTTTACCAACATTCCGTTAGAGGTTACGAAATCTCTCCCCTCTTCTTCTAAATTAGCTGAAGCTCTTCTTAAAGAAAACTTTACTGAGGACATACCAAACTTTAAATTTAAACCAATATGTATTGCTACAATTAAAAACGCATTCAAAAGTCTCAACATAAAAATTACTGAAGACTTATGGGGGACATCCGTCAAGGTTCTTGGAGATATTATTGACTCAATCGCACCTGTCCTAACAGGCATATTCAATCAATGTTTGGACAGCGGCAAGTTTCCTGATCTAATGAAACATAGTAAAGTAGTACCAATTTTCAAATCGGGTTGTAAGAGTGATCCTTCAAATTATAGACCTATATCTGTGCTTCCAGCATTCAGTAAAACTATAAAAAAATCATGCTGGACCAGATGTTGTCTCACTTCAACTCAAATGGGATTCTGCATAGACAACAGTTTGGTTTCACGAAGGGTAGGTCGACAACGGACGCGGGAGTAAAACTCATCAGTCACATTTTGGAATCTTGGGAGAAGTCCCAGGATGCCATTGGCATTTTCTGTGATCTCTCAAAAGCGTTTGACTGCGTCGACCACAACACACTGATCTGTAAATTACACCACTACGGAATTCGTGGACAAGCTGCTGATCTTGTTCTTTCCTATTTATCTAACAGGCAGCAAAAAGTAAATGTAAATGGGGCGACGTCCTCCGGGTCTCTAGTCAAGATGGGCGTGCCCCAAGGTTCAATTCTCGGTCCTTTCCTTTTTCTTGTTTACATTAATGATCTCCCTTATATGATAGCCAAATTATCGGATATAATTCTATTTGCTGATGACACTTCGCTAATTTTTAAAATAGATAGAAAAGATACGAATGTCTTACATGTCAACGAAAGTCTAACCGTACTCTCGAAATGGTTCGCAGCTAACAATCTTTTACTGAATGCGAACAAAACAAAATGTCTGAAGTTCTCTTTACCGAATGTACCACAACGGGATCTGGATTTGAATCTTGACGGCAAAAAACTTGATGTTATAGCGGAAACTGTATTCTTAGGGATTACTATCGATTCAAAATTGCAGTGGGACGCACACATTAGAATTCTTTCGGGTAGGCTAAGCTCAGCTGCATATGCAGTAAGGAAAATAAGGCAGTTAACTGATGTGGCTACAGCTAGTCTAGTGTACTATGCTTATTTCCACAGTATTATGTCTTATGGCATTCTGCTGTGGGGATCAGCAGCAGACGTTGACTCAATTTTCATTCTTCAAAAGAGGGCAGGCCACGCGATATATAAAATGGGTCCTCGCGAGTCCTTCAGAGGAAAATTTAAAGAGATTGATATACTGACCCTGCCTTCACTTTATATCTTAGAATGTATTTTATATGTCCGCAAAAATCGAGGGCTTTTCAAAATAAGAAGCGACTTTCATAATATACGCAGTAAACACGAAATTGTAATACCTAAGTTCAGATTAACAAAAACTAGCAAGTCTTTTCATATAAACAGTATACGCTTTATAACAGGTTGCCAAAGTCAGTTATAGAACTGACCGATGGAAACTTCAAAAACTACATCAAACGTGTCCTTATTAAAAAAGCATATTACAAAATCAAGGACTACGTTGAAGACAAAGAAATTTGGCTTTAGTTCCTTCTGCGCATGCGGCTTCCCTGGTAGCTCATAAACGGCACAAATATGTGAATGTCTCTAACTATTCTCAATCTCATTTTTTTCTCCTCTTTCGAATCAAATTTTCACAATAGTTTTCAAATCATTTATACATCTTTTGCTCAGAATAGTTACAGCACTGATAACAATATTTGTGTCACTTGTTTAATTTAGTACTTTACAATTCTTTTTTTTACCTTTGTATAGATTCTTTTTTATCAATTGTTTGTAAATGTGTGAACATTGTAGGCTTTGTAGATTCCCAGCTGCTTGTTAACTTTTTATTTTGTTCTACATTTTTTGTGTAGTAAGCAACGACTTATTGTTGGGCCTTCGCTGTCCCCCCATACTTAAGTACAAATGCTGTATCCATGATATTAATGTAACACCAAATGATTTGAAAAGAGTAACCATGGAGTTTCTTGCCGGTTCTTCTCCATAGGAAACGACCAACCCGAACCGTGCACCTTTTTTTCGACGTTTTATAAGTGCCCATCTAGGCCTATGTAAAATAAAATATTTTGATTTTGATTGTTGATTTTGAAAAATTAACCAGGGATATTCTGTCTTCCTCACTGGTTGATTTTGAGGTGCCGTATTTGACCGATGCGTTGAACGCTTGGAAAATGGCTTGTCCCAATACGGATTTGCCCGACAGCCTGTCCTCCCAGAGACGGTGGGACGTGCCGCTCTGCAGTTTTGTGCGAAATATCCTTTTAAATACGTCATTTAATACTGTGTGTTTTTAGTCTGTATATAATGTACATAATAGATAGAAATTAGAAATAAATTAAGATTTGTATCGTAGTATTAATTATTTTTCGACGCGTACTTATATATTTTTTTTTATGTATAATGTATGACCATGAATAACGTTTTACATTGAAGTACTATATGCATTTTTTTGTGAAAAGTTATAATCTCAAAGTTGGTCCCATCTAAAATTGAAAAATCGTGTTTGGGCTCATTTCATGCACGTTGATGAGAACTTTAGACCTAGCTGGAGTATGACTGTCATCGAAGGTCTGACGATGGAGACGGAAGGCAGTCGCAAGAGGTCCACAACAGTTTACAGCAGCTATATTGTTATTGGGCTCAATACATGCATCTTGGTGAGAATTTAAGACCTGCCTGGAGTATTACTGTCATCGAAGGTCTAACGATGGAGACGGAAGGCAGTTGCAAGAGGTCCGCAACAGTTTAAAGCAGCTATATCGTGTCTCGGCTCATTTCATGCACCTTGATGAGAACTTTAGACCTAACTGGAGTATGACTGTCATCGATGGTCTAACGATGGAAACGGAAGGCACTTGCAAGAGGTCCTCAACAGTTCACAGCATTTATATTGTTATTGGGCTCATTTCATGCACCTTGGTGAAAACTTTAGACCTAGTTGGTGTATGACTGTCATCGAAGGTATGACGATGGAGACGGAAGGCAGTTGGAAGAGGTCCGCAACAGTTTACAGCAGCGTTATCGTGTGACGACACATTAACCGGCTGATTGTTGAGCTCAGCAGCACGAAGGTCATATTGACGGAGTGTGTACCAATAATCTTAGTTACGCTGACGACATGGTGTTGCTGAGTCCTTCAGTCAGTGCTATGAAAAAGCTAATGTCAATATGTGAGTCATATGCGGTGACTCATGGGCTCAAATATAATGTTGGGAAGACTGAACTAATGCTCTTTAAAGCCCGTTGTTATTCTTACCCAGCATTTCCCAATGTATCTCTGTGTGGCACTCCTCTGTGTAAGGTGTCTAAATTTAAATATTTGGGTCACTGGAACACCAATGACTTAAGTGATAATGTGGATATACATATAAAGGGAACGCAGGTCGCTGGCTGTCCGTTGTAACAGGTTTGCACGCTGTTCGAATTCAGTTAAAATCACACTTTTTAAAGCATATTGCCTTTGGGCCGGTTATTCACAGCGGGCATGCATAATAATGCACTCAGGGTATTGTTGGGGCTGCCATGGCACTGCAGTGCGTCAGGGATGTTTGCTGAGGCGCGGGTGGATGGCTTTGCCGCTATCGTCAGGAAAAGATGCTCCTCCCTACTCGCTCGCGTTCGTGGCAGTACCAACACTATACTGGGTGTTTTCACTGATCGGTGGGAGTCCCCCTTGCTGCAAAGGTAGGTGCGGCTTCATGCCGTAATTTAAATTTTGTTTTGCCTATACTAACAGTAGTTTTTTAAGTACATTGTTACTAACAAAATATGGACCTAGTCTGAAATAAATGTTTATTATTTATTATTATATTAACTGTTACAGCAGTGTATTTGGTCTAGGCACGGATTTGCAATCCAGAGTATCCGGGTTCGATTTCAGGAATGTGATGTTGTGTTTTATTTTTGCTTTATGATCTAAAATACTACGGAGAATATTCATATAAAATTAAATACTCAATAATAAGTAAGTAAAATAACCATTTGAAATGTAATTATTTTTTACTGGAGAAAGTTGAAAATATCGACACTGAAGTTATTTTCATTGCGTAAGTACCTACAACTTTTCTAAGATATAATAGGCCAGTCGCACTGCGCAGTATAGGTATGAAGGCTGCAAGTACGCGGCAGCTCCATCTTCTGGACTAATTACTAGCCGCGCCGGCCACGTCGCCAGTTTATGCGGATCTCTCTTTGTACGGGAAATGTATGCAGAACGAGACCATGTTATACTGGAAATTTATAGCTTGATGTGTCGCCGTATGTCCATCCTTGTACTTTTTTGTATTCTGTGACTAGAAAAACCATAAAAAATATAAATACCTAATATTTTTTTAAAAGACTGCGGCTTGTTGATAATGGGCATTGCAAAATAACAGATTCATCTGAAAGTTGCGATGTTACTTATCACAAGTAAGAGTTTAATTTTATTGATTTTGTTTTTAATAAATAAGAATTATAATATTGTAAGAATGGTAGGTATACAGGTTAGGTACCTAATCTTTTACTTGTGGCTAACAATTTTTCAAAATCTTATTATGCACCAAATAATCGAAATGCCTATTGCTGTGAAACATAAAACTAGAATATTTAGAATTGACATTTCTTCGTAATTTGAAATCTTCTTTTTTATTATAGATTGGAAACATTGGTACCACACCACGACGATCACAATTGTAAAGTTATTGATAAAAGTACTTATTCATTTGATCGTGTACTAGAATAAGCCTTACACAGGTAATATTCTTAACATCAGCGAAAGCAAAGATGAAGATAACAACAAAGAAGAACGTAATAATTATGAGGAAATTTATTCACAACAAATAAATAAAGAGACCTTTAGGTCTCTTTATTTAATATTATAAATAATATATTGTAAATTGATAAAAAAAAATGAAAGCCCGGGTACCCGGTTTTGCATAAAACCCCAAAACCGAAAAAATCGGTTAAAAAAAATGGCCTCGAGTGGACAGAAACTACGAAACCCCTAACCCACATAGTACATTATTTTTCAGGCAAATTCAAACCAGTCTTGGATCAAATGCTACAATTGGCTGAAGAACAAGATGCTTTCACAGATAGTGTCATCAGAGAACACCTGGATACTTTTGTGGCCGCTTCTTACGACACAACTGCTTCGACTTTGTCATTTATTCTATGGCGTTAAAACACATCGAATGCAGTTGCATATTTAGAAGACAGTCAGGAGATCTGCATTCTGGTCAAAGTAGCTATTTTTTCCCAAAGGAAATCTATGATCGCTCTTGTTAAAGCCCCTCTGAACACAGCGTCTACGTCTAAAAGTAAAAGAAAGAAAGAAAGAAAAACATTAATTAGTCCGCACAGAACAAAACACATAAAAATGGTTAATTTCACAGAACAACAGCATTTTTATGTTGTTAATCTTTTTCTTTCTTGTTAAAAATTAAATTTAAGAAAAAAATAACGTCAATGAATTCTATTACGAAATGGGCGACTACAAAATATTAACCTTAAAATTAAGACGTTATCTTCTACAAATAAAAACCAGTTATTTTTCCTGAAAACATTTAATGGTAGGTGGCATCACACGACGCCGCGGAGGCGGGAGGCGACGAAGCAGATTTTGTGGCGGGGTTACCTTGATAATACACATTTTATGTCCTTTGTGTTAAACTGATATGCTGTCCTTCTACTGGTTTTAAAACAATATCAAATTCACATACTACTTTGTTGATGTCGCCTTTTACAAGGTATCGGCGTAAAATATGCACCAACGCCACCTTCATCGCCATCATGCCCAATAATTTACCTGTAAAATACGAAGTATTCTAAAATACGCTTCTAATTTATTCTGATCCTTCATTGTACACAAACTTCACAAAGACGCTATTGCAAGCACAGGACTATTTTTGAGACGGGGCTGTAAGGGCTGGTACCCTAACTGTTGTAGTTACGCATAAATGATTTGTGAAATTTTGATCTGCATAGCGACGAGCTAGCTAAATCCAACGTTAAATTTTCTAACAGCAATACAACATAACAAAAAAACCGGACAAGTGCGAATTAGACTCGCGCACCGAGGGTTCCGTTTAAATTTGTAGGTATTTTGTTATTAAACTACATATTTACGGTTTTAATATTTTTGTCCTTTACATGTGCTGTAAGACATTGCTTTTCGCTAAATTTCATTATTCTAGGTCAACGGGAAATACCCTATAGGTTTAATATGCGACACAAACGGTCATAGATTTTGATCGCGTTGTCTTACAGGTTTGATTTCTTCACTGCTCCCAGGAGCAGCAGACTTGAGTATTTGATATGAATTTCAGCTTGAAACCTTAAAAAACCTTTGGCAGATGATTATGTTGTCCGTCTGTCTGAGACGGAAAACAAAATGATCTAATAAGGGTTCCGTTTTTGCCAACTGAGATACGGAACCCTAAAAATACAAATGTGAAAGTAGAACCAGATCATAAACACGGCAATAATGAAATGGAATAATATTAGTGTCGGTACGTCCATTGATCAAAAGTGTGCGTTCTTCTTGACAAAAAATGGGTTTCCTTGTGGACTATATTAGTAGGTTTACCTATACAGTTTCGCTTGCCAACGCCGAAGGCGGCATTAAGGCTCGGGTGATCTGGCAAGGTAGCAGAGTTCAGCCACCGCTCCGGCCTGAACTGTTCCGCGTCTGGGCCCCACATGGGGTGACGGAGGAGACCGTACACCCCTATGATGCAAGTACTACCAGCTCGCAACGTGCAGTTCTCTGAGAACAGATAAAATTGAATGAGAACACTGAAGACGGTCTTAAGACTAACGTGGTACAGGTACATACTTAGGTTAACATCTTTGTCAATTTTTCTTCCAATAACTGGAGCGGTTGGGTATATTCTCATCGACTCCTTAATGACCGCCTCCAGGTACACAAGTTTTGGTAGATCTTGTTTAGTTAAATCATCATCTTCATGTTCTAGTACATCTTGTAATCTGTAATGAATTAAAAAAAAAAAACATAGTTCGTCATTACGATTTTAGCCAACCCAGACGGAGTCCGCGTGGTTGATGACGGTTTACTACCTCTCGTAGAGAGGAGGCCTGTGTCCCAGCAGTGGGACAAATATGCAGTCATGTATGTAAAGTGAGGGGAGATTATGGAATCCGAGGGAATTCAGCTCTCGGATTCCATACACCTGAGATCCCTCTCCTCATGCGAAAGCTATAAGTATTTGGGTATTCCGGAAGCGTTAGGCATTAACGTAACTGACATGAAGCAATCGTTGTATCAGTGCTTCTTTGGACGCCTGAACAAGGTATTTAATACCCTTCTTTCAGGCGGAAACAAGGTGCGCGCCTTCAACGGTTAGGTCATGCCGGTTCTAATGTACTCTTTCGGCGTACTCAAATGAATTCAGACCGAACTCGATGCCCTGGATAGGAGAGTTCGTACACTGTTTACCGCAAACCGGAAGCATCATCCACGATCATCGGTGTTGAGGCTGAACATCCCACGGAAGTGCGGGGGTCGAGGGTTTTTAATCGCGAATTCCCTTCACAACCGCAAGATGTGCAGTCTCAAAAGAATATTTTTTAAAAGCCGAGGTGGGTATGCACCGAGATGTGGTCGCAGTGGACAAGGGACTCACCCCGCTGTCCATGGCTAAAGAGAACTGGCGTAAATCTGTAGTATTTACTACCGATGACCGCAAGGAAGTATGGCAAGGAGCTTCACGGGCGCTTCTACCGGGCTCTTCATGGGCCCGATGTAGATTTTCTAGCGTCCGTGTCCTGGTAACGTTTCGGCGATCTCTTTGGAGAAACTGAAGGTTTTGTCTGTGCGATTATGGACGAAGTTATGTTGACGAACAACTACCGGAAATATATTCCGCTAGTCGTTCGTACGGGACGGTTGATGTGTGTCGGCCATGCCACCGTCCGGGTGAGTCCATCAGACATATTATTTCTGGTTGTTCTCGTCTGGCTAACGGCGAGTACTTGCTCAGGCACAACCAAGTAGCCAGGATTATTCACCAGCAACTTGCCTTGAAATATAAACTTGTGGAATCTGAGGTACCGTACTACAAGTATGTGCCCGACCCAGTTCTCGAGAAAAACCATGTCACGCTGTACTGGGATCAGTCTATCATTACTGACAGGACTATTGTCGCCAATAAGCCTGAAATAGTAGTGATAGACCGATCAGCGCGCCGCGTAATGATAGTCGATGTTACCATCCCGCATGAGGAGAACCTCGTGAAAGCTGAGAAAGAGAAACAAATAAAATACCTCGACTTGGCACACGAGGTTGTCGACATGTAGAATGTGAATGCGGCTATCATTGCGCCGATCGTCGTGACGGCCAAAGGGGTTATAGCCAAGAGCCTCGACGAACATCTTTCGAGGCTCTCCTTAGGCGGTTGGATCAAGGGCCTGATTCAGAAGGCAGTATTCCTCGATACGGCTCTCATTGTGAGGAGGTTTCTGTCTCTGGAGCCCTAACCACCCGTAGCTTGGACTCTGCTCCCGATACCAGCGGACCACTATTTTTTGTATTTTTAAATGTTTTTTATATGGTTTTTGTTAAGAAATATTTAAAAATGTAATTAGTGTGTAGGAAAATAAATAAAGGAAATCATAATCTACAGTACTGTATCTTCATACAAACGGTTGGAACGCGAGTCATCGACCTACACGCCTCGAGCCAGATACCCACTTAGTACCCAAGAAGTCACGAATGCGCCGCATTGACGAACGAACGTTGTGATGGTTTTGTAAGTAGTAAGCGTGCGATTTGTGAATATTTGATTGAAAAAAGAATCTGTTAATCGTGATTTGTTTATTTTTTAATAGGTAGGTATTTCGCTTTTTCCACCGAGTAAAATACCTGGATTAATTAATAAACAAGTTGATATTGTGGAAAAAGTGACACACAAGTGATTTAGGTACCTACGCTCGCGTTAAAAAAGGTATCGAATTTATAATTTTTATTAAATCTACTAATCAAAAGACATAACTTGTATTTTTTATTGAACACTTCTTATTTCATTCACAACTACCTTCCTTTTTTTAAATAAAAAATGTAATATTTACAATCACAAAACTAAAAAGAAACTCAACTAAGTAGATGAAATTAAAATACTGTAAGCGCGGCAACGCTGTCGCTTGCGAACGTACCGCCTGGCCGTAGGTAATTTTTTCAAGGACAGGGCCGAGTCAAAATACTGTATATATTTATACTGTGCTATTAGTATTGTGAATGTTACTCACTCGTTGAAAATTCGTTCTTGTATATCTCGGTGTGATGCTATCACTATTATAATAAATGACAACGTCGAAGCAGTTGTGTCATAAGCAGCGGCCACAAAAGTATCCAGGTGTTCTCTGATGTCACTGTCTGTGAAAGCATCTTGTTCTTCAGCCAATTGCAGCATTTGATCCAAGACTGGTTTGAATTTGCCTAAAAAATAATGTACTCTGTAGTTTTAGGGCTTTTGTAGTTTCTGTCCACTCGAGGAAGAAGTTTATGTTTTAATTTCCGTATATAATTTTTTGTTTGTTTACCTGGTGTCGAGTCATCGTACATGTTCGGATCATTGTATGCCTTTAGCTCAGATTTTCTTTTTTGTATGACCTGAAATAGTAAAACGAAAAAAAATACAAGTTGGTGCCACAGTTATATACCAAAATATTTATGTATATGATTGTATTGAATTCAGCATCAGAAATATTAAAGCGACTAGCTGACCCGCACAACTTCGTCTGAGTCACATAAGAGAGAGAGAGGGTTAGAGAGAGTAAGTCGTAGGCAGGTACCTATAATACAATTTGAAAGGAGCTGAGACTTCCTTTGTTTTATCCCCGAAACACTTAAGAACCATTGAACAAAATTTGATAAAAGCAGATGGCCAAAAATACTCCACAGTCATCACAATCTGGAGACAAAACTTTCTTCATTAAGTGATAAAACTTATTCGATGGAATAAGACCGGAACGAAATCTATAGTAATTAAGCTCGAGAAATCTGGATAAGATAAGGCTGGATAGTTCGGTACGATATCCGCTTTTCTTTTGATCTTTCTTTAAAATACTCTTGCCAAAAATCTAAACACTTTTTTTGTTTCTCCAAAATAGTCCGAATACAACGGGGCGATATTCATGGGGACTCCAATTAACATACGCTTGTTTGGCGACCATATAATTTTCTTCAAATTGTATATGTGACGGAATCCATTGGAGATGCACCGTTTTGGTATTAACTTGAAGATTCAAAATCAATTATTCATAAATCAAGTAGGCTGTCGGAATACCTCGCATGTGAGAAGTGTGACGAGCCAAGTGTTGCAGCGAGCTTTTGGAGTCTATCAAAATTACAAACATTAATTGACAGAATATGGGATAAAGCTCCAATATAGCAATCAATTCAATGTGCATAATAGAAATATCTGAATCAATCTTAAGCTTCATGTTTTTCAGAGGAGTGGAATCTAAAAAGGCAGCGTCTCCTAAATGTTTATCTTTGGAACCGTCAGTAAATATTGAATCAAATTAATGAATTTCATTACTTTCTGTGAAGTTTCATTGTTATGTTCACCCCATCTTAATGAGCTATCCAGTCACAGACCCAGTATATCCAGACCCAAATATTTCGCATTGTTAACGACTTCAAATGAAATATCATCAAAATCAATGTTGATAGACCTTCTAATGAAATCTTTTTTAAAAACACAAATCTTAGTTTTATTTGGAGACATAGACAAACCTAGCTTATCAATAAACACTTTAGTATATCATAAAGCAGAACGAAGTTTTTCAAACGCAAATCTAGATTATTTTTTGATGAATACAACACAAAGTCATTACCATATTGAGATATACAAGGTGTAAACAGACCCTTCACATAGCCGTCAACTAAGCAGTCTGTACATCAAACTAAGTAACTTTACGCAAAAATTATTGCTGGGAATCGACTTTTTTTTTTGGGGTGAAAAATCACGTTTTACGGTAGGACTCGATGGAAAGCACTGTGCCGATGGATGGATTGAATAGTACGGGGGTCGTGGAGATATGTAAAGTAAAAATCTAACATTAAAAACATATGTATTTAAAAAAAAAAACTTGTGAATAAGTTGGAACTTTGACCCCCAATATCTCCGTAGCTAAAAGGTTCCTGGGTATGGTCTAGAACAAAAAAAATGATTGCCAAGACGAAGAGAACAAGTGCCTTTCGGCTTTGTTAAGGGTCTATTTACATACATCCTTTATTAACCTGTCCAACGTTCTTTCAAATATGAAGTGTTAAAATATTAAACAAAAGTGGAGCCAGTGGATCTCCTTGAGCTAGCCCACGGCCAGTAAATCTAACAACATCGCAACCGTACGCCCCCACTTGTAGATGTCTATGTGATAAAAAGGATCACAAAGAAATACAGATTTTTGATCCAACCACAAACTGGTCTAAAATACGTAACAGGCAAGGAATATCAACATTGTTATAAATTTTACAAACACAAGATATTAGGGAAATAGCGGGTAAAGATGAAGATGAACCACTATGCTTGGGAATTGGAACTATTTTCCCACCTCCTTGTCCACCTCCATCATCATCATCATCATCATTGTATGAGTCTGTGCCCCAGAAAGTACATATATATTATAACATATATCTTCTATCTCAAAAATAAAAAAGGTGCAGATTGCTCAGCAATCATGGACAAAAGTTATGAAGGTTTAAAGAAGTCATTTAAAGAATATTTTACATTTTAGGCCCGGTATGAGTTTATTTTTCCCTGTTCTGATCTTTAATTTTATGTTTATCATAAAAAAAGGTTATAGTGAGTAAATTGGAAAACAAAAAAACCTGACAATAAAAAACATCTTAAAAACCTATTTTACCGCTGAAAACTCTGAGGGGCGTACGTGTGGGTCCACTACCAGACAAAGACCTGTGACCTGTGAGAACTTAAAATCTTAATTGATAGCGCACATAATCTTGCCTCAAAAAGATTGAGCGTAATTTTTTTTACGTAATAATTGTATGAATGCATTTGGAAATAAATAGATTGAAATTTAATTTTATAACCTTAAAAGATAGACGTAATAATTATGCTACCGCGGACTTTTTCGTAGAACTTTTTAAGAGGAACAATTCCGTCAAATATGATTGTTGCGTAACTTTAACCGTTTACACAGCGCGCGCAACTTTCATTGATGGAGCATCAATGAAAGCTCCTATAGATCGTAGCGTAATATTATACACTCTGTAGCGTTTCTCGATAAATGGGCTCATCCTCATCATGGAATCACCCACTGCTGGGTATTATAGGACTCCCCTTTTTTCTGCCACACTTCCCGGCTCTGTGCGTCCCTTGTTTACCCGCAACTTTGACGATATCGTCAACCCAACGAGCTTTAGGCTCTGGTTTCTTTGGCCAAACCTTGGAAACCCCTGGTCAAAGCCTTGCTCCACCGGCCATCTTCGCGTCTAGCCTGATGTCCTGCTATTTCCACTTGAGGCGCACTGCCCGGTCCCCGACGTCGTAGACTTTCGACTGACGGCAGATTTCGGTGTTGCGCTATCGATCTAAGAGGGTTATGCCGAGTATGGCTCGCTCCATGGCCCATTGTGCCACTCGTATTCAGTGGACAGCCTCCTTTGTGAGCACCACGCCGTAGGTTATTGTTGGCGGGACACATTGGTTGAAAAGGCGGGTTTTTTAGACACTGGGGGATCTTTTTGGACTGAAAAATATGTGCCATTTGACCAAATGCCGCCCATCTGAGCTGTACTCTCTTAGAAATCTCCTTGTTGGAATGCTCTTTGTCAAAAGAAAGAACATGTACCAGATAAACATAATGATCAACCATCTCCAGACGCTCGTTTCCAACCATAACAGCTGAGATGATAAATAGGCTACCCAACACTAAAAGAATTTTTCAATTCGAACCAGTAAGTAGTTCCTGAGATTCGTGAGTGCAATCAAACAAACTCTTCAGCTTCATAATATTAGTGTTGATGAAAATAAACTCAATTTATAATAATACTATCTTACGCCCGCGGCTTCGGCTGCGTTGAGTTTGGTTGTTGTCCCACTGAATCATGCTACCGGAATAAAAGTCAAATCGTATTTGTTAATCCAGGTTATAAACTATCTGTCTGCCAAATTTCATCCAAATTCATTCAGTTTTTGCGTGAGAGAGTAACAAACAAAAAACAAACTTTCGCATTTATAAAAGTAGAAATATTATGCAAAACTGGTCAGGTGTAAGGTAAGTCATAGCAGAGTTCGGTTCCGTAGTCTGCTCGACTTAGCTTTGCCGATAAAAATAAATACGTTAACATAAGTAATAAGTGAAAATATTACTGGATCTATGATGTTCTTCAGTTTCTTCAAAAGTTTAGTTTGTTTACGCTTCATTGCACTCAAGTCGAATATAAACGAGAAATACAGCCACACTCTTTGAAATCTATCGCAATATAAATTAAATAGTTCATCAATTGCTTCTGCATAATCTGTATCAATTATTGTTTGATCTTGCGTATTCAGTCCTAGCGAAGTACCTGCAAAGGGAAAAACAGTTTTTCAGTACATCAAGTAATCATTTTGATAATAGTCGATTTTACGGCAAAGTAGCCTTTATGTGATTTAACGTCAATGCTCACGTCACTTACGACCATTCCGATCATAGGTATACTTACGAGTAATAGTTGACAGCGTGTAGTTTATGAAGAACTGTCGCATGTGAAACGGTTCTTTTCCCACTTTCAAAGCTAATCGAGAGACAAGACTTCGAGCTTGCACGTTCATTTCATTCACGTAGGTGTTGAGCACTTGCTGGTTGAACGACGGATTTAATAGTTTGCGGTGAGTTTTCCAAACTGAATCTGGAATAAAAATATTGCGTTAGTGCATTGTTGTAAAACTCTACGATAAACAAAGCTACATAGATCTAGAATTTATGTAAGTGAGCAAAGGAGAATTTTCTATGAGAGTTGGGCTGTTCTGGCGTCTCGACTGAACCACTGGGAAAATATAGGAAGAAGAAAAAATATGTAGTACGTTCTGTAAATGTCAAATCATTAAGATATTGTAGATTTTATTAACCGGACTTTTATTCATAAATTTTTTTGGCTGTCTCAATGTCTAAGCAAACAAACCCAGAGCTTGTAGGCTACTTTTACAATCTTCATGATTTCTGTAATTCATAATTATTAAATATTACTTAAATTAACGCTATTTACAATAGCTTACAACTCTTCACTAACATAAAACCTTTTTACAACATTAGTTTTAGTATATCCGAAACCTGAAACACATGTCTAGTATTTTTATGTAAAGAACCTATGTATAAAATTTCAAAACTGTATCATGAAAAATCACAAAGTTATAAGCTTGTTCTGTTACCTAATTATTCGCACAAAAACGTGGTCACCAGCGCGCGCGCGCCTCCAGCGTCGTCTTGAGCTCATTGTTAATAATAATTTGGCAGTAGGTACCCAAATGATTGCGATAGGAACTTGACTAGGTGTTCAACATTTTTAAATATTTTTGGGACTACGCGCAACATACCTACCCAGGAAAAGGAATCGTCGGCAAATCTGTCAAAAATTGTAACAGACATAGCTAACTTAGTGAACCTGTCACTAACTGCCTCCCACTTCCGAGATATATATCGCACATCGGGGAACCGCGGCACCAGCAAACCTATAATCGCTGAGTTCACTAACGTCGAAACAAAGTTCGACCTAATTTCACGTGTTCAAACCAATAACAATAAAAGGACGAATAAAGAGGACAAATTGAATACGGAGATACTCGGAATCTCGGGACAAGAACAAGCAGTCTATGTAGAAGAACATTTATCTAATACAAACAAAAAGCTCTTCTACCAGGCAAGAGAATTTGCACGCCTAAGAAAATACGCATTTTGCTGGACCTCGAATGGCAACATTTTTCTTCGAAAGCAAGCCGGAGATAAACAAATTCTAATCAAGTCTGAAACAACACTCAAAGAGCTACAGGAATGACTATGTCACAGCTCATTATTAGTAAGGAGTACCTCGTTAATCTACTTTGTTTTAATGTCTGCTATACGTAAGTTATAATACTACAGTATTTCCACTGATAACTTGCTTGATACTTTTATTTTGTTATATAACTCAAGTAAAATGAATTTTAATAAACAACATTCAAATCCATACATAAGCCACATAATAAAATACACAAACACACATTTTGTTACGTATTTAACCACACCTCACCTAACTAATTCACATGACAATTGGTGTCCTATTTCACACTACACTAGTTTCTATTGCCTGACCATGGTATACATACCAAACACACCAGAGCTTTGTACCGTGTCATACTATCGTGAATCGTTTTTTACAAATGGCTAATATTCTGCAATCTATTATTACAGCTGACTTAGACGAATTTGAAGTAGCAAAATCATATAAATGTCCACCGTCAGATTGCTCAAACTACTTAGTAGGGTCGAACCATCATATCAAAATCTTCCAAACAAATATACGAAGTATAAATAAAAAAATTGATGATCTATTAGTATTGATAAACTTGCTTAATGTTAGCTGTGATGCATTGGTACTTACTGAGTGCTGGCTAAGTAAAGTGGTGAATCTCCCTGTGTTGAACGGGTATAACTCGTATTATACAGAACGGACGGCCAACCAGAACGACGGTATTGTTATGTATACAAAAGATAGCATTAATTGCACTGTTAAAGAGCCCAATTTTCTAAACGGAAATTGCCTAACATGTGAAATCACAAATAAACTCGCATTTGCGGCTGTATATCGTTCCCCGTCATATAATACTAGAGCTGAGTTCGACAACTTTCTGAATAGCGTAGACAATATCCTCTTGTCCTTAAAAAACTATAAAAATATCTGCCTAATTGGGGACACAAATATAGACATCCGACCTATAGGTTTAGAAGAACGTGCTGCCGAATACTTAACACTAAACGCTACGCGCGGCCTGTTACCCGCCCACCGGATACCTGCAAGAATTAATAGCTGCATAGACCATGTGATGCTCAAAACGGACAGAAAAGCCACATTACTTGTGATTGAGTCACATGTTACTGACCACCTCCCAATTCTACTCACTATCAATAATGTACCCTCCGGGCAATCGGTACCGGCCCGCAAAATACCAAAAATTAACTACACTAATCTAACAAACCATATCGAAGCCCTAGATTTCTCGGAAGTACTGAGAACTAACGACCCTAACCTAGCATCTGACACACTTACGGAAATATTGAATACCGCTTTAATAACCCACACAAAAATAGTAACCATCTCTAAGAAAGACAGAAATATTCAACCTTGGATTACACCTGGTTTGCTATGGTGTATTCGCCACCGTGATAAGCTTCACAAAAAAGCCAGAAAATCGCCTGACAGCCAAATAATTCAAACCTCTTGCAAACGTTATAGGAACTATTGTAATAGTCTACTCAAAAAACTTTAAAGATTATACGAACAAAATGAGCTACGGAAAGCAAAAAACGACCCTAAAAGACTGGAACAAAATCAAAGAAATCAATTACACCAATAAGAAAAGCAACCCCCCCTATGAGTTATTGAGTACAGTCCCTGATAAACGTGATGCAACTAACCTCGTCTGTAACTACTTTGCAAACATCAATAGAACAGAGATAGTGTAAACAACTATAGACCCATTGCTGTACTACCTATTATGTCGAAGATAATGGAGAAAATTATCAATAAACAACTTGTAAACTACCTATACAAATACAACATAATAGCAAAAAATCAGTACGGCTTCAAAAAAGGAGTATCTACAGAAGACGCAGTCATAGACCTAAATGAACTTGTTGCTAAGAAATTAGACAATCAACATAAATGCCTGGGTCTATTCCTTGATCTAAAAAAAGCTTTTGCCACGGTCTCTGTTCCCACTCTTCTATCCAAGCTAAGCATCGGTATACGAGGCATAGTTCATAATCTCTTCAAGAGTTACTTGATGGACCGAAAAATCTGTGTGAAGATAGGATCACATATTAGTGCTGATGAGATAATGTCATACAGAGTCCCACAGGGCAGTTTCCTAGGCCCAACGCTGTTCCTTATCTACATCAATGACTTATGCACCCTTACTCTTCCATCTGCTAGTATATTTACCTATGCCGATGATACAGCCATGTACATGGGAAGAACTGGGCTGAGGTGAAAAATAATGCGGAAGAATCTCTGCAAATTGTCATGGAATTGCTTCACAAAAATTTACTTACCCTGAACCTACAAAAGACAAACTACAACCCGTTCTCTATTCTTGCTAAAACGAAACCCCCAAATATATACTCAATTAGAGCTCACACCTGTACGGACAACTAGACCTGCTCTTGCCCAGCGCTCCCTTCAGTAACTTCTGTCAAATATTTGGGTGTGATGATCGATAATGGACTGAGATGGAACCAGCATATAGAGATAACTGCCAGTAAAGTCAGGAAAACAATTCACCTCTTCAAGTCATTAAGGCATTCTGCGGACCCAGAGACCCTAAAAATGGTTTACACAGCACTTTGCCAGTCCATCATCGGCTATTGTATTCTGGCTTGGGGTGGATCAGTCAAAACTAAAGTCCTCGAGTTGGAGCGTGCGCAAAGGGCAGTACTTAAGGTTATGATGCAAAAGCCCTTTCGCTATCCAACTCACCAGCTTTACTCCGAGCTCCAACTTTTAACTGTGAGACAGAACAACCACTCTCTGGAAACATAAACAAGTACCATCCCCAGACTCAAATAAACGTGGTCAAAGAATAGTAGGCCCAACCCCAAATCACAGAACTTCCTTCGCTAGACGACAGCTGTATGTGTTGAGTCCTCTTGTTTACAAAAATATTAATAAGACCACACAAATGGCAAGGCTAAGAAAACAAGATGCAAAGGCTAAGCTGAAAAACATGCTGTACCTCCTGGACTATGCTCAAACTGAGGAACTACTCACCACTCTGACATAACTCACAACATTCCATTCAAAACATGTAATGCAGTCACCCACATCTTTAAAATAACAGTAGACACCAAGCTCGGACTAAGTCAAACACAGTCTTACACTTGACACCACTACATTCACAAACTTAGGCTCCTCATATCACACTCACACAACACAAAATACACGCGTTTCCCAGTTACACACATACACAATCACACCTCGCAAACAATACACACGACTCCCAGTCACACAAACAAAATCAAACACACAGTCATTTTACTTTTTAATTTTAATTTAATTTGGTAACTTTTATTTGTACAATTTTTTTTTTTCGTTAAATCACTACATAATAATATATTCTTTTTATATAATGTCACCTTACCAGCTCTTAATTTCCATAAGGGTTTATAGTGTCCAAGTGGCAGTAGAACACTGACTCCTAAGTCACAGGTATTCCTAGTTTAGGAGTCAGGGTTTCAACTTCTGTGCGCCTTTAAATATTGTGAAATTTAGCTAGATAGTAAGCATATTGTAAGAAATTGTATCAATAAAGTATATAAAATAAAAATCTCTGCGTGTCACTAATTTATAAGAACTTTTACACAAACTCACACCTACAACTTCCCGCATACTACACAATTACACTAGCACAACATAATACTTCTATGTCTAACCTATGTACTAAACTAAATATGTTTTACGATAACGCCAATGGTAAAATAATGTTCACAAAACCAATATATTGCACGCAACTCGGCTTTGCTACCCCAGGCAATCATACATCTTATATTAATAACGCTCCAGAAATGAGCTCAGTAATCTTAATAAGTTTTAACTGTAAAAATGTTGTGAGATCGGTAGACTGTGTGAGAAGGCTATGTGGTACTGCTGACATCATAGCACTGCAGGAGACGTGGCTGTTGCCACATGACCTCACGTACCTCAGTAGTATTGACGACGGTTTTGGATGTACGGGTATGTCAGCGGTCCACACCTCTGCGGGTATACTTCGAGGCAGACCGCACGGAGGCGTCACCTTGTTGTGGAGAAAGACTATGTTCCCAGTGGTTACCGTTGTGAAATGTGATAGTGTGCGTTGGACCGCGATAAAAATCGAATTATGTAATAATTGTTCGGCAATCATATTTTCTGTTTATATGCCTACCGATTCAAGAGACAATTTGATTGAGTTTACAGAATGTCTAGGTGAGATTAATGCCATAATTGAAAGTCAAAATGTAGAATCGGTGTATATGCTAGGTGACTTCAACGCCCATCCCGGTGAGTTGTTTGCATCTGAATTATTAAGTTTTTGTGCCGATCAGTCTTGGTCGTGTATTGATATGCAGTTACTACCAATAGAAACATTTACATTTGTAAGCGATGGGCACGGCAGCCAGCGATGGTTGGATCACTGTGTGGTCACTGAAGCTGCGGGTCACTCAGTATTAAGTAGCTCAGTTTTGTATGATGCATACTGGTCTGATCATTTGCCCATTTTACTAAAATGTAATTTCAATCTCTTGAAATCCAAGGTCAGTGCGTCCAGCACCGTTCTCGAAAATAAAATAAAATGGGGGGAGCGTGACAGTGAACAGATTGGTATGTATCACGATAGCTGTAATTCTAAGTTAAAGGACATGGACTTTCCTTGTGATTTTACCTACTGTGCCGATCAAATGTGTAGTGATCTTACACATAGATCAATAATAGATAGAACGTATGACAATATTGTGTTGGTACTTTCTGAGGCCGCAGAATGTAGCTACAATGTCAAAATGAAACGGCGAGGTAAATATGTTACGGGCTGGAACAGATATGTGCGCGGCGCTCATGAGAGGGTGCGACTATGTTACCTCATCTGGTTATCCAACAATAAACCGACCTCTGGTGGTATCTACGATGACATGTGTAATTCCAGACGTTCTTTTAAATGCAAGTTGAAATGGTGCCAAAATAATCAGCAACAAATAAAAATGAATATTATTGCTGAGCACCATGCAAATAATGCTTTTAGTAAGTTTTGGAAGTCAACTAATCAGATGAATCTTAGACCGAGTCTTCCCGTGAGCGTGGCGGGGGAACATGATTCTGGTAATATAGCTAATGTGTTTCGTCGCTATTTTAATGTAAAATATCCCCTGGGTCCGGCTTCACCAACGATGCCCGATGCTGGGGCCCATGACTTGGAGGTAAGCGTAAGATTTACTACTGCAGAAGTGGCCGCCGTAATAAGGAAAATGGTAAGTGAAAAGTCTCCAGAGCATGATAGTCTCAGCATCGAGCATCTGCAGTACGCTGGATTCCACCTTCCAAGAGTGCTATCGTTGTTTTTTAATTTGTGTTTAAGTCATTCATATTTACCTGAGAAATTGATGCAAACTATAGTAGTTCCTGTTATTAAAAATAATACTGGTGACCCTTCAGAAGTTTCTAACTATAGGCCGATTTCTCTGGCTACAACTATAGCGAAGGTGTTGGACAGTCTAATTGACCGACACTTAATGACACACTTGAAACTGAGCGATGCACAGTTTGGGTTTAGACCTGGCCTCTCAACAGAAAGTGCTATTCTGTCGCTCAAACAGACGGTCCAGTACTGTACAGCTAGGAAAACTCCAGTCTATGCCTGTTTTTTGGACTTATCCAAAGCTTTTGACCTAGTGTCCTACAATAAGCTATGGGTAAAGCTTCAGAATACCAGCGTACCCAGGGAAATAGTGTCTGTACTGATGCATTGGTATGATAAGCAGAAAAATCAAGTAAGATGGGCAGGCACACTCTCGGATGAGTACAAGCTGGATTGTGGGGTGAGGCAAGGGGGGCTTTCCTCCCCTCGTCCTTTTAATTTTTATGTGAATGAGCTGATCGAGGAGCTCCGTAGCACTAGGATCGGCTGTCACATAGATGGTATTTGTATTTATAATATAAGCTATGCTGATGATATGGTGCTACTGAGCCCCTCGGTCTGTGCATTGAGAATACTTTTACATAAGTGTGAATCATATGCGGAGGCCCATGGCCTTAAATACAACTCAGTGAAATCTGAACTAATGGTTTTTAAGTCAGGGACTAAATGCTACGATAATGTATCTGAAGTTGTCTTAGGAGGTAACTCTTTAAAAAGAGTTACAAAATTTAAGTATTTGGGTCACTGGATCACCGATGACTTGAAGGATAGTACTGACATTGAGAGAGAGCGCAGGTCATTGTCTGTACGATGTAATATGTTAGCTCGCAGGTTTGCACGGTGTACGGGGTGGCCCGTTCGGGCTCCTCTGGCGACGAGGCGGGCGCAGTCGGCGGCTCCGATGCGGAGCGTAAGGCCGAGTTTGAGAAGGAGGTGGAGGCGGCGCTGAGGGCTGTCTCATATAAGCAGAAGCCCTCCACCAGGCATAAGGCCATGCCCGCGGCGATCGCCTCCATCATGGCGTCAGCGGAGGCCAGATATTCGGGGCCAACGTCAAATGAAGCCCCAAAAGCCAGCAGGCCAGCAGCGACCAAGCCAGCCCGTGGCCGTGCCGGTTGAGAGCCAGGTCCTGAACCTGGTTCGGCAGGAGCTGGCTGCCTTCCAGGCGCGGTTCTCCGTCCTGGAGGGCATTGTCCTGCGCCCCCCTCTGGCGGCAACCAGGGTGCCCCCGGCACCGAGAGCGGCCACATATGCGGCTGCTGCGGCCTCCGCACCGAGGCCGCCCGGCCGGCCCTTCGGCAGGGTTGTGTCGGCCCCCGAAGGGCCGGCTCTGGCGAAACCGGCTCCGGCCGAGAAGGAGGGCCGCCCCTGAGGCAGGGCAAGGTGGCGGCCCAAAAGAAGGCGGCGACTGTGCCAGCGCCAGCCGCGAGACAGCTTGCTCCGCCGCGCCGCACTGCGCCGCATGTGCGGCATCTGGCAAGCCGGCCGATTACCGGGCAGGGAGCAAGGCCTGCGGTACACCCACCAAGGCCAGGGGCAACGGAAGGCCCTCCGTAACCACCTCCAAAACCCCCACCGTCGTCGCCACCGCCGCAGCCGCCGCCACTGTCGCCGCCGCTGCCGCCACTGCTGCAACTTCTGCAGCGGGGCCCTCGCAGGAGGCCCGGGAGGGGGCTGAAATGGAGTGCCAGTAACGGCCCCATTACGCCTTCTCCAGGCGAACATCATCCACTGCGCCTGCGCTCAGGATCTGTTGATCCAGAGCATGGCGCAGTGGTCGATTAACATCGCCGTGGTCGCTGAGCCGTACTTTGTCCCGCCCAGGGATGACTGGGTGGAGGACCTTAGAGGCTCAGTGACCATAATAAAATTTTTTAATAGTTAATATCTTTTGCGTCTGTTGGTCGATTTTGATGAAATAAACGCTAAATGATACTCACAACAATGCTTCTTATTTTGTAATATTTTTATTTTGAATACAATGAGGGATTTTTACGTGATGCGCGCACAAACGAACAGATAAAAATTAAAAAAAATATTTTTTTACTTTCTATTACTTATTTCTCGCATCTTCCAGTGATTTTTTTGCAAAAATCTGTAATGTACAGACACGAAAAGTCTACGATTTTATTATATGTATAGATAAATAGATGTAGATATATATAGATGTATAGATAAGAAACTTTTTACACGTAGCTCTCAATAACAATTTGGTATTGGTTGATTATTTATTTACGTAGGACTTTTTTTTTTTTTTTTTGGGATTGGAAATCATCAAATGACCCCCCCGCTCTGGGCAGAGCGGAAGGGAGTGTCAGACTTGTACTGACTAAAACCCATCCATGTTTCTTCTTTGCCCTTTGTGTTCCAGGGCCGCGGTATCTCTTTCGAACAGTCCCGCAGCCCTGGCAGGCATCGGCCCGTGCGGACCCCTACGTGGTTGCTGACATCTCTTTGAGGCGCGCGTGGAACACGAACGCGCCGTCGACACGGCCTGTCGTCATAAGACGGCTGGACGGCGAGCTAGCCCATAACTCGCCATCCACAGGCCCGCGATTTACGTAGGACTAGGAATTAGGAACGTAATCAAAACTTAATCTGGCCTTTTTGCAGAAAGACATTTCACATAGACTTTGTAAAGTACAATATCAAAAAAATATTAACTTCTTATTATTATCGAAACGTTATCATGTCTCATGTAATCAACATAGGTAGCAATATTTGTAGAAAAGCTAGCAATCATTTGGTTTTCATTTTAGAAACATTCTTGTAATTATTTCAGTATGCTACAAAAAAAACAATTGAATTTCTTCTTCTTATCTTCGAAGAGGCAAAATCAACGGTAATCTAAATAAACTAGCAAAAATCCGCGCTAGATCACAACTTCACAAGTCAACACAACATTCACACCACAATGACAAAGTCTACGCGTTATCCCGTCGCCTTTGCGAAACTGACTAACAATAAGCAGAGCTTCCTGCCATTGAACACCAAAATCTCCCTTGCGCAAACTCTCATTGAACGTATCACAGACTACGCCGATGCCTGTTATTTGGATGCCACCGAGGAGCTTTTAAATAAACTTGAGCGCTTGCAAAGTATCTGTATTCGTTTTGTTTTTATTCTTAAAAAGTATGATCACGTTTCTTCGTTTTCACTTCGCCTGACATTAGGGACTGCCAAACTGTTGCAGTTTTCAAAAGAAGAGTGAAAGAACCTTATCTTTCCATTTCGTCATAGTTGCATAAGTATTTATTATTAGTTATTTTATTGTATTTACAGTATTGTTATGTTTTGTCTTTGTATTTATAAGTATGTTAGTATATTCTTATGTTTAAATAGTTCTGATTTGTGTTTTATGTATTCCATTTTCTTTTACACACTATGTCTACATCTCTTTTTTTAGTATCTTCTTTCGCAGGTATGCTGGAAGAAATTTCTTTAGAAATAAGCATCACCTTTGTACTATTTTCTGTTCCTTTCTTCTTTTCTGTATTTAGTGTGTACATAAACTGTTAAATAAATAAATAAATAAGGACATAAGTACTGCTTGATTTCGAGCATTGTCTCAGGCAGGGTGCGGGAGGGTGAGCTAAAGATAACAGCGGGACGCTTGTGCTGGTCAAAACTGGAGAGAGAATAAGATCACATCTAATGTTTGTAATATCGTATTGGGGCGTCAATACCGGTATTGAAAAAGGCCCATATTAAATACGTGGTCACGGTATTACGGGATCCCTGAATACCGGTATTGAAAACCCTAGCCTCAACAGCATATACTCCAATGACGGTGTCTTTGTCAATAATTTGAGTTATGCGGACGGCATGGTGCTGTTGGCGCCATCTGTCCCCCCGATTCTGTACAACCTGTGATGTTGAATGGTTAACTCTTAACAGAGTTATTCAATTTAAATAATTATTTGGGTCACTTGATGAATGCTGATATTAAGGATGACGCCGATATCGATAGGGCTGCGCTCCCTATCGAAATCTGCGTCAGTGTTGTTGTACGAAATAAATAATTATATAAATTGGTTTGATTAAGTCAAACTTTTTGACTTAATCAAACCTTTGGTTGCGAGCTTATTGACCGCGGACTTTTTCAATAAAAATAATAATTTTGACAAAATTGCTTGGCAGTTGAATCAAGGCGCGTATCGTTAGGAGGTCCCTCGCTCAAGAGCGCTGACCACCGTTAGCTTGAACCCTGTTCCCGGTGCTGGCGGGCTATTATTTTTATATTATTAAATGTTTTTTTATATTGTTTTTTATTAGAATATTTAAAAATGTATTTAATATGTGTAAAAATAAATAAAGGAAATAATAATTTTGACAATATTGCGGTGCAATTTTTTTAATCACAAGGATTTGTTTATCACTTACCTACAGCGGTGACAAGTCCATTATTTATATATTCCTTGGCAAACTCGTAGAAATATGGTTTACTAAAACATGAATTAGCTACTATTAGGCTGTCTTCTGGATCGGTTATGACTGTAACATAAATAAAATAAATTCAAATATTGTGATTAATTCTTTGTTAACATGGCACTACCTTAGGAAAAATGATTTACTTATTACTACAAAAAAGGGGTCCCGATTCAAACTACAAAAAACTATTCAACTTGTGTTCGTTATGTAATGCTGTTGGTCTAATTATAGGCTTCACAATAATTCGTAAACACGTGTGGCAAATCTCATATTGTGTATCTTGGTATGTATGCTTGTCCACTTATTTCTCAGAAACTAGAAATCCATTTGTATTTTAAACCGACTTCAAAAAGGAGGAGGTTATCAATTGGTGTGTATTTTTATTTTTTTTGTGTGTACGTTCAGCGATTTATTCGCCAATTGTGAACCAATTTTGATGATTCTTCTTTTATTTGGACGAATATAGTTTTGCGGTGCTCCCGTTTAAATTTGGTGAAGATCTGATGCTGATCTTTGGAGATATCAATGGAACTCTTCAATAATAGATAGCAAATCTGTCGTGATTTTTGCAATCGCTTGGATGTTTATTGTTTACAAAACACCATAACATAACGCCTGTATGCTCTGAGGGTGTACGGAGATTGGTACAGTACAACCAGATTTGTTTGTTTTTGTTGACAATGTAAAATAAATGCATAGCATATATTAATTGTATAGGATATTACAACTAAAAATGGAAAATTAAAAAAACTTTTTTGCAAAAACTAAAACCGACTTCTAAAACACAAAAAAGTGAAAAATAACTTTAGCCTCAGAAGTCAGTGACTTCTAAAGCTAAAGTTATTAAATATTTCGACTTGAGGACTTACTATGACTTTTACTTACCATATAAGGAATCAATAGGGAACCAGAATCTAATAACACCACCCTTTTCTCTGGCAATGATCTGAACTCTCCTCAAAAAATTCCATAGATCTGAAAGATAATAATTATTTATAAATTGTTAGGTTAATTTATCTGTATAAATCGACTAAACTGACATATCAATTATTGAGAATAATGATTTTTATGTGGCAACACCAAGCGGTGATGGTTGGTGGTAGAAGGAGATTATTGCCGGCAATCGATTCGTTCACTTGGTTTTGGGACGAGCTACGGGTCGGACTAACGGAAGTTACCCGGTGGATACTTAAGAATAATTTATTGTAGCTGTTTGATTATTTATAGTTCATAGTTGTAGTAGACTGCTGAAAAAGGAATCATTAAATAATATTGTCATCTACCCAAGGAGTTTTATTACACTTCAGAAATGGTAAGTACACATATGCTCACATTACTTAAGTTTGCAATTTTATTGTATTATGGTTTTCTTTGTGTTGCCCTAAATTATAACGGTACAGAATAGCCTAGGCTGATCACTATGAATCCTAATTATAGCTTTGCTATTTCGTCTGATACATTTTATTTTTATTGTAGGTAGTAGGTACATAACAGTTGAAATTTGAATCAGGCGGTTACTTTTCGGTAATTTTGAAATATTTTTCTTTTTGGCCTTCAGAATATATATTATAATCAAGTTGAAAGTGGGTACTTGACATAATTTATTTAGGGCGGTTTAAATTCATAATTAATAGTATCCAGGCGTATTGCGGGCTTCAAGGGGAGCCCAAATTTTAGTTATTTTTGCGATTGGACTTACCGTTCTCGAGATATTTAGAATTTCCGCAGCGAAATCGAAGTCCGCAGCGAAATCGAAGTCCGCAGTGAAATCGAAGTGTGCAGCAAAATCGAATTATGCAGCGCAGTCGAAGACCGCAACGCAGCCTCCAAAATGTTACGAAAAACCGAGCTGAACAACTCGAACGAGAATGCGAGGTTGCACAGGAACGCCTGCGGTCCCTAGAAAATCAGTTGCGACAGGAGCGGAGCAGACGACGCGATGCTACAGCGCCACGAGGGTATACCGCCGTTTACCCGAATTTTATTTGCCCTAATATCATTTGCCATAATAGTCAACAGCCATAATATCATACGACATAATACTCATTTGCCCTACTCTCATTTGCCATATTAGTCACGTGCCAGAATCATTGTTTCCCATAAAGTCACTTACCATAACATCATTTGTCATAATCATTGTAAGCCCTAATTATCACATGCCATAATTATGATATGCCATAACATAATTTGCCATCGACATCGGGTGTGTAACGGTTGTTTATATCAAGAGAAATTGGATGCAATTGGGACTTTAGGGCACCCCGACTCGGTTTTTTTATAAACCACACAGAAGTAGGAGCCCCGCGAAGCGGGGCTCCGTCGACCTAGCCCACCATCAACCATGCTTAAATATAATGTCATCATGTGTAATGATTATTACGGGGCTTAAATATTTGTCTAATACTTGTTATGCCATTTAAATATTATGTCTAATAATTATTATGGCACATAAAAATAAGGCAAACAATACTTATGGCATTCGTATCTTATGGTTTCTAAAATTCGGGCAATTAAAAGTATGTCATATGTCTTTTAGGGCAAATGAAACATTCGGGCAAATGAAATTCGGGTAAATGAAATTCGGGAAAATGATGATTATGGCATATAATCTTCGGGCAAACAATATACAACCCGCCACGAGATGGTGCAAAGGTTAGAGATCATAGTCCTACGTTTTCCTCAAAAGATGTCATGAATATTTTAAATTCAATTAGAAACCAACCGTCAGCAACTGGCCCACTCGATCACTCTAGTAACGTTGTTAAAAATCACAAAAATATTTTGCCTGATTTTGACCCGTCTTTGAAAAGTCAACGTGTAGATGTGTGGTTAAGAAAAGTGAACGAGTGGGCCACCGTTTATGGTTGGGATGATAAGACAACCATCCATTTCTCAATGCAAATATTGCAAGAACTGGCTAAAACCTGGTATGAAAGCTTAGATTCAATTCTATTTTCTTGGGCACAGTGGCAGGAGAAATTGTCTCATAATTTTCCTTTTTAGCAAAATTATGGCCAGTCCTTGGAAGATATGCTCAGGCGCAAAAGTCAATATAATGAACCTATTGAAGTATACTATTACGTAAAGTTGGCTTTACTAAACCAGTGCGATATAGTTGGCAAGCTTGCGGTCGACTGTATTAATCATGGTCCAAGTGAATTAAATCAAGTGCGTACGTTAAGATGTTCTCAACCTGATAAATTTTTACAATTCTTGATGAGCAATAAGGAATTGACAAATTCCTTCGATCGTTCCAATACAAATGTTAAAGGTAGGTTAGTATCCGGCACTGTTACAACGGATAAATCTAATAATAGGGGAAACGTATCAAATGATAACGTAGCATTCTGTTTTAACTGTAGGGAAAAAGGTCACATATACCAAAAATGTCCCAAACCGCTAGTTCGATGTAATCAATGTCACAGGGTAGGTCACAAAGTCGATAAATGTCCCACAAAGCTGGAAGACAGTGACAGTAAGATAGCGAGTAAACAAAAGGCAATGTGCAATTCGAATTCACAAATAGTAAATGGGGTTTCCAGTAGGGCTTTTATAGATTTTGGAAGTGAGGTTTGTCTACTAGCTAAATCAGAGTCGGTAAACTTGATGCTTGAGTGTGATGGCGTGCGTAGTCAAAGCTTATACTGAACCACGGTTGAACGGCCATATTATAATTAATAGCAAGGTTATAGGCAAACCAACGTTTCAACACGTTGTTTGCAGAGGTGTGTATGCACTGAAGGACGGTTTCGTTTATGAATATGTTATGCCCGCATCGAACCATTGTCAATATAAGGAAATAAGGAATATTGTCAACATTGTCAATTGTCAATATACAAGGCTCGATTATAAATCGTGCTAGCAATGTTCAGGTAGTTAATAGATCGTATTGATATTTGTGAGGTTCATATTGGCGATAATATTAGTGATGAACATGGATCTAAATTATAAGATTTTTAACTGTCATGGTCACTAACATTATTATATAAGTAAACATGGTAAATATCCCGTTTGTAGTCTATATAATAATGGACCACTAACTAACCTAACCTGTATTCTACTGTGCACTGAAATTCCTGTATTAAAAGATACCAACGCGCTATCCGCGGAATTATATCGCGTTTTATAAAAGTGGACCGTAGAGCACTGCAATCAGTGACGATTTTAAAGTTCTGTCCTAACAAATGAACTCTAAATTTCCGTAAAGAACATACTACGGCCAACGTCTCCAGTTCATAGGCATGGAAGTTTTTTTCCTCTGGAGAAGTTTGTCGGCTGTAGAATGCCACGGGCTTAAAACTATCACTACTTCCCGTGCTCCGTTGGAGCAGAATTCCACCGACGCCATATTTACTGGCGTCCGTGTGTAATTCCGTTTCTCTACTTGGGTCATAAATTGCCAAAACTGGACGTTGGATTAACTTTTCCTTGAGCATTTTAAACGCGTTTTCTTGTTCATCTGACCAAATTGTGAACATTTATAGGGCGAGGAAAGTCTAAAACACTCTGGATCTTTTTGTCACCTGGCCTAACACCTAAAGCACTAATTTCATAACCTAAATAATCAATTTCATCTTTCGAAATTCGCACTTGGTCAGGTTTAGAGTTAGATTTGACAGTTTTGGTAGTTTCAAGACATGCTCTAGCCTCTCTAAACACTGTTCTATGCTTTTCCCATATATCAAAACGTCATCTATATAAGCCGTGGCTTGGCCATACCTAGCTGACCCCAAGACTTTATTCATACGTTGAAACACCGCCGGTGCATTTGCCAACCCAAACAGCATTCGATTAAACTCAAACTGTCCATCTGGGGTGAAAATCATAAATTAAGTTCAGTTAATCTGTAACACTACATTCATTGACTGTTAGGCGGTACGAAGTTCGCCGGGTCAGCTAGTATCTATATATCTATCTATATATATAAAACAAAGTCGGGTTTGTTCGAACATTATAACTCGAGAACGGCTACACCGATTTTCATGGTTTTTGATTTATCATATTTGTCTCCATCCCGAATAGCAGAATAACTATTAAAAACATTGGAAAATTGACGAAAAAATAAAAAAAAGAGAAAACATTTTCCCATACAAAATGTTTATGGGTTTCGTAACTGTCAAACATTTAATGTTCATCCCGTCGATACGGTAAGTTCTCCCCTCAAATTAAAGAACGTATTTATACAACATTATTTTAAATATATGCAAAACCTGAATATAGTTTGTTCAGAATAAGTAACTGAATCGATTCCAATTATTTTTAAACCATGATATATTTTTTCCCAAAAATATTTAAAAAAAAAAAGTTGGACACCGAGCGACTGCCAAATTATTATTATCAATGAGCTCAAGACGACGCGCGCTGCGTAGTGACCGCGTTTTTGTGCGGACAACTAGGTAACGGAACAAGCTTATAACTTTGTGTTTTTTCATGATACAGTTTTGAAATTTTGTACATAGATTCTTTACATAAAAATACTTGACACGTGTATCAGGTTTCGCATATACTAAAACTAATGTTGTATAAAGGTTTTGAATCTACAACATATATCCACAATTTTCGGATAATGGCGTGGCGTGGCGGATAATGAAAAAGAAATGACACATACATTAGTTGTCAAATATTTATGCGTGCGTTCAGATATTTATTTTGTGTAAACCAAGGAAAATATATCAAACTACGAATAGGATGATTTTTTAACGCGGGACGAAGTGCAAACAGGACGAATTGCGCATAACCCACTTAAATATACAACAAAATAATGAACAAATGACTTGTTTAAAAAAAAACGACAAATCGATTGGTCTCACTCACAGATATAGGTCTATCTAAATCTGTGTCTAAGCTAAGCTCAGCTGCATATGCAGTAAGGAAAATAAGGCAGTTAACTGATGTGGCTACAGCTAGGCTTGTGTACTATGCTTATTTCCACAGTATTATGTCTTATGGCATTCTGCTGTGGGGATCAGCAGCAGACGTTGACTCAATTTTCATTCTTCAAAAGAAGGCAGTCCGCGCGATATATAAAATGGGTCCTCGCGAGTCCCTCAGAGAAAAATTTAAAGAGATTGATATACTGACCCTGCCTTCACTTTATATCTTAGAATGTATTTTATATGTCCGCAAAAATCGAGGGCTTTTCAAAATAAGAAGCGACTTTCATAATATAAATACACGCAGTAACGAAATTGTAATACCTAAGTTCAGATTAACAAAAACTAGCAAGTCTTTTCATATAAACAGTATACGCTTTTATAACAGGTTGCCAAAGTCAGCTACAGAACTGACCGATGGAAAATTCAAAAACTACATCAAACGTGTCCTTATTAAAAAAGCATATTACAAAATTAAGGACTACGTTGAAGATAAAGAAGTTTGGCTTTAGTTCCTTCTGCGCATGCGGCTTCCCTGGTAGCTCATAAACGGCACAAATATGTGGATGTCTCTAACTATTCTCAATCTCATTTTTTCTCCTCTTTCGAATCACATTTTCACAATAGTTTTCAAATCATTTATACATCTTTTGCTCAGAATAGTTACAGCACTGATAACAATATTTGTATCACTTGTTTAATTTAGTACTTTACAATTCTTTTTTTACCTTTGTATAGATTCTTTTTTATCAATTGTTTGTAAATGTGTGAACATTGTGGGCTTTGTAGATTCCCAGCTGTTTGTTAACTTTTGTTAACTTTTTATTTTGTTCTACATTTTTTGTGTAGTAAGCAACGACTTATTGTCCTACGCTGTCCCCCCATACTTCAGTACAAATGCTGTATCCATGATATTAATGTAACACCAAATGTTTTGAAAAGAGTAACCATGGAGTTTCTTGCCGGTTCTTCTCCATAGGAAACGACCAACCCGAACCGTGCACCTTTTTTTCGACGTTTTATAAGTGCCCATCTAGGTCTACGTAAAATAAAATATTTTGATTTTGATTTTGATTTTTGATTTTGTGATCTCACTGAATCATTTAAGATTATTCTATCAATCCAGTCAGAGTCAGTATATTATTTGTTTTGATGGGTGAGTATTATTAAAATGCCGCGACCAAGAAGATATAATCTTTCCCAACGGAGCCGTAATGCAATTAACATTGCGAACCAATTAACTGATGAAGAACGACAAATTGCACGAGAAGAGCGCCGCGTTGGTTTGGTACGTAGTAGGGCCCTACTTCGTGCTTCTCAAACACAAGAGCAATGAGAGGCAGCCCGTGAAATGGCTAGATTAGTGTAATGTATTTAGGTTTACCCACATAAGAAAATTAGTAAGTAAGATCACGTATAAATAAGCCTACATCATTTGTACCGTCAGTTCGCAATATACGCTCGCTACAAGTTGACGTCCTTTTATTTATTACTCCCGACACTTCAGTGGCGACGAGGATCACTTTTGGAGCGTTATAATAGTCATCGAAGTTCGTCTGCAATTATTCGAGGAAATGTCGGTCGGCAAAGTCGGAAAGATTCGCGATTTTGATGAGAAGTCAGGCAACTGGACTTTGTACGAGGAGCGGTTGCAGATGTTCTTCAAGGTCAATAAGGTCGAGAAGGACATGTGGCTGCCGATGCTGATCACGGGCGTGGGTGATGAGACGTACGAATTGCTGAGCACGCTGTGCAATCCAAGGAAACCAAGGGATATAACGTACGAAGAGGCCGTGACAATTTTGAAAAATCACCTACAACCGGAACCTGCGGTTATGGCGGAACGGTATCGTTTCAGACAGAGAAGACAGAAAGACGACGAAAGTGTAACACAATATCTGACCGAGTTAAAGAAACTCGCGAAAACTTGTGAGTTTGGTGCAAATTTGGAGGAGAATTTGCGTGACCAGTTCGTATGTGGAGTGAAGAGTGACGTCATCAGGCAAAGGTTGTTTGCGGAAGACAATTTGACGTATTCAGGAGCAGTCAAATTGGCGGTTGGGCTGGAGGCGGCCGAGCGGGATGCGGCAGTCGTGGAACAGGAAGCGACGGCGGAGGCATCGGCAATCGTGAACACGTTGCGGGCAAAGCGTGGGCGCGGTCAGTTTGCGGACCATGCAGCGGACCAGCGAACGAACCACGGACGTGCGGCGCGAGACACCGAGAAGGGCGCGGGGGGCTGCACGGCGTGCGGCTGGCGCGGACACAGCAAGGAGGAGTGCCGCTATAAGCATTTTGTTTGTAGCAAATGCAAACAAAGCGGACATTTGAGGCGCGTTTGTCCGCGGATGGAGGCGAACAGTGGCAGAGGGAAGAGGCGCGGAGTAAACCACGTGGATGCCACCACGAGCGAACATCTGAGAGCAGGAGCGGGAGACTCCAGTTCGGACGAGCTCGGGGAAGAACTTCATCAACTATGTTTGAGCAGCTACAATCCGGTGAGTTTATCATTGTTGATTGATGATAAAACATTAAAAATGGAGCTAGACACAGGCTCGGCAATTTCATGCATCAGTAGAGAAACATATGATAAACTTTTTAACAACAGAGTAATTAAACCATTTAATTTGGTGTTAAAATTTTATGATGGTAGCAATATAAAACCACTAGGGGTTATAAGACCCAAAGTTCAATACAAAGGGGAAATAAAATATCTAGAACTGTTCGTGATAGACGGAGGTACGACTTCCTTACTGGGCAGGCAATGGTTAATAGAATTGGGTATTAAAATACCTCCATTTCAACGAGAGATTAACAATAGTGTACACAAAATGTCTGATACTGTCGATTGTTTGTTGAACAGGTATAAAGGATTGTTCAGTGAGGGCTTGGGGCGGTACACAGGCGGCAAGGCGACGCTCCGGTTGCGGGAGGGCGCGAGGCCGGTGTTTTGCCGCGCGCGGCCGCTGCCTTACGCTCTGAGGGGTCAGGTCGACGCGGAGCTGGACGCAATGTTGCGCGCGGGCATCATCGAGCCCGTCGATTGCTCGGACTGGGCGACGCCTTTGGTACCGGTACGTAAAGCGGACGGTGGACTCCGTATCTGTGCGGATTACAAAATAACTTTAAATCCTGTCTTACTGGTCGATAGATATCCGTTACCCAAGATAGATGATTTGTTAGTGACTTTAAACGGTGCTAGTCATTTCTCAAAAATTGATTTGTCCCTTGCTTACAACCAGATTGAATTGGATAATACTAAAGATTTAACTGTAATAAACACCCATCGAGGTCTTTTTAAGTACAATAGACTTGTGTTTGGGTTGTCTTCTAGTCCGGGCATCTTCCAGCGTATTATGTCGAATTTACTTAGTGATATTCCGGGGGTGGAAGTATTTTTAGATGATATCATCATCGGAACGGTGGGAACACAGGATAATCACTTAGAAACGTTAGAAAAGGTGTTCCAGCGGTTACAGGGTCACGGTATGAAGCTAAAAGGGAGTAAATGTTTATTTTTGGTTAACGAAGTCAAATACTTAGGTTATGTCATATCAAAAGACGGGGTTAAAGTAGATTCAGATAAAATTAAAGCAATAATAAAAATTCCCAGGCCAAGAGATATTTCAGAGTTGCGTTCCTTTTTAGGTTTGGTTAATTTTTATGCTAAATTTGTTAGGAATTTGAGTACTATTTTGTCACCACTGTATGAACTTTTAAAAAAAGAGGTCAATTGGAAATGGAGTGCGGAGCGCGAAAGGGCATTTGCAAAAGTTAAAAAAATATTAGTAGGCGCCGAGGTATTAGCTCATTATGATCCAAACAAGTCGTTAGTGTTGACATGCGACGCGAGCGCGCGGGGCATAGGCGGTGTACTCACACAGCCGGGCGCCGACGGCCGCGACCGCCCGGTAGTGTATGTGTCACGCGCGTTGAATAACGCCGAGAAACATTATTCACAAATAGATCGGGAGGCGTTAGCTATCGTATTTTGTTTACAAAAATTACATCAGTATGTTTATGGTCGACGTTTTGTCTTGCGAACCGACCACAAACCGTTAGTAAGTATATTTGGACCAAAACACGGTGTACCAGCGATGGCCGCGAGTAGATTACAACGCTGGGCAATTATTTTATCTGCTTATACGTACGATATTGAATATGTAAACACTAAACAAAACGGTGCGGACGGACTGTCGAGACTGCCGGTTCCGTGCAGTAGCGATGAGTCACTGCGGGTCCCCGAGCAAATGTATTTACATTTTGCACAGAATGCATTGTTATTGGATTATAATACAATTAAACAACAAACTATGGTAGATCCAATGTTAGGTAGGGTTTTAAATTATATTCGTGATACGTGGCCAACAGATAATGATATTCGAGAATTACAGCCGTATTTTAACCGTCGTAAGGAACTGTACGAGGAGCTAGGCTGCGTGATGTGGGGGCACAGAGTAGTGATTCCTGCAAGTGGTCGAGCCAGGGTACTACAGGAATTACATGAACCTCATATGGGCATAGTTAAGACGAAGGCGTCAGCTAGGAGTTATGTGTGGTGGCCGGGCATAGACGAGGCGATTGAGGCTACGTGCAGGGAGTGCGCGGTGTGCGCGGGAGAGGCGGATGCGCCGCAGCGGCATGCGGTCACACCGTGGCCCTGGCCTTCTAGACCGTGGGCGAGGGTGCATCTTGATTTTCTAGGGCCTATTTTCGGAAAAATGTATTTAATTATGGTTGACGCTAGAACTAAATGGTTAGAAGTATTTCCTGTGCCTAGTACGGCGGCTAGTTCTACGATTGAAAAGCTTACCGAGGTTTTTTCTAGATGGGGTTTACCGAGACAAATAGTCTCAGATAACGGACCACCGTTCACGAGCAAGGAAATGGCAGACTTTTTGGCTAGTCAGGGTGTAGATCACGTTTTTTCTGCTCCGTACCACCCAGCATCGAATGGGGCTGCAGAGAATGCAGTGCGTACGGTAAAAAGGTTTATAAAAAAAGCGTTTAAACAAAAAGAAAACATTAATTTATTTTTAAATACCTTCCTTTTGCATTACCGTAATACGGAGCACTGTTCAACAGGACAAAGTCCAGCCACATTGATGCTAGGTAGGAATTTACGAACCAAATTAGATGCATTAAAACCAAATATAGAAAATAAAGTCAGGAAGGCTCAGGAACGACAACAGAAAGTAGGAACGGCCGTCAGACGTTCTTTAGAGATAGGAGAGGAAGTATGGATGAGACAATATAGGGGAAATGAAAAATGGAGTCCGGGGCAGGTATTAGATAAAATGGGTACTACAGATTATAAAGTTATGGACTGTTCAGGCAAAGAAAGCCATAGACACATTGACCAGTTAAGACAGCGATCGCGAAGCTCATTGATTTGTCCGACTAGCACAGCAGGACGGAGTTCTCTTGATGCGGAACGTCCCGACAATCCCGAGGTGACGAAGCCAGCGTCAGTCCCCGGAGAGACTCGGAGCCCTCGGAGCGTGAGGGAGTTCAGTCCGGTTCGAACCGCGACTACCGTTGAGTTGCCGTCTACATCTGCTTCTGGATCAGTACCTCTCAGTAAAGTACCTAGTCATGAGAAGCGGGTGATAGTTCCCCAATTCGAGGATGCTGTTCCAGAGGTAGTCCGCCCCCGTCCTGTACGGGCGTGTCGCTTAAAAAGACCGCCCCAATATTGTGATAGCTAAACATTTAGTTCTTCCTTATTTCACTTATTTTTGAATGAAGTTATTCTGGTAGTTATTGAATACTAAGTTCTTATTTCATTTATGTTTGTAGAACGTTGTAAACAGTTGTAAGATATAAAATAGTTAATGTTAAGGCTTATATTTTGTTTATTTTACTTTATATAATTTAGGATAGGCATTATTTAAGGTGGAGGATTGTAATGTATTTAGGTTTACCCACATAAGAAAATTAGTAAGTAAGATCACGTATAAATAAGCCTACATCATTTGTACCGTCAGTTCGCAATATACGCTCGCTACAAGTTGACGTCCTTTTATTTATTACTCCCGACACTTCAATTAGAAACGAGAAATCGTATAGCTAATCACACAGATCAACAACGGGATAGTCTTCGAAGTGCAAGAAGAAATACTTCAAGTGTTGATTTGAATCATGCAGCGTTTTTATACGATGGCACAATTGACTACAGCTCGCATCCTTTCATTTGCATTGGTCTAATGGACATAGTTTGCGAGCATTGTGCGACATTGAAGTTTAATGGAGAAACGCCTGGATTGTGCTGCCTTAATGACAAAGTGAAGTTGATACCCGCAACGCGAGAGCGAACGGTCGTGTGATCGGTTGAGCGTAATTTAATTATATAGCAAAAAACTAAAGTGTGTTTCTCAAATAAATGGGAACAAAGTGTAACGGCTGCGATGCCGTAATAAACGACATTTCGTATATGAAATGTGGTAGAAATGAATGCAGAAAAGTGTACCATCTTAAGTGTTTGGCTCTTACGAAGGATAAATTTGAAGCATTAACCGAAGAGCATAAGGGCAATTGGAGATGCCCGGAATGTGTTTGCAGTGCGCCGAAGCAGGATAATTCGGACACACCAGTTCGAGGTAACCAGAATATAATGAAAAAAACTGTTACTCCTTGCTATGTAAACACAGACCGAGGCAGTAGGAGGATTCCAAAAGAAGTGAGAGAAGTGGATATCAGTAGTATAATACTGCAAGAATTGCAAGAATTTCGGGGTGAGATGAACCTCAAAATAGATGAGCAAATAAGGGAGTATAATCTGCTCAAGGGCAGATTTGTAGACACAGAAAAAGAACTGCATGAATTACGAAATATGATGAAGGTAGTTCTGAAAAAGGCGAGTAAAGTCGATGAGTTAGAAACACAGATAAAAACATTAGAGCAAAAAAATGAGGAATTACAGAATTGTCTGAACAAAAATCAGCCTACAAAAGAAATAAATGAGACACCAAAGGAAATCAGAAAGGAGACTACATCATTTGCAAAGGTACTCACACAAAACGAAAAGCAGGTAGTCAGTAAAAATCAATTAGTAAACAGAGATAAGAATGTAGTGGCATGTGTGGCCACGAAACCGGCAGGTATTATAGAAACCACTACAGAGTGTATGGATAAAGAACAGTTATCGACAGATAATGCAGAGCTGCAGATGGAAACTAGCAAAAGGGAAGAATCATGGATTACTGTACAGAAAAAGAAAAAGAATTATCCTGGCAAGCAAGTAATAAGAGGAGGAAATACTAGTGCAGTAAATATTCAAGGTACTGAAAGGAAAAAGTTTTTACATGTTTGGCGTCTTAAAAAGGATACCACAATAGAAAACTTAGAAATGCATGTAAAGAACATATGTGGAAAAGAGACGGAAATAACAGTGGAAAAAATTAAACATAAAATAGAAAGAGACTATGCGTCATTTATAATAGGAGTTCCAGAAAGTTCATACGAGATAGTATGTAAACCAGAGTGTTGGGCAGTTAACATTGAATTTTGCGAATGGGTGTGGTTTCGTAAACCACCCAACAAACAATGAGAAAACATTAAATTCTGTAGAGATATACTATCAAAACGTGAGAGGATTGAGAACAAAATTACACGATTTTTATGTGGGAATTTCTTCCTTTAGTTGTGATCTTTTTGCTATAACGGAAACAGGATGCAACGAATCAATATATGATTCCGAACTAATACCACCTGGATACAAGATACTCAGGTGTGATCGTGCGGACGGGCGCAAGCAAGGGGGCGCGTGTTTAGTGGCCACACCGCGGTACGAGCTACGGCAACTAAGTACACCGAACAATGTACGTATTCAAGATCATGCATTTGAATTGGTTAGCGCTGCGGTTTATTTACATAATAAGTTTATGTTTGTGTTGTGTGTAGTATACATTCCACCGAGTAGTAGTGATACCGAATATATGTGTTTGTTTAGTATAATAGAAAGTTATCGTGAGGACTACAATAAGTTAATAGTGATAGGCGATTTTAACTTATACTCATGCTCAACAAATATACTAAATTATTTTGAGTACTTTAGCACGTATTGTGAATTCACCCAGTACAACAAAATAGGAAATTGCAATGAACGCCAATTAGATCTTGTTTTGAGTACGCGTTCAGTGGGAGATGGGTTGGAGGTGCGCGCGGCGGATCCGATCGTACCGCCCGATCCATACCACCCGCCGCTCGCTGCGTTTGTGCCGCGGCGGGGGCGAGCGCGCCGCGCCGAGCTGCCCGCGCCCGCGCCGTCGCCCCTAGCGGAGTATGAGGACCATCCAGCGTGCACTCAGGGGCACGCTGGATGGAACTTTTACAAAGCAAACTTTCCGTTAATGTATTCTTTAATAGCAGCTATAGACTGGACGCCAATATATAGCTTAGATTTAAATAGTAGTTTAGATTATTTTTATGAGGTTTTAAACAAGGTTATGGATGACTGCGTTCCAAGAAAACAGCGAAGACGTGTAAACTCGGAGTACAGTTACCCCGAGTGGTACACGACAGATATCATTCGCAACATACAATTAAAGGCTAGGCTCCATAGGCAGTATAAGTGTAGCAAATCAGGGCCCGATTATGAGGTGTTTGCTAAATGTAGGGCGCAAGTAAAATATCTACTAAACTCTGCGTATAAAAATTATAAAATTCGGATGCAGAGTGAGTTCCAGGAAAATCCAAAGGCCTTTTGGGCTTACGTTAACTCACAAAAATGCAGCAGAAGTCCACGCAAGATTTTAAGGGGTGATAAGGTACTAACGAAGGAGGAGTGTGCCACGGAATTTGCCCAGTATTTTTGTTCTGTTTTTAGCCCTAAGATACCCAAGCTGGATGTGGACGCGGCAGTGAAACAGGCTGGTGGTGAAAATGGGGCGGCTAGGATACACTTAGAACAACTAAAGGTTGATGAAGTACTTTACGCTCTGCAAAAGCTCAAGCCAAAAAAGTCAACGGGACCCGATGGCCTACCGCCCTATATTTTCAAAGACTGTCGATTAGTAATTTGTGGGCCACTTCTCTATATCTTCAATCAGTGCTTGACGAAGGCCGTATTTCCAGAAAGGTGGAAAACAACTAAGGTCGTTCCGGTGCCTAAAGGAAGGGCAGCATTGAACATAGACCAATACAGGCCGGTGGCTGTGCTTTCAACACCAGCTAAAGTACTAGAGGCTGCAGTACACAACAACATTCTCTCACAGGTTAATGCACAGCTTTCAGAAGCGCAACACGGTTTTAGACCCGCCAGAAGCACCACCAGTAACCTAATTAACTACATGAGTTATATTGTACCAGAAGTGGATGCAGGAGGGCAGGCAGATGTAGCTTTCTTTGACTACAAAAAAGCTTTTGACCTGGTGGACAATGACATTCTGCTCACAAAAATGGCAGGTGTAGGGTTTACTCCACATTTACTAAACTTTTTTGCTAATTACATGAGGGACAGACAACAATATGTAGAATATGCGGGGGGTAGGTCAGAAAATTATTTTACAAGGTCCGGAGTAAGTCAGGGTAGCAACCTCGGTCCGTTGGAATTCATTTTAATGATAAATGACCTTCCGAAGGTTGTCAAAGATGCTCATTGCACGTTATTTGCAGACGACCTGAAACTGTATCTGGCTGTTAGGAACAAAGAAGATTGCCAAAAGCTACAGCAAGATATAGATAGGGTGGTCACCTGGAGCAAACATAACAGTTTGCAATTTAACGTTTCGAAGTGCATGACTATGACTTTCAGCCGGGCACGCTCTCCAGTTACGTACCAATATCAAATAAACGGGGTACCAATAGCGAAAGTATCAGAAGTCAGAGATTTAGGGGTCAACTTCTCCTCTAAACTAGAATTTCGAGAATTTATAAATAATATTTGTAAGAAAGCCTACAGAAATTTAGGATTCGTGCTTCGGGTAGCTAGGGACTTTACTAATATCGACGCAATTATGGCGTTGTATAATTCTTTAGTGAGGAGCCAATTAGAGTTCAATGCAGTCATCTGGTCTCCACATGAAACTAAATATAGTATCATGTTGGAGAGAGTGCAGAATAAATTTATTAGATATTTGTATAAAAAAATTTACGGAGTTTACCCATTTTACCCAAATAAGTATCCTACCTTATTCACCTTAGGTATGGTAGGATATAATGAATTAAAAGTGAGAAGGAATTTAGCGCTAGTCTCATATATCTTCAAGGTTATGCGAGGGAAAATTCATAATTCGGTCGTTTTGCAGCAACTATATATGTGTGTTCCGGACAGATACGTGTGGCGGAGGCGACGACCGCAACTGCTAGCAGTGCCGCGCGGCCGCACTAAGCTGATGAATGAGGCGCCGATAACGCGCGCACTTCGTATCCTCAACCGTATAGCGGAAGATATAGATATTTTTTGTTGTACTCTGGGTGGGTTCACAGTGCGGGCTCTATTTGAAATAAGTTATGGTCCTACTGTGACATAGTTATGTTGTCTGTAGTAGCAATAAGTATATGTGATTATAATAGCTGTATACATTATCGCATTAGGTGTTAAACCTGTAAAGATGATTGTATGGTGGTAAATAAATAAATAATAAATAAATAAATATTATTGGTTCCGCCACCAGAGCCATTGCATTGCATTCCTTGCTTCGTGGCGAAACACCAGAGTCACGTCATTATCTTTCATTTCAAATTACTTCATTTGGAGCGGAAATTCCAGAAGAACACGGATTTAATATAACATTCAAGGTAATTTATTTTAAATAATATGGAGGAACAACTTGATCGGCGTCAAGAGATCAACATAGCAACAAAAAGAGCAATTCTTCAAGATCTACAGCAACTGTTTCATGAACATCATGCATTGGTCAGTCTGTTAAAGACTGCATTAGAGCGCATGCCAAACGATGACTATGAAGTCGTGATCAGAATGGATAAACGACCAGCTGGAACACACGAACGCACATTTAAAGCTCCAACAATAGATAAAGTTGCAATCCTGATTGTTGGTGACAACTTAGAAACACACGATATTGTGCTTACACGTCGCAATACTGGGCAACTAAAAACAATATATGAAACACACCGTTCATATGACACGTTGCAATACCCGCTGATGTTTTGCAAGAAGTCGATGGATATAACTTCAATATCAAGATTATTAATCCATTAAATGGTGAGTATCAATACCATACAATTCTAAAAGTGACTTCGGGAGCTTCTAGTGGTCAAATTCTGTCTGCCCTTTCAAGGTATATGAACGTGAATTTTACTTCTAAAATAAAAATTTTACTGTATTTATTTTAGGTGAGGAAACTAACAAGAAGGTTCAAGATGGTTCGATGAATGTCGTTTGCTGATGCGTCAAAATGCTGACAACTATTTGTTGCGATTTCGTCGATTGTTTCAACAATATTGCGTCGACATGTACGTCAAACTCGAAACAGAGCGCCTCCTTTCATTAGATTGAACCAAGCTAAATTGCGTTCGGAAGAGTATATTCATTTACGCGATGCAATTAGCACCGAAGGAGTTGCATCTAATGTTGGTCGATTGACTATTTTACCGGCGACATATGTAGGTAGCCCGCGTCACATGCCTGAATATGCGCAAGATGCAATGACATATGTTCGTCATTTTGGTCGGCCAGACCTATTCATTACATTTACATGAAAGGATAGAAATTTTTCAAATACTGCTTCCCGACAAACATCAAGTGATAGGCACGACATCACCGCACGTGTTTTCAAGCAAAAAATCAGTTCGGTGATGAATTACATTATTAATCAACACGTCTTTGGGATTACTCGATGCTAGATGTATGCACACATTCTTATTTGGTTAGTCGAAAGAATTCGACCAGATCAAATAGATGATATCATAAGTGCAGATATTCCTGATCCCGAAACAGATCCAGACCTACATGATGTTGTTTTTACGAATATGATTCATGTGGCACCATCAACCGCCAATCACCGTGCGTGGTCGACGGCAAGTGTTCCAAACGTTTTCCACGAAAATTGACGGCGGAGACCATCACTGGCAATGATGGGTATTCACTGTATAGGCTTCGATTACCCGATGATAACGGTAGAACTATTACTAACAACGAAAATGAAAGGAAACGATTTCGTGGTCGACAACAGTTGGATCGTTCCATATTCGCCACTTCTTTAAAAAAATATCATATATCACAAGGTGCTTCAATGAAGAGAATTAAACCGAGTGCAACCCATGCTGCACAATATGTACATAGTTCAATTCAATCATGTCTTGCTGACACGCGATTGATATACTTATTTTTTGTACTTTTTTATTTATTTTTGTGTTATCTTAATAAAGTAGTAAACTTAATATTTATTTTATATTCAATGTATTACTTTAATAAAATCAGAAATTAAGTTCAGCTAATCTGTAACACTACATTCATTGACTGGTTTTCATGGTTTTCGGTGGCGCTGAATAAAAATGAGGTCAAAATGTAAATACAAGATGACGCCGTCGAGAATTTTTGGTTTTTTTTTCATGGGTGTCATTTTCGTGGCTTTTGGGGTCGCTGATAACGAAACTGAGGTCAAAATGAAAATTCAAGATGGCGCCGAATAAAGTTTTCAGTTTTTTTGTTATGGGTTTCATTTTCGTGGTTTTTAGGGTCGCTGATAACGAAAGTGAGATCAAAGTGAAAATTCGATGGCACCAACAATTTTTTTTGTTTTTTTCGTCATGGGTGTCACTTTCATGGTTTTCTAGGTCACTGTTAACAAAAATAAGGTCAAAATAAACATAAAAAAAAATACAAAAAAAATCTATTTCTTTTTTTTCTCTTCGGCTTCCCGTGATTGAACTTCGCCACTACCCACCAACTACCTACCACCTACCTACCGCCTATCTACCATTTACCTACCACCTACTTACCATCTACCTACCTACAGGGGCGTGCCGTCCATAGAGGCAATTATGCCTAGCCTACCCTACCAACAACGCCAAATGCATTTATTATAACTATGTAATAAAATAATACAAAATGTTAAAACTCCTGTGAGAACACTTATAGCAACTTGTTGCGCCCGTGTACCTCACACTATACTGTAAGGTAAGTTCGTAGCTACAAATTTTCAATTCTGAGGCAAAACGTCCTAAAGCCTACAAAACAATATATTTCAATCATAATTTTACGCACACTGTTGCATATTTTCGGCACACATGTATCGATTATGGGAGTAGATTTTTGAATGAAGAGCATTAGAGCAGTGTTCACAATTTGTGGACATTTCCCCGAATTGCGGGGAATTCGAGAAAAAGAGACAGACACGATATTTTCATTAATGACTACTAGATACAATTAAAAGAACATGGTGCTATTGTCGAATTTATACTTTCCAAAAATGATAAATTGTATTTATAAGAATTGCCAAAGCCCTATAAAAATAATTAAAAACTACATAAATTTTATTTTTCGCTTTGATTTATGGGGAAATTGGAAAATAATTTATGACAACACCACCGTTACTGTCGTCTGTCACTTCTGTCAGTATTATTATCCAGCAAAAAAAATTAGTAGCCATATTGTTTCACGTGACAAGCAAATTATACGTGATCTTGAATGTTTTTATATCTAACTAAGTTATAACTTATAAGTAATTCGTTCTGAAACGTACATTAATGTAAATATTATTTGTTAAGTACATTTACACTTAAAGATGGTATTCTATTGTGAAGTGTGTGGTGATAATGTGTGTTTGTTAGAAGTTAAAAGCAATATGTTTTCGCAATTATCGTTTAATGATAAGATTCATGCGGTGTCTAAAGATAGATGTATACCCGAATTACGAGAGTTATTACAATAATATGTTAATTCACCTCGTACTCTTCATTTCAATCCTCAAAATTATGCAACATTTAAGGTGGCTGTGTGGGTGTTTACACACAAATTAATTATATTGTTTTCCGTGTATTTTGTTTAATACTTCCAGTAAGTGGAGTCAGGGATATATTGATTTGCATAATTTACATTCCTCGTCAAAAAAGCATGACCTATCAATAGAAGAACACCTAGAGGCATGCTTAAAGTTAAATACATTTGGTAAATCACTAGTTTGCATCGTCAGAAAATTGAATAAAAGTGAGTTCTTGTATTACTTTAACAGCCTTATTTTCAATGTTTTTTATTTTTTTATTTCATAAATCACCTTTTTTTTGGTATCATTGGCGGTGGCCTAGCCTACCCTCCGTGGAGAACCACTGCACGCCACTGCCTACCTACCACCTACCTACCAACTACGTACCACCTACCTACCACCTACGTACCACCTACCTGCCACCTGTCTACTACCTAAGACTAAAGAATAGATTGTCCTGTGTATTGTATTGTGATGAGTTTTATCCGAATTTACGGATAAAACTAATGTACGCGTGGTCTTTAATAACTTAGTTTACAAACTACCGAAACTCCCAACAAAATCTCTCCAATAGTTTACTGAAAAAAAAATCCAAAAACCAGATCGTAAGCACTGCATAGTGCGGAAGCGCTGTAACAATCATGCAAGAAAAGGAGATTAGGTGAAAATAAAAACAATTGTAGTGATAAAATAAATTATGTTACCGTACTGTATTTTCCGAAAAACTAAACCCCCAAAAATTAACATGAATTCCGTAAAAGGAAGTTGACCGTACCTTCTGTTACAATTTTATACTGTGACTAGAAATGCTTGCACAGCGGGGTCAGCGAGTTAATTTCAAATGACCGTACGCGGGACTTGTCACGCGCGTAGGTAAATTAACGCTAAATGCCTACTGCGCTCGAATATCCTGGCCTTAATCATTTGATTGTTGTCACCGGTGTCCAATAGCAAACCAAGGTACGCTATTTCACAAATGTAATTTAATTGATATTTTATTTATTTTACTATTTATATACACACAGTAGACAACACAGGAAAATAACATCATAATATTTGAGTACATAGGTACTGCTTATCCACTGCTCCATGCGGACGAAGCCGCGGGCATAAGCTAGTATTAGTATAGATTAGAGCAAAATAGCTATTACTCAGGGCTTTTTACTCGTGCAGCTAGATGGCACCACTGTTTCGTGACGCAATTTAAGCTAAAAATTTAAGCTGACAAGGCTTTCGTTTGTTACCCGACTGAAACCCAAAAGGCAGGTTATGTGTTTGACCTGTATGTAAGCATATATGTATGTGTGCATGTATGTATGTCCGTTTCTTTGTTCCCTCGTAACTCCTAAACGAATGAACGGATTAATTGCATGTTTAAGATTATTAACACTGTTTGTTTTGTTTATGTATTAAGAATAACACACCACTACAATCATCCTTCACATACACATAATCCTCAATACACTCACTCTCCATCCACAAACTTCTGGACATCACTCACACTCTCGTCCCGCACACACTTACTCTCGCCGTCAATACCATTCCAAACCTTTTGTATCTATTCCTACATCACAATTTTTTTAATGGAGGAAAAAAACTTCACCGTTTCGATTGGCAGCGAACGCCACTACATGATAAATGTACCTGATGCAGTTACAGTTTGCCTCATCTTCTCATGCCTAAATATGTGCACCACTTCATTTTGGAACATATTATTTACTTTCAATGGCTAACCACATTAATGCCTTTGAATTAGAATTAGATGCGTACCAAGTATCAAAATCTTATAAACTACCGTTAGGTGATTGTATATCTAAAATACCGAAGACACAAAGAAACTTATCTATACTACAACTCAATATTCGGAGTCTCAACAAGAACTTTGATAATTTTATAGCGTTCTTACATCTCCTTAAAATTGATTGTGATATCATTATATTGACCGAATGCTGGCTTAAATCTGCTGTAATTCCTAACATGAATGGTTACAATGTGCACTTCACAAAACCTACAAAAAACCAGAATGATGGGGTGGTTATGTATATTAAGACTTCGCTGCACTGCACCGTTTCAGAACCTGATATAACTGACGCAAACTGTCTACTTTGCAAAATTGGCAATAATGTTGGGATCTTAGCCCTATATAGATCACCTTCCTTCATCCACGTTGATAATTTTTTAAACAGCTTGGATTCCATTTTAAAACCCCTAACAAAATTTCATCACGTTGCCTTAGTCGGCGATATCAACATTGATATTAAGCCGAGCAACACCGACAGACACTCGTACGATTACCTGACCTTCACTGCCTCCCATGGTTTATTACCGGCGCACCTATATCCTACTCGAGTAAATAACTGTTTAGATCACATTCTTTTAAAAAGCAAACAACCAGGAACATCCATTGTCATAGACTCACCTATTACCGACCATTTACCTGTATTCCTGAGTGTCAACCTTGATGTTCCTAAGCCCAAGCTCACCTACACCGCCAAAGTTGTTGATATTTCAAACATCAAAAAAGATATTGAGTGTACTGATTTCTCCCCAATCCTTTTTTCTCATGACGCTAATGAAGCAGCGGACACCTTAACAACTTTATTGACTCAAATTATTGACAAACACACTCGCTTCTCCAAAGTCTCACGAAAGAACCGTAACATCAAGCCCTGGATCACTCCAGGATTACTTCGCTGTATTAGAAACAGGGATAAAATGCATCTTACTTTAAAAACTCAACCAGATAACCCCATCCTCAAATTAACATATTCTCGCTATCGCAATCACTGTAATTCTTTGCTCCGGAAATTGAAGATAAACTACGAGAAAACTGAATTTATGAAAAGAAAAAATAACTCCAAAGCAACATGGGATTTAATCAAATCCATAACGCACTCAAAATCCACACCCTCACCATTGAAAGAACTGCAACAACTCGAACCTGACAAACTTGCATCAGCAAACAGAGTCAATAATTACCTCATTAATGTAGGCAAAGACCTAGCTACAAATATACGTCAGTGTCGGAATATGCCAGCTCACCCATCAAGTTTATCTTCAACTTGTAGCTCAATGTGTGTCCTGGAAACCGACGATTCCGAAGTAGAGGGAGTTATAAACAACTTGAAATCGAGTTCTGTAGCTGGAATTGACGGTATTTCTGGACAAATATTGAAGCTCACGCGCAATATTTTAATCCCCTACATCACACATATCTGCAATCTTGCGATATCTACCGGTGTTTTCCCAGACTGTTTCAAAACAGCTCTAGTCCACCCTATTTATAAGGGAGGGGACAGAGGCAGTGTCAAAAATTATAGACCTATTTCTATTTTACCAACCATTTCGAAGATTCTGGAGAAGATACTGAACAACCGTTTGCTTAAATACATTAATGCTCATAAACTCCTATCCGGAAACCAATATGGGTTCAGAGCCGGAATTTCAACCGAGGATGCAGTCATTGCACTCTCTGAAAAAGTGACTCATCTCATGGATAAGAAGCAGAGGTGTATAGGTTTATTTTTAGATATTTCGAAAGCTTTTGACACTGTCTCTGCGCCCATACTTTTGTCGAAACTGGATCGCAAGTTATTTGGAGAATCGCTTCCAACATGTTCAATTGGATGAGGTAATAAGCGATAAAGCTAGAATAGAATACGGCGTCCCACAAGGCAGCATTCTGGGTCCAACCTTGTTCCTCATCTACATTAATGATCTGTGTTCACTTCCACTAACTAACTGCTTCTTATTTACATATGCTGATGATACAGCCCTACTTGTTCATGGGAATGATTGGACTGAAACAGAAAAATATGCTCAGATGGTGTTGGACATTGTCATGAACTGGTTTAGCAATAATTTGTTGACACTGAATGCAGAAAAATCGAAGCTTGTTTCTTTTTCTTTGAGTAATAAGACTCAGCCAAACACAACGCCGATCGTTAAAGTACACAGTTGCTCTCAAGTCTCCTGCTGTACCTGTCCTACTCTGGCAACCACACCTTGTATAAAATACTTGGGCGTGCAAATTGACAAACACCTGAACTGGTATAGTCATATTGATAATCTAGTTAACCGAACGCGTAAACTAATTTCCATCTTTAAGAAACTCCGTTGTTCGGCTGACTCGGAAACACTTATGATGGTCTATTACTCACTCTGTCAGTCTCTTCTCCTATATTGTTTGCCGGCTTGGGGTGGCGCTTGCAAAACATACCTTCTGAAATTAGAGAGAGCCCAGAGAGCAGTTCTCAAAGTTATGTTCTGCAAGCCCTATAGATACCCTACTTTGGAACTTTTTAGGGAAAGCAGGTTTCTGACAGTGAGAGGCTTATATGTGCTACAATGTGTATTAAGGAAACATCGTCTGCCGTTCACAGCAAGTACTAAACGCCGCGCAGACATTGCCCTTTCACCAGTTAGACACAAAACCACTTTCGCACAACACCAATTCACCTACCTCAGCTATATTCTATATAATAAAATCAATAAATCTCTCCATATCCACAGTTTAAATTATCACCAATGCAAAATCACAGTTAAAGAATGGCTAATTGAGAAATCATATGACGAGACCGAAAAACTTCTCCTCCCACATGCATAAGACAGATTACACATTCACCATTACTACATCTACCAGGACACATTCACACCATACACGAACCGCACTTTCACATTACTTACACATACACAACATACCTACTACACCTACCACAACCAACTCACTCTAACTCAAATACTCACAAACATTTTTATTACGAATTATTTTTTGCTTTACTTTTCTTTTTCTAAATACATAAATAATAATTAAATTTATATTAACCATGTTACTGGTGAAAACAGTTTTACTGACATTTTTGACCTTATGGAATCACTGGTCCCCAAGTCACAGGCTATAAACCTAGTTTGGGTGCCAGGAGATAATACTTAGTGCACTTTATGTTGTACCATATCACTGTACTTGTAACCTTTGTGAACACTTTACTGGAAATAAACATTATTATTATTATTTCCTTTATTTAAATTTTTACAAATTATTTTACATTTTTAAATATTCCTTAAAAAAAAATATATAAAAAAACATTTAAAAATATAAAAAATTGACAAATTTATTATTATTATTATTTCCTTTATTTATTTTCTTACTTACTAATTACATTTTTAAATATTTCTTAACAAAAACCATTTAAAAAAACATTTAAAAATATAAAAAATAGTAGCCCACCGGTATCGGGAACAGGGTCCAAGCTACCGGCGGTCAGGGCTCCAGAGAGAGGAACCTCCTAACAATACGAGCCGTGTCTAGGAGTACCGCTTTCTGAATCAAGCCCTTGATCCAGCTGCCTAACGAGAGCCTCCTCAGGTATTGGTCGAGGCTCTTGGCAATTAAGCCATGGGCTGATACGACTATCGGCACAATGATCGCTGAGTCCACATCCCACATGTCGACAACCTCGCGAGCCAAGTCAAGATACTTGATTTTCTTATCTTTCTCGGCTTTCACGAGGTTCTCATCATGCGGGACCGTTATGTCAACAATCATTGTGCGCCGCTCTGATCGATCCACCACCACTATATCAGGCTTATTGGCTACAATAGTCCTGTCAGTGATGATGGATTGATCCCAGTACAATGTGATACTGCCATTTTCGAGAACTGGGTCGGGCACATACTTATAGTACGGCACTTCCGATTCCACAAGGTTGTATTTTAGAGCAAGTTGCTGATGGATAATCCTGGCTACAAGGTTGTGTCTATGCAAGTACTCTCCGTTAGCCAGACGAGAACACCCGGAGATAATGTGACGGATTGATTCGCCTGGACGGTGGCATGCCCGACATATGTCAACCGTACCGTCCTTCACAATAAATCTCCGGTAGTTATTCGTCATCATAACTTCATCCATAATTGCACAGACAAAACCTTCGGTTTCTCCGAAGAGGTCCCCGCAACGTAGCCAGGCTACGGACGCTGATAGGTCTACATCGGGCCCATGCAGGGCCCGAAAAAAGCGTCCGTGAAGCTCTTTACTCTGCCATACCTCCATGCGGTCGTTAGTGTTAGGCACTAAGGGTTTGCGCCAGTTCTCTTTAGCCAAGGAAAGCGGGGTGAGGCCCTTGTCCACTGCGACCACATCTCGATGCATCCCCACGTCGGTTTCAAGGAAATATTCCCTGAGACTGCATATCTCGCAATTGTGGAGAGTCTTAGCGTTTAAAAAGCCTCGACCCCCACACTTCCGCGGGATATACAGTCTCATAACAGAAGAACGCGGGTGATGCATTCGATATGCCGTCAACAATGTACGGACCCTCCTATCCAGTGCGTCTAGTTCTGTTTGAGTCCATTTGAGTATGCCGAAAGAGTACATCAGAACCGGCATGACCCAACCGTTGAAGGCACGTACCTTATTGCCGCCTGATAAAAGACTATTAAATACTTTTTTCAGGCGGCCAAAGAAGCGCTCCTTCAACGATTGCTTCATGTCAGCAACATTGATGCCCAGCGCTTCCGACATACCCAAATACTTATAGGTTTCGGTTGCTGAGAGGGATCTAAGATTTATGGAATCCGAGAGCTGGGTTCCCACAGATTCCACAATCTCCCCTCGCTTTACATGCATGACCGCACATTTGTCCACACCAAATTTCATCCTGATGGCGCTACTGAAAGTTTCAGTTACCTTCAGTAGCTCCATCAGTTGCAAATCGTTGGGGGCAAAGAGTTTCAGGTCATCCATGTAAAGGAGGTGAGATATAACTTGACCACCTCTCCTCAACCGATAGCCTAGACCTGAATCCTCCAGCAGCGTGCTAAGAGGATTCAAGGCTAAGCAGAACCAAAGTGGACTCAAACTATCGCCCTGAAATATACCTCGCTCTATCCTTATCGGCTCGCTATTCCTCTGGATTTGCCGACATCCTGGATAGCGAAGGACTGTCCTCCATTGCCCCATACATGACATCAGGAAGGTGCGCAGAGTTGCATCAACTTTATACAACTCTAGCACCCTCATGAGCCATGTATGTGGCACCGAGTCATAGGCCTTCTTATAGTCTATCCAACATGTCGACAGATCGCTTCGGGAACGGCGAACCTGTTGACTAATGGCCATATCAATGAGGAGTAGCTCCTTAGTACCGCGGGACCCGTTCCTACATCCATTTTGAGAAGCGGACATGATAGAATTGTCATCAATGTGTTTGTTAATTTTAGCTCTCAAAATGGATGTAAGAACTTTATAGACCGTCGGAAGACAGGTAATCGGTCTATAATTTTTGGGCTCCGCAGTACTACCCGATTTATGGAGCAGGTGGGTTATACCTGTTGTCAGAAACTCTGGCAGCGACCCTGACTCTAAGGCTGACTGGAACAGGATCGCCAGGCGAGCGTGTGACCTTGTGAACCATTTAATCCAAAAGTTGTGCAGTCCATCCGGCCCTGGAGATTTCCAGTTAGGCAACGGACGGACTGCACGAACTACGTCTTGGGGGCTGATAGTGATTGCCCCCATTTCTGGTACTAGATCGCACGCTCGCTCGACGCCCTGAGTCCATTCACCCTCGGTATGGCTAACAGGCACCGACCAGATGCTGCGCCAGAACGAACACATGGCATCATCATCCGGTAGGCGCGTGTCAGCCACACCTTGGTCCGGTCGCTCCCAAGCCCTGTATACCCACCTTTCATCTCTTTGAAAAGTGCGATTCTGAGTGTATCGGTCCACCCGCCGCTTATACCTACGAATACGGTTTGCCCATGCATACACTTTCTGCTTCAGGAAGTCGATGCGCTCTGTGATACGGGACATGTAGTCTCGAGGACTGATATCAGTCCCCGAGAACGCCCGCCTCACAAAACGCATCACTCTAGGACGAGTATTGCCCTCCCTGAAGCAGATCAGTTTGCCGATGAGTGCTCTGGCCCCACCAATACGTCGTTCAATCCTGTACTGCCATGGCGGTACGGCTGGTTTAGGTCGTGTAGCTCTGTCATCAGAAAATTTGACATGAGCTACACGACATGCCGCTACAGCCGCACAATACAGGATTGAGTGAGCATCGGTGAGGTCTTCGCAGTTATCAAAATAGTTTGACAACTGCGAATCCAGAACAGCCACCAGCGCCCTATTTTTGTTATGCATGGGCAAACGAGGTATGCGTGGTCTAAGGTCGGGTTGCATGAATCGATATTCTCGAATCGCACCCTCCAAAGCACTCCTCATTTCCTCATTGCACTGGGTACTTACATTAGTAACTATGTCATTACTCACGTCGTTATCGCGATTTGGTATTATTGTAGACTGTGGTGGAACCACAGCCTGCGGCGGCGGCGTGGCAATGACATGGCTACTCTGCATTTCAGTCCGCAAGCGATCAAGTACGGTGTCATCCAACATACGATTACGCTGGATGACTCGCACCTGATCCGATAGTCGTTGTGCCGACACGTTGACAGCTGGCTCAAGCACCTGAAACAGAGAGAGCATCCGAACACGGTACGCGGTCAGGTTGTTTCCTCCCTCTGTAGCCCCATAGTATGCGCGCATGAAATTTGCATTGATGGATTGCGTCCATCGCATGCGCTGCACACTCCCACCGGGAGCTGGGACCCTATCAGAGGCCGGTGGGCCTCGAGGTCCTAAACCGTCCGGCGGCCGGCGTCCTCCCCGTCGACGAACAGGTGGTGGCGTCGTGGGCGGAGAGAAATACTCGTCGCTCGAGCTCGACGCAACTGCCACGGCCGGTGTCACAGCACTCACGACGGGGCTGGATTCCGGCGGCGGCGAGGCGGAGCTAAGCGACGGGTCCGGAGGCGATAGGCGTGCGCGTCGTGCAGCTGATCTCGTCAACATTTATTTATCTTCATAGGTATATATTCAATTCTTCCAAAATTTTTGACAGACACGTGAGATGTCATATTGTGTCACTTCCATGTATTGGTTTTTTTCTTTAATTTTCTTATTATTATTATTATGTCCATTATTTATTTTTTTACACATTAGTTACATTTTTAAACATTTCTTAAAAAAACCATATAAAAAAAACATTTAAAAATATAAAAAATAGTGGTCCGCCGGTAGCGGGAGCAGGGTCCAAGCTACCGGTGGTTAGGGCTCCAGAGACAGGAACCTCCTCACAATACGAGCCGTATCGAGGAGTACTGCCTTCTGAATCAGGCCCTTGATCCAACCGCCTAAGGAGAGCTTCGAAAGATGGTCGTCGAGGCTCTTGGCTATAAGGCCATTGGCCGTCACGACGATCGGCACAATGATAGCCGAGTTCACATTCCACATGTCGACAACCTCGTGGGCCAAGTCGAGATATTTTATTTGTTTCTCTTTCTCAGCTTTCACGAGGTTCTCGTCATGCGGGATGGTAACATCGACTATCATTACGCGGCGCGCTGATCGGTCTATCACTACTATGTCAGGCTTATTGGCGACAATAGTCCTGTCAGTAATGATAGACTGATCCCAGTACAGCGTGACATGGTCTTTCTCGAGAACTGGGTCGGGCACATACTTGTAGTACGGTACCTCAGATTCCACAAGTTTATATTTCATGGCAAGTTGCTGGTGAATAATCCTGGCTACTTGGTTGTGCCTGTGCAAGTACTCGCCGTTAGCCAGACGAGAACAACCAGAAATAATATGTCTGATGGACTCACCCGGACGGTGGCATGCCCGACACACGTCAACCGTCCCGTCCTTCATAATATATTTCCGGTAGTTGTTCGTCAACATAACTTCGTCCATAATCGCACAGACAAAACCTTCAGTTTCTCCAAAGAGATCGCCGAAACGTAACCAGGACACGGACGCTAGAAAATCTACATCGGGCCCATGAAGAGCTCGGTAGAAGCGCCCGTGAAGCTCCTTGCCTTGCCATACTTCCTTGCGGTCATCGGTAGTAAGTACTTCAGGTTTGCGCCAGTTCTCTTTAGCCATGGACAGCGGGGTGAGTCCCTTGTCCACTGCGACCACATCTCGGTGCATACCCACCTCGACTTTTAAAAAATATTCTCTGAGACTGCACATCTCGCGGTTGTGAAGGGACTTCGCGTTTAAAAACCCTCGACCCCCGCACTTCCGCGGTATGTACAGCCTCATCACCGATGATCGTGGGTGATGCATCCGGTTTGCGGTAAGCAGTGTACGAACTCTCCTATCCAGGGCATCGAGTTCGGTCTGAGTCCATTTGAGTACGCCGAAAGAGTACATTAAAACCGGCATGACCCAACCGTTGAAGGCGCGCACCTTGTTTCCGCCTGAAAGAAGGCTATGTAATACCTTGTTCAGGCGTCCAAAGAAGCGCTCCTTCAACGATTGCTTCATGTCAGTTACGTTAATGCCTAACGCTTCCGACATACCCAAATACTTATAGCTTTCGGTTGAGGAAAGGGTTCTCAGGTGTATGGAATCCGAGAGCTGAATTCCCTCGGATTCCATAATCTCCCCTTGCTTTACATACATGACTGCACATTTGTCCACACCAAATTCCATCCTGATGGCGCTACTGAAAGTTTCAGTTACTTTCAGTAGCTCCATCAGTTGCAATTTGTTGGGGGCAAAGAGTTTCAGATCATCCATGTAAAGAAGGTGAGATATGACCTGACCACCTCTCCTCAACCGGTAGCCTAGACCTGAATCCTCCAGCAATGTGCTCAGAGGATTCAGGGCTAGACAGAACCATAGTGGGCTCAGACTGTCTCCCTGGAATATTCCCCGTTTAATCCATACAGGTTCATCGTTCCCCTGGATCTGTCCACATACTGGATATCGAAGGACCGTCCTCCATTGCCCCATACACGACTCAAGGAAGGCGCGTAGAGTTGCATCTATTTTGTACAACTCCAGCACCCTCATGAGCCATGTATGTGGCACCGAGTCGTAGGCCTTCTTATAATCTATCCAGCATGTAGACAGATCCTTGCGGGATCGACGAACCTGTTGGCTAATGGCCATGTCGATGAGGAGTAGCTCCTTAGTGCCGCGGGACCCACTCCTACATCCATTTTGAGAGGCAGACATAATGGAGTTTTTGTCAATGTGTGTATTAATTTTAGCTCTCAAAATGGATGTAAGAAGTTTATAGACCGTAGACAAACACGTGATCGGTCTATAATTTTTGGGTTCCGCGGGACTACCTGACTTATGGAGCAGGTGGGTAACGCCTGTTGTTAAAAACTGCGGTAAGGACCCAGACTCTAAGGATGACTGGAATTGGGATGCCAGGCAAGTGTGTGAACTACTAAGCCATTTGAGCCAGAAGTTGTGCAGTCCGTCCGGTCCCGGTGACTTCCAGTTCGGTAACGGACGAACTGCTCTGGCTATATCTAAAGGTGTTATCAAGATTGGCTCCATTTCTGGGATAGGTTCACACACTCGTTCGACATCACGCATCCAGTCAGCCTCAGTATGACAGACGGGCACCGACCAGATGCTGCGCCAGAAAGAACACGTGGCAGCATCATCCGGGCGGCACACGTCTGTCATATTTAGCTCGGGTCGCTCCCAAGCTCTGTATACCCACCTCTCATCGCTCTGGAACATGCGATTCTGTGAGTACCGATCAACCCGCCGCTTATACCTCCGAATACGGTTCGCCCATGCATAAACTTTCTGCTTCAGGAAGTCGATGCGCTCTGTGACACGGGACATGTATTCTTGAGGACTGATTTCAGTGCCCAAGAATGCCCGCCTCACAAAGCGCATTACCCGTGGTCGTGTATTGCCCTCTCTGAAGCAGTATAGTTTGCCGATGAGTACCCTGGCCCCGTCGATGCGGCGCTCGATCCTGCGCTGCCAGGCTGGTACGGCTGGTTTTGGTCGAGTAGCTACGTCACAATTTGGGAACTTGACGTTAGCTAAACGACATGCCGCAACAGCCCCACAGTACAGGATCGAGTGTGTATCAACGAGGTTCTCGCTACTCTCGAATATATTCTTGAGTTGCGAGTCCAAGGCACACACCAGCGCCCTATTTTTATTATGCATGGGTAACCGTGGTAATCGGGGCCTAAGTTCGGTAGGAGTGGATCGATATTCACGAAGCGCATCTTCCAGAGCGCTCCTCAATCGGTCGTTGCACTGGCTACTTACCACAGCAACCCTATCATCTTCCTCTACAACAGCTGGGTTGAACCGCGGCGGGGTTGCGTCAACAACTGACGCTTGCACCGCGGTTTGTGCCGGAGTTAAAACGATACGGTTGCTCAGTACCTCTGAGCGCAGCCTATCAAGTACGGCTTCGTCCAACATGTGATTGCGTTGGATGACCCGCACCTGATCCGACAGTCGTTGGGCCGAAACGTTGACGGTTGGTTCAAGTACCTGGAACAGAGACAGCATCCCAACACGGTACGCAGTGAGGTTAGTTCCCCCCTCTGTAGACCCATAGTATGCGCGCATGACGTTCTCGTTAATGGAATGAGTCCATCTCATGCGCTGCACACAACCACCGGCAGCGGGGACCCGGCTCGGGGCCGGATGGCCCCTAAGTCCCAAGCTCCTCGGTGGCCGGCCTCTCCCCTGCCGACGTACAGGTGTTGGCGACGTCGGCGGAGAGAAATATTCGTCGCTCGAGCTCGACGCAACTGCCGCTGCCGGTGACACAGGTGATCCGGGGTCCGGCGGCGGCGAGGCGGATCTGAGCGGCGAGTCCGGGGTTGTAAGGCGTGCGCGTCGGTAGGCAGCTCTCGTAATCATTGGGTTACGAGCAACATCGATTAACGATCATCTTATATTATTTTTTTGCATTTTTCATTGTTGTTGACACAGTTGACAGGCTTCATTTTGTCATAAAACTGTATTTTAATTTTTCGCCGTTTGGTTTTCTAATTTCTATTTTCTCTATTTTTATATTGTATTATTTCCTTTGTTAAAAACTATTTATTATTATTATTATTATTATTAATTAAATTATACGTCGTTAGATTTGTCTTAGTGACATGAGTGTTACTGGCTAAATTAAAACTAAAAAACAAAGAAAAATGGCGGATTTGGGTTGCCATATTGTGGAGTTTGAATTTTTCTTTTCTTTTAATACCATCGAGTGGAGTATCAAAATGAAGGTTTTTAAAAGGTAATTACAAAAATATAAACAACTAATATGTTTTAAAGTGATTCGAAGTGACAATTCGTTTAAAAAGTTAAATCGTCTGCAAAACCTTTCACGTTACTAAACTAAAAAGCTGGAAATAAAAAAGTAGTTGCAAAAACCAAAAACCTGACTGAAAAAAACTGAAAAGCAAACAACAAGCACATTTTATTATTTTTTTCAACTACATTTTTTATTTATTATTCGTTGGTATGTGTACAGATTAAAACAAAATTGGTTGCGTTTGTTAGAATTCGTAGGTCTCTAATTACTACTATTTGATGATTACTAATACGTCTAAACCAAATATTAATATAATAATTTATAAATAGCGCCTACCAATAGTTATAGGGGTGAGCAGCGGTGGCCCAGTGGTGACGATCCCGACTTACGAGCAGTAAGTCGAGGGTTCGAACCCAGGCAGGCGCATTACTTTGTGTAATTTATTTCATCACCACTGCTCTCAAACCGGTGAAGGAAAACATCGTGAGGAAACCGGGATGTCCTAAAATAAAAAAAATCGAAGACATGTGACATCTACCAACCCGCACTGGGCCCGCGTGGTGGATTATAGCCCATTCTCTCTCATAGAGAGGAGACCTGTGTCCCAGCAGTGGGAACATTATATTCTGATTATGCTAATAGTTATAGGGGTAGCTTGATGAATCTTCGTAATAAAGACAGACTCTTCGCGAACAACCGGTCAGTATAGTTGTTGCATTCTATTGTATAACGGGCTGGTGTCCGCAACTCCATGTCAAAGTGCGTGTTTTGCCTGCGGCAGTATAGTATAGTTGTAGCCTCGATAACATTTCTTTGCTACGTTTTCACTCGCAACCTGGTGCCATTGCATAATTTTGCCGGGTTTAAAATTACGCAGCAACATAACTGGGACGCCAACTCTCAATTTTAATACGTGAGTTGGGAGACCGGGAGGCCTCAATTAGTTAAGAAATTCAACAGATACAAAGTAAAAAGACCTGTCAACGAAAATTGGTTTGAATAAGATTTGATATTTGTTTTGGAGATATGGAACTTTTTCACATTAACTTTGTTCACTGTTTTAAGCTTTCACGGTTTACAACTAAACTTATACTGTCATTTAAGGGATGCGCTATGATCGCGGGTTGTCAACCCGCGATCATGGCGCTTGTAACAGCGCCGAACTATCGAGAGCTCAAAATAATGAACAATCACGAAAGATATTCCGTAAGTGACAGTATAAGTTTAGTCACTTTGTTTTTCATTTCATTAACGTACTACGAAAAAAAAATTTAGTTTTGCTGTTAAGTGGAAGTTTACTAAATGAGTGTTAAAAATATTATTATATAGTTTGGTGCTATGGAACCCTGAGGGTGCAAGTCAGACGCGCACTTTGCAGGTTTTTGGTAGCACGCGCTCGCTTTATCGTGGATATTAGTAATATCGGGGTAGATTCTTCTAAATGTAGTGGAACACAAATCTGCCTGACTCTATAGGTAGAATTATTTTAGTTTCCTTTTCTGGGTAATCATCATTTCCTATTTTGAGTAAAACATCTGAAAACTGTTTAGCAGAAACATCTTTTTTGCAAGACTAAGTTAAAGAGACCGCTTCGCACACGCTTCAGATCTATTTCAGGGTTTGAAACCCCCCCTTACGAGCCCCTACCACCCTAATAGTACTCTCATCTCAAATAATTAATTTAGTTTTATGAAGTTCCTCGGGCATGTTTCTTTGTTTGAGTGGATTTCCAGTTTGTATTAAATTGAGAGATTTTTTTTTTTTAACCTTCAATTGTGCGGAGGGCTATCTCAATTTGTTTTTTGTAATTTTACCTAACTTTTATGTAGCGGCCCATAGCCTGCTCTTCAAATTTCAACTGTTTGGTGCCAACACTCTCGGAGTAAAACAGCTGCGATGCTACGGACAGACAGACAGACGGACAAGACGAATCTATGGAGGTTCCGTTTCTACTATTTGGCAATGGAACCCTAATAATCGCATTAGTAGGTACACCAATCGTATTACCTAGTACTACTGGTTTGTGGAGGTCAGATAAGCAGTCAATCTATGTAAAATATTGGTATTCAGCTGTACCTAGTTAGACTGAACCCCGAAGATCCTAACGTAGTTGGGTAAAGCGAAAATGTTTCGCTCCAAAGTATAATTATGTTTTTTATACTCACGTTTTCGATCTCCTATGACCTGCAGGGAATGTCCAATGATTGGTAGTGCCCCAGGTAACTCAGGGGGCGAGTTGGGATGCTGTCGCAACCACGGCCACGCAGCAAATACTGCGCATAATAATATCACTAAAACCACTATTAACATTTTGCGAATCTAGCGACTCAAGACGATATGAGGACATCGTGGGATAAAACTTGTATTTATATACTACCTCTTGTCCGTCCGGTTAAGCATTCTAAACACTAAAAAAAAAATTGCTGTTGCTCGCGACCTTAGTCCGCGAGAAATTATTGAAAAAAAATATTATATCCTTATTTGAATCGGTTTTTATTTAAAATTACATGGTTTTTTTTTTGCACGTAACAGTAATCCTTTTTCTTAAGAAGTCTTAGTTACTTCTTTTACTATCTATCTGATGTTGGTGTTTTCTGCTAGTAAGAATGCCGTTAAAATCGGTTCAGCGGTTTCGGAGATCACCGCAACAAACATACAGACAAACATTTAAAAAATTGTTTTGTTGTATGTACCGTATAAACTTTCATAATATGCATTCAGTTAAAAACTGTTATTTTGAAATTGCAAACAGACATAAATTGTATTTAATTGTAGAGATAATGTATGTCCAATTGTCCAGTATGCTGGCCATTGCCAAGTTCTCCAGAAAGTGACGGAAAATATCGGTGTACAGTGTAACGGCATTGCCGAATTAAGGGTTGAGTTTTTTTATTGTTATGAGATCTTTTTTATGCAAATATGCAGTTGAATGTATAATACGTGATGATTAAATGCCTAAACATTGAATTCTTATCTGACAGCGTACTGCGTAGCCATGCCCAAAGCTCTAAACAGCAAAAGAAGTTTACAACAAGCTAATCCTAAAACCTTGGTTTGTAAGCCAAAGACTCACTACTAGGACTTACGTCCTAGTGCGGTATTCCTAATGACCTAACGGCTGTTTCAGCTACTGTCAGGGCGACGCACTTGCTTTGATCAAAGATACTGTTGAGGTAAAGGGAGTGTACGCCAGCCCTTAAATTGTGTTAGTTTTTGAAATGTCTGTGTAGATACGTTCTCCGTTGACTCTTGACTGATCCCTTTCATCCCTCGGTATTTTTATTTGCTAGTATAAATTGTTTTGGCAGGTTCAGTACGCTGGTATAGTTTTTGCCCCATAGGCCTAGACGCATAAAGCTTGATAGCAGCTAATGCTGCTTCCTGCTGTGAGTATAGACCAATAGGTGTTATTGGAAGTGCTATATCCATGGCTGCAGTCGGCGTGGTAGATAATTATGTAGCTATTAATTCCAAAGTAAGCCGGTTTTTGGAACCGATGGAGTTTGGTAACGGTGGTCGGGAGTTCCACCACCCTCGACGTGAGCTCATTTATGATTAATTTTGAGGCGCGTAATTTTTTTGGAAAATCTGTAAAAAATATTATTGTTAGGTATCAATAAATTAATTGGAACATACATAGTGAGGATAAAAATCAAAATCAAAGCATTTATTTCAAGTAGGCCAGTTACAGGCATTTTTTAATTGTCGAAACAAAGACAACAATGAAATAAAGCTACAATACTTTCACAGTTTTTTGTGACTGTCCCAGTCACGAGGCACAAAAACTGTGAAAATACTGTAGTTGCCCATTCCCTACCTTAGATCTCTGTGGAGAAGAATGGGCAAAAAACTCCATGGACACACTTTTAAATCAGAATACTTTTACAGGACCTTGGTTAGATCATTCATGTTGAGATGGTACATTATGTGAGAACGATGTAGCAAGATGTGTACGTTAAAAGTGTCCATAGTAAAAACAATTCAAAAATAAAATAATTAATTCAAATAAGCCGTGGCAACCAAGAGATGACCAGTCACAACTGACAGCGCCTGTTCACGAACATGACGACTGTATCAGCACCATTCAACTTACCCATTTTGAAGGGAACTAAATGCTCCGACACACGTGCCACCATTGGCGAGACATTTGAGTGAGCATGACATACTCCTAACCGCCAGGGCACATTCAAGTCAAGAAAAGACATAGATTTCCAGCTAATGACAGCTTTCTAGTATATAGTACTCACACAATATGGTCTATGCGGCTATGTAATACTAAAGAGATTTAATTTATATAATGCAAAGATAGTTGTACAATCTTCAGCAGCTCCAACAATACTATTTAATGCTATCAATTTATGCGCCCCTGTCCTTGTAGAGCAGGACCGGCATTGAGCCAAGCATTTTTATCAGTGATATAATCGTCCAACTTGTAATATGCTTGCTTATATAGCGTGCGTTTAATGCAAGTTTTAAATTTTGTCTCATTCAGTTCAAGAATACTTTGTGGAATTTTATTATAGCATCTCAATTAATAGCATGAAAGATGAGTCTTCTTTAACGAGTCTGAAGCCTGGCTGAACTAGTTGATCTCCAATTTCTAGTACTGTAGTTGTGTCTGTCACCTCTTTTATTAAAAAGATGTAGATTTTTTCTTACATGCATTATGTTTTCTTAGATGTATTGACAATGTACCGTCATGATGTTAATTTCCTTAAACAGTTAATAGTTTTATCATATCATATCAACAATTCATGTCTATGTCATTGGCAATGTCCAGTGTACTGGACACGCCACTTTTACAAAGAATAACGGAAAAGCTATAATTTTTGTATAATGATTGTACGTGCTCATTGACAGTTATTTTTTAATTATATCATAGGATATAACTAAACTATTCGATATAAAACACTCTGACACTAATAAAAAAATGCTGCAGATTTTTTCAAAGTCGATGTAAAGTATACTTCCCATTGTCGAATTAAGGGTTAAATAAAAGCTTGTTAAAATTATCGCAAAACCGATTTTAAAAACGTGACCGATATCGATTATTTCTACTATTCCTAAAGTTTTCGAGTTATTATTTATTCCTACTTGTACAGCCACTTGAAAAATTACATAGAATTTCTCTAAAAATGTGACGGAGTATGTCATGTGGACCAGTGGATTCAGGTTGACGCAGAGTACACGAAATGATAAATGATGTTTGTTGTGCAAATAGGTTTTTACACTTTTATAAAAAAAAAAAATCAAAATCAAAATATTTTATTTTACATAGGCCTAGATGGGCACTTATAAAACGTCGAAAAAAAGGTGCACGGTTCGGGTTGGTCGTTTCCTATGGAGAAGAACCGGCAAGAAACTCCATGGTTACTCTTTTCAAATCATTTGGTGTTACATTAATATCATGGATACAGCATTTGTACTTAAGTATGGGGGGACAGCGTAGGCCCGACAATAAGTCGTTGCTTACTACACAAAAAATGTAGAACAAAATAAAAAGTTAACAAAAGTTAACAAGCAGCTGGGAATCTACAAAGCCTACAATGTTCACACATTTACAAACAATTGATAAAAAAGAATCTATACAAAGGTAAAAAAAGAATTGTAAAGTACTAAATTAAACAAGTGATACAAATATTGTTATCAGTGCTGTAACTATTCTGAGCAAAAGATGTATAAATGATTTGAAAACTATTGTGAAAATGTGATTCGAAAGAGGAGAAAAAATGAGATTGAGAATAGTTAGAGACATCCACATATTTGTGCCTTTTATGAGCTACCAGGGAAGCCGCATGCGCAGAAGGAACTAAAGCCAAACTTCTTTATCTTCAACGTAGTCCTTAATTTTGTAATATGCTTTTTTAATAAGGACACGTTTGATGTAGTTTTTGAATTTTCCATCGGTCAGTTCTATAGCTGACTTTGGCAACCTGTTATAAAAGCGTATACTGTTTATATGAAAAGACTTGCTAGTTTTTGTTAATCTGAACTTAGGTATTACAATTTCGTTAATGCGTGTATTTATATTATGAAAGTCGCTTCTTATTTTGAAAAGCCCTCGATTTTTGCGGACATATAAAATACATTCTAAGATATAAAGTGAAGGCAGGGTCAGTATATCAATCTCTTTAAATTTTTCTCTGAGGGACTCGCGAGGACCCATTTTATATATCGCGTGGACTGCCCTCTTTTGAAGATTGAAAATTGAGTCAACGTCTGCTGCTGATCCCCACAGCAGAATGCCATAAGACATAATACTATGGAAGTAAGCATAGTACACTAGCCTAGCTGTAGCCACATCAGTTAACTGCCTTATTTTCCTTACTGCATATGCAGCTGAGCTTAGCCTACCCGAAAGAGTTCTAATGTGTGCGCCCCACTGCAATTTTGAATCGATAGTAATCCCTAAGAATACAGTTTCCGCTATAACATCAAGTTTTTTGCCGTCAAGATTCAAATCCAGATCCCGTTGTGGTACATTCGGTAAAGAGAACTTCAGACATTTTGTTTTGTTCGCATTCAGTAAAAGATTGTTAGCTGCGAACCATTTCGAGAGTACGGTTAGACTTTCGTTGACATGTAAGACATTCGTATCTTTTCTATCTATTTTAAAAATTAGCGAAGTGTCATCAGCAAATAGAATTATATCCGATAATTTGGCCATCATATGAGGGAGATCATTAATGTAAACAAGAAAAAGGAAAGGACCGAGAATTGAACCTTGGGGCACGCCCATCTTGACTAGGGACCCGGAGGACGTCGCCCCATTTACATTTACTTTTTGCTGCCTGTTAGATAAATAGGAAAGAACAAGATCAGCAGCTTGTCCACGAATTCCGTAGTGGTGTAATTTACAGATCAGTGTGTTGTGGTCGACGCAGTCAAACGCTTTTGAGAGATCACAGAAAATGCCAATGGCATCCTGGGACTTCTCCCAAGATTCCAAAATGTGACTGATGAGTTTTACTCCCGCGTCCGTTGTCGACCTACCCTTCGTAAAACCAAACTGTTGTCTATGCAGAATCCCATTTGAGTTGAAGTGAGACAACATCTGGTCCAGCATGATTTTTTCATAGATTTTACTCAATGCTGGAAGCACAGATATAGGTCTATAATTTGAAGGATCACTCTTACAACCCGATTTGAAAATTGATACTACTTTACTATGTTTCATTAGATCAGGAAACTTGCCGCTATCCAAACATTGATTAAATATGCCTGTTAGGACAGCGACATCTTATTCGAAGAAACAAATGGACATTAAATAGATGTCATTTTTGGATGATTTTTACAAAAAAAAACTATTTTACAAAAACAAACGACCGATTTCCAAAAGAATAAAAAAAATTAGAAAATAACTTTACTTTTGGCATTCAGTGACTTTTGTTAGTTTCATTGACTTTCTTTGCCACTGACCTTCTAAAGTTTTCTTTGGTAGATGATTGTTTGTTTTTGTAAAAACGTTTTAAATTTTATCCTTTTTAGCCGTAATAAATAGCATTCCACACATATTCTTGTCATGATTGTGTTCATTTGTAACTACAAGATATTAGGAGATCATAAACATGAAGAAGAAAAACAAATGCGTATTATACAACATTATATGCAGTATATGCGGAACCTGAATATAGTTTGTCCAGAATAAGTAACTGAATCGATTCCAATAAACCATGTTAAATTTTTTCCCAAAAATATTTAAAAAAGTTAAAAGTTGGACACCGAGCGACTTTAAGTACCTATCGCAATAATTTAGGTACCTACTGCCAAATTATTATTTTCAACGAGCTCAAGACGACGCTGGAGGCGCGCGTTGCGTGGTGACCACGATTTTGTGCGGACAACTAGGTCACAGAACAAGCTTATAAGTTTGTGATTTTTCATGATACAGTTTTGAAATTTTGTACGTAGATTCTTTATATAAAAATACTAGACACGTGTATCAGGTTTCGCATATACTAAAACTAATATTATAGAAGCTCATAAACTACTCAAGCCAAGTTAATAAAATTTACATGGGACCACCGCGCGGGTTGCTTCTATCAAATGAAAAAGAATCTTGTAAATCGGCAAATCACTAACCACAGAGTAATCGGTAAACATACATGAAAAAAAAAGTCGGTCGAATACATAAACTCTTCCTTTTTAGGGTTCCGTAGCCGAATGGCAACAATGGCCCTTATAGATTCGTCATGTCTGTCTGTCTGTCCGTCCGTATGTCACAGCCACTTTATTCCGAAGCTATTATGATTACACAGTTGCAACTTGGTAGGTATTCTGTGAAATACTTTACGATTTTTCATAAAATCCCATTTCCATCCACTTTTTCATGAAATATTTTTGAATTAGATTACATGAACTAAGAGGGTTGTTTTGATGATTTTATGTTATATATATATCTGAATATAATTCTCTAACTACATACGTATTACGGTTGCGAATCATATTTTGTTTCACATAATATATAGCATGACACTGACTTGGAAATTGCAAAAACCCAAGAAAATTTGAATTTCGCGGTCTAGCCTGGCGCTTCCACCTTAAAGTGCTTATCTCACGATAAACCGCGTGTCTATGTTTTGGTTTGCCATACAAAAACAAAAAAAAAACAGAATTCCGATTTTAAAATTTCCTGGCTGGTTATCGGGCGGGGTTCGGATTGAAAGTTTTTCTAGCCCATCGTGTGCCCAGTTTTTTCTCAAATATCAAACAGTATGTTTATATATTACTAGCTGACCCGGCGAACTACGTACCGCCTAACAGCCAATGAATGTAGTGTTACAGATTAACTGAACTTAATTTATGATTTTATTAAAGTAATACAATGAATACAAAATAAATATTAAATTCACTACTTTATTAAGATACAAAAATAAATGAAAAGTACAAAAAATAAGTATATCAATCGCGTGTCAGCAAGACATGATTGAACTGAACTATGTACATATTGTGCAGTATGGGATGCACTCGGTTAAATTCTCTTCATTGAAGCACCTTGTGATATACGACATTTTTTTAAAGAAGTGGCGAATATGGAACGATCCAACTGTTGTCGACCACGAAATCGTTTCCTTTCACTTTCGTTGTTAGTAATAGTTCTACCGTTCTCATCGGGTGATCGACGCCTATACAGTGGATACCCATCGTTGCCAGTGATGGTCTCCGCCGTCAATATTCGTGGATAACGTTTGGAACACTTGCCGTCGACCATGCACGGTGATTGGCGGTTGATGGTGCCACATGGTCCATGAATCATATTCGTAAAAACAACATCATGTAGGTCTGGATCTGTTTCGGGATCAGGAATCTCTGCACATATGATACCATCTATTTGATCTGGTCGAATTCTTTCGACTAACCAAATAAGAATGTGTGCATGCGGCAAGCCTCGTTTTGGCCATTCGATTGAATACATCCAGCATCGAGTAATCCCAAAGACGTATTGCTTAATAATGTAATTCATCACCGAACGGATTTTTTGCTTGAAAACACGTGCGGTGATGTCGTGCCGATCACTTGATGTTTGTCCGGGAAGCAGTATTTGAAAAATTTCTATCCTTTCATGTAAATGTAATGAATAGCTCTGGCCGACCATAATGACGAACATAAATGTCATTGCATCTTGCGCATATTCATGCATGTGACGCGGGCTACCTATATGTGTCGCCGGTAAAATAGTCAATCGACCAACATTAGATGCAAGTCCTTCGGTGCTAATTGCATCGCGTAAATAAATATACTCTCCCGAATGCAATTTAGCTTGGTTCACTCTAATGAAAGGAGGCGCTCTGTTTCGAGTTTGACGTACATGTCGACGCAATATTGTTGAGACAATCGACGAAATCGCAACAAATAGTTGTTAGCATTTTGACGCATCAGCTAACGATATGCGTAAAAGTATGTTTATATATTATTATTTCAAACATCGCAAAATGCATTTAAATGTTAAGGTCAGTATTTATTTTTAAACGACCTCTAAAAACCGGCCAAATGCTAGTTGTACTCACACGCACACAGGGTTCCGTAGTACCAAACAGTATAATAAAAATATGTTGAAGGCTCATTCATAAATGTTATATTGTATTACATTCAACAGCAAAACAAAGTAACTGCTGCTGTACGGTTTACGTACACACCGTCAGGCTGCAAACGCAGCAACCTACTTTTCTCTTTCGTATTTAAAACAAAGTTTAATATTATTTTAAATTAGTTGACAAATTACATACTTATGCCAACACTGCGGATTAGCATCCAACCTTCTCTTATTTAGTTGTGATCTAATAAACTTTTAGTGTTACCAAATCTGTGTGTATTTACGTCAACTCACCTAACTGCAAGTATTTACTTACTTGCCACCTCTTACATATACTGCAAGTTTAAGGTGCCGACTACTACGGGACCTTGCATTTAATGGTCCTTCGAGTATTTCACTGCTTGGGGTGAAAAAAACCCATATCTCAAACCAATTTTAATTAAAGGTTTTTTTCAAAATTTTCCTTCTCTTACTTTAGTAATTAAAGGGGGGGGGGGGCAAACATTTTACCACTTTAGAAGGATATATCAAACCATATATATTATTTACATGAGACCACCGCCCGCGCTGGTTTCTTCTACTAAATAAAAAACAATCATACAAATCAGAAAATTACTAATCGAGGAGTAATCGGTAAACATACATAATAAAAAAGCCAAGAACTACGTAAAATCTTCCGTTTTTCTAAGTAGTTTAAAAATATTCTGGTGATGCAATGATTTATGTGCTTTCGACAATGATTAAAATATTAACATAGTTATTTATTAACATAGTTACATACTGTTTGATATTCAGGTGGATCCGGTTAGACTAGAACTTTTTAAATCAGGATTCTGTTCTATTTTTTGTTTTTTTTTTTTATGGCAAACCAATACACAGACACGCGGTTTATTGTAAAAGATAAGCACATTAAGAGAACCTGATCAACTTTTGTGCCTAACAATAATTACTGTGAGCATGGCAAGCGTCGCCAACCTTGTGTGCGCTTCCCCCTCGCTCTGGGCGGAGCGGAAGGGAGTGTCAGACTTGTACTGACTAAAACCCATCCATGTTCCTTCTTTGCCCTTTGTGTTCCAGGTCCGCGGTATCTCTTTCAAGCAGTCCCGCAGCCCTGTGCTAATTTAGCTTAGATTTACCATTTTATAACCAGTCTCAATATAAACTTTGAAACTATGTAATTTCGTATAATTTAACCAATCAACCAAGGATTTAGAGCTAAACCAGACGAGCGCTAAATTCTACATGGTCCTTTGAGCATTATGGGCCTCGGTTCGCGAAGTACGGTGAAGTGTTTGTGCGCCGGGACCTTGCAACTGTTTTGTGTTTTACCAGTTTGTAGGGAAAGTAGATAGGCAGTGACATCAATTTGGAAGAAATTGGGCAGCTGTCGTGTAAGGAGAATATAAGGTCAGGCCAAACCATTTTCGTCTTTATTTTCACTTGAGTATTAAGTTGACCGTGAGAATAAGGGAGCAGTTAGCAGTCAGCCAAACGGAGGTTTACGACTCTTTGGTTAAACTTCTAACTGACATTAAGAAAGACGGGGCTGAGCGAAAAACCATAGATTACTGCAAGCGGAAGTTGGAGGTATTAGAAGATTATTGGAGAGAATATCAGCAGAACCATAGAAAGTGCTGTGAATTTTCAAAATTTAACCATGTATATTTCACAAAAAAATTGTTTTGATAAGGCAGAGGAAGTCTATTCGTCTATCAAGCAGCTAATTACCAAAATCATGGAGAACCTCTTGTCAAAGCAGCAAGAACCTCAACAACCGTCGGCAGAGTCGGGCACATCGAAACAAGCAGGGGAATCATCTCATTCACAGCTACCACAGCAGCAACGTAGGGATACGATTCGACGGAGACAGTAAGCTAGAAGAGATGATAAAAAAGCAGACTGAACAGTCTGCTTTTTTATCATCTCTTCTTTCTTCTTTTTAAGCTTTTATGAGAACAGTAGCTACCATAGAAATAGACCAATTGCAGAACAAGTGGGAGTACGACGATGCATTAAAATCTCTTCAAAGTTGTTGGGCTATTATAGATAGCCTGCACTGGGGAATAGAAGGTGGAAACGGGGATCAGGATGTCTGGTATCAAGAAGAATTCAACAGATATGAGAAAATGTATAACAATTTGAAGAAAACCATTAACTCGAAAATGTGGTCTGTATCACATCGCGATAAATCTACTCCACAGATGGATATTCCAAAATTCCAAGGCAAATAAGTTCGACACTGTTCCCGTTTCCACACTCTTAATCAAACTTGAGAAAATAGGCGTCAGGGGGCTACAACTGGCTCTTTTCCAAAGTTACCTCTCGAATCGTTCGCAAAAAGTCAGGATCGATGGCCATTACAGCGACGAGCTTCCTATTCACTATGGGGTACCACAAGGAAGCATTTTGGGCCCCACTCTTTTCTTAATCTTCATTAATGACCTGTGTGATCTCAATATCGTTAATGCCAAGGTAATATCATTTGCACATGACACCGCAATAACCTTCATTGCGGATTCCTGGTCGCAACTAGAGCATCAAGCTCAAATTGGCTTTGAAGTTGCGTTAAATTGGCGTAATTCTCACACGCTAACCCTTAATCCCTCTAAAACCAAATTTCTGACTTACTCTAACAGCTCGATCTCTCAGCCACAGACTCCAATTTTGGTCAAAGCACACACTTGTCATCCACAAATACAGGGATCAAATTGTCAATGTCCTCTTTTAACCTCTGTTGAAAACATCAGATATTTGGGAATAGTCTTAGACAGGAATTTCAACTTTAAGTCTCATATCGGTTTGCTAACTGGACGGGTTCGCAAGCTGATATACATATTTAAAACTCTTCTGTATATTTCGCACTTTGCCTATCAATCGTAACATATTGCATTTCCTGTTGGGGCGGCGCAGCTAAAACCACCCTCAAGCCGCTAGACGTAGCACATAGGGCCATTTTAAAAGTAGCCACTTTTCGTCCTATTCTGTTTCCAACCGATCAATTATACAATGACTGTAAAGTTCTAAATGTTCGGCAACACTTCATACTACAGACAGTAGTAAACGCCGGAAAGATAGGATATGCACCCTGCCGCGAGAACGTTCAACTTTTGTCAAGAGATTTTTTCATTTTCTTGGTCCGTTCCTGTATGACAAAATAAACGAAGAGTGTCAAATCTACGGACTACCGTTTTACAAATGTAAAAAGATTGTGCAATCGTACCTGCAAAATAAGTCATATGACGAAACTGAAAAGATCTTAACGTAAGTGGTGAACATGGTCAACACACACACACACACATACACAAGGACATACACACTTATTTTCCTTTAAATGATTTCATGTTAACGTTTATTACAACGTACATAACATAATATCTTAAACTTAATTGTAAAACTCAATACTCCAAAATTGTAACAGTAACATCAGAAGCACTATGTAACCTTTACATCATTAAACCATAGGGGACCGGACTGCTTCTCCTTAACACAGGTTTTCATAAACTAGCTAGGAGAGCAGTGCTCACCCACACGTTTGTACATAGTACTTTTTTGTAAATCTGTATTTTTAACGTGTACTACTATGCTTTGTTTTTGAGTAAATAAATAAATTTATTATTATTATTAATACGACCAATGGACATCGTTTAAGGAATTATTCACAGAAACCATCCATAAAAATTCATCTTTATCAAACGCACAAAAAATGCAGTTTCTAAAGAGCAAAGTTACAGGAGAAGCTGAGCGTCTGATCCACCATCTTCAGATTAGCTCAGAGAATTACGAGGTATGCTGGGAAATGCTGAACCATAGATATGGCAACAACAGACTTATTTTGAAGTCTCACGTCAACATTCTTCTGAGCATTCCTAATATGCAGCAACAATCCATCGGGGCGATCAAAAAACTGCATGACGTGACCAAAGAATGTCTCCACGCAATTCAGAACCTAAGAGTAGAGTATCTCCACCTGGGATCCACTGTTGGTACTTTTGTTATCACAGAAACTTGTCAGTGAGTTATTCGCCGAATACATTGAGTCAGTGAAGAATCCCAGGGAACTACCAGTACTTCAAGAATTCCTAGATTTCTTGGAAAACAAGTTACGCCTTAGAAGCATCGCGGCGTAAACAAGAAACATATAACCAAAAGTTGACCACCCAACCACAAAACCAAAATTATCAAGCAAACTAAAATAAATATTATAGTTCAAATAATAACCAACAATCATCATACAAAGGCTATTCAAACAACATGAAAAACCATACGAAATCGTTACACGTGTTGCGGTCGCGATCTTTTGCGCATTGTGTAATGCTGACCAAGGGTTATGGATGTGTACCCAATTTTTTCAAATGTCCGAGGATCAAAAACTAAAAATTGTCAACCATTTAAATTGTTGCACGAATTGCTTATTCATCCATTTAAATAAACCTTGTTTTTCTAATTGAACATGTCGCAAATGCAACGCTAAACATAATTCATTATTGTGTGACGCAATAACAACCAAAAACAGGCCAAATACATCAGCAAAACCAAATCATAAAGCTGCGCGCACACTTGCGACATCATGCCTGACCAATGATGAACAAGCAGCAGCTTCAACCCATGCATCTTGGAATGACATATCCGAGACAGTCTTAGCTACGGCCTTAGTGGAAATTCTTGGATACAAGGCACATACCATACCATGAGGGCTTTGATAGACCAGGGTTCTCAAACCTCTTTAATAAGTGCGAAGGCGGTACAAGTTTTAAAACTACGAAGACACTCTTGCAAGGGAACCATATTCGGCGTAGGCGAAAAAGAAGCTGCTGCAAGGGTGTGTAGGATTAATGACCATCCGAATTAAATCAATTTATAGTGTTTGCTTTGAGGGTGAGGTCCTTATAATGAACAATCTCATCAAAAGTTTACCAAATAAATCATAAAACTAACTTGGCCTCACATACAAAACATTAATTTGGCGGAACCCGAATTTAATACCAGTCGACCAGTTTACCTACTGCTTGGAGCAGATGTATACTGTAAGATTGCTTTAGGTGGCCTTTTGAGCGGCGATGGCGACGCAACCAACCGCCCAACCAATAGCCCAACAAACGCAATTAGGATATACAATACAGGTGTTACGTCGTTCTTCACAATACGGACGATTTACGCAGATTTTGGGAAAATGAAGACATCAGCAGAATGAAATGTCCACCGAAGATCATGAATGTTTGCAATACTTTATATCAACAACAGAGAGACTTGAAAACGGGAGATACCAAGTCCGACTGCCATTTAAAGCAGAAACCAAGGAACAGCTAGGCTCTATTAAACCATTAGCATTGGCACAATCCCGTAACTAAGAGAGAAAGTTACAGAAAGATCCAGAATTGAAAACAGAATATACAAAGTTTATGAATGAGTATTCTAACTTATTCCATATAATGCCGTCAGCAAGAAGTACGGAACCCGAGTGATACCTGGAATAATTATATTACGAGCAACAAACAACATGGCAATATAACTTGAAATTTGCAAGTGATTAGGGTACATTATTAGTTATACAACTCGTTTCCTCGCCAAATTAGCCGATTCCGGGAAATGTTCACCGCTCAGCACTGCACTAATCCCACGCGATAACAATTCCGGTCAGTCGGTTTTGTTAGCCGCTAATCATCGCACGTGTACGCTCTGTTCTTGCAACTGTTTTTGAGTTTTTTTAGAAGATTTTTTGTTCATCGTGGGTTCCACATCCACAGGTAAGATATACACCAATTTGTTAATCATATAAAAATTCTTATTACGAGAAAATAAATAAAATATGAATTGAAAAAAATAACCAAATTTGCAAAACGTTTAAACGTTTAACGGTGTCTATTAAACGTTTTGCACTATTTTCCAGCCAATTCCAGCCGTCCATGTGTTTTTTTGTGAAAATCGAGTATTTATCTAGCTTTCGAATGAATCTAGTTTCAATACTCGACTCGCCTCGACTTTTGACTGATGTAATTTTTTCGTTCACCAGGTGTTACCCGAGGAATAACACGCCTTTACCTTTTCGACCTTTTATGTCGTCATAAACTGGTCAATCAAGCGAATAAGGGATATTCTATTGGTCGGATTAGACTATGTCTCTTCAGAGGTTCCAGTACTTCCAGTAGAAGTTATTAAAAATAAAATGAAGGTGTTTTCTGCTGTGCTAACCGAGAAATGGAGTGCTATCAGGAACAAAGAGAAGTTTGTTTTAAAATGCAACGACTGGCTGCAAGAAGAGCTTTGGTCAGTACAAAATCAAGAGGCCGAACAACCTCAATGTACACCTGCTCGATCTGCTGTAGCTCAAAGGATGGATTTTGTTGGTTTAAGTGCATCAGCAAAAAAAAAGCGAACGAAGATGTTGGTGGCGGGCCATTCTCCGGAGGAGACTATTGAAGACCTGCTACGTGTTCTGCTTCTCCTCCGATCCATTAATATCCAGCATCAGACCATTGCCTAAGAGAAAATCGGGTACTTTGGCGTCAGAAGTTTTACTATTATTGAAAGCTCCTGAAGCGCCTGAAAGGACGCAGTCATCCAATGAAGAGGCAAACAGCGTTTAGACAAAGGCCAAATGCCTTTTTCAGGGCCGCCAATTTAAAAATGTCTTAAAGTAAACGCTAAAAATATACTTTTTTTTTTAAAGACTATCTGAAGTGGCAGTGGGCAGGGCACATTGCTCGCAGAACGGATGGCCGATGGGGCCGAAAAGATTTGGAGTGGCGACCGCGAACCGGAAGACGCTGCGTTGGTAGGCCTCCCACTAGGTGGACCGATGACCTGGTGAAGGCTGCAGGGATCCGCTGGATGCGAGTCGCACGGGACCGGTCAATGTGGCGACATTTGGGGGAGGCCTATGTCCAGCAGTGGACGTCTTTCGGCTGAAATGATGATGATGATGATGATGAGGCTGACAAGATACCGTAATTAATAACGAAGTGTCCTTTCTTTATTTGAATATTGCACCACTTGGAAACGCATAAATTCTGTATTTAATGGGAAAGGCACTGAGAAATAAAAGCTAACTGACAGGTCAAATGTAATATTTCAACAAAATTTCTAAAGAAACAACAACAAATTACCCATTTTCTAAGTGATACTAACGCTACATCTGCTTATCATCTTTTGGGTTTCGCACGGCCCGGGACCCTTAAAACACTTGAGACGGTTGTACAAAAACTAAACGAATTCTGGAAAGGCGATCCAAGCGTGGTGGTTTTTAGAGGCTGGGGCCGGAGAAAGATTGGTGGATTGGGGCAGTTGGTTTTAGATCGCAGAAGGGTCCACACGTGGAGGCTAGTCGAGCTTAGTCAGGGAGTCGGTCTAAAAACGGTTAAAGAGCTAGGACGTCCTAGGTTAGGTTCGTGAAGTTAGCGTAATCTTGGTACCAAGATGGACATGTCCCAGAGGACTGTCGTAAGAGAGCGATTAGTATTTTATTTATTTTGTACCCACCCAACATGAACTTGACACATGCTTGTATCATGGGGAATCCCTCATGTGTGAGCTCTTCAAACCTATCCTAAACTTGGAAAATGACCAAAACTTTTGCGAAATAAGCCCAATAAACTAAAGGTGTAAAACTGAAAGAACAGTGTGCAAAGACAGATAGGTAGAATTAAACTCAACGTCACAATACCTCTATTTTTGCTGTGACACATATTCCATGAAAATCATATCTGACGCTCAAGTTACCGTTCATCAGCTGACTCGAGCAGGGGTCATTAGCATGACTCAGAAATGCATTATCAAAAGTAAAGATTTTACACTGTAATCTTTACAACAACAATCCAACCAATTATTTTTTTCACCAGACATGCTCGTACCAGAGCTAGACCAAATAAACCATATTGTGAACGTCAAAATACCAATCGAAGCAGAATTACCAGAGGACATAAGTCTGAACAGATCTCTATTCATTCTTGGAGAACAAATCAAAACACTGAAATACACCAAAGCAGAGAAAGAGGGTAGACCGATTTGTCTGCTCATAAACACCCACCCGCAATAACTTCAGTTTATCCGTGATCATGGTACTTGCAACAGCGCCAAAATATCGAGAACTCAATAGAAACAGTAAACATGGTAAATATCCCGTCTCTAGTCTATATAATAATGTTAGTGACCACGATAGTTTAAAATCTTATATTACCAAAGCAGCGCAGCAGCGATGACCTATCAGTCCATGATATTCACCAGTACACCGTCGTCTACATACTGCTGGGAGTTGTCCTATGCGCGGCAGTAGTCTGGGTCTGGACGAGAGTGACATGCTGCTCGCATTCTACGGCCAGGCGGGCGGAGCATCACCACAGACAGGAGTCTGTGGCGACTAAAACGGAATGTACACATCGAGTCACAGTGCAAAGTGAAGTGCAACCGCGAAAGCAGCGTACTGCTGACCGTCAGCAAAGTGAGAGTGAACATGGGTTTAAGTGCATATTTCGCTAGGCGGTGGCCCAGTGCTATGCGTAGTGCGGGGAAAAGGAAAGGGCTGCGTTGTCTAAAGTGCGTAAAGAACGTGTGCTTACAGTGCATGCTCTTTAGTTTAAAGAATTTATGTTTTTAAGGCAACCATTTATTATACTTATTACTTTTGTTTACCATTTTAATATAAGACTTTTACTAATGCTTACCATTTTATACACTTAATTTACTTTTGTCTGCCATTTTAATATAAGACTTTTACTAAAACTTACCATTTTATATACTTAATTTTACTTTTGTTAACCATCTTACTTGTTAACTAAGGTGATTTGATGATTACTTTATCCGTTTATCTCATCTTGTGCTCGGGAATATGTTCGGTACTATATTTGCAACCGAACGGCTCACACTTTTGCCTTCGTGCATTTCCATAAATGCATGTATCGCAAGTATTACCAAGTCAGTGCGTGTTCGGACGCCAATCGCGTAACTCAATAAAACCATATCAAACCATGTTAGTGCTAATTTAGCTTAGATTTACCATTTTATAACCAGTCTCAAAATAAACTTTGAAACTATATAATTTCGTACAATTTAACCAGTGGTCATATACCAGCAACCAAACCATAACTAATCAACCAAATATCAACCAACCAAGGATTTAGAGCTAAACCAGACGAGCGCCAAATTCTACAATATTATATTGTAACTGAGGACTTATTATTGTAAGAGGCGACTAAGGGACTTACCAGAGAATGGGCAGCAGCGTTCTCTGTGTTTTATAACAACCATACTGCGATCGCCAACCCGCCTGCCAAGCGTGGCGATTATGGCAAAACCCCCCTTCTTGGGGGAGGCCTATGTCCAGCAGTGGACGTCTTTCGGCTGAAATGATGATGATGATGATGATGAGGACTTAAAAGACGACTCGGACATGGAAAGGAGCGTAGGCCGTTGGCAGTGAGGGAAAATATGGTGGCTCAACGGTTTGCTGGTTGATCAGAACCAGTAAAAATCACACTTTTCAAAGCATCCTGCTAGACATTTTACACCAACAGCCTTTGGGCTCATTATACCCAAAAATCAGACAATATCTTACGCATCCAACATAACAATACCTCCAGGGTGTTGTTGGGGCTTGCTGGCGCGTGCCAAGTATTATACAACATTATTTTTAGTATTTGCGAAACCTGATTATAGTTTGTTCAGAATCTGAATCGATTCCAATAATTTTTAAACCATGTTATATTTTGTCCCAAAAATATTAAAAAAAAGTTACAAGTTGGACACCGAGCGACATTAAGTACCTATCACAATAATTTAGGTACCTACTGCCAAATTATTATTATCAATGAGCTCAAGACGACGCTAGAGGCGTGCGCGCGGGTGCGCTGCGTGGTGACCACGAATTTGTGCGGACAACCAGGTAACAGAACAAGCTTATAACTTTGTGATTTTTCATGATACAATTTTGAATTTTTTATGAAGCGCCTTTCCAAGCGTTTCTTCGATTCTGCTGTAAAGCACCGTAATCCCCTGATCGCATCGGCCGCCCGATACGAACGCTCTAAAATTAGTAAGATGCGCCGACCAAGGCATACTCGCGTCACCCCCGATGACGCTATCACCCTCCTCCAGGAGAGCAGTAGGGAAATTAGCACGCTCAAGAAGCTCAGACGCAAACAGCCGTCATTCTGTCCTAGCCGTCGAGACCCGTCGCGACACCCCGTCCAATGACCCTCCCACCCTTGCTCGAGCCAGTCCGCGTGGCTAAGCCTGTTGTCCAAAATCAGTCCCTAAATAATGACACTACTGAGATCCAGCCTGTCCGTTTGTTGTCCTCCCCCAGGGACGCCCTAAGCCGAGGCTCGTACGCCACAGGGGGTGCCCTTAACGTGTAGTCGCTTAGTTTGTAAGTTTTTTACCCTGGCTGGAGGGCCTATACTTAAGGCGCCACAGGATAGTCTGGTTGAGCAGACGACAATCTCCTAGGTTGAACTGCGAGATGCCATATCGAAAAAAATAAAAATAAAAAGAACAAATTGCCATTCACTAGCTAAAGGTTCTGAGCTCTGTAGCCATGCAGCTAGCTCTGATCCTAAAAAACCTAGTTCCTGCTTCGATAGCCTACTCAGGAACTAGACAGTTAGGGGCGATCTGAAAGGCGATAGCCATGCAGTCGCTTTCAACCCTCCGCCTAGGGTTGGTTGTTATTAATTATTGTAACTGTTGTAAAATTATACTAAGCAAGTTGCCAATAAAATATCACCAAATCAATGGGGCTTTAATTTCACCAACAGCAACCCTACAGGTGGTTTTTCCCTTTGCTTCTTACACTGACGTATGGGTAGCCACCTAAGAAGAGACCGGTGCTCGGAGACATGATTATATTAAGGCGACTACGAGAGCTAAAAGCATGTTTTACAATGCCTTAAAGTATATGATCCCCTGCAGTAAAAAAACAGAAAAATATATGATATTCTTCAGGATATATGCTAGTTCGATAGTGTTTTGAAAACATAATAAACAAACAAACAAGACATATACAAATAAGATACGATAGAAAAAAATCACAAAAATGCCTCCAAACATTTCTTTTAACGAGTAAAAACTATACTAATATACACGAATATTTTTACATCGTTCTGGAGCCGAAACATAGTAACTCCAGTCGAGTAATAGTTACTATTAGCATTGTTATTGTTTTTTTAAGACATCAAATAAAGAAGTTAGAAATTTATCACTTTTATTCTGTCATTCGAGTTAAATCTTAGTAGCGGTTTCAATATTTCATTCATAAACGCAAGGTCGTGCGCTCGCGGTGGGTCAATGGACTCCGGACGAATAACCAGCTGAAAAAGTACTTGCAAGTAGATATTTCATTTCAGGTACGATTAAGGTTGGTGTAAGTTCATTTACCTCCATCATCTCTCGTCTCCTCGTTAACGAGAGAAATTAATTAACCAGTCTCGCATCACGAAATCACTAATACTCGTACCTATTCAACTACACAACGACGAGTACGCTTGGGAGTTGTTTTTAAGGCATTGAATCGAGTGTTGATCAATCGATCTAATAGGTACTTAAGAAACATACCCAATACCCTACCATATGATAAATAAAAAATAGTATTACAGCTTAAAACAATTTTGTTGCGGCAATGCTAGTGGCGGCTTCTACAAAGGCAGGCAATTCGAACAGAAAAAGACCCTATTTTCATAACGTTAACCGTGGAATTCGGTTGTGCATCCTTGTAAAGTCCACTCCAACACGATACAATAGATTTCTCAGAATATTTTATAGTAAACTGCGTATTTACCTAGTTTGATGAAATTTCTAAATTTCACCGTTTACGGTTAAGAAATAAAGTCTGAATTCGCTTTTCGTGTTATTATTTGTTTGCCTATTTATCTACCGCGTATGTATTTTTATTTATGTTGATGTACCTATCTTAAAGAACACGGCGCCGAATTATTGCTTGATTTAAATTGCGTTTATCTACTTATAAGTTCAATAACTCTAATTTTTCCGTCATACTTTCTACAGGCTTAGGAACGTCGCGTCAGTTATACATTTTACGTATCTAAATACTTACTTACTTGTACACTTTTAATGTCAAGAAAAATAAATACAGGCGCAGGCGTATTTAAAAAAAATTGAGCTATTTACAAACATAATCATTATTCACAATTTATACTTCCCTGTATTCTGTATTCCTCGATACACAAACGGGCACGTTTAATGAGATTGTCTTTTAATTTAGCTAATGCGTCTCTGTCACTTTTCACAATATTAAACGCGTCCACAATCGCACTTCTTAACTCATCTCGAGTAGTAGGTATGTTCCTCGAAATAAACTAGTCTTTTTATCTCAGACCACAAATAAAAATCCAGTGGGGTTAAGTCAGGGCTCCTTGCGGGCCAAGCCACAGGGCCACCACGACCTATCCACCGCTCACCAAACTCACTGTTCAGATACGCACGCACTAAATTCGCATAATGAGCAGGGCATCCAACATGGTGATAGTAAATAAGCCAGAGGCACATCCTCTAGCAACTCCGGTATCAGATTCTGCAGCATATCCAAATAAGAACCACCAGTCAGGTGCCCTTCAATAAAAATAGGCTCTATTATTTGGTCATTAATAATGCCTGCCCAAACATTCCATGATCGAGGAGGCGCTGGGTTACAGCCAGATTGGTGGAGGTGAAGGGAACTTGAGGATCGGTGATTCCACGAGCGCGCAGTGAGTTCAGGTGTTCCGGCTGAGCATACAAGAGTCTAGCCTCTTCCAAGTTCTGGTGCGCCATCCCATAAAAATCCACCATTGCCCATTACTCCACATTGGAGTAGACATATTGCCGAATCATTTTTGACACGTGATTAGGTTACGCGTGAGTGACCTAATACAGCGAAGCGCGCGACAACACTAGGAAGAAAGGGCGCCAATCGCGTCGGCTAGACTGTGTAAGCGTGGGGTGGGGGCGTGGCTTACGGATCAAGCTGTCTGATCGATGAATGGATTTTTCAATGGGTATCGTTTGCATGTGTTGCCGATCGTCGATACGTTACGTACACATACATATGCATTTACCGCAAGAACTACTACTTCGAGTTCTCATTATTTAACAAAAAAAACAATAAATTTAATTTTTCGTGATTTTTTTTATTGTTACTTTTTGAAAAAAATAGTCCCAATCGTTTCGAGTTCGATGATCGAGTTTATGGCTTTCGGTTCCAGAACGACCTAAAACTAACCGTGTATATGCAATCATTCTGATTTTTGTCAAATTATCCTTAACGCAACTTAGTAACGTAATAGTGTTTTAGTTTGGTAATCCAATCTATAGTTTTTTTTTGTAAATCGCATATTCATATCTCTGAGCAAAATAAGTGCGCATGTGTGCGTAAATGCCTGTGTACCGAAAGTGCCGGCCGAGATCTGATGCTATACCAAAGAGTATAGTAATAATAATGGAATAGAGAACCCTCTCTAGAGAATTTTTGACACCTATAATGGACGGTGTCGCCATCTGGTACTATATCCGCTGAACTAATCCCAAAAGCTATAGGTGCATACCTACGTATATATCTATAGCTTTACTGTATTTATTATTGAATAGGTTTTCTATGGGTAGGCGGGTAATTTGCAATATAGGCCATATAAAAACCAGTTTTATAAACATTTTGTATTTGTTTCATAGTAATTCGTGTTTAGTTCTTGATTAACTTTTAATATAAGAATTTACAAAATAAAAATAAAACAAATACAGTTATTGTTTACAAAATTGAATGTTTTATAAAGCCAGCACAAAATAAAAATGATGATTGTGTTAATATTTAAGTCATTTATTGATCTTATTATGGCGATGTTTATTATAATACTCTTGAGCATACATTTTAGTTTCATCCTCACCTTGGAAAGTAAGCTTCCCTGCTAAAATCCGGTTTATTGACTTGCACCAACTATAAATTAAGATCTTTATTGTTACATCTGTAAAGTATTCTTTCGAAAGTATCGACCATTTTGTAAACCACAGAGTATATTAAGTAATATTTTATTAGCTGAACCAAAAAAAAAATATATTTGCTATTGCAAAATGCTTTTAAAATAAATAAATAAATGTTTATTCTTGTTTAGAATATATATTTATTATTTTTGACAAAATTTTCATTCTAATCAACAAGGGGTTTTAAGCACACTAGCGATAATTGGCGTAAACACCATCTATGTCTTTTTACGTTTACGCGGATTCTCTCAAGTTTACGCGGATTTCGTAAGAGATGGTGCTAGTATCTTTGTGAAAAATTGGACCCCTACGTCAATTAAGGCAGTGTCCTCCCCCTGTGCTATACGGACGTGTCGGTCGTTTAATAAAAATCGTAAATAAATTGAATCCGCGGTCTAGTTTTCCTGTGTGCGTGGCGGGCGTGCATGAGCCAACAGAAATAGCAAACTTATTTAAGCAGCACTTTAAGGTTGAGTCACCACTTGTTGGAACGACACGGGTTGTCGATGCTGAGGCCGTTTCTGGTGACATTGACGTTCATTTTACTGCTAAGGAAGTTTCATCGGTGGTTAAATCAACGAAAAGAGGTAAGTTACCAGATCACAATGGCCTCAGTATCGAACATCTGAAATGCATCTGAAGTGCACTTGCCACGTGTACTTGCCATGTTTTATAATTTGTGTATCAGTCACTGTTATTTACCTAATAGCTTCATGTTTACAGTTGTGGTACCTGTTATTAAAAATAAAACTGGGAATGCCTCTGACGCTACAAATTACAGACCTTTGGCAACTGTTACAGCCAAGGTGCTGGACAGTCTGCTTGACGCAAAATTGGCTAAGCATATAAAACTGCATGACGGTCAGTTTGGCTTTAGGCCGGGGCTGTCCACTGAAATTGCTATATTGTGTTTTAAGCAGACTGTGTAGTACTACAAGGATACAAAAACACATGTCATTGCCTGTTTTTGGACCTATCGAGGGCATTCGATCTTGTCAGTTATGAGGGCATCTATACTAATATTTTATAGAGGAAAGATTTTTTGTTTGTTTGTACCGAATAGGCTCCGAAACTACTAAATCGATTTGAACCATTTTTTCACCAATAGAAAGCTTAATTATCAGAAAGTAATATAGGCTATAATTTATTTTCAAAAATCTAGAGATCCTTAAGAAAATTGCAATAATGTAACCAAAAGTAGCAAAATTTTGCCTATTAAATTCATATTTTGGCGTGCGCTGAGAAAAGTATTGATGATACTTAAAAGTTATGTACAACATGATTAATGTACTCATTATTACCTACAAAAAAATTTGCAATGAAATATATCTAACTATCATAGTTTATTCACAATAACAGCTTTTGTGTTTTAAAATTTAATTAGTTCGCCGGTGGAAACAAAAGTTGGTTAAATTGGTATCGTTGGAATTGGTGAAGGTTGCTGAGATCCGTTGGATGCGAGTCGCACGGGACCGGTCAATGTAGCGACACTTGGGGGAGGCCTATGTCCAGTAGTGGACGTCTTTCGGCTGTAATGATGATGATGATGACCATGAATAACTTTTTACATTGAAGTACTATATGCATTCTCCTTTTTTTTGTGAAAAGCTTATAATCTCAAAGTTGGTCCCATTTAAAATTGAAAAATCGTGTTTGGGCTCATTTCATGCACGTGAGAACTTTAGACCTAGCTGGAGTATGACTGTCATCGAAGGTCTGACGATGGAGACGGAAGGCAGTTGGAAGAGGTCCGCAATAGTTTACAGCTGCGTTATCGTGTCTCGGCTCATTTCATGCACCTTGATGAGAACTTTCGACCTAGCTGAAGTATGACTGTGATCGAGTGTTTAAGGATAAAGACGCAAGGCTGTCGAACGAAGGCCTTATTTAAAGTAAAAAAGTACAATATTTTAGCGATTAATGCAAATATTTCCGAGAAATTAAATTGTTACCTATTTGAATCTGTACTATCTATACTAATATTATAAAGCTGAAGAGTTTGTTTGTTTGCTTGAACGCGCTAATCTCAGGAACTACTGGTTCGATTTGAAAAATTCTTTTAGTGTTGGATAGCCCATTTATCGAGGAAGGTTATAGGCTATAAAATTTTACGCGGACGAAGGTTGCGGGCAACAGCTAGTAATATTATAAAGCTGAATAGTTTGTTTGGTTGTACGCGCTAATTTCAGGAACTACTGGTTCGAATTGAAAAATTCTTTCGGTATTGGATAGCCCGTTTATCGAAGAAGGCTATAGGTTATATGTATAACATCAATCTATAACTAATAGAAGTGGAGCATCAATGAAAAATGTCGCAAAAACAGAGAAAATGTATTCCTTTTGAAAGCTTCCGTTGTGTGCGCTGAGTAAACGGTTAAAGTTAAGCAGCAATCCATGTATGATGGAATCGTTCCTCTTAAAATACTCAAAAAAAAATCCGCGATAGCATTATGTCTATTTTTTAAGGTTGACTCTCTCTATCTTATGTAGCGCAAACGTAGTTGCGCGGGTCAGCTAGTGTAGAATAAATTGCTATCTGAAACTTCTGTACCAGCTGAAGTTATAACAATATTCAAGGATTAGTATAGCAATCAAAGCAATTGTGTAAGGTGGAACGGTTCCTTGTCGAGTGTGTATCGGTTGGAATGTGGGGTGAGGCAGGGCGGGTTAAGCTCCCATCGCTTGTTCAACCTGTACATTAACCGGCTGATTGTTGAGCTCAGCAGCACCAAGGTCGGATGTCATATTGACGGAGTGTGTACCAATAATCTTAGTTACGCTGACGACATGGTGTTGCTGAGTCCGTCAATCAGTGCTAAGAAAAAGCTAATGTCAATATGTGAGTCATATGCGGTGACTGGGCTCAAATATAATGTTGGAAAGAGTGAACTAATGCTCTTTAAAGCCCGTGGTTTTTCTTACCCAGCATTTCCCAATGTATCTCTGTGTGGCACTCCTCTGTGTAAGGTGTCTAAATTTAAATATTTGGGTCACTGGGTCACCGATGACTTATGTGATAGTGTGGATATATAAAGGGAACGCAGGTCGCTGGCTGTCCGTTGTAACATGCTGGCCCGCAGGTTTGCACGAATTCGGTTAAAATCACGCTTTTTAAAGCATATTGCCAATCTTTCTACACCTGCAGCCTGTGGGCCGGTTATTCGCAGCGGGCATACAGCGACCTGCGTGTCCAATATAATAATGCACTCAAGGGTACTGTTGGGGCTGCCATGCTGTAGCAGTGCGTCAGGGTTGTTTGCTCAGGCGCGGGTGGGCGGCTTTGCCGCTATCGTTATGAAAAGTTGCGCCTCCCTACTCGCTCGCGTTCGTGGCAGTACCAACACTATACTGGGTGTTTTCACTGATCGGTGGGAGTCCCCCTTGGTGCAAAGGTAGGTGCGGCTTCATGCCGTAATTTAAATTTTGTTTTGCCTATACTAACATTAGTTTTTTAAGTACATTGTTACTAACAAAATATGGACCTAGTCTGAAATAAATGTTTATTATTTATTATTATTATAACTGTTACAGCAGAGTATTTGGTAGAGGCACGGATTTGCAATCCACAGTATCCGGGTTCGATTTCAGGAATGTGATGTTGTGTTTTCTTTTTGCTTTATGATCTAAAATACTACGGAGTATATTCATATAAAATTAAATACTCAATAATCAGTAAGTAAAGAAAACATTTGAAATGTAATTCTTTTTTACTGGAGAAAGTTGAAAATATCGACACTGAAGTTATTTTGAATGCGTAAGTACCTACAACTTTTCTAAGCTATAATAGGCCAGTCGCACTGCGCAGTATAGGTATTAAGGGCATACTGGTTTTTGTTGACTTGCCCCGCACATTTCGCAAAATTTCGGTTTTTATTTATTATTTAAAAATATTAAAAGAAATAACAGAAAAAAAACAATACAGATTGTTAAGTATATCATTACGTATTTGTTGTTACAAAATTCATGCCGATCCGTTCGGTCCGAGCCGTTACAGAGATAATTTACAATCAAAGAAATTTGTTGATGAATCCCTTCGTGCGTTTTCCGTGTAAAAAAAGTATGTTATAGTTAAGTTCATCTCAAATAAATTGTATTGTTTAAAATTTTAATAAACCTTCTCAATTTTTTTTGTTTAATCGTAGAAAATAGGTCCTTTTTCAACCTTAATTGTAAATTATCTCTGTAACGGCTGAATAGATCGGCATGAATTTGCAACAACAAATACGTAATGATATACTTAACAATCTGTATTGTTTCTTTTTCTGTTATTTCTTTTAATATTTTAAAATAATAAATAAAAACCGAAATTTCGCGAAAATTTCTGTGACGCATACTCGGGACCGCGATACGTCAGTGCCTTGACGGCTCTTGTGACGGGTGGACTGCACGCGTGTTATTTTTTCCAAATAAAATTCAAAACTGCACGTTTTTAATGATTTCTGAATGAAATAATATTGTAAATAGTACAGTTATAAATATTTCGTAAAATAAGAATAGAAAATACGTTTATAAAATATATTTAAAGTAGTTTGTAATTTCGTTTTGTTGTTTGAACCTATCATAGAGTAAGCCTGACAAGTGACAGCTATGCCTAAATCTACACTTCAATACAAATAAATCAAATTGAAATGTCTGTTTTTAAAATCAAAATAACAGCTTTTTACTGAATGCATATGAAAATATATCCGGCACTTATAACAAAAACACATATTTTTTAATTTTTGTCTTTCTGTCGGTCTATCTGTCTGTCTTTCTGTTTGTGCCGGCTAATCTCCGAAACGCCTGGACCGATTTCGACGGGACTTTTACTGGCAGATAGCTGATGTTATAAGGTCTAACACAACAAGTAATCGGATGGACCTTTGAGTAAAAGTGCTTTATCTTATACCATTTAATTTTTAAGTTTAGATTTCATGGTTTTCCTTTAATTTAATATGTTTGTTAGAGAGATTTGATCCATAAATGATCGATTCATGTCATAAAAGTTCAGGATGTTATTTTTTCGAATTTTAGTCGTTTCGACTCCCGAGTGTGGCAAGCGAATTTTCGAAAATCATTGAATACAGATTTGTATCTTTTGAAAAATTAAGTAATCTTTCCTTTGAGTAAAATTTGCTATCTCCGGTATTTAGAGTACTTTCCCTCCAGGTGAGGTTGTCAAATTCCATCCTGTATATTACAGGCAATTTCGTGTGTTCCTGGAATTAAAGAATACGACCACCCCATCAATAAAAGGCGACTTAGGGAACATTCGACCTACAACGAAGACAGCTCTATGATACACTGGATAGTCCAGCAGGCCAAAAACACCTTTACCAGCTTGCTAGAGCTAGAGAGAGAAAGGCGAAGGATGTATGTCAGGTTAAATGCGTAAAAGACGAAGCTGGAATGGTTATTTCGGATTGTGAGAAAATTAAGGATAGGTGGAAGGGTTTCTTTGAAAGAGTGATGAATGAGGAGAATGACTGGAGTGGTGTGCTTGAAAATAAACCAGCGAATGAGGGACTAGTAAGAAAGGTTAGTTTGGATGAAGTGAGGATTGCAGCAAATGGAATTAAGAATGGTAAGGCATTAGGACCGGACGGAATACCGGTAGAAGTATGGAAGTTATTTCCGAAACCGTCGTTTATTCTTCAGTAAACTGTTGCCGGAAGAAACGATTCCTGACGAATGGTGTAACAGTTAGCTGGTGCCCATTTTTAAAAACAAAGGTCATGTGGTGGATTGCAACAATTATAGAGTAGAGGAATAGAGCTAATGGCACATAGTATGAAAGGAGCTCGTGGCTAAATAATAACAGCCACTCGGATCGATCTTTAGGTTAAGCCGTGCTTACCTAGGTTGGTCTGTGGATAGGCGACCACCCATTAAATACCGAGTTTCCTTCGTGCCTCGGAAAGCACGTTAAGCCGTTGGTCCCGGCTGTCATTTGTAGATCTTTGACAGTCGTTACAGGTAGTCGGTCTTACCAAGGGGTATCGTATTATCAAGTACTAACTGGGTTATGGAAGTCAGATAGGCAGTCGCTCCATGTAAAATACTGGTATTCAGCTACATCCGGTTAGACTTAAAGCCGACCCTAACATAGTTGGGAAAAGGCTTGGCAGATGATGATGTTACATAGTATGAAAGTTTGGGACAAAGTTATTGAAAGGCGACTGAGAGAAGAGAGCCAAATTTCGCAGAACTAATTCGGTTTTAAGCCTGGTCAGGAAAAGACGGAAGCCATTTTCGCTATCCGCCAGCTGTGCGAGAAATACAGACGAGCACATAAAAATTTGCACATGGTTTTTGTAGACCTCGAAAAGGCATACGACCGGGTACTCCGTGAGGTACCGTGAGGGAAGTATGTGCAGTTGATCTGCGCGATGTACAGTCGATGCAGTATCCAATTTAAGTCGGGTCTACAGACGGCAATACCGGCAGCTTCAATGTGGTTTTCGGCTTGCACCAAGGGTCGGCTCTCATCCCTTTTTTTTCGGTTGGGAAATCTTTAAATGACCCTCCCCCCGCTCTGGACGGAGCGGAAGGGAGTGGCAGACTTCTACTGACTAAAACCCATCCATGTTCCTTCTTTGCCCTTTGTGGTCCAGGGCCGCGGTATCTCTTTCGAACAGTCCCGCAGCCTTGGCAGACATCGGCCTTTGCGGACCCCTTCATTGTTGCTCACATCTCTTTGTGGCGCGCGTGGAATACGAACGCGCCGTCGACACGGCCTGTCGTCAAAAGACGGCCGGATGGCGATCTAGCCCATTACTCACCATCCACAGGCTCGCGCCTACGGTGGCCGGGAGCGACCACGTGACCCCCGACGCCAGGGTGTCTCCCGCGGCGGCTGGGACGTAAGGCTCTTTCCCTCTCACGTTCCGCCACCTCCTTCTCTAGCATGACTGCTTCGCAGAAGGAGGTGACGGCTTCCCATTCTTGCTCGCTGCGAACCAGGGCTTGAACCAAGGCCGGACGCGAGAGATCGCCGCCGTCAATCGCCGCTACGAGGAGGCTCTCATCCCTTAGCTCATTCTCCCTTACCTCTTCCTCGTGATAATGGACGCTCTCGCGTCAGACATCCAGGAAGAGGCACCCTGGTGTATGCTGTTCGCCGATGACATTTTGCTAAGAGCGGCCAAGAGATCCAGAGCAGATTGGAGATGTGATGGCAAAGACTGTAGTAGAGAATGTTGGTCTGCAATTGAGTAGAACCGAAATGAAATACTTGTTTTGCGATTAACTATATAGCCTTTAACTCTTGCCGGAACGCCCATACCGATCTGCTTCGACTTCCGGTATCTCGAATCGCTTGTCCAAGGGGATGGCAAAGTAGACCGGGACGTAACGCACCTGATCAACTCAGATGGATGAAATGGCGACAGGTCACTGGAACAGCAACTTACGACCCACGGATGCCTCTCAAGTTAAAGGGGAAAGTATATAAGTCCGTGATTACACCTGTCGCACTGTATGGATCAGAATGATGGGCTGTGAAAAAGATGGATGAAAAACGATTCCACGCAGCGGAGATAAGAATGTGTGCGGTGCTTACTTCATGAAAGTCTACATGCACCATTAACACCAACACCAATTCCAATAAACGACCAACCGACCTGTTCAAGATATTTGAATTTTAATGACTTTTTTGTGAATGGAAACATTTTGTTCTTATCAGAGCGTGGCAACATTAAAACAAAGCTATATTTTATTTATTCCGCTCATCATCACACATCCAACTTTATTTCTACACGATGTAATACACAGTCAAGTTAAATTATCTCGATACCCATCATGCATGTGAAGTTTCGCTATCAAAATTTGATCTTGTAAAACTATAAGGTGTAAATCTCAATCATAAAGGTCATCATCAGACCTTCAGAATGTGAAATGAAGAAGCACCCGTGGTCAATTAGATTAAAGTTGAACGCTACATCATTCTAACTATTTCTGTTACTGAGAAACGATAAGCACTTACCTGGTCATCATCAGACTTTCAGAATGTATCAAGTAGGTACCCGTGGTCAGTAAAATAACTGATGAAAGCAAAATAAATATAAATTGGAACAAAATGTATTCAGGTCTCTCAGAGAACGAATAAATTAGGCAAAAACGATGACAACAGTGCGACACATCTGTGTTCTTGCTTAATCTTTATTGTAGTAATGGTCGTTTGCCGGTAGGGGCGCCAAAAAAACAAAAACCAGTACAGGGGTCAAATCATCAAGGTCATCGAGCAATGTAATGCCCTTAAGGCTGAAAGTACGCGGCGGCTCCATCTTCTGGACTAAGTACTAGCCGCGCCGGCCACGTCGCCAGTTTATGCGGATCTCTCTTTGTACGGGAAATGTATGCAGAGCGAGGCCATGTTATACTGGAAATTTATAGCTTGATGTGTCGCCGTGTGTACATCCTTGTAACACACGGCGACTATTTTGTATTCTGTGACTAGAAAAACAATAAAAAACATAAATACCTAATATTTTTTTAAAAGACTGCGGCTTATTGATAATGGGCATTGCGAAATAACAGATTCATCTGAAAGTTGCGATGTTACTTATCACAAGTAAGAGTTTAATTTTATTGATTTTGTTTTTAATAAATAAGAATTATAATATTGTAAGAATGGTAGGTACACAGGTTAGGTACCTAATCTTTTACTTGTGGCTAACAATTTTTCAAAGTCTTATTGTACAAAAAATAAACGAAATGCCTATTGCTGTGAAACATAGAACTAGAATATTTAGTTTTAATTTGAAATCTTCTTTTTATTATAGATTGGAAACATTGGTACCACACCACGACGATCACAATAATTGTAAAGTTATTGATAAAAGTACTTATTCATCTGATCATGTACTAGAATAAGCCTTACACAGGTAATATTCTTAACATCAGGGAAAGCAAAGATGAAGATAACAACAAAGAAGAACGTAATAATTATGAGGAAATTTATTCACAACAAATAAATAAATAAAGAGACCTTAAAGCATATTGTAAATTAATAAAAAAAAAATGAAAAACCCGGTTTTGCATAAAACCCCAAAACCGAAAAAACGGATAAAAAAAATTGCGTTTTTAATGGTAGTTAGGTAGATGATAAGTAGGAAAAAGGGCATTGCAACATTTGCAACGCTTGCCGGGTATGTTATAAAATTATTACTAGTTATTTTTGATTTTAAAATCTATGTAATGTGTAGTGACAAAAAAAAATATACTGTTTACCAAATAAATCATTCATAAAACTAACTTGGCCTCACATACAAAACATTAATTTGGCGGAACCCGAATTTAATACCAGTCGACCAGTTTACCTACTGCTTGGAGCAGATGTATACTGTAAGATTGCTTTAGGTGGCCTTTTGAGCGGCGATGGCGACGCAACCAACCGCCCAACCAATAGCCCAACAAACGCAATTAGGATATACAATACAGGTGTTACGTCGTTCTTCACAATACGGACGATTTACGCAGATTTTGGGAAAATGAAGACATCAGCAGAATGAAATGTCCACCGAAGATCATGAATGTCTGCAATACTTTATATCAACAACAGAGAGACTTGAAAACGGGAGATACCAAGTCCGACTGCCATTTAAAGCAGAAACCAAGGAACAGCTAGGCTCTATTAAACCATTAGCATTGGCACAATCCCGTAACTAAGAGAGAAAGTTACAGAAAGATCCAGAATTGAAAACAGAATATACAAAGTTTATGAATGAGTATTCTAACTTATTCCATATAATGCCGTCAGCAACAAGTACGGAACCCGAGTGATACCTGGAATAATTATATTACGAGCAACAAACAACATGGCAATATAACTTGAAATTTGCAAGTGATTAGGGTACATTATTAGTTATACAACTCGTTTCCTCGCCAAATTAGCCGATTCCGGGAAATGTTCACCGCTCAGCACTGCACTAATCCCACGCGATAACAATGTTGTGTTAACAATGTTTATGTTTTAATTATTAAAACATAAACTTCTTCCTCGAGTGGACAGAAACTACAAAACCCCTAAAACTACAGAGTACATTATTTTTCAGGCAAATTCAAACCAGTCTTGGATCAAATGCTGCAATTGGCTGAAGAACAAGATGCTTTCACAGACAGTGACATCAGAGAACACCTGGATACTTTTGTGGCAGCTGCTTACGACACAACTTCTTCGACTTTGTCATTTATTCTATGGCGTTAAAACGCATCGAATGCAGTTGCATATTTAGAAGACGGTCAAGTTTGTCGAGGAGATCTGCATTCTGGTCAAAGTAGCATCCAATCAAATCAATCATCAGCCTATAGCAGTCCACTGCTGGACATAGGCCTCCTCAATCGCACGCCATTCAACTCGACTTTCAGCAATTTTCATCCAGTTGCTACCAGCCACCCTGCGAAGATCGTCACTCCACCGAGCCTGAGGGCGTCCCACCTTACGTTTGCCGATTCGCGGTCTCCACTCAAGAACACGTCTACCCCAACGGTCATCGGTTCTACGGCAAATATAACCGGCCCATTGCCACTTCAGCTTACTTATTCTGTGAGCTATGTCGACAACTCTGGTTCTCCTTCGGATCACATCGTTTCGAATACGATCCCTCAGAGAGACTCCAAGCATAGCTCGTTCCATAGCTCGCTGAGCGACCTTAAATTTATGGACCAGCCGTACTGTGAGTGTCCACGTTTCGGCTTCGTAAGTCATAACAGGCAGGACGCACTGATTGAAGACCTTAGTCTTTAGGCTCTGTGGAATACGCGACGAGAAGACCCGGCGAAGCTTCCCAAATGCTGCCCAGCCCAGCTGGATTCTTCTGTTAGCCTCCCTCTCAAAGTTGTTCTTACCAAACTGCAGAGTTTGCCCGAGGTAAACATATTCTCGAACAACCTCGAGAGGACCACTATTGACAACAACAGGTCCTGGGGTGACGTGTTCGTTGAACATAACCTGGGTTTTGTCCAAGTTCACCCTGAGACCAATGTGTATTGAAGAATCAACTAGGCCATCCAGCATCTGCTGCAAGTCGTGCAGCGATTCAGCCAGTATGACGATGTCATCTGCAAATCTCAAGTGTGAGATGTACACGCCGTTGATGTTTATGCCACGTCATTCCCATTTTAGCGTCTTAAACACATCCTCCAGTGCGTTGGTGAACAATTTCGGGGAAATAACGTCCCCTTGTCTCACCCCCCGACGCAATGGGATATGCTTCGTTTGCTGGTTTTGACTTTGGACGGTCATTAGTGTGCGAGTGAGTGTGCCGAAGTCGGTGCGTAGACCTGAACAACCTTGAGGCTATACCTCTCGGTTAGCTTCACTATGATGTACGCTACCCTGTTCGAGACACTAGACACTTCTACCACGTTGTCACAAAGGGATTTATGTACCAGGAACCCGACTCCGCCTTGGGATAGCTGGTCTCCCTCTCGAAAATACGTCAGGTGGCCTGATTCAAGGGTTATTGTGTCCTCCCCCTCTCTTCGGACTTCACTCAACCCAAGAATGTGCCACCGTACCCTTTCGAGTTCTTCCTCTAGCTGCACTAGATGTTCGTCGAGCCGTAACGTGCGTCCATTATACGTCGCCAAGGTCAGTAGGGTTTGGCGGCCGCTTGTAACCCGGGGATTCTTAGCACCCCCTACCTTGCCGTTACCGTGACCGCCGCCAAAATCAGGAATAGCAAGGCCGCCGGGAACTGGGGGCCGTGGTTGATTCTGGCTTGCCATTAAGGGGTTTGCCCATAATCGCCACGCTGGGCATGCGGGTTGGCGATCGCAGATCACAACTCCTCGCACTAGTGACGCTGCTGCCCGTCGCTAGTCTGCGCTATTTAGTTGCGAACTTTCGAATGGTTATACCGCCATTTATCGGTCGTCAGAGCCTCGTTTGTTGTTTAGCAGGATGCACCACGAGCAGGTGAGGTTGACTTGGGGCACTGAGATGGTAGGTACGCCCCCTTACATACCCAAAGTAACATACATCATCATAATCGATGATAGGAAAAATTAAGGACTGTACAAGTACTATGCCTTGATTTTTTTCCTTTCTACATTGTGCTCACAAATTGTAGCAACAATAATTTAGTATCCATGGAGTTACTTTCCTATTCTTCTCGATGAGATCTACGCTTTGGAAAGGCAACTACAGGCTATTAACAGTTATGCCTGTGGATGGACTGCAGGTGGCTTACTTTTGACTAATCAAAAGTGCCAGTCACAGGTCTGTTTGAAAATATAAATATAATAATATATATATAAATATATATATATATATATATATTATATATTATATATATATAATATTATATATATATATATATATAATATTTTGTTCACTACTTTATTAGGATAATAACACAAAAATAAATAAAAAGTAAAAAAAATAAGTATATCAATCGCGTGTCAGCAAGACATGATTGAATTGAACTATGTACATATTGTGAAGCACGGGATGAACTCGGTTTAATTCTCTTCATTGAAGCACCTTGTGATATTCGACATTTTTTTAAAGAAGTAGCGTTTATGGAACGATCCAACTGTTGTCGACCACAAAATCGTTTCCTTTCACTTTCGTTGTTAGTAATAGTTCTACCTTTATCATCGGGTGATCGACGCCTATACAGTAGATACCCATCGTTGCCAGTGATGGTCTCCGCCGTCAATTTTCGTGGATAACGTTTGGAACTCTTGCCGTCGACCATGCATGGTGATTGGCGGTTGATGGTGCCACATGGTCCATGAATCATATTCGTAATAACAACATCATGTAGGTCTGGATCTGTTTCGGGATCAGGAATCTCTGCACATATGGTATCATCTATTTGATCTGGTCGAATTCTTTCGACTAACCAAATAAGAATGTGTGCATGCGGCAAGCCTCGTTTTTGCCATTCGATTGAATATATCCAGCATCGAGTAATCCCAAAGACGTGTTGCTTAATAAAGTAATTCATCAGCGAGCGGATTTTTTGCAAGAAAACACGTGCGGTGATGTCGTGCCGATGACTTGATGTTTGTCCGGGGAGTATTTGAACAATTTCTATACTTACATGTAAATGTAATCAATAGGTCTGGCCGACCATAATGACGAACATATGTTATTGCATCTTGCGCATATTCATGCATGTGACACAGGCTACCTATATATGTCGCCGGTAAAATAGTCAATCGACCAACATTAGATGCATCTCCTTCTGTGCTAATTGCATCGCGTAAATGAATATACTCTTCCGAACGCAATTTAGCTTGGTTCAATATAATGAAAGGAGACGCCTCCTTTTCTGTTACGATATTGACGTACGTGTCGACGCAATATTGTTGAAACAATCGACGAAATCGCAACAAATATTTGTCAGCATTTGGACGCATCATCAAACGATATGCGTAATAATTCATCGAACTAACCTTTACCCCGTTAGTTTCCTCACCTGAATTAGTATTTTAGAAGTAAAATTCACGTTCATATTCCTTGAAGGGGCAGACAGAATTTACCCATTAAATCCCCGAAGTCACTTTTAGCATTCTATGGTATTGATACTCACCATTTAATGGATTAATAATCTTGATATTGAAGTGATATTCATCGAGTCCTTGCCGATGAATATCAGAACGGTGTGTTTCATATATTGTTTTTTGTTGCCCAGTATATATAAATAAACACGCAATATTGTGCTTACACGTCGCAGTGTAAGCACAATATTGCGTGTTTATTTTTATTTTATTTTATACTATTCGGGAAACTTACAGCTAATATAAACAATGATCTTAAACAATAGAAATTCGAAGGCCATTTACAAATTTCCACAGATAAACACTTGAAACAAAATAAAAGACAACAAAAAAGAAGTTAGTCAACAAAATACTATAACATAAATTAAACAACAAAAAAGAAGTTAGGTAACAAAATACTATAACAATAATTTAAACAAAAAAAAAGCGATCTATTAAATAAAAACTACAAACTAAAATTAAAAAAAAAACAACATTTAAACGCAATTATTACTTTTCCGTAAAAAAGCTTTTCACTAACAAATGCTTAAGCCGAGAAACACTGGTATTGAAAATGTCCAAATCATTTTCACCAGTAAGTTTATTAAAGCTCCTGCTCGCACGGATTAGAAACGAATTCTGCCTGTACGCGGACTTGGAGTGTGGGACATGCAACAAACTAAGTTTGCGAAACATTTTGCAGTGTGCTACTAATCCTAAACTACCTAATAGCTCAGGGCAATCAATAGGACCATTTGCGATTTTAAATAAGTATGCCATATCAGCAATACGTCTGCGCTCATTCAGCGGTAAGATATGAAATCTCTTGCATCGCGCTATATAATTGGGAGTATATTTCCTAGTTTTGTACTGCAAGAAACGTAGGAACCGCTTTTGAATTCCCTCAATTCTGTCTATATAACTATTATAATTAGGGTTCCACACTTGTGAGGCGTACTCTAAATGGCTGCGGACGAAAGCACAATAAAGGATTTTATACGATTTTTTTTGTTTCCAAGTTGTCACCAACAATCAGGATTGCAACTTCATCTATTGTTGGAGCGTTAAATGTGCGTTCGTGTGTTCCAGCTGGTCGTTTATCCACTCTGATCATGACTTTGTAGTCATCGTTTGGCATGCGCTCTAATGTAGTATGCTCCAATGCATAATGTTCATGAAGCAGTTGCTGTAGATCTTGAAGAACTGCTCTATTCGTTGTTGTGTTGACCTCTTGACGCCGATCAAGTTGCTCCTCCATATTGCCCATGAAGTATAGTTGCAAGAATTTATGTTCTGCATCTTCAAGAGGTTGTAATGATCCAATTCGATAGTGAATCTGGCCTTGAATCTGTAAGTCGAGAGCAGTGGCGTGCAGTGGTTCTTCACGGAGGGTAGGCCACTGCCACTGATACCCAAAAAAAAGGTGATTTATAAAATTTGAAAAAAAAAACATTGAAAATAAGCCTGTAAAAATAATACAAGAACTCATTATGTTATTCAAGGGTTTATTCAATTTTCTGACGATGCAAACTAGTTTCAATACGTGATTTACCAAATGTTAACTAATTAACTTTAAGCATGCCACTAGATTTTATTCTATTGATAGGTCATGCTTTTTTGACGAGGAATGAAAATTATGCAAATCAATATATCCCTCACTCCACTTACTGGAAGTATTAAACAAAATACACGGAAAACAATATAATTTATTTGTGTGTAAACACCCACACAGCCACCTTAAATGTTGCATAATTTTGAGGATTGAAATGACGAGTACGAGGTGAATTATCATATTGTTGGATTAACTCTCGTAATTCGGGTGTACATCTACCTTTAGACACCACAGAATCTTATCATTAAACGATAATTGCGAAAACTTATTGCTTTTAACTTCTAACAAACACACATTCACCACACACTTCATAACAGAATAACATCTTTAAGTAAATGTACTTAATAAATAATATTTACAATAATGTACGTTTTAAAACGAATTACTTATAAGTTATAACTTAGTTAGATATAAAACCATTCAAGATCGCATATAATTTGCTTGTCACATGAAACAATATGGCTACTAAAATTTTTGCCAGATAATAATACTGACAGAAGTGACAAACGACAGTAACGGTGGTGTTGTCATAAATTATTTTCCAAACTCCCCAAAAATCGTGGCGAAAAATAAAATTCATGTAGTTTTTAATTATTTTTATAGGGCTTTTGCAATTCTTATAAATACAATTTATCATTTTTGTGAAAAGTATAAATTCGACAATAGCACCATGTTCTTTTAACTGTATCTAGTAGTCATTAAGGAAACAATCGCGTCTGTCTCTTTTTCTCGAATTCCCCGCAATTCGTGGAAATGTCCACATATTGGGAACACTCCTCTAATGCTCTTCATTCATAAATCTAGCTAGCCAATAATAACTCGTGGTGATTGTCTACAGTGAACGGAGTTACGCCCATGATCTATACAAGTGTGCCGTTCATACACACAAAAATATGCAACACTGTGAGTAAAATTATTGGCATTCACTTGTTCATTATTTGTTGTATATTTAAGAGAGTTATGCGCACTTCGTCCCGCGTTCAAAAATCACCCATTCGTAGCTTGATACATTTTCCTTAGTTTACACAAAATAAATATCTGAGCGCATGCATAAATATTTGACAACTAATGTATGTGTCATTGCTTTTTCATTAAAATCTAAAATACACTATTATCCGAATATTGTGGATATATGTCGATTCGAAACCTTTATTTAAATACGTTCTTTAATTTTAGGGGAGAACTTACCATATCGACGGGATGAACATTAAATGTTTTCTCTTTTGTTTTATTTTTTCGGCAATTTTCCAATGTTTTTAATATTTATTCTGCTATTCGGGACGGAGACAAAATATAACAAATCAGAAACCATGAAAATCGGTATAGCCGTTCTCAAGTTATAAGTGTTCGAACAGACCCGACTTAAGGGAGTAAATAGACCCTTAACATAGCCGAAAGACACTTGTTCTCCCCGTTTTTGTGATCATTTTTTTCTTCTAGACCCTAACTGGAAACCTTCTTGTTACGGAGATATTAGGGGTCAAATTTACAACTTTTTCACAAGTCTTTTTTTTAATTATAAGTTTTTAATGTAAGATTTTTACTTTACACACCTCCTCGACCCCCATACTATTTAATCCAGCTATCAGCACAATGCTTTGAGTGCTTTCCATCGAGTCCTACCGTAAAATGTGATTTTTCACCCCTTAGTTTGATGTACAGAATGCTTGGTTGACGACTATGTCTAAGGGTCTGTTTACACCCTGTAATAGCCCTGATAGATAGATGTAAAACTTAAATTAGAAGATCAATATACCATTTTGAATGGAGCAGCAACGGTCTTTTATTCCTTCGCCTTCGAGACAATAATTGGTCTCCGCCCTGCTGACACGCTACAAGTCATTAAACACTTAGGTTTTTTGCAATTTCCAGGTCAGTATCATGCTATATATTATGTGAAACAAAATATGATTCGCAACCGTAACACTTATGTAGTTACAGAATTATAATCATTAAAATCATCAAAACAAGCCTTTAAGTTCATGTAATCTAATGTAAAACTATTTCATGAAAAAGTGATTGAATGGTATTATATGAAAAATCGTAAAGCGGTTCACAGAGTACATTTACCTACCAAGTTTCAACTGTGTAGCTATAATAGTTTCTGAATAAAGTGGTTGTGACATACGGACGGACAGACAGACAGACATGACGAATCTATAAGGGTCATTTTTGCCATTCGGCTACGGAACCCAAAAAAGGAAGAGTTTATGTATTCGACCGGCTTTTTTTTCATGTTTACCGATTACTCTGTGATTAGTGATTTGCCGATTTACAAGATTATTTTTCATTTGATAGAAGCAACCCGCGCGGTGGTATCATGTTAATTTTATTAACTTGGCTTGAGTAGTTTATGAGCTTCTATAATACAATCAATCAACTTTATTTTCTCACCACAATATACAGAAATTATTTTACATCGGTCAGATTCGACAATGATACACAATTCAGGTAAGTATATATTGTGGGAGACTGGTGCCTAAGCTAGGCTCGTGGCCTGTGTTTCAGGACACCAGGATCCCACCCCTTTACATTTTCCTTTTATAAATTATGTACTAGGCGCGCTGACAGATTGTATGGAATCATACATTTTATAGTTTTATTTATTATTATTAAAATCTAGGTTAAGTATGCGAGACGAATGTTGGTAGATGTGTAGTATGGGTGAGTGTGTGAGCGTTGTGCTGGGTATGTGTGTGGGACAGTACGTGATTTTGTGTTTAGGTCACTATAAGTATATTTTCAGTATTGTTATAGTTTAATTTTAGTAGCCAGTCTGTTAGCCTCTTTTTGCATTTATTCTTTGTGAGGCTAAAGATATGTAACACCTTGTGAGTTTTATTGTATGAGTAACCACCCAGATAGCGAAAGAAACGCCTTGCGAACATAGTTTTTAAAACGTAGATGATGGCGCTCCACAGGGTCATATCGTCTTTTCCCCCTGGACAACGTTGAATTATAAACCAAAAGAGAATGCTGTTTCAGCAGAATGTGCAATATAAACAGTTGCCGCACTGTCAGGACTTCATTCTCTTTGTATAACTGTTCAGACTGTTCTGTTTTTGTTCTGTTCTGTTCTGTTGTTTCTGTTCTGTTCAGTGGGGTAACGATACGATCGAAAAGACAAAACTTTGAGTATATCTCTTTGGGTTCTTTCAATTTCAATTATGGTAGTTTTTGGAGCTCCACCCCAAGAGGTGATGCAGTAGCATATTATAGATTGAGCAAGGTTTACACTGTTTTCATAATATTTTTATCGACTACATGTCTCAGCGTTTTTAACACATAAATTAGTTTCCGTAATCTGTTACTAAGAGTGGTTATGTGATCTTGAAATCTTAGGTTTTTGTCGATCGTTATTCCCAGGTATTTTACATTCTCAGCCTTGGTGAGTGGTTCGCAGTTACAACTACGGGTGAGTGGGTTTGTGCAGGAATGAGCTACAATAGTATTAGGTACTGTTTGGGAGGATTCGTTGTTTTTCATGGAGAATGCTATGTAATTGGTTTTGGTTGTATTGAGGGTCAACAGATTGTCGCGTAACCAATTGGATACTGTATTAAAGCCTAGTTCTTCCCACGAGCTCGCACTGAACAAGAGGGCAGTGTCATCAGCAAAGCTAATATAATAATTTTGCCATTGGGGATAGTAAGCATACCCAGATCGTTGATATAGATGAGGAATAATGAAGGTCCAAGGACACTACCTTGAGGCATGCCGTAGTTAATTATTTGTTCCTCACTGATGAATTCATCTATCTTTACTCTCTGGGTACGTTCACTCAGAGAGTCTTTAAAGAGGTCCAGTGGAAGTCCTCTGATTCCCAAGCTTTCCATCTTACGTACAAGAATTGGGACAGAAACCGTGTCGAAAGCCTTAGCAAGGTCTAGAAAAATGGCCATAACTTTATCCCCACTATCCATGTTTGTGACCACACAGTCTGTTAACTCATGGACCGCATCAGAGGTTGATTTGCCTGAGCGAAACCCAAATTGCGCTGGTGCGACAAGATTATTGTTTTCCAAGTAGCTCACAAGTCTGCTGTTCATTACCCGTTCCAGAATTTTGGAAAAAGCAGTCAGCACAGATATAGGTCTGTAATTATCAACACGGCTCCTGTCCCCACTCTTGTAGATCGGATGAATTATCGCTTTTTTGAACACGTTAGGAAATTTACCTGTGGAAAGAGCAAAGTTACATACGTACGTTAACGGAGGCACGATCACGCCCGCATGCTTTTTCAAGAGGTCACCGGATATCCCATCCCATCCCGCGGCACAATTATTGCGGAGCGACATTAATATTCCAGCTACCTCTTCCTCATCTGTTGGGAGCCATGCCATCCATTACCATGGATTGCGTTCCGTTACATAGGTTTCCCTTTGTAGCTTTTGTATGTGTGCTCTTTATATTTTTAGCTAGTTTTTCACCTATTTTGGCAAAAAAGTCATTGACATGGTTTACCGAATTTTGTGGTGTACTTGATGAGGCTAGTAATTGTGATGATGTGTTGGAATTCCTTGTCGACCTGTTACATATATTATTTATGGCCGACCATAACTGTTTAGTGTTTTTTCCAGCTTTACTGATCTCACTTTTTTCAAATTCTATTTTTAATTTCCTTAATAATTTATTACAATAATTTCTGTACCTAATAAAAGTAATTTTTAATGTGTCATTATTAGGCGCCTGTTTAAATTTTTTATGCAATGTGTCTCGATGCCGCATACAGCGAAGTAAACCAGGAGTAATCCACGGCTTTAATATTTGTTTACGGTTCGGAGTCTTACCAGATTCGGAGTTTGAGTCTATCACGTGTTTTATTAATTGTGTTATTGTTTCCCCTGCCACATGAGGATCTTGGGTCTTGTATACTTCACTAAAGTCTAGTTGTTTTAGGTCTGTTTCTATCTTAATATAATTCAAACGATTCCTTTTTTTTGTAATTATTTTAGGCATTCGTTTAGACAAGAATAGCATTACAGTCTCATGATCAGTTAGAGCAGAGTGTGCGACTGAAGTAGAAGCAGGTAGTCGAGTTTTCAGAATAACCTGGTCAAGACAAGATTGTTGTCGCGTAGGTATTGTATGAGCAGGTAAAAGGCCATGGGTAGCCAGTAAGTTTAGGTAGGAATGTTTAGCGGAATCCTTGCAGCGTTCATGTATATTTATATTAATGTCTCCCACAATAACTATTGTATTAAATTTAGATAGCCTACTTAGGGTAATATTTAGGGAGTTATAACTGCTACTTAGGGTAATATATAGGAAATTATCTAAGTCTTTGTAACCTGGCGGGCGGTATATTTATTTATTTATTTATTTAAACTTCATGTACAAGAGTGGTACATAGGCGGACTTAATGCCACAAGGCATTTTCTACCAGTCAACCTTTGGGTCAAATAGGATAGCATTGTGATAGAGTACAAAAAAATAAATAAGAAAAAAAATCCAATTTGTTAACATAGATTGATATACATAAATAGGTACATACCAATACACATAAGTAAAATTAAATAAACTAATATATATGTCGCCGCAAAGATTATTTTGCTGATTATTAAGAATTGTTTTATTACCTATCTGATTTAATTGGCTTACTTTAAAATAATGACTTCATTATTAATTATAAATCTGGTTTATATGTGCAATTATTTAGAGAAGTTTTATGTTTATAAGTAATGATTTGGTTGGTGACGGTGTTGACATTAGATGTCGAAACCGTTACCTACTAATTAAATCCGATAAACACTTTTTAAAGAAATAAATAAGCTGTGATTATTTTTAAATAACTTAAAATTATTGAAACATTATTGTAAGAATAAAAACTTAATATTTTAATTTAATCTGTTTTGTAAAATAACGGTTGCCTCTGTTGGGCGACGTTATAAAAGAGTGCGATCTGAGTGCGGAGGGCTTTTTTGCTGCCGATTTTTGGAGATACAACATTGTGAGTAGAATCTATGTTTGTTTGGATAAAATAATAATTATTATAAAATTGTGTTACTTGTTTTTCTTGCTGAATTCCCTAAGTTTGTCTGTGGATTTGAATAAATTCCACTGTAGCCATCGCAGAACCAAGGGCCATGATGGGGTCGGCGGTTCTGCGACTTTTTTTAAAAATAACCGTCATTTCCCTTCTTCGACATATATTATAATACATACAAATAGTCCAAATACGAGAAACCGTATATCGCTAAGAGAATAGTATTTCTATCGATTTTTAATTGGAGACAGTTAGCATCTAAGAATGACGGCTCCTGAGCAACTAGTTGGAGTTTTTTATGCACATACAGGACTACACCTTCATTTTGTGTGTGATTATTGTTGGTACGACAATAGTTATAGTTTGGCAACTCGGGAATATTATGGGTGTTAGGGAGCCAACACTCGGTTAATACGATTATGTCCCAGTCAAGTTTTGTCCGAGCAAGTGTAGTCAGAAAGCCCGCTATGTTTTTATTTATACTTCTTATGTTCTGTGTAATGATCTTAAGTGTTTGTTTAGGTATGAAATTTGGTGGACTACAGTTTTCCAGGTCACAAGTCGAAGCATCAGCCACAGAGACAGCATCTAGGTTGTGTAGGTTGTTTTGTGTGTTATCGAACTTTAATGTTAATAATTACCATTTTGACATTCATATTTTGAGCGCTGCTTAATAGCATAACAATAACGTTCATTAAACTGGTACAGAGCAGGAGTGATAATATATATTGACTTTTTTTTATAGAGTAGGTCGGCCGATATAGTTTGTGTGCGTTATGGATGTGGAGTGCAGGTAACGTAATGGTATGTATGATGTGTATATTGTATTGTGTATGTATAGTAAATGTTAACAAGCTTATTTGTATTGTACAGTGAGTGTTGAATTGGTAAATTTTTGTGTTAGTTTTGATTATTAATCGAATAGTATAAGTTAGGAATAGGGTTAACAAAACTGTGATGAAATAAGTAGCATGCAGTGGTAGGTACATGGCTAGTCATTTTTCCTTACGGAGTTTCGCGAGGTCTTCGTCAGTTTTGATGAGGCGGCTTGACATTCCGTCTTTTTCACGAATATACACCTTGCCGTTTGCAACCCAACATTGATGGTAACCGAATTCCGTCGTAAGTTCTCGGGCGAGATAATGTAGGCGTCTGGTCATAGCCGTAAGCACTTCATTTACGTATAAGGGTTGCTTAGGTCCGTTTTCTACTAGGTGGGATGTGTTCAGGCGATTTTCCTTATTGTGTTTATTAAAGTCTTTGGTCGACTTAAGAAACTGTTCTTTAATGGTTACCGACGTGAATTCCACTAAGACCGGACCCAAAGCGTCAGACTTGCTCTTGTAACGGAAGATGTTTTTTATCTCTGTTGCACTCACGGGTTGACTGATGATTTGACCTAATTTCTGTACCGCGCTAGTAAGGGAGTCACGAGTTTCAAGACTTGACGAGGGTAGATTTTTAATTTCAAGCGAAGCTGCTTTTTGTTGCTTTTCCAAGAAGTCCACCCTGCTTTCAAGCGCTTTTATAACCTTTTTGTTACTGCTACATTCCGCCCTTAAATCGTTGATCTCCACCAGAGCATCATCATATTTCTCTGATAAGAAGTCTATGGTTTCTTTGATTTTTTCATTCTGTGTTCTTATTTCAGAGTTTTGCATGCTGATCGCAGTGTTTTGGGACCGTATACCCTCGAGAGCCAATTGTAACGAATTCATTTTTTCATTTTGTTCATTCTGTTTAGTAACTAGTTCAGAGAACATTTCCCTCATGTCTTCTATCATTTTCTCCATTCTCGTCATGTCATCAGCACTGCGTATCTTTTTCCTATGGGTTATATTTATATTAGTATCGCTGTTCATATTAGTACTCGATGTCAGGTTTGCTTCAGATGCCGAGTGTGGCGAGGCTGGTGGTGGCGTGCGTCTAACACCGGAGAGCAGATTGGGAAGCTTGTAAACACTGATCGCCGCTCGTAAGTTTTCGTGTTCCACAACGCTACGGATATTTCCGAGTATTACCCGAACGCGCCCGATCGCCCGTTAGAGGTGTGTCCTTCGTCACGATGGTAACGTCGCCGTCGCTCGCGCACCGCTCGTTCCTACGATGACTCACACGCTACGGGTGTTAATTTGAATATTTTTGCGGTTGGGTTGAAGAAAAACGATGACAACTTCTGTGTAACTTGACGGATTGAGGAACTGTTTCATGCACCGCAATACACGTTCAGCTGTCTTCACATTGGCATACTATGATACTTAGGTTTTGAAATTTTTACACCTGTTATGATTTTTTAAGTTAGCTCACTAACTAGATACGTGTTGTAAAGTGTGAAAACCTATTTGCACAACAAACATCATTTATCATTTCATGTAGGTACTCTGCGTCAATCTGAATCCTCTGGTCCACATGACATATTTCATCACATTTTCAGAGAAAGATACCAGATTGGAGTGAGTTGATCAACCTTGAAAAAATCCATGCTGATTGCCTTCTATGTGATTTTCGAAGTGGCTGTACAGACAGGAATAAATTAATAACTCAAAAAATTTCGGAATATTAGAAATAATCGATTTCGGTCGGGTTTTTAGTATCGATAATTTTAACAAGCTTTTATTTAACCCTTTCGACAACGGGAAGTTTACTGGATATCAACCTTGAAAAAATCTGCAGCATTGTTAAAGTGGCTCAGTGAACCCTGTGCTGTGAATCTCAGTAGCCGTCGTAGTGGTTTAGGAGTGTGCGACCTTCTCCAGGCTTGGGGGCTGCCTGAACTACGTGCCACTTTTATCAGTAAGTACCTACTTAGTCTTTTTGGCAAAGATGATAATATTATGTTGTTTTCACATCAATTCATCGACGATTGTTTTTTTTTCGACTATTTGTATGGAGTTGGAAAATGTGGAAGTCGGATTTCACAGCCTCTATAGACAATAATATAAATCTTCCAGGAGACTTGAGCAGTATCGATAATATATCTTTAAGTTTAAGTATCTGGGTAGGTACTTACCCTTACCGAAGTCAGGTAGATTGGTACAACTGGATCAAGTTAACGAGGCACCGTTACTTATGGAAATATGTATGTCAGCCTAGTATGTAGTGCAGTATAGTAAATCTATAGAAAAATGTATTTAACTAACATAAAAAATTCTAACTAGGTATTTCGGGCTAGTGCTTACAAATTATCTCATCATAGTGAGGTGTCTATGTAACTTGTAGGAGTAGAAAATGAATATGTAGTACATCAATTTCAGCCTGTTATAATAAAACGCAACTTGACTTCGTCTGCTAAGCTACCTACACACAGGCATAATGTATTTACATTATGCCTGTGTGTAGGTAGCTGTGTAATGTAAATGGCCTTTTTTTTTTTTTTGGATGGGGTATCATCAAATGACCCCCCCCCCCGCTCTGGGCGGAGCGGAAGGGAGTGTCAGACTTGTACTGACTAAAACCCATCCATGTTCCTTCTTTGCCCTTTGTGTTCCAGGGCCGCGGTATCTCTTTCGAACAGTCCCGCAGCCCTGGCAGGCATCGGCCCGTGCGGACCCCTACGTGGTTGCTGACATCTCTTTGAGGCGCGCGTGGAACACGAACGCGCCGTCGACACGGCCTGTCGTCATAAAACGGCCGGACGGCGAGCTAGTCCATAACTCGCCGTCCACAGGCCTGCGCCTACGGTGGCCGGGGGCCACCACGTGACCCCCGACGCCCAGGGCGTCTCCCGCGGCGGCTGGGACGTGAGGCTCTTTCCCTCTCACGTTCCGCCACCTCCTTCACTAGCATGACTGCTTCGCAGAAGGAGGTGACGGCTTCCCATTCCCTCTCGCTCCGGACCATGGCTTGAACCAGGGCCGGGCGCGAGAGGTCGCCGCCGCCGATCGTCTCTACGAGGACACGGCGCTGCTCCGCTCAAGCGAGGCAGGCCTCCACAGTGTGCTGCACCGTATCCTCCGGACGATCCTCACAATGGAAACACCCGGGCGTTTCCTCCCGCCCGATTCGGTGCAGGAATCTCCCGAAACAACCGTGTCCGGTGAGGACCTGCGTTAGGCGGAAGGTGAGGGCGCCGTGGCGCCTCTCTAGCCACTCGTCAAAGAGGGGACTTATCGCCACTATGGTGGTGTGCCCTGCACGGGGTTGCAACAGTCGCTCTCTCCATGTCACCATGAGATCGCGCCGGAGGTCTGTCCGCTGAGCGGCGATTTGCCGCGGAATGTTAATGGCCTGTAGTTGGCTTTTCAAAGCGTAGATCGCATGGAGAAGAATTAGCAAGAAACTCCATGGACACTATATTTAAATCAAAGTAGATACTAGTACATTATTATTGCTTCTGTTTGTGAACTCAATGTAGAAAGAAAAAAAAAACATTTAGTTTTGCGCTGCATTGGGTTCCGTGACCGTGGCAAAAAACGGAATCCTTATAGATTCGTCATGTCTGTCTGTATGTCCGTCCGTATGTCACAGCTACTTTATTGCGTAACTATTAGGACTACACATTCACGATAAACCGCGTGTCTATGTTTTGGTTTGCCATATACGGATGGCGTTAGAGACGAAATGAAACCATGTAATGCTGTCTATAAACTGAGCCTTTATTGAATGAATACACGATTATATACTGGTACATTATAATATGATGTCACCCTTACATGTCCCTCACTATAAAAAATAAAATAAAAGTACAATTTTATTTTATTTATCGACTTACATTAGTTAATATGATAATACAACTGGTTTTTTAATATGATAATGTCATATATTATCTTACTACACTAACTCAAATATCTTATTATCTAAACATAAACATTCATCATGAATAAGTGTTACTTATGACTACCGTTAGATGAACTCACCTACTATGCATGACTTGGCGTACCTATATGTTATCTACGCTATATTAAATATATATATTGTTATTGATTACAAACTGTATCTTATAAAAAAATATACCCTGAAAGTCAAATTAAATTTCAAAAGCTTTACCTATGTTATTACAATTACTTATTACATTTTATCAACCATGCATGCCTACAATGTTTTTTTTTTTTTTTTTTTATAACACTTGGTTACATTAGTACAGTACTATTAGGTATGTGTTTATAGCTATACATGCGTCATGTGTTTACAAAATGCTGTAGGTAATCAGTTTCTCTATATGGATTCGAACAGCTGACACCTACGGCATTGACTGCCGACTTCTGAACTATATTTATAATATTATAACTGTTATTATGCATTACAAGAAGTGTAATAAGTACTTGATGGCTGTTATTTGAAGTTCAGCTATGAATAGAATGGTTTAGTTCGATTTTTGTGCACTAAGTCCCTTTTTCCATTTATGTCTACTTCAACATTCGGCGACACGTCTCGTATGACCTTATAAGGTCCAGAATATAGGCTTTGAAGCTTATTACCTGTCTCGTTTTTAATTAAAACTTGATTTCCTTTTTCATATCGCACCGGATTGGTATACAAATCGTATCTACTTTTTCTAGTTATTTTATCGTCGATTAAGTTCTTTCGTGCTTCAGTCTGCGAAACTTGCAACCGATATTTGAGTTCTAAGGGGTAATTCTCGTGATTGTATAATGGTTCTACGTACTTTGTTAAGTTACTAGGCAGGGTACATTTCTTCCCATATACGAGTTCAAATGGAGTGTATTTAGTAGAAGAATGTACAGTCGTATTATAAGCGAAACTCCAGTAGGGCAACCACTCACTCCATGTTTCCGGTTTACTTTCTGTTTGTATTCTTAAGTAGGCTGATAAATTTTTATGCGAATTCTCCAGTGCTCCTATACTCTGATGATGGTACGCAGTTGAGTTCAATTTACTTATGTTTAATAACGTACATACCTGTTTTAGTGTCTCTGCCATAAACTCTGCACCTCTGTCCGTTGCTATTTCCTTGGGTATGCCGTGCTGGAGTATGAAATTGTTTACAAGCGCTTGCGCCACTTCTGCTGACGTTTTAGAAACTAGGGGATACGCACACACATACTTAGACAGTTCGCATTGTAGTGTTAATATATAGGTGTAATTGTGATTATCCCGATCTAAGGGCCCTACTAAGTCCAAAAAAATTTTATCGAACGCTGTTTGCGCAGTTGAAGTTATCACCATGGGCTCTTTTATTTGCTTTGTATATTTTTGTTTTTGGCATTTTGGACACTTTTCTACAAGATTTTTAATATCATTTTCTAGTCCTGGCCAAAAATAATATCTTTTAATACTATTCAACATTCGCCTAACACCCGCATGTCCGCTTGTAGGCAACATATGAAAATCGTTTAGTATTATTTTTCTATCATTTTTATTCTCTATCCTTTGTACTTCCGTTAAGATTAATAGCTTAATTCCTTTCCAGTAGGCATTATCTTTTATCTCCCTCACTAGTGCTTCCAAAAATATTCTATTATCGTTATTTTTTAGGAAAAATATTTCTGTTAAGTTCAACTTGTTACAAAAATCGCTTAGCTCTCTCACGAATTCGGCTCGTGTCAATAGCTTGTGGGCCGCGGGATTAATTAAAATTGACATTTCCGAGGGACTATAACTTAAAATATTACTTTCATAGCTAATTTTGTTCTGACTTCGTAATTTATGTAGGTTTTTATTATTTGTAAATCTTAATTCAACAGCGCTTCTAGGCTTTACATTTGTTTCCACGATTTTTAAATCGGCAGATGCGTTGTTGTCTGCAACACTCTCATGAACTGCTGGTGCCGAGTCTAGTTTTGCGCGTTTTTGGGCACGAGTCATTACTGATATAAATTCTGTCATTTCTTTAAGGTCACTAGATGTAATGGATAGCCGAGACAAAGCGTCTGCTGCTGCATTTTCCTTTCCTTTTACATATTCTACAACGTAATCATATTCTTCGAGAACTAATCTAAATTTTAGTAGCCTGCTAGATGGGTCCTTCATGTTAAACAAATATAATAATGGTTTATGATCTGTTTTTATCTTAAATTTCCGGTCGTATAGATAAGGCCTAAAATATTTTACGGACCAGACGATAGCTAGTAATTGTTTTTCGATGGTGGGGTACATCTTTTCAGCTTTATTCAAGGTACGGCTCGCATAAGCGACGGGCCTACCATCTGCATTACTCAATATTGCGCCAATTGCATATCCGGATGCGTCTGTTTGTAAAATAAATGTATTTGTATCTGAAAAATTAGGATATTGTAAAACCGGGTGTGAAATAATGCTTTGTTTCTCGTTTAAAGCGTACATAGCCCTGTAATTCGAGTCGTCTCCGTCTGATTGGGAAATTGTTAAGTCCACAAACATTTCTGATATCTGGTTGCCATATTCGTTAATAGGTAAGTCATTTTGACGAAAATTTAGTAACCTACGTTGTATAGCTACTGCTGACTTTTTGGGTAGCAAGAGTGCTTTCATGTCCTTGATTAAGGCGTCTACACTATCATATTTGGATTTTAATTTAAGTTTCGCAGAACGTGATAGCCTATTTTTTAAAACAAAGGTTACTAATTTACCGTGAGATGCCTGTTCTAATTCGGCTTGATGCAATGCAATATACTAGTTTCGTCATCTTTTGTAACAGGTAATAAGTTCAAAGCCGTCTTTAAATCAAACTTCGCCATGATTGGTTTCTGTGAAGTATTTGTATCTATTAGTTCTGCCCTCTGAGAGCTATCTTCATTACACAAATTTAATATTTCCTCGTTAAGTTTATCTATATCTAAACAAATCTGTTCAATAGATATAAATTCTTCTGTTTTGACACTGCCCTTGAGGTAGCCTATTTTTACTAAACATTCGTTATATCGTCTTATTAAATTATCAGTTTCCTCTAATTTAACTAAAATAATATTACCTTTGCGTCTAGTAGGACCGATCTTTATTAAATACTAGCTGTGCCCGCGGCTTCGCTCACGTGAGCGCACATTCTTTTGTCACTCAAAGTTTATGAACGTAAGCAAAATATAGATGCCACTCATGATCTATCCTAGGCCCCAACTGTTAATATCCTTAAGAATTAAAAAAAAATCTTTCAGCTCTAAGAGCTCAATCAACCGATGGAAAAAATGTGATGGACACAAACGATGTCACATATTTTGCAATATTACATGCTGCCCGCCGACAGAGTTGGAAATATTTCTTTAATAAGTTTTTCGATAATAGTTCAAATTTCGTGTTTTAAAACTTAGCAATATTTGTTTTTTAAATGTGACGTCACCAAATTTAGGACCCCTCCCACCCCTTGTCACACAATGTCACACTTTGTTGTCACCTGCTACCTCTTTAACGTATGACGTAATTAAATTACGTCATAAATTTTATGGCTGGCCCCTAATAGACACGTACTTCCATGGTAGCAGCAGCTAACTGTGACTTCCTGGAGTATCTAAAGTGTCAGGACTTACTGTCAAAATCTCTACTGAAACCGCGATTAACGTAGCCACCTGGGTGCTAATAATGTGATAAATCATCGATACAAAAGAAGAAGAAGAACATGAGAATTATATTAGATCTCATATTTCCGAAGATAGACCATGATTGCCGAAGCGGATACTTTTCCAAGGACTCTGATGAACGGGCAAAAATAAAAAATTGAAGTGTAGACGCAAGTATTACGCAGATCGATGTAACAAATAGTGTTGAAAGCAAGCTATTTGACTATTAACTATATTTATGTTACTACTGACTATTATTAATATTTTGCTCCGAAGTTCAAATGCAAGTTCAGTCACATTTAAACGTTAAAGATATGCCGCGAGTGAAACAATTGCTCTTACGGATATAACTCCTCTTCACTGTCACTCTGGGGTACCTACCATTATAAATAAGCCTGTCTAGTGTCAAAAAAAATCCTATGTTTACTGAGTCAAAAATATGTTTAATATACATGAAAAAAGCATCATTAAGTGAAGACTATTTAAAATTGCGACAACCGTGGGGCTTGACCGATTTTACTTAGACAACCGAACGTTATGCCATCGTGTTTGTAATAAAATTACCTATCTGTTCTTTTAATACATATTTTAATAAAAAAATAGATGAGTGGACTTAGAGTATCAATTTATCTATTTATACCTTACAACTCTGTAGTAGGGACAAAAAGATAACAATCTAACAGATTCTTGGCTTGATTGCTTTGTAGACTCTAATTCCATTTTGATTTCGTTTGGTTGAAAAAAAGATTAGTTCCGTTAGTTTTAATAAAGGGTAGCCTTGACTTAACTTTATCAGGCAACCCATTCGCAATGTTAGTTTGTTCATATAAGTATTTTTTTCCGTTAACGTAAGTTTTATATAGCCGTTCTGAGGCTTGTCACTGCCGGATTTTAGCCTTTCCCCTCTCGCACAATGTGGACATGATCATTAATCTATTAAATTATTAGTATTCGAAGTAATTTCGGTAGGCACATATAAACGAAACTATTTTATTTAGTTTGTGTGCGGGCAACATTGGAAAAAGGTGGTCTGGTTGAATTTGACAACGTCATTGTCTTATTTTGGTATTGTCCCCATAAAGTTTTTATTTTGTGGGATATTGTTTATCTACCTATTATCTAATCTTATTTAATACATCATTTCACTGGTCACCATTAAATATAGTAAAATCCAAATAATAGTAATTTTATTATTTAAATAAACTTCAGGTTTAGTTGCTGTAAATTGCTGTAAATAAAATGGTATACCTAAGCCGGAGAGGTGATCTGTACCTCAGGCCCTTCCTACTTCAGACACCTTTCTCTATTTAAGATTGTGCATATACCAGTGCCTGTTACTTCTGATGTTGAATTAAATAAAGATTTATGATTATGATTAATTTTTTAATACCTATCTACCGACGCCTAATATATAATAATAGCTTTCTCGTATTACAATTTTTTATGTATTTAATTGCCTCGGAAACGAAAATTGAAAATATTTTTTTAAATTTAATTTAATAATGTTATATTATAATGAATTGGGATAAGGGCAAGAGAATGATGATGATGAATGTTATATGTAATGCCTTTCCATCATGTCCTACTTTTTACATAAAATGAATGGTCACCTTATTAGAAAGAGATTAAATTAGCGTTAACCTCTCTTTTGGTGGGAATTTTTTAATGCAAGTAAGAAATGCAGTTGTACACACGGAGGCACATGAAGCTGTAACGTTCCAGTATAAATTGACCTCGCTTTGTATAGATTTCCTATACAATGAGAGATCCGCATAAACTGGTTTTGTAAAGCTTGACTGGCCGTCGCGTGTGTACGTAGTACTTATTACTTCCGTGCAAAGAGTAAAGACAAAAGGAAAAATAAAACAAAATTAGTTTTCAGCCATTCCGAGTGACTACACTACGACTAAAACCTATTTACCTAAATTATTTTTATCATAGAAATCGCGTATGAGGTTACTAACAAAATTTAAAAAATTAATATCTTTTGCGTCTGTTGGTCGATTTTGATGAAATAAACGCTAAATAATACCCACAACATTGCTTCTTTATTTTTACTTTCTATTACTTATTTCTCGCACCTTCCAGTGACTTTTTTGCAAAAATCTGTAATGTACAGACACGGAAAGTCTACGATTTTATTATATGTATAGATTTTCTTACCTCCAACAAGCTACTGTATAAATCCTTTAATTCTTCAGCCATAAATCTATTATTTTATTATATGAAGTGGTAATTTGTATTATAAACTATCGATTATTACGTACGTGTTTCCCGAAAATGTTTTTTTTTTTTTTTTTTACGATGTTTCCGCACACATAATTGTATTACTTGTCCCAATGTCAATCTTAGTCCATTACTGTATGATATTGATATTTTAAATTTTGACACAAACACTTCACATTTATTTTATTTTTAACGCACTTCACTAGCACATGGTAGGTGAGAAACTTTTCTGCTGGCTGCATCAAACTACTTCATTTGTCTTCTCTGATTGACGCGCCTCCCGTCGGCGCCAACTCGAAAGCCGAAGGTCACGCCGATTTATCTCGTTATTAATCCACTTTTTATGACATCGCCTATACACTCGATATACACCATAGAGAAATACCAGCGTAATCACCAGCAACAGGACTGATAATATTATATTGATCACGTTCAGGTGATAAGTTACTTGGTCTACATTTGCGCTGTTGGAACCAGCTGCATTCTGGGCTATAATAACTTCTTCTTTTGACTTAGTAGAACCCATGTTGGATGGTATAACTTTCGATTATCTTTCCTAAATATTCGTGTAATACCCAAACTGAGTAGTAGCCAATTGACTTAGTACTGCCATTCATCTTGATGCCCTTTTACAACGATTGGAATGTAGAATTCGATATCCGCGCACCCGACTTCACTGCACTTCGGCAGGGTCGCCATATACGGATGGCGTTAGAGACGAAATGAAACCATGTAATGCTGTCTATAAACTGAGCCTTTATTGAATGAATACACGACTGGTACATTATAATATGATGTCACCCTTACAGCCATACAAAAACCAAAACAAAAGAACAGAACCCGATTTTAAAATTTCCTGGCTGGTTATCGGGCGAGGTTCGGATTCTAGCCCATCATGTACGCAGCCTTTTCTTAAACTATGTTGAGGTCGGCTACCAGGCTAGCCGGATGCCTCTAAATATCAAACAGTATGTTTATATCGAGTAATGCCAGCCTCGAGGTCGGACTCGCGATGAATATTACGAAGACCAAGGTGATGACCAACAGCACTAAGCGCAACATAGGAATTGGGGGTGTGAGGATTGAATATGTCCATGAGTACATTTACCTTGGCCAAATAGTCTCCTTCCAGGCAAGATATGATAAAGAAGTTGCACGATGCACCGAGAACGCCTGGAAGAGCTATTGGTCGATGAAGCAAATCATGAAGGGTCCTCTACCTCTCTCACTGAAGAGAAAACTCATGGAAATGTGCATTCTTCCTACCCTCACCTATGGAGCGCAGACATGGTCACTAATCAAGCGTCAAAAGTCCGCACTCGGGGTCTGTCAGCGAGCAATGGAGCGTAGTATCCTTGGAGTTAAACTTACTGATCGTATAAGGAACTCGATACTGCGTTCCAAAACTCAAATTGCCGATGTAGGTCACACGGCTGCCAAGCTTTAATGGAAGTGGGCTGGCCATATCTATTGCATGCCGGAGGAGCTATGGGCTAAAGTTATAACACAATGGGTCCCAAACAGCAGCAAACGGCGACGCGGCAGGCCCAGAAGGAGATGGCGGGACGAACTCGCCTCTTTTCAAAAAGATTGGCAAACAACAGCACTGGATAGGGATAAGTGGAAGGAGGGAAGGGAGGCCTTTGCCCTGCAGTGGGACACAAATGACTGACAATAATAATAATGTTTATATAATTATTATTTCAACCATAGAAAATGCATTTAAATGTTATAGGTCAGTACTTATTTTTAAACGACCTCTAAAAAACCGGCCAAGTGTTAGTCTATCGTACTCAAACGCAGATAGGGTTCCGTAGCACCAAACAATATCATAAAAATAATTTGAAGGCTCATTCATAAATGTTGTATTGTATTATTACATTCAACAGCAAAACTAAATTTGTTTTTCATAGTATATTAATGAAAAACAAAGTTACTGCTGCAGTTTTATGAAAAAGTTCCATATCTCAAACACTAAATATCAAATCTTATTCAAACCAATTTGCGTTGAAAGGTTTTTTTACGTTCAACAATCCTACAAGTTTTCAGAATTTTCCTCTTACTTTACAAATTAGAGCGCGGGGGCACATATTTTACCACTTTGGAAGTGTCTATCTTTCAAACGTTTGACTTTGAGAGAAATTGGTTCAGGAACCTATGTCATTTAAAAAAAAAAAACAGTTTAATGCATGGAGAGGACTCCCCCCCCATATTCTTTTATTTTTGTATAAAAATCGTAAAGAAGTTCACAGAATACATAGAATACATCTACCTACCAAGTTTCAACTGTGTAGTCCTGTGCGTGTGTTTTGGAATAAAGTGGCTGTGGCATACGGACGGACAGACAGACAGACAGACATGACGAATCTATGGGTTCCGACTTTTGCCATTCGGCCACGGATCCCTAAAAATAAATGTATTTTTTTCCTTTCTACATTGTGCTCACAAACAAAAGCAATCATGATGTACTAATATCTATTTTGATTTGAATAGAGTGTCCATGGAGTTTCTTGCCTAATGTTCTCCATGAGATCTACGCTTTGAAAAGGCAACTACAGACCATTAACAGTTATTATGCCTGTGTGTAATTAGCTTTATGAATGAAATAGATCTCAAGTCCACGTGAACGAAGTCCCGGACACAACTATTAAAAACGTGTGACTGAAATCATCAAAGCGAATCACTAAAAAATTGCATACAAATCTGTTCACGTGTTTGAGAGCTATGGTGCCAGAGACAGATACACACACACATAGCGGTCAAAGTTAAAAATTCTATTGAAGACAATTTTTCTCCAAAGAAAGGCTATGATCCCTCTTTTCAAAAGCGCTCTGAAAGGCTGTACACACAGCGTCTACGACTAAGCTAACGCTGATGAATTTTTTTACAGAATGGGCGGCTAGAACATAATATGTTAAACTTAAAATAAAAATGTCACCTCCTACAAATAAAAAACCAGTTATTTTTTTAGAAAACATTTACTGGTAGGGTGCATCACACGACGCCACGGAGGGCGGAGGCAGCGAAACAGATTTTGTGGCGGTACGACGTGCCAATAGGCCGTGAGCGCATTTGTTCGCGCGGATGCGCGGATGGGTTTTCGATCAGTCGTGAAGTCCGATCACAGACCCACGTGTGTTTAGCGTCAATGTAATGCATAAAAGCCGTCGATGCCACTTGAGATCCGCTTCACCGCCTGCCGCGCAGATGCACGGCGTTGTGTGAAAATCGCCTTGATAATAGACATTTATGTCCTTTTTGATAAACTAATATGATGTCCTTCTACTGGTTTTAAAACAATATCAAATTCACATACTACTTTGTTAATGTCGCCGGTTACATTGTATCGCCGTAAAATATGTGCCAACGCCACTTTCATTACCATCATGCCGTATAATTTACCTGTAAAATACAAAATATATTTGTTATATTCTACTAATTTATTCTGATTCTTCTTTGTACTTACACAGACTTCACAGAGACATATTGCAAGTACTGAGTGCACAGGGTGATGTTTGAGACGGGGAAGTAAGGGCTGATGGTACCTTAACTTGTTGTCCATATAAATGATTTGAGAAATTTCGAACTGCATTGCGACGAGCTAGCTAAATCTGACGTTGGATTTTCTGGTAGCAATACAACATACAAAAAATTTGAAAGTAGTAGTAGTACGGGCAAAGATTAATAAATTTACTACGTGTTCTATGAATAATGTTGGTGTCGGTTGGTCCATTTGTTAAACCTGCGTTCTTCGTGACGAAAAATGGGTTTCCTAGTAGACAATATAATAATGTTTACCTATACAGTTTCGCTTGCCAACGCCGAAGGTGGCATTAAGGCTCGGGTGATCTGGCAAGGTAGCAGAGTTCAGCCACCGCTCCGGCCTGAACTGCTCCGCGTCTGGGCCCCACATGGGGTGACGGAGGAGACCGTACACCCCAATCGCGCAAGTACTACCAGCTCGCAACGTGCAGTTCTCTGAAAACAGACAATTGAATGAGTATCAAGCTGAAGGAGGTCTTAAGACTAACGTGGTAAAGGTACCTACTCAGGTTAACATCTTTGTCAATTTTTCTTCCAATAATTGGAACGGATGGGTACATTCTCATCGACTCCTTGATCACCGCCTCCAGGTACACGAGTTTTGGTAGATCTTGTTTAGTTAAATCATCATCTTCATGTTCCAGTACATCTTGTAATCTGTAATGAAATTAAGAAAAAACCCGTTCATCGTTGCCATTTTAGCCAACCGAGAGGATTTCATAAGGTTATTTTATTCGAAGAGTTTTCTTATAAGTTTTGTGTGCCTAGTATGTTAAAGAGACTTTTGGAAGGTCGGAAGTATGCTTATCCTGTTAAATGTGAGAGTCATATGACTATAACTTTTCATGGTCCAATTATATTTGTTTCTAATGGGTTAGATGACGATATTGATGATGCTTTAAAGAATCGTTTATTGTTTGTCAGTGGCTTGGAACCGTATTGGGAGGCGATACGGACGTGTGTTCCGAAAGTGGAAGAAAGTTCGCCGTCGTGGTCGCAAGATAGCGTGTACATATCGTCGGAAGATGAGGCGCCCCCGTCGAGTTCGACTTAGTTTAGTTTATGCGGGTCCACCCATTCGTAATGTAATAAGTCAGCCTGGTCGTATTATGAAGTATCTTTATGCTGGATCGTCTATTCAGCCTCGTGATTGATTACGGTTACCTCTCACAGAGGGGAGGCCTGTGTCCCTCCAGTGAGAAAGCAATAGAATGTATTTTCATGTCTTACCAAACAGTAACTATTAGTATTGTGAATGTTACTCACTCTTTGAAAATTCGTTCTTGTATATCTCGGTCTGACCCTATCACTAACAAAAGAAATGTCAAAGTCGAAGAAGTTGTGTCGTAAGCACCGGCCACAAAAGTATCCAGGTGTTCTTTGATGTCACTGTCTGTGAAAGCATCTTGTTCTTCAGCCAATTGCAGCATTTGATCCAAGATTGGTTTGAATTTGCCTGAAAAATAATGTGTTCTGTTTAGATTTACTCGAGGAAGTGGTACAAGTTTGTTTTAATTTCAGTAAATAAAAATGTTTTCTTTGTTTACCTGGTGTCGAGTCATCGTACATGTTCGGATCATTACTTGCCCTTAGCTCAGATTTTTTTCTGTATATGATCTGAAACAGCAGAAATTAAAAAAATACAAGTTGGTCCGACGGTTATATACCAAACCATTAATGTATCCATGTTTGTACGTGACATAGTTTGAAAGGAAATCGAGATCTCGGGTCACTTTTTGTAAAGAATTCATCATCAGAAATAGTGAAGATAAAATAAATACAATTCGTAATAATAGTATACAAAACTGGCCAAGTGTTATTAAGATCATGGCAGAGTTGGGTTCTGTGGTCAGTACGACTTTATGCATTCAGCTTGAGGTGTACTTACAGCTTTGCCAATAGAAATAAAAACGATTAAATAAGTAAAATTATTACTGGATATATGATGTTCTTCAGTTGATTTGTAAGTTTAGTTTGTTTGCGCTTCATTGCACTCAAGTCAAATATAAATGACAAATGATACCACACTCTTTGAAATCTATCGCAATATAAATTAAATAGTTCATCAATTGCTTCGGCATAATCTGTATCAATTATTGTTTGATCTTGCGTATTCAGTCCTAGCGAAGTACCTGCAAAGGGAAAAACAGTTTTTCAGTACATCAAGTAATCATTTTGATAATAGTCGATTTTACGGCAAAGTAGCCTTTATGTGATTTAACGTCAATGCTCACGTCACTTACGACCATTCCGATCATAGGTATACTTACGAGTAATAGTTGACAGCGTGTAGTTTATGAAGAACTGTCGCATGTCAAACGGTTCTTTTCCCACTTTCAAAGCTAATCGAGAGACAAGACTTCGAGCTTGCACGTTCATTTCATTCACGAAGGTGTTGAGCACTTGCTGGTTGAACGAAGGGTTTAATAGTTTGCGGTGAGATTTCCAAACTGACTCTGAAACAAACATAATTATTGCATTTGTGCTTTTTCTTTAGCTTGTACTGTCCCACCCCTAGGCAAAGGCCTCCACCCATTCTTTCCACTTCTCTCAGTGCTGTGCCTCTTCCCGCCAATTAGTGCTTATTTGTTTCTAAATTTAAAGAAGCTAGCTAAACCAACGTAAAACTCGACGATAAACAAAACTAGATCTTGAATTTGTGCAACTGAGCAAAGGAGAATTTTCTATGAGAGTTGGACTCTTCTTGCGTCTCGACTGAAAAACTGGGAATATATAGAAAATGTAGTCTGGTTAGTACGTAGATAGTTATGTAAATCTAAAATCATTAAAATATTCTATGGTCGATTTTAAAACTGGACTTTTATTCATCAAACACTATGCAAAAAAGCCAAATGGCCAAAAGGCGATAAAGCACTCGTGACACATTGTGACGAAATAAGCATCTGTATAACATTGCAAGAATTATATGGCATGAGGCTGATATTGCAAGATGATGGTGATGATGGTTCTGGACCGTTTCGTGGACTAAATGATACGATACAATGTCAATAGTAGATATGTCTGAATCTGTCGAGGGCTTTCGACATAGTAGCTTATGATGTGCTACGGAAGAAGCTTAGGAATACTAGTTTACCAAAAGAGCTGTGCTGCGTCTGTTTTTTAGTACCGATCAATTCTCATGACAATCAGATAAACTATGCTAAATGGGCAGGGAATTATTGGATGCATACGGTTTGAGGTATGGAGTAAAGCAGGGGAGAATAACTTCTCCTAAACTTTCAACTTATAAATGTCGATGAGCTGACAGGTGGCCTCGACAGCATGCAAGTCGGCTGTTCTTGGCTGGTGTCTCTGTCACTAATTTTAGCTATGCGGACGACATAGTGCTGTTGGTGCGCTTACAAAGTCGTTACAGTAGCATGAAACTTACGCCTAGACCCATGCATTACGGTGCAGTGTAACCAATAGCGAATTTATGTGGTTTCAAAAGGCAATCTTGAGCCGAACTCTGTGCCTACTCTGTAACACTTAACAGAGTTAGTCCATTTCAAAATTTGGGTCACTTGGTGACCGAGCACAGATATCTATAGAGCACCATAGAGCGTTGTTGTTCGAAATAAACAATTATTTGATTTGATTTAATTAAGTTGAACGTACCTACGTTCAACTTAGCGAGCTTATTGACGGAGGACTTTTTACAATGATTATTATTTTGTCAATATTGTAGTGAATTCTTTTTAATAATAAGTATTATTTATTAGGAGTGCTTCTTTGGTAGCCTGAAGAAGGTATTAAATAGCCTTCTTTCAGGTGGGAACAAGGTGCGCGCCTTCTATGGTTGGGTCATGCTGGTTTTAATGTACTCTTTCGGCATACTCAAATGGACTCAGACCGAACTCGACGCCATGGATAGGAGAGTTCGTACACTGCTGACCGCAAACCGGATGCATCACCCACGATCATAGGTGATGAGACTGTACATCCCGCGGAAGTTCGGAGGTCGAGGTTTTTTAAATGCGAAGACCCTCCACAACCGCAAGGTGTGCAGTCTCAGAGAATATTTTTTAAAAGCCGAGGTGGGTATGCACCGAGATGTGGTCGCAGTGGACGAAGGACTCACCCCGCTGTCCATGGCTAAAGACAACTGGCGCAAACCTGTAGTACTTACTACTGATGACCGCAAGGAAGAATGGCAAAGCAAGGAGCTTCATGGGCGCTTCTACCGGGCTCTTCATGGGCCTGATGTAGATTTTCCAGCGTCCGTTTCCTGGCTACGTTTCGGCGACCTCTTTGGTGAAACTGAAGGTTTTGTCTGTGAGATTATGGACGTGATGTGAGATTTATGAATGTTATGTTGACGAACAACTACCGGAAATATATTGTGAAGGACGGGACGGTTGGCGTGTGTCGGGCATGTCGCCGTCCGGTTGAGTCCATCAGACATATTATTTCTCTATATCTCGTCTGGCTAATGGCGAGTACTTGCACAGGCACAACCAAGTAGCTAGGATTATTTACCAGCAACTTGCCGTGAAATATAAACTTGTGTAATCTGAGGTACCGTACTACAAGTATGTGCCCGACCCAGTTCTCGAGAAAGACCATGTCACGCTGTACTGGGTTCAGTCTATCATTACTGACAGGACTATTATCGCCAATAAGCCTGACATACTGGTGACAGACCAATCAGCGCGCCGCGTAATGATAGTCAATGTTACCATCCCGCATAACGAGAACCTCGTGAAAGCTGAGAAAGAGAAACATATAAAATATCTCGACTTGGCACACGAGGTTGCCGAGATGTGAAATGGGAACTCGTCTATCATTGTGCCGATTGTTGTGTTATTGCCAAGAGCCTCGTCGACCATCTTTCGAGGCTCTCCTTAGGCGGTTGGATCAAGGGCCAAAGGATACAGAAGGCAGTACTCCTCGATACGGCTCGCATTTTGAGTAGGTTCCTGTCTCTGGAGCACTAACCACCGGTAGCTTGGACCCTGCTCCGTACAACAGCGGACCACTATTTTTTATATTTTTAAATGTTTTTTATATGGTTCTCTTTTAAAGAAATATTTAAAAATATGTAAAATGTGTATGTACAATGAATAAAGGAGTATTAGTTAATCACTTGCCTTCAGATGTTAAAAGTCCATTATTTAGTAATTCCTTTGCAAAATCGTAGATGTATGGTTTACTAAAACATGAATTAGCTACTGTGAGGCTGTCTTCTGGATCGGTTAAGACTGTAACATAAATAAAATAAATTCAAACATAGTGATTATTTTTTCTTAACATAGCACTACCTCAGGAAAAATAATTAACTTAATAGGTCGGTACTACAAAAAAGGGGTCCCAATTCCATCTCTTAGTAAATCTCATATTATGTGTATTTCTGTATCTTGGTACGTATGTTTGTCCATGTATTTCTCAGAAACAAAAAATCGATTTGTATTTTAATTTATTTAATTAAATATCTTTCTACTTGGGGACTTACTATAACTTTTACTTACCATACAAGGAATGAGTAGGGAGCCAGAATCTAATAACACCACCGTTTTCTGTGGCAGTGATCTGAATTCTCCGAATAAAATTCCATAGATCTGAAATGTAAAGATACATTATTTAAAATTATTGTAGTTTTTTAACTTAGTTGTTCAATACGTAGGTATATTCTACATGTTGCGTGTACCATCTTTGTTTTTGTAAACAGCTACACAGGGATTAACTGGCGCGTTACTTAATTATCTGGCATTCAAAGCGTCAAAAACAATACATGTCTGACAGAAATCCTACAAAAGTTATATACACGTTGTTATTATTTTTAACAAGTCTTTTTAGCCGAGTGCAATTAGATACAATATGTATATACAAAAACTAGCGCCAAGTGCGAGTCGTACACGCACACAAGGTTCAAGGTTGGCCGGTTTTTTGGTGTTGGGATGCCACGCTAGCACAACCATTCTGCAGGTTTATCGTTGACATTACTAATATCTGGGTAGATTTAAACTATTAGCTCTTCTACAGTGGAAAACAATTGTGCCGTACTTTGTAGGTAGAATTATTTTATTATCCACTGCTGGGTATATCAATTCAGTATATTTTCAATTTTGAGTAAAAGATCTGAAAACTGTCCAGCAGAAACATCTCCCCTCTGGTGGACTCTCATGTTGTTTATAAGACTACGTTAAGTCCCTGATGGCCACAAATGAGACCGCATCACACAAGCTTTGAGTTCATCCGCTCGCATTCCCTTAGGCACTTCTGGTAATATCTGCTGGAAATCACCTCCTAACTATGCGGTTACTCTCCCAATTTGTCTATTATTATTTTATTAGGCTGTTATCTCTGTTGACATAAGCTTTAAATAGCCGTTCTGGTGCTTGTCATGACCGAAACGTCAAACAATTGAAGAATACGGACATAATGCAATACTGCTCATCCACTTAAGCAAGTAGCGTAATAATATATAGCTTAACATTTGAAAAAGCCTGTAAGGAGTATTTGTGCAAAATTTGAGCCGGATCTATGCAGTAGTTTTTGCGCCAAGTCGGAACATCGGTTTGGATTTTTACGATTTTATGATATCTCGCGAGATAGATTATAATCTAAAGGTTTTTACAATTTTACGGTGACATATACAAATTCTACAATTTTTTTTTTTCTAAGTTTCATTATAATTTATCCATGTGTCATTTTGTTGGATAACTTGTTGTTTTTGATAAAAAATAATGCGATAAGGAGATTTGACAGCGAGGACAGTCAAAATTACTTATCGCATTTGTTTGATGTTAATCTAACAATACCCAATTAATTCTGAAGAGATCAAAACAGGTGAAAATCTGAGGGTGCAAGGTCAGGACTCTAGGGTAGATGCATTAACACTTCCCAACCAAGCTCTCTCAAATTTTGTTTTGTGGCCAAAAATGTGTGTGGTCTGGCGTTATCATGATGAAAGACTACTCCATTTCTGTTGATCAATTAAGGCCATTTTTTCTCAATTTCTTGCTTGTGAAGCTCATAATGAACGATGCCTTTTCAATCCCACCATACACACAGTATCACCTTATCGCATGTTAATCCAGGTTTCGCTACAGTCTGTGGAGCTTGACTACCCTTTGACCATGATTATTTTCTCACGTTCTTGTCGTAGGTGATCCATTTTTCATCACAGTTATCAATCTTTTCAAAAATGGATCGGTTTCATTACGTTTCAAAAGATAATCGCAAATGAGAACACGATTTATTAGGTTTCTTTCAGTGAGCTCGTATGGCACCCACATATCGAGCTTTTTTGTATGGCCAGACTTGTTAAAATGGGTCAAATCTGTTTGGTCAATCCTCAGTTCCTCGGCTTTTTTACCTTACTGACATAATATTTTAAATTGCTTTTAATGTAATCTTTTGACATGCCACCTTAATAATTTGATTATTTATGTTAATTTTATACGCCATGTATTGGCAAAACACATATTGTGCACATATTTTAGACAATATACTATCTGCAACCATACCTATGTTTAACAAAATAAATGATACTTCTTTGTTTGGGAATATTGCAGAGTGGTGTTTCAGTTTGAATATTTTTTTTTTTTTTATTCAGTTACGTTGTGTCTAGCGCAACCACAATTTTTTTTTATCCGTAATTTTATATAACTTTTATGTAGCGGTTCGTAGAAGACATCTGCTCTTCAAATTTCAACTGTTTGGTGCCAACATCCCGGAGTAAAATTTCTGTGAGATACGGACAAGACGAATCTATAAGTGTTCCGTTTTTGCCATATGGTAATGGAACCCTAAACCCTAGGGGTTTTCAAGGTCAGATAAGCAGTCAATCCATGTAAAAGGTATTCGGCTCTATCCGGTTAGACTGGACGCCGAAGATCCGAACGTAATATAAGTTTTTTAAACTGCGTCACTAAATTCCTAGACTATTGAGAGAAGCGATTGAGGTTACCAACTATAAGAACTTCAACCGGGAGGATAGGTTTCAACTATCGAGAGCCTGGAATCCAGTGGTTTAACTGTGCAAAAACCGAAAAAGTGCCGAAAAAAGTTCACGAGCAGACACAGTGAGTTTCGTGTGTCGGTAACAGAATCGAGTTGCAAGTGACAGTAGTATCGGTACTGAGTGCAAAAAACGAACAAAAAAGAGGGTAGACCGATTTGTCTGCTCATAAACCCCCCGCAATAACTTCAGTTTATCCGTGACCATGGCGCTTGCAACAGCGCCGAAATATCGGGAACTCAAAACAAACAGTAAACATGGTAAATATCCCGTTTTTAGTGTCAATGATAATGATCACAACGTACGTAGTTGTGAAAAGCGAACGTTTTTCGCTCAAAAGAATATTTTTACTCACGTTTTCGATCTCCTATGACCTGCAGTGAATGTCCAATGATTAGTAGTGCCCCAGGTAACTCAGGGGGTGTGTTGGGATGCTGTCGCAACCACGGCCACGCAATAATCACTGCGCATAGTATTATCACTGAAATCACTATTAACATTTTACGAATCTAGTGACGCAAGACGATATGAGGTCAGACTGCAGCTTAAACTTGTATTTATACAATAAATGTTGCCTATCCGGTTAAGAGGGAACAGGGGCTGCGATTCTTCATACAAATGTATTCCCCTTTTTTCTTCCTGAATAATGCCTCTAGAGCAATCTTTTTTTTTTCATAAAATCAAGGTATACTGTAAACACTTCCTTATTGTACTTATTGTGGTTATTATACTTTTAAAACTGTAATTTCAATAAAAAAAGTGTATTATATTTACATCGGAATAGCGCCTGAAGAAAAAGTATAATTTTAAGCCATGAAGTATCATTTTTTGGCTAATACAAGAGGGTTATTCTAATGTGCATTTATTTTAGTTTGTTTGCCTATAAATACTGTTGGCTGTTTGTGTATGTGACTTAAATGTTTGTAAACGAACCCACGATACAGGAGAAATCCCTAGTGTCGGGCAACGTTTTTAAAAAAAAAATGTAATAAAATAAATAAATTAAAAGTGATTTGAATACAAAACCAAAATGTTGAAAAAGATATCTTTAATGTTATATATTTTAATGTAAATTATGGTAAATTAAATTACTTAATTTATTAATAAAAATTTGTCCCAAGAAAAAAAACAACTTAGTTAACCTTTTTCCAACAATCTGAGAAAGTGCATTTTATATGAGTAATTGAATATTTTTGTAATTGTTATTGTAAAGTAAGTAACCGCAGGTTATTCTTATAAAAGGATATTTCGAGAAAAATACAAATATACTTAATAGAAGTCGGAAAAAGTATAGATTCATTCGGTTACAAGGAAACTATTCTTAAGCACCAAGTGCATGGTTTCTTTGTAACCTTCCACAATTCTACCCGTAATAATTCAGCCCATGTATATTTCAAACACCATTTTTTATGATACTTACTCGATGGTTTTTAGGGTAATTTCTTTTTACATATGTCATTGTAACAATAGGCTGAATTTTGTGCCAAGCGTAGATATATCTAACTGAAAAGTAATATGCTCGTGGTTCGATTTTGACGAAGACGTAGAAGAACTTTTTATCTCACTCCTGCCGATCTTTTCAATATCTTCAGATTTAGATGTCGCAGAATCAGTTCATCAGTCAAGCCTATTATTACCTCATAATAATAGGCTTAGTTTTTTGATGTGATATATGTATATGTCACCGTAAAATTGTAAAAACCTTATCTGTAGAAAGATTGTGAACCGTAACATACTGTTTACAATTTAACGCATTGATTTTCGGTAGATTATAATCTATCGAAGTCAAACCGTCAAATTGTGAAATGGCATACGACGGAACGCACCTCTTGCGCTGATTGGTTGAACGTCATGTACCCCGCGCTATATATATTTTAAAATTCTATGGGTGTAGAATTTTACTATTAAAGTATGAAATAGTAGAAATATTGTATTAAATCCTATTGACATGAAATTCGGAAAACCTGGCTGGGTCCCGTCATCTTGATGTTCATCAAGTTACCAGTGGTCAGGGCTCCAGAGAGAGAAACCTTCTAACAATACGCGCCGTGTCCAGAAGTACTGCTTTCTGATTCATGCCGACACGACTATTGCTATATCACTAGACTCCTTTTTTATTTAAGAAAGAGAATCTTTATTTATTTATACCTACTAATTTATGTAATAACTTTCAAATTTAATGAAATGACCGAAAAAATATTAAGCGACTGTATTATAAGCTATTTAGACTAAAGGAAACGCGTTTATGTCACATCGAAATTTTATTTTATTTTACATGGTAACATTATAGTAAATTTAGCATGTTAGATAGAGACGGCAAGAAATTAAAGTATCGCTATCCTTATCACGTTTTCTAGCCCCCGCCTGGTCCAAGGTCACACATACACAGTTGACTGGGCCTGATTACAACTCAACCCACCCTTCAAGTAATATCATTCACCGCCGACTAATAGGCATTGAACTAATTTAGACTTACTATAAGTACAGCAGGCATATAAATAGTAGCCAAGTTACAGTTTTGACAAGCGCTAACGAAACGATGTCGAAGTTTTTGAACGACCACTGAGAGATCGCCGAGACCAAAGAGTTAACGGTAACAATAGGAGGCGTCTAGATTCAGCTGTGTCATGTTTCACGTCATTGTTTATGTTTCAAACTTTCAAGTACCCGAGTATGATAAAGTTTCGAATAACACATGAAGATATTTACGAAATACCAACTAATAATTTTCGTACCTTTCTATGAATTCCAATAAAGCTGCGAACTTGCTCGAGATCTAGATTGCATCCTATAAAAGTTGTCACTTCACTTATGTATATTTCATTTAAATGCAGGATCATATCATATTACTTCGAGTCACAGTAATGTTTAAAATTACATTCCGCACTGTGATATTATAATAAACCAATTATAAGAAGAACTTGTTCCTTATTTCGCTTACTTTTTTATCACTTAAAAGAATAATTTCTTTCTTAACAATTCAAAACAAAAGTTCAGCCCGCGCACAAAGTAAACAACTGTGACTTTGACGTTAGTTTGACGTAGGTAGGAACGCTCACCATAGACTAAAGTATAGGTTTTTTCTATAAACATTGGAGAACAAGCGATCGACTGAGTCGTGTCAAGTTGGCTACCAACTTAGCGTTTTCTCAAATCGCTTACGCCGAGGCGTCAACGATTGTAGAAAGAGATTCGATAAGAAACGTTTGTAACTTGGCTAGGGCTGCAGTTATCTGTGGAAATTTTTATTTCCTCACGCGTCGTGATAAATTAAAAAAATATCCACGCGTGTATTGAACGTTGAACCTAAACGTTGTGCGTTATGAGCCAGTTTTCTAGAAAGTGTAATAACCTACTTTTTTTTAAGTCGTTTAATAGACAGGTAGAGCAGCTTTAGAATCATCTCAAATAATTTATGTATTCTGTATGTAAATAAGTCAAACTGAGAGGTTTCCGCACACACTTGTTTTTGTTTTTGCCGTGAATCTCTAAGTTTTGCACACTCAGAGTTTAACATTAAGATTCCACAGTGACGCAGATCTTGACTTGGACGCGCTCCGCGAGGAATTCAAAGTGGCGCGGGCAAGTAGTTGATACTATCACAGACACATACAAACACTACACTATCATTAACACTAAAATCGGGATATTTATCATGTTTTCTGTTTGTTTTTAGTTCCCGATATTTCGGGGCTGTTGCAAGTACCATGATCACGGATAAAATGAAGTTATTGCGGGTGGGTGTTTATGAGCAGACAAATCCTCTTTCTTGTTCGTTCTTTGCACTCAGTAGCGCTACCCCCGTCACTCGCAACTAGATTCTGTTCCCGACCCACGAAACTCACTGTGTCCGCTCTTCGGTTTTTACACAGTTGAAACACTGGACTCCAGGCTCTACACAGTTGAAACCTACCCTCCTGGTTGAAGTTCTTATAGTCGGTAATATCAATAGCTTCTCTCACCAGTCCAGAAATTTAGTGGCGTTCTGCCGAGATGACCTGAGGGTTTTATGTAACTCAATGCAGTGGTTCGAGCCTAATTCCAGAAGATGTTGTGCTATGGCCTATTTTTGGGTGTCATTTTTCTTCGCCGCCCTGATTTGATATGCTGATAAAGCCAAAAAGGTTGAAGGCGGACACAGTGAGTTTCGTGTGCCGGGAACAGAATCGAGTTGCTAGTGACTGTGGTACTGAGTGCAAAAAACGAAAAAGAAAAAGAGTTGACTGATTTCTCTGCTCATAAACACCCACTCGCAATAACTTCAGTTTATCCGTGATCATGGTGCTTGTAACAGCGCCGAAATATCGGGAACTCGAAACAAATAGTAAACATGGTAAATAACCCGTTTCAAGTGTTAATGATAATGTTAGTGACCATGTCAGTTTAAAAACTTAGAAACACTACACTTACTACTACACTACACTCCGATAAGAGAAGGAAGGACAAATAAAACTACTTAATGGATTTGGATGAAATTAGGCACACAGATGGTTTTTTTTTTTTTTTTTGTAACAGTTAATAATAGCAGCAGCAGCAGCAGTGCAGGCAGTACGATCCCGTGGTACAATTACCGAAATCCACACGGACGAAGCCGTGGGCATAAGCTAGCCGATTTTTTTTTTATTAATCATTGTACCTACCTTTTTTTTAAGGATGGGAAATCATCAAATGACCCCCCCGATAATAAATAAATATTGATTCAGAAGTCGTTTTCAGAGTTCCGTAGCCAAGTGGCTAAAACGGAAAAACGAAACTACGCGCCATCCGTATGTCACAGCCATTTTACTCCAAGGCTGTTGGCACCAGACAGATGACATTTGGAGAGGTTCAACGTCAAAAGAACTTTCAACGAAAATTGTTTCGATAGGTTTTGATATTATATGGGACTTTTTCGTCCAACTGCAGCAGAATGGGGCAGAATTGCCCCAGCGTCCAATAGCGTTAAGATACACAGCAATAGATAAATAGAAACAAAAAAAAAAAAAAGCGTCGGTACACGAACAAAGTTACCGCGAAATAATATATGTATTACTTTCAGCGAACGGAGAAAAATATCTACAAGGACATTAACCAAACAAAAAGAAAACGCGGGTTGGGTTAAGAATCGAGTCCCCTGAATTAGAGGATTATAAATGTGATTACACCTTAGGAGAAAGACAGACAGCAGGGATGTGAGACACCTATTCCGACCACCGGTACATCCGGTTCGACGTCTCCACCCAGACCTCAAGCGCGCCGGTCCTACAGGCCCCGAGTGGTCCGCGATGGGCGCTGAAGCAGCTGGACCGGGAGCTCCTCCTGGAAGCCTCGATTGTGCAGGCCTAGGTGTCATCACCGGCCAGGCCTGCCGACATCAACAACGAGGCGGGTTGGTTCCAGGAGGCCATGTCCGAGATTTGCGACGTGGCAATGCCCCGAGTTCGGCCAGGAAGCGCCCGACGTCAGGTGTACTGGTGGTCGCGAGATCTGACGTCTCTGCGTGAGGCGTGCGTTGCGGCGCGGCACCGGTACGCTAGGCATCGCAGGCTCCGCATCCGCCCTCCGGATGCGGCAGCCATTGAGGCGGAGCTTTACGAGGGGTACAGAGCGGCGAAGACCGCCCTCCAAGAGGCTGTCCGGCGGGCCAAGAACCTGGCCCGCGAGGAGATGCTGGAGTCTCTGAACGGAGATCCGTGGGGGCGCCCTTACAAGATGGTTCGGGACAAACTCCGCACCCGGGGCCCCCGCTGACGCAGAGTCTCCGGCCTGAGCTCGTGGAGGACGTGGTGAGCGCTCTGTTCCCTTCGCGAGGGAGGCATCCTCCCCCGCCTACGGCTCCGCCGCCGCTTGCAGTGTTGGAAGCGGACCACACCGATGACGACGTTCCGGAGGTAACTGGGGTAGACCTGAGAGTGGCGGTACGCAGGCTGAATGCCAGAAATACCGCCCTGGGACCCGATGGCTTGCCTGGCAAAGCCTGGGTCCTGGCCTCTGAGGCTCTCGGGCCCCGACTGGAAGGGTTCCTTAGCGCATGCTTGGAGAGAGGCCAGTTCCCGCTTCGTTGGAAGACGGGGAAGCTGGTCCTCATCCGGAAGCCAGGGCGCCCTGCGGACTCTCCGTCCGCATACCGGCCCATCGTGTTGCTCGACGAGGTGGGCAAGCTCTTTGAAAGAGTTATTGCTAACCGCCTCGCCGGGCACCTCGCGGGGCTGGGGCCGGATCTTGCGGAACACCAGTTTGGTTTCCGCAAGGGGCGCTCGACGGTGGACGCCATCATGCGCGTGAGAGCCCTCACGACGGGGGATGCAGTTTCCCGGGCCGGCCTTGTGGAACATCGGTTTTGACTGGGTGCTGCGCGCCGACCTCCCTAGCGGCGTCAGCGTAGCTACGCTGACGACACGCTGGTACTGGCACAAGGGAGGTCGCACGAGGCGGCAGCCGAAAACATGACACGCGGGGTTGCGATAGTCGTGGAGACCCGAGAGAATTGGGTCTCGAGGTGGCATTGCACAAGTCCGAGGCCATGTGTTTTCATGGGCCTCGGAATGCGCCACCGTCGGGATCCCTACTGACGGCGGGAGGGGTTTCCATCGGCGTCGCGTCGACGCTGAAGTACCTGAGACTCGTCCTCGACAGCCGGTGGAACTTCGTGGAGCATTTCCGACATTTGGCCCCCAAACTGGAACGGATCGGGGCTGCCTTCAAGCGGCTCCTGCCCAACCTGGGGGGTCCAAACGCCGGAGGCTCTACGCGGGGGTCGTGCGGTCCATGGCCCGTTACGGGGCCCCGGTGTGGGCGCGTTCTCTGAGGAGGCAAGCCGCCCGCTACCTGAACGCGCCCCAAAAGGGGATAGCCCTAAGGCTAGTCCGGGGGTACCGCACGATCTCCCGTGAGGCGGCTAGCCTCCTTGCCGGATTGCCGCTATGGGATCTGGAGGCTATAGTCCTCGCGCACCTTCACGAATGGCGCGCGGAGGCACTACGTCGGGGGGAAACTCCGCTGCCGCGGCAAATCGCCGCTCAGCGGACAGACCTCCGGCGCGATCTCATGGTGACATGGAGAGAGCGACTGTCGCAACCCCGTACAGGGCACGCCACCATAGTGGCGATAAGTACCCTCTTTGAGGAGTGGCTAAAGAGGCGCCATGGCGCCCTTACCTTCCGCCTGACGCAGGTCCTCACCGGACACGGTTGTTTCGGGAGGTTCCTGCACCGAATCGGGCGGGAGGAAACGCCCGAGTGTTTCCATTGTGAGGATCGTTCGGAGGACACGGTGCAGCACACTGTGGAGGCCTGCCCCGCTTGGGCGGAGCAGCGCCGTGTCCTCGTAGAGGCGATTGGCGGCGGCGACCTCTCGCGCCCGGCCCTGGTTCAAGCCATGGTCCGGAGCGAGAGGGAATGGGAAGCCATCACCTCCTTCTGCGAAGCAGTCATGCTAGTGAAGGAGGTGGCGGAACGTGAGAGGGAAAGAGACTCACGTCCCAGCCGCCGCGGGAGACGCCCTGGGCGTCGGGGGTCACGTGGTGGCCCCCGGCCACCGTAGGCGCGGGCCTGTGGACGGCGAGTTATGGGCTAGCTCGCCGTCCGGCTTTCTTATGACGACAGGCTGTGTCGACGGCGCGTTCATGTTCCACGCGCGCCTCAAAGAGATGTCAGCAACCACGTAGGGGTCCGCACGGGCCGATGCCTGCCAGGGCTGCGGGACTGTTCGAAAGAGATACCTCGGCCCTGGAACACAAAGGGCAAAGAAGGAACATGGATGGGTTTTAGTCAGTACAAGTCTGACACTCCCTTCCGCTCCGCCCAGAGCGGGGGGGGGGGGGCATTTGATGATTTAACATCCTAAAAAAAAAAAAAAAAAAGGGCTCCTTGTGGGCCCACTTTATATCGTGTCATGCCTGTCCTGTTGTTTGCTCCTGTGATGTGCATCACAGGACGCTACTGTGCCAAAGTGCCAAACTCGTCGTCAAATTTTGGGCTGGCTTAATTTGAATTGTCATCGACACGCTAAGAAGTGAAATTGGAAGGCGCTAAATGATATCGGTGAGTAACAGTTACATATTATAATCTTATGTTGATATTATACCTACTTCACTTTAACTAACTCCTCTCACCTTTCAATGTTTACTAGGAATAAATAATTAATGTAACTTAAGTGCAATACTTACCTTAGTTATAATAATATATTATCATAACTGAAAGATTTTTTTTAAATTTATCTTAGATGATTATGATAAAAATTAACTTGGTCTAAAATTAGCTTGATTTAGCTCTTAGACAGTTTAAGAAAAGCTAATGTCAGTGTATATCTTGTATTTATGTATTGTATTATTATAAAATTAATTAGGTATATATTAATTTATTGTATAAACATGGTGTATATTATGTATATAAATAAATAAATAAATTCATTTATTTTCTCACCACAATATTTAAAGATTACATGGAAATATTGTTTAGTAAATTATATTAAAAATACTTCAATATTGTGGGAGACTGGTGCCTAAGCTAGGCTAATAGCCTGTGTTATAGGACACCAGGTCCCCACCCCGAGTAACAATGTCAGGTCGTACTAAAGCAATATACCTGTTAGTAGTTGCGGCAAGTTCAGTGTTGTGGGAGGTAAGTATTATGAGGGTGTGTATTAGGTGTAAGTGAATTATGTGTGTATGTGAGTGTGTGTTTGTGTGGTGTTAGATTGCTGTACGCGTAAATATTGGTGTGAAATTGTAAAAGATATATTATAACTTAAAGGTCTATGAGTTAACTGTAAGGACACGTTCGGTACTATCGTAAGATAAGTCCTGGAGCCAATTGGTAAGTTTGGTCATCAATGTACTTCTGGTGAGAGGATATATATGAAGAAGAAGATTTTATTATAAATTCTAACACTTAGTACGTCGAAGTGGTGGCCCGCGAATGAAGTGCGACGTTGGTTAGGATTGCAGACTGGATAACCTTTGCGTTTCCTTAAAATTTTGTCGTCAAGAGGAAGCAAAGAGTGACGGCGTAGAACAGCACGCAGAATGTACAGTTGTCGCACGGTAAGGACCTTTGACTCGGAGTAGAGCAGAGCGGTTGGATAATCTCTGCGTTTGAACTGCATGACTTTTAGGACTGCCCTTTGGGCTCGTTCAACCTGAATTAGGTGAGTTTTGAAGGTTCCTCACCATGCAGAAATGCAGTAAGTAAGAACAGAGACACAAAGGCTCTGGTACACAAGGAAAAGAGTTTCTCGATCAGCTGAGTGCCTGAGTTCTTTGAAAATATATAAAAAAATTCTAATTCGCGAGCAGAGTGCTTCAGTATGGGGACGCCAGCTAAGGTGTTTATCAATTTGAACTCCGAGGTATTTGGTATTTGGTACTTGGAAACAGTGATAGGGTTAGGCAAGTGCAAGCATTTGGGCTGTGATCCAAAGAGTTCTGGCAAGTGTGGGCTTTGACAATATCAGTACCCACAGGAGGCATGATCGTGTGAGGGAGAGTGAAGCGAACAACCTTGGTTTTCTCGATGTTAAGGGTTAACAAATTCGCAGAGAGCCATGTCATCACTCGTTGAACCGACCGTTCTGCCCTCAATCTGCAGTTATTCCAGTTATCATCATAAATGATCAGTGCCGTGTCATCCGCATAAGTGAATATATCGCAGTTAGGTATTGAAAGACGGCACAAATCATTTATGTAGAGTAAAAAAAGGGTAGGTCCCAAAATACTGCCCTATGGCACACCGAAATTGATGCCCCCATAGTCACTATACAATGAGTCGATTTTAACACATTGCGAGCGATTTGTCAGATAGTCTGAGAAGATCCTAAGTGCAACTCCGCGTATTCCAATGGCTTCCATTTTAGAAATGAGTATAGGTACAGAAACCGAGTCAAACGCCTTGGACAAGTCAAGAAAGACACCAAAGCATTTCAGTCCCTCATCCAACTTGCCTACCACCGTACCTGTAAGGTCAAGAACCGCATCTTCAGTAGAGATTCCCTGTCTGAAACCGTATTGATTATTTGCTAGTAGCTTATATTTCGTGAGATATGTGGTAAGACACTTGTTAAGGATTTTTTCAAGTACTTTAGACAGGGAACTCAAAACGGAGATTGGCCGGTAATTGGTGACATTGGATCTGTCTCCATTCTTAAAGATTGGGTGAACAACGGCCTTCTTGAACGCCCTGGGGAAAGTACCCGACTCAATGGCGCGGTTGCAGACGTGCGTTATGGGAACCGCTAGGACGGAGCTAGACTGCTTGAGAACACTGGCAGAGATATTGTCATAGCCAGTGGTGCAGTCACTGCGTAAGCTGTCAATAACCCCTTTTACTTGCATTTCGTCGACTGGCATAATGACAAGAGAATTGCACGGCGGGGGTTGTGATGAGCATTCAACATAAGGGGATCCAGGAGATTTAATTTTTGAGGCTAGATCTTCACCCACACTAACAAAAAAGCTATTTACTCGGTTAATAGATATTTTGGGGTCTGTCGAGCTTTGCAGAAGCGCACTTGGTGACTGCGGAAGATGGTTTTGGTTTATTATACCCTTAATAGCTTTATATGTGGCCTTGGTATTTTTTTTAGCTTTAAGTAGTTCATTTTTGTCGTACGATCTTTTAAATTTTTTCAAAAGATTATTGAGGAGATTTCGGTATCGGGTATAGGTAGTTTTATGAGTATCGTTATCGGGGGATGATTTGGATTTTTTGTGAAGCCGGTCTCGGTTTCTGATGCAGCGAACTAAGCCAGGGGACATCCACGGCTTGAGAATCCTGCATTTCCTAGAGACTCGGGCAGTATAGCTATGTTTTGTAATAACAGCTTGTATGGTAGAAATAAGTTGATCCGCGGCAAGATTACAGTTTTGTTCATTTAGCACATGACTGAAGTCAGTGCTATCCAGTGATACTTTAATATCTGAAAAATTATAGCGGAGCACGTTAGCTGATTTCTTAGCTGTGGATATTTTCTTCATGTCTAGACAAAGGATGACTGGGAGGTGGTCGGTGATACGACTTTGATTGATTGCTGTGTCACCTATTGCACAGATGAGGCAATTTGAGTCACAGAATGAGGGTTCAAGATACGTGCAATTTAATGAGGTCTTAGTGTAAATCACCACACCATCGTTCTGCGACTTGTTGTCAGTCGTTGCGGAAAAAGAGTAGCCTTGCAAATAAGGAAGGGGCCCTGAAACCCTTAGCCAACACTCGGTTAAAATGATAACGTCAAATTTAATTTTTGTGGTTGTTAGCATCGTGATAAATTGGTCAAAGTTCTTTCTAAGGCTTCTAATATTAATATGAACCATTTTTAAATTATTATTTGGTTGCTTAATAAAGTCTAAACATCGTTCGGGGGGGCATAGATGAGAACAGGCTATGGAGAAATCGTCTATTTCATTAGATAATGTATTGATGTGGTTAGCCATTGCTAGATGAATGAGGTACAGCAGCTGGTTTTTTTTTTTTTTTTTCTCGATACCGATATTATAAGCGGAGGAGAAGGACAACATTAATATAATTTCGAAAGTGGACCTGGTAAGGGGGTGTGCAAGATGGTTGTGGTTTTTAACGCGAGAGAATGAGTGGGTGTGAGGTAATGGCGTGTGTACGATGTGTATAAAGTGTATGGACAGTAAAAAGTAATTGACAGTAATACAAAAACAACAGGCAAAAACAGTGAAAAAAGTAATGCATGCATAAAGAAAGGGTTCAAAATGTAATAGGCACAGTCATTTTTGTTCCAATAGCATAGTGAGACACTTCTCTGTTTTGATCTCGAGCGGTTTGTCTGCTGGGCCCTTACGCAGAAGAATTTTTCCATTTGAGTACCAACTGGAGTAGTTGTGTGTTTTTGCAAACTGGCGAGTTTCATATAGTAGTTTTTTGACAGTTGGGGGTAAGTGTTCATCAATATACACGGGTTTCCTTTCGCCTGCGATGCCAATAGTCTGTGTGTTAAACTTATCTGGTATGGGACGCTCTTTGTTGAATGTACGAGCTTTAGCTAGGAGATCATTTCGTGTGCTGACGCAGCAAAATTCAGCGACTATCGGTCTACATAAACCCGGTTTCTCAGGTATGCGGTATATATCCCGAAAAGCGGAGGCCGGGATGTCCATGCCAAGAACTTTCCCCACAGTATTTAAAATGGAAATAAGGTCCTGTGCCTGTTCATTTTCCTTAATCGGAATATTGCGTAGCTCGATAGTCGCTTGACGCGACTGGAAGTGTAGGTCTTGTATTTGCTTTTGTAAACGGCATATATATTCAGAGTTCACACTTTTTTCCATTTCCAGCTTTGAAACCTTACTGATGATGTCTTCATGTTGCTTATACATAAAGTCCATGCTACGTTCCATCTCGAAGTTTGTCGTCTGATTGGAGAGGCACTGTTTTTTAAGCTCAGAGACGTCGCTGACTAGTTTTGATAATATGACGTCCTGATCTGCTTTCCAAGATGATAACAACTGATCGTGTTCAGTCTTCCATTTGGTCAGCATGTCAATAAGCTCAGCTTTGAAGTCGTTTAATGCTGGCCTAAGTTCAGAATCCATTTCTTTATTCGGAGAATAGGTGCGTTGGCGCTTGTATCGTACAGTAATATTGCTTCCTTCTGAGTTTTGGGAAGTAGTAGCAGACGTTAAGTTTGATTCAGACAGGGATTGACCTGACGTCAGAGTCGTTTTATGTGTTTGAGGCGGACTTCGTTGCATCTTCCAGGCGTAGATTCGTAATACGGTGAGAGAGAATAAACTTCTTATAATATGTGCCAAAGACTGTGCAAATATCCCATATCTTCCCGTGGGTGTCGTAAGAGGCGACTAAGGGACTTACCAGTGAATGGGCAGCAGCGTTCTCTGTGATTTTTTATAACAAACATACTGCGATCGCCAACCCGCCTGCCAAGCGTGGCGATTATGGCAAAACCCCCCTTGGGGAGGCCTATGTCCAGCAGTGGACGTCTTTCGGCTGAAATGATGATGATGATGATGACTGTGCAAATTCCTTATTGTGGATTGCGGGCGGCTTCGTAATATAATGTATAATAATTTAAATAATACAAAAAGAGGCCCGAGCGGGTCGGATTCGAACCCGAGTCGTCGTCAACGCAGAGTAGAGTGCTATGCCGCTGCGCCACGAGTACGTTAACCAACGTTTCGAAATTAATGTGTGCTTAGTACGTATGGCAGTGGTGATTAGCGTAGCTTCGACGACTCCTTTGTTTTGTTAATGGGGTCAAAGTCTAAAACGGTAGCCACATTTAAACTTTTTAGTTCGTTGTGATATAAAAACTGTTCGTACACAAGGTTGTAGTGGTCCTTTCACTGAGATTTTTCGCACAATCGTCACTTACATGTTATAGATGATCACTGTAATGTTTTATAGTTATTTGTACACTTTATTCACGGTTTTAAGATTTTAAAACACAGAGGCGATCGAGAGTACGTGTGTTCACGTTGACGTCGCGCGGGGGGGGGGAAATTTAAATGTAGTATATATTTTTTATAATAATAGCTATTATTAATAGTATTATAAATACTCTTTTTATCCACAGAGGAGAACCGGATTTTGGAGACGTAGAACATCCTAGGCCAAAACCAAAGGCAAATTCATCGGCTCGAAACCACGACATCGTGGCAAGGCACAAGGCTGTTCCCTTCTTGTCCACCCGCGTAAAAGCAACAGCAACAATGTGCTTACAAAATCTGAGAAATCACCTACATTCAGCTGGATTACGTTGCAGCAAGCCAGCGTGCACCTTTCTGTCCACAGCGCACCGACAAAACCGACTACACTTTGCTAGGTCATAGATTAACTTTGATTGGGAGAACAATGTGCTGATTTATAGCGACGAAAAAACGTTTAAGTCGGATAAGGATGGGCGTAAATGTTACTAAACATAAGCGCGAATATGGTTAACAGCATGAGGTGAAGGTTACAAGAAGTAATAGAAAACGAGGGTTTACAGACTCATTATAGTCGAATTTACTTTAATTAGTAGACGAATTCGAATCTTATTTTTATGGAAATAATATTCATATTTGTTAAGCGAATGTGAACAAATATAAACCTTAGCAACAATTACGTATAGATGTTAATAATCTCCTCCTCTAATCCTCTTTTTAAAACCATAACTCGTAAAGTATTGAAAGTACGGTGAAGTGATGTTATTGTTATGCGGTTAGAAGTTGTCATAATTTCTTACTATCTAACGTTGATTCACTTCACCTCTAATTTTACTTTGATTCAATTTATATACCTGCTACTTTGACAAATTATTTACGTCCAACAAAAAACTTTGCCTTTGTCAATAAAACTGGTAAACAACAGTGTTTTACTCATTCGAATGTCTAGTATGGATAGCTATAGCCTATATATCTTTAAAACCAGTTCGTATTAAATCATTGTAATATCATCAAGTACTACCCGCAACGCGAGAGCGAACGGTCGTGTGATCGGTTGAGCGTAATTTAATTATATAGCAAAAAACTAAAGTGTGTTTCTCAAATAAATGGGAACAAAGTGTAACGGCTGCGATGCCGTAATAGACGACATTTCGTATATGAAATGTGGTAGAAATGAATGCAGAAAAGTGTACCATCTTAAGTGTTTGGCTCTTACGAAGGATAAATTTGAAGCATTAACCGAAGAGCATAAGGGCAATTGGAGATGCCCGGAATGTGTTTGCAGTGCGCCGAAGCAGGATAATTCGGACACACCAGTTCGAGGTAACCAGAATATAATGAATAAAACTGTTACTCCTTGCTATGTAAACACAGACCGAGGCAGTAGGAGGATTCCAAAAGAAGTGAGAGAAGTGGATATCAGTAGTATAATACTGCAAGAATTGCAAGAATTTCGGGGTGAGATGAACCTCAAAATAGATGAGCAAATAAGGGAGTATAATCTGCTCAAGGGCAGATTTGTAGACACAGAAAAAGAACTGCATGAATTACGAAATATGATGAAGGTAGTTCTGAAAAAGGCGAGTAAAGTCGATGAGTTAGAAACACAGATAAAAACATTAGAGCAAAAAAATGAGGAATTACACAATTGTCTGAACAAAAATCAGCCTACAAAAGAAATAAATGAGACACCAAAGGAAATCAGAAAGGAGACTACATCATTTGCAAAGGTACTCACACAAAACGAAAAACAGGTAGTCAGTAAAAATAAATTAGTAAACAGAGATAAGAATGTAGTGGCATGTGTGGCCACGAAACCGGCAGGTATTATAGAAACCACTACAGAGTGTATGGATAAAGAACAGTTATCGACAGATAATGCAGAGCTGCAGATGGAAACTAGCAAAAGGGAAGAATCATGGATTACTGAAACTAATCATGAATTAACATACAACTCCCACCAAATTGAACCTTAAAACAATCAATGTAAGGAAGGTAAAGGTCCTTTCAAACCCAATGTTTATCTAATAAAAAATCAAATTATTTTATTGGTTTTATTTAATTACTTTTTTAATTTTTGCTTGAGTGATTTTATTGGTCACAAAATTAATTTAATAAAGAACAAAAAGTAAAAAACAGCAAAAATAACTCCTCACCTGGGATCGAACTCACATCGTCAAGCTTAGATCACTAACTGACGAAAGCGCTTACACCAACCAGCTATGTTGACCATGTTACGCTTGTATAAAATGTTGGCCTTATTGTAAACCCGTTTTTTATCTTTTCCTTGTACCCTACACGGTTAAAGATAAAAAAAATAAACCCCGTGTAGGGTAGACTACATATACGCACACAATGATAATGAGCGGCTGTACGAACATTACCGGCTCGTACAATGACTGTTACCGCTGTGTGCGATGTAAACTAATTAGCTTTGCAGATTGTACACACCGCGTAAATATGCCAGAGGCACATCCTCTAGCAACTCCGTTATCATATTCTGCAGCATATCCAAATAAGAACCGCCAGTCAGGTGCCCTTCAATAAAAATAGGTCCTATTATTTGGTCATTAATAATGCCTGCCCAAACATTCACGCTGAATCTAACCTGACGGTTATCTTCGAAATGAGGTGAGTGTTTAAAAACGACCAATAATGTTCGTTGTGAACATTATACAGGCCCACTCGTGTGAACAAGGATTCATCCGTCCACAGTATGTTGGCAGTGACATTTTCTATCAACCACTGACATAGGGCGATTCTCCTTGGCCCGTCGCCTTCGTAAATAGCATGCGCTCGACGAAAATGGTATGGATGTAATCCATTTTAATTCAATATTCTTCATACGTAATATTGGCTAACATTGAATCGCCTGGCCGCCATTGTGGTACTACGACGTGAGTCGCGTTCGAAGTACTCCAGTATATCTTCCTCCAATTCTACCGAGTATGGTAGTCTACCACGGCCCTGCGCGTGTGTGGGTGCTCGAAACTGTCCATAATCGAGGAGGCGCTGGGTTACAGCCAGGATGGTGGAGGTGAAGGGAACTTGAGGGTCGGTGATTCCACGTGCGCGCAGTGAGTTCAGGTTTTCCGGCTGAGCATACAAGCGTCTAGCCTCTTCCAAGTTATGGTGCGCCATCCCATAAAAATCCACCATTGCCCAATACTCCACATTGGAGTAGACATATTGCCGACTCATTTTTGACACGTGATTAGGTTACGTGTGAGTGACCTAATACAGTGAAACGCATGACAATAGGAATAAACAATATAGGAAGAAAGGGCGCCGATCGTGTCAGCTAGACTGTGTAAGCGTGGGGTGGGGGCGTGGCTTACGGATTATGCTGTCTGATCGATGAATGGATTTTTCAATGAGTACCGTTTGCATGTGTTGCCGATCGTCGATACGTTACGTACACACACATATGCATTTACCGCAAGGAAGCGTTACTTGGAGTTCTCATTATTTACCAAAAAAAACAAGAAATTTAATTTTCGTGATTTTTTTTATTGTTACTTTTTGAAAAAATAGTCCCAATCGTTTCGAGTTCGATGATCGAGTTTATAGCTTTCGGTTCCAGAACGACCTAAAAGTATAATTGCATAGCCAATATTGTGTGAGTACTGTGTACTAGAAAGCTGTCATTCGCTGGAAACCTACGTCTTTTCTTGACTTGAATGTGCCCCTGGCCGTTAAGAGTTCAAATTCAAATTCATTTATTGAAAATATGGGTAGTTATACAGGTGGGTTTTGAAGAACAGGAAAGTTGTTAGTGTCACCATAATCTGGACTAGGCATGCAACATTTAGTTCGGAACGTGGTTAGTCCCTAAATTAAAAATTTTAAATACATTAAAGTTCAAAATTACATGTCTATTAAATTGTCAATTAAAGTCAAAGTAAATAATGTCAAATAATAATGTCAAAGTTAATATGACGACGTTGGAACCAGAGTGATCTAGGGCACAACAGTATGCAGATGCACCTCAGTACTTAGATCAGTTTGACATGGTCTTCACTTTAGAGACCGCACCAATTCTATAGTGACATGTTGTGATCCCTCAAGGAAGAAAGCCCTGAAAAGCACTTAGATAAGTGTGCCATGAAAGAATTATGATTTTTCTTTGCCATTGTGTCATAACCTCAGTATTGGTAAAAATGACACTTAGATCACACTGGTTCCAACATCGTCATATATTATGCTAAAATGTCAAGAATTAATCATTGTGAAATACCCAATTTACGTCAAACTTAAGTAATAAACATTATTTAGAGTTTGTCACACAAATATTCATTAACACTATAATAAGATTTTACCAATAACATTTTTTTAACATTACATTTAAATATGTCCATACTTTTCAAGTCATAATAATACATTTTGGTAAATGGTTATAAAGTCGAGGTGCCATCCAAAAAATACTATTGCTAAACAAAGTAGTTCTACTGCTGTCAGGGAGTAGGGAGTATGTCATGCTCACTCAAATGTCTCGCTGATGGTGGCGCGTGTGTCGGATCACCATTCCCTTCAAAATGGTTGAGTTGAATGGTGCTAATACATGCGTCATGTTCATGAATGGGCGCTGTCAGTTTTGACTGGTCATCTCTTGGTTGCCACGGCTTATTTGAAATAATTGTTTTATTTTTGAATTGTTTTACTATGGACACTTTTAACGTACACATCTTGCTACATCGTTCTCACATAATGTACCATCTCAACATGAATGATGTAACCAAGGCTTTGTAAACGTATTCTGATTTAAAAGAGTATCCATGGAGTTTCTTGCCCGTTCTTCCCCATAGAGATCTACGTTAGGGAATGGGCAACTACAGTACTTTCACAGTTTTTATGCCTTGTGCAGCACAGTCCCAGTGACTGTAGCTACTTTTCATTTTTGCCTTTGTTTCGACAATTCAAAAGTGCTTGTAACTGGCCTACTTGAAATAAATGCTTTGATTTTGATTTTGATTTTGACGTATCATGACGATAGCTCGCTTACTGGCCGACGCCGCTTGTCCGGCTGGGTATTCGCAGTCGTCGCACAAAACTACCCGCTACCTACCTTATATTATTATAACTTAGTATTATAACAAAACGTAAGTTTTGTATTTAAGTCATTGTAAATATTATATGGGTCCTTACTAAGACCTCCACATAATTAATCGATGTAAATCAATAAGTTAAGTTAACACCTAATAAGGTAATAATAACATGTTTTGATGTTTATAAAGGCGACACATTTAGCCTATACCTAAAATAAATCCTGTCTTGTGAACAAATAGAATAAGATCTTTTGTAAGCAGATTGTATTCAATTTATGTATCAATAAAGACCTTGAAAAATCAAATCAAATCAAATACATTGCGTATGAGGAAATAAAACAAATCAAATTTATTGGATTTCCATAACATCCTGAAATAATTTTTTGTACCGGTCATCTTAGTATGATATACTGAATTCACCCCATCAGTTTGTGCAGGGCTGTCCCTTACACCCTGTATGTATCTTTAAATATTTTTTTTCTTTGGTTTGTTACCCGACTGAAACCCAAAAGGAAGGTTATGTGTTTGACCTGTATGTGAGTATGTATGTATATCCGTTTCTTTGTTCCCTCGTAACTCCTAAACGAATGAATGGATTTTGATAAATTATACGTAGTTAGAATTGTCCCAGTGGCACGAGTGTTGCCGACTACTTTAAATATAAAAAAAAAACAAAGAAATAATATAATAAAAAAAACGAAAACAAAACGATTACATACATTGTTGGGCCTGAATGAAACGAGATGAAAATGGTATGAATTAATAGATTCAGACTTATCAGTCGTTCGCTGAAAATTCTGTAAGTTTTGACAATCTGAGAGCCGAGTTATTATATAGTTTAGGAAAAGTGAGGTTATGTTACAATCTCTATACAAGAGCTGATTACTAAGTTTTTAAAGCACTAATGTCTATTATATTTAGTGGAGAATCTTTGAAAAGTCATATTCTGAATGAATATAAATGACTTGAAGCCAAAAATAGATAACAGGAATGGTTTTATTGAAAAGGCGTCCAGAACAAAAAAAAAACATTTTCATGTAGTAGGTATATAGTTTATTCGTCTTCTATTATTATTAAAATGTCGTCTAGAAATTGTGCAGGTGGAACAATATGATTTTGGTACCTAGCCCAGCTAAGGTACCAAATAATACTCATGATATGAGCGCAGCACCCTACAGTTCGTCTGCCTACAATGCAATTGCAATAATGCATAACAATAGCTTCCCTTCCTCTACGAGAGCTGTCGACTAAAATATAAACAAAATAAGTTTTTCGACTTATATGTCGGGATTGTATGCGACCCCTAAGTAGCCAGGAACTATTAGAAGCCGACAACTCTCGAAGGAGGCTACTGTTGACCTCCCTGCACACTTCTATGACAAAACCATCATTTCCTCTCATATGTTCACCATAATAGGAACGTGCCTGCTTGATTTGGTATGTTCCTAAAGAAATCAGTATTAGTTCATCATCGGAGAGCTGTGGAAAATCATTTAGGTTATCATTTTGTACTGTGATCGTCTCAAAATTTGCTCGACGCCTATTATAATTATTTCTAATAATAAATTCAGCTAATTCGTTTCCTGTATCCATATATCTATCTATTTCTTGTAATATTTCCCCAGCATCTGCACGATCCACTATAGGAGGGTGAAACTTATTTAAAAGGGCAGCAGCCACCTCAAAATCTATCATAAAACTTTTACTGGCTACATTGAAATAATTTTGCCGTAATAATTTAAAATCACGTTTGAATCTACCGTTGACGATTTCAACGACCCAACGGCATATGGTGACTGCTCTAGATTTATTTGCCTCACTAGTTGATAACTGCGTTTCACCCTCCTCCAACGAAGCAGGCACGTATGTCCTATATCCACATTGGTGTAACAAAGGCAGTGAGTCACGAAAGCCTCTATCTAATATAAACGCATCCCCTTGACGGAAATATTCTTGTGAAGGCCTTCCATGTGCAAATTCTTTTTTCATGATGTCAGCATCAGAAGTTGTGGCTGAATATGGGCCCAAAACATCAATAATATGCCCATCAGTACAAACAATTAAAAACGGCTTTAGCAGATTTCTGTACTTGTGCAAGCTGTACGTTCTTTTTTGGTATAAATAATTGGAACTCTTTTCCACGTAACAATATGTCCCATCAAAAATAGCAATTGGTCTGTCAACTCCCTCGAAGTTTCCAAACAATGAATTAGGTATTGCAAGATTTCTTTGTACTATTTGTTGCCTGTTTATGTGGTTTAAACCTAGATGTCTAGGTACAAAATACTCTGTGAGTAATTCTCTCACTTGGTGTATCCACTTTTCTAGAGTTGGCCTAGACACTTTTAATAAAGTTGCCAACCTTTCGTTGGAGTCCCCATTTCTGAGTTTCATAAGATAAGCGGCCAGAGCTATGGTTCCTTTTGGTTTTTCGGACAACTGAGGAACTTCAGTGAACAACTGATGGAACTGTGTTTTATTTAGTCCAGTCCATGTATGTACAACATGGTCTTCCATGTCATTTATGTTTTCAAAACGAAGTAAACCAGTATCTAAAACTTCTTTTAAGGACATCATGTCCTGAATGTGTTTTGCAGTAAAAGACTGAACATAATTGGATCTCAAACTGTCTAGAAAATCCCATGCTTCAATAACCAAATGTTGATCACAAAGACAGTTATTTAAAGGGATGTAATATTTATATTGATGAAGCAACATTTTTCTAGTAGTAAGTGGAACTCTGTATCTTTCTGTTCTCCTGCATCCTTCAATGAAGCATCTACTTTCGGTTTCAATAGCTCTCATGTATTCTGGCAAAACAATAGTAGGTTCCGGTTGGTTGCTTCTAACTTCTTCATTGGGAGACACAGTAGGAGGATCTGGTTCTTGAGGTCTGTCTTGTTGGGATGAAGTTGACGGGCCTGAGATCATATGAACAGCAGCTCTGTCTGCAGCCACCCAACAAGCATGGCATATGTGACTTCCTGCGTGTATCTGTAACAGACATACATAATCAAAATTGTAATTTATGAAGATAATAATTTGTGGTTAGTAATGTTAGTTAGTAATGTTTACCTAATGCGAGTTACATTTACTTTAGTTGCAGTATACAAAGTTACAAGAACATTCAATGTAATGGGACTGGTCTATGTATTTAAAATATTTTTTGACTTGCAGTAAACAACATTTGAAACTGTAAGTTAAGTACTTACAGTTTGAGGTATAATCCACTCTTGTATAACATTATAAATTCTTGATTCGCGGGTTGAGTTGGTATGAAGCAGATGACTGACTCGAGAAGCAAGAGAGCGCCCGCAGCGGAGGCAGAGATTACGGTGACCAAGTACTCTTCTGTGGTTATCAACATTTGAACTTTGAGCCGAGTCCCAGCATGCTTGGCAAACATAGTCACTACTGTTTACCTAAAAATGGAAAAATTACAATAAATCATCTTAATTACATTAATCTTTTTATTACATTTTCATTCCAATATTCAACCACTTTAACAATAATTAAGTTTAGTGTATTAAGCCCGGTTTCCAACGTGAGCGGAGCGGACCCATTAATGACTTTTACCTTGCAAAAGAAAACTGCTTACACATGTTTCCACTAACGAGAAAAAGAGTAAAAATGAGCTTGCTCTGGGAATCAGGCGACTTAACTCTTTCTTGGTGGAAACGCATACCTATTTCATGAAAACGAAGTCCGCTCCGCTTAGCCAGTTCCGGGTTATTACTCTTTCGCGGTGGAAAGCGGGTTTTAGGATATTATCTTTAATGTAAACATTATAAATATATTTACTTACAGAGTTAGGTGCAAGCCACTGCCGTATCACTGACAGAATTGTTTCATCGTCCAAGGGTCGTCGGCCTATGGTATTGCAGAGATTAGTTGCAATCCCACAATTCACACAGCGATTCATAGTTTCTACAATATTCAATTCAAGCCGGTAGCAAAATCCAAAAAACAATTCCAAGTCAAACGTGTGAGCGATCTGCGGTGTCCAGTGTGGAAGCAAGTGTCGTAAAAGGTAGGCAGGGTCGGAATCCGTAATATACAAAGCAGTGGTCGTTGAAAATAAAAAGAAACAATCGGGAAAGCACTCAAAACGCATCGGAAAACACGAAACGAATGGAGACTGGAGCAGAAGCAATCGGCAAGTGTCAATGTCAGTCAGCTGCCAATGCAGTCATAAAAATTACTTATAATTACTTTGAACTAATTACCTAGTGCAAACCTTTTCTTTTTGTAATTCTGTAATCGATTAATTAAATCGATAATGTCACGAAAACCATCTTTCTCATTTTTCTCCGCTTCCAGATTGAGAAATGAGCTGATTTTTAATATTTTAAAATAAGAAAATATGACTAATTTTTTAGACCATATCTCAACTTATTACATTTGGGCCCACTGTTTTCCATCTCCTTTGGGTTGCCATATTGTGGAGTTCGAATTTTTCTTTTCTTTTAATACCATCAAGTGGAGTATCAAAATGAAGGGTTTTAAAAGGTGATTACAAAAATATAAACAACTAATATGTTTAAAAGTAATTCGAAGGGACAAATCGTTTAAAAAGTAAAGTCGTCTGCAAAATCTTTCACGTTACTAAACTAAAAAGCTGGAAATAAAAAAGTAGTTGAAATAACCAAAAACTTGACTGAAAAATACTGAAAAGCAAAGTACAAGCACATTTTAAATTATTTTTTTCAAATACATTTTTTATTTATTACACGTTGGCACCTATGTGTAATATAATCATCATCATAATCAGCCTATAATGTTCCCACTGCTGGGACACAGGCCTCCTCTCTATGAGAGGGAATGGGCTATAATCCACCACGCGGGTCCAGTGCGGGTTGGTATGTTCTAGGACATGCCGGTTTCCTCACGATGTTTTCCTTCACCGTTTTGAGAGCAGTGGTGATGAAATAAATTACACAAAGTAATGCGCCTGCCGGGGTTCGAACCCACGACCCCTATGTGTAATAATTAAAACAAAATTGGTTGCGTTTGTTAGAATTCGTTTCATTCTCTAATTACTACTATTTGATGATTACTAATACGTCTATATTAATATAATAATGAATAATTAGCGCCTATCAATAGTTATAGGGGTGCGCCTATCAATATATTTATTATTGTTGTTTTTTGATCATGTAGTGTTTACCTTTAAGTAATTGTTGCACTGTGAAAAGTTTAAAATTATGTTTAGTTTTATTAGAAGATAAGTGTAGACAATTGTTGGTAGACCTAATAAATAAATAAATAAATAAATAGGGGTAGTTTGAGGAATCAACGTAATAAAGACAGACTCCTCGCGAACAACCGGTCAGTATAGTTGTTATATTGTATTGTGTAACGGGCTGGTGTCCGCAACTCCATGTCAAAGCTCATATTTTGCGTGCGGCAGAATAGTATAGTTTTTGCTTCGATAACATTTCGTTGCTACGTTGTCACTCGCGACCTGGTGCCATTGCATAATTTTGCCGGGCTTAAAATTACGCAGCAACATAACCAGGACGCCAACTCTCACTTTTAAATTATGTGAGACGGGAGACCGGGAGGCCTCAATGTGTTAAGAAATTCAACTGGTAATAAAAAATCTTTTTTTGCAAAAAATAAAACCGACTTCATAAACAAAGAAAAGTGAAAAATAACTTTAGCTTCTGAAGTCGGTGACTTTTGTTTGTTTGATTCAGTTTTTCTGTCACATAACATAACGTAACGGCTGTATGCTCAGAGGGGGTGCGCAGATGCGTACAGTACACCCAGATTGCGACAGTTATGTATATTAACTTTCATTTTATTGGGGATCAGCCTATTACCATGAACAATATTGTAATTATATTTTTAACAATGTAAAATATATGTATAGCAAATATTTGCTATACATTTACACTAAAACAGGAAAAATAAAAATTCGGTCGCCTTGACATCCTCCTCTTTTTGGAAGTCGGTTAAAAAGACCTATCAACGAAAATTGGTTTGAATAAGATTTGATATTTAGTTTTGGAGGTATGGAACTTTTGTCATCAAACTGCAGCAGTAACTTTGATCACTGTTTTAAGTTTTCACGGTTTTCAACTAAACTTATACTGTCACTTAAGGGATGCGCTATGATCGCGGGTTATCAACCCGCGATCATAGCGCAACAGCGCCGAAATATCGGGAGCTCAAAATAATGAACAATCACAGAAGATATCCCGTGACAGTATAAGTTTAGTAACTTTGTTTTTCATTAAAATACTATAAAAAAAATAGTTTTGCTGTTGAGTGGAAGTTTAATGAACGAGTGTTTAAAATATTATTCTATAGTTGGGAATGTTACAGAGTGGACTTTCCGTTTGTATTAAATTGAGAGAGTTTAATTTTATTTAGCCTTCTGTTACATGTGTGGAGGGCCATCTCAATTTTTTTTTTGTAATTTTACTTAACTTTTATGTACGGATAGACAGACGGACGGACAGGACGAATCTGTAAGGGTTCCGTTTCTACCATTTGGCAATGGATCCCTAATAATCGCCTTAGTAGGTACATACATCAATCGTATTACCAAGTACTACTGGGTTGTGGAGGTCAGATAAGCAGTCAATCCATGTAAAATATTGGTATTCAGCTGTATCCGATTGGACTGGACCCCAAAGATCCTAACGTAGTTGGGTAAAACGAAAATGTTTCGCTCAAAAGTATAATTATGTTTTTTTACTCACGTTTTCGATCTCCTATGATCTGTAGTGAATGTCCAATGATTGGTAGTGCCCCAGGTAACTCAGGGGGCGCGTTAGGATGCTGTCGCAACCACGGCCACGCAGCAATCACTACGCATAGTAATATCACTGAAACCACTATCAACATTTTGCGAATCTAGCGACTCAAGACGATATGAGGACATCGTGGGATAAAACTTGTATTTATATACTAACTCTTGTCCGTCCGGTTAAGTATTCTAGATTTGAACTGCGAGTGGCCTTATCTAAACAGAAAAACTAGCTGTTGCTCGCGACCTTAGTCCGCGAGAAATATATAAAAAAAAGATTATTTTCCTATTTGAATCGGTTTCTGTTTAACATTTCACGGGTTTTTTTTTGCACGGAACAGTAATCCTTTTTCTTAAGAAGCCTTAGTTACTTCTTTTAACATCTATCTGATGTTGGTGTTTTCTGCCAGTAAAAATTCCGTTGAAATCGGTCCAGCGTGCAGCGGTTTCGGAGATCAGTCACAACAAACAGACAGACAGACAAACACTTAAAAAAATGTTTTGTTGTAAGTACTGTATAAACTTTCATAATATGCATTCAGTAAAAAAACTGTTATTTTGAAATTACAAACAGACACTTAAATTGTTTTTAATTGTATAGATAATGAATGTCTAATTGTCCAGTATGCCATTGCCAAGTTCTCAGAAAGTAACGGAAAATATCGGTGTCTATACTAATATTATAAAGAGGAAAGATATTTTTGTTTGTTTGTATTGAACAGGCTCCAAAACTACTGGACTGATTAAAGTACTCATTATTACCTACAAAAAAGTCCACGTGGGAATAACTATCTAACTATCACAGTTTAGTCACAATAGCAGCTTTTGTGTTCTAAAATTTAATTAGTTCGCCGGTAGAAACAAAAGCTGGTTAAATTCGTATCGTAATATTAATTATTATTCGACACGTAAACATATTTTTTATGTATTATGGATACGACCTAAGGCTCAAGCTGAAGCTCCATAAAAAGTGGAAACGAACTGAGTGCGATGGCGCCTATTTGTTATTTTCGGACCTCAGGTCAAGTTTAAAGGCCCGTATTGCAGATGCGTATTCCTCATACATGAGAAATATAGAAAACTCAATTAAAACCAATCCTCGCCAATTCTGGTCACACATTTCTAGTCTGCGATCCAAAGGTGGGTTTGAACCGTACATTACATACAAGGGTGTAACTTTTTCAGGATCTAAGGCGGTAGGGGCATTTGCCGAATTTTTCTCTGATGTTTTTCTTCCTGATGTTCCGCGGCTCAATGCTGATCATGTTTGTGTCGCTGAGCATACCAGCAACAGCAATTACATAGATATACCCCCCTTGTGCCCTGTAGACATTGTAAAAGGCATAAATAAACTTAAACCTAACAACTCTATCGGCCCCGATAATATTCCCCCCTTTATCGTTAAGGATTTTAGAAGTATTCTTAGTGAACCTCTTTGCCACATTTTTAATTTAGCCTTGCAGGCTGGTTCATATCCCTCTGAATGGAAATTTTCCAGAGTCACACCCATTCCTAAATCCCAAAACAAGAAATCTGCCGAAGATTACCGCCCTATCGCAATTTTATCTTTCCCGGCCAAAGTCTTCGAGAACATCCTCTACAATGCTATCTTCAAACAAGTACTTATGTAATGAGCAGCACGGTTTCAGAAGCAAGAGGTCAGTTGATACTAATCTAATGACACTGGTTGATTATATGTCCTCCAGCTTGGACCGCGGGCGTCAGGTGGACGTACTTTACTTCGACTTCCGGAAGGCGTTTGATAGGGTTAACAATGACACGCTGCTGATGAAGCTTAGCAAACTCGGATTCTCCCCGTCTCTTCTCCGTTTCTTCGCAGACTATCTACGTGATCGTCAGCAGTTTGTTAGGCTCGGCATGTACGAATCTAGTACCTATCACACGCGTTCTGGCGTGAGTCAGGGCTAAATTTTGGGGCCTTTATTATTTTAAATTATGGTCAATGATCTCCCTCAAGTTCTTCGCCATGCAAGATGTCTACTGTATGCCGACGACTTGAAACTGTATCTTGAAGTAAGCTCCGAGTGTGACTGTTTGGCACTGCAGCAAGACATAGACGCGAAATACAAGTGGAGCGTTGACAATAGATGGAATTCAACTCCTCTAAGTGCTTCGCTATGATCTTCGGTCGAACGCGACACCCAGTGAATTTCGAATACAATTTAAATAACGACACTATCACAAAATCAACAGCCATGAATGACCTGGGAGTCACATTCGACCGAAAGCTCACCTTCCACGACCACATGATTACGGTAGCCAAACAATCCTACCAAAGGTTAGGTTTTGTCCTGCGTAATTCCCGTGATTTTCGCTCCGCACACGCCATTAAAATAACATATAACGCGATTGTGCGTAGCAAGTTAAAGTCGAGCTCTTGTGTGTGGAATCCACACGAAAAAACTTACGCGCTTCTTTTAGAAAAAGTACAGAAAGCGTTCCTTAGGTTTTTGTACAAGCGGATACATGGCTATTACCCTTACCTATATCCGACCAAATTTTTACTGGGTTGCCTCGGATATAACTCATTAGAGGTAAGGCGAGCAAATGATCAGCTCACAATGGCCTGTAAGACGCTCCGTGAAACCATTGACGCGCCTGATCTGCTTGCTATGCTGGCTCGCTTCTTTGTGCCGGACAATTACTGCAGGGGTAAAAAGCACAGATTGTTCGCTGTGCCTCCGTGTCGCACCGTAGCGCGTGCTAAGTCTCCAATTCCTCGAACTCTGGCTGCACTTAATGATCTCTTTGATTCTAATCCAACAAACGATCTGTTTGCGGATGAAAGAACAAAGATTTTATTGGCATGTCAGAAGTACTGTGAGAGGGATTCATGACAGAGTACCTGACTCATTTTTATTTTTATTTTTTTTATTTCTATCTGTTTTCCATTTTTGTCCATTTTAGTTTATGTTTAGTAGTTATTGTGCTTTAGTTACTGTAATTGGTTTTAAACCGTTGTAATTAAATAAAATAAAAAATAAATAAATAATTATAAACAATTAATAAAAACATAAATTAACATAAATATAACTTTTTACAGAGAAGTAAGATATGCAAGCTTCTTTTTTTTTGAGAAAAGCGTAATACGCTTTTCTCAAAAATTTCAAATGTTTTCATGAAAAATTTCAAGCACCTTTAGAACTGCCTGGAGTATGACTGTCATCGAAGATCTGGCGATGGAGACGGCAGGCTGTTGCAAGAGGGCCGCAACAGTTTACAGCAGCTTTATCATGTCTCGGCTCATTTCATGCACCTTAATGAGAACTTTCGACCTAGATCGAGTAAGACTGTAAACAAGTAGAATATTTTAGCCATTAATGCTAATATTTCCAAGAAATTAAATTGTAACCTACTTGAATCTGTACTTAATATTATAAAGCTTAATAGTTTGTTTCGTTGAACGCGCTAATTTGAGGAAGTACTGGTTCAAATTGAAAAATTCTTTAATTTTTGCATAGCCCATTTATCGAGGAAGGCTATAGATTATAAAACATCACGCTACAACTAATAGAAGCGGAGAATCAATGAAAAATGTTGAAAAAACAGGGAAAATTTATTCCTTTTGAGAGCTTCCGTTGCGTGCGCTGCGTAAACAGTTAAAGTTACGCAACAATCATGTATGACGGAATCGTTCCTCTTAAAAATTAAAAAAAAAAAGTCTGCAATAGCATAATTATGTCTATCTTTTAAGGTTGACTCTTTCTCTCTTATGTGGCGCAGACGAGGTTGCGCGGGTCAGCTAGTACAGTACCATTGCATTGCCGAATTAAGTGTTGAGCTTTTTTTTATTTATGAGATCTTTTTATGCAAATGTGGAGTTGAATGTATAATGCGTGATGTTTGAATGCCTAAGCATTCAATTCCTATCTGACAGCGTACTGCGTAGCCATGCCCAAAGCTCTAGACAGCAAGGAAGTTTACAACAAGCAAATCCTAAAACCTTGGTTTGTAAGCCAAAGACTCACTACTAGGACTTACGTCCTAGTGCGGTATTGCTAATGACCTAACGGCTGTTTCCGCTACTGTCAGGGCGACACATAAGTCAAAGATACTGTTGAGGTAACGGGAGTGTACGCCACCCCTTTTTTTTTTTTTTTTGGTTTGGGATATCATCAAATGACCCGCCCCCCGCTCTGGGCGGAGCGGAAGGTAGTGTCAGACTTGTACTGACTAAAACCCACCCATGTTCTTTCTTTGCCCTTTGTGTTCCATGGCCGCGGTATCTCTTTCGGACAGTCCCGCAGTCCTGGCAGACATCGGCCCGTGCGAACCCCTACGTGATTGCTGACATCTCTTTAAGGCGCGCGTGGAACACGAACGCGCCGTCGACACGGCCTGTCGTCATAAGACGGCCGGACGGCGAGCTAGCCCATAACTCGCCACCCACAGGCCCGCGCCTACGGTGGCCGGGGGCCACCATGTGACCCCCGACGCCCAGGGCGTCTCCCGCGGCGGCTGGGACGTGAGGCTCTTTCCCTCTCACGTTCCGCCACCTCCTTCACTAGCATGACTGCTTCGCAGAAGGAGGTGACGGCTTCCCATTCCCTCTCGCTCCGGACCATGGCTTGAACCAGGGCCGGGCGCGAGAGGTCGCCGCCGCCAATCGCCTCTACGAGGACACGGCGCTGCTCCGCCCAAGCAGGGCAGGCCTCCACAGTGTGCTGCACCGTGTCCTCCGGACGATCCTCACAGTGGAAACACTCGGGCGTTTCTTCCCGCCCGATTCGGTGCAGGAACCTCCCGAAACAACCGTGTCCGGTGAAGACCTGCGTCAGGCGGAATGTGAGGGCGCCGTGGCGCCTCTCTAGCCACTCCTCAAAGAGGGGACTTATCGCCACTATGGTGGCGTGCCCTGCACGGGGTTGCGACAGTCGCTCTCTCCATGTTACCATGAGATCGCGCCGGAGGTCTGTCCGCTGAGCGGCGATTTGCCGTGGCAGCGGAGTTTCCCCCCGACGTAGTGCCTCCACGCGCCTTTCGTGAAGGCGCGCGAGGACTATCGCCTCCAGATCCCATGGCGGCAATCCGGCAAGGAGGCTCGCCGCCTCACCGGAGATCGTGCGGTACCCCCGGACTAGCCTTAGGGCTATCCCCTTTTGGGGCGCGTTCAGGTAGCGGGCGGCTTGCCGCCTCAGAGAACGCGCTCATACCGGGGCCCCGTAAAGGGCCATGGACCGCACGACCCCCGCGTAGAGCCTCCGGCAGGAGGCGTTTGGACCCCCCAGGTTGGGCAAGAGCCGCTTGAAGGCAGTCCCGGTCCGTTCCAGTTTGGGGGCCAAATGTCGGAAATGCTCCACGAAGTTCCACCGGCTGTCGAGGACGAGTCCCAGGTACTTCAGCGTCGACCCGACGCCGATGGAAACCCCTCCTGCCGTCAGTAGGGATCCCGACGGTGGCGCATTCCGAGGCCCATGAAAACACATGGCCTCGGACTTGTGCAATGCCACCTCGAGACCCAATTGCCGGATCCTCTCCACGACTATCGCAACCCCGCGTGTCATGTTTTCGGCCGCCGCCTCGTGCGACCTCCCTTGTGCCAGTACCAGCGTGTCGTCAGCGTAGCAGACTACGCTGACGCCGCTAGGGAGGTCGGCGCGCAGCACCCAGTCGTAACCGATGTTCCACAAGGCCGGCCCCAGAACCGATCCCTGTGGAACACCGCACGACATCTCTCGCCGGTTCCATTCTCCGCTCCGACTGGGGTAGATGACGGCCCTATCCGTCAGGTAGTCCCCGACCACACGACGAAGGTAGGTCGGCACCCGGTGATACCGGAGTACCTCCCCAAAGCAGCTCCAGGGCATGGAGTTGAAGGCGTTGGCGATGTCAAGAGACACCGCCAAGACGACTCCGCCCCGGGAAACCGCGTCCCCCGTCGTGAGGGCTCTAACGCGCATGACGTCCACCGTCGAGCGCCCCTTGCGGAAACCAAACTGGTGTTCCGCAAGATCCGGCCCCATCCCCGCGAGGTGCCCGGCAAGGCGGTTAGCAATAACTCTTTCAAAGAGCTTGCCCACCTCGAGCAACACGATGGGCCGGTATGCGGACGGAGAGTCCGCAGACCGGCAAAGTAGGTACCGGAAAGGTAGACCGTGTGTCAAAGATACTGTTGAGGTCAAGGGAGTGTACGCCAGCCCTTGAATTGTGTTAGTTTTTGAACTGTCTGTGTAGATACGTCCTCCGTTGACTCTTGACTGATCCCTTTCATCCCTCGGTGTTTTTATGTGGTAGTATACATTATTTCGGTATCTGCTCACACCAAGCTGCAATGAGTGGTTGAAACTCTATCGGCTGGTTATATTTTTTGCCCCATAGATCTAGATGCGTAAAACCTGATAGCAGCTAATGCTGCTTCCTGCTGTGAGTATAGACCAAAAGGTGTTATTCGAAGTTCTATAACCATTGCTGCAGCTGGCGTCGTAGGTATGTAGCCATTATATCCAAAGTAAGCCGGGTTTTGGAACCGGTGAAGTTTGGTAACGGTGGTCGCGGGTTCCACCACTCTCCACTCGAGCTCTTTTATGATTGATTATGAGGCGCGTAATTTTTTTGGGTAATCTGTCAAAAATATTATTGTTAGGTATCAATAAATTAACTGAAACATCATAATGAGAATATAGTTTCATAATATCATATCAACAACTCATGTCTATGTCATTGGTAATGACCAGTATACTGGACACGCCACTTTTACAAAGAATAACGTAAAAGCTATGATTTGTATAATGATTGTAGTCTATAAACCGCATGTCTGTCGTGCTTTTCTAGCCTTTTTTCAAACTATGTTGGGTTCGGGTACCAGTCTAGCCGGAAGCAGTTAAATATCAAACAGTATGTTTATATATTATTGTGTCAATCATCGCAAAATGCATTTAAATGTTAAGGTCAGTATTTATTTTTAAACGACCTCTAAAAAACCGTACAAGTGTGCGTGTGAATACGACTAGTCGTATTCACACGCACACAGGGTTCTGTAGTACCAAACAGTATAATAAAAATATATTGAAGGCTCATTCATAAATGTTATATTGTATTACATTCAACAGCAAAACAAAGTTACTGCTGCTGTACGGTTTACGTACACACCGTCAGGCTGCAAACGCAGCAACCTACTTTTCTCTTTCGTATTTAAAACAATGTTTAGTATAATTTTAAGTTAGTTGACAAATTACATACTTACGCCAACACCGCGGATTAGCGTCCAACCTACTCTTACTTAGTTGTGATCTAATAAACTTTTAGTGTTACCAAATCTGTGTGTGTTTACTTCAACTCACCTAACTCCAAGTACTTACTTACTTGCCATCTCTTACATAAACTGCAAGTTTAAGGTGCCTACTACTACGGGACCTTGCATTTAATGGTCCTTCGAGTATTTCACTGTTTGGGGTAACTGTATCTCTTGAGACGACACCGGATCGGCTTGGCTGGCCTTCCACAAGCGGATCTCATCAGTCAAGTTGAGACAGCGCTCATATTCATAGAAAGAGTAAAGAGTAAAGGGTTAGGTTGTCCGGTCCACGTCATCATAGGACATGATGGCTAGTCGAAGGGACGCCTTGGCCAGTGTTAGTTTCCATGAGGTCAAACGTAATTGGCTTGCGTATATCTCCTTGTGTGGGGGTCCCTAAATGTCCAAATACAGAGATAGTTTTCCTATCATGTCAGGATAGTACGAGCAAAATGAAAGTGGCAATCCTAGCGGGTTTCATTTTCCTATTGTTACAGAGTAACTCAACGCCAAAGGAAACGGAGCAGTACGAGGACTGACATTAGCAGTCAAATAACGTTTATGAATTCTGTTACGGAATGGGCGACTAGAAAATATTAAACTTAAAATAAGATATTATCTTCTACAAATAAAAACCAGTTATTTTTCCAGAAAACATTTAATGGTAGGTGGCATCACACGACGCTGCGGAGGCGGGAGGCGACGAAGCAGATTTTGTGGCGGGGCTACCTTGATAATACACATTTTAGGTCCTTTGTGTTAAACTAATATGATGTCCTTCTACTGGTTGTAAAACAATATCAAATTCACATACTATTTAGTTGATGTCGCCTGTTATAAGGTATCGGCGTAAAATATTCACCAACGTCACCTTCATCGCCATCATACCGAATAATTTACCTGTAAAATACAAAGTTATCTAAAAAATGCTTCTAATTTATTCTGATCCTTCAGTGTACACAAACTTCACAGATACGCTATTGCAAGCACAGGATGATATTTGAGACGGGGCAGTACCCTAACTGTTGTAGTTACAGTATAAATGATTTGAGAAATTTTGATCTGCATAGCGACGAGCTAGCTAAATCCTACGTAAAATTTTCTGACAGCAATACAACATAACAAAAAAACCGTACAAGTGCTAGTTGGACTGTATAGTAGGTATTTTGTTAATAAACTACATATTTACAGTTTTCATTTTTTTCCTTTACATGTGCTGTAAGACATTGCTTTTCGCCAAATTTCAATATTCTAGGTCAAACGAAAGTACCCGATAGGTTTTAAATCCGTTGTGAAATCGCAAAATGTTCGACACAAACGGTCATAGCTTTAGATCGCGTTGTCTTACAAGTTTGTTTTTTCTCTGTTCCCAGAAGCTCTCTCTCTCTCAAGTCTGAAAATTAGATATGAATTTCAGCTTGATAACTTAAAAAAAGGTCTTGGCACACATACAGACAGACGGACAACAAAGTGATACAATAAGGGTTCAGTTTTTGCCGACTGAGATACGGAACCCTGGAATGGAATAATATTAGTGTCGGTACGTTCATTAATTAAATGTTCAAAGCCATTTTTTGTCTTCCTGATCATTTTTTGTCTTCCTGACAAAAAATGGGTTTCCTAGTGGACTATATTAGTAGGTATGTAAATATATAGGTACCAATGCAGTTTCGCTTGTCAACGGTGATCTGGCAAGGTGGCAGACTTCAGCCATCGTCCCGGCCTGAACTGGTCCGCGTCTGGACCCCATATCGGGTTACGTAGGAGTCCATACACCCCTATCACGCAAGAACTACCAACTCACAACGTGCAGTTCTCTGAAAACAGACAACTGAATGAGTATCACTCTGAACAAGGTCTTAAGACTAACGTGGTAAAGGTACCTACTCAGGTTAACATCTTTGTCAATTTTTCTTCCAATAATTGGAGCGGTTGGGTACATTCTCATCGACTCCTTAATCACCGCCTCCAGGTACACAAGTTTTGGTAGATCTTGTTTAGTTAAATCATCATCTTCATGTTCTAGTACATCTTGTAATCTGTAATGAATTAAAAAAAAAAAACATCGTTCGTCATTGCCATTTTAGCCAACCCAGACGGAGTCCGCGTGGTTGATTACGGTTCACTACCTCTCGTAGAGAGGAGGCCTGTGTCCCAGCAGTGGGACAAATACGCAGTCATGTATGTAAAGTGAGGGGAGATTTTAGAATCCGAGGGAATTCAGCTCTCGGATTCCATACACCTGAGATCCCTCTCCTCATGCGAAAGCTATAAGTATTTGGGTATATCGGAAACGTTAGGCATTAACGTAACTGACATGAAGCAATCGTTGAAGGAGCGCTTCTTTGGACGCCTGAACAAGGTATTACATAGCCTTCTTTCAGGCGGAAACAAGGTGCGCGCCTTCAACGGTTAGGTCATGCCGGTTCTAATGTACTCTTTCGGCGTACTCAAATGGATTCAGACCGAACTCGATGCCCTGGATAGGAGAGTTTGTACACTGTTTACCGCAAACCGGAAGCATCACCCACGATCATCGGTGTTGAGGCTGTACATCCCACGGAAGTGCGGGGGTCGAGGGTTTTTAATCGCGAAGTCCCTTCACAACCGCGAGATGTGCAGTCTCAAAGAATATTTTTTAAAAGCAGAGGGGACTCACCCCGCTGTCCATGGCTAAAGAGAACTGGCGCAAACCTGTAGTACTTACTACCGATGACCGCAAGGAAGTATGGCAAGGAGCTTCACGGGCGCTTCTACCGGGCTCTTCATGGGCCCGATGTAGATTTTCTAGCGTCCGTGTCCTGGTAACGTTTCGGCGATCTCTTTGGAGAAACTGAAGGTTTTGTCTGTGCGATTATGGATGAAGTTGTGTTGACGGGACGGTTGATGTGTGTCGGCCATGCCACCGTCCGGGTGAGTCCAGTCAGACATATTATTTCTGGTTGTTCTCGTCTGGCTAACGGCGAGTACTTGCACAGGCACAACCACGTAGCCAGGATTATTCACCAGCAACTTGTCTTGAAATATAAACTTGTGGAATCTGAGGTACCATACTACAAGTATGTGCCCGACCCAGTTCTCGAGAAAAACCATGTCACGCTGTACTGGGATCGGTCTATCATTACTGACAGGACTATTGTCGCCAATAAGCCTGAAATAGTAGTGATAGACCGATCAGCGCACCGCGTCATGATAGTCGATGTTACCATCCCGCATGAGGAGAACCTCGTGAAAGCTGAGAAAGAGAAACAAATAAAATATCTCGACTTGGCACACGAGGTTGTCGACATGTAGAATGTGAATTCGGCTATCATTGCGCCGATCGTCGTGACGGCCAAAGGGGTTATAGCCAAGAGCCTCGACGAACATCTTTCGAGGCTCTCCTTAGGCGGTTGGATCAAGGGCCTGATTCAGAAGGCAGTACTCCTCGATACGGCTCACATTGTGAGGAGGTTTCTGTCTCTGGAGCCCTAACCACCCGTAGTTTGGACTCTGCTCCCGATACCAGCGGACCACTATTTTTTGTATTTTTAAATGTTTTTTATATGGTTTTTGTTAAGAAATATTTAAAAATGTAATTAGTGTGTAGGAAAATAAATAAAGGAAATCATAATCTACAGTACTGTATCTTCATACAAACGGTTGGAACGCGAGTCATACCTACACGCCTCGAGCCTGGTACCCACTTAGTACCCAAGAAGTTACGAATGCGCCGCATTGACGAACGAACGTTGTGATGGTTTTGTAAGTAGTAAGCGTGCGATTTGTGAATATTTGATTGAAAAAAGAATCTGTTAATATAGATTTGTTTATTTTTTAATAGGTAGGTATTTCGCTTTTTCCACCGAGTAAAATACCTGGATTCATTAATAAACAAGTTGATATTGTGGAAAAAGTGACACACAAGTGATTTAGGTACCTACGCTCGCGTTAAAAGAAGTGTCTAATTTATCATTTTTATTAAATCTACTAATCAAAAGACATAATTTGTATTTTTTATTCAACACTTCTTATTTCATTCACAACTAACTTCCTTTTTTTAAATAAAAAATATAATATTTACAATCACAAAACTAAAAAGAAACTCAACTAAGTAGATGACATTAAAATTCAGTAAGCGCGGCAGCCCTGTCGCTTGCGAAGGTACCGCCCGGCCGTAGGTAATTTTTTCAAGGACAGGGCCGAGTCAAAATACTAGTGTTATTAGTATTGTGAATGTTACTCACTCGTTGAAAATTCGTTCTTGTATATCTCGGTGTGATGCTATCACTATTATAATAAATGACAACGTCGAAGCAGTTGTGTCATAAGCAGCGGCCACAAAAGTATCCAGGTGTTCTCTGATGTCACTGTCTGTGAAAGCATCTTGTTCTTCAGCCAATTGCAGCATTTGATCCAAGACTGGTTTGAATTTGCCTGAAAAATAATGTACTCTGTAGTTTTAGGGGTTTCGTAGTTTCTGTCCACTCGAGGAAGAAGTTTATGTTTTAATTTCCGTATATTATTTTTTGTTTGTTTACCTGGTGTCGAGTCATCGTACATGTTCGGATCATTGTATGCCTTTAGCTCAGATTTTTTTTTTGTATGACCTGAAATAGTAAAACGAAAAAAAATACAAGTTGGACCCACAGTTATATACCAAAATATTTATGTATATGATTGTACATGACATAAATTCTGAAAGGAATCGAGATCTCGGGTCACTTTCTGTAAACAATTCAGCATCAGAAATATTAAAGCGACTAGCTGACCCGCACAACTTCGTCTGAGTCACATAAGAGAGAGAGGGTTAGAGAGAGTAAGTCGTAGGCAGGTACCTATAATACAATTTGAAAGGAGCTGAGATTTTCTTTGTTTTATCCCCGAAACACTTAAGAACCATTGAACAAAATTTGATAAAAGCAGATGGCCAAAAATACTCCACAGTTAGCACAATCTGGAGACAAAAGTTTCTTCATTAAGTGATAATATTTCGTTAATATTTCGTTCCGGCCTTATTCAATGGAATAAGGCCGGAACGAAATCTATAGTAATTAAGCTCGAGAAATCTCTGGCTGGATAGTTCGGTACGATATTCGCTTTTCTTTTGATCTTCCTTTAAAATACTCTTGCCAAAAATCTAAACACTTTTTTTGTTTCTCCAAAATAGTCCGAATACAACGGGGCGATATTCATGAGGACTCCATTAACACACGCTTGTTTGGCGAGCATATCAACCATATAATTTTCTTCAAATTGTATATGTGACGGAATCCATTGGAGATGCACCGTTTTGGTATTAACTTGAAGATTTAAAATCAATTATTCATAAATCAAGTAGGCTGTCGGAATACCTCGCATGTGAGAAGTGTGCCGAGCCAAGTGTTGCAGCGAGCTTTTGGAGTCTGTCAAAATTACAAACATTAATTGACAGAATATGGGATAAAGCTCCCAATATAGCAATCAATTCAATGTGCATAATAGAAATATCTGAATCAATCTTAAGCTTCATGTGGTTCAGAGGAGTGGAATCCAAAAAGGCAGCGTCTCCTAAATGTTTATCTTTGGAACCGTCAGTAAATATTGAATCAAATAAATATTGAATCAAATTAATGAATTTCATTACTTTCTGTGAAGTTTCATTGTTATGTTCACCCCATCTTAATGAGCTATCCAGTCACAGACCCAAATATTTCGCATTGTTAACGACTTCAAATGAAATATCATCAAAATCAATGTTGATAGACCTTCTAATGAAACCTTTTTTAAAAACACAAATCTTAGTTTTACTTGAAGACATAGACAAACCTAGCTTATCAATAAACACTTTAGTATATCATAAAGCAGAACGAAGTTTTTCAAACGCAAATCTAGATTATTTTTTGTTGAATACAACACAAAGTCATTACCATATTGAGATATACAAGGTGTAAACAGACCCTTCACATAGCCGTCAACTAAGCATTCTGTACATCAAACTATGTAACTTTACGCAAAAATTTTTGCTGGGAATCGACTTTTTTTTTGGGGGTGAAAAATCACGTTTTACGGTAGGACTCGATGGAAAGCACTGTGCCGATGGATGGATTGAATAGTACGGGGGTCGTGGAGATGTGTAAAGTAACATGTAAAAATCTAACATTAAAAACATGTATTTAAAAAAAAAAACTTGTGAATAAGTTGGAACTTTGACCCCCAATATCTCCGTAGCTAAAAGGTTCCCGGGTATGGTCTAGAACAAAAAAATAATTGCACGAAGATTGCATGAAGACGGAGAGAACAAGTGCCTTTCGGCTTTGTTAAGGGTCTATTCACATACACCCTTTATTAACCTGTCCAACGTTCTTTCAAATAAGAAGTGTTAAAATATTAAACAAAAGTGGAGCCAGTGGATCTCCTTGAGCTAGCCCACGGCCAGTAAATCCAACAACATCGCAACCGTACGCCACCACTTGTAGATGTCTATGTGATAAAAAAGATCACAAAGAAACACAGATTTTTGATCCAACCACAAACTGCTCTAAAATACGTAACAGGCAAGAAATATCAACATTGTTATAAATTTTACAAATACAAGATATTAGGGAAATAGCGCGTAAAGATGATACACTATGCTTGGAAATTGGAACTATTTTCCCACCTCCTTGTCCACCTCCATCATCATCATCATCATCATCATTGTATGAGTCTGTGCCCCAGAATGTACATATATATTATAACATATATCTTCTATCGCAAAAATAAAAAAGGTGCAGATTGCTCAGCAATCATGGACAAAAGTTATGAAGGTTTAAAGAAGTCATTTACGTTACGACAAGTTACGAATATTTTACATTTTAGGCCCGGTATGAGTTTATTTTTCCCTGTTCTGATCTTTAATTTTATGTTTATCATAAAAAAGGTTATAGTGAGTAAATTGGAAAACAAAAAAACCTGACAATAAAAAACATCTTAAAAACCTATTTTACCGCTGAAAACTCTGAGGGGCGTACGTGTGGGTCCACTACCAGACAAAGACCTGTGACCTGTGAGAACTTAAAATCTTAATCGATAGCGCACATAATCTTGCCTCAAAAAGATTGAGCGTAATTTTTTTTACGTAATAATTGTATGAATGCATTTGGAAATAAATAGATTGAAATTTAATTTTATAACCTTAAAAGATAGACGTTATAATTATGCTACCGCGGACTTTTTCGTAGAACTTTTTAAGAGGAACAATTCCGTCAAATATGATTGTTGCGTAACTTTAACCGTTTACACAGCGCGCGCAACTTTCATTGATGGAGCATCAATGAAAGCTCCTATAGATCGTAGCGTAATATTATACACCCTGTAGCGTTTCTCGATAAATGGGCTCATCCTCATCATGGAATCACCCACTGCTGGGTATTATAGGACTCCCCTTTTTTCTGCCACACTTCCCGGCTCTGTGCGTCCCTTGTTTACCCGCAACTTTGACGATATCGTCAACCCAACGAGCTTTAGGCTCTGGTTTCTTTGGCCAAACCTTGGAAACCACTTGGTCAAAGCCTTGCTCCACCGGCCATCTTCGCGTCTAGCCAGATGTCCTGCTATTTCCACTTGAGGCGCACTGCCCGGTCCCCGACGTCGTAGACTTTCGACTGACGGCAGATTTCGGTGTTGCGCTATCGATCTAAGAGGGTTATGCCGAGTATGGCTCGCTCCATGGCCCATTGTGCCACTCGTATTCAGTGGACAGCCTCCTTTGTGAGCACCACGCCGTAGGTTATTGTTGGCGGGACACATTGGTTGAAAAGGCGGGTTTTTTAGACACTGGGGGATCTTTTTGGACTGAAAAATATGTGCCATTTGACCAAATGCCGCCCATCTGAGCTGTACTCTCTTAGAAATCTCCTTGTTGGAATGCTCTTTGTCAAAAGAAAGAACATGTACCAGATAAACATAATGATCAACCATCTCCAGACGCTCGTTTCCAACCATAACAGCTGAGATGATAAATAGGCTACCCAACACTAAAAGAATTTTTCAATTCGAACCAGTAAGTAGTTCCTGAGATTCGTGAGTGCAATCAAACAAACTCTTCAGCTTCATAATATTAGTGTTGATGAAAATAAACTCAATTTATAATAATACTATCTTACGCCCGCGGCTTCGGCTGCGTTGAGTTTGGTTGTTGTCCCACTGAATCATGCTACCGGAATAAAAGTCAAATCGTATTTGTTAATCCAGGTTATAAACTATCTGTCTGCCAAATTTCATCCAAATTCATTCAGTTTTTGCGTGAGAGAGAAACAAACAAAAAACAAACTTTCGCATTTAAAAAAGTAGAAATATTATGCAAAACTGGTCAGGTGTAAGGTAAGTCATAGCAGAGTTCGGTTCCGTAGTCTGCTCGACTTGCCTGAGCTTTACTTACAGCTTTCCCGATAAAAATAAATACGTTAACATAAGTAATAAGTGAAAATATTACTGGATCTATGATGTTCTTCAGTTTCTTCAAAAGTTTAGTTTGTTTACGCTTCATTGCACTCAAGTCGAATATAAACGAGAAATACAGCCACACTCTTTGAAATCTATCGCAATATAAATTAAATAGTTCATCAATTGCTTCTGCATAATCTGTATCAATTATTGTTTGATCTTGCGTATTCAGTCCTAGCGAAGTACCTGCAAAGGGAAAAACCGTTTTTCAGTACATCAAGTAATCATTTTGATAATAGTCGATTTTACGGCAAAGTAGCCTTTATGTGATTTAACGTCAATGCTCACGTCACTTACGACCATTCCGATCATAGGTATACTTACGAGTAATAGTTGACAGCGTGTAGTTTATGAAGAACTGTCGCACGTCAAACGGTTCTTTTCCCACTTTCAAAGCTAATCGAGAGACAAGACTTCGAGCTTGCACGTTCATTTCATTCACGTAGGTGTTGAGCACTTGCTGGTTGAACGACGGATTTAATAGTTTGCGGTGAGTTTTCCAAACTGAATCTGGAATAAAAATATTGCGTTAGTGCATTGTTGTAAAACTCTACGATAAACAAAGCTACATAGATGTAGAATTTATGTAAGTGAGCAAAGGAGAATTTTCTATGAGAGTTGGGCTGTTCTGGCGTCTCGACTGAACCACTGGGAAAATATAGGAAGAAGAAAAAATATGTAGTACGTTCTGTAAATGTCAAATCATTAAGATATTGTAGATTTTATTAACCGGACTTTTATTCATAAATTTTTTTGGCTGTCTCAATGTCTAAGCAAACACACCCAGAGCTTGTAGGCTACTTTTACAATCTTCATGATTTCTGTAATTCATAATTATTAAATATTACTTAAATTAACGCTATTTACAATAGCTTACAACTCTTCACTAACATAAAACCTTTTTACAACATTAGTTTTAGTATATCCGAAACCTGAAACACATGTCTAGTATTTTTATGTAAAGAACCTATGTATAAAATTTCAAAACTGTATCATGAAAAATCACAAAGTTATAAGCTTGTTCTGTTACCTAATTATTCGCACAAAAACGTGGTCACCAGCGCGCGCGCGCCTCCAGCGTCGTCTTGAGCTCATTGTTAATAATAATTTGGCAGTAGGTACCCAAATGATTGCGATAGGAACTTGACTAGGTGTTCAACATTTTTAAATATTTTTGGGACTACGCGCAACATACCTACCCAGGAAAAGGAATCGTCGGCAAATCTGTCAAAAATTGTAACAGACATAGCTAACTTAGTGAACCTGTCACTAACTGCCTCCCACTTCCGAGATATATATCGCACATCGGGGAACCGCGGCACCAGCAAACCTATAATCGCTGAGTTCACTAACGTCGAAACAAAGTTCGACCTAATTTCACGTGTTCAAACCAATAACAATAAAAGGACGAATAAAGAGGACAAATTGAATACGGAGATACTCGGAATCTCGGGACAAGAACAAGCAGTCTATGTAGAAGAACATTTATCTAATACAAACAAAAAGCTCTTCTACCAGGCAAGAGAATTTGCACGCCTAAGAAAATACGCATTTTGCTGGACCTCGAATGGCAACATTTTTCTTCGAAAGCAAGCCGGAGATAAACAAATTCTAATCAAGTCTGAAACAACACTCAAAGAGCTACAGGAATGACTATGTCACAGCTCATTATTAGTAAGGAGTACCTCGTTAATCTACTTTGTTTTAATGTCTGCTATACGTAAGTTATAATACTACAGTATTTCCACTGATAACTTGCTTGATACTTTTATTTTGTTACATAACTCAAGTAAAATGAATTTTAATAAACAACATTCAAATCCATACATAAGCCACATAATAAAATACACAAACACACATTTTGTTACGTATTTAACCACACCTCACCTAACTAATTCACATGACAATTGGTGTCCTATTTCACACTACACTAGTTTCTATTGCCTGACCATGGTATACATACCAAACACACCAGAGATTTGTACCGTGTCATACTATCGTGAATCGTTTTTTACAAATGGCTAATATTCTGCAATCTATTATTACAGCTGACTTAGACGAATTTGAAGTAGCAAAATCATATAAATGTCCACCGTCAGATTGCTCAAACTACTTAGTAGGGTCGAACCATCATATCAAAATCTTCCAAACAAATATACGAAGTATAAATAAAAAAATTGATGATCTATTAGTATTGATAAACTTGCTTAATGTTAGCTGTGATGCATTGGTACTTACTGAGTGCTGGCTAAGTAAAGTGGTGAATCTCCCTGTGTTGAACGGGTATAACTCGTATTATACAGAACGGACGGCCAACCAGAACGACGGTATTGATATGTATACAAAAGATAGCATTAATTGCACTGTTAAAGAGCCCAATTTTCTAAACAGAAATTGCCTAACTTGTGAAATCACAAATAAACTCGCATTTGCGGCTGTATATCGTTCCCCGTCATATAATACTAGAGCTGAGTTCGACAACTTTCTGAATAGCGTAGACAATATCCTCTTGTCCTTAAAAAACTATAAAAATATCTGCCTAATTGGGGACACAAATATAGACATCCGACCTATAGGTTTAGAAGAACGTGCTGCCGAATACTTAACACTAAACGCTACGCGCGGCCTGTTACCCGCCCACCGGATACCTGCAAGAATTAATAGCTGCATAGACCATGTGATGCTCAAAACGGACAGAATAGCCACATTACTTGTGATTGAGTCACATGTTACTGACCACCTCCCAATTCTACTCACTATCAATAATGTACCCTCCGGGCAATCGGTACCGGCCCGCAAAATACCAAAAATTAACTACACTAATCTAACAAACCATATCGAAGCCCTAGATTTCTCGGAAGTACTGAGAACTAACGACCCTAACCTAGCATCTGACACACTTACGGAAATATTGAATACCGCTTTAATAACCCACACAAAAATAGTAACCATCTCTAAGAAAGACAGAAATATTCAACCTTGGATTACACCTGGTTTGCTATGGTGTATTCGCCACCGTGATAAGCTTCACAAAAAAGCCAGAAAATCGCCTGACAGCCAAATAATTCAAACCTCTTGCAAACGTTATAGGAACTATTGTAATAGTCTACTCAAAAAACTTTAAAGATTATACGAACAAAATGAGCTACGGAAAGCAAAAAACGACCCTAAAAGACTGGAACAAAATCAAAGAAATCAATTACACCAATAAGAAAAGCAACCCCCCCTATGAGTTATTGAGTACAGTCCCTGATAAACGTGATGCAACTAACCTCGTCTGTAACTACTTTGCAAACATCAATAGAACAGAGATAGTGTAAACAACTATAGACCCATTGCTGTACTACCTATTATGTCGAAGATAATGGAGAAAATTATCAATAAACAACTTGTAAACTACCTATACAAATACAACATAATAGCAAAAAATCAGTACGGCTTCAAAAAAGGAGTATCTACAGAAGACGCAGTCATAGACCTAAATGAACTTGTTGCTAATAAATTAGACAATCAACATAAATGCCTGGGTCTATTCCTTGATCTAAAAAAAGCTTTTGCCACGGTCTCTGTTCCCACTCTTCTATCCAAGCTAAGCATCGGTATACGAGGCATAGTTCATAATCTCTTCAAGAGTTACTTGATGGACCGAAAAATCTGTGTGAAGATAGGATCACATATTAGTGCTGATGAGATAATGTCATACAGAGTCCCACAGGGCAGTTTCCTAGGCCCAACGCTGTTCCTTATCTACATCAATGACTTATGCACCCTTACTCTTCCATCTGCTAGTATATTTACCTATGCCGATGATACAGCCATGTACATGGGAAGAACTGGGCTGAGGTGAAAAATAATGCGGAAGAATCTCTGCAAATTGTCATGGAATTGCTTCACAAAAATTTACTTACCCTGAACCTACAAAAGACAAACTACAACCCGTTCTCTATTCTTGCTAAAACGAAACCCCCAAATATATACTCAATTAGAGCTCACACCTGTACGGACAACTAGACCTGCTCTTGCCCAGCGCTCCCTTCAGTAACTTCTGTCAAATATTTGGGTGTGATGATCGATAATGGACTGAGATGGAACCAGCATATAGAGATAACTGCCAGTAAAGTCAGGAAAACAATTCACCTCTTCAAGTCATTAAGGCATTCTGCGGACCCAGAGACCCTAAAAATGGTTTACACAGCACTTTGCCAGTCCATCATCGGCTATTGTATTCTGGCTTGGGGTGGATCAGTCAAAACTAAAGTCCTCGAGTTGGAGCGTGCGCAAAGGGCAGTACTTAAGGTTATGATGCAAAAGCCCTTTCGCTATCCAACTCACCAGCTTTACTCCGAGCTCCAACTTTTAACTGTGAGACAGAACAACCACTCTCTGGAAACATAAACAAGTACCATCCCCAGACTCAAATAAACGTGGTCAAAGAATAGTAGGCCCAACCCCAAATCACAGAACTTCCTTCGCTAGACGACAGCTGTATGTGTTGAGTCCTCTTGTTTACAAAAATATTAATAAGACCACACAAATGGCAAGGCTAAGAAAACAAGATGCAAAGGCTAAGCTGAAAAACATGCTGTACCTCCTGGACTATGCTCAAACTGAGGAACTACTCACCACTCTGACATAACTCACAACATTCCATTCAAAACATGTAATGCAGTCACCCACATCTTTAAAATAACAGTAGACACCAAGCTCGGACTAAGTCAAACACAGTCTTACACTTGACACCACTACATTCACAAACTTAGGCTCCTCATATCACACTCACACAACACAAAATACACGCGTTTCCCAGTTACACACATACACAATCACACCTCGCAAACAATACACACGACTCCCAGTCACACAAACAAAATCAAACACACAGTCATTTTACTTTTTAATTTTAATTTAATTTGGTAACTTTTATTTGTACAATTTTTTTTTTTCGTTAAATCACTACATAATAATATATTCTTTTTGTATAATGTCACCTTACCAGCTCTTAATTTCCATAAGGGTTTATAGTGTCCAAGTGGCAGTAGAACACTGACTCCTAAGTCACAGGTATTCCTAGTTTAGGAGTCAGGGTTTCAACTTCTGTGCGCCTTTAAATATTGTGAAATTTAGCTAGATAGTAAGCATATTGTAAGAAATTGTATCAATAAAGTATATAAAAAAAAAATCTCTGCGTGTCACTAATTTATAAGAACTTTTACACAAACTCACACCTACAACTTCCCGCATACTACACAATTACACTAGCACAACATAATACTTCTATGTCTAACCTATGTACTAAACTAAATATGTTTTACGATAACGCCAATGGTAAAATAATGTTCACAAAACCAATATATTGCACGCAACTCGGCTTTGCTACCCCAGGCAATCATACATCTTATATTAATAACGCTCCAGAAATGAGCTCAGTAATCTTAATAAGTTTTAACTGTAAAAATGTTGTGAGATCGGTAGACTGTGTGAGAAGGCTATGTGGTACTGCTGACATCATAGCACTGCAGGAGACGTGGCTGTTGCCACATGACCTCACGTACCTCAGTAGTATTGACGACGGTTTTGGATGTACGGGTATGTCAGCGGTCCACACCTCTGCGGGTATACTTCGAGGCAGACCGCACGGAGGCGTCACCTTGTTGTGGAGAAAGACTATGTTCCCAGTGGTTACCGTTGTGAAATGTGATAGTGTGCGTTGGACCGCGATAAAAATCGAATTATGTAATAATTGTTCGGCAATCATATTTTCTGTTTATATGCCTACCGATTCAAGAGACAATTTGATTGAGTTTACAGAATGTCTAGGTGAGATTAATGCCATAATTGAAAGTCAAAATGTAGAATCGGTGTATATGCTAGGTGACTTCAACGCCCATCCCGGTGAGTTGTTTGCATCTGAATTATTAAGTTTTTGTGCCGATCAGTCTTGGTCGTGTATTGATATGCAGTTACTACCAATAGAAACATTTACATTTGTAAGCGATGGGCACGGCAGCCAGCGATGGTTGGATCACTGTGTGGTCACTGAAGCTGCGGGTCACTCAGTATTAAGTAGCTCAGTTTTGTATGATGCATACTGGTCTGATCATTTGCCCATTTTACTAAAATGTAATTTCAATCTCTTGAAATCCAAGGTCAGTGCGTCCAGCACCGTTCTCGAAAATAAAATAAAATGGGGGGAGCGTGACAGTGAACAGATTGGTATGTATCACGATAGCTGTAATTCTAAGTTAAAGGACATGGACTTTCCTTGTGATTTTACCTACTGTGCCGATCAAATGTGTAGTGATCTTACACATAGATCAATAATAGATAGAACGTATGACAATATTGTGTTGGTACTTTCTGAGGCCGCAGAATGTAGCTACAATGTCAAAATGAAACGGCGAGGTAAATATGTTACGGGCTGGAACAGATATGTGCGCGGCGCTCATGAGAGGGCGCGACTATGTTACCTCATCTGGTTATCCAACAATAAACCGACCTCTGGTGGTATCTACGATGACATGTGTAATTCCAGACGTTCTTTTAAATGCAAGTTGAAATGGTGCCAAAATAATCAGCAACAAATAAAAATGAATATTATTGCTGAGCACCATGCAAATAATGCTTTTAGTAAGTTTTGGAAGTCAACTAATCAGATGAATCTTAGACCGAGTCTTCCCGTGAGCGTGGCGGGGGAACATGATTCTGGTAATATAGCTAATGTGTTTCGTCGCTATTTTAATGTAAAATCTCCCCTGGGTCCGGCTTCACCAACGATGCCCGATGCTGGGGCCCATGACTTGGAGGTAAGCGTAAGATTTACTACTGCAGAAGTGGCCGCCGTAATAAGGAAAATGGTAAGTGAAAAGTCTCCAGAGCATGATAGTCTCAGCATCGAGCATCTGCAGTACGCTGGATTCCACCTTCCAAGAGTGCTATCGTTGTTTTTTAATTTGTGTTTAAGTCATTCATATTTACCTGAGAAATTGATGCAAACTATAGTAGTTCCTGTTATTAAAAATAATACTGGTGACCCTTCAGAAGTTTCTAACTATAGGCCGATTTCTCTGGCTACAACTATAGCGAAGGTGTTGGACAGTCTAATTGACCGACACTTAATGACACACTTGAAACTGAGCGATGCACAGTTTGGGTTTAGACCTGGCCTCTCAACAGAAAGTGCTATTCTGTCGCTCAAACAGACGGTCCAGTACTGTACAGCTAGGAAAACTCCAGTCTATGCCTGTTTTTTGGACTTATCCAAAGCTTTTGACCTAGTGTCCTACAATAAGCTATGGGTAAAGCTTCAGAATACCAGCGTACCCAGGGAAATAGTGTCTGTACTGATGCATTGGTATGATAAGCAGAAAAATCAAGTAAGATGGGCAGGCACACTCTCGGATGAGTACAAGCTGGATTGTGGGGTGAGGCAAGGGGGGCTTTCCTCCCCTCGTCCTTTTAATTTTTATGTGAATGAGCTGATCGAGGAGCTCCGTAGCACTAGGATCGGCTGTCACATAGATGGTATTTGTATTAATAATATAAGCTATGCTGATGATATGGTGCTACTGAGCCCCTCGGTCTGTGCATTGAGAATACTTTTACATAAGTGTGAATCATATGCGGAGGCCCATGGCCTTAAATACAACTCAGTGAAATCTGAACTAATGGTTTTTAAGTCAGGGACTAAATGCTACGATAATGTATCTGAAGTTGTCTTAGGAGGTAACTCTTTAAAAAGAGTTACAAAATTTAAGTATTTGGGTCACTGGATCACCGATGACTTGAAGGATAGTACTGACATTGAGAGAGAGCGCAGGTCATTGTCTGTACGATGTAATATGTTAGCTCGCAGGTTTGCACGGTGTACGGGGTGGCCCGTTCGGGCTCCTCTGGCGACGAGGCGGGCGCAGTCGGCGGCTCCGATGCGGAGCGTAAGGCCGAGTTTGAGAAGGAGGTGGAGGCGGCGCTGAGGGCTGTCTCATATAAGCAGAAGCCCTCCACCAGGCATAAGGCCATGCCCGCGGCGATCGCCTCCATCATGGCGTCAGCGGAGGCCAGATATTCGGGGCCAACGTCAAATGAAGCCCCAAAAGCCAGCAGGCCAGCAGCGACCAAGCCAGCCCGTGGCCGTGCCGGTTGAGAGCCAGGTCCTGAACCTGGTTCGGCAGGAGCTGGCTGCCTTCCAGGCGCGGTTCTCCGTCCTGGAGGGCATTGTCCTGCGCCCCCCTCTGGCGGCAACCAGGGTGCCCCCGGCACCGAGAGCGGCCACATATGCGGCTGCTGCGGCCTCCGCACCGAGGCCGCCCGGCCGGCCCTTCGGCAGGGCAAGGTGGCGGCCCAAAAGAAGGCGGCGACTGTGCCAGCGCCAGCCGCGAGACAGCTTGCTCCGCCGCGCCGCACTGCGCCGCATGTGCGGCATCTGGCAAGCCGGCCGATTACCGGGCAGGGAGCAAGGCCTGCGGTACACCCACCAAGGCCAGGGGCAACGGAAGGCCCTCCGTAACCACCTCCAAAACCCCCACCGTCGTCGCCACCGCCGCAGCCGCCGCCACTGTCGCCGCCGCTGCCGCCACTGCTGCAACTTCTGCAGCGGGGCCCTCGCAGGAGGCCCGGGAGGGGGCTGAAATGGAGTGCCAGTAACGGCCCCATTACGCCTTCTCCAGGCGAACATCATCCACTGCGCCTGCGCTCAGGATCTGTTGATCCAGAGCATGGCGCAGTGGTCGATTAACATCGCCGTGGTCGCTGAGCCGTACTTTGTCCCGCCCAGGGATGACTGGGTGGAGGACCTTAGAGGCTCAGTGACCATAATAAAAAATTTTAATAGTTAATATCTTTTGCGTCTGTTGGTCGATTTTGATGAAATAAACGCTAAATGATACTCACAACAATGCTTCTTATTTTGTAATATTTTTATTTTGAATACAATGAGGGATTTTTACGTGATGCGCGCACAAACGAACAGATAAAAATAAAAAAAAATATTTTTTTACTTTCTATTACTTATTTCTCGCATCTTCCAGTGATTTTTTTGCAAAGACACGAAAAGTCTACGATTTTATTATATGTATAGATAAATAGATGTAGATATATATAGATGTATAGATAAGAAACTTTTTACACGTAGCTCTCAATAACAATTTGGTATTGGTTGATTATTTATTTACGTAGGACTTTTTTTTTTTTTTTTTGGGATTGGAAATCATCAAATGACCCCCCCGCTCTGGGCAGAGCGGAAGGGAGTGTCAGACTTGTACTGACTAAAACCCATCCATGTTTCTTCTTTGCCCTTTGTGTTCCAGGGCCGCGGTATCTCTTTCGAACAGTCCCGCAGCCCTGGCAGGCATCGGCCCGTGCGGACCCCTACGTGGTTGCTGACATCTCTTTGAGGCGCGCGTGGAACACGAACGCGCCGTCGACACGGCCTCTCGTCATAAGACGGCTGGACGGCGAGCTAGCCCATAACTCGCCATCCACAGGCCCGCGATTTACGTAGGACTAGGAATTAGGAACGTAATCAAAACTTAATCTGGCCTTTTTGCAGAAAGACATTTCACATAGACTTTGTAAAGTACAATATCAAAAAAATATTAACTTCTTATTATTATCGAAACGTTATCATGTCTCATGTAATCAACATAGGTAGCAATATTTGTAGAAAAGCTAGCAATCATTTGGTTTTCATTTTAGAAACATTCTTGTAATTATTTCAGTATGCTACAAAAAAAACAATTGAATTTCTTCTTCTTATCTTCGAAGAGGCAAAATCAACGGTAATCTAAATAAACTAGCAAAAATCCGCGCTAGATCACAACTTCACAAGTCAACACAACATTCACACCACAATGACAAAGTCTACGCGTTATCCCGTCGCCTTTGCGAAACTGACTAACAATAAGCAGAGCTTCCTGCCATTGAACACCAAAATCTCCCTTGCGCAAACTCTCATTGAACGTATCACAGACTACGCCGATGCCTGTTATTTGGATGCCACCGAGGAGCTTTTAAATAAACTTGAGCGCTTGCAAAGTATCTGTATTCGTTTTGTTTTTATTCTTAAAAAGTATGATCACGTTTCTTCGTTTTCACTTCGCCTGACATTAGGGACTGCCAAACTGTTGCAGTTTTCAAAAGAAGAGTGAAAGAACCTTATCTTTCCATTTCGTCATAGTTGCATAAGTATTTATTATTAGTTATTTTATTGTATTTACAGTATTGTTATGTTTTGTCTTTGTATTTATAAGTATGTTAGTATATTCTTATGTTTAAATAGTTCTGATTTGTGTTTTATGTATTCCATTTTCTTTTACACACTATGTCTACATCTCTTTTTTTAGTATCTTCTTTCGCAGGTATGCTGGAAGAAATTTCTTTAGAAATAAGCATCACCTTTGTACTATTTTCTGTTCCTTTCTTCTTTTCTGTATTTAGTGTGTACATAAACTGTTAAATAAATAAATAAATAAGGACATAAGTACTGCTTGATTTCGAGCATTGTCTCAGGCAGGGTGCGGGAGGGTGAGCTAAAGATAACAGCGGGACGCTTGTGCTGGTCAAAACTGGAGAGAGAATAAGATCACATCTAATGTTTGTAATATCGTATTGGGGCGTCAATACCGGTATTGAAAAAGGCCCATATTAAATACGTGGTCACGGTATTACGGGATCCCTGAATACCGGTATTGAAAACCCTAGCCTCAACAGCATATACTCCAATGACGGTGTCTTTGTCAATAATTTGAGTTATGCGGACGGCATGGTGCTGTTGGCGCCATCTGTCCCCCCGATTCTGTACAACCTGTGATGTTGAATGGTTAACTCTTAACAGAGTTATTCAATTTAAATAATTATTTGGGTCACTTGATGAATGCTGATATTAAGGATGACGCCGATATCGATAGGGCTGCGCTCCCTATCGAAATCTGCGTCAGTGTTGTTTTTTTTGGGATTGGAAATCATCAAATGACCCCCCCGCTCTGGGCAGAGCGGAAGGGAGTGTCAGACTTGTACTGACTAAAACCCATCCATGTTTCTTCTTTGCCCTTTGTGTTCCAGGGCCGCGGTATCTCTTTCGAACAGTCCCGCAGCCCTGGCAGGCATCGGCCCGTGCGGACCCCTACGTGGTTGCTGACATCTCTTTGAGGCGCGCGTGGAACACGAACGCGCCGTCGACACGGCCTCTCGTCATAAGACGGCTGGACGGCGAGCTAGCCCATAACTCGCCATCCACAGGCCCGCGATTTACGTAGGACTAGGAATTAGGAACGTAATCAAAACTTAATCTGGCCTTTTTGCAGAAAGACATTTCACATAGACTTTGTAAAGTACAATATCAAAAAAATATTAACTTCTTATTATTATCGAAACGTTATCATGTCTCATGTAATCAACATAGGTAGCAATATTTGTAGAAAAGCTAGCAATCATTTGGTTTTCATTTTAGAAACATTCTTGTAATTATTTCAGTATGCTACAAAAAAAACAATTGAATTTCTTCTTCTTATCTTCGAAGAGGCAAAATCAACGGTAATCTAAATAAACTAGCAAAAATCCGCGCTAGATCACAACTTCACAAGTCAACACAACATTCACACCACAATGACAAAGTCTACGCGTTATCCCGTCGCCTTTGCGAAACTGACTAACAATAAGCAGAGCTTCCTGCCATTGAACACCAAAATCTCCCTTGCGCAAACTCTCATTGAACGTATCACAGACTACGCCGATGCCTGTTATTTGGATGCCACCGAGGAGCTTTTAAATAAACTTGAGCGCTTGCAAAGTATCTGTATTCGTTTTGTTTTTATTCTTAAAAAGTATGATCACGTTTCTTCGTTTTCACTTCGCCTGACATTAGGGACTGCCAAACTGTTGCAGTTTTCAAAAGAAGAGTGAAAGAACCTTATCTTTCCATTTCGTCATAGTTGCATAAGTATTTATTATTAGTTATTTTATTGTATTTACAGTATTGTTATGTTTTGTCTTTGTATTTATAAGTATGTTAGTATATTCTTATGTTTAAATAGTTCTGATTTGTGTTTTATGTATTCCATTTTCTTTTACACACTATGTCTACATCTCTTTTTTTAGTATCTTCTTTCGCAGGTATGCTGGAAGAAATTTCTTTAGAAATAAGCATCACCTTTGTACTATTTTCTGTTCCTTTCTTCTTTTCTGTATTTAGTGTGTACATAAACTGTTAAATAAATAAATAAATAAGGACATAAGTACTGCTTGATTTCGAGCATTGTCTCAGGCAGGGTGCGGGAGGGTGAGCTAAAGATAACAGCGGGACGCTTGTGCTGGTCAAAACTGGAGAGAGAATAAGATCACATCTAATGTTTGTAATATCGTATTGGGGCGTCAATACCGGTATTGAAAAAGGCCCATATTAAATACGTGGTCACGGTATTACGGGATCCCTGAATACCGGTATTGAAAACCCTAGCCTCAACAGCATATACTCCAATGACGGTGTCTTTGTCAATAATTTGAGTTATGCGGACGGCATGGTGCTGTTGGCGCCATCTGTCCCCCCGATTCTGTACAACCTGTGATGTTGAATGGTTAACTCTTAACAGAGTTATTCAATTTAAATAATTATTTGGGTCACTTGATGAATGCTGATATTAAGGATGACGCCGATATCGATAGGGCTGCGCTCCCTATCGAAATCTGCGTCAGTGTTGTTTTTTTTGGGATTGGAAATCATCAAATGACCCCCCCGCTCTGGGCAGAGCGGAAGGGAGTGTCAGACTTGTACTGACTAAAACCCATCCATGTTTCTTCTTTGCCCTTTGTGTTCCAGGGCCGCGGTATCTCTTTCGAACAGTCCCGCAGCCCTGGCAGGCATCGGCCCGTGCGGACCCCTACGTGGTTGCTGACATCTCTTTGAGGCGCGCGTGGAACACGAACGCGCCGTCGACACGGCCTCTCGTCATAAGACGGCTGGACGGCGAGCTAGCCCATAACTCGCCATCCACAGGCCCGCGATTTACGTAGGACTAGGAATTAGGAACGTAATCAAAACTTAATCTGGCCTTTTTGCAGAAAGACATTTCACATAGACTTTGTAAAGTACAATATCAAAAAAATATTAACTTCTTATTATTATCGAAACGTTATCATGTCTCATGTAATCAACATAGGTAGCAATATTTGTAGAAAAGCTAGCAATCATTTGGTTTTCATTTTAGAAACATTCTTGTAATTATTTCAGTATGCTACAAAAAAAACAATTGAATTTCTTCTTCTTATCTTCGAAGAGGCAAAATCAACGGTAATCTAAATAAACTAGCAAAAATCCGCGCTAGATCACAACTTCACAAGTCAACACAACATTCACACCACAATGACAAAGTCTACGCGTTATCCCGTCGCCTTTGCGAAACTGACTAACAATAAGCAGAGCTTCCTGCCATTGAACACCAAAATCTCCCTTGCGCAAACTCTCATTGAACGTATCACAGACTACGCCGATGCCTGTTATTTGGATGCCACCGAGGAGCTTTTAAATAAACTTGAGCGCTTGCAAAGTATCTGTATTCGTTTTGTTTTTATTCTTAAAAAGTATGATCACGTTTCTTCGTTTTCACTTCGCCTGACATTAGGGACTGCCAAACTGTTGCAGTTTTCAAAAGAAGAGTGAAAGAACCTTATCTTTCCATTTCGTCATAGTTGCATAAGTATTTATTATTAGTTATTTTATTGTATTTACAGTATTGTTATGTTTTGTCTTTGTATTTATAAGTATGTTAGTATATTCTTATGTTTAAATAGTTCTGATTTGTGTTTTATGTATTCCATTTTCTTTTACACACTATGTCTACATCTCTTTTTTTAGTATCTTCTTTCGCAGGTATGCTGGAAGAAATTTCTTTAGAAATAAGCATCACCTTTGTACTATTTTCTGTTCCTTTCTTCTTTTCTGTATTTAGTGTGTACATAAACTGTTAAATAAATAAATAAATAAGGACATAAGTACTGCTTGATTTCGAGCATTGTCTCAGGCAGGGTGCGGGAGGGTGAGCTAAAGATAACAGCGGGACGCTTGTGCTGGTCAAAACTGGAGAGAGAATAAGATCACATCTAATGTTTGTAATATCGTATTGGGGCGTCAATACCGGTATTGAAAAAGGCCCATATTAAATACGTGGTCACGGTATTACGGGATCCCTGAATACCGGTATTGAAAACCCTAGCCTCAACAGCATATACTCCAATGACGGTGTCTTTGTCAATAATTTGAGTTATGCGGACGGCATGGTGCTGTTGGCGCCATCTGTCCCCCCGATTCTGTACAACCTGTGATGTTGAATGGTTAACTCTTAACAGAGTTATTCAATTTAAATAATTATTTGGGTCACTTGATGAATGCTGATATTAAGGATGACGCCGATATCGATAGGGCTGCGCTCCCTATCGAAATCTGCGTCAGTGTTGTTGTACGAAATAAATAATTATATAAATTGGTTTGATTAAGTCAAACTTTTTGACTTAATCAAACCTTTGGTTGCGAGCTTATTGACCGCGGACTTTTTCAATAAAAATAATAATTTTGACAAAATTGCTTGGCAGTTGAATCAAGGCGCGTATCGTTAGGAGGTCCCTCGCTCAAGAGCGCTGACCACCGTTAGCTTGAACCCTGTTCCCGGTGCTGGCGGGCTATTATTTTTATATTATTAAATGTTTTTTTATATTGTTTTTTATTAGAATATTTAAAAATGTATTTAATATGTGTAAAAATAAATAAAGGAAATAATAATTTTGACAATATTGCGGTGCAATTTTTTTAATCACAAGGATTTGTTTATCACTTACCTACAGCGGTGACAAGTCCATTATTTATATATTCCTTGGCAAACTCGTAGAAATATGGTTTACTAAAACATGAATTAGCTACTATTAGGCTGTCTTCTGGATCGGTTATGACTGTAACATAAATAAAATAAATTCAAATATTGTGATTAATTCTTTGTTAACATGGCACTACCTTAGGAAAAATGATTTACTTATTACTACAAAAAAGGGGTCCCGATTCAAACTACAAAAAACTATTCAACTTGTGTTCGTTATGTAATGCTGTTGGTCTAATTATAGGCTTCACAATAATTCGTAAACACGTGTGGCAAATCTCATATTGTGTATCTTGGTATGTATGCTTGTCCACTTATTTCTCAGAAACTAGAAATCCATTTGTATTTTAAACCGACTTCAAAAAGGAGGAGGTTATCAATTGGTGTGTATTTTTATTTTTTTTGTGTGTACGTTCAGCGATTTCTTCGCCAATTGTGAACCAATTTTGATGATTCTTCTTTTGTTTGGACGAATATTGTTTCGCGGTGCTCCCGTTTAAATTTGGTGAAGATCTGATGCTGATCTTTGGAGATATCAATGGAACTCTTCAATAATAGATAGCAAATCTGTCGTGATTTTTGCAATCGCTTGGATGTTTATTGTTTACAAAACACCATAACATAACGCCTGTATGCTCTGAGGGTGTACGGAGATTGGTACAGTACAACCAGATTTGTTTGTTTTTGTTGACAATGTAAAATAAATGCATAGCATATATTAATTGTATAGGATATTACAACTAAAAATGGAAAATTAAAAAAACTTTTTTGCAAAAACTAAAACCGACTTCTAAAACACAAAAAAGTGAAAAATAACTTTAGCCTCAGAAGTCAGTGACTTCTAAAGCTAAAGTTATTAAATCTTTCGACTTGAGGACTTACTATGACTTTTACTTACCATATAAGGAATCAATAGGGAACCAGAATCTAATAACACCACCCTTTTCTCTGGCAATGATCTGAACTCTCCTCAAAAAATTCCATAGATCTGAAAGATAATAATTATTTATAAATTGTTAGGTTAATTTATCTGTATAAATCGACTAAACTGACATATCAATTATTGAGAACAATGATTTTTATGTGGCAACACCAAGCGGTGATGGTTGGTGGTAGAAGGAGATTATTGCCGGCAATCGATTCGTTCACTTGGTTTTGGGACGAGCTACGGGTCGGACTAACGGAAGTTACCCGGTGGATACTTAAGAATAATTTATTGTAGCTGTTTGATTATTTATAGTTCATAGTTGTAGTAGACTGCTGAAAAAGGAATCATTAAATAATATTGTCATCTACCCAAGGAGTTTTATTACACTTCAGAAATGGTAAGTACACATATGCTCACATTACTTAAGTTTGCAATTTTATTGTATTATGGTTTTCTTTGTGTTGTCCTAAATTATAACGGTACAGAATAGCCTAGGCTGATCACTATGAATCCTAATTATAGCTTTGCTATTACGTCTGATACATTTTATTTTTATTGTAGGTAGTAGGTACATAACAGTTGAAATTTGAATCAGGCGGTTACTTTTCGGTAATTTTGAAATATTTTTCTTTTTGGCCTTCAGAATATATATTATAATCAAGTTGAAAGTGGGTACTTGACATAATTTATTTAGGGCGGTTTAAATTCATAATTAATAGTATCCAGGCGTATTGCGGGCTTCAAGGGGAGCCCAAATTTTAGTTATTTTTGCGATTGGACTTACCGTTCTCGAGATATTTAGAATTTCCGCAGCGAAATCGAAGTCCGCAGCGAAATCGAAGTCCGCAGTGAAATCGAAGTGTGCAGCAAAATCGAATTGTGCAGCGCAGTCGAAGACCGCAACGCAGCCTCCAAAATGTTACGAAAAACCGAGCTGAACAACTCGAACGAGAATGCGAGGTTGCACAGGAACGCCTGCGGTCCCTAGAAAATCAGTTGCGACAGGAGCGGAGCAGACGACGCGATGCTACAGCGCCACGAGGGTATACCGCCGTTTACCCGAATTTTATTTGCCCTAATATCATTTGCCATAATAGTCAACAGCCATAATATCATACGACATAATACTCATTTGCCCTACTCTCATTTGCCATATTAGTCACGTGCCAGAATCATTGTTTCCCATAAAGTCACTTACCATAACATCATTTGTCATAATCATTGTAAGCCCTAATTATCACATGCCATAATTATGATATGCCATAACATAATTTGCCATCGACATCGGGTGTGTAACGGTTGTTTATATCAAGAGAAATTGGATGCAATTGGGACTTTAGGGCACCCCGACTCGGTTTTTTTATAAACCACACAGAAGTAGGAGCCCCGCGAAGCGGGGCTCCGTCGACCTAGCCCACCATCAACCATGCTTAAATATAATGTCATCATGTGTAATGATTATTACGGGGCTTAAATATTTGTCTAATACTTGTTATGCCATTTAAATATTATGTCTAATAATTATTATGGCACATAAAAATAAGGCAAACAATACTTATGGCATTCGTATCTTATGGTTTCTAAAATTCGGGCAATTAAAAGTATGTCATATGTCTTTTAGGGCAAATGAAACATTCGGGCAAATGAAATTCGGGTAAATGAAATTCGGGAAAATGATGATTATGGCATATAATCTTCGGGCAAACAATAGACAACCCGCCACGAGATGGTACAAAGGTTAGAGATCATAGTCCTACGTTTTCCTCAAAAGATGTCATGAATATTTTAAATTCAATTAGAAACCAACCGTCAGCAACTGGCCCACTCGATCACTCTAGTAACGTTGTTAAAAATCACAAAAATATTTTGCCTGATTTTGACCCGTCTTTGAAAAGTCAACGTGTAGATGTGTGGTTAAGAAAAGTGAACGAGTGGGCCACCGTTTATGGTTGGGATGATAAGACAACCATCCATTTTTCAATGCAAATATTGCAAGAACTGGCTAAAACCTGGTATGAAAGCTTAGATTCAATTCTATTTTCTTGGGCACAGTGGCAGGAGAAATTGTCTCATAATTTTCCTTTTTAGCAAAATTATGGCCAGTCCTTGGAAGATATGCTCAGGCGCAAAAGTCAATATATTGGACCATTCCAAGTGAATTAAATCAAGTGCGTACGTTAAGATGTTCTCAACCTGATAAATTTTTACAATTCTTGATGAGCAATAAGGAATTGACAAATTCCTTCGATCGTTCCAATACAAATGTTAAAGGTAGGTTAGTATCCGGCACTGTTACAACGGATAAATCTAATAATAGGGGAAACGTATCAAATGATAACGTAGCATTCTGTTTTAACTGTAGGGAAAAAGGTCACATATACCAAAAATGTCCCAAACCGCTAGTTCGATGTAATCAATGTCACAGGGTAGGTCACAAAGTCGATAAATGTCCCACAAAGCTGGAAGACAGTGACAGTAAGATAGCGAGTACACAAAAGGCAATGTGCAATTCGAATTCACAAATAGTAAATGGGGTTTCCATTAGGGCTTTTATAGATTTTGGAAGTGAGGTTTGTCTACTAGCTAAATCAGAGTCGGTAAACTTGATGCTTGAGTGTGATGGCGTGCGTAGTCAAAGCTTATACTGAACCACGGTTGAACGGCCATATTATAATTAATAGCAAGGTTATAGGCAAACCAACGTTTCAACACGTTGTTTGCAGAGGTGTGTATGCACTGAAGGACGGTTTCGTTTATGAATATGTTATGCCCGCATCGAACCATTGTCAATATAAGGAAATAAGGAATATTGTCAACATTGTCAATTGTCAATATACAAGGCTCGATTATAAATCGTGCTAGCAATGTTCAGGTAGTTAATAGAGCGTATTGATATTTGTGAGGTTCATATTGAAAACTCATCAAACTAACTGAATCGATTCCAATTATTTTTAAACCATGATATATTTTTTCCCAAAAATATTTAAAAAAAAAAGTTGGACACCGAGCGACTGCCAAATTATTATTATCAATGAGCTCAAGACAACGCGCGCTGCGTAGTGACCGCGTTTTTGTGCGGACAACTAGGTAACGGAACAAGCTTATAACTTTGTGTTTTTTCATGATACAGTTTTGAAATTTTGTACATAGATTCTTTACATAAAAATACTTGACACGTATATCAGGTTTCGCATATACTAAAACTAATGTTGTATAAAGGTTTTGAATCTACAACATATATCCACAATTTTCGGATAATGGCGTGGCGTGGCGGATAATGAATATTTTTAATGAAAAAGAAATGACACATACATTAGTTGTCAAATATTTATGCGTGCGTTCAGATATTTATTTTGTGTAAACCAAGGAAAATATATCAAACTACGAATAGGATGATTTAATAACGCGGGACGAAGTGCAATTGCGCATAACCCACTTAAATATACAACAAAATAATGAACAAATGACTTGTTTAAAAAAAACGACAAATCGATTGGTCTCACTCACCGATTTAGGTCTATCTAAATCTGTGTCTAAGCGAAGCTCAGCTGCATATGCAGTAAGGAAAATAAGGCAGTTAACTGATGTGGCTACAGCTAGGCTTGTGTACTATGCTTATTTCCACAGTATTATGTCTTATGGCATTCTGCTGTGGGGATCAGCAGAAGACGTTGACTCAATTTTCATTCTTCAAAAGAAGGCAGTCCGCGCGATATATAAAATGGGTCCTCGCGAGTCCCTCAGAGAAAAATTTAAAGAGATTGATATACTGACCCTGCCTTAACTTTATATCTTAGAATGTATTTTATATGTCCGCAAAAATCGAGGGCTTTTCAAAATAAGAAGCGACTTTCATAATATAAATACACGCAGTAACGAAATTGTAATACCTAAGTTCAGATTAACAAAAACTAGCAAGTCTTTTCATATAAACAGTATACGCTTTTATAACAGGTTGCCAAAGTCAGCTATAGAACTGACCGATGGAAAATTCAAAAACTACATCAAACGTGTCCTTATTAAAAAAGCATATTACAAAATTAAGGACTACGTTGAAGATAAAGAAGTTTGGCTTTAGTTCCTTCTGCGCATGCGGCTTCCCTGGTAGCTCATAAACGGCACAAATATGTGGATGTCTCTAACTATTCTCAATCTCATTTTTTCTCCTCTTTCGAATCACATTTTCACAATAGTTTTCAAATCATTTATACATCTTTTGCTCAGAATAGTTACAGCACTGATAACAATATTTGTATCACTTGTTTAATTTAGTACTTTACAATTCTTTTTTTACCTTTGTATAGATTCTTTTTTATCAATTGTTTGTAAATGTGTGAACATTGTGGGCTTTGTAGATTCCCAGCTGTTTGTTAACTTTTGTTAACTTTTTATTTTGTTCTACATTTTTTGTGTAGTAAGCAACGACTTATTGTCGGGCCTACGCTGTCCCCCCATACTTCAGTACAAATGCTGTATCCATGATATTAATGTAACACCAAATGTTTTGAAAAGAGTAACCATGGAGTTTCTTGCCGGTTCTTCTCCATAGGAAACGACCAACCCGAACCGTGCACCTTTTTTTCGACGTTTTATAAGTGCCCATCTAGGTCTACGTAAAATAAAATATTTTGATTTTGATTTTGATTTTTGATTTTGTGATCTCACTGAATCATTTAAGATTATTCTGTCAATCCAGTCAGAGTCAGTATATTATTTGTTTCGATGGGTGAGTATTATTAAAATGCCGCGACCAAGAAGATATAATCTTTCCCAACGGAGCCGTAATGCAATTAACATTGCGAACCAATTAACTGATGAAGAACGACAAATTGCACGAGAAGAGCGCCGCGTTGGTTTGGTACGTAGTAGGGCCCTACTTCGTGCTTCTCAAACACAAGAGCAATGAGAGGCAGCCCGTGAAATGGCTAGATTAGAAACGAGAAATCGTATAGCTAATCGCACAGATCAACAACGGGATAGTCTTCGAAGTGCAAGAAGAAATACTTCAAGTGTTGATTTGAATCATGCAGCGTTTCTATACGTTGGCACAATTGACTACAGCTCGCATCCTTTCATTTGCATTGGTCTAATGGACATAGTTTGCGAGCATTGTGCGACATTGAAGTTTAATGGAGAAACGCCTGGATTGTGCTGCCTTAATGACAAAGTGAAGTTGATATTATTGGTTCCGCCACCAGAGCCATTGTATTGCATTCCTTGCTTCGTGGCAAAACACCAGAGTCACGTCATTATCTTTCATTTCAAATTACTTCATTTGGAGCGGAAATTCCAGAAGAACACGGATTTAATATAACATTCAAGGTAATTTATATTAAATAATATGGAGGAACAACTTGATCGGCGTCAAGAGATCAACATAGCAACAAAAAGAGCAATTCTTCAAGATCTACAGCAACTGTTTCATGAACATCATGCATTGGTCAGTCTGTTAAAGACTGCATTAGAGCGCATGCCAAACGATGACTATGAAGTCGTGATCAGAATGGATAAACGACCAGCTGGAACACACGAACGCACATTTAAAGCTCCAACAATAGATGAAGTTGCAATCCTGATTGTTGGTGACAACTTAGAAACACACGATATTGTGCTTACACGTCGCAATACTGGGCAACTAAAAACAATATATGAAACACACCGTTCATATGACACGTTGCAATACCCGCTGATGTTTTGCAAGAAGTCGATGGATATAACTTCAATATCAAGATTATTAATCCATTAAATGGTGAGTATCAATACCATACAATTCTAAAAGTGACTTCGGGAGCTTCTAGTGGTCAAATTCTGTCTGCCCTTTCAAGGTATATGAACGTGAATTTTACTTCTAAAATAAAAATTTTACTGTATTTATTTTAGGTGAGGAAACTAACAAAAAGGTTCAAGATGGTTCGATGAATGTCGTTTGCTGATGCGTCAAAATGCTGTCAACTATTTGTTGCGATTTCGTCGATTGTTTCAACAATATTGCGTCGACATGTACGTCAAACTCGAAACAGAGCGCCTCCTTTCATTAGATTGAACCAAGCTAAATTGCGTTCGGAAGAGTATATTCATTTACGCGATGCAATTAGCACCGAAGGAGTTGCATCTAATGTTGGTTGATTGACTATTGTACCGGTGACATACGTAGGTAGCCCGCGTCACATGCATGAATATGCGCAAGATGCAATGACATATGTTCGTCATTTTGGTCGGCCAGACCTATTCATTACATTTACATGAAAGGATAGAAATTTTTCAAATACTGCTTCCCGACAAACATCAAGTGATCGGCACGACATCACCGCACGTGTTTTCAAGCAAAAAATCAGTTCGGTGATGAATTACATTATTAATCAACACGTCTTTGGGATTACTCGATGCTAGATGTATGCACACATTCTTATTTGGTTAGTCGAAAGAATTCGACCAGATCAAATAGATGATATCATAAGTGCAGATATTCCTGATCCCGAAACAGATCCAGACCTACATGATGTTGTTTTTACGAATATGATTCATGTGGCACCATCAACCGCCAATCACCGTGCGTGGTCGACGGCAAGTGTTCCAAACGTTTTCCACGAAAATTGACGGCGGAGACCATCACTGGCAATGATGGGTATCCACTGTATAGGCTTCGATTACCCGATGATAACGGTAGAACTATTACTAACAACGAAAATGAAAGGAAACGATTTCGTGGTCGACAACAGTTGGATCGTTCCATATTCGCCACTTCTTTAAAAAAATATCCTATATCACAAGGTGCTTCAATGAAGAGAATTAAACCGAGTGCATCCCATGCTGCACAATATGTACATAGTTTAATTCAATCATGTCTTGCTGACACGCGATTGATATACTTATTTTTTGTACTTTTTTATTTATTTTTGTGTTATCTTAATAAAGTAGTAAACTTAATATTTATTTTATATTCAATGTATTACTTTAATAAAATCATAAATTAAGTTCAACTAATCTGTAACACTACATTCATTGACTGGTTTTCATGGTTTTCGGTGTCGCTGAATAATAATGAGGTTAAAATGTAAATACAAGATGACGCCGTAGAGAATTTTTGGTTTTTTTTTCATGGGTGTCATTTTCGTGGCTTTTGGGGTCGCTGATAACGAAACTGAGGTCAAAATGAAAATTCAAGATGGCGCCGAATAAAATTTTCAGTTTTTTTGTTATGGGTTTCATTTTCGTGGTTTTTAGGGTCGCTGATAACGAAAGTGAGATCAAAGTGAAAATTCGATGGCACCAACAATTTTTTTTGTTTTTTTCGTCATGGGTATCACTTTCATGGTTTTCTAGGTCACTGTTAACAAAAATAAGGTCAAAATAAACATAAAAAAAAATACAAAAAAAATCTATTTTAATTTTTCTCTTCGGCTTCCCGTGATTCAACTTCGCCACTACCCACCAACTACCTACCACCTACCTACCACTGACCTACCACCTACCTACCGCCTATCTACCATTTACCTACCACCTACCTACCACCTACTTACCATCTACCTACCTACAGGGGCGTGCCGTCCATAGAGGCAATTATGCCTAGCCTACCCTACCAACAACGCCAAATGCATTTATTATAACTATGTAATAAAATAATACAAAATATTAAAAAAAAGTTAAAACTCCTGTGAGAACACTTATAGCAACTTGTTGCGCCCGTGTACCTCACACTATACTGTAAGGTAAGTTCGTAGCTACAAATTTTCAATTCTGAGGCAAAACGTCGTAAAGCCTACAAAACAATATATTTCAATCATAATTTTACGCACACTGTTGCATATTTTCGGCACACATGTATCGATTATGGGAGTAGATTTTTGAATGAAGAGCATTAGAGCAGTGTTCCCAATTTGTGGACATTTCCCCGAATTGCGGGGAATTCGAGAAAAAGAGACAGACACGATATTTTCATTAATGACTACTAGATACAATTAAAAGAACATGGTGCTATTGTCGAATTTATACTTTCCAAAAATGATAGATTGTATTTATAAGAATTGCCAAAGCCCTATAAAAATAATTAAAAACTACATAAATTTTATTTTTCGCTTTGATTTTTGGGGAAATTGGAAAATAATTTATGACAACACCACCGTTACTGTCGTCTGTCACTTCTGTCAGTATTATTATCCAGCAAAAAAAATTAGTAGCCATATTGTTTCACGTGACAAGCAAATTATACGTGATCTTGAATGTTTTTATATCTAACTAAGTTATAACTTATAAGTAATTCGTTCTGAAACGTACATTAATGTAAATATTATTTGTTAAGTACATTTACACTTAAAGATGGTATTCTATTGTGAAATGTGTGGTGATAATGTGTGTTTGTTAGAAGTTAAAAGCAATACGTTTTCGCAATTATCGTTTAATGATAAGATTCATGCGGTGTCTAAAGATAGATGTATACCCGAATTACGAGAGTTAATACAATAATATGTTAATTCACCTCGTACTCTTCATTTCAATCCTCAAAATTATGCAACATTTAAGGTGGCTGTGTGGGTGTTTACACACAAATTAATTATATTGTTTTCCGTGTATTTTGTTTAATACTTCCAGTAAGTGGAGTCAGGGATATATTGATTTGCATAATTTACATTCCTCGTCAAAAAAGCATGACCTATCAATAGAAGAACACATAGAGGCATGCTTAAAGTTAAATACATTTAGTAAATCACGTATTGAAACTAGTTTGCATCGTCAGAAAATTGAATAAAAGTGAGTTCTTGTATTACTTTAACAGCCTTATTTTCAATGTTTTTTATTTTTTTATTTTATAAATCACCTTTTTTTTTGGTATCAGTGGCGGTGGCCTAGCCTACCCTCCGTGGAGAACCACTGCACGCCACTGCCTACCTACGACCTACCTAGCAACTACGTACCACCTACCTACCACCTACGTACCACCTACCTGCCACCTACCTGCCACCAATCTACTGCCTAAGACTAAAGAATAGATTGTCTTGTGTATTGTATTGTGATAAGTTTTATCCGAATTTACGGATAAAACTAATGTACGCGTGGTCTTTAATAACTTAGTTTACAAACTACCAAACTCCCAACAAAATCTCTCCAATAGTTTACTGAAAAAAAAAATCCAAAAACCAGATCGTAAGCACTGCATAGTGCGGAAGCGCTGTAACAATCATGAAAGAAAAGGAGATTAGGTGAAAATAAAAAAAAAATGTAGGTAGTGATAAAATAAATTATGTTACCGTACCGTATTTTCCTAAAAACTAAACCCCCAAAAATTAACATGACTTCCGTAAAAGGAAGTTGACCGTACCTTCTGTTACAATTTTATACTGTGACTTGAAATGCTTGCACAGCGGGGTATGCGAGTTAATTTCAAATGAGCGTACGTGGGACTTGTCACGCGTGTAGGTAAATTAACGCTAAATGCCTACTGCGCTCGAATATCCTGGCCTTAATCATTTGATTGTTTTCACCGGTGTCCAATAGCAAACCAAGGTACGCTATTTCACAAATGTAATTTAATTGATATTTTATTTATTTTACTATTTATATACACACAGTAGACAACACAGGAAAATAACATCATAATATTTGAGTACATAGGTACTGCTTATCCACTGCTCCATGCGGACGAAGCCGCGGGCATAAGCTAGTATTAGTATAGATTAGAGCAAAATAGCTATTACTCAGGGCTTTTTACTCGTGCAGCTAGATGGCGCCACTGTTTCGTGACATACGTCGCAATTTAAGCTAAAAATTTAAGCTGACAAGGCTTTCGTTTGTTACCCGACTGAAACCCAAAAGGCAGGTTATGTGTTTGACCTGTATGTAAGTATATATGTATGTGTGCATGTATGTATGTCCGTTTCTTTGTTCCCTCGTAACTACTAAACGAATGAACGGATTAATTAAATTATACGTCGTTAGATTTGTCTTAGTGACATGAGTGTTACTGGCTAAATTAAAACTAAAAAACAAAGAAAAATGGCGGATTTGGGTTGCCATATTGTGGAGTTTGAATTTTTCTTTTCTTTTAATACCATCGAGTGGAGTATCAAAATGAAGGGTTTTAAAAGGTGATTACAAAAATATAAACAACTAATATGTTTTAAAGTGATTCGAAGTGACAATTCGTTTAAAAAGTAGTTGCAAAAACCAAAAACCTGACTGAAAAAAACTGAAAAGCAAACAACAAGCACATTTTATTATTTTTTTCAATTGGTATATTCGTTGGTATGTGTACAGATTAAAACAAAATTGGTTGCGTTTGTTAGAATTTGTAGGTCTCTAATTACTACTATTTGATGATTACTAACACGTCTAAACCAAATATTAATATAATAATTGATAAATAGCGCCTACCAATAGTTATAGGGGTGAGCAGCGGTGGCCCAGTGGTGGCGATCCCGACTTACGAGCAGTAAGTCGTGGGTTCGAACCCAGGCAGGCGCATTACTTTGTGTAATTTATTTCATCACCACTGCTCTCAAACCGGTGAAGGAAAACATCGTGAGGAAACCGGGATGTCCTAAAATAAAAAAAATTCGAAGACATGTGACATCTACCAACCCGCACTGGGCCCGCGTGGTGGATTATAGCCCATTCTCTCTCATAGAGAGGAGACCTGTGTCCCAGCAGTGGGAACATTATATTCTGATTATGCTAATAGTTATAGGGGTAGTTTGATGAATCTTCGTAATAAAGACAGACTCTTCGCGAACAACCGGTCAGTATAGTTGTTGCATTCTATTGTATAACGGGCTGGTGTCCGCAACTCCATGTCAAAGTGCGTGTTTTGCCTGCGGCAGTATAGTATAGTTGTAGCCTCGATAACATTTCTTTGCTACGTTTTCACTCGCAACCTGGTGCCATTGCATAATTTTGCCGGGTTTAAAATTACGCAGCAACATAACTGGGACGCCAACTCTCAATTTTAATACGTGAGTTGGGAGACCGGGAGGCCTCAATTAGTTAAGAAATTCAACAGATACAAAGTAAAAAGACCTGTCAACGAAAATTGGTTTGAATAAGATTTGATATTTGTTTTGGAGATATGGAACTTTTTCATCAAACTGCAACATTAACTTTGTTCACTGTTTTAAGCTTTCACGGTTTACAACTAAACTTATACTGTCATTTAAGGGATGCGCTATGATCGCGGGTTGTCAACCCGCGATCATGGCGCTTGTAACAGCGCCGAAATATCGAGAGCTCAAAATAATGAACAATCACGAAAGATATTCCGTATGTGACAGTATAAGTTTAGTCACTTTGTTTTTCATTTCATTAGCGTACTACGAAAAAAAAAATTAGTTTTGCTGTTAAGTGGAAGTTTACTAAATGAGTGTTAAAAATATTATTATATAGTTTGGTGCTATGGAACCCTGAGGGTGCAAGTCAGACGCGCACTTTGCAGTTTTTTGGTAGCACGCGCTCGCTTTATCGTGGATATTAGTAATATCGGGGTAGATTCTTCTAAATGTAGTGGAACACAAATCTGCCTGACTCTATAGGTAGAATTATTTTAGTTTCCTTTTCTGGGTAATCATCATTTCCTATTTTGAGTTAAACATCTGAAAACTGTTTAGCAGAAACATCTTTTTTGCAAGACTAAGTTAAAGAGACCGCTTCGCACACGCTTCAGATCTATTTCAGGGTTTGAAACCCCCCTTACGAGCCCCTACCACCCTAATAGTACTCTCATCTCAAATAATTAATTTAGTTTTATGAAGTTCCTCGGGCATGTTTCTTTGTTTGAGTGGATTTCCAGTTTGTATTAAATTGAGAGATTTTTTTTTTTTTAACCTTCAATTGTGCGGAGGGCTATCTCAATTTGTTTTTTGTAATTTTACCTAACTTTTATGTAGCGGCCCATAGCCTGCTCTTCAAATTTCAACTGTTTGGTGCCAACACTCTCGGAGTAAAACAGCTGCGATGCTACGGACAGACAGACAGACGGACAAGACGAATCTATGGAGGTTCCGTTTCTACTATTTGGCAATGGAACCCTAATAATCGCATTAGTAGGTACACCAATCGTATTACCTAGTACTACTGGTTTGTGGAGGTCAGATAAGCAGTCAATCTATGTAAAATATTGGTATTCAGCTGTACCTAGTTAGACTGAACCCCGAAGATCCTAACGTAGTTGGGTAAAGCGAAAATGTTTCGCTCCAAAGTATAATTATGTTTCTTTTACTCACGTTTTCGATCTCCTATGACCTGCAGGGAATGTCCAATGATTGGAAGTGCCCCAGGTAACTCAGGGGGCGAGTTGGGATGCTGTCGCAACCACGGCCACGCAGCAAATACTGCGCATAATAATATCACTAAAACCACTATTAACATTTTGCGAATCTAGCGACTCAAGACGATATGAGGACATCGTGGGATAAAACTTGTATTTATATACTACCTCTTGTCCGTCCGGTTAAGCATTCTAAACACTAAAAAAAAATTGCTGTTGCTCGCGACCTTAGTCCGCGAGAAATTATTGAAAAAAAATATTATATCCTTATTTGAATCGGTTTTTATTTAAAATTACATGGGTTTTTTTTTGCACGTAACAGTAATCATTTTTCTTAAGAAGTCTTAGTTACTTCTTTTACTATCTATCTGATGTTGGTGTTTTCTGCTAGTAAGAATGCCGTTAAAATCGGTTCAGCGGTTTCGGAGATCAGCCGCAACAAACATACAGACAAACATTTAAAAAATTGTTTTGTTGTAAGTACCGTATAAACTTTCATAATATGCATTCAGTTAAAAACTGTTATTTTGAAATTGCAAACAGACAAATTGTATTTAATTGTAGAGATAATGTATGTCCAATTGTCCAGTATGCTGGCCATTGCCAAGTTCTCCAGAAAGTGACGGAAAATATCGGTGTACAGTATAACGGCATTGCCGAATTAAGGGTTGAGTTTTTTTATTGTTATGAGATCTTTTTTATGCAAATATGTAGTTGAATGTATAATACGTGATGATTAAATGCCTAAACATTGAATTCCTATCTGACAGCGTAATGCGTAGCCATGCCCAAAGCTCTAAACAGCAAAAGAAGTTTACAACAAGCTAATCCTAAAACCTTGGTTTGTAAGCCAAAGACTCACTACTAGGACTTACGTCCTAGTGCGGTATTCCTAATGACCTAACAGCTGTTTCAGCTACTGTCAGGGCGACGCACTTGCATTGATCAAAGATACTGTTGAGGTAAAGGGAGTGTACGCCAGCCCTTAAATTGTGTTAGTTTTTGAAATGTCTGTGTAGATACGTTCTCCGTTCTTGACTTTTGACTGATCCCTTTCATCCCTCGGTATTTTTATGTGCTAGTATAAATTGTTTTGGCAGGTTCAGTACGCTGGTATAGTTTTTGCCCCATAGGCCTAGACGCATAAAGCTTGATAGCAGCTAATGTTGCTTCCTGCTGTGAGTATAGACCAATAGGTGTTATTGGAAGTGCTATATCCATGGCTGCAGTCGGCGTGGTAGGTAATTATGTAGCTATTAATTCCAAAGTAAGCCGGTTTTTGGAACCGATGGAGTTTGGTAACGGTGGTCGAGAGTTCCACCACCCTCGACGTGAGCTCATTTATGATTAATTTTGAGTCGCGTAATTTTTTTGGAAAACCTGTCAAAAATATTATTGTTAGGTATCAATAAATTAATTGGAACATACATAGTGAGGATAAAAATCAAAATCAAAGCATTTATTTCAAGTAGGCCAGTTACAGGCATTTTTTAATTGTCGAAACAAAGACAACAATGAAATAAAGCTACAATACTTTCACAGTTTTTTGTGACTGTCCCAGTCACGAGGCACAAAAACTGTGAAAATACTGTAGTTGCCCATTCCCTACCTTAGATCTCTGTGGAGAAGAATGGGCAAGAAACTCCATGGACACACTTTTAAATCAGAATACTTTTACAGGACCTTGGTTAGATCATTCATGTTGAGATGGTACATTATGTGAGAACGATGTAGCAAGATGTGTACGTTAAAAGTGTCCATAGTAAAAACAATTCAAAAATAAAATAATTAATTCAAATAAGCCGTGGCAACCAAGAGATGACCAGTCACAACTGACAGCGCCTGTTCACGAACATGACGACTGTATCAGCACCATTCAACTCACCCATTTTGAAGGGAACTAAATGCTCCGACACACGTGCCACCATTAGCGAGACATTTGAGTGAGCATAACATACTCCTAACCGCCAAGGCACATTCAAGTCAAGAAAAGACATAGATTTCCAGCTAATGACAGCTTTCTAGTATATAGTACTCACACAATATGGTCTATGCGGCTATGTAATACTAAAGAGATTTAATTTATATAATGCAAAGATAGTTGTACAATCTTCAGCAGCTCCAACAATACTATTTAATGCTATCAATTTATTCGCCCCTGTCCTTGTAGAGCAGGACCGGCATTGAGCAAAGCATTTTTATCAGTGATATAATCGTCCAACTTGTAATATGCTTGCTTATATAGCGTGCGTTTAATGCAAGTTTTAAATTGTGTCTCATTCAGTTCAAGAATACTTTGTGGAATTTTATTATAGCATCTCAATTAATAGCATGAAAGATGAGTCTTCTTTAGCGAGTCTGAAGCCTGGCTGAACTAGTTGGTCTCCAATTTCTAGTACTGTAGTTGTGTCTGTCACCTCTTTTATTAAAAAGATGTAGATTTTTTCTTACATACATTATGTTTTCTTAGATGTATTGACAATGTACCGTCATGATGTTAATTTCCTTAAACAGTTAATAGTTTCATCATATCATATCAACAATTCATGTCTATGTCATTGGCAATGTCCAGTGTACTGGACACGCCACTTTTACAAAGAATAACGGAAAAGCTATAATTTTTGTATAATGATTGTACGTGCTCATTGACAGTTATTTTTTAATTATATCATAGGATATAACTAAACTATTCGATATAAAACACTCTGACACTAATAAAAAAATGCTGCAGATTTTTTCAAAGTCGATGTAAAGTATACTTCCCATTGTCGAATTAAGGGTTAAATAAAAGCTTGTTAAAATTATCGCAAAACCGATTTTAAAAACGTGACCGATATCGATTATTTCTACTATTCCTAAAGTTTTCGAGTTATTATTTATTCCTACTTGTACAGCCACTTGAAAAATTACATAGAAGGCAATCAGCATGGATTTTTTAAAGGTTGATCAACTCACAGCAATCTGGTATCTTTCTCTAAAAATGTGACGGAGTATGTCATGTGGACCAGCGGATTCAGGTTGACGCAGAGTACACGAAATGATAAATGATGTTTGTTGTGCAAATAGGTTTTTACACTTTTATAAAAAAAAAAAAATCAAAATCAAAATATTTTATTTTACATAGGCCTAGATGGGCACTTATAAAACGTCGAAAAAAAGGTGCACGGTTCGGGTTGGTCGTTTCCTATGGAGAAGAACCGGCAAGAAACTCCATGGTTACTCTTTTCAAATCATTTGGTGTTACATTAATATCATGGATACAGCATTTGTACTTAAGTATGGGGGGACAGCGTAGGCCCGACAATAAGTCGTTGCTTACTACACAAAAAATGTAGAACAAAATAAAAAGTTAACAAAAGTTAACAAGCAGCTGGAAATCTACAAAGCCTACAATGTTCACACATTTACAAACAATTGATAAAAAAGAATCTATACAAAGGTAAAAAAAGAATTGTAAAGTACTAAATTAAACAAGTGATACAAATATTGTTATCAGTGCTGTAACTATTCTGAGCAAAAGATGTATAAATGATTTGAAAACTATTGTGAAAATGTGATTCGAAAGAGGAGAAAAAATGAGATTGAGAATAGTTAAAGACATCCACATATTTGTGCCGTTTATGAGCTACCAGGGAAGCCGCATGCGCAGAAGGATCTAAAGCCAAACTTCTTTATCTTCAACGTAGTCCTTAATTTTGTAATATGCTTTTTTAATAAGGACACGTTTGATGTAGTTTTTGAATTTTCCATCGGTCAGTTCTATAGCTGACTTTGGCAACCTGTTATAAAAGCGTATACTGTTTATATGAAAAGACTTGCTAGTTTTTGTTAATCTGAACTTAGGTATTACAATTTCGTTAATGCGTGTATTTATATTATGAAAGTCGCTTCTTATTTTGAAAAGCCCTCGATTTTTGCGGACATATAAAATACATTCTAAGATATAAAGTGAAGGCAGGGTCAGTATATCAATCTCTTTAAATTTTTCTCTGAGGGACTCGCGAGGACCCATTTTATATATCGCGTGGACTGCCCTCTTTTGAAGAATGAAAATTGAGTCAACGTCTGCTGCTGATCCCCACAGCAGAATGCCATAAGACATAATACTATGGAAGTAAGCATAGTACACTAGCCTAGCTGTAGCCACATCAGTTAACTGCCTTATTTTCCTTACTGCATATGCAGCTGAGCTTAGCCTACCCGAAAGAGTTCTAATGTGTGCGCCCCACTGCAATTTTGAATCGATAGTAATCCCTAAGAATACAGTTTCCGCTATAACATCAAGTTTTTTGCCGTCAAGATTCAAATCCAGATCCCGTTGTGGTACATTCGGTAAAGAGAACTTCAGACATTTTGTTCTGTTCGCATTCAGTAAAAGATTGTTAGCTGCGAACCATTTCGAGAGTACGGTTAGACTTTCGTTGACATGTAAGACATTCGTATCTTTTCTATCTATTTTAAAAATTAGCGAAGTGTCATCAGCAAATAGAATTATATCCGATAATTTGGCCATCATATGAGGGAGATCATTAATGTAAACAAGAAAAAGGAAAGGACCGAGAATTGAACCTTGGGGCACGCCCATCTTGACTAGGGACCCGGAGGACGTCGCCCCATTTACATTTACTTTTTGCTGCCTGTTAGATAAATAGGAAAGAACAAGATCAGCAGCTTGTCCACGAATTCCGTAGTGGTGTAATTTACAGATCAGTGTGTTGTGGTCGACGCAGTCAAACGCTTTTGAGAGATCACAGAAAATGCCAATGGCATCCTGGGACTTCTCCCAAGATTCCAAAATGTGACTGATGAGTTTTACTCCCGCGTCCGTTGTCGACCTACCCTTCGTAAAACCAAACTGATGTCTATGCAGAATCCCATTTGAGTTGAAGTGAGACAACATCTGGTCCAGCATGATTTTTTCATAGATTTTACTCAATGCTGGAAGCACAGATATAGGTCTATAATTTGAAAGATCACTCTTACAACCCGATTTGAAAATTGGTACTACTTTACTATGTTTCATTAGATCAGGAAACTTGCCGCTGTCCAAACATTGATTGAATATGCCTGTTAGGACAGCGACATCTTATTCGAAGAAACAAATGGACATTAAATAGATGTCATTTTTGGATGATTTTTACAAAAAAAAACTATTATACAAAAACAAACGACCGATTTCCAAAAGAATAAAAAAAAATAGAAAATAACTTTACTTTTGGCATTCAGTGACTTTTGTTAGTTTCATTGACTTTCTTTGCCACTGACCTTCTAAAGTTTTCTTTGGTAGATGATTGTTTGTTTTTGTAAAAACGTTTTAAATTTTATCCTTTTTAGTCGTAATAAATAGCATTCCACACATATTCTTGTCATGATTGTGTTCATTTGTAACTACAAGATATTAGGAGATCATAAACATGAAGAAGAAAAACAAATGCGTATTATACAACATTATATGCAGTATATGCGGAACCTGAATATAGTTTGTCCAGAATAAGTAACTGAATCGATTCCAATAAACCATGTTAAATTTTTTCCCAAAAATATTTAAAAAAGTTAAAAGTTGGACACCGAGCGACTTTAAGTACCTATCGCAATAATTTAGGTACCTACTGCCAAATTATTATTTTCAACGAGCTCAAGACGACGCTGGAGGCGCGCGTTGCGTGGTGACCACGATTTTGTGCGGACAACTAGGTCACAGAACAAGCTTATAAGTTTGTGATTTTTCATGATACAGTTTTGAAATTTTGTACGTAGATTCTTTATATAAAAATACTAGACACGTGTATCAGGTTTCGCATATACTAAAACTAATATTATAGAAGCTCATAAACTACTCAAGCCAAGTTAATAAAATTTACATGGGACCACCGCGCGGGTTGCTTCTATCAAATAAAAAAGAATCTTGTAAATCGGCAAATCACTAACCACAGAGTAATCGGTAAACATACATGAAAAAAAAAGTCGGTCGAATACATAAACTCTTCCTTTTTAGGGTTCCGTAGCCGAATGGCAAAAATGGCCCTTATAGATTCGTCATGTCTGTCTGTCTGTCCGTCCGTATGTCACAGCCACTTTATTCCGAAGCTATTATGATTACACAGTTGCAACTTGGTAGGTATTCTGTGAAATACTTTACGATTTTTCATAAAATCCCATTTCCATCCACTTTTTCATGAAATATTTTTGAATTAGATTACATGAACTAAGAGGGTTGTTTTGATGATTTTATGTTATATTTATATATATGAATATAATTCTCTAACTACATACGTGTTACGGTTGCGAATCATATTTTGTTTCACATAATATATAGCATGACACTGACCTGGAAATTGCAAAAACCCAAGAAAATTTGAATTTCGCGGGCTAGCCTGGCGCTTCCACCTTAAAGTGCTTATCTCACGATAAACCGCGTGTCTATGTTTTGGTTTGCCATACAAAAACAAAAAAAAAACAGAATTCCGATTTTAAAATTTCCTGGCTGGTTATCGGGCGGGGTTCGGATTGAAAGTTTTTCTAGCCCATCGTGTGCCCAGTTTTTTCTCAAATATCAAACAGTATGTTTATATATTACTAGCTGACCCGGCGAACTACGTACCGCCTAACAGCCAATGAATGTAGTGTTACAGATTAAATGAACTTAATTTATGATTTTATGAAAGTAATACAATGAATACAAAATAAATATTAAATTCACTACTTTATTAAGATACAAAAATAAATGAAAAGTACAAAAAATAAGTATATGAATCGCGTGTCAGCAAGACATGATTGAACTGAACTATGTACATATTGTGCAGTATGGGATGCACTCGGTTAAATTCTCTTCATTGAAGCACCTTGTGATATACGACATTTTTTTAAAGAAGTGGCGAATATGGAACGATCCAACTGTTGTCGACCACGAAATCGTTTCCTTTCACTTTCGTTGTTAGTAATAGTTCTACCGTTCTCATCGGGTGATCGACGCCTATACAGTGGATACCCATCGTTGCCAGTGATGGTCTCCGCCGTCAATATTCGTGGATAACGTTTGGAACACTTGCCGTCGACCATGCACGGTGATTGGCGGTTGATGGTGCCACATGATCCATGAATCATATTCGTAAAAACAACATCATGTAGGTCTGGATCTGTTTCGGGATCAGGAATCTCTGCACATATGATACCATCTATTTGATCTGGTCGAATTCTTTCGACTAACCAAATAAGAATGTGTGCATGCGGCAAGCCTCGTTTTGGCCATTCGATTGAATACATCCAGCATCGAGTAATCCCAAAGACGTATTGCTTAATAATGTAATTCATCACCGAACGGATTTTTTGCTTGAAAACACGTGCGGTGATGTCGTGCCGATCACTTGATGTTTGTCCGGGAAGCAGTATTTGAAAAATTTCTATCCTTTCATGTAAATGTAATGAATAGGTCTGGCCGACCATAATGACGAACATAAATGTCATTGCATCTTGCGCATATTTATGCATGTGACGCGGGCTACCTATATATGTCGCCGGTAAAATAGTCAATCGACCAACATTAGATGTAACTCCTTCGGTGCTAATTGCATCGCGTAAATGAATATACTCTCCCGAATGCAATTTAGCTTGGTTCACTCTAATGAAAGGAGGCGCTCTGTTTCGAGTTTGACGTACATGTCGACGCAATATTGTTGAGACAATCGACGAAATCGCAACAAATAGTTGTTAGCATTTTGACGCATCAGCTAACGATATGCGTAAAAGTATGTTTATATATTATTATTTCAAACATCGCAAAATGCATTTAAATGTTAAGGTCAGTATTTATTTTTAAACGACCTCTAAAAACCGGCCAAATGCTAGTTGTACTCACACGCACACAGGGTTCCGTAGTACCAAACAGTATAATAAAAATATATTGAAGGCTCATTCATAAATGTTATATTGTATAACATTTAACAGCAAAACAAAGTAACTTCTGCCTTACGGTTTACGTACACACCGTCAGGCTGCAAACGCAGCAACCTACTTTTCTCTTTCGTATTTAAAACAAAATTTAATATTATTTTATGTTAGTTGACAAATTACATACTTATGCGAACACTGCGGATTAGCATCCAACCTTCTCTTATTTAGTTGTGATCTAATAAACTTTTAGTGTTACCAAATCTGTGTGTATTTACGTCAACTCACCTAACTGCAAGTATTTACTTACTTGCCACCTCTTACATATACTGCAAGTTTAAGGTGCCGACTACTACGGGACCTTGCATTTAAAAGTCCTTCGAGTATTTCACTGCTTGGGGTTAAAAAGTCCCATATCTCAAACCAATTTTAATTAAAGATTTTTTTTACATTCTACAATTTTCCTTCTCTTACTTTAGTAATTAAAGGAGGGGGAAACATACATTTTACCACTTTAGAAGGATATATCAAACCATTTACATTATTTACATGAGACCACCGCCCGCGCTGGTTTCTTCTACTAAATAAAAAACAATCATACAAATCAGAAAATCACTAATCGAGGAGTAATTGGTAAACATACATAATAAAAAAGCCAAGAACTACGTAAAATCTTCCGTTTTTCTAAGTAGTTTAAAAATATTCTGGTGATGCAATGATTTATGTGCTTTCGACAATGATTAAAATATTAACATAGTTACATACTGTTCGATATTCAGGTGGATCCGGTTAGACTAGAACTTTTTAAATCAGGATTCTGTTCTATTTTTTGTTTTTTTTTTTTTTTTATGGCAAACCAATACACAGACACGCGGTTTATTGTAAAAGATAAGCACATAAAGAGAACCTGAACAACTTTTGTGCCTAACAATAATTACTGTGAGCATGGCAAGCGTCGCCAACCTTGTGTGCGCTTCCCCCCCGCTCTGGGCGGAGCGGAAGGGAGTGTCAGACTTGCACTGACTAAAACCCATCCATGTTCCTTCTATGCCCTTTGTGTTCCAGGTCCGCGGTATCTCGAGCAGTCCCGCAGCCCTGTGCTAATTTAGCTTAGATTTACCATTTTATAACCAGTCACAATATAAACTTTGAAACTATGTAATTTCGTATAATTTAACCAGTGGTCATATACCAGCAACTAAACCATAACCAATCAACCAAGGATTTAGAGCTAAACCAGACGAGCGCTAAATTCTACATGACCCATAATGCTCGAATTATGGGCCTCGGTTCGCGAAGTACGGTGAAGTGTTTGTGCGCCGGGACCTTGCAACTGTTTTGTGTTTTACCAGTTTGTAGGGAAAGTAGATAGGCAGTGACATCAATTTGGAAGAAATTGGGCAGCTGTCGTGTAAGGAGAATATAAGGTCAGACCAAACCATTTTACTCTTTATTTTCACTTGTGTATTAAGTTGATCGTGAGAATAAGGGAGCAGTTAGCAGTCAGCCAAACGGAGGTTTACGACTCTTTGGTTAAACTTCTAACTGACATTAAGAAAGACGGGGCTGAGCGAAAATCTTAGATTAAGCACAAGCGGAAGTTGGAGGTATTAGAAGATTATTGGAGAGAATATCAGCAGAACCATAGAAAGTGCTGTGAATTTTCAGAATTTAACCATGTATATTTCACAAAAAATTGTTTTGATAAGGCAGAGGAAGTCTATTCGCCTATCAAGCAGCTAATTACCAAAATCATGGAGAACCTCTTGTCAAAGCAGCAAGAACCTCAACAACCGTCGGCAGAGTCGGGCACATCGAAATAAGCAGGGGAATCATCTCATTCACAGCTACCGCAGCAGCAACGTAGGGATACGATTTGACGGAGATAGTAAGCTAGAAGAGATGATAAAAAAGCACTGACAGACTGAACAGTCTGCTTTTTTATCATCTCTTCTTTCTTCTTTTAAAGCTTTTATGAGAACAGTAGCTACCATAGAAATAGACTAATTGCAGAACAAGTGGGAGTACGACGATGCATTAAAGTCTCTTCAAAGTCGTTGGGCTATTATAGATAGCCTGCACTGGGGAATAGAAGGTGGAAACGGATGTCTGGAATCAAGAAGAATTCAACAGATATGAGAAAATGTATAACAATTTGAAGAAAACCATTAACTCGAAAATGTGGCCTGTATCACATCGCGATAAATCTACTCCACAGATGGATATTCCAAAATTCCAAGGCAAATAAGTTCGACACTGTTCCCGTTTCCGCACTCTTAATCAAACTTGAGAAAATAGGCGTCAGGGGGCTACAACTGGCTCTTTTGCAAAGTTACCTCTCGAATCGTTCGCAAAAAGTCAGGATCGATGGCCATTACAGCGATGAGCTTCCTATTCACTATGGGGTACCACAAGAAAGCATTTTGGGCCCCATTCTTTTCTTAATCTTCATTAATGACCTGTGTGATCTCAATATCGTTAATGCCAAGGTAATATCATTTGCAGATGACACCGCAATAACCTTCATTGCGGATTCCTGGTCGCAACTAGAGCATCAAGCTCAAATTGGCTTTGAAGTTGCGTTAAATTGGCTTAATTCTCACACGCTAACCCTTAATCCCTCTAAAACAAAATTTCTGACTTACTCTAACAGCTCGATCTCTCAGCCACAGACTCCAATTTTGGTCAAAGCACACACTTGTCATCCACAAATACAGGGATCAAATTGTCAATGTCCTCTTTTAACCTTTGTTGAAAACATCAGATATTTGGGAATAGTCTTAGACAGGAATCTCAACTTTAAGTCTCAGTCTCGGTTTGCTAACTGGACGGATTCGCAAGCTGATATACATATTTAAAACTCTTCGGTATATTTCGCACTTTGCCTATCAATTGTAACATATTGCATTTCCTGTTGGGGCGGCGCAGCTAAAAAAGCCGCTAGAAGTAGCACATAGGGCCATTTTAAAAGTAGCCACTTTTCGTCCTATTCTGTTTCCAACCGATCACTTATACAATGACTGTAAAGTTATAAATGTTCGGCAACACTTCATACTACAGACAGTCATTCTACAACACCGCAAAACTCCATACAGAATTATAGAAAATAAAAAACGTAGTAAACGCCGGAAAGATAGGATATGCACCCTGCCGCGAGTACGTTCAACTTTTGTCAAGAGATTTTTTCATTTTCTTGGTCCGTTCCTGTATGACAAAATAAACGAAGAGTGTCAAATCTACGGACTACCGTTTTACAAATGTAAAAAGATTGTGCAATCGTACCTGCAAAATAAGTCATATGACGAAACTGAAAAGATCTTAACTTAAGTGGTGAATATGGTCAACACACACACATACACAAGGACATACACACTTATTTTCCTTTAAATTATTTCATGTTAACGTTTATTACAACGTACATAACATAATATCTTAAACTTAATTGTAAAACTCAATACTCCAAAATTGTAACAGTAACATCAGAAGCACTACCACTACCTTTACATCATTAAACCATAGGGGACCGGACTGCTTCTCCTTAACACAGGTTTTCATAACCTAGCTAGGAGAGCAGTGCTCACCCACACGTTTGTAGATAGTACTTTTTTGTAAATCTGTATTTGTAACGTGTACTACTATGCTTTGTTTTTGAGTAAATAAATAAATTTATTATTATTATTAATCAAAAAATAAAATATCACCATTGGACATCGTTTAAGGAATTATTCACAGAAACCATCCATAAAAATTCATCTTTATCAAACGCACAAAAAATGCAGTTTCTAAAGAGCAAAGTTACTGGAGAAGCTAAGCGTCTGATCCACCATCTTCAGATTAGCTCAGAGAATTACGAGGTATGCTGGGAAATGCTGAACCATAGATATGGCAACAACAGACTTATTTTGAAGTCTCACGTCAACATTCTTCTGAGCATTCCTAATATGCAGCAACAATCCATCGGGGCGATCAAAAAACTGCATGACGTGACCAAAGAATGTCTCCACGCAATTCAGAACCTAAGAGTAGAGTATCTCCACCTGGGTGACAGTGAGTTGTTATTCGCCGAATACATTGAGTCAGTGAAGAATCCCAGGGAATTACCAGTACTTCAAGAATTCCTAGATTTCTTGGAAAACAAGTTACGCCTTAGAAGCACCGCGGCGTAAACAAGAAACATATAACCAAAAGTTGACCACCCAACCACAATACCAAAATTATCAAGCAAACCAAAAGAAATATTATAGTTCAAATAATAACCAACAATCATCATATAAAGGCTATTCAAACAACATGAAAAACCATACGAAATCGTTACACGTGTTGCAGTCACGATCTTTTGCGCATTGTGTAATGCTGACCACGGGCTATGGATGTGTACCCAATTTTTGCAAATGTCGGAGGAGCAAAAACTAAAAATTGTCAACCATTTAAATTGTTGCACGAATTGCTTATTCATCCATTTAAATAAACCTTGTTTTTCTAATTAAACATGTCGTAAATGCAACGCTAAACATAATTCATTATTGTATGACGTAATAACAACTAAAAACAGGCCAAATACATCAGCAAAACCAAATCATAAAGCGACATCATGCCTGACCATTGATGAACAAGCAGCAGCTTCAACCCATGCATCTTGGAATGACATATCCGAGACAGTCTTAGCTACGGCCTTAGTGGAAATTCTTGGATACGACGGCACATACCATACCATGAGGGCTTTGATAGACCAGGGTTCTCAAACCTCTTTAATAAGTGCGAAGGCGGTACAAGTTTTAAAACTACGAAGACACTCTTGCAAGGGAACCATATTCGGCGTAGGCGAAAAAGAAGCTGCTGCAAGGGTGTGTAGGATTAATGACCATCCGAATTAAATCAATTTATAGTGTTTGCTTAGAGGGTGAGGTCCTTATAATGAACAATCTCATCAAAAGTTTACCAAATAAATCATTCATAAAACCAACTTGGCCTCACATACAAAAAATTAATTTGGCGGACCCCGAATTTAATACCAGTCGACCAGTTTACCTAATGCTTGGAGCAGATGTATACTGCAAGATTGTTTTAGGTGGCCTTTTGAGGGGCGATGGCGACGCAACCAACCGCCCAACCAATAGCCCAACAAACGCAATTAGGATATACAATACAGGTGTTACGTCGTTCTTCACATTAAGGACGATTTACGCAAATTTTGGGAAAATGAAGACATCAACCAGCAGAATGAAATGTCCACCGAAGATCATGAATGTCTGCAATACTTTATATCAACAACAGAGAGACTTGAAAACGGGAGATACCGAGTCCGACTGCCATTTAAAGCAGAAACCAAGGAACAGCTAGGCTCTATTAAACCATTAGCATTGGCACAATCCCGTAACTAAGAGAGAAAGTTACAGAAAGATCCAGAATTGAAAACGGAATATACAAAGTTTATGAATCTTAAGCTTATTCCATATAATGCCGTCAGCAACAAGTACGGAACCCGAGTGATACCTTTAATAATTATATTACGAGCAACAAACAACATGGCAATATAACTTGAAATTTGCAAGTGATTAGGGTACATTATTAGTTATACAACTCGTTTCCACGCCAAATTAGCCGATTCCGGGAAATGTTCACCACTCAGCACTACACTAATCCCACGCGGTAACAATACCGGTCAGTCGGTTTTGTTAGCCGCTAATCATCGCACGTGTACGCTCTGTTCTTGCAACTGTTTTTGAGTTTTTTTTAGAAGATTTTTTGTTCATCGTGGGTTCCACATCCACAGGTAAGATATACACCAATTTGTTAATCATATAAAAATTCGTATTATGAGAAAATAAATAAAATATGAATTGAAAAAAATAACCAAATTTGCAAAACGTTTAAACGTTTAATAGACTCCAACTATTTTCCAGCCAATTCCAGCCGTCCATGTTTTTTTTGTGAAAATCGAGTATTTATCTAGCTTTCGAATGAATCTAGTTTCAATACTCGACTCGCCTCGACTTTTGACTGATGTAATTTTTTCGTTCACCAGGTGTTACCCGAGGAATAACACGCCTTTACCTTTTCGACCTTTTTGTCGTCATAAACTGGTCAATCAAGCGAATAAAGGATCTTCTATTGGTCGGATTAGATTATGTCTCTTCAGAGGTTCCAGTACTTCCAGTAGAAGTTATTAAAAATAAAATGAAGGTGTTTTCTGCTGTGCTAACCGAGAAATGGAGTGCTATCAGGAACAAAGAGAAGTTTGTTTTCTGTATTTACCCTGGCTGGAGGGCCTATACTTAAGGCGCCACAGGATAGTCTGGTTGAGCAGACGACAATCTCCTAGGTTGAACTGCGAGATGCCATATCGAAAAAAATAAAAATAAAAAGAACAAATTGCCATTCACTAGCTAAAGGTTCTGAGCTCTGTAGCCATGCAGCCAGCTCTGATCCTAAGTAAACCTAGTTCCTGCTTCGATAGCCTACTCAGGAACTAGACAGTTAGGGGCAATCTGAAAGGCGATAGCCATGCAGTCGCTTTCAACCCTCCGCCTAGGGTTGCCACCTGATATATTAATTATTGTAACTGTTGTAAAATTATACTAAGCAAGTTGCCAATAAAATATCACCAAATCAATGGGGCTAATTTCACCAACAGCAACCCTACAGGTGGTTTTTCCCTTTGCTTCTTACACTGACGTATGGGTAGCCACCTAAGAAGAGACCGGTGCTCGGAGACATAATCATATTAAGGCGACTACAAGAGCTAAAAGCATGTTTTACAATGCCTTAAAGTATATGATCCCCTGCAGTAAAAAAACAGAAAAATATATGATATTCTTCAGGATATATGCTAGTTCGATAGTGTTTTGAAAAAATAATACTACAAATAAGATACGATAGAAAAAAATCACAAAAATGCCTCCAAACATTTCTTTTAACGAATTAAAACTATACTAATATATATGCAATCATTCTGATTTTTTGTCAAATTATCCTTCACGCAACATAGTAACGTAATAGTGTTTTAGTTTGGTAATCCAATCTATAGATTTTTTTGTAAATCGCATATTCATATCTCTGAGCAAAATAAGTGCGCATGTGTGCGTAAATGCCTGTGTACCGAAAGTGCCGGCCGAGATCTGATGCTATACGGACGTGTCGGTCGTTTAATAAAAATCGTAAATAAATTGAATCCGCGGTCTAGTTTTCCTGTGAGCGTGGCGGGCATGCATGAGCCAACATAAATAGCAAACTTATTTAAGCAGCACTTTAAGGTTGAGTCACCACTTGTTGGAACGACACGGTTTGTCGATGCTGAGGCCGTTTCTGGTGACATTGACGTTCATTTTACTGCTAAGGAAGTTGCATCGGTGGTAAAATCAATGAAAAGAGGTAAGTCACCAGGTCACAATGGCCTCAGTATCGAACATCTGAAATGCATCTGAAGTGCACTTGCCACGTGTACTTGCCATGTTTTATAATTTGTGTATCAGTCACTGTTATTTACCTAATAGCTTCATGTTTACAGTAATTGTGGTACCTGTTATTAAAAATAAAACTGGGAATGCCTCTGACGCTACAAATTACAGACCTATATCTTTGGCAACTGTTTCAGCCAAGGTGCTGGACAGTCTGCTTGACGCAAAATTGGCTAAGCATATAAAACTGCACGACGAGACGGTCAGTTTTGGCTTTAGGCCGGGGCTGTCCACTGAAATTGCTATATTGTGTCTTAAGCAGACTGTGTAATACTACAAGGATACAAAAACACAGGTCATTGCCTGTTTTTGGACCTATCGAGGGCATTCGATCTTGTCAGTTATGACGGCATCTATACTAATATTACAAAGAGGAAAGATTTTTTGTTTGTTTGTACCGAATAGGCTCCGAAACTACTAAATCGATTTGAACCATTTTTTCACCAATAGAAAGCTTAATTATCAGAAAGTAATATAGGCTATAATTTATTTTCAAAAATCTAGAGATCCTTAAGAAAATTGCAATAATACATTACGCCAAAATATGAATTTATTTTGGCGTGTGCTGAGAAAAGTATTGATGATACTTAAAAATTATGTACAACATGATTAAAGTACTCATTATTACCTACAAAAAAATCTGCACTGAAATATAGTTTATTCACAATAACAGCTTTTGTGTTTTAAAATTTAATTAGTTCGCCGGTAGAAACAAAAGTTGGTTAAATTGGTATCGTTGGAACTGGTGAAGGTTGCTGAGATCCGTTGGATGCGAGTCGCACGGGACCGGTCAATGTAGCGACACTTGAGGGAGGCCTATGTCCAGCAGTGGACGTCTTTCGGCTGAAATGATGATGATGATGACCATGAATAACTTTTTACATTGAAGTACTATGCATTCTCCTTTTTTTTTGTGAAAAGCTTATAATCTCAAAGTTGGTCCCATTTAAAATTGAAAAATCGTGTTTGGGCTCATTTCATGCACGTTGATGAGAACTTTAGACCTAGCTGGATTATGACTGTCATCGAAGGTCTGACGATGGAGACGGAAGGCAGTTGGAAGAGGTCCGCAATAGTTTACAGCTGCGTTATCGTGTCTCGGCTCATTTCATGCACCTTGATGAGAACATTCGACCTAGCTGAAGTATGACTGTGATCGAGTGTTTAAGGATAAAAGCGCAAGGCTGTCGAGGGAAACCCTTATTTAAAAAAAAAAAAAAGTACAATATTTTAACGATTAATGCAAATATTTCCGAGAAATTAAATTGTTACCTATTTGAATCTGTACTATAATATTATAAAGCTGAATAGTTTGTTTGGTTATACGCGCTAATTTCAGGAACTACTGGTTCGAATTGAAAAATTCTTTCGGTATTGGATAGCCCGTTTATCGAGGAAGGCTATAGGTTATATGTATAACATCAATCTATAACTAATAGAAGTGGAGCATCAATGAAAAATGTCGCAAAAACAGAGAAAATGTATTCCTTTTGAAAGCTTCCGTTGTGTGCGCTGCGTAAACGGTTAAAGTTAAGCAGCAATCCATGTATGATGGAATCGTTCCTCTTAAAAAACTCAAAAAAAAATCCGCGATAGCATTATCTGTGCAGTCGCGCCCGCACAGCCATACGCGTCGCTTGCTTTTTGCTACGATCGGTTTTTGAGTCGAGCGAAATGTCCGCCACAGTAAAGTGTCCTCAGTGTAATATTGTTATTGACGAACTGCTATGTTTCGTGCAAAATAAGCTGTCGACGAGTGATGACGATACCTTAATTCGCATCTGCTCGTCGGCCTTTAGTAACGATGAAATTAAAAATTCAAAAGCGTTACTTTTTGAATCTGTTCCGACTAACAAAAGGAATATCAAACGGAAGCAAAAGGGCAAAGAACACTGTGACTTGGCAGATATAATTGGCTTGTTCAAGTCTACTGACCCTGATGTGATCCCGATTTTCGTTGCGCGGCACCTTGAGAATCTACCCCCAGTCACATTTGATCACCTGGATGTGACTAAGTTGCTAAAGGATCTCACCTTACCCAAGGATGAAGTGCGAGAACTGAAGTCAACAAGTGTGACGTTGGATCAATTGGAGAAACTCAAGATGGATCTTCAGTATGACCTCAAGTTTGGATCGCTGATCGAGCATGCACAGAGCGAACAATGTGTGAATTTGAAACGAGGGGGCGGCAACCGGGACGTCTCTCTTGGTAACTCGTCATACAGAAGTATGGAGGCTTCCAAAAATGCAGTGCAAAGTCCGAGAAATCAAGAAAGTGTCGCTAAACTCCCGATTCATATTTCCGATAAACAAAGTCCACTTATTCAAAGCGGTGGGTATGTTGAGAAAGAGCGGCCGTTATCAGTGCCAAAAACCGGTTCTACGGTACGGGCTCGCTCACCGTCGCCCGTACAAACAGCTGTGGGTGTTGCGTCACAGTCGCAGCGAACGATCTTAGATTGTAAACAAGTGCTACAGTGCGGTGATGTTTTGCCTCGAAAGGAGAATGATGGATGGATAATTGCAACGCATCGTAAACCAAAGCAAAAGTATCGTTACGCTGGGAAAGCGGGGGTTGCTAAGGACACAGTAGGGTGCTTTAAAGCGGCTGAAAAGAAAGTACCGATGTTTATCACGAATGTGCACAAAGATTCACATACAGCGGACATCATAAAGCACATTGAGATGAAAACCCGCGAGGTAGTCAAATTCTATTGAGGGCGTTCGTGAACTTTGCGCAACGTGTGACATAATAGCGCTTCAGGAATGCTGGCTGCTGCCGGAGGAGCTGCCGTTCCTGAGCACCATCCATGGTGACTTTAGCAGCACGGGGACGTCGGCTGTTGACACGTCTGCTGGCATGCTGCGTGGGCGACCCTATGGAGGGGTGGCTCTGCTATGGCGAAAAAGTGCGTTCAGTAAAGTGTCGGTCGTGCCGAGTGATAACCCGAGAGTGTGTGCGATACGTATTGATACGAGTGAAAGGCCTTTCATTGTGATGAGTGTGTACATGCCCACGGATGCAGTGAGTAACCTGCCGGAATTCTCACATTGTTTAGGACTGATAAGTGCGATCGTGGACAGTAGTGATGTGGAGGCGGTTTATTGTCTTGGTGGCTTTAATGCACATCCGCATGGGTTGTTTTTTACCGACTTATTTAGCTACTGTAATGAGAATCACTTTTCATGCGTTGATGTAGATAGGCTGGGGTTGACGTCGAACACGTACACGTATGTCAGTGACTGTAATGGGGCTAGGCGATGGCTTGATCATTGTCTCTGTACAGAATCGTCTCTGAAAACTGTTCGTAGTGTTAGCGTTAAGTATGATGTTATGTGGTCGGATCACTATCCATTGTTGATCGAATGCGATCTTAATATAATTAGGCCGAAAGCAAAACAGAGTATGTCCTACGACAACTTAGTTGTGTGGGGAGATAAAAGCTCAGATGCCATCTACACCTACAGGCAAGAATCATCGGCGATTGCGAAACATTGACTTTCCTCGCGTATTGTCCAGTTGTTGTGATCGCATGTGTAGTGATTCGGACCACAATGTAATAATAGATTGCCTGTATCGGGATGTAGTATCCGCTCTAAGGGAGGCCGCCATTGTTAGCAGGGAGACACGAGTCTTTAGTGGGAGGTCGAAGCGCGTGGTGGGTTGGAATAAGCACGTTAGCGAGGCTCACTCGTACGCTAGGCTTAGGTTTAATGAGTGGCTTAATTCGGGAAAACCTAAGTCAGGCGTAATTTATGAGGAAATGTGTGACACTCGAAAGACCTTTAAGTCCAAATTAAGGTGGTGCCAAAATCACCAAGACCAAATCCAGATGGACATACTAGCCGAGTTGCACACTAAAAAAGACTTTCGGAACTTCTGGAAGTCTACAAAATAGCACAACCTTAGGCCTGGTTTGCCAGTGAGCGTCGATGGCGTGTCTGCTGAAAGGGATATTGCCAATGTTTTTAAATCCCAGTTTTGTGTCGAGCCAAGCAGTATTCCTCCCTCTGAGGCGGTCGATGCCGAGTCACAGTGCATTGTCCTGGAACCAAGAGTTAAGTTCTCAGTTGCGGACATAGCTAAGACCATAGGGTGTATGACCAGGGGTAAGTCTCCAGGACATGACGGACTCAGCATCGAGCACCTACAGCATGCTGGTCCCCACCTGCCACGTGTTTTGGCCATGCTGTTCACGTTCTGCCTTCGCCATTCATACTTGCCCGACGAGCTGATGAGGACGGTCGTAGTACCAATTGTTAAAAATAAAACTGGTGATGTTGCAGATAAAAACAATTACAGACCGATCTCATTGGCGACAGTCATTGCGAAGGTATTTGACAGCATGCTTAATGCTCAGTTAAACAATACAATAACCTTACACGACAACCAGTTTGGGTTCAGGCCCAAACTGTCCACAGATAGTGCTATACTGAGTTTTAAGCATGCTGTCAGATATTACACGGATCGGAGCACGCCTGTTTACGCCTGCTTCCTCGATCTGTCCAGGGCATTTGACCTGGTTTCGTACAAGGTGCTGTGGAGGAAGTTGCTTGATAGGCAAGTTGCGCCTGAAATTGTTAAAATCTTCCAGCACTGGTACGGGAACCAGGTTAATAATGTTAAGTGGTCGGGAGCCCTGTCGGACTCATACAGGTTGGAGTGCGGGGTGAGGCAGGGAGGATTAAGCTCACCAACGCTCTTCAATCTGTATATCGATGGACTTGTTGCCGAGCTCAGCGGACGCCATGTTGGATGCCATGTTGATGATGTGTGCTTTAACAACATCAGCTACGCTGATGATATGGTGCTGCTGAGCGCGTCAATTGGGGGACTCAGAGAGCTGATAAGCATTTGCGAAACGTACGCTCATACACATGGCTTAAAATATAACATCAAAAAGAGCGAGCTTATGGTTTTCAGTGCGGGTTCTAAGTGTCCGGCTGAGGTTCCACCGGTAAGGCTATGTGGGGTGCCCTTGGAGCGGGTACATACTTTTAAGTATCTGGGTCATATTGTGACGTCCGACCTGAAGGACGACGCTGATATTGAGCGAGAAAGGAGGGCGCTGTCGGTGAGGGCGAATATGATTGCCCGCAGGTTTGCTCGTAGCTCCAAGGATGTTAAGATCACCTTGTTTCGAGCCTTTTGCACATCTTTTTATACGGGTAGTCTGTGGGTGTCATATTTGCAGAAATCCTACAGCGCTCTCCGCGTTCAATATAATAACGCGCTGAGGGCGCTGCTGCGGCTGCCTCGCTTCTGCAGCGCATCGGGAATGTTTGCAAGCGTCCGCATTGATTGTTTTTATGCCAGCATGCGCAAGAGGGCGACCTCGATAGCGAGTAGAGTGCGGGGCAGCGGCAACAGTCTTCTTATAGTTGTTGCCAACAGGTTGGACGGACCTTTAATGAGGCACTGGCAGGCCTTACATGCACCCGTATATCGTACCTGGGGCAGGTAAAAAAAACACCACTTTGAAATATTTTTATTTTTTTATATAATTTTTATATTGATTAATTATTATTTTATTTTAAATTTAATTTTAATATTGATTATTCAATTTCAATTCAATTCAATTTATTTATCTCTATTTTATTCAAATGTTGATTTAACGTATTTTATTTTATAATGATGGTTTGATTAAATTAAATGACATTAACTTATTTTATTTTTAAATTTGATTACGGACTTTTTACATTGATTTTAATTTGACGAAAAATGGTTGTGTTAATTTAAGTTAAATTTTATTTTATGTACAACTTAAATAATATATTATTGTGTGGTGTGTATTATTGTCTCTGATGATTTTGATACTAACATTATTTTTAAGTGTACTTACTAACTCAAGTATGGATCGTTGTGTCTGATGCAAATAAATAAATAAATAAAATAAATTATGTTTATTTTTTAAGGTTGACTCTCTCTCTCTCTATCTTATGTAGCGCAAACGTAGTTGCGCGGGTCAGCTAGTGTAGAATAAATTGCTATCTGAAACTTCTGTACCAGCTGAAGTTATAACAATATTCAAGAATTAGTATAGCAATCAAAGCAATTGTGTAAGGTGGAACGGTTCCTTGTCGAGTGTGTATCGGTTGGAATGTGGGGTGAGGCAGGGCGGGTTAAGCTCCCATCGCTTGTTCAACCTGTACATTAACCGGCTGATTGTTGAGCTCAGCAGCACCAAGGTCGGATGTCATATTGACGGAGTGTGTACCAATAATCTTAGTTACGCTGACGACATGGTGTTGCTGAGTCCGTCAATCAGTGCTAAGAAAAAGCTAATGTCAATATGTGAGTCATATGCGGTGACTGGGCTCAAATATAATGTTGGAAAGAGTGAACTAATGCTCTTTAAAGCCCGTGGTTTTTCTTACCCAGCATTTCCCAATGTATCTCTGTGTGGAACTCCTCTGTGTAAGGTGTCTAAATTTAAATATTTGGGTCACTGGGTCACCGATGACTTATGTGATAGTGTGGATATATAAAGGGAATGCAGGTCGCTGGCTGTCCGTAGTAACATGCTGGCCCGCAGGTTTGCACGAATTCAGTTAAAATCACAATCCAATATAATAATGCACTCAAGGGTACTGTTGGGGCTGCCATGCTGTAGCAGTGCGTCAGGGATGTTTGCTGAGGCGCGGGTGGGCGGCTTTGCCGCTATGGTTATGAAAAGTTGCGCCTCCCTACTCGCTCGCGTTCGTGGCAGCACCAACACTATACTGGGTGTTTTCACTAATCGGTGGAGTCCCCCTTGGTGCAAAGGTAGGTGCGGCTTCATGCCGTAATTTAAATTTTGTTTTGCCTATACTAACAGGAATATCAGGAATGTGATGTTGTGTTTTCTTTTTGCTTTATGATCTAAAATACTACGGAGTATATTCATATAAAATTAAATACTCAATAATCAGTAAGTAAAAAAAACATTTGAAATGTAATTCTTTTTTACTGGAGAAAGTTGAAAATATCGACACTGAAGTTATTTTGAATGCGTAGGTACCTACAACTTTTCTAAGCTATAATAGGCCAGTCGCACTGCGCAGTATAGGTATTAAGGCTGAAAGTACGCGGCGGCTCCATCTTCTGGACTAAGGACTAGCCGCGCCGGCCGCGTCGAGAGTTTATGCGGATCTCTCTTTGTACGGGAAATGTATGCAGAGCGAGGCCATGTTATACTGGAAATTTATAGCTTGATGTGTCGCCGTGTGTACATCCTTGTACTATTTTGTATTCTGTGACTAGAAAAACAATAAAAAACATAAATACCTAATATTTTTTTAAAAGACTGCGGCTTTTTGATAATGGGCATTGCGAAATAACAGATTCAGCTGAAAGTTGCGATTTTACTTATCACAAGTAGGAGTTTAATTTTATTGATTTTGTTTTTAATAAATAAGAATTATAATATTGTAAGAATGGTAGGTACACAGGTTAGTTACCTAATCTTTTACTTGTGGCTAACATTTTTTCAAAGTCTTATTGTACAAAAAATAAACGAAATGCCTATTGCTGTGAAACATAGAACTAGAATATTTAGTTTTAATTTGAAATCTTCTTTTTTATTATAGATTGGAAACATTGGTACCACACCACGACGATCACAATAATTGTAAAGTTATTGATAAAAGTACTTATTCATCTGATCATGGACTAGAATAAGCCTTACACAGGTAATATTCTTAACATCAGGGAAAGCAAAGATGAAGATAACAACAAAGAAGAACGTAATAATTATGAGGAAATTTATTCAAAAAATAAAATTAAAAAAAAATTAATAAATAAATAAAGAGACCTTAAAGCATATTGTAAATGAATAAAAAAAAAATGAAAAACCCGGTTTTGCATAAAACCCCAAAACCGAAAAAACGGATAAAAAAAAATGCGTTTTTAATGGTAGTTAGGTAGATGATAAGTAGGAAAAAGGGCATTGCAACATTTGCAACGCTTGCCGGGTATGTTATAAAATTATTTCTAGTTATTTTTGATTGTATAATCTATGTAATGTGTAGTGACAAAAAAAAAATATACGGAAATTAAAACATAAACTTCTTCCTCGAGTGGACAGAAACTACAAAACCCCTAAAACTACAGAGTACATTATTTTTCAGGCAAATTCAAACCAGTCTTGGATCAAATGCTGCAATTGGCTGAAGAACAAGATGCTTTCACAGACAGTGACATCAGAGAACACCTGGATACTTTTGTGGCAGCTGCTTACGACACAACTTCTTCGACTTTGTCATTTATTCTATGGCGTTAAAACGCATCGAATGCAGTTGCATATTTAGAAGACGGTCAAGTTTGTCGAGGAGATCTGCATTCTGGTCAAAGTAGCATCCAATCAAATCAATCATCAGCCTATAGCAGTCCACTGCTGGACATAGGCCTCCTCAATCGCACGCCATTCAACTCGACTTTCAGCAATTTTCATCCAGTTGCTACCAGCCACCCTGCGAAGATCGTCACTCCACCGAGCCTGAGGGCGTCCCACCTTACGTTTGCCGATTCGCGGTCTCCACTCAAGAACACGTCTACCCCAACGGTCATCGGTTCTACGGCAAATATGACCGGCCCATTGCCACTTCAGCTTACTTATTCTGTGAGCTATGTTGACAACTCTGGTTCTCTGTCGGATCACATCGTTTCGAATACGATCCCTCAGAGAGACTCCAAGCATAGCTCGTTCCATAGCTCGCTGAGCGACCTTAAATTTATGGACCAGCCGTACTGTGAGTGTCAACGTTTCGGCTTCGTAAGTCATAACAGGCAGGACGCACTGATTGAAGACCTTAGTCTTTAGGCTCTGTGGAATACGCGACGAGAAGACCCGGCGAAGCTTCCCAAATGCTGCCCAGCCCAGCTGGATTCTTCTGTTAGCCTCCCTCTCAAAGTTGTTCTTACCAAACTGCAGAGTTTGCCCGAGGTAAACATATTCTCGAACAACCTCGAGAGGACCGCCATTGACAACAACAAGTCCTGGGGTGACGTGTTCGTTGAACATAACCTGGGTTTTGTCCAAGTTCACCCTGAGACCAATGTGTATTGAAGAATCAACTAGGCCATCCAGCATCTACTGCAAGTCGTGCAGCGATTCAGCCAGTATGACGATGTCATCTGCAAATCTCAAGTGTGAGATGTACACGCCGTTGATGTTTATGCCACGTCCTTCCCATTTTAGCGTCTTAAACACATCCTCCAGTGCGTTGGTGAACAATTTCGGGGAAATAACGTCCCCTTGTCTCACCCCCCGACGCAATGGGATATGCTTCGTTTGCTGGTTTTGACTTTGGACGGTCATTAGTGTGCGAGTGAGTGTGCCGAAGTCGGTGCGTAGACCTGAACAACCTTGAGGCTATACCTCTCGGTTAGCTTCACTATGAGGTACGCTACCCTGTTCGAGACACTAGACACTTCTACCACGTTGTCACAAAGGGATTTATGTACCAGGAACCCGACTCCGCCTTGGGATAGCTGGTCTCCCTCTCGAAAATACATCAGGTGGCCTGATTCAAGGGTTATTGTGTCCTCCCCCTCTCTTCGGACTTCACTCAACCCAAGAATGTGCCACCGTACCCTTTCGACTTCTTCCTCTAGCTGCACTAGATGTTCGTCGAGCCGTAACGTGCGTCCATTATACGTCGCCAAGGTCAGTAGGGTTTGGCGGCCGCTCGTAACCCGGGGATTCTTAGCACCCCCTACCTTGCCGTTACCGTGACCGCCGCCAAAATCAGGAATAGCAAGGCCGCCGGGAACTGGGGGCCGTGGTTGATTCTGGCTTGCCATTAAGGGGTTTGCCCATAATCGCCACGCTGGGCATGCGGGTTGGCGATCGCAGATCACAACTCCTCGCACTAGTGACGCTGCTGCCCGTCGCTAGTCTGCGCTATTTAGTTGCGAACTTTCGAATGGTTATACCGCCATTTATCGGTCGTCAGAGCCTCGTTTGTTGTTTAGCAGGATGCACCACGAGCAGGTGAGGTTGACTTGGGGCACTGAGATGGTAGGTGCGCCCCCTTACATCCCCAAAGTAGCATACATCATCATAATCGATGATAGGAAAAATTAAGGACTGTACAAGTACTATGCCTTGATTTTTTTCCTTTCTACATTGTGCTCACAAATTGTAGCAACAATAATTTAGTATCCATGGAGTTACTTTCCTATTCTTCTCGATGAGATCTACGCTTTGGAAAGGCAACTACAGGCTATTAACAGTTATGCCTGTGGATGGACTGCAGGTGGCTTACTTTTGACTAATCAAAAGTGCCAGTCACGGGTCTGTTTGAAAATATAAATATAATAATATATATATAAATATATATATATATATATATATTATTATATATTATATATGTATATATAATATTTTGTTCACTACTTTATTAGGATAATAACACAAAAATAAATAAAAAGTAAAAAAAATAAGTATATCAATCGCGTGTCAGCAAGACTTGATTGAATTGAACTATGTACATATTGTGAAGCACGGGATTTTTTTTTTTTTTTTTTTTTTTTCAGTTCTCATCTGCTATCAGTCATACTTGACTATGATCAGATGTGTGGAAGGATTCATCACTTTTTTTTTTTATAGAATCAGGACCAGTGTCCTAATTCTACTTAATCAGGCAGCACAATATCAGCTTTCTTGAGTCTCTTAGTACAATTTGGCATCAATAGTGAACGTGAAAGGGGATTTGGATGGATGGTTAATCTATCTTTGTAATTCTCTAGGTAGCGCTTCGCTTCTTCTAGGATCGTTGGAATTTCCAAGTGCTCATGGATTTCTGAGTTGCGAGCGTACCAGGGCGCCCCTGCCAGGACCCTCAGGATACTGTTTTGACTTCTTTGAATGCACATGATGTTTGATTTGCTTGCGGAAGACCATAATTGAATCCCATATGTCCATATTGGTTTTATGATGGAACAATAAACTCTAAGTTTGTTACTCAGGGTGAGTGAAGATTGTCTGCCTAGTAACCAGAGCAAGTTCTTGAATCGGTAGTTTATTTCTGATCTTTTCTTCTTTAGGTGATCCTTCCATGTCAACCTACGATCCAAGTAGAATCCCAGGTACTTCACGCATGTTGACTGTGGTAGAATGTCCTGACCCAATTTGACCGGGGCGCAATTTCCATGTCCGAGTGCAAAGGTGATGTGATGCGATTTAGGTGCGCTTGCCTTTATACGCCATTTGTTTAGCCAGTCATGGGTCCTGTCAAGTTGATTTTGCAGCATGCTGCTCGCTATGTTGGCATCCTGATTACAGGCCAGGAATGCGGCATCATCAGCGTAGGTTGCTACAAATACGTCAGAGCACTGAGGGAGGTCGCTAGTAAATATATTATATAAAACTGGGCCCAGGACGGAGCCCTGGGGTACCCCTGCAAGGCACCTGGCAAGAGAGGATCTAGCGTCTCGTACCTTTACTTGAAATTGCCTATCACTAAGGTATGATTTAATTAGCAAGTAAAATGAATGGGGCAGGAGCAACTTTATCTTGCATAATAGTCCTTTATGCCATACTCGGTCAAAGGCTTGTTGGACGTCGAGAAACGCTGCCGAGCAATACTTCTTCTTTTCTAGGCACTGTCTTATGGTACGGTAGACTCGGTGTACCTGTTCTACGGTAGAGTGTTGCTCGCGAAATCCGAATTGGTGATCAGGTACAACTTGGTTTTCTTGTAGGTGAGGTTTCAGCCTGTTCAGGACAACTCTTTCCCACAACTTAGATAGTACTGGAGTAAGGCTAATAGGGCGGTAGGATGAAACTTCATTTTCCGGCTTTCCGGGCTTATTGATCATTACAATTTGTGATATTTTCCAGAGAGCAGGTACATGAGAGGATCTGAGAGAGGCATTAATGAGAATAGTAAGAAAGACTACTCCCCTTCTAGGCAGCTCCTTAAGAATTTTCGGAGTAATCAGATCGAATCCGGGTGCCTTTTTGGAATTCATCTTAGATATCAATCTAGACAGTTCCCGTGGGGATGTTGGTCGCAGTGGGGCACAAAGTTGCAAGTCCTGGTTGAGAATGGCATCTATTTCAGGATCATCAGGAACTGCAGATTCGTTCGGCTTGAAGACATTGGCAAGGTGAGTGGCGAAAGCTTCAGCTTTTTCTTCATCTGAACGAGCCCATGAATTGTCTGATCTGATAGGGGGTAAGCGTTGCTGAGGTTGTGCTAAATTCTTGGTTGCTTTCCAAAGGGAGTGAATTCCTTTAGCTTCAGGGGTTATTCTCTCTAGCCTGTGTTGCAGGGCATCATTATTAGATTTCGCAAGAAGGTCTTTGAGTTCCTTAATGGCACGGTTGAGACGGGTTTTGTCCCGTTCATTATGTGATGACTGCCAGATTCTACGAAATCGTCTCTTCTCTGCGATTTTTCTTCGGACTTCAGATGGGGTAGGTGTACTATGAGCAGAATGTTTTAACTCAGGGGTGCTGATCCACGCTGACACTTGTACAAGATTGGTGAAGTACAAGCACGCGTCGTCTACGTCTTCAGGGGACTTCAGAGGTACGTTGAGATTAATGTTATCTTCAAGGTACTCTCTAAAGTTATCCCAATCGGTTTTGTAGTTGTAGAGCATGTCATAGTTTGGGTTACATTTTGCAGTTGTTTTACTCAATCTAAGTATGATTGGGGTGTGGTCTGAAGACCCGTCTAGGCTAGATTCCACTTCGGTGAATTTGTGGCATATGTTTTTTGTGACAAAGAAGTCAAGGAGGTCAGGTATTTTGTTAACATCCGTAGGCCAGTATGTAGGTTCACCTGTGGACAGAGTTGACATGTTATTTGCATCGATACATTTTTTTAGTTCACGGCCCCTGGTTACGGTGAGTCTAGAACCCCAATCCGTATGTTTGGCGTTCCAGTCGCCACCTGCTATAAATCTGTTGCCTTGCTTCTTAAAGAACTCAGTAAACATTTCCTCATTGATTTTGTGTCTAGGAGGGCAATATACCGCCGAGATGTTAATAAGGCCTGATCGATCTTCTACTCTTATAGCCGTGGATTGTAGGTGTTCTGTCACAAAAGGTTCCAGTAGGCAGTGTTTGATGGTGTTTTTTATTACGATAGCGCTGCCTCCATGTGCTCGACCGTCCGGATGAGAGGTAAGATACACGCAGAACCCTGGTATACGTATTTCACTTCTTACGGTTGTGTGTGATTCTGATATCAGGCATATGTCGATCTTGTTCTCTTTTAGGAATACTTCTAGTTCATTTGTGTTGGGTGCAATGCCATTGATGTTCCAGGCAGGTGAAGCACGGGATGAACTCGGTTTAATTCTCTTCATTGAAGCACCTTGTGATATTCGACATTTTTTTAAAGAAGTAGCGTTTATGGAACGATCCATCTGTTGTCGACCACGAAATCGTTTCCTTTCACTTTCGTTGTTAGTAATAGTTCTACCTTTATCATCGGGTGATCGACGCCTATACAGTAGATACCCATCGTTGCCAGTGATGGTCTCCGCCGTCAATTTTCGTGGATAACGTTTGGAACTCTTGCCGTCGACCATGCATGGTGATTGGCGGTTGATGGTGCCACATGGTCCATGAATCATATTCAGCATCGAGTAATCCCAAAGACGTGTTGCTTAATAATGTAATTCATCAGCGAGCGGATTTTTTGCAAGAAAACACGTGCGGTGATGTCGTGCCGATGACTTGATGTTTGTCCGGGGAGTAGTATTTGAACAATTTCTATACTTACATGTAAATGTAATCAATAGGTCTGGCCGACCATAATGACGAACATATGTTATTGCATCTTGCGCATATTCATGCATGTGACACAGGCTACCTATACATATATGTCGCCGGTAAAATAGTCAATTGACCAACATTAGATGCATCTTCTTCTGTGCTAATTGCATCGCGTAAATGAATATACTCTTCCGAACGCAATTTAACTTGGTTCAATCTAATGAAAGGAGGCGCCTCCTTTTCTGTTACGATATTGACGTACGTGTCGACGCAATATTGTTGAAACAATCGACGAAATCGCAACAAATATTTGTCAGCATTTGGACGCATCATCAAACGATATGCGTAATAATTCATCGAACTAACCTTCTTGTTAGTTTCCTCACCTGAATTAGTATTTTAGAAGTAAAATTCACGTTCATATTCCTTGCAGGGGCAGACAGAATTTACCCATTAAATCCCCGAAGTCACTTTTAGCATTCTATGGTATTGATACTCACCATTTAATGGATTAATAATCTTGATATTGAAGTGATATTCATCGACTCCTTGCCAAAACATCAGCGGGTATTGCAACGTGTCATATGAACGGTGTGTTTCATATATTGTTTTTTGTTGCCCAGTATTGCGACGTGTAAGCACAATATTGCGTGTTTATTTTTATTTTATTTTATACTATTCGGGAAACTTACAGCTAATATAAACAATGATCTTAAACAATAGGAATTCGAAGGCCATTTACAAATTTCCACAGATAAACACTTGAAACAAAATAAAAGACAACAAAAAAGAAGTTAGTCAACAAAATACTATAACATAAATTAAACAACAAAAAAGAAGTTAGGTAACAAAATACTATAACAATAAATTAAACAAAAAAAAAGCGATCTATTAAATAAAAACTACAAACTAAAATTAAAAAAAAAACAACATTTAAACGCAATTATTACTTTTCCGTAAAAAAGCTTTTCACTAACAAATGCTTAAGCCGAGAAACACTGGTATTGAAAATGTCCAAATCATGTTCACCAGTAAGTTTATTAAAGCTCCCGCTCGCACGGATCAGAAACGAATTCTGCCTGTACGCGGACTTGGAGTGTGGGACATGCAACAAACTAAGTTTGCGAAACATTTTGCAGTGTGCTACTAATCCTAAACTACCTAATAGCTCAGGGCAATCAATAGAACCATTTGCGATTTTAAATAAGTATGCCATATCAGCAATACGTCTGCGCTCATACAGCGGTAAGATATGAAATCTCTTGCATCGCGCTATATAATTGGGAGTATATTTCCTAGTTTTGTACTGCAAGAAACGTAGGAACCGCTTTTGAATTCCCTCAATTCTGTCTATATAACTATTATAATTAGGGTTCCACACTTGTGAGGCGTACTCTAAATGGCTGCGGACGAAAGCACAATAAACGATTTTATACGATTTTTTTTGTTTCCAAGTTGTCACCAACAATCAGGATTGCAACTTCATCTGTTGTTGGAGCGTTAAATGTGCGTTCGTGTGTTCCAGCTGGTCGTTTATCCACTCTGATCATGACTTTGTAGTCATCGTTTGGCATGCGCTCTAATGTAGTATGCTCCAATGCATAATGTTCATGAAGCAGTTGCTGTAGATCTTGAAGAACTGCTCTATTCGTTGTTGTGTTGACCTCTTGACGCCGATCAAGTTGCTCCTCCATATTGCCCATGAAGTATAGTTGCAAGAATTTATGTTCTGCATCTTCAAGAGGTTGTAATGATCCAATTCGATAGTGAATCTGGCCTTGAATCTGTAAGTCGAGACTCTCGACTCGCTCTAGACTCTAGAGCAAAGTCAGTATTACTGATTTAAAATCTCATGTTTTTAATGACACTATTCCTTTTCTTTAGAGACAAATACAGATACTTAACAAACTATATTTTAGCAAAAATGTTGTGATTCTGGCGTTTCGCCACGAAACAATGTATGCAATGGCTCTGGTGGCGGAACCAATTATGGCAATTTTACTTTGCCATTAAGGCAGCACAATCCAGGCGTTTCTCCAGCAAACTTCAATGCCGCACAATGCTCGCAAACTATGTCCATAAGACCAATGCAAACAAAGGATGCGAGCTGTAGTCAATTCATTCAGTCAAGTCAATCGTATAGAAATGCTGCATGATTCAAATCAACACTTGAAGCATTTCTTCTTGCACTTCGAAGACTATCTCGTTGTTGATCTGTGCGATTAGCTCTACAATTTATCGTTTTTAATCTAGCCGTTTCACGGGCTGCCTCTCTTTGCTCTTGTTTTTGAGAAGCACGAAGTAGGGCCCTACTGCGTGCCACACCAACGCGGCGCTCTTCTCGTGCAATTTGTCGTTCTTCATCAGTTAATTGGTTCGCAATTTTAATTGCATTACGGCTCCGTTGGGAAAGATTATATCTTCTTGGTCGCGGCATTATAATACTACTCACACATCAAAACAAATAATATACTGACTCTGACTGGATTGACAGAATAATCTTAAATGATTCAGTGAGACCACATATTTAGATAGACCTATATCTGTGAGTGAGACCGATCTATTGTTCGTTTTTTTTTTTAATCTAGTCACTTGTTCATTATTTGTTGTATATTTAAGAGAGTTATGCGCACTTCGTCCCGCGTTCAAAAATCACCCATTCGTAGCTTGATACATTTTCCTTAGTTTACACAAAATAAATATCTGAGCGCACGCATAAATATTTGACAACTAATGTATGTGTCATTGCTTTTTCATTAAAATCTAAAATACAAAATATGATTCGCAACCGTAACACGTATGTAGTTACAGAATTATAATCATTAAAATCATCAAAACAAGCCTTTAAATTCATGTAATCTAATGTAAAACTATTTCATGAAAAAGTGATTGAATGGTATTATATGAAAAATCGTAAAGCGGTTCACAGAGTACATTTACCTACCAAGTTTCAACTGTGTAGCTATAATAGTTTCTGAATAAAGTGGTTGTGACATACGGACGGACAGACAGACAGACATGACGAATCTATAAGGGTCATTTTTGCCATTCGGCTACGGAACCCAAAAAAGGAAGAGTTTATGTATTCGACCGGCTTTTTTTTCATGTTTACCGATTACTCTGTGATTAGTGATTTGCCGATTTACAAGATTATTTTTCATTTGTTAGAAGCAACCCGCGCGGTGGTCTCATGTTAATTTTATTAACTTGGCTTGAGTAGTTTATGAGCTTCTATAATACAATCAATCAACTTTATTTTCTCACCACAATATACATAAATTATTTTACATCGGTCAGATTCGACAATGATACACAATTCAGGTAAGTATATATTGTGGGAGACTGGTGCCTAAGCTAGGCTCGTGGCCTGTTTCAGGACACCAGGATCCCACCCCTTTCATAATCAGCCTATAATGTTCCCACTGCTGGGACACAGGCCTCCTCTCTATGAGAGGGAATGGGCTATAATCCACCACGCGGGCCCAGTGCGGGTTGGTAGATGTCACATGTCTTCGAATTTTTGGTTCTAGGACATGCCGGTTTCCTCACGATGTTTTCCTTCACCGTTTTGAGAGCAGTGGTGATGAAATATATTACACAAAGTAATGCGCCTGCCGGGGTTCGAACCCACAACTTACTGCTCGTAAGTTTGGACCGCCACCACTGGGCCACCGCTGCTCTCTCCCACCCCTTTACATTTTCCTTTTATAAATTATGTACTAGGCGCGCTGACAGATTGTATGGAATCATACATTTTATTATTATATTATATTATTATAGCTAGCCCATATTGTCAAAGGCAAAGGCAAAGGCCTCCCTCATAATTACTCCCCTATACATTTTATAGTTTTATTTATTATTATTAAAATCTAGGTTAAGTATGCGAGACGAATGTTGGTAGATGTGTAGTATGGGTGAGTGTGTGAGCGTTGTGCTGGGTATGTGTGTGGGACAGTACGTGATTTTGTGTTTAGGTCACTATAAGTATATTTTTAGTATTGTTATAGTTTAATTTTAGTAGCCAGTCTGTTAGCCTCTTTTTGCATTTATTCTTTGTGAGGCTAAAGATATGTAACACCTTGTGAGTTTTATTGTATGAGTAACCACCCAGATAGCGAAAGAAACGCCTTGCGAACATAGTTTTGAGACGTAGATGATGGGGCTCCACAGGGTCATATCGTCTTTTCCCCCTGGACAACGTTGGATTATAAACCAAAAGAGAATGCTGTTTCAGCAGAATGTGCAATATAAACAGTTGCCGCACTGTCAGGACTTCATTCTCTTTGTATAACTGTTCAGACTGTTCTGTTGTTGTTTCTGTTCTGTTCTGTTGTGTTTGTACTGTTCTGTTGTTTGTTTTTGTTCTGTTCTGTTCTGTTGTTTCTGTTCTGTTCAGTGGGGTAACGATACGATCGAAAAGACAAAACTTTGAGTATAGCTCTTTGGGTTCTTTCAATTTCAATTATGGTAGTTTTTGGAGCTCCACCCCAAGATGTGATGCAGTAGCATATTATAGATTGAGCAAGGGTATAGTACACTGTTTTCATAATATTTTTATCGACTACATGTCTCAGCGTTTTGAACACATAAATTAGTTTCCGTAATCTGTTACTAAGAGTGGTTATGTGATCTTGACATCTTAGGTTTTTGTCGATCGTTATTCCCAGGTATTTTACATTCTCAGCCTTGGTGAGTGGTTCGCAGTTACAACTACGGGTGAGTGGGTTTGTGCAGGAATGAGCTACAATAGTATTAGGTACTGTTTGGGAGGATTCGTTGTTTTTCATGGAGAATGCTATGTAATTGGTTTTGGTTGTATTGAGGGTCAACAGATTGTCGCGTAACCAATTGGATACTGTATTAAAGCCTAGTTCTTCCCACGAGCTCGCACTGAACAAGAGGGCAGTGTCATCAGCAAAGCTAATATAATAATTTTGCCATTGGGGATAGTAAGCATACCCAGATCGTTGATATAGATGAGGAATAATGAAGGTCCAAGGATACTACCTTGAGGCGTGCCGTAGTTAATTATTTGTTCCTCACTGATGAATTCATCTATCTTTACTCTCTGGGTACGTTCACTCAGATAGTCTTTAAAGAGGTCCAGTGGAAGTCCTCTGATTCCCAAGCTTTCCATCTTACGTACAAGAATTGGGACAGAAACCGTGTCGAAAGCCTTAGCAAGGTCTAGAAAAATGGCCATAACTTTATCCCCACTATCCATGTTTGTGACCACACAGTCTGTTAACTCATGGACCGCATCAGAGGTTGACTTGCCTGAGCGAAACCCAAATTGCGCTGGTGCGACAAGATTATTGTTTTCCAAGTAGCTCACAAGTCTGCTGTTCATTACCCGTTCCAGTATTTTGGAAAAAGCAGTCAGCACAGATATAGGTCTGTAGTTATCAACACGGCTCCTGTCCCCACTCTTGTAGATCGGATGAATTATCGCTTTTTTGAACACGTTAGGAAATTTACCTGTGGAAAGAGCAAAGTTACATACGTACGTTAACGGAGGCACGATCACGCCCGCATGCTTTTTCAAGAGGTCACCGGATATCCCATCCCATCCCGCGGCACAATTATTGCGGAGCGACATTAATATTCCAGCTACCTCTTCCTCATCTGTTGGGAGCCATGCCATCCATTACCATGGATTGCGTTCCGTTACATAGGTTTCCCTTTGTAGCTTTTGTATGTGTGCTCTTTATATTTTTAGCTAGTTTTTCACCTATTTTGGCAAAAAAGTCATTGACATGGTTTACCGAATTTTGTGGTGTACTTGATGAGGCTAGTAATTGTGATGATGTGTTGGAATTCCTTGTCGACCTGTTACATATATTATTTATGGCCGACCATAACTGTTTAGTGTTTTTTCCAGCTTTACTGATCTCATTTTTTTCAAATTCTATTTTTAATTTCCTTAATAATTTATTACAATAATTTCTGTACCTAATAAAAGTAATTTTTAATGTGTCATTATTAGGCGCCTGTTTAAATTTTTTATGCAATGTGTCTCGATGCCGCATACAGCGAAGTAAACCAGGAGTAATCCACGGCTTTAATATTTGTTTACGGTTCGGAGTCTTACCAGATTCGGAGTTTGAGTCTATCACGTGTTTTATTAATTGTGTTATTGTTTACCCTGCCACATGAGGATCTTGGGTCTTGTATACTTCACTAAAGTCTAGTTGTTTTAGGTCTGTTTCTATCTTAACATAATTCAAACGATTCCTTTTTTTTGTAATTATTTTAGGCATTCGTTTAGACAAGAATAGCATTACAGTCTCATGATCAGTTAGAGCAGAGTGTGCGACTGAAGTAGAAGCAGGTAGTCGAGTTTTCAGAATAACCTGGTCAAGACAAGATTGTTGTCGCGTAGGTATTGTATGAGCAGGTAAAAGGACATGGGTAGCCAGTAAGTTTAGGTAGGAATGTTTAGCGGAATCCTTGCAGCGTTCATGTATATTTATATTAATGTCTCCCACAATAACTATTGTATTAAATTTAGATAGCCTACTTAGGGTAATATTTAGGGAGTTATAACTGCTACTTAGGGTAATATATAGGAAATTATCTAAGTCTTTGTAACCTGGCGGGCGGTATATTTATTTATTTATTTATTTAAACTTCATGTACAAGAGTGGTACATAGGCGGACTTAATGCCACAAGGCATTTTCTACCAGTCAACCTTTGGGTCAAATAGGATAGCATTGTGATAGAGTACAAAAAAATAAATAAGAAAAAAAATCCAATTTGTTAACATAGATTGATATACATAAATAGGTACATACCAATACACATAAGTAAAATTAAATAAACTAATATATATGTCGCCGCAAAGATTATTTTGCTGATTATTAAGAATTGTTTTATTACCTATCTGATTTAATTGGCTTACTTTAAAATAATTACTTCATTATTAATTATAAATCTGGTTTATATGTGCAATTATTTAGAGAATTTTTATGTTTATAAGTAATGATTTGGTTGGTGACGGTGTTGACATTAGATGTCGAAACCGTTACCTACTAATTAAATCCGATAAACACTTTTTAAAGAAATAAATAAGCTGTGATTATTTTTAAATAACTTAAAATTATTGAAACATTATTGTAAGAATAAAAACTTAATATTTTAATTTAATCTGTTTTGTAAAATAACGGTTGCCTCTGTTGGGCGACGTTATAAAAGAGTGCGATCTGAGTGCGGAGGGCTTTTTTGCTGCCGATTTTTGGAGATACAACATTGTGAGTAGAATCTATGTTTGTTTGGATAAAATAATAATTATTATAAAATTGTGTTACTTGTTTTTCTTGCTGAATTCCCTAAGTTTGTCTGTGGATTTGAATAAATTCCACTGTAGCCATCGCAGAACCAAGGGCCATGATGGGGTCGGCGGTTCTAAATAACCGTCATTTCCCTTCTTCGACATATAATACATACAAATAGTCCAAATACGAGAAACCGTATATCGCTAAGAGAATGAGAATAGTATTTCTATCGATTTTTAATTGGAGACAGTTAGCATCTAAGAATGACGGCTCCTGAGCAACTAGTTGGAGTTTTTTATGCACATACAGGACTACACCTTCATTTTGTGTGTGATTATTGTTGGTACGACAATAGTTATAGTTTGGCAACTCGGGAATATTATGGGTGTTAGGGAGCCAACACTCGGTTAATACGATTATGTCCCAGTCAAGTTTTGTCCGAGCAAGTGTAGTCAGAAAGCCCGCTATGTTTTTATTTATACTTCTTATGTTCTGTGTGTTACACGCAGCTGCATAAGGGGAATCGCCAACTCAGCACTCAATAATTTTATTGTAGAAACATACGCTGCAATTAAACGAACAACGGAAACGGCGAGCTGAGATAGCACTTTCTGTCGCACAGACCTAGATTACTCAATTATTGTAAAACTGTAAAATTCCATTCCATATTCATACTTCGAATAGGCACGTAGGCTAATTTTAGATTTAATATAATCAATGTAATTCTTTTACTTTAAAATAAATTTAGTTAAATCATTTTTGGTTTTTTTTAAATCCTCCGATCGCAGCTAACGTAATTGGCGCAGTCGGTAGGATATTCGCGGGCCGGTTCGCGAGCTTAGGGATCTCTAATATCGACATCCGCGTACGCGAATCGCCTGGGTGGCTATCCGAATCTACGGTCCAGCTGCAGTTCCGGAAGGAGAATCCAGACTTCGATTCACAAGAGAACCAGAGATGAAATTGTTGTAAGTACACTTGAATTGTTCCTGTGTTGCTTCCTATTTAGTCCTAGTACCACCCAACTTCCAAGATTTTTCACCCGAAAAATTCTAACTCCCAGGAGCCCTCATCACGTACGGCTCGCTGGAGTGCTATAGATAACAGTAGAGATTTAAATAGTGATAGAGAAGATAATTTAAATAGTAGTATAAATAGTTTAAATATGGCCCACGACCCCGATACAATTTTCAAGACCCTTCGTATGGTCCCGGAGTTCGATGGGAACCCAAATGTATTGACTAGGTTTGTTAGAATATGCGATCAAATAGTGACTCAGTACGTTAGTAATGCCCCAGGTAGCGAGTTAAACAACTTATGCTTATTAAATGGCATCTTAAATAAAATAAAAGGCTCTGCCGCTTGTACCATCAATTCCAACGGCATACCTGAAAGTTGGCTAGGGATTAGAACGGCCTTAATCAATAACTTTTCCGATCAACGGGATGAAACGGCTTTGTATAGAGACCTTTCTTTAGCTACGCAGGGAAATAAAACACCTCAGGAATTTTATGAGGAATGCCAAACTTTGTTTAGTACGATGATGACGTATGTAACATTACACGAACAAATTTCTACCACAGTTGAAGCGAAACGTACACTGTACAAAAAAGTTACTATGCAGGCTTTTGTTAAAGGATTAAAGGAACCATTAGGGTCCCGCATACGGTGCATGCGTCCCGATACCATCGAAAAAGCCCTTGAATATGTACAGGAAGAACTTAACGTTATGTATTTACAGGAACGTAGTGAGGTCTCAAAATCCACTACGCAAAAAAATTCTAACCCTGCAACACCTCATACAAATACCAATCCAGTCCCTCCACGTAATAATAATTTCGCAGTACCAATTCCCAACTGGCCCAATCCCATAGGAATTAGACCCAACCAACTACCACCGCCACAACCGTTTAGATTTAATCCCAACTTTATTAATCAGCAGTCACAAAATCGCATGCCTAATCGTACACAGCAAATATTCCGTGCGGTACCTCAAACTTATAACGCTCAAAGTAACATGTTCCGTTTGCCCCCTAGAAACAATCCGGTGCAAAATCAAAATCAAGGTCCTAAACCTATGAGTGGAGTACAACCTTTTACTCCTAGACCCATGTTATCTGGTCATAATTGGCAAAATTCAGGCAATCCGCCACCAACTAATTATTTTAAACATCGAGAGATGAACATGAATGAGTGCGCGTCATACGATAGCTCATATTACCCGACGGAGTACTATTACGAGCCGGTCTGTTTTAATTACGATAATACTTACTACGATTATAGTCCGTTCGCTGCATTAGAGTGCAACTATGATCCGACTTTAAGCGATTTAAGTGTTCAAGGGAATATGGCAGATTCGTCTGAACCTCAGGCAGGTCCAAGTCAGGATTTTCAGGAGGATCAGAAATCAAAAAAGTTAAAATAGAATTAAATCTCCAAACTCAGCGTCAATTGCCGTATATACTAATAGCAGAACCACCTCTAAAATTACTAATTGATACTGGCGCGAATCAATCTTTTATAAGCCCGGAGGCTGTAGAAAAATATTTCCCAAATTTTCCCTTAAATTATGACCCGTTTGAAGTTACCAATGTACACGCGGTTAGTAGAAATAATTATTCTATAAATTTACCTTGCTTTGCAGAATTTAACGATCCAGAGTTTATCAAGTTATTTATATACCGTTTTCATGATTATTTCGATGGTTTAATTGGTTTAGATTTGCTAACTAAATGGGAGTCTAAGATAGACCTAAAAGATCAGAGGTTAATAACGCGCACATCATCCAATCCCATCCGTATGTATAATTCCTATAATGTTAACTTGTATGAAGACATCATACCTGCTCAATCTTCAAAATTAGTTAGAATACCGATCGACACTCCAAACGGTGCGGCATTAGTAAGTGAACAGACTATATGTAATTGTACTGTACGCGAGTGCCTTACTATCGTGGACAATAATCGCGGCTACTTGGAAATAGAAAATACGAGCCCGAATGATATTGTATTATCACTTGACCGACCAGTGCACGCGAGTTTATTTAATATCGAGTGCATGCGTACCGAACATTGTACCAAGCGAGTTCAAGAGGTTACGGCGCGATTACGAACAGATCATTTAAACGAGGAAGAAAAAGTCAACCTTATAGCTCTTTGCTCGAAATATGCTGACGTGTTCTACATCGAAGGCGAAGCACTAACTTTTACTAATCAAATAAAACATCGCATTAAGACTACAGATGAAGTCCCGGTTTATACAAAAAGTTATAGATACCCATTCATCCATCGCCAGGAGGTTAGGGAACAGATTTCAAAAATGTTAGATCAGGGAATAATAAAGCCTTCAGACTCAGCATGGAGTTCACCCATTTGGGTGGTCCCCAAGAAAATGGATGCCTCAGGCAAACAAAAATGGCGTTTAGTAGTCGACTTTAGGAAACTCAATGAAAAAACTATCAACGACAAATATCCCATTCCGAACATTAGCGATGTTCTTGACAAACTAGGTAGGTGCCAGTACTTCACCACTCTAGACCTGGCTAGCGGCTTCTACCAGGTGGAAATGGACCCTCAGGATATTCAAAAAACAGCTTTCAATGTCGAGCATGGACATTTCGAGTTTCTTCGAATGCCCATGGGACTTAAGAATTCACCATCCACATTTCAAAGAGTGATGGACAATGTCCTCAGAGGTCTCCAGAATGACATATGCCTGGTCTACCTTGATGATATCATCGTTTTTTCCACGTCACTACAAGAGCATATGACGAATCTCGAGAAAGTTTTCAATAGACTTAGGGAATCGAACTTTAAGATCCAAATGGATAAATCCGAGTTCTTAAAGCATGAAACTGGTTATCTTGGACACTTTATAAGTAGTGAAGGAATAAAACCCAATCCAGATAAAATTACAGCCATAGAAAAATACCCCATTCCAAAAACTCCAAAAGAAATTAAGCAATTTTTAGGCCTTGTAGGTTACTATCGTAAATTTATCCCGGATTTTGCAAAAATTACGAAACCTCTCACAGCATGTTTGAAAAAAGGTAGAAAAGTGATATTAGACTCCGACTACATTAACAGTTTTGAAAAGTGCAAAACTCTCTTAACAAATGACCCCATACTACAGTATCCCGATTTTAATAAGGAGTTCATATTGACGACAGATGCTTCGAACGTTGCAATTGGTGCCGTTCTATCTCAAGGACCTGTAGGTTCCGATAAACCTGTGTGTTTTGCATCCCGAACCCTAAATGAAAGTGAACTTAACTATAGCACCATAGAAAAGGAACTTCTTGCTATAGTTTGGGCCACCAAGTATTTTAGACCTTACTTGTTTGGTCGTAAATTTAAAGTACTGACGGATCATAAACCTCTACAGTGGATGATGAACCTTAAAGAACCCAATTCGCGATTAACTAGATGGAGGCTGAAACTTAGTGAATATGATTTCACCGTTATCTATAAGAAAGGCAAATCAAATACAAACGCTGATGCCTTATCTCGGGTGGAGATTCACAATGAGGATATTAACACCATAATAGACGAATTATGTTCATTGATGCCTAACCCATCAGAAAACCCGCCATCCACGAATTCATCCACTGCAACCGTTCACACCAGCCTCGAAAATCCTATATTAGAAGTCCCAATCACAGACGAACCTCTTAACAGATTTCATAGACAATTATGCCTCACTGTAGTGGAAGATGTTAAACGAAAACCAGTAATTACTAAACCATTTGATACCCACACGCGTATAGCAATCCAAATATCATCATCTAAATTAGAACAAGATGTAGTTAATGCCCTCAAAGAGTATGCGAACCCGAAAGTAAAAACCGGTATCTTAATAAATCCACCTCTCGCCATGTATACCATCATACCAGTCATACAAGAAAAGTTTAAGAGTTCATCTATGAACTTAGTACTAGCTAAGATAGAATTAGAAAACGTTAAAGATTATCTACGTCAGCAGGAGATAATTCAACACTACCATGATGGCAAAACTAATCACCGAGGAATTACTGAATGTTATTTAGCCCTTTCAAGAAAGTATTACTGGCCCAAAATGAAGGATCAAATAACTAAATTCATTAATGAATGCATTATTTGTGGGCAAGCTAAATATGACCGGAGACCTGTTAGACCCCAGTTTAATATTGTACCCCCGGCAACAAAACCATTCGAGATAGTTCACATGGATTTATTCACTGTTCATAATGAAAAGTATGTGACATTTATAGATGTTTTTACTAAATACGGACAAGCATACCATCTCCGAGATGGTACGGGCATTAGCATACTTCAATCATTATTACAATATTGCACCCACCACGGAGTTCCCTTAACTATAGTAACTGATAACGGAACAGAATTTACCAACCAACTTTTCTTAGAATTCACACGCCTTCATAAGATAAACCATCATAGAGTTTTACCGCATTCGCCTAACGATAACGGTAACATAGAAAGGTTCCACTCAACTCTCCTTGAACATATAAGAATATTAAAACTAAAGCACAAAGAGGAGCCCATCGTAAATCTTATGCCTTATGCTATAATTGGTTATAATTCTTCAATACATAGCTTTACTAGATGCAGACCATTCGATTTATTAACTGGTCACTTTGACCCCCGCGACATTCTAGACATCGATTTTACGCAACAAGCATTACAACAGTACGTTCACAACCATAGGGCACAAATGAAGGAAGTTTATAATATCATAAACGAAACTTCTTTATTAAATCGTACTGCATTGATAGAAAATAGAAATAAGAACCGCGAACCTGAAATAGAATACGTTCCTCAACAACAGGTATTCATTAAGAACCCTTCTGCAAGTCGCCAAAAAACAGCACCGCGATATACCCAAGATACCATTCTGGCCGATTTACCCATACACGTTTACACATCCAAAAAACGTGGCCCTGTAGCCAAAAATAGATTAAAAAGAGGCCCTAAGGAACCTAACTTGTTGCAGGATTCTATTATTGCTGGTACTTCGCGAGACGGCCGCGTCGGAGATAAAACTTGAAAGCTTGGCCAATGGACCCGGCTTACTACCTTATAAACTTGGATCGACGAGAATGACGACTCATCATCATACATTTCTTCAGTACGTGAATCTAAGGGACATTGAAAATCAAATTACAACACTACAGTATCAGATATCAGAATACAAAAGTCGGCTTAGTAATGACACTTATACACTGTTTGAGTTCCAAATTAGTTATCTTACTAACAAAATTGGCAAAGTATCTAATCAGCTAAAATCTTTAGAGCCCGGTCGTGTAAAGAGAGGTCTAATAGACGGTCTCGGATCGGTAGTTAAAAGCATAACCGGAAATCTAGATTACACAGATGCCTTAAATTATGAAAACGCTATCAAAAATCTACAAATTAACAATAATAAGTTAGTTAACGAATTCAATAATCACATTAGTCTCAGTAAAGAATGGATGGCTAAGCATAATAACGTTTTACTACAGTTAGTCGAAAACCAGAGTAAAATCAATAGCACCTTAGAGTTACTGTTAAATAACACCCTTACCACAGGCAGTTTAATCACTTATGCAAAGTTTGGTCAACTCATTTCTATTATAAGTGAAAATGTAGAAGATTTAAGATTAGAATTAGTTAGAATAGAGAATATGTTAGCGTTTATACATGCGTCAAGCACTGTTCATTCTATGATAGATATAGAAACACTTAGGTCTATGGTAAATAGGTTAGAACAAATATACAGTAAGGATGAAATACTAAGTCTAGAGCTCAGAGAATACTACGACATTATCAGGCCCGGATCATATTTCAATGAAAAACAAATAGTTATAGTTTTCAGATTTCCTATAATTTCCAAAATCATTTATGATTTATATAAGTTATCTATAGTACCCAATAAAAATCGTCAAGCCCTTATCCCTACCTATCCCTTTATAGCAACTAATGGAAACTCTTTCGTGTACATAGAAGCAGAATGCTCGAAGTTTAATAACTGGTATCTCTGTGAAAAGGAAATAACCCATCAAATACGAACAAAAACTGACTGCATACAAGAACTTATCATGAACCAAGCACTCAAGAGTTCCTGCCAATTTAAAACAGTATTTTTGGAAAAAGAAGCGATGGAAAAACTAGATGACCAGCATTACGTCATATCATTCCCAAATCCAACGCAAGTGCAATCAGTCTGTGGGAGAGAAGACTTCAATACGCTACAGGGAAGCTACCTCGCCACTATACCTATCAATTGTTATCTCCGTACAAAGGAACTAACTATAATCAATGACAACGATGTAATACAAGGGCAGCCTTTGAAACTAATGAACATTCCCTACAACGACGTGGACACACCGCATGCTGCCTTAACTCAAGTTCATCTCAGTTCAATCGACTTAAGAGGACTACACAGTATCCAGAACCATGTCATGACGAGTCAGCCGATACAGCTTAACCAACTGCAATCAGATGTCATATATCATACGACCATACCCTTCTACATTGCATTATTAGGTGCAGGCGCACTTATCATTGCTATACTGGGCTATCGCAATAAATGGTTTTGCAAACGCTGCGAAACTTCCAACACCAAGGGACATACTTACGAAGAACCTGAAATAAGAGAAGAGGATCGCGCGCCCAGAGGAAAAGTCCCAGAAACATTTTCTCTCAAAGTTCTAAAATAGTTTCTGATCTGCGGGTGGAGATGTTACACGCAGCTGCATAAGGGGAATCGCCAACTCAGCACTCAATAATTTTATTGTAGAAACATACGCTGCAATTAAACGAACAACGGAAACGGCGAGCTGAGATAGCACTTTCTGTCGCACAGACCTAGATTACTCAATTATTGTAAAACTGTAAAATTCCATTCCATATTCATACTTCGAATAGGCACGTAGGCTAATTTTAGATTTAATATAATCAATGTAATTCTTTTACTTTAAAATAAATTTAGTTAAATCATTTTTGGTTTTTTTTAAATCCTCCGATCGCAGCTAACGTAATTTGTGTAATGATCTTAAGTGTTTGTTTAGGTATGAAATTTGGTGGACTACAGTTTTCCAGGTCACAAGTCGAAGCATCAGCCACAGAGACAGCATCTAGGTTGTGTAGGTTGTTTTGTGTGTTATCGAACTTTAATGTTAATAATTACCATTTTGACATTCATATTTTGAGCGCTGCTTAATAGCATAACAATAACGTTCATTAAACTGGTACAGAGCAGGAATGACAATATATATTGACTTTTTTTTAGAGAGTAGGTCGGCCGATATAGTTTGTGTGCGTTATGGATGTGGAGTGCAGGTAACGTAATGGTATGTATGATGGGGTTCCCTACTTGTTTTCGAAAGTTGATGATTCGATTTTTATTATATCGAACACGGTGTGTCGATAATTCAGTTGTACGATGTTTTATTTCATCGATGCTTTATTGGTGCGATGTAACGTTTGTGCGAAAAATCCTACAACGATTGCTCATTAGTTCGGTAATTTATTAGTTCGAAAGTATGTCGGTTCGAAACGCCTCCTTGTCCTTTAATCTTGACATTTAATTAATAATCTTATGTTGCATTACAGACGTTAAGGAAATACATTAAATACCATACATATCTTCGCGTCAACTTTCCTAAATTGAGGAAGACAGGTTACAAATTCACCATGTTTACCTGTGGCATGGGCCAAAGATAACGTAGACAATATCAGTGACCGGTTGCTAGCCAATCGCCTGATACCCTCAAAAGCCAAAACTGTCATACCTTTTTTTTTTTTTTTTTTTTTAATCGTCTATTTCGATATGCAGCACGGAAAAGAAAGCAACTGGGCATTCTAAGTTTTTTTTAATCCTCGCCCTGTACGAAAGCAAAAACGTCATATTTTTGCTTCCGTACTGCTTCCGTTTGCTAATACCTAAAATTAATTAACAACACCTAAAATACTCCTTTAAATGTTTTATTTAAAAAAAAAAATCATACAACTAAATAACAAAAAAGATATATACTTGGACATAATCAGCATAGAACAAAAAATAAACAAAACATTGGATAATCGTAAATAAAAAATAAATTATTATATTACTATAAATATTATAGTTTCTATGTATTATTAACGACACTTTTAAGAAAAAAACAATCAAAATAAAAAAATACATGTGGGATTTTAAAATGTGTACTTAGTAGTTAGAATAATAAGCATGAGTGAGTGTAAGCGAGACGACATATGTGTGCGAGAGAGAGGAAGGATGGAAGGGGAAAAGTTAAGATGGCGATAACCGTAGAACCGTTAACGTGTACTCTGTGTAATTTTAAATTAATAAAAGTCTAAAATAGTAAATCTGCTATTATTTCACCGCCTCAGACCTACAAATTTGGGGGCTCGTCCGGGATATCAAAAAGAAAGGCGGAATAGTACGGCCGGTGAAATAAAAACGACGTGTGTAGATCGGCTACCACGTGCACAGGAACTCGCGAACGACGGCGGTTTCTGCGGTAGAAGACTATCTCAACGACTACGACGAAATGTCCAAACCCGCGAAAGATCGCAGGAAAAGTCGGCAAGAAGACTACACCGACTGCCAGGACGACTGCGATGCGAGAAAGCGTAACGGCAACATGCTTCAGATGACGGCCGAGCTGATACCCAGCTTTAGCGGCCGCGACGACACCTATCCAGTGACGCGGTGGATAGACGAAGTAGAATCCAACGCCGAGATATTCGAGTGGACACCGCTTCAGCAGCTCCTAATTGCGAAACGAGCGCTGACAGGTACAGCACAGCTATGGTTACGGGCGGAGCGTCCACACAAGACTTGGGAAGAGCTCAAGGCAGCGCTGGTAAAAGAATTTCCAGACACTGTCGACATCAAATCCATCCATGAATTAATGAGCAACAGAAAGAAACTGCCGAGTGAATCCTGCTTAGACTACATGCTTGTTATGAAGGAACTCGGAAAGCGCGGTAAGATGCCTGACTACGTCGCAATCAAGTACATAGTGGATGGAATAGTGGATGTCGAAACAAATAAAATCATGTTGTATGGTGTCACCGCGTATAACGACCTTAAAGAAAAACTCAAGATTTATGAAGCTATAAGCAAAAAGATGCAAAGTGCGGCGCAGGTGCAGAGGCGTTCAGCAGTGAGTACAAGTAGCAATAAACCCCATTCAAGCGGCAAACCATGGATTCGGTGCTATGGATGTGGTGAAGTTGGACATGCATCAGCCGATTGCCCGCATAAAAGCAAAGGATTGAAGTGTTTTAAATGTAACCAATTCGGACATGTTGGATCGGCGTGCACTTCATCGGCGGCGGCGCTAGCGTCGAAATCGGCGACGCCGAAACCCAGCCATCGTGCATCATCGGACGAGATCGGTAAAACACGACGGAGCTACCAACAGCAGCATACGAAGAGCGCGATGTTCGCGGCGGACGTCACACAAGACGACGGTGGCGCCTCTAGCGACCTCCTGTGTAACGAACTGCAGGACTACCAACACACAAAGCGAGCGATGTTCACGACGGTGAATGACGAAGAAGACAGCGCCCCAAGCGGATACTTTTCGAACGACGAATCGAAAATGGCGGCGTTTGTTTACAACGACGAAGAAGTTTCAATGTCAATGTTGACAAAAGAGAAAAAGCCGGTTGTCTTGTTGGAAATAAACAACGTGCAGTTAAAAGCGTTAGTAGACACGGGCAGCGACGTGAACATTATTTCGGCGGATGTTTATGATGCGATTGGAAAACCAGAATACGAAAAGGACGAATTATTACTCTCCGGCATTGGACAATCAACAGTGCGTTCGATGGGAAAGTGTCGTTTGAATTTGTGCGTGGACAAACAGTGCTACCCAGATGTTATATTTCACGTTCTATGTAAAGACTATATACCGTACGATGTAATAATAGGTCAGGAATTTCTTAACGACGTTACAGTTGTGTTAAAAAGGGGTTGCGTAAAATTTTATAGCAAAGAGTGGGAGCGACTGGGATGTTATGTGAGTGAAGTATGCCCATCTGATTCTGTTGTAGGTCACATGAAGGATCCGGCGTTAAGAGAAGAAGTGCTAAATTGTGTACGAAACTACAAGCCGCATCAAACGAAAGAAGCACCGCTGCAACTGCAAATCGTGCTCAAGGATGACGTTCCGGTGGCGCAACGACCACGACGTTTGGCGCTGAAGGAGCAGGAAATAGTGGATAAACAGGTTGCAGAATGGTTAGAAAAGGACATTGTACGCGTGAGTCATTCAGAATATAGTAGCCCGCTGGTATTGGTTAAGAAAAAAGATAATTCTGTTAGAGTCTGTGTTGACTATAGATTGTTAAATAGAAAAATGGTTAAAGATGAATTTCCATTACCAGTAATAGAAGATCTGATTGATAAATTAAAGGATGCTAGGGTCTACATTGTACTCGATTTAAAAAATGGGTTTTTTCACCTGAAAGTGTGCGAAGAGTCCATCAGGTATACTGCTTTTGTCACACACAATGGACAATATGAATTCTTGAGGGCTCCTTTTGGTTTAAGTATCTGTCCAAAATATTTTATGAGATTTATAACAATTATTTTCAGAGAACTACTAGCAAAAGATGAAGTCATAATATTTATTGACGATTTATTGATACCGGCAAAAGATGAGGCCCAAGCTGTGCAACGGCTTAAGAAAGTACTTATGATTTCAGAGCAATATAGTTTAGAGATAAATTGGAAGAAAGCAAAATTGATCTCCCGAGAAATAGAGTACTTGGGACACTTAGTGAAGAACGGAGAAGTGAGACCCTCTACTGAGAAGATAGATGCTGTCATGAGGTATCCAAGACCATCAACAACAAGGCAAGTTCATAGTTTTCTTGGCCTCACTTCATATTTTAGAAAGTACATTAAAGATTATGCATTTATAGCCAAACCCTTATCAGACTTACTCAAGAAGGATGCTCTGTTTGAGTTCGGTGAGAAAGAAACAATGGCATTTGAGAACTTAAAACAAAAGTTAGGAGATTCGCCAGTATTGAAGATTTATGATTCTTATTTACCCACCGAATTGCACACAGACGCTTCTGCTGTTGCCTATTCTGCCATACTGCTGCAGCTACACAAAGACGGCTGGCACCCTGTTTACTACATGAGCAAGAGGACTACTGACGCCGAATCGAAATATTCAAGCTATGAACTAGAAGCATTAGCCATCATTGAGGGAGTGAAAAAGTTTCGAATTTATTTATATGGTATCCATTTTAAAATAGTGACTGACTGTCAAGCCTTTGAGTTGACACTGAAGAAGAAAGAACTGTCACCGAAAGTAGCTCGCTGGGTTTTGTACTTAGATCAGTTTGACTATGACATTGAGCACAGAGCTGGCACGAAGATGCAGCATGCCGACGCGTTAAGCCGACATCCGTGTATGATTATAACAGTAAACAGTCTACAAAACCAAATAAGGCTGGCTCAACAAAATGATGACGGATTAAAGGCAGTGTGTGAAGTACTAAAACATGGTTCTTTTTCAGACTACTGGCTAGACAATGGGCTTCTATACAAAGGAGAGCATAAGCAGCTTGTTATACCTAAGTCACTGGAGAAAGAAATCATAAAGCAAGTTCACAGTAAGGGGCATTTCTCTATGAAAAAAATGAAAGAAATTATAAAACAAGATTATTTTATCCAAGATTTGGATAAGAAGCTACAAGAGTTTGTGGTGTCTTGCATACCATGTCTACTGGCTACGAAGAAGGCAGGCAAGCAAGAGGGATATCTGAATCCAATTGATAAAGAAGGTACCCCATTACACACTCTACATATAGATCATTTGGGACCACTGACGGACACGAAGAAAATGTACAATCACATATTGACAATAGTGGATGGTTTCACTAAATTCACGTGGATCTTCCCTACTATGAGTACAACAAGTAAAGAAACGGTTGAAAAACTAAAGATACATCAACAGCACTATGGAAACCCTGTGAGGATAATAAGCGACCGGGGGACTGCATTTACTGGAGGTGAATTCCAAGAGTACTGCCAAGAGGAGAACATACAACATGTTACCATCACCACAGGAGTCCCGAGGGGAAATGGCCAAGTGGAAAGGCTGCACAGGACTATACTAGCTGTATTGACCAAGCTATGTCTGGAAAATCCATCATTGTGGTATAGACATATCAGTCGAGTGCAAAGGGCTATAAATAGTACATACCAACGAAGTATAGACACAACTCCGTTTCACCTTATGGTTGGCATAAGTATGAGATGTAAGGAAGACCTACACATATTGGAATTGTTAAAACAGGAAGAGATTGATCAATATGAAGAAAATAGAGAAGAGATTAGAATCAAAGCCAAGAAGCAAATACTACAAGTACAAGATGAGAATAAGAAGACATTCAATGAAAAGCGGAAGCCAAGTACCCAATATAAAGAAGGAGATTTAGTGGCTATAAAAAGGACACAGTTTGGTACGGGGATGAAGCTGAAGCCCAAGTTTCTAGGGCCGTATCGAGTATCAAAGGTTAAGCGAAATGATCGCTACGATGTGGAGAAGGTTGAGCGTGCTACCGAAGGGCCTATTAAAACGTCTAGCTCCGCGGACCAAATGAAGCCATGGCCGCAGTAGGTATTTTCTTTAATTATTTTTGTTGTTAGTAGATGGATGAAAGGTTAAGTAAATAAAACAGAACCCTTTTATTATCAACTGTAATGTTTATTGGCATAAACAGTGTGTATTCTGTATTGATATAATATTATGTGATCTATCATTGTCCACACTTTATAAATTGTGTATTTGTACACCAATTAACCATATTCTGTTTGTAATGAGTTCCATATAAATCTGTAATGTTGTAAAGCAAAGTAACTTCTATTTTAAACTGGTATTATTGTAACCTAGTATAGAACAATTCTTGATGTATGATATTTATGTTCATTGTTTCTTAACTTTAAGATAAGAGGTTGGTTCATTTTGTTATTTAAGCTGAACATTGAAATTGTAATTAAGGTTGTCTGAGGGCAGACAAATTATCAGGACAGCCGAGTTGTGGGATTTTAAAATGTGTACTTAGTAGTTAGAATAATAAGCATGAGTGAGTGTAAGCGAGACGACATATGTGTGCGAGAGAGAGGAAGGATGGAAGGGGAAAAGTTAAGATGGCGATAACCGTAGAACCGTTAACGTGTACTCTGTGTAATTTTAAATTAATAAAAGTCTAAAATAGTAAATCTGCTATTATTTCACCGCCTCAGACCTACATACATAATAATATTGTAATTACAATTCTATGTGATTCGAAATGGCTCTTAAAAAAGGAAGAAGTTCCATAAACTAGGAATTATACACTTTTTTTAAATAAAAGGAATGTATTTCCTTAACGTCTATAATGCAACAAAAGATTATTAATTAAATGTCAAGATTAAAGGACAAGGAGGCGTTTCGAACCGACATACTTTCGAACTAATAAATTACTGAACTAATGAGCAATCGTTGTAGGGTTTTTCGTAACAGGATTTTTCGCACAAACGTTACATCGCACCAATAAAGCATCGATGAAATAAAACATCGTACAACTGAATTATCGACACACCGTGTTCGATATAATAAAAATCGAATCATCAACTTTCGAAAACAAGTAGGGAACCCGTATGATGTGTATATTGTATTATGTATGTATAGTAAATGTTAACAAGCTTATTTGTATTGTACAGTGAGTGTTGAATTGGTAAATTTTTGGGGCTGGCTTGTATTTATGCTTTTGCGGTTGCACAACGACATGCTTTGCTTTCGCTTTGCTTGGTAGTATAGATGCAGGTCTACCTTACTGCTTCCCTCAGAAGTGGAAAGGTGGCGAGGTCTTGTGGGTGAGCGCTACAGTCGTGTAGATCCTCAAGGCAAGTCTGGTTGGTTTACCTTCACGTGGTTGCCGCCCTGTTATTGGTCTAATTCCTTATGAAATAGACGCAACAGAAACCACCAGGCGCTTTTTCAACCTAACCACGACCCTCTGTGATCGAGTGGTTGTGGGCTCGGTCGTCACTGAACCCAGCTGGCGACGAGTAGGTAATCTGGTCACCTGCGCTAGGACCTGCGCAGTCGAGCGCCGTAAGCGGGGATGAAGGAGTCCTGGGGGGTTGAGCCGAGCGGCGCTGGTGGTAATGCGTCCGTAAGGCAACACGCCCTCTTTGGTCTGGATTTCAAGCGAAACGGTGGCCCCACCCAATAGCCAGGGGTGGGGAAATGGCCATTGTGTCCCGTTAGAGGGCCACGGCGAGGGGCGGGAGGTCCGCGGAGGACGTCCTTGGACGGCCGATGCGGTGGTGAAGGTCATGCTGACGGTGTAAGTGAGGGTTGATCAGTTCAGAAGGGACGGGCGCTAAGTCCCCTATGCCAACCCGATCAAGCACCTGATGTCGCACTGTAAGCCAGCCTCACGCCCCTATATCTCGAAGGTAGTCCTAACGGTCGAGCTAGTTTGTAGTAAGACGTTCCCAGGTGCGGGCTCCATGGAGGGTGGGAAGCCGGAGAGACGAAAATTTTTACAACATTCAAACATGGACAAATTAAGCCCATTAAATTCCACACACGCACACACACACACACCTAACACGCACACAACAACTACACAAACACATACACCCCCCACACACACACTTACACGCCCCACACATACTCACAGCCACACTGCTCACATACACACCGGAGTGGAGGCGAAAGCCAGAGAAACTCCCAAGGGGGGTGCTTGCAGCACCTCTCTAGCCCCCGGACTCTCTGCTGCCATAGCAGCGAGCTCCAGTGTGGGTACCGGTCCGACAGTGGCGAGAACCGCTGGCAAGACCAAAACCATGTCCCGTAATAAACGAAGGACAATGGCGCTGCACGGGACCAGCACCACTCCTTCTTCTCTTTCAGGCGCAGAGCCCCCCACGACGGTTCACCCCGTAGGCCGGGCTCCCCTGATAGATCCTCCTCCGCCTATCGTCACACAAGCCGCTCCCCCCCCGCTGGCCGTCACTGGTCAACCGGTGGAGACACGCACCACAGGTGACGCGTTCGCGCTCAACTGGCAGGTGCATAGGAGCAGGCATTTGCGCAGGAAGGAGGAACATGCTCGGGCAACAACAAGCCAAGCTGCTCCGACCTCTTCAGCTCCGAAGACGAAGAGGAAGAACAGGCCGTCCAAGAAGCAGCGGCTTCAGTCACAATGGAAGAGTAAGTCTCCACTTGAAAGGCAGGCTAATGCCGAGGGTCAGGTAATACCGACCAGCGGTAACGTTTACTTCTCCGCAGGTATGCGGTCGCAGGCAGTGGCCGGCACCAGCCGACCAGGGCCAAGCCAACCGGCAGCCAGCGACGCGAAGGGACGAGCCTCCAACATAACACAGAGTCCCGTTCGGGGAGATCAGGCCGCGGCCAAGCGGGCTCTCAATGAGACCTCATCACCTCGAGGAGAGCGGAAGCGGCCGTGCCTTGATAGATCCAAACGGGTCGCTAACCGTAGTTTCGCACAAGCTGCCAGCTCCGACCTCGACGTCGCAGTCACCTGCGGACGTACGGGGCTAATCAGCAGGGAGGCATCCATCCAGATTCTCGCGGCTATCCAAAGAAGGATACTCGCCGAGGCCTTCACACCCACACCAGGCTCACCTGCACCGACCTTCAGAGCGAAGCCGGTGTTCAGCGGCGGGGCTCTCAAGCTGTGGTGCGGCAGTGATCACACCTTGTCGTGGCTGGGGACTCTGGTCTCCGAGCTGGCTCCAACCATTGGCATATCGCTAGTGATCAGGAGGCAGACGGAGATCCAGCGTCGGATAAGGTGTGGGATACTCATCCCCGACGAGCAGGGGATCTTCGCAGAGCCGTCCCACATTGGGTATGCTCTGTGTTATCAGAATCCCTGGATAGACGTCAGGGGATGGGCATTGCTGGGTGCCAACAAGCAGGCTGACGCCTGGTTTGTGGTGGTCGGGATCCCTGAAGACCAAATTCCGGCCCTGTTGAAAGCCGAACGCCGTCTCTCATTTGGTGTGGGGACGGTGTACGTAAAGTTTCAGGGCCCGAACGGCAGATTTGCCGACGTCCCTCAGGGATATCCGGCCGCGACAACCAGCGCCGTGACACGGCAGGAGGAGGCAACTCCCCCCACAACAAACGCTGCGGCGGCACCCGCGGTTGAGCCTGCAGCAGCAGCGCCGGCCGCCCCTGCCATCGCCAGCGTGGACGCCGACCCCTCGGGCGGGGAGCTTGACGACGGTATTCTGTCCTCGGCTTCTGACCTTGAGGAGGTCGGTTTCGACGCGGGCGCCCTATTTGCCGGGCTGCGGCTTGAAGGTGACGAGGTAGGAACGTCCACTGATGGCGTCCCCTTCGTCGACCTGTAAAGTTCTGCAGGCCAACCTCCACCACAGCCAAACCGCGACGGCCCAGCTGCGGAAGTGGCTGGAGGTTCAACATACGGCCATTGCCCTAATCCAAGAGCCGTGGATTAGGGGTGGCCGAATACAAGGTCTCTCCAATCTTGGGGGTAAGTTACTAGTTAGTACAGATCACGACAAGCCAAGATCGTGCATTTACACCACACATAACATAAAAACACAGCCACTAACAGATTTCTGTTGCAGGGATATCTCTGCAGCTAGGCTGCTGATCCAGCGTGGGGACACAGAAGCTACTGTGGTCTTCGTCTCCGCTTACATGCCCGAGGCGGAGGAACCGCCTCCGCACGACCTCGCCCGCCTCGTGACACACTGCGAGAGCTCAGGGCTAGAGATAGTCATAGGCGCTGACGCAAATGCTCATCATCCCCTGTGGGGCATGGACACGCAAAACGCAAGGGGTAAGGCTCTTGTAGATTACTTATTTACTACTAACTTAACCCTACTAAATACAGGTTCTGAACCAACCTTCGTAAACAGACGAAGCCAAACAATCATCGACCTCACCCTGGCAACGGAGAGCGCAGCATCCATCATCACCGGCTGGCAGGTTTCTAAGGAGGCCTCCTGCTCGGACCACAGATGGATCCGCTTCGACTTACAGGTTTGTGTGATTCCAACACCACCACGGCGCAACCCGCGTAACACCGACCGCGGTGCCTATACACGCAAACTCGAAACCAAACTTGCGCCAACAAACTATCAGATGACCTACGAGGACACGACGCAGATCGACGAGCGTGTAAGTCATCTCACAAAATCAATGCTAGACAGCTACCAATCATCCTGCCCCGAATTCACTCCGCCCACAACACCAGGGAAGCAACCATGGTGGGGAGCGGATCTGGAACGCAAGCGCAGGAAGGTAAGGGCAGCACTAAACAGAGCCATGAACACCTGTGCTGACGTGGATTGGGACGCATATTACGCGGCCAAATCCAGCTACAAAAAATGCATCAGATTCAGGAGTTCAACCGGTTGGCGGAAATACTGTGGCAACATTGAATCCTGCCAACAAGCAAACAGGGTAAGGAAAATACTGGCACAGCAGAGCCCGTCTGGGCCCGCAGTTCTCCGGAAACCCGACAACACACTTACCACCTCAGCTGAAGAGGCGATGCGCGTCCTTATAGAAACTCACTTCCCAGGCTGCGCTTTCGCACAGAGTATCGACTGGACAGAGGTAACCCAAACACCTTCAGAAAACGACTGGCGCTACGCACACAAAGTGATAACACTGGAGAAACTCCAGTGGGCGATCAGGTGCTTCCATCCCTTCAAGGCAGCCGGTCCGGACGGAGTCTTTCCCGCCTTATTGCAGTGGGGAGGGGCCTCTGTCGTCAGCAGACTGGTTCCCATTATGAGAGCGTGCCTGGCCTTTAGATACGTTCCAAAGGGATGGAGGGAAGTGAAAGTTATATTCATTCCCAAACCAGGTAAGAGCGACTATACAAATGCCAAATCCCACCGACCAATCAGCCTAACCTCCTTCCTCCTTAAAACCATGGAGAAAATCTGCGAGAGAGAGCTGAGGGATGGCGTTTTAAAAACGATCCCACTCCATGCGAACCAGCATGCATACAGCTCGGGTAAGTCCACTGAATCCGCTCTCCATCTAGTGGTCGGCCGGATAGAGGAAGAGATACATCAGAAGGGAATCTGCCTGGGCACTTTCATAGACATTGAAGGAGCCTTCGATAAAACAAACTTCTCCAGCATTAGCACCGCCCTTTCTCGACACGGAGTAGAGCAGGTACTGTCTGACTGGATCACTAATATGCTAAGTAAACGTGTGGTTCGCCTTGCAGAGGTACAGCAAATGGCCATGATAGCCAGAGGCTGCCCCCAAGGAGGTGTATTATCCCCCCTCCTCTGGAACCTGGTGATTAATGATCTTATCACTAAACTCAACGCGAACCACTTCTATACAATAGGGTACGCCGACGACCTCGCCATCCTCATTTCGGGGAAAGTGACGGGGACAATCTGCAATCTCACTCAACAGGCGCTACGCATCGTTGAACGGTGGTGCAGAGAATTTGACCTCTCAGTGAACCCCACGAAAACTGAACTTGTCATGTTTACCCTAAAACGAACACTAGGCCCCTATCGCCTACCAAAACTTCTCGATACAGAACTCCAATTAGCCGAAGAGGTCAAATACCTGGGAGTTATCCTGGACAGTAAGTTAAACTGGAGTAGCCACCTAGACAACAAAATAAACAGGGCCTGCATCACCTTTTGGCAATGCAGAAGGATGATAGGTAAGAAGTGGGGCCTATCCCCTAAAATTATACTTTGGTTATACTGCGCGGTGATCCGACCCATGATTGCCTACGGGGCAGTGGTCTGGTGGCCCCGCACCAGACTAGCCACAGCCTCCATCAAACTGCAACGCATGCAAAGGCTTGCCTGCATGGCGACCACGGGTTGCATGAGGACTACTCCGACCGCAGCCCTCGAAGCCATGCTAGGACTCCCACCGCTCCATCTGTTCATACAGCAGGAAGCGACGATGTCGGCAGTACGCCTTAAGACACTTCAACTCTGGGGTAAGAAGGTAACACAGCACACCGCGGTACTGGAGGAATTCTACAATGAGTTCCCCCTGGCAAAAGCTATAAACGACCGGATACCCAAACAGTTTGTATTCGATAAAAAATACAAAATCCAACTCCATGAAGACCACCGCTGCGAGGGTTTAAGCCCGGCAGAACTTCGGATCTTCACGGATGGATCTAAAACAGGTACTGGCACTGGTGCTGGAGTATTCTCGGAGGATCTCAACATCCATATAGCCGTACCACTGGGGGCCCACAACACAGTATTTCAGGCAGAATGCATGGGCATTTCCCTGGCGGCTTCAGCCATCTCAGCCAGGGGGGTTGTGGACCACTCTATTCGCATACTCTCGGACAGCATGGCTGTACTGTCAGCACTAAACAACCATATAGTCAATTCTGGGCTAATACACGAGTGTCACCAACGCCTGAACCAGGTTGGTAATCTCAATAATATAACCATACAATGGATCAAAGGACACAGCGAGTCCCGAGGCAATGATGCAGCGGACGAACTCGCTAGAAGGGGATCGAGCATGGCAGCAGTGGGACCTGAACCCATCGTGCCACTCCCTTTCGGATATCTACGCACACTGGTAAGGAAACGAACCAGCGAACAACACCACAAGCTATGGCTGGACCATGGCGAGTGCAGGCAGGCCAAGGAAGCACTTCCTACTATCGATGGCCGCCTGACCAAACGGGCGCTTCGGCTAACCAAATTACAGTTACGCACACTAACAGCCGCCATCACTGGACACGGCTCTTTTAATAAACACCTCTTTGTCATAGGTGTCACAGACAGCCCCCTATGCCGAGCCTGCATGGAGGAAGACGAAACAGCAGCCCACGTGCTTCTTCATTGCCCAGCGGTTGCAACATACAGGGCAAAGTACTTCGGTAACCCAGGTACTCTCCGCGAGATTATCTGCAGCACCAAGGCGCTGCTGGCTTTTCTCGGGGAGTTGGGGTGGATCGAATAAATCTCCCACCCGCACGCAAAATACGCGCTTCGACGTGGAGTTGCGGACACCAGCCCGTCATACAATACAATACAATACAATTGGTAAATTTTTGTGTTAGTTTTGATTATTAATCGAATAGTATAAGTTAGGAATAGGGTTAACAAAACTGTGATGAAATAAGTAGCATGCAGTGGTAGGTACATGGCTAGTCATTTTTCCTTACGGAGTTTCGCGAGGTCTTCGTCAGTTTTGATGAGGCGGCTTGACATTCCGTCTTTTTCACGAATATACACTTTGCCGTTTGCAACCCAACATTGATGGTAACCGAATTCCGTCGTAAGTTCTCGGGCGAGATAATGTAGGCGTCTGGTCATAGCTGTAAGCACTTCATTTACGTATAAGGGTTGCTTAGGTCCGTTTTCTACTAGGTGGGATGTGTTCAGGCGATTTTCCTTATTGTGTTTATTAAAGTCTTTGGTCGACTTAAGAAACTGTTCTTTAATGGTTACCGACGTGAATTCCACTAAGACCGGACCCAAAGCGTCAGACTTGCTCTTGTAACGGAAGATGTTTTTTATCTCTGTTGCACTCACGGGTTGACTGATGATTTGACCTAATTTCTGTACCGCGCTAGTAAGGGAGTCACGAGTTTCAAGACTTGACGAGGGTAGATTTTTAATTTCAAGCGAAGCTGCTTTTTGTTGCTTTTCCAAGAAGTCCACCCTGCTTTCAAGCGCTTTTATAACCTTTTTGTTACTGCTACATTCCGCCCTTAAATCGTTAATCTCCACCAGAGCATCATCATATTTCTCTGATAAGAAGTCTATGGTTTCTTTGATTTTTTCATTCTGTGTTCTTATTTCAGAGTTTTGCATGCTGATCGCAGTGTTTTGGGACCGTATACCCTCGAGAGCCAATTGTAACGAATTCATTTTTTCATTTTGTTCATTCTGTTTAGTAACTAGTTCAGAGAACATTTCCCTCATGTCTTCTATCATTTTCTCCATTCTCGTCATGTCATCAGCACTGCGTATCTTTTTCCTATGGGTTATAATTATATTAGTATCGCTGTTCATATTAGTACTCGATGTCAGGTTTGCTTCAGATGCCGAGTGTGGCGAGGTTGGTGGTGGCGTGCGTCTAACACCGGAGAGCATATTGGGAAGCTTGTAAACACTGCTCGCCGCTCGTAAGTTTTCGTGTTCCACAACGCTACGGATATTTCCGAGTATTACCCGAACGCGCCCGATCGCCCGTTAGAGGTGTGTCCTTCGTCACGATGGTAACGTCGCCGTCGCTCGCGCACCGCTCGTTCCTACGATGACTCACACGCTACGGGTGTTAATTTGAATATTTTTGCGGTTTTCGTTGAAGAAAAACGATGACAACTTCTGTGTAACTTGACGGATTGAGGAACTGTTTCATGCACCGCAATACACGTTCAGCTGTCTTCACATTGGTATACTATGATACTTAGGTTTTGAACTTTTTACACCTGTTATGATTTTTTAAGTTAGCTCACTAACTAGATACGTGTTGTAAAGTGTGAAAACCTATTTGCACAACAAACATCATTTATCATTTCATGTAGGTACTCTGCGTCAATCTGAATCCTCTGGTCCACATGACATACTTCATCACATTTTCAGAGAAAGATACCAGATTGGAGTGAGTTGATCAACCTTGAAAAAATCCATGCTGATTGCCTTCTATGTGATTTTCGAAGTGGCTGTACAGACAGGAATAAATTAATAACTCAAAAAATTTCGGAATATTAGAAATAATCGATTTCGGTCGGGTTTTTAGTATCGATAATTTTAACAAGCTTTTATTTAACCCTTTCGACAACGGGAAGTTTACTGGATATCAACCTTGAAAAAATCTGCAGCATTGTTAAAGTGGCTCAGTGAACCCTGTGCTGTGAATCTCAGTAGCCGTCGTAGTGGTTTAGAAGTGTGCGACCTTCTCCAGGCTTGGGGGCTGCCTGAACTACGTGCCGCTTTTATCAGTAAGTACCTACTTAGTCTTTTTGGCAAAGATGATAATATTATGTTGTTTTCACATCAATTCATCGACGATTGTTTTTTTTTTCGACTATTTCTATGGAGTTGGAAAATGTGGAAGTCGGATTTCACAGCCTCTATAGACAATAATATAAATCTTCCAGGAGACTTGAGCAGTATCGATAATATATCTTTAAGTTTAAGTATCTGGGTAGGTACTTACCCTTACCGAAGTCAGGTAGATTGGTACAACTGGATCAAGTTAACGAGGCACCGTTACTTATGGAAATATGTATGTCAGCCCAGTATGTAGTGCAGTATAGTAAATCTATAAAAAAATGTATTTAACTAACATAAAAAATTCTAACTAGGTATTTCGGGCTAGTGCTTACAAATTATCTCATCATAGTGAGGTGTCTATGTAATTTGTAGGAGTAGAAATTGAATATGTAGTACATCAATTTCAGCCTGTTATTATAAAACGCAACTTGACTTCGTCTGCTAAGCTACCTACACACAGGCATAATGTAAATGGCCTCTTTTTTTTTTTTGGATGGGGTATCATCAAATGACCCCCCCCCCCCGCTCTGGGCGGAGCGGAAGGGAGTGTCAGACTTGTACTGACTAAAACCCATCCATGTTCCTTCTTTGCCCTTTGTGTTCCAGGGCCGCGGTATCTCTTTCGAACAGACCCGCAGCCCTGGCAGGCATCAGCCCGTGCGGACCCCTACGTGGTTGCTGACATCTCTTTGAGGCGCGCGTGGAACACGAACGCGCCGTCGACACGGCCTGTCGTCATAAGACGGACAATTTTTGTACACTAACTCAAATATCTTATTATCTAAACATAAACATTCATCATGAATAAGTGTTACTTATGACTACCGTTAGATGAACTCACCTACTATGCATGACTTGGCGTACCTATATGTTATCTACGCTATATTAAATATATATATTGTTATTGATTACAAACTGTATCTTATAAAAAAATATACCCTGAAAGTCAAATTAAATTTCAAAAGCTTTACCTATGTTATTACAATTACTTATTACATTTTATCAACCATGCATGCCTACAATGTTTTTTTTTTTTTTTTTTTATAACCCTTGGTTACATTAGTACAGTACAATTAAGTATGTGTTTATAGCTATACATGCGTCATGTGTTTACAAAGTGCTGTAGGTAATCAGTTTCTCTATATGGATTCGAACAGCTGACACCTACGGCATTGACTGCCGACTTCTGAACTATATTTATAATATTATAACTGTTATTATGCATTACAAGAAGTGTAATAAGTACTTGATGGCTGTTATTTGAAGTTCAGCTATGAATAGAATGGTTTAGTTCGATTTTTGTGCACTAAGTCCCTTTTTCCATTTATGTCTACTTCAACATTCGGCGACACGTCTCGTATGACCTTATAAGGTCCAGAATATAGGCTTTGAAGCTTATTACCTGTCTCGTTTTTAATTAAAACTTGATTTCCTTTTTCATATCGCACCGGATTGGTATACAAATCGTATCTACTTTTTCTAGTTATTTTATCGTCGATTAAGTTCTTTCGTGCTTCAGTCTGCGAAACTTGCAACCGATATTTGAGTTCTAAGGGGTAATTCTCGTGATTGTATTATGGTTCTACGTACTTTGTTAAGTTACTAGGCAGGGTACATTTCTTCCCATATACGAGTTCAAATGGAGTGTATTTAGTAGAAGAATGTACAGTCGTATTATAAGCGAAACTCCAGTAGGGCAACCACTCACTCCATGTTTCCGGTTTACCTTCTGTTTGTATTCTTAAGTAGGCTGATAATTTTTTATGCGAATTCTCCAGTGCTCCTATACTCTGATGATGGTACGCAGTTGAGTTCAATTTACTTATGTTTAATAACGTACATACCTGTTTTAGTGTCTCTGCCATAAACTCTGCACCTCTGTCCGTTGCTATTTCCTTGGGTATGCCGTGCTGGAGTATGAAATTGTTTACAAGCGCTTGCGCCACTTCTGCTGACGTTTTAGAAACTAGGGGATACGCACACACATACTTAGACAGTTCGCATTGTAGTGTTAATATATAGGTGTAATTGTGATTATCCCGATCTATGGGCCCTACTAAGTCCAAAAAATTTTTATCGAACGCTGTTTGCGCAGTTGAAGTTATCACCATGGGCTCTTTTATTTGCTTTGTATATTTTTGTTTTTGGCATTTTGGACACTTTTCTACAAGATTTTTAATATCATTTTCTAGTCCTGGCCAAAAATAATATCTTTTAATACTATTCAACATTCGCCTAACACCCGCATGTCCGCTTGTAGGCAACAGATGAAAATCGTTTAGTATTATTTTTCTATCATTTTTATTCTCTATCCTTTGTACTTCCGTTAAGATTAATAGCTTAATTCCTTTCCAGTAGGCATTATCTTCTATCTCCCTCACTAGTGCTTCCAAAAATATTCTATTATCGTTATTTTTTAGGAAAAATATTTCTGTTAAGTTCAACTTGTTACAAAAATCGCTTAGCTCTCTCACGAATTCGGCTCGTGTCAATAGCTTGTGGGCCGCGGGATTAATTAAAATTGACATTTCCGAGGGACTATAACTTAAAATATTACTTTCATAGCTAATTTTGTTCTGACTTCGTAATTTATGTAGGTTTTTATTATTTGTAAATCTTAATTCAACAGCGCTTCTAGGCTTTACATGTGTTACCACGATTTTTAAATCGGCAGATGCGTTGTTGTCTGCAACACTCTCATGAACTGCTGGTGCCGAGTCTAGTTTTGCGCGTTTTTGGGCACGAGTCATTACTGATATAAATTCTGTCATTTCTTTAAGGTCACTAGATGTAATGGATAGCCGAGACAAAGCGTCTGCTGCTGCATTTTCCTTTCCTTTTACATATTCTACAACGTAATCATATTCTTCGAGAACTAATCTAAATTTTAGTAGCCTGCTAGATGGGTCCTTCATGTTAAACAAATATAATAATGGTTTATGATCTGTTTTTATCTTAAATTTCCGGTCGTATAGATAAGGCCTAAAATATTTTACGGACCAGACGATAGCTAGTAATTCTTTTTCGATGGTGGGGTACATCTTTTCAGCTTTATTCAAGGTACGGCTCGCATAAGCGACGGGCCTACCATCTGCATTACTCAATATTGCGCCAATTGCATATCCAGATGCGTCTGTTTGTAAAATAAATGTATTTGTATCTGAAAAATTAGGATATTGTAAAACCGGGTGTGAAATAATGCTTTGTTTCTCGTTTAAAGCGTACATAGCCCTGTAATTCGAGTCGTCTCCGTCTGATTGGGAAATTGTTAAGTCCACAAACATTTCTGATATCTGGTTGCCATATTCGTTAATAGGTAAGTCATTTTGACGAAAATTTAGTAACCTACGTTGTATAGCTACTGCTGACTTTTTGGATAGCAAGAGTGCTTTCATGTCCTTGATTAAGGCGTCTACACTATCATATTTGGATTTTAATTTAAGTTTCGCAGAACGTGATAGCCTATTTTTTAAAACAAAGGTTACTAATTTACCGTGAGATGCCTGTTCTAATTCGGCTTGATGCAATGCAATATACTAGTTTCGTCATCTTTTGTAACAGGTAATAAGTTCAAAGCCGTCTTTAAATCAAACTTCGCCATGATTGGTTTCTGTGAAGTATTTGTATCTATTAGTTCTGCCCTCTGAGAGCTATCTTCATTACACAAATTTAATATTTCCTCGTAAAGTTTATCTATATCTAAACAAATCTGTTCAATAGATATAAATTCTTCTGTTTTGACACTGCCCTTGAGGTAGCCTATTTTTACTAAACATTCGTTATATCGTCTTATTAAATTATCAGTTTCCTCTAATTTAACTAAAATAATATTACCTTTGCGTCTAGTAGGACCGATCTTTATTAAATACTAGCTGTGCCCGCGGCTTCGCTCACGTGAGCGCACATTCTTTTGTCACTCAAAGTTTATGAACGTAAGCAAAATATAGATGCCACTCATGATCTATCCTAGGCCCCAACTGTTAATATCCTTAACAATTAAAAAAAAATCTTTCAGCTCTAAGAGCTCAATCAAAAAATGTGATGGACACAAACGATGTCACATATTTTGCAATATTACATGCTGCCCGCCGACAGAGTTGGAAATATTTCTTTAATAAGTTTTTCGATAATAGTTCAAATTTCGTGTTTTAAAACTTAGCAATATTTGTTTTTTAAATGTGACGTCACCAAATTTAGGACCCCTCCCACCCCTTGTCACACAATGTCACACTTTGTTGTCACCTCCTACCTCTTTAACGTATGACGTAATTAAATTACGTCATAAATTTTATGGCTGGCCCCTAATAGACACGTACTTCCATGGTAGCAGCAGCTAACTGTGACTTCCTGGAGTATCTAAAGTGTCAGGACTTACTGTCAAAATCTCTACTGAAACCGCGATTAACGTAGCCACCTGGGTGCTAATAATGTGATAAATCATCGATACAAAAGAAGAAGAAGAACATGAGAATTATATTAGATCTCATATTTCCGAAGATAGACCATGATTGCCGAAGCGGATACTTTTCCAAGGACTCTGATGAACGGGCAAAAATAAAAAATTGAAGTGTAGACGCAAGTATTACGCAGATCGATGTAACAAATAGTGTTGAAAGCAAGCTATTTGACTATTAACTATATTTATGTTACTACTGACTATTATTAATATTTTGCTCCGATGTTCAAATGCAAGTTCAGTCACATTTAAACGTTAAAGATATGCCGCGAGTGAAACAATTGCTCTTACGGATATAACTCCTCTTCACTCTGGGGTACCTACCATTATAAATAAGCCTGTCTAGTATCAAAAAAAATCCTATGTTTACTGAGTCAAAAATATGTTTAATATACATGAAAAAAGCATCAATAAGTGAAGACTATTTAAAATTGCGACAACCGTGGGGCTTGACCGATTTTACTTAGACAACCGAACGTTATGCCATCGTGTTTGTAATAAAATTACCTATCTGTTCTTTTAAAACATATTTTAATAAAAAAATAGATGAGTGGACTTAGAGTATCAATTTATCTATTTATACCTTACAACTCTGTAGTAGGGACAAAAAGATAACAATCTAACAGATTCTTGGCTTGATTGCTTTGTAGACTCTAATTCCATTTTGATTTCGTTTGGTTGAAAAAAAGATTAGTTCCGTTAGTTTTAATAAAGGGTAGCCTTGACTTAACTTTATCAGGCAACCCATTCGCAATGTTAGTTTGTTCATATAAGTATTTTTTTCCGTTAACGTAAGTTTTATATAGCCGTTCTGAGGCTTGTCACTGCCGGATTTTAGCCTTTCCCCACTCGCACAATGTGGACATGATCATTAATCTACTAAATTATTAGTATTCGAAGTCATTTCGGTAGGCACATATAAAAATACGAAATCCTGAAAGTCCTGTTTTAATATTCAAACGAAACTATTTTATTTAGTTTGTGTGCGGGCAACATTGGAAAAAGGTGGTCTGGTTGAATTTGACAACGTCATTGTCTTATTTTGGTATTGTCCCCATAAAGTTTTTATTTTGTGGGATATTGTTTATCTACCTATTATCTAATCTTATTTAATACATCATTTCACTGGTCACCATTAAATATAGTAAAATCCAAATAATAGTAATTTTATTATTTAAATAAACTTCAGGTTTAGTTGCTGTAAATTGCTGTAAATAAAATGGTATACCTAAGCCGGAGAGGTGATCTGTACCTCAGGCCCTTCCTACTTCAGACACCTTTCTCTATTTAAGATTGTGCATATACCAGTGCCTGTTACTTCTGATGTTGAATTAAATAAAGATTTATGATTATGATTAATTTTTTAATACCTATCTACCGACGCCTAATATATAATAATAGCTTTCTCGTATTACAATTTTTTATGTATTTAATTGCCTCGGAAACGAAAATTGAAAATATTTTTTTAAATTTAATTTAATAATGTTATATTATAATGAATTGGGATAAGGGCAAGAGAATGATGATGATGAATGTTATATGTAATGCCTTTCCATCATGTCTACTTTTTACATAAAATGAATGGTCACCTTATTAGAAAGAGATTAAATTAGCGTTAACCTCTCTTTTGGTGGGAATTTTTTAATGCAAGTAAGAAATGCAGTTGTACACACGGAGGCACATGAAGCTGTAACGTTCCAGTATAAATTTACCTCGCTTTGTATAGATTTCCTATACAATGAGAGATCCGCATAAACTGGTTTAGTAAAGCTTGACTGGCCGTCGCGTGTGTACGTAGTACTTATTACTTCCGTGCAAAGAGTAAAGACAAAAGGAAAAATAAAACAAAATTAGTTTTCAGCCATTCCGAGTGACTACACTACGACTAAAACCTATTTACCTAAATTATTTTTATCATAGAAATCGCGTATGAGGTTACTAACAAAATTTAAAAAATTAATATCTTTTGCGTCTGTTGGTCGATTTTGATGAAATAAACGCTAAATAATACCCACAACATTGCTTCTTATTTTGTAATATTTAGATTTTGAATACAATGAGGGGTTTTTACGTGATGCGCGCACAAACGAACAGACAAACCGACAAACCGACAAACCGACAAACCGACAAACAGACAAAAATTTAAAAAAAGATATTTTTACTTTCTATTACTTATTTCTCGCACCTTCCAGTGACTTTTTTGCAAAAATCTGTAATGTACAGACACGGAAAGTCTACGATTTTATTATATGTATAGATTTTCTTACCTCCAACAAGCTACTGTATAAATCCTTTAATTCTTCAGCCATAAATCTATTATTTTATTATATGAAGTGGTAATTTGTATTATAAACTATCGATTATTACGTACGTGTTTCCCGAAAATGTTTTTTTTTTTTTTTTACGATGTTTCCGCACACATAATTGTATTACTTGTCCCAATGTCAATCTTAGTCCATTACTGTATGATATTGATATTTTAAATTTTGACACAAACACTTCACATTTATTTTATTTTTAACGCACTTCACTAGCACATGGTAGGTGAGAAACTTTTCTGCTGGCTGCATCAAACTACTTCATTTGTCTTCTCTAATTGACGCGCCTCCCGTCGGCGCCAACTCGAAAGCCGAAGGTCACGCCGATTTATCTCGTTATTAATCCACTTTTTATGACATCGCCTATACACTCGATATACACCATAGAGAAATACCAGCGTAATCACCAGCAACAGGACTGATAATATTATATTGATCACGTTCAGGTGATAAGTTACTTGGTCTACATTTGCGCTGTTGGAACCAGCTGCATTCTGGGCTATAATAACTTCTTCTTTTGACTTAGTAGAACCCATGTTGGATGGTATAACTTTCGATTATCTTTCCTAAATATTCGTGTAATACCCAAACTGAGTAGTAGCCAATTGACTTAGTACTGCCATTCATCTTGATGCCCTTTTACAACGATTGGAATGTAGAATTCGATATCCGCGCACCCGACTTCACTGCACTTCGGCAGGGTCGCCATATACGGATGGCGTTAGAGACGAAATGAAACCATGTAATGCTGTCTATAAACTGAGCCTTTATTGAATGAATACACGATTATATACTGGTACATTATAATATGATGTCACCCTTACAGCCATACAAAAACCAAAACAAAAGAACAGAACCCGATTTTAAAATTTCCTGGCTGGTTATCGGGCGAGGTTCGGATTGAAAGTCTTTCTAGCCCATCATGTACGCAGCCTTTTCTCAAACTATGTTGAGGTCGGCTACCAGGCTAGCCGGATGCCTCTAAATATCAAACAGTATGTTTATATCGAGTAATGCCAGCCTCGAGGTCGGACTCGCGATGAATATGACGAAGACCAAGGTGATGACCAACAGCACTAAGCGCAACATAGGAATTGGGGGTGTGAGGATTGAATATGTCCATGAGTACATTTACCTCGGCCAAATAGTCTCCTTCCAGGCAAGATATGATAAAGAAGTTGCACGACGCACCGAGAACGCCTGGAAGAGCTATTGGTCGATGAAGCAAATCATGAAGGGTCCTCTACCTCTCTCACTGAAGAGAAAACTCATGGAAATGTGCATTCTTCCTACCCTCACCTATGGAGCGCAGACATGGTCACTAATCAAGCGTCAAAAGTCCGCACTCGGGGTCTGTCAGCGAGCAATGGAGCGTAGTATCCTTGGAGTTAAACTTACTGATCGTATAAGGAACTCGATACTGCGTTCCAAAACTCAAATTGCCGATGTAGGTCACACGGCTGCCAAGCTTTAATGGAAGTGGGCTGGCCATATCTATTGCATGCCGGAGGAGCTATGGGCTAAATTTATAACACAATGGGTCCCAAACAGCAGCAAACGGCGACGCGGCAGGCCCAGAAGGAGATGGCGGGACGAACTCGCCTCTTTTCAAAAAGATTGGCAAACAACAGCACTGGATAGGGATAAGTGGAAGGAGGGAAGGGAGGCCTTTGCCCTGCAGTGGGACACAAATGACTGACAATAATAATAATGTTTATATAATTATTATTTCAATCATAGAAAATGCATTTAAATGTTATAGGTCAGTACTTATTTTTAAACGACCTCTAAAAAACCGGCCAAGTGTTAGTCTATCGTACTCAAACGCAGATAGGGTTCCGTAGCACCAAACAATATCATAAAAATAATTTGAAGGCTCATTCATAAATGTTGTATTGTATTATTACATTCAACAGCAAAACTAAATTTGTTTTTCATAGTATATTAATGAAAAACAAAGTTACTGCTGCAGTTTTATGAAAAAGTTCCATATCTCAAACACAAAATATCAAATCTTATTCAAACCAATTTGCGTTGAAAGGTTTTTTTACGTTCAACAATCCTACAAGTTTTCAGAATTTTCCTCTTACTTTACAAATTAGAGCGCGGGGGCACATATTTTACCACTTTGGAAGTGTCTATCTTTCAAACGTTTGACTTTGAGAGAAATTGGTTCAGGAACCTATGTCATTTAAAAAAAAAAAACAGTTTAATGCATGGAGAGGTCTCCCCCCCCATATTCTTTTATTTTTGTATAAAAATCGTAAAGAAGTTCACAGAATACATAGAATACATCTACCTACCAAGTTTCAACTGTGTAGTCCTGTGCGTGTGTTTTGGAATAAAGTGGCTGTGGCATACGGATGGACAGACAGACAGACAGACATGACGAATCTATGGGTTCCGACTTTTGCCATTCGGCCACGGAACCCTAAAAATAAATGTATTTTTTTCCTTTCTACATTGTGCTCACAAACAAAAGCAATCATAATGTACTAATATCTATTTTGATTTGAATAGAATGTCCATGGAGTTTCTTGCCTATTGTTCTCCATGAGATCTACGCTTTGAAAAGGCAACTACAGACCCTTAACAGTTATTATGCCTGTGCGTAGTTAGCTTTATGAATGAAATAGATCTCAAGTCCACGTGAACGAAGTCCCGGACACAACTATTAAAAACGTGTGACTGAAATCATCAAAGCGAATCACTAAAAAATTGCATACAAATCTGTTCACGTGTTTGAGAGCTATGGTGCCAGAGACAGATACACACACACATAGCGGTCAAAGTTAAAAATTCTATTGAAGACAATTTTTCTCCAAAGAAAGGCTATGATCCCTCTTTTCAAAAGCGCTCTGAAAGTCTGTACACACAGCGTCTACAACTAAGCTAACGCTGATGAATTTTTTTACAGAATTGGCGGCATAACATGTTAAACTTAAAATAAAAATGTCATCTTCTACAAATAAAAAACCAGTTATTTTTTTAGAAAACATTTACTGGTAGGGTGCATCACACGATGCCATGGAGGGCGGAGGCAGCGAAACAGATTTTGTGGCGGTACGACGTGCCAATAGGCAGTGAGCGCATTTGTTCGCGCGGATGCGCGGATGGGTTTTCTATCAGTCGTGAAGTCCGATCACAGACCCACGTGTGTTTAGCGTCAATGTATTGCATAAAAGCCGTCGATGCCACTTGAGATCCGCTTCACCGCCTGCCGCGCAGATGCACGGCGTTGTGTGAAAATCGCCTTGATAATAGACATTTATGTCCTTTTTGATAAACTAATATGATGTCCTTCTACTGGTTTTAAAACAATATCAAATTCACATACTACTTTGTTAATGTCGCCGGTTACATTGTATCGCCGTAAAATATGTGCCAACGCCACTTTCATTACCATCATGCCGTATAATTTACCTGTAAAATACAAAATATATTTGTTATATTCTACTAATTTATTCTGATTCTTCTTTGTACATACACAGACTTCACAGAGACATATTGCAAGTACTGAGTGCACAGGGTGATGTTTGAGACGGGGAAGTAAGGGCTGATGGTACCTTAACTTGTTGTCCATATAAATTATTTGAGAAATTTCGAACTGCATTGCGACGAGCTAGCTAAATCTGACGTTGGATTTTCTGGTAGCAATACAACATACAAAAAATTTGAAAGTAGTAGTAGTACGGATCATAAACACGGGCAAAGATTAATAAATTTGCTACGTGTTCTATGAATAATGTTGGTGTCGGTTGGTCCATTTGTTAAACGTGCGTTCTTCGTGACGAAAAATGGGTTTCCTAGTAGACAAAAATAATGTTTACCTATACAGTTTCGCTTGCCAACGCCGAAAGTGGCATTAAGGCTCGGGTGATCTGGCAAGGTAGCAGAGTTCAGCCACCGCTCCGGCCTGAACTGCTCCGCGTCTGGGCCCCACATGGGGTGACGGAGGAGACCGTACACCCCAATCGCGCAAGTACTACCAGCTCGCAACGTGCAGTTCTCTGAAAACAGACAATTGAATGAGTATCAAGCTGAAGGAGGTCTTAAGACTAACGTGGTAAAGGTACATACTCAAGTTAACATCTTTGTCAATTTTTCTTCCAATAATTGGAGCGGTTGGGTACATTCTCATCGACTCCTTAATCACCGCCTCCAGGTACACTAGTTTTGGTAGATCTTGTTTGGTTAAATCATCATCTTCGTGTTCTAGTACATCATGTAATCTGTAATGAAATTAAAAAAAAACATCGTTCATCATTGCCAATTTAGCCCACCCAGACGGAGTCCGCGTGGTTGATTACGGTTCACTACCTCTCGTAGAGGGGAGGCCTGTATCCCAGCAGTGGAAAAGCAATAGACTGTGTGTTTATGTCTTACCAGACAGTTACTATTAGTATTGTGAATGTAACTCACTCGTTGAAAATTCGTTTTTGTATATCTAGATCTGACCCTATCACTAACAAAATAAATGACAAAGTCGAAGAAGTTGTGTCATAAGCAGCGGCCACAAAAGTATCCAGGTGTTCTCTGATGTCACTATCTGTGAAAGCATCTTGTTCTTCAGCCAATTGCAGCATTTGATCCAAGACTGGTTTGAATTTGCCTGAAAAATAATGTACTATGTAGTTTTAGGGGTTTCGTAGCTTCTGTCCAATGGAGGAAGAAGTTTATATTTTAATTTTCCTACATTTTTTTATTTGTTTACCTGTTGTCGAATCATCGTACACGTTCGGATCATTGTTTGCCTTTAGCTCAGATTTTCTTCTTTGTATGACCTGAAATAGTGAAACGAAAAAAAATACAAGTTGGTATCACAGTTATATACCAAAATATTTATGTATAATATGATTGAACATGACATAAATTTTGAAAGGAATCGAGATCTTGGGTCACTTTTAGTAAAGAATTTCAGCATGATAAAACTTATTCGATGAAATATGGCCGGAACGAAGTCTATAGTAATTAAACTTTTGTTCAGACCACTATCAATCCACGGAGCTCGAGAAATATCTGGCTTGATAGTTCGGTACCATTTCCCCTTTTCTTTTGATCTTTCTTCAAAATACTCTTGCCAAAGATCTAAACTAACCTAATAAAATTTTTGTCTCTCCATAATAGTCCGAATACAACGGTGTGATATTCATGGGGACTCCATTAACACACGCTTGTTTGGCGAGCATATCAACCATACCATTTTCTTCAAATTGTATATGTGACCTGTGTATGTGCATATTGTATCACCGTTTTGAAATAAACTTGAAAATTTAAAATCAATTATTCATAAATCAAGTAGGCTGTCGGAATACCTCGCATGTGAGAAGTGTGCCGAGCCAAGTGTTGGAGCGGGCTTTTGTAGTCTGTCAAAGTTACAAACATTAATTGACAGAATGTAGGACGAAGCTCCCAATATAGCAATCAATTCAATGTGCATAATAGAACTATCTTAAGCTTCATGTGGTTCAGAGGAGTGGAATCCAAAAAGGCAGCGTCTCCTAAATGTTTATCTTTGAAACCGTCAGTAAATATTGTATGATAACCAGGATATTGTTCTTGTATATTATATGAAGTACATAAGTGTTTTAGTTGTAAAATACTGTAGTGGCGTTTAGCTTTAGAAATACTTGGGATGTTATCGTTGATTAAATGTGATATATTTATGCTACTAATCCACTTATCAAAACTTTAATTAAATTAATGATCTTCATTACTTTCTGTGAAATTTCATTTTTATGTTCACCCCACCTTAATGAGCTAACCAGTCACAGACCCAAATATTTTGCATTATTAAGGACTTCAAATGAAATATCATCAAAATCAATGTTGATATACCTTCTAATGTAATCTTTGGAGACATAGACAAGCCTAGCTTATCAATAAATACTTTAGTATTTCATAAAGCAGAACGAAGTAACTAAGTGTTGTTGGTGATTTCTATCGGACATTTTATGTCATCTAATGTAAAGCTTTTGTCTGCAAGAAAGACCTAAGTTTTTTGAAGTTTTTCAAACGCAGTCTACATTATTTTTTGTTGAATACAACACAAAGTCATTACCATATTAAGATATACAGGGTGTAAATAGACCCTTCACATAACCGTCAACCAAGCATTCTGTACATCAAACTAAGTAACTTTACGCAAAAATTATTGCTGGGAATCGACTTATTTTTTGGGGTTAAAAATCACGTTTTACGGTAGGACTCGATGGAAAGCACTCAAAGCATTGTGCTGATGGATGGATTGAATAATACGGGGGTCGTGGAGGTGTGTGAAGTAAAAATCTTACATAAAAAACATGTATTTAAAAAAAAAATTGAAAATGTTGGAACTTTGACCCCCAATATCTCCGTAACTAGAAGGTTCCCAGGTGTGGTCTAGAACAAAAAAAATATCGCAAAGACGGGGAGAACAAGTGCCTTTCGGCTGTGTTAAGGGTCTATTTACAAACTTTAATCCTGTCCAACGTTCTTACAAATATCGTCGTTGTATTGCGAGGAGTCACTCAGTGACATTTTAAGCCAAAATAAGTTAATCAAAATCAAAATATTTTATTTCACATAGGCCTAGATGGGCACCTATAAAACGTCGAAAAAAAGGTGCACGGTTCGAGTTGGTCGTTTCCTGTGGAGAAGAACCGGCAAGAAACTCCATGGTTACTCTTTTCAAATCATTTGGTGTTACAATTTTATCATGGATACAGCATCTGTACTTAAGTATGGGGGGACAGCGTAGGCCCGACAATAAGTCGTTGCTTATTACACAAAAAATGTAGAACAAAATAAAAAGTTAACAAGCAGCTGGGAATCTACAAAGCCTACAATATTCACTCATTCACAAACAATTGATAAAAAATAATCTATACAATAATGATGACAAAGTGTTTTTAAACCCATTATCTACCTTATAGAAAGGTAAAATACAGTTTTTTTTTTAATTTTAGATAATTCGACAATGTCAGAACTACATAACTACTTGTTAAGGCAAAACACCAGCTTATGAAAATTAACTAACGGCACTTGAGTAATTTTTCCTACTAACTTTTTCTAAATTACTGGGGCTTCCCTGCTCATTAATGTAACTTAGTTACTTTTCGTATTCAATATATTCGAGGAGAACCACTGTAACGTCACTTAGGTATTTCTTGCAGACGAAAGCTTTACATTAGATGACATAGAAAGCACCAACAACACTTAGTTACTTTTAGCATACAATATAATTCGAGGCGACCCACTATATGGCTCTTAGTGATTTCTTGCAGACCAAAAGCTTTCAATAAAATGTCCAATGTGGCAATGCCGTTGTGCGGTAAAAATCACCAACTGATTTCAAGTAATTTATAAATCAAGGTAATTGCGCGTATTTTTCGGATTCTGGCGGACCCGTTTAGATACCGCTGCCCCCCAAAACAACTATGCAGTTTGTCAGACTACTCGACTCTCCCCAGGGCTGAGGATATTCACCTCGAGAAAAAAAAGATGGGAGCCACTCCTATGTCATGCCAAACCTATGCCGTACCAACCTCTGCCGCATAATCATCCACCCGGGTCATCAAAGAAGGGACCGGCGAGAGATATTGCGCAGGGATCTGTTCTGTTGTTCGGTGCGCTTCTTCATGGTGTCTGCGTAATCTGTTATGCTGATGCCACGCTGATGAAGGCACGAGGGTAGACGTTTCGGCGGTGACCATCTTGGCAAGAGCTGGGGTCGTAGATGGGATCCGGCGGTTGCCACCCGGCATTGCATAAATCTGAGGCCCTCTGTCTCCATGGACCTCAGAAAGTGCCACCTCCGAGAGCGATCATCGTATCAAGAGGTGTCCGCGTTAGTGTCGATTCGACGATGAACTGGGACTCGTTTTCGATAGTTGGTGGGACTTTGTCCCGCACTTTCAGCAGTTGGCACCCCGGTTGATGGCCACCGCAAACTCAATCTCTTGGCTACTGGCCAAACTGGGGGAGGGGGCAATTCCTCCTTCAGAAGGTACTTTAAGGGAATCGTATGGTCCATGGCGCTCTACGGAGCGCCAGTATGGTCGGACAACCTGACGGTCTAAATACCGTAATCCAGAGATGATGTGATGAACCCAGAGAGTGATGGCCGTCAGAATAAATCGAACGGTCTCCGAGCAGCAAAATCGGCGCGCAAAGGCAACGAGCTTTTTATGCGGATCACCACCATGAGATTTTGATGTTATAGTCCTTACGCAGAGCGAGCACCTGATGCCTCGCCAGGTCGAGGTGTACGGTTCTGTGCTCCATCGGGTCCTAGTGGTGTAATGAGAGGCTCGCGCGACGCCGTGACCACTTTTACGCCGGTAAGACCCATGACGAAGAAGTGGCTGGAGTGACGGCAAGGCATTTTCCGGCTGACACAGGTGCACTCCGGGCATGCGTGCTTCGAAAAGCAGCTGTGCCGTATAGTTAGAGAACCGACGCCATGTTGTCAATACTTTGAAGACTGCTACGGCGTCACGACGGAGCACACTTTGGAAGTGTGCCCAGTCTGGGCAATGAAGTGCCGCGATTTCGAGGCGGTCGGTGCTGCGGATAACATCTCACTTGTGGTCGTAGTTCAGTCCATTGTCAGGAGCGCGCCGGGCGCCGATGGGAACACAACGATCTCCAGCCGTCATAGCGTGTGGCCTGCGGGTGACAGATTTGGGGAGTCTGTCACCTGAACAGCCACAGGGCCAGGACGGCAGCGCGCCGTGTTTTGCGCGGACGTCTGAAGAACTATGGCCATTTAGGCCCAGAGAGGGTGTCTGCATTAAACCTTATAAACGGTTCGCGATTTAGACCCATTGCAATTACTTATAACTATGAACTATTAAAAATAGTTTATTTTGTATGTCGAGTTTTTTATTATTTTAGTGTGCTGTGTTTTTTTGTAATAAATAACTGATTTTTTCTTTGATATTATGATTTTTCTGTCTTATCCACCTTTGAGCAATAGTCACTAATTAATTACTATCTGAGAAAAACTGTACCAAGAATTAATTAAGTAACACAAAAAGTTAATCAACTAACCCAAATTTCATATTTTGAGTATGCTAGAATTACCTATCTTTCTTTTTGTTACATTTCTCAGTAACGGTAAAAATATTTACATAATTTACTGAATATTAGAGTGCAGGGTAAAAATGACAATATTTTGTTAATATAAAGCATTTGTGTAACTATACACGTTAATGTGTTATACCACGTTTGTGTGTGTGTGTGTAAAACATGTCTGCAATATATTGTATTTGTATTTATTTTGGTTAGCCTGCACACAAACTTGTATATTTTTGTAGTGTTTATTATATTTCCTAGAGGTAGTTGTTTTATATTATAAGTATAACCCAAGTACTGTTTATTTTATTATCATATTTATGTAAAAATATTTATGCTGTCTTGGCTTCCGTACGTTTTTTTCACGGGTGACCACTGAAAACCATCGTTGTGTTGTGGGCCCCCCATAGCACAGCATCATGCTGAGTGGTAACCTGCTTGTCGCAGTCACGACGTGCAAGCTGTTAATTTTTTTCTTTTTTGTTCCATCCTGTTGTATTTACTTGTTTTATTTGTGTTTTGTTATTATTATTTTTTTTGTAATTTTCTGTGATGCACGTCATGTACCTGCGGCAAATAAATATATTTTCTTTCTTTCTTTCTTTATACCGAAAGAACAAAAAAACTTTAAAACGCGGTTATCTCGAAACTATTTTTTTGCACTTAATGATTTCTCGCTCTACAACGACGATATGTTGTTAAAATCTTAAACAAAAGTGGAGCCAGTGGATCTCCTTGAGCTAGCCCAAGGCCAGTAAATCTAACAACATCGCAACCGTACGCCGCCACTTGCAAATGTCTATGTGATAAAAAGGAACACAAATAAACACAGATTTTTGATCCAATCACAAACTGGTCTAAAATACGTAATAGGCAAGAAATATCAACATTGTTATAAATTTTACAAATACAAGATATTAGGTAGATAGGGCGTTAAGGTGAAGATAAACCTGCTTGGGAATTGGAACTATTTTCCCACCTCCTTGTCCACCTCCATCATCATCATCATCATCATTATCATTGTATGAGTCTGTGCCCCAGATGGAACATATACACTGAGAAATTTTAATGGTTGTTTTCCCGCGGCAGAACAACTTGCCATAAGGAGTACTTTCGAAGTATAGAGTAAAAGTAAAAAATAAAGATATATTTTTTTTACAAATCGTTTGGTCTCACTCACAGATATAGGTCTATTTAAAGCTGTGGTCTCACTGAATTGTTCAAGATTATTCTGTCAATCCAGTCAGAGTCAGTATATTATTTGTTTTGATGTGTGAGTATTATTATAATGCCGCGACCAAGAAGATATAATCTTTTCCAACGGAGCCGTAATGCAATTAACATTGCGAACCAATTAACTGATGAAAAACGACAAATTGCAACAACGAGATAGTCTTCGAAGTGCAAGAAGAAATACTTCAAGTGTTGATTTGAATCATGCAGCGTTTCTATACGATTGCACAATAGACTACAGCTCGCATCCTTTCGTTTGCTGGTCTAATGGACATAGTTTGTGTGCAGCATTGAAGTTTTCTGGAGAAACGCCTGGATTGTGCTGCCTTAATGGCAAAGTGAAATTGTCATTATTGGTTCCGCCACCAGAACCATTGCATTCCTTGCGTAGCGAAACACCAGAATCACGACATTTTCTAGCGAACACTCAAAAATACAACGGCTGTTTTGAAATGACTTCATTTGAAGCGGAAATTCCAGTAGAACACGGATTTAATCCAACATTCAAAGTAATTTATGTTGAAGAGTAAAATGTTCATTTTCTACAATGATAAAAGTTTTGCTAAAATATAGTTTGTTAAGTATCTGTAATTGTCTCTAAAGAGAAGGAATAGTATCATTAAAAAAATGGGATTTTACGAATTGGATCATTATAACCTCTTGAAGATGCAGAATATAAATTCTTGCAACTTACTTCATGGGCATTATGGAGGAACAACTTGATCGGCGTCAAGAGATCGATACAGCAACGAAAAGAGCAATTCTTCAAGATCTACAGACTGCAGTAGAGCGCATGCCAAACTTTAACTACAAAGTCGTGATCAGAGCGGATAAACGACCAGCTGGAACACACGAACGCACATTTAACGCTCCAACAATAGATGAAGTTGCAATCCTGATTGTTGGTGAAAACTTGGAAACACGCGATATTGTGCTTACACGTCGCAATACTGGGCAACTAAGAACAATATATGAAACACACCATTCATATGACACGTTGCAATACCCGCTGATGTTTTGGCAAGGAGTCGATGAATATCACTTCAATATCAAGATTATTAATCCATTAAATGGTGAGTATCAATACCATAGAATACTAAAAGTGACTTCGGGGATTTAGTGGTTAAATTCTGTCTGCCCCTTCAAGGAATATGAACGTGAATTTTACTTCTAAAATACTAATTTTACTGTATTTATTTTAGGTGAGGAAACTAACAAGAAGGTTATTTCGATGAATTATTACGCATATCGTTTGATGATGCGTCAAAATGCTGACAACTATTTGTTGCGATTTCGTCGATTGTTTCAACAATATTGCGTCAACATGTACGTCAGAATCGAAACAGAGCGCCTCCTTTCATTAGATTGAACCAAGCTAAACTGCGTTCGGAAGAGTATATTCATTTACGCGATGCAATTAGCACCGAAGGAGATGTATCTAATGTTGGTCGATTGACTATTTTACTATTTTTTTATTTTAGAATTAAACCAAGTGCATCCCATGCTGCACAATATGTACACGAGACCCAAGTAATTGATTTACAGATTATATGTGTGGGTGAAGTCATAGTTATGCACACAAACACTAAATAAAACGTGCGAGCTCGGTTTTTATTAGTGTGCGTGTGGCACATCATTTACCATATACCAATATATAGTCATCATTCACTTATGGTACTGAAGGAGGTATAATATTTTGCATTATATCACTATAGCAAGCTTGGCACAATGGCTTCGTCTTTGGTCAGTAAACAAGAAGCCGTAAGTTCAAACCTTGTATGCAACAATACAATGTGATAGGGGTGGGACTTCTAACCCGTTAAGGCTGAGTACTACATCTAATTTTATCGACAAAAAAAATAATATGGGGGGTTGAACCCCCTCCCCCTAAAAATTATGGCTATTTTAATATTTTTTTTAATGTACTACGGCGCGCTTGATACTTTATGTGATATCAAAGGTTGTATGCGTCGTAGAAACAAAAAAAAAAACGACAAACTGTAGCTAATAACTTTGGCTAACTAATTCATTACTTTTTTCATATGTTTGATAATGTTTTGGTGAGAAAAAAAAATAATTTCTGAATTATTTTGACCGAAAAAATCGCTATTTTTCAATATTTTCACGAATTACTCAAAACTATGTCCCATAAAATTATTAATAATTTGCGCTCATTTAAAAGTATTTGAGTTATTCTTTCTAACGATACCAAAAACATCACCATAACATCATCAATTCTAAGAAGTTTCCCCTGTGTAAGCTCAATACTCATACTTGACATTATTTGTAAATGAAACCAGTAATACTCATATGTACTTTACATTTATTTAAAATCAAACCTACTGAAAAATACAATCAAACAAAACATTTTAATGCTTAAAATTAATTGATTAACTGTTCGAAATGTTCTCCTCTGTTTTGTAAACAGGCGGTGGCTCTTATAGCCATTTGTCGCGTGGTTCGTCTTAATACCGCGGGATCAGATCGAAGTTCGTCGGCGGCGATCCTAATTTTTTCCCGGAGCTCTTTCTCTCGTGTTTACCTCGACGAAATAAACTTTTTGCTTCAACCATCCCCAAAGATGATAGTCACAAGGCGTCAAATCGGGCGAACGTGGAGGCCAAGCAACTGTTCCGCCGCGTCCAATCCATCTCGGGAAGACTTCGTTTAGATATTGGCGAACACTCAAGGCAAAATGAGCAGGAGCACCGTCTAATTGTAGCCACATGTGGCGCCGATAGCTTAGTGGCAAACTCATGAGTTCTTCGTTAAATTCATTTTGCAGAAAATGCAGAAATCTAGGCCCATTTAATCTCTCTGGCAATTCAATGGGCCCTATTAAAATATCGTCAATCATGGCAGCCCATACATTTATTGAAAACTCGTGTTGGAATGTCGATGTTCGTACAGCATGAGGATTTTCAGCCATCCATAAATGTTGGTTTCTAAAATTTGTAATTCCTCGCCTTGTGAATTTTGCTTCGTCTGTCCACATAATCTTACAAGGAAATCGGGATTGCGACGCACTCTGCGATTTATCCAAGAGGAAAAAACACACCGCGCGTAATTATCTTGGCCTGTTATTTCCTGTGCTCTCCGGAAGTGGTAAGGATGTAATCCTTCTCGGTGTAATATTTTTGAAATAGTCCAATACCCCAGGCCCGTCATCCTTGAAAGGCGTCTCAAACTTAATCTAGGATCTCTGTGTATGAGATCTAACACGTCCTCTTCCGCTGCCACTGGTAGATCGCGAACACGTTCTGGAGCTGGTCTTCTAATACCATAATTTGCCAATCTTGCGTGAATATCAATAAACGTATGATAACTCGGTGTGGGTCGGTTTGGAAACCTACGGTACTCGCGCACTGCTGCACTAGCATTGCCATTGCAAAAACCATATACGAAATGAATATCCGCAACATATTCGTCATAATTACGACGATTAGCCATAGCGAAACTTGTCCACGAAAAGCGCGAGAAGAAATTTAACAAGGTGTGTTAGCAGTCACAGATTTGTAACGACTAATAATACCCGACAATGGTGACAAGAACCGCTTTACCGCACGTGGTGTATTTATCTTTTTTCCTTGTCTGTTACATTACATTGTACGTTTTTTTACCCTCTCGCACACCTCACAGCATGTGGTGTCATCTTCTATCCTTGTCTGTTACATTACGCTGTAGTTTTCTTACCCGCTCGCATACCTCGTTTTGTAACCTGCTTTTGTTATGATATGGTTAATGGTTAATGGTTCTTAATACTTGAATTTGTAATGTTATGGTGATGTTTTTGGTATCGTTAGAAAGAATAACTCAAATACTTTTAAGTGAGCGCAAATTATTAATAATTTTATGGGACATAGTTTTGAGTAATTCGTGAAAATATTGAAAAATAGCGATTTTTTCGGTCAAAATAATTCAGAAATTATTTTTTTTTCTCACCAAAACATTATCAAACATATGAAAAAAGTAATGAATTAGTTAGCCAAGGTTATTAGCTACAGTTTGTCGTTTTTTTTTTGTTTCTACGACGCATACAACCTTTGATATCACATAAAGTATCAAGCGCGCCGTAGTACATTAAAAAAAATATTAAAATAGCCATAATTTTTAGGGGGAGGGGGTTCAACCCCCCATATTATTTTTTTTGTCGATAAAATTAGATGTAGTACTCAGCCTTAACGGGTTAGAAGTCTCACCCCTATCACATTGTATATTCTTTTTCTTTTTGTATTCATTCTTTTGTTAAAACATTACTTAAAGTAGAATTTATAACGATTCGATCCCGTTCAAGGTTGGGTAATGAAGTTTCCAATGTTTGAGATAAACACGGAACTCTCAGGTCATTTTATTTTGACTGTTTAGAAAAAAACTACCGACAATTTAAAAATATTGTTGTCAGACACCTTCATTTATAAAAATGAGCGTTCTTAGTTGTCAATCTACGAGTATTTGCGTTACTGAGTTTATTGATTACTACTCAAGCGCATGTGCGCGGATTTATTTCTGTGGGTCCAACAATGCAACATTTTATCAATGTTCAAAAGGGTAGAAATCGTTGTTTTGGATGAGCAAAACATATCTATATGTGAAATTGTGAGTGTAAATGTGGTGCTGCCCCACAAACGATGGGACACTTTATATCGTGTCCTGCCTGGCCTGTTGTTTGCTCCTGCGATGTGCATCACAGGACGCTACTGAAAGGGCCAAAGTCGTCGACAAATTTTGGACTGACTCAATTTGAATTGTCATTGACACGCTAAGAAGATGCGAAATTGGAAGGCGCTTAATGATATCGGTGAGTAACAGTTACATATAACACTATGTTGATATTATACCTACTTCATTTTAACTAACTCCTCTCACCTTTCAATGTTTACTACGAATAAATAATTAATGTAACTTAAGTGCAATACCTGCCATAGTTATAATAATATATTATCATGAATATACCTTCATCATCTGCGTTGCAAGCAAGTTGTGTCCGTCGTTCCTAAAAGTACCTCAGCGCCTCAGCTCAGCCGACACGCATTCTCCGACTACCCGACGCACATACCCACCATTGTCTTGAAGATTGAACAAACGATCATTTTTGCAACCGAAATAGAAGTTTTTGGGCTGGAAGTCTGGTTTTTTCCACGGCACGCACTCTTTATCTTTGCGTGGATCGCTGGCCCGGGCGGAGGCGCGTCTCTGGACACCACGCACGTGCCTCTAGCTAAGAAAAAAATCAAGTTACGGTAGACTACCGGAGCGCCTAGTCGAATATTAGTGTCAACAAGTGTCACAGTTTTTGAGCGAGCTACATACCCTCATCTCCGCGCTGCAAGCAATTTGTGTTCGGCGTTCCTAAAACCAACCTCAGTGCTACAACCGACGAGCATTCTCTGAATACCCACGCACCTACCTACCCACTTTTGTCTTTGTCTTAAAGTTTGAAGATACGGTGGGTAACAGAACGCCTACTCGAATGCTTATAAGTGAAGCAGTTTTAATCGAATACTTCATACCTTCATCATCTGCGTTGCAAGCAAGTTGTGTCCGTCGTTCCTAAAAGTACCTCAGCGCCTCAGCTCAGCCGACACGCATTCTCCGACTACCCGACGCACCATTGTCTTGAAGATTGAACAAACGATCATTTTTGCAACCGAAATAGAAGTTTTTGGGCTGGAAGTCTGGTTTTTTCCACGGCACGCACTCTTTATCTTTGCGTGGATCGCTGGCCCGGGCGGAGGCGCGTCTCTGGACACCACGCACGTGCCTCTAGCTAAGAAAAAAATTTGAACACCCACCCACCCTGTGGCCTATAGGAAGGGTAGACCTGGTATTTAGCGTAAATTTATTTTTATTTTTATTTTTTTTTTTTTTTTTTTCAATTGGCGTAACGGCTCCCATAGCCACATCGGGGAGCAGTCGAAGTGACTCGAGTTCGAATCCAGCCACAAGCATTAATTTTTGTATTTTAAAAGATTTTAAAAATTTGATCTTTCGACATCATGGCAACGGCAAACAATAAAAATAACTGTGCCGGTTGTACAAGCGTATTAAGAGGGAAAGAATACCTGCAATGTTCAAATTGTAACTCGAGATACGATCTACTCTGTTCCAATACTACTGCCAAGGGATTTAAAGCAATGAAAGTGTCGCACAAAGCGATATGGAAATGTCAAGTTTGTCTAAGCAAGTTACCGAAAACAAACAACACTGATACACCGGTACGATCATCGCGAACCGATAGCCCTGTAAGTTCGCCTGACGATGAATCTAAACAAACGACAATCACAGAAGCTGATACTTACGTCACTACCCGCAATAAACGCCATCAGAGCTCGACTTTGAGTCAAAACAGGGTCTCACCTACTAACTCTAACAACTCTAACAACACGTCGACCAGAGATAAACTTGAAGACTCGACGTTGAGCCCAATAATCGCTAATGACGACACAGTCTTAGAATTAACAAAGAGCTCCTTTAGAGAAATAATCAGACAAGAGATCGCGAACGCACTCAAAGAAGCAGTGGGGGAACAGTTCAAACAATTCAGCGACTTGATTTTGGGTTTTCGTACCTCTCTAGACTTCTTCAACGAAAAATATGAAGAAATGAAAGTTACTCTTGAGCACAACTCCTCTAAATTGCAAGTGTTGGAAAGAGAGAATAGTAAGCTGCAATCATCCATACAAGACCTCAATAAGCGTATCAACCTAATGGAACAACACAACAGAGCCACCAACATTGAACTGCAAAACGTGCCAGAGAACCGCTCGGAAAATATTGTCACTACTATATTGCAAATCAGTAATACTACCAAATGTCAAATTAATGAAGCCGATATTGCCTTCTGCACCAGGACCGCTAAAAAAGACACCCAAAATGCCCGACCCAGGTCTATCCTCGTAAAGTTCAATACCCCACGAATTCGGGACTCTTTCCTCGCCGCAGCAACCAACTACAACAAAAGCAACACCAACAACAAACTGAACACAAGCCACCTAGGCATTGCAATGGATAAACCAACTCCAATCTACGTTGTTGAACACCTGTCAGCAGATAATAAAGCCTTGCACGCGGCGACACGACTTCGAGGCAAGGAGCTTGGTTACAAATACGTGTGGGTGCGTAATGGCAGAATTTTCATGAAGAAGACTGACCAATCTGAACGTATTGTAATCACTTGTCAGGAGGTCTTACAGACTGTCAGTTGATTTTATCTATATATTTAAATTCTGTTTTTTTTCATTTTTTTTTTATTGTACTGTGCAAGATAACGTGTATAACCTCTTCATATTCAATCATACTCTGAAGATATACTATCAAAACGTACGTGGTCTAAGAACTAAAACCGACACTTTTTATCATAACATGTCTCTACAAGACTACGATATAGTTGTGCTTACGGAGACTTGGCTGAACGGTGGCATCTACGACTCAGAACTATTCGACGATAGATATGTAGTCTACAGGCGAGATCGCGAGTCCAGTAGATATAGAGCACGTAGACACGGAGGCGGCGTCTTGATAGCTGTAGCTAGGCACTTAAATTCACGTCGTATGCCACACTTAGAAAGTCATTGTGAGGATCTGTGGATTTCCATTGATATGGTCTGTCCTGGTAATAAGAAAAACACGATCTACATTTGTGGCGTCTACTTACCGCCCCCCATTACCCAAGAAACCACCCAAACATTCCTAGACTCGGCTCAAAATGCCCTGGACAAAAACGAACGTACTGTTATCATTGGTGACTTTAATCTTAGTAGTATAACGTGGAAAACTAATGAGGAAAGTCAGGTGAGTCACACTACTCCTTGCCCTACCAACAATAACGATGTTACCAAACACTTCCTTGATTATATTTCTATGAATGACTTAGATCAGTATAATTACCTAACAAATAACAAATCTAGAACACTAGATCTAGTTCTTTGTAATACTGCAGTACATAACTTGACACGTTGCCACACACATCTGACACAAGAAGATCCTTTACATCCACCGCTCGAGTTCGCTATACCCACTGTCAACAACATAAATTCTCTACAAACAAAACTGGCCACTAAACCTAATTTCTTTAAGGCAGACTACGACAAAATCCTAGTATCACTTATGTCTATAGACTGGGAAAGTTCAGTGGGAGGCTGTGCCTCGGTTGAAGACATGGTCAATATTTTATATGATAGTTTGCACGACGTTATAAAGCAACACGTACCACTGAAAACGATGTCTAGGAAAGAGTACCCGGCATGGTACACGCCCAAGCTTAAGCGACTCTTTAAAGAAAAACACAAATTTCGCGTTAGAGTAAAAAAATACAATAATCCCCTTGACATTATATCATTTGAAACGCTGCGTACTGACTGTAGCAAGTTGAGAACGATCTGCTACAAAAAATATACGGAGAAGTTAGAAATCGCGGTTTTAAAAAACCCTAAAATCTTCTGGTCTTTCATTAAAAATAAAAGGAAATCCAGCAGCAATTACCCCGCGGTAATGTATTATAACAACAAAACTGCATCAACTGGCCACGACATATGTAACTTGTTTGCTGAAAACTTCGCAAGTGTTTATAACAATACGACGTCCTCGCAACCGTCAAATGTTGACATAAACAACAACTTGCCGACTCTTTGTAAACTGGAACTCAGTGCTAACGAAATATTCCGAACTTTAACATCCTTGGATGAACAGAAAGGCGTAGGTGAAGACGGTATTCCTCCCGTGTTTATAAAGAGATGTGCAAAAGCGCTGGCTTTACCTCTTAGTATTATATACAACAAATCTCTTAAAGACGGTATTTTTCCCGACCAATGGAAAAAGGCACTGGTCGTACCCATTTTCAAAGCAGGGCAAAAGAACATGGTGTCAAACTACAGACCCATTTCTATTTTAGTCATCTTCGGCAAAGTATTTGAGAAGCTTATAACCGAACGTCTAACATCGCATGTAAAACACCTTCTCAACAGCGACCAACACGGTTTTATCAAATACAGATCTACGACCACTAATCTCATGTGCTACGTGTCGGCTCTATCTGAATACTTAGATAGACGTATTCCTGTTGACACCATTTACACTGACTTCAGTAAGGCGTTCGATAAGGTAGATCATTCTCTTCTTATAGCGAAACTCCAGCACTTGGGTGTAGGAGGATCAATGCTAAAGTGGTTTCAATCTTACCTCAGTGACCGGTCGTCAAAAGTAGTAATGACTGGCCATCATTCAAAGTATTTTAAAGCCACATCCGGGGTTCCACAAGGATCACATTTAGGCCCAATTCTCTTCAACATCTTCATTAACGACATCACGCACTGCTTTAGGCATTCAAAATTCTATCTTTTTGCCGATGACATGAAAATAATGAAACCAATGGTAACTGAATCTGACGCTGCCTTATTGCAGGAAGATCTGAACAGACTGACGAACTGGTGCAAAATGAACGAAATGCTTCTTAACGTCTCTAAGTGTTACTACATGCAATTCAGCCGTAACAAAATTGTCTTACCTAACACTTACACGATAGGTCAACAAAAACTAAAGCAAATTGAAGAAATACGTGACCTAGGAGTCACACTGGATAAACAACTTAAATTTGACAAACATATCCTAAACACAGTATCAAAGGGGTTTCAAATTTTGGGATTTATCTTGCGCAACAGTAAAGAATTTAAAAGGGCGTCTACCAGAATAAAATTATTTAACACACTAGTCCGTCCTATACTTGAATATGGCAGCCCGGTTTGGAATCCTCACTACGACATATACATCAAACACCTGGAAAGTGTCCAAAGGCGCTTCCTGTATCATCTATGTTATAAGGAACGATTAGCTAAAAGAGTAACCAGCTACAGAGACAGACTAGGGCACTACAAAATGGTCTCACTTGCCAAGAGGCGAAAAATGGCAGACCTGATTCTACTACACAAAGTATTCCATGGAGTCATAGACTGCAGCGAATTACTAGGCAAGTTACATATAAACGCGCCATCTCGCCTGCCGCGGAAAACCAGCTACAATTTGTTTTATGTCTCAGGTTCCAAAACTAATCTAGGACATTTCGCCGCTCTCCCAAGACTCTGTAGGCAGTACAATGAATTGTCAAAGCAATCTGACATGGACATAACCCTCACAATCTCTAAATACAAAAAAATACTGACCACTGCTATAAATGTAGAGTGATAACTATAATTTGTATGTGAAACAATTTTATCAAATGCATCAAATGCTTTTTAATAATTATTCTGGTTTTTATTTTGTTTTTTGTATTATTTTCATTGTTTTATATTTTATGTGTTAAAACCTAGTTTTATGGGCATGCTGTGTTCTCCTATAATTGAAGGAACACACCTAAAAGAACATTTGTAATACTGTGTCCTATATTGTCTGTGTGTATTCTTTGTTGGAGATCCAAATAAATAAATAAAAAAAAAAAAAAAATGAATGAAAGATTCTTTTAAATTTATCTTAAGATGATTATGATAAAAATTAACTTGGTCTAAAATTAGCTTGATTTAGCCCTTGGACAGTTTAAGAAAAGCTAATGTACTATAAAATTAATTAGGTATATATAAGTTTATTACTTAAACATTGTGTATATTATGTATATAGTATTTAAATGCAGTATATATTTTTTATAATAATAACTATTATTAATCGTATTATAAATACTCTTTTTATCCACAGAGGAGAACCGGATTTTGGAGACGTAGAACATCCTAGGTCAAAACCAAAGGCAAATTCATCGGCTCGACACCACGACATCGTGGCAAGGCACAAGGCTGTTCCCTTCTTGTCCACCCGCGTAAAAGCAACAGCACACAATATGTGCTTACAAACTGTCCACTGCGCACCGACAAAACCGACTACACTTTGCTAGGTCATAAATTAATTTTGATTGGGAGAAGAATGTGCTGATTTATAGCGACGAAAAAACGTTTAAGTCGGATAAGGATGGGCGTAAATGTTACTAAACATATGCGCGAATATGGTTAACAGCATGAGGTGAAGGTTACAAGAAGTAATAGAAAACGAGGGTTTACAGACTCATTAAAGTCGAATTTATTTTAATTAGTAGGCGAATATGAATCTTATTTTTATGCAAATAATGTTCATATTTGTTAAGCGAATGTAAACAAATATAAACCTTAGCAACAATTAGGTATAGATGTTAATAATCTCCTCCTCTAATCCTCTTTTTAAAACCACAACTCGTAAAGTATTGAAAGTATGGTGAAGTGATGTTATTGTTATGCGGTTAGAAGTTGTCATAATTTCTTACTATCTAACATGTTGATTCACTTCACCTCTAATTTTACTTTGATCAATTTATGTACCTGCTACTTTGACAAATTATTTACGTCCATCCTTACCAACAAAAAACTTTGCCTTTGTCAATAAAACTGGTAAACAACAGTGTTTTACTCATTCAAATGTCTAGTATGGATAGCTATAGCCTATATATGTTTAAAACCAGTTCGTATTAAATCATTGTATCAGCCACACAAGTTTTTTTTGCTAACATACAACTCCCACCAAATTGAACCTTAAAACAACCAATGTAAGGAAGGCAAAGGTCCTTTCAAACCCAATGTTTATCTAATAAAAAATCAAATTATTTTATTGGTTTTATTTAATTACCTTTTTACTTTTTGCTTGAGTGATTTTATTGGTCACAAAATTAATTTAATAAACAACAAAAAGTAAAATACAGCAAATATAACTACTCCTCACCTGGGATCGAACTCACATCGTTAAGCTTAGGTTACTAACTGACGCAAGCGCTTACACCAATCGGCTATGGTGACCATGTTACACTTGTATAAAATGTTGGCCTTATTGTAAACCCGTTTTTCTCGTTTTTCCTTGTACCCTACAAGGTTAAAGATAAAAAAAATAAACCCCGTGAAGGGTAGACTACGTATACGCACACAATGATAATGAGCGGCTGTATGTACGAACATTACCGGCTCGTACAATGACTGTTACCGCTGTGTGCGATGTAAACTATTTAGCTTTGCTGTCTGTACATAGTTCAATTCAATCATGTCTTGCTGACACGCGATTGATATACTTATTTTTTGTACTTTTTTATTTATTTTTGTGTTATTATCCTAATAAAGTAGTGAACTTAATATTTATTTTGTATTCATTGTATTACTTTCATAATATCATAAATTAAGTTCAGCTAATCTGTAACACTACTTTCATTGACTGTTAGGCGGTACGAAGTTCGCCGGGTCAGCTAGTAGTGAATATTTAAAAGTAGTTTAGTTAATTAAAATAATTGTAAATAAGTTGATTCAAATTTTAAAAATACGCCTCAAATACTTTGTTAGGTATCTAATTCAGAAAATTATTTTTCTTAGATAATAAACTTGTTTTTGTTTAATTTCATAAATCAGTAAATTGCAACTAAAAAAGTATTTTTGACGGTCCTAAGCCCGTAAAAGTATGAAAGGAAAATCTGAACAACTTGTTGGGTAAAGCTTATTATTATTGTGTTGCATTAACTCATAAGTTATCAGCTGATTGAGCGGCCGTTCGCCTTCCAGCTTGCGTCAAGCGTAGGTATCGGAAAGTATTACTATTGGTTCGTGGTCGCTCTCAGCAGTCATGGATTTGTCCATGACTGCTGAGCAATCTGCACCTTTTTAGTTATGAAGGTTTAAAGAAGTCATTTACGTTACGGCAAGTTACGAATATTTTACATTTTAGGACCGGTATGAGTTTATTTTTCCCTGTTCTATTCTTTGTTGATATTGTATGGCAACATTGAGGGTACATTCGACTTTTCAAGTGAAATCAATAAAAATCCTTTTCATTTTGATGATTACCATTTTTATGGTAATCATCAAAATGAAAAGGTTTTTTACTCACTATAACCTTTTTAGGTTATAGTGAGTAAATTGGAAAACAAAAAACCTCGACAAATAAAAAACATCTTAAAAACCTATTTTACCGCTGAAAACTCTGAGGGGCGTACGTGTGGGTCCACTACCAGATAAAGACCTGTGAATAAGTAACTTAAATCTTAATCGATAGCGCACATAATCTTGCCTCAAAAAGATTGAGCGTAATTTTTTTTTACGTAATAATTGTATGAATGCATTTGGAAATAAATAGTTTTAATTTTAATTTTACCTAAAAAGATAGACATAACAATTATGCTACCGCGGACTTTTTCGTAGAACTTTTTAAGAGGAACAATTCCGTCAAACATGATTGTTGCGTAACTTTAACCGTTTACGCAGCGTGCGCAACTTTCATTGATGCTCCGCTCTTATAGATCGTAGCGTGATGTTAAACACCCTATAGCCTTTCTCGATAAACGGGCTCATCATCATCATATCAGCCTGGAATCACCCACTGCTGGGTATTAATGGCCTCCCCTTTTTTCTGCCTCACTTCCCGGCTCTGTGCGTCCCTTGTTTACCCCCAACTTTGACGATTTCGTCAACCCAACGAGCTTTAGGATAGCTCTGGTTTCTTTGGCCAAACATTGACAACCACTTGGTCAAAGCCTTGCCCCATCTCCGCGTCTAGCCAGATGTCCTGCCCAGTTCCACTTGAGGTACACCGCCCCGTCCCCGACGTCGTAGACTTTCCTCCGAAGGCGGATTTCGGTGCTGCGCTCTCGATCTAAGAGGGTTATGCTGAGCATGGCTCGCTCCATGGCCCATTGTGCCACTCGTACTCAGTCGACAGTCTCCTTTGTGAGCGTCCATGTCTCGGCGCCGTAGATTATTGGCAGGACACATTGGTTAAAAAGGCGGTTTTTTTGACACTGAGATATCTTTTTGGACTGAAAAATATGTTCCATTTGACCAAATGCCGCCCATCTGAGCTGTACTCTCCTAGAAATCTCCTTGTTGGAATGCTCTTTGTCAGAAGAAAGAACAGTGCAATCAAACAAACTCTTGAGCTTCATAATATTAGTGTAGATGAAAATAAAACTCCATTTAAAATAATACTAGCTTACGCCCGCGGTTTCGGCCGCGTTGTATTTGGTTGTTGTCCCACTGGATCATGCTACCGGAATAAAAAGTATCCTATTTGTTAATCCAGGTTACAAACTATCTGTCTGCCAAATTTCATCCAAATTCATTCAGTAGTTTTTGCGTGAAAGAGTAACAAACAAAAAACAAACATTCGCATGTATAAAAGTAGTAATATTAGCAAAACTGGTCAGGTGTAAGGTAAGTCATAGCAGATTCCGGTTCCGAAGTCTGCTCGACTTGCCTGAGCTTTACTTACAGCTTTGCCAATAAAAATAAATACGGTAACATAAGTAATAAGTGAAAATATTACTGGATCTATGATGTTCTTCAGTTTCATCAAAAGTTTAGTTTGTTTACGCTTCATTGCACTCAAGTCGAATATAAACGAGAAATGCAACCACACTCTTTGAAATCTATCGCAATATAAATTAAATAGTTCATCAACTGCTTCTGCATAATCTGTATCAATTATTGTTTGATCTTGCGTATTCAGTCCTAGCGAAGTACCTGCAAAGAGAAAAACCGTTTTTCAGTACATCAAGTAATCATTTTGACAATAGTCGATTTTACGGCAAAGTAGCCCAGGGTCGTAGCGGTAGTTGTGAAATCACATACAGGCTAGGGGTAGCCTTCGTCAATACTCACGTCACTTACGACCATTCCGATCAAAGGTATACGTACGAGTAACAGTTGACAGCGTATAGTTTATGAAGAACTTTCGCACGTCAAATGGTTCTTTTCCCACTTTCAAAGCTAATCGAGAGACAAGACTTCGAGCTTGCACGTTCATTTCATTCACGTAGGTGTTGAGCATTTGCTGGTTAAACGAAGGGTTTAATAGTTTGCGGTGAGATTTCCAAACTGACTCTGGAACAAACATTTTGAATTTGTGCTTTTTCTTTTTTGTTAGCCTGTACTGTCCCACTCCCAGGCAAAGGTCTCCACCCATTCTTTCCACTTCTCTCGGTGCTGTGCCTCTTCGCGCCAAATTGTGAATGTTGAAAGAAGCTATCTAAACCAACGTAAAACTAGACGATAAACAAAACTAGATCTTGAATTTGTGCAAGTGAGCAAAGGAGAATTTTCTATGAGAGTTGAACTGTTCTCGACTGTACCACTGGGAATATTATAGGAAATGTAATCCGGCTTATGTAAATCTAAAATCATTAAAATATTCTATAGTCGTTTTTAAACTGGACTTTTATTCATCAAATTATTTGCATGCCTCAAGGTCTAAACAAAAGGCTAAAAAGCATTCCTGACACATTGTGACGATATAAGGATCTGTATAGCATTGCAATAATGTTAAGGCATGAGATAGCAAGAGGCTGATATCGCAAGATGATGATGATGATGATGATGGTACTGGACCGTTTCATGGACTAAACAAGCACCTATATCTGCATGACGGACAATTTGGTTTTCGAAAATGAGATTCTACAGAAAGTGCTGTTTAACCGTTGCAGTTTAACTCTAAAGCGCGCTATAAGATACGATGTCGATAGTAGATAATATGTCTATGTCCTGAATCTGTCGAGGGCTTTCGACATGGTAGCTTATGATGTACTTTGGAAGAAGATTAGGAATACTAGTTTGCCAAAAGAGCTGTGTTCTGTTTTTCAGTACCAATCAATTCTCATGCCAATCAGATAAACTATGTTATATGGAGAGGGGAATTATCGGATGCATACGGTTTGAGGTAAGGAGTAAAGCGGGAGGGAATAACCTCTCCTAAACTTTCAACTTATAAATGCCAATGAGCTGATAGGTGGCCTCGACAGTATGCAAGTCAGCTGATCCTGGCTGGTGTCTCTGTCACAAATCTTTGCCATGAGGACAACATAGTGCTGTTGGGGCCATCTGTCAGCGCACTTAGAAAGTCGTTACAGTTGCATGAAACTTACGCCTAGACCCATGACTTACGATACAATGTAACCAATAGCGAATTTATGTTGTTTTCAAAAGGCATTGGGCCGGACTCTGTGCCTATTCTGTAACTCCAGAGTTAGTCTATTTAAATATTTGGGTCACCTGGTTTGAGAGCGTAGATATCGATAGAGCGCAGGGTGTGTTGTTCGAAATAAAAAAAATATTTGATTTGATTCAATTAAGTTGGACGTATTTGGTCAATATTCTAGTACATACTTTTTAATAATAAGTATTAGTTTATCTTACCTTCAGACGTGATTAGTCCATTATTTGTGAATTCCTTTGCAAAATCGTACATGTATGGTTTATTTAAACATGAATTAGCTACTGTTAGGCTGTCTTCTGGATCGGTTATGACTGTAACATAAAAAATATTGCGATATTTTTTTTGTTAACATGGCTCTGCCTTAGGAAAAATGATTTACTTAATAGAAAGGTACTACAAAAAAAGGGTCCCGATTAAAACTATAAAAAAACAATTCAACTTGTATTCGTTACGTAATATTTATTAGTCTATGTGGGCTTCTAAACGTGTGGCAAATCTCATATTATGAGTATTTGTGTATATTGGTATGAATGTTTGTCTACGTATTTCTCAGAAACAAGAAATTGATTTTTTTATTTTTATTTCATGTTTTATATATCTTTCGACATAACTTACCGACTGCGGCATTAGCAGGGAACCAGAACCCAATAACACCACCCTTTTCTGTGGCAGTGGTCTGAATTCTCTGAAAAAAATTCCATAGATCTGAAATATAAAAATAAATTATTTATAATTTTTGTAGTTTTGTTTCAACTTAGTTGTTCAGTACGTAGGTATTATTCTACATGTTGCGTCTACCATCTTTGTTTCAGGTTAACACCTTATACACGTTGTACGAGTAAAGACTAGTTTTGTGATTAATTGGATTAATTGGCGCGTTGCTTAATTATCTGGCATTCAAAGGTTCAAAAACAATGCAATGTCTGATTCAATGTCCATACATCATGTCAATGTCCTAAGCGCCGTTATTATTTTTAACAAGTCATTTTAACCAAGTGCAATTAGACAGAATATACTCAAAAGTTGGAACGAAGTTTATAGTGCTCCGATTTTCATGGGACTTTTTTATTGAGTTCCTAGAGGTGTGGAGAAGAAAGTTAAAAAAATAATTTCTCGCGACTTTTTTTTTATATTTCCTTTGGAATATTTATTTTTCGTTTGTAATTTCAAATTCGACGAAGTCATATTGTGGCGTAATAGTGTGACCTGCGTGCATTCAATAAACGCCAATTTGATCTGATTCTTTTTGAAAATTTCCTATTTTCTTCAATTATTTCTAAAGCATCGAATTTTAAGACTCAGATTTCTTTTGACATTGGTAACTTATGCTTTTTCACAGATAACTGGACGTAAAAATATTCAAGAAACCACTTTTACGAGTGAAGTGACTAAAAATTAGTTCACAATTATCAGGAAATCGTCTATGTTAGTGAAAGCAATTTTTTTTCGAAATGTTTCTATGAAACTCAATGAGCAAATTATTATCCAAGTCCTCATATTATTAGCTATCTAATGGGGTATAATAACTATCATAGTCCCATGAAAATCCGAGCACTATAAACTTCGTTCCACCATTGCACTCGACTATAAGTAGCAAGTTACCAATACCGCTCGCAATTCTTAGCTATGATCCTTTTTTTCATGTTTATTACTAAACAGGAGGTAAGGGACAGTCTTCCGCAAACTGGGTGCATTCAGCTCCTTATTTGGAATCATATTCCACCGGAAAGAATGTATCGAAAAAAGGTGGCGCTAGTTGTCACACTAACATTGGCTCCGTATTTAAATAATCTTTAAAAATAGTTAACACTTGTTTTAAAGTCTAATTGTGTAAATTTTCAGTCAGTTTATGTCTAATAACCACCGTCTATCGTGTGCAGAACAATTTCATAAGTGGTGTGTAAATGAATGTGTATTTAAGGAATAGCATCAAAATAGTGTTTACACTTGAACAAAACGTGTATTATTACTCATAAAACATTAATACAGTGATATAATAATATATACGTATCTAAAACAAAGTGAATTCGAAACTTTTCTGTAATACTGTACCGTTATCATTATTTAAAAGTGAACGACGCATAACGCCAACTTTTCAACCAATCACAACAAAGAGAAATGAACTTTTTTTTTCTTAAATCTAATACTACAGTACATGCACATATTTTGCCTTAACAATTACTCGTTTAGATGGCGTATGACAGATGACTCTGACCGCGATGTTAGAGGTTCCGAGTTAGAACCCATCCCAAGCAAGTTTCACTTTTTGGATTTACAAAAAAATATTTTTGAAAGAATTTACTTCGAAAATTACTCAAATGTTGTATTCACTCGTTAACACCAAGTAATTTTTGCAATAATAATATGATCCATCGTTATAAGTGTTTGTAGCCTCCAAGTTTCACGAACTACAAAATACAACGAAATTTATATGAACTGTGACTAATCTAACAAAACTGAAATAAAAACCATTACTGACAATAAATCCCTATAACCGTACAGTGCAGTGATCAGTGAATAAACATATAATGAAAGAAAGTAATAATGGTGTAAAAACAAGAAGAACATTAAAAACTGTTTTTTAACAGAAAACTCTTCTACTGTCAAATAAAAATAACTGCATTTGACTCCAACAATAAACTATTCGCTAATTTAAACCTACTGTGTAACACGACGGTTGGTCGAGTGGTTTGAAGCGCTGCTTGACGAGTTAGATCAAAGTGTCGTGCGTTCTCATCTCACCTACGCATATGTCTTTTTGTGATTCTTAATTACCTAAATATAACATGGAAATAGAAAATATCACAATACGTAAAATAGTCGATCTGTGTCCATGCATAACATTTCAAGTTCTTCAATACTTGATTCAACAATGTTTAGTTTACCAAACACGTCGATAGATGGCGTCAACAATTATTCGTGTGTAGAACTACAGGAACAAATTACTGAGCTAAAATCGAGTTTGTTATCTGCTAATAATGAGATTGTAAATATGCATGGTGCAATTAAGCAACTAAAAGAGTCATTGCAGGAATATCACGAGACAATAAAATGCACAGAAAACCAGACAACATCATCCATCACAAGAGAAAACAAACGCTATAATTGAAAATACAAGCCCCAAACTGAAATTTCTTTCTAGTCATCACCATCAAGAAAAGAGAAATTAACCACCAGCGACTTACCAACAAATCTTTATCATGACATACAATCGACATCATATGCGGATAGCAACTACTTGGAGGAAAACTTGAATTTGAACTCCAAAATGCAAGATAAACATCCACAAAAGGATACATCTCATAATAAGAGTAATGACAACATACACGCTGAGTCAAGAAAAAGTTCGAACGACATAAGAAAAGTAATTATATATTCTCACCAACAAGGAAGAAATGTTTGCCGTATACTACAAGGGCTCTTTATAACTTAAGTTTAAAGTCTTAAGTTACACCAAACCAGGTGCTAAAATACAAAATATTCTTCAAGTAAATACTATGCTAGAACTGAGTACAAACGATTGTGTTATTATCATAGGCGGCACTAATGATACTGATCCATATCAGTTTGAAATAGCTCTGGGCAAATGTTTGCAAACTGTTACAAAACCGAATATAATAATGTTAGAGGTGCCTTACAACAAAAATTTAAACGAATTCAAATTAAATTATTTAATTAAGTATATATATAATAGACATTCAAATGTTTCATTTATAGACATGGGATACACTAATTATATACCACCAAAGTATAACTTTACTCTTAATATAAGCAGAATGTTACTTAAGGAAATATTACGTATTGATTATAGATTATTATTTGCCCTTCCGTCCGAGCAGTCGCTCTAAGCTGACGTGTTACCAGTTTTAATAATTTTTTTAACCAAATAACGTCGCACAACTAGTCCCAAATTATCGTAAACTATATCTTATAATAATAGCAATAAGATTGTAACTTGCAACTAGTGCGTGTGTGAGTAAGTGAAAGGCGGCCCGCGCTGCGCGAAATGTCTGTGCGAGGAGTGTAATCACCATAGCCATAATTGTCGTCTCTGTCACCCCGCGCTCGGTATCGACCGCTGTGCTACGACGACGCCTGCGTAAGCGCTGAGCTACGCGAGCGACGTCACTGGCTGCCAGCTACGAAGATACATCTACGAACAATAGCGGTCGCTACTATTGCTACGCGCCGGCGGCATTACTTCAATAAACTGCATAAGAAACAGTGAGTCTTAAACCTACTCAATATGAATCCAAGTCGTACTCCACCGCAAGGACTGTCTGCTTCAGATTCTAACATAAATAGATCTGTTATTAGCAGTTCGGCGACACCTGTGACCAACGTCACAAAGAGAGTTAATTCCAAATGCATTCGACTAGATGATGACGATTAAAATACATTTGATATGTTTAAGGATGAGATTAAGGATATGCTCTCAAACTGAATGAAACAGCAAGATAGAAAACTGGAAAAACTCGAAATTAGGAACTCTTGAAAAAGGTTTGGCCGAAATAAAGACAAGCATCAAACGATGAAATTGAATAATCGTTAGGAGAACTATCAAATAAAGGACTTAAATAAAAAGATCGATATCCTAGACCGTGACTGGATTAACTTACGTTCAAAAATTGAGGAGTTGGAAGAAAAAAGTGATGGGATGGAAAAAACTATTAGAAAGACCTGTATTGAAATAAGAGGCGTTCCGAAGAAGAAAAGTGAGAAGAAGGAAGATTTGCTTAACATGGTTACCAGCCTGACGAAAAATGTTAGGAGTGATTGCTCTACTCAGGAAATTAAGGACTTATACAGATTGCCATCAAAGGCGAATGCGACAACATCAGCCGTGGTCACTGAATTTACCAACACCTTTGCCAAAGATGAGTTAATAAGAGAAGTAAAGCAATATAATATCTAGCAACCTGGTAGACAAATTAACACCAAACACCTCGGTCTAGAAGGCCACAAACCTATCCTCTGTCTATAGCTAACATTGTTCCACCGCGGATAATTTGCCAAGTTACCACCTGTCTTGATTATGAAGCCATTATACTTAAGCTTGAAAATACGAACTTTACAGTTATATACCATATTGTTAACGCCATCTAGTGGAGGAGGACGCTAAATTACGTGTGGCCCTCTACCGTCAAGTGGACCGAGGCTTGGCGGTAGCGAATCAGCGAATAGGAGCGGAGCAACGACGGTGCGCGGAGCGCTGATTGGTCGGCGCTCAGGAACTCGCGCCGAGAAGCTTCTATTCGTTCGTTCCACGGCGCGTCCGTCGAATAGATAGATCACTACAGAAGAAACAACATGGTAGTCGGTTCACCATTATTGTTCACCTTAATCATAATTAAATACACATGTAAATTCGTTTTAATAAACGTCTTAACACCATAAAAATAAATCGAATCATTGAAGAAGTCTGACCCGCAAACCCACAAACATATTGGTCCTTCGAGCCGGATCGGAGCGGCTTCAAGAAAACGTACAGGTGGAAGTCGGCAACCAGCAGGAAATAAAACGGTCAGGCCATTCAGTGTTCCTATCCAAACCCATCCTCAAGGATCATTTGTGTTAATATCGTGTATTTTTGTGCAAAATTCCAGTTACATAGACGTGCCGCGAGCCCGCGTTTGAAACACGAGTACCTAACTACCGCCATTTTGAGCGGCGTTGCTTCGAGTTCGATCGAGCGAGTTAAAATCTGTAAGTACTTTCTTCTTTCTCTTGCAATCTCCCAGAATGCCACTCGACGATTATAAAGATTTGGTTAAGAAAAGAGGTGTAGTGAAAGGAAAGTTTACTGTATTCGTTAAATATGTGCAATCGTTACAAGATCTAGAAATGACAGATTCTCAAAAGATAGCTCTAGAAGATCGTTGTAATAACATTATGTCACTATTTTATTTATTCGTAGACGAGAACAAATTATGTAAAAATTGCTTGCGTGCTGGACATACAGTGTCTCATTGCTGGTTCGGCGCCTGCAAGTTATGTAATCGTAAACACCATTCGCTTCTTCATGGTGAGTGCTGTGATAACGGCAACATGTCAAAACCTGTAGGGCCGCACGACGCGCAAGCGCCGGCGTCCACATCGTGTCGCGAGTCCGAAGCTACGGGCGGCGCACATAGTACAGCGCTACACAGTGCGTCAACTTCAACGCGTCAACAAGTTGACAACGAGTACTCATTTCAAGAACCCGTTATTCTTTCGACTGCATTATTAGAAGTATTAGATCGTGATAATAAGTATCACACTATTCGTGCTATTCTAGATAATGGTAGTCAACATTCATTTATCACAAAATCGTTATGCGAAAAATTAAAAATTCCTTTGATACAGTCCACAGTACAAGTCGCAGGGGTAGGTAATTCGGTAACCCAATCCACACTATCATGCAAAGTGCAATTGCGATCTAAAAATAGTGAATTTAACACACACTTAAATTGTCTCGTCCTACCTTGCATTACCGCAACGTTACCTTCTGTTACTCATAATATCGCAAGGTTTATGATTCCGAGTCATGTATCACTCGCCGATCCTAAATTTTTTATGTCTAACAGAATAGATTTATTAATCGGCGCAGATAAGTTTTGGGAACTTTTAAGTGAAGGATTAATTCGACTGACAAACGGCCCATACCTACAGAATACTAAGTTAGGTTGGGTTGTATCTGGTGTCATACATAATATAAAAGGTTCATCCGTTAATCGAGTTCAATGCAACTTTACGCACACGCACGACAACTTAGATACTCAATTAACTAAATTTTGGGAATTAGAGGAGATAAGTTCAAAAACCGGTTATATTATGTCTAAAGAAGAACATGATTGTGAGAATTTAATTATTAAAACAACTACGCGTGATAGTGACGGTCGTTTCTCTGTGCGCATTCCACTACGCGAATCAGCTGATCAACTAGGCGACTCATACTTACAAGCCGAGAGTCGGTTCCTCGCGCTCGAACGCAAGTTGGGTCGATGCACACCGAGTTATAAAAAATTATACTTTGATTTTATGCGTGAATATTTGGAACTCGGTCATATGACAAAAATAGATACTTATACATCTCCACATTAATTCTTACCGCATCACGGTGTATTTAGAGAACATAGTACAACTACGAAATTCCGAGTAGTTTTTGACGCTAGTGCTAAAACTACTTCCGGTCAATCGCTAAATGACATACAATTGATTGGCCCGTCTTTACAAAATGATATTGTTGCCATTCTCTTAAGATTTCGTCAGTACACATATATTGCCTGTGCAGACATCGAGAAAATGTACAGACAAATATTAATTCAACCCGATCAACAATGTTTACAATTAATTTTATGGAGAGAAAACCCGTTAGATGCGCTCGGTGTGTACCGGCTTAACACAGTAACTTACGGTACAGCGTCCGCGCCATACCTAAGTATGCGATGTTTACAACAGCTGGCGTCGGAATGCGCTGATAACGACATCGCTCATATTATAAACAAAGATTTTTACGTTGACGATCTGATATCGGGTTGTGACGATAAAATGGAAATATTAGACATTTGTAATACAGTTTCTACGGTATTACAATCGGGTTGTTTCTGTTTACGAAAATGGTTATTTAATTTCGATTTGTCAACTTTAAACGTGTCAAAGAATTTATCTCTAGGCGAAACCTGTCAAAGTAAAACTTTAGGTTTAGGTTGGTTCGCAAATACAGACGAGTTACATTATACGACTAAACTTAAATTAAACGGGAGTCACGTTACTAAGCGCATTATGTTATCAGCAATCTCGCAAGTTTACGATCCGTTAGGTCTATTAGCGCCTATTGTAATACTTGCAAAAATATTACTACAAAAATTATGGATGTATAAAATCGGATGGGACGATCCGGTACCTCATGATATTTTAATTAATTGGCAAAAATTCGTTGACACTCTTGACTATTTGGGTAATTTACGTATACCACGTCAGGTTATAAACAGTAAAATACAATATATAGAATTACATATATTTACTGACGCCTCTCAAAGTGCTTACGGCGCTTGTGCTTACGTGCGTATGTACTCGGATAACAATACTGAATTACTGATGTATCCGTAGCCTTGTTATGCGCTAAGTCGAAGGTCGCGCCTGTCAAACCGATAACCATACCGCGTTTGGAATTATGTGGGGCACTATTAGGTGCAAAGTTGTACACGAAAATTATAAGTTCACTTCGTTCAAAATTCACGAATGTTTATTTTTGGTCTGATTCCACAATTGTGCTGGGATGGCTACGAATGCCACCTAACACTCTTAAAACGTTTGTACAAAACAGGGTGGCTCAAATTAATGAACTTACGGGAAGTTTACCATGGTTACACTTAGGAAGTAAATCCAACCCAGCTGACTTGGTGTCACGCGGGGTCACGCTTGACGCGCTGCGCACAGCTGATATTTGGTGGCACGGCCCGGCATTTTTACACGAACGGCTGTGTGATTTCAGTTATGATCACAGTTGTCATAATGTCAACTTTAACGAACTGCCAGATATTAAAGTAACCACTACACTGTTAGTACATCATACTAATGAGAATACTTTTCCGTTCGAGAGATTCTCTTCTTTTACTCGCATGAAGCGTGTATGTGCTTATATTTTGCGTTACATTGATAACGTTCGTAATAAAATAAAGGTAAATCGTCAATACGGCCCGCTTCAAGTAGATGAGTTAAATAAATCTATTAATAAATTAACTCAAATGTCACAAAACCAGTCGTTTCCTGATCTTGATATTTCATCAAAGGGGAATGTCACCTTAAAGGCTAACCGTAATATTTCTGGTCTTAACATATTTGTTGATGATAATAACATTATTAGAGTTGGGGGTAGATTAGATAATTCTTTAAACTTTTCATACAATAAAAAACACCCCATCCTGTTGTGTAGCAAACATACTTTTACACGCTTGTTATTTCAATATGAGCATAAGCGCCAGCTTCATGCCAGTCCTCAATTATTGTTAGCTAGCATACGAGAAAATTGGTGGCCCCTCAGAGGCCGTAATCTGGCTAGAAACGTTGTACATACATGTGTGACATGTACACGTATTAAGGGTAAAACTGTTTCAGTTCAAATGGGTAACTTACCTGTAGAGCGGCTAGAACCAGGTGCGGTGTAGACTATGCAGGACCCATGTTTATTTTGAACCGTAAAGGGAGGGGCGCTAAATTGGAGAAATGTTATATTTGTTTATTTGTTTGTTTCTCAACGCGTGCAGTTCACTCAGAATTAGTTACTAATTTAACAACTGACGCTTACATATTAGCTCTAAAACGGTTTATGTCTCGACGGGGTAAACCTGCTGAAATATTTTCTGACAATGGTAAGAATTTTGTTGGAGCAATGAAGGAACTTACACAATTTCTTAAGTATAATCGTGATAATCTTATAGAGCTCTTAGCTGAGGATAATATTAAATTTAATTTCATACCACCATATACACCGCATTTCGGGGGATTGTGGGAGGCAGGAGTAAAGTCTTGCAAATATCACATCCGTCGTGTTATTGGCAACGCGAACTTAACGTATGAGGAGTTTAGCACGATACTAACCCAAATCGAGGCCGTCTTAAACTCTCGACCCATGTATCCACTGTCCACAGACCCAACTGACCTTCTTCCCCTCAGCCCTTCTCTGTTTCTGATTGGCCGACCGCTCACCGCACATGCCAGCCCAGACCTGACAGCTACAGCTTCACATCGCCTATCCCGTTACGACCGTGTGGAACAGATGCGCCAGCAGTTCTGGCAGAGATGGTCAAAGGAGTACATAGCGGAGCTACAGACCAGAACGAAGTGGAAGACAAGTAAGGAAGATTATTGATACCTAACACTCTTGTACTCATCAAGGAGGATAATCTTCCACCTCTCAAGTGGCGCTTGGGAAGAATTCTCCATACCTGTCCTGGGAAAGATGGCCTGTCAAGAGTCGCTGACATCAAAACGGCGACCGGGACGGTGCGAAGGGCATTCTCAAAAATATGTCCTTTGTTACCGCCAGAAGAGAAGAAGAAGACGGATACACAATAAACATTCATTATCCATTCAAAAACTTTCAACGTCATCGGTACTTCGTTGGAAAGCAGGAGCTTCCAAGGCCGGGGGCATATGTTAACGCCATCTAGTGGAGGAGGACGCTAAATTACGTGTGGCCCTCTACCGTCAAGTGGACCGAGGCTTGGCGGTAGCGAATCAGCGAATAGGAGCGGAGCAACGACGGTGCGCGGAGCGCTGATTGGTCGGCGCTGAGGAACTCGCGCCGAGAAGCTTCTATTCGTTCGTTCCACGGCGCGTCCGTCGAATAGATAGATCACTACAGAAGAAACAACATGGTAGTCGGTTCACCATTATTGTTCACCTTAATCATAATTAAATACACATGTAAATTCGTTTTAATAAACGTCTTAACACCATAAAAATAAATCGAATCATTGAAGAAGTCTGACCCGCAAACCCACAAACACATATTGATGATGTAAACGAATGTATGACCAAATTTATTAATATTATTAAATCAGTTATCTCAAAACATACAAAATTAGTTAAAATACCTAGACAAAAAAGAACAATAAAACCATGGATGACTCCTGGACTTTTAAAATGTATTAAAAATAGGGACAAAATCCATATGAAATCAAAAAAGGCCCCAAATAATCATATTCTAAAGACCACAAACAAAAGTTATAGGAATTTTTGCAATAACTTGCTCAGAAAATTAAAAGTAGCTTACGAAAAAAGTGAGTTAGAAAAAGGTAAAAATAATCCCAAAAGCATGTGGAAAACAATAAAAAATATCACAAACACACATAAGACAAATGTCAGTGCCTCAGAGCTCATTAAACTACGAGACAACCCTAAATCATTGATTAACGATTTGAATATCTTTTTTAGCAATGTAGGCAAAAATTTGGGTGCAAAAATCAGGTCACAGGCACGTACAACCACCACCACTAATCCTTATCCTTCTACTCTAGTTCATGACAATTCTCAAATCTCCCCAGTCGACTCTCTTGTAATACTGGAGGTTGATGAAGCAGAAGTAGAGTCTGTCATACTTCAGTTTCGGAATGATTCTGCTGTGGGATGGGACGGAATATCATCTATACTGCTTAAGAGGAGCCGTCATGTACTAGTCCCACTAATAGCGTACCTCTGCAACCGTTGCTTCCAAACAGGTGTATTTCCGGATGCTCTCAAAAAGGCAATAATACACCCTATTCATAAGGGGGGGAACAGAAACAGTGTCAATAATTACAGGCCGGCCAATATCAGTCTTGCCAGCCCTCTCTAAAATTCTGGAAAAGATATTAAAGAAGTGTCTGAAGAGCTTCCTGGACAAACATAAAATAATTGCTGAGAATCAATACGGATTTTGGCAAGGAGTATCGACAGAAGATGCCGTATTGGATCTCACGCAACAGGTTGCTAGAAAGTAAGATAGTAAACCAAAATGTCTGGTTATCTTACTTAATCTTGCCAAAGCATTTGACACCGTTTCTGTTCCCAAACTTATCGCTAAACTGGAACTCGTTGGTATGCGAGGAATACCTCAAAAATCGAACACTACAGTGACAAAGAACCTATGGCGTCCCTCGGGGAAGCATACTTGGACCTACACTTTTCCAAATTTACGTTAACGACCTGTGCAGGATGTGCCTTACCAACTGTAACATCTATGCGTATGCTGATGATACCGCGATACTTGTCTACGGGCCTCCATGGGACATGGTCAAGGTTACAGTGGAAGATGCCTTGTTCAAAATAATGAAATGGCTTAGTTTAAACCTCCTGACACTCAACTTAAGCAAAACAACATACATCCCTTTAGCAATCCGACGCAACACTGCACCTTCTCATACTTTCTCTTTAATTGCTCACTCATGCCCAAATATAAACGATCCCTGTGTCTGTCCAGCACTCACCAGAGCTGACAGTGCAAGGTACCTTGGAGTGGAGATTGATAGCGGCCTAAGATGGGATAAACAAATTGAAGCAGTTACCACAAGAACATTGCGCATTCTCCACATCTTTAAGTCTCTTAGAGATTCGGCTAATCTTGACACACTGAAGATGGTTTGTTATGCTCTGTGTCAGTCAGTTCTTGGATACTGCATAACTGCGTGGAGTGGTGCAACCAAAACGAGTGTTTTGAGAGTGGAAAGAGCACAGAGAGCCATTATCAAAGACATGACTAAAAAACCTTACAGGTACCCGACCACAGAATTGGACTCTGACTGTAAAGTTCTTACGGTACGGCAACTCTATATGCTCAGATCACTTCTTAGAATACATGGGTTTGCCTCCGCCAAATCCAAATAAGCGAGTAAATCTAGTTCCAAGACCCCAGCACAAAACCACCTTCGCAACACATCAATTCTACACACGAAGTACACACACATATCAAAAAATTAACTCACAAATAAATATTATAAGTTTAAACGTACAAAAACTTAAACACAATGTGGCTATTACAAAAGGACTATGCCTACACAGAGTCTTTACTCATATACATCGCCTAATAACACAAATACTTACTGTCTAACACACTACTATACATGGCTCTTTCTCTCCGTTTTTATACATTCTATAATGTACAATATTTATAAACAACAAGTAAACTTGATATTAAAACGTTAATTAATAAGGCAAAATCATGTAATAAAAATGAAACTATGGTGATTTCGTAGTTTATCTTACAAAGGAACGTTATCAATGGTGATCGATTGAGTTCCCTCACTACTGTAACTGTAAGATCTGTGATGACCCCCGGTGTGGGCGCGTTCCCGGTGTGGGAGCGTCCCCGGTGTAGGCGCGCCCCCGCTGTGGGCGCGTTCTTTGAGGCGGCTATCTGAACGCGCCCCAAAAGGGGATAGCCCTAAGGCTAGTCCGTGGGTACCGCACGATCTCCGGTGAGGCGGCGAGCCTCCTTGCCGGATTGCCACCATAGGATCTGGAGGTGATAGTCCTTGCGCGCCTTCACGAATGGCGCGCGGAGGCACTACGTCGGGGGAAAACTCCGCTGCCGCGGCAAATCGCCGCTCAGCGGACAGAACTCCGGCACGATCTCAGGGTGACATGCAGAGAGCGACTGTGGCAACCCCGTGCAGGGCACGCCACCATAGTGGCAATAAGTCCCCTCTTTGAGGAGTTGCTGGAGAGGCGCCACGGCGCTCTCACCTTCCGCCTGACGCAGGTGCTCACCGGACACGGTTGTTTCGGGAGGTTCCTGCACCGAAACCGGTGGGAGGAAACGCCCGGGTGTTTCCATCGCGAGGATCGTCCGGAGGACACGGTGCAGCACACTGTGGAGATCTGCCCCACTTGGGCGGAGCAGTGCCGTGTCCTCGTAGTGGCGATTGGCGGCGGCGATCTCTCGCGCCCGGCCCTGGTTCAAGCCACCATGGCTTGAAGCCATGGTCCGGAGCGAGAGGGAATGGGAAGCCGTCACCTCCTTCTGAGAAGCATTCATGCTAGTGAAGGAGGTGGCGGGACGTGAGAGGGAAAGAACCTCACGTCCCAGCCGCCGCGGGAGACGCCCTGGGCGTCGGGGGTCACGTGGTGGCCGCCGGCCACCGTAGGCGCGGGCCTGTGGACGGTGAGTTATGGGCTAGGTCACCGTCCGGCGGTCTTCTGACGACAGGCCGTGTCGACAGTGCGTTAGTGTTCCACGCGCGCCTCAAAGAGATGTCAGCAACCACGTAGGGGTCCGCATGGGCCAATGCCTACCAGGGCTGCGGGACTTTTCGAAAGAAATACCGCGGCCCTGGAACACAAAGGGCAAAGGAATACAATGGATGGGTTTTAGTCAGTACAAGTCTGACACTCCCTTCCGCTCCGCCCAAAGCGCGGGGGGGATGATGATTTGATGATTTCCCATCCTAAAAAAAAAAGAAAAGATCTGTGACGATTCCAGTGTTTTTCAACTAGTGGGTCGCGATCCCCTGGGGGGTCGCAAAGCTTCTATAGAGATCGCGAATCGTTTTCTGCGCACAGCCCGCAGTATCCGCAAATTAATCAAATTTCAAGGACACAAAAGTTACTATCTTTTATTTTTTTTTACATAAATATCGCTTATCCTGCGTTGAAAGGTATTGTCAGAGAGAGGTATACTTTTCGACCTCTTGTTTGCCAATCGTAATCTTTATTATCTAAAGCTACTGGTGCAATCAAATTTTCCCCAAATAGTGTGAGATTTTTCTGCTTGCCGCGACGGCATCGGCCTTGGTTGTACGTTTGCACGAATTAATTGTGAGTTGGTGACGTGTTCGATGTATAAAAATGTGTTAATTTATGTTTGTATTTATCCGAAGCCTAATTATGAAAATGCATAAAAATTTTGTATGGATTGAATATTATTTCCTTTATTTAAACTTTTACAAATTATTTTACATTTTTAAATATTCCTTAAAAAAATATTAAAAAAAACATTTAAAAATATAAAAAATTGTAGCTCACCGGTATCGGGAACAGGGTCCAAGCTACCGGCGGTCAGGGCTCCAGGGAGAGGAACCTCCTAACAATACGATATTATGTTTATTATTATACCATAATAAAATACACGAAAAAAAGTGGGGGTCACGAAATAATTATTTTTTCTTACTATGGAGGTCGTGTCATGAAAAAGGTTGAAAAACATTTCTATTCCATCGTTCGATACATTTGCATTTTTGCGTGGGATTTATGTTTATAATTGCGATTTTGTGGATTCTCGACGACTTGGCCTTTACATCTTGAACTGACGATACCGCATTCTTTTTTGACCACTAACATGCTTTGCGTTAATTGCCATTTACGACTTGCGCGCTTACGGAGGATGCCTCCGTCTCTCTGATGAAGGTGATCAGATGTTTGAAAAATTGTATATTGGGTGTAATGTATGTGTACGTGTTCAGAAGAATTACATCCTGTATCTATTACCTATCCTGTATTTCATGGCAACCGCCCATTTATTTTACGTGCCAGAATTAAATCTATGCACATAGGAAGCAAATCCTATTATACATATATCGCAGTAGATAGAAGGCTACAGGGGCGAAGTGGTGTGTTAGGCTATTGTTGCCACTGTCCTGTTGAGACAAGGACAGTGGGTTGTTGTTCTCATGTCATAGCATATAATGGTATATGGGCTATGCCAGACACCAGAACTATATCGCTGCACCAGCTTCCTTTTTAGATAATCTTTTAATAAGATATTTTTTTTTTATTACATTATTGAAAAATATAAAATAAAAACCATGGAAAAAATACCAATAAACGAGATTAATTACGTCACATTACACATTTTTTATTCAACAAACCCTGCCTTTCCATAGCTGTACTCGTACATAGCTCTGAGCTCTGGCTGTTATAATTTATGTAAAAGTATATCTTCTTTCAGCGTAGTAAGAATCGTTTTACTTGACCATAATTTGCTTATAGATCAAAGTCGTAACAACATAGTTTTAACAGTGATTGAACTAATTACTAGGTTGGTAATCAGTATAGTCTCTAGCCGCAGTCTGGCAGTTTTCTGATTCATCAATTATGTACAGGAAATGAAGTAAAAATTCGGGTTTTGGCTTAAGACGAGAAGCAACACACGTACCGTCAAAACTAAACCTGCAAGGGAAATACAGTAATCTTAGAGACCAGAAGCGAAATAGAAAGTTATGTTTCTTACAATTTGTTTTTAATCAACAACTAGCACATAAGTAAATAATAAGTACATCAGAATAATATAACACGACCCGAACCAAAATTATTATCTCGCCTGGCACCTGTCAGTTGCCTACTACCAAAAACCAAAGAGAACGAAAAAGCACAGAGCATCATCCAAAGAGGCCGTGTACAACGCGCCATGCCTTTTTATACCCTTCTACTCGGACCGGGTAAGTTAGAAAGGGAATTATCTAAGACTAGTTTATTCGAATCTTCCTTTATGATTCATCCTAAATATTATTATTTTTTGATTCCTTTTAAAAAAATAGCAGACATTCCACAGTTAAGAACCTTAATCGTAAGCTTTTTAGGTTATTTTGTATATAGACTTATGTTCGTCTTACTTTCCGTTTACTTTTCTGTTAGTTGAATGCTAACTCTAAGAGTGGGACCCAAAATACATGCAACCTCACCAGCCTTCTTTCACCAGACTTTTTTTTGTTTTCAATTTCTTTTCCTTTATTTCAATGTAAAATTACATTCCCTGTACGCAACACTCCATTTATGTAAATAATACGGGTAAAATCATAAATCCAACAATGGATGTTGAACTCACTTCCTGCTTAGCTACAGAATTCATCGAACTCGTCGTCGCACTTGCCGTTCGCTAAGTGTGTTTTGGCACGGTAACAATACATTGCGTATGACGAAATAAAACAAATCAAAGGACAATGGGCAAAAATGTTTGGAACTTGGTCCAAGAGCCTGCAATGATGAGTCTTGCGGGGAATGAAAGTACATACTTGTTATATGATTCTGTCAAAAGTGTATCAAAATCCGATCGAGGATTCTTTTCTTTTTTTTACATAGAAGTCTGACATTACCTTCCGTCCCACCCAGGAGGTCTCATTCGATGATTTGCCGACTTAAAAAAAAGGTTAGGTTAGGTTCATTCGCACCCAGAGTGGACACGGAGGCGACAAGGGACGTTGTCCTTCCGTCTGGTGCAGGTATTGTCAAGGCATGGCTGCTTTGGCAAATACCTACATAAAATGGCCAGACAGGAGGCGACTCCCGTGTGTCACCAGTGCGGCTGCAGCGAGGACACGGCGCTTTACACCCTCGAGCATTGCCCTGCTTGGTTGGTGCAGCACCGTTCTCTCGCAGCGGTAATTGGGCGACATCTCGCAGAAGTAGGCAGTGGAAAGCATAAGTGAGGTCGACTCTCCCGACCCGCAGCGGACGTACCGGGCGTCGATTAAGGAGGTCTAAGGGCCCGCGCAAAAAGTCATTTAATGTTGTATACAGTATGGTATTAGAATAAATATAAGTTCACTTTGAAAAAATGTTGTATAGTGCCAAAATAAACCGATTTTTAAAGCCATATCGTCGCCTCAATGCCATTTAATTTTGTTTCGGACCTCTGCAGCCCAAAATTACAGCACCCAAAAGGACGCCCTTTTAAGAGTTTGTTATCTTTACAGTAGGCATCAAGTCTGTGAAGATCTTTGATAGCTCAAGATAGACTCTTGAGGAACTCCGGACTTGACAGTTACAATCTCAGATTCAAACCCATTAATAACGTCATTTTGTGTCCTGTTATAAATATATGATGCAAACCATCGAAGTAAATTGCCTCGTATACCATTGTAGGCAAGCTTTTCCAAAAGAATTGTGTGATCCACCTTGTCAAAAGCCTTCCGAAAGTCAGTGTACACTGCGTCTATCTGGACTCTCCTGTCCATATTTTCAAAAAGAAAGTTAGTGAAGATCATTAGATTGGTAGTAGTCGAACGCCGTTTAACGAACCCATGTTGTTCGGGTATAATAAGGCCATGTAATTGGGGATAAAGAGCGCTGTATAAGTCTCGAAAAGCTTCAACAAGGTGGAAATAATAGATATGGGACGATAATTCTCCACATTGTCTTTGTCTCCACTTTTATAAACAGGTGTAATAAATGCTCGCTTCCACACGGTGGGAAAAACACCCTCATGTAGACATTTACTGAAAATTAAATACAACGCAGTATAGATATTATCGGCTGTTTTCATAAAGAAGACAGGTGGAAGACCATCGGGGCCTGCTCCCTTAGATGGGTCGAGTGATTTGACTGCTCGGTGTACTACTTCCTTTGTGAGTTGCATATCGGGTATACATGCAGAGCTATCCTGGTATATGCTTGAGGGTTCCCAATTCTCAGGATCAAACGTGGATGGTTTATAGACAGAAGCGAAAAACGAAGAAAACAAATTGCATATATGAGTAGGGCTATCAGACAAGGCACTTTTAAGATACATATTGGCTGGGTAGTTAGTCTTGCCCTTTCTGTTGGATACAAATGTCCAAAAATACTTTACGTTTTTAGGTATACTGTCTTCGACTGAGTTAATATAATTTCTAAAACAAATAACGGATTCATCTTGAAACAATTTACGGTAACCCGAGAAATGATTATAGTCGCACAAATTTTGATACATTTTCCACTTAATCCACGCACGTTCTTTACTTTTAAAGATACGGATCAAGGAGGGTGTAAACCAAACAGGAAATCGTGAATTTTTAATTCGAGTTACTGGAACGTGCTGTCTAATTATCCCGTGTAAAGTATCATAGAAAGTGTTGACAGCCTGTTCAGCGGTCAGATGAGTGAGTTTAGTTTTCCAATATATAAAACTGAATTCTGCATTAATGTCAGGATATTTAGCTTTATGATAGTTGTACCTAGGTACAGAACGGCATTTCATAGGGATAAATTGCATGTTTAGATCCACAAATACGGAAAAAGTAGGATGGTGGTTGTGAGCCGGAAGTATTGACGTACAAGATACAGTCTGACAGTCAGTGGTGGAGATAAACAAATCAAGTATTCGTCCGAGACTGTTTCTAGTCTTATTGTATTGTGAACCGTTAATTAATGACATGAAATTCAGTATTAGCTGACCGCTTGAAGTTGATATTTCTGCCACTGCATAATTACCCTGATCTAACCATTTTATATTGGGCAAGTTGAAATCTCCAACGACAAAGAACCCGGTAGTGGAATCATTAGCAATCAGATGCAACATGTCAAAGTATTGCCTGTATAATGCATTACTAGTGCGAGGTGGTATGTACGCTATACTGATGACGTTTATGAGACTGTGATGCAGGTAACCGAACCACAAGCTGTTCGATACAAGCATGGGTGAATTGTGTCGCCATGGTAGTGGGTCGCAGCGAAGTATGGCTATTAAGATACCCCCACCCTCAAGCTTATTGGTCACTGAACGATCACGATCACATCTGAAGATTGTGTAGCGATCATCAATGAACTCGCTATCGTGAATGCTTGGAATGAGGCAGGTTTCAGTAAGTATGATAACATCATAAGAACACGACATGATGCTCATATAAAGCGTATGCAACTTAGTACGAATTCCTCTATAATTTTGGTAATAGATCATCCAATATAACGCCTAAACAAATTAGTACAGCAACATGAAACATTCCAGTGTACAATTCGACAAATAAAGTAAGGTAGGACCAGAAATTATAATAATTCTTTTTCTCTTTAACCATAAATGACGCTTTGTTTAACATAACTTTATAAACCTCAGATATAAGACGTGGTATACTATAAATAACAATACTTCTCATAAATAATAACTGAAAGAGCAGGTAACAGATCATGTAAAAAATCAAGGTATATAAAACTAATAACAAGCAGACATGATGACATTCACACATTTACACAAAATGTACACATTGATCAATGTAGGTCGAAGAAATGCATGCATTGTAAATCTGTATTGCACAATAGGTATAGTATTAAGCACTTGTTTTCTCATCTTTTTGAGGTCATTTTCGGAACGTACAGCAAAGGCCGAAATTCCATCTCTCTCACGTACAAGGATCGTGGCGTTCTTAATCCGTACGTACTTAAAACCATGTTTGCCGGCGACTTCTTTAGACTTACGAAATAAAGCCTTATTTTTAAGAGTCAGGTGTTCGTTAATGTACACAGGCAATGAAGCGCCTGAAATTCCCAATTCGTCGGATTTGAGACTCTTCTTTTCACGGTAGGCGCTAAGTAAGTAGTCGCGAAGAATTCGTGATCTCAATTTTACTATCACATTCTTAGGTTTGATATCTCCTTGGCGTGCGTGGGGAACCCTGTTAATAGATATAATGTCATTCTGAGATACAGGGACACTTACAGCTGTTCCAATAGACTGGACTATAGTAAGCAGATTTTCATTGCGCTTATCAGGCAAGTTACATATTTCAATATTACACTGGCGGGCTTGCTGCTCCATTGAGTCGATTTTCGCTTCCAGTATTGAGGCAGTCTGCTCACTATTTCTATTTTCCAGGTCACAAAGACGCCTTTCATACCCCATGAGCTCCCGTTCCAGGTTTTCAAGTCGGGTTTTCATATCCTCATAACTCGCATTGATGAACAAAATCGATTTCTCAATCTTTTGGTTAGACTTCTGGATAGAACTATTCTGCTGTTTCAGTTCAGCAACTTCGGACACTAATTTATTGAGGATGATATCTTGATCGGCTTTCCAGGAATGCAACATATTTTTAAGTTCTTCAAAATGATCCGGCTCAACATAGCTCTCATGACCCCGAAAGCGTTTACCGGCCCTTGGGGTGATGTTGGCTAGAATATTATCGACGGTTGTTACGGAGGTCAACATATCAGCAGAACCTGATCTGGTTCTGATTGCGTTTCGTGTAAGGGCTGGGTGTTCGTAGATCTGGCAGGAGGTGAGCGCGCCGCACGTGGCATAGCTGACGAATAATGTAGTCCCGAAGCTAAATAAAAGAGCTGGGTAAAGCACTGAGGCGTTAAAGTAGAGTAGTTAGCTGATAGCGAATAGTTATTTCAACTCGTGGCACAGTTAACCGCTTTTCGTGGTGCTAAAACACTCCGCTACGCAAGCGCGCTGGCGCCGGTTTGAACCCAGCGAAAGGTAATTATTTTTGAGCGTTATAAAAGAGATTTTTAAAAACACGATTTGGTCCATGAGCTGACAGAAATTCGATATCCCGCTCTAACTCCGCCTACTGGGCGTGAACACTCGATAAAGTCTCTGCAAGAGTAACAAGGAATCGAAAAAGCAACGTCCACCAATCACAGCACAAGAATTCGTAAACTTAACAAAATTCACTTCGCGGTGCGTAACACGACTGGCCGCGTACACGTTAAAGAGCAAATTTGTGGCAAATAGAATAGTTGAAATTGATGCCGGCAGAGATTAGAAAATCTGTGTGGCTTTTAAACGGAGGAAGGTTAGCTAGAAGCGTTGTAAGGCAATGTGTTACTTGAGTTCGTGTTAGTGGGCAAACCCTGTCTCCAAAAATGGGTAACTTACCAAAAAATCGTGTCTCCTTTCGTTGACTTTCCGTTCAAATCTGTTGGAATTGACGACGCCGGTCCCTTTCTTATATTAAATCGCAAGGGACGTGGTGCTAGATTAGTGAAATGCTACTTATGTCTATTTATTTTTTTGCGTTTTAAATGCGTTCATTTATAACCCGTTAGTGACTTGACAAAAGAAGCTATTATGACATTTCGTCGATTTATTGTCCACCGTGGCAGACCAGCGGAAGTTTGCTGGACGTTATTTCGTTGCCGCTTCTAAGGAGCTAAGTAATTTTGTAAAATTAAACAGCGAATCTCTTTCTCAGTTTGCAACAGGAGAAGGAGAAGGAATAAAAATTTCATTTATACCTGTTCGTTTCGGTGGAGTTTGGGAGGCTGAAATTAAGGCTACTAAATTTAATAAAAAACTTTATGCACAAGTAAAAACTGTACAAAGGCGTACTTAATGCCTTGGGCATTTTCTACCAGTCTACTTTGAGGTGATGCAGAGACAATAAACAGTAGGTGCAATAACAGAAAAAAAAACGACTAGAAAATATTTATAACTAAAACATATAAGAATAAATACATAAATACATACATATAACAAAATATATAAAGTTAAGAGAGATAAACAAGAAAAACTACAACAACTTAATTCTGAGACGAATCTGGGAACTTCTTGTGTAAATGCTCTGGAGCTTTCACTTTGAAAGTGAACCGACTGGTAACCGTCCTGATACTCTGAGGGAGCGAACTGAAAAGGAAGACCGCCTTGACAAAGAAAGAAGATTTTATAAAACCAGAGCGGTGAGAAGGACATCGTAGAAGACAATTATTGGACGAACGAAGATTCTTGCTGTGCAGAGCATAAATATTGAAAATGAGAAGTCAGATAAGCAGGAGAAGTGGGTTTCTGAAGAAGAGAAAACAGGGTTGTATTAGCCCTCAATGCTCTGCGCTGCCGGATAGGTAACCACCTTAACAGCGATCGATGTGCAGATACATGATCATACTTCTTCAGCCTTCTCCCCATTCAGGCCATTCAGGGTTCCCTACAATGATAGCCTGACACTTGGTTGGTGACACACCGAAACGATCAGATCAGTTTTTAACTGTGTGTAAATCCCGGTTTAGCTCCTCGACCGCACGGGATAAGCTATCAACACCTGCCTGACAGTACAGCTGCAAGTCATCAGCGTAGAGATGATACGCATACTGAAGCTCTATAAAGATAGAGAACAAAAGCGGAGATAAAATACCGTCTTGAGGGACGCCAGTAGGGTTTTCAATACCGGTATTCCGGGACCCCGTAATACCGTAATCATGGATTAAATATGGGCCTTTTTCCATACCGGTATTGACGCACCAATACCGTGATTACGGTATTACAAACATTATTTATTTATTTTATTTGGCTCTTCAACAATAAGTACACTATTACATATTATAGTGGGATAGTATGTTGAAATAATAAAGTTACGTTCGTAGATACTTGTATATTTGTTTATTTTTTGGAAAAATCGCAATATTAAAGGAAAACAAAAAGAACACGTCTGTCATCGTACATCGTTTCTCACACGTCTCCCCATATTTATTTCTCTCTCTCTCTCTCTCTCTTTCACTCTTCCACACCTTTCACTCGCACCTTTGCATACGTTCCCTTTTACTCAAAATTCATTCTACATAATATAGTAAAACATTACAAACTTAAGTCTAAGTGCCCCATTACTTAAAGAAGAGCACTACATGCACTATATTATGCGCCTAAATATCTAATTAAACAATGAAAAAAAAAATGATTAAAAATCCAAAAAAAAGAGTAAACAACAGCAGTATCAATAATATTAGGTATTTGAAATGGTAAGGTAAGTTAAGGTTAGCCAAACATAATGAAACTTAATTATTTTATTTATGAATTAATCTTTCACTAGTTTTTACCAGCATAAGCGGCCCGCTGTTATCTTTACTTACCCTCCCGCGCCACGCCTGAGACAATGCCCGAATGTCATTGTGTTTTGAATGTTGTGTTGACTTGTGAAGTTGTGATCTAGAGCGTATTTTTGCAAGTTTAATTAGATACTTATAAAATTTACATTGTTTTACTATATTTGTCAGATTTTTTTATTAACGCTTGATTTATTTTGTTACTTGTTTAGTTTTAGATTGTTATTTTTTTATTGCATGATTATGTCATAAACGTTTCTAAAATGAACACCAAATGATTACTAGCTAATAAAGCTATACTTACATTTCTACAAATATTGATACCTATATTGATAACATGAGACATGATGACATTTCGATAATAATAATGTGGTATTCTGTTATAAAATCATATTATACTGATTTAAAATAAATGTGCATAAAGCGGGCAGTGAGGGCAACCCCGACAAGGTGGGTGGGGGCATGGTATAATAATATATTATTGTAAAATGACTGTGACATACGGATGGCGTGTAGTTTCGTTTTTCCGTTTTAGCCACTTGGCTACGGAAACCCGAAAACGAGTTCCAATGGGTTCTCCTTTAAAACCGTTTCGAGGAATAAACTTAAACTTCATTCCATTGGCCTTGACCTCAATTTTTCGAAATGATAATTCTATTTAGCGAACTGTACCAACAGACAACTGAAAAATCTTAAATTTAACGAAGTACCTAGTCTCTAACATCAAACTTATATGACGGAGGTTCGTTATCAGTGGGTCGCGACATCGGAAATAAAACTCACAAAACCTTCGTTTACACTTTTAATTATTTGCTAACACGCACTCCATACAAAATAATCAAAGATGCCTGAGATATGGCTCGATTTAGAATTTAGGAACGCGGGAAGTTTAGCGCGGAGTAACGAACGTCTACCCAGACTGCCGGACCGATTCAAAGTGCCCTCTCTCAACTGTCACCGCACACGTGTACTACCCCCGTTACAGGTTAGCCAACCTACCTGTCAACGTCAGTACCTGTCAGTGTCGAATACCTGATTACACTTCCGGATCGACATTTGACTCGATTATTCGCTCAGTGTCGCCATTACTCCACGCTAACCATCCCCAAGTTATTACTTGACGTTCCCAAACATTAGTTGTCAAATCTAACTACATAGTTCCTCCAGTGAGAGATAGATGGCGCTGATCCAGACCGACTGATATGCGTCGACGCTTCGACACGGCCGTCCTGATGATCACACGTCCTCGTGTGGAGTACCTGAAATGAAAGATAATTCTTGGACAGTACACGTACTAGTCGTTCGGCCATTCCTGGCCCAAGCGGGTGGAGAATAAAACGTATTCTGATCAAAATCATTACAGGTTCTAACGAAAATCATAACAAACTCTTTCTCTCAAAGCTGACATGTCGATCAACACCCATACTCATTCAAATAATAGGAAACTCATTAAAATATTGCAGTGCTCATACTCTGACCTCCATCCGGTCTTCAACATCACGCTTATAACCTCCATCCGGTCATAAGCATCAAACCAATCGACCTCCATCCGGTCTTCAACACGTAACCTCTATCCGGTTACCTCCACATGTAACCTCCATCCGGTTACAAACAACACCATCAAGATAATCATTTCGAGCCATTCAAAATAATTTTTAAAGTAGGTTTGTTCAACATGTTACTTCATTTTTCCTATAACGTTACAGATTATAAGAAAACTCTTACTATGCTAGGTACTCTAAATGTTAAGTTGACTACTTAGTATTCAAATAGTCTTCTCGAAGGACTGCAAGATACTCACTAACTCTGCTCTACGTTCCGCCGGTACGTCAGTATCAATAGAGTTCCAGTCAATTTCAGGAGTTCACTCTACCTCACAAGAAGCAATAAAAGGATACCTAAAGATCTTAATTCGGTCAGTAGTCATCTGAACAGTCAAACCATGTTCTAGAATCTCACGTCCAATCATAATACCATAACGTAGAAAATGATCAGGCAATACATGAAAACAAATCTCAATACTAATGTCATCGATCTCTACCAAAGCCTAAATCTGTATCGTAGAGTTACGGAAGTCTGCCCTATCCCAGTCATAGTCACAGTCTCATCAATACGCTTTCCTTTAAATTTACAGGCTACAGATTCTTTAATTAAAGAACACTCGGCCCAAAGTCGTAATGAAATGAAAATTGCTCACCAGAGTGACGTAGAGTCCCAGTCGGCGCGTTCAGAGGGTTGAAAACCCTCTTTTCATTGACAGGCTTGGATGACCCGGAGTCGGCGCTGCGCCGTGGGCAGCTCGATGCGTAGTGGCCTTGCGCGTGGCAGTGGAAGCAGGTGATCCCGGATGCATGAGAATTCGCAGTTGTCGATGAACCCCTTCCGTTGCCATTGCCGTGGTAGTGGTGCTTCTGCGTAGCTTGAGTATCCTGTTTCACGTCCTTGCGGTAGCAGTGCACGTATTTGTGTCCCAGCTTGCCGCAGATAAAACACTTCAGAGGCTTCACAGTACTATTCGCTTTGTAGCGCTTTTCAGGGGCATCGCGGTGATCGCTAGGTAGCTTTCTCTTCATAAAAGAAACCGCTTGCAGCTCTTGCTGTAGCTGGCCACGTGTCTGAATATCGGTCGTGAAAGATAGGCGTTGCACACGGCGATCGAATTGAGAAATGTGAGTCAATATAGTAGCAATAGCCAAACGTTCGGTACTAAGACCATTCCATCTCGCCATGATCGATGTCATTAAACTAGCAGCGTAGGAAGCAAGACACTCGTTTTCTTTGGGCCTGCTACTTTGCAAATCAATCAGAAACGAAGCAATAGTATTGGAATTATCGTACCTTGCAATAAAAAGTCGCTTAATATCGGTCCACGTCATCCCAGGAAACGACACGGTAGATAGCCAGGTTGAAGCTCCTCTCTTCATGGCGCGGCTTAGAGCGAATATAAGCGGGGCGCCATGTTGGTCTTGGTCCGTCAAGCACATCTCTGCAGTCATCACCCAAGCACGTGCATCCACATCTTGTTTCTCAGGATCGAAATCCGGTAAACGAAAGCCATGTGACGACGTAGTGGGTGTTTTCGTGGCTTGAATCAGCGTCAGAAAATTGCGGTTCTGTTGTTCCAACAAACGCATCCATTTTTCGTCGCTAGCGTCTTCATTTTGAACACGTGGGTCGTCGTGGTCCAATCCCACTTCTGATGACGGAGGTTCGTTATCAGTGGGTCGCGACATCGGAAATAAAACTCACAAAACCTTCGTTTACACTTTTAATTACTTGCTAACACGCACTCCATACAAAATAATCAAAGATGCCTGAGATATGGCTCGATTTAGAATTTAGGAACGCGGGAAGTTTAGCGCGGAGTAACGAACGTCTACCCAGACTGCCGGACCGATTCAAAGTGCCCTCTCTCAACTGTCACCGCACACGTGTACTACCCCCGTTACAGGTTAGCCAACCTACCTGTCAACGTCAGTACCTGTCAGTGTCGAATACCTGATTACACTTCCGGATCGACATTTGACTCGATTATTCGCTCAGTGTCGCCATTACTCCACGCTAACCATCCCCAAGTTATTACTTGACGTTCCCAAACATTAGTTGTCAAATCTAACTACATAGTTCCTCCAGTGAGAGATAGATGGCGCTGATCCAAACCGACTGATATGCGTCGACGCTTCGACATATATAAAAAAGTTCCGATTTTATCGTGGAAAAAAATCAAAATAGGTAATGATTAAATTAGATATTTCGGAGAGCTTTCTTCGTCTTTTTGACCATCACCATAATCCATTACTGCCGTTTTGGCCCTAAATTAACATATTATTTCCTTTGTGCTTCCCCGTTATGGAATCAAACTCATCTTTTGGACAAAATATTAAATTATCAGACATGCTTTAGCATCAATTTTGTGAAATGAAAAAACAATGTGGCTGCGGAGAACCTAAAGCGGCGTAAATATAGTAAACTTATTGGTAACTATATTTTCGAGCTGTATGAGGTTGAACTTGAAACTTTAGGACCGCGGGGCCCGAGTGCTGCTTTTTCAAGGAAATTTCAAAACGATTAGTTGACACTTCCTGTCACCCAAGGGCTGGCTATTACCTTGGCCAGGAACTAAGCGTTGCCAGAAAACGTGGCAACGCCGCCAGTCTCTTGGGGACTTTTCCAGTTGACAGCGTTGAAGAGGAGTTTTATGACGTGATTTTTTAGTTTATAGTTAAGTTACTTACTTTAGGTTATCTATGTATCTAACCTAAATATACATATAATAAAATCGTAGATTTTCCGTGTCTGTCTACATTACAGATTTTTACAAAAAAATCACTTGAAGATGCGAGAAATAAGTAACAGAAAGTATTTTATTTTTATTTTTGTCTGTTTGTTTGTGCGCACATCACGTAAAAACCCCTGATTGTATTCAAAATCGGAATATTACAAAATAAGAAACATTGTGTTGAGTATTATTTAGCGTTTATTTCATCAAAATCGACCAACAGACGGTAAAGATATTAACTTTTAAAATTTAGTTAGTAATCTCTTAAGCGATTTCTATGATAAAAATAATTTACGTGAACAGGTTTTAGTCGTAGTGTAGTCGGAATGGCTGAAAACTAATTTTGTTTTATTTTTCCTTTTGTCTTTACTCTTTGCACGGAAGTGATAAGTACTACGCGTATGCAGGCGACGGCCAGTCAAACTTTACAACACCAGTTTATGCGGATCTCTCATTGTATAGGAAATCTATACAAAGCGAGGCCAAGTTATACTGCAACTTTACAGCTTCATTCTTCATTCTTCATTCCGTGTGCACAACAGCAATTCTTACATGCATTAAAAATATGCCACCAAAAGAGAGTTAAACATATGCTAATTTAGTCTCTTTTAAATAAGATGACCATTCATTTTATGTAAAAAGTAGGACATGATGGAAAGGCTGAGAATATAACATTATTAAATTAAATTAAAAAACGATTTTCTATTTTCGTTTCCGACGCAATTAAATAATAAAAAAAAATTAGTACTAAGAGAAAGCTATTAGGCGTCGGTAGTTAGATAGATATTAAAAAAATAATAGTTTATAGTTTATTTATTTATAGTTTATTTTATTTCCAAAAAAACTTAGTACTAGTTTACAATGGTAATGTGGCAACAATTTCAATTAAGGCAACGAGATTAGCGTCTGTAGCCGAACTAGGCATAGCCTGTATTTCGACTATCAGCACCATTCCCCTCGAGTATTTATAATACAAGAATAGGTGCCAAGCAAAAGAGGCATGTAATTAAATCAGTACTACAGAAAAATAGTTGATAAGTACACTTTAGATAAGTAATTTGCAGATAGGTAAGTACATAAATTTAATCTAATTACTAAATGGATTTCGTGTATGTGTGTTCATGTGTATGCGATGTATGTATATGAGTGCATGTAGGTGTGTGTGTGTGTGTGAGAAAATTATGAGGTGAGCGTGTGGGTGCGAGTATGCGTGAGTGTATGGGTGTGTGTGTGAATAATTATGATGTGAGTGTGTGTATGGGTGAGTGTATTTGTGTGTAGGTGAGCTATGTTGAAAGTGTATCTACGTTTTCTGTGCTCTTAGCCGTATTCTTAGTGTGGTAAATATAGTAGTTGTTCTGTCTCCTCGTAGCTTAATTTCTGTAAATATTGGCATACTTTTAATTTGCATTGTTTTCTAGTCAAGGGGTAGATATTTATTTTTTTGTTAAGTTTATTATAAAGGTAAGGTCCTAGAAAGCTTACAAATCTTTTACCAAAAGTTGTTTTAAATCTGGTTAGATTGTCACATACATGATATTTACGGCGTCTCTGTAATAAAATTGGGTTGTAGGGCTGATTTTTATGTTCTTGCAGGATAATTTTAAGTATAAATAACTGTCTTACTGTCAAAACCTCGCACAACTGGAACAGTGTTACAGTGGGAAAAAGCATCGGTTTAAACGTGCTAACCTTCAGTATAGCTCTCTGGGCGACCTCAGCTGCCTTTAGCGTGGTTTTGCAGATACCTCCCCAGGATGAAATGCAGTAGGTAAGAAGCGATTGACATAGGGCCTAATATATTCGCTTCAGCAGTGCAGGGTCCGCGACATGACGTAGGTTTTTGAATACATAAATTAATTTTCGAACTCTATTACAAAGAATTTTGACATGTTCTTTAAAGTTGAGGTTGTTGTCCAAGGTAATACCAAGGTACTTCAGAGTTTTAACGCGTTCCAGAGGTGAACATGCGCAACTGGAATCCACAGGAATACACTCATGTGAGACAATTCGTAGGTCGCCACGAATATTCACCGCCTGCCTAATGCTGAAACAAATATACTTAGTCTTGTCTACGTTCAAGGTAAGTATGTTTTTTTGCAGCCATCCTTTAACCGTATCAAAGCCATTTTGTGCGATAGAGAAGACCTCCTCCACTACAACTACTATATACATCATACTAGATACAACTACTATCACCCGCAAACACCAGCGCGGTGTCATCCGCGAAAGAGATAATTTCACCTTTGGCAAGTGTAAGACAAGTAAGCTCGTTTATGTACACTAGGAATAAGGTGGGCCCCAGTATACTTCCCTGAGGCACGCCGTGTGTAACTGGAAGGTGTGTACTTTTGTGTTTATCCACTCGGACACACTGAGTTCGCCCAGAGAGGTAGCTTTTGAAAAGTTCCAGTTGAGTGCCCCTGATACCCAGTACCTCCAATTTGTTGAGTAAGAGGGAGACAGAAATCGTATCAAATGCCTTTGCCAGGTCAAGAAAAATAGAGAGACATTTTTTCCCTTTGTCCAGATTTGAACTAATAAAATCTATAAGTTTATTCACTGCCTGTTCTGTAGATTTTCCGTGCCTAAACCCGTACTGGTTTATTGAAAGGAGTTTATTGTTTTCGAGATATTTGACAAGACGAATGTTTATAATTTTTTCTAGGATTTTGGATATTGCGGGTAGTATGGAAATCGGTCTATAGTTGATTAAACGATTTCTGTCTCCGTTCTTATAAATTGGGCACACTTCTGATCGTTTTAAGGAATCGGGAAACACTCCAGTCTTTAAACAGTCATTGAAATTTTTTTCCAGAGGATGTACGAGAATGTTTTAATCATAATCATAAATCTTTATTTTTCTCAACATCAGAAGTAACAGGCACTGGTATAAGCACAATCTTAAATAAAGAAAGGTGTCTGAAGTAGGAAGGTCCTGAGGTACAGATCACCTCTCCGTCTTAGATATACCATTTTATTAACAGCAATTTACAGCAATTCAACCTGAAGTTTATTTAAATAATAAAATTACTATTATTTGGATTTACTATATTTAATTGTGACCAGTGAAATGATGTATGAAATAAGATTAGTTTTCAGATAATAGGTAGATAAACAATATCCCACAAAATAAAAACTTTTGCGTTGTCAAATTCAACCAGACCACCTTTTCCCAATGTTGCCCGCACACAAACTAAATAAAATACTTTCGTTTGAATATTAAAATACTAATTAGTCTTTAAAAAAGGCATCATTCTTTTCGTTTTTGAATATCAAAATACCCATCCAAAAAATCAAACAAATTATTATTTGTGTTTAAGTAAGTTACGGTGGAAGATTTCCATTTCGTATTTTTATATGTGCCTTCCGAAATGACTTTGAATACTAATAATTTAGTAGATTAATGATCATTGCCACATGGTGTTAGAGAGAAAATGCTAAAACCCGGCATTGACGAGCCTCAGAACGGCTATTTAAAACTTACGTTAACGGAGTAAAATACTTACATGAACAAACTAACATTGCGAATGGGTTGCCTGATAAGTTAAGTCAAGGCTACCCTTTATTAAAATTAACGGAACTAATCTTTTTTCCAAACCAAACGAAATCAAAGTTGAATTAGAGTACATATCTACAAAGCATAAGAGCCAAGAATCTGTTAGGTTGTCATCTTTTTGTCCCTGCTACAGGGTTGTAAGTTATAAATAGAAAAAATGATACTTGATGTCCACTCATCCATTTTCTTATTAAAATATGTATTAAAAGAATTACAAACACGATTGTAATAACGTTCGGTTGTCTAAGTAAAATCGGTCAAGTCCCACGGTTGTCACAATTTTTAAATAGTCTTCACTTAATGATATCAGGCAACCCATTTGTTGTGCTTTTTTCATGTATACTAAACATATTTTGGACTCAGTAAACATAGGATTTTTTTTATACTAGACAGGCTTATTTACAATGGTAGAGATACCCCAGAGTGAGCAGGACTTATATCCGTAAGAGCAACTGTGTCACTCGCGGCATATCTGTAACATTTAAATGTGACTGCACTTGCATTTGAACTTCGGAGCAAAATATTAATAATAGTCAGTAGTAACATAAATATGGTGAATAGTCAAAGGGCTTGCTTTCAACAGTATTTGTTACATCGATCTGCGTAATACTTGCGTCTACCTTCAAATTTTTTTTGCCCGTTCATCAGAGTCCTTGGAAAAGTGTCCGCTTCAGCAATCATGGTCTATTTTCGGAAATATGAGATCTAATATAATTCCCATATTCTTCTTCTTCTTTTGTATCGATGATTTATCAAACTATTAGCACCCAGGTCTCTACGTTAATCGTGGTTTTAGTAGCGTTTTGACAGTAAGTGCTCTAAAACGCAGGTGTAGAGACAAGGGACACTTTGGATACTCCAGGAAGTCGGCCAAGAACTGGGCGGGAGCCCTGCATTCACAGTTAGCTGCTGCCACCATGGAAGTACATGTCTATTAGGGGCCAGCCATAAAATTTATGACGTAATTTAATTACGTCATACATGAAAGGGATGGGGAGTGTCGACAAGGTGTGACATTGTGTGGCAAGGGGTGGGAGGTGTCTTAAATTTGGTGACGTCACATTTCAAAATCTAATATTGCTAAGTTTTAAAACACGAAATTTGAACTAATAACGAAAAACTTATTAAAAAAATATTTTCAACTCTATCGGCTGGAGCATGTCAAATTGCAAAATATGTAACGTCACACTTGGGAGGGGGAAGTCTCACAAAACTTGACCAGCTCTGATAAGGACGGATTATTTAACCGCTCCGGTCAAAAAATCATAAAATTCGTTTGACCTAATTTATGGATGGTCCCTTATGTATAGATATACGACTAAAATCCTAAAAGTGCAGAATGAATGCACTAAAATGCCTTGAAAAACCAAACTTAGAAGCTTTGTATCAGTCGGTTACACTGCGACGCGACGTTCGTGTTAATTCGGAAACATGAAGCTTATCGAAGCGCATAGTCTCTCTGGTTCTATTGCTAAATACATTCAAGTCAAGCGTTTGCAGTTTTTTTCAATTACATGTTTTTTGCACATTCTCACTTTTTTTTCCATCGTTTGTGTCCATCACATTTTTTTCATCGGCCGATTGAGCTCTCAGAGCTGAAATAATTTTTTTAAATTGTTATGGATATTAACCGTTGGGACCTAGGATAGATCATGAGTTGCTTCTATATTTTGCTTTCGTTCATAAACTTTGACAATGACCAAAAGAATGTCACGTGAGCGAAGCCACGGGCACAGCTAGTTTTAATATAATACTTTAAAAAAATATGATTTATGATCATGAGGATAAACGAGCAAGATTTAAACGTTGCGTAATATAATCCGGCTGTACGATAAAATTAATATTTTACAAGGTCAAAATCTAAACACGTTTAAACTGCTATTGTAGGTTAATCAAAAAAATAATAATCTGCTTTTTTATGCCCACGACTTCGTCCGCGTGGCTTTCGGTAATTGTACCTCAGGATCGTACTGCCGAGATAAAAGTTATAATCTATCTGTATGTATAATTTCATCCAAATCCGATATGTACTTTTTTTTCGAAAGAGGAATAAAGGTTTTTATAATAAAGGTAGGTGCATATTAATTACTAACATACGGTCTATCGTATGATAGTACATTTGAAATACATTATTATTATAGAAGTAAGCGTCCACAAATTCACCTTATGTTGTTTTCATTCATGCACTAGTTTCGAACAGTGTTGTTGGGTTTTTCTATCGGGAATTTCCCAGCATGGAGTCAGGATTGTGTCCGGTTAATGCAATAGACTTGACTCCTTTGAACTTAAACATTATTGCCCAAATAGATTATGCTAATTTGGCATATTTAATTAGTAGTTTTATAAAAAGAACTTGTCGTGTCGATGATTTCTTTAGAGTATTGTGACACAGTCAGGAGGGCTCGCGGCAGTCCACGTAGTAGATAGCGAGAACAACTAGACAGGTTCCTTCAGAACTGGAAGGAGGACGGGTGGCTTCGCAAGAAATAGAAGGAGTGGAAAGAGGCCTTTGCCCAATAGTGGGGCAGATAAGGCTAGGAAAAAAGCTACCTATAGAAATTTAGTATCTTGTTGGGTTTATTACGCATAAAAAGTCCTAGTAAGGTGAGACTTAGTGCAAAGTAGGTCTTCACTTCTCTTATCGGGAGGTACTGGGTCATAGGGAAGTTTATAAGTTTATAAACTGACATGGTCACTAATATTAACATTAACACTAAAAACGGGAAATTTACCATTTTTACTGTTTGTTTTAAATTCCCGATATTTCGGTGCTGTTGCAAGCACCATGATCACGGATAAACTAAAGTTATTGCGAGTGGGTGTTTATGAGCAGACAAATCAGTCTACCCTTTTTCTTGTCCGTTTTTTGCACTCAGTACCGCATTCAGCTAGACTGGTAGCCGACCCCAACATTGAGAAAAGGCTGGGTACATGATGGGCTAGAAAAACTTTCAATCCGAACACCGCCCGATAACCAGCCAGAAAATTTTAAAATCGGAATTCTGTTTTTTAATTTTTTATGGCAAACCGAAACATAGACACGCGGTTTAGGTGTGAGATAGGCACAGAGAACTTGTTCATCTTTGGCGGCTAACATTAATTAATTTGAGAATGGCAAGCGTCGCCAACCTTGTGTACCAACTTAAAACTCTAAATCTACATATAGGTATCTGAAATGTACGCTGTAAAGCATGGACTGTAGTACAATCCCAAGAAAAGTGAAATATCGGTGTATAAAGGTCATCAGAGACATATCTTCCTTTCATGAAACTGAATGGTTTAGTTTTACAGAGAGTATCCCAAGTGAAATATTTGGATCATATTGTTACTGTGAACTTAAAAGATGATTCGTACGTTAAAGAACTTAAAATGGATTTAGGAACCTCAAGGTCATTTAAAAAGAATAGTTTCAGTTCCATGTACGGGGAGCCCCCCCCTTAATCTTTCTTTTTGCAAAAAACCTAAGTGTTAATGACTTGTAGCGTGTCAGCAGGGCGGAGACCAATTATTGTCTCGAAGGCGAAGACCGTTGCTACTCCACTCAAAATGGTAAAATGATCTTCTAATTTAAGTGTTACATCTAGATAGATATGAAGGGTCTGTTTACACCCTTTAGATAGATATCTAAAGGGTGTAAACAGACCCTTCACATAGCCGTCAACCAAGTATTATTTACTTCAAACTAAGTTACTTTACGCAAAAATTATTGCTGGGAATCGATTTTTTTTTTGGAGTGAAATATCACGTTTAACGGTAGGACTCGATGGAAAGCACTCAAAGCATTGTGCCGATGGATGGATTGAATAGGACGGGGGTCGTGGAGGTGTGTAAAGTAAAAATCTTACATAAAAACATTTATTAAAAAAAAACTTGTGAAAAATTTGGAACTTTGACCCCCAATATCTCCGTAATTACAGGTATGGTCTAGAAGAAAAAAAATATCGCAAAGACGGGGAGAACAAGTGCCTTTCGGCTATGTTAAGGGTCTGTTTACACTCTTTATATCTTCTGTATATATAAAACAAAGTCGGGTTTTTTCGAACACTTATAACTCGAGAACGGCTATACCGATTTTCATGGTTTTTGATTTGTTATATTTTGTCTCCGTCCCTAATAGCAGAATAACTATTAAAAACATTGGAAAATTGACGAAAAAAGAAAAGAAAAAAGAAAACATTTTCCCATACAAAATGTTAATGGGTTTCGTAACTGTCAAACATTTAATGTTCATCCCGTCGATACGGTAAGTTCTCCCCTCAAATTAAAGGTTTCGAATCGACAACACATATCCACAAAATTCGGATAATGGCGTATTTTAGATTTAAAAAATGTAGAATAATATCAGTAATGAAAAAGAAATGATACATACATTAGTTGTCAAATATTTATGCGTGCGTTCAGATATTTATTTTGTGTAAACTAAGGGAAATATATTAAGCTACGAATAGGATGATTTTTGAACGCGGGACGAAGTGCGAATAGGACAAAGTGCGCTTAACCCTCTTAAATATACAACAAAATAATGAACGAATGACTTGATTAAAAAAAAAAACGACAAATCGATTGGTCTCACTCACAGATATAGGTCTATCTAAATCTGTGGTCTCACTGAATCATTTAAGATTATTCTGTCAATCCAGTCAGAGTCAGTATATTATTTGTTTTGATGTTTGAGTATTATTATAATGCCGCGACCAAGAAGATATAATCTTTCCCAACGGAGCCGTAATGCAATTAAACCAATTAACTGATGAAGAACGACAAATTGCACGAGAAAAGCGCCACGTTGGTGTGGCACGTAGTAGGGCCCTACTTCGTGTTTCTCAAATACAAGAGCAAAGAGAGGCAGCCAGTGAAACGACTAGATTAAAAACAAGAAATCGTAAAGCTAATCGCACAGATCAACAGTGAGATAGTCTTCGAAGTGCAAGAAGAAATGCTTCAAGTGTTGATTTGAATCATGCAGCGTTTCTATACGATTGCACAATTGACTACAGCTCGCATCCTTTCGTTTGCGAGCATTGTGCGGCATTGAAGTTTGCTGGAGAAATGCCTGAATTGTGCTGCCTTAATGTCAAAGTGAAATTGCCATAATTGGTACCGCCACCAGAGCCATTGCATTCATTGCTTTATGGCGAAACACCAGAATCACAACATTTTTGCTAAAATATAGTTTGTTAAGTATCTGTATTTGTCTCTAAAGAAAAGGAATGGTATCATTAAAAACATAAGATTTTAAATCAGTAATACTTACAGTAGACTTTGCTCTCGACTTACAGATTCAAGGCCAGATTCAAATGTCATGGTCAAAATGCTGACAACTATTTGTTGCGATTTCGTCGGATGTTTCAACAATATTGCGTCGACATGTACGTCAATATCGAAACAGAAAAGGAGGCGCCTCCTTTCATTAGATTGAACCAAGCTAAATTGCGTTCGGAAGAGTATATTCATTTACGCGATGCAATTAGCACCGAAGGAGATGCATCTAATGTTGGTCGATTGACTATTTTACCGGCGACATAATACATAGGTAGCCCGCGTCACATGTTTAGTGTGACCTTGGGTGTAGATTCAATGAAAGACTGACAACGACTAACTCGTGTATTGTTTCTTCATAAACGACAAGAACAAAGAGCCGTCTAGGACATACTGCCCAATGCTTATATATTGCGTACGAAATACAAACTTAGCTTACGCTACACAGGATACACATTTAGTATACGCTATGCCGCTACACTACTCAAAAAAAGGGGGGCCTTTTTTAAAAGAAACACTTTGACAAAATAACCCGGGAAAGAAAATAATTTTTGTAACCATCACTTAACACAATATTACAGCTGAAATTAATACAATACATTTATTATTAAGTACCAGTCGTTTCACAGTGGTTGGAAATTAGGTTGGTTTTACTCAAATACACTCACTTATATCACTATTAGACCTTGACATCTTCAGTATGGGAAGTTTCAACCGTTTGCTTCCGTCTAAAACTCGACTGCAGAGATTGCATCTGCTTGGTCAACCAACTTTTCCATGTACTGATGCATCGACGGAAAAGTAGACATAAACACACTATGCCTATGAGTGCCAAAATTGAATACCAATCAATGAAGGTTATTAAATTTGCGTCGTAGCCTTTGACCGTCTGGGGGGCGATAGCGGCTGAGGATTTGACCTCGTCCTTCACTATGTAGTTTCCCATTCTATTTTATAATTCTCTATATTTTTGAAATGGAGATTCGTATTGATCGTTATGCAAGTTAATATGTGAACAATTCTTATAATTAGGTATGATACGTTATATCAGACAGAAATCAGAAATAATATTAACTTATTACAATAAACTTACTTATAAATTGAAACGTACGGGTCTTTTGCTGACTCGGCCGCTGCGCGTTTTATGTAAAGGTGCGGTTTCATTAGCGGGTGCGGAGCGATCCTCGCTAATCGCTGTTCCCGGACCCGGACTTACGTCTATTTCCTTATCATCTAACTTATTGCTATTACTTACCACATTGCTCGAACACGATTCTTTACACAAATATGCGGGTTTGAGTCGATCAATCGATATGTATGCCGTCCGACCCGCAAAATCTACCAAATACGTCTTATCTTTCCTGTTTAGGACTCTAAAGGGACCATCATAGGGTGGTTCCAAAGGTCTCCTAACCTTATCATTTCATACAAATACGTGTGTGCATTTATCTAAATCTGCATATACGAATAATGTGCGAGCGTCCTTATGTCGCAACGGCTTCGGTTTCAAGTTCGTAATAATGTTACGTAATTTTTCTACATATTGACAATGATCTAAAATTTTAGAGTTCGAGTCGCTACAAAAATCACCAGGTAAACGTAATGCCGTAGCGAAAGTTAATTCTTCAGCACTAACACCAGTATCGTCTCGAAAGGCGGCACGTAAACCTAACAAAACTATTGGTAGCTCGTCTACCCAAGTAGTTGAGTTTAGTCTTGCCATTAGAGCTGCTTTTAAAGTACGGTGCCAACGCTCTATTTTCCCGTTCGCCTGAGGGTGATACGGTGTAGTTCTCTTCTTATCGATGCCTAAATATCGCATAAGTTCCTTAAAAATACTACTCTCAAATTGTCTGCCCTGGTCGCTTGTCAGCTTAACAGGCCATCCAAAACGTGCGATCCACCCCTCTAATATCACTTTAGTACTTTAACATGACACGCGGGGTTGCGATAGTCGTGGAGAGGATCCGGCAATTGGGTCTCGAGGTGGCATTGCACAAGTCCGAAGCCATGTGTTTTCATGGGCCTCGGAATGCGCCACTGTCGGGATCCCTACTGACGGCAGGAGGGGTTTCCATCGGCGTCGGGTCGACGCTGAAGTACCTGGGACTCGTCCTTGACAGCCGGTGGAACTTCGTGGAGCATTTCCGACGTTTGGCCCCCAAACTGGAACGGACCGGGGCTGCCTTCAAGCGGCTCCTGCCCAACCTGGGGGGTCCAAGCGCCTCCTGCCGGAGGCTCTACGCGGGGGTCGTGCAGTCCATGGCCCTTTACGGGGCCCCGGTGTGGGCGCGTTCTCTGAGGCGGCAAACCGCCCGCTACTTGAACGCGCCCCAAAAGGGGATAGCCCTAAGGCTAGTCCGGGGGTACCGCACGATCTCCGGTGAGGCGGCGAGCCTCCTTGCCGGATTGCCGCCATGGGATCTGGAGGCGATAGTCCTCGCGCGCCTTCACGAATGGCGCGCGGAGGCACTACGTCGGGGGGAAACTCCGCTGCCGCGGCAAATCGCCGCTCAGCGGACAGACCTCCGGCGCGATCTCATGGTGACATGGAGAGAGCGACTGTCGCAACCCCGTGCAGGGCACGCCACCATAGTGGCGATAAGTCCCCTCTTTGAGAAGTGGCTAGAGAGGCGCCACGGCGCCCTCACCTTCCGCCTGACGCAGGTCCTCACCGGACACGGTTGTTTCGGGAGGTTCCTGCACTGAATCGGGCGGGTGGAAACGCCCGGGTGTTTCCATTGTGAGGATCGTCCGGAGGACACGCTATGTGCACGTATCGCTATGTCTTTGAATATTAAATTACATTTGTTATTGTTACGTTGATTGCGCATTAAGCCCAGGTTCACATAGTTTGCTTGAGCTTGGGCGATCGCGGCGTAATATAATTATTGTAGCACATGTTATTGTCTCTAACCGCGATAACGCATCTGCCACAACGTTCTTGTCACCATCTATATGCCTTATGTTGGTAGAGTATTCACTTATATAGAGAATTTGTCTAACGCGACGCGGTAATTCATTATCAGAATTGTTTTTTTTTAACATAATGTTAATGGTTTATGATCCGTATAAATAATCAAATGTTGTCCTTCTACCATGTTCTGAAAATATTTAATGGCCAAATAAATTGCTAGTAGTTCCCTATCGAAAGGGCGTAGTCTGCTACGCTGACGACACGCTGGTACTGGCACAAGGGAGGTCGCACGAGGCGGCGGCCGAAAACATGACACGCGGGGTTGCGATAGTCGTGGAGAGGATCCGGCAATTGGGTCTCGAGGTGGCACTGCACAAGTCCGAAGCCATGTGTTTTCATGGGCCTCGGAATGCGCCACCGTCAGGATCCCTACTGACGGCAGGAGGGATTTCCATCGGCGTCGGGTCAACGCTGAAGTACCTGGGACTCGTCTTCGACAGCCGGTGGAACTTCGTGGAGCATTTCCGACGTTTGGCCCCCAAACTGGAACGGACCGGGGCTGCCTTCAAGCGGCTCCTGCCCAACCTGGGGGGTCCAAACGCCTCCTGCCGGAGGCTCTACGCGGGGGTCGTGCGGTCCATGGCCCTTTACGGGGCCCCGGTGTGGGCGCGTTCTCTGAGGCGGCAAGCCACCCGCTACCTGAACGCGCACCAAAAGGGGATAGCCCTAAGGCTAGTCCGGGGGTACCGCACGATCTCCAGTGAAGCGGCGAGCCTCCTTGCCGGATTGCCGCCATGGGATCTGGAGGCGATAGTCTTCGCGTGCCTTCACGAATGGCGCGCGGAGGCACTACGTCGGGGGGAAACTCCGCTGCCGCGGCAAATCGCCGCTCAGCGGACAGACCTCCGGCGCGATCTCATGGTGACATGGAGAGAGCGACTGTCGCAACCCCGTGCAGGGCACGCCACCATAGTGGCGATAAGTCCCCTCTTTGAGGAGTGGCTAGAGAGGCGCCACGGCGCCCTCACCTTCCGCCTGACGCAGGTCCTCACCGGACACGGTTGTTTCGGGAGGTTCCTGCACCGAATCGGGCGGGTGGAAACGCCCGGGTGTTTCCATTGTGAAGATCGTCCGGAGGACACGGTGCAGCACACTGTGGAGGCCTGTCCCGCTTGGGCGGAGCAGCGCCGTGTCCTCGTAAAGGCGATCGGCGGCGGCGACCTCTCGCGCCCGGCCCTGGTTCAAGCCATGGTCCGGAGCGAGAGGGAATGGGAAGCCGTCACCTCCTTCTGCGAAGCAGTCATGCTAGTGAAGGAGGTGGCGGAACATGAGAGGGAAAGAGCCTCACGTCCTTGCCGCCGCGGGAGACGCCCTGGGCGTTGGGGGTCACGTGGTGGCTCCCGGCCACCGTAGGCGCGGGCCTGTGGACGGCGAGTTATGGGCTAGCTCGCCGTCCAGCCGTCTTATGACGACAGGCCGTGTTGACGGCGCGTTTGTGTTCCACGCGCGCCTCAAAGAGATGTCAGCAACCACGTAGGGGTCCGCACGGGCCGATGCCTGCCAGGGCTGCGGGACTGTTCGAAAGAGATACCGCGGCCCTGGAACACAAAGGGCAAAGAAGGTACATGGATGGGTTTTAGTCAGTACAAGTCTGACACTCCCTTCCGCTCCGCCCAGAGCGGGGGGGGGGGGGGGGTTTGATGATATCCCATGAAAAAAAAAAAAAAAAGGGGTGATAGTGATAGCGAGGTCTCCACACAACACTAAAATACTCCATAATATAGCATAGCATAGCATAATCAGCCTATAATGTTCCCACTGCTGGGTCACAGGCCTCCTCTCTATGAGAGGGAACGGGCTATAATCCACCACGCGGGCCAAGTGCGGGTTGGTAGATATGACATGTCTTCGAATTTTTGGTTCTACTACATGCCGGTTTCCTCACGATGTTTTCCATCACCGTTTTGAGAGCAGTGGTGATGAAATAAATTACACAAAGTAATGCGCCTGCCTGGGTTCGAACCCACGACTTACTGTTCGTAAGTCGGGGCTGCCACCATTGGGCCACCGCTGCTTTTAACAATCCATAACACTACGTACGAAACAGTAATATAACCTTATTTGATATATAGATATTATTTTGTGTGCAGCCGATCGAAAACCAGTTTAGTAAGATAAGACTTGAACCAACCTAATAATGGCTCTGTTATACCACAGGATGCTAGTTTATAAATCAGTATAGAATTGCTGGCATTTTATCAAATGCCTTACTGAAGTCGGTATACTACGTCAAATTGTTTGCCTCCATCTACAGCCGGTATTAAAGACTCCGTGAATGACACTAAATTTGTGGCTGTAGACCTAGATGCCACAAAACCATGTTGATTGACATTAAAATACAATTTTTAAATGTTGCTGAATGTGCGGAAATATAATAGATTCAAAAATCTTTGAGAATGTGGATAAAATTGAAATTGGCCTTAGTTGCTCACGGTATCTTTTTTATCTGACTTATGTACTGGGACTACCTTGGCTTTTTTCCATTCTGATGGAAAAGTTCCAGTAGCCAGCGATGCATTATATATTATTAGTAAAGGAGACACTAGAGCTGTGGCACAGTTACAAATAAAAATAGGGAGTATGCCATCCGGGCCAGGTCCTTTGCTAATATTTTCTGTTTTTAGTTTTTTTAGTAAATAGTCGCGGTCAATCACTGGAATACTCAATCCCTGACTATTATAATGCAGTGCTTGGAGGTACTTTATATGGCAGTAATGTACACGGTTGCGAAAAGGTCGCAGATTTCAGAACCGTTAGGTGTAACAACCTGTCCATCAGTCATTGCCAAAGGGTAGCCACTAGTGCCACCGCGTTTCGTTTTATGTAACTCCAGGGAAATTTGGGATTATCTTTTATGTCCTTTTCAATTCTATCAATATAGTCATTATATAAATTCATGGCTAGTTTTTCACACCGCTTGGAAAGCAGTTTCAGTTCAATTTTATCTAAAGGATTTTTGTATTTTCTGTAACGCAACCTGAGCTTATTTTTTTCTTTTAATGATTTTATTAATGCTGTACCAAACCACGGTGGATAGCGACTATTGTTTGGTTTCCGATCAGGCACAAATTTTCTAATGGCATCACGCAGATATTTGTATAAAATTGCTACCATGTCATTCACATCACAAGTATTTTGAAAAAGTGGGGGATTCAATTTATCGATAGCTAACAAAGAATTGATAGACTCACTCATCAAATAAGTTGGCTCTGTTGATAAAACCAGATCCAGTATTCGGGCAGAACAGTTTTTTACATGATTATGTTATGATAGTTGATTTACATTCATAAAATCCAAAAGGTTTTGACAAGCCTTAGGTAAAGATTCATTTACGGCGGTTTTATCCCAATTCAATTTACTTAGATTTAAATCACCAATTACGTAACAGGGGATGTCCGTTGAATCGAGCATTCTGTTGCAGCCATCCACAAAATGATCTAATGTTGCGAGATATACTGGTGGTGGAAGATAGACGGCACAGAGAGCAACTTTGCGTGACTTGTGAGATGTAGATAAACCCAGATGTAGTGTGACCCAGAGGTCTTCACAATTACCTTGCCAGTGTTCTATACGTGCGGAGTACCTACCTACTAGATACCTACTAGATACCTACTAGATACCTACTAAATACCTACCACCTACCTGCCCCCTACCTGCCACCTACCTACCGCCTACCTACCGCCTACCTACCGCCTACCTACCGCCTACCTACCGCCTACCTACCGCCTACCTACCGCCTACCTACCGCCTACCTACCGCCTACCTACCGCCTACCTACCGCCTACCTACCGCCTACCTACCGCCTACCTACCACCTGCCTACTACCTAAGACTAAAGAATAGATTGTCCTGTGTATTGTATTGTGATGAGTTTTATCCGAATTTACGGATAAAACTAATGTACGCGTGGTCTATAATAATTTAGTTTACAAACTACCGAAACGCTCAACAAAATCTCTCCAGTAGTTTACTGACAAAATGTCCAAAAACCAGATCGTAAGCACTGCATAGTGCGGAAGTGCTGCAACAACCATGACAGAAAAGGAGATTAGGTGAAAATAAAAACCATTGTATGTAGTAATAAAATAAATTATGTTATACAGAACTGTACAGTGTAAGCACAGCACAGTTTTCATATTAATATGTCAGCATTTTACCTGCGCCGGGCCGGCCAATTTAGTACACGAATAGCATTCACACCGCGTGCACTCACCTATCATTCAATCATACTTTTATCAATAAATATCAATCAATCAGTAATCAGTGTATCAATCAGCATCAACTCAAGGTGTAAGGTCCCTAACCATACATCTTAATGGTCCTTCGAGCCGGATAACGGAAAACGACCTGTGGAAGACGATCACCCGTCTACCAACATCATCAAGCCATCGACTGCTGGCTCCATCATCACAGATTGTGCTTTGCTCTTCTTTCTGTGGTTGCGAATCGGTTCAGCCGGCTTCCCACAAGCGGGTCTAACCGGTTGGATTGAGAAGGCGCCAATATCGCGGAAAGTTTGCAATAACACTTCCTGTTGACTAGCGGTCAGGAATATTATCAAGAAAACTATCAACCATGAATTCCACAATGGAGAACATTTTAGCAAATCAAGATCAAATCATGCAAGCTATGGAGCAGCTATTAAGGAACTTCAAGAAAGATTCTGCGTAACGTAAGACTCCATACGACATCAAGAAACGACTGCAAACTCTAGATAATTATTGGTCTGAGTTCCAGTCTAACCATTTGAAATTATGTGAGTACGAAACTCGCAGTGCCAATTATTTCACCGATAATTGCTATCAAAAGACGAAACTCTTCTACACTGAAGCACGGGAAACTATCGAACGATACGAATCGAAGGCTCCTAGCGAAAGTAAGAGGGATCAATCTCCGGGCAAATCATCAACACAAGTATCGGTACCTGGTAAACACCATCAAGAAACTTCAAATACTTCATCAGCTGACCCCGATCAAGCAAACAGCAATCCTTGTAACAGTAAGTCTACGTCACTGTGGAAAACTGTTTCTCAAGGGAATGCGAGCAAACTGGAAGAAATGCTGCGAAAGCAAAAAAGCAACTTCAAGGCGTTGTCTCGTACAATCAAGAGCGTGGAATTAGAGAACATCTCTGAAAAATGGGAACTCGAAGATCTACTGCGTAATGTACAAAAAAGGTGGTCAATCATCGACTCGTTGCACTGGGAAATTGACAGTGAGTTGTACGAGGAAGATGAAGATTATGAGCAAACATACAGCAGGTATGAGCAGTTATACAATGACATGAAAAAGTCAATCAATATTATGGGCTCAATTTCACATCGTGAAAATTGTACCCCTTAAATCGACATTCCGATATTCAGCGGGAACTACCTCAAGTGGACATCATTCAAGGATCTATTTATAGAAACGATCCACAATAACAAGTCAATGTCGGGTGCTCAGAAGATGCAGTTTTTGAAGAGCAAGCTAAAAGGTGAAGCAGAAAAGCTAGTCCAACTTAAACATCAGTACTGAAAATTATCAACTGTGCTGGGACATCATGAATCATCGAAACAACAACGAAAAGCTCATCTTCACCTCGCATATTAACGCACTTCTGGCAATACCTACAATGCAAAATCAAGCAGATTATTAGATCAAGAAGATGTTCGATACTACCAACGAATGTCTTAACGCCATAAAGAATCTCGACGTCAACATATCATACTGGGACCCACTTATTGTGCACTTGCTGGCGCGGAAGATGGACAGCGAGATGCATGGGGCATTCAGTCGTTAACCAATCCCAGAGCACTGCCGACACTCGATGATTTCCTAACATTCCTGGAAAACAAATACACCGCTCTTGAATCATCTCGGCGCAAGCCGTATACTCCAAAATCAAAGCAAGACACATTCAACAAAAAAGAATCGGAACATCAACCTAACAAACAAAGTAAACCTTATCAGCACAATAATAAGAACGATGCAGGCAAACCATTTTTCCGCAATTCAACATTTAAAAGTTTTGCAACTAATAAACCAAACTGTCCACTCTGCAAAGACAACCACGGACTTTTCCGCTGCAAAACATTTTTAGAATCTAGGCCAGAGGCCAAAAGGGATATTGTGAAACAATTGAACCTGTGCAAAAATTGTCTCTATGATCACAAAGACAAGCCCTGCTACTCGGACACAAAATGCAGAGTATGTCAAGAAAAGCATAACACTTTGCTGCACGATACCCTTCACAGCAACGGCGGGACAAGTAACACGAAGTCATCTGCAGAAGAACAACAGTCCATATCACGAGAAAACAGGACACGAGACACTGTCAACCATGTCTCAAATGAAAGTATTTTAGAAATACTGCTAGCAACAGCCCTCGTTTGTGTCAAAGCACGAAACGGGTCATATCACACATTGCGTGCTCTTATTGACCAAGGCTCACAAGTCTCTCTAATATCAGAAAGCACAGCTCAAAAACTAGAACTCACAAGACAAGCATTCAAGGGTGTCATATTTGGCATCGGCACTAATCAAGCAAATTGTAAGGGAGTGGTCAGTGTTACTGCGTCATCAATGCATACTGAATTTACATTTCAAGCAGATGTGCTGATAATGAACACACTGTTACACAACCTGCCCAACAGGACATTCTCAAATCCATCATGGGCATACCTACAGTACATACAGCTAGCAGATCCAGAATTCTATACGAGCCGACCTGTAGATTTACTACTAGGCGCCGACGTATATTCTCAAATTATAATGGGAGGGATCATCACAGAAAATGAGTCACACCCTGTAGCACAACAAACTCAACTTGGGTGGATATTAAGCGGAAACGTCAAATCATATCACTGCAACGTCGTAATGAATAATATAGAAGACATACAACGATTTTGGGCCATTGAAGACATAGCAGATGGCAATATCAACATGTCGAAGGAGGATCATCAGTGCATTCAGCAGTATCAGACAGAAACTTTGCGACGGGAGGATGGCAGATATGTTGTAAGACTACCGCTAAAGCCAGAAATAAAGGAACACTTGGGAGAATCAAAACCCAAAGCGGTCGCACAATTTTATCAATTGGAAAAACGGTTTGGAAAAAACCCAAAACTTGCGCAAGATAACAAAGCATTCATCGACGAATATATCAGACTAGGTCACATGCGCGAGTGCACGAGTAAAAAACAGCCAGATTGCATTTTACCACACCTATGTATACTGAGGCCCGAATCAACAACAACAGCATTACGTGTGGTGTTTAACGCGTCAGCAAAAACATCGACTGGCTACAGTTTAAATGATTTCATGTACAGTGGCCCAAATCTCCAACAAGATTTACTTACGTTAATTTTGAGATGGAGACAACATAGATATGCAATTACAGCGGACATTGAGAAAATGTTTAGACAAATCTACTGTCATGACGATGATAAATATCAAAAAATCATTTGGCGCGACTCACCTCAAGAGAAATTACGTGAATATGAGCTAACAACAGTCACATATGGCACCAAATCTGCACCATTTCTCGCCATGATGACTCTGAAGCAAATAGCAGAAGATGAACGCTCAAGGTATCCTGCTGCGGCCGCAGTGGTTGAAACCTGTTTCTACATGGACGACTTGCTGACTGGACATCATAGCATCGAAGAAGCTAAGCAACTAAAATCAGATCTTATCAAATTACTCAGATCTGGCGGATTTAATTTGAGAAAGTGGTCGTCTAATAAACTAGAAGTATTAGATGACGTCACCGCGAACACAGCGCAATCATTTGAATTCAAACATCAAGAGTCAACTAAAACATTGGGGCTGCGCTGGCACCCGCTGGACGATCAATTCAAGTTCGAAATGAAGATTGACACAAAATCTACAGCTCCAGCTACTAAGCGGTCCTTATTGTCAGATATATCTAAAATATTTGACCCACTAGGCTGGCTGGCTCCTGTCTCGACCAAGCTAAAACTTTTATTCCACAATGTCTGGTCACTAACCCTACAATGGGACGACAAAGTACCAGCACATATCAACGAGCAATGGCAGAAGATCAAGAAAGATCTACCAGAAATAGAGCATATCAATGTACCGCGATGGCTACAAACACAGCAAAACGAAGAAATTGAACTTCATGGTTTCTGTGACGCATCCACAAAAGCGTATGCTTGCGTAATTTATTGCAGGATCATCAAACAGAACAATCCAACTCCTGTGACCATAGTAGCAGGAAAATCAAAACTTGTTCCTGTCAATAAAGCGATATCACTGCCAAGATTGGAGCTTAGCGCAGCACATTTATTACCACTTCTGATGAAAGTAGTTCAGAACACTTTACAGAACTACAATATCAAAATATACGGATGGTCAGATTCAACAGCCGTCTTAGGCTGGCTGCAGGGAGACCCAAATCGCTGGAAGCCATTTGTGGCAAATAGAATGAAACAAGTCACTGAAGTAATCCCAATCAAGAACTGGCACTATGTGAAGTCAGCTGAAAATCCAGCTGATTGTGCTAGCCGAGGATGTTCAGCAGAGCAGCTCAAAGAACATTCACTGTGGTGGCATGGACCAACGTGGCTATCATCATTTGAGGAAAATGAACATAAACAACAAACTTATGTTACGCAAGACGAAATCAAAAAATCAGTCCAAACTAGCGTCATTCAACAAAATGATGATATTGCTCAAAAAATATTAAATAAATGTAGCAATTTCAACAGAGCAACGCGAGTTCTAGCTTGGACTTTGCGCGCAATATCACGTAATCAGCACAAACCGAAGTATTTAACAATCGGCGAAATGAAGAAATCAAGACATTTCATCATCAAGCAAGTACAACAATCGGAGTTCAGAGAAGATATCATCAGTCTTCAGAAACACAAACAACTCAGCGCAAAAAGTAAGCTGTTGAAGTTGAACCCATTCCTGGATCAAGAAGGCTTACTGAGAGTTGGCGGGAGGATCGCTAATGCAAATATCAGTCAGAATATGAGACATCCACTCATAATACCAAGAAACTCTCATCTCAGTAACTTGTTGATTGACCAAGGACATGAAATGACGTATCATGGCGGAGCTCGAATCACGCAAGCTTGGCTGCGTCAACAATATTGGATTCAAGGCGGGAATCGAGCAGTCAAGAAACGCCTTAGAAACTGTGTTAAGTGCAGACGGCACGATCCAATCAAACAAGAGCAGTTGATGGGAGACTTGCCAGCAGCACGTAGCAATCCAGCACGACCTTTCTATCACTCAGGGGTTGACTACACTGGCTTTGTCTACGTTAAAACAAACAAAGGCCGAGGAGTAAAGACGACAAAGGGATACATCGCTGTGTTCGTATGCATGGCCACGAAAGCTGTGCATCTGGAATTAGTCTCAGATCTGAGCTCCTCAACATTTTTATCAGCATTGCGCAGGATGTCAGCAAGAAGAGGCACCCCAAAACATATATATAGCGACAATGGTACAAACTTCGTAGGAGCAAGCAGAACTCTAAATGAAGAATTCATTAACATTCGAAAAGTGTTAGACGTGGAATTTTACGAAGCAATCACCGACATGGAGATCAATTGGCACTTTAACGCCCCATCCTGGCCAAGCGCGGGAGGTGTATGGGAAGCAGCTGTGAAGAGCTTAAAGTACCACATAAAGAGAGTGATTGGCGAACAAAGGCTGACGTTTGAAGAATATTCAACAGTGCTAGCACAAATCGAAGCATGTTTGAACACACGACCTTTGTGCGCTCTAAGTGAAGATCCAGAAAATTTGGATTACCTCACGCCATCCCACTTTCTAGCAAGCGGACCAACCTTGACGTTAATCGAAACGGAGAAAGATTTGCCTACGAGGTGGCAACTCACCCAAAAAATCATGGATGATTTATGGAAAAGGTGGAGAACGGAATACCTAAGTCATTTGACAGTGCGTAGCAAATGGCGGCAGCCGCAGACAAACTTGAAGATTAACGACATTGTCATCATACACGACGTACAGTTACCATCAGGAAAGTGGGCTATGGGAAGAATCACGGAACTATATCCCGGAAAAGATGGGTACGTCCGGGTGGTTACTATGCGGACAAAAAATGGAACAATGAAAAGACCAATATCAAAGCTATCATTATTGCCTATTAACGAAAATCAATCTGAAGAGCAAGAACATCAAAAATCCGCAAGTAACGTATCAAGTCAACAAACACGACAACCGTCATCAAAATTATGCAACTTCATTTATACCATACTCATGATTCTTATGGTAATGGTACCTACAGCACGAAGCGAATACAAGTTCTCAAGCCTGAGCAATAATCAAAGCATATATTTTGACAAGGTAGCCAATATGCGGCTACAACGTGAAGAATGGAAGCTAATAGTTTACTGCGATATGGCTCCATATTGGCGAGGAATAGATGTACTCAACAAATATATGAATCACCTGGAAAACATATGTTCAACAGATCAAATACCACAATGTGACGTAGTCCGATTACAGTTACGTCATGGGTACGACGAACCAATCCCACTGCAAGTAGCGGAAAGCATGGTCACCATCACACCTATCGCGCATCACTTAGCGATAAACATCCACAAAGACTCGTACATACCGATGTCGGCAGACGATTGGGGAAGATGTACGCCTTACGACCAGGACGACTTCATTTGTCCTCTGAAAAGGCCTATTTATCAAATGACCTCAGACAACAATCTGTGTGTAAAGGATCAAGTTGCAAATCAATGTCAAACCGAAACCAAAGAATGTATAGATCAGTGGACGGAATTAAGCATCGTCAACTCATATTTGTGTTATTGTTGCGGACAATGCACCGTGCGAATCATATGTGAGGATCATATTACTGCTGAACGACTCAATGATGCCGGGGTACTGACACTCGGTGACGGTTGCGTAGTCAAAGGTCAAACATTTACGATTTATTCGCACCAAAGCTTAACTAACTCAATCCATACAAAAACAGACGTCATGGATATTAAGATTCCGTCTATAAATCGCATCATCGATCTGACTATACCATCCACTGCCGCACAGAACGACAACGAAGAGACTATCAAGCGGCAAAAGGATTTAGAAGTCATCACTCTGGCCATCAAGAATGCCAGAGCGAAGGAAGCTCAGGCATTGACAAATCAAGTATCATCTCACCACATCCACCACTACATCGCCATATACACTGTAGTCGCAGTGATCATTATCAGTGTTCTCATCTACGGGTGGCGACGGCTGCGAGCGCACAGGGACACGGTTCAACAGGATCATCAGGAACCCAACGTGCACTACACGACAGCTGCAAGAAGACCGTCACAGACCATCGCTACTGTTGACAACAACCAAAGTAGCACACGCATAGTTGACAGGGCGTCGTCACCACGTTTTGGAAGTCAATACAGATCAATGTAGTGTTATTTAAGTTATTTTATAAGAAATCATGTTTTATCACTTTGTAACTCATCACGATTCATATCACCCTGTGCAACCTTATCTACTCCCGGCCTGGAGCATGTACAGTGCAAGCACAGCACAGTTTTCATATCAATATGTCAGCATTTTACCTGCGCCGGGCCGGCCAATTTAGTACACGAATAGCATTCACACCGCGTGCATTCACCTATCATTCAATCATACTTTTATCAATAAATATCAATCAATCAGTAATCAGTGAATCAATCAGCATCAACTCAAGGTGTAAGGTCCCTAACCATACAAGAACTATTTATTTTTATAAAAACCCCCAAAAATTAACATGAATTCCGTAAAACGAAGTAGGCTGTACTTTCTGTTACAATTTTATACTGTGACTCGAAATTATAGCACAGCGGGGTCAGCGAGTTCATTTCAAATGAGCGTCCGCAGGACTTGCTACGCGCGTAGGTATATTAACGCTAAATGCCTACTGCGCTCGAATATCCTGGCCTTAACAATATGCATTACAAAATTAAAAACATAGTAGCAGTTGAACAATATGAAAATCAAAAACATAAGCAGTACTAACAACAACAAAAAAAATGACTACCTATAATCTTGCAGAAGTTGTGGAGTGTGTGAGTGGGTATCTAGTGTGAAGTGTTAGACTCGTAGGAGATGTGTCTGATGAGCAATGTACATTATGAGTGAAAGTGACTTTTGTGGAGTAAGTGCACTTACTCCAGCGAGAGATGTTTTTAAATAGTAGCAATTGTAAAGCGAGTAGGATTGAGGAACAGTTTGTATGTGTCAACATGATGACTAGTACCTAGTACTAATAAGCTTAATTTGCTTAACTGTAAGTCGATGAAGCGCTCAATGGAAAGTGATCTACAGCTGAAGTGAAATACAGCTGACATTCTGGCACTGCAAGAAACATGGGTCCTGCCACATGATTTGCCATTGCACTATTCATAAGGATTTTGAATACACTTGAAAATCAGCCGTAGACATGTCGGTCGGAATACTCGTAGGTCAACCTTATGGAGGGGTAGCATTATTGTGGCGTAAGGTGCTCTTCAAGTCGGTGTGTGTGCAGATCAGTAGTGTTCCAAACTCAGCCATTAAAGCGTACTTAGAGGTTCGTGCAATTTTTTTGTTCAGTATTTACATGCCTACAGACTCGACTGATAACTTTATTGTATTTACTGAGTGCTTGAGTGAAATGAGTGCCATTATTTATTATATTGAGGCTAGTGAGGGAGAAGCAGTTTATATACAGGGGGATTTCAATCATGTTTATTTAAGATATTCTATTTTTAAAAACAATTTAAATATTCAAAATATAGACGCATATCACTTCGCCGAGATTAAAAAAAAAAACAATCATCGCCGACTATAGGAATTATGTGTGGAATTTTTTATTTCCACACACGTGATAAATGAAAAAAATCTACGAGGCAGTGTATATCACTATAATGATAGTTCACTATCATTAGCATTCAAGTTTTCAATGCCAATCTAGTTTTTTTGGCATACCATCAACCGCTTATTCGGACTGGAGTAACACAAAAAATAAACTTTAAAAATTTATCATAATAATATTGTTGAAAGTTATACAAATAGTAAAATAGTTTATAACCTAAACTTTGACTTTTATAGCCTCATAACTCTTCATACGGCATCATAGTCAAAGAATGCATTCTGATTGGCTTACAAATGGGTAAGTAAGGGTGTCTACTAAGACACAAAACTAGCCCTTATTACTAAAAAAAGGACTTGTTTCACTGACCTTAAGCATCACCTAATTGAATGCCTAAATTTTTATACACTGATGAATTTTGACCTTTTAGTGATGAGCCGAGCGTTGAAAATCCACCATTGCCCTCTTATGTAGGTGTAATTAGACCTACTACTTACTGTAATACAGGTCCTTTTCTATAAACGCAGTGATGACTCCGCCCTGCGCTAATGCTTCCATCGCTATTTTCTGCACACTTGTCCATAGTTCTGTGAAAAATAATGTAAGCTGTTAAACACGCTGCATACACGTCTTCAAGGTTTAGACAGAGGTGTACCATAGCAGTATACCTACACACATTTCGCCAGTTACGCTTAAGACCTATGTAATAAGATTTGAGCTAATCTACATCAAATGGGTTCAAATCCAGCTGCTACTGAGAAATTTTTGATGGACAATCCCAACACCACTACCGGCCCGGGAATCGAATGCAGGACTTCAGGCTCGGCAGTAGCGCTTGCGATCACTAGACCAACGAGGCATTGCTAAAGCAGCGAAAGCTGTTATAATTCGTAAATTGTTACAATCTACATCATTATCATCAGTTTTTAATCTGTCCCGACAACATTATGGGGGTCGGTTTGAATCTTCATTCAATTCATCATTCTGAACCCCCCTACAAAGATTTTTTTTGGGCGGTTATTAAAAAACGTATGGACCAGTGGATTTAAAAAAAAAAAAAACCAGATAAAAAAGTTGAGCGGGTTCAGAATGATGTTCAAAAGACGTGAAAACCGTGACAGCGTCGGTGTCCCTTCCACCCTGTATATGTATAAAACGGGGTTTAAGTTAAATCACTTGTAGTGTTCCCAATAACTAAATGTGCGTGACCGATTATAGGTAACAGGCCAGGGTACACAGGTAACCGACGATAATTTGCCTCCCATTGCTACCAAGCATACAGAAAGCACGACACAGCACACAAAATTAAGGCTAACATTGTTTCAATAGGTAAATATTAATTCAAAATAATAATAATGGTTGATACTAATTCACAATAATAATAATTGTATAATAGTAAAATGAAGCCAATTTATAAAATCAAACATAAAAGAAAAAAAATTGAACAATAATGACGTATGTCACTACATAGAAAAACCCAAATGAAATCAAGAAAATGTTGACCAGAGCAGCAGCAAGACGCGCACGCCTACCACCTCCGGACCCGTCGCTCAGCTCCGCCTCGCCGCCGCCGAAATTCAGCCCCGTCGTGAGTGCTGTGACACCGGCCGTGGCAGTTGCGTCGAGCTCGAGCGACGAGTATTTCTCTCCGCCCACGACGCCACCACCTGTTCGTCGACGGAAAGGACGCCGGGTGCCGGATGGTTTAGGACCTCGAGGCCCACCGGCCTCTGATAGGGTCCCAGCTCCCGGTGGGAGTGTGCAGCGCGTGCGATGGACGCAATCCATCAATGTAAATGTTACGCGCGCATACTATGGGGCTACAGAGGGGGGAAACAACCTGACCGCGTACCGTGTTCGGATGCTCTCTCTGTTTCAGGTGCTTGAGCCAGCTGTCAACGTGTCGGCACAACGACTATCGGATCAGGTGTGAGTCATCCAGCGTAATCGTATGTTGGATGACACCGTACTTGATCGCTTTGCGGACTGAAATGCAGAGTAGCCATGTCACTGCCACGCCGCCGCCGCAGGCTGTGGTTCCACCACAGTCTACCATAATACCAAATCGAGATAACGACGTGAGTAATGACATGGTTACTAATGTAAGTACCCAGTACAATGAGGAAATGAGGAGTGCTTTGGAGGGTGCGATTCGGGAATATCGATTCATGCAACCCGACCTTAGACCACGCATACCTCGTTTTCCCATGCATAACAAAAATAGGGCGCTGGTGGCTGTTCTGGATTCAAAATCAAAATCATCAAAATCAAAATATTTTATTTTACATAGGCCTAGATGGGCACTTATAAAACGTCGAAAAAAAGGTGCACGGTTCGGGTTGGTCGTTTCCTATGGAGAAGAACCGGCAAGAAACTCCATGGTTACTCTTTTCAAATCATTTGGTGTTACATTAATATAATGGATACAGCATTTGTACTTAAGTATGGGGGGACAGCGTAGGCCCGACAATAAGTCGTTGCTTACTACACAAAAAATTTAGAACAAAATAAAAAGTTAACAAAAGTTAACAAGCAGCTGGGAATCTACAAAGCCTACAATGTTCACACATTTACAAACAATTGATAAAAAAGAATCTATACAAGGTAAAAAAAAGAATTGTAAAGTACTAAATTAAACAAGTGACACAAATATTGTTATCAGTGCTGTAACTATTCTGAGCAAAAGATGTATAAATGATTTGAAAACTATTGTGAAAATCTGATTCGAAAGAGGAGAAAAAATGAGATTGAGAATAGTTAGAGACATCCACATATTTGTGCCGTTTATGAGCTACCAGGGAAGCCGCATGCGCAGAAGGAACTAAAGCCAAACTTCTTTATCTTCAACGTAGTCCTTGATTTTGTAATATGCTTTTTTAATAAGGACACGTTTGATGTAGTTTTTGAATTTTCCATCGGTCAGTTCTATAATGATTCGCAGTTGTCAAACTATTTTGATAACTGCGAAGACCTCACCGATGCTCACTCAATCCTGTATTGTGCGGCTGTGGCGGCATGTCGTGTAGCTCATGTCAAATTTTCTGATGACAGAGCTACACGACCTAAACCAGCCGTACCGCCATGGCAGTACAGGATTAAACGACGTATTGGTGGGGCCAGAGCACTCATCGGCAAACTGATCTGCTTCAGAGAGGGCAATACTCGCCCTAGAGTGATGCGTTTTGTGAGGCGGGCGTTCTCGGGGACTGATATCAGTCCTCGAGATTACATGTCCCGAATCACAGAGCACATCGACTTCCTGAAGCAGAAAGTGTATGCATGGACAAACCGTATTCGTAGGTATAAGCGGCGGGTGGACCGATACACTCAGAATCGCATATTCCAAAGAGATGAAAGGTTGGTTTATAGGGCTTGGGAGCGACCGGACCAAGGTGTGGCTGACACGCGCCTACCGGATGATCATGCCATGTGTTCGTTCTGGCGCAGCATCTGGTCGGTGCCTGTTAGCCATACCGAGGGTGAATGGACTCGGGAGGTCGAGCGAGCGTGCGATCTAGTACCAGAAATGGGGGCAATCACTATCAACCCCCAAGACGTAGTTCGTGCAGTCCGTCCGTTGCCTAACTGGAAATCTCCAGGGTCGGATGGGCTGCACAACTTCTGGATTAAATGGTTTACAAGGTCGCACGCTCGCCTGGCGTTCCTGTTCCAGTCAGCCTTAGAGTCAGGGTCGCTGCCAGAGTTCCTGACAACAGGTATAACCCACCTGCTCCATAAATCGGGTAGTACTGCGAAGCCCAAAAATTATAGACCGATTACCTGTCTTCCAACGGTCTATAAAGTTCTTACATCCATTTTGAGAGCTAAAATTAACAAACACATTGATGACAATTCTGTCATGGCCGCTTCTCAAAATGGATGTAGGAACGGGTCCCGCGGTACAAAGGAGCTACTCCTCATTGATATGGCCATTAGTCAACAGGTTCACCGTTCCCGAAGGGAACTGTCGACATGTTGGATAGACTATAAGAAGGCCTATGACTCGGTGCCACATACATGGCTCATGAGGGTGGTAGAGTTGTATAAAGTTGATGCAACTCTGCGCACCTTCCTGATGTCATGTATGGGGCAATGGAGGACAGTCCTTCGCTATCCAGGATGTCGGCAAATTCAGAGGAATAGCGAGCCGATAAGGATAGAGCGAGTCATATTTCAGGGCGATAGTTTGAGTCCACTTTGGTTCTGCTTAGCCTTGAATCCTCTTAGCACGCTGCTGGAGGATTCAGTGTGGGGGTCGAGGCTTTTTAAACGCTAAGACTCTCCACAATCGCGAGATATTTTTTATTTTTTTATTTTATTTGGTTAACCAACGCATTAGTTTATGCGGTGTTAACCTATAATTAATTGTTGCACTTATAAATGTAGCAGTAAATATTGTTTTATGGATGTACTGTGCAAACAATTGTTGGTTAACCAAATAAAATAAAAAAATAAAAAATATCTCGCGATTGTGGAGAGTCTTAGCGTTTTCCTAAATATGGTTGTATATATTATTAAAACAATAATGCATTGCTAATGCTTAAAAAACAAAAAACAAATCTAAGTTCATCAATAAATAAAATCACAGTACAACATACAATAGAAAAAATTAAAAACACAGATTGATAGATAAAATTAATAAATTAATTAAAATTCAAATGCACACACAAAATTCAAATGCACACAGAAAATTATTAAAATTAAATAGGTAAATCACAGCACATAATTAAAGTAATGAAACACAGTTAAAATACATTTAAATTGGAAGATAATACTAAATACTAACATTTACATCACATTCAGACATGTAATTCTAACATTAACATACTACTTAAACACTAGAAAAATGCTTGACAATTATTTTCTGAAACTTGTACAGGCTATCGTGGTGTATGTCTATAAGATCACTGCAACTGTTTATCATTTTACACAGGCGTGGAATAGGAGAGTTTGCACCCAGAACCGTTCTGCGCAAGGGTGGATGTAGAGGTGTGATGGGATTTCTTGGATATCGGGATGGGGCACGAAACTTTAGGAGACTTAGTAGATTAGGGGAATCGATTTTATGTCTTAAAAGTTTATAAAGAAACAAAGCATCAATTATGTCTCTTCGAGTTGATAACGAATGTATCTTGAAGTATTTCAATCGTGCATTGTATGAGGGCAGCGTTTTACTTTTCCCTATCGAGAAAGCAAGATGCTACAGAAACCGCTTTTGGACTCTTTCTAAGAGTAACTTATGCGTGGCGTAGTGTGGCCTCCATACTACACTGCAATACTCCAAGACGCTTCATACAAGACTATTGTAGAGCATTGTTTTGGTACCAATGAGTTTGAAACTCCTTGTGTTTCTTTGTGCAAACCCCAGCATTTTGGATGCTTTTTTAATATTTTTTTCGATGTGAGGGACAAACGTTATTTTTTATCAAATAACACTCCTAGATCTCTAATTGTATCGACTTGTTGCATTTTTGAATTATCAATCAGGTACTCTGAGTGTATAGGGTGAGTCTTTCTTAAAAATGACAGGCAGAAACATTTTTTTAAATTTAATTCCATTTTGTTATTTTTACACCCATCAACAACCCTGTTTAGATCGTCTTGCAGGAGAGCGATATCACTAGTCGATTCGATCACTCTAGCAAACTTTAAATCATCAGCATACAAAAAGCATTCAGAGAAGTAAAAGCAGCCAGGGAGGTCATTAATAAATCTTATGAATAATATAGGAGCCAGATGCGAACCTTGAGGAGCGCCGGAAGTCATAAGATAACTGCCGGTAGATCGAAAACCGTTGACCACAACATAAAATTCACGATCTAATAAATAGGATTTCAGCCATTTCAGTAAGGGTCCAGTAATACCGTAAGTCGCTAGTTTATGTACTAGTATGGAATGAGAAATTTTATCAAAAGCTTTGCTGAAGTCGGTGTATAACACATCAAATTGTTTATTTGAGTCAACAGATTCTATTAGGGACTCCGACAAGGACAACAAATTTGTGGTAGTCGACCTAGACGCAACAAAGCCGTGTTGATGATCACTGAGATAAAGTCTGAAATGACTTTGAATGTGAGGATAGATTATCGACTCAAATATCTTGGCAAAGGTGGAGAGAATCGCAATAGGTCGATAGTTGGATATTGTGTCTTTTTTGCCCGACTTGTACACAGGAACCACTTTGGCCTTTTTCCATTCGGTAGGAAAAGTTCCAGTAGCCAACGACACCCTGTATATCTTTAGAAGTGGGACAACCAGGGCCATAGCACAGGCAGAAATAAATATTGGTGGAATTCCGTCAAGACCAGCACCTTTTCTGTGGTCCACAGATTGTAAGTTTTTGAGCAGGGTATCCTTGTCTAGTTCAGGGATTGTTAGTCACTGGCTATTAACCTTTATAGAATCAAGAAAAATCGAGTCGCTCTTAAATTCTGTGTCATGATCAGAGGTGTAAACCGATGCATATCATCATCATCATCATCATCATCATTCTCTTGCCCTTATCCCAATTCATTTGGGGTCGGCGCAGCATGTCTTCTTCTTCCATACTTCTCTATTACTCGTCATCTCATCCGACACCTCCTTTCTTGCCATATCATTCTTTATACAGTCCATCCATCGTTTCTTTGGTCTTCCTCTACTCATATACCCATCCACATTCATACTCAAAACTTTCCTCACAACATTTTCCTCATTCCTCCGCATCACATGCCCATACCACGACAACCGATTACCACACAACTTTTCAGTCACCGGCGCCACTTTCAGACTTACATAATGGTTACCAAAAAGGTCGCAGATGGCTGCGCCATTCGATGTGGTTTAATTCTCTTTGGATGTAGTAGTCCGGCCATCAGTCATTATTAGTGGATACACACTAGACCCACCACGTATAGCCTTCACATGCGTCCAGAATAATTTGGGGTTTTCTTTAATTTCTGATTCTAGTTTTTCCATATAAATATTGTATAGATTTTTGGCTAGGTTTTGACAGCGTTTTGTAATTAACTTGAACTCTAACTCATCTAGCGGGTTTTTATATTTTTTAAAGCGCGACCTTAACTTATTTTTCTCCCTAAGTGTCCTTATAATTGCTTTGTTAAACCATGGGGGATAACAGCAGGTCATTGACTTACAATTAGGGACAAATTTGTTGATTGCAGTGTTTAATAAATCGTATAACTTTTCTAACATGCTGTCTACCTCTTTACTATCCCCAAACTGCTGGAGCCAATCGTGTTCATTTAAATAGGTTCTAATATGTCTGTAGTCAGCCTTATAAAAGTTTTTTCTTTGGTTAAACTTTTTGTATGGGAGATTAGATTCCTTCAACAATGCCAAAGTAAAATCAAGCGGAGGATGTAGTTTATCAACAACAGATAAAGAGCAATTGGATTCATTAACTGTGCAAGAAGGTAATGTTGACAAGACTAGATCCAAAATGCGCTCCGAACTGTTTTTAACCAAGTTGTGCTGAGTAAGTATACACACATTCATAAATTCTAATAATCTTAAACAAGTACTGGGCAGTGAATTATTAAGGGTACCCGGGTCCCAGACTATTTTGCCCAAGTTAAAATCACCGACTATACAAATGGGGATATCAGTTGTCTCAAACACGTTGTTACAGTGTTCTATAAAAAGTTCGATTGAGGGAAGACATACAGGTGGAGGAAGATAAACTGCGCAGATAGCTAGTTGTCGTGATTTATGTGTTGTCGAGATGTAAATAGTGACCCAAAGATCTTCACATTTACTTTGCCATGAATCAATCCGTTTTGAGTTGATTTTAGTTGACACTGCAATCAGAACTCCGCCACCATCTTTATTGGGATGGAAGCCAGTTGATTCCCTATCTCTTCTGTAGACAACGTACCTATTATCAAACAGTTCACTGCTAAGTACCCCACTGTTTAACCAAGTTTCAGTTAAAATAAAAACATCATTATGATGTTTTTACATACAACAAAGGTTACAATATAACGTGTTCGTTTTAGATCTAAGACCTCTACAATTCTGGTAATAGATTTTTAAATTATTGAATTTTAAATGAAGATAAATACTAAGTCATGCATTCAAAGATATTATGATTTTAAATGACTTTACTTAAACTACTCGTGTTTTTATAAGAATGTAATCTGCGCCGTCGGCTTTTCTTACAAATATTTTGCCGTTTCTCACCCAAACGTATTTGTAACTCATTTCCTTAGCCTTGATCCTAGTTGCAGCATGCAGAGCTTTGTTGGTAGGGGAAAGATGTTCAACAATATACACAGGAGATTTCTGACCGCCAAATCCAAAATGACCACTATGAAGTTTATTATCTCGGTTATTTTGGTTGTATTTAATAGTTGATCGCGCAGCGTAGGTGAAGCCAACTGAACGACAATGGATTAAGGACGGGAGCTAGAAGAATTGGTTTTGGCAGTTCGCGTACAATTCAATATGTCTTTTTCTATAGGTAAATATTATTATATTTAATACCGACATTGCTTTTTATAATTCTATATATAAAAATATACATATATCTACAACTTTTATTTACAGACTAAAAAGAACTAAAGTAATGATAAAAATAAGAGCCGGGTCCCCGCTGCCGGTGGTTGTGTGCAACGCATGAGATGGACTCATTCCATTAACGAGAACGTCATGCGCGCATACTATGGGTCTACAGTACGTTCTGTCAGTGATTGACGCAACCCCGCCGCGGTTCAACCCAGCTGTTGTAGAGGAAGATGATAGGGTTGCTGTGGTAAGTAGCCAGTGCAACGACCGATTGAGGAGCGCTCTGGCAGATGCGCTTCGTGAATATCGATCCACTCCTACCGAACTTAGGCCCCGATTATTACCACGGTTACCCATTCATAATAAAAATAGGGCGCTTTTTTTTTTTTTTTTTTTAGGATGGGAAATCATCAAATGACCGCCCCCGCTCTGGGCGGAGCGGAAGGGAGTGTTAGACTTGTACTGACTAAAACCCATCCATGTTCCTTCTTTGCCCTTTGTGTTCCAGGGCCGCGGTATCTCTTTCGAACAGTCCCGCAGTCCTGGCAGGCATCGGCCCGTGCGGACCCCTACGTGGTTGCTGACATCTCTTTGAGGCGCGCGTGGAACACGAACGCGCCGTCGACACGGCCTGTCGTCATAAGACGGCCAGACGGCGAGCTAGCCCATAACTCGCCGTCCACAGGCCCGCGCCTACGGTGACCGGGGGCCACCACGTGACCCCCGACGCCTAGGGCGTCTCCCGCGGCGGCTGGGACGTGAGGCTCTTTCCCTCTCACGTTCCGCCACCTCCTTCACTAGCATGACTGCTTCGCAGAAGGAGGTGACGGCTTCCCATTCCCTCTCGCTCCGGACCATGGCTTGAACCAGGGCCGGGCGCGAGAGGTCGCCGCCGCCAATCGCCTCTACGAGGACACGGCGCTGCTCTGCCCAAGCGGGGCAGGCCTCCACAGTGTGCTGCACCGTGTCCTCCGGACGATCCTCACAATGGAAACACCCGGGCGTTTCCTCCCGCCCGATTCGGTGCAGGAACCTCCCGAAATAACCGTGTCCGGTGAGTTACGTTAATACGTAACTGACGTGAAGCAATCGTTGAAGGAGCGCTTCTTTGGACGCCTGAACAAGGTATTACATAGCCTTCTTTCAGGCGGAATCAAGGTGCGCGCCTTCAACGGTTGGACCATGCCGGTTTTAATGTACTCTTTCGGCGTATTCAAATGGACTCAGACCGAACTCGATGCCCTGGATAGGAGAGTTCGTACACTGCTTACCGCAAACCAGATGCATCACCCACGATCATCAGTGATGAGGCTGTACATCCCGCGGAAGTGCGGGGGTCGAGGTTTTTTAAACGCGAAGTCCCTTCACAACCGCGAGATGTGCAGTCTCAGAGAATATTTTTTAAAAGTCGAGGTGGGTATGCACCGAGATGTGGTCGCAGTGGACAAGGGACTCACACCGCTGTCCATGGCTAAAGAGAATTGGCGCAAACCTGTAGTAGTTACTACCGATGACCGCAAGGAAGTATGGCAAGGCAAGGAGCTTCACGGGCGCTTCTACCGAGCTCTTCATGGGCCCGATGTAGATTTTCTAGCGTCCGTGTCCTAGTTACGTTTCGGCGACCTCTTTGGAGAAACTGAAGGTTTTGTCTGTGCGATTATGGACGAAGTTATGTTGACGAACAACTATCGGAAATATATTATGAAGGACGGGACGGTTGACGTGTGTCGGGCATGCCACCGTTCGGGTGAGTCCATCAGACATATTATTTCTGGTTGTTCTCGTCTGGCTAACGGCGAGTACTTGCACAGGCACAACCAAGTAACCAGGATTATTCACCAGCAACTTGCCTTGAAATATAAACTTGTGGAATCTGAGGTACCGTACTACAAGTATGTGCCCGACCCAGTTCTCGAGAAAGACCATGTCACGCTGTACTGGGATCAGTCTATCATTACTGACAGGACAATTGTCGCCAATAAGCCTGACATAGTAGTGATAGACCGATCAGCGCGCCGCGTAATGATAGTCGATGTTACCATCCCGCATGACGAGAACCTCGTGAAAGCTGAGAAAGAGAAACAAATAAAATATCTCGACTTGGCACACGAGGTTGTCGACATGTGGAATGTGAACTCGGCTATCATTGTGCCGATCGTCGTGACGGCCAATGGCCTTATAGCCAAGAGCCTCGACGACCATCTTTCGAGGCTCTCCTTAGGCGGTTGGATCAAGGGCTTGATTCAGAAGGCAGTACTCCTCGATACGGCTCGTATTGTGAGGAGGTTCCTGTCTCTGGAGCCCTAACAACTGGTAGCTTGGACCCTGCTCTCGCTACCGGCGGACCACTATTTTTCATATTTTTAAATGTCTTTTATGTTTTTTTTTTTTAAGAAATGTTTAAAAATATTTAAAATAAGTTTATAGATGAATAAAGGAAAAAATAAGAGTAAAAGTAAGAAAATATAAACATCTAAACAACGACGACAATAGGACACTTAGGCGTCAAAGTATTCCTCCGCATCGCTGTCATCTGGAAACGTGCCCAGAAGACTGGTATCATTGCCACGCTGAATAGCAATGCTAATTCTTTGGCCAAAGAAAGAGCCAGCCCTCTGGTCACGCAAAGTGTGTCTTTTTCTTGAACATCACAGTCGACCACTTTCCCGAGTTGCTTGACGATAGTGTACACATTTTCGTTTTTTGTTTCAGGCAAACATTGCACCTCAAGGTTATTTGATCGGGATTGCTGCTCTAAGTTGTTGATTCGCACACTAAGATTAGCCATAGATGTCTTTAATTCCGTATTTTCCAGTTCTAGTCTGTGTATGGTTTCATTAGACGTTTTCTGATTCTTCTCAAAATCCTCAAATTGCTTGTTGATGAATTGCATTGATATTACCATTTCCTTCATTTCTGCGTTGACAGTTTCCAATTTATTGTTCATGGTGCTGTTCAAATTCTTATTAAATTCCGCTAACATATCACTGAACTCTGCCTTAATTATCTCTTGGATAATTGATCGAATATCCTCTTTATTACACAAGGGTGAAGGCGGTGATGGAGATCCACTAGCGTGTCTTTTTTTTCCTCTATTTTTAGACACATTACGAGTTAGTGTTGAGTCATCTTTACTAGCCATAGTTAATTAAAAGTTCCGTAAAGAAAACGAAGAGAGAAAAAATAAATAAAAAAACGAATCAATCGTCCTCTCAGAGGCAGTGTGTATTAGGTAGGAACGCTTGCGACGTCTTCGTTACTTGATCTTTGGTGTGAGCGCTCGCATACGTCACTGAGCGTAAGCGCACGCCAGTATGTCCCTTATGCGCGCTGCGTAACCGTAAGAGTAGCGTGGACTGTGCGTAAAATGTCTTGTCACGTACTCACCGTATGACCCGTCGAGATTTAAAATTTTTGACAGTTCACACCAAAAATCGTTTCAATTACACACTTTATTATACATTTTATCTTTGGTTACACTTATGAGATGAATGTTAAGTCACTTGGGGCAGTTATATTGAAAAATAAGTCCAGAATTTGATTATTTTTACAATTAAGCAAAGAGCAAAATTATACGTAATGTTAACCGTTCGACCGCTAGGGCAAAGATGATATGCAGTCTCAGGGAATATTTCCTTGGAACCGACGTGGGGATGCATCGAGATGTGGTCGCAGTGGACAAGGGCCTCACCCCGCTCTCCTTGGCTAAAGAGAACTGGCGCAAACCTGTAGTGCTTGACACTAACGACCGCATGGAGGTATGGCAGAGTAAGGAGCTTCACGGACGCTTTTTCCGGGCCCTGCATGGGCCCGATGTAGACCTATCAGCGTCCGTAGCCTGGCTACGTTCCGGGGACCTCTTCGGAGAAACTGAAGGTTTTGTCTGTGCAATTATGGATGAAGTTATGATGTCGAATAACTACCGGAGATTTATCGTGAAGGACGGTACGGTTGACATATGTCGGGCATGCCACCGTCCAGGCGAATCAATCCGTCACATTATCTCCGGGTGTTCTCGTCTGGCTAACGAAGAGTACTTGCATAGACACAACCTTGTAGCCAGGATTATTCATCAGCAACTTGCTCTAAAATACAACCTTGTGGAATCGGAAGTGCCGTACTTTAAGTATGTGCCCGACCCAGTTCTCGAAAATGGCAGTATCACATTGTACTGGGATCAATCCATCATGACTGACAGGACTATTGTAGCCAATAAGCCTGATATAGTGGTGGTGGATCGATCAGAGCGGCGCGCAATGATTGTTGACATAACGGTCCCACATGATGAGAACCTCGTGAAAGCCGAGAAAGATAAGAAAATCAAGTATCTTGACTTGGCTCGCGAGGTTGTCGACATGTGGGATGTGGACTCAGCGATCATTGTGCTGATAGTCGTCTCAGCCCATGGCTTAATTGCCAAGAGCCACAAAAACATAATAAAGAATATTATCCTCGACATCGTTGTTTCTCGAATGTTTCCATAGCAACCAAAAACACATCGGGATCTAACGCGCAACGTTAGAACAACGCCATCGATCAAGCTATTTTGTTCCCAACTTTTCTGGTATTTCTATTACTTTGTTTTCTGGTATTTCAATTACTTTGTATTTTTAAAATCTGTATTCATATAGGTACTTGCGATATTGAATTATGGATATTAATTTTCGCTACGCTTCTGGTCACTGTTCTTTATTTATTTGTTTATTTGCACTTTTCACGTAAATTAATCTGAGATAACAATTTGTGTCTAAACTTCGTGTTTTATATTTTTAATTATTTTTTATACAAAGAGCAGAAGTTACGCGTGGCACTAGCGCCATCTGTCGCGCGTATCTCCTGAAAGTTAAAACTTACGTTGAAGTCAGCGCCACTACATCTATATATTAAAACAAAGTCGGGTTTGTTCGAACACTTATAACTCGAGAACGGCTGTACCGATTTTCATGGTTTTTGTTTTGTTATATTTGTCTCCGTCCCGAATAGCAGAATACAACATTGCAAAATTGTAGAAAAAGTAAAATAAAAGAGAAAACATTTTCCCATACAAAATGTTTATGGGTTTCGTAACTGTCAAACATTTAATGTTCATCCCGTCGGTACGGTAAATACTCCCCTCAAATTAAAGAACCTATTTAAATAAAGGTTTAAAATCGACAACATATATTCACAATATAAAAAAAGGCGCGGCGGCGAGGCGGTATATATAATGGCGTATTTTAGATTTTAAAAATGTAGAAAAATGTCAGTAATGAAAAAGAAATGATACACGTTTAGGACTGGGCCAGTAAATTAAACAGTTAAGTTTAATTAAAATTTGTATATACCCAATATACAAATTTTAATTAAAGCTAACATTTAATCATGAGAGTACATATACACCCCAGTAGGGGTCTGGCGTGAGTTCACTGATCGAGCACGTGTTTGGTTCTAGACCGCCTAAAAAAAGCCACTATCCTATAGGTCCAGAACGAAGGTGACTGGTGGCAGCCAGGTAGTTAGGACGGTCTTCTTTCTAAGGCCGCGCGCAGCGCGCAGGGTTGCGCAGTCACAAGTCAAGCTGCGGCAGCTAATATCCGGTCGACAGGTATAGAAGAACCCTGGAAAAATCCCGAATTAGGCATTTTAGAAATGACCGAATTCGTACTACTGACTGCAACATCCCGACAACCGTCGAACATGGAATCTACGGTAGAAGGTGGTGATCTAGCATCAATAAGCCATCAAGATGAAGCAGTCTCAGCACCGTGTTACAATTTAAAAGCATGATGACGCAGAAAAATGATATCTAGAAATGTGAGGTAGATGGAAAAAATAACTAGAATGATTTATAGAAAATTACGATACAATTGATTGACTACAAGTCACCAAACTAGTTTGAACAAATAAGGTAATTAAATGAAAGGTTGAAGGTAATTTCAAAGTAACCGTCATGATCCGTTACACCTATGTTGCGGTCACTCGGTGGAACACAAAATAAGGAATAGTTCTAGGGTGTTTAAAATAGCAATCCCCGTTGATACATCAGCACAATTTATATGAATCAACCAATTCAAGTGTTCTAAGTTGTCATTATTACACACACAGGAGTTTTAGCTAGTCATGCAACGAATACTTAAATCTAGTTGATAAAAGTTTTGCAACACTCACCCGATCGGGGTTCCACTGAGTTTAAATTTTTGTACTAGTTGTTAATAAAATATGCAGATGTGGTTGTTGAGAATATTTCCGATGAGGGAACAATAACAAGGTCGGCAGAGGTACCAGTAGACACGATAGCTCTGCCACTGCGTAGTGCGTAGTGTACCGCGCCGATCGGGACATTCTTTTTATTACCCGTGCCGTTGGAATTCGCGAACGTTTGACGTGCGGTATGGAGAGGGAATTTGTTCAGCTAGAACCAGTTCCGTTCGCAAGATTGCGACGGTATTTTAATATTTATTCCTCTACTATTAGTTAAAAATAGGCAAGTACCTTCATCAGCTGCGAGCGCAAAAAAAATATAATCTATTTTTCTGTTACAACTACGATTCAAAGGAGCTGTGATATTTCTCTTCTATTTTATCGGCTCTTAGACACACGTGCCCTCTCACTCTCGCCGCTCACAGCTGACTAACTGCTTTACGGCCGCACGTGCGCTAGAGATGACATAATGCTTCCTTCTCTTTCACTCACAGACACTACATCCCTTCCTTATTTTATTATTTTTGTTTAATGAGACAATTTTCAGATTCTTACTTAATCAATTTATTATCAACATAACTTCAGATTATATGATTGGAAATCAACTATAATTTTATATTGCTTAATTCTAATTTTCTAAATCCTAATTATCTCCAATCTCCTCTTCTGAACTTTCTTCCACTGCCATTTCTAAATTCTGTCCATCGATTTCTTTGTTCACAGGTTTCCATTCTCCCTCCACTTTTTTTAAATGCAATATGTTGCGTCTTAACTGTTGTCCGGTTTCGTCGTTCTGTACTTCCACATCTCCTCCGTTTTTTGACTTAACCGTATGCGTGGCTGTATCAAAATTTAGACTAAGTTTATTCGTTTTATTGGCATTCTTCACATACACTTTATCTCCCACTTGTAAGTCAACATCTTGTGCTCTTCGTCTTTTATCTGTATACTCTCTCCCTTTTTCTTTTTGTTCTTTGTCTTTATCTCTTGCATCCATGTCTCCAAAACTTTGTTCTGCAATATCTATCATCGGAATCTTGTCCCTAAATTTCCTTTGAAAGAATAGCTCTGCCGGTGTTTTCCCAGTCACACTGTGTGACTATTTTATTTTTTCCGGGACGATAAATGACATTATATTTATAAGATTGGAGTCTCAGTATCCAACGCTCAATCCGTGCACAGGGTTTGGACTTCGGACCGAATATGACTTCAAGAGGTTTATGGTCGGTAATTAAGTCGAATTCCTTGCCGTACAGAAACATGTGGAAGTGCTCCACAGCCCACACCAGTGCCAAAGCCTCCTTTTCCGTTTGGCAATACCGACGTTCGCAATCACTGAGAGTTTTGTTTCCAAACCCAATAATGCGTGGGCCACTTTCATTTGTCTGTACTAAGATTGCTCCGAGTCCGACCGGGCTTGCATCTGCAAATACCATCGTTTTATCGTCCACATTGTAGTATCCCAAATTTGGTATGTCACTCAATGCAGCCTTTAAAGCACAAAAGGCTGTTTGTTGACTTTTCCCCCAAGAATCCCTAATATCAGCATTTCTGGCTGATTTTTGACGAAGCAATTGCTTCAATGGTTCTGTAAGGGTGGCCATATTAGGAATCCATTTCCCAATATAGTTAATAAGCCCTAAAAAGCTTTGTAGTTCCGAAATATTGATCGGGGTCCTAAAATCTCTTATACCCGATACATATTTATCTAGTGGTCGAATTCCTTGATCCGACAACTCATGTCCTAGAAATTGAACTTTGGTTGTTCCGTAGATACATTTATCTCCCCTTAACATGATGTTATTCGTCGTTAATGTTTCTATTACTTTTTGTAACCGTTTGTCATGTTCTTGCTTGTCCTTTCCATATACTAAAATGTCGTCAATAAAATTGACTACCCCTTTGCATTCAATTAACACCCTTTCGAGTGTTTTCTGAAACATTTCCGGCGCACAGGTGATACCGAACATTAACCTCTTAAAACGATATAATCCTTTACCAGATATGAATGTTGTAATATGTCTTGAGTCGGGTACAAGTTCCAATTGATGGAACGCGTCTTTTATATCTAATTTGCTAAACATTTTTGCATTTTGGATCTTTGGTAGTAGCTGCTCCATCGTTGGCAGCGGGTGATTTTCTCGCCTGATGGCCAAATTTGCACGTCTCATATCAATACAGAGACGAACATCCCCATCTGCTTTCAAAATCGGTACTACCGGCGATATCCATTCAGACGGTCCTTCTACTTTTTCTATTATATCTTTTTGCAGTAGTTCATCTATTTTCGAATTGATTTTTTCTTCCAGTGGAATCGGTATACGTCTGTAAGGTTGTGCGACCGGCTTTACCTCAGTATTAATTGGTATCTGTATTTGAATGTTTCTGAATTTAGGGAAAGGTGTCGTCTCAACTTGATTTATGTCTAATCCAAGTTTTAGTACGCCTAATGCTATTGCCGTTGTTCTGCCTAGTAAATTACGGGTCCCTTTGTCTATTACGTAAAAGGTGGCGTCTTGCGTTTTTGACCCCACACGGATATCTGCATTGAAAGATGTTAATAACTTGAGAGGGATTTCACTTCCATAAGCAACAAATGTTTTTCCTGGATTTTTTACTTCTTTTCCTGTCTTCAAATTTTTTTCTTTAATTTTTAACCATGTTTTATCTGTTATTAAGTTGTGTTGACATCCTGAATCAATCAGCATCTCTACTTGAGTTCCACCTACTAAACAAGCGAGTGTATCATTATGGAGAACATTAAAAACATAATCAATTTTATCTTCTATCGCGTTCGCCTGCTTCATATTTTCAACTCTTCGGCTTGACTTTTTAGATCTTTTCGCGTCTCCGCCCCTTTCCGCTTTGTTATCTTCATTGCTTCGTTTTACGCTAGTTCCTTTGCACTGAGCTTGAAAATGCCCCACCTTCTTACATTTGTTACATATTTTTCCTTTAGCTGGGCACTTCTCATCATAAGCTAGATGATTCCAGCTACCACATCGGAAACACGCCTTTTTGCTATTATTTATGAAAGTCTTTTCCTTCACTTGTGTATTGATTTTATTAACAGTTTGATCTTTTCCTTTCTGACTGAAATCATCTAATTGACGTTCCACCACCTCTAGAGTATTTGCTTCGGTTATTACTTCAGCTAAGGTAATTTTTTCACCTGCGCGAAGTAATTTCTTCCTGAGTTCTTCCGACGTAAACTTTTCAATTATTTGATCAATCAAACTGTCATCCACATCCGTAAATTGGCATTTCAAAGCTTGTTGTCTTAGCCGAACTAAATATTTTTCTAACTTCTCGTTTTCTTCTTGTTTCAATTTTCTAAATATGTGTCTCTCATACCGTTTATTTTGCTTAGGTGCAAAATATTCATCTAGCTTCTTTATTGCTACCTCAAATACGTCTATGTCACGATCGTCTCCTTCAGTCGCCTTAACGTAGCCACCCGGTATATTGAACAGTATTTCTTGGAGTTCTTGTCCTCCCCAATGTAACAAACTTGTGCGTTTTTTTGAACTAGTATTAACATCGGCAGCTTCCAGGTAAATATGTAAACTCCTTTTCCAACGTTCCCATCTAGCTCCAACAGATCCTGCTTCGCCATTGCACTCAAATTTTTCTAAGGTAAGACTTGACATCGTATTTTAATCTGTGGACAAAGAAACAAATAAAGAATGTCTAATTTAGGTCACCAAATGGGCATCATCCTTTTAACAACCTGACACATTCATTATTTATTTCATACAGCATTCATTCAACACCATAGTCCAAATTAAACTAACAATGTTGTATGAATTACCTTCAAACTTCAGTAAACGGGGCTTATCCGTATACAAAACTTCATAATACGGGCATCATCCGTATAAAACTTCCATGTATCACACACTGACATACCTACGTCGCATCGCATCATGTACTTACAGGCATCACCTGTACTTAATAACATTACGAGGTCCTTACAGGCGTCACCTGTTCCCGGATTACCAGGCATCATCTGGTAACATCACAGCTTAATACAGACGTCACTCGTTCGTGTCCACTCATCACTCTGATATTGTAAATCATTACTATTTATTGCATTAGACTTATGTAACAGGCGTCACCTGTGATTTAGTCCATGCAGGAGGAGACTCATGTTCTCTTTTGTACGAGCATCATTACTTGATACAATAATAAACAATCTAATATTAGTCTAGTACTAGCCGGTAATTTTGATATTTGGTGCCAAAGAATTAAATTTAGAAATGTAGTCTGTCTGTCAGTGGTTTCAGTAAGGTAAATTTCGCACTTCGAAAGATTAAGGTCTAAGCCAATGGAACTGAATTTTTCTTTTAAAAAAGTTAAATCTTTTAGGACTGTATCCACATCACCTTTCTTCTCATAGCCTGAAATGTAATCGCAGGTAATGGTTTTGTTAGAGCATCAGCTAGTTGTTGTCCTGAGGGAATATAGTTCAATGTTATAACATTTTTCTCAATTTGTTCCCTGGAGAAATGATATTTAATATCAATATGTTTCGATCGCTTATGATTTGTTGGACTATTAGCAATACTTATACAGCCATTATTATCTTCAAAAATGATTACAGGCTTATCAATATTTAAATGTATGCTAACTGCCAGTGATTTAAGCCACAAAGCTTCCCTAACAGCTTCATATAAAGCCATATATTCAGCCTCGGTAGTGTCACGTTTATAGGGCGTGTACAAGAGAGAAATAAAACTAGGTTTAGAATTAACAAATATGTAGGTATATTAAAAAAAAAAAAAGAAAGGGTCTGCCTAGGTCTTGCGCACTTGTCTAGCCTACCACACTTCCCTGGCGAGCTCCCGTCCTTCAGGCGTAGTCCCCGTCAGCTCGGCCACTCCACTCAGGTGTTGTAGGCGACAGATCCAGCATACGGTTTCGGTCAGTAAAACCGTGACGTAATTCCTAGGGACAAAGGCCACATCAGTAAGCTGCCGGTATAAGGGGTGCACGGGAAACGCTAGGTATGCATGGCAAGAACTAGATTGGCAAATTAGGGCTTATAAGGCGGGAAGAATTCTAAGCGTGAATCTATATCTATAATGCAGATACATGTTCGCTAGCAGAGGCGGTTACAAACATTATACTAAGAACATAGTGAAAGAAAGGCAAAGCATTACACTCAGGATAGGAATAAGCTACGAAATTTAGACGGACTCGTACCTTCAAATTAACACAAGATAATATAATAAAAAAATAGGTAGGTAACGGCCGTTAGGAATCTTTATACAAAATTGTGCATAACTTACCCAAGTTTGGGAATCACAGTCACTTATAGTTATTACAACTTTTAATTTAGAAGTATGAAGAAGCAATCCAGTCTCAAGATACTTAGTATAAAATATTCGAATGGTGTAAATTGTCTATTACTTATATTTCGCAATGACGGTAAGCAAATGTAGAAATAGTCCGAGCGACAGCGTCCGTGCCTCAAGAGGTTTGGCTGCGGACTACGTGATGTCGTCTCGCTCGCGCTCGCGCGGCGCGCGGCCGGGTGGCGGGCCGCGACGAGGAACCTGTTACTCCGTATATATAAAATAATGCGGTTGTCCGCGTCACTTGATTGTTACACTACTACAACCTAGGTACAATTTTAGTTTTATAGTTATGTATGTATAGTTAAATAATAGTTAAAAATAGTTGATTTTTTATTTATTATTTATAGTAGTTGTAGTAGTAGTGTACATGTTATGTACACTATGTTACATTACCCCTCTCCCCAGAAAAAAGGATTTTAACTTATTGAAATCCGCAAAGAGACATTTTGATAGAAACGAAAGATTAGCTTACGACGGGTATATCCTAAGCTTGAGATCCTTGATATGCCAGGCGCCAAGATCGCGACCATTCATGTCTTCCAAGACGTAAACTAATGGTGATCGTTTGACTTTTATGCGGCATTTTTGAAATTTAGGAGCCAACTTTTTACTAAAATGAGCATCTTTATCGCTCTGGAAGTAGCAACGCTTCCAAACGATATCGCCCACATTAAACTCTGCATGTTTTCGGCGTAAGTTATAATGCTGTGTGTTTTTTACATGAGCTTCCCACAAAGCAACCTGCACTTTGTCGAATATTGGCGATAATTGGCCCAGGTTTGCAGCATAAGCATCACGTGGTAGAAATATTAGGTCTGTTGGATCTGGATATTCGAGGTAATGAGAACCACAAACGACTAACTCTCTTCCGTGTACCAAAAAGGATGGAGTATACCCAGTGCTTTCATTGACAGAATTATTAATAGCGAATTGGATTTGAGGAAGGTTTGAATCCCAAGACCTATGATCCCCATCTACGAAACTTGAAACAGCAGTTATTATCGTTTTGTTGTATCTTTCTACTGTATTTATTTGTGGGGTGTACTTCGGAGTAAAATGTATGTTGGGAATTTTGTATTTTTTGAAAAGTTTATCTAAATCTCGGCTAATAAACTGACTTCCATTATCAAGAATAATAGTTTGAGGGATTCCGTGAACGAGAAGGACATCGTCCTCAAGATGTTTAACTATCAAATTCGAGGTAGCTCGACGAAGTGGAAAAAGAAGGCAATACTTAGAAAAGCAGCAAGTCACAACGAAAATAAACTGATTTTGTTTCCGGGAAGAAGGCAACGGACCAACCAAGTCAATTGATAGCACTTGGAAGGGACGAGAAACGTCTTTAGGCCTACCCATTTTTCCAGAGACTCCGTGGGTAGAATGTTTATGAGCTAGACATGTTTCACAATTTGAAACGAATTGAACTACGCTAGAATACATGCCGGGCCAATAAAAACGGAGTGCTAAGCGCTTATATGTCTTAAACACGCCGAAATGACCGGAAATTGGTTCAGAGTGGCACTCAATTAAAATATCTCCTTGTTGTTCTTTAGGAATAACCTTTTTCCAAGCAAACTCAACCGTAAGGTCAACCTTAGTCTTCATGTACCTGTATAATACATTGTTCTCCACCTTGTAGTTTGGGAAATTTATAGGGTTAGCCTGGCAACCCTGGAAGATCTTCAGGTACCAAGAATCCTGAGTATCAGGTACTGAAGCAGTGGAAACATCAGCGTTTGATATTGCCTCAACTGGAACACTTCTAGATAGGGCGTCCGGGACAACATTATCTTTACCACGGCGGTGTCTTATTTCAAAATTGAAAGAAGAAAGGCGAACTCCCCACCTTGCGAGCCGACCGGTTGGATTAGTGAGAGACATAAACCACTTAAGAGAAGAATGGTCAGTATAGACTAAAAAGGTTTTGTCTGTCTCAAGGTAACAGCGCCAGTATTCCAGGGCAGTAAGAACTGCAAGTGCCTCCCGTTCCGTTGTGCTGTAGTTTCTCTCTGGTTTACTTAAAGAACGGCTCATGTACGCAATTGGATGTTCCACACCATCAATTGTTTGAGCCAACATCGCACCGATACCGAAATTACTAGCATCAGTGTGCACTTCAAAAGGAAGGTTAAAGTCAGGGCAAGCAAGGACAGGTGCTTGAACTAGTTTAGCCTTTAATTCTAGGAAAGCTTTGTCAGCCTCAGGTGTCCACTGAAACGCAGGGGCGTTCTTTTTATTAGAAGTTAGCTTATTTAAAGGACCTGCTACGGTACTGAATTGTGGGATAAAACGCCTATACCACGACGCCGTACCCAAAAAACGCTTAACCTCCTTTCTATTGACAGGAGTGGGAAAGTCTAATATGGCTTTGACCTTATCTGGGTCAGTCCTTAAGCCATGAGCATCCACTATGTAGCCAAGATACCGTAGCTGACTTCGGAAAAAGTAACACTTGTCTAGATTGACAGTGAGATTAGCCGATTGTAGTTTTTGGAAAACTTTCTGAAGTAGTTCTACGTGTTCCTCAAAAGTTTTGCTTATGATAATTACATCATCTAAGTATGCAAAGACTTTGAGTTCGAATTCAGGCCCGAATAAAAGATCGACAAGTCTCTGTTGCGTAGCAGGAGCATTGGTAAGTCCAAAAGCTGTGACCTTAAACATAAAAGTTCCTCGACCAGGAACATAAAAGGCCGTCTTCTCTCTGTCCTTTTCGTCGATTAATATCTGCCAAAATGCTTTGGACAAATCTATGCTGGAAAGATAACGCGCATCTTTCAGATTATCCAAAATTTCAGACACATATGGCAGCTTATATGCGTCCTTCTTTGTTACAGCGTTCAATTTACGGCTGTCTAAGCAGAAGCGGGGCTTCCCATCCTTCTTGCCCACGACTAATACTGGAGAAGACCATGGACTCTCACAAGGTTCAATAACATCCAGGGCCAACATCTCATCAACCTGTTCAGCAACAACACGTTGTTTTTCTGGTGACATGCGGTAATATCGTTGACGGATAGGTTCAGCATTACCAGTATCTATATGATGTTTAATGACGTTAGTACGACCTAAACCTCTCTCTGTGCACGAAATGTCTTTGAAAAGATCTACCACGCTGTCGGCTAACAGTTTTTGAGAAGAGTTCAAAACGTCATAGCCACATAGGTGCTGAGAAGATGACGAAGAAATTTCCAAGAGGCTGGGGTCGGTTAAGAATAAGTTTTCTTCCTCTGATAAATACTTAGGGCACAGGTTAAAAGTGTTCCAAAAATCGATTCCTAGGATTAAAACGGTTTCGATCGCTGGTATAACATGCGCCTTGATAATAGAAAACCTGTTTTCGAAGGTCAAGGGAAGAAGAATATAACCAAGGGATGTTATCCTCTGACCTCCTGCTGCAGTAACAGTTATCCTCTCATCGTTGCATAAAATCAAACCTAGATTTATCAATAGTTCATGAGAGTTCTTACCTAGGATAGTGACGGCGGAACCAGAATCCAACAAACCATATAAAAATAAATCTTTATTGATTCTCACCTTTGCATAAGGCCTAGGGTCGTTACTCGGTTTAACATTGAGAATTGTAGAAATATCTTTCCTAGAAAAGAAGTTTTTAACAAACATGAGCCAATCAGTCCAGTCCGAGCTATCTGTATGAGTAACCGCATGCGTCCTACAATTCTCAGTTTTTAGTTTTTTGGTTTGCAGTTTGGACACTCCGGTGTACGAACTTCCTTCATGCCACACTTAAAACAAAAAACTTTGCGCTCAGCCGTGCAGTCTCTCATAGAATGCGTGTTAACGCGGCAACGGTGACAGTAAGGAACTTTGGATATAGCCGAAGTTTCGGCCTCAGAAGCCTGAATTTCGGAGACCTTGTGCGACCCCTGCTGGTGAGCACCTTCATACTTACGAGCGTAAAAATTACCTTGGCTATTAGTCGTCGACTTACGCTTTGAAGACTGGTAGCCAAATTCTGGAGCTAAAGTATTAATTGAAACTGAAGGTGGTTCCTTGAAAAATTCTGAACGAACCCTAATACGTTCATAATTTCTACAAATTAATTTTAAATCTTCGAGTGATTTAATATTAGGGCTAGCAGCTATAATATTAGAGTAGGAAGGACGAATATTATGTAATATAATTTCTAGTTTTTCGTCTTCCTTTAAGGGTTTACTTAGCCTAGAGAACATGCCTTGCATTATAGATAAATAAATCGTAATGTTCTCTTCCTCGCCCTGTGTACGCTGACGTATTTCTGAGGCCATGCGATAGTCGTAGTCGGGAACATCAAAATCATCTTTCAACGCAGTCAGTACCTCGTTCCAACTACCGACACTGCCCCTGATGTTGCGGTACCAGTGAAGTGCGTCTCCAGTGAAAATATCGGTAGCAGAACTTAGTATTTTAGTTTCGGTTATATTTTTAGACATACGGAATTCTTCAATCTTTTGTATAAACGATCTGACACAAGATTTGCCGTCATATTTTAATTTATTCAGATCTCCTATTAGCCCGCGATCACATGAAACGGCGATATTCATCCCGGCTAAATTTGAATTAACAGGCAATTCCTCCTCAGAAGTAACTGAAGACGCGACCTGTTTCTGGTCCTTGACCTTTGACTTATCAAGGCTCAAAAGTATTTCATAATACCCTTCGTAACTTTTCCTTAATTTACTTAATTTGGCTGAATCATCTGCCGCCTGCGGTGTTTCAATTCGTTGAAGCCTATAGTCTAAATGGTGTAACATAGCTTTAGTCCTGTTAAAAAGAGGTTCATCAAAATTAAGCTTTAAGGCATCAAGATTAGTCTTAACTTTCTCTAGCGTCTCTTGAGAGCCTTTGCTATCCTCTAAAAACTGAAAAACCGAATCGACTATGTCATCGGACGAATATAATTGTGTTAATTTAGTGACTTGACGTCTTAATCCAGCAACGCTGTCAGAAGGAAGTTCTCCCCGGATTGCCACCTCATACATCAGCTCAGACTTTTGGAGCAGCAGATACTTAATTGGAATTGCCATATTGAAAAATTAATTAAAAGAAAAGAAAGAAAAAAAAATGGGCAGGCTATACACAATTATCTATACACATAAGCCAAGCAAAATCCGCTCTGTTACAATTTATTTAAAGAACACAAACACAAAAAGCAAAACATAAAATAATAAACAGGTGAAGTCAGGTGAAACACACTAAGTTACTTGATTCAAACAACTTTAAAATTTTATAATTTTCATAAAAGATAATAGAAGTAAAGGTAATTAAACTACAAAAGTAAATGCAATTACATTTAAATACCAAAATTACTTAAGGTTTTGAAAAAATAATAAGAGAAACAGACAAACACTACTAGGAAAACCACCACCTTACAGTACCACTAAAATGACCAAAGCAAGTACGAAAGACCTTAAACCACGTTTTTGGGCGCCATTGTCACGTTTATAGGGCGTGTACAAGAGAGAAATAAAACTAGGTTTAGAATTAACAAATATGTAGGTATATTAAAAAAAAAAAAAGAAAGGGTCTGCCTAGGTCTTGCGCACTTGTCTAGCCTACCACACTTCCCTGGCGAGCTCCCGTCCTTCAGGCGTAGTCCCCGTCAGCTCGGCCACTCCACTCAGGTGTTGTAGGCGACAGATCCAGCATACGGTTTCGGTCAGTAAAACCGTGACGTAATTCCTAGGGACAAAGGCCACATCAGTAAGCTGCCGGTATAAGGGGTGCACGGGAAACGCTAGGTATGCATGGCAAGAACTAGATTGGCAAATTAGGGCTTATAAGGCGGGAAGAATTCTAAGCGTGAATCTATATCTATAATGCAGATACATGTTCGCTAGCAGAGGCGGTTACAAACATTATACTAAGAACATAGTGAAAGAAAGGCAAAGCATTACACACAGGATAGGAATAAGCTACGAAATTTAGACGGACTCGTACCTTCAAATTAACACAAGATAATATAATAAAAAAATAGGTAGGTAACGGCCGTTAGGAATCTTTATACAAAATTGTGCATAACTTACCCAAGTTTGGGAATCACAGTCACTTATAGTTATTACAACTTTTAATTTAGAAGTATGAAGAAGCAATCCAGTCTCAAGATACTTAGTATAAAATATTCGAATGGTGTAAATTGTCTATTACTTATATTTCGCAATGACGGTAAGCAAATGTAGAAATAGTCCGAGCGACAGCGTCCGTGCCTCAAGAGGTTTGGCTGCGGACTACGTGATGTCGTCTCGCTCGCGCTCGCGCGGCGCGCGGCCGGGTGGCGGGCCGCGACGAGGAACCTGTTACTCCGTATATATAAAATAATGCGGTTGTCCGCGTCACTTGATTGTTACACTACTACAACCTAGGTACAATTTTAGTTTTATAGTTATGTATGTATAGTTAAATAATAGTTAAAAATAGTTGATTTTTTATTTATTATTTATAGTAGTTGTAGTAGTAGTGTACATGTTATGTACACTATGTTACAGTAGATGAGGCAGCTACTGACATTTGTTTCTTTGTGCTCCATGTTATACTGCAATGGTCAAACAGCTTAAACAAATACCCCGTTGCAATCTTTCTATCTCTTGTATCATTTCCACCCCAATCAGAGTCTACATACCCACTTAAAATATTACTGTAGGCTCTCCTTTTATAACATAATTTTAAATCAGTTGAACCTTTCAAGTACCTTAACACTCTCTTAAGACATTGCCACAGTTCTTGGTTGTTTATGTTAGTATACCTACTGAGTATATTAACACTTGTACTCGGCATGGGGCATTATATTTCTCTTCACAGTTCAATGCCTCATAATTAAGCTTATTTTCCAAAGGTGTATTGACAGGTTTGCAATCCTGCATACTGAATTTTCTAAGAACGGTTTTTATGTAAGCACTCTGATCCAACATGACTGTATCATTGCATCTACTAATGTTAATGCCAAGAAATAGTTTAATTTCTTTTAAATCTGACATTTCAAATCTACTCATTAAATATCTTTTGAAACTATTCATTGTCTCAATTTCAGCACATGCTATGACTAAATCATCAACATAGAGTACCACATAAATGTTTTTACGCACATCTCCTTTGTTCAATACATAGATACATCTATCGACCGATGAATTTTGAAAACCTTTCTCTTTGAGTGCTTGTTCGAATACTTCAAACCAGCACCGAGCTGCTTGTTTCAGCCCATATAATGCTTTATTTAATTTACATACATAACTATTATCTTTGTTATAAATACCCTCAGGGACTTTCATATAAATTTCCTCTTTTAACTCGCCATTTAAAAAGGCGGTCTTTACGTCCATATGATGAACCAGTAAATTAAATTGATTTGCAAAGCTGATTATAAATCGGAAACTAGCTATTCTTGCAACAGGTGCAAACGTTTCGTTGTAGTCTGTAAGATATTCTTGGCTAAAGCCCCTAGCAACAAGACGAGCCTTGTATCTTAAAGGTTTTCGTAAATAAACATTATTATTATTATTTTCTTTATTCGTATTTACACATATAATTTTACATTTTTAAATATTTTTAAACAAAGTAACATAAAAAATAAACATTTAAAAATATAAAAAATTGTAGCCCACCGGTATCGGGAACAGGGTCCAAGCTACCGGCGGTCAGGGCTCCAGAGAGAGGAACCTCCTAACAATACGAGCCGTGTCCAGAAGTACCGCTTTCTGAATCAAGCCCTTGATCCAGCTGCCTAACGAGAGCCTCCTCAGGTATTGGTCGAGGCTCTTGGCAATTAAGCCATGGGCTGATACGACTATCGGCACAATAATCGCTGAGTCCACATCCCACATGTCGACAACCTCGCGAGCCAAGTCAAGATTCTTGATTTTCTTATCTTTCTCGGCTTTCACGAGGTTCTCATCATGCGGGACCGTTATGTCAACAATCATTGTGCGCCGCTCTGATCGATCCACCACCACTATATCAGGCTTATTGGCTACAATAGTCCTGTCAGTGATGTCAGTGATGATGTATTGATCCCAGTACAATGTGATACTGCCATTTTCGAGAACTGGGTCGGGCACGTACTTATAGTACGGCACTTCCGATTCCACAAGGTTGTATTTTAGAGCAAGTTGCTGATGGATAATCCTGGCCACAAGGTTGTGTATATGCAAGTACTCTCCGTTAGCCAGACGAGAACACCCGGAGATAATGTGACGGATTGATTCGCCTGGACGGTGGCATGCCCGACATATGTCAACCGTACCGTCCTTCACAATAAATCTCCGGTAGTTATTCGTCATCATAACTTCATCCATAATTGCACAGACAAAACCTTCGGTTTCTCCGAAGAGGTCCCCGGAACGTAGCCAGGCTACGGACGCTGATAGGTCTACATCGGGCCCATGCAGGGCCCGGAAAAAGCGTCCGTGAAGCTCCATACTCTGCCATGCCTCCATGCGGTCGTAAGTGTCAAGCACTACAGGTTTGCGCCAGTTCTCTTTAGCCAAGGAGAGCGGGGTGAGGCCCTTGTCCACTGCGACCACATCTCGATGCATCCCCACGTCGGTTTCAAGGAAATATTCCCTGAGACTGCATATCTCGCGACTGTGTAGAGTCTTAGCGTTTAAAAAGCCTCGACCCCCACACTTCCGCGGGATATACAGTCTCATAACAGAAGAACGCGGGTGATGCATTCGATATGCCGTCAACAATGTACGAACCCTCCTATCCAGGGTTTGAGTCCATTTGAGTATGCCGAAAGAGTATATCAGAACCGGCATGTCCCAACCGTTGAAGGCACGTACCTTATTGCCGCCTGATAAAAGACTATTAAATACATTTTTCAGGCCGCCAAAGAAGCGCTCCTTCAACGATTGCTTCATGTCAGCAACATTGATGCCCAGCGCTTCCGACATACCCAAATACTTATAGGTTTCGGTTGCTGAGAGGGATCTAAGATTAATAGAATCCGAGAGCTGGGTTCCCACAGATTCCACAATCTCACCTCGCTTTACATGCATGACCGCACATTTGTCCACACCAAATTCCATCCTGATGGCGCTACTGAAAGTATCAGTTACCTTCAGTAGCTCCATCAGTTGCAAATCGTTGGGGGCAAAGAGTTTCAGGTCATCCATGTAAAGGAGGTGAGATATAACTTGACCACCTCTCCTCAACCGATAACCTAGACCTGAATCCTCCAGCAGCGTGCTAAGAGGATTCAAGGCTAAGCAGAACCAAAGTGGACTCAAACTATCGCCCTGAAATATGCCTCGCTCTATCCTTATCGGCTCGCTATTCCTCTGAATTTGCCGACATCCTGGATAGCGAAGGACTGTTCTCCATTGTCCCATACATGACATCAGGAAGGTGCGCAGAGTTGCATCAACTTTATACAACTCTAGCACCCTCATGAGCCATGTATGTGGCACCGAGTCATAGGCCTTCTTATAGTCTATCCAACATGTCGACAGATCCCTTCGGGAACGGCGAACCTGTTGGCTAATGGCCATATCAATGAGGAGTAGCTCTTTAGTACCGCGGGACCCGTTCCTACATCCATTTTGAGAAGTGGACATGACAGAATTGTCATCAATGTGTTTGTTAATTTTAGCTCTCAAAATGGATGTAAGAACTTTATAGACCGTCGGAAGACAGGTAATTGGTCTATAATTTTTGGGCTCCGCAGTACTACCCGATTTATGGAGCAGGTGGGTTATACCTGTAGTCAGGAACTCTGGCAGCGACCCTGACTCTAAGGCTGACTGGAACAGTATCGCCAGGCGAGCGTGCGACCTAGTGAACCATTTAATCCAAAAGTGGTGCAGCCCATCCGGCCCTGGAGATTTCCAGTTAGGCAACGGACGGACTGCACGAACTACGTCTTGGGGGCTGATAGTGATTGCCCCCATTTCTGGTACTGGATCGCACGCTCGCTCGACCACCCGAGTCCATTCACCCTCGGTATGGCTAACAGGCACTGACCAGATGCTGCGCCAGAACGAACACATGGTATCATCATCCGGCAGGCGCGTGTCAGCCACACCTTGGTCCGGTCGCTCCCAAGCCCTATAAACCCACCTTTCATCTCTTTGGAATGTGCGATTCTGAGTGTATCGGTCCACCCGCCGCTTATACCTACGAATACAGCTTGCCCATGCATACACTTTCTGCTTCAGGAAGTCGATGCGCTCTGTGATACGGGACATGTAGTCTCGAGGACTGATATCAGTCCCCGAGAACGCCAGCCTCACAAAACGCATCACTCTAGGACGAGTATTGCCCTCCCTGAAGCAGATCAGTTTGCCGATGAGTGCTCTGGCCCCACCAATACGTCGTTCAATCCTGTACTGCCATGGCGGTACGGCTGGTTTAGGTCGTGTAGCTCTGTCATCAGAAAATTTGACATGAGCTTCACGACATGCCGCCACAGCCGCACAATACAGGATTGAGTGAGCATCGGTGAGGTCTTCGAAGTTATCAAAATAGTTTGAAAACTGCGAATCCAGAACACCCACCAGCGCCCTATTTTTGTTATGCATGGGCAAACGAGGTATGCGTGGTCTAAGGTCGGGTTGCATGAACCGATATTCTCGAATCGCACCCTCCAAAGCACTCCTCATTTCCTCATTGCACTGGGTACTTACATTAGTAACCATGTCATTACTCACGTCGTTATCGCGATTTGGTGTTATGGTAGACTGTGGTGGAACCACAGCCTGCGGCGGCGGCGTGGCAATGACATGGCTATTCTGCATTTCAGTCCGCAAGCGATCAAGTACGGTGTCATCCAACATACGATTACGATGGATGACTCGCACCTGATCCGATAGTCGTTGTGCCGACACGTTGACAGCTGGCTCAAGCACCTGAAACAGAGAGAGCATCCGAACACGGTACGCAGTCAGGTTGTTTCCTCCCTCTGTAGCCCCATAGTATGCGCGCATGACATTTGCATTGATGGATTGCGTCCATCGCATGCGCTGCACACTCCCACCGGGAGCTGGGACCCTATCAGAGGCCGGTGGGCCTCGAGGTCCTAAACCGTCCGGCGGCCGGCGTCCTCCCCGCCGACGAACAGGTGGTGGCGTCGTGGGCGGAGAGAAATACTCGTCGCTCGAGCTCGACGCAACTGCCACGGCCGGTGTCACATCACTCATGTTTTATTGATTTTGTTTTGCACATAAACTGTTGAACCAAAAACTTTTAAGTATTTAATTTGAGGTTTTTTATTATGCCACATTTCGAATGGTGCCTTTAAAAGCTTTAGGGCTCTAGTTGGTGTCAAATTTATTAAATAGACAGCAGTTAGAACTGCTGTCCCCAGAAAACTTTATCTAATTTGGCACCGTGTATCATAGAACGAGCTTTTTCAGTAATAGTTCTGACCATGCGTTCAGAAACACCATTCAATTGTGGAGTTCTTGAAACTGTTAAATGATAACTAATTCCTTTCTCAACACAATAATTTTTCATTGCGGTAGATAAATATTCCCCACCGTTATTACAATACAAGTTAACTAATTTAGAATTAAACTTAGCCTCACTTTTAGCAACGAAATCTTTAAAACAAAAGAATACGTACGATTTATAAGTTACAGGATATGTTACACAGTAATCAGGATACTGATCTACAAAGAGTACGAAATAGTTCTTGTTATTAATACTTGACGGAGTGACAGGTCCACAGGTCATCTGAATGCACAACAAATAGTGGTCGCGCAATATAACTCTTGTCTTTAACCTGATTGAACGGCAGTTGACTCTGTTTCCCATTTATGCACGCCTCGCATAAATCATCATTAGGTACCACTGTTTTAATTTGGTTTGTATCATCAACCATATTATTATTAATAATTTCTAAAAACTTATTTTTGCTTATGTGACCGAAGCGATCATGCCATAATTTGTAACTATTCTTATCATAACATAACATAACATACATAATCAGCCTATAATGTTCCCACTGCTGGGACACAGGCCTCCTCTCTATGAGAGGGAATGGGCTATAATCCACCACTATTCTTATCACTATTGCATATTTGGGAAACAGAATGACTCATGTTCACAGATACCATAAATGCCAAGGTAATTAAATTATTGGTGCACTTAGCCCGCATGATGATTTTACCGTCTTTACATACTTGAGCTCCTTGTTGATCGAAGATAGTTTGTCCTGCCCGTTGCATCCTCGAAACTGATAGTAAATCTAAGTGTTACTACATGCAATTCAGCCGTAACAAAATTGTCTTACCTAACACTTACACGATAGGTCAACAAAAACTAAAGCAAATTGAAGAAATACGTGACCTAGGAGTCACACTGGATAAACAACTTAAATTTGACAAACATATCCTAAACACAGTATCAAAGGGGTTTCAAATTTTGGGATTTATCTTGCGCAACAGTAAAGAATTTAAAAGGGCGTCTACCAGAATAAAATTATTTAACACACTAGTCCGTCCTATACTTGAATATGGCAGCCCGGTTTGGAATCCTCACTACGACATATACATCAAACACCTGGAAAGTGTCCAAAGGCGCTTCCTGTATCATCTATGTTATAAGGAACGATTAGCTAAAAGAGTAACCAGCTACAGAGACAGACTAGGGCACTACAAAATGGTCTCACTTGCCAAGAGGCGAAAAATGGCAGACCTGATTCTACTACACAAAGTATTCCATGGAGTCATAGACTGCAGCGAATTACTAGGCAAGTTACATATAAACGCGCCATCTCGCCTGCCGCGGAAAACCAGCTACAATTTGTTTTATGTCTCAGGTTCCAAAACTAATCTAGGACATTTCGCCGCTCTCCCAAGACTCTGTAGGCAGTACAATGAATTGTCAAAGCAATCTGACATGGACATAACCCTCACAATCTCTAAATACAAAAAAATACTGACCACTGCTATAAATGTAGAGTGATAACTATAATTTGTATGTGAAACAATTTTATCAAATGCATCAAATGCTTTTTAATAATTATTCTGGTTTTTATTTTGTTTTTTGTATTATTTTCATTGTTTTATGTGTTAAAACCTAGTTTTATGGGCATGCTGTGTTCTCCTATAATTGAAGGAACACACCTAAAAGAACATTTGTAATACTGTGTCCTATATTGTCTGTGTGTATTCTTTGTTGGAGATCCAAATAAATAAATAAATAAATAAATTGTAGGGGACCTCACGGCAGAACAGCACGTTCTCTTATGTTATTTTGTTTTCTTGTCCACTTTCTTGATAATCGCCGGCCATAAAAGCAAACCCGGAACTATTGTTTGATGTAGAGTGTTGGTTTGTTTCTACTGCTTGAACTGTTCTTGGTCTATCCGTATTTTTTTCATGTTGTTTCATCCGTTTGAAGTAATAACACTCATTCTTCACATGTCCCTTGTCGCCAGATTCGTTTTTCAACTTCACTTCATGATCCAAAAGTCTAGTTTTCACAAAAGCCAGAGTCAAATTGTCTTCAGACAAAGTTTCGATGGCTGTTATCACAGCGTCATAATTGGAGGGTAGTGTGAGTAGTAAATGAGCCACTTTATCAGTGTCTTCTAATTTAGCTCCAGCGGCTAGCAGTTCAGTGATAAAGTCATCGAAAATAGCAAAATGTTTTATAAGTACTACATCACCTTGAAGCTTTAATGCCAATAACTTTTTTCGTAAAGGCAGCTGAGTTGCAATACTTTTACGTTCATAAAGTGCATCCAGACTTTTCAAAATTTCCTTCGCCGTACTGTCTTCTTTTGCAAACCCAAGGTAGGAATCGCTCAAATACTCCATGATCACACTTTTTGCAATCCGATTATTCTTGTCCCATTCCTGGTTTCGTATTATTGGGTCATCGTCAATAACTTTTATCACGTCCATTTCACTTAACAGAGCACGAATTCGGAATTTCCAGACACTGTGTTTTTCTCCATCAAACGGTCTGATATTCCTTTTACTCTTCAAATCCATTGTCCAAGATAGCTTATGAATAGTTCGATTTTAAAACGTCCAAAGCTCTCTTGCACTCAGTAAACGCGCACACTGGGCCCATAACCTATATGAATTTAGGTTATGGGTAATTAAATCGAACAAACACTTATTAAAGTGTATTATTATATTTAACTTACTAGGAAGGTATACGTCTGACCTCAAGCACAGCGAGAACAAGACTAAGTCTTCTCTAGGCAAAAATGAAAATAAATATGGAGGTTTTACCGGATACTGATATTTTAAATATATATGTAATACCTCAACCGGAAGTTACAAAATAAATCAAAATAAGTATTGATTTTTGTTTAAAGATTAATTTTTGCAAACTAATCTAAAATAAATTAACTATATCAACATAAGATTATATGTAATTGTTACGCACCGATATCATTAAGCGCCTTCCAATTTCACTTCTTCATAGTGTGTCGATGACAATTCAAATTGTGTCAGCCCATTTGGCGACGAGTTTGGCACTTTCAGTAGCATCCTGTTATGCACATCACAGGAGCAAACAACAGGACAGGCAGGACACAGGATATAAAGTGTCCCATCGTTTGTGGGGCAGCACCACATTTACACTCACAATTTCACATATAGATACGTTTTGCTCATCCAAAACAACGATTTCTATCCTTTTGACATTGATAAATGTTTCATGGTTGGATCCACAGAAGTAAATCCGCACACATGCGCATGAGTAATAATCAATAAACACAGTAATGCAAATATTCGTAGATTGACAACTAAGGACACTCATTTTTATAAATGAATATGTTTGAAAAGAATATTTTTAAATTGTTGGTAGTTATTTTCTAAACAGTCAAAATAAATTGACCTGAGAGTTCCGTGTTTATCTCAAACGTTGGAAACTTCATTACACAACCATGAACGGGATCGAATCGTTATAAATTCTACTTTAAGTAATGTTTTAACAAAATAATGAATACAAAAAGAAAAAGAATATATTGTTGCATACATGGTTTGAACTTACGGCTTCTTGTTTACTGACCAAAGACGATAGCCATTGTGCCAAGCTTGCTATAGTAATATTATGCAAAATATTATATCTCCTTCAGTACCATAAGTTTTTAGAGCTCGGTTTTTATTAGTGTGCGTGTGGCACATCAATAAAAACCGAGCTCGCTCGTTTTATTTAGTGTTTGTGTGCATAACTATGTCTTCACCCACACATATAAACTGTAAATCAATTAGGTGGTTCAACTGTACCTAATCGTACACCCACATTTCACCAGTTATGCTGAAGTCCCATGTAATAGGGGGCGAGCCTATTGCCATCAAACAGGCACAAATCCAGACTCCGTAGCTGCTACTGAGAAATTCCTGATGGAATAACCAAACAACACTTTATCCAAACCGGGAATCGAACACGCATACACAACAAAATTTCCATGCGAACAAAGTCGCGGGCAACAGCTAGTATAAAATAAAATTGAGTCTTCAATTTTCAGATTTACACAAATCACTGTTTGTTTCTACATATACCACAGGTTGACTGGTAAAATGTTCTTAAGATGTACATATAAGGAATAGGATAAGCCCTACAAACCATAATAAAAAACAGACAGTTACAAAAAAAAATACGCTTCTAATTTAGACAGTAATGATTCGATAATGGCCTGCGTAAGTTAAGCCGCCATATACAATAACACTTGTCTGAATACTACATTAGATGTCGAATTTTCAGGAATGTGCGCCAATAATCTATTTGAATTGGGAAAGAGCCACAAATAACTAACCGCGCGTAAAACCATTTACACTAAAATCTACGCCTACTACCGAAAGAGTTTGTCCTTGTACTTTGTTAATGGTCATTCCGTAACACAAGTTCACCGGAAACAAAATTAAATGGGACATCATTATGAATTTGATGTATAAACAATATCTTGTGTTCCGCAACCTGTAAAAGTCTCTGCTTCAATAACGTTTGGTTGTAAACTCTTGACTTTCAATTTGGTACTGTTACATAATTAAGGATGACTTAAATTTCTTAAACGGATAATGGGTATTCACTCCTACTTTTAATTTGCTATTTTATGACGGCAGACAGGGTGAACTCAGAGACTCTAAAATTCCATAAAGCTTGTAGCGTCTTCTTGTTAAATTACTCTGTTAACACAGTGATATTTAGATGAATAATATGAAATTGTGTTGAAAACAAAATGGTGGCGTAATTTCTATAGGGGTATGAGAACAGGGTGTAAAGTTCTTCATCCCTCATAGAAAAGGGAGGATCCACCGGCCAGACGGGTGTTACGTCTGGTGGGCTACTGATCGACAGTTATTGTCAGTCATAGAAATCACGGGGCATAGCCCGCGCGCCCCCAGGCCGTTGTTACCACTCAGCAGGTTATCACTCAGCATGATGCTGTGCTATGGGGGGCCCACAATACAACGCTGGTTTTCAGTGGTCACCCGTGAAAAAACGTACGGAAGCCAAGACAGCATAAATATTTTTACATAAATATGATAATAAAATAAACAGTACTTGGGTTATACTTATAATATAAAACAACTACCTCTATAAAATAAAATAAACACTAAAAAAAATATACAAGTTTGTGTGCAGGCTAACCAAAATAAACACAAATACAATATATTGAAGACATGTTTTTGTCTCGCTCCCACCACACCTTCGCGTCTCCGTCGCCTGCGCGCGCACTGCCGATCAAACGATTCCGTCGTACCACGCATTTGTCCTCTGCGCCTGTTAGCGCGATGACGTAGGTACCATGCGTCAAAAGGGTAGCGCGGTGTCGCACAGGTCTTCTAATTTCTAATTGCAGTGATGTTTACTGTAGGCGCGCCACAGCGCTGTCACACACCGCTTCACGACACCCCAGCGGTCTATCCCCGCCGAGTGAGACTCTCAGTTGCCCAGGGGAGGCCCAGCGGGGGACGACCAGCCACAGGGGTGCCGACTACGATGCACCTACAGTGGGTATATGGCTCCCGTCCGTCCCACTACCAGAGCTAGCCGGTGATGGTGCGGACTAAAGAGCCGTCGTGTATGTGTGGGCGGTATTGCGGTGTATTATTGTTGTGTGACACCGCCCAGTGTCTGCGTGTATCGCGGGCTCGCGCCACGGGTCCATGCGTGAGTCTACTCGAGTGTAGAGAGGTGCATGGTTAAGCTGCGCGACGTGCATATATTAACTTAGAACATGTCACGCAGCAGGGTGCGTGTAGTCTGGTACAGCTTACCCGGGCGTCAGTCTGGTGGGGGTGGGGTCGTCGTCCGCTACCAGGTCGCGGGATAGGCGGCGCCTCGCGTCAACGGGGCGCGCATGCCAGGGTGCAATGTGCTTGACGTGAGGCCAAGCAGATGCGCCGGCACGCGCGAACACTCCAGGCTCTCAATCCCGAGATCCCACTGGATGACATACAGTTATTGTCGGGTTTCTCTATACATACAGCCTTAAGTCGCGGATAACTTTAACTGCGCAATTTAGGAATTTGATGTTTGTTCTCCATTTGAGTCATAGATGGCGCTGTAGCACTTTTTGTTCTATGTTGCTGTAGTACTTTTTGTAGTGCCGCTACAATTCCCCTAGTTAGTTATTTTGGTTTGTTACTTGTTCTGTTTGTACCTACCTTCATGTACTCAAGACAATATATTCATAGTGAGTTATAAGATAAGCAAAAGTGTTGTAACTATAAATAATGATCAACTCGACGTATATTAATATCGGTAATTTAACATTTTACGACTCTATAGTATCGATGACAAGATAAATAAAATAAAAATTATAACTTTGACTTAAAATCGAGGAGATTGTGGCTTAGTAACAGCTGCTGGGGCTGATCGAAGATTAGACAAGCTACGCTTGCCGAGCACCGGGTGACCATTCATCACATATCCAGCTCCTTCGGGCCTTGAAAATTACTTTAAGCCAATGGTCCGGCCGTCAATTGTTCATCTTGAACTGTTGTTACGAGTAAAGCCTGGAAACTCTGACAAGCAGTTTCACCAAGGGGTATCGTATTACCAAAGACGTAATGTGATATTGAGACTACAAAAAAATTGTAAAACTATAACTTAACTTACCATACCTTACTATTTATATTATGCTACGAGCAAAATAATACTTAATTTTTTAATGTAAGTAAATTACATTTGTGTTTAGGTTTTGTACTATGTTTTGTTTATGTAAGTAATTATGTTATGCTGGTTTGTGTTTTAATGGTGTAACAATGTAATAATGTTGTTAGTTTTAATTGTTGTAATTTTTTTTATTGTAAGTATATAGTTTTGTATATTAGTTTAAGTTCTTAACTGTCGCATTAGGGTAAACCCTCTAATGATAGTCTAAGCTGTTATAAATAAATAAATAAAATAAATTTATAAAAATGATTACCCAAAACATCGGTAGGTGACTACTGGGGAATGGAATAGTTTTCATCCGTTCTTAACTAGCGGCACACGACTGACCGACATGCGTGTGTAACATTGTAAACTTCACTTTTGCCTATTCCAGAAGTTATTGTATGAGGAGATAAATCAGTCAATCCTCTTTCTCGTTCGTTTTTTGCGCTCGGTACCGTTAACACTGCCGCTCACATATCGATTCTGTTCTCGACACACGAAACTAACAGTGTTCGCTCGCGAAATTTTTTCGGCACTTTTTGGGATTTTACACAGTTGAACCACTAGTTATTAATAACCACTAGTTGTTAATAATCATTTATTTCAGTATGACGGAACAGCCGCTTTATCATCACAAGGTATACTACTATGTCATGTGTTATGTTTCAACTCCTAATCCATACCTTGGCACATATTCGTCATCTGCGTTTGGTTATAGGGAACGGAGACCGCCCTTTGCTGCACCGTACACACATTTCATGCATACGACATGTACACTCTACAGTAACACACCTGACTATTGACTATTGACTTAATGAAAGGCAGAACCGTAATATTGGCATTCCAACTAGAATAAACTATATTATTCAGTGGTGTAGGCAGCACCGTAATATTCAAGGATTGATTAAAACAAATTATACTGCTCAGTAATATAATGCCGACTTGTACTAGTGGTACAAATCAATCTAAGGAACGCTAGGGACTGTGTCTCGTTAAAATTAACCCCGGCCACTGGTAGGCCTATTACTGAATCGACACTGTTTAGCGAGACACGCAACCACGACATGGGGCAGAGTAAAATCGCAATATGTTCTGCTACAGACCGAGTCTACGGTACGCTCGTGCAAATTGTGTTATAATATAGTAATTGGGGTAATCTGCCATAAGGGTGTTATTAACGTGGGTACGCGTATAAGTAGAAATACTAAAAACCTGTCTTCCTCAATGGCAGTGGCCTCACAACCCACTGCCTTAGGATTGGGAAAGACATGTAGATAGAGCTTAGGGAACGTGACCTGTTAGAGTTCGTAGCAGTGTCCTCAGTAGGGCTATGCACTTAGGTCTAACAGTACACGTACACCGGGCAAACGTTGTAAAATGGTTCCATGTTGTACCATGGAATCGTTTGCGTTTGCGAATCGGCATCTAGTATTTTGGAATCAAATAAATTAACGTAACGAATAAATAAACAAATTCTTAAGCGCAAGCGTAACGTTTCCTTTACCAAACATTTCATTATATATTTTATATCTTTGCGCCCTCTTGTCTTATTAGCTTCATACTTTATTGTTAATTTAGTTTTATAAGACTCGATATTATTCATGTATATGTCTTAACTGTGAATCCCCAATATTAACTTCACCTAGTACCCCTCTCCGTCCCCTAGCTTCTAAAGTCAGGACAGGGCTGGAGGTCAGTTGGTTAGAAGTCGATGGAAAGATGCCCAAGTTTGGAGTCGAATCTTACAAGGCCGTGCAGATGGCGGTGCGCGGCCTCTTCACCTTCGGGTGGAGCCGACATTAATATTAATATTTGCATGATTTAGGAAAAACGAAAATTTTATCAGCCTAGGTTAATTTAAGAACAGTCACACTATCAGAATAGGGGAAGTGGGACTTAAACGGGTACCCTACCTTAAGCTACGCGGGTATGCGTAGAAATTTGAGGCTCTTTAAGTAAAAGTGCAAAGCTAAGAGTGCGGCCAGGTGAAAAATACTATTTACTCTAAGAAATATCGCAACAATATTTTCTGTCACTTAAGTGTAATTTGTCACTTAGTGCTAGTTGCGAAATATTGGGCCAACAATAACTTCGACATGATAACACAAGCCGAACACTTAGGAAAAATTCTGAATTTAATAAAGGGTGTAAATAGACCCTTTACGAAGCCAAATGGCACTTGTTCTCCCCGTCTTTGCGATCATTTTTTTGTTCTAGACCATACCTGGGAACCTTCCAGTTACGGAGATGTTGGGGGTCAAAGTTCCAACTTTTTCACAAGATTTTTTTTAAATTCATGTTTTTAATGAAGATTTTTACTTTAAACACCTCCACGACCGCCGTACTATTCAATCCATCCATCAGCACAATATTTTGAGTGCGTAACATTGAGACATCCGTAAAACGTGATTATTACCCCAAAAAAAAAGTCGCTTCCCAGCAATAATTTTTGCGTAAAGTTACTTAGTTTGATGTACATAATACTTGATTGACGGCTTTGTAAAAGGTCCGTTTACACCCTGTATTTAAGTTAGGGTTTCGATATTACTTTGTGATTCAATTTAAGTGACAGATCTACTATTTTAGGAACACATATTATAATACTAGATCCTAGAAAATACATGTGTTAGGTAATTGATTTAGAATACCATAAAAATAGTAGTTTAGAAAAGTTCTGTTTATTCAAAAATAGTGTTAGATATGTTCCGAGATGTTTTACGCTATAATTTTGCTAGTAATGTGCTACTTATCATTGAAAACTTGTACAGGTACCCCCCGTACCTGTGTTTTAGTTTTAAGATTATTAAGTATGCAAATGAACACGATGCCTTTGGGCAAAACGGGTAGATAAATCAGGAACATTTACGGTTACATCTATCCTTGCTCATACTCGTTTTACTCTAGATTAGTTAGATTGACAAGCGAAAAAACGAACAAAGCTGTATGCTGAATGCTTCACCAGGTCCACTAACTTACAGGTCTCCTGCATATGCTCACTTGACTAACATTCATAATTACAATAGACTTCCGTGGGTGTATTATCACTTTTACAGCTATCCCTCTATCGCTCACTCTTTTAACATCCACCACACATTCTTTCAACTCACTATCCAAAATCGTTGCCGCAGTAATAAAACTTAAATCCTTCTCCTATCTCTCTTGCCTTATCACCCTTCCACTTAGTCTCTTGCAGACGACACGCTATTTTTATCCTTCGCCTGTTTAGAACATCTGCTAACTCTCTTCCTCTTCAAGTAATCATACCTACATTCCAGCTCGCACACCTCATTCTTTCTTTTACTTTCCGAGCTTGCGCCTTACCCCGCCCGTTTTGGTGCGACAAACCTTGTCCACTTTCCGCAGTGGCTGGGGGTTGCCTTCGCATCGCCTATGGGGTACGCCCTAGCCCTAACCCTATTTCTATTTATACTTTTCATACTGCTTGGGCTTTGGCAAATATTTTATGACCGGCTGCCTGCCTGACGTAGGGTTGACGTTAGGCAGGCGGCCGGTCATACCGGCCGGCCTTGGGAATGCTATTGCGCATATCTTTACACTTTTTATCAAAGCTGCATAAAAGCACACACCACACACACACACACTACTAGACACTAGTTGTTACTGTTGTTGTTTCTGTTGTTGTTGCTGTTGTTGTTGTTCTTCACTAGTTGTTTATTATTGGTAATTTTAATGTAATACTAATATTAGGCTAAGTTGTACTACTAACAATATATGGATGTAAGTCTGAAATAAAATATTTGAATTAGAATTTGAAAAGTCTTCAAATTCGCGGCTTCGCTGGCGAGAATTGTAACGTCATTGCTCAGTTTATGATGTTATTAGCTAATGTTAATAGCTAATAGCATTTTGAATTGCGTAGGCAACATTTCAATAGACTACTAGTCAGACTATGTGCTATTGTAAAATATTTGTTTTTTTAAAGTTAATGTTTAGCGGTTAATGAATCCTTGTCCTTGATGGAAAAGTACTTACAAGTAGTTACATAAAAATGTAATATTGTATTTGGAAGCTACATCTGCCAACAAACTGATTTACAGTTTAGCAGTAGTAACATTTTTTTATAATGCCACAACGAATAAACGCTTTTTTTTATAGTTTATTGTAAAAATGCTAAGTATTTAATTAGTCGCCTCTTACTACATCCGCTGGATGAGATGGGTTTGTGGTATTCTTTAAGTGCCCCACTTCACGGACTTTTCTTACTATTTACATTATATTTATTTGTTTTTTCAAGTTGATAAGTACTCTATAACTATAACAGTTTGAGTATTTAAAAGTTTCGTAACTGGTTGTTACTTATTCACATATAAAACGATGAAAATGTCTATGCCGAGGAAACTGGTTTTATCATCGGTGTAAATTTCTTTAGGCGCAGAATATGTAAAAAAAATTAAACCCTAACATTAATGCATGACGTCCACCGGTGCCGTTGTACCTAGTACAGAAACCAAATGAACAAGATTTGTCGGACCACCTTCTCAGGGGCGAACCTTGTGCCGCGCTGTCCATAAATACAAGATTACCACTAAAATGTCCTCACATCGTCGCTAGATTCGTAAAATGTCTGTGGTAGTGGTGTCAGTGATATTACTATGCGTAGTGATTGCTGTGTGGTCGTGGTTGAAAAAGCATCCAAACGCGCCCCCTGATTTACCCGGGGCACTACCAATCCTTGGACATTCACTCCAGATCTTTGGAGATCGAAAACGTGAGTAGAAATGATTTTTTTGAACATTTTTGTTTAGAACTCATCACACACATCTCTTCAAACGCATTGGGTGTTTCGCTGGTCCTGAGAAAATAAAATAAAACAAACATATGCATTTATGCATAATCAGGTCGATCTTTAAGGTTATGCAGTACTTCCCGAGGTCGGTCCGTGGATGGACTATCATTATATACAGAGTTAACTCCGTGCCTGGGAAAACTGTTTGAGCCGTTGGTCCCGGCTGGCATTTGTGGTCCTTAGACAGTAATTATGAGTTGTCAGGCAGTCTTACCAAGGGCTATCGAATTGCCCAGTAACAGGATTGAGGTTGAGGTCAGATAGTCTAGATAGATAGATAGTAGTGTAGTTTATAACAAGTTGCCAAAGTCAGTTTAGAGAACTGACCGATGGAAAATTCAAAAACTACATCATCATTTCAACCGAAAGACGTCCACTGCTGGACATAGGCCTCCCCCAAGAAGAGGGGTTTTGCCATAATCGCCACGCTTGGCAGGCGGGTTGGCGGTCGCAGTATGGTTGTTATAAAACACAGAGAACGCTGCTGCCCATTCTCTGGTAAGTCCCTTAGTCGCCTCTTACGACACCCACGGGAAGATATGGGATGGTGCTATTCTTTACGTCCGGACACCATACAGAACTACATCAAACGTGTCCTTATTGAAAAAGCATATTACAAAATCAAGGACTACGTTGAAGATAAAGAAGTTTAGCTTTAGTTTCTTCTGCGCATGCGGCTTCCCTGGTAGCTCATAAACGGCACAAATATGTTAATGTCTCTAACTTTTTTTCTCTCCTTTCGAATCAGATTTTTACAATAGTTTTCAAATCATTTATACATCTTTTGCTCAGAATAGTTACAGCACTGATAAGAATATTTGTGTCAATCAATCAATCAATCAACCAAATCATTTTATTTGCAATAAATGCAGGTTAAATAAGAATACAGGTGGAGTAGAAAGGTGTGAGCCATGTACATTCTGCCTGGAAATAGGCACGCAAAATTTTAAATAAAAAAAAAATGTCAAGAGTATCTTAAAAAATGAAAATTAAAAATTAAGATGTCACAATAATTAGAATTATTATAATTATACATTGATTAAAATTTAAAAATGTCAAATTAAAATGTCACTTGAAAATAAAATTTAAATTAATTTATATTACTACCAAATAATGTATTATACACATTGAAAATTAAAACGTTTTGTCTATTAAAAAATCATTAATCGAATAGTAGCATTTTTCTATTAGGAAGGCCACTAATTTCTTTTTAAAGTTTTTAATTGTATCAGTTTTTATTACATCTGGCAATCTATTGTATATAGTAGGACCCATACAAATAACACTTTTCCTCAATAATGCTGTGTTGCAGGACTCGATGTGTAATAAATTTTTGTACTAATTTCTGATAGGACGTTTTCTAGTTTCCGTCATCGTGGGAAATAGGATTTTATTGGTCTTTACAAACATGGCCATTTCCAGAATATACAATGACGGAAATGTAAGCACTTTTAGGGACTTAAACTTTGGTTCGCAACTGTCTGTGGTCTGCAAACCACACATCGCTCTAATGCAACGTTTTTGCGCCTTGAATATGTACTCCCTTGAGCTGCAATTGCCCCAGAAAATAATACCAAATCTTAGAACTGATGCAACCAGACCATGATAAGCTACTAATATAGTTTGAATGTCAACTTTCTTGGACAACTTTGAAAGAACATATGCCGCTGTGTTCATCCTCTTGCAAATTTCCTCTGCTTGTGGTTGCCAATTTAGTTGTCTGTCAATGTAAATCCCCAAAAATTTTGCTACTTTAACTTGGTCACTTGTTGAATTTAGTACTTTACAATTCTTTTTTTTTTACCTTTGTATAGATTCTTTTTTATCGATTGTTTGTGAATGTGTGAACATTGTAGGCTTTGTAGATTCCCAGCTGCTTGTTAACTTTTTATTTTGTTCTACATTTTTTGTGTAATAAGCAACGACTTATTGTCGGGCCTACGCTGTTCCCCCATACTTAAGTACAAATGCTGTATCCATGATAATATCGTAACAAATGATTTGAAAAGAGTAACCATGGAGTTTCTTGGCGGTTCTTCTCCATAGGAAACGACCAACCTTTTTTTTTCGACGTTTTATTAGTGCCCATCTAGGCCTATATTTTGATTTTGACTTTTGATTTTGAGTTAGTCGCTCCATGTCAAATACTGGTATTCAGCTGCATCCGGTTAACCTGGAAGCCGATCCCAGCGATACCAGTGTTTAATACCGACGTTTAACTCGTGATTAACTCTGCATTTGAATAGAATTAGTTGTATCGGCCCCAACTAACGGGTCATGGCTTTTAGGCATTTGTGTAATTTATTTTTATCACACGCTCTCAAAATGGTCAAGAACAACGGCTTAATAAACTAGAACAAAATTCGAAGACAGTGACGACTCACAGCACAGGTATTTTTCATACTTAATCTTACATAGAGGGAGTACGTTTCTCTCTGTCTTTCTCTTCGATGTAAGATTATAATTATATTGTAGAAGTTTGTAAACTTAACTGAAATAAAATTATTTATTATTTCTCCAGCACTGGACCCGCGTGATGAATTTCAGCCTCCTTGTCCTGTAGAGGGGGCCAGCAGTGGGAATATTATAGGCTGATTATGAGTGCATTAAACTGTTGATAATTTGTTTCGCATTAACGCCTGTTGTTGATACGTTTTTAACTTCCTCTTCTAGTTGTGTTTATTTTTTTCTTTATCAACTTTAGTTACGTTAGGTCTGTTGGTGTATATGGTGTGATTTGTAATTACGGTGTGGTTATAATACAGGGTGTAAACAGACCCTTCACATAGCCGACAACCCATTTTCACTTTCGTCATTTTTCACGACAAAAAAAAAAGTCGTTTCCCAGCAATAATTTTTGCGTAGAGTTACTTAGTTTGATGTATAAAATGCTTGATTGACGGCTTCGTATTGTTTGTCTATCTTTATAATTGTTTTTTTATATGCCTACCGTTTTTTAAGCCTGAAAAATAGTTTTATTTATAGCTTAGAATGATCTTTTAGGCAGATGACTGTGATATTTCAATGTTCATGGAATGAATCGCCTCTTTCATTTCTTGACATTATTTCTCTTTTTCTATTGCCGATTTGGAATGGTGATAATCTATGTCGTGTCATGTAATTTTGTATTAGACCATTTTGTTACACCAGTAGAATGTGTCTATATTTACCTATTTTTTTTCAAGTTAGGTAAATAAGATCTAATACTAGATATTGTTAAAGACTTGTCATAAATTATAACTCGTATAAAAATTTGTATGATGCGGCTGTATGTGTCATCATATTGGGTCAACATGGACTGTTTTCGACTTTTGACGCCTGTAAACGCACCAAAATAGCCACAGGGCTATTTTGGTGCGTTTACAAGCGACAAGATGATGTGGTAACTTGATTGATTACATGTTATAAAATTAGTTCTTTATACAGCCATCTGTATGGCTGTATAAAGAACTAGTTTTAGATGTGGTGATGGTGTGGTGTGGTGATGTGGTGTGGTGGTGGTGTGATGGTGGTGGTGGTGTGTGGTGTGGTGATGTGGTGTGGTGTGGTGTGGTGTGGTGTGGTGTGGTGTGGTGTGGTGTGGTGTGGTGATGTGGTGTGTGTTTTAGATGTTAACTAGAAACGAAAGCAGTAGACCCAACATGTAAAATATAGCTGCGATTAAAGACATGAGCGACTTTTCATGCAAGAAAACGATAATAAATGGTTTGCCAAACAGTCATATGAAGAGACGGAAGAAATTTTAAGTTAATAAAACTATAAAACATAAAACATCTGCACACACACACACTCATATGACATTATTAAACATTAGATTTTTAGGTATTCCTCATTTACCTACTTACCTTGTTAACTATTACATCAACAAATTATGTGTTTTAATTTTATGTAAACGCAACTCCGGCTCTCAAGATACAAGCGCAGCAAGTAGTTTGGGGACCTCTCATCATCATCATCATCATCATTTCAGCCGAAAGACGTCCACTGCTGGGCATAGGCCTCCCCCAAGCGTCATCACATTGACCGGTCCCGTGCGACTCGCATCCAGCGGATCCCTGCAACCTTCACCAGGTCATCGGTCCACCTAGTGGGAGGCCTTCCAATGCAGCGTCTTCCGTCGCCACTCCAGAACTTTTCGGCCCCATCGGCCATCCGTTCTGCGAGCAATGTGCCCTGCCCACTGCCACTTAAGGTTGGCTATTCTTCGGGCTACGTCGGTTACCTTGGTTCTCTTGCGGATGTCCTTATTTCTGATTTGATCACGCAAGGAAACTCCGAGCATAGCCCTCTCCATTGACTTTTTTTCATAAGCCTTCTGATAAGGCCCATTGTGAGTGACCACGTTTCGGTCCCGTATGTAATCACTGGCAACACACACTGGTCATAGACTTTCATCTTGAGACACTGCAGTAAGTTGGACGAGAAGATACCACGCAACTTCCCGAACGCTGCCCAGCCGAGTTGGATTCAACGATTGACCTCTTTCTCGAAGTTAGACATACCTAACTGGATCGTTTGTCCCAGGTAGACATAATCTACGCGGGGGTCGTGCGGTCCATGGCCCTTTACGGGGCCCCGGTGTGGGCGCGTTCTCTAAGGCGGCAAGCCACCCGCTACCTGAACGCGCCCCAAAAGGGGATAGCCCTAAGGCTAGTCCGGGGGTACCGCACGATCTCCGGTGAGGCGGCTAGCCTCCTTGCCGGATTGCCGCCATGAGATCTGGAGGCGATAGTCCTCGCGCGCCTTCACGAATGTTTCAATTCAGCGGACAGACCTCCGGCGCGATCTCATGGTGACATGGAGAGAGCGACTGTCGCAACCCCGTGCAGGGCACGCCACCATAGTGGCGATAAGTCCCCTCTTTGAGGAGTGGCTAGAGAGGCGCCACGGCGCCCTCACCTTCCGCCTGACGCAGGTCCTCACCGGACACGGTTGTTTCGGGAGGTTCCTGCACCGAATCGGGCGGGAGGAAACGCCCGGGTGTTTCCATTGTGAGGATCGTCCGGAGGACACCGTGCAGCACACTGTGGAGGCCTGCCCCGCTTGGGCGGAGCAGCGCCGTGTCCTCGTAGAGGCGATTGGCGGCGGCGACCTCTCGCGCCCGGCCCTGGTTCAAGCCATGGTCCGGAGCGAGAGGGAATGGGAAGCCGTCACCACCTTCTGCGAAGCAGTCATGCTAGTGAAGGAGGTGGCGGAACGTGAGAGGGAAAGAGCCTCACGTCCCAGCCGCCGCGGGAAACGCCCTGGGCGTCGGGGGTCACGTGGTGGCCCCCGGCCACCGTAGGCGCGGGCCTGTGGACGGCGAGTTATGGGCTAGCTCGCCGTCTGGCCGTCTTATGACAACAGGCCGTGTCGACGGCGCGTTCGTGTTCCACGCGCGCCTCAAAGAGATGTCAGCAACCACGTAGGGGTCCGCACGGGCCGATGCCTGCCAGGGCTGCGGGACTGTTCGAAAGAGATACCGCGGCCCTGGAACACAAAGGGCAAAGAAGGAACATGGATGGGTTTTAGTCAGTACAAGTCTGACACTCCCTTCCGCTCCGCCCAGAGCGGGGGGGGTTATTTAATGATTTCCCATCCAAAAAAAAAAAAAAAAAAGGTAGACATAATCGTCTACAACTTCGAGTGTAGAGTCTCTGATCTTGATAGGAGTGGGTGTTACATGGTCATTGAACAATATTTTGGTTTTGTCCGTGTTCTTTTTAAGACCCACTCTTTCGGAAGCTCCACTAAGGTCATCGACCATTGTACTGAGGTCCTCCATGGTCTCAGCCATGACCACTATATCGTCGGCAAATCGAAGGTGAGAGATGTACTCGCCAGTGACGTTGATGCCTAGCCCTCTCCAGTCCAGAACCTTGAAGACATCCTCCAGTGCAGCGGTGAACAGTTTTGGAGATGAGTTATGACGTCTCCCTGTCTCACACCTCGCTGCAAAAGGATAGGGGGACCTCTATTTTCTAAATATGTTAAAATTTTACTTGTTACAACTATTCATAGCGCTAAGTTAGTTCAAGAAAATGTTTGTAACAATGGGGTGATAAATTTATTCTTATTCTTATACCTTCGTACTGAATCACTTGAAACAAAACTACAATTATAAATTATTTATTTTATATTTCAGATCTATGGGACTTTTTTCGGGGAATCCAGATCAGTGCAACGGAAAAGGGAGGTGTTGTTGGGTTCTGGTTCGTCACTTATTCATTATACGGTAAGTACCAGTCAAAGTAAAGCCATTTATTTCAATTCGGCCATTTTGGAGTAGGTATGTACACTTATCATCTCGGAAAGGTTTCGTCACTGTAACGCCTGTCGTATCGGCCAGGCGTCAACCTAACGTACGCACGTAACCAAACCGGATTAGCAGGTTTGATACATCGAATTGGCTACGGCTAGGCGATGCCGCGCCTACGGCTCGCCGACCGCTCGTTGACCTGGCTGGCACCACGTGTAGCCCACGGTTATGTGTCGGCTCAAAATACGCGAGATGGCTATCATAGCCATAGCACTGTACGAAGAGAAAAATAACGTAGAAGAGACGTAAGCGCGGAGACAACGAGCCGTAGGCGTGGGAACTGCAAGCTGACTACGCACCGCACCGCGGTTCGTGCAAGGCAATTACGTTACGATTCCGATTAGTGTGCGTTGCAGCAGGGTTCTGAAGTTAAAATAATGAGAAACGTTATCACAGTTTTCCAAAATTATCCCTTAATATAAAATTCAAAGTCCTGACTGACTGACTGATATATCAACGCACAACCTAATCTAGTTCTTAAAGACATGAAATTTGATGGGTGTATTCTTTGTGAAGAGTAGGTATCCACTATGAAAGAGTTTTTCGAAATTCCACCCCTAAGAGGGTGAAATGGGGGGTTGAATTTTCTGTGAAACTAACATTTTCTGGGTCGATATGAGACATGTGTATCAGTTATATATAAATCTATTTATGTACTATACGTACATAGATTACTTATTCCCTCCCGATCCTGTGGGTAATTCCCGAACTCAACGCGGGCGAAGCCGCAGGCATAAGCTAGTTAACTAAATAATGATGAAACAAATCGTAATTATGCTTGGTTTTAAAAAATGATTTTAGACGCTTTAAAAATCAAATCCTGGGAAAGCTGTGATTACCCCGAATTTTTGTGACTACCAATTAAAAAAACTATTTATTATCATTATAGTCTCAGCTACAATTATCAAAAAAAAACAACAAAAACAAAACAAAGTACTGATTTACATTGAATTATTTTTTTTTATTTCCGTGATAAATATATATTTAAATTTATTCATCATTAGTCAGCAAGGCTAAAACGCACTTTGAGCCTTGATTTGATTAAACTGTCATTCTTGTCGGTCAAGGCTAGTCGGAATCTCTTTTTTTGTAGTCGGTTAAAAATCGCCAGAAAACTCCATGACGAGCATACATATGAATTAAAACGGCCTGTACGTTGTTTTAAAAATAACAGTTTTATAGAATTTCGTTTTACATAAGAAAATCTCCTATTATCATTTCACAGAATAATCAATACGCAGAATACTTTGAAAACAATTAAATAATTGATTTTGTTACAAATAAAATTTACCGTTTTTGTTCATATTATAGAATTACAAATCAAATATTTTTTATCCTCATATTGTCTACTTAATATTCCAAGAATATTAGTTAATCTAATTAATAACCAACTTATAATGTCTCATCCATCATAATATTGATCCTGCCATCTGTGGGTTGCAAGTACAATTACTACAATGATCTGTATCGATTGACATATCGTATTAGCTAGTACTGAGATAGTTCGTGACTAGAACTTCTAAAGATTAATTTATTAAACGAAAGTCTTTATCTAGAACTATAGTTAAAATTAAGATTTATTTTGAGGCAACATTCCACAATATTGTGGAGGATGGCGCCGAATACGATTTTAATGATGAATAACTCAATTTATAATTTGAAACTACAACTAAATCAGTCTCAAGTAAGTAGAAAGAAGATTAACAAAGTAACAAGATTATTTTACAGAGCAATGTATTTATTTGTGAAAGACAGTTTATATTAAATCCTTTGATCTGTCGGAAATGGTTTTAAGCAAGATCCCATTGTTGTAAAAAGTAATGTAGCCACTAATTAGTTTTAACTCAATAACGCCTTTGCATTTATGAATATAAAGTAATTAATTGTGAAGTATTCTAGTATTGTTTGTAAGTTTTAATGAACATACTATGTAATAAATTACTGTAGGTACTGGGTGTGTGGCCTTCCGCCCAGACAGAGAACACGTGTAGGTACAACGAGAAGTCGAGTTAGTTAACTCGCGATTAGAAAACAATTGAAGAATGAATTGGAAGTGTTTTTTGAAGTGAATCATATTAAATTGTTTCAATGAGAACTGTAACACGATTTAAAAGAGTGAGTAAGGAGTTTCTTAGCCCGTTCTTCTCCTTATAAACAACCACGTTTTTGAACGGGTGACTTAACTTGTAAATGGTTTAATAGAAATAAACGTTTGAGTCAAGTATTGTGTGTGATTTTAACTACCCAACTACCTATCTACCAACAAAAAAATCATATCACTCGAAGACAATATGGCGGAATGGCGGATGGCGTCGAAATTTGGGATTAGTGTTCCTCCTAATCCGTTCTCTGTCGTAACATACTCAATATCCGATATAGTTTATTGTTATTTTGTTGTCATTTTGTATGATACACGTCATGTCTCTGCGACAAATACATATTTTTTCTTTCTTCTTTGCCATATTTCTTACACGAGATTTTTATATATTATACTAGCTGTTGCCCCCGACTTCGTTAGCGTGGAAATTTTGGTGTGCATGTGTGAGACTGCCTCGTTGGTCGAGTGGTCTCAAGCGCGACTACTAAGCTTGGGAATCGATTCCCGAGTCGGGCAAAGTATTAAAAAAAATATGTTTATTTCAATAACATAAAGTTGTCACACACATGATTTGAAGATCATATTTAAGCAAGGAGATGCTTGTGTTAGGGGGCGTCAATAAATTACGTGAGGCAATTATGGCGATTTTTCGACCCTCCTCTCCCCTTGGTGGGATGTCGTGAGATTTGGCTTGATCCCTTCATCCCCCTCCTAATCTCACGTGAGATTTATGAAAATGCGTAGTTTAGTACAAAAACGGTAATCTGTGCTTGATTGCGTTAAATTCAATTTAAAAAAAATGTGGAGAAACATGTTTACTTAATTAAACCCAGTAATATTTGCCGAACCCCCCTCTTTCCCTCGTGAGATTGGGTGATAAAAAAGTGAACCTTGTGAGGCGCTTTTTATTCTAATACCGTTCTGTATACAGCATTAAATGACTTTTTGTTAGAGCCCTTAGACCTCCTTAATCCGGCCCTGTCGCAAAATCCGTTCTTAGCGGACGTCTACTAACTATATACTACCTCCCTGCCAAATTTCATCTTTACACGTCAACCGGTTTTGATATCTCGTGATTAGAGATAAGTAAGAGAGTGAATGACCTTTTGCTTTTATATATTTAAATAAAAATATCATGTCACGGTGTTTGTGTTCGCCCTCCCCCGAAACGGCTCGACCGATTTTTATGATACTTTGTAAGTATATTAAGTAGGTATGAGACTAGATTGTAAAGTATATTTCACATGGTCGAAGGTCAACTATTATTTAGTTCCATCGTTCGTCGCTTTTTCGTTCAAAAATTTTTACATTTTCTTTGAAATAAAATACCATGATAAAATACACCGAACAAACAATATTCTTAAAAAAATAATTCTACTGTTTGATAAGTTCGCTATATAAAAAAAGTGATTAAAAAATTCATTGAATTATGTTTCTGTGAAATATGTTTCATTCAAGTAAATAGTCGTTAAATCAATAATATTCGAAATAAAAATACCAAGACCAAATATTATATGAAACATTTGCTGCGATACGAAATTCTGTCTGCATAATAAGGGAACACTAGTAAAAAGCAGTGATAACCTAGTGGTGTGACCGTCGGACTGCCAGGTCATCGTTCCCAAGTTCGAACTCAGACACGCACCTCTGATTTTACGGATTCATGTGCGTATTGTATTATAATTATCACTTGCATCGGTGAAGGGAAACATCGTGCCTGAGAGATATAGATATTTCTCAACGGCTTGTAATGCGTGTCGGAGGCTCATGGGCGGTATAAAAACTCTGACGCCAGGTTAGGCACTCACCACACGATAAAGAAAGAAGAAAGAAAGATGAAGTAAATCATTTTTCCATGCCATGTAGAGAAAAGCAAATATAATTAATTAATTAACTTTAATCATTTTACAGCGATATCCGATCCAGACGACAGCCTAACAGTAGCTAATTCATGTTTGAGTAAACCATTTATCTACGACTTTGCCAAGGAATATGTAAATAATGGACTTATCACAGCTGTAGGTAAGTGGTAAACTAATACTTATTATTAAAAAAATGCACGATAATATATAACTTTATTTATTTAACTCTTCAAGCACAAAGTACAGAGGCGGACTTAATGCCATAGGCATTTTCTACCATCCAACTTTTGGTGATGCAGAGACAAACAGTGGTAGGTGTAAATATATCTGCAAAAATTTAATTTATTACTAAGATAAACTACAAGGATATATAAAATACTTTAACGATATATCAAAATACTATAAATATATATCAATATATTATATATATTTAAATAGAAATTTACACGGATATACTAAAATAAAAAGATAAACAATGAAGAAAACATTAACGTTGTGACGAAACTGCCAGCTTTTTCTGAATGTAATCGCGAACTTTAAAAAACAATAAACGATTGGTTGCCATCCTGATTTCCTGGGGAAGCGCATTCCACAAAGAAATAGACTGAACGAAGAACGATCGGTGAATGAAGTCAGTGCGGTGAGAGGGACATTGAAGAATTCGGTTTTGAGATGAGCGCAGACTCCTATTATGATTGGCACAGATGTATTGAAAGTGGGGAGCAAGGTAACTAGGGGAAGAGGGAGAAAAAAGGAAAGAAAACAAGGTGGTTAGCGCCCTTTGCTCCCTACGCTGACGTATGGGCAACCACTTAAGAAGAGACCGCTGCTCTGAGACATGATCATATTTACGTAGATTGAACACGAATCGAATGCAGTAGTTTAGAAGACGGTCAAGTTTGTCGAGCAGATCCGCATTCAGGTCAAAGTAGCACACATCACCATAATCGATAATAGAAAAAATTAAAGACTGTACAAGCATTGTTTTTGTATTAGGGGGTAAAAAGTTTTTCAAACGGTATAGAGCCCACAACGTACCAGTAACTTTCTGGCTGACACGAGCGACTTGGGTATGCCATTTCATAGTTCTATCAATATGCATGCCTAGATCCTTTACATCAGCGCTAAATGGAACGACTGTACCGTCAAAAAGAACTGGTGGCAAGGTTGTACCATCCAACTTACTGAGACTGCGAGAACTCCCAATGATGATCGCCTGATATTTATTAGGGTTAACTGACACACCAAATTTATCGGACCAGGTTTTATTGACATCAGGTCCCTATTTAAACTGGCGATCAGATCTGCTGTTTTGTCAATCCTCCCCTGACAGTACAACTGCAAGTCATCGGCATACAGATGATACGCACACTGAAGCTCAGAAGTTAGGAGATTAATAAAGTTAGAAAATAGAAGAGGAGAAAGAATACCGCCTTGAGGAACACCAGTTTCCAAATCACACCAACATGATGAGGAATCCTCGACATGAACTGACTGCTGACGTTCCTGAAGGTAAGAGGAAAACCATTCTAGTGCAGCGGGAGAGACCATAGCATGGGATAAAATGGCTAACAGGATGTCGTGACTAGCGGTATTGAAGGCATTCGAGAAATCGACCAGCACAAGTACAATTACCTTGGTGTCTTCCAGTCCTGCCCTTATATCGCCAGTCACTTTAACAAGGGCGGAAATAGTGCTGTGCCCGGGCCTGAACCCAGATTGAAGAGGGCTGATAAGCGAGTTCCGATAGACAAAATTAGATAATTGTTTGTGCACACAGGCCTCAAGCACTTTGGATAGAAAGGGAAGGATCGAAATGAGACGGAAATGGGTAGAAAGAGAGAGATTAGGGACCTTGGGTAATGGATAAACATAGGCTTTGCGCCACAGGGAGGGAAATACTCCGGAAAATAGGGAAAAATTCTCAATATGGGTAATCGCAGGTAGGAGATCATTCAGAAGAGTAGTGATCATACCACGGGTGATATTGTCACAACCCACTGCTTTGGATTTGATTGAGAGAATGATCTTTTTAATTTCTCCCGGCTCAACTGGAAATAATAATGGTCATTAATTACCAGTCACCCTATATGTTTGAGCCGTTTGGGGTTAAAACACTGGGATCATTGGGTCCGAGTGCCCCGAACACGCTGCACAACTTAAAGCAGGTGGGACATTGGGGTCGCGGACGTTCGGAGTGGGGACTCTGTTCGACCACCGAGTGACCTCAGAAAAGACGGCGGCACAGTGGTCACGTGCTGCCGTGCATACTTACACAGCGAGCCTCAGGGGAGACCTCTTTACGATCTCCCCAGAGATGTACCATAACAGGTGTGGCAAAGAGGGGGCTCCAGACCAGTCTTTTAAGAGGAAACGAATCCTCCTCCCATGCGCGGATGGTGACCACCGGGGTGGTTTATGTGACGTAGAAATCCCACACTCCCCCCGGTCCACAAAAAACCGGTCGCCGTTTGAAGTTTTCCGCTCGTGAACAAAAACAAAATGGTCCGAGTGATTGGGCCACTAAGTCTAGGTCTTCTCGTGACCAGTAGACTGGCTTACTTCTTGGTCAAAGAATCAGTATTACCATTATAACCCAACGTGGCAATGCCGTCATTTTTTAAGTACTTTTCCCGTTGACAGAGATGCGGATCAATTTTCTGATGCCTTTTAATTCCTTTCTGATTTTGATACGTGAAATTTTAGGTATGTTATAGTTAATAAATAATGTATTATTTATGTATGTAATTAAATTTTAAAAAAAATAGTATTGTTTATAGTCGAGTTTTTACGTTGGCTCATCCTCTGTGAATTTAGAATCAAATACAAATGCAATAATTTTATTCCAGAGTCAGTTTGGAAATCTCACCGCAAACTATTAAACCCTTCGTTCAATCAGCAAGTGCTCAACACCTACGTGAATGAAATGAACTTGCAAGCTCGAAGTCTTGTCTCTCGATTAGATTTGAAAGGGGGGAAAGAACCATTTGACGTGCGAAAGTTCTTCATAAACTATACGCTGTCAACTGTTACTCGTAAGTATAATTTTATTGTGATCGGAATGGTCGTGAGTAGCTTGAGCATTGATGTTAAATCACATAAAAGCTACCGCCAGTTATGAGATTTTCCGCGGCAAATCACCGCTCAGCGGACAGACCTCCGGCGCGATCTCATGGTGACATGGAGAGAGCGACTGTCGCAACCCCGTGCAGGACACGCCACCGGAACGTGAGAGGGAAAGAGCCTCACGTCCCAGCCGCCGCGGGAGACGCCCTGGGCGTCGAGGGTCACGTGGTGGCCTCCGGCCACCGTAGGCGCGGGCCTCTGGACGGCGAGTTATGGGCTAGCTCGCCGTCCGGCCGTCTTATGATGACAGGCCGTGTCGACGGCGCGTTCGTGTTCCACGCGCGCCTCAAAGAGATGTCAGCAACCACGTAGGGGTCCGCACGGGCCGATGCCTGCCAGGGCTGCGGGACTGTTCGAAAGAGATACCGTGGCCCTGGGCAAAGAAGGAACATGGATGGGTTTTAGTCAGTACAAGTCTGACACTCCCTTCCGCTCCGACCAGAGCGGGGGGGGGGTCATTTGATGATTTCCCATCCTAAAAAAAAAAAAAAAGTTATGAGATTTTACGGCTCGAAGATTCAAGGGCTACTGTGACGTAGAACCCAACTAGTAATAAGCTTGTATCTTAGAAACGTCCTGTAAAAATTGTATACAATGTTACTGGTTACCTCTTGTTGTATAAAAATATTAATCATGGCGTTTAACAGACTTAACTACAACTAGTATAGAGTGATCTTACTCTATGAAAGTGTTGAACAATTGCCTTTTAAAATGACTCCCATGACGTAAATTTGAATATTTGCACATCCGCCGTCTTGGATTTTCATTTCAACTTTGATTTGATCAGCCACGCATAAAACCTATATCAATCGATAGCTGGCATCAATACAAACCAGTTTTGTTTAAAACAAAATGTTCGAAATTGTCACATTTCCGAGATATAAGCTATCAAAGTTGTGCTGAAGAAGCCATCAGTGAATGGACTTTGACTTTGATAGCTCATATCTCCAAAACGTAACACTTAACAACATTTTGCCTGCTACAAGACTTGTTTGTATTGATATTGTACCAGCTATCGAATAATATAGGTGTTAGGTGTGGCCTCAACTTTGAAAAAAAAAACAAAATGGCGGAAGTTAGGCCGGCAAGGCTTAATACAAAAATCTTCCATGCCCTTTCGCAGCCGACATCTTGAATTTTCATTTAGGCATCACCTTACCCATCAACATGGGCAGGTTCCTTACTAATGTATTACATGGGGTTGTGGCTGTTTAAAAAAGGCTCAAAACGCGTTCTGGCATTTCCTCAGTGCCAGAACGCGTTGTGGCATTTTCTCAGTGCCAGAACGCGTTATGGCATTTCCTCAGTGCCAGAACGCGTTGTGGCATTTCCTCAGTGCCAGAACGCGTTGTGGCATTTTCTCAGTGCCAGAATGCGTTGTGGCATTTTCTCAGTACCAGAACGCGTTATGGCATTTCCTCAGTGCCAGAACTCGTTGTGGTCGAAAATCAAAACAGTCACTAACCGAATTTCACTTCGTGGTACACATTTATAATGTCTAAAGTTGTCATCAAGGTGCATTAGCCCACACACCATATAGCTGCGGTACACTGTTGAGGACCTCTTGCAACTGCCTTCCATCTCCATCATCAGATAAAACCCAGATCTCTATTATAATGTTGTATTGTCATCAGAACTTCATATGTGTGGCCAATTGAAACAGAATCGGTTAACAATTGAAAATTCAGTAAGAAAAAATCAATCAACCCCTGTTTTTCAACCCTTATGGGTGGAATGCATTTTTTCAATTTTAAATGGGACCAACTTTGAGACATACACTGTCCCTTAAAAATAATCATTCAAATCGGACTTTTCTGTAAAAGATTATACATAAAAAATATGCGTTTCGAATTGAGAACCTCCGCCTTTGTTTTCGTCGGTTAATAGTCCTGTGACTAAACTACTGGATATTATTTGAATGATTTGAATTGTATGCAGACTGGGAACATCATGAGATATACACAGTTTAATTTGTTGTCGTATGATCGACACCACCCTGTATATTTAATTAGAGCGCCCTCAAGTACCATGAAGAAAAACGGGCTATTTCTCGCAACCGCCATCTTTGATTTTCATTTTGACCCCATATTCGATAAGAGCGCCCTCGATAAAATGAATTTACCACCACGGCTAAACTATTTCATAATTTTGAATTTTCATGAATAAGACATTCGCCTTCACATTTATGCGATTTATTAAAATATTTAAAATGTAACAAATGTAAAATGTGTTTAGAAACAAATAAAGGAAATAATTTAATTTGCGCATTTACATATTCTAAGTACCTACACGTAATAGAAAATTAAATATCACATTTATTCTCCAAAATTGTCTTCTGTTCTTGTCGACTTTACACCCCAACGATGAATGACTTAATATACTGGAATCATGATAACCAGTATAGTATAAAGAAGTACTATAAAAGCGTTGCGGTAAATATTATAATTATCTCCATTTGGTGATAATACGCTTCACTGTCACAACAAGCGTAACGGTCAAAAATTGTACGTTTAATGCCGCTATAGAAACATTAATAATAGCGCTAACTGGCGTTGTATCTGCGCCAAGCCTGTGTCGTGTGCAACTTAATTTTGCCACTTATTAATTGTACCATTCTGGTATTTAGAACCAGAGACCAGTAAATGTTACTTGGGAATTACCAATTATTTATCAAAATGATAGCATAGTTTATTGAAAAACGCCTTTTTCCTTCACAGGGACTTCTCTAGGACTGAATACTCAAGATCAAACAACAATCGATACAGATTATGCAGAAGCAATTGAAGATTTATTTGCTATATTTTGCGATCGATTTCAAAGAGTGTGGTTGCATTTGTCGTTTATATTCGACTTGAGTGCAATGAAGCGCAAACAAACTATTCTTTTGAAGAAGCTGAAGAATATCATAGATCCGGTAAAAGTTTATTTGTGTTACCATTGTTAGTTCTATTGGCAAAGCTGTAAGTTCAGCTCAAGCTGAATGCATGCAGTCGTACTGACCCACTTTGCCAGTTATGTTTAATATTGTTATGAATTGTATTTCTGATACTCACAACAAATGAACAGAGATCTCGATTCGTTTTCAAAATATGTCACGTATAAACATAGGTAGTTTGGGATGTATTGGTTATGGGACCATTTTGTAATTTTTACTATCCGCTATTTCAGATCATATACAAAAGAAAATCTGAGCTAAAGGTAAATGATGATCTGAACATATACGATGGCTCGACACCAGGTAAACAAAAAAAGCGGTTTTATTTACTGAAATAAAAACATAAACTAACACAAGAGGATAGAAACTACGGAACGCCTAAAATTATTCAGAACATATTATTTTTCAGGCAATTTCAAACCAGTCTTGGATCAAATGTTGCAATTGGCTAAAGATCAAGATGCTTTCACAGACAGTGACATCAGAGAACATCTGGATACTTTTGTGGCCGCTGCTTACGACACAACTTCTTCGGCTATGACATTTATTTTGTTGGTGATAGGGTCAGACCGAGATATGCAAGAACGAATTTTCAACGAGTGAGTAACATTCACAATACTAATAGTAACTATCTGGTAATACATGAAGATACAATCTATTGCTTCCCCACTGCTGGGACACAGGCCACTTTCTATGAGAGGTCATGAACCGTAATCAACCACGCGGACCCCGTCTGGGTTTGCTAAAATAGCAACGACGAATGATATTTTTTTTTTAAATTCTTTACAGATTAAAAGATGTACTAGAACATGAAGATGATAATTTAACTAAACAAGATCTACCAAAACTAGTGTACCTGGAAGCGGTGATTAAGGAGTCGATGAGAATGTATCCATCCGTTCCAATTATCGCAAGACAACTTCACCAAGATGTTAAACTGAGTATGAAACCCTTACAAAGTTAGCCTTAAGACCTGCTTCAGGGTGATGCCTTCTCATACATTTTGTATCTTTTCAGAGAACTGCACGTTGCGAGCTGGTAGTACTTGCCTTTTAGGGGTGTACGCTCTCTTACGACACCCCATGTGGGGCCCAGACGCGGAGCAGTTCAGACCGGAGCGATGGCTGAACTCTGCCACCTTGCCAGATCACCCGAGCCTTAATGCCGCTTTCGGTATTGGCAAGCGAAACTGCATAGGTAAACATAAATTCTTGAAAAAAACAAAAGTTTGTTTTCTGATGGAAAATGATGCTTCTGGGTTAAACTCTTTTTGATAATATATAAAAGGGGAACACCCAAATACTCCAAAATATTTTATTCCGAATTTCGATGTTCCGATTTTCAAAAGTCCGAATTTCATAATACCTAAGAATTATAATGTGTATTATTAAAAATCACGAATTTTTTTTACCGAAAGTCTTAAATTCGATTTTTTTGTTTTCAAATTTTCATATGTCCGAATAATCAAATGCTCGATGGGTTCGTGGTCCGAAAAAGGACATTCCGATTTTCAATACTTCGAATAAACTGCTTAAATTGGGGTGTCTGATTGTGATTCAATTGATACTTCCTTTCTTTTCCTAAAATTGTTAGTCCTAAAACTTTTTTCAAAAATGAGGTTTTAGTAACAGAAACGAATCGCTGTAAATCCGACTTCACGCAGTCTTGTTTGCCCTACCCCTAGAGTGTAATTTAAACCCGCGTAGGCGCGTAAAACATATCTGCGACGATATGCTCGCGTAGGACCGCCGGAGCCCCGCAGCGCCGGGGCCGTGACTGAAACCATATCTGCTGCATGTTGCATGCATGCTGGCTTGCATGCTGCATGCTTCCTTGCATTCATGGCGTTTGCTTGTTTGAATGCAACTGACTTCAAACGTATTTATCCTGCTACTTCAAACAGAACTACACAATAAGAGTGAACTATCTCAAAACAAGTCGGTAGATGAAAAAACATTGCCCGCTGCCATATAACTCGTATCTACTTAACGCCTGAGAGAAGTTCATAGCAAGAAAAAGAAAAAAAAGTCTTTTTCGTGTTTATTTGTCTTGATATTCAGTTTTACAAGGCGTTTTTATTTCGGAATTCTAATTAATCGGTATTTTAATAATCGGAATTCGTATTTTTGATATTTCGTAATGTCATTAAGTCGGACTTTTTGTTATTCGATCTATTGAAACTCGGTATTTTGAGAATAGTAATTATGAATGTTATGAATATTGAAATTGCGGAATATTAAAAATAGGATAAATGATAAATCGGTGTTGTTACTTTCTGAATTTTGAACCATTCGGAATTATGAGAATCGGTATTTTAAAATTCGAATTTGTGACTATCGGAATAAAGTTTTTTGTATTTATGTAGTGTACCCATATAAAAGCTGTGAAAGTAAATGTTGTGTACAATTAGAAACTAGAGCAGAGAAGATAATAATACCCTTACTTTGTATTTTACAGGTAAACTGTACGGCATGATGGTGATGAAGGTGGCGTTGGCGCATATTTTACGGCGATACCATGTAACCAAATCCAAATCAGCAAAGTAGTGTGTGAATTTGACATTGTTTTAAAACCAGTAGAAGGACATCTTATAAGTTTATCAAAAAGAACATAGACGTGCATTATCAGGGTATCCAATGTTTACGGCAATTCTCACACGACGCTGCGCACTGACGCGGCAGGCGGTGAAGCGGATCTCACGCGGCATTGGCTTGTATGTCCCTTTAATCCGTTGATGGCATTCGTACACCGCCTGTTGTGGTGCCTTTGCTCCTCCGTGCGGAACACCATGAGGTAGGGTGGCGCTTGGCACACGGTACACCGCAGCGAGGTTCACTAGATTTTCTGTGATTGGACCGCACGACTTCCCAGCCGCGTGGACAGGGGCGCTCTCCTCCTCTCTGCACGGCGTACCGCATCCGCCTCGCCGCCTTCACCCTTTGCGGGCGGTGAGCCGTATCGTGTGAATACCACCTACCAGTGAATATTTTGTGGCTAATAATATGATGATTTAATGTTATGCACCACGAGCGTGTAATTTGGCATTGTAACGCAAAGCCAAATTAATGCCTGTTTAATATACTTATGGAAAAATATTAGGTTAGTTTTAGTTGTTGAAGATCTTTATTTCAAGTTGTATACTTTTTTGTGGTCCACCCAGTATTAGATTCACCAATCTTCTTTTTGAAAAACGATGTGTATAGAGACATTCAGTTCAGAGGGACAAGATGGATCATGGACTTCCTTTTGGAAAAAATAGCCTTCAATAGAATACTTCGTGTTTTGCTTAGATTATATTATATGTCATTCATTTTACGGCTTGGTTTATTTAGAACTAGTAATTTAAAATTTTTGAAGAAACTTTTTCTATCTCTTTTCAATACCGCTTTAAAAGTATTGTTTATTCTTTTTATATATTTATGTTTTTTTTATGTTTAGTTTTTGTGTATTTTTTTGTTTTTTTTTATTTTTTGTTGTTTTTTTTTGTGTCATTAATGTTGTTTTATGTTTGACTCTCATGCTATTTACGCGGTTTTATCAATTTTACACATCATACTTTTATTTAAGTGGAAGCTTGTAATTGGCCTTCTTTTACATATTGCTACTGACTACTCGAACACATTAGCTGTAAGCTTTTTTAAAATTAATAAAATAAACTCCAAAGGTGAATGTGACAAGTTCCATAAAGTATATGGAACTTGTTACATTCACCTTATCTAACCAAATATTTGATTATTATTGACGTCACGAACCTAAGAACACTTTGTGCTATCTAGCTGAATCTAACTATACCTTAATTACAGAAATCTTTCCATCAATTTGGAAAAACCCTTTCCTAACAGTCGGGTAAAGAAGCTATTCACTATTCTATCTGTTAACCGGAGTCCTTCTCTTCGTTTTATTATTTTTAATCTCCGACCAAAAAAGAGGGGAGTTATTTGAAAGGTATTTTAATCGAGAGTGTTCTTAGCTTTTTTTAAAGAAAATCTGCTCAGCTGTTTGAAGAACATCACCTCTTTTCTAGTTGATGAAGAGCTTAAACAACGTCCAACATCCAACATCCATCAATGCATTGTTTTGACTGTGCTACATTAAGTTTTACAGTAAAACGTGATTTTTGACCCCAAAAAAAGTTGTTTCCCAGTAATATTTTTAGTTACTTTGGTTGATGTACAATGCTTGATTGACGGCTTTGTGAAGCGTCTGTTTACACGCTGTATACAGGGTAAACTTGACCTATTCCTTGAAAGGGGTTCCACTAAAGGTCATTAGCAACAAAATTAGTTCAGTAAACTAAGGGTCAAAACTGGACGGTTACCGAACTGTAACGGTTCTTCGACTTTTTAGAAATTTTCTAAATTATTACCAAAACACTATATTAATCATGAAAAACTACTCAACTCTAGACATTTCATTTATACTTCTCTGAAAGCTGAAAAATTAGTGCTAAGGTACCTCTTTAATATAAATTATAAATGTGTGCTAATGTACCTACATGAGCACTCATTTTTATATTAAATTAGAAGTCGAAGTTCGACATTGGGACAAGCCCGCGACACTATAATTTTCAAACCCCTGCAACTCCTGAAAGCCAGAATCAACAGTGGCGTCCACCAGAAAAGTGTCGAGACAATGAAGCTCGACGAAGTCCCAGACAAACAATTTGATTGTCTTGTATCCCGCAACGAAATCAATCAGAAAAAAATAGCGGAGGAGTACAAAAAATATAATGTCCACTTCCCCCTCATCAGCAGGCTACAGAACAAAACAAGGCCAATGGGCACAAAGAAACTGTTACAACTTGGGATAAGCCCACTGCGTATACCTTATGATGTTCCCAGTCTGCATACAAAAATTCATTCGAATATATCCAGTAGTTTAGTCACGGGACATTATTTTTATTTTCAGCATTTTCTACATGATTTAGATTCTAGCACCACAGGTTAACGACCCCCGCATCGGTATAAACCACAGATATAGATAGACCTAGATAACGCGAGAGCAACTACTTCGCGTGCCTAGCTTACGTACAAAAATCGTAAGTGGCCAATTTCGAACTCAGTCTGCATCGGAGCATAGCGCTAGTCGGACGTCAGTGGGCGTCATGGCGGGGGGTAGGACGAGGGGGGCGCCGTCCGCGGCGGCGTCTTTGAATCGATTTGATTTTCCCATCACTAAATAGTGCTTGTGACGTCATAATAGGTAGTCAAAAAATGGCACGCTTGGTTTACATACAGATCGTGATACTTGCGTTATCTAGGTCTATCTATATCTGTGGTATAAACACTAAACGAATGTTGCCACCTCACTACTTCAAAAACCTTTGCTAAATTTGTTCTTGTTTCCAGACGCGCATTAGTGCAAATTATACATAAGGTTAGTAAACCAAAATTTATAATTGGTGCTGTATTTCGTTAACAGTTTTATGCTATTTAGTTTGTTCATTGTTAATTTCGATGATTATTTGATAGTTTAATAATATTCCCATGAAGTAGTATTACCAGTGTTTTCATTGTCGTATTGTCAGCACCATCCTGTATATGATTCCAATAAATAGGTATGGCAAAAATGTTATAGTAGTTTATTCACAGTAAGCATTCAAACAATATGGGTAATGGAGTTCAATGTAGTGTTGGGTCTGACTGCTGTGCCAGTCGAATAAACTAGCTCACAATGTTCTCGTATCTTCGCAATGTTCTAATTTCTACAAGGTCCGTATAGTAAATAACTCTGTATGTACCCTGTACACTATTCATCATAATATTGTATTAATTCTGACAAAGTCCACACCCCCATAAAATATAAAAATATATAATATGATGATTAGATTATTCATATTCGCAGTCAGATGTAGCATATTGACAAAAAGGCGAGGCCACAAGTTTGGAGGAAAATAAATGAATTGGGCAATGCTGTGATCCACCTGCAACCATGTCCTGGCCACCTGCTCATGAACGGATGGAAAGAACTGGTGAGGTTTCTGCCCTTGGTGGAATTATCTCACCATTGCCATTCAAACAAAAGTTCCTCCCAAACGTGTGTTTTAAATAATCTAGAGATTTTAGTACGATCAGGTTGCGTTAAAAGTCTGCATCCACGGTCTCTCGTGGGTATTGAAGTACGTCGCTTCTCTTCAAAATCGACTGAAAGTACACCTGAAAATTCCGGTAAGGCCTCTTTCTTAAAAGTCCTCTTTCAGGAAGTTCTGTAGATGGTGAGTTGGAACTCGAAACACGAACGGCTACGGGCACCTGTTTGGGCCGATAGGACCACCATAGGGGCGGTACGACGTTGGCCCCGGTGTGGGCGCGTTCTCTGAGGCGGCAAGCCGCCCGCTATCTGAACGCGCCCCAAAAGTGGATAGCCCTAAGGCTGGTCCGGGGGTACCGCACGATCTCCGGTGAGGCGGCGAGCCTCCTTGCCGGATTGCCGCCATGGGATCTGGAGGCGATAGTCGTCGCGCGCCTTCACGAATGGCGGGCGGAGGCACTACGTCGGGGGGAAACTCCGCTGCCGCGGCAAATCGCCGCTCAGCGGACAGATTTCCGGCGCGATCTCATGGTGACATGGAGAGAGCGACTGTCGCAACCCCGTGCAGGCCACGCCACCATAGCGATAAGTCCCCTCTTTGAGGAGTGGCTAGAGAGGCGGCACGGCGCCCTCACCTTCCGCCTGACGCAGGTCCTCACCGGACACGGTTGTTTCGGGAGGTTCCTGCACCGAATCGGGCGGGAGGAAACGCCCGGGTGTTTTCATTGTGAGGATTGTCCGGAGGATACGGTGCAGCACACTGTGGAGGCCTGCCCCGCTTGGGCGGAGCAGCGCCGTGTCCTCGTAGAGTCGATTGGCGGCGGCGACCACTCGCGCCCGGCCCTGTTTCAAGCCATGGTCCGGAGGGAGAGGGAATGGGAAGCCATCACCTCCTTCTGCGAAGCCGTCATGCTAGTGAAGGAGGTGGCGGAACGTGAGAGGGAAAGAGCCTCACGTTCCAGCCGCCGCGGGAGACGCCCTGGGCGTCGGGGGTCACGTGGTGGCTATGGGCTAGCTCACCGTCCGGCCGTCTTATGACGACAGGCCGTATCGACGGCGCGTTCGTGGGCTGCGGGACTGTTCGAAAGAGATACCGCGGCCCTTTGGCAAAGAAGGAACATGAATGGGTTTTAGTCAGTACAAGTCTGACACTCCCTTCCGCTCCGCCCAGAGCGGGGGGGGGGGGTTATTGATGAATTAATTGTAGATAAAGCTCTGATTAAAACTAGAAATGCAATGATGATGTCAGTTAATTAATTATTGAAACGGATATACTAATGACTGTTCGTGTGTAAGCGGCACAAATACTTCGAAGTACATTAAAAAATTCACAATCCTTCCGTTGCAAATATTTCACACAGGAATTTTATTTTTCCTCTTCAATATTTGAAACAACTCAATAATTTAACACTGACTTCCTGTATATGCATTTTGAAACAAATCAATACGCTTAATTTTCTGTTAATTAACTTTAAAAATTAGGAGATTGATCAAAATACCGGTCGTAGATAAGGATTGCACTTCCGTCAATTTTATTAGTTGAATTTCCTCAAACATTTCCTTTAGATTCGATATCATGATGTTAATCATTTTGGTTTATTGCGTTGCTTATGGTCTATCTAGAATCCATCAACTTTGATTTTCTTGACAGTTTTGTGGTCCTTCCTCACTACAACTTCAATAAGACAGGCATACTGCATATACTGCATATGAGCAAAGAATTCCCCAATTCCTTCTAAGAACTCTTTTCCTGCGTCATTCGTCGCAGTCTACGTCTCTCCACTTCTTTCTGACTCGACCAGTGCCATTTCAGCTTAGCAGTTTTTTACCGACGACGTCCATTATTCCCGTTGCAGAACACAGCGTGGTGTTTTGAACGCTGTTTTGTCTTGTTACACCCAAAATGCTGCATCCCATTGCTACTTGCCCTTCGACAAACTCCAAGGCGGAACTTTGCAACTCAGTGAGCGACCAGTTCTGATCACCGTAGGTTAGGACTCGTGGCTTAATATTAATAGCCTCACAAGTCGATCAACGAAATTAAGCAACGATTTCGCGGATGGGTGGCCATATCGAGGTCCCTCCGTGTCTCGGGAAGTACGTTACGCTGTTGCCCTCAGCTGTCGTTTGAAGATCTTTAACAGTCAAACGGGTAGAAACCCGAAAGTCTTGACATTATCATCAGTATCCAGGTGTATCGTATTACACAGGAACTGTGTTTAGGAGGTCAGCTACGTTCGATGTAATATGCTGGCATTTACTAAATGCGACTTAAAGCCAAACCCAACTTAGTTGGGAAAATGCAGACAAATGCTCTTGCTTGTGATTCGCCAGTCCCTATTTAAAGTAATTCATTGACAAATTGTATATTTTCTTGTCTAGAAGGAACTCTCACAATAGTTTTAAGTACTAATTTTGTTATACATATATATTCAAAGAGAAGACACATTAGAACATCAAAATTTATCAGGGAATACAATTGTTTCTTATTGCCTATCCGCAAGGATGCTCTGGTTCAACTGGCAAGATTTAACGGAAGTCTCCAGAAAATTAAACCGTACAGCCAGTCACCTCATAGGGCTATTCTTCTAGTGCAAATCTCGTAATGTCCTGCCATTGGGTAGGCGACCAGGTCCGTTCGCAGCTCAGTAATATACGGGTCGGTTATTGTGAATCGATGAAATTACCAAACCATTATCAACTTTTTTGTTCAGGATTCAAAAGACACGTTTTAAATGGCCTCTTCGTTCGTACGGAAAGCTCTTGTCGTAGGTTTTGCAAAGGCCGCGTTCTCTGAGGCGGCAAGCCGCCCGCTGCCTGAACGCGCCCCAAAAGGGGATAGCCCTAAGGCTAGTCCGGTGGTACCGCACGATTTCCGGTGAGGCGGCGAGCCTCCTTGATGGATTGCCGCCATGGGATCTGGAGGCGATAGTCCTCGCGCGCCTTCACGAATGGTGCGATCTCATGGTGACATGGAGAGAGCGACTGTCTCAACCCCGTGCAGGGCACGCCACCATAGTGGCGATAAGTCCCCTCTTTGAGAAGTGGCTAGAGAGGCGCCACGGCACCCTCACCTTCCGCATGACGCAGATCCTCACCGGACATGATTGTTTCGGGAGGTTCCTGCACCGAATCGGGCGGGAGGAAACGCCCGGGTGTTTCCATTGTGAGGATCGTCTGGAGGACACGGTGCAGCACACTGTGGAGGTCTGCCCCGCTTGGGCGGAGCAGCGCCGTGTCCTCGTAGAGGCGATTGGCGGCGACGATCTCTCGCGCCCGGCCCTGGTTCAAGCCATGATCCGGAGCGAGAGGGAATGGGAAGCCGTCACCTCCTTCTGCGAAGCAGTCATGCTAGTGAAGGAGGTAGCGGGATGTGAGAGGGAAAGAGCACGTCCCAGCCGCCGCGGGAGACGCCCTGGGCGTCGGGGGTCACATAGTGGCTAGAAGACGCCCTGGGCATATGGTAGGCGCGGGCCTGTGGACGGCGAGTTATGGGCTAGCTCGCCGTCCGGCCATTTTATGACGACAAGCCGCGTTGACGGCGCATTCGTGTTCCACGTGTGCCTCAAAGAGATGTCAGCAACCACGTAGGGGTCCGCATGGACCGATGCCTGCCAGGGCTGCGGGACTGTTCGAAAGAGATACCGCGGCCCTGTAACACAAAGGGCAAAGAAGGAACATGGATGGGTTTTAGTCAGTACAAGTCTGACACTCCCTTCCGCTCCGCCCAGAGCGGGGGGGGGGGGGGTCATTTGATGATTTCCCATCCAAAAAAAAAAAGGTGTGGCAAATGTTTTCAGTCATTATTTCGTAATGCTTTTACCAGGAGCAAAGGATCATCATTGATTTGACAAAACGATATGATGATCTGAGCGATTATCCTCGTTGCTCTAATGGTTGGAAGAATTACTGCTGAGCATGAGGTCCTGAATTCCCAGATCGGACAGTGTTATTCAGTTTTTCCATTAGAAATTTCTCAGTAGTAGCCCTACTAGAGTTTGGATGTGTTAGATTGATTGTAATAGGCTCGTCCCTTATTACATGGGACTTCAACATTACTGACAATAAATATCGTCATTCAAGTAGCTTTCTATCACAAAATGCTTTTAAATTATAGCCTATAATCTTCTCAGCTAATTTCTGTTTCTATTGGTGAAAACCGTATCAAAATTTGTTCAGTAGTTCCTGAGTTTACCCCGAACAAACATACGCTCTGCCCGGCGGGGGACTTTAATTTATAATATTATGTAGTGATATGATACACCCCAACCCAAGGAATGTGCGCAAATAAACTATTCTAATTACTAATACGGGGAAGAGTCACATAATAACTGACCCTGCCAAGGTAACTAACTTCCGATACGCCTGCTACCGAAAAATGCTTTTTTATTGTCAATATGCTTTGTTAATGGTCATTCCGTAACATAAAGTCACCGGAAACTGTTCTCGTTTTTTAAATAAATGAGAAATTATTAGAAATAGAGGAATTCGAGATAAGAACGCTGTCTCCTGCGCCGCAACCTGTAAAAATCTCTGTTTGGTTGTAAATTCTTGACTTTCAATCTGGTGCCGTGGCATAATTAAGGAGGACTTTTTCTTAAAAGGATAATGCGTGCTTTTACTTTAGTTTTGATATTGTGAAGAAAGGAGGTGTCGGATGAGATGACGAGTAATAGAGAAGTATGGAAGAAGAAGACATGCTGCGCCGACCCCAAATGAATGGTGATAAGGGCAAGAGAATGATGATGATGAATGATGATGATTGTGTGATGGCAGACCAGAGGCACTTAGAGCACTCAGAGACTCTAAAAATTGTATAGTATAGTTGGTAGCGGTTTCGGCTTCTTGTTCCACTACTCTGTTAATGGAGCGATATTCAGTGCTTTCCCCCGGGTCACCAGTCAATATTCTACCATTAATTGCTGTAGCCTGATCGTTGTGTGATGTCCGAATTGCTCTTTCGCGTAGCCGTGACTTTGTTTAATTTATCAATGATGTTGGGTCACTAAATTGATCAAGAAATATCCCGATGTTAGTTAGTACAATACCAATACTGTAAAAAATCGTGTCATTTACTGAAAAATAATTAGACGCATTTTTTAGCATTCTTATTCGATGTGATACATACGGGATACCATTAGAAAGTTTAAAACTTTAAATAAATAATGATATATTATTTTCTACATATACACGAATATTTTTACATCGTTCTGGAGCCGAAACATAGTAACTCCAGTCGAGTAATAGTTACTATTAGCATTGTTATTGTTTTTTTAAGACATCAAATAAAGAAGTTAGAAATTTATCACTTTTATTCTGTCATTCGAGTTAAATCTTAGTAGCGGTTTCACTATTTCATTCATAAACGCAAGGTCGTGCGCTCGCGGTGGGTCAATGGACTCCGGACGAATAACCAGCTGAAAAAGTACTTGCAAGTAGATATTTCATTTCAGGTACGATTAAGGTTGGTGTAAGTTCATTTACCTCCATCATCTCTCGTCTCCTCGTAAACGAGAGAAATTAATTCACCAGTCTCGCATCACGAAATCACTAATACTCGTACTTATTCAACTACACAACGACGAGTACGCTTGGGAGTTGTTTTTAAGGCATTGAATCGAGTGTTGATCAATCGATCTAATAGGTACTTAAGAAACATACCCAATACCCTACCATATGATAAAGAAAAAATAGTATTACAGCTTAAAACAATTTTGTTGCGGCAATGCTAGTGGCGGCTTCTACAAAGGCAGGCAATTCGAACAGAAAAAGACCCTATTTTCATAACTTTAACCGTGGAATTCGGTTGCGCATCCTTGTAAAGTCCACTCCAACACGATACAATAGATTTCTCAGAATATTTTTTAGTAAACTGCGTACTTACCTAGTTTGATGAAATTTCTAAATTTCACCGTTTACGGTTAAGAAATAAAGTCTGAATTCGCTTTTCGTGTTATTATTTGTTTACCTATTTATCTACCGCGTATGTATTTTTATTTATGTTGATGTACCTATCTTAAAGAACACGGCGTCGAATTATTGCTTGATTTAAATTGCGTTTATCTACTTATAAGTTCAATAACTCTAATTTTTCTGTCATACTTTCTACAGGCTTAGGAACGTCGCGTCGGTTATACATTTTACGTATCTAAATAATTACTTACTTGTACACTTTTAATGTCAAGAAAAATAAATACAGGCGCAGGCGTATTTAAAAAAATTGAGCTATTTACAAACATAATCATTATTCACAATTTATACTTCCCTGTATTCTGTATTCCTCGATACACAAACGGGCACGTTTAATGAGATTGTCTTTTAATTTAGCTAATGCGTCTCTGTCACTTTTCACAATATTAAACGCGTCCACAATAGCACTTCTTAACTCATCCCGAGTAGTATGTTCCTCGAAATAAACTAGTCTTTTTATCTCAGACCACAAATAAAAATCCAGTGGGGTTAAGTCAGGGCTCCTTGCGGGCCAAGCCACAGGGCCACCACGACCTATCCACTGCTCACCAAACTCACTGTTCAGATACGCACGCACTAAATTCGCATAATGAGCAGGGCATTCAACATGCTGATAGTACATACCGCGTAAATAAGCCAGAGGCACATCCTCTAGCAACTCCGGTATCATATTCTGCAGCATATCCAAATAAGAACCACCAGTCAGGTGCCCTTCAATAAAAATAGGCTCTATTATTTGGTCATTAATAATGCCTGCCCAAACATTCCATGATCGAGGAGGCGCTGGGTTACAGCCAGATTGGTGGAGGTGAAGGGAACTTGAGGGTCGGTGATTCCACGAGCGCGCAGTGAGTTCAGGTTTTCCGGCTGAGCATACAAGAGTCTAGCCTCTTCCAAGTTCTGGTGCGCCATCCCATAAAAATCCACCATTGCCCAATACTCCACATTGGAGTAGGTTACGCGTGAGTGACCTAATACAGCGAAGCGCGCGACAACACTAGGAAGAAAGGGCGCCAATCGCGTCGGCTAGACTGTGTAAGCGTGGGGTGGGGGCGCGGCTTACGGATCAAGCTGTCTGATCGATGAATGGATTTTTCAATGGGTACCGTTTGCATGTGTTGCCGATCGTCGATACGTTACGTACACACACATATGCATTTACCGCAAGGACTACTACTTCGAGTTCTCATTATTTAACAAAAAAAACAATAAATTTAATTTTTCGTGATTTTTTTTATTGTTACTTTTTGAAAAAAATAGTCCCAATCGTTTCGAGTTCGATGATCGAGTTTATGGCTTTCGGTTCCAGAACGACCTAAAAATAACCGTGTATAGGAAATCGCCGTCGAGGTAGACCCCGGCGAAGGTGGTGTGACGATTTGATATTGTTTGCGGGGCGAACATGGCGAGATATTGCACAGAATAGAGAGGTTTGGAAGGAGAAAGGGGAACCCTTTGAGGTTCGTGACATTCAGTAGGCGTAAAAAAAACTACAAATAAAAAAATACCATATATTTTTCCTTAATTATATTAAAAAGTTAGTATTAGTTATAAACATAATTATTTCGCATGGTAGCGTGTGATGTGCATTACATTATCATCATATTTTGAGCCAGAAAACATTTACTGGTAGGTGTTATTCACACGACGCCGCTTACCGCTGCTAGACGGTAGCCGCCCCTGTCCGCGCGGATTGGTTTCAATCAGTCGTGCAGTCCGATCCGCGCTTTAATGCGCTGTCTCTTGTGCGAAGCGCCGCTCATCCGTACAGTCGGGCGGTGTATGCTGGGTATCAACGGATAACATACAAGCCAATGCGACGTGAAATCCGCTTCACCGCCTGCCGCATCGGTACGCGGTGTCGTGTGAGAATCACCGCTAACATTGGCTACCTTGTTAGTACACGTTTATGTCCTTTGTGTTAAACTAATAAAATGTCCTTCTACTGGTTTCAAAACAACATCATATTCACATACAACATTTTTGATGTCGCTAGTAATTTGGTATCGTCGTAAAATATGCACCAACGCGACTTTCATCATCATCATACTGTATAATTTACCTGTAAAATATAAAGTAAGGGTATTATTACCTGCTCTATTTTGTTTTTTTTTCTGTACTGACGTTAATTATAAGACGAGGCAGTAAGGGACGTTTTGGGAAATTTCGTTCGGCATTCACAGATTTTTATACCAAGACCAGCCAGAAGATTAAGTTTTATGACAGCAAACCACCAGTGCGATATAATCTAAACTTCTATACAATCTTTACAAATAAATAAAATTGATGTGTCTGTTTGTAACATCAAAATAACAGATCTTTACTGAATGCATTTGAGAATATGTTATATGGCACAAATAACAAAAAAATTACATACACACTTTGACATTTTTGTAAATTTTTGTCTGTCTGTTTGTTTCAGCTAAGATCCGAAACGGCTAGACCGATTTTGACGGGATCTTAACTAGCAGATAGCTGATGTTATAAGATCTAACATAAGTTACTTTGACTTTAGAAAAATAATTAGGGTTCCGTTCATAAAAATAGAACTCTTGAAATTATTAACAAAATCAGATTGAAACGGCTAATCTCCGAAACGGCTGGACCGATTTTGACGGAATTTTTACTAGCAGATAGTTTTAATTGAGAATAGGAGTTAGGGTTCCGTGCAAAAAAAAAATAACCCTTGAAACAGGTACAAATGTTAAAATTGTAACGGAAGATAAACAAGTGAAAAGGATAATTACCACCTGTTTTAGGATTAATTATTTTCGATTGGCCTCTGAAAAAAAATGTGCCTTTCTATTACATATAAATGTGTTTACCTATACAGTTTCGCTTGCCAACACCGAAGGCGGCATTGAGGCTCGGGTGATCTGGCAAGGTGGCAGAGTTCAGCCAGCGCTCCGGCCTGAACTGCTCCGCGTCTGGGCCCCACATGGGGTGACGGAGGAGACCGTACACCCCTATCATGCAATCACTACCAGCTCGCAACGTGCAGTTCTCTGAAAACATCCGAAATTGATGAGTATCATCCTGTAGTAGGTCTTAAGGCTGACGTTGTAAAGGTTCATACTCAGTTTAACATCTTGGTCAATATGTCTTGCGATCAGTGGAACGGATGGGTACAATCTCATCGACTCCTTAACCACCGCATCCAGGTACACGAGTTTTGGTAGATCTTGTTTAGTTAAATCACCATCTCCATGGTCTAGTTCATTTTGTAACCTGTAATAAATACGAAAAATGTTATTCGTCGTTGCCAGTTTTAGCAAACCCGCGTTTTTTATTAACCGACTTCCAAAAAGAAGAGGTAACACCTGCGCACTTGACGATCTTATGACTGCTACAGCGAGCGGAGTTCGCATAGCTGAATTTTGGGCCAAACATATTTAATTAAAAATTTGCCATCGACACGCTAAGAAGAAAAGAGGAGGTTATCAGTTCCACAATAATACTAAATCAAACAAACAAAAGTCACCGACTTCTGAAGCTAAAGTTATTTTTCACTTTTCTGTGTTTTTGAAGTCGGCTTTATATTTTGCAATAAAGTTTTTGTTATTTTTTACGGTTCACTTCCTCTAATAGAGACCATGCTCAGCGGTTTTAAGCGATATATCTACTGTATAATTCAGTTTTACGAGTCATAAAGTATTAGTATTGTGAATGTTACTCACTCGTTGAAAATTCTTTCTTGCATATCTTGGTCTGACCCTATCACCAACAAAATAAATGACAAAGCCGAAGAAGTTGTGTCGTAAGCAGCGGCCACAAAAGTATCCAGGTGTTCTCTGATGTCACTGTCTGTGAAAGCATCTTTTTCTTCGGCCAAGTGCAGCATTTGATCCAAGACTGGTTTGAAATTACCTGGAAAATAACGTGTTCCGTATAGTTTTGGCGTTATGTAGTTATATAAATAAGTTCGTAGAATACATAAACTGGTTTCAAATCTACAGATTATCTGTTATCATGTAAACATCATTATGCTACCACTGGAGAACAGACGTATGATTCTGGACTTGATACTTCTTTATAATATCTGTAGTGCGAATATTGACAGTGCGGTTTTAAATAACTTATTTGTAAGATTAATTACTCCGTCTCGATGGACTAGGCACACGCAGTTATTCGAAGTACCACGCAGTGATACATACTACGCTCAAAATTCAGTAATTGGTAGGATGCTAAGTAATTTTACCAAAAGATTCTCTCATCTTGATATATTTAATACAAAAAAGGTATGTTCAGGAAACAATTAATAACGTCAGTATGTGGCGAACTGACAAATACATCTAAACTAAATAAATAGAACTGAACAGAAGGTATACAGACAATCACCAAACACACACCACTATAACATACACACACACCCATTTGCAACTCTTAAGGCATACTCGTACACATTCCTCCACACTGTACTTTTAGCAACGTAGCAAATAGCTATTAAATTGTTTATACGTAATTAGCTATAAGATTAGTTTATATATTTTAAGAAAACAAAGAGCTTTGGATTTTGTGAATAATAAATAAATAAAAATTATTAAATTATCCAAACAATTTTGTTTCTTTACCTGGTCTCGAGTCATCGTACATGTTTTGATCAGTGTTTGCCTTTAGCTCAGTTTTTCTTTTAAGTATTACCTGAAATAGCGAATAGTAAACTAAAGTTATCTTAACTTAAACACACACTGTTGTTTTGTCATGGATCCGCGTTCCGACAGCATAACGGTAATGCGCGCATCCACCTTCCGGTCATACCAAAGGTTAAGTTCTCAACACTGACAGGTCGTGGAAATTCGCGTGCCACGAGCCAAAACATTACTGTAAATGGTAACGTTTTGGCGCTATGAACTCTGTCTACAAGGTTACTGGTAACTCGACGTATTCCTTGCAGGACGTCATCGTAGGGTTAAAACGCAACAAATGTTTTACCGAAATGCAGTAGTTTTTGAGTTAGTTAGATTATTTTATGAAAAATCCCAGATTAAATCGTTTGAAGCCAATTTAAAATTGATTTACGGCGCGACTGTACTGAAAGACCTTTGTTAATAATTAATAGTTCAAAAACGCCTAAAACTTTGGCAAGTTCATACCTTTTTAGATAGCAGATAAGATAAGGATATTTTTCTAGTAATTTGTACATCAGGAGTAGTATTTTTTTTCACTAGACAACATTTTTTATGAAGTAATGGCAAAACATACAAAAAATAAATGTTTGATTAAGGATCTTTGCCAAAGTTTTAGGTATTTTGGAACTTTTAATTATCTTGAAAAAAAAAACTAATAATCTTGAGTTTTATTTCGGTAGAACATTTAGTGGCTTAAATTGTTTAATTTTGACCCTACGATGACGTCCTGCAAGGAATACATTGATTTATCAGTAACCACGGAACCCAACTGCCGTGACAGTACAGTCGTACTGATTACTGTATATATTTAGTTTGAGCTGTACTCAGAGCTTTGCCAATAGAAATAACAACGGTAACATAAGATAAAATATTACTGGATCTATAATGTTCTTCAGTTTCTTCATAAGTTTATTTTGTTGTCGCCTCATTGCACTGAAGCGGTATATAAACGACACATGCAACCACACTCTTTGAAATCGATCGCAATATGAAGTACATAAATATTCAATTGCTTCTGCATAATCTGTATCGATTGTTGTTTGATCTTGAGTATTCAGTCCTAGCGAAGTCCCTGTGAAGGAAAAACCGTCCTTTAATAAACGAAGCAATAATTTTGATACTATGCGATTCTACGTCAAAGTGGCCTCAGGATCGTCGAGCCGTGATAGCACTAGGCTAAGAGTAGCCTTTTAAATTAACGGCAATGCTCGTGATACTTACAACCATTCCGATCACAATATACTTACGAGTAACACTTGACAGGGTATAGTTTACAAAGAACTTTCGCACGTCAAACGGCCCGTTTTTCGAAGCTAATCGAGAGACAAGAGTTCGAGCTTGCACGTTCATTTCATTCAAATAAGTGTTCAGCACTTGTTGGTTGAACGACGGATTTAATAGTTTGCGATGAGACTTCCAAACTGACTCTGAAACAAAAATTTTGCTTTGTTGCTTATTTCACCAGAATGAGAGTGTATAGAAATCCAAATCTTGGACGAGGCGGTGATGCTCGCCACACATCACGTCAACTGTTCTCGCGGGGTAAAAAACGAGCTACGGAGTGTTAACGGTTATTCACGGAGCTTAACTATGCTGAATGAGCAGAAATGGATGAAATACGCAGATAGTAAAGGATAAAGGAATAGATGTGCTTTGTGTGAACGAGACGAAAAAAAGTGACATTTCCAAACATGATTCTCTGACCTATCTGGTCCGGCGTACAAGAGACCCATAGTGCAGAGTTACCTCTTCATTTTAGCCTCTTTGCTAAAACCTCAAAGCCATATTCTTCTTTTAAACTGTCAAACTGAAACTATTTTAGACAGATGATTGTTTTGTCATTTTTTTCATTCGTGTACCAAGCTTCGAAGAGCTATGTATTGATTCGAAAAATACACCAAAATTTTATTATTACAAGTAATGGTGAAGTCATAATTTGAAGTTCATGCAAGCCTTAATGGCCATTTATTGAAATCGTCTGTTTGTCATCACATCACTCATGTGATGTTATTACATTTTTTCCTGGTACGTATTGATAATTGAATCTTCCAATTGAACATCCTATTTATCGTAGTTTTTTCTCTTCCTGATTACCTTGTCCTTGAAAACAGATTTTTTTAAACCAAATATTGCATTTGTTATTGGTTAAAAATCAGTAGAAAGGGTCATAACAATTCAGTCCCTTTTTATTTTATTTTTCCAATCTGGAAACTCGTCTAAAATAATTCATCAACTAAAAATCGCCAGCGAGGTTGGTTGCGCGTCCTGCGTTTCCTGATGCACGCCTTTTGAAGGAGATTCCGAAAGGAGCGACGAGACATTGTTGAGCAGGATCCAAATTTAAAAAAGTTATCTCTGGAATCGAGGTATTATCTAGCAATATTATAGTCAGCAGCAGTGAAATACATAAATTGTACATTCTAGTGAAGACAGCATCTTTGGACATTTAAAAGATAGTTTTATATATTTTACGTTGTTTTAGCCATTTTGTCAATGTAATTCCGTATTTTGTTTAAAAAAAAACGAAATACTAAGTTATTTTGAAAAGAAGCTCTCAACATTAATTTCTTTAATCAATAAAAGTTTTTGTTTTTTTTTAAATTACTAACAAATGGTACACGAATATTAAAATTTATTATTTATATTTTTTTTTTAACGAATGTATTTTTTTCTTTTTTAATTAATCAATATTTATTTCTTTTGTCACCAATTTTATTTATAAAACTGAAATGCAGGTATTTTCATTATAACTCCACAATAGGTATGGGGGTTGTTTTCTCAGAGTAGATGCCAGATGATGAAAGGACTGAACTTATTAGTGACTTTCTTCAGAAAGATCAGGTGCGTAGTACAACCGACTTGCGTTTATGACCAGATATTATATGAACGTGGACGACGCGAAAGGATCGTAGCACGTGGCGTTCTTTCTGACTACCCCCATAAAAAGAAGTGAGTTTATGTAGGTATGTTGTATTAGTTTATCACTTACCTTCAGCTGTGATGAGTCCATTATTTATAAATTCTTTCGCAAAATCGTAGAAGAAGGGTTTACTCAAACATGTATTAGCTGCTGTTAGGCTGTCTTCTGGATCGGTTATCACTGTAAAATTAAAAAAATTAATTCATATGTATATTGTCATTATTTTTTGATATTATCATATATCATTATCAACATGACACTAGGAAAGATGATTTACTTGATCTACGTGGAGTTTACCGGCCATTTTTAAACGACTACAAAAGGTATCGAACTAGAAAAATATTATTATATAGACTAGAAACGGGATATTTATCATGAAAAAAAAAACTAAAATAAAAGAAAAGAAAAGAAGAAAATTAAAATATATATGAAATAATAAAAAAAAAAAAATAGTACAAACAAACATATTTTTTTTTTTTTGTTTAGAATTTTTTTTTGTTTTCAAAAAAAGAAACAGACTTCAGAAATATGTGCATTCATTTTACATGTTTAACAATACACGTTATAGTAATAAGCTTATCCCCAATAAATTGAAACTTTGGGGGTATTATACCCCTTCAAAGCAAACAGGTGTAATGTTATCTTATGGAATTGTATAAACAATACTTTTTCGAGCGATTACAGGAATTACGACAGGCTTGCTGTGTAATAATAATAGTTCCATTACATATCTCCAAAGATCAGCATCAGATCTTCACCAAATTTAAACAAAACTACCGCGAAATAATATTCTTGCAAACAAAAAAAAATATATCCAAATCGGTTGACAATTGGCCAAGATATCGCTGAACATGCACACACAAAAAACATACGAATTTATTGATAACCTCCTCCCTTTATAAGTCGGTTAAAAACGAGTCCACCTTCATTATGTAAAAATTAATAGTCTTTATGGGATTCCAAACACGTGTAGCAAATTTCATATGTTGCTATGTATGTTTGTCCACGTATTTCTCAGAAACTGGAAATCGATTTGCATTTTTATTTATTGAATTAAGTGTCTTTCCTACTCATAAATGGGTTTGCTTTGGCTTTTACTTACTGTATAAATTATAAGTGGGGAACCAGAATCCAATAACACCTCCCTTTTCTGTTGCACTGTACATAAGTTCAATTAAAAAGTTCCATAGATCTGAAATAAAAAGATAAATTATTTATAATTGTAGTTTTGTTTCAACTTAGTTGTGTATGGCCACAGAAAACCTCCTGTAGATTCCGCATAGAAGGCAATTTAAAAGCGCCACACATCAATGCTTTTGCACTGATGTATCTCGAAGCTCGTTTTCGATTATACAAAATTATTTTTCGTATGCGCGAAACCTAAATATAGTTTTTTCAGAATAAGTAACTGAATCAAATTTAATAATTTTTAAACTATGTTATATTTTTTCCCAAAAATATTTAAAAAATAAAAATATAAAATAAATTAAAAATTAAATTTCACTCATTAGGTCCGTTTTCTCAGAATCAGAATCAGAATCAGAATCTTTATTTGTGAAACATAGGTATTTACATAAAGGTCTTAAGTTAATTATATGGGCGCTATGTTTTGCCGTGAAGGCGTACAAATATTATTTAAAATAAAAGCAAACAGTAAAACAAAACACAAAACACAAAAAAATAAAATAAACGGCAAAGTAAACAAAATTAAACACTTACAAGAACATAAACAAAAAAATAAAAACTATTTTAAATTAAACCTAAAAAGAGAAACAGACTTAAAAATATTTAAAAATTACATCAAACGTTTATTGCACACAAAATGTTAAAAATTATCATTGAGAAAATCTTCTACAGTATAATAACATTTTTCTATTAACAGCGAGTATATACTTTTCTTAAACTTTAATAGTGGTAAATTTTTTATGTTGTCGGGTATTTTATTATAAATTTTCGAAGCCATGCCAAAAAAACTCTTTTTCACTAAAGCGGTTCTGCATTTTCTGTCGCACAGTTTATTCACATATTGAGAACGCATTGGAGTCTTTTTTACTTCAGATAGTTTTTGAAACAGGTGCAAATTGGTTTTAACAAATAAAGCAGTCTCGTAAATGTACATAGCTGGCATAGTCAGTAATTTTAATGATTTAAAATGAGGTTTACAAGTTTCGATGGTTTTTAAGCCACACATGGACCGAATACATCGTTTTTGCGCTTTAAAAACAATCTCTCGATCTGTAGCCATTTTCCGACTATTCCCGATGTCCACCACTTGTCTGGCCACCACTGGGGGACAGCGAGACAACTTTAAAACATTATTCTCGTTGTCCACCACTGGGGGACAGCGTCACAACTTTGTAAATTCTTTCCATTCGCCACCACTGGTGGACAGCGACACGGATTTTTTAACATTCCCTATGGCCGCCGTTGGGGGACAATGGCACAACTCTTTTGATCCGATTCCCACTGGCCATCAATTTAAATTGTTTAATCTAGAGACCGGTAAAGGATAGCTTAATATACTTACGGATTAGATTTTTAGCAGGGCTAAGGGTAAGACTAATTTAAATATTTATAAATTAAATGGTAGGTAAATAATAGTCATATTCTTGAATCAACTTTTATTAAATGTTTCACTCAAGTATTAAAAAATGATCCTACTACTTAGTATTATATAATATAGCTTTGATTGCTTATTTTTTATTGAAGTGTGTAATTAAATATTTTTATTCCTCCGTCGAGGAATAGGATAATAAAACTGTGATTATGATTGTAATGTTCTAGTCGATTTTAAAAATTGTAGCCTGTCAACCAGCTGTGGAAATTAAGTCGGTTAATTACCCACTTCAATAAAAAATAAGCAATCAAAGCTATATTATATAATACTAAGTAGTAGGATCATTTTTTAATACTTGAGTGAAACATTTAATAAAAGTTGATTCAAGAATATGACTATTATTTACCTACCATTTAATTTATAAATATTTAAATTAGTCTTACCCTTAGCCCTGCTAAAAATCTAATCCGTAAGTATATTAAGCTATCCTTTACCGGTCTCTAGATTAAACAATTTAAATTGATGGCCAGTGGGAATCGGATCAAAAGAGTGTGCTATTGTCCCCCAACGGCGGCCATAGGGAATGTTAAAAAATCCGTGTCGCTGTCCACCAGTGGTGGCGAATGGAAAGAATTTACAAAGTTGTGACGCTGTCCCCCAGTGGTGGACAACGAGAATAATGTTTTAAAGTTGTCTCGCTGTCCCCCAGTGGTGGCCAGACAAGTGGTGGACATCGGGAATAATCGCCATTTTCCATTGCCATTATCACCAAAGTAATAGTGGCATGAGCAATACGTTCTTACTTATCGGGAAATAAAATATCGATATTTTATTTGGACAAAATAGTAATAATAATACATTTTTACAATGATGAATGATGAACATAAATCTTAGAAATAGTGTAAGTATAACAAAGTTCGATGTACTAGGATAAACCGGTATCACAAGTGATATTGAGTTCTATTAATAACTATTTGGACAACAGGTAAACAATATTTTACATATTAAGATTTTTTTTTAAAGTAGTGAAATAACTAGTTAATTTCATATGATAATACGCCTAATTTACTTTTAGAACATTTTCAAAAAATAGTGTTACAGCTAAATTTTAGATTTTCCATAGAAACAGAAATTTCCAATTATCTTTTTTTTTAAAAAGACATTTCGAAAAGTTCTCTGTCAAGTTTTTAGACTTATGTAGCTTGCTTATGTGTACGAAGTTTAATTAAAATCGGTTCAGTCATTTCGAAAAAAAAGTACTTGAAAGTTTGTATGAAATGTTGTAAGACCTTAACGCTCCTAATATGTGGCTATCCATTGCTTGCTGGCAATTCAGTTCTTCAATTCTTTGTTCAGTAAGTGAACAACTTTGTGCACCGTAGGTTACCACGAACAAGCTGCACAAGTCGGCTAGTTTTTTTTTTCAAATAGGTACAACAATAAAATTAAACCCGATATTTAAAATTGATTGAACGAAGGACATTTATATCTTCCACAATAATTGGACGAAGGTAAACGAAAACGTCCCACTCTACAATAACTCCGATTTGAGATAAACGCAATTAAGTGTTTTACATTTATTTACCTAAGCTATCCCGTAAGTGACAGTATAAGTTTAGTTATAAACCGTAAAAGCATAAAGAAGTGACTTAGACTAATTCTATTGTAAAATATTGTACACGGTTAGACTGGACACCAACCCCAACATAGTTGGGAAAAGGCTAGGCTGATGAGGAGTAGGTCCACCAACAGCATACAACATTCTAAAAAAATATTTTTACTCACGTTTCCGGTCTCCTAAGACCCGAAGTGAATGTCCAAGGATTGGTAGTGCCCCAGGAAGTTCAGGAGGCGCGTTGGGATACTGCCTCAACCAAGACCACACAGCAATCACTACGCATAGTAAGATCACTAACACCACTAACACAGACATTGTACGAATATAGCGACGCGCGGCGATATGGGTATTTTGAAGTTGCAGACTTGTATTTATCCACGGAGTATTTAAGGTGATAAACCTGCTATTAAAAAACCGGCCAAGTGCGAGTCGTACTCACACGCACACAGGGTTCAGTAGCACCAAACAATGTAATAAAAATATCTTAAAGGCTCATTCATATGTTGTGTTGTATTATATTCAACAGCAAAACTAAATTTGTTTTTCATAGTGTGTTTATGAAAACAAAGTTACTGCCATATCTCAAAAACTAAACATCAAATCTTATTCAAACCAAGTTGAAAGTTTAAAGTTTTTTTACCGTTCTGCAATCCTACATTTTTCCAGAATTTTCCTCCTCTTACTTTAGAAATTAGGAGGGGGGACGCACATTTTACCACTTTGGAAGTGTTTATCTTTCAAACGATTGAATTTGAGAAAAAATGGTTTTAGGAACCCCAACGTCATTTTTTATAGACACGTATGTATAGGTTTGAAGAAAATTTTTTTTTTAGTTCTTTTCCAAATATGGGGAGCCCCCCTTAATCTTTTAATGTTTGTATGAAAATGATGGTCGCTCACAATGGGTCTTATCAGAAGGCTTAAAGTCACCCAAAGTGCAATGGAGAGGGCTATGCTCGAAGTTTCCTTGCGTTATCTAATCAGAAATGAGGACATCCGCAAGAAAACCAAGGTAACCGACGTAGCCCGAAGAATAGGCAAACTTAAGTGGCAGTGGGCAGGGTACATTGCTCGCAGAACGGATGGCCGATGGGGCCGAAAAGTTCTGGAGTGGCGACCGCGAACCGGAAGACGTTGCGTTGGAAGGCCTCCCACTAGGTGGACCGATGACTTGGTGAAGGTTGCAGGGATCCGCTGGATGCGAGTCGCACGGGACCGATTAATGTGGCGACTCTTGGGGGAGGCCTATGTCCAGCAGTGGACGTCTTTCGGCTGAAATGATGATGATGATGATGATGATGAAAATCGTAAAGCGGTTCACAAAATACATCTACCTACCAAGTTTCAACTGTGTAGTCCTAATAGTTTCAACATAAACTAGCTGTGACATATGGACAGACAGAGATGACGAATCAATAAGGGTTCCGTTTTTTGCCATTCGGCTACGGACACCTAAAAATGCCTCTAATTAAGGATCAACTAAAACAAGGTTGAAATTTGTTTAACAAGGTGTAAACGGATCTTTCACGAAGCCATCGACCAAGCATTCTGTACATCAAATTAAGTAAACTCTACCCAAAAATAGGTTGCTGGAAAACGACTTTTTTTGGGGTGAAAAATCATGGTTTACAATAGAACTCAATGTAACGCACTCAAAAAAAACACACAGCCCTCCTCCTCCTCCTCCACTCCTCCCCGCCCCGCTCCTCGCTCCTGTACTCTATAACGCGTATGGATGTTTGGAAGAGTACCGCCTGCCAGGGCTGCGGGACTGTTCGAACGCGGCCCTGGAACACAAAGGACAAAGAAGAAACATGGATGGGTTTTAGTCAGTACAAGTCTGACACTCCCTTCCGCTCCGCTCAGAGCGGGGGATCATTTGATGATTTCCCATTTAAAGTATAGTTATAACATTAAAAACCAATATTTTTTTAATTCGTTGAAACTTTGACCTAACCCGTTTTTTATTTGTTGGAATTTTTACCTTTGATAAGGAAGGAAGATATGGTCCAGAACAAAAAAATGATGACAAAGATCAGAGGAATAAGTGCGTTTCGGCTTTGTTATGGGTCTTTACCCGACTGCGGCGAAGCCCAAAAGGGTTATGTGTTTGAGCTGTATAAAAAAGAGAAAAATTTGCATACAAAAAACGAAAAATTGTCTTCCAAATCTTTCATGGTACTAAACTGAAAAGGTGGAAATAAAAAAAGTAGTCGAAACAACTAAAATTCCCGACTGAAAAAATTGAAAAGCAAAAAACAAGCACATTTAAAATTAAATGAAAGTGGGAAGCTGGCGGGGCCCATTCTATTTTCATAATTCTATATTCAAATGCATTACACCCATTATGAGTATATATGATAAATTACAACTTTCTAGTACTAAAAACCCTCTGAACTAATCCGTGAACAGACACTTTTAAACAGGTATGAGAGGGGTGAGAGGGGTGGGCTAGGAGGGGTGGTTTACGTAACATGTTATTTGATATTCCGATATAATGTCTCGTACAAGACGTTAACAGCAGATTCAGAGTCAAGGTGAGAGAGAAACATGTCCAAGTTAACTTTATCTACATAGTTCATTGTTTGTAACATAGTCGGTAATTGGTTTTGTACCGGACGGTACTTTAAAAGAGTATAATCCATATGGGCAAGTTTATACAGAAAAAGCTGGTCATGACTATCGGGGTCAAGTAGACTTTTGCACAATACTATCTGGCAGTCTACATATTGTGGTATAATTAAGTCTAATGTTCTACTTTTATGAACAAATTAACATTTATTAAAAATATACTATGTAAATTATATACAGACTACAAAAAGAACTAAAATAATGATGAAAAAAAGACTAAAAGTAAGTACCTATATATGTACATAATATACAGCGACGACAATAGGAAAGTACTCCTCCGCATCGTTGTTATCTGGAAATGTGCCCAGAAGACTAGCAGTATTGCCACGCTGAATGACAATGCTAAATCAACTTAAATTCAGAAATACAATTTTAATAAAATAATTATTATAATACTATAATATTATTTAGGAAGTGCCTCGTGGGGAACCGGCATTACATAGCTGCCGGCAGCCGAGATTAAAAACTTCAGATGCCGCGGCGCCGCCGCCGCCACCTCCCATAATGGACATTGGACAGCACATAAAGTTCAAGGTAGGTAAATATCAGTATCTTTTGATAAGGCGTAGTCGACGAAACCCCGCTACCCTGGGCTCGCTATTTCTGTTTGCAGGGTTTAAAATAACCTAAAACGATAGGGATGGTGGGGTCTAGTTTGAACCTAACCAGTCCGACTCGGGATGCCCGACATAACGGACGACGGATAAGTCCCGAGCTCACTCCGCTCGCTCTTGCATCCTTCTTTTTTGTTTTTCTATTAATTATCTATGCATAATAGTGTTTTTTGTATGGCACCAGAAACAATTAAAATATTAAATCTTCACCTTTTCAAAAAAAAAATTAAAGAACTTTCTGGTAAGTAGATATTATTATAATGTAAATGAGTTTCTGAAGGAAAAAATACTACTATATTTTTTTAATGATTGACATGTCTGTTTAATTCTTTATTATTTTATTATTGCAATTTATTGTTTTGACATTCAATTGTGTAATTTGATTTTATTTGTTTATTTTTAATACGAAATACGATTTAATCTTTGACAAATTTTGTTTTTTACTGTCTTCTATTATTTAATGATATTTTATATTTGACCTCTGTTTAATTGTTTTAATTTCTCTTATACATGACATCTAATCTTGATTGCTAATTAATTGATAAAATTTATTATAGATTTCTAATTTTTAATATTGTTTTTAAATAATTATAAGTTTATTTCTGCATTTAATTGAATATGTTATCGTAATCTTAAATTCCAGTTCTTAAACAACAACTTCATAAGATAATGACGGCATGCAATTATTTTTAAATGAATATATTTATTTCGTTCATATTTATTGTTCACGGCAAAACATAGAGAATCTGACTTGTATATTGTAATATCTCACACACCGTGTAACTACCTATGTTTGCAAATAAAAGTTTCTTATTCTTATTCTTTCTTATTCTACTCCATATGCCAAGCCAAATTGCTTTTTTCCTGCAACGTACCCAGAAGACTGGCAGCATTGCCACGTTGAATGGGAATGATAATTCTTAGGCCAAAAATGGAGCCAGACCAGAAGGTCACGCAAAGTGTCAACCAATCGCAGTGAAATATCCTTAAAATAAGACGAGCACTCGGGCTCCATGACTCAAGCGTTTCGATCACAAACGGCTCAAAACTCCATCATCTCCGCTTGAGGGTCTCAGCAGCCGCAGCAGGAGCGCCAGCACAGCCCGCCGTGGTACCTTAATTGTTTTGTTTTAAGATATTGAGTTGTATGACATTAATTAAATCCATGAAATTCAATCATATTTGGTCCGACTGAGATCGAAACTCGTGCAATTACGTGCCATGGGCCAACCAGTCGATATCAGGCAGGTTAAAATATCAACACTACAGTAAGAGTGATCTCACCACTCTATATAAAATAATGTTATTCAGCTGCATCCGATTAGACTGAAAGCAGACACTAACATAGTTGGGAAAAGGCTAGGTAGATGATGACAATAAGAATCAGTGGTAGGATCGTTAGCAAATTCTTGCAGCAAGTCCAGGTATTGTGTATATTTTTTTATTGCATTTGTAGAATGTATGCGTAGCACTCATTACATGGCTATTATTGCGATGAAAGGTAAGCAGGTCTAGGATCCAACAGGTTGTGTTAAACTTGCTATTCGGTATGTTATAATAATTTGGTTATTCGACTACTGACGTCAACTGTTTAAATCCCATTGATCGAAATGAAATTAAAATCAGTTTTTTTCTCTCTATATCAGTTTTTTTTTTTCAAGGTGTATGCTCGCAGCTAATTTTTTTTTGGATAACTTACCTAAAGTTGAATTCTTGGTATTTTTATGATATTTTAAATTCCAAGAGATCAACATGCCGATATATCTTGCCTTCATAGACTGTTCACAAGCTTTCGATAGTTTGACACACAGTGCTATACTTGACACTGGATAACCAAGTGATCGATCCCACCTACACCAACCTGCTTCGTATAGTATACTTAAACAGCACTGCTTCATTAGATTACATACAGTCGGATCACCGTTCTCCATAGAAAAAGGCGTAAAGCAAGGAGACCCGCTTTCGCCCAAGTTTTTTAATAGTATCTTGTCTTGTTGTAAGCTTTTTAAATACTTGTTGTATTTAAAAAGCTTACGGCTAGTTGGGATAGAAGCGGCATTTAAATCGATGGGGTGTGGTTCATTAAGCTTTGCTTTGCTGATGACATTGTCCTATTTTCTTCCACTGCGACAGAACTGGAGCTCATGTTAAACCACGTCAGTGACCTAAGCCGTGAGGTTGGACTCGCGATGAACATGTCGAAGACCAAACTGATATCAATCACCACTAAATACAAAATCCAAGTTAATAGTGAAGAATTGCAATATGTCCATGATTACATCTACTTGGGCCAGTTAGTCTCTTTCCGACCGAGACAATACAAGGAAGTCATAAGACGAATCGAAAATGCCTAGAAGAGCTACTGGTCTATGAAAGAGCTTATTTATTTGGATCACCAACTATTGAATACACTGATTCAAACATATGAGATACATTCAATAGAGTCATGGACAAGTGTATCTTGTAAAAGGAAATCTTTCTTTGTCACTCAAGTGAAAAATCATGGACATGTGCATTCCCATTTTGACATACGGATATAGACTTCGTCTTTGATAAACATTCAAAAGTTCAAACTCAAGGTTTGCCAACGTCCCCAGGGCTGCGGGACTGTTCGAAAGAGATACCGTGGCCTTGGAACACAAAGGGCAAAGAAGGAATATGGCTGAGTTTTAGTCAGTAGAAGTCTGACACTCCCTACCGCTCCGCCCAGAGCGGGGGGGGGGGGGGGGATTTGATGATTTCCCATCCGGGGAAAAAAAAAACTTTGCCAACGTGCAATGGAGCGCAGTGTCCTCGGCGTCAAACTAACCAACCATATATGTAATACGAAACTGCGCTCCTAAACACAAATTACTGAAGTTGCTCAAAAAACATGAACGCGCAGTGACATAGTGCACAAGTGAAGTGTTACTAACAGTTTTAAGGTCGTATTTACTAACACAATTTGTATTTTATCATATGTATGTTAGTCTGTTAGGTATATGTATACATATATATGGGCCAAAGTTGCCTGAAAATAAATGGTTATGTTAAAAAGCCGCTAAGCTGAAGTGGTACTGGGCTGGCCATGTCTGCCGTATGCCTGACGAGCTGTATGCCAAAATAACCCCTTAACACAACCAGACAGCGACATGGTAGACCTCACAGGAGATGACGGGACGAGCTGGACAGAACCAACGACCAGTGGTCCACATTGGCCCTGGATCGAAGGACTTGGAAGTCATGGAGAGAGGCCTTTGCCCAGCAGTGGCATAAAACAGGCTAACAGTAACAGTACCTAAAGTTAAACCCTGGAACACTGTGCTACCTTCAGAATTCAATTCTTTGCCTTTAGTAAACTCAATACATTTAGTTGTTTTCCAGAAACATGGTTATCCTGTACCGTATGTTGTAAGGCCAATCTATACTTCTATATCCATACTAATATTATAAAGAGGTATTTGTTTGTAGATTTGTATGTAGGGGGTTATCTCCAGAACGAATGATCCAATTGTAAAAATTCTTTCACAGGCAGAAAGCTACATTATTCGTGAGCGCTATAGGCTATAAATTATATTTATATTATGCATATTAGCCGAACTATCATAATTTTTGCGGACGAAGTCGCGAGCGAAGTGTTAATCATTAATATAAATAAAAAACAAGAAAGGCCTAAGGCCTGTGGGACTCATTTTCTATATTATGATGGATGGAGAGAGAAAGGAGGATCGAGAAAAACCTGCACGGTCGGTGCGGTCCCGTAGCACCAAACTTCAAACATAATATTATGTCAATTTACAGCAAAATTAAATTTGTTTTTCATAATGGTGTTAATGAAAAACAAAGTCACTACTGCAGTTTCACGAAAAGATCCCGTATCTCAAAACAAATTTTGGTAAGTTTGGGTCATGGTTCATTGACTATATTCAAATCAGATGCTGAGGCAGGCAACAAAAAACGTTAAACGCTAAGTTGCTGCCAAATTCTGTAATTATAATGATCAACGCGTCTTACCAGCGTTCAGGTTGATAAGAAACCAACCATTGTAAGCCTCAAAACTGAAATAAATAACTGGTTGCGGCGCCACAGTGTTGAATTTTCGGAAACCATGACAAAAGCTCAACTGCTACTCCTTATCAATAATACACAAATAGAGCCCGTGTACAGAATTAATGAACCCTTTAAAGCCCATGAACACACTGTCCTGCGTTAGTAAGTCTGGGCTGACACTAAAAACATTACAGCGTGTAAGGGACAGCCCTCCTCAAACTGATAGGGTGAATTTAGTATATCATACTAAGATGACCGGTACAAGAAATTATTTCAGGAATGTAATGGGAATCCAATAAATTTGATTTGTTTTATTTCCTTATACGAAATGTATCGTTACCGTGGCAAAACGCACGTAGCGAACGGCAAACGCGACGACTAGCTCGATGAGCTCTGTAGCTAGGCAGAAAAAGAACAGTTGATTTCACGCGTCGTTCGTTAGAGTATTTCAACATCCATTGTTGGATTTTTTATTTCAGCTGTATTATTTTACATAAATCGTGTGCTGCGTTCAGGGAATGTAATTTTACATTGAAATAAAGGAGCAACAGCAACAGAAAAAAAAAAAAAAAAAAAAAACCGGAGAAAAATTCCGGTGAAAAATGATTCAAAATAAGGAGCTCAATGCACCCTGTCAGTTCGTGGAGGGCCTTACACACTGTTTAGGCCAATATCTTATTAACTATTTTCCAGATGAAAAGATAAACTTATTGAATAGTGTTTTCGGAGTTGTGATGACCAAAATAAAAAGGATTATGAAACGATAATATTATTATTCACATATTAATAAAAGAATCACATAACTTAACACGCCTGTAATTCCCGAACAGTTATGCAGAGGTGTACCTAATAGTACACCCACATTTCGCCAGTTATGTTTGAGTCCCATGTAATAGGGGGCAAGCCTATTGCCATGAACCGGAAATAAAGAATCGATTAAAAAAATCACCACATAAAATTAATCAGAGCCCGTGAAGGTGAAGGGCTCTAGTTAATTTTATGTGATGATTAATTTATCATAAATTAATTAACCAGTATATTTTTACGTATATTGGACAGTACAGCAGTCATATTTTTTAACCGATTTCAAAAAAGGAGGAGAGGTTCACAATTCGTCGGAATCTTTTTTTTAAATGTATTTTCACCGATTACTCGAAGACGCCTGAACCGATTTGGAAAATTATTTTTTATTTGAAAGAATATACTCCCAAATTGGTCCCATTGTCATGATCTGATCATGGACTGCGGAGATATGAATACACTGCGCATATGTGTACACTGTACAGTGCACCCACATTTTGACAGTTAGGTATATTAAGTTTCATTTTATTGGGGACTAGCTGTTGCACGCGATTTCGTTCGCGTGGAAATTTTGTGTATGCGAGTTCGATTTCCGGGTTGTTTAAAGTGTTGTTTGGTTATTCCATCAGGAATTTCTCAGTAGCAGCTACGGAGTCTAGATTTGTGTCCGATTGATGGCAATAGGCTCGCCCCTATTACATGGGACTTCAACATAACTGGTCAAATGTGGGTGTACGAATAGGTACACACTTGTGCCTAACCCTTCGAGGATTACAGGCGGGATGTTATGTGTGAGAACTGAAGGCCTGATCAAAATGTGATAATGTGGATGATTACTATAAATGGCGTCTTTTTGGGCGCTGTAATTCTGGGCGGCAGAGGTCTGAAACAAAATTAAAAGGCGTTGAGCCGACGATATGCCATACGACTTTTTTTTCAAAGTGAACAATAAACGCCTTGTTGGGCGCTATTTATTTATTTATTCTAATCCCGTTTTGTATACAAAATTAAAAGATTTGTTTTATAACCGTGTGAGAAGCATGAAGCGCCCAAATGAATGCCTGCCACTTTTAAGGTTTTTCCTTGGAATTTCTTGACCGTCATTGTAAATTGAAATGGCAAGTTATTTGGAATAACGGGTATGCGGGGAAGTAAACCGCTCTCTCGTTTAGATACTCCTGTAATAACGGTGGCTATTATAATATTACTGCCCAGCTCTGTGATACGAAGCCTGGTTACATTGCACAGTCTAGGAGTTAACCCCAGGGAGTTGAGAAATTCGACGGGGTAGGCAGTACTATCATCATTTGCCATCACAGTGTCTATGGATGTCGACGCCGTCGATCATATCATTTTATTTTTAATTTTTTGACACACTCGTTCTTTGGCGACAGCACTACCCCTCACACCACCACTCTTCATTTTTTATATTAACCTCCAAATTGGGAAAAACGTGCATGATGTGATGATGTGGATGTGCATGCGTCCTCTGTAGCCACTGGTTGGGAAAATTCTTTGGAAAATAGAATTTTCCCAATTGCCCGATTCCAGACGACCCACTCCTATTTGCAGCAGCATATTCGCAAAGACACCTGCTTCGTGGTCGTTTTACAGTTGGACGCGCATGTTGCAGGTAAGATGAATCTTTTCGATCCTAGCGGTGTATCCTAACAGTGGCGACGCCTTGAGACATGCGTTTATTTCATCCGCCGGTGTGCCCCTCTCAATAACTTACAGTATCTGTCTAAAGTCGCCTGCGAGCAAAACGACAACGCCACCCATCAGCGACTGGTTGCCGCGGATGTCCTACAAGCTGTGGTTCAAAGCCTCTTATGCACTTTAAACTTGCACTGCCAAAAGGACTCCCCGGCCGCTGTTTTTGGTGATGTTGCATGTTTAGGTATCTTCACTTGCAAGATTTAGCGGCAATATGAAAACGGAATGTGCAGTCCGGCCACCGTTAAGCAAAGTTGTAGCAATATCCGAGGGAGCCACAGCTATGTGACCGCACGATTGGCGTAGTGGCTGAGCCAAGGGCTGCTGCGTTGCGAGTATCGGGTTCGATTCCCGCACGGAACACATTTTGTATGGCCTACAGGTAGTTGTTCCGGGTCTGGCTGTTTGTGAGTTTAATTGTCTGTAAACACACCCACGATACAGGAGAAATTCCAAGTGTGGGCCTGGACTGGGACAAGGATAAAAAAAAACTTTAAAGCTATGCAATGTGACGGCACAGTTAGTGCAGTGGCTGAGCAATTGAATGCAGCACTGCGTGTCGCGGGTTTAATTCCCGCACGGAAAAAATTTAAAAACGTCGTTGGTTTTATCTAATTTTAATTTTTGTTTTTATTTAAAAAAATTAAAATTTTTTTCGGCCAGTGAAAATTGGTCAATTAATTTTTGTTAATTTATGATTACCTAACTGTCTTTTGAATGGTTAAAAAAACCAAAAGCATATTAATCTACTTTATAATGATTTGAAAATCATAAAGCATTAGAATAAAACAAAATATCTAGTTACAAAAAGTGAAAACCGGCTGGAGATCGTAGTCGCCAATCATGTTTATTATTTTTTACAGTGAGGTTGTGAACCGTCAGCCTATCTCGCTTCACTTCGATGACAAATGGGCTAAAATAGCCTTTCTATTCTAATGCATGGAATGACAGTTGTCAGTTGTCAACCAGTTGCGGAATATAGACATAATGCAATATCCCTCTAAGTAATTTAATCTAACCTGATAAAAGTCGAGCGCGCTCAAAGAGCGGTCCTTAAAGTTTGTTGTTTCAAACCCCGCCTATTTCCCACAATTGAACTGTACGAATACTGCCAAGTACTGACTGTAAGGCAATTATTCATTCTGGCCACAGTCATCAAACAGCACTCTCTATCACAGTACACACCGGGACCAGTGCGTCGAAGCCGCCTTGTTGCCACATCTTTTCCAACCAAAACATCATTCAGCCGTCGCTTCTTTGTTTTCCTCGGACCATACCTTTATAATAAAATTCATAAAATTCTATCTGTGCACCAACTAAGCCAATACGACCTTAAAGTAACTCTACAAGATTGGTTACTTCAGCAGTCATATACTGCAACAGAGTGTTTGTTGCAGGTTTTGGCTTAATTAATCTACAATTTACAGGCACATCATACACATACACACTTACACACACTCATGAACATGAACACACACGCGCAAGCACACGCACACTTTCATACACACACACATCTACACCATGAAAGTAATTATTTTAAATTGTTTTTGTTCTTACAGTTCTTATATTGCTTTTTATTTTTATTTCACTAATGTTGTACTTTTGTTTCTTGTAATTTGCTAACCATCCTTAAATATTGGTACAAAACAATGATTATTGTAAAATGCTTTCTGAGTGGAAACCTGGTGACCTGTAATACAGGTGTTTCACTACCTACCACAGGCACCAGTGATTCACAACCTTGTATTTGCGTGTTTATGCCAATAAATAAAATTATTATTATTTCCTTTATTTATCTTCTTACTTACTAATTACATTTTTAAACATTTCTTATAAAAACCATATAAAAACATTTAAAAATATAAAAAATAGTGGTCCGCCGCTAGCGGGAGCAGGGTCCAAGCTACCGATGGTTAGGGCTCCAGAGACAAGAACCTCCTCACAATACGAGCCGTATCGAGGAGTACTGCCTTCTGAATCAGGCCCTTGATCCAACCGCCTAAGGAGAGCTTCGAAAGATGGTCATCGAGGCTCTTGGCTATAAGGCCATTGGCCGTCACGACGATCGGCACAATGATAGCCGAGTTCACATGCCACATGTCGACAACCTCGTGTGCCAAGTCGAGATATTTTATTTGTTTCTCTTTCTCAGCTTTCACGAGGTTCTCGTCATGCGGGATGGTAACATCGACTATCATTACGCGGCGCGCTGATCGGTCTATCACTACTATGTCAGGCTTATTGGCGACAATAGTCCTGTCAGTAATGATAGACTGATCCCAGTACAGCTTGACATGGTTTTTCTCGAGAACTGGGTCGGGCACATACTTGTAGTACGGTACCTCAGATTCCACAAGTTTATATTTCAAGGCAAGTTGCTGGTGAATAATCCTGGCTACTTGGTTGTGCCTGTGCAAGTACTCGCCGTTAGCCAGACGAGAACAACCAGAAATAATATGTCTGATGGACTCACCCGGACGGTGACATGCCCGACACACGTCAACCGTCCCGTCCTTCATAATATATTTCCGATAGTTGTTCGTCAACATAACTTCGTCCATAATCGCACAGACCAAACCTTCAGTTTCTCCAAAGAGGTCGCCGAAGCGTAACCAGGATACGGACGCTAGAAAATCTACATCGGGCCCATGAAGAGCCCGGTAGAAGCGCCCGTGAAGCTCCTTGCCTTGCCATACTTCCTTGCGGTCATCGGTAGTAAGTACTTCAGGTTTGCGCCAGTTCTCTTTAGCCATGGACAGCGGGGTGAGTCCCTTGTCCACTGCGACCACATCTCGGTGCATACCCACCTCGACTTTAAAAAAATATTCTCTGAGACTGCACATCTCGCGGTTGTGAAGGGACTTCGCGTTTAAAATCCCTCGACCCCCGCACTTCCGCGGGATGTACAGCCTCATCACTGATGATCGTGGGTGATGCATCCGGTTTGCGGTAAGCAGTGTACGAACTCTCCTATCCAGGGCATCGAGTTCGGTCTGAGTCCATTTGAGTACGCCGAAAGAGTACATTAAAACCGGCATGACCCAACCGTTGAAAGCGCGCACCTTGTTTCCGCCTGAAAGAAGGCTATGTAATACCTTGTTCAGGCGTCCAAAGAAGCGCTCCTTCAACGATTGCTTCATGTCAGTTACGTTAATGCCTAACGCTTCCGACATACCCAAATACTTATAGCTTTCGGATGAGGAGAGGGATCTCAGGTGTATGAAATCCGAGAGCTGAATTCCCTCGGATTCCATAATCTCCCATCGCTTTACATACATGACTGCACATTTGTCCACACCAAATTCCATCCTGATGGCGCTACTGAAAGTTTCAGTTACTTTCAGTAGCTCCATCAGTTGCAATTTGTTGGGGGCAAAGAGTTTCAGATCATCCATGTAAAGAAGGTGAGATATGACCTGACCACCTCTCCTCAACCGGTAGCCTAGACCTGAATCCTCCAGCAATGTGCTCAGAGGATTCAGGGCTAGACAGAACCATAGTGGGCTCAGACTGTCGCCCTGGAATATTCCCCGTTTAATCCATACAGGTTCATCGTTCCCCTGGATCTGTCGACATCCTGGATATCGAAGGACCGTCCTCCATTGCCCCATACACGACTCAAGGAAGGCGCGTAGAGTTGCATCTATCTTGTACAACTCCAGCACCCTCATGAGCCATGTATGTGGCACCGAGTCGTAGGCCTTCTTATAATCTATCCAGCATGTAGACAGATCCTTGCGGGATCGACGAACCTGTTGGCTAATGGCCATGTCGATGAGGAGTAGCTCCTTAGTACCGCGGGACCCATTCCTACATCCATTTTGAGAGGCAGACATAATGGAGTTTTTGTCAATGTGTGTATTAATTTTAGCTCTCAAAATGGATGTAAGAAGTTTATAGACCGTAGACAAACACGTGATCGGTCTATAATTTTTGGGTTCCGCGGGACTACCTGACTTATGGAGCAGATGGGTAACGCCTGTTGTTAAAAACTGCGGTAAGGACCCAGACTCTAAGGATGACTGGAATTGGGATGCCAGGCAAGTGTGTGAACTACTAAGCCATTTGAGCCAGAAGTTGTGCAGTCCGTCCGGTCCCGGTGACTTCCAGTTCGGTAACGGACGAACTGCTCTGGCTATATCTAAAGGTGTTATCAAAATTGGCTCCATTTCTGGGATAGGTTCACACACTCGTTCGACATCACGCATCCAGTCAGCCTCAGTATGACAGACGGGCACCGACCAGATGCTGCGCCAGAAAGAACTCGTAGCAGCATCATCCGGGCGGCACACGTCTGTCATATTTAGCTCGGGTCGCTCCCAAGCTCTGTATACCCACCTCTCATCGCTCTGGAACATGCGATTCTGTGAGTATCGATCAACCCGCCGCTTATACCTCCGAATACGGTTCGCCCATGCATAAACTTTCTGCTTCAGGAAGTCGATGCGCTCTGTGACACGGGACATGTATTCTTGAGGACTGATTCCAGTCCCCGAGAATGCCCGCCTCACAAAGCGCATCACACGTGGTCGTGTATTGCCCTCCCTGAAGCAGTGTAGTTTGCCGATGAGTACCCTGGCCCCGTCGATGCGCCGCTCGATCCTGCGCTGCCAGGCTGGTGCGGCTGGTTTTGGTCGAGTAGCTACGTCACAATTTGGGAACTTGACGTTAGCTAAACGACATGCCGCAACAGCCCCACAGTACAGGATCGAGTGTGTATCAACGAGGTTCTCGCTACTCTCGAATATATTCTCGAGTTGCGAGTCCAAGGCACACACCAGCGCCCTATTTTTATTATGCATGGGTAACCGTGGTAATCGGGGCCTAAGTTCGGTAGGAGTGGATCGATATTCACGAAGCGCATCTTCCAGAGCGCTCCTCAATCGGTCGTTGCACTGGCTACTTACCACAGCAACCCTATCATCTTCCTCTACAACAGCTGGGTTGAACCACGGCGGGGTTGCGTCAATAACTGACGCTTGCACCGCGGTTTGTGCCGGAGTTAAAACGATACGGTTGCTCAGTACCTCTGAGCGCAGCCTATCAAGTACGGCGTCGTCCAACATGTGATTGCGTTGGATGACCCGCACCTGATCCGACAGTCGTTGGGCCGAAACGTTGACGGTTGGTTCAAGTACCTGGAACAGAGACAGCATCCCAACACGGTATGCAGTGAGGTTAGTTCCCCCCTCTGTAGCCCCATAATATGCGCGCATGACTTGTTCATTAATGGACTGAGTCCATCGCATGCGCGACACATTTCCACCGGCAGCGGGGACCCTGTTCGGGGCCGGTTGGCCTCGAGGTCCCAAGCCAGCTGGTGGCCGTCCTCTTCCTCGTCGTCGTGGTGATGGTGGTGGAGTCGACGGCGGGGAGAAAAACTCGTCGCTCGAGCTCGACGCAACTGCAGCGACCGGCGACACGGTGCTCACGGATGTGGCGCGTCGCGGCGGCTGCGAGGCGGAGCTGAGCGACGAGCCCGGAGATGGTGTGTGTGCCTCTTGTAACTGTTTGGCTCGGCTTCTTGTAATCATTGGTGACTTATGACAATTGTTTTTCGGTGTGTTTTCCCCTATTTTCCATTTTTGGTGTGTTCCATATAATTTGTTTTGTTGTTATAAGTTTTTTTTTTCTTTTCTTCATTATTTCTTTCAATTAATTCGTTTCGTTGGGGTAATTTGGTAAAAATATTAAATTAAATTAATTAATCTATCACTGTGCCAAATTTCATCTACATCCGTTCAGCCGTTCTAGCGTGATTGAGTTGTTACTCAATCACGCTAGAACGGCTAAACATCCATCCATCCATCCAAACTTTCGCATTTGTAATAGTAGTAAGATACAAAAGACAAATATGATAAAGATACCTAAATATTTTTCAAGTTAATTAATACATTACAATCCCACCGACACACCCTCCGACAAAGAAAACAAAGACGAATTTATTTTTGGGACCTAACAATGCAGAGAAACAACCTGAACCTATTAAAGTTGTGCAAACCTAAGAACAACGTCACAACAAAATAGTTTCAAATTAATTTCAATAACTGCTATTATTTTTATTGGGAGCGACAGAAATTCAAAACATCGAGTCTGACAGCACCTGTGGACAGCACACAACGACGTTGTCAGTTCAGAACACCATCGAACGACCAGATTCAAACATGAGGAAAGAGATTTTACCAATGATTTAACTTTATTCATAAGATTTTCATAAGAAATGTATACATAAAAAAGGGAAAATAATAAAATCTCTATAAAAAAAATTACAACCAATTACAATTCTACTGGGGATCGAACTTGCGACGTGATGCACGTAAAGCGGTCATGAAACCGTGTCTCTATTTGTTTCGCTGACATATACTTTGAAATAGACGTTGTTACGCATATCATGACTGAAACGGTAAACAATTGAATAATACTGACATAATGCAATATTGCTCACCCCCTTAAGCAAGTAGCGTGATAATATATAGCCTAATATTTGAAGAAGCCTGTAAGGGATATTTGTGCAAAATTTGAACAGGATCTATGCAGTAGTTTTGGCGCCAAGTCGGAACATCGATTTAGATTTTTACGATTTTATTAAATGTATATAGACGATAAGCCTATTTCCTTGAAATGTATTGTTAACAATGTAAAATAAATGCATAGCAAATATTTGTATTGGATATTACAATTAAAAATGGAAAAATAAAAAACTTTTTTGCAAAAAATAATAACAAACTTCAAAAACAAAAAAAAAAAGTGAAAAATAACTTTAGCTTCAAAAGTATTAAAAGAAAAGAGTACTATGATGCCGTAACGTCTGATACACGTTTTCTTGTTCCATTGTGCCCGAATGGAACAAGAAAATGTGTTGCGCGGACTCCAAATAGAATGGGACAAGGTCAGGAAGATGAGAGCAGTAATCTTTTTACCCGACATAAAAACCTTACCGCCTTTTGCGCCTAATTTTTTATGTTTGTAATATTTGTCGGATCCGGTCGGTTTATTAGTACGGACATAAAACGAATCGCAAGCGCGCCAGTGGTAACATCACACGACCTACTGACAAATCTACCACACACAAGTCTATCACAGCGTGCTTCTACAGAGCCCTGATGTTTACAGCTCGAAGCGAGGGCGACATTGAGCGTCTGATCGCAGTGGAGTTGAGACGTCCTGCAACTGTATCCGAATCATTGTGCCCCGTGTTATTGTTTTAAATTTAATGTCAAGTAATTTGTTAGTTTAATAGAAAAAGTGTATGCACCCAGTGTATTTTTATTGCACGAAACCCATTTCTGCCCACATGATGTACGAGCCTTACGGAATTAATCCTGACATATCAGACATGCGATCCGCCCCAGCTTCGCATGGGTTCAATTTACTAACAGCACCACCACCTAGGGGGCCCACAACTAGCCTATCTTTTAAGCTTGAAATAATCATACCTACTCACAAAATTTGCTTGATATTGAATGGGTAGTAGTTTCGGAGATTATAGTGTACGAACATAGTCACACGTGATTTTAATATATTAAGATGCAGAAAATCATGGTCTTGTTATTATGTTAGTAACAAAATGTAAACTACTAACGTCATCTATGATTTTTTTTTGTACTTTGCTTATGTCATTAAAGACAGTCGTTATCGAAAGTGTGCGTTTCAATAGGTCTTATTTTATTTAAAACGATACGTTAATAAATACCCCAAAAATCACTTAATTAAAAAAAAAAAAAGCTTTTTCCAGCAATATGTTTTCGTTATTGCGTGTTAATTCCGAAATATAATGTTTTCTTATAACTAACTCAACTCAACGGTTTACGCGACGCATGCCAAAAGCTTCCAGTCGGCATAAATTATTTCGATATCTTCAACAATATTTCAGCCAATTTACGTAGAACCTTAATGAATTATACACCTAAAACTTCTTCACAAATCACTCCATCTATTGGTGAAAAACTGCTTAAAACTTCGTATTATATTTTATGCCTATATCATTAACTAGATGTTACTTCGACCTTCATCCGCGTAAAATTAGTTAGTATTTAAAAAAAAACCCGTTTTTGCAACATTTTTCATTGGAGCATCAAGCTCCTATGACCCGGGGGGGAATCTATGACGGTCAGAAAAGATTTCTTCAATTCGAACCACTAGGTCCTGAGATTAGGGCAAACTCTTCATCTTCATAATATTAGTATAGGTAGTATTTTTTTTGACAAAAGATTTGCGTAACGCTTAAAAAAAATTAACAGTAAAAAATTCGCACGTGATTCGTTCATTTGATTTGTGGCCAAATCTATTGGATCTCATCCTAAAAAATCGCAACATAACCGTTGCTAACCTCTATCATCAATGTTTTTTTTTGACAAAAGCTTTGCGAAACGCTTAGTAAAAAAACAACCAAGTGTGAGTTGGACTCGCGCACAAAAGTTTCCGTAGTGCTGAACGATATAATAACAATATTTTAACGCTCATTCATAGGTTAATTTACACTCAACAGCAAAACGAATGGGATTGGTAAGTATAAAGCGTGTATAAGCGACATTTCATTTTCTTTTAAAAATAACAGTCACGCATAAAATCTGTATAAATCTATAGCTAATTCTGTACAAATTTTAAATGAAACAAAATCTTCTAAAACGTCACGTTTCCGAGATATAAGCTACCAAAGTAAGAATGTTTTCACTGATGCCACCATCAGTAAAATTTTGATTTTATTAACCACGCATATAACCATTGTTCTGTATGGTGTCCGGACGTAAAGAATAGCACCATCCCATATCTTCCCGTGGGTGTCGTAAGAGGCGACTAAGGGACTTACCAGAGAATGGGCAGCAGCGTTCTCTGTGTTTTATAACAACCATACTGCGATCGCCAACCCGCCTGCCAAGCGTGGCGATTATGGCAAAACCCCCCTTCTTGGGGGAGGCCTATGTCCAGCAGTGGACGTCTTTCGGCTAAAATGATGATGATGATGATGATGCATAAACCAGCTGTATCAATCATTAGTTAGTATCCAATATAAACAAGGATTTTATTAACCACTCATAAACCAGCTGTATCAATCATTAGCTAGTATCAATATAAACAAGGATTTTATTAACCACGCATAAACCAGCTGTATCAATCATTAGCTAGTATCAATATAAACAAGGATTCTATGAAATAAAATCTTCTGATGCGACTCATTTCCTCACACCCCTTAGTTTCTGTAGGAAGGTAGTTAGTTCACACTAAACCACTTTTCAATAGTTTAATTAAGTTATTTTTGTTTAGTTGGTCAAGTGGTCCCAAGCACGACTGCAGATCATGAGGTCCTATCATTCGGGTTCGATTCCCGGGTCGGGCAAAGTGTCATTGGGTTTTTCCATCAAGAAATTCTCAGTAGCAGCCACGAAGTCTGGATTTGCGCCCGGTTGATGGCAATAGGCTCGCCCCCTATTAGATTAGACTTAAGCGAATATCTCATGAACCATTGACTTGAGAAAAAAAATTGAGGAACTTCAATATCATTTTTAAGGGCTCTCGATAGACAACCCACAGTTACATACGAATTTTTTTTCAACCTTCCATTAGGTACTTGTATGCTGAGCCACCCCATTTTTTAATCGTAATTTCACACCACTTTTGTGTAGCGATTGATAGAAGACAAATAAAAAAGCTTGTAAAGAAATTTATTCGAGTGAAGCTTTATGAGCTATAAACATGTTGTTATTCACCTGGAAGGCTGGTGCCGATCCAGCCGCAGAGCATCGCAGTGTAACACAAAAAGCACGCTGTAAACAGCTTGCTCCGTTCAATGGTTCATAAAAAATTTAAAAAAGTAATTCTTTTAACCAAGTACATTTTCTAAGAACCTTCACATTTTGAAATGCGGTGCCGACCGATAATTTGAGTCAGCTTTAGCAAAAGTAGTTAAACAGGGGGGTTACCATGACGTCTTAAAGCGGGAGTAATTCCAGTGTGGGAAAGAGACAGAGCTATACAGGTTGTCTAGCGCCATCTCTTTCCCACGCTGGAATTACTCCTGCTTTAAGACGTCATGGTAGGCCGCCAGTTGTTGTTGATATTGATCAACTTGCGATCCCACTCGCTCACGTGACGCAAATATACACAAGCTTATGTGAAAAAATAATCCTAACTAATATTATAAATGCGAAAATAAGTTTGTTTGTTACCTTATCACGCCTAAACCACTAAACCGATCAACCTGAAATATTATACACTAGCTGTTGCCCGCGTCCTTCGTCTGCGTGAAATTTTATAGCCTATAACCTTCCTCGATAAATGGGCTATCCAACACTATAATAATTTTTCAAATCGAATCAGTAGTTCCTAAGATTAGCGCGATCAACCAAACAAACAAACTCTTCAGCTTTATAATATTAGATTAGATGCGAAAGTAAGTAGTTTGTTTGTTACAATTTCACACCTAAACCTGTAATTTTGAACTGAACCGATCATCCTGAAATTTTGCATATAAATTGTCGGAGGTGTACAGAAACGAAGATAGGTTATTTTTCATCCTACAAAATTAAAATCTTCATCCGAACGAAAAAATACTGTTCCCGAGGAAAACAACAATAACGTTCTTATGATAATAGATGACACCACGTGGCTTTCGAATCATAATTGAATTATATTATTATAAACCGATTACAACTGAATTGATTGTCAAATTCTTAATCTTAATTAACGCGAGTGAAGCCGCGGGAAAAGCCAGTATTTACAATAAGGAACAAATAACTAATAATAATTATAAGTTATTATGAACTTCGATGCGAACAGCTCCAATTTGCGTCAGCTTTAGCAAAAAATTGATAGGAGAAACTGATCAATTTACGTTCTGACTAGCTCACGTGGCGCAAATCGACACAAACATAGTTTGAAAAAAAAAACATATTACATAGTTATTATAAAAAAGCACAGAACAACAAAACGAACAAGAATAACTAGTTTAAATATTCACAAAAACTTATCTTTCGTGCGTCATTTCAAAGAATCTCAAACATTCACGACCATACAAGTTAAGCTTCAACTTCACGAAGAAAGCTAGAAAATATAATATAATAATAATATTGTGCCGATAGTCATGTCGGCCAATGGCTTAATAGCCAATAGCCTCGACCAACATCTGAGGAGGCTCTCGCTTAGCAGCTGGATCAAGGACTTGATTCAGAAAGCAGTACTTCTGGACACGGCGCGTATCGCTAGGAGGTTCCTCTCTCAAGAACCCTGACCACCGGTAGCTCGGACCCTGTTCCCGATGTCGGTGGGCTACTATTTTTTATATTTTTAAATGTTTTTTTTTATGTTACTTTGTATAGAAATATTTAAAAATGAAAATTTTATGTATAGAAAATAAATAAAGGAATAATAATATAATATAATACTAAACATGTACTGTATGGTGTCCGGACGTAAAGAATAGCACCATCCCATATCTTCCCGTGGGTGTCGTAAGAGGCGACTAAGGGACTTACCAGAGAATGGGCAGCAGCGTTCTCTGTGTTTTATAACAACCATACTGCGATCGCCAACCCGCCTGCCAAGCGTGGCGATTATGGCAAAACCCCCCTTCTTGGGGGAGGCTTATGTCCAGCAGTGGACGTCTTTCGGCTGAAATGATGATGATGATGATGATAATACTAAAGCACTGTCTTCTCCTCTTAATATGTTACTCCATTCATTCAAGGAGTATTTTTAGAGCTTTGCATAAAAGCAATTTCACAAAGGAGAATGCCCAATTTGTATGTGAGTTCGGCTGTTCTTGTGTCTCGACTGATCATCTGTTAAATATAGGAAATGTACTCCGGCTTATGTAAACGAAAAATGATTAATACATTCGATGGCAGTTTTCCTTAATCGGACCTTTGATCTTCCAATTATTGTGATGTCGTGCTGCGATCGCCGGCACAAAACAAAACACCTACAAATTATAACAACATACATTTATGTCAATCAAATTGACGTTGACCATGACTTAAGGTTCTTCCTTTGGTTTATTTTAAAAAAACAATCATCTGCCTATCGGATCAGCAGTACAAGCCAAACGTCGTTGCTACATTTACATTTGGTGTAACGAAGTTTAGCAAGCGTTTACATAGATCAAGAAGAATGTATTGTTATTTCTAATCACTTTGTCAGTTTTGTAAAAGAAATTCTTGTAATAATGTTTTACCGATGATTTGCAAAAAAAATAACTGCATTATGATTTTTATTACTCAAAACTGTAAAAAGATATTTAAAAAAACCGGTAAAGTGCGAGTCAGACTCGCACAAAAAGGTTTCCGTAACATCAAACAATACAAAAACAATAAAGGAGTTCTTACAGAGCAGCTTGAGGTTTGCCAGCGCGCAATGTAACAGATCGCGTTTGAAATACAGTGTTGCGTTTTAAAACACAAATCGCCGACGTCATTCAAACAGCAGCCAAGCCAAGCCAAGCCTCTGCCATGGGCCAAGGGTCTGGTCCAGACACGAAATGACTATGCTAACATGATTTGGTAATATTCCTTGAATGTGTAGCGACACTACAAAGAGTACTACAGCTACATAGAATAAAAATTACTACAACGCCATCAATGCCACAAACGACAAACTAAACTGCGAAATACGCATAAATCCTACATCGCGCAAGTAAAGTTATCCGCGACTTACGACTATATAGAAGAACCCGATAACACCCGTCTGGTCGGAGAATCCTCGCTTTTCTATAAGGGATGAAGCACTTTGGACCCTGTTCTTCGTACACGCAATAATGGATCCTAGACAGAGACTACGGAAGAGCGGGACATACTGTGTTTGAACAAATCATGAACAATAATCTTCGATTTGACGATAATAATCTGGTTAATTTAGAAGGCAGTGGCGGAATTCAGGAAGGAAAAGGACCCGTAAATGAGGCAATGCAGGGGGAACCTTACACGGCAATACGTTTATACTAGGCCACTAGGAAGATATTATTTCTTTCTTCCTATTATTTGGAGTGAACAATTATAACACAAAATAAACATGATTGGGCACTTCATCAGACATACTTTATAATTTGAGACTACAGCACAAGTAATTGATCAAATGTTTTTTTTTTTTTTTTTAGGGTGGTATATCATCAAATGACCCCCCCCCCCCCGCTCTGGGCGGAGCGGAGTGTCAGACTTGTACTGACTAAAACCCATCCATGTTCTTTCTTTGCCCTTTGTGTTCCAGGGCCGCGGTATCTCTTTCGAACAGTCCCGCAGCCCTGGCAGGCATCGGCCCATGCGGACCCCTCCGTGGTTGCTGACATCTCTTTGAGGCGCGCGTGGAACACGAACGCGCCGTCGACACGGCCTGTCGTCATAAGACGGCCGGACGGCGAGCTAGCCCATAACTCGCCGTCCACATCAAATGTTACTGAACTTGTATTATATACTAAGACATACTGAGGTAAATCCTTAGCGGGGCGCGAGCTTTTGTCCGCGACTTTGCTTGTGTTATAATCGGAAATTATCTCACGGTGACGATTATATAATATACTAGTTTCTGTTAGCGACTTCGCCCGCGTGGCTTACATGAAACAAATTACATTTTTTTTTCAGAAACAGACATTATAAACACTCTCACTCCCTCTCATTGAATATAAGACCTGAAAATATCCCAAGTATCCCAAGGCTACCCAGGGAATATAAAGTTTCACAGAAAATTCAAACCCCCATTTCACACTCTTAGGGGAGGAATTTCGAAAAACCCTTTCTTAGTGGATACCTACTCTTCACAAAGAATACACCCTCGAAATTTCATGTCTCTGGGACCAGCGGTTTGGGCTGTGCGTTGATATATCAGTCAGTCAGGACTTTAAATTTTATATGTATAGATATAATTTATTAAGGTACTTAAAAGTTTTGTGGTACATGAGAGACTTACAAGGTATGCATTAATAATTACATGTTGTAGGCACAACCAATTACAGGGTGAATCGCTGCTCTCCTAACTAGATTGCTGAGCAATCTGTATTTAGGAGAGACAGTTTAGTCAGTTTAAAAGATCCTCGGACATTTTGGGATAATGTAGCATCCTACTAGTGAAAGAATTTTTGTCGTCAGATTAGTACTTTCGAAGATTACCCACCACACCCAAAATTACAGACTTACTTAACTTCTTTATAATATTGTAGTAAGTCTTAAGGTAACTTTTAAAAGGCCCTACTGTCTCATTACACCGTGCGACGAAAGTGCTTAGAATCCGTCAACTTTTCATTCTCTCTGCATCCATAAAACTCTCAAAAAAAACGAACCTAAAGAATCCCAACACCTGACTACACTTCACAGCTACTAGACGTTCCCTAGCCTACTCTCTTATTAGCACATACAACAAAGCCTGCAATTTTTGTGACAACAAAAATGCTACGACGCTTGGTTGCAAAAGAAAACGCTTCAAAACCTTAGTTATGAAGACTCGGAAGAATCAAGAGTGTTAACGTCTTACGGTATTTCATACAAACTTTCAAGTGTTTTTTTTTCAAAATGATGGAACCGATTTTAATGAAACTTCGTACGCATAAGCAGGATACATAAGTCTAAAAACTTGACAGAGAACATTTCGAACACTGTTTTAATGCCGTCGCTCAAAACTAATAACGCTCCGCTAAGCTAATGTGGGACTGGGCTGGCCATGTCTGCCGCATGCCTGACGAGCTGCGGGCCAAAACACCACGATCTGGAGCCCTGACACAGTCAGAAGGCGACACGGTAGACCTCGCAGGAGATGGCGGGACGAGCTGGACAAAACTAACGACCAGTGGTCAACATTGACCCTGGATCGAAGAATTTGGAAGTCATGGAGAGAGGCCTTTGCCCAGCAGTGGGATGACGCAGGCTAACAGTATCAGTATCATATTTTTTACAAGTCGTTCTTTTGACGAACGCCTAAGCTGTCGTTCTTATTCTAAATTGAACCTTATTGTTTATTTCCTTTTTCTTAACAACGTGCCAGAGTTAATTCCTAAATGACCAAAAAGGTTAAGGTCTCTACAGTACCTAAACAAGTTATTCGATACATTCGACGCGAGACGAAATTCGCTCGCGCCCTTCCTGGGCCCAGTTTGACCAAACTTGTTTCAAAATGTAATTAATTATGACGTCAATAAAAACTGGTAGTTTTAAGATGAATTATGATATTCTACGACTCAAATTAATACCTGTTTCGATGATATAACCAGTTTATTTGTAAATAGCTTTCACCTGCGCCTTCGCTCGTCGTATGATCGCAAATTATCCCACGGGAACATTAAATTTTGCTTTTAATATTCGGGGATAATTGAGTCACCGCCTATCTGACCTCAACAACCCAGCAACTGGGTAATATAATACTTTTTGGGAAGACTTGTTGTCAGACTATCGGGTTTATGACAGTTCGAAACGACTGTCAAAGATCTACAAATGACAGCCGGGACCAACGGCTTTACATGCTTTCAGAGGCACGAAGAAAACTCGTTACGTAAAGAGGAGGGTCACCCATCCACGAACCAACCTTAGCAAGCACTGCGATCTACCCGTGCGGCTGTTATTATTTAGCCTTGAAATAGTTTTATATGCAAATGATGATAGTTACGTAAATCAAAATGTTACCTTGTAATACGGACCTGTTTCAAGGTAATGTTTGTATTTATTTTATTGTAATCGGAACATAATAATTAATGAGTTCACGTCGTTGTGACTCACATTGTAGGACGGAATTCTAGTAACAGAAGTTTGGGCCAAACATGTAAATCATTTAATAATCACGACATTCGCACTGGGGGATTTACTGATGTGGCGTAATATTTCAACATCGAGATTTTTTTGCGAAATCTAAGTTACTTGTTTATGAATGACGCAAATACGAAACCGCACCACGTTTTATTGTTGCACCCACGTGCGGTTCGGTAATTGTCCCAAGGAAACGTACTAACGGGATAAAAAGTATCGTATGTTAAGTTAATCCAGGCTATGAACTATCAGTGTGCCTTTCATCCAAACCCGTTCAGTTTATTTATACCTGAAAGAGTAACAAACATTTATCCGTCCATCCCTCCTTATAAACTTTCACATAATCGTTCGCTATGACTAAACCCCTCCATCCCCTTCGAACCCAACCTATCCGCGGCAAGGTGCAAAAATTTTCGAGCTCACTTTTCTCGAACTTTCATTTCGCGTTTTTCTAAATTTATAACATTACATTACATCACGCCTGTTATCCCCGAAGGATTAGGCAAAGGTGTACCTAATAGTTCACTCACATTTCGTCAGTTGTGTTTAAGTCCCATGTAATAGGGGGCGAGCATATTGCCATCAACCGTGCACAAATCCAGACTCCGTGGCTGCTTCTGAGAAATTCCTGATGGAAAAACCCAATAACAATGTTCCCGTCCCCGAAATCGAACCGAGGACCTTATGCTCAGCAGTCGCAAGCGTTTCAGCGTTTGTCGCAGTCGTTTTTCTATACACTTTTAGGTATTTAGTAATTTTCCACAGCACGTACTAAAATTATGGATGCCAGTTTTACTAAAATAGCGTGACCTTATTAACGTAACCAGTTGTTTTTTTAATTTTGCAGTGATAAATATAGAAAAAGATAAAAGGTCAGTTAATTAGGGTTCCGCTTTCCTTTTATGATCTCAGAGACACAGAGATGACTCGGACGCGCACCGTGAGTTTTTCAATGTGGCGCGGGAAAAGATGTACTGAAAATACTATCTACTTACAAGCCCAGTAGTTGATACTATTCCAAGTGTGGGCTAGAATATAAAAAGCTCTTCTGAAAAAGCTGAGGAAGTCGTGGCTCAGTGAGCCGCGGGGGTCGATCTCTAAGGTTAAGCAGTGCGTGCTTAGGTCAGCCCGTGGATGGGTGACCATCATTACGTTCCGAGTATCCTCAGTGCCTCAGAAAGCCCGTGAAGCCGCTGGTCCCGGAAAAATCTTCCAATCCCAACCCCGCCCGATAACCAGCCAGGAAATTTTAAAATCAGGATTCTGTTCTTTTTTTTTTGTTATTGTATGCAATACAACGCAGTTTGACGCAAGAGATGATCTTAGGGGAACCTGTTAAAGTTTGGTGCTAATAATAATTTCTGTGAACATGGCAAGCAAGCGTCATCAACCTTGTGTGCCAACTTAAAATTCTAATTACTAATTATAATAAATGTCTGGTTTTCCAGCGATAAAAAAAAACCGGCCAAATGCTATTTGGTCTCGCTCATGAAGGGTCCCGTAGCCCCCTTTAATTTTTAATTTATTTTTATTTGTTGTTATAGCGGCAACAGACATACATATTCTGTGAAAATTTCAATTTATTACGAATCATGAGATACAGCCCGTTGACAGACAGACGGATGAACGGACGGACGGACCGCGGAGACTTAGTAATAGGTTCCCGTCGGTTACAAGTGTGACTAGGACTCATGTCCTGAGGGTTCTGTTTTGAAGCTGTATAGCTGTATGTTTCGCTCAACACGGCCAATAAATGTTCAATTCCAGGTTGAAAAAAAACACTTTTGACTGAATCTTATCTAGACAGAGAAAGGGCCTGTTCCAGATAGAAGACAACACTAACATTAATTTCTTCTTAATTATCTTTTTCTTATGTTTACTTTTATATAATTTTGTTAATTTAGTCATATTGTTTTGTCCTGTGCGAAACGACATGAGATAGAAAGAGGCTTTCTTTGGTGTTATAAAATTTTCTTCCATACATCCTTCTAGACCGTAGGCGATGGTCCATCTTCAAAGGTAAGTTTTTTAAAGCCAAAACGAATCATTTCTTTAGCCTTGTTAAACTGACTGTAATAACGATTAAATAACTTATAATGTTATTTCTATGGTAAATTACATTTTAAGAATGGTGAGACCTTGCTTCTTGGACACTTTTAAGCTCCTGGGTTAACTAACAACCATAACCCACGATCTTATGGCTGCTGGCAGATTCAATGTACCCAGAGTTACTAATTACTTTGGTGACAGAACCCTAAAAAATCGAATACCATGTCTATTGAACAGTCTGCCGGCAGACAAAAGCAGTGAAACGTATAAAAATAGTTTTAAAAATAAATTAAAAAGACAGGTATTATTTAGAAATGTGTTAAAGTGCTATCTATAAATAGTAATTAGTTTTAAGCACGAAATTTACGAGTGAGTGTATAGAGACTCACCGGCCCCACGTCAAACCAGTACTACGGTTTTGTGGGGGCTTAGTTTGTAAGTTATTTACTTTCCATTACGTGAATAAACTATCGAATCGTTGAATTAATTAATCATAATAGGACTATTATTGCCAATAAGCCTGACATAGTCGTGATAGATCAATCAGTGCACCGCGTAATGATAGTCGATGTTACCATTCCGCATGACGGGAACCTCGTGAAAGCTGAGAAAGATAACAAATTAAATATCTCGACTTGGCACACGAGGTTACATATGGAAGGTGAACTCGGCTATCATTGTGCCGATTGTCGTGACGGCCAATGGCCTTATGAGCCTCGACGACCATCTGTCGAGGCTCTCCTTAGGCGGTTAGATCACGGGCCTGATTCAGAAGGCAGTACTCCTCGATACGGCTCGCATTGTGAGGAGGTTCCTGTCTCTGGAGCCCCGGTAGCTTTTACTGCTATTTTTATATTTTTAAATGTTTTTTTTATTAATAAATATTTAAAAATGTGTAGAAAAATGAATAAAGGATATAATAATGACAAAACTATGGGGTACTTCCCCATAGGTTTGTAAAGTGAAATAATTATCAAAATTTTGACTTTACCTCTTGATGACGCTGACTAGCTTTAACTTTAAAGCTAATCATCATATGCCTAGCCTTTTCCCAACTATGTTCGGGTCGGCTTCCAGTCGAACCGTATGCAGATGAATACCAAATATTTTACATGGAGCGACTGCCTATCTGACCTTCACAATCCAGTTAGTACCTACTGAGTAATACGAAACCCATTAGTAAGGCTGGTTGTCAGACTTTCGGGCCACTGACTACCTGTAACGACTTTCATTGATCTACAAATGACAGTCGGGACCCACGGCATAACGTGCTTTGAAAGGCACGGACGAAACTCGATATGTAGTGGGGTGGTGTGACGAGTGTCAAATGAAGATCACAGAGATTCTGTGCGAGTCCAGCTTTTGTCTTTTGGTAAAAAACATACCTCATAAACTGCTACTCAATGTCATAGGAGTACAACACAGACCTGCTCTTTGGGACCTTAAGGAACCTGTCTGAGATCACTAGTAATGCTATCGACGTGGCAAAATTTGTGTTGGCACTTATTTAACTCGAAAAGAATCGTCGAAACGACAAAGAAGTAGTACCTACTAACAACCACAAGCTAAACACTTGCCAAGCTCAAAACATAATTTTATTGAGAACACCACGTACTTCATGGTCATCATCATCATCATTTCAGCCGAAAGACGTCCACTGCTGGACATAGGCCTCCCCCAAATGACCATTGACCGGTCCCGTGCGACTCGCATCCAGCGGATCCCTGCAACCTTCACCAGGTCATCGGTCCACCTAGTGGGAGGCCTTCCAACGCAGCGTCTTCCGGTTCGCGGTCGCCACTCCAGAACTTTTCGGCCCCATCGGCCATCCGTTCTGCGAGCAATGTACCCTGCCCACTGCCACTTAAGTTTGGCTATTCTTCGGGCTACGTCGGTAACTTTGGTTGTCTTGCGGATGTCCTCATTTCCGATTTGATCACGCAAGGAAACTCCGATCGTAGCCCTCTCAATTTCCCTTTGGATGACTTTAAGCCTTCTGATAAGGCCCATTGTGAGCGACCACGTTTTGGTCCCGTATGTAATCACTGGCAACACACACTGGTCATACACTTTCGTCTAAGGACATTGCGGTAAGTTGGACGACGAGAAGATACCACGCAACTTCCCGAACGCTGCCCAGCCGAGTCGGATTCGACGATTGACTTCTTTCTCGAAGTTAGACCTACCTAACTAGATCGTTTGTCCAAGGTAGACATAATCGTCTACAACTTCGAGTGTAGAGTCTCCGATCTTGATAGGAGTGGGTGTTACGTGGGCATTTAACATGATTTTGGTTTTGTCCATGTTCATTTTAAGACCCACTCTTTCGGAAGCTCTACTAAGGTCATCGATCATTGTACTGAGGTCCTCCATTCTTTGAGGTACTTCATGGTGTTATTAATAAAATAATGTCGCACTATGTGCTGCCTTGCAAGGCGTACAAATAATGTTTACACATTAAGTACTGTAGCTTGTAGTTTTTAAAAGTACAAAAACTACTGTTACTGCAGCTAATTACATAATATATTATTTAATCTTTAATAAAATATACATTAAAAAAAACAAATTTCATCATCTTGAACACCCCGGTCTCCAAGATGATCCGCAGGATATGGGATAGATAATCCCCAGAATTATTTTACCGTTTTTCCAAAAGTAGGTACTGTAAATATAGTAACCTTATTGGTAACTATATTTTCGAGCCGTTTGGGGTTGAAACTGATCTAGGTCCGTGGGGCCCGAGTGCTCACAGCCTTTTCAAGGACACGTTCTAATCGCTTAGTTGACTCTTCCCGTAACCCAAGGGCTGGCTTTTATCTTGGCCAAAGGCTTAACGTTACAACGTGGCAACGCCGCCATTCTTTTGGGTACATTACTAGTTGACAGCGTTGAGGAGGAGTTTTTTGACGCCATTTTTTAAGTTTATTTTTAAGTTAGTTATGAGTTGACAATGTCTTTATATATGTAATCTTATGTATCTATATACATCTACCTACAAAATTACAGCTACACTGAACTGCGTGACCAAAATAATTATAATCCTCAGATATTTTTTATATCAATTGTGTTAAGTTCAATAACATGACGGCCATTCAACCTTATTACTTGCCGATTTATATGGCACGTTATTTTTAGGGTTCCTTACCTGAAGGAAGGGTTACCAACGGGAGCCTATTACTAAGCCTCCGCTGTCCAACCGACCGTCCGTCCGTCCGTCCGTGTGTCTGTCAGCGGGCCGTATCAGCTCATTAACCGTAGGCAGACAGAACATATAGATAGACAGTTGACATTTTCACAGAATGTGTATTTCTGCTGCCGCTATAACAACAAATAATAAAAATAAATTAAAAATTAAAGGGGGCTCCCCTACTACGATGGTACCCTTCATGTGCAACTCCAACTCGCACTTGGACGGTTTTTAACACCATCCCCCGCTGTTATAATACAATTGGGTAGTTGACACCATTAAACAATAATTCCAAGACACAACTTCTCTAAAAAATTACTTCATTTTAGACCTGAAAACCCGATTAATTTTCAATTAATTGCAAAATTAGATTTTTAGTTGCTTTGAAATCAATAAATAGTTGAGTCTTTGAGTTGATTAAATAGTAACGTCATAGCGTGCTATTTCTATTCAAAATATAAGGGGGAATCACGTTTTGACAGCTCTTAAAAAGTATGTCAATTGATTGGTTTGTCAACTACCCTATTTTCCGAAAACCCACCACGACTTATTTTCCAATGATATTTACGCGGTAGGTATAGTCTAAAAGACAGAGTATTAAATTTGGTTATCACAAAAATTTAATTTAATTTTATATTTTTTGTAAATTAAATTCTAATTTCAATTCTATTTTAATTTCGCTTTACTGTGATCAAATTTATTATTGTTATGTAATTTTATTAGCTAATGGAATTAAAAGGCTTTTTATTTTATTTCTTTATTACATAATTTAGAAATTATACAAATTAAATATAATTATTTCATACAAATGTCCATGGTACCAACAACATCAACATCTTCAAATTGTTTATTCTTTGCTCAATAACATAAACTTCAACACTTCAACTTTTTACAGTATTAAGCAATCTACATAATTATACAGGGTGTAAGGGACAGCCCTCCCCAAACCCATGGGGTGAATTCAGTATATCCTAAGATGACCGGTACAAGAAATTATTTCAGGAATGTTATGGGAATTCAATAAATTTGATTTGTTTTATTTCCTCATACGCAATATAGCGTTACCGTGGCAAAACGCACGTAGCGAACGGCAAGTGCGACGACGAGTTTGATGAACTCTATAGCTAGGCAGGAAGTGAACAGCTGATTTCACGCGTCGTTCGTTAAAGTATTTCAAAATCCATTGTTAGATTTTTTATTTTAGCCGTATTATTTACATAAATGGAGCACTGCGTACAGGGAATGAAATAAAGAAATTGTAACATTTTTTTTTCTTTTTAATAAAATTTCGGTGGAATATGATTCAAAATAAGGAACTATAACTACTCCAATTTACGCCATTTTCTTACTAACTGTATTTTTTTTTGAAAATCTGTGTATGGGAATCAAAATTTCATAAAAAAAAAATGGATAGTCTCCAGAGTCAATTTTCATGCAGCTGCTCTGCAACGGTTAAGGTAGCCCCCTTACTGCCCTGCTGAGTAGAGCAGGTAGGGTAGGTAGCAGCGGCGAAGGTCCCATATAAATCAATTCCTACCGGATTCCCTTTGAAAATGGCACAGTCAGTATTCTATAGGCAAATAATATAATCACATTACAGATATGTACTCCGGCTTACCTCTTACGAAAATTGTCCCTTCGCTACTGGTAGGTAGGTATAGGAACCTACCTACCAGTAGCGAAGGGTAGGTAGGGTAGGTAGGTGGGCCTACCTTCCCTACCTACCTCCTGGCAGATAGGATAGAGTAGTAAAAAGTAAAAGAAGATAGTAGGAAGGAAATGGTGCATGCAACGCATGCCAGGCACAGCTACTTAAACTAAATATAGCATTATAAAGCATTATAATAATTAGCCGGTAGTACAACAGTCATTGCAATTAACTAACTACCTAGAACAAAGGCTATCTAAGTTTAAAATCTACCTTATCTTAGATCGAAATTACACATAATGTTTTTCTCCAGAAAAATTTACTCACCACTCACACCGCCATTACGAATTGATTGAGGCGCGAGGCTATCGGGAACTACATAATGTGTGTAGCTGAAAGGCAGTTGTTTTCCCCGTCATTGTGATCATTTTTTTGTTCTGGACCGTACCTTAGTCTAGTCTAGTTACGGAAATATTGGAGGTCAAAGTCCCAACTTTTTCACAAGTTTTTTTTTTAAATGCTAGTTTTTAAGGTTATAACTTTACTTTAAATACCTCCATGACTGTTTACTATTCAATGCATACATCAGCACAATGTTTTGAGTGTGTAACATTGAGTTTTACCGTAAAACGTGATTTTTTCCCACCAAAAAAAGCGTTTCCCAGAAATAATCTTTGCGTAGAGTTACTTAGTTTGATGTACAGAATACTTGGTTGACGGCTTCGTCAAGGGTCCGTTTACTTCTTGTATCACCTAGAAGGTGTTTATAGTTTTGCTGCAATCGAAAAGGATCATCATACCTCAAAGGATCGTCTGGTACTCGTTTCCCTCTACTATAAAAAGCTTTGTTACTCTTTTCACGCAAAAACTACTGAACGGATTTGGATGAAAGGCACATACAGTTCATAGCCTGAATTATCATTTTTTTTTTTGGTTTTTATTAGCCTGTACTTTCCCACTGCTGGGCAAAGGCCTTCCCTAATTCCTTCTATGTGCTCTTTTCCCGTGCCTCCTCGAACGAGCCCTCGCGGTATGCGTCAGGATCGTCTCGTCTCTTTCTAGGCCGGTCTCGGCGGCGCCATGCATCTTTCGGCAACCATCTTGTGACCATGATCAACACATAGGATACTTTTTATCCCGTTAGTACGTTTCTTTAGGACAATTACCGAACTCCACACGAGCGAAGCCGCGGGTATAAACTTTTTTTTTTTTTTAATTTATTTATTCAAAATCTGTAATACAGAAACATACAATGAGAGGTAGTGTTTTTTAAGAACCTTTTTAAGTTGGTTGGTTGATTTGACTTGCGATATCAATTGTGGGGTAGCTCATTCACTAATGTCGGTACTACATATTTTCTAGTGCGCTTACCAAATTAATTTGTCACTTTGAGAACAGCAAGCGTCTTCTTTTTCGATAAACGAGTTGGGTACATATACCTACGTTCTTCCTTGTGATTTTGATTATAAAATTGTTCAGTCAAGATATTAAGCTTAGTTTTAAAATGGAACGGAAGTACTTTACAAATTTTTAATAGTTTTTCATAGTTTTCATTTAAACTTTTTTTAGTGTTTTTATCTACAAGTAGTAAGTAGCCTTGTCTGCAAGATATTGATTTCATTTAAATGTGTAGGGAACGTAACGCGATATCCACCCAACCCATATTCAATAACTGAGTCAGCCAGTGCATAGTATAACGTATACAATACTTTTCTGTTGACAGCATGTTTAAGAGTCTTTAACTTACCAAGAATGGATCGTAGCTTATTGCAAACATTGTTGACATGCAGATTCCAAATGCATATGTTGTCTATGACTAATCCTAGGTACTTATAAGATGTAACTGTTTCTAAATATGAGCATTGACAATTCAGTTTGTTGTTATGTACCGACATTAGTGAATGAGCTACCCCCACAATTGATATCGCAAGTCAAATCAACCAGCCAACTTAAAAAGGTTCTTAAAAAAAAACTACCTCACATTGATTGTGTCCATAGCTAATTTTGCGTCTATTATGTATGGGTGTAAAATGTGAGAATGTAATCTGTAAATTCACTTTCTTTTTTAATACTTTATTTTAGTTATTTTATAAAAAAAAATCGAAATTTGTTTTAATTGTTATTGTGAAACGAGAACAACTGCCGACAAACTGTCTTGCAGTTTGGCAGACTTTTTATATGTTTCTGTATTACAAATTATTATAAATTAATTAAAAAAAAAAAAGTTTATGTTTAATCCGTTTAGCACTGAATGTATGTAATGATAAAAATGTAAAAATGTGCTTTTGTTTTATTTTCCATTGGAAATTATGTTTGAATGATTTTAATTAATGCCTTCGCCACCGAATATGTTTTAATTCTTCCCAATAGAAACTCTCTATCTGTATACTCAAGATACAGGCTTTGTCTAGTTTGGGGCCAACATAAAAGTTTTTGTAATATATTTGGCAATAATATTCTTGTATTTGTTGTTGTATTGGTAAATCTTTGATAACATTAATGTCTGGTGGTCTTAAACTGGTTATGAAATTAAACGAGCTTTTTTAGAAAAAACCTAATCATTTATTCAGTGTAAACCGCACGTCATAGCCAGTATTAACAACTAATGTAAGTTGACCTGTTATTCTATTGAAGCTCTGTCTGCACTTTACACCTGTGCATTGGGCTGGTCTAGGGTAGCAGTAGCGTACAGAAGCGCTTACCTGCGTATAGATTGATTTTTACCGATTGTTTGTGAATGTGTCAACATTGTAGACTTTGTAGATTCCCAGATTATTGTTAACTTTTGTCAAGAGGAGAAAGGTAGGCTACGAGGAATTTGAAAAATAGGTATTTGAAGGAACTATTACCGTCGCGCAATAGCGACAGCTGTAGCTCGCACCGATATGTTTCGTATTCCCCTTTTTTCTCCTAAAAAACTGAGCCGATTCAATTATTTTTGACATATAAATTTTAAGAAAGAGTATTTCTAGGTTTCTATCAATTTCTTTTATGATGAAAACTTTTAGAATTTGTATGGTAGTCCTCTAATCACTACCGTAAAAATGGGAAATTTTTTGTAAATTTTGGAGGGTCATATTTTCTTAACTTATTAGTCGCTGCAAAAAAAGGCAATGACAGGGAGATGTGTAGACACTTCCACCAAACTAGTGTAGACTAGCCCTTGATTTTATGAAAAAAAGAAATTATAGCTCTAGAACCATTATTCAGGAAGAAAAAATGGAATACAAAACGTCGATTTCTTCAATATTTGTATGGAGAAATTGCAGCTCATCTCCCCTCTTAACTTTTAATCACGTTTTACGTTTTTATAAGTTTTTATTTAACTTGCCTTGTTTTGTTTTGTTTTGTGTAGTAAGCAACTACTTCTGGTATGGCCTACGCTAAACACCATACTTAATTACTAAAAAAATATATTGTAATACCAAGTGATTTGAAACGAGTAACCATGGAGTTTTTTTGCCGACTCTTCTCCGTAGCAAACAACCAATCCGAACCGTGCACCTTTTTTCGATGTTTTATAAGTGCCCATGTAGGCCTATGTGAAATAAAATATTTTCATTTTGAAACTGTAGCTTATTGCTACTAAAATACAGGGTGGAATCCCTCGACGCAGAAACGAATACCACATATTCAGTGCATCATTCCGAACCCACCCAAATCGAAAATTGTCATTGGAAAATTAAAAAAAATATCTGCTGTTCCATACATTTTGACCGTGTCGGTATTGCACTTTTGTAGGAAACGGTAAAATTTCTATGTGGAGGGTGTGTGGGGGGGCTTCGGAAAATGTACTGAATATTGGTATTTTCAGTCGGAAAAACGACCAAGTGTAAAAGGACGGGGTCGAGTACGCACGTCTTCGGACAATCTTGTTCAGTTTCATGGTTCGACTTCATACAAACTACTCGTAGTGTAATAAATGCATCTGGTGCCCGAATTCAATTAAAGTCTTTCGAGCACCCGAATACGGGCTGACGACCAAGTGTAATTACACCATTACACTTGGATCGTTAATCAATCGGAAATCGTCTACGAATAGGTGAGGGCAATTCTTACCTAACCTTCAACATTATGAAACACACAAACTAGGATAAAACGAAATTCGGCTGCACGATGAAATTAATATACCTAACTACTACAAGGTCAAATATGATTTTATAACGTGTTGCTGATTTGATTACGACGACTAGTTTATACCCGCGGCTTCGCCCGTGTGGAGTTCGGTAATTGTCCCAAGGAAACGTGCGATACAAGGTGTAAACGGACCCTTGACGAAGCCGTCGACCAAGCATTCTGTACATCAAACTAAGTAACTCTACGCAAAGATTATTGCTGGGAAACGCTTTTTTTTGGTGGAAAAAATCACGTTTTACGGTAAAACTCAATGTTACACACTCAAAACATTGTGCTTATGTATGCATTGAATAGTAAACAGTCATGGAGGTATTTAAATTAAAGTGATAACCTTAAAAACAAGTATTTAAAAAAAAAACTTGTGAAAAAGTTGGAACTTTGACCTCCAATATTTACGTAACTAGAAGGTACCCAGGTACGGCCCAGAACAAAAAAATGATCGCAATGACGGGGAAAACAAGTACCTTTCGGCTACACACATTATGTAGTTCCCGATAGCCTCACGCCTCAATCAATTCGTAATGGCGGTGTGAGTGATGAGTAAATTTTTCTGGAGAAAAACATTATGTGTAATTTCGATCTAAGATAAGGTAGATTTTAAACTTAGATAGCCTTTGTTCTAGGTAGTTAGTTAATTGCAATGACTGTTGTACTACCGGCTAATTATTATAATGCTATATTTAGTTTAAGTAGCTGTGCCTGGCATGCGTTGCATGCACCATTTCCTTTCTACTACCTTCTTTTACTTTTACTTCTACTCTACCCTATCTGCCATACCTAGGTAGGTAGGGTAGCTGGCTGGCCTACTACTCCAATTTACGCCATTTCTAGCCTAAGTTACCAAAGTTTTTTGCAATTTCAGATTTTTTTACTTCTAGAATCTGGGTTGGCCCCTTTTTTTAGTTTTTAATTAATAATGTATTTAGTTATTTTATCAGTATTAGAAAAAGGATCAATTGGCATCAATATTTTTTTCGTGTAAAATGGCCATTTTCTTGCTAATTGTATTTTTTTTTAATCTGTGAATTGGATTAACATTTCTTCTTCTTGAAAAATATATTACAAAAAACTTTTATGTTGGCCTCAGTTTTTAATAATTTTTTTTTAATGTGAAAGATTTCGCGAATATTTAATAAACATACTTTTCATTTCTTAGAATAGAATAAAAATAATTTATTTGCATTGAATGTAGGTACATACATGAGTTGTTACAGTAGTAAGTATTTGTTCCTGGTACATTCTACCTTTTGGTGTGTAAACATTTAACATTATAAACAATTATACAACTTCAATTTAAAAGCTTTCACAACAAATCAACAAATTATTTTCTAACAAAAAATAAAAATAAAGTAACAATAAAAAAAAGAAAGTAATAATACAGCTATATTTTATCTGTTAGGAAATCTGATAACACAATAACAACAACAACAAAACAACAACAACAAACAACACACAAACACAAAACACACACAACACACACACACACACTAATAACATTTTTGTATTAATAAAGATGAAAGCTGTTTTTTAAAAATTCTCAAAGGCTGCTCCTTGATACTATTTGGAATCTTATTATAGATTATAGGCGCCATACCTAAAACACTTTTTTTTAATGAAGATGTATTGTGAGCACCGGTACATAACTTATATTTATACTGAGACCTGATTGTTGTATTTCGGTTTGTTGTTGTCCTTTGTTGTCGTTTACAGCAGGGAATAACTTACTATTACATTTAACAAAAATAGAAAGCTCTAACATGTAAAGACAGGGAAAAGTAAGTAGTTTATTATCAATGAAAAAAGTTTTGCAGCTGTCTGTAACTTTTAATTTAAACATTGCTCTTAGGCAGCGTTTTTGGGCTTTAAAGATATTTTCTCGTTCACAACAATTAGCCAAAATATGACACCAAACCTTAAATTCGGCACCACTAAGCCGTGATAAGTAACCAGTATAGTGTTGATGTTTACCTTTTTGGAAAGGTTATACAGGACATACGCTGATGAACCTATTTTTTTGCAAATAGCTTCAGCTTGTGGTTCCACGTAAGTTGGCTATCAATTAAAATTCCTAAAAATTTGGCTATACTTGCTTTGTCGACCCTTTGACCATTGTAGTTTAAATGTAAGTCTTCGGGGTGTATACGTTGGTAAAATGCATAACTTTAGTTTTCTCTATATTTATTAACAAATTATTATGATCTAGCCAGTTGATTATAGTTTTTAAAACGTTATTAATATCTATTTCGTATTGTTCTTTATTAATACAATTAATTATTGCTGTGCTGTCATCAGCAAACAATATCATTGGATTAGAAATTTGACGTGGCAGATCGTTTATATAGAGCAAGAAAAATTTCGAATGATTTGTCGATTCGAATAACTTTTAAACACAAAGTTAAACATATTTTTGTTATCACCGTGTTAAAACCCTTCACCCCTTCATATCCCACTCGAGGGGTTGGAAGAAAAAAAAACAAAAAATAAATCCACTGTTTCTTTTTTAGACTCGTGAATAAAGAAACGGACAAACATAAATACGTAACGGTTTAACACATAAACTCACGTTTAGGCTTCGTCGCAGTAGGCTATATATCATATTATTTTTTTAAAATTTTCGTAATGCGTGTTCTCCGAGCATAAATACAAGATTGCGAATAAAAGGTCCTCATATCTACGCTAGATTTGTATAATGTCGGTGTTAGCAGTGTCAGTGATATTAATATGCGTAGTGATTGCAGTGTGGTCCCGGTTGAGGCGTCGGCCCAACGCGCCCGCCGAATTACCCGGGGCACTACCAATCATTGGACATTCACACCTGCTTTTAGGAGATCGAAAACGTGAGTGATTTGAACAAATGAAAATTGGATTCCTTATACTATAATAACCACTTTAGTTTCCGTCTGTTAGAGAACTTTTTCTCGGATTGCATGTAAGGTAGGTATTAGCGGGTGCAATACAACAATGCCTTCAGGTGGTTGATGAGGCCAGGGCTGCGGGACTGTTCGAAAGAGATACCGCGGCCCTGGAACACAAAGGGCAAAGAAGGAACATGGATGGGTTTTAGTCAGTACAAGTCTGACACTCCCTTCCGCTCCGCCCAGAGCGGGGGGGGGGGGTCATTTGATGATTTCCCATACTAAAAAAAAAAATAAAAAAGGTGGTTGATGAGACTGCCTCGATATTGCAGCGCTTCAGAGATGTTTGCGAGCAGCGTCGCTGATGCGCAGGGTGAGAGACATTTCCAACAGTTACCTGAGATAGAAAGTCCTCTATGGAGGCAATGGATACAAATCCATGTGATATAGTTCGTCATGTATTACTAACATAGTTTGTAAGTTTTTTAAGTACTCTACTAAGACTACATGGACCACCTAGTCTAAATTAAATAAATTGAAATTGATTTTTGGCTTAATGTTTAGGTCTCAGTGTCACAAACAGATCGCCAGTTATAGTTTTTTTTTTTTAAATTTATATCGACTTGAAAACTTTTGTTATTTATTTATTAGGCTTCTCAACAATGAGTACACTGTTACATTATAATTTGTACATTGCAAACCTAAGTCTAAGCGCCTCATCACTTACAGAAAAGCGCAGCATGCACTACATTATGTGTAGATAATTACACAATTAAATAATTAACACAAGAAATAAACAGTTTCAAATTGATTTTATGAATTAAATTAAATTAAATATAGATTAAAATAAATTAGAATAGATTAAATTAAATTAAAATGGATTGAATTATTTTATTAAAGATTATGTTTTTAATATAAAATTAGTTAAATATTTGATATTTGAGAGATTATTGTGAACGTAATTGCCGAGTTCGGTATAGTTTAAAAGCAAGTTTTTATTTCTTCTTATAATTGATTTTTACATTCTTTAACTTTAACTACAGGCATTTTATAATCTCATTAGCATCAAGAGTAATAAAAAGCTGTGTCAAAAGAAACATATATTTTTTTAAAGCGTATGCCATATAATTTTCAAGAAACTATAACTAAAATATTTTTTTTAGGATGGGAAATCATCTAATGACCCGCCCCCCCGCTCTAAGCGGCGCGGAAGGGATTGTCAGACTTGTACTGACTAAAACCCATCCATGTTCCTTCTTTGCCCTTTGTGTTCCAGGGCCGCGGTATCTCTTTCGAACAGTCCCGCAGCCCTGGCAGGAATCGGCCCGTGCGGGCCCCTACGTGGTTGCTGACATCTCTTTGAGGCGCGCGTGGAACACGAACGCGCCGTCGACACGGCCTGTCGTCATAAGACGGCCTGACGGCGAGCTAGCCCATAACTCGCCGTCCACAGGCCCGCGCCTACGGTGGCCGGGGGCCACCACGTGACCCCCCCCACGCCCAGGGCGTCTCCCGCGGCGGTTGGGACGTGAGGCTCTTTCCCTCTCACGTCCCGCCACCTCCTTCACTAGCATGACTGCTTCGCAGAAGGAGATGACGGCTTCCCATTCCCTCTCGCTCCGGACCATGGCTTGAACCAGGGCTGGGTGCGAGAGGTCGCCGCCGCCATTCGCCTCTACGAGGACACGGCGCCGCTCCGCCCAAGAGGGCAGGCCTCCACAGTGTGCTGCACCGTGTCCTCCGGACGATCCTCACAATGGAAACACCCGGGCGTTTCCTCCCGCCCGATTCGGTGCAGGAACCTCCCGAAACAATTGCCCCCAATTAACCCCTGACGATTCATATTTTTTTTATGACGACATTATTTAGATCAAGTCATCAAGTAAAAATATATATCCGTATTTATTTCTCTCAGACACATGACGTGCATACAAAATCATATCAAACTCGTATTAACAACATAATATCCATAATACAATATACATGCAGTTACTCCATGTAGAATACTGATACATAGTTGGGAAAAGGCTTGGCAGATGATGATGAATATACATGCATCATCATCTGCCTAGCCTTTTCCCAACTATGTTGGGGTCGGCTTCCAGTCTAACCGGATGCAGCTGAATACCAGTATTTTACATGGAGCGACTGCCTATCTGACCTCTGCAACCCAGTTAGTCATACATAATTATAATATAGTAATACCATTTGCAAAAATGATGACACATCCACATTGTAACAATTGTTTTACCCCACTTAGTAACAAATAAAAATTACAATAAAAAGTTTTATTTAGCTAATTCATAACTGGTGTAAAAATAACCTTAACGAAGCCAAAAGGCACGTATCCTTGTGCACAATATCTGGGAATTTTCTAATTACGGAAATATTTAAGATTAACGTTCCAACTATTTCACACGATTTTTTAATACAAAGAAGAATGCTAAATTTAAGCTTAGACTATTACTGAACATCTTAAAATAAGACGTATACCAAAAAAACAATATTTAATCCAAAAAAAATATTTACACGCAAAATATCTTTCATATACGCAATGACGGAAAAAGATAATGATTTTTAAAGTTTCAAACCGGTTTCCCTGTCATATAGACACTCATCTTGATTGATAAAATACTTCTTTCTGTAAACTGTGGTATGCTGAGAGCTTATTTAAAAATAAAGCTCCAAGCTTCTTTAATGTAAGCCATTTCCAAATAGTTGAAAATTACCGAAAATGACTCTGAAAGTTTTTTTTTAAGTCTGAAAACTTTTCAAATTTGTCTAGTAGTCCTCTAATCACACCAGTAAAAATAGGGCATTTTTCCTAATTTTTGGTCATATTATAAATTTACTTATTAGTTACTGAAAAAAAAAGGAAATGACAGGGACGTGTCTACAGTAGACCTTGATTTTGTGAAAAAAAAATATTTTTCTGAAGGCATTATTATTGAGGAAGAAAAAAGGGAAAACATTTGTATGGAGAAATTGCAGACCCTGTTCCCTCTTAACTGTGTGCCGAGAAATTGTGTCTCGAGAAACTTCAAGGCTCTATTGGTGTTCTAATGAGTGACGAACTGTTTTTGTGTTCACGGATTATGGTCAGTAAATTAAAATCTCCTAGACCCGGATGCCCTTCACCCGAAAAAAACAAACCACGAAACCACGCAAAAACTAGTTTTTAATGTTTTGCGTCACTCCGACGCAATATCTAATTAATTCATCAATTTATTAGTGTCAAGGGTATGCCAAAATAATAAGAGTTTGTCAAACAAATAAGACATTCATCTATCTAGACTAATATTATAGGTAATGCGAAAGTTTGGATGGATGTTTGTTACTCAATCACGCCAGAACGGCTGAAAGGATCTGGAAGTAGTCTGAAATAGCAAATAGGATGCTTTTTTTTATTCTCACAGTTACGCATCAAAATTTCCACGCGTACTAAGTCGTGGGCAACAGCTAGTGTTGCTTTTTAAGGTTCCCTACACGGAGGGTAACCAACGGGTCCCTATTGCTAACCCTCCGCTGTCCGTCCGCCCGTCTTTCAGCGGACTACATTTCATGATCCGTAATAGGTAGACAGTTGCAATTTTCACTTTCATCATCATTTTTCATTGTATTTCTGTTGCCGCTATAACAACAAACAAAATAGTAAAAAAAAAAGTAAAGTGGGCTACTACGATGGTACGGAACCCTTCATGCGTGACTCCGACTCGCACTTGGCCGATTTTCTTCACACGATCAGCAGGAAACACGACAACGCGTAAAGAAACAGGTTTCCATCAAAACAACGATTATTTTGACATTGCACAATCTGATGTAATTTTGTTTTTTTTTTGTGCCAGTATTAGCATGATTTGTTATTGTTTTTGCTTCTTCATTACACACACATCAAAAAAGGTCCAAGCAACCTATACGCTTTTAAACTTTTGAACAATTTTTACTATTGTAATATATTTATATTTCTTTTATAAGTAATAACTAAGCATTTTATGACGCATTAGTACAGCAACAAAATCTTTCATTCAATTGTTCATTTAAAACGAAATTCAACTTTTTATTTTTACTAAATCAAATGCTGACTTTTTTTTAAACTTATTTGGTAATTTAAACTTATACTATCACTTACGTGATTTCTTCGTGATTGCTCGTTATTTTGAGCTCCCGATATTTCGACGCTGTTGCAAGCACCATGATCGCGGGTTGACTGGAGAACGCGTGTGGATGGAAAATAAATCGAAACGGAAGATATCCCGTAAGTGACACTATAAGTTTAGTTGTAAACCGTGAAAGCTTAAAACAGTATTTGGTAATTTAATACAAAGTGTGACCGCCTCTGTTGTTTAAAACTTGTCATCAACGATTTTTCTTTGAATTTATAAGACTGTTTATCTGATCCTGCGGCAATCGCTCCCAATGGAATTTTAACAAGTCTTTCAGTTGTTGGGTTGTCGACACTCCGTCCAGGTTCCTTAGAACACGCCCCTGGAGCAGGTATCATGCGAGCTCGATGGGATTGAGGTCTGGCGCTTGTGTAGGCCACGGCAATACCCGAATGATTTCCATTGCCAAGTACTGCCTACATTGATTGATTGCTTCTCTGTTGATCCCGGCTTTGTTTTATGGTTTCTGTTTTTTTTTTTATCGCAGATATTACAATACACGTCAATCGAATGTCATTGTCAAAATTACATTTTTCGCATACCGCTGATCTGATCCACCATGTTTAATTTAATGTTATGTTGCTCTCCTTGACCAAGTTAATTTGAATTTACATTGAAACGAAGTGAAATTAAACAAAATTAACAATAAAAAACGGTTACTGTATTTTATAGCGATATTTACATATAGTGTACATTGTGTTGGTCGTAGTCTCCATACATTTCTGGAACATCTCCTTTATCGAGCGACCAAAATACACGAAATCGGGAAAAAAAATATTAGCTTTTATTTTAATGAAAATAAAACACAACTGAAAAGTTTCCATTTTTAAAATCAGCCAATTTTTAAAAATGTTGTTTTGTTACTTTTGTATATGTTTCCGAAAACAAAAAGATTGTATACCAATCAAATTTTTTGAGAAAAAAATAAAAGTATCAATTAATAAAACGCAGTTTCTGTAAATGATGCGTGTAGACTTTTTCTGTGTGTAGTTTTTATTTAAAAGACCATGACCGGGAAGGTACGTTTTTCTCCACGGAATTTAATATCATATCTATTTTGATACAATCACTGGTTTATTTACTTTCATGCATAACCTTTTTGGACATCGACTCACAACCGCATGAATAGCACTATACACACACTTGTACACTTTCTGTCTCTAGTAATATTATTTACTCCACAAATATACAAACTCATTCATTTCATATCACACACCGATACATGTCATCCTCTTCTTTTTCAAACATCATAATTTTCAATATTTTCATATTTATATTCATCCCTTTCATCTGAAATGCTTCATACATCACAGTTACCATGTCTTGCAATTATTCTGCGAGCGATGCACGTGTGTATTATTATTTTGACCATCCACATAGTGCAAGACTTTGACAGACAACCCATGAATAGCCAAGATAACATAAATACTGAGAAAGATTTTAAATCTGATACTAAAACGCGGGGTGCGTGACTCCCCGATCATATAAATCAAATACGAAATACATGCAAAATCACGATTATGCTCGATACTTGATCATAAAGGACACGTATTATTATGAAGGTAACGGGAACTTCAGCGCTCAAAATTCAGAATTTAAAAAGCCTTTAAGGATGCGCTGGGGTGTGTAACACCCCTGGGCTTTTGACGGGACTTTTATTGGCAGACATCTGATGTTATAAGGAGTTACAAAAGCTAAAAAAGATTAGGGTTCCGTGGAAAAAATTAAAACCCTTGAAATTGTTAACAAAATCCGTAATATTTTTATAATAATTTCACGCGGTTGTTGGTCGCGGGCCACAGCTATATAATTATGATAGCAGCAACGATAATAAAGAGCATTGTAATTTCGGCAGCCTTGTCAGTAGCCGGAACCCCTACACCAACCATTATGCAACGAGAATAAAATAATTGAAAATGACACAAAGTAGACTTTGTGTCGTTTTCAATTATTTTATAACTAACCTAACTATTTGTTTGAAAGCAACTCACACTTTCCACAAAATAATGATGAAAAATATTATAATCTTACAGATTCATACCAACACAAACCGACTTCCAAAAAACACTAAAAAAGTCGAAAATAACTTTACTTTCGGAAGTCGGTGACTTTGTTTGTTTCATTGACTTTTTTGCCACAGTTTTTTGTTTTACCTTTTTTTGTTGTAGTTTTTTGTGTGGTATTACAATTCTTGCCATGAATTATTTTTTACCATGCCATGAATTATTGTAACTAGAAGTTATTAAGAGATTTCATTTCTTAGTCACTACATAGTATAAAACAAAGTCGCTTTCTCTGTCCCTATGTCCCTTTGTATGCTTAAATCTTTGAAACTACGCAACGGATTTTGATGCGGTTTTTTTTAATAGATAGAGTGATTCAAGAGGAAGGTTTATATGTATATATTGCACCTGTGCGAAGCCGGGCGGGTCGCTAGTAACTTATATAACTCTCATTTATATTTTATTGTTTTTTTTTTGTCAGTTTGTATGATGCCCGTCATGTCCCTGCGGCAAATAAATATTTTTTCTTTTTTTCATATCCAAATAAATAAAAAAGATTGTTTAGTTTAAAAAAAATATGACTAATTAAACTACATAAAAAAGATGACGAAAGATGAGCAAAACCTTCTCATAAATATTAATCAAGAACGATTTGAAAAAAAATATCATCTGAAAGATTGCGAATGAGTATAAAGTTTTTTTTTTAATACGAGTTTTTCAATGTGTAAACGAGCAACGAAAACATACAGTTAAAACTTGTAAAATATATGTTTGACTAAAGACTGAATCCGTAGTGATTAAGTTGAAACAAAACTAAAATATTATTTTTGTATTTCAGATCTATGGAATTTTATACGTCGATTTCAGATCAGCTCATTAGAAAATAGAGGTGTTATAGAATGGTCGGTTTTGACTCACTCATGTTACAGTAAGTCAAAGTAAAACTATTTATTTTTTGGCCATTTAAAGACAGACGCTTTTGACCGTCAAAATTTTATTTTATTACAATAAAAAAAAAATAACTGTACTTAGTTGCCTCTTCAATATTCATGCGATGTTGAGAATAAACTAATCACAATTAATTAATTTTATTCATGTTACAGCGATAACCGATCCAGACGACAGCCTAACGGTAGCCAATTCATGTTTGAGTAAACCATTTATCTACGATTTTGCCAAGGAATATTTAAAAAATGGACTTATCACAGCCGAAGGTAAGTGATAAGGAAACAAACTCAAACATATAATTAAAAAGAATGCACGGCAACGTTGATTAAATAATAATTATTATTATAAAAAGTCCACCGTCACTAAGGCTCTCCCCTTACATGGGACTTAAACATTGTGGCAAATGGGGTCTGAGGTAGATTTAGTTAATTAAATAAGAAAATCATTCACTAATAATGTATTGTAGATTTAAAGAGAGCACTGAGCACTACATCTTAAGAGTCTTTAAGCGTCTTTCACTGGTCTTTGGTAGGGTAGTTAGGTACTGCCCTGGGTTATGGGTCCTTCAGACACCAAGATATTTTTTGTTTTTTTTTCTTCTTTTTTTTACTAAATATAGTAATATAGTATCGAGTTTTTACGTTGACCTAGCATCTAATATTTTTGTTAAAGAGTCAGTATGGAAATCCCATCGGAAACTACTAAATCCGGCGTTCAACCAACAAGTGCTGAACACGTACGTGAATGAAATGAACATGCAAGCTCGAAGTCTTGTCTCTCAATTAGCATTCAAAGCGGAAAAAGGCCCGTTTGACGTGCGAAAACTCTTCATAAAGTATACGCTGTCAACTGTAACTCGTAAGTATAATTGTGATGGGAGTGAGTATCGTGAGTAGCACGAGCATTACCGCTAGGCTCAATGATCCAGAGAAATGTATTCTATAAATCATTAAAAATACTGGTACAAAAATAAAAATAAAAACGCGAATTTATGTTTTCCATCAATAGGAAGTATCAAGAAAAGTAATATCTATGCAAATAATATCTATGTATAACTTATCTAATTTATTTAGTTTCTGTATTATCCCACTGCTTTGCAAAAAATTCCTCTGCCTTAGTTTCATATTTACGCTCAACTTGTAATACCCAACAAGTACAAGATATACCATACACAAACCCTAATAACTAAAAAACTAGAGCTGATCTGGTACACTTATGACTTTATTCTTTATACAACATTATTTTTAGTATATGCGAAACCTGAATATAGTTTGTTCAGAATAAGTAACTTAATCAATTCCAATAATTTTTAAAACACGTTATATTTTGTCACAAAAATGTTTAAAAAAGTTGAAAGTTGGACACCGAGCGATATTAAGTACCTATCGCAATCATTTAGATACCTACTGCCAAATTATTATTTTCAATGAGCCCAAGACGACGCCGGATGCGCGCGCGCGGGCGCGTTGCGTGGTGACCACGTTTTTTTGCGGACAACCAGGTAACAGGACAAGCCTATAACTTTGTGATTTTTCATGATACAGTTTTGAAATTTTGTATATAGATTCTTTACATATAAATACTGGACACGTGTTTCAGGTTTCGTATATACTAAAACTAATGTTGTATAAAAGTAATAAATAATCAAAATAAGCAAAAATATCTAAGGCAACACAAAAAAAAATATTTTTTTGTAAACCTGTGGTAGCGAAAGGACATCTTGGTTCATTGGAAACTATATTTTCCTTTGCAGGGACTACACTAGGACTGAACACTCATGATCAAACAACGATCGATACAGACTATGCAGAAGGAATTGAAGATTTATTTGCATTATATTGTGACAGATTTCAAAAAGTCTGGTTGCATTTGCCTTTTATATTCAACTGGAGTGCAATGAAGCGCAAACAAACTATAATTTTGGAAAACCTGAAGAACATCATAGATCCAGTAATATTTTTACTCATGTAACCGTTTATATTCATATTGGCAAAGCTGTAGGTAGTACAGCTCATGCTGAATGTGTCAGTCGTACTGAAGAAACCCAACTCTGCTATGACCTCTTTTACAAGTGGCCAGTTTTGTTTTATAAGATTTTTTTTAAATGTGTTTATTTTCATTTACTTTTCGTATGCTGTATTTTTCAACAAATGAAAGACTACTTGCAAAATGTATGTCACGTTCAAACATGGGTACCTAAATAGTTTGTTAGAAATAATTGTGGGCCAACTTTTTTTTTTATAATCTCTGATTTGGAATTTCAGGTCATATATAAAAGAAAATCTGAGCTAAAGACAACCAATGATCGGAATATGTACGATGACTCGCCATCAGGTAAACGAACAAAATAGTTTTAATAACTTAATAATTATTGGTTGTAAAAATACCCTAAACGAACCCAAAAGGCAATTGTTCTCCCCGACATTGGGATATTTTTTTTAAATTCAACTTTCTAATGCTTTACTTTAAATACCTCCATGACCCCTGAACTATTGAGTGATACAATGCATCCATCTTACCATAAAGCATGATTTTTAACCCCAGAACAAAAGGCGTTTGTAATGTTGATGTTAATAATGTTTGCGTAGAGTTAATTAGTTTGAGGTATTGAGTGCTAGGTTGACGGCTTTTTGAAGGGTTCGTTTACACCTTGTATACTATACTACTTTTCCATAGGAGTAGACAGAGACTACAGAACGCCTAAAACTACTACTACTACAGAACTCATTATTTTTCAGGCAAATTCAAACCAGTTTTGGATCAAATGCTGCATTTGACTGAAGATCAAGATGCTTTCACAGACAGTGACATCAGACAACACCTGGATACTTTTGTAGCCGCTGCTTACGACACAACTTCTTCGGCTTTGACATTTATTTTGTTAGTGATAGGGTCAGACCGAGATATGCAAGAACGAATTTTTAAAGAGTTAGTAACAAACACATATTTTACATATTTTACGTACGTTTGGACACATATTTGCATTAAGTTTAAAGCGCTTCCAGTGGTGAGACATAGGCCTCCCCTCTATGAGAGGTAGTGAAATATAATCAACTACGTGAGCTCCGTAATGGTTGGCTAAAAATGGCAATAACGAACGAGGTTTTTTCTAATTTATTGCAGGTTACAAGATGTAGTAGGACATGAAGATGGTGATTTAACCAAACAAGATCTACCAAAACTAGTGTACCTGGAGGCGGTGATCAAGGAGTCGATGAGAATGTACCCATCAGTTCCACTTATCGCAAGAAAAGTTGACAAAGATATCAATCTGAGTATGTACCGGTACAACGTTAGTCGTAAGAACTACTTCAGCGTGATACTTATTCACTTTTGTACGTTTTCAGAGAACTGCACGTTGCGTGCTGGTAATACTTGCATGATAGGGGTATACGGTCTCCTCCGTCACCCCATGTGGGGCCCAGACGCGGAGCAGTTCAGACCGGAGCGATGGCTGAACTCTGCCACCTTGCCGGATCACCCGAGCCTTAATTCCGCCTTCGGTATTGGCAAGCGAAACTGCATAGGTAAACATACTAATTTATTATTATAATTATTGAATTTCTTCTGCAGCTTCCACAATAACTTCACATGGTAATCAATTAGTTTGCCACTATGGTTGTGGAGCACGACCAGTATTAAGCCAAGTATCTTTATCATCTACTAGTTGACCCGCGCAACTTCGTTTGCGTCTCATAAGAGAGAGTCACACTCTCTCTAACCCTCTCTTTCCAAACTCAAAAAAATAACGCCCCCCTCCCTAATTTGGCGTTTAAACCCCAAATTATCGGGGTCGAATAATTGTTGCAAGTTAGGTTTAGTATCACCCATTTCAAGGAATGCACCCAATTATCAATCACCCTGTAGATGTTATCCCCCAACTTATAATGTGCTTGCCTGCATAGTGTGCGTTTTATAATAAAGATTTAAACGTCTCATTCAGTTGTATAATGTGGTGAAGTATTTTATTGTAACATTTTAAACAGTGTCCCATGAAAGATGAGTATACTTTAGCTAGCCAGAAACTGGCTGAACTAGTCAAAATCATCAAAATCAAAAATCAAAATCAAATCATTTATTTCAAATAGGCCAGTTACAGGCACTTTTGAATTGTCGAAACAAAGACAACAATGAAAAATAGCTGCAGTCCCAGTCACAATGCATAAAAACTGTGAAAGTACTGTAGTTGCCATTCCCTAACGTAGATCTCTATGGAGAAGAACGGGCAAAAAACTCCATGGACACTCTTTTAAAACAGTTTATTTTTTCAATAACTTGGTTACATCATTTATGTTGAGATGGTACATTATGTGAGAACGTTGTAGCAAGATGTGTACTTTAAAAGTGTCCATAGTAAAAATAAATCAAAAATAAAATAATTCAAATAAACCGTGGCAACCAAGAGATGACCAGTCACAACTGACAGCGCCCGTTCACGAACATGACGCATGTATCGGCACCATTCAACTCAACCATTTCGAAGGGAACTAAATGATCCGACACACGCGCCACCATCAGCGAGACATTTGAGTGAGCATGACATACTCTTGACCGCCAGGGCACATTCAAGTCAAGAAAATACGTAGGTTTCCAGCGAATGACAGCTTTCTAGTACAGAGTACTCACACAATAAGGGTTATGCGGTTATATAATACTAAAGAGATTGAATTTATACATTGCAAAGATAGTTGTACAATCTTCAGCAGCTCCAACATACTGTTTAATGCTATCCATTTATGCGCCCCTGTCCTTGTGGAGCAGGACCAGCATGCTCAATGCTGGTCCTGCTTTTTATCAGCGATATAATCGTCCAACTTGTAATATGCTTGCTTACATAGTGTGCGTTTAATGCATGTTTTAAATTTAGTTTCATTCAGTTCAAGAATACTTTGTGGAATTTTATCATAGCATCTCAAACAGTACCCCATGAAAGATGAGTCTACTTTAGCGAGTCTGAAGCCTGGCTGAACTAATTGGTCTCTATTTCTAGTACCGTAATTGTGTCTGTCGCCTCTTTTATTAAAAAGATGTAGATTTTTTCTTACATACATTATGTTTTCTTAAATGTATTCATCAGTCATGATGTTAATTTCCTTAAACAGTTCCCTTAGAACATCACGCCTTCGAAGATTATATATGGCTCTGATGGCTCTTTTTTGCAGAATAAATATAGACTCAATGTCTGCAGCCCGTCCCCATAGCAAAATGTCATAAGACATTATACTATGAAAGTAACTAAAATAGACCAGTCTAGCGGTATCTACATCAGTATATTGACGGATTTTTCTAATAGCATATGCTGCTGAACTTAGCCGCCCGGCTAGAGATGTTAAATGAGAACCCCATTGTAGCCTTGAATCAAGCGTAATCCCCAGGAAAACTGTTTTATCTACAAATTCAAGCTTCTCTTTATTCAATGCTATATCACAATCGCTACTTTTAACATTCGGTAAAGCAAATCTTATGCATTTCGTTTTTTTTTTCATTTAATACTAAATTGTTTGCTGTGAACCAGTTATGGACCTGAAGTAGGGCATTATTCACGTCATCTAGATTTTGGGCCCGTCTATTTATCTTAAAAATTAGGGAAGTGTCATCAGCAAATAACACCATATTTTGAGGTTGGACCCAATATTGAGCCTTGTGGAACCGTGTGTAAGATTCTGTTGGTGTTAAAATGATTGAGCATTTGATTCAACATTACCTTTTCAAACACCTTGCTAAAAACTGGCAACACGGATACAGATCTATAATTATTTGTATCTTTACTATCTCCGGATTTGAACAGAGGTATGACTTTACTGTAGTTTGTCCTTATTTCTAGTATTATAGTGGTGTCTGTAAAATGCAGATTTTTCCTAACGGACTTCATAGATGTATTGACAAAGTATATGTTAATGTTATGATGTTAATTTCTTAAACAGTTCTCTCAGAGAATCGCGTCTACGTAGATTATATATGGCTCTGATGGCTCTTTTCTGCAGAATAAATATAGACTAGATGTCTGCAGCCCGTCCCCATAACAAAATGCCATAAGATATTATACTATGAAAGTAATTAAAATAGACCAGTGTAGTGGTATCTACATCAGTAAATTGACGGATTTTTCTAACAGCATACGCTGCTGAGCTCAGCCGTTCTGCAAGAGATGTTTTATGTGGACCACATTGTAGCCTTAAGTAGAGCGTGATTCCCAAGAAAACAGTTTTTACGACGAATTCTAGTTTCGCTTGATTCAATACTATGTCACTATTACTACTTTTGACATTCGGCAGGCAAATCTTGTATGTTGTATTGCTATCAGAAAATCCAATGTCGGATAAAGCTCGTCGCAATGCAGATCGAAATTTCTCAAAACATTGATGTGTAACGGTTTTAATGTACCCTACTACCCGTCTCAAAAAACATCCTGGACGCGCAGCACTTGCAATATTGTCTCTGTGAAGTTTGTGTACAATGAAGAATTAGAATGCATTAGAATATAACATTTACATAATATTTTGTATTTTACAGGCAAAATATACGGCATGATGGTGATGAAGGTGGCGTTGGCGCATATTTTACGGCGATACCATGTAACAGGCGACATCAGTAAAGTAGTGTGTGAATTTGATGTTGTTTTAAAACCAGTAGAAGGACATCTTATTAGTTTAGCACTTAGGTCAAAGTCGTGTTAAGGTTAACCAATGTTAACCAATGAATGGTTTCTGGCTGAAAATTGTTATTCACATTGTTAACAAGTCTAAAATTCGATTTTTTTCAAAATTTTCCTCCTTTCTCTTTAAAAATTAGAGGAGGACGCAATTATTAATTAATTTACAGCTTTAGAAGCGAATATCTGATCACCCATTGACTTAAGAGACAAAGTGTTTTAGGAACCTCGATAATATTTTTTTAAGTGCTGTCGATAGACATCCCACACAGTTATACAGGGTTACTGGTAACTCGACGTATTCCTTGCAGGACGTAAGGTTAAAATGCAACAAATTAAGCTATTATTATATATATGTGTATTATTATAATAAAAATTGAAATTTGTTATAATGATATTGTGAAACGAAAATAACTGCCGACAAACTGTTTTGCAGTTTGGCAGACTTTTTATGTTATTTACACAGCCAGTTTCGAGCTATTTTTTTTTTGTTTTTTGTTAAGTTTTTTTGTATTTTTATTTTGTTGTTTTTACAGATTCTGAATAAAAAAAAACAAATGTTCTACCGATATTCAGTAGTTTTTGAGTTACTTATATTTTTAGTTTATTTCTTAAAAAATCCAGAGTACAGCTGACCGCGTAAACCGACAATAAGTCGTTGCTTAATAAGGGCATGTATTCGAAACAGAGGGCTGTACATCGAACAAGATAGAAGTAAAGTATGTGTGAGAAGGGAGAAATAATGTAATGTAATGTATGTGTAAGTTAAAGTTATCAAATTGATATTATTAATTGTAAATAGTAATAATGTTTACGAAATTGTTTAATTTGATTTTCCGAATCATCACCACCACCACCACCATCACCATCACCACCACCACCATCCACCACCACCACCATCATCACCTTTTATGTGATGCACGCCTTCCTACTAAATCATATAATCACTAATGGGATTCTAGGACTCCTGAAAAGAAAAACAAGTAACGTCAACCGGGCGAAGTCGCGGGCAGAAGCAAATAAATAATAAAAGTTAATTTGATGGAGATAGTTACATTACATGAAAAACTTCAACTTTTTACAAGACAATAGAAAAAAAAATTACTAGTTGTCACGTTGTTACATTCTATTGAATGTGACAACGTGACAACTAGTATTTTTTTCAATAGAATGTAACAACGTGACAACTAGTAATTATTTTTATAACCTCTCCCTATAAGGTTGTAATTAAAATATTATAATAGGCTATTATCGTCGACTGCGGCCGTATCCGCCGCCGATACCGACTCGCGCGCTGGTGCAGGCGCACTCAGTAATAGACCGCAATGAAACTTTTATAAGGCATATTATCAGTTGCTTTATTCTTTGTTAATTGCAACGGAATGGAATAACATGTACGAGATGCACGACTTGAAAGATATATTGAACTTCTTCTACAGTAAAATTAACAGCATTTTAGATGAATGTGTCCCCTTGAAAAATCGTAGTGTGAAGTCACGGTACACTTACCCTAATTGGTACACGAGAGAAATAATACAAGATCTAAAAACCAAAGCTAGACTTCACAAGACGTTGAAGGAAACAAAGGATTTAACTGTTTACAGGGAGTATTCTAAATACAGAGCACTTATTAAAAACAATATTCACACTGCACACAAACGACATCTAGCTAAAATACAATGTCAGTTTGCGAAAGATGCAAAGTCGTTCTGGCAATATATACGATCTAAGACAAGCACAGCGAACCGACAAAGTATTATTAAGGATGGTCAATACCTAACGGATCTTGAATGTGCCAAGCAATTTGCTATGTTTTTCGAGTCGGTATACGCTAGGGAACCACCACAACATGATCCACAGACGGCCGCGGCGAAGGCGGCGGGGGCCATGAGTGGGTCGCACGTGCAACTAGGCTCGCTGAGTCTTAAGGACGTTACAGAGGCACTCGAGCGCCTAAAACCGAAGCGTTCAGCAGGCCCGGATGGAATACCAGCCTTCCTATTCAGGGATTGTAGTAGGGTATTAGCGGAACCTCTGCACTTTATATTTAATACATGCCTTCAATCAGCAACGTTTCCAACTCGATGGAAGATAACGCGTGTCATTCCGGTCCCCAAAGGTAAGGCAGGATCGGACATCAGTGGATATAGACCGGTGGCTGTGTTGTCGACGCCAGCAAAGGTTTTCGAGTCCGCCGTCCAGCGCAGCATGCAGGATCAGGTCCGCGCTCAGCTATCGGATGCGCAGTACGGGTTCCGACCGGGGCGTAGCACTGCCACCAATCTCCTTAACTTCATGTCACAGGTAGTGCCAGCTGTGGATGCTGGTGTGCAGGTTGACGCTGCTTATTTTGACTTCAGGAAAGCGTTCGACACCGTCGATAATGACATATTATTACGCAAGTTAGCAGAAATCGGTTGCACACCACATCTATTGCATTTCTTAGCCAGCTATATGCATGACAGACAGCAATACGTTGACTACAACGGCTGCGAATCCGATCCACACCTGGTCCGGGGTGAGTCAAGGCAGCAACATGGGGCCTTTGGAATTTATAATAATGATAAACAATTTGCCAGAAGTCGTCAAAAAAGGAACTTGTTTGTTATTCGCAGATGACCTCAAGTTGCTGTTTGAGGTCAGGACGGAGTCTGATTGCAGACGTTTGCAGGAGGACATTGATAGGATCGTGGAATGGAGTCATGAGAACAGGCTTTACTTCAACTTATCCAAGTGCTCGGTGATAAGTTTCACCCGCGCGCGAGCACCTCTACTCTACGAGTACGAAGTGGATGCAGTGCCGATGCAACGACTCACGCAGGTACGGGATTTAGGGGTTGTTCTCACTCCTGAACTGATGTTTCGCGGTCATATTACTAAGATCTGCAAAAAGGCTTTCAGGAACTTGGGGTTTGTGCTGAGGCAGACGCGAGAGTTTACCAGCATTACGGCCGTCAGAGTTCTGTATGATGCATTAGTCAGGAGTCATCTGGAACATAGTGCTGTCATATGGGCTCCACATGAGGCGAAGTACTCATTGATGTTGGAGCGAGTCCAAAACAAGTTCACGCGCCACCTATACAGGAAACTTTATGGGGTATACCCATTTTACCCTTTGATGTATCCCACACTTTTTGTACTGGATATAGTGGGGTACAATCAACTCGGGGTGCGACGGGAATTTACACTAGTGTCGTACATGGTGAGACTGCTCCGAGGCATAGAACACAACCCGATAGTGTTGCAGCGGTTGCACTTGTGCGTTTCCGACCGTTATGTGTGGAGGCGACGGCCTCCGCCGCTGCTGGTCGTTCCTTCAGCTAGGACCAACTTGCTGGCCAAAGCCCCTCTAACTCGACCAATTCGCACGATCAATTGCATTCAGGTCGAAATAGATGTATTTACATGTCACTGGGGTGAATTCGCAAAAGTACTTTTGTTTACGCTTTGTTACAAACAATGAGATGTGTTGTGCTTTAATGTTAATATTGTGTGTGTGAATTGACTATTGCATTAGGTTATAGACCTGTAATGGTAGTTTAAGGCATTTAAATAAATAAATAAATAAATTTATGATCCATTGCTGACCAGTGGTCATAAGCGCGACTGATGAGCATGAGGTCCTTGGTTCGATGCCCAGGTCGGGCAAGGTGTTATTGGGTTTTCCATCAGAAATATCTCTGGTAGATGGCAATAGGCTTGCCCTTATTAAATGGGACTTAAAAAACATAACTGCGAAATGTGGGTGTACTATTAGGTGAACCTCTGCCTAACCCTTCAGGGACTACAGTAACACGCGTGATGATTTTGGAAATTATTGATAAAATAATAAGTCTTACTCCACGCCAAATGAGTATAGATCTTCAATTAATTTCAAATATCGTATTGTTCTTCAATAGTCTGAAGGTGACAAGGATTTTTTTTTTGCGCTAAACGCGTGGTTTGTGGTACATACCGAACTAATAGTGTGTTTTAATAATTGAATACTACAACACTTCTTGAAATTATTTTTATATTTATTTATTTATCGACTTACATCTACCATTACAGCTAACCAATGCGTTAAATGTGCCTTAATACATCCTTAACTTAACTTAATTATAACTAATATCTATAACTAATTACAAATATAGCATTCCTTGTTAATTCACTCAGAGAACATCAGAATAAGTCCGTCTCCCTCGCTATGAGGTTGAGCGTGTGTATGAGTGCACGCGTCAGCAGCGCCTCCTTTAAAAGGTTGGTTCAAAAACGCGGTTCCACTAGCAGTGGTGGCTGCCGTCGTCGCCACACGTACCTGTCCGGAACACATAGACTCACCTGGCCTAAAATAACTGCATTATACACCTTCCCTCTCAGTAATTTAAATATATATACGGTGATCATCATCCCCAACTATGTTGGGATCGGCTTCCAGTCTAACCAGATGCAGCTGAATACCTGTATTTTACATGAAGCGACCGCTTGTCAAACCTCCCCAACTCAGTTAGTACTGGGTAATACAATACCCCTTTCTCTGTCATCATCATTCTCCTGCCCTTATTCCAACTTTGGGGTCGGCGCAGCACGTCTTCTTTTTACATACTTCTCTATTACTCGTCATCTCAGCACTCACCTCCTTTCTAGCCTGTAACAACTGTCAAAGATCTAAAAACGAAAACCAGAATCACCGGCTTTACGTGCTGTCCGAGACACGGAGGATTGTTGATGTAATGAATGGTCACCCATTCATGGACCGACCTTGGCAAGCGCTGCTTAACTTTGTAGATCAAATCGTGCGGCTGATATTTTAGCCACGGCCTCTTCCTTATTAATGAAATCATCATTGAAGGAAATAAACCACACGAGGCTATTTAAAAAAAAAAAAAAAAAACCTGTTTTAGTGTTAACTAGCTGTTTCCAGCGGCCTTCATTGGCGTGAAATTATTATAAAAATATTACTTCCCTACTTGAATCGGAGTTTGAGTCAAGGGTTTATTTTTTTTTTTGCACGGAGCCTAATCTTTTTTTTAAATAAATATAACTAAACTGTCAAAACAGTCCAGCCATTTTGGAATTTAGCCGGAACAAACAGGCAAAGGACAAAAATAAAAAAAATGTGTTATACATGTAAGTATCGTATATACTTTCATATGCATTTAGTAAAAAGCCGTTATTTTGAAGTTACAAAAATACACTTCTATTTTATTTATTTTCGTAGACTGAGAGAGAGATTTTATAGATGATAATTCTCAGTTTTTAACGGAGTAATTTTTTTTTTTCAAAAACCTGTGGCACTTGCCCGACTTCCGAGTTACAGGTCGTGCGTTCATAACCAGAAAGACTATGAACGCACGACCTTTGTGCACGTACTTTGGGGCAATTTGTTTTATCACCATTGCTCTCAAAAACCACCAATTGCCTGTCGGAACACGTTATTCTAGTACATTTATTATGTTGAGTAGCTGTTATAGTTTTCCATTTAACTTCGTTATAAGGTGATGACGTCAACACGACAATATATGAAAACAATGGTACTACTACTGTATAGGAATATTTTGAAACTAACAAATAAATCCTAACATCAAAATTAAAAAATGTTTTTTTTTTTCAAACAAACTAAAAAGCGTAAAACTGTTTACGAAACAGAACAGGATTTATTATTATCAGAAAAAAAAAGTAACGAAATTAACTAAGGTTTTTGAAGTAGTGAGTTGGCAACATATATTTAGCGTTAATACCGATGCGTGGGTCGCTAACTTGTCGGTGCTAGCCTGTTAATCTATATCTATATCTTGTAGAAAATGCGTAAAAATGAAAATAATTCCCGGTGACTAAACTACTGGATATATTAGATTAAATTTTTGTATGCCGCCTGGGAAAGTCACGAGGTATACGCAGTTTAATTTATTGTCGTATTGTCGTCGCCACCCTGTATACAAGATGTAAACGGGCCCTTCACTAAGCCGTCAACGAAGCATTCTATTCATCAATCTAAGTAACCCAACGTAAAAATTTTTGTTGGGTAATGACTTTGGTTTTATGCTAAAAAATCACGTTTTACGGTAAAACTTCTGATAGAATAGCGACCTGTGTGCTTTAAATACCTTAACTACATAAAAAGAAATAAAACAGAAATAGCCTTGACCACGACTACAAACTAAACCAAGGTAAATGTCGTATAAAAACCTGAATAGAGATAAACTTGCAACATTTGGTTAGTTTTTTGAATGCGCGGTTGCAGTTATCAGCTATTAACTGTTTGCATAACGGAAACCGGTTGAACTGCACACGCGGAGGCCCACTGCTGGTTTCGACGAGGCGAGCGCCTCTTTCAAACTACAACTTTTCAACGTAACTCAGAGCTCAGAGCAAAGCAAGCAACGTTAATCTATAAAAGTATTGATTTAAGGTTTAGATTACATTGCCGTATTTGATAAAAATACGGTATAAGAATGCAAAAACTACTACTATTATCCGATTCATAAACTAAATGGAACAAAAAGTTATGACTGTGGATTTAAACGGTTTTTTATTAACTGGCATCTCGCAGGTCAACCTATGAGGGTGGCTTATTCTTAAGAGCGCTCTTACATTTCGGCGCTACGCGAATTTAGGTATTTTACGCACCGAGCGGTCGGCGAGCCACGCGACCGATTCTTTCTTTTATATCTGTACACTTGCTCGCACAATGATATTGTGAATATGGAGACTAAACGATCTTGATCCAACGTAACACAAGTTTTCTTGGGATAAAGTTACGGTGGGACTTCGGTGGACGGAAAAACTTTTGATGTGACATTTTAATAATATTTAATTAGTTTTAAGTTTTTTTTTAAATTTATTTTAATATATATTTCATTATTTATATATTAAGAATCTTAAAGTGTTAATTAAATTAAGTAGATATACATAAACATTTAAATTTTTACGCAGTAACCGATCCTTGATAACCGATATCCGTAGCATAGTAGTCAGAATCGTGCTCTATACCATAGAAATCTAAATAATTCTTACTATCGATGCCATGAAATTACTTTTGTTTAAATTCATTCAGGTAATTTTTGACATTGATTTCCTTACGCGGTCAAAGCCGAACGCACGTGTTTTACAGCCAATCAAGTATCACAATAGGTAAAAGGATAATTAGCATCAGAACTTTCTGCTAATTGTTCACTTTAGCATTTTTGGTTCCAGGTGTAAGTCTCAAGTGTAAAACAATGTATACCAGCGCATTTACTAAAGATGCATCTTTACAAAGTAAAAGCCGACCACAATCTCGTAAACACATAGGTTTCTGGTGAACAGATTTATTTGAAAAATAAACAATATCTTTAGACGATCGAATTATATAGAGATATTACACAGACAAATATGTCTGTTCAATATCTTTTATATGTAAGTAAATAAATAAATAGTACGGTTGCTACATGTTTAAATAAATAAAACACATAAACGTAATTTATTTTATTTGGTACAGTCAATTACCATATTTTTTATTAGAAAAATATTTTTATTTAAAACGATCAAAAACTGCAGTCGTAGTTTACGAAGTTCTAGAATGCACACAAAAGCAGAGTCTATACGGCAATCGATGCACACCACGATAGTATCGACTGGACGAAGCGTGCGAAATTATCCGCCATAGATCCGCCCTAGCTCAAACGCTCGCGCTGAGCGCAGATCGCCGGCGCAGTGAAATATATAGTACTTTTAATTAATTAATTAAAAAATAACAGTAGCTGTTTAAATAATAAAAATAATAATATAGTTCAAGCAAATATGGAAGAATATTTTGGTATAAATATTACGTCAAAATGATGCACAACTTCGGAGATATCGCGGCATGTTTCGAAGCCTTTTCGGTCGATAATTGAATTAGATCCAGTTTTTTTTTTTTCTTTACATTTAAGGCATATAACGAAAATGTATTCTAATAACATTAAAGTATAGGATATAAGTGAGACGAAAAAATTTTTTTTGTTGGTATATATTCAATAGAATCTACACATTAGAGCCCAAAAATCAGGTCTCCGTGAGTTTTTGCCTAAACATGCATCGGGAGAATGATGATTACTAAATAAATAAAAAAGTTATTTAAAATTTGCTTTGATATAATTGTAGTAGAGATAACGCCCTATCTTTAAAATATAATTGTTATATCAAGCAACGAACGAAAAACTTACAATTTCCACGAGGAAACCTTGCAATTTCGCGTTTTTTTGTAACACCCCTCTTAACCAGATGATTGAATTTAAACGAAGCAAAGTATTTATACTGGATGTAACAGAATAGGTATAGTCATATGAAAGGATATGCTGTAGACCATCAAACTGAACAACTTTCTCCATGGGTCCAATATAAAACTATTAGCTGTCTCATACATTTGGGTCGAGTAGGTATTGAAAGTTTGTATCAGACAGCTGATATTTTTTTCGCATTTACCTTATCTATCTTATACATTATATCTTATCTATCTTATCTTATCTTAACCAATAAAATCTCTGGAATGATTTTTAAGTTTCGAAAACATCATCTGCCTGCATTTTCCCAACCATGTTGGGGTCGGATTCCAGTCCAACCGGATGTAGCTGAATACTAGTATTTACAGGGAGTGACTGCCTATCTGACCTCCACAACCCAGTTAGTACTGGGTAATATGATACCCATTGGTAAGACTGGTTGTCAGACTTTCGGGTCACTGACTACCGTTAACGAATGTCAAAGAACTAAGAACTGATTAAGTTTAGATAGGGGTAGTGGGTAGTTTTTGTATATAGCTAAAGACCGGAAAAAGTGGCAATCTTTGGAAGAGGCCTTCAACTTGAGGGGGGTTCCTGTTACCCAAATATAAAGAAGAATATTTATTTATTTTATTAACATTTTATAATATATACCATAATCAGCCTATAATGTTCCCACTGCTGGGACACAGGCCTCCTCTCTATGAGAGGGAATGGGCTATAATCCACCACGCGGGCCCAGTGCGGGTTGGTAGATGTAACATGTCTTCGAATTTTTGGTTCTACGACATGCCGGTTTCCTCACGATGTTTTAAGAGCAGTGGTGATGAAATAAATTACACAAAGTAATGCATATAATATGTTATAATATATAATTATTATTAAACAAACTTATTTTATTAATCACAAAACTGTAAACCAAAAGGAAATAAAGGGATTTTATTTTTTATTATTTACAGTAGGTAGTTCAGTTTAGGTATTATCCACATGTTAATTACTTTCTTAAAGTTGTCCAAATTTTAAGAAAAAAGTAAAAGAAGAAGAAGATGAAGTAAAATAAGCTCTACCTATTCCGATCGTTGGTGATGATTTGCTTATGAGCGCTCTTATATTTCGGCGCTTCGCGAATTTAGTTATTTTACGCACCGAGCGGTCGGCGAGCTACGCGACCGATTCTTTCTTTCATTTCTGTTCACTCGCTTGGACCATGATATTGTGAGTATGGCGTCTAAACGATCTTGATCCAACGTAACACAAGTTTTCTTAGCATGGAGTTACGGTGGTATTTCGGTGGAAGGAAAAACTTTTCATGTGACATTTTAATGTTATTTAATTCGTTTTAAGATTTATTTTAACTCGTTTTATATTTTTCATTATTTAAGAATCTTTAAGTGTTAAATTAAGTAGATATAAATAAACATTTAAGTTTTTACGCAGTACCCGATCGTTGATAACCGACATCCGTAGCATAGTAGTCTGAAAATCGTGCTCCATACTCATAGAAAACGAAATAATTGTGGTACTATCGATACTATGAAAGTACTTTTGTGAGATATTTTAAAGGACAATATTATAGTCCACGCTATTGGTATCATTTAAACGTTTCATTTGCTGTTACATATTTAAATTCGTTCAGGTAATTTCAAATTTCGCATCAAAATCCGTTGCGTAGTTTTAAAAATCTAAGCATACATAGGGACAGACAGCGGGAAGCGACTTTGTTTTATACTATGTACTGATGTGTACGTAAATAAATAAGTAGTACGGTTGCAACATGTTTAAATAAATAAAATACACCAATGTAACTAATATTTTTTTATTTTTTTTATTTACAACGATCAAAAACGGCGGTCGTAGTTTACGAAGTTCTAGCATGCACACAAAAGCAGAGTCTATACGGCAATCGACGCACACTACGATAGTATCGATAGGACGAAGCGCGCGAAATTATCTGACATAGACCCGTCCTAGTCAAGCGCTCGCGCCGTAGTGAGCGCAGATCGCCGGCGCAGTGAAATATATAGTACTTTTAATTAATTAATTAAAAAATAACAGTAGCTATATAAAAAATAGTATAGTTCAAGCAAATACTGAAAAATATTTTGGTATAAATATTACGTCAAAATGATGCACAACTTCGGAGATATCACGGCATGTTTCGAAGCCTTTTCGGTCGATAATTGAATTAGGTCCAGTTTTTTTTTCTTTACATGTAAGGCATGCAACGAAAATGTATTCTATTCATATTAAAGTATAGGATATATGTGAGATGAAAAAAAAAATGTGATGGTCTATATTCAATAGAACCTACAAATTAGAGCCCAAAAATCAAGTCTCCGTGAGTTTTTGGCTAAACATGCATCGGGAGATTACTAAATAAATATAAAAGTAATCTTAAATTCGCTTTATTATATTTGTAGTAGAGATAACGACCTATTTTTAACAATTAATTGTTATTTTAAGCAACTAACGAAAAACATACTATTTCAACAAGGCAACCTTACGATTTCGCGTTTTTTTGTAATACGCCTCTTAACCATACCTATGCGTGCATTTTATATGTCATTAGACATGTCTTTACTTTTCGCAACGCTGATGAATAAACCCCGTTATCTACACATCTATTGGAATAAATATAATTGAAGTCTCTGTTTTTTTATTTACATTTTTGTCTGTCTGTTTGTACCTGCTAATCTACGAAACGGCTGAAACGATATTGACAGGACTTTTACAGGCAGATACCTGATGTAGTAAGGAGTAACTTAGGCTAGTTTTATTTTAGAAAAAAAAAATCCGTGCAAAATTAAATTAAAACCCTTGAAATTGTTAATAAAATCCGATTCAAATAGGGAAGTAATTTTTTATATTAATTTTCCGCGGAAGAAGGTAGCGGCCAACAGCTAGTGATTTACATAAATGACATAATAGGGCTGTGAGAGCAATCGGTTACAATTAATTTCGTATTTCTTAAACGACCTTCAATGACATTGACATTAGCTTTTCGGAACCCCCCCTCCCCCCTCCCCCGTACCACGGAAACACTTTTAAAAAGTGTAAGAAATATTTCTGTACTTCCAGATTACAGCTAAACTATAAGAAGACGTCAATCAGAAACATTTGTTGCGGCACTACAAAAAATACTGTAGCAACATAGTACAAAAAGTACTGCAGTGCCATCTGTGACACGAATGAAAAATTAATATAAAAATACTAAAGCGCACAGGTAAAGTTATCCGCGACTTAAGAGCATGTAGAAAAAACCAACAACTACTGTCGGGCAGTAGCCCACCAGACTCCAAACCAGACGAACGGAGGATCCTCCCTTTTCTGTGGGGGGGATCACCCTGTTCTTCAAACCCTTATACATTTTAAACTTTTTAAACATAGTTAATTGATAGAATGCTGTGTTAAATCTTTAGAACTTTGTCTAAAGGTCTACATCTAGAAGAACACATCACACGCCAATAAATACAATGGCCTGGTAAATACTACACACAACAGGACCATTGAATACAGTGACTACATCGATTGACTCACCCGTAGCAGCCCACAGCTGGACATAGGCCTCTAATAAACAACGCCAGAACACCCAAATACCTTCCCCATTCAGTCCGTACCTACCAGACGCCGTAACAACTATGGCAACAACGATAATCACACAGCACGGATACGTCTCGGCGACCGCTGCTAGAAGCGATACAAGTAACACTTTCCATAAAAACTAGCACCCGTATCTATTAACAAGTCAAAATGATTAATTGAGTAAAAGCAATTACTTAAGATACGATTTATTCTGTAATTTAGTAATTGCTTGAAGTTACAACTGTTAAAAGTTAGAATTCTTAGCTTTGCTTTCTTTGACAGTTCATGATTATATAATTACTTATATTCAAGTAATTACTTTGACTTTACTTTAGAAACAAGTATTAGAGTATCACCCACAGATAGATCGGACATCTATAGAGAGATTTATATGTGGTGTCACATGCATAATCAGGCTACACAGCGGGAACTTTGTAGCCTGATTATAGAGATTACGTCTGTGTCCTGGGGTGGGTCAGGACACAGGCGTCCTCTCTATGAGAGGGAGTGGGCAATGACCCACATGTTACATGAAGTTTTGGTTCGAGGATGAGCCAGTTTTAATGACGATGTCCTTCGCCGTATTGAGATCAGTGGCGGTCCGTGACAGAATTGCGCGCTTAACGCAACTTCAACGTCATTGACGAATTTTATTAGTAATGCAGTAAGTACTAGGCGTTGACAGCAGCGCGGTGATTTTGTGCACAATCATCACCTTTTCCCAACTATGTTGAGGTCAGCTTCCAGTCTCACCGGATGCAGTTGAATACCAGTATTTTACATGAAGGGACTGCCTGTCTGACCTCAACAGGCCAGTTAGTACTGGGTAATATGGTACCCCTTGATTAGACAGGTTGTCAGACTTTCAAACATTATGTACAACAAACTAAGTAACTTTACGCAAACAATAAATAATGGTCTTATTACAGCAGAAGGTAAGCTAGAAGGAAAAGTTTAAAAAGAAAGTTTCAACAGTCACTTTAAATTTGATTGATGTAGTTCCAGCAACATGTGATGAGGAGGGACGAATCGCATGTGACTAAAAAAGTGATGAATTCAAATGTTGATGAATGGAGAGGGAGAGGAAGACCAAGGAAACGACGGATGGATTGTCTGAGGGACAACATTAAAGAAAACAGTGTAAATGATTGCGTAACGGTTGACAGGGGAGAATGGAAGAAAACGTGTTGCGCCGACCCCAACCACCAACCAGCTACAATTTCTAACATCGTTTTTTTTCGTTAATATTTGAAGTTTTATTAAACTAAGTAGTGTTTTATTAGAGCCTGCAAATAAAATACTACTTTGTTTCATCAATAATTTAGCTATTGTTTTACAAGAGTGTTTTGTTTTAGAGTCCCTTTGGAAAAATCACTGAAAACTTTTAAATCCATGGTTCAACCAACAAGTGCTGAACACCTACGTAAAGGAAATGAACGTGTAAACGAGAAAAAAGTCTTATCTCTCAATTAGCTTTTCAAATAGGAGAAGGCCTGTTTGACGCGAGAACCTATTGAATCAATTCTATATACTTTCAACTGTTATAGTAAGTAAAACCGAAGCACAAATATATTTATGTTGAACAAACACAATAACCATGGGAGCCGGCAGCAGGGTGCAAGTGCACTCCCTTGCACCCTGCTGCCGGCTCCCATGGTTCTTCCCCCTGTCGTAAAAAATACATAGAAAAGTACATTTTTTTATTTGGTAAGCGTGTAAATAAAAGAGGAGCGGCTAAATAATAACAGCCGCTCGGGTCGATCTTTAGATTAAGCCGTGCTTGCCTGGGTTGGTCTGTGGATGGGTGACCAACCATTACATAACGAGTTTCCTCCGTGCCTCGGAAAGCACGTTAAGCCTTTGGTCCCGGGTGTCATTTGTAGATCTTTGACAGTCGTTACAGGTAGTCAGTGGCCCAAAAACTTTGATAACCAGTTTTACCAAAGGGGTATCGTATTACCCAGTACTAACTGGGATGCGGAGGTCAGATATGCAGTTGCTCCATGTAAAATACTGATATTCAGCTGCAGCTGGTTATACTGGAAGCCGACCCCAACATAGTTGGCAAAAGGCCACGCAGATGATGAAGTATGTAAATAAAAACGTACGCTTAATTCTAGGTTGCTGTCAAATTTGTGCTCCTTAATCTTTTCCTGTAAACACTGAGCATGCTCGCGTTTCCTTTCGTCAGGTCCTTAGACAGAGAAAGGGTTACTATAGAGAAACCAAATAAAGTAATGTATCCGAGGCGGAAAACAAAAATTTTCAAGTTCACTTCGTTCCCTCGTACTCCTATTCTGGTATCTCTATATATGAACAAAACTAATCTAATTTAACCGAGACTATCCTAAGACATTCAAGCGCAATCAGACATCGTGAATGTCCTTTGCGTTCATAAGCTTTTCTTTATTGATATTTTTTCTATAGCAGAATTAGCCGTATTTCTATAATAAAGAACAAAAGAAAACCTATCAAATTCGGTGGTGCAAAAATTTTCAAGTTCGCTCTAGAATCTTTTTTTTTCAATTGAAAAGCTTATCGGCTTTTCTGTATACTCGTAGATTGACAAGGTAATGTAACATATCTGAAGTGGAGTCCAAAAATTTCGAGCGGTTTTCATGGAACTGAAGGTGCAAAAAAAATACTCGAAAAAATCCTTCTGGCGCCCATGACAATACCATTGTCAATATTGAAGTTAACAGAAGACACCAAACAAACATACAGCATGTATACGGAACCTTCACGAAGCCGTCAACCAAATATTCTAAATGTCAAACTATTATAAATAAGAAACAAGAAAGGACCTAGAGTAGTGCCCTGTGGGTCCTTTTTTAGTCTTTTCTCACTACTTACTCTGATAATGCGTGTATGTCTTAGGAAAAATATTTTGGGGATCTACGATACTTTTAATCATGTATAAAGTAAGTAAATCTAAAGCGGTGTTCTGTATTGTCAATTTGCCTAGTTATTTTCCCACTATGTAAGTGTCAATTTCCAGTCGAAATTCAAATTTATTGTAAATTAATTTAATTTAAATTAAATAAAGGAAATGCAGTTTCGAAAAATATTATACTTTATTTCTTGTCTCTATACACCGTGATCAGTTTCGAAAATAATATTATTTTTTTCTTGTAGCCACAGATACCGTTATCAGCGGTTGGCAACATGAGTCCATGGATGGGTGACCATCCATTACATACTGAGTTTCCTCGGTGCCTCGGAAAGATTGTTAAGTTGTTTTACCCGACTGTCTGACAACCAGTCTTACCAAGGGGTATCGTACACCCAGTACTAACTGGGTCGCGGAGGTCAGATAGGCAGTCGCTCCTATCTGACCTAGCTAGGATATGATGATGATGGCACTTAAAATAAATTGTTTAACATTTAAAATTGGTGATACTTAGGTGTGAAGTTACAGCAATCTGAAAATCAGAAAAAAATAGGTAAGTACAATAAAATCTATACAAATAAATAATATTGAAGGGTCTGTTTGTAATTTTAAAATAACAGTTTTTCACTGAATGCATATGAAAGTATATGAGATCCCATTAAAATAGAGTTCATGGAAAGAATTGGGGAAGGCCTTTGACCAGCAGTGCTTCAGTACAGGCTAAAAGATAATAAATATACTCACCCCACATCTTTAGCCACATAGTCTGCCATAATAAGCACGATTATTGTAGTTGATGATACCCAGAGTTTCGAGATCATTTTGAAAGTAGATTGCCACTACAACAGATGAAGTTTTCTTCTAGGATTTGTCCTTATAAATGTTCTGAATCCTCCTGAAAATAAAAGAAATCCGTGTTAGAAATTAAGACTCGCGCTGACCTCCGCGGCGCTTCTTATTTTAAATCATATTCCACTTGAATTTTTCTCCTGAAAAATTGCTACTATTCCTTTATTTCAACATAAAATTACATTCCCTGTAAGCAGTACTCCATTTATGTAAATAATACGGCTAAAATCAAAAATCCAATAATGGATGATGAAATACTCTACTAAGGACGCGTGAAATCAGGTGTTCACTTCCTGCGTAGCTACAGAGTTCATCGAACTCGTCGTCGCGCTTGCCGTTCGCTATGTACCTTTTGCCACGGTAACGATACATTCCGTATGAGGAAATAAAACAAATCAAATTTATCGAATTCCCGTAACATTCCTGAAATAATGTCTTGGACCGGTCATCTTAGTATGATATATTGAATTCACCCCATCAATTTGTGGAGGGCTGTCCCTTAAACCCTGTATACATATAAACCTTCCTCTTGAACCACTCTATCTATTACCTACTGAAAACTGCATTAAAATCCGTTGCGTAGTTTAAAATATTTAAGCGTTGAAACAGCGGGAACGACTTTGTTCTGTACTATTTAAAGATCATTTAATTTTATGTAACGTAAATATTGTACAAATTGATTTTAATTTAATGGGGATTGTCCAGTTTTCAAAAAATGTACTAATTGTAAAACCATTTCGAGGAATAACATCTCTAATCATTTATTTCTCGTTCAAATGAAAAAATACTCTATATCCATTTATATTTTTGAACAAATGTGGTTAACCTTTATTTGACCTTCAATGACGTTAACTCAAGAAGGAATATCGTGAAACACGCTTAAGCCTGCGTTCAGATATGGATATCGCAATCGCGGTTCCCACGTGTCTGAACGAGCCCTTAGCTTCATGTGGATGGCATTAATAAACAAACTGACATTAGAGGCCACTCAAATTTTTTTTTTTTTCACGTATTAAACCGTTGAATGAGCAAAGGAATCGTTTCCAGTGATGATGTCATGAGCTCTAAAATTTTAAAATTAATTATTAAAATAATATAAAGGTAATACGATTCCGTTGGTAAGACCAATTGTCGGACCTTCGCGCCACTGAATACCTGTAACGGACTGTCAAAGATCTTTAAATGACAACCGGACCCAACGGCAACAAAAAGGATTGTCCTACATAATTAGCAGAGAACAGAAGTGTGTCGTAAAGCGACGCGGCCTTTACCCAGAAATAATAGAATCTAATTATTTGAATTTGCGTCATTAAGCTGTTCGAGGTTAAATTCATCCATAAAGTTGGCAACGTCGGAAATAGCTGTCAAATATTTACCTGGTTTAATTAATTTTACAATATTACTGTATGGAAATAAGACATATTATGGCTATCTAGTGAACTAGAATATTCATAATTAATTGCAATTAAAACACTGAATTTGATGTTGTAACCGTTTTAGGTGTAATAAAGGCATTTGGAAAATTCCCAAATTCTTTTTTTACATCTAAAACTAAAATATTCGGTGTTCCGATATTAATTATTGCATTTCATAATCAATATTTTAGTTCACTAGTTAGCCATACTTCTTATTTTCATACAGTAAATTGCCCACTTTCTTTATAAACGCTCTTAACTTATACATAATATAATAAAATTGTAACAGGCCTATGTCCGTACATTGAAAATATTGAAAAAACAATATATAGGGGGTCTTTATTAGAGCAACAGAAGCCGAAACAAGAGTTTTTTGAACTTTTGTGTGTCTGTCTGTATTTTTGTACACGCATCACGCAAAAACTACTGCGTGAATTTGAACGCAGTTTTCACCACTCTACTGCTAGAATTAGCTTAGCTTAAAATATAGGCTACATTAGATATAGTTTTTGACCCGATTTGGCGCTGAAATAATATTTTTTCTTTCTTTCTTTCGGTGCGAAGCAAGGGCGGGTCGCTAGTACAATAAATGCATACCATTATTATCTATCGCAGTCGTAACAACGCAACGATATTTGAACGCAGCTCAGTATGAACGTTGCGTATCTTACTTTATAATATCATAGGTTTCATACCTATTTTTTGTTAAATTGTTATGTTTAGATTTTTTAATTACGCGCTACTCTCCCACGGCCTTTGAATAATTATAATTAATTATATAACTAGTTGTAACTGCGTAGGGTCAGTGGACACTGACCCGTGACCATTTCTGAAGTGAATAAATGTGATTTGATAAGACTGAGCCACATTGAAATTTCTTCTAAGCGGTCGAGCGGAGTGACCGCTACGTGGAAAAAACGTAAAAGTACGTCAAAGAAAGCAAAGCTAAGAATTCTAACTTTTGACAGTTCTAACTTCAAGTAATTACTAACTACGGAATAAAAATCGTATCTATAATGACTTTTACTCAATTAGTAGTCACTTTGACTTGTTTATAGATATGGGTGATAAATATGCATCGACCACACCAAAAACGTGATAAATTGTACAGCCTGGCGGTAATTGCTGGCAATGTTGCCGGCAACTGTTTTGCAGTAAAAATATTGCTCGTATGGTGCACGGTGGTGACCACTTTAAGTGTGTAGTTCAAGGTGGCGTTGCTTGTCAAGAATATTTGCATCGAGATGTCAGACTTGGTACATTTATTTTAGTTCTGTGTTTTCCCGTCTGCACAGATATCTTGGTTGAAGTATGAACCACATATTAATTTGTATGAACTAAGGAATTTAGAGATGTCAAATATGACATCTGTCACCATCTTCTTCTTGAGCTGTCTGTCAGTAAGAGGCGTCATATGTCTAATTTTAATTTATGAACAAGGTATAAGAAAAATAGGAACAAGGAAATCGGCACCATTATTTATTTTTAATTTGTTTGCATAAGAATGGCATTATTAAATTAGAACATAAACAAGGTTTATCATTATCCTTGAGCAATTATTAGTAGTTCCTTGGTAATTTCATTGATAAGTTATTGTAAAGTATTTGATTCTACACATTTTACATTTCATTCATGCGTGCAAGATGTCTTTTCCCATGGAGGTATGATGCTTTCGTATTACTTCGAAGGTTCAGGGTAGATGTGACTGAAAATGCCGCGAGAATTATTAAGAAAAGAGAGATTTATTGTTATTTATTTATTTATTATTTATTCATTTACTCCAAACATACAAATATCCTTACAGGCTAGACCCAATGCGATGTTGCAAACTTAAAATTTAAATACTTCGTTTTTAACATAGCAAATTCTATATGTAGCTGTTCTTGTAAATTCACCCAAAGTGAAACAGAATATGTCTAAGTCCTCAGCAATGAGGTAGAGAGTGCGGAGCGGTCTCATGAGCGGCGCCTCGCGCAGCAAGTTAGATCATTGGTAATGTTCAGAATGGTCAGTTGCGTAATATAATTATACATGGTGGGAGGGACACCAACGCTAAAACGGTAGGTAACGGTAAAATACCTGATTTAAAAAAAAATACCGATTAAAACTTTCTATGTGGGGAGGGTTCAGAATGATATACCTACTGAATACGTGGTGACTGTTTTAGCGTCGGTGTCTCTTCCACCTTTATAGCAACCATCGTGTGCGTGGACGAAGCAAAAGAAGTACCTATTATTTGCACTTTGTTATATGTGAATGGCCTACATATTATTATTACAAAATCATTGAATGAGTTTGATTATAATATACAGGGTATTAGGTGCATCATTTGACAAATTGAACGGGCCGTAGGAAGGGGTCATTTGCTGTCTATTCGCCCCAAGTCATACTTTTTGTTTTTTTATTTCTTTCTTTTATTTTGAAAAAATTCAACATTTATATCACCAATAATATTAATATACACATAAAAAAACACACACACAAACACACACATAAAAAAAATACACACGCACACACACACAAAACATTTACACATACAACAAACAAAAATTTTACACATATAATTTTTTACTTAAAACGAAAAAAAATATTAAAATTGCTCGGATTTGCGATACGTTTACGACACTGGTTAGTTCTGGGTTCTCCATTGCCAGCATTGTGATACTTATTACCTTTTTTTTTTTTTTTTTTTTAGGATGGGAAATCACAAGGTACTTTTGATTAGTGTCCAGCATTCCAGGACACTTTTTTAAACACTAGACGTTTTAATTTAGATTTTTTTTAATTCTCGGTACTACGTAGTCACATAATATAATTTAATAGTTCAATATTGTTAAACATTTAAATAGAGTAGGTAACGATGGAGTTTTTTGCCCATTCTGACCCTTGCAAACCAATAAAATCAATTTTATTTCCTTTGTTTTAAGTGTTAAAATAGCCGAATTGATATATATGGTATGACTTTGACCGGTCAAAGGTTTGAGGAAACATCAACCTCCACCACCACCCAGGGCAACATCCATCAACCACAAAGAAAAAAAAAAGGGGCTTACCCAAAACCACTTTCTCCAACCCGATTTTCAAAAACAAAAAGATTTCTTTTGTGACGTGGATCGTTCTTCTCTCTGAGATAACACGTAATTTACCGTCATCCATGCCCAAGTACCGATAACTAAAGTCCAAACAAAAACGACAGCAAAAAAAGACATATTCCAGAATCCTAGAACAAATATGATTTATATTCAGTAAGTCTTGCAAAGAGCGTATTAATCGTAACGTAACTTGAATATGAGTGATTTTCAGTAAATAAAATCTCACATTATTATAGCCAGCAAAATTTTTTTTGTAAAAAAGCACGTTTGCGCTAAGTTGTACAGTCACGAACAACAATACGTATACACTAATAAATACTAATAATGGGTGTAAAAATATCCTTAACGAATCCGACAGGCACTTGTTCTCCCTGTCATTGCGATCATTATTTTGTTCTGGACTATACCTGGGAACCTATTAACGTAACACGCCTCCGTAACTAGAAGGGCAAAGTTCCAACTATTTTACAAGTTTAAGAAAAGTACCAGTTTTTAATGTTATAACTTTACTTTAAATACCTCAATCACCCCCATACTTTTCGATGCAGCCACCAGGGGTCTTTAATTGAGTCCTACTGTTAAAAGTGATTGTTCGCCCCAAAAAAAAAATCGTTTCCCAGCAATATTTTTTGCGTAGTGTGAATTTGATGTACAGAATGTTTGGTTAACACATTCTTTTACACCTTGAATATGCATAATCAATCACCGTTTAGGCTGTAATCCACCAGGCGAGCCCAGCGCGGGTTGGTACATGTCACATGTCTTCGGATTTTTGGTTCTAGGACATCCCGGTTTCCTCACAATGTTTTCCTTCACCGTTTTGTGAGCAGTGGTGATGAATAACACTAAGTAACGCGCCTGCCTGAGGTAATACCTATTTAATAATAATGCGGCTTACAAAATACTACGTTCGTAACATGATATTGCAATTACAGATTAGGAGAAAAATATTTCTATAAAAGTTATTGTTTATTGGTAGGTACTCCGTACTCGCGACTGTACTTACAATGTAGTGACCCCGCAACCCGAACGTCCCTCCAATGACAAAGTATTTTTCGTCTTCGTACTTTTTTAAGATAAACATCTTTATAGCCGACTATTATAATTTAAAATAATAAAACTACACAATTATACAATGAAATAATACATACTTACATATAGTAGCAGTTTCGTAATTCTATATAGGTAGGTACTCAAAGAGATGCAAATTCTTTAGAATTTTAAATCAGTGGTTAGTAGATAATATAAACTTTTCTTATCACATAACAGCTGAACACTACCTTGTGTTTTATAAAGAGTATTATTATATTAAATGTCCTATTCATAAATGATCTTAGACCTAAGACCCAATGCTCATAATTGAGTAAATTGTGATATTATGCCAAGTGCCTAACATTGTAATATTATGCTGATTCGAGAAGTTGGTTCCGTTGACGAGGATAAAAAAAATGCGAAACTATTAATGTATTATTGTTTTCTGCCCCCATTTTCACAATCACTTGGTCCTAGAGTTCGATTCGGAACTTTTTTTGAAGAACGAAAGCGAGAGAAAAAGACGAAATCTCAGTCCGATCGTTTGTTTTTTTTTGCGTTTAATGATCTAATCGACTTATTTTCACTCAAGTCAATCCTCATACATGGTTTCCATGTATGAGGATATTTCTAATGCCCTGCATGGTTTAAAAACTCACTTCACCGTTGTCATGGGGGACTTCAACGCGAAACTGCGCAAACGAGACGGGGATGAGCTGCATGCAATTTGGGGTTGGACGTCGGAACCACCGGGGTCACCAACTGGCTAGTTTCATGGAGAAGGACGGCCTCTATATGATGAACTTCTTCTTCAAAAAGCGTGAGCACAGGAAGTGGACCTGGCAGAGTCCCGATGGTGCAACTAAAAATGAGATTGACTTCATCATGTCAACCAGGAAGCAAATGTTCAATGATGTTTCTGTGATCAATACGGTGAAAACCGGGAGCGATCACTGCATGGTAAGAGGCACATTGAACATCAATATAAAACTTGAAAGGTCTGGACTGATGCAGTCTACGCTCCGTCCAGCACAGATCCAGATCCAAAACCCCGAGAGCTTTCAGCTTGAACTCCAGGATCGTTTCGAGTGCCTAGGAAGCTCAGTGGACGAATACAACGATGGGTTCGTGGAAACTGTCCATACGACCGAGTAGGCAATAGTTTCGTGTTTAATAAATAAACAAAAAAAATGCAGAAAAGCTTAAGAAACACGAGTAGGTTTGAAACGCTCAAAATATTAACACCCCGTCCCGAATAAGATAGGTTTCCTTTGTCCATACATACAGAAATAGGAATAACTTTGCTGACTTTTGTAGAAAAGCCTTAGAACAATATTACAAGAGCGAGATCCAACATTTGAGCACCACGCGTCTAAAAGGGGCATTTTTTTAATTCTTGCGGCGGTCCTCTGACTATAGGTTAGGAATCAATCAACTTGATGGAGGGCTTAAATTACCTATAATTATACAAACATTTAAATTCGATTGAATAATTTATTGCTGTTTGGTCCAATGGTCTCTGAACGAGATCGAGTGGTGGATAAGATGGTAAAGATGGGGTACATGGACGAGTGAAGTGTAAATGAATGTTGAAGTGAGATGCAAAGCATGTCTTAGGAGAGACGAAAGGAAAGGGTACAATAGATAAGGTACACATGGTATACATGGTGGTAGTCGACAGAAATTCAGAATGTGTTGAAGAAAAAAAAGCGGTAATTCAAGGAATGGCAGTGTTGAAGTTGCAAGTATTAGTTTGAAAGCTGAAAGGAAGAATGAGTATTGTGCTCTTAAGAAAAAAGCCTGAAAAATTGTGGCCATAGCTAGAAAAAAGGCCCAAGACAAGCTTTATGACACTTTGGATAGTACAGCAGGCCAAAAACAACTATACCGGCTTGAGAGCTAGAGAGAGAAGACGAGGGATGTATGCCAGATTAAATGCGTAAAAGATGAAACTGGAATGGTTCTTTCGGATGATGAGGAAATTAAGGATAGGTGGAAGTTGTATATTGAAAAACTGATGAATGAAGAGAATTACTGGAACGGTATGCTGGACAATAAACCAGTGTATGATTAGTATGGATGAAGTGAGAATAGCAGTAAATGGAATGAATAATGGTAAAGCTTTAGGACCTGACGGTATACCAGTTGAAGTTTGGAAGTTATTACGGGTGGATGGATGGACGTGGTTAGCTTTATTTTTCAATAAGTTGTTGCTGGAAGACGCCATACCTGACGAGTGGTGTAACAGTTCACTGGTGCCCATTTTTTTAAATAATGGTGATGTGCTGGAATTCAATAGCTATAGAGGAATAAAGCTAATGGCGTATAGTATGAAAGTTTGGGAGAAAGTTATTGAAAGACGACTGAGAGAAGAGAATGAAATTCCATGAAATCAATTCGGTTTTATGCCTGGTTGGGGAACGATGGATACCATCCGCCAGCTGTGCGAGAAATACAGAAGTGCGCACAAAAACTTGCACATGGTGTTCATCGACATCGAAAAAGCATACGATCGGGTACCTCGTAAGGTTTTGTGAAGGGCCCTGAAAGAGATAGGTATGCCTGAGAATGCAGTTGATCCGAGCAATGTACAGTCTATGTAGTACCCAAAGCCGGTCTACAGCGGGCACTACCGGCAGCTTCAATGTGGCTGTTGGCTTGCACCAAGGGTCGGCTCTAAGCCCTTACCTCTTTCTGGTGATAATGGACGCACTTACGTCGGACATCCAGAAAGAGGCTCCCTGGTGTATGCTGTTTGCGGACGACATTGTGTTGGTTGCCGAGAGTGACCTAGAGGTCCAGAGCAGATTGGAGGTGTGGTGGCAAAGACTGGAGCATGTTGGCCTGAAAGTCAGTAGGACCAAAACAGAATACTTTTTCTGTGATTTCGACAGTCTCCAGTCCTGCCCATACCGATCTGTTCCGATTTTCGGTACCTCGGGTCACTTGTCCAAGGGGATAGGGAAGCAGACCGAGACGTAACTCACCGAATCAACTCAGGATGGATTAAATGGCGACAGGTCACTGGAACAACTTGTGACCCACGGGTGCCCCTCAAGTTTAAAGGGGAAAATATACAAACCTGTGATTAGACCTGTTGTACTGTATGAATTGGAATGCTCCGCTGTGAAGAATATGGATGAGAAATGATTGCATGTAGCGGAGACGAGAATGTTTAGGTGGGTGTGTGGTGTGACAAGAATGGATAAGGTAAGGAACGAGTATATTAGAGGCAGTTTAAAAGTTGCGCCAGTTACAGAAAAGCTGAAAGGGAATCGACTGTTGGTATGGACATGTGATGAGGAAGGACGAATCGCATATGACTAAAATAGTGATAAATATAAACCTTGATGGATGGAGAGGGAGAGGTAGACCAAAGAAACGATGGATGGATTGCGTGAGGACTGATATGAAAGATAAAGAAGTAAATGATAGCGTGACGGTTGACAGAGGAATGGAAGAAAAAAACGTGTTCCCAAGTAACATGGGACAAGGGCAGAAAGATGATAATGGTCGAAAGGTCTCTGAACATTCAAACACAATCTTATAACCTTACACAACTAAGTTACTTGTACCCTACCCCTACCGCAATTAAAGGCAATATTCTGTAATTATTAAGGTCTAATTAATCTTACCTTGAAGATCATAATACGCAATACTGTCTCGAGTAGGTATATAATTATAACAACTACACTAAATACTGTAGGAACTAGGAACATAATAAGCTTAATTTAGATCGAACGCAAAGTTGTCGCGCAAATTGATTGCCTCGTTGGTCTAGCAGTGAGCATCAGGTCCTGGGTTCGACTCTCAGTTCGGGCAAAGTGTTATTGGGTTTTTACAGCAGGAATTTGTCAGAAACCACAGTCTGGTTTTGCGCCTGGTTGATTGCAATAGGCTCGCTAGTTATGTTTGCGGCCTATGTTATTGGGGCAATTACATGAACCTCAAATGAAGGTCGTAAATACACCCTAAACGAAACCGAGAGGCACTTGTCCTTCCCGTCATTGCGATCATTTTTTTGTTCTAGAGGTCATATTTCAGCTAAGAGCGAAGCCACACTGCTCCGTTGCGCTACGTTGTGTCGTCGCAGAGTTGCAACACTGCGTCATTTTACAAATAAATTTTAAAACATGCCACAGTTCTCCGTTGAGTTATCGAACGAAAATCTAGCGCTGCGACGTCGCAACGCAACGGAACAGTGTGGCTTCACTCTACAGCTAACAATACCACGTCTCAACTCATCACCAACATAATTCGCACTCTTTTGTTTCTCGAGTTGGAAGTCCTCAATGGATGTTCTCTGTCCTGGTGAGAGCGGAGGGGTCTGTCAGACTCGTACAGACTACAACCACCCCGGTCTTCCCTCGCACACTTACGTCTGGGGCATCTTGATCTTATACGACTTGCGCTGTCCCAGACTGGCTCCTAAGTCATAACATTCAAGTTAATGCAATGGCCACAACGCCGTCTACACTTTTTATCATACCTATTATCATGCCATCATCTTGCTAGATTCTTATCGCAATTCATTAATTAATGTCTTATTTAAGGCGTAATGACAGAGATATAGCATCAATATTACGGAAACTGCCTTGCGTTTTTGCAAGTTAACATAATATCACATCACGCTTCCTTGGTGTACCTTATAGGACAGCCACATTTTGCCAGGTGTAAACGGACCCTTCACGAAGCCGTCAACCAAGCATTCATCAAACTAAGTAACTCTACGCAAAAATTATTGCTGGGAAACGACTTTTTTTATTGGGGTGAACAATTACGTTTTACGGTAGGACTCCATATAAAGCATTGAATTGAATAGTACGAAGGTTGTGGAAGTATGTAAAGTAAAGTTATAACACTAAAAACTTGTTTTTTTTTTAACTTGTGAAAAAGTTGGAACTCTGGCCCCCAAAATCTCCGTAACCAAAAGGTTCCCAGGTATGGTCTTAGACCTTATACGATAGTTCGATGGTGCATTGGCCACACCATAGTATTTTAGCACGTTGAATGACGTATCAAACCGCGTTGGCTTTAATGGATTGCAATTCAGCAAAGCTGGATCCTGCAATTCAGTTGGATCCAGCGTAATGCATGATGTTTTGTATGTCAGCCTGTAAGGTATATTGTCTATGGGCCAAAGTAGTCTGAAAATAAATGGATGTAGTTTTTGTGTGATTTTACGCCCTGAGGGTCCCGCAATACCTCAACTCATCTAAAATATTCCAAATTCATTAAACTTTTCCGCCTTTGTAAGCGGCAAGTTGTGTAGTACAGTGTACCAAATATTGATATTTAATCATAAATATATAACAATTAATCAACTAAGTACATAGTAAGGTGTTGTTGATTATTGCCATAGCTTGTTAGTTTTTTTTTAATTCGATAAAATGCTACAATAAGCTATGGTCCAGCAGTTATCTAGGTTGTTTGGGGGTACACCAGGAAGACTGCCCTAAGTTTACGACCTCGCGGGGGTGACCTTGGGGGGGGGGGGACAAAAATCCATCCAGCCATTTGGAACATACGAGGTAATAAAGAAAACAAAGAAACATACAAGATACGCGCGAAATACATAACCGTTCCTTGGCAGTCGGGTAAAAAGAAAAAAGAAAACCGAACACGACCGAAAAACGCCGCAAAAAAATATTATTCATTTATAGAGGTCCTTATACCAGAAAAGTGTTTTCTCGGCCTTTATTTTTTTTTTTACATTTTTAATAAACCAGTCCTAATTATATGCACTCTGTGAACGTACGTTTACTTATTACGATTAAAACATCCCGCCGAGCATTAGTACCCTTGGTCCCATTGGCACCCTTTGGGTATGGAACCCTAAAAACAACTGAATAAAGTACATAATTGAGATAACTTCATGTTTCTCCTTTGAGTAAGGACATGCAAATAGGCATAAATAGAATACTAGCGGAGAGAAGGCGCGCAGATCGACGCTAGATTCTCAAAATGTTGCTTGTGGTTTCAGTGATATTATTATGCGTGGTGATTGCTGCGTGGCCGTGGTTGAGACAGCATCCCAACGCGCCCCCTGAGTTACCTGGGGTACTACCAATCATCGGACATTCACTCCAGGTATTTGGAGATCGAAAACGTGAGTGAAATTGTTCCTTTTGTAACCTAATCCTTGTTTCAAAAAACTGTAGTGTGCTTATGAGTGATTAACTTCTGTGAACCGGGGTTATTTGTAAGACAGGCCCGCCACACTATCCCGAAACCACTGCCACTCCTGAAAGCCAGAATCAACAGTGGCGACCAAGAAGCACCGAGACAATGAAACTCGACGAATTCCCAGAGAAACAATTTTATCCCGCAACGAGATTTAACAGAAAATAACACACATTTAAAACCAAGTTAGGTATTACATAGTCCTTTGGCAACCATTTGCAAAGCACTACTTTAGAAGTGACTTGGCGATGTTTGCCGACAGTCTCAATACCCTGAATGCACTTTCCAATCCACCACCATCCCACCCTGGGACATCGACGCATAAACGATTACCACGTGTATTTTATTTATGTTATACTCAAATAAAATTATTATTGCCATGTCTGCCACATGCCTGACGAGCTGTGGGCCAAAATAACCATGTGGAGCCCTGACACAGCCAGAAGGCGACACGGTAGACCTCGCAGGAGATGGCGGGACGAGCTGGACAAAACTAACGACCAATGGTCCACATTGAACTGCATCAATGTTTGCATGCCAAAATGGTAGAATGTACAAGGATTCTTTAATATTATTGTAACCACCTTATTGTAAATACCTACATTCTGAACAAATCAATGAATATTCTATTCTATAACATAGAAATAACAACGGACCTAGTACACTGCCCTGGGGCACTTCTTCTGTTTTGGTTCTAGGGCTCACTTTTGGTATTTTAGTTATATGTTTTTTATTGACTAGGTACGACTTAATTAAGTCTAGGAAATTGCCCCTAATTCCAAGCTTACTTAATTTTATGAGTAGGATTCTACAGAGGACATTCATTTGTTCAGTCTCAATGAATAGTTGACTCAGAGATGGTGAACATGTTCTGATGATAGTGCAGAAAAAGATATAGAATACCTGTTTTATACCTGGGTATTACTACGGGGTTATGCTTGCCTACATTTATTTGTATTTAGTGCGACCCCAAGTAAATAAGGAAGTAAGGATAAAACAGGATCGTGGATAAAAAAATATTTTTATTTCAGATCTATGGAATTTTATACGGGGATTTCAAAACAGCTCATTAGAGAAAGGTGGTGTTATCAGGTTCTGGTTCCCCACCAATTTACTCTACGGTAAGTGTCAAAGTCAACCGTTATTTCGACTAGGCCATTAAACTACATCGTTTTTCAGAAATGTGGGGCCATGTTTAAAGCGCAGGCCACACCGCCAGCTAGCGAGCGAGCCGGGTGAGCATCGTTTCACCCCTTTTCTTATTTTGGTTCACACCGTAGACCGGTTCTACTGAGTTAAGCTACGTCACCGATACAAACGATGCGAACGAAATATCCGACGATGCCAGCTATTCGTTCCCCTCGCCCGCTCGCTCGCCCGTCCGTCTGTAGTTTTTGGTGTGAATATCGTCGGCTATAGTTTAGCTCGCCAAAGCTTCGCTTAGTTTATATAGTTTCCCTCGCTTCGCTTCGCCCGCCAGCTCGCTCGCTCGCTCGCTAACGGCGGAGTAGCCTGCGCTTTAGACCTTCGTGTGTACAAACTTCAATATCTACTAACCCAAATATATAGCTGACTGTTTTTCTCGATTACTGATAATCCCATGGAAAAAGTTGATCAGTTTTGTGCGCTAAAATTAATTTTGCTAGAGCCTTGCTGAGAAAAAACTAATCACAATTTATAATGGAATGTATTTTATTTATGTTTCAGTGGTGACCGATCCAGAAGACAGCCTAACAGTAGCCAACTCATGTTTGAGTAAACCATTTATCTACGATTTCGCCAAGGAATATATAAATAATGGACTTATCACAGCTGAAGGTAAGCGATAAGAAAAGCAGCTCAAAAATCGGCCAAGTCCGAGTCGGACTCACGCACAAAGGAATTTGTAGCACCAAGCAATAATAAAATAAACAATCGCGAGATATGCAGTCTCAGGGAATATTCCCTATAAGCCGACGACATGGGGATGCATCGAGAAGTAGTCGCAGTGGACAAAAATCTTACCCCGGTCGCCTTGGCTGAAGCAAACTGGCGCAAATCTGTAGTGCTTGATACTGACGACCGCAGGGAGATATGGCAGAGTAAAGAGCTTCACGGACGCAGTTTCCGGGCCTTGCATGGGCCCGATGTAGACTTATCAGCGTCCGTAGCCTAGCTAGCTCTAGCTAGCTCCGGGACCTCTTCGTAGACGAGATCCTCGTGAATGCCGAGAAAGCCGTGAATATTTAACTCTGTATTACTTGATCGGCAATCTTGCCTCTAAACAAGTAATAACAAACTTTTTCTTTCTTTATTTAAAACTTTTGTCGCTGACTTTTCGCACTGTAATTTGGAACTAAATAAGCACCAATGCAATATTTTTATTCCAGAACCAATTTGGAAATCTCACCGCAAACTATTAAATCCGTCGTTCAGCCAACAAGTGCTGAACACCTATTTGAATGAAATGAACGTGCAAGCTCGAAGTCTTGTTTCTCGATTATCATTGAATGTGGAAAAACGCCCGTTTGACGTGCGAAAGTTCTTCGTAACCTATACGCTGTCAACTGTTACTAGTAAGTAGATATTATGTGATGATCCTGAGATCACTATTGACATAGCATCTTTTATCAAAATTACTGCTTGGTTTATAAAAAAAAACTGTGTTATCCTTTGCAGGAACTTCGCTAGGTCTGAATACCGAAGATCAAACAACAATAGATACAGATTATGCAGAAGCAATTGAAGATTTGTTTGAGTTATACTGTGATAGATTTCAAAGAGTGTGGTTGTATGTACCTTATTTGTTCGACTGGAGTGCAATGAAGCGGAAACAAACTATACTTTTGAAGAAACTGAAGAACATCATAGATCCAGTAATTTTAATTTATTGCTATTGAGTTTTAGAAAAAGTAGGGCTTCGTAGAGCGACTTATAATCTCATTTTAAAACGGGATGTGAATTTTTTGACGGGTTGATGCTGTACACCAAGAAACCAAACTTTGCCATGTCCCGACATACAGTTGGTCGGCTTTCTTCAATATTATTTATTGTGCTTGTTTTCACCTTTACTTTAACTGCTGCTGTATTCTTTAAACGATCGGCCAGGGACCGTGATTTCTTACAAAATATGTCACTCACATAGTTTAGTATAATAATATTTGGTTTCTTTTATTCATCTTTCAAACACATTAATTACATTTCTTAAAAAAAAAAACATCAATAAATATAGAAAATAGTGGTCCGCCGGCGTTGGGAGCAGAGTCCTAGCTACCGGTGGTTAGGGCTCTAGAGACAGGAACCTCCTCATAATTCACGCCGTATTGAGTACCGCCTTCTGATCCTTGATCCAACCGCTAAGCGAGATTCTTGACAGATGTTGAATGGTGTAATAATACAGTGTTTGTTTTTTTTTTCAAAATCAACGGGTTCGATTCCTGGCTAGGTATATTGATTTTCCAAAAATATAATTATGCAATTTTAGTTTTCATCAAAATCGGGCTGGATACTCCTTTGAGTAATTTTCGCTATTCCTCATAGTTTCAGATTTGGCTATCCACGCCCACTTAAAAAATTCACCCTGTTATTTTTAGGTCAATTTCTAATCTTTATTATTGCAGGTTATACGTAAAAGAAAATGCGAGTTAAAGGCAAACAAAGACCCAGATTATATGAATGATGACACGATATCAGGTAAACAAATTAAATAGTTTAACATTTTATTTACATTCCAACATATTCACGGCGCTTTCGTTCATACCTTCTTCAATTATTCTCAACCACTAACTGATTAACTTTACCATACATTATGACACAGCGTTGTTCTGAGATACGTGCACTGCTGGCTCCCTTAGCTTCACTATTTTTGTTATTCTTCGTCGTCACACTCTCGGCAGAGTGGTCGTGGCCGTCACATCTGGAATGGTGGGAAGCTTCACAATCAGTCGCCATTCCTTCCGTACTGAAGCTTTTCTTGTACATTCTTGCTTCATTATCACGACCGGACTTATGCGTCCCGCATGCAACTTTTATCTCTATCTTCTAGGTCGTCGGTCCGTCTTGTAGGTCCCCTTTTTTGTTCGCGATGATCATTCAAAGGATCTTAGAGTAGACTGTGAACTTAAGAAATAAACACACCCACACTTTGGGTCACTTCTTTTCGGACCCATTTTGGGTATGTTGTAGTGTCGTCAGTAATAAAAAAATAACAACATACGAAAGACAACGACTTTCGTTTTGGAACACTGCGGTATTTGGGAAGTAAAGGGATTGAAACGCTTTCAGGACACAGCCCAGACGAGTTGGATACGATGAATGTTGACGGGTTCGAAAATCACAGTTAATTTCACATAAAACTTGACAATTTGTTAATTACTCTTACAGCTCGACAATTTTTTGTTCTACAATTTTTTGCATTAACTAAATGTGTAGTGGCATTCAGGAAATTTATAGAAAGAAAGGCTTAAAACTATTCAACACATTTCTTTTCAGGCAAATTCAAACCAGTCTTAGATCAAATGCTGCGTTTGGCTGAAGAACAAGATGTCTTCACAGAAGAGGACATCAGAGAACACCTAGATACTTTAGTGGCCGCTGCTTACGACACAACGTCTTCGACTTTGACATTTATTTTGTTAGTAATAGGGTCAGACCGAGATATCCAAGAAAGAATTTTTAGCGAGTGAGTAGGTAACAGTAACAAGTGAGAGAGAGAATGGGCTAATCTAGTTAACGCAGGCCCAGTGTGGATTGGTTAAAGTATAGTGACTACGAATGATCATTTTTGTATTCATGACAGGTTACAAGAAGTACTTAAACATAAAGATGATGATTTAACTAAAGAAAATCTACCAAAACTCGTGTACATGGAGGCGGTGATCAAAGAGTCGATGAGAATGTACCCATCAGTTCCACTTATCGGAAGAAAACTTAATAACGATATCTACCTGAGTATGTGCCTCAACAATATTAGTCCTTGCCTTTTTCAGCGTGACACTGATTCAATTTTGTATATTTCCAGAGAAATTCACGTTACGAGCTGGTAGTACTTGCTTGATAGGTGTGCACGGTCTCCTACGTCACCCCATGTGGGGCCCAGACGCGGAGCAGTTCAGACCGGAGCGGTGGCTGAACTCTGCCACCTTGCCAGATCACCCGAGCCTTAATGCCTCCTTTGGTATAGGCAAGCGAAACTGCATAGGTAAACGTATCACATATAACTAGTAGATTTTTCAGTGGTAGAGCTACTCGCCGCTCAGTGTTGACAGGAATAACGGTATCCAAAGAGCTTGGAAGCTTTTGTATTATGCAATCAAATCAAAATTGTCCTGAAGATGCCATCAGTGAATGGGCTTAACTTTAATAGCTTATATCTCGGAATTGTGACACTTTAGAACATTTTGTCTCATACAAAACTTGTAATATTAATACTAGCTATCGATTAATATAGGTTTTATGCATGGCCGCTACTTTGAAAAAATAATAAAATGGCGGTTTAGGAATTAAGCCGGCCATTTAATTCAAATCTTTGTCAGTAGCTTTGACGTGCAAAGCTACTGACAGAAAGGGATTCAAAATAAGAAACTGACGGTTTAATTATTATCAAAACAGGTACTTAGGAATTTACCATTTGGTTGTACAATGTATGATTGAATATTAACATAGATCACCAGTCTTACATTTAACATCAATAAACATACATACTCACTTTTAATATCAATATTCTTCTAAACATTGTTTTAAGCTTTCACGGTTTACGACTAAACTTGTACTGTCACTTACGGGATATCTTCCGTGATAAACCGAAATATCCGTGGTTCCGTGTTGCCGAAATATCGGGAGCTCAAAACAATAAACAATCACGGAAGATATCCCGTAAGTGACAGTACAAGTTTAATATTCTTCTAACCTAAAAGAAAGATGTGTTGCTGGGGAGTTTGCTCTGTCACTTCTTCTATCCAACTTTCAGCCATCTCATTTGACAGCTTCTTCTTGGGGGAAGTTCTCTTGTTAATTTGGACGTTCAAAAAGTTCTGATTAACAGCCTAATGTTAATAAATGACTTTTGATTTTGATTATGAATGAATCTATTTCTTTATGTTATCTTTCTTATTTAGCTTTAATTAATTTTTTTATTTTTCTTGTGGCTTGTGCCAATAAATGCATTATCTTTGTTTCTTTCTAAATAGTGTAAATAGACCCTTAACGAAGCTGAAAGGCACTTGTTCTCCTCGTCATTACGATATTTTCTTTATTCGAGACCGTACCTGGAAACCTTCTAGTCACGGAGATATTGGGTGTGAAAGTTCAAAATTTAACACAATTTTTTTTTTTAAATACTAGTGTAATAACTTTACTTTAAACACCTCTACGACCCCCGTACTATTCAATCCATCCATCAGAACAATGTTTTGAGTGCGTTACATTGAGTCCTACCCTTTTTTTTTTTTTTTTAGGTTGGGAAATCATCAAATGACCCCCGCTCTGGGCGGAGCGGAAGGGAGTGTCAGACTTGTACTGACTAAAACCCATCCATGTTCCTTCTTTGCCCTTTGTGTTCCAGGGCCGCGGTATCTCTTTCGAACAGTCCCGCAGCCCTGGCAGGCATCGGCCCGTGCGTGGACCCCTACGTGGTTGCTGACATCTCTTTGAGGCGCGCGTGGAACACGAACGCGCCGTCGACACGGCCTGTACTCATAAGACGGCCGGACGGCAAGCTAGCCCATTACTCGCCGTCCACAGGCCCGCGCCTACGGTGGCCGGGGGCCACCACGTGACCCCCGACGCCCAGGGCGTCTCCCGCGGTGGCTGGGACGTGAGGCTCTTTCCCTCTCACGTTCCGCCACCTCCTTCACTAGCATGACTGCTTCGCAGAAGGAGGTGACGGCTTCCCATTTCCTCTCGCTTCGGACCATGGCTTGAACCAGGGCCGGGCGCGAGAGGTCGCCAATCGCCAATCGCCTCTACGAGGACACGGTGCTGCTCCGCCCAAGCGGGGCAGGCCTCCACAGTGTGCTGCACCGTGTCCTCCGGACGATCCTCACAATGGAAACACCCGGGCGTTTCCTCCTGCCCGATTCGGTGCAGGAACCTCCCGAAACAACCGTGTCCGGTGAGGACCTGCGTCAGGCGGAAGGTGAGGGCGCCGTGGCGCCTCTCTAGCCACTCCTCAAAGAGGGGACTTATCGCCACTATGGTGGCGTGCCCTATTGAGTCCTACCCTATAACGTGATTTTTCACCTCAAAAAAAAAAATGTTTCCCAGCAATAATTTTTGCCTAGAGCATTCAGTACATCAAATTAAGCAATAGTTTGATGTACTGAATGCTTGGTTGACGGCTTTGTGAAGGGTCCGTTTACACCCTGCATATTCTACGTCGGTACATCTGTAATAATATCATATTAAACACGGACTTAACGTTTTACAGGTAAATTATACGGCATGATGGTGATGAAGGTGGCGTTGGCGCATATTTTACGGCGATACCATGTAACTGGCGACATTAAAAATGTTGTATGTGAATATGATATTGTATTAAAACCAGTAGAAGGACATCATATTAGTTTAACACATAGACGGGTATAATCAACGTAGCCAGTTTACCAATGAATGTCTTCTTGCTGAAAATATAATGATAATGTAGTGCACCACCAGCGTTGTTTTATTTGTTTGTTGTTTGTTTTGTTATTTGTTTGTTGTTTGTTTGTTTGTATTTGTTAGTTATGACAACAATTAAAAACATTAGGTTTAATGAATAAAGGTAGTTGTTAATATTGAGGTTGATGGAAACTATGAATGGACTGTGATGGATGGACTGTGTGAAGAATGATATGGCACGAAAGGAGATGTCTGATAAGATGACGAGTAATAGAGAAGTATGTAAGTAGAAGACATGCTGCGCCGACCCCAAATGAATTGGGACAAGGGCAAGAGAATGATTATGTTAATATTGGGGTTTGTCTCCACCGATCGCGGTATCAGATTGAATTAGCCACGGATCTCGGTGAGTACAACTCGCCTGATACCGTGATCCGTTTCCCTCAAAAAATTAATAAATGTTTTTACCCACTGATCTGTGGCTACAAGAATATTATTTTCGAAACTGCTCACGGTGTACAGAGACAAGAAATAAAGTCTTAGCTATCCTTAACTTACCTTTACCTGTAGCTCAAAATTTAAAACAAAAAAAAAACTAATATTTTTGTGGCGGGGAGTTAAAAAATACTTTATGCAATAGTCGACAAATAGTGATAATTGTTGTCACGAAAATCTATAGTGCGTGATTGTGATTTTCTAATATTATTATGTAACTATGCGTTGCTTGAAGATTGTTTTATAGGCAAGTTTTATGTACAGTCACGAGCACAAATATGTATACACTAAGGAAAATTCAAAAGCGATTTTCTCGCGAAGTTACTTTGAGATAAGAACATTTTCGCAATATGATGGCTTCTAAAATACTATGTTCGTGAAAACGTAAAACGTTAAGCGATACAATAAGAGAAAATCACTTTTGAAAGTTGATTCGTGTATACATATTAATGCTCGTAATTGTATCATGGCCCGCTGGTTGACACGGAATCAACATTTTGGCCTACCTAAAATAAGTTCAGAAGCCTTGGTCTACTCCAGCAAGCACCGTGCATTGAAGGAGTACATTCAACAGTGCGTCAACGAAATTCATGCAAAATGGTCATGGAAACGACAAAAGAGTGCGTATGGGCAATGCCGCGGAGGCCATTTGCTCGATGTGCTATGCCATATACAGGGTGTAAGGGACAGCCCTCCACTAACTGGCAGGGTGCACTGAGCTCCTTATTTTGAATCATATTCCACATATGGATTTTTTTTCCGTAATGTTTTTTTTTTCATTTTAGTACTATTCCTTTATTTCAATGTAAAATTACATTTCCTGTTTGCAGCACTCCATTTATGTAAATAATACAGCTAAAATCAAAAAACTAACAATGGATGTTATCGATTTACGCGTGATATCAGCTGTTTCCTTACTGCTTAGCTACAAAGTTCATCAAACTCGCCGTCGCGCTTGCCGTTCACTACGTGCGTTTTGCCATGGTAACGATACATTGCGTATGAGGAAATAATACAAATCAAATTTATTGGATAACATTCCTGAAATAATTTATTGTACCGGTCATCTTAGTATGATATACTGAATTTACCCCATCAGTTTGTGGAGGGCTGTCTCTTACACCCTATATGCTAATGATTCAATAAAATAAATGTTTTTTTTTTAAACTGTGTTTTTTACTTAGACAACCTTTGTAACTTAAAATGAGGAAATAATAACTTATTGAATAAAAACATTATTTTCCTAACCCTTTTTTGATGAATCACTAAGAATGACCTTACTGCTTATTTAATACTGTGTGACATGACATACATTTAACATTAATTTATCTTCATACAAATTATTTCCTTACCATCTTTTTATGTAACCTATGCATGGTATTCCTTTGGTTTCAATTTTCTAAAGTTCCTTCTATTTTTCTATTACCCATTTTAATTAAAGATTTAACTACCTGTGACTAAAATAAGATATATTTTTTACAAACCGGCGATGCAAGCTTCCTCTCCGACGTCTCGACGGAAAGAACGCGAGAGCCGTGAGCTGATGGAGTTCTATGATTTGCATAGGTTTTAATTTATTTGTGGAAAAATTGTAGCTGAAAAGAAAAAGTATCTTCCCGATAGCCTAAATAATAATAAGCTCTTTCTATTGGTACATCTTTGACTTAATTTAGTGATCTGGATTCTTAAGCACATGCCACACCGCCAGCTAGCGAACGAGCGAGCGAGCCAGGCGAGCATCGATTCACCTCTTTTCATTCTTCGGTACACACCGCGAACTACAGAGACAAGCTACGTCAGCCATACAAAGGCAGTTGTCCCACCGCCGCCGCCAGAGAGGCAGCGACTAACTATCAGCAAATTTTCTCGCTCAAGAAACTGACAATAGATATACATTCCGTGTAAACAAAAGAGATGCACATATTAATAGTTCACGGATCTGAGTGCACATAATTATTATGAATTCAGAACAATTACTAGAACTAGCATTGTTGTCTAGTTCAAAGGACGACGATGATGTATTCTATAGTGTGTGAGTGGCGCAAGTAATTACCCGTCACACTCGCAAACTCGCTTATACCCCAACGACAAAATTATCAGTACTACACACTCGGTTCTCGCTGCTGGCCAACTCGTTCTAGTTAGTAGCTGTACTCGCTTCTCGCTCATCGTTAGCGGTGGGACAAGTGCCAAACGATGCGAACGAAATATCCGACGATGCCAGCGATGTTCGCGGTGTGAGCCAAAGTATGAAAAGAAGTGAAACGATGCTCGCTCAGCTCACCCGGAGCGCCCGCCCGCTCCCGCTTTGGTGATCTTCTTCGGACTAGTCGCCGCTCGTCTTTCAAATAGGAGTGTAGTTACGTCACTTGCCGCCCGCTCGCTTGCTCGTCCGTCCTTAGTGTTCGGTGTGAACCCATATAGTATAGCTCGCCAAAGCTTTGCTTAGTTTATACAGTTTCCCTCGCCTCGCTTCACCCGTCAGCTCTCTCGCTCGCTCGCTAGCTGGCGGTGTGGCCTGTGCTTTAGTGGTCGTTTTAAAACATACATTGGGCTTACCTTTGCTTTTATTTTCTATCGAATAAATTGTTACTAATTAAACAAAAGAACGACGAACGAAAGACGAGATAATATGTAACATTTTGATAAAATACCAGTTTAAGTCAAATATTTAAAAAAAGCGCTAAAAGTGGGATAACTTCGCCTTAACGTTATTCAGGTACTATCAGCGCCCATTGAACTCGAAAAAAAAACGAAACAAGTTGGTTATTGGTTTTGACCTTGTTTTAAAAATTGAAGAGTTATATTTAGAGATGAATAAATAAGAACATTATTTTTATTAAATTATTTAAATTGAAACAAACAACTTACGAACCAGCTTCCGTAGTTACATAATTCATAATTATTGGGAAGTATGTCTTTTAACTATTACTGTCGCAAGCGCGACTGCTGAGCATGAGGGTTCGATTCTCGAGCCGGGCAAAGTTTAATTTATTATTTCCATCAGGAATTTCTTAGTAGCAGCCACGGAGTCTGGATTTGCGCTCGGTTAAGGGCATTAGGTCCGCCCCCTATTAATTGGGACTTAAACATAACTGGCTAAATGTGGGTGTACTATTAGGTACACCTCTGCCTAACCCTTTGGGAGATTACGGGCGATGCTATGTTATGACCGGCGCAACACGTTTTTTTCTTCCATTCTCCCCTGTCAACCGTCACGCTAACATAATTTATTGCTTTAACGTACCACACCAGCCATGCTGACTATATTTTACAATAATTCAAGATTTTTTTTTTGTTACTTCGGCAATTATTAATCACATTATTATGCCAACATGTAACATTTGAACTTAAAAAAAACATAATCGTATGTTTAAACAAGTTTATAATAATTTATACGAGGTGGAACTGAGAAACATATTAGGGCTTAGGTTAAAAAAAAGTCAGCTGTTCCATACATTTTGACCGTGTAGGTATTGCACTTTTGTAGGAAACAGTTGTTTTTTTTTTTTAATAACCGATGAAAAATTTCTATGTGGGGGGCTCGGAATGATGTACTGAATACGTGGTAACCACTTTCGCATCGGTATCTCTTCCACCCTGTATAGTAGAGTCATTCGGTTAAAAAAACGAGTTTATAACTGGAAAATTTACCGGTAGTTGTGCAAAAGGGGTAATTTTATAGATTTCGATGTTCTCTTTCCGAATTTCGACTTTGCCACCACGTATCTTTGCCACTCGCGCCTCCATATTGAAAAAATGGCGCCTAAAAGCTGTTTTTGGACAATATTTTCTTTCCGACTCATTTTACGATAAAAATATTGGCTTAACAAGCAAGTAAATAACATAATATACATAACACACGTTACCTACATTACTTTGATGAATGAAATAAATTGAATTGAATATTGTAATGAATTTGTAATTATGATTGAATTTGACTTATTTTTATTAATAATTAATTGATGTTGATTTGTATTTTTTATTCTTTGTATTTTTTTTTGTTTGTTTTTGTAATTATGTGATTTTGTATTTAATTTAATAATGTTTCCAATATGGGTTACGTACCTGAAATAAAAAAATTGAATTGAATTGAATAACTTCACACCTGCTTCCCTGAAGAGGAAAGCAGAGGTATACGTATGTACAATAAAGGGTGTAAAGACAACCTTTACGAAGCCGACAGGCACTTGTTCTTGTCCTTTCCGCCACTGCGATATGTTTTTTGTTCTGGACCATACCTTAGAACCTTGTCTAGTTGTGAAGAAATTAAAGGTCCAAGTTCCAACTTTTTAACACGTTTTTTTCTATAAGCTTTTATTTTTAAATACCAGTTTTAAATGTTATACCTTCAAATACTGGAGGACTGACCCCTGTACTATTCAATGCATCCATCTGCGCATTGTTTTGAGTGCGTTACTTTGAGCGCTACTGTAAACCGTGATTTTTCACACCAAAAAAAAACGATCATTTTCCAGCAACATATTTGCTCATGTACGGAATGTAATAAAACGCAAGCCTATTGCCATCAACCGAAACACAAGCCAAACTCCTGGCTGTAACTAAAAAGATCCGGATATGAAAACCCAATAACACACACTTTGCCCGATTTCGGAATCGTACCCAGGACATCGTGATCAACAGTAGTGCTTGCGACCACAATACCAACGATCAAGGCAGTCAAAAAAATTTAGTGGCTATAGAGTCTAACCGTTGACGTTCGTCGAAACTAAGACACTTGATGCCATCTATCGCGAATCCTAGGAACTATCAACTCTTCGATGTTGTAAATTGTTGTCAGCCGTGAAAAGCCGAGCATGATTTGGAGGATAAACTTGTCGATATAACTTACGCAGGTAAGCGAAAGATGGCGTTAGAGACAATCTTTAATAATATTGTCTTTTTTTTTTATTAGCCTATTCTGTCCCACTGCTGGGCAAAGGCCTCGCCCATTCCTTTCCAACTCTCTCGGTGTTTTGCCTTCTCTAGCCAATCAGTAAGGAACGAGTCTAAATCATCACACCAACTTTTCTTGAGCTACCTCGGTGACGACGATCATCTTCAGGCACCCACTGTGTGACGGTTCATCTGTCCTGAAATGTGAACCGCTCAGTCCCATTTTAATCAAAAATTAAAATATTAATATTAAATGTAGTTTATGAACCAAGTTCCCATGAACGCCAACCTACGTCATTTTATTCTGAAGAAGTACCTTGCTATCATCATCATCCACAGCCCAAACTCACCCACTACTGGGTACAGGCCTCTTTTTTCTTGTGCCAATCTCCACGGTCCTGTGCCAGCCTCATCCAGGTTTTTTCCCCGATGGCAACAATGTCGTCTGCCCATCTCGCCGCCGGACGACCCACGTTTGTTTTACCAGTTCTCGGTGACAGCCTTAGTCCACCTGTCATCACTGCGCCTGCTAGGTGTCCTGCCCAACTCCATTTGAGTTCCATAACGCGATTTCGGATATCGAAAACCTTTGTGCGTTTTCTGATTTCGACGTTAGCAACTCGATCTATCAGCTTACCTTGCTATGAAGAGTTGTTAAAGTTAAATTGTAGTAAAATAATATTGTGTGCTTTTCTATATTTTGAAAATTAATTAAATAGAAAAAACAATTATATACACATGTTAAATAAACATGTACATTTTTTTGTAGGTCACTATAGTGACAAACTTATATATCTTGATATCAATACTTTTGTTGATAAACTTCAGTCGACTCGGGGTAAAGTGTATCTACCTATTAGATGTAGACACAAAATAGCTCGGCTATTAGCGTTTAATATTCACTCAGACATAAGTAGTATGTCGAAGTTTAGTTATACACCACTATTTTTTATTTAGTACAAATACTTAAAGGGCTTATTAGAGAAGGTCTTGTTGTTACATATGTAAAGTCTCAATAAATAATATTCATAAACAGCAAAGTTATAAGCGTTTGTTTATATCCCAAAATATCACACAATTTATGGAAATATAGTTTTCCGGGACCTATGAATGGCGACAGGAATGGAAAAGCACTGCGCGTAGTATTTTCTAGTGGTAATTGTTATGAATGATTGATTGAATTATGAATTTACCAGTTATGACAAATTTTCGTGGACAATTTTTGGATTTCGTTTTTTTGACTATTCATTACACAAATATGATCAGTAACAGGTACGGATACAGCTCCATTTTTTTTTTGTACTAATTATATAATAGTGTTGTATTATTAATACAGCGACTATTAGTAATATTATTAATGAACAGGTGGTGACCTTAAATAAATTAGTGCTATAAATGTTTACAAAAAATGTACTGAGGATCCATGTGTCACCGCGGAAAATTCTCAATTAGGGTATATTAGTACTAGGATCTTATTGTCTGGTGATGGCACGAGAGTCTCGGGGCTCACTCCAGATATTAATATTAATTTAAACTAGGAAGTGAGACAACAGAAGGTACCATATATGTATGTATTTAGAAATATATAAGTATGTTTATCAGTTGTCTAGTACTCATAACACAAGCTCTGCTTAGCTTGAGACTAGACTGCGTTGTGTGATAGTTGTGGAATATTATTATTATTTTTGGGATGTGCTTTTGCTTCTCAGCTTACTGGTATTTCCAACTACATTTACGGGTCGAAACCAAAGTAAATGCAGCGTGTGGTGTGTTATCTTTAGGGTGTGTTGTGGTGAGGCCCTATTTCATTTTCATCTATTTGCATGAACTTTCTTACAATTCGACATGTATTTAAAATTGCAGCTTTTTGTAGGGTGATATAGAGCGTTTCTTTAAGACTTAGTAATTTGAGGCTATGGAGTAGGTGATTTGGGATAACACCTGTTGTTCTACTATTATTATTTCCTTTATTTAAATTTTTACAAATTATTTTACATTTTTAAATATTCCTTAAAAAAAATATATAAAAAAACATTTAAAAATATAAAAAATTGTATCGAGGAGTACTGCCTTCTGAATCAGGCCCTTGATCCAACCGCCTAAGGAGAGCTTCGAAAGATGGTCATCGAGGCTCTTGGCTATAAGGCCATTGGCCGTCACGACGATCGGCACAATGATAGCCGAGTTCACATTCCACATGTCGACAACCTCGTGTGCCAAGTCGAGATATTTTATTTGTTTCTCTTTCTCAGCTTTCACGAGGTTCTCGTCATGCGGGATGGTAACATCGACTATCATTACGCGGCGCGCTGATCGGTCTATCACTACTATGTCAGGCTTATTGGCGACAATAGTCCTGTCAGTAATGATAGACTGATCCCAGTACAGCGTAACATGGTCTTTCTCGAGAACTGGGTCGGGCACATACTTGTAGTACGGTACCTCAGATTCCACAAGTTTATATTTCAAGGCAAGTTGCTGGTGAATAATCCTGGCTACTTGGTTGTGCCTGTGCAAGTACTCGCCGTTAGCCAGACGAGAACAACCAGAAATAATATGTCTGATAGACTCACCCGGACGGTGGCATGCCCGACACACGTCAACCGTCCCGTCCTTCATAATATATTTCCGATAGTTGTTCGTCAACATAACTTCGTCCATAATCGCACAGACAAAACCTTCAGTTTCTCCAAAGAGATCGCCGAAACGTAACCAGGACACGGACGCTAGAAAATCTACATCGGGCCCATGAAGAGCTCGGTAGAAGCGCCCGTGAAGCTCCTTGCCTTGCCATACTTCCTTGCGGTCATCGGTAGTAAGTACTTCAGGTTTGCGCCAGTTCTCTTTAGCCATGGACAGCGGGGTGAGTCCCTTGTCCACTGCGACCACATCTCGGTGCATACCCACCTCGACTTTTAAAAAATATTCTCTGAGACTGCACATCTCGCGGTTGTGAAGGGACTTCGCGTTTAAAAACCCTCGACCCCCACACTTCCGCGGGATGTACAGCCTCATCACTGATGATCGTGGGTGATGCATCCGGTTTGCGGTAAGCAGTGTACGAACTCTCCTATCCAGGGCATCGAGTTCGGTCTGAGTCCATTTGAGTACGCCGAAAGAGTACATTAAAACCGGCATGACCCAACCGTTGAAGGCGCGCACCTTGTTTCCGCCTGAAAGAAGGCTATGTAATACCTTGTTCAGGCGTCCAAAGAAGCGCTCCTTCAACGATTGCTTCATGTCAGTTACGTTAATGCCTAACGCTTCCGACATACCCAAATACTTATAGCTTTCGGTTGAGGAAAGGGTTCTCAGGTGTATGGAATCCGAGAGCTGAATTCCCTCGGATTTCATAATCTCCCCTTGCTTTACATACATGACTGCACATTTGTCCACACCAAATTCCATCCTGATGGCGCTACTGAAAGTTTCAGTTACTTTCAGTAGCTCCATCAGTTGCAATTTGTTGGGGGCAAAGAGTTTCAGATCATCCATGTAAAGAAGGTGAGATATGACCTGACCACCTCTCCTCAACCGGTAGCCTAGACCTGAATCCTCCAGTAATGTGCTCAGAGGATTCAGGGCTAGACAGAACCAAAGTGGGCTCAGACTGTCGCCCTGGAATATTCCCCGTTTAATCCATACAGGTTCATCGTTCCCCTGGATCTGTCGACATCCTGGATATCGAAGGACCGTCCTCCATTGCCCCATACACGACTCAAGGAAGGCGCGTAGAGTTGCATCTATCTTGTACAACTCCAGCACCCTCATGAGCCATGTATGTGGCACCGAGTCGTAGGCCTTCTTATAATCTATCCAGTATGTAGACAGATCCTTGCGGGATCGACGAACCTGTTGGCTAATGGCCATGTCGATGAGGAGTAGCTCCTTAGTGGCGCGGGACCCATTCCTACATCCATTTTGAGAGGCAGACATAATGGAGTTTTTGTCGATGTGTGTATTAATTTTAGCTCTCAAAATGGATGTAAGAAGTTTATAGACCGTAGACAAACACGTGATCGGTCTATAATTTTTGGGTTCCGCGGGACTACCTGACTTATGGAGCAGGTGGGTAACGCCTGTTGTTAAAAACTGCGGTAGGGACCCAGACTCTAAGGATGACTGGAATTGGGATGCCAGGCAAGTGTGTGAACTGCTAAGCCATTTGAGCCAGAAGTTGTGCAGTCCGTCCGGTCCCGGTGACTTCCAATTCGGTAACGGACAAACTGCTCTGGCTACATCTAAAGGTGTTATCAAAATTGGCTCCATTTCTGGGATAGGTTCACACACCTGCTCGACATCACGCATCCAGTCAGCCTCAGTATGACAGACGGGTACCGACCAGATGCTGCGCCAGAAAGAACTCGTAGCAGCATCATCCGGGCGGCACATGTCTGTCATATTCTGGTCAGGTCGCTCCCAAGCTCTGTATACCCACCTCTCATCGCTCTGGAACATGCGATTCTGTGAGTATCGATCAACCCGCCGCTTATACCTCCGAATACGGTTCGCCCATGCATAAATTTTCTGCTTCAGGAAGTCGATGCGCTCTGTGACACGGGACATGTATTCTTGAGGACTGATTCCAGTCCCCGAGAATGCCCGCCTTACAAAACGCATCACACGTGGTCGTGTATTGCCCTCCCTGAAGCAGTGTAGTTTGCCGATGAGTACCCTGGCCCCGTCGATGCGGCACTCGATCCTGCGCTGCCAGGCTGGTACGGCTGGTTTTGGTCGAGTAGCTACGTCACAATTTGGAAACTTGACATTAGCTAAACGACATGCCGCAACAGCCCCACAGTACAGGATTGAGTGTGTATCAACGAGGTTCTCGCTGCTCTCGAATAAATTCTTGAGTTGCGAGTCCAAGGCACACACCAGCGCCCTATTTTTATTATGCATGGGTAACCGTGGTAATCGGGGTCTAAGTTCGGTAGGAGTAGAACGATACTCGCGAAGCGCATCTTCCAAAGCGCTCCTCAATCGGTCGTTGCACTGGCTACTTACCACAGCAACCCTATCATCTTCCTCTACAACAGCTGGGTTGAACCGCGGCGGGGTTGCGTCAATAACTGACGCTTGCACCGCGGTTTGTGCCGGAGTAAAGACAATACGGTTGCTCAGTACCTCTGAGCGCAGCCTATCAAGTACGGCGTCGTCCAACATGTGATTGCGTTGGATAACCCGCACCTGATCCGACAGTCGTTGGGCCGAGACGTTGATGGTTGGTTCAAGTAACTGGAACAGAGACAGCATCCCAACACGGTACGCAGTGAGGTTAGTTCCCCCCTCTGTAGACCCGTAGTATGCGCGCATGACGTTCTCGTTAATGGAATGAGTCCATCTCATGCGCTGCACACAACCACCGGCAGCGGGGACCCGGCTCGGGGCCGGATGGCCCCTAAGTCCCAAGCTTCTCGGTGGCCGGCCTCTCCCCTGCCGACGTACAGGTGTTGGCGACGTCGGCGGAGAGAAATACTCGTCGCTCGAGCTCGACGCAACTGCCACTGCCGGTGTCACAGCACTCACGATGGGGCTGGATTCCGGCGGCGGCGAGGCGGAGCTGAGCGACTGGTCCGGAGGTGGTAGGCGTGCGCGTCGGGAGGCAGCTCTCGTTATCATTTGGTCATCGTTTCGTTATAACATCTCATTAAATATTATTTTCCATTTTTCGTATTGATGACGCCGCGACGTTGACAGACGTCATTGTTGATTGGTAACAGTTTTTTTATATTTTCACTTTTTGGTTTTCTTTCTGCTTTTATTCCAATTTTCTAATATTTGCGTGTTTTTAAAATACTATTAAAGAACTATTATAAAGATGTTTGAATAAAAACTAATATTTATATTAAAAAATAAGAATGATGATGAAATTTTGACCATTAACAATATTGTTAAACCTACCAACATCAAGGAACCTTCTTGCACTCATTTAGTTATTAAAAAAGGGCCTCAGCAGAACACCTTAAAATTATTTCACCAAAATATCCAAGACATTTCTTCCAAATTATTAGAAATTGAAATGATTGTTTTTTTAGAAAAAAATATATTTGACATTATTTGTTTTACTGAACATTGGCTAAAGGATTACCAAATGCTTATCAATTATGAGAACTATACGGTGGGTAGCTGCTTTGACCGTAAATCTATGCTGCGTGGAGGTTCCCTAATATTATTGAAAAATGTTAAATATAAGCAACGTAATGACATAGTAGGTCTCTCGGCTAAACATTGCGTCGAACTGTCCCGTGTTGAGCTAGATAAGCATGTGATTGAGTGTGTGTACAGACCTCCAAACTATCAAATTTTTCCTTATTTGAATCAATAATGGAAGATGTCCTGACAAAACTTGCAGCCAGTATGTATGATATGTATTATTTATTGTATTATTTGTGGTGATTTCAATATCAATATTTTAGAAGAAAATTCTAATAGCAGTCGGTTATTAAATCTTTTTAAGTCATTTGACTTGACCAACATTTTTATTGAACCTACGAGGGTCACTCCATCTTCTGCTACTTGTATAGATAATGTTTTTTGCAATTGCGATTACTTAGATAAAGCCATAGTAAATTGTTTGCCATCTGACCATAGCGGACAAACTGTAACTTTTAGGTGTAACATACCATTGCAATAAGTTCAGTTTCAATTTGGACCTATAACTACTAATAAATTAAATAGGTATAACATTTCCCTACAGAACAAGTTAAGTGTTATGAGCCATTATATGGACGATATTAATATAAATCAATTGTATGATAATTTCTTTTCAATAGTTCACACTGAGTTCAACAAAACTTTGGAAAAGAAGATAAAATGTATTTGCCCTAAATTTATATTTAGTGATTGGGCAACTAGAGGTATCAGAAAAAGTAGGGAAAGACTGTTTGAGTTTTATGGCCTTAAGCCTTATATAAACACTGAAACTTTTAACAAGTATGTTGCTTGGTATTCAAAAATTTTTAGAAATACATGCAAGGTTGCCAGAGCCCTGCAAAACAAGCAAGGTTGCCAAAACATTAGCAACAAGATCAAAACAGCAGAAAACAAAATTAAGACAGTTTGGAAAGTCATAAATAACGAGACTAACAGGAAGAAAATACGTAATACTAGCTACACATTAGATACATCATGTGGTCCTAAAAGCTCTAATCAGGAAGTAGCTCATGAATTTGTAAATTTCTTTACCGATATACCGTTAAAAACTACGGAGGCTCTAAATTCCTCTCCTGAAATCTCAATTGGTTTATTAAAGGCGAATGTGTCTGAGTGCCCGGCTGAATTTAAATGTAAACACATAAACCCTTTGATAGTTATTAAAGAATCCTATGATAGTTATTAAAGCTTTCCGGCAAATAAAAGTCAAACTGACCGAAGATCTTTGGGGAATGTCTATCAAAGTTTGTACATCCATAGTTGAGACTATAGTACCAAACTTAGCTTTAATTTTTATTTAGTGTATAGACCTAGGAGTTTTCCCTAATTTAATGAAATACAGTAAAGTTATACCTCTGTTCAAATCCGGAGATAGTAAAGATACTAATAATTATAGACCTGTATCCGTGTTGCCAATTTTTAGCAAAGTGTTTGAAAAGGTAATGCTGAATCAAATACTCATTTTAACACCAACAGAATCTTACACGATCAACAATATGGTCAAGAGACGTTGTGCAGCTGACGCCAGTGTAACCTTATTAAAGCACATATTTACTGCGTGGGAAGAGTCCCAAGACGCCATAGAAATATTTTGTGACCTCTCCAAAGCATTTGATTGCGTAAATCACCATATTACTTTTAAAACTTGAGCATTACGGACTAGGTAAACTTGCACTTAGTTTGGTAAAATCTTATTTGAGTGATAGACAACAACATGTGCAAATAAACGGTGTTAATTAACACTGGTTTAAAAGTAAAAATGGGGGTTCCGCGAGGCTCAATATTGGGTCCTTTACTCTTTCTAGTATATATAAATGATCTCCCCTATTTATTCAAAAACCAACCTCAAAATATAGCGTTATTCGCTGATGACACTTCCCTAATTTTTAAGATAAATAGACGGGCCCAAAATCTAGATGTCGTGAATGGCCCTACTTCAGGTCCATAATTGGTTCACAGCAAAAAATTTAGTATTAAATGAAAAAAAAAAAACTAAATGCTTAAGATTTGCTTTACCGAATGTTAAAAGTAGCGATTGTAATATAGTATTGAATAAAGAGAAACTTGAATTTGTAGATAAAACGGTTTACTTGAGGATTACGCTTGATTCAAGGCTACAATGGGGTTCTCATTTAACATCTCTTGCGGGGCAGCTAAGTTTAGCAGCATATGCTATAAGAAAAACCCGTCAATATACTAATGTAGATACCGCTAGACTGCTCTATTTTAGTTACTTTCATAGTATTTTGTCTTATGGTATTTTGTTATTGGAACGGGCTGCAGACATTGAGTCTATATTCATTCTGCAAAATAGAGCCATCAGAGCCATATAATATAATCTTCGTAGGCGTGATTCTCTAAGTGAACTGTTTAAGGAAATTAACATCATGACGGTACATTGTTAATACATCTACGAAAACATAATGTATGTAAGAAAAAATCTACATCTTTTTAATAAAAGAGGTGACAGACACAATTACGGTACTAGAAATAGAGTCCAATTAGTTCAGCCAGGCTTCAGACTCGCTAAAGTAGACACATCTTTCATGGGGTACTACTGTTTCAGATGCTATAGTAAAATTCCACAAAGTATACTTGAACTGAATGAAACTAAATTTAAAACATGCATTAAACGTACACTATGTAAGCAAGCATATTTATTACAAGTTGGACGATTATATCAATGATAAAAATGCTTGGCTCAATGCCGGTCCTGCTCCACACGGACAGGGGTGCATAAATTGATAGCATTAAATAGTATTGTCGGAGCTGCTGAAGATTGTACAACTATCTTTGCATTGTATAAATTAAATCTCTTTAGTATTATATAACCGCATAGCCAACTTGTGTATAGTACTCACACAAGTTGGCTATGCGTACTAGAAAGCTGTCATTCGCTGGAAACCAGCGTCTTTTCTTGACTTGAATGTGCCCTGGCGGTTAGGTGTAAGACATGCTCACTCAAATGTCTCGCTGATGGCGGCACGTGTGTCGGATCATTTAGTTCCGTTCAGAAATAAATGCTTTGATTGTTGATTGATATGGGTAAATCAATTGGATATTATGAAAAGTCAGTCTATAGCCACCATTAAAACATAGTGATGGAAAAGATATCCTCGAACCAAAATGTCGAAGACGTTGGCTTTTCTTGTCACATAGAGAAGAGACCTGTGTCCCAGCATTGGTACACAGGTGGTAACCTGACAGCTGAACAACGAATTGAAGCTATAAGGGGACCGTTTTGTTTTTGATGTACAGAATCCTAAAACACAAAGTACTTTCGCAAATGTATCATCATTATTCGTAATTATCTATATTTTTATGGGGTTATAAAAACCGTGTTAAAATCAGTAATTATATGCAAATTGTGTGTTATATGAAAGAACACGTTTAAAAAAAGTACCTTTGGCACCATGAGTACCTAACATCAGGTCTTTGCTTTTAACTGACTATTTAAAAAGTCGATACGGTAGGGCATGTGATGAAGAAGAATGAGGAAAATATCGTGAGGAAACTTATGACGATGAATGTGGATGGGTATAAGAGTAAAGGAAGACCAAAGGAACGATAGATGGACAGTGTAAAGGATGATATGGCAATAAAGGAGGTGTCTGATGAGATGACGAGTAATAGAGAATATGGAAGTAGAAGACACGCTGCCCCAAATAAATTTGGATAAAGGCAAGAGAACGATGATGATCGATACGGTAGAAGTAAAATCCAGTGTGGATATGAGTATGTAAACGGACTGGTCATATAGCCGTAGAAACGAACAATGCCTTTTAGAGTAGTTAGACCTGTTAATGAGTTGGACCCGCAGTACTTAATTGGTAGGTCCAGCACTACCGCCATCAAAGTAAAGGGGGAAAGAGAATGGGGTAAAATGAGTGTTAATTTCGTATCAATTTTCAATCATTCAAGACTCATTTTTCAAGGCTTTTCTTTATTTCCTTCCGCAGCTAGACCACTTTCGCTGACGCGTCTCTCAAACGATTGACTTTGAGAAAAAATGCTTTTAGGAACCTCAATATCATTTTTAAAGACCTGTCTAAAGACACCCCGCACGTATAGATTTAATGTTTTTTTTTTAGTTTTAGTTCCATATATGGGGTGTAGTCCTAATAGTTTCGGAATAAAGTGTCTATGACATACGGTTACGAACGGACAGACAGACAGGGCGAATCTATAAGGGTTCCGTTTTTTACTATTCGGCTACGGAACCCCAAAAATGATCTTCAAAAACTGAACTACTTAATGTTTATTATTATAACGGAACTTATTTACTTTCTAATGAAAATGGATAAATATCCTGCTCTGTGCTTACGATAAACATTTGGAATTTGATAACAAAACCTGATAACACTAGATCACCAATCCTATTTGAATTTGAATTAGATATCAGCCGCTTAAGGGCAGGGTGCCTAGTCTCTAAGTCCGTCAACGAAGATACAGGGGCCGTCCGAAAGTAGCTTTATACTTCGTAATGAACCCTAAAAAACCCCCTAACATTTTCTGATTCATGAATTTTTAAATCACATCAGGAGTGAGGACGACAGATTGAGGCGGGCGTATGACAATTAGACAAAGCGACTTGTTACTAAGTAGTAACAAGTATTGGATTACAATTTTCTTCCTCTTGTCCCGTCTATCGCTCGTAAAATACTAGTTGGTCTTTAGATTTCCTTAATAATTAATTATACGTAAAATAACATCATAGCCAAGACAAGCTAGACTGGTTTGTTTTTTAAAATAATAGTTGATTGTATTTAGATTTCCTTGATAATAAAAAATATATGTAAAATAACATCATCAGAGCCAAGACAAGCTAGACTGGACCTATTTATTTTTTTTAATTTGACATTTTGAGAACATTTAATGTTCTCAAAATGTCAAATTAAAAATTAGAGGAATGTTCCGATAAAAAAGCAGTTATACTTGCATGGCCAGTCCAAAAAATATTCTACTTTGAAAGGCTAACACACATTAGGGTAGCCTGCATTGTAATAACCTTCATAGCCGTTTACACTAAAAGGTCTGGTTGACCTTGTAGTAACGATTAGTTGGATTATGCCAAATGTGGAATATAATAGAATACGGGATGGAAAGGACACCGACGCGAAAACGGTTACCACATATTCTGTACATCCGGTTACCACATATTGTGATGTTATTTTACGTATATTTTTTATTATCAAGGAAATCTAAAGACAATCAACTATTATTAGAATTAGAATTAAAATTAGGATATTGTTTGGACTGGCCACGCAAGTGCTTTTTTGTGCTTTACTTTATTGTATGACGGCACGGTTGGCGCAGAGGCTGAGCGATTGACTGCTGCGCTGCGTGTCGCGGGTTTGATCCCCGCTCGGAACAAATATTTGAATGGCCTACAGATAGTTGTTCCGGGTCTGTTTGTGTATGTGAGTTTAAATGTTTGTAAACGCACCCACCATACAAGAGAAATTCCGGTTGTGAGGCCTGTAGTAGCCTGTTGCTAGGTAGCCTGTGGCCCTCATAACCCCATTAAAAGTAGAGACTATTTGGTTTGTTTTACAAATTTTAAGGTATTACATTGCATCTTATAGTAAACTAGCGACCCGCCCCGGCTTCGCACGTGTGCAATATATACATATAAACTTTCCTCTTGAATCACTCCATCTATTAAAAAAACCGCATCAAAATCCGCTGCGGAGTTTTAGATCGAAGAAGATCTAAGCATACATAGGGACAGACAGCGGGAAACGACTTTGTTTTATTATACTATGTAGTGACGGTGACTTCAACGTAAGTTTTAACTTCCAAACTGTCAAAATTAGTTCCTTGTACGTAAGGTAGAGGCGCTCTTTACATTCCAGCACAAAAATTACATCGAATCCACTCCGTCTACGCTTGGATGCAATACGACAAAATTCGTGGTAGGGCCTGCGCTGAGAATACTCTACTTGTGGTTGGTAATATGTTTTTTCGCGTTAACTTTGTAACAGATTAAGTTTTACGCAATACATTTTATGTTACACTAGCTTATGCCCGCGGCTTCGCCTACGAGAAGTTCTGTAATTCTCCCACCGGGATTATATTAAAGTATCATAAGTGTTAATCGAGGTTATAAAATATCTGTGGGCTAAGTTTCATCCAAATCCGTTCAGCAGGTACTTAGTCATTGCGTGATAGACGAACAAAATGGCCATCCATCTATCCTCACAAACTTAAAAGGGCCTATTACATTTCGAACATCATTTTTTGTTAAATGGCGTTCTTATTCTGAGAAACTGAAAGACTTCGACAACTTTTACTTATTAAGTGGTGGAGCATAGATATTAGTATTGTTTAAAGAGGTCTTCCTTTTTCCAATCTTTTCTTATTTATTTATACAGTGTCCAGTAATTAATGTATAACCTTGAAATGAGTCATCGTGGAACTAATGGCCATTTAGACAAAAAATACATTTCAAAAAAAACCAAGCGGTACCAAAGGTATTCAAAAAAAAATTATAATCGATGTTTTTGTTACCTTATTTTACATTCTTGTACACTAGGACCACAAATTAATGAATTCCATCAGCTTTTGATTGTTAGAGTAACAAACGTTAATTGAGCTGACAGATAAGCAATAAATAGTATGACTGCTATGTCACGGCTTTAAAAAAAAACTACTTGAATTACCGTTCTAGTGAAAAAAAATTAAAAATAAATAATTTTGACAAAAAGCGGCCATTGTATAAAAAAGTATCTGACCCAAGTATAATAATAATATGTGTTTAAAGCCGATTTGAAAATGGTATTATTCAAAGTGAGCTATTAAATTGGGTAAACTGGTCGTATCAAACCGGCCCTTAAGCACATTTCAGACGCTTCAGTTTTTACCTTTTGTTTGCAATATTGGAATATATATTTACATTAAATGTACCTGATCAATGGGGTTTCAATGAAATCATTAATAGACGTTAGTATTGCATAGTAATAATTAAATAAAGCCTGTTTTAAAACAGCACACGCCTAACATTCGCCAAACAAAACAAATTGGTTTTTCTGTTATGGGATTTTTGGTATTTCTTTTTTAATTTGTATTTTTTTTTCTGAATGGCTATTAGTTCTATGATGACCCATTTCAAGGTTATCCATTAATTACCGAAAATTCCGAAGCACGTTTTTATAAATGCGCAGCGGCAGTTTTTCCAGCTCGTGAATTGGCCTAATGTACGTAAACGCAAACGAAATGAAATATTTACAATAGTATCTCTTAAATAGTAGTTTAGTTCATCGTGGCCTCTATATATAAAATTTATGTCATATAATAGTAAAGATCAACCTTTACTATTATATGACACAAATTTTATATATCTAAATTCTGGAGAACAGTCTCATACAATTTACGGCCATCTCCTTTCATTTAAAAAAATGTATAAAGCTTAAAATAAACATAATTCCAATTACCAAATTGCTACATAACGTCGGCTCGGCATCGGCTGCTTGAACTCAGTACTGTAGGCCACCTTTTTTCGATTACTGGGGTCGTGGTCCACCTCAGAAATTTTGTGATAGAGTGTTAGTAAAAGCGGCCGTCAGTTCTCTATCCCTGACAACAGGTGGCCCGTACTCGGGCTTTTTCTTTCTTTCTTTCTCTAGAAGTGACCTTTACCCAACAGTGTAGTTCACAGTTATAGGTATTATTATGATGTACCATACATCAAAATCCGTTGCACCATTAAGGCGTAAAAATGTAAAGAAAGAACTGACAAACCCACTGATAGACTTTACTAAGACTACGACTGAAGTCACTTTCTCATAAGTAGGCCATTAGTATGGATCTATTACCTACGCTAGATCTTTTTTTTTCTGGATGTAAATCCTCAGTGGATGTCCTATGCCCTGGGGAGAGCAGAAGGGTCTGTCAGACTGACTAAAACCACACCGGTGGTCCCTCGCACATTTGGGTCGGGGGGCAACGGGATCTAATGCGACTTCTGTCGTCCCTGGACCTGTTTAGGGTGTTGTCCGCGTTGTGCTGCAGGATGGACGGGAGCTCGTCATCTCTCTCTCCCTTTCTGCAGCTTCCTTCTGCGATATCTTACACCTACGCTACATCTGCCCCAACTCTTTTGGAAACTTTAGTCATTGACTTATTCGTCAAAAAACTTAAACTTTCACCTAATTCTTGCAACAATAGAGAAACCTGTCCATTGTCTAATGAAGCAATGTGTGCATAGTTCACGTATAATGACAACATAGTTATTATTATTTTAATACTTTTCGAGCTCGTTAAGAAAAACATTAAGTTTTGCATAAAAACGTGTATTGCAGTGCACGTGCTACTCAGAACCGATGGTCCCCCAAGAGTTAGGTTTTCCGATTTCGCAAATTGTAAATTCTTTCACTAAAAAGCTACAATATCCCAGCGTCATGGGCTGCATAACTATATTTTTGAAAAAGCAGGAAGGAAAAAACCCAAGGTTTATTCCTAAGGAATAATTTGCGGTCATAACGCGTACAAAGCCGCGTACAAAAGCAAGAAGTCGGTGCCAAAAAAAAACTGAATCAAACAAACAAAATTCACCAACTTCAGAAGCTAAAGTTATTTTTCACTTTTTTGTGTTTTTGATGTTGATGTTATTTTATAAACTACTGCATTTTATCCGCGGCTATGTCCGTACAAAACTGTTTATTTATTTTTCCATTTTTAGTTGCAATATCTACAAATATTTGAAATTTCCCATTTACATTGTTAAAAAACAATACTTGTCATGATAATAGGCTTGTCCCCAATAAAATGGAACTTAATATACCTAACTGTAGAAATGTGAGTGTACTATACACATCTGCGGGGGTCAGACAATACAGGCGTTATGTTATGTTATGAATATCATAAAAAAAACAATAAACATCCAAGCGATTGCAGCAATCACGACAAATTTGTTGTCTGTTATTAAAGAGTTCCATTGTATATCTCCGAAGATCAACATCAGATCTTCACCAAATTTTATCGGGACCACCGCAGAATTGTGTTGCCAACTTACAGTCTCGGAGGAAAATGGCTGTGATACACGGATGGACAGACAGACAGACGGACAGGACGAATCTATAAGGGTTCTGTCTGGCAACGAAATCGCCACTAACTATTACGATGTACGGCTGATTTTAAAGTACCTCAAAATGGTTTGTATACGATAATAGACGGGTGTGTCATCGTCTTTGTCGAACTTGGCTTGGCACACTACCGTGTGTATAACTAGCACTTCTCAGTCATTAACACAAACCGGTTTTAAATTCTACATTTCATTCAAACCGCCCTCTAATTCTTACATTCTTAATGGGACCCTCAGTATACATGGCTGAGTGCAGATATTTTTTTTTTGCAAATACAATTCCACAAAACAATCTTTTCGATAGTGCAATTCCAACAAATCGTTTTAAATATTTTTTATTTTGAATTAATATTAATATTTTTAATTTGTTTTAACAATTATTATTATTTTGGATTAGTATCAACAATTATTATTATTTTGAATTAGTATCAACTATTATTATTATTTTGAATTCATATTTACCTATTGAAACAATGTTAGCCTTAATTTTGTGTGCTGTGTCGTGCTTTCTGTATGCTTGGTGGCAATGGGAGGCAAATTATCGTCGGTTGAAGTCCTACAAGCTGCCTCCGATGTACCCTGGCCTGTTACCTATAATCGGTCACGCACATGTACTTATTGGGAACACTACAAGTGAGTAAACTTAAACCTCCTTTTATACATATACAGGGTGGAAGGGACACCGACGCTGTAACGGTTTTCACTTATTCAGTACATCATTCTGAACCCCCTCAACATAGAAAATTTTCATCTGTTATTTTTTTTTAAATCCACTGTTCCATACGTTTTTTAATAACCGACAAAAAAAATCCAAAAAAATTCTGTGTCGGGGGAGTTCAGAATCATGGACTGAATGAAGATTCAAGCCGACCCCCAGCATAATGTTGTCGGGACAGATTAAAAACTGATGATAATGATGTAGATTGTAATAATTTACGAATTATAACAGCTTTCGCTGCTTTAGCAATGCCTCGTTGGTCTAGTGATCGCAAGCGCTACTGCCGAGCCTGAAGTCCTGCATTCGATTCCCGGGTCAGGTAGTGGGGTTGGGATTGTCCAACAAAAATGTCTTAATAGCAGCTGGATTTGCTTATTACATGGGTCTTAAGCGTAACTGGCGAAATGTGTGTAGGTATACTACTTTGGTACACCTCTGTCTAAACCTTCGAGGGCGTGTATGTAGCGTGTTTAACAGCTTACATTATTTTTCACAGAACTATGGACAAGTGTGCAGAAAATAGCGATGGAAGCATTAGCGCAGGGCGGAGTCATCACTGCGTTTATAGGAAAGGACCTCTATTACAGTAAGTAGTAGGTCTAATTGAATAAAAGCACTGAAAGGTCAAAATTCATCAGTGTATTACAATTTAGGCATTCAATTAGGTGATGCTTGCAGTGAAACAAGTCCTTATTACTAAGACACCCTCACTTACCCATTTGTAAGCCAATCAGAATACATTCTTTGACTATGATATCATGTGAAGAGTTATGAGGCTATAAAAGTCAAAGATGTTAGGTTATAAATTATTTTACTATTTGTATAATTTTCAACAATATTATTATGATAATTTTTTAAAGTTTATTTTTTGTGTTACTCCATTCCGAATAAGCGGTTGATGGTATGCCAAAAAAAAACTAGATTGGCATTGAAAACTTGAATGATAATGATTTTTGAATACACTGCCTCGTGGATTTTTTTTATTCATCACGAGTGTGCAAATAAAAATTTCCACAGATAATTCCTATAGTCGGCTATGATTGTTTTTTTTTAATCTCGGCGAAGTGATATGCGTCACTATTTTTTGAATATACGGCGTAACTATTTTTTGAATATTTAAATTGTGTTTAAAATATCATAAGAATATCATAAATAAACATGATTGAAATCCCCCTGTATATAAACAAAAGTAATCAGTCGAGTATGGCATGTAAATACTGAACACCAAAATCGCACGATCCTCTAAGTACGCTTTAATGGCTGAGTTTCGAACACTACTACTCTGCACACACACCGACTTGAAGAGCCCCTTATGCCACAGTAATGCTACTCCTCCATAAGGTAGTCCTACGAGCATTCCGACCGACATGCCTACCGCTAATTTTCCAGTGTATTCAAAATCCTTATGAACAGTGCCAAGCAATGGCAAATCATGTGGCAGGACCCATGTTTCTTGCAGTGCTAGAATGTCAGCTGTATTTCACTTCGGCTGTAGCTCACTTTCCATTGAGCGCTTCACCGACTAAAACAAAATAAGCTTATTAGTACTAGGTACTAGTCATCATGTTGACACATACAAACTGTTCTCCAATCCTACTCGCTTTACAATTGCTACTATTTAAAAACATCTCTCGCTGCAATTACTCCACAAACGTCACTCTCACTTATAATGTACATTGCTCATCAGAATAATTACATACATACATCTCCTACAAGTCTTACACTTCACACTAGATACTCACTCACACACATGACTCCACAACTTTTGCAACATTATAGGTAGTCATTTCTTTTTTTGTTGTTATTACTGCTTATGTTTTTGTTATCCATATTGTTTAACTGCTACTGTGTTATTAATTTTGTTATGCATATTGTTAAACTCCTACTCGCACACGGTATCTCTGTACAAGATAATTCTAGCCTGGAAGGGGCCTGGCGACCTGTAACACAGGTTTTTCCCAAAAACCTACATCAGGCATTAGTCTCTTCCTTGCCGGATTGCCGCCATGGGATCTGGAGGCGATAGTGCTCGCGCGCCTTCACGAATGGCGCGCGGAGGCACTACGTCGGGGGGAAACTCCGCTGCCGCGGCAAATCGCCGCTCAGCAGACAGACCTCCGGCGCGATCTCATGGTGACATGGAGAGAGCGACTGTCGCAACCCCGTGCAGGGCACGCCACCATAGTGGCGATAATTCCCCTCTTTGAGGAGTGGCTAGAGAGGCGCCACGGCGCCCTCTCCTTCCGCCTGACGCAGGTCCTCACCGGACACGGTTGTTTCGGGAGGTTCCTTCACCGAATCGGGCGGGAGGAAACGCCCGGGTGTTTTCATTGTGAGGATCGTCCGGAGGATACGGTGCAGCACACTGTGGAGGCCTGCCCCGCTTGGGCGGAGCAGCGCCGTTTCCTCGTAGAGGCGATCGGCGGCGGCGACCTCTCGCGCCCGGCCCTGGTTCAAGCCATGGTCCGGAGCGAGAGGGAATAGGAAGCCGTCACCTCCTTCTGCGAAGCAGTCATGCTAGTGAAGGAGGTGGCGGAACGTGAGAGGGAAAGAGCCTCACGTCCCAGCCGCCGCGGGAGACGCCCTGGGCGTCGGGGTTCACGTGGTGGGCCCCGGCCACCGTAGGCGCGGGCTTGTGGACGACGAGTTATGGGCTAGCTCGCCGTCCGGCCGTCTTATGATGACAGGCCGTGTTGACGGCGCGTTCGTGTTCCACGCGCACCTCAAATAGATGTCAGCAACCACGTAGGGGTTCGCACGGGCCGATGCCTGCCAGGGCTGCGGGACTGTTCGAAAGAGATACCGCGGCCCTGGAACACAAAGGGCAAAGAAGGAACATGGATGAGTTTTAGTCAGTACAAGTCTGACACTCCCTTCCGCTCCGCCCAGAGCGGGGGGGGGTCATTTGATGATTTACAATCCTAAAAAAAAAAAAAAAAAAGGCATCAGTCTCTCACAAAGGTTGAATACAGCTCAGACATTTTTTGTACACATTAACTTTAAGTCAGCTTTGTGAAGAGAGGATAAATGATAAATAATAATTATTATTGTTGCTCATCCCTTTGTCTCGAAACTGCACAAAGCGCTTAAAATAAATGCCATCTGCGCACATGTTATCATTCAAGTATAATCTTAATCCGTGCCGAGATACATAGCATATTTAAAACGATTTGTAGTCTGTCTTTTTTCATTTAATTTTTTTTCTAACGTGTTTCTTTCCTATGTTTTATTCCAAATATATTCTAAAATATTCTCTTCTTTTGATTCCTTACTAACATTTGAGATATATAAAGATACTTCTTCAAAAACCTACTTCATTCACCAGTCTCTTCCAATGGTGGAATATAACATTAGCCAAAAACATTGTTAATTTTTAAGGAAACCAATAATGTTAAGAGAGAATAAAATAAATGAATTGAAATTTAAATACTCTATTTACTGATACTGCTTTAAATGTATTATGTTCGTTAGTTGCTTTTCCTGTGTTACTAATGAACCTATTTCTTATAGACTTTCTGTATTGCACTGTTGCCACTCATCCATGTCCCCTACTTTGTGCTTAAAATTCACTACTTGCTTTTAGTACATCTGTCATAGACGGTCTCGAAACAAACTCATTTACCTTATTCACCGGTGAAATAATAAATGAGTTAGAAGTAACATTAGTAGCGATCATAATAATTATGCCTCAAGGTCTAAATATTTTTGTGAATATTTTATTGTGTTAGAAATAGAATAATTGTTTTCTTAATTAAACATTATCGTTAAATTCTAAAAAAAAATGTTTTTTTGAACAAGTTAACTTTTAATTGAGCTCTAAATTAAAACATATTTGAATTTTATATAGGTATTTCATGGTAGGCTTAGCGGCTTCCTACCATTAAGTGTAAAATTATATTCATATAAACTTGTTGACATCCCAATTTCTCTCTCTCTGTTCACTTAGTTAAAATCTTTTTTAACTCATCAGTAAGCACAGAAACCAACATATCCATGTTTGTAATAGTGCTATTACACTTGGTCGTTAGCCCGTATTCGGGTGCTCGAAAAATTTTACTCGACTTCGGACACCCGATGCATTTATTACACTACGAGTAGTTTGTATGAAGTCGATCCATGAAACCGAACAAGATTCGAACCGTTCCACTTACATTTGGTCGTTTGTCCGAATTGAATTCGGGCTAACGACCTGAAATCACACCAAGACTTATCCATAACAAACCTGTATGGTTACTGCGTAACACTCTTACTCCTAATGTATATTTTTTTGATAATTCAACAATATTCATAACGTGATTTACGTTGTCGAACAGACGAATTCCTCAAACTTATGAAGCAATGGAAAAAATCGAATTTCCTTAAAAATCCTGCAGTGTGTGATGCAGAAGTGAGAAAACTGGCAGGGAAACCAGCCTAGATCTTATGTATGTCATCTTTTTCACAGTAATCGCGGATCCTGAGGACAGTGTAACAGCAGCCAACTCGTGCTTACAAAAACATTTCGCCTACGATTTCGGAAAGCCTTGGATGGGAGAAGGACTTGTCTTGGCTTCAGGTAATTGAATATTTTATTTAATAAAACTAAAAAAAAATATTTATTTAATGTAATTTTATATACCTATGAAGTCATATATAAAATTACATGAAATTTAATTAAATAAATATTGTGACAGCAAACGGTATCAATAATAAAACTAGACTTGCCAAAAATGCCTTTGTTAATATTGATGAATAAAACGACGCCTGCCAATAAAAATTTAGTTTGTTATTGCAGATCATTTAAGGAAAACTGGACTAGTCAAAAGAACATAAAAGCAGACTTTAAACTAGAACACTTAAATAAAAAGTGTAAATGTAGACTTTACTGGTTTTTAATGAGTATTTTGGTTTACAATTTCGAAGAATAATTTATAAAATGAACTGGTTTGGCCTAATCTATACATTTAAAATTCAAAGTCCGGACTGACTCATATATTAACGCATAGCCTAAACCGCTGGTCTTAAAGACTTGAAATTTGAAGAGTGTAATCATTGTGAAGAGTACTAAGAAAGAGTTTTTCAAAATTCCACCCCTAAGAGGGTGAAATGGCGGGTTGAATTTTCTGTGAAACTTTTTATTCTCGGCGTCGATTGACTTGAAAATTTGTGTATCAACACACTCTTCAATTAAAATGATGAGACACGTGTATCACAGTTTTTCCAAAATCATCCCCCAAAAGAGTCAAAAAAGGCTTCAAAACTCACGTAGACGGGCGCATAGCGCACAATGTGGTGCAGTGCGTGCGGGGCGCGGCCCTTTGCTGAGGTAGACGTGTCTGTAAATACAACATTATTTTTAGTATATGCGAAACCTGAAAATAGTTTGTTCAGAATAAGTAACTGAATCGATTCCAATCATTTTTAAACCATGTTATATTTTTACCAAAAATATTTTAAAAAGTTAAAAGTTGGACACCGAGCGACTTTAAGTACCTATCGCAATAATTTAGGTACCTACTGCCAAATTATTGTTACTAATGAGCTCAAGACGACGCTGGAGGCGCGCGCTGCGTGGTGACCACGATTTTGTGCGGACAACTAGGTAACAAAACTAGCTTATAACTTTGTGATTTTTTACGACACAGTTTTGAAATTTTGTACATAGATTCGTTACATAAAAATACTAGACACGTGTTTCAGGTTTCGCTTATACTAAAACTAATGTTGTATATTTGAAATCGCGATTTTCGTGTTGGTGAAATGCGAAAGAAGAAGAAGGAATGCGAAATGCGAAAGTTTGTGAGGATAGATGAATGTTTGTTGCTCTTTCACGCAAAAACGACTGAAAGGATCTGGATGAGCACACAGATAGTTTATAACCTAGATTAACATGACAATACTTTTTATCACGGTACTACGATCCCGTGGGTCAGTACCAAACACCACGCGAACGAAGCCGCGGGCATTTTTTAAGTATCCAATATATTAAAAACACCTGTCCGATCCGAAAGGGGCGTATAGGTATCCCAATCACATATAAGTAACATAAAATATTCATGAAAGTAAACATATATTGAATTTTAAATGGCACGATTTTTGTCCCAAATTACCACTTTTTCCCCAATATCTATTTTTATTTGACAACACCATCATAGTCCATCATCGACGTCACAAGTGACTGGAATGATATGCCGCCATGCCCCAGGGCAAGTTTCCCTTTTTCCCCATGGCATGTATTTTATTAGGGGGTATTCTTTTTGTTTTTTTTTTAAATTTATAAGGGGGTATTTTTTTACTTCTTATCTAAAAAGGATTACATAAATTGAATCTAATGTCTATACCTATTAATAGCTTCACGAATCGGCGAATCACGAAAGACGGATTAACAAAATTAAAAAGCATAACTTTTTAGTGCTAGCAAATCCCCAATCCCTCAGAAAATTGTGTCGGTTCGTCTTCCAAACATCCTGTATAACCAACAAAAAAAGGTGTAAATGACTTAAGTACTCTTCATGCTGAATGTACAGATCTACGCCATAGTCCTTTTAAAATACAGGTTCTATTTTGGTATTATTTTTCTAGAATACCTGCCCGCACATTGGAGTGACGTTTTGTTAATTATGAAACAGATAAACTAAATTTTACCTGTTTTCCTACTAACGAGTATTCAAATTAGTATTTACAAATATTTTGTAAAATCTAATAATAATGAATTTATTATTAGATTTACTCAAGGTTTTTAAAAGTCACCTCGTTTGACTAGTGCTTATCTAAATTTTTCAAAGACAAAAATATTAGGTTAATTTGAAAAATCATATACACTTATGTATTTATTTTTTTATGTTGGTTAACAAATAATTGTTTGCGCAATACATTTACAAAACAATGGTTATAGCTACATTTTTAAGTGCAACAATTAATGACAAGCTTACCACATGCACTATTTGTGGTTATATACAATTTTGTTAAAAAAAACCTTTCCGATCCGTGAGTGTATTATTAAGTATCGAGATTAGAGAAAAAAAATACCCTGATGAAAATTAAATATAATGTAGTAAAATGATCAAACTGCTATGGCAACACACGGGCGCGAGCGTTTGCTTCTCGAGTAGGGGCGTCATAAAAAAACAATTGACGATTGAACATACTTATGCCACGGTAATAATATCTACAGTACTGTATCTTCATACAATCGGTCAGAACGCGAGTCATACCTACACGCCTCGAGTTTGGTACCCACTCGGTACCCAAGAAGTCACGAATGTGCCGCACTGACGAACGAACGTTGTGATGGTTTTGTTAGCAGTAAGCGTGCGATTTCTGAATATTTAATTGAAATAAGAAATATTTACTAAATATGGCGAAGAGTTATACTCGTAATAGACTATAGTGTGCTGTCTTTGGTTGCTTAAATTCTTCAACAACGCATCCAGAGACAACATTTTTTAAATTACCTGGGAACTCCGAAAGGTAAGACTATAAAATAGTTTATATATACCTACTAGTAGATACGTAATGTGTAAATTTTTTATTAGAGCGGTATTTCGCTTTTTCCACCGAGTAAATTACCTGAATTAATTAATAAATAAGTGGATAGGGAAAAATTTAAAGATTGTATTATTAGCGATCTAAATATAGGTATTGTGTGTATTGTAAACCATATTTTTTACCTGATAAAGTGCAAATAAACTATTTTATTTATTTTTTATTTATTAGTAGGTAGGTAGTTGGTAGGCACTAGGTAGCAGTAGGTAGAGATGACCGGCAGCATAGTGATCAAGTGCTGCCGTGCACACTTGCACAGCGAGGCTCAGGGGAGATTTAGTCACTGGTAGTATCTAAATAAGCTTTGCCGATGAATTTTTCTTTGGTGAAAGATTCTGTCGACGATTCGCTCATGAATAAATCGTTTTGTCGGCGAATCATTCGTAGTTGAAAGGTTCTGTCGTTGAACAACTCATAAACGAAACATTCTGTCGGCCACTCATTCGGCAGAGAAACGTTTGTCGGACGTAAGTTTCAGAATCAAAAAAGTGACACACGAGTGATTTAGGTACCTACGCTCGGGTTAAAAAAAGTCTCAAATTTATAATTTTTACTAAATCTACTAATCAAAAGACACAACTTGTATTTTTTAATGAATACTTCTTATTTCATTCACTAGTTGTACTTCATTTTTTTAAATAAAAATTATAATATTTACAATCATAAAACTAAAAAGAAACTCAACTAAGTAGATAAAATTAAAAATATAATAATATTTTATGTTTCTAGTTCTATTTACAAGGTGATTGATATACCTATATGGCCCTTTCGGATCGGACAGATTTTTTTAACATATTGTATAATTATATTATTAAAACAATAATGCATTGCCAAAACACCAAAAAAAATTTTGTAAACTAAGTTCATCAATAAATAAAATCACATTACAAAATACAACAGAAAAAATTAAAAAACTCTGATTGATAAACGCAATTAATAAATCAATTAAAATACATTACGACACAGCAAATTATTAAATTAAATAGGTAAATCACAGCAAATAATTAATGTAATGAATCACAGTTAAAATATATTAAATTGTAAGACAAAACTGATATTTGCATCACGTTCATGAATCTAAGTCTAATAATAATAGATTACTTAACATTTAGCACTAGCAAAATGCTCGATAATTATTTTCTGAAACTTGTACAAGTTATCGTGGTGTACGTCTATAAGATCACTGCAACTGTTTATTAGGTATCATAATAAAACTGTCAAATGTACCAATGATGGAGTTCACGAGTTAGTAAACTGTATTGTGGTCAGCTTAGATGACAGAAACAGATGCCTAACAGTGTTCCTCGACCTTGCAAAAGCGTTTGACACATCTCAATTCCGCACCTCTAAAAAAGCTTGAACGGCTCGGTATCAAAGGAATCCCCCTGAACCTGACGGAAGATTATCATACTGGTAGAAAAGAACGAGTAAGTAATGAAAGACAGACTCAGTGACGAGCTTTCAGTCAATAATTTTGGTGTACCTCAGGGTAGTATATTAGTCCTGGTATACATTGATGATCTTTTCCAATTTTCTCTTCTAAAAGGAAACATCATTACCTTTGCTGACGATACTGCACTTTTCTTCAGTGGCGATGGATTGGAAGAGTTATTCGATGTTGGGCTGTAAGACAATGTTTTGACTTAACGTCTCTAAAACAAAGTACATAGCGTTTGCTCAAAGATCTAATGCTCCCACCCTCATCTCTTGTACTTCCCTTGAAATAACCGAGAATATTAAATATCATGGAGTCACTATTGACCAATATAACTCCTTTAAACCACACAAAGAGACCCTCGTGATCGCTAGTGCGGCTGTTATTAATTGCGTATTTACTTATTTTTTATTTTTATTTATTTACTCTAATAAGTAATACAAATCAAAACATCATTAAACTTAAAGTCACAACTTTATTCCCTTCAACAGGTCCAGTATGGAAGCGACACAGGAAGCTCCTAAATCCAGCATTCAGTCTTCAAGTGCTGCACAGTTTCTTAGGAGTCTTCAACATACAAGCTCGGCGGCAAGTCAGCCATTTTGATTCAGAAGTCGGCCGAGGAAAGTTTGACCATCTCGCGTCGCTGAAACATGTCGCTTTGGAGACTGTATGCTGTGAGTATCAAGCAACAGCCTACCGCCGTCCATAGTTGGACAATGGATACAGGCCTCCCTGAAGCTGCGCCACAATACCCTAACGGTAGAATTTCCAATCTTTCCACAATTGTGTCATACACTTCTTTCAAGTATAAATGTTGTTAATTCTACCGTAATGTGCACGATATAAAGCACACATTGAGTCAGAGTGGGGTCGGCATCGAGTCCGTGTAATGTCTGATGACCTTAAGTTCGTTGGTCCATCTAGCAGTGAGTATTATCGTTTATTCCCAAAACCACACTGGTCACGCGTGGTGGATTACGGCTTTTCATGTAGAAGAGACCTCTTTGCCAGCAGCGGGGCCGTCATGGGTTGATTATCCTTTTGCTAGTATCAATCCGAAGCCGTGTCTGTAATTTGTCCGAAAAGGCACTCCCTCAGAAACGGAGTGGGAGTAAAGAAATTAAATATTATTCGGGGACCATTAGGGATTTCTAGGGGGCATAAAAGTCTGGGCTAGTAGCCCAGACTTTTATGCCCGGTTGATTAAAATAGGTTTGTCCCCTATTACATGGGAATTGAATATAACTGGCAAATGTTGGTGTACATTAAACCTCTGCCTAAACCTGCGGAAAATACAACCGCGATGTCATATTGTGTTCATATATCCTTTCAGTAACTGCCTTCGGAATAACAGCAGACGAAGACAAGGATTTCAACAAACTATACATGGCCGCCGTAGATCAGATCCTGAACATCATTGCCCTAAGGTTCTCCAACTTCTGGCTGCAAAGCGAACTGATATACAGCTTCACCAACCTAAAGAAGAAGCAAGATCAAGTGGTCAAGGTTTTAAATGCTATGTCAACTGCTGTAAGTTCCAAGTGTACCATGCACCCATTTACTCTATTTTTGGCGTTTAAAGCTAATGGCACATGTATATGCACTACAACGAATCGCAACACGGCCTGCCTTTTATTGGACCGGGAGTATCTATAACCTATAGATGATAATCATCGTGACGTGTGCACCAATTTATGCAAAAAAATCGTTTCAACAAACCAAGCGTTCTTCTAAATCATTGAATTTTAGGCTGGATGCTTAAAATACTTTATTCGATGAGCATTTGATTTATGATGTTATTTCATGTTGCTAGGTCATCAAAAAAAGAAAGGAGTTGATGAAGAGTATCCCAAAGTCAGAATGGGAGGAGCAACGACAGCGCTCAGGTAGACAAATTAAATACATACTTCAGTTCATTATCTGTCAAAGTTCGCTGTAGCAGTCCGGTCCGCTCTCTAGATCTCTTGGTTTGATCCCACCTTTATTTGACCTATGACGTACGACTGCGACAGGAATTCATACAAGATGTAAACGGGCTCTTCACGAAGCCGTCAACCAAGCATTTTAACTCTAAGTAACCCTATGCAAAAGATATTGCTGGGAAACTATTTTTTTAAGGTGAAAAATCACGTTTTAAGATTGGACTCAATGTAACGCACTCAAAACATTTTGCAGATTGAAAGTAAAGTTACAATATTAAAAACTTTTATTTAAAAAAACTTGTGAAAATGCTGGAACTTTGACCCCTAATATTTCCGTAACTAGAAGGTGCCCGGGTATGGAAAAAAAATATTGTTCTGACGGGAAGAACAAGTGCCTCTCGTTACACCCATTAGAAATAATATAAACGATCGACGCGGCGATATACCTACATACGAGATATTCCAATTCTACGTCCAAATACGTCCATACACTGTCTGGCTATTTTAAGAGCTTGTGCTTTTAATGACCACACAACTACCCCGGGCAGATTAAAAAACCGCAAAAGCTTCCTACGCTCCACTAGGCAATCCACCTAAAGTACGAAGCAAGTTATGGCAAGAGAAGTGTCCACCACCCCACGACTTCGTAAAGCCCCAAGAACACCTGGCTCCCGGCAGTGAACTACAGTGGCCTATTTGGAAAGCTCTGAATCGATTGCGTACCGAAGTAGGCCACTGCAAACATAATCTGGCAAAATAGGGTATTATTGGTTCCTCCAACACCAAGTGCGAGTCCGGCGCTCCGGATCAAACTATTCCCCACCTGCTGGAGTGTCCCAGGTGTCCGTTTACCTGCACTCTTGACGACCTAAATAGCGCCTCTGCCGCTGTAATAAACGTGGCCACTTTCTAGGGCCCAAACCGTGTAATGTGGAAGGAACATCGATACGATAAAAGAATAGCTTGTTTCACAATGTTGAATCTGCTATTCATTTTATTCAGGCGATACATCGGTAAGCCCATAAAGTCATAAGTAATGTAGCACCATGTTCCAGGTATCAAATGCAAAGCCCTGATGGACCTATTACTAGAGCTGTCAGAAGAGAACGCGTTCACTGACAAGGAAATTAGGGAAGAAGTTGACACGGCCATAGTTGCCTCTTATGATACCACGTCCTGTCTGCTGTCGTATATCATGATGATGCTAGGCACCTATCCTGAGGCACAGGAGAAGATGTATCAAGAGTGAGTTTTACTTATTATTATAGAGTATGATGAACAGAACTGTAAAGTTCTTTATCCTCCATAGATGAGAGAGGATCCTCCGTGTCATGCTCTGCCACCGCAGAGCCACCGTTTTAGAAACCGATCAATTATATCTTAAAATGATGTACGTCAATGAGTACAATCGCCTGCGCACGTTATACCGCCCAGACTTGGCCAAATTAAGTATGAACATAAAAAGCGTAAAAAAAATCAATTATCATAATATTCAAAATCAGAATTTCAGGGCCTTTGTGGGTCCAAAGTAGATTTTAGAACACGAAGGGGATCCTAAAAAGAGTTGAGACTATAAAAATAATACCTACTTACAAAAAAATAAAAGTGGGATTAGTTGTAAACTGAAATGATATCATACCTGTATTGTTATTGAGCCAGTACATTTATATTTTTTTCTCATACTACACTGCCATAAATACCATAAATGAATCCATTTGCATAAATTTTATCCTACCAAAAACATAAATGTGAAATGAGAGCCAAGTTCAATATTATGATAATTGATTTTTTTTACGCTTTTTATGTTCATACTTAATTTGGCCAAGTCTGGGCGGTATAACGTGCGTAGGCGATTGTACTCATTGACGTACATCATTTTAAGATATAATTGATCGGTTTCTAAAATGGTGGCTCTGCGACAGAGCATGACATGATCCTCCGACCAGACGGGTGTTGTGTCTGGTGGGCTATTGGCCGGCAGTTGTTGTCGGGTTTTTCAATATGGTCTTAAATCGCGAATAACCTCAATAGAGCGATTCAGAATTTTGATGTTAGTTCTTCATTCGTGTCATAGATGGCGCAGTAGTACTTTTTGTGACGCTACAATATTAAAAGCTAGTTCTACTTAATTATCGAAACAAGTATGCTTTGTTCGCATCGGGGCCGGTAATTGTCTTACGGGAAACCATACTACCGTGATCATAATTACCTCATTTCTTTATCCATTTCATATTCCAAACATCCACCAAATCCATTTAGCCGTGTGGGCGTGAAAAAGTCACAGACAGACAAACAAAGTTACACTGAATGAGGTACAGGTAGATTTAACTTGAACTGTATAGAATATCAAGAAAGAGCCAATAGCCAGCAGTGAAGACGTATTAATTAAAAGGGTGGAATGTGGAAAAATTTAGAGCATCCTCCATTTTATAGGCAGGATCCTCCGAGTAGACAGGTGTAGTCTGCTTACAGCCGGATAGTTGTAGCCGACATGTTGTGCAATATTCTAATTTCGCCGTAATCTTTGCATGAACGATGTTCGATTTGGATGACGTCAGGTGTGAAATGTAGTTAGTATGTGACGGTATAGATGTCGCCACAAGTAACATCACAATGCAATGACAAAGACGATAATTGATAAGCAATGTTTTGAATAATTCTCATTTCAATTATCGTTACAGATTACAAGAAATATTCGAAGGCACAGACAGAGATGTGCTTAAAGACGACCTGCCTAAGATGGTATACACGGATGCTGTCATCAAGGAGACGTTAAGACTGTTCCCCACTGGGCCGGTGGGTCTCAGATACGTGGAGAAAGATGTTCAACTGAGTAAGTTACCTACTGTACTCCTCACCATATCGTATAGGTATAACTGGGTATAACCCTACATTGATCATGCTTGTTTTGCTTCGAAGGGTTAGGCGGAGAACTTATTACCATCAACCGGACAAAAATCCAGACTTTGGGTTACCACAGAGAAATTCATAACATAACATCACGCCTGTAATCCCCGAAGGGTTAGACAGAGGTGTACCTAGTAGTACATCCACATTTCGCCAGTTATGTTTCATCATCATCATCTTCATCATCGTCCCAGCCGAAAGACGTTCACTGTTGGAGATAGGGCTCCCCCAAGTGTCGCCTCATTGACCGGTCCCGTGCGTCTCGCATCCAGAGATCCACGCAGTTATGTATAAGCCCCATGTAATATGGGGCGAGCCTATTGCCATCAACCGGGCACAAATCCAGACTACGTGGCTGCTACTGAGAAATTCTTGATTTAAAAACTCAATAACCCTTTAAGCGATCCTGGGAATCGAACCCAGTATCTCTAACTCCATGCCGCAACTAAAAGTTTGAATAGAGTAGCAAATGAAAAACATGCAACATATTGCCATTAAAAAATTGTTAGGCGTTATGTTTGTCTGAATTTGAAACCGATTAAACGATTCTGCGAAGATGCTATTGCAATCATTTGCAATATGCGGAATACAACTCAAATATAGCTTTTTAAAAGAAAATTGTTCTTTATCTTTAACAAGTCCTTCATGGGAAAAAGGCGTGAACTTTTATGTATATGTATGTGTGTCTTTAACAAGTGTATAGGTATCTAAACATAATATTTATTTTTACACCTGTGTGTTATTAACACTTGTACAAGTACTACAGGCGCGGGGCGAAAAACGGAATTGACAGTCTTGTTTTTAATACAATTTCCTTCGACAATCTCACAATGTTAAAGAACAGCGCCCTGTCAAAATCAATTGACGACATCATTGCAGCACTACAGGTGTAGCATAACTAAGCCAAGCATTTACCATTAGCAACTGCCATTTTCAGAAAACTACACAATGCGCGCGGGCAGTCAATGTGCGCTGTTTATCTACGGGATCCACTACCATGAAAGTTGGGGCCCTGATGTTAAAGAGTTCAAACCGGAACGATGGCTGGATCCAAACAATCTGCCCAACCAAAATATGTTCGCTGGATTCAGTATTGGAAAGAGGGCCTGCATGGGTAGGTCTTGAAACCGTTTATTTTTCTATTAAAGTATTGCTTGTCGAGGCATCTTTATATCCGGGAGTACGGCTAAAAGACAGTACTTCATTTTTCAAACGATGTATATTTCCGTAAATTGGTAAAAAAAAAAACAATTTTCCAAAAAAAAGAACAGCAGCACTTGATTTTTGTTTACCGTTGGTTAGATTGACATAAGCTAACGAAAAGTTTAATAAGCGAATCATGTTGGCAGTTGTTGTAGAAATAAAAAAATGTTATGAAAGCGATTACCACTTCTCACCTCTGGAGACTAATTTACAAGTAATAGGACTCTTGACAGTAATATCACGTGTTTTTTTTCTACAGGAAGGACGTTCGCAACACTATCAATGAAAACTACGCTGGCACATGTACTCCGCAAGTTCAAGATTACAGCTGACATCACTCAACTAAAACTTAAAATAGACTTTTTACTTAAACCTGACTCAGGATCTTTGGTCAGCTTGGAAAGACGGAATTAGTTGTTCCGATTACCTAATAGTTTAAGCACAAATATTGTACCTACAGCATACACAAAGTGTAAATGGGCCCTGCACGAAACCGTCAACCAAGCATTGTGTACATCAAACTAAGTAGCTCTACGCAAAAATTAGTGCTGGGGTATCCTATTTTTGGGGTGAAAAATCATGGCTTACGACGCACTCAAAACATTTTACTGATGTATGCATTGAATAGTACAGGAGTATTTTAAGTAAAGTTACAAAATTAAAAACTTAAAAAAAAAGAATCTATTGAATCGTTGGAACTTTGACCGACTTTGGACTTTGGAAGATCCCCAGGTATAGTCCAGAACAAAAAAAATATCGCAATGACGCGTGACGGGGAGAACAAGTGCCTTTCGGCTTCGTTAAGGGTCCTTACCCATTATTACAAATACGTGATTACATTAAGTAATGATGTTGGTAGAAACGATATCCTGATGATATTGGTAGGAATAATATCTTCAATACCTACCTGCTCAACCTAAATGTATGGAACAAGCTATTAATATTATTTTTAAAAGACTTTGTTTTTAAAATGTGACAACACATTTTTGATACTCGCAGTACCTATCTGCTAGCTTATAGGAAATCTATGTATATTTCTAATACATATATACTGGTCGTGTCATGCAAGGGGTAGTGTGTGTACATAGTGGTATGTACATACATGATTCGAATGATATTGTTTACTAATATATTTTTGTAATGAAGATAAATTAAACTTGAACTTAATTTACATAGTAGTAGCATACATAGTAGTCTTAAATAACCTAACAATATCCCACAGGTTATTTGCTTTAAAATAACCATACTCCACGTAGGTAGGATACTAATTAAACAAATACGTGATCAACCTTCAGAATATTCCATTTAAATTGATACCTTCGCGAGGACTCATTAAATAAGTTGGTCTATAACAGTTTGTGTTTAGTAACATTTTGTTAAAAGTTAAAAAAAAATATAAAGATATTGATTGGAAATTAATAATGTCTATTTTATTCGACTTCATATAACATGGTAGGGAAATATTTCAATATTGTGTGTACAAAGGAGAATGGGCCTCAAGGCTCTTTTGATAAAAGCCATTGGAAAGACCTTCTCAAGTAGTACTTTTGCTACTTACACGATTTTAGATAATTCGTAGTCTGCTCGGAGTTGTTGGCCTAAATAAGAGACCAGTTGGGCACCGAAGAAACAACGAAAAATTATTTAAAAAAAAAAAATTAATAATTTTTGCCCGACTGAAGGAAATGTTATGTTTTTCGCGCGTATCTTGTATGTTTGTAAATTTCTTTAAAACCTTGTACCTTCCAAAAGGATGGATGGATTTCGACATTTAAGGTACAGTTTCATTCGTCTTAAAAACCCTAAGTGTCCTTTGACAGGTGTTTGAAAAAAAAACAAAGTAGTGAATCTTTGGGCCGAAATTGCAAATTGTTAATTTTTAGTAGTGGTTTTTGAAACTTTTAATTAAATGTTACTTGCTTCAAAAAGTAATTATGAAAACTAAACTACTAAACTTTCATTTCAATAATGTGGAAGACTGCCTCGTTGGAGGTTCTGGGTTCGATTACCGGGTCGAACAAAGTGTTATTGAGTTTTTTCATCAGGAATTACTAAGTAGCAGCTCCAAAATCTGGATTTGTGCCCGGTTGGTAGCAATAGGCTAGCCCCTCGTTACATAGGACTAAAACATAACTCTCGAAATGTGAGTGTACTATTAGGTATACATCTCCCTAACCCTCCGGGAATGACAGGCGTGATGTTATGTAAGTATATTGTGTTAAAGGTAAGACTACATTATGTCTTTAAATAAAATTTAAAAAGAGGAGGTCAATTCCTCATCATTACAGTCAGCGCCAAAAAGATGTATACACTAACTAAACTGTCTACAATTTGTCAATCAATGTTTAACTTACACATCCTGTACTTAGGATGTGCAATAGGTATGTTTTGTGGTTATAAATTGATATGAAATAACAGTACAAAGATTGTAGACAATGAAATTTATTATTTAATTTATAATTTATTTCCACAAAACGGCACTGAAGTGAGAAACATCGAAGTAGTGAGTGCGCTATCTTCGACGGAGACACCACTAGCAAATCTTCGTACAGCAGGTGTAGATCGTTATGCAAGGGCAGCAGCATCCACCGCAATCTCCGCAGCCTTCACACATTTTGATTTCTTTCTGTCACGAGCACCAATATGTAAACACTTAACAACTTTTAAAAGTGTTTTCTCCTACTGTTCTGATTAAAATTTCATGTTGTTACGACCATAGTATTCTGGAACTCAATTTTTTATGAAAAACATCAACAAAGCAATTTTCGCTAGAAATAACGATTATAACTGGGAGATCCCTGTTAAAATCGTTATTTCTAGTGAAAATTGCTTTTAAATTTAGGAAAGTGTTTACATATTGGTGCTCGTAACTGTACACGTATATGAGGCAATCAAAACTTAATCTGCCATTTTTTTTTTTTCCAAATTCAAAACTTCGAGTCTGACAGCACCTATGGACAGCACACAACGACGTTGTCAGTTCAAAACACATTGGAACGGCCAGATTCAAACATGAGGAAAGAGATTTTACCAATGATTTAACTTTATTCATAAGAATTTATTATATAATACATAAAAAAGAGAAAATAAATAATAATAATTTCTATCAAAAAAAATTACAACCAATTACTAAAACTATAATTTTACTGGGGATCGAACTTGCGACGTGATGCACACATAAAGCGGTCATGAAACCGTTTATATTTTGAAATAGACGTTGTTACGCATATCATGACTAATACTGAAAGACAATTGAATAATACTGACATAATGCAATATTACTCACCCCCTTAAGCAAGCAGCGTGATAATATATAGCCTAACACTGGAAGAAGCCTGTAAGAGATATTTGTGCAAAATTTGAACAGGATCTATGTAGTAGTTTTTGCGCCAAGTTGGAACATCGATTTGGATTTTAACGATTTTATTATATGTAGAAGAGATGGATGTTCATTTAGTTTTTATTTGTTCCTGTAAATTGCAGAACAAGTGTCATACATTTATTTTGAGAAACCTACCTCGCAAAACTGTTTGAAAAAAATGGCGCCTATTGGTTTTCGAAGGATTCATTCGTTCATGAGCTATCGGAAAATATCTGTTTTTACATCCTGAACTGCGTAGATTTCTAACAATCAGCAGTTTTGGTGGAGAGGTGGAATTATCCAAAAAACTGTAAATGTTTGATTTCTTTAAAACGACCCAGTTTGGACCCCAAGTCATCAGGGTCATAATTGTTGCAAATAAGGTGTAGTATCACCCATTTCAAGGAGCACTCAATAACCTCGTAGCTCGGATGAAAATCTTTTGTTATTGTTGCAATATGCATGACATGATCAGCTTACAAAAAACAGTATTTTTTCCTTAAACTCGTGTCAGAAAACCTTTAAATCACCTTTTAATCAAAAATCTGCCAGCCAAGCAATGGGTTATGAGGGTATTCTTTCTAGGGGTAGATCCAGGGGGGGGTATGAATCCGTCCTTGGTGCTAATAGTATGAAAGAACGAGAAAAGTGACCTTTTCATCTCATACAGAGATAAAAAGGGCAGGATGCATTAGCCGGTGAAGCGAGCTTGACATTTTTTTCATTCTGTCGAGCACCAATTTGTAAACACTTTCCTAAATTTAAAAGCAATTTTCGCTAGAAAAAACGATTATAACTAGGATCTCCCAGTTATAATCGTTATTTCTAGAGATTTTTTTTTTTTACATCTATTTAACAATAAGTAACATTTAATTAAAAACCTATTAGGTTGTTAGATTTTTTTTTGTGATCGTTTGAAAAACATCGTATCGTATAAGTCATGACGTCAATTATTTAATGAAATGGCGAAGAACTATTTAGATAAGAACATTGCAATTTGCACAAACAAACACGTGCAAATTGCAATCTTCTTTCTGCATTTGTTAATTAGGTACTAACAGAAGTAATCGGATGGACCTTTGAGTAAAAGTGCTTTATCTTATCCTATTGAATTTATAATTTTAGATTTCATATTTTTCCTTTCATTTAATTTCTCGTGTTTGTGAGAGAGATTTGATCCATATGATTGACCCTAGCGATTGATTTCATAAAAGCCTGTACTTTTATGATCATGTTATTTTTTTTAATTTTAGTCGGTTCGATTTCTAAAATCTTTGAATATCTGTATTTTTTTTGTATTGTTTCTTTTTCAAAATAAAAAAAAAAGTTTAGCTGCATCCGTAAATTTTAATATGAAACTTAACCTGTCGTTTTTATTATGTAACCTTAATTAAGTAATTAAAATAGTAAGTATTTTTCTCAGCTTCGAAGTGTGTTCAAAATAAATGTATGAAGAATTCAAATAAATGATTTTATTCTAAAAAACTATTACAAAAGTACTCGCTTCTCACGCAGTCCTGCATTTTTACTTTACATTTTGATTTACATATTTTTGGCTGCATAATGATGTGATGATAATACAATTTAAATTGTTTTCAATGATTTATAAGCCAAAAAAGTATTATAATTTTAGCTAAAATACGAGTAGCTATTGTCCACTATTTTTTGTTCTATTAATAATAATTACAAATCGTATGAAAAGATAAAAGTACTTTACATTTTTTACATTTTTCTGTCGTTGTTAATCCAGTGGTTCCCAGCTCGTGCAGTTTTATTTACGGGCTTTTCTATCAGGAATTTCTCAATAACAGGCACGGAGTATGGATTTGTGCCCAAGTTGGGACAATATTGTCACCTGGGACATGGGACTCCAGGGGGGATCATAGGCGTCATGGCCCCCCCAAAATCGTACACGTGTACGATTTTGGGTGGTACATTGATAAACCCTCTTAAAACAGTATTTTTTTTTTCTAATTATTAACTTTCTAGTGAATCGTTCAACAAGAGAAACCAACCTTTCCTGGACATAATGAAAAAAGTGTCAAGCTCGCTTCGCTTGCTTATGAATCCTGCCCTTATCAAATCTGTACAAAGTTGTCGGAGTAACTTCTATTTTCATCTCTGTATGAGATGAAAAGATCACTTTTCTCGTTCTTTTATAGTATTATGACCAAGGATGGATCCATGGATCAACCCCTAGAAAGATTACCCCCATAACCCATTGCTTCGCTGGCGGATTTTTGATTAAAAGGTGATTTAAAGGTTTTCTGACACGAATTTAAGAAAAAAAATACTAATTGTTTTTTGTACGCTAGTCACGTCATGTATTTTGATTAGAGCAACAATTTCTTACCAGAAATGATTTTCATCCGAGCTACCATTTTGGAAATATAGTTCTTTTTATACAGGGTGATTGAGCGCTCCTTGAAATGGCTGATACTAGACCTAATTTGAAACAATTATGCACAGAAACTGCTGATTGTGAGAAATCCACGCAGTTTAGGATGTTAAATAGATACTTTTCTGATAGCTCATGAACGAATGAATCCTTCGAAAACCAATAGGCGCCATTTTCTTCAAACTGCCCTTGTTTTTCGAGGTAGGTTTCTCAAAATAAATGTATCACACTTGTTCTGCAAATTACAGGAACAAATAAAAACTAAATTATTATCCATATTCATTCATTATCTTATCTTTTAAGGGTGGCCTAACTTTTATGCACGCCAGTTTAGTTTTTGTAATTTCCTGTTGCAACCAAAACATAAAAATATTCAGTCGAATCACACATTAGAAAATTACAGCTTTGACTCAAACTCAAAGCATTTATTTCAAATAGACCCGTGACAAGCACTTTTGGATAGTCTTAAATACACCAGCCACAGGCATAATAATTGTGAGGGAAAGAGCCTCACGTCCCAGCCGGCCACCGTAAGCGCGGGCCTGTGGACGGCGAGTTATGGGCTAGCTCGCCGTCCGGCCGTCTTATGACGACAGGCCGTGTCGACGGCGCGTTCGTTTTCCACGCGCGCCTCAAAGAGATGTCAGCAACCACGCACGGGTCGATGCCTGCAGGGCTGCGGGACTGTTCGAAAGAGATACCACGGCCCTGGAACATAAAGGGCAAAGAAGGTACATGGATGGGTTTTAGTCAGTACAAGTCTGACACTCCCTTCCGCTCCGCCCAGAGCGGGGGGGTCATTTGATGATTTCACACCCTAAAAAAAAAAAAAAAAGGCATAATAATTGTGAATGGACTGTACTTGGCTATTCGTAAATCGTAGATCTCATAGAGAAGAATGATCAAGACACTCCATGGACACTCTTTTCAAATCAAGTTAGATATTACATAGTCATCATCTGCCTAGCTTTTTCCCAACTATGTTGGGGTCGACTTCCAGTCTAATCGGATGCAGCTGAATACTAGTATGTTACAAGGAGCGACTGCCTATCTGATCTCGACGACCCAGTTAGTACTGGGTAATACGATACCCCTTGGTAAGACTGGTTGTCAGAATTTTTGGGCCACTAACTACCCAACGACTGTCAAAGATCTACAAATGACACCCGGGACCAACGGCTTAACGTGCTTTCCGAGGCATGGAGGAAACTCGGTATGTAATGGGTGGTCACCCATGCACAGACCAACCTAGGCAAGCACGGCTTAACCTAAAGATCGACCCGAGCGGCTGTTATTATTTAGCCACGAACTCCTCAGCTTAAATATTACATAGTCCTGGGTATAATAATGTTGCCTATATGTAAGCACAATGTAGAGAAGAAAAGAAAATAGGATAAGCCCTACTAAACATACTAGAAAGTCTACATGGTACCTATTCATATTTTCAAAAACTGTAATAATTTTATTTTCTTTTGACAATGTTTAAAAAACAAAAACAAAAAAAAAAAAAAAAACATCGGGAAATGTATAATTATGTACTGTGTTAGCAATAAATATTTGAATTTGAATTTGAAATAATACTTCTAATTTATTTAGGTCAAAATGGGTAAAAACTTAATAAAAGAAATCAGTGATGTGTCTTCAGCAAATAACACCATTTGAAGTCGACTTTTCAGTAACTGAGGTAAAGTACCATAGTGCTGACAATTTATTTTTAGCACATTCTTGTTTTCTTTGCTGCTCATAGTGCCCCTAAGCGTATATACCCCAAATTTTACAAATCCGCCCCTAAAACGACCCATTGACCTGATGTTCTCCTGCCCCGTTTCCTGACGAGTGGTGATGAAATAATTCAAACAAAGTAATGTAAGCCTCTACCTGGGTTCCAATCCGTGGCCTACTTACATGGAATAAGTCGCAGACGGTTTCACTAAGCCATAACTGCATGAGATTATTCATCAGTTTTATTTTCATCACTCATAACAGCACGCATCTCGTTAAAAAAACTAAATTGAATCATCATCATCATCATCATTTCAGCCGAAAGACGTCCACTGCTGGACATAGGCGTCCCCCAAGAAGGGGGGTTTTGCCATAATCGCCACGCTTGGCAGGCGGGTTGGCGATCGCAGTATGGTTGTTATAAAACACAGAGAACGCTGCTGCCCATTCTCTGGTAATTCCCTTAGTCGCCTCTTACGACACCCACGGGAAGATATGGGATGGTGCTATTCTTTACGTCCGGACACCATAGAGAACGTCACGAAAAAAAAAAATTGAATGTCACGCTTATATTTAAAAACCGATGCGAATAATATTATTTAAACGTTTGTTATAACGTAACATTCCAAAAAAAAATTAGACGGGGAGAGTTCCGTAACTTCAAATAAAAATCATCATCATCAATCTTCAGGTTAAAAAAATATAAGGCTGGAAATAAAATATATAATATAATAACGTTTATTTAAAGAAACTTAGACATACATTACAAGATAGTTTAACAAGAAAATTTAGGTCAATACAAGTGGTGTAGTCATCTGTAGTCGAACTAGGCAGAGCCTATTTCGACCATCAGCGCCAAACCCCTCTAGTATTAAAGATATATGTTTGCCAGTAAATATTCATTTGTATCTTGTACAATATCATAAAAGGGGAGACTTTGTGATAATGACTAATAGAAAAGTATGGAACATATCTTTTATATTTTTAGCCTATACACCATCATTTTCATATACAATATGTTAAAAAAAAAACCTGTCTGACACGTGTGGGTATTATTAGGCGTCGAGATTAGATTCTATTTATATACCTAATCCTTTTAAAATTAAACAAAATGTACTAAAAAATAGGCAACTTATATGGCAACACACGGGCGCGAGCAGTCGCTTCTCGGGTAGTGACGTCATAAAAAAACAATTGACAATCGAACATACATACATATATGCCGAAGACGGTGTTGTCACGTTTTAAAAGTAACATGATTTAAAAGAGTGTCCATGGAGTTTCTTGCCCTTTCTTCTCCATAGAGATCTACGTTAGGGAATGGGCAACTACAGTACTTTCACAGTTTTTATGCCTTGTGACTGAGACTGTAGCTATTTTTTTCATTGTTGTCTTTGTTTCGACAATTCAAAAGTGCTTTGATTTTGATTTTGAAACTTTATTAGAATTTAGGGAATCGATGGTAAATTGGGACAAAAATCATGCATTTTAAAATTCATTAATATTTTTGCTACCACGAATATTTTATGTTTCTTATTAAATTTGGTAATGTCATTGGTATACCCATATGTCCTTTCCGGATCGGATAGGGTTTTTTTTAATATATTTTATAAGGTATCGGCTTCCAGTCTAACCGAATGCATCTGAATACCGAATGTTACATAAGACGATTACCTCTCTGACAACCCAGTTAGTAGGTAAAACGGTAACCCTAGATGAGACTAGTTGTCTAGTGGGCCACCGAATACCTGCCTGCTGTACAATTGTAGCCTTTAGTTAAGAAAGAAAACAGATGAATTTTCGGAAACAAGTTTTGTTAGCGCACTGTTGCGTCTACGCTAGGTGCGTTCAAACAGACAGACCTCTTATTATATACTAGCTGTTGCCCGCGACCTCCGTTCGCGTGAAATTATTATAAATAATATGAATTCCCTTTATGAATCGGATTTTGTTACCAATTTGTTATTCTAAAATAAAAATTAAAAAAAAATGTGTTTTTGTTATAAGTGCTGTACATATTTTCATATGCATTCAGTAAAAAGCTGTTATTTTGAAATTACAAACAGACACTTCAATTTTATTTTTTTGTATAGATAGATGTAAACAAGCTAGAAACAAATTGCCGAAGGCTATGTAGTTTTCATGTATAAAATTAAACCTTCACGTCGCTTCTAATCAATACGTTACTTACAGCCATCCAGAGATGATCGGTCTCATATTATTTTATATTTTATCGTGCCTGTGCACAGTTTGGGCATGGATGGTGTATATAAAAGGTGGGCAGCAGAAACTGCCTCCTATGTACCCGGGAATTTTGCCCATTGTTGGGCATGTTCATTTGCTGATTGGTGATGGTTTGAGTAAGTATTCTTTTTTTTTTAACTGTTTTGTTTTTGGGCACGTTTTATGCCCAGCGCAAAGGAAACCACTGCTGCCCCACAACTGGGACACAGGGATTTTCCTGCGAGATGTAGAGGATCATAATCGACCACGGGGGCAACTAACGGTTCTAGCTCAATGCAGTGTTGTTCAGTGTTTCTATTAGGGACCTCCGCAGTAACAACCAAGACTCCGGAATTATGCTCACCAATTTTTTTATTGATTATTATTTATTTCTATAATTCTTAATAGGGATAAAACATAACTCTCAAAATTGGGGATGATTCTTATACTCCGAAAACAGGGACCGAATCGTGGTGCTGATACTTAGGTCCTAATTTTTGTTTCTTAGTGAAAACACAAATGTGTGAAGAGTAAATTACCCACAAATTAAAATTACCTGCATCAATTATTTTTTTCCGTATTTTTTATTGCGATAAAATAAAATTAGAGTTTTTTATTTAAAATTATTAACTAAGTCTACCTATGATGTTAAAATGATAATACAAATTTATGTAAAATGTCTTCTTTGTCAGGTTTATGGCGTACTGTAAAAAATATTGCAGTAGAAGCTATGAAACATGGCGGAGTTATCACCTTGATATTTGGATACAGAGTTTACTACAGTAAGTTTCTTGTAAAAAAAAAACCCTTAAAAATAGTAAAGGTTGATTAACAGCATGATTGGTGAAAGGTGGGGCAATACTTTTGTTTGATTGTTTTTTTTATTGAAAAAAATAATAATGTACGTATCCATCATACCCCTCTCTATTTTTCATCATGGTTGCGCTTTGAGGAATAAACATATAATATTTTTAATTTGAATTTGTAAGTGCAACTAATGATTGCGCTTCGAGGAATAATTTAGTTGAGCTTAGTTGGTTGCGCTTTAAAATATATTGCGCTTTAAAATATATTGCGCTTTGAGGAATACCCCATGGAAAAAAGTTAGGCTGTTTTTACACTACATCTACATAGAATTTAAGGGGGAAAAAAGGTAAATAAAAGAGACAGCTTTTGTTTTTTTTTAAATCTGTTAATAATTAGCATCCTTATCCTTTTGTCTTAGTGATATCAGATCCTGAGGACGCTCTGACAGCCGCGAACGCTTGTCTACAAAAACATTTCGCGTACGATTATGCCAAATCCTGGCTGGGAGAAGGACTGATCACATCTTCTGGTGAGTCATTAAATGCCAGGTTTTAAAGTAGAAATGAATTTACACAAAGTCGACTTTAGAAATCTTAAATAATCATCATATAAAGGGTGTAAATAGACCCTTAATATAGCCGTAAGGCACTTGTTCTCCTCGTCTTTGCGATCATTTTTTTGTTGTAGACCATACCTGGGAACCTTCTAGTTACGGAGATATTGGGGGTCAAAGTTCCAACTTTTTCACAAGTTTTTTTTTTAAATACATTTTTTTAATGTAAGATTTTTACTTTACACATCTCCACGACCCCCGTACTATTCAATCCATCCATCAGCACAAGGCTTTGAGTGTTTTTCATCGAGTCCTACCTTAAAACGTGATTTTTCACCTCAAAAAAAAAGTCTATTCCCAGCAAAAATTTTTGCGTAAAGTTACTTAGTTTGATGTATAGAATACTTGGTTGACGGCTATGTTAAGGATCTGTTTACACCCTGTATTCATACATATATCATCATTATAATCATAATTATCACATATAATCATATAAAAAGAAAATAATGTAATTGTTTAGGTGAAGTTTGGAAACGCCACCGCAAATTACTGACCCCCGCATTCAGCCTGCCAGTGATGCTCAACTTTTTAGAGGTCTTCAACAGTCAGTCAAGAAAATTGGTGGAGAGATTGAGAGTTCAAGTGGCCAAGGGACCGTTTGATCACACCGAATATTTGAGGAGCAATGCTTTGGAAACGTTTTGCTGTAAGTATGACATTTTTCTAACCTTTATTTTGACCCTGGTCCCTAGACGTATGTCGTGGATGACTGAGTTTCTGTAAGAGGATGGACGAAATATGACTTTTTTCCCCTTGTTGGGGTCGGCATCCAGTTTAACCGTCTAACCCGGGGGTCTACGCTCTAAGTCCGTCAACGAAGATACGATGCCCGTCCGAAAGTAGCTTTATACTTCGAAATGAACCCTATTCCCTAATATTATTGGATTCATGAGTTTTGAAAACACGTCGGAGTAAGGACAGATTTATATTTTTTATTTATTCAAAATCTGGAACGGAGTAAATTCGGCGGAAATTACGGATTTCGTGCTTAGAGAGTAGACCTTCAAACGGTGCTGAATATGAGTATTTCAGTCAACCATATTTGTCGAAAGAGACTGGATCCTGCGACACAGGGTATGCTAGTGCAGGATCCAGTATCACATCTTATTGTAACACGTATAAGAAACAATATATTTTTTTTTTTATATATTCTACTAGATACATTACAAAAATGTTTTCTTTTAGTGACTGCATTTGGAATAACTGGTTTCGAAGACTCGCATTTCATCGAAAAATATATGCATGCTGTAGATGAGATTCTAAGTATTGTAACTCGAAGGTTCCAGAAGTTTTGGTTGCAAAGTGACACAATATTTAAATTGTGCGGTCTTCAGAAACGGCATGATGAACTTGCGAAGATTCTCAATGATATGTCTTACAAAGTAAGTTTTTTATTATTTGTTTAATCCTTTCATGAACCACAACATGGGGTCGTGGGTGACCCCACGTGTTTCTTTTTTTCGTTTGTTTTAGCGAGATATTGAAAATGATATGTATATAGATAGACATATTTTTATTTTTTTATTTATGTGTTCTTTATATTTATTCAATTGTTTTTTTTTTCTATTCAAGGTAATCCAAAGGAAGAAAGCGGCGAGATTGAACGGTGGATATACTCTAGGTAAGTACCACTTTAGCACGTATACGTAGGTAGCTACAGGTCTCTGAAATTTTGATCGGAAAGGAGCATGATTTGCTTTGTAAAATAGTGGTAAGGTTGGTAGTTCAATTTCATAATGTTGAAATACCTTACCACTGTTTTCTTCATGAGTTACACCAAAAGTAGTTATTTCTTTCACAGTAAGGGCCTATTTCACGATTTCCGAATAAATTCAAAAATGGAACATTAACACTGCCAAGTAAGTTAACGGGAACTTAATTGTAGATGGTAAAACAAGCCCATATAGTTATAGTTACTTCCGAGTTTGCATCACTGTTCAAGTCATAGTGAACTTTATTTCGGGAATTTAATGTCGCGTTTGCGTTGCTGCCACTGACAAGTCTGTCAGAATAAAGTCTTCTTTATTTTGCCCATCATAAGGTTTATTTGGGATAGCTGCTTCATCATCTGTCGTCTACCCTTTTCCTAACAATGTTGGGGTCGGTTTCTAGTCAAACAGGATGCAGCTGAAAAACTGTTTTATTCTTTTTTATGAGCTGCCCCCAAAATAGGAATTTCTTCTGTATCGTGGGTGCGTTAACAAACATTTAAACTCACATACACAAACAGCCAGACCCGGAACAACTACCCGTAGGCCATACAAATATTTGTTCCGTGTGGGAATCGAGCTCACGACACGCAGCGCAGCAGCCAATCGCTCAGCCACGAAGCCAACTGTGCCGTTGTTCTTACATGGACTCACTTTTTTATTCATCACAGGTACAAAATACAAGCCTTTTCTGGACCTTCTCCTGGAGTTATCAGAAGATAACGCGTTGACTGATAAGGAGATCAGGGAAGAAGTGGACACTGCCATTGTGACCGGCTTCGATACGTCATCGAGCTTGCTGAGCTATATCATGATACTGTTGGGCACACATCCTGAAGTGCAGGACAAGATTTATCAAGAGTAAGTTCAACTTGGCATAGTCAGCCCAGTAAGACTCCCCTCTTTCACTATTCTTCCTTGTATCAGGGGTCAAGTTATGAAAGACGCTGTGCGAGGTAAACAGGTATATGGTTCCAAATTAGTCTTGGATAGAAAAAGCTAGATGTCATCAGGAGTCCTTTGCCCAGCAGTGGGATGATACAGGCTTATAGTAACTAGTAACATTAAGTGCGATTCAAGTCGAACAAAATGTGATTATAATTTTCCGTCATGAATTTCTCAGTAGCAGAACTGAGCTGGGAAGCTGGTGGTTTGACTACCGTGTCTCGGAGAGGTCTTGGCGACGTTTTAAGGCCCTAGCACGAGTATTGACTATTTTCGGAACGCTAATACGTCTATGTTCTAATCGAAAATACAATTATCGTACAGCATTTTAGTTAAATTGTTTGCAACAAGCACCATCAGTATCATCCATAATTTATGCATAAATTCTTAAAATTATGAAAATACTAACTGATCCGCGCAACATTGCGTATGAAATTTTCCCCGACCGTCCAACATTTTTCATTGATGCGCCACTCCTATTCGTTGTAGCGTGATGATAAATAGCCTATAGCCTAACTCGATAAATGGGCTTTCCGGATTTTTCAATTGGAAACAGTAATTCCTGAGATTATCGCGTTCTACTAAACAAACTCATGAGCTTTATAATATTAGTATAGATTATAAATTTGTAAAACGAGTAAATTTTAAATAATAATTCATAGTTCTTATAATTTTATGTGTATATATTCAACACGATGTAAATTGTTTACGAATAATTGAAATGAAATTTTTCATTTTAAAATCGACGTATTTACGTTACGAAAAAGGTCAAAACTCGTGCTATGGCGTCTGAACTCTCCATGGGTCAAGACGGATTACAGTCTTATAGAACTATGAGAATTGGGGAACAGAGAGTGCACTTCTGTTTGCGTACAAACTTGTGTATTATAATATCTCCTGCATACTGGACTCCTGCCCGTAAAGAATGACCGGAATTCGGTGGGTAGAACAAAAAATCACAAATATTCTACTTTCAGGATTAAAGAAGTCTTCCCTGGAGACAGAGACGTTGAAAAGGAAGACCTGCAGAAGCTGGTCTATACCGAGGCGGTAATTAAGGAGAGTCTGCGAATCTTCACCACTGGACCCGTTACCCTGAGATACGTCGACAAGGACGTCAGACTGAGTGAGTTTTTGATACTCTACATTTTGTTGGTAATAGGTGTTTAATAGTAGTGAAAAGTATTGTTTTTTTGAATGAATTCGATTCCCACGTCGTCCAGTCAGTGCGTACATTTGTCAGCAATCTTACATCGTAATGAACCACGTTTTACTGTCTCTTACAATGAGATATTTACAGTTTATCGGTAGACTTTATACGTGCAGCGCTTGCAACAGCGCCGAAATATCAGAAACTCGACACAAACATTTTAAACATGGTAAATATCCCGTTGTAAGTGTTAATGATGTGTTAGTAAATCATAAATCAGTTTACAAAAAATCTAATTATGTTATTTTTGTTTTCCCAAGAAAACTACACAATGCGCGCGGGTAGTCAATGCGTGATCCTGCTATTCGGGGCCCATAGGCATCCAGTATGGGGCAAGGATGCGGAACGTTTCAGACCGGAGCGATGGCTGGACCCCGGTATGCCTGCGAATCCTAGTGCCTTCGTTGGCTTTAGTCTGGGAAAGCGATCATGTTTGGGTGAGTTTATTAATTGTCTTCATCAGGGTGATGCTGCTTTTGCGTCTCATTTACGGCTAATCAGCGCCAATATCGGGACCTTTACCTATTTGCATCGACTGTAGGTAACAAATAAAGGTCTTACCGTAAGCCAGGCGACGACGCCCAACCGCAAACTTGACTGGTTGGTAATGAAAGGCTGAGGCGAGATGGTAGTAACACGTTGAGCTGATAATAATTATGTTTGTGTACGATGAATTTTAATTAAAAGCGACCACAAAGCGAGATTAGTATACAAGGTGTAAACGGACTGCCAGGGCTGCGGGACTGGTCGAAAAAGATACTGCGGCCCTGGAACACAAAGGGCAAAGAAGGAACATGGATGGGTTTTAGTCAGTACAAGTCTGGCACTCCCTTCAGCTCCGCCTAGAGCGGGGGGGGGGGCATTTGATGATATCCCACCCCAAAAAAAAAAAAAGGTGTAAACGGACCCTTCAACCAAGCATTCTGTAGGTACCTACATCAAACTAAGTAACTCTACGCAAAAAAAATGTTGGAACTTTGATCCTCAATATCTCCGTAACAAGAAGGTTCCCAGGTGTGGTCTAGAACAAAAAAATGAACGCAATGACGGGGAGAATAAGGTGCCTTTCGGCTTCGTTGAGGGCATTTTGACACCTATTATAATATTGTTTAGAGATTGGTAAGAGCAGATGGTATTCTGTAGTTTCTGGCTAAACAAAATTCTAACATAGATTTCTCTTCGCAGGTAAAACTTACGCCATGATATCGATGAAAGCGACACTAGTACATTTCCTGAGGAGCTTCAAAGTGACGGCAGATGATAGCAACCTGCAGCTCAGATTCGACTTCTTGTTAAAACCGGTGTCGGGACACGAAATTACAATAGATGAAAGGGCGTAGACCTATTAGACACTTATGTAATTTGTGTATTGTGTCCAATTTGTTATAGACTTTGATTTGTTCCCGGGAATGGAATATATAGGGCTACAAGGATCTTTTGGCGTTCCAATGAGGAGGACAGGCATTTTGTGAACATTTTGAAAACAAGATGGCTGTTTTAGTTCTGATTTTAGGGCGCCAAAACGTCCTTATAGAGATATAAGTATTTTACAGTGCCACGTTATGCACGGATGCGTGACTGGTGATCTTGCCTATAAAGGGGTATCGTGGGGAAGAATGCGAAGCCAGATGGGCCGCTGTAGATACAACTTGGTCCGGTGGGGGTATTCCGATGAAGCAGGGGGAGACTACAGTGTCTCAACACAAAGTACGGCTCACCTCCTGTCCTGCTCCGTGTGTTATTATACCTGCACATTGGGGGACCTGTCCGAAGAGCCACCATCAACGCCGTTGAAGTAGCAGATTTCTCCAGAATCATCGGCACGACAAAGAAGATCTTGCCTGTTTTGTTGCTTTTGTAATATGTGGATACCTAAATAATGTAATCTAAGAGCATAACTTTGTAAATATATACATCCTTAATACCTAAGTTAAATGTAATAAACAGACTGATAAATATACCTATATCTTTTTATGAATAAATAATTTCTACTAAACCTTATTTTTTAAATCGATCTAAAAAAATATGAATGTGTGTTATGGACAGTTTAGACGAAAATTATAGTCTAGGCTTAGGTTCCACTTACATATCGACACATTGTAGCTTGTTTTGAGAAGACACATTCACCCATATTAAGAAGAAATACCTAGCCTACTAAGAAACCTGGAAACTTCAACTACTAGAAGGGTATTTCAGCCCTATTTATCTATCTATACATATAAAATTCAAAGTCCTGACTGACTGATATATTAACGCACAGACCAAGTCGCTGGTCCTAGAGACATGAAATTTCGAGGGTGTATTCTTTGTGAAGAGTAGGTATTCACTAAGAAAGGGTTTTTGAAATTCCACCCCTAAGAGGGTGAAATGGGGTGTTGAATTTTCTGTGAAACTTTTTATTCTCGGAGTCGATTGACTTGAAAATTTGTGGACATACTCTTCAGTTAAAATTATGAGATATGTGTATCACAGTTTTTCCAAAATCGTCCCCAGATTTAAAATTCAATGTCCTGTCTGGCTGACTGATATATCAACGCACAGCCAAAACCGTTGGTCCTAGAGACATGAAATTTGGAGGGTGTATTCTTTGTGAAGAGTAAGTGTCCACTAAGAAACGGATTTTATAAATTCCACCCCTTAGAGGGTGAAATAGGGTGGTGAATTTCTGTGAAACTTAATATTCTCTGGGTCGATTGATTACCTTACACAGAGATAAATATATAGTCTGGTATAGTACATGCATGTAAGGCCGCAGACGAGCGCGCACCGCACTCTCAACCTCATTGCTGAGGACTTAGATATATAATTCTGTTGCATTTTGGGTGAATTTACAAGAACAGCTACATATACAATTTGTTTACTAGAAACGAACTATTTAAATTTTAAGTGTGCTACAATATCGCATTGGGTCTAACCTGTAATGATATTTGTTTGGAGCAAATTAATAAATAATCAAATAAATAAATTACTTATTATCCCAGAAGTAAGATCCCGTTAGCAATTCACGGATTCCACGCGGGCGAAGCCGCAGGCATAAGCTAGTAGTAGATATCAGGGCAGTGGAGGCCAACACTACGAATAAAAAAGTATTTAAAAAAAGTAGATTCCTAGCAATAGCGAAGGGTAAATTTTTGTAAGAGGTAAGCTGGAGTACTTATCTTTAATGTGATTATATTATTTGTCTATAGAATACTGACTGTGCCATTTTTCAAAGGAAAGCCGGTAGGAATTGAGTCTATGGAACTTTAGCCACTGATCCCTAGACTCCACCTACCTCCTTCAGTCCTATTGACAGTAGATACTACATTGGTAACCACTTTAAGGACTATACGTATGCTGTAAGCAGTATGCTGGATATCGCGTTATGGAACCCAAAACGAGTTGGGCAGAACACCTAGCAAGGCGCGGTGAAGGCAGGGCGAGTAGTAGTGTTGGTCGTTCGGCGGCGAGATGGTCAAACGACATTGTTGCACTTGCGGGAATATCCTGGATGAGGCTGGCACAAGAACGTGGAGCTTGGCACAAGCAAAGAGAGGCCAGAATCTAGTGGTGGGTGAAGTCGGGCTGTGGGTGATGATACTTACACAGGTATCTACCTAGTGGGAGTTCGGCCATTTTTAATGTAGAGGATGCGTCCTATACAGCATGTAACAAAAATTAATCAGCTGCTCCATACAGCATTGCAATACTTACACAAACGTATGGGGCTGCTGATTTTTTTCCCGATTACGTTGTTGGTGACAAGGAGAACGTTCTTTAGTTCGATGTAGCACATCCTTTTATATAGCTATACCATTTCTGTTACACACTGTATAAAGTAGGGTAGGCTGGATCCATAAATCAAATAGGTCTTCTTCTCGATGAAACTCAGATTGCGTTAGACCAGTATGTAGTCACTTGCACAGCTCTAACATTTTCTTCGATTACATTCTGAAAGGTGCAAGTGGTTGTGCAGGATGGACGGGACAGGAGGTGAAGCATATCCTGCAGAAGGGCTGCAAACTGGCATCCTGTTTGAAATGGACCGAGGATAGGTACCTTAATTGGCCAGATTATATTTAGAGCGGCCAACCTGGTGGCCCATGACGTAAATGAAATAATGGCCCATGGAGTTATTCCAGTGTGGGAAAGAGGCAGAGCTATACAGGTTGTCTAGCGCCATCTCTTTCCCACACTAGAATGTCATAGTAACCCCCCTGGACCCGCAATCGAATAAGAGACTTGGAATCAATAGGTGTAAGGATTAAAATAGCTACGTCGGGTTCTTCAGTCAGTCCTATTTAAATTACCGAGGGTAGTTCAGCCCTATTTAAAGAAGACAGGTCGGTATACTTTAGTCTTCTGCTGGCCAAGCGTAGTAAGGAGTTTAAATGGAATAAGAGGCTTGTACTGATTTTGTTACCTGACAGCATCATCGTCTGTCTAGCCTTTTTCCAACATGTTGGGGTACGCTTCCAGTCTAACGGGATGCAGTTGATTACCAGTATTTTACATGAAGCGACTGCTTAACTGACCTCCACAACCCATTTAGTACTAGGTAAAAGATCTACAAATGACAGCTGGGACGAACGGGTTAAAGTGCGTTCCGGGGCACGGAGGAAACTCGGTACCTATGTAATAGATAGTTACCCATCTACGGATCGACCTTGGCTAGCGTTGCTTAACTTTAAAAATCAACCCGTGCGGCTGTTATTATTTAGCCACAAGCTCCTCCTACTACTGACAGAACAGCCTACTATTGGCAGACCATCGATTACCAATCGCCTTACGGGACTTTTTGAACCCGTGACATTAATGATTTATATCGAAACTAGACACATACTCTGAAATTTCGCTTGAGTAGAAACACATCTATGAGCGAAATGGAAGACCGATAAAACGTGGCAAACGTGACTTATGTGTAGTTAGGCACCCGTCCTATCGCATGCGATAAGCGAGAAGCGGGTAAGTAGAGCTAGCAACTATAATCGAGTGGGTGATCTTCGAGTGCGAGACGGGTTACTCGCTGGTATGCTTAATGCGCCAAGCGAGAGTCGCTAAGCGAGTAACTATTCTCTTTGATAGCTCTGGTTGCTGCGATAAACTAGTAAGGGAAACGTGTACGAGATGACGTGGTAAGATGATTCTTTTCGATTGCAGCAAAACTATACCTAAACGCCATCTAGGTGTTTTTCGCGCCTCAGTCAATTTGGTAGAGGAAGCTGGCGTGGTGGCCCCGTAAAATTGTATTAACTTTGCTTCGGTATTTTTATTATATAATATATAAAAACCTTTTTTGCAAAAAAAATAACTGGCTTCTAAAAAAAAAAAACACTAAAATGTGTATTTTTTTTATTCCGTGAGTACAATGCTTTGTATGTTGCTTGAGCGAGAAAATCGTTGATAGCTAGCCTAGGTAGTCGCTTTCTCGCCCAGTGAGTGACAGATGCCCTAGCTTATTAATTTGGCGATGCATGGATTAGCCGAATATTGATCTCTGACTCTCTGCCTCTAATCGCCATAATAACGTGTTGTTTGTTTCGAATTAATATGAAAATATGTACGTGCGTCATAGTTAAGTGGCTTACAAAGATTAATCCATTATTTTTACACCAAAATTGTAAATCGTTTAAGTCGGTTCTCTATTGTGTTGACTAACTTTTTTTTCCATAATGTCACGTGTTCTCGTCAATTTTTTAATTTGTTTTAATTCGTCACCTTTACGTTCGGTCACGTTCCAACAAAAATTTATTAATAAAAAATAAAATAAAAAACATATAGCACGTTTTCGTAATAACAGTGTAAGTATTGTCTTTTTTAAAACATCAAATAATAGCTAGGCTATTATGCCTAAAGGCTTTGAGTTTTAGTTTTGTGTGTCAAAGAGGTGTCAAATGATTGAATTAATTAACTAACTAATATCCAAGTACCTACATAATAGCGCTATTTATGGCGCAAGTTGTTTTGCCTATTTTTATTATTGCTGGCCCATAATGTCCCACTGCTGGACAAAGGCCTGCCATCATTCCTTCCAACGGTCGTGAGTCTGCACTACTTCTTCTCAATCCTCAAGGACCCCGTAACCCCATGTCACTGTTTCAGGGCTGCAATCCCCAGCTTTACGGGCCCACAGCTCGTTCGGCAAGCGACAGACATGTCAATGTTGTGCGAATCTCTAGAACCTTATTCTGTTAACTTGTTTCAAGTCTCAGCTGTCTTTTGGTGATTCCTTATTTAGCTATCTTCAGTGATCCGTTCTTTTCTAATGCATTTTGTATTTGTTTTTTTTTTTATTAAAATCTCGATCTATTCTGATGCTGCAATTGACTTCTTTATCTTTTAGCCTATAATTATTGTAAATGTCTGTTGATTGTAGCTAAAGCCTGCCTCTCCTATAAACAGGGTGTAACATAAAGGGTATAATCATATGAAAGGATATGCTGCAGATCATCAAACTGAACAACTTCCTCCATGGGTCCAATATCGTAAATGCGAAAGTAATTTCAGCTGTCCCATACTAAATTTCAATACCTATCCGACCCAAATGCCCATACATTTGGGTCGAGTAGGCATTAAAATTGGTAGAACAAAAAAATGTACGCATTAACGGGGAGAACAAATACCTTTCAGCTTCGCTAAGGGTATTACACCATTTATTTTGAAGGGATAAACGTTACTTATTTATTAAGGTGTTATTATGTAGCAGTCCTTTGCGTTGGTCCGACCAGCTCTTCTCTTGATACGAAATTTCATGATGCACTTCACTTGGCCAAACATAGACAGAGATGGCGAAACATCGTCAGGGAAAAGATGTTTTCAAGGGAGGATCACGACCCCCAGTAATGAGGAGTACGACTTGAGGAGGAGGGTGTAACAACCATCTACCAGCGTTTTACACTACCTACAACTTTTCCAAAAAGTAAGTTTAAAGTCAAACGGGAAACACTTCAATGAGGGATGCACAGAACTGAAAAGTGTGTCAGAAGAAAGGGGAGGCCTGTAATGGCCGTGGGTGATTCCGGGCGGAAAAGATGATGATGTTGAACTAATCGAAAATCCGTATTATTGGGTAATATGAGCGGGGCACATTGCTCACAGAACCGACGGCCAAAAGGGGCCGTTGACTTCTGGAGTAGCGACCGCGCACCGGGAATGAGTAGACATAAGTCCAATGCAGGGAAACTGCGTTGCAGTGGCGAAGGGCCTATAAAGTCAGTACATTTGGTTTGCAAGAAAGAATGCTGACCTTCATGCATGAGTCCAACCGCACAAACATGTGTGGTGGTAAGATACTCTGTGTCTCGGAAAAGCAAGTTATTAGGTCATTGGACTTGCATCTGAGCTCTCTCCAGTCGTGTCAGATTGTCGTCCCGACTATAAGGAAGAGAAAGTGCATCTGAGTTTGAGCACACATCTGTGCAGTTTAATATTTTCCTCCGTTGAGAAAGACCGAAAACGGTCAGGAGGACTATTCATTTCTACTATGTGCTGCAATAACTGGAATATCTAACGGTATCGACCACATAGGGGACAAGGCCAAGTTAAGTTCTTGCAAGTGATCACACAGACCGTTACAATTTAAGATCCATTGAATGTAGCTATAAAAAAAATTACCTCAGCGAAGGAGTTTTATTTATCGTTCACATAAACAGTTAAATAAACAAGTTCTTAAGTACAAGTTCTACATAAAATTCTTTTGTATTCGACTTAATTTGTAGACATCACGAGTACTTGACGTTATGATGAATCGACATTCGACATAAGTGTCTATTGAAATTGAATGGCCGCAATAACTTTGCCATTGAAAGTGGGACACATACTTAGTTGGTAATAAAAACAAACAAGGTCTGAACTGATGGAAAACTTCAGTTAATAATAGGTGATCAGCCACCTACAAGTTATTTTACGGTTAGGTCAGTAAATACCCATTACATACCGAGTTTCCTCCGTGCCTCGGAAAGCACGTTAAGCCGTTAGTCCCGGGTGCCATGTGTAGTAGATCTTTGACAGTCGTTAGGTAGTCAGTGGCCCAAAAAGTCTGACAACCAGTCTTACCAAGGGATATCGTATTACCCAGTACTAACTGGGTTGTGGAGGTCAGATAGGCAGTCGCTCCATGTAAAATACTAGTATTCAGCTGCATCCGGTTAGACTGGAAGCCGACCCTAACATAGTTGTGAAAAGGCTAGGCAGATGATGATGATGATTTCAGGAGCCTCTATTCTGTTATCCGGTGAATATATCTATACATATAATAAAATCGTAGACTTTCCGTGTCTGTACATTACAGATTTTTGCAAAAAAGTCACTGGAAGGTGCGAGAAATAAGTAACAGAAACTAAAAATATCTTTTTTTAAATTTTTGTCTGTTTGTCGGTTTGTCGGTTTGTCGGTTTGTCTGTTCGTTTGTGCGCGCATCACGTAAAAACCCCTCATTGTATTCAAAATCTAAATATTACAAAATAAGAAGCATTGTTGTGGGTATTATTTAGCGTTTATTTCATCAAAATCGACCAACAGACGCAAAAGATATTAACTTTTAAAATTTTGTAAGTAACCTCATACGCGATTTCTATGATAAAAATAATTTACGTAAATAGGTTTTAGTCGTAGTGTAGTCACTCGGAATGGCTGAAAACTAATTTTGTTTTATTTTTCCTTTTGTCTTTACTCTTTGCACGGAAGTAATAAGTACTACGTAAGCACGCGACGGCCAGTCAAGCTTCACATAACCTGTTTATGCGGATCTCTCATTGTATAGGAAATCTATACAAAGCGAGGTCAATTTATACTGGAAATTACAGCTTCATGTGCCGCCGTGTGTACAATTGCAATTCTTGCTTGCATTGAAAAAATTCCACCAAAAGAAAGGTTAACGTTAATTTAGTCTCTTTCTAATAAGGTGACCATTCATTTTATGTAAAAACTAGGACATGATGGAAAGGCTGAGAATATAACATTATTAAATTAAATTAAAAAAATATTTTCAATTTTCGTTTCCGAGGCAATAAAATAATTTAAAAAAAATGTAATACGAGAAAGCTATTATTATATTATATTAGGCGTCGGTAGATAGATATTAAAAAAATAATCATAATCATAAATCTTTATTTAATTCAACATCAGAAGTAACAGGCACTGGTATATGCACAATCTTAAATAGAGAAAGGTGTCTGAAGTAGGAAGGTCCTGAGGTACAGATCACCTCTCCGGCTTAGATATACCATTTTATTTACAGCAATTTACAGCAACTAAACCTGAAGTTTATTTAATAAAATTACTATTATTTGCATTTTACTATATTTAATGGTGACCAGTGAAATGATGTATTAAATAAGATTAGTTCTTAGATAATAGGTAGATAAACAATATCCAACAAAATAAAAACTTTATGGGGACAATACCAAAATAAGACAATGACGTTGTCAAATTCAACCAGACCACCTTTTTCCAATGTTGCCCGCACACAAACTCAATAAAATACTTTCGTTCGAATATTAAAACAGGACTTTCAGGATTTCGTATTTTTATATGTGCCTACCGAAATGACTTCGAATACTAATAATTTAGTAGATTAATGATCATGTCCACATTGTGCGAGTGGGAAAAGGCTAAAATCCGGCAGAGACAAGCCTCAGAACGGCTATTTAAAACTTACGTTAACGGAGTAAAATACTTCTATGAACAAACTAACATTGCGAATGGGTTGCCTGATAAAGTTAAGTCAAGGCTACCCTTTATTAAAACTAACGGAACTAATCTTTTTTTCAAACCAAACGAAATCAAAATGGAATTAGAGTAAATATCTACAAAGCAATCAAGCCAAGAATCTGTTAGGTTGTCATCTTTTTGTCCCTACTACAGAGTTGTAAGGTATAAATAGATAAATTGATACTATATGTCCACTCATCTATTTTTTTATTAAAATATGTATTTAAAAGAACAGATAGGTAATTTTATTACAAACACGATGGCATAACGTTCGGTTGTCTAAGTAAAATCGGTCAAGCCCCACGGTTGTCGCAATTTTAAATAGTCTTCACTTAATGATATCAGGCAACCCATTTGTTATGCTTTTTTTCATGTATATTAAACATATTTTTGACTCAGTAAACATAGGATTTGTTTTGATACTAGAAAGGCTTATTTATAATGGTAGGTACCCCAGAGTGAAGAGGAGTTATATCCGTTTACTTTGTAAGGATGTTAACCGTTGGAGCCTAGGATAGATCATGGGTTGCATCTATATTTTGCTTTCGTTCATAAGCTTTGACAATGACAAAATAATGTGCGCTCACGTGAGCGAAGCCGCGGGCACAGCTAGTATATAATACTTACGCCCAGACTTCCTAGAAAATTGCCATTGGTCCTTAATGGCGAGACATGGGTAGCCGGATGCCATAGATGATACAATGATACACTTAAAAAAAATCTGCCTCGTTGGTCTAGTAGTCGCAATAACGACTGCTGAGCATGAGGTTCTGGGTTTGATCCCCGGGGGTCGGGCACGTTGTTATTGGGTTTTTCCATAAGGAATTTCTCAGTAGCAGCTACGGAGTCTGGATTTGCGCCCGATTGATGGCATAGGCTCGATTATTACATGTGACTTTAAAAACATAACAGGTGAAATGTGGGTGTACTATTTAGGTACTTACACGCCTGCCTTCGGGGATTACAGGCGTAATATTATGTTATGTATTATTTTTTTCTAGTTTTATTTTCCAGGAAGAAAACAGGGCAGTACGATTGTATAGGCAATTCCAATGGACATGCCCCTTATTTTAAATTAATAATTGTAAACAAACCATTGCATGCATGCCCATGTGACGGCAAAATGTGGAGAACCTCATTATAAAAGAACATCTATGTACCTATTACCCATGTCTGCAAAGAAATACATGATTTGATTTTTTTTAAGCTAAACGCCGAGGCTGTTCATGACCTCGTGAGAAAAACTACACGTGTGCTCGCGTCATTTAATTTTAGTTCCTCCTCGTGAGATCGTCGCTCGTGCCACAGGTCGCCTGTTTTAATCAACTTGTTTCTTTTTTTGTAGTCGTGCGCGTGGTAAGAGTGCGTTTCCATCAGTTGACGCAGAAGCGAGTGGAGGTGTGCGGGAATTGACCAACCAATTTGATTGAAATCGTCGTCGTCTGTAATCGACCGATACCTGCTGTGCTGGAAATGCATCCTCTTTGAACTAATGCTTGCAACGGAAAGCTATACAAGGCGATTTTTTTAAGTGGGCGTGGATGGCCGAATTCGAAACCACTCCTGGCCAGGGATCTAAGCCGTTGATTTTGAAAAAAAACACACACACTGTATTGAAGATAGACTTAGATAACGCAAGTATCACGATCAGCCCCCGTAGCATGACCACCGTAGACAAGGGTTTCTTTGACGGAAGTATCGACAAAATGACAGATAATGCAAAGAAATTTGTCATTGTGTCGACACAATCTGTCATTTTGTCGATTCTTCCGTCAAAGAAATCCTTGTCTACATTGGTCATGCTACGGGGGCTGTATGAAAACCGAGCGTGCCATTTTTACAACTGTCACAACCACTATTTAGTGATGGGAAAACCAAATCGATTCAAAGACTCGGCCGAGTGCGGCACCCGTCTCTACACATAAATATTCGATTGAAACACCTTAAATAATCAATGTTCTAGTTTTGACAAAAAGAAAAGGAATTCTACCCTATTTTTATCTCTCTCTATTACTAAAGTTCGCCTTTGTACATACCATTTCTCAATTACTGTACGAATACTATTTATTAAGTAATTGTGTACAGTAAAGAATTAGTCACAATCGTTTAAATCGATTTTGTAACATAGTAATCAGACAGGAAAATAAAAATAAAGTTTTCGAGTTGTAACGTTGGTTGTTTTAAGCACATTAGCTTGATCATTATTAATAAACGATTTTGAAGCTATCTATTAACGAAATCATGCCTTGTGTTTTTTGGACTTTGTGGCGGTTCTGTTCCCTCAGAATTTTTATTTGTTTGCTTTTGCTTTTTTCATTCAACAAAGCTTGCTTCCTCAAAATTTATCGAACAACTAGTGCTATACTTTGTTGGGAACCACCATCATGTGAAAAACTAAAAAATCACGAAACGTTAAGATTATTTATTAAAATTGTCTGTGAAATCTGTGTCCAAAATCGATTCTCGAGAATAGCTTTCTGTTGCGTACGATGAACAGCACTAATCGATAAAATTGACAGAAAAAAATGACAAAAGCACCTGTACTACGAAACCGAAGCGATATACGATAGTATCACTTGTTTCGATATTCATCACTTGTTAAAACAGAACGACGCATCAACCTGCCTCATGTAAAAGCCGCAATTTATAACGAATTTACAGCTTTAATTTTTTGAGAGAAACAAGCGGAAAAACTAGCGTGGCGCAAAAATGTAGACTGAGCGTGACAGTGGCCACGTTAAGTTTCTTTGGCTTAAGTCGGGCACGCGAAGTAGATGCTCTTGCGTTATCTAGGTCTATCTATATCTGTGGTCGCCACTAAGAATCAAGTTCTGGGAAGTAATGACATATGACAAAACAAAGGAAAGAGTTCATTTTTGATAAAATACGTAACAGTATGCAAACAGTAGTATTCAACGATATCTATCATGGTGTAAAAATAGTGTTTTTTTTTTTCAAAACCAACCGGTTCTATTCCTGGCTAGGAAGATTGATTTTTCAGAAATCCAATGATGCAGTTTTAGATTTCATCAAAATCGGGCTCGAGAGTCCTTTGAGTATTTTTCGCTATTCCTCATAGTTTCGAATTTTTCACCCTGTATAGATAGGCAAACGACGAATTTGCGTGGACAAGTGGACGGATCGGGGACATGCAGGAATCGACCTAACCATAGACAAGACTAGGCAGTCGCTCCATGTAAAATGCTGGTATTCAGCTGCGTCAGTTACGGTAAGTCTTCATGCCGTTTCGCTTATCTCTGGCTCAATAGACATGCAATCTCAAAATAAGGGTGAATTTCCTACTACTACTGAAGCGGGCACTTACTGGAATGAACCAATCATAGAGGTGACGGGCCCAGTCCTCGCTCCGCTTCGCTCGTGTTTCCTTCAGTGGAAACGCTCCCTAAGAAACAGTTAGATAGACGATACAAATCCTCAATTATAAATAAAAAACACTTATCTTAACAGATCACATTTAATAACACTATGATATTCAAAATACGACAGATAAACTAAAAATAAAATAAAATGTTCTGTTGATCACGAACTTGCAATAAATTAGTAGGTATTCAAACGGATTTTCACTTATTTCTTCTACAAGATATCCTAACACCATTAACACCTACTACCTTCCAAAATAACCCATTTTTAATAAACAGACCGTTTACTCATTATATTTGTCTTACAAAATTTACTGTTAAACATAAATGCCATAAGGTTCAAATGAACTGTATGCAAGGTTGCAAGGTCTAGTTGGCCTTCTTGAAGTATTCCTTGCTTTCCCGGGGGTTGGGTTTGATTGTGTTCGCGTTGGTGTCTGGGTTCCAGTTGGCTGGGCACACTGTTAAAGAAAGATGGAGGAATAAATAGGCGTGCTACACACAAGGTCAGCAGATTCGATTCGGCATAAATAAATTGTTGGCGTTAATGTTTTTTAGGGGTATAAAGAATAGCGTGTAAAGTTCCGCGCGTGCGCGCGCGTGTTGTGTTATCCCCATAGACAAGAGAGGATCCTCCGACCAGACGGGTGTTGTGTCGGGTGGGCTACTACCCGACTGTTGTTGTCGGGTTTTTTCATATAGTCTTAAGACTATATAAAAAACCCGCCAAACGGCTCGTATCGCATCGGATTGTAGAAACGGGTTTTTTCGACGGAAGAATCGACAATATGACAGATTTCTTTTGTTGATCTGTCATTTTGTCGATTCCTCCGACGACAAAACTCGTTTCTACGGTGGTGATGCTACGCGTGCAGGAATGCTGAGGGAGGGCTGAGATGCGCGGAAACAAAAGACACCAAATGTTTTGTTTGTCCTTTTCTAGCACGATGTCTTCTCTTTTCGATTCATTAGATCATTAGACGATAGCCTATGTTATTAGGAGTAGTTTTAGGTATTTAACTCCATTCGCCGTAATTTTGAGTTCGGTCACATTCGTTCTGACTGTGCGATATAGTGGATGTGCATATTCTTAGAAGATAGTGTAATCAAGCGCAATGAACATTGAAAGTACACAAATAAGGCTCATTGTTGATTTGTTGTATGAAAGCTTGACTAAAATCAACAGCTATGTACATACCTTCACCATGCTTGTCAGCAAACTGGAAGGCTTTGACAAGCCTGAGGGTTTCGTCGACTGATCTGCCGACGGGCAGGTCGTTGATCGACATGTGTCTGAGGATACCATTTCTGTCAATCACGAATAGACCTGAAAGGAAGGAAAAAAAAAATATTTTTTAAAGGAATTAAAAACTTTGCTACTGTTTTACCTTCTATTTTAATGTATTTACTTTGTGAATGTACATTATTTACAAGCTATAAATAGACTTAATATTATACCTACTAAAAATATGTACAAGTATCAGAATTCGTTGGCATTCGAATCGTCTAAGTCAACCAATGTGGCAATGCAGATTCGAATGCCTTGCCTTGATTGTTTGCCCAAAAAAAGGCCAGCCCTCTGGTCACGTGAAGAGAAGAGGGCACTCCGAACCTATGGCCTCAGTGTTTCAACCCCAACCAGTTCAATTAAGTTATTGTTTTTGCTCCGCTTGAGGTTTTCAGTACCTGCAGCAGCCGTGCCAGGAAGATGGGTTGCCGTAAGGGTGTCGACTCAAATTGCATCCCACACTAAAAGGCCTACCCAACTTCCAGGGCATTATCATACATCTGATATTAATTGTTTTTGTAATTATTTTGTTTTCTCTTATTGAGGATACTCACACGTTTTTCACTGCCTACCTAATATCTGTGTTAGGTTAAAGGTAAAGGTAGGTACCTTGAAATTAAGTAGAAAATCAAATAAAAGATTTTGATAAACTTCCATTGGTTTGAGACCACATCAAAGCGCCAAACATTTTATTTCCGACTTGATTTCAAGAAAGCAATATTGTTATTCGCTAGGCAGTGAAAGTCGTGTCTCACCACAAAAAATGTTCATAGATCCAAACCAAATGTTTTTTATTTGATTAAAATATAAGTTACCTCTAAGCGCAAAACCGGCATCAAGAAGAACATCATAGTCCCTTGAGATCTTCTTCTGGTAATCAGCAAGAAGAGGTATTTCTATTTTACCAAGACCACCATCCTGAAATACAATGAGTGAAATTATTAAATCTACTATAGAAGGAAGGGGTATAGACAATTCCACCCACCACGCTTGTCTAATGCGGGTTGGTGGATGAGCAGTAGACCACCTGACTGGGTCCATAGGCGCCGCCGTTGACAGGCAAGATGTTCTTCCGCCACCGCCTTAAGTCAACATCCTGCTCTGATGTCGACTGTTCTATCAAGGCTTCCAGGAAATAATATCTTTCCCGAGCCCTCTGATAGCTTCAAGTTTTGGGTTAGGATCTGAAACCCTAGAATGCAGGCAGCTGATTTGCACCGATTGCCTGCACATAGCCCTTAGTCGCCTCTTACGACACCCATGGGAGGTGCGGGGTGGTCGCATTCTAAGCCCGGGACCACGCGGGATAGAAGAGGCATAGAAGAAAGTTATCAGTGTACGAGTGTGAATGTTTGTGTCCGTTTCCTATGGAGAAAAACCAGCAAGAAACTATTTACGTTTACAATGCTCGTATGTTACGGCATTAGTACTTAAGTGTGGCAAGACCCAGGCCCAACAAATAAGTGGTTGGTTTCTTCACAAAAACGTGAAACAAGAAAGAAAAGTTAACAAGCATCTAGGAATCTGCAAAACCTACAATTTCAGAGTCAATAACTATTGTATAAGGGGTGGAAGCGACACTGAAGCGAAAACGGCTACCACGTATTCAGCACATCATCGGATAAAACTATGCCCCACCTGCTGGAGTGTCCCAGGTGTCCGTTTACCTGCATTCTTGACAACCTGAATAGCGCCTCTGCCGCTGCAATAAAAGTGGCTACCTACTGGGCCCAAACCGTCTAATATGGAAGTAACACCGATACAATAAGAAGAAGAAGTACATCATTCTGAGTCCCCCACATAAAAATTTTTCATTTTGACCGTGTAGGTATTGCACTTTTATGTGGTAACCGTTTTCGCATCGGTGTCCCTTGCATCCTGTATAAGTTTAATTAAGTCTTTTGCATACCTTCCTAGGAGTATTGGTCCATGCAAGATGGCTGAACTCGGAATCCGTTGAGACACCAATAATCTGGCAATCAATACTGGCAAACTCCTTAGCTCTGTCACTGAACGCAATCAACTCAGTTGGGCAGACAAATGTGCTGGAAAGTAGACAAGAGCAGATATTAATGTGTTGCTAGATGTTTATTCAATAAAATCTATGAAACAGTGAGAAATGAATAACAATGGATGGGCAACAAAGGAAAATAGCTCTTACGATTGACAAAGTTAAAACAACTGCCGTAACTGTGCCTTGCGCTGAGCAGTAATTCTCACTGGAGAAATAAACAAAAAATCTTCTCTATCAATCTTCTCTATTTCTCTTTCTTCTTCCACTAGCTTTGTTCTCTTTTATCACATCATACAACATATTTTTAGTTTAATGTTTTGCCAATGGAAAAGCACCAGTTTTTTCATACATGTTTTCAACGGGCTCAAATCGCACCAACTATATTATTATAACAATACTTACAAATCTAATGGGTAAAACATTAGAATGACATATTTTCCATGGTAGTCAGACAATTTCAGTTTATTAAATTCACCGTTGACCACAGCAGTTGCTTCAAAATGAGGGGCTGGCTGCTGAACCCTTGGGATAAATGCTGCACTGGCTGCAAAGTAAATATATGTAAGTTGGTTTACTGTAGGTAGCAGTAGCGAAGGGTAAATTTTTATAAGAGGTAAGCCGGAGTACATATCTTTACTGTATAGAATATTATTGGCTATGGAATAATGACTGTGCCATTTTTCAAAGGGCAGCCAGTAGGAATTGGGTTGTATGGAACCTTCGCCACTGATAGGTAGACCTTATACACCACCCGCACTTTGTCAGTTATGTTTCAGATATTAGTAATAGGGAGCAAGCTATTGCCATCAACTGGGCACAAACCCAGACCCTAGCTGAGAAAATTCTGATGGGCAAACGCAATAACACTTTACTCAACATGGGAATTGTACCAAAGATCTAATGCTTAGCAGTAGTACTTGCTATGGCCTGATGTTGTGTAAATTGGGAATTTTTAATAGAACTGAAAAACCGTGGAATTCAAAAAAGTTTTGTTTCATGAAAAAAAAAAAGAACTCATTGGACCAGTATTTATGGGTTATGTAATAAACTAAAGCTGAAAAAAGGGTTACTTACTGGTAGAAAAATTCAGGTTTTTCACTGATGATACTGCAGGCGCAAGGACCTTTTGAATAAGAGAATTTGTGTAAATAGGTCATACAGATACAGAACTGAGTTTTGGATATCCTAAGACATGATTTTACAAAACTTACTCTGCGAGTCAGTTGTTTTACCAGGAACGACATTTTATTAGTACTTGTATACAATTTTATAACGGCAATCAAGATTTTCTAGTAACTTCTAACCGGTCGAATAAATTACTTTCTAAGTGAGTGAAAACACAATTTTTACACCGTCAGTGACAGCTGACAGACAGAACATTGACAGCAGATTTGACCATTAACACTGACAGATGCTTTTTTTTCAGATTTTCCGATTCAAGGAAGCTAATGCAAAACGAAACAGAAGACTGAAAGTACGTAATTTCAAGAGGTGTTGAATAGGTACTTTTAATTTTTTTTTTTAATAAAAATGAATACCATAAAAATCAAACGTAAATGAAATTCCATGTATTTCTTAAAATGAGCCGTAAATTCGAAATTAAACGCTCCATTGTGAGAAAAGTCTTTAAATTGAAACGAACCGATCTTGCCTGTCAAAACTTTCAAACGTCGACGTCAACGTTGTATTAATGTAAATAGATACTTTATTAATGGTTTTATTACATTGGTTCAATCACAATTTCAGAAAGGCTTCGGTGAACTGTTCCCCATTCTTCCAGCTTTTCAGACCAACAATGATCCGAAAAACATGAAATTGTGAGGAATGAATTTCATTCAAGAAGTGGACACTTAGACTGATGCTCCTAAACTTTATAACGTCTCAGTTGCTATACTGTATCTACCATCAAAAAACTAATTAGACTTTAGAGCATAATTTGACATAACAGTCAGACAATAGTATGAACAAGCCTTAATACTTGAAATTACCTCACAACACACAACCTTGAAATTGTGTAAACATTTCAATACTAATGTTATATAATACCTACCGGCCTTTAATCTAATACCGCCAATCATGAGTGCCATACGCATTAACGCACACGTGCTGAAAACCGCGCATTTGCTGTCAAACAGCCATAGAAGCAATAGTTTACTGAGTAAAAGAACTTTTGCAGTAACAAAAAGTAGAAATATGAAGTTTGTACAATTTACTGCGGCTGGTAGTGATACCCGTGTGGGATATTTGGATGGGGATAAAGTTGTTGATATAAATTGTGCTGACCCCGAACTGCCTTCTACATTGCTGGAACTTTTGAACATTCCGGACATTGAAAATAAAATTGACTTGTAAGTGTGTCATTTTGGTCTGTTATTGCTGTTTGTTGATTGTAAACAATGCAAGTGACTTTATTTATTGTAATATAAATGCAAAAGCTTCTGAGGATGGCTGTAGGGATGTTTGTCACTCTTTCACACAAAAACTACTCAACAAATTTGGATCAAGTTTGTGACATAGATAGTTTATAACCTGGATTAAAACATAGGATACTTTTTTATGGTAGTACAATCCTTTGGAACAATTACCAACCTCCATGTGAAGCGAAGCCGCATACAAAATCTAGTTAATTCATTATTTGAATATAAGTACAATTGAATAAAAGTTTTTCGTTACAACATAACAATGACATAAAAAGTATTATAGAAGTATAATTTAAAATAAAATTATCAAGATTTATTTTAAAATAAAATAAAGTAAGTACCTTTGTAGTGTTTGGTTGAGAATCCAACACTTTTTATTTTAAATGAATACTCAATAAGGCTAGGCAGATGATGACTCAATAATCTAAACTAACTGCAGCTATAATTTTGTATGATCCAAAAACAAGGACAAAACATAAAAAATATCCGGCTAGCATTAGGAATAGAGTTAATTTTGCTACTAGATCATCATCTGCCTACCCTTTTCCCAATTAAAATGGGGTCGGCTTCCAGTCTACCTGGATGCAGCTCAATACCAGTATTTTACATGGAGCAGCTGCCTATCTGACTTCCACAACCCAATTAGTATTAGGTAATACCCCTGGTAAGACTGGTTGCTACCTAATAAAAAAAGAGAATAAAGTCATCATCATTCTCCTGCTCTTACCCCAATTTATTTGGGGTTGACACAGCATGTCTTCCTATTACTCATCATCCTAGCTGTCACCTCTTTTCTAGTCATATCAACCTTCGTACTACAAAAAATAAAATGATAAAAATAATATTGAAGTCTAATGTAATTTACAACATCTTTACAAAACTTATCACATACTTTTTCTCTCTTATCATTAAAAATGTACCTATCTTTCTACATTGTTTATATTTTATTTATGATATTGATAATAATCATGCATGACATTCAAATTAACAAAAATAATACCTATTCAACTGTTGTTGAAATGAACAACATTATTCTACTAATGGACCAATGGACAAAAACCTTGATAGAATAAAATGTGAGCTGTCGGATTCGCCTCACAAAAGAAAATAAATAAACATGCAATTCACCCATCACCCAAAGCAGCAGAGAAAGATTTAATAAGACCAGGAATAGGCAATTATGTTGACCGAAAACAACCAACTTCAGTATCAGAGACTCCAAAAAACTAACCACTGAAGATACCCGGAACCCAAACAAAAAAGGCACAACCCTAGAAAAAATGCACCCCAAGCCGGCCGGTCACCGTGGGGAAAGAAAACCATTACCCTCCAACACCCAAGAAGCACATATGTACATATTATAACAACTCATCAACTCAAAAACAATACTAATGGAGCAATAATTTTTGCACCATGTTACTTAGTTTCTTGTACAGAATGCTTGGTTGATAGCTTCATGAATTGTCCCGTTACATAATGCATACAAGGCACTCAACATGCATTATTTTAATCCTTTACAGATTGTCAAAAAAAAGCCCAAAATGTGTGCCTCTCTCATCGGTTACTCTAAAGGCGCCCATCCACGGAGTAGACAAGATATTATGTGTAGCCCTGAACTATGCAGACCACTGCAAAGAACAGAACTTGGAGCAGCCCAAGATACCGATCATATTCAGCAAATTCCCCAGAACTATTATTGGACCCAACGAGGCTGTGAAAATAAGGACCGACATTGTTAAGGTATGATCTAAAAACCTAAAAAAAAACTTTGATTTAGTTGTTATTTTTTTTTGTTATTGATGTAGTGTAAATGAGGTTGATTACAGAACGATTACGACGGCACGGTTGGCATAGTTAAGCGATTGGCTGCTACGCCACGTGTCGCGGGTTCGATCCCTGCTCAGAACAAATATTTGTATGGCCTACAGGTAGTTGTTCCGGGTGTGGCTGTTTATGTATGTGACTTTGAATGTTTGTAAACACACCCACGATACAGGAGAAAGTCCTAGTGTGTGGCAACTTTTTTTTAAAAGAAAGAAAGATTCCAAAATATTGAATTGGAAATTAGACTGTATGTGTAGACAATAAGGTTATGGTTAGGTATGTTTCTGAAATACTGAATTATGACAAAAAGACTCACTGGACTGCCTCATTGGTCTAGTGATCGCAAGCGCAACTGCTTAGCATGAGGTCCTGGGTTTAATTCCCGGGTCTGGCAAAGTGTTATTAGGATTTTCCATCAAGAACATCTCAGTAACAGCTTGGATTTGTGCACGGTTGATGCCAATAGGCTCGCCCCCTAATATATGGGACTGAAACATAACTGGCGAAATGTGGGTGTACCTCTGCCTAACCTTTCGGGGATTACAGGCGAGATGTTATGTTATGTTCAAACAATAAAATCTGAATGCAGTTGAAATTTTTTGTTTGGACAACAACATTATCTTTTTGAAGTATTAAATAATAGTTACTGTTCTGGATTAATAATCATAGTACATAATTATGTTATTGTTTCAGCAGATCAGACATTTTTTTTCTGAAATCAATACTATAATTATATATTATATTATATATGAATGATTATTCCCATTTTGGGTATTCATCAAATGTTGAAACTATTAAATAAATTCCACATGTTTGTTCCACGGCCACCAAGTCACATTTAAATATTGTGAATATTATTTCAATTAATTAAATAACCACTTATATACAATACTTAGATATTTTCTGCACAAATAAATTATTGACTAAGTTACAAAGGCAAAAACTGATTGTACACATGGCGGCACATGAAGCTGTAAATTTCCAGTATAACTTGGCCTCGCTTCGTATAGATTTCCTATACAATGAGAGATCCGCATAAACTGGTTTTGTAAAGCTTGATTTTCCGTCGTGCGTACTAGCGAAACTTGGGAAAAACTTAATTAATGGAGTAAATATAAAGCAATGTATAACCTTGGAGCCTCCAAGGCTGAAATTATTTCTTTTTACTCCTTATAAAAGTAAATACTCGATTACGAACTTCTAAAAAAGCAAGGCTAAAAGCAAGTGTTTTTTGTGTAAGGAAGTGTTCAAGTATCTGTTGTCATACAACATGTTTGTTACAATCTTTTTTGAACTCTTTTAAGACCCAATTATCATCATTAGTCTAACCTATCACAAGTATGTTGGGGTCAGCAATCTGACCTCCACAGCTACGTAACGCGATACCGCTGGTAAGACTAGTCCCTCTTCTTTTGGTACCTCTGCATTTAGTGAAGGTTGAATGTCAACTCCAAATACAGGGTAGGGTGTAAGGGGGAGGGAGGGAGTCCAATAAATTTGATTAGTTTTATTTTCTCATACGCAATGTACGTTACCGTGGTAAAACACACGTAGCGAACGGCAAGCGTGACGACGAATTCGATGAACTCTGTAGCTAGGCAGGAAGTGAACAGCTGATTTCACGCGTCGTCCGTTAGAGTATTTCAACATCCATTGTTGGTGTTTTGATTTTAGCCGTATTATTTACATAAATGGAGTGTTGCATACAGAGAATTTTATTTTACATTGAAATCAAGGAATAGTAACTGAAAAAACGATTAAAAAAACGAAAATTTTCCAGATCAAAAATCCGCCACCACTGGGCCACCGCTGCTCTGCGTCCGAAATAAAGAATTATTATTATTACTTCGCGGATAATTCTGATTGCGTGTTGCTGGATTTCAAAGCGTTGTTCAGACCAAACGTATTGTCGGCTGCTGACTGTGAGCGAGCGTTACGCAGTTTATCGCTTTTCCATATACAGCGTGTAACAGAAAGGGTATAGTTATATGAAAGGATATGCTGTAGATCGTCAAACTGAACAACTTTCTCCTTGGGTCCAGTATCGTAAATGCGAAAAAATTATCAGCTGTCCCATACATTTGGGTCAAGTAGGTATTGAAAGTTTGTATTGGACAGCTGATAATTTTTTCGCATTTACGATACTGGACCCAAGGAGAAAGTTGTTCAGTTTGACGATCTACAGCATATCCTTTCATATAACTATACCCTTTCTGTTACACGCTGTATATGGAAAAGCGATAAACTGCGTAACGCTCGCTCACAGTCAGCAGCCGACAATACGTTTGGTCTGAACAACGCTTTGTATATTTAACTTCTCGTTCACACCGAACCGACAATCATGATCAATCCATGACATTGAGCATACTCACAGTCGGCGGCGGACACTACTTTTGGTGTGAACGATGGCTAAAGTTCACATCGTATGTCCATAAATGTCACTATTGACCGTTTTGTTGTCTACAGTGGTAATACAAAAATATTCATCATCATCATTTCAGCCGATAGACGCCCACTGCTGGACAGCTGGACATAGGCCTCCCCCAAGTGTCGCCACATCGCAACATTCACAAAAAAATAAAAAATAAACAAATCTTCATACTATTACAGAAAGTAGACTGGGAGGTAGAGCTGGCAGTGATCATCGGCAAGACGGCCTCTTCCGTGTCAGCTGCTGAGGCTAATAGCTATGTCTTCGGGTATACTATTGCACAGGACATCAGTGCCAGAGACTGGCAGAAGGAGAAGAACGGAGGGCAGTTCTTGCTTGGAAAGGTTCGTATTGTACAACACTTACTGTCACAACACAATGATACAATATTGAGAGCTGATACACAAACGCGTCGGGTCATTGCCCTGAATTACCTGTCCCCTGGGTCATGGGCGGCATGTAAACTCTGCCACCAGGTTTACGCACTAACCACACGATAAACCAGAAAGACCTGTCCCCTCCTACTAAAAAAAGGGGAAGAGGAGTCACATGACACAGGGCACTGACCTGTAAAGCTTATAGGTATTTGTCGATTATTTTCAGTTCAGTGTGGTTGCGAATAAAAAAATGCTAGAAGTATCTATTCAACACTTTGGAATCCTAAGAGAGACACACAAGTAAAAAAATAGGGTGGAAGGGATCCTACAAAAGTGCAATAGCTACACGGTGAAAATGTATGGAACAGATGTGCAGTACGGCGCAGAATGATGTACTGATAACGTGGTAACCGTTTTCGCGTCGGTGTCCCTTCCACTCCGTTTAAGGCGATCTTGTAAAACGATAGGCAATGAAAAAAATTGTATTGAACCGGAAAGCAAAGCAGTCGATTTCACGTTGTCTTTTCTCTATTATGAAAAAGATGGAAAACTAAGGATTAATGTATTCGGCCGATATCTTTTTTCATGTATGTACACCGATGTCTCCGTGATTAATGGGCGGAATTACATGATTTATTTTTCATTTGGTAGAGGAAGTCGTCGCGGTGGTCCCAATTTTATCCACTTTGCTAGAGTAGTGTATGAGTTTTTTTCCTCTTAGCCTACCTTGATTAAATTATGATTCTTATTAACTACTAGTTACAATGTAAAATGTATATACATAGCAAGAATTTGTGTGGGAGTGATATCCTACACAAATTACTAATTAAATTAAATTCATACTATAAAGGGTAAAATAAAATATATATAAAGAATAATAATAATATATATAGTTTTTTTTGCAAAAAAAAATACCTTCTTCCATAAAAAGTTTTTTAGATTTTTGTGATACGTAATTATTCATGCGTGTGTCTGGCTCAACAATTTTAATTTTGGAAAATAAATGCTGTTTCCAGTCTCAAGACACGTTCTGCCCCATCGGTCCATGCATAGTGACGGCGGCCGAAGTCGGGGACGCACAGAAACTGGACATCAAGTGTTCAGTCAACGGCGTGGAGAAACAGACCAGCAACACCAGCAACCTGATACACAGCATTCCTAAAGTTATTGAGAGGATCAGTGCGTAAGTATCTGCCTTCAATAAATGACCATAAATAGAGGAATAAGGTTATACTGAATTAACATGGGATGTATGAAATGGCGGCATTCCCCTTAAATTTAAGGAGGAGATTTATAAAACAATGTTTAGACCAGCTGTCTTGTGAGGATCAGAATATTGGGCCACAAAAGGGATGAATGCAAGGCATTTGCATGTGGCTGAGATGAGAATGCTAAGAGGGATGTGTGGTATTACTCGAATGGATAAAATAAGAAATCAATACATAAGAGGAAGTCTGAAAGTGGCGCCGGTGACTGAAAAGTTGTGTGGTAAACGGTTGTCGTGGGCATGTGATGCGGAGGAATGAGAAAAATGTTGTGAGGAAAGTTTTGAGTATGAATGTGGAGGTATAGGAGTAGTGGAAGACCAAAGAAACGATGGATGGACTGTGTAAAGGATGAAATGGCAAGAGAGGAGGTGTCTGAGGAGTAAAAGAGAAGTATGGAAAAAGAAGACGCCGACCCCAAATGAATTGCGATAAGGGCAAGAGAATCATGATGAGGAATGAGGGTATTCGAGAATGTTGTGCCCACTTGAAAAATTCACCCAATATAATATCTCATTGCCGGTTGAGCAGACTCACAAGACCGACCGTACTGACGGCTAAGAGTGTCTTGGCCACAGCGAGAGGTGCGGAAAAACTCGGTTATAAGCTGATTATTATTCATTTATTTTCATATCTATTTATATGTGTGTCGTCCACAAGTTCGCAGATTCAGCTAAGACGTTACGTTTGTCAGCGGAACGCCGAGTCTGTGCTTCCGCTGCTGTTGTAATTTTTATAGTTTAGGGTGTTTCATCGTCTTCTTAGCGTGTCGATGGCAAATTTTTAGTTAAATATGTTTGGCCCAAAATTCAGCTATGCGAACTCCGCTCGCTGTAGCAGTCATAAGATCGTCAAGTGCGCAGGTGTTAGGGCATGCAGCGCAAGAGGGAAGATGGGCCATTGTCTGTGGAGACACGCCGCATACGCATTTGAGATCTGAGCCGTCCATGAACCCCCATCTGAAGAGATTATCTTTGCTTCGGCCGACCTGGGTTCGGAGTCTATTCAGAGATTTCCAAGTCGGCCACGGCAAAGCATGCCCAGGTGGAAGGCTTTCAGACGGCTCGATGAAGCCGTCAGGGGGCTTAACCAGCTCTCTCCAGAGATCACATCTCGCTGTGGAGGCATTCCTATTAGCCGGACTAGCTGGGCCAACGCACCCAAGAAAGCTTTTACGGCTTTTCAGCCTTTGGGACACTGGGACATAGTTGTGCATTGGGTGGCGTGAGTCAGCTTGTAGTTTTGTCCTCTCGGTGCGGCTGGCTATGGTCCTACGAACTTTTGGAGGCGCAATTCCAGTTAGTGGATACAGCATTCGTACCGGGGTCGGTTTAAGGCAACCACTAATAATCCGGCACGTCTCATTTAGAGCTGTATCCACTAGATTGGCGTGGGTAGAACGGTCCCATACTGGGCAAGCATATTCGCCAGCGGAGAAGCAGAGCGCCATTCCAGTTGCTCGCAGAACTTGAGGAGATGCTCCCCATTTGGTTGATGTAAGGCGACGCAGCAAGTTATTTCTAGAATGCACCTTCATTTTTAGAGTTTGGCAATTATTTTTAAATGTAAGCGACCGGTCTAAAGTTATACCGAGGTATTTCGGTTTTATCGTTAAAACCCGTGTATAGAAAGTTTGTTAAAACTGTTCTCATATTATCATAAACATCTTTCCAGCTTAATGACCCTATACCCGGGTGACATCATCCTGACCGGCACTCCGGGAGGTGTGGGAGTGCACCGCAACCCTCCAGAGTTCCTCAAGCCTGGAGACGTGATCTCCAGTGAGATACAGAAAATTGGCAAGTTTGACGTTGCCGTCCAACAGTTTTAGACGGTAGAATACGTTAAGTGCCGATGTCAGGTGCAATCAACTGATGTGATATCGGGATTTCTATGCTGTCCAGGGTGGAGACGACAATACGGCAATGAATTAAACTGCGTATACCAGTCTGCATACAAAAATTCTGTCGAATATATCCAGTACTTTAAAAAAAAATACAAAAAAAAAATAAAACATTATTTTTCTTTTTTAGCATTTTCTACATGATGTAGATTAATAGGCTAGCACCGACAGGTTAACTACCTCCGCATCCGTATAAACACTAAACGCATGTGGCCAACGAGCTATCTCAAAAACCAAAATCGTGCCTTAAATTTTATTTCCAGATTCGAATTAGTGCAAATTATACCACTATTTCTATCATTAAAACAAAGTGAACTTTATTGCAATAGGTATAAAAAACATTTTGTTTTGATCCAATATCGCGAAAATTTTGACAATTATGCCAAGTGAAGTGCCAGCATTAGGTTAGTGAACCAAAATTTATAAATGGTGTTCTATTTCGTTAACAGTTTTATGCTAATTAGTTTGTTTGAAATACTAAATTAAAAAAATTATAATTTAATTGCATTATTAATTATTTGATAGTTTAAAAATGTTCCTATGATCTACTATTACCAGTGTTTTATTTATTGTTGTATTGTCGTCACCACCTTGTATATCTATCTATCTATCAAGATGTCTCCTTTTTTGCCGGAATTCGGGATCTAGTGCGCAACCAGTCTTGCAAATAGTACTCCAACAACCGTAATTTCTCTGATTCAGTTCATATGAAGCCCACTACAACATAGTCAACCAATACCAATATGTTTGGAACATTGTGTGTACGTTGGGCCTATGGACAGTTTCCACCTAGCGGAAAAACCCTTGCGCACTTTTTAGATGTCACTGAATAAAGGACTTTATCAGTATCTTAAGTAATTATAAAATTGGACGCAGACAAAAAGCGTCACATCGCGCGTGCTCGAAGATTCGTGAGCGCCAAATTTACCCTTAAAGCCTAAGGATTTCTCCGCTTGGTGAAAACCAGCTCTTAGAACACGGTTGTACTTTTTTTTCTTTTAACTTTCATTGTTCCATCCTATAAATGAACCAAACTTTTTCGATCAACTTGTATGTTTTATACTTATCGTGATGTATGAGGTTATTATATTCTATTGTTTATATCTTTTATTTGTAAGGTATACTTAGGTATTTTATAAATATTTTTAATGTAAGTTTTTTCTTTTGTAAATGTTTAAAGGTTATAATTATACTTATTATTGTTTTATACCTATTGTATGATTTTTATTTTAATAAAATTATGAGGATTCTACCATTTTTATGATGTTTTTTTTTATAGGTTATCGTAAAAAAAAAAAATGTGTTCTCCAGTGAATTAGCTGACCTGGGACTGGATGCCCCCGTCTGATTGTAAAGTGACTGCCTCGTTAGTCTATTGGTAGCAAGCGGTACTGCTGAGGATGAGGTCCTGCGTTCGATTCCCAGGTCGGGCAAAGTGTTATTGGGTTTTGAAATCCATAATTTCTCAGCAGGGCCCACAGAGTCTAGATTTGTGCCCGGTTGATAACAATACACTCGCCTTAACTTTTCAGGACTTAAACGTATCTGGCGAAATTTAGGTGTAAGTACTATAAGCCACCTCTGCCTTACCTCTCCGGGATTACGGTACAGCGTGATGTTATGTTTTCTCCAGCAAATTCTCGCACTGTGCTGCGGTCTGGTGAAAAGGAGGCATTGATGAGGCTTAAGGAAGTGACGTTTTATTTTTCAGCCAGTCTTTTAAACTTATAACTTGCTGTGGAAGGTTACACACTAAGATAATAACCAGAAGTGGCCACAATGAGCTTGTAACGGCACTACAAAAATAATGAGTCCATGCAGACAAAGACGCGGGCAGATGCCAGTGATAGATAAAAATATAAGGGGTCTTTGTTCCACTCGTCAGCTCGTGGGTGTATAGTTTGACCGAAACCGCTGTACCGCGCTTTAGGAAGGCACGACGTGGCCGGGGGCGCGGCGGGATGGAAACAGCACGAGATCGATATTAGGCATTGTTCAGACCAAACGCATTGTCGGCCGTTGACTGTGAGCGCGCGTTACGCAGCTTATCGCTTTTCCATATATGTTTCGGATGACTGGTAATTAGTGACCGATACTTAAGCACGTGATTGTACTCATGATAACAAACAACTTTCCCAAAGAAACATTTTTTTTAATACTCATTCTCTTTTGTCACAATAACACAACAGCGGAGCATTACGGAGTGGGCTTGTGAGCCGCGCGGGTGCTCTGCCTACCCTCTGTTGCACGGCACTATAGTAATGACACAGAACGACATCACGCGGCTAACAGCTGCTAGGTCACAGGCGCGCGCGCCCAAATTTCATACGGCTGTTGTGTTATTGTGATAAAAGTGAAGGAGTATTTAAAAAAAATGTTTCTTTGGGAAAGTTGTGTGTTATCATGAGTACAATCACGTGTTTAAGTATCGGTCACTAATTACCAGTCACCCCATACAACATTAGTTTTAGTATATGCGAAACCTGATACACGTGTCTAGTATTTTTATGTAAAGAAACTATGTACAAAATTTCAAAACTGTATTATGAAAAATCACAAAGTTATAAGCTCAGGTCACCACGCAGCGCGCGCCTTCAGCGTCGTCTTGAGCTCATTGATAATAATAATTTGGCAGTAGGTACCTAAATTATTGCGATAGGTACTTAAAGTCGCTCGGTGTCCAACTTTTAACTTTTTTAAATATTTTGGGCAGAAATATAAGTAACATGGTTTAAAAATTATTGGAATCGATTCAGTTACTTATTCTGAACAAACTATATTCAGGTTTGGCATATACTAAAAATAATGTTGAATATTTCACTTCTCGTTCACCCTGGATATTTATCTCCTGTGCGACTGACATAGACAGTCCTGTACAGGAGTGGCCTTCACTGCCCCCCGTCATCGGTTTCAGTCAAACTATACCTTTTTTTTTTTAATAATTGATTAAAAAAGTTTTTACTTATCCTTTTCATATTCTACCTGCGACTGTTTTCTTCTTTTTGAACGGTTCCTTTAGCCATCAAAATATATACCACAGAGCATCAATATAAATATCTTCTCAAATTTGCGTCAAAACAAAATCAAAACAAACCAAAATAAATAACGAAAATCAAAGGATATTTTTAGAGCTCAATTTGAATATGGACAATCAAAGAATTAAAAGTTTTCTGCTCAAATCAACTCTTTTTATATGAACCCGAGAAAGATATATCTTCTACGATTGGCTTTCAGTTGTTACAACGTTAAATTTCTCACGTCAGGCTCAAAAATATGCTCTAACCGCGTCCTTGTTTATGTTGGGTTAGCTTTGAATGAACAGAAAGTAAATTTAGAAGTATCAAGTCAATACAAAGCTTTCCAGTGTAGAACAGGCATATCAAATTCAGGTTCAGTGCAATTAAAATCTGATAAAGTTGAGTACGGTAAGTAGTTACAGACTGCCTCGTTGGTATAGTGGTCGCGCGACCCCTGAGCATGAGGTCCTGAGTTCGATTGCTTATAGTACGCACATATTTTCCCCAGTTAGAGTAGGTAAGTTCCATGTAATAGGAGACGAGCTCATTGCACATCAACCAGTCTCAAATCCAGGCTCGTAGCTGCTACTGAGAATTCCAATAACACTGACCGACCTCGCAATCGGACCCACCATGTCAAGAAGTAGCGCCTGCGACCACTAATTCCACAAGGCACTCTTTGTAAGTACGAACTATAATCCTCGGTCATGCATGCTTAATATTACATGTAAGAATGTAATGTTTTTAGGTCTGTGATAAATATAGAAACCATGAAACTCATCCAATTCCATCCTAAAGATGATTGCCAGGATCGTCGGCTCGGCTATTTGTCTGGGGACGATGTGGTGGATGTCTGTTGTCAGCAAGAATGCGGTATGCCGACGACAATGCTCCAAGTTTTGAAAGCTGGAATAGCTGACAAATTAATATAGTAAGTTTGACTTTTTAACCGACCTCTAAAAAAGGAGGTTGCTATGTATTCCACCAGCATCTTTTTTTGATGTATGTTCACCGATTACTCCGTGATTACTAGGCCCATTTACTTAATTCTTTTCATTTGGTAAAGGAAGCTCGCGCGGTGGTCCCATGATTAACTTTGCTTATACTGAAGATTGTATATGCCACCGTAAAATTGTAAATACCGTCAGATTATAATCTATCTCGCGAGATTGTAAACTGTCGAAAGCTTGTGAACCGTAACATACTGCTTACAATTTAACGCATTATTTTTCGGTAGATTATACCTAATCTATCGAAGTGAAACCGTCAAATTGTGAAACGGCATGCGACGGAACGCAACTCGCGTGCTGATTGGTTGAACGTCATGTTCTCCGTATTTTTTTTAAACTAGTTGGGACCGGTGTTTCGTACCTGACTACTCTGAGAAGAAACAGCCGACACAAACTCAGAGGTCATAATCTGTTTTTAGTCGAGACATAATATGATTGCTTAATAACTTACCTTTAATCCATTTTCAATCCAGCATCAGCAACCCAAAAAGAATTCCCAAGTCATCGGTAACAGTGGTCGCGCCCATTCATGGCATGGACAAGATCTTGGCCATTGGCCCGAACTTTACTGACCATTGCAAGGAGATAAATAGGCCGCCGCCAGCCTATCCGTTATTTTTTAGCAAATTTTCCAGCACTATCATTGGTCCAAACGAGCCTTTGAGGATTCGAACAGATGTATGTAAGGTTCGTTTGATAGCCATTTTTTTTACCCACGGCTTACCTACAGTGCCTAATTTCCTGTAAAACTTAGGTAGAGGTAGGTAGGTACTAGGTACGTAATTTACCAGCTAAATGTAATAGGGGTAGCAGGAAGTCTGATGGTTCTGCGATGTTCATGATTCTGGAAAGGTAGGTACATTGATTAAACTTTACTTGTGACGGTAGTGTAATGTACAGACGCCAGCACATCAAGCTATTACAATCTGTCAAATTTTCTTTAATAGATTTACAACTTTATCGCTAAAGCATTAGGTTCAAGGATGATTGGGGAAATTTGACAGTTTCGGGTAGCTTGATGTGCTGTCGTCTGTACCCATCTACGCCAACTCGCCAGCCCCACGTAGAGCAGTCAGCCCCGCACTACATTCCTGCACCTTTTTGATTGAATTTGACATAAAAAGATCGGCCAAAATTTTACTTAGTCTATTCGTTAAGCAGTACAAAGTACACGAATGAAATTTTGGTCTTACTGGGGGTAATAGGTACTTCAATACCAATTTTTTATAACTTTGTAGTTGTGAATCCGATTGTACTTAGATCGTAGGTACCTACTGCAAGCTGTATAAATTCCTAAATTCCATAAGGTAAATGAAATAATCTGAGCTTCTATATACTCGTACACTCAAGTTTAACGACCTATCCTATCTTCCTACGTATAGTAGACGAGGTCAAAAATTCTTAGTGAATCACCGAGGTTTGCTCTGACCTCAGCGCAACGTAAATTGGGGTCAATTATTGAAGTAAATTGACGCTGTAATTCATAGTGTGTAGGTGTACCTTGCGTGATGAAATAATGTCACTGGTGTTTAGTGCGTCTTCCGTTTGTATAAACGGTTGCGGTTACTCTTAATTTCGTGCGCGTTTGGATTGTACCGGAGGCCCGAAATGTTTCGCAGATTATGATATGGAAGGTTTTGGACCTACTGAGGGCCAGTGACAGTCTCTCAACGATAAAATGATCTGTCTAGCCTTTTCCCAACTACGTTGGGTCGGATTCCAGTCAAACCGGATGCAGCTGAATACCAGTATCTTACATGGAGCGACGGCCTATCTGACCTCCACAAGTCAGTTAGTACTGAGTAACAAAATACCCTTGGTGAGACTGGTGGTCAGACTTTCAGGCTGACAACCTGTATTCTAGGCAAACTAAAGAAAATATTGCATTGAAATAAATGCTACCGAGAAGTCAAAGTCGTTTTGTCACTTGGTCTAAGTGCTCTCATCTAATGGTGGCACTACACTTGGCAGATCTGTGCAAATATTCGCCTTCTATCATTAAAACATAGTGAACTATGTCGCAATAGTATTATAGAACATTTTGTTTTGATCCAATATCGCGAAAATTTTGACAAATACGCCAAGTGCCAGCAAAACGAGAATAGTGAAAAATAGTTGTATCGATAGGAACCTGTAAATGTCTAGGTATTTCAATTTCTATGAATCGAGCGGTACCTACACCGCCCACCCTAACGTAGCTTGAAGCGACAGACATCCAACGATAAAACACGACATGGCGGAAGAACTAATTTAAACTTTGATTTACTGGTCCTACAGTTTTTTTTGTTTGTTCTCAGTAGTTCCTTTGTAGGAACTACAAATACCTACTTCATAAGGATCTTTTTCCGTCCAAATTTTGTGTCTCAAGAATGATCGATTATTACAATATGTTGTACTGCATAAAGTACAACATCTTGAACTGCAGAAAGTCCGGAGCTCGTGGCTAAATAATAACAGCCGCTCGGGTCGATCGACGGTTAAGCCTTGCTTGCCTAGGTTGGTCCGTGGACGGGTGACCACCCATTACATACCCAGTTTCTTCCGTGCCTCGAAAATCACGTTAAGCAGTTGGTCCCGGCTGTCATTTGTAGATCTTTGACAGTTGTTACAGGTAGTCAGTGGCCCAAAAAGTCTGGCAACCAGTCTTATCAAGAGTATCGTATTACCCAGTACTAACTGGGTTGTGGAGGTCAGATAGACAGTCGCTCCATGTAAAATGCTGGTATTTAACTGCATCCTGTTAGACTGGAAGCCGACCCTAACATAGTTGGGAAAAGGCTAGGCAGATGATGATGGTAGATGATGTTGTATTGCAGAAAGTGGACTGGGAAGTGGAACTAGCTGTTGTAATAGGAAAGACTGCAAGTTCTGTAACCGCTGCGGAAGCTGACAAGTACATCTTTGGGTACACCATCGCTCAAGATATCTCCGACAGAGAATGGCAGAAAGAGAAGAACGGGCCCCATTTCTTACTCGGGAAGGTAAGGTATCCGAAAGACATGCACTGCGATAAATATAGGGTGACTGGTAATTAGTGACCGATAATTAAATTATTATTTCCTTTATTCGTTATTCTAACACATTATTTACATTTTTAAATATTTATTAAAAAAACCATATAAAAATATAAAAAATAGTGGTCCGCCGGTATCGGGAGCAGGGTCCAAGCTACCGGTGGTTAGGGCTCCAGAGACAGGAACCTCCTCACAATGCGAGCCGTATCGAGGAGTACTGCCTTCTGAATCAGGTCCTTGATCCAACCGCCTAAGGAGAGCCTCGAAAGATGGTCGTCGAGGCTCTTGGCTATAAGGCCATTGGCAGTCACGACGATCAAACAATGATAGCCGAATTCACATTCCACATATCGACAACCTCGTGTGCCAACTCGAGATATTTTATTTGTTTCTCTTTCTCAGCTTTAACGAGGTTCTCGTCATGCAGGGATGGTAACATCGACTATCATTACGCGGCGCGCTGATCGGTCTATAACTACTATGTCAGGCTTATTGGCGACAATAGTTCTGTCAGTAATGATAGACCGTACAACGTGACATGGTCTTTCTCGAGAACTGGGTCGGGCACAAACTTGTAGTACGGTACCTCAGATTCCACAAGTTTATATTTCAAGGCAAGTTGCTGGTGAATAATCCTGGCTACTTGGTTGTGCCTGTGCAAGTACTCGCCGTTAGCCAGACGAGAACAACCAGAAATAATATGTCTGATGGACTCACCCGGACGGTGGCATGCCCGACACACGTCAACGGTCAATATATTTCCGGTAGTTGTTCGTCAACATAACTTCAACATAATTATTATTATTAATCCGGCACAGCTGTTTGCCCGAATATCGCAAGACTGGAGCCTTGAAACAGCTAGACGGGGTCACGGTAGACCGAAGAGAAAATGGCGGGACGTCTTGGATGGCTTCCTTGCGAATTGGCGAGAAGAAGCACACCATCGTGAGAAGTGGAAGGAATGGGGGAGGCCTTTGCTCAGGAGTGGGACAATAAGGACTAATTAAAAAAAAAAAAACACGTGATTATACTCATGATAACAAACAACTTTCCCAAAGAAACTTTTTTTTATACTCGTTCACTTTTATCCCAATAACACAACAGCCGCAGCCGTATGAAATTCGCGCAGAGTAAGCGCAATACCTCTTAGAAGGTGATTTAGACCATCAGACTGTAAAACTTTCCATAAGGAACACCGGTCAAAAAAAAATAATTTTGGTTTTGTCTGATTTACCACCTATGAGGTGTTGCGCGTATTCCCTTATACCCTGTATATTTTGTCTGTAATTACACCGACTTATAGCCTGCTGGAACACGACAAACAACACTGCTTGTCGGCAGGATTAAGCACTACCGCAATGTGTGCTTCCTCTGACGGACTCCTTGAGACAGAGCTCTGCTGCTGCCTGATCTCGGCCTGCAAGTAGGTACTGTTAGGTTACCTGTAAAGGGTACCTACTACGCTTGTTCGGATGGGCCTGATTCGGCACAGGCTGGGCGGCGATATGGAATCTAAATTTTGCAGTCTGGCTTAGCATACTAACGCTGACCTGAACATAGCTGCAGTAAGGCTCAGGTTTTGATCAAGGTACCTACCGTGTTACTGGTTGATCTCGTTCTAAATTCGAAAGTTGCAAGTGTTAATATTTTTTAATTCCTCCACAGTCAATGGACACATTCTGTCCCATTGGTCCGTGTATAGTGACAGCAGATGAGATTGGGATTGAGAAGGCTCATAATCTGGAATTGATTTGCTCTGTAAATGGAGTCGTGAAACAAAAGAGCAGTACCAAGAACTTCTGTAGTAACATTCAAACCGTCATTGAGAGGGCATCAGCGTAAGTTTAATTGTTTCATTATCACAACAGCTTGCTCTCAAAACGGTGAACGATTTCCACCAAGCGGAAAAAATAATCCTCGCGCCCTTTTTTGGCGACACTGAATAAAGAACTGTATGAGTATTGCCTTTTAGTATTAAATTGGGCGCTCGCGCATCCTCGAGCAAGGGAAAGGGGATTTAGCCGCTTGGTGGAAACAGACCCTAAGAAACCGCGGCACATCTTAGAACCGACGTTTCGAAGATAAGTAAAACCCACCAACCCGCTTTGGGCTCGCATAGTGTACAGTGGCCCTTTGTCCCACACTCCCTAAGAGGCCTGTATCCCAAAAATGGGAACATCTTTTCCAAATTATGCTGGGTTTGGCTTCTAGCCGAAGAATATCAGTATTCGTGGAGTGACTGCCTGATCTCCTATCTCACGTACCTACCCACACAATCCTGTTATTGTAAAACCGTTGGGAAAGGCAGGTTATACACGTACATCAGGCCGAACATCAATGGAAACAAAAGCCAGTACTGTCTTGCACCTGTGGGTGATAACTATGCGACATTGATAGGAATAACGCTTAATCAAAGTGCGCGGTACTCCTAAGCAACGTTCACAGGTCTCGCCCTTTTTTCTTAATCAGGCTTCAACGTTCTCACTGCTGCTGAGTAGGTATGAACCTAAACCACCATGCGGGCTCAGTGCGACTTGATGGATGTCAAATTTAAGAATTTTTGTTTCTAGAAGATGTTGCCATTTCCTGGCACTGTATTCCTTCACAGTTATGAGAGCAATGAAAATAATATCCTTTATACTGATGAAATTTATAAACAAAAACTCACGCCTTTTTCCCGTGTGGGTCAGCAGAAACCACAGAACGCCACCTGCTACGATCCTTACATACTCCTTTCATCTCGTCATATCTGGTCATACATGCACGCCGTTTGCGAGTACTACGAACCTGACAGATTGTTTTTTTCAGTGTAATGACGCTGTTTCCCGGCGACCTCATCCTGACTGGTACACCCGCCGGTATAGGGGATAATTTAATGCCCAAGCAGTATCTCAATCCTGGAGACGTCATACGCAGCGAAATAGAGAACATAGGTGTGTTTGAGACGCCGGTTGAAAACTTTTAATAGAAAAATGGCCGCATATTTCAAATTGTTTTTTTTCTGGATCCACTTCTGCTATCATTCCCTTTTTTTATAAAGATGGTGCTGCTTGGTCATACGATGAAAATTCTTCTTCTTCAACAAATATTCTTTACAAAACTAGGTGCTAAATATACCTCCGTCATCTACCCCGGTCGGAGCGGAGAATGGAACCGGCGAGAGATGTCGTGCGGTGTTCCACAGGGATCGGTTCTGGGACCGGCCTTGTGGAACATCGGTTACGACTGGGTGCTGCGCGCCGACCTCCCTAGCGGCGTCAGCGTAGTCTGCTACGCTGACGACACGCTGGTACTGGCACAAGGGAGGTTGCACGAGGCGACGGCCGAAAATCCGGCAATTGGGTCTCGAGGTGGCATTGCACAAGTCCGAGGCCATGTGTCTTCATGGGCCTCGGAATGCGCCACCATCGGGATCCCTACTGACGGCAGGAGGGGTTTCCATCGGGTTGACGCTGAAGTACCTGGGACTCGTCCTCGACAGCCGGTGGAACTTCGTGGAGCATTTCCGACGTTTGGCCCCCAAACTGGAACGGACCGGGGCTGCCTTCAAGCGGCTCCTGCCCAACCTGGGGGGTCCAAACGCCTCCTGCCGGAGGCTCTACGCGGGGGTCGTGCGGTCCATGGCCCTTTACGGGGCCCCGGTGTGGGCGCGTTCTCTGAGGCGGCAAGCCGCCCGCTACCTGAACGCGCCCCAAAAGGGGATAGCCCTAAGGCTAGTCCGGGGGTACCGCACGATCTCCGGTGAGGCGGCGAGCCTCCTTGCCGGATTGCCGCCATGGGATCTGGAGGCGATAGTCCTCGCGCTCCTTCACGAATGGCGCGCGGAGGCACTACGTCGGGGGGAAACTCCGCTGCCGCGGCAAATCGCCGCTCAGCGGACAGACCTCCGGCGCGATCTCATAGTGACATGGAGAGAGCGACTGTCGCAACCCCGTGCAGGGCACGCCATCATAGTGGCGATAAGTCCCCTCTTTGAGGAGTGGCTAGAGAGGCGCCACGGCGCCCGGACACGGTTGTTTCGGGAGGTTCCTGCACCGAATCGGGCGGGAGGAAACGCCCGGGTGTTTCCATTGTGAGGATCGTCCGGAGGACACGGTGCAGCACACTGTGGAGGCGTGCCCCGCTTGGTCGGAGCAGCGCCGTGTCCTCGTAGAGGCGATTGGCGGCGGTGACCTCTCGCGCCCGGCCCTGGTTCAAGCCATGGTCCGGAGCGAGAGGGAATGGGAAGCCGTCACCTCCTTCTGCGAAGCAGTCATGCTAGTGAAGGAGGTGGCGGAACGTGAGAGGGAAAGAGCCTCACGACCGAGCCGCCGCGGGAGACGCCCTGGGCGTCGGGGGTCACGTGGTGGCCCCCGGCCACCGTAGGCGCGGGCCTGTGGACGGCGAGTTATGGGCTAGCTCGCCGTCCAGCCGTCTTATGTCGACAGGCCGTGTCGACGGCGCGTTCGTGTTCCACGCGCGCCTCAAAGAGATGTCAGCAACCACGTAGGGGTCGGCACGGGCCGATGCCTGCCAGGGCTGCGGGACTGTTCGAAAGAGATACCGCGGCCCTGGAACACAAAGGGCAAAGAAGGAACATGGATGGGTTTTAGTCAGTACAAGTCTGACACTCCCTTCTGCTCTGCCCAGAGCGGGGGGGGTCATTTGATGATTTCCAATCCTAAAAAAAAAAAAAAAAAAGGTGCTAAATATACCTAATATCTACCACTGCCATGTTCTTACGTTTTGTTTTTTTCTAATTAGGGACCTTCAAATTAATTGCATGCTCAATCCTATGGAAAGATGAATTTAAGGTCAAGAATTAAGTTGCGTGGTACCCAAAACATTGGTCCTGCGTTCCCAAAGGACCAATCTTTTAACACGCGAGAATGTCCATTCAACCTTACAGTCTGGATTTTAGACCATAGACCATATCGTGAAGTTTAATTTAAGTAATTTGGAACGTCGTAAAACTAATAAACTGTCCCGTACTTTCTACTCAACAATAACGACTTTTGGATGACTGTAATTATAGGCCCCTTTTTTCTAAACTGGACGTGTCCGGATAATGATAATATAGTACTAACTATGATATAACTACATACGAGCTATAACTTTAGTCCTATATACCCTACATAAGACTGAAGTTTTCCAACTTATCAAAAGTTGCTCATTTGCTATTTCAATGTCTGATTCATTCACTCTTTAATTCATTTAAAATTCATACTGACTTTGAAAATTCAGTGAAGTAAAAATGTTTAACCCAAACGCAAACAAAATTATATAACCAGGATTTGCGACTACAACTACCAATTTTAAATTGGACAGGTTGACCTGCAAGCATATCAGGACGCTGATTGGTGAATGGGCCGCGCAATTGAGCCAATCGCCGTCTTCCGTTCGCTCACAGGAAGGACCATTTGCGCTCGCGCCGTTCCTTTTCATAGACTATTAAATTTAATGTCAGCCAAGGGGAGTTTTATTGAGTTAAGTGGTCTATACGGGTTGTTATGCCAGTATACGATGAGCCACCGTTATCTGACAATTATTACTCAACAATAGATCAAGTTTAACTGGTATTATATGTTTTGACGCCCGCAGATTCTAAGCGCGTCTATTCGCGACGGATATTCATCGTTATGGATATTATTTCGAGCAATTTTGTTGTTGAGGGCTATTTCGTCGTTATTGGTTCTAGTGTATGCAATTTGTTGATCGTTATGCAATTTGGATTTATTTGTGCAGTGATACATCCATAAGTGAATGATGACTCCCGATCATATGGGTGCGCTCTGATGTAATTTGTTCTACTGCGTCACTCGGCATTTCCTTGCAATTTTCAATTGTGATTCTGTCCATATTAAAAGGATGGGATCCTCGCTTATTATGTTGTTAGCACGTTCTTGAATTGGTTCTAACGTTTGCAATTGACGATTATCCAATTATTCAATCTGGACCGTTGGTGCAGTGATTGGCACTTAGCTCTCCAATAAGTGGAAAATGGTCGTGTGACATATTATTTAGGTTCCCACAAACATGGCGTGTTATTCTGTGGTGTTGCAAATTGCACTTTATCAAGGATCTTTCTATTGTCACCTTAATCAAATAAGTGCTTTTGTCACGTCGTTAAAGAAAATTTGCAGTAATGCAGATTGACATCAGTTATTCAATTTAGCTTTATTGGTGCAGTGATTGTCGGTCTAAGATGGGTGCTTCTTTCTGCCTATCAAATGAATAATGGCTTTTGAAAATTGTGTAGGAGGTAATTTTCTGGTTAGATTTGTGAACAGAATGCAATTTTACAATGAATGCAAATTCTTCTCTTTTATGTCTCCAGGATATCTCATACACAGTTCTCACGTCGCCTGTTAATTTGATGGATTGCAATTTGTCCATCGGTTATTCAATTTGGATTCGTTATTTTATGGCAACTACCGAGGTCGTCTTGTAAGTAGAAGATAGGATAATTCCTATCTCATGCCTATCACAGTAGTCAAGTGCAATTTGTCCTGTTATATGTGATTTGCAATGTTGTCGTTGATTATTCAATTGAGCTGTGTCGGTGCATTGTGTTTGGCACAATGTGTTTGGTTGGTGCATTCCACAATCAGGTCGGACACAGTCAGTCTTCCTCAAATCGTCCTTCCTGTCTTTTAAACAAAACAGCTTATCCTTGGGTGTACTAACTTCATCGTTTATATCCTTTTTGAGATAACAGGCGTTATGCTAGTCCTTGACCTGAATTTCAATTTAGTTTCGATATAGCCACATACTCTGTCGTTTATTTCAATTCGTTTGTCACTGATTACTGTTTCATTATGATTAGGCCTTCATTTTTCCTTTCAATTAGTTCCTATCTACGAAGGTCACTTTATTAGTAGTAGATAAGATACTTCCTACTTCATGACTCATCATCATTCTCCTGCCCTTAGCCCAATTTATTTGGGGTCGACGCAGTATCTTCTCCTATACTTCTCTATTAGTCGTCATGAACCACCTTTCCAGCCATAATTATCATCTTTCAATTAGTCCTTCCATCGTTTCTTTGGTCTTCCCCTACTGTTAGAGATATTCAGATTCATACTCAACACTTTCCTCACGACATTTTTCTCATTACTGGCGTCACTTGTCCAATTGTCCATAACCCGTGTGGTTTTAGTCAGAAAGTGTCTGCCGACCCCTCCTCCCGTGTCACGGCGGAGGATATCTATGAGGATTTCCAGAAGGATAAAAAAGGATAAAAAGAAAGAAATTGTATTTATGTGTAATTGCTTTTAAAACAGTTTTCATTATGTATAGTTTTCTTATCGAGAGTACCTTACCTTATCTAGTAAAGACTTTGTGTTGAGAATTTTTTATTTTATTAAAGAAGCCGTTTACCCCTTTTATGGTCGATGAATTTAGTCTTAACCCAGCCTCTAGTCACATTTGCGATTGTGGCAGCCTCAAATGGGGATGCAGTTCACTAACTCGGACTGTACAAAAGCTAATTACATTTCATTATGTACTTTTGCTACAATATACCTCAACCTTTTTAATATCCAGTATCTCAGTTTTCGGATTCAGTTAGTTCATGATAGTTTGACCAGAGTTGGACAATACCAGTTATTTGAACCATCATCCTACTACCTTTTGTTAAAAATCTGTATTTTGTTGTGTCCGATTTGATATTAAAATTTATGTAGGTAACTATGTAGTTTTAGTGTGACCAAGTTACTTTTGAACTATTTTGCTATTTGGGTATAGCAGCTTCAGCACAGCTGCACAGCCCAGAAATGACTACAGCAGTATTTTCGGCATATGAAAACACTGAAGAAGAGATGTTAAGCAGGAACAGGAATGGAAAGGCAGGAAGGGCTGGAATTATGTAATGAACACCTGCATGTAACCCATGTATTACAAATAAAAGATTTGATTATATTTGAACAGCGTAGGGCCCAGCGCACTTCCCTGAGAAACACCGAACGTGACACTTGCATCATGACTAATACGTGTTCTCCTACCTTTTGCTTCTGTAATATGGTTGAAATTACACAATATTCGTATATGATAGTCGATTTGGACTTCTGAACATTTATATCGATTTTGGTGCCGTTTTATTTTACCGTGGTCACTAGAAACAAAATATTATGTAATAGAAAATAACATTTAAAAAATCTTGTATGGCTGTTCAATTTATCAAACAATTTATACAGGTTGATTTTTGCGTTAGCTCATGAGAGCTAAATCCGAAAGTATGGGATTAAAGTGGAATTCTTCTTCTTAGTCTGGCGATGGGAATCTAAATTGACTAGCTGACCCACGCAACTTCGTCTCCGTCACAATAAGAGAGAGAGAGAGAGCGAGAATACGCGCGCGGTACTTGATCATTATCTTACTGCGGAGTTATTTTAAAACTGTATATTACTGATATTTATTGAAATCAAATGATGTTAGGGCAATTTTGTTCAAAATTAAATACTGAAGATGAATACAGAATAACGTATTTATTTGGATAAGGTAAAATCAACTCCTCCTATTGTCGAAGTCGGTTAAAATGTAGCCTATGTTACCCGGGCCATAATAACGAATCGATTAACACCTTATTCATCTAAATCGGATGAATAGTTTAGGCATACGTAAATACAAACTTACATACAGGCATTGTTTGCTTAAAAGAAGGCTCCAATCACAAACTAATTGTTCTAATTTTGTGAAGAAATAAACAATTTTGAATTTTGAATTTTTGAATTTTGAATTTGAATACATACATTACATAGACTGTTAAAATCATAACCCTTCCTTTTGGCTTCGCCGTAGTCTGGTAAAAAATACACGAACGACTTCCTTGTCTTGTTAGCTTTTTAAAATGATTCCAGAGTTACAAGATTTAGCAAATGTATAAACCAGAAAACAACGGTTTTCCTGGAAAGGTTGTATAAAAATAAAACCTGATTGTACAGTTTTTTCCGTCCAGTTTTTTCTGTATTTTATTTAACCTAACCTATCAGACGTCTAAAAAGTGATTTTCTTCAGTTTGAACGTTGTTTAAGCAGTATCAGGACCGACAGGGTAGTATCAGGGTCAGGCTAAGTATCTTGGGCACGCCACCATAGTGGCAGTAAGTCCCCTCTTTGAGGAGTGGCTAGACAGGCGCCGGAGGCGGCGGAGGTGGACTGACGCAGGTCCTCACCGGACACGGTTGTTTCTGGAGGTTCCTGCACCGAATCGGGCAGAATTGTGAGGATCGTCCGGAGGACACGGTGCAGCACACTGTGGAGGTTTGCCCCGCTTGGGCGGAGCAGCGCCGTGTCCTCGTAGCGGCGATTGGCGGCGACGATTGGCGGCGGCGATCTCTCGCGCTCGGCCCTGGTTCAAGCCATGGTCCGGGGCGAGAGGGAATGGGAAGCCGTCACCTCCTTCTGCGAAGCAGTCATGCTAGTGAAGGAGGTGGCGGGACGTGAGAGGGAAAGAGCCTCACGTCCCAGCCGCCGCGGGAGACGCCCTGGGCGTCGGGGGTCACGTGGTGGCCCCCGGCCACCGTAGGTGCGGGCTTGTGGACGGCGAGTTATGGGCTAGTTCGCCGTCCGGCGGTCTTATGACGACAGGCCGTATCGACAGCGCGTTCGTGTTCCACGCGCGCCTCAAAGAGATGTCAGCAACTACGTAGGGGTCCGCATGGGCGGATGCCTGCCAGGGCTGCGGGACTGTTCGAAAGAGATACCGTGGCCCTGGAACACAAAGGGTACAAGTCTGAGAGAGTGGGGGGACATTTGATGATTTCCCATACTAAAAAAAAAAAGCCTGAGTATGTTTGCTTTGGTTCCAATAGCAAATGTTCACAAAATATTTCTATTGCGAGAAAAACTAAAGTTCTTGCACGGAAGCCAAGGCCTTTTCTGCCTCGGTACCTGTCCTCTGGGCCTCTCGGAGTTAGCCCTGACAGTAACTAGCGGAAACTTCAGTTTTTTTCTCGACCTACTTTTTTGAGAGTTTAAAATTACGGATTACGATAGGGCTCAATGTAACACACTGAAAACCATGGTTTTCAGGTTCAGAGGTATTTAAAGTACCTAAAGTTATAATATTAAGACACATTTTTTTTTAATACAGGCTTGTATTAAAAAAAATGTGTGAAAAGCGCCTTAAGAGCCTGTATTAAAAAAAAAATGTGTGTAAAGCTTGGAACTTTGACCTCAAATATCTCCGTAACTAGAAGGTTCCCAGGTATGGCCCTGGACAAAAAAAATTATCGCAATGACAGAAAGAACAAATGCCTTTCGGCTTTGTGAAGGGTTTTTTTACACCCATTTTAGCATAAAAAAGGCAACTAATACACTCACATTCATATGTAGCTATGTTTTAAGTCCCATTTAAAAGGGGGCGAACCTATTGCCATCAACCGAGCATACATCCAAAATCCGTAGACTCCTACTGTGAAATTCCAGATAGAAAAACGACGAAACCATCATCATTCTCCTGCCCTTATCCCAATTTATTTTGGGGTCGGCTCAGCATGTCTTCTTCTCTAATACTTCTGTATTACTCGTCATCCTTCGACTCCTCCTTTCTAGCCATATCATCGTTCACACAGTCCATTCATTGCTTCTTTGGTCTTCTTCTACTCTTATAGTCATCTACATTCATAGGTTAGTTTTGGACACGATAGGTGGCGCCGTGCTAAGCAGGGGCAGGTCGCTAGTATATCAACAGATATAACAGAAATTAAGCAATGCAACACTTCAGCACCTAAGTGAAGAAGTCGCTTAATGAACCACCAGCCGATATATCTACAAGCGTGATACCATTAGGTTCCCAAAAAATAATAGATTCACACCACCATCAAGTGAGTGTAATTTACTTTACTGACTAGATAAACGTTAAAACCGTATTAGCAGGTCTTTTCTATAGTGACCACAGACAGATACATTTAGGGCTTTGTATGTGTAAATTTTATTTATTTAGCGCTGAGGCGGACCTAATGCCATAGGCATTTTCAACCAGTCAAGGAGTGCAGACCATGGCACCGTACATCAATGGTAACACTTATTACAAAAATCGCACATGGTGCTCCTACATAAAGGCGTTTAGTTAGTTTTTTTACAACTCACGTCCACTCACTGGGCTTATCCTCTAAAACCATTTTTGCCATCGGAACAAAGTTTAACCTGGACCAATCCTGCAACCCTTTGTTTTCACGCTCTAGAAGTGCCCTGAGTGGACCTCTGAACAGAGAGTCCTGGTCGCCATGGTATCCAGGAAAGTACCCTAGAGAGAGGGTTCCAAATAGGTATTTTAAGGGGAAACGGTGGCTCCTTATATGTGCATTTTGTGACCACCGCGTTCGATACATTTACCTCGGGCGGTGGTCACAAAATGCGTGTGGGTGAACAAAATGAGTGATGTCAAAATCACTAAAACCACACCAACATGCCTTTGTCTAATCCCCAATACACATTGTGAACGTTAAGGCCTGCCCCCTTGGCGTAGTGGTGGCTCAGTGGCTATAGAAATACTATGAAATAAAAACTTTTTTTAGGGGCCACTATAATCACTCTTGTGCATGCGTAAATATACCAACTACGGAACCTTTCACTGTGCGTGCGGTCCGACATGCAGTAGGCCGGTTTTAATTTAAGTGTTTGTTTGTCATATCAGTGTAAATTATTAACTAATACTACACCATGATTCGTGTCTACCCATATTTCCCCTATACACGTTCAGTCTACACAGGTATTCACTCTATCGAGAGTGTTTTATAGCGAAAACGATTGCGATGAGATGGACCCTGCATCGCAACCGCGTCTTTCCCTTCCCCTTCAACATCATTTTAGGAACGATTGTTATTTCGTGCGCAATTGAGTGGCAAAGCTGAGAAACTCTCCACTTGTGTAAGAGTAATTTAGGGCCCAGTATCAAGCCTTGAGGAAATCCAGCAAGTATTAGTTTTGGGATACACATGAAAAAAACTAGTTCTTTAGGAACTCTCTGCCTCACTGCGACAATATTTGTGTCCCAAAAACCTATCGAGATTACTAAACCAAGTCGTAAATACGAAGAATAATTCAACGGGGTCGTTGCGTGACGCACTCGAATTCCCAATGCTATTAATTTGGTCAACTCAACAGCATTCATTACGTTTTTTATGGTTCCGTTGCCAATTGGCAAAACGCGCAACCCGTCCTGTCCGTCCGTATGTCACAGCCATTTTACTCCGAGACTATTGGCGCCACATAGTTGAAATTTAGAGCGCAGGTGTCATCTATGAACCGCCACAAAAGTGAGGTAAAATTATGAATTAAAAAAATAGGGGTGGCCCTCCATACATGTAACAGAATAAAACAAAAAAAAAAATCTACTAATACATAAAACTGAGCAGAGTGTCTATCGACAGCAATTTGATCATCAAAAAAAATCTACGTCTTCGGCTTTAGAAGCGAATATCTAATCAATCATTAACTAAAAATATGTTAGTAACCTCGATCATCAAAAAAAATCTACTTATACCTAAAACTGAGCGGGGTGTCTATTGACAGCTCTTAAGAAGTGAATTCTAAAGCTGTAAAAATTGTGCCCTCCCCCTAATTTTTAAAGTAAGAGGAGAAAAAGAATTGAAAAAACAATGGGATTGTAAGGCGTAAAAAGATCTTTCAACAAAAATTGGTTGGAATAAGACTTGATATTCAGATTTTGAGATAAATGTGACATTTTCCACTACTATGAAACACAAATTTGGTTTTGCTGTTAATTTACGTACCTGTGTAAATTTACCTATTCTGAGCGTAAAAAATATCGTTTTTATGGCACCGAACGCTTTGTGCGCGAGTCCGACTCGCACTTGGCCGGTTTTTTTTAATGTTTTGATACATTGATAGCCTCTTCACAAATGATGTCCCACCTTCAATCCTGCTCCAACTCGTGGATAAATAATATCAGTGGCTCGGTTCGATCTTCAAGTAAAGCCCCACCTGCCTAGGTTGGTCCGTGGATGGGTCAACACCTATAACATACCGAGTTTTCTCCGTGCCTCGGATATCACGTTAAGCCTTTGGCTCCGGCTGTCATTTGTAAATCTTTCACAGTCGTTACAGGTATATCGTATTACCCAGTATTGACTGGGTTGTGGAGGTCAGATAGGCATTCGCTCCATGTAAAATACTGGTATTCAGCTGCATCCGATTAGACTGCAACCCGACCCCAACATAGTTAGGAAAAGGCTAGACAGAAGATGATGATGATGATTATAATTGATCATAAAACGGTGAAGGAAAACACCGTGAGCAATGTCTTAGAACCAAAAATTCATGGACATGAGATATCTCCCAACTCACTCCACACTAGGTCTGTATGGTTCAGGAAGGAACAGCCCACTTACTCTCACAGAGAGCAGGCCTGTATCCCTGCAGTAGGAACATAGGGTGATAATGCTATGCTTTAAAAATCATTGTAGTAGATTTGAAAGTGAAGTAGATTTTTTCTTCTTCTTTTTTACGAATCGATCACACTCAAATTTTGTCTAGACTAGTAGGTATGCAGCTACCGGCACAGCGCTAACATTCGCTGCGATTAAATACTGAAATGTGCAGGTGGTTGTGCAGGATGGGCAGGAAAGAAGGTGAGGCATATCCTGCAGCAAGGATACCCTATTTGGCGAGATTACATCTACAGCGGCCAACTTGGTGCCCCAATCGGTTATCTAGGCCGGTTGTTCGGAGAACCTGTTGTAATAACCGCCAGCTAGTTGATGTAAAGTGTTGAAGGACATTATTTCTTGCCCCGAGTTTGTTTTGTTTTTAGGCAGTGGAACTTACATCTCAGGGGTCGGTCCTGAGCAATGCTCTATGCTCCCTCTTTACCACGAGATACTTACAGTCCTATTTGCCTGACAGTTGTGGAGATGGAAGTCACAGGACTGGGTCTTGGCCAGCCTTAAGGCATTTTCGACGTAGAATTTCCGAGTGCTGAAGTAAAACTGACCAAAGCTCTGGAAAGCTTCCGTCAGTTTCTCTTCAGCCTCTTTGAAAGAAGGTGTCTCTGCAGCTAAAGCACGGTCATGGGTATATGGAAAGCGTGCAGTTTGTGGATAGGCAAATGGTATATAGTCAGTCGTAATACAGTCCAATCGATTTAGTAGTTATTGGGTTAAAAAGTAACAAACATCCTCACAAACTTTCACATTAAATTTGTAATAGTAGTAAAATTTTATTTATTTATTAAAATACCAACTTCAATTTACAGTTATAAACCACACAAACAAGTTATAGGTCATTAAAGATTAATCGAAATACATGGTGCAACAGGACCCTTCACGAAGACGTCAACCAAGCATTATGTACATCAAACTAAGGAACTTTACGCAAAAATTATTGCTGGGAAACCACTTTTTTTTTCGGGGTGAAAAATTTTACGGGAGGACTCAATGTAACGCAGTCAAAATATTGTGCTGATGGAGGGATTGAATAGTACGGGAGTTGTGGAGGTGTTTAAAGTAAAAATCTTACAATAAAAACATTTACCTATTTAAAAAAAAAAATTAGAAAAAGTTGGGACTTTGACCCCCAATATCTCCGTACCTAGAAGGTTCCCAGGTATGGTCTAGAACAAAAAAAATATTGCAATGACGGGGAGAACAAGTGTCTTTGGCTTCGTTAAGGGTCTTGTTACACCCTTTATATTCCTACGGCCTAGCACAAGCATTGTGAAAGTTCTAATTAATATAGAGTTCCTCAGAAACAAGCTTTAATGATAGTCACACATTGATCTTGAATATCCAATGCAAAAACAATATTCACAAAAACAACAGTATTTTTCAATATCTAGCAAAAAAAGAACAATAAACAATTCGACTCTGTCATAGAAATGTCGAATATTTGATTGAATGGTTATTGTTTTAAGATAAAATAGGAATTGAGATTATTAGTAATATATTTCATATTTAGGATTATTATCCGACAGAGTTAAATTAAAAAAAAAAATACTATCCAACATTATTTTTAGTATATGCGAAACCTGAATATAGTTTGTTCAGAATAAGTAACTGAATCGATTTCAATAATTTTTAAACCATGTTATATTTTTCCCCAAAATATTTAAAAAAGTTAAAAGTTGGACACCGAGCGGTTTTAAGTACCTATCGCAATAATTTAGGTACCTACTGCCAAATTATTATTACCAATGAGCTCAAGACGACGCTGGAGGCGCGCGCTACGGGATGACCACGATTTTGTGCGGACAACTAGATAACAGAACAAGCTTATAACTTTGTGATTTTTCGTAATACAGTTTTGAAATTTTGTACATAGATCCTTTACATAAAAATACTAGACACGTGTCTCAGGTTTCGCATATACTAAAACTAATGTTGTATATCCAAAAAAAAATTGGCTGTCGCCCATAGAGACAATGCCGTTACTGTTTCGTGAATTCGTATATAAAAGGGTATTTTAGGCGCTGCTATGCCCGGTCTACGCGCGTCTAGTTCACCTACCAGGTACTTTACCCTTTAGGCTCATATCCCTAATAAGAGGGTATAACTCCTGTCCGGGTTCACTTGAAATCGAATGACGTGAGATCGAATAACACTTGCTCGAAAACGAAAACAGTAAAACTATTCTATAAATCGATTAGATGGTTGTCGAGAAATGATGTTTCAAGATAATGAGCCTTCGCGCTGCCGATGATTCGATCATAGTTATTCGAGATTTTGATGCATCGAGGCAGTGAACAGTCGCGCTCATAATCTCACGTCAAAATACTTTTATTTTGACGACATATCCATAGTGGCCGTTGTTTATAAATATCAGACGTGTTAGTAGCTGGAAATCAAAAAGTATATTACAGTCCCTTCATAGAAATTTTACCTCCGACAGCTCCAGTTCAACATCAACCCTATTGTTAAAAAAAAGAAGAATCACTATAATTTTGATTGAAAGTTTATTTTAACAGCAATGCAAACCCGTTGGACATAAAATAACTGTGCGCCAACATCAAAAGTCATTTATTCAAATGGGGCTTATTGAACGTCAGTGACTTCGTCCCTCGAAACGCCCAACATTCAGTTTACCCAACCACATGCCCAAAAGGGTACTGCCTTTCTTGTCCTAAAATTGTTTGTCCGAAAATTATTATCCATAACACGTTTGCTATAAATTTCAGTAATCATAATGTTCAAAAATTCTAAATTTTGTTTTACAATCTTTACTTCTAAAACTATTTTGTCATAATATCGAGTACTATAATAATTGAATCTCCTAATTTTGCATGAATAAAGACATATATGTCCTAAGTATTGTATTATATTGTAATGCGTATTATTACCGCAACGCATGGGTAATCAGCAATTTTGATAAAAAATATCCTAAAAGTCTTGCTAGCTGGCGTGAGAAGCGTAGGCCGAAGGCCGGCGGAGCGACGACGATATTTGTGACAGAAAGTGGTTGTGTAAAATGCGAGAGTAGCGAGCGCAAGCCATGTAGTCGTTAAAATTTATGACAAACAAATTTAGGGCATATCGTATTTAGGGATGTCAATTTTATGGCATGTGATATTAAGTTCGGATAAGTTATGATTCGGACAAATGATGATTAGGACAAAATAAATATGGCACTTTAGAGTATGGATAAAAAAGTTAGGGAACATAATAGAGAACCGCCCAAAAGCCCCACCATCTTGGGTATGAAGCTCAGCGACACCGTGGGTGCCAGAAGATGGACGTCGTCGCCAAGGGATCCTAGAAAACGCTGACGTGGCGACTTTCAGGCGTTTGTGAGAGATTGGCTAGAGAAAACCGCACGCAGAGAAGAGTGGAAGGCTTTGGGGGAGGCCATTGCCCAGCAATGGGACCATATAGGCAAAGGAAAACAAAAAGCTGCGTCTCCAAATAAGCAAGGGTAATGGATAATTCAAACAGGCTTCCATTCAATTCTTATTATTTTCTTATTTCTATTACTAAATATTTAATGAATAAACAAAGATATGAAAGATATAAGGAAATTAGAACTACCAAATTAATTTTATTTGGAGCTATGGAGCACGTAGTGGGACAGTGATAACAGCATGGACTTCCGAATTATATGTCGTAGGCTCAAGCAACTACATAAATAATTCAAATTTTAATGATTTAATTTTTCTTGTAACAATAAATTATTATATAGCAAGAAAGGAGGTGTCTGATGATATGACGAGAAGTGTGAAGAAGAAGACATGTTGCACCGACCCCAAATGAATTGGGATAAGGGCAAGAGATTGATGATGATGATGATATTAAATTATCATGTATTTGCAAGTCGAAATGATGGCAGAATAAGAGATCAATATGCTTATCTGTAAGAACCGTCTGTACCTTATTTACACAAATAAACGATTTTGACTGTTTTTATTTCATCGCCACAGCTTTCAAACCGGCGAAAGAAATCATTGTGATGAAACCAGTATGTCCTAAAAGCAAAAATTCGAAGACATGTGACATGTACCAACTCTCACTGTGCCCACGTGGCGGATTACAGCCTATTCCCTCTCATAGGGAGGAGGCCTGTGTTGGCAGTTGGGATACATACCGCCTCTCTATAAGAGGCACTGCTGGAGTAGTGGGAATATTATAGACTGATTATTCTAATTACATTAGTTTATTTTTCCGGCGAAACGATTTGTAATATCTTAAAGAGGGTTCGTAATTATCAAGATTATTATTTTCTTTGGTAATTATCATGATAATTATCAGATAATTATCCACGCTGATTCAGACATTTATTATTCTTTTTACAAATGATACATACATTCTTCAAATATGATGTAAAGAAAGACATTTATAATTACTAATTGTCTTATTCTTTAGTTTTAACACAATGTTTGTGACCGTTTTTTTTTTAATGTTGACTCTAAACGCGTTTTAGACGCCAGCACATCAAGCTACTACTACGTCAAATTTCTTTAAAAGATTTTCAACTTTATCACTAAAACATTAGGGTCAAGGCTGATTGGGAAAATTTGACATTTCGGGTAACTTGAATGTGCTGTACTTGAAGAAGCGGAAGAATACATCCACATGAGATCAGATACACATGAAGTTTATTAATTATAGTTTTATAATTTTTGTTATTATCAAAAAAATTATCAAGGTATAATTACCATGATAATTATCAAGAATAATTAATCATTATTTCAAATCCTGATCTTAAATTATATCTGAATAAAATAAGCACAAACAAGAACACAGAAAGTAACGATAAAGTACAAAATAAAAGCGGTGCGTTAAGGAAGCCCGTTCTAGTGTCTTTTTTCAGACTCTTTTGTTATATTAGCTGGGAAACTATGCAGTAGCTATTTCATAAAAAACGTAGATTTTCTAGCAAATATTACCTAGAGTAACAAAGTTGATGATTTCTTACTTGTTTATACAAACTAATACCGCGTTGCATTATGCTTCTTAAACGAAAAAAAATAAACTCAATAAAAAAAAATACAATAAAAGAAAGTCATGATGATCTTGATTTCTTCCGTGCTCTTTATGCGCATCCCCTCTAGGGTCACGACACATTGAACGACGGCGTTCGACGGTTTGTCTATACAAAAAGAGCACTAAGTACCGGACGCCGTACACACAGCGACACTCCAAGCTATACATATCCAGTATAACCTGACCTCGCTTTGTATGAGCTTCCGCTACAATGAGAGATCATGCTTTGGAAATGCATAGCTTGATTGGTCATCGTGCGTACGTCACGTCGATGCGATAGGATGTGAAAGAACGCCGCGCCGTTGATCAATGTGTCGTGACCCTTAAAAAACACAAGAACATGAAAAAAACAAAAGAAAAATAATAAATCTTGAGGTTACTGATCTTGATTTTTCTTCCAAACATTTTCTTCTCAATCTTCTCATGATGGGTAACACTAAATACTCATTGATAAGCACTGAAGCAGCAGGAGTAATCAGAAACACTCCTGCGGCACTAGTACTTAGGAACAAGAGTTAGTTTTCTTCTGTCTTCTTCTTCTTTTTAGTTGCAGAAGATCCGATATGCGTTTGAAATAATAAGCTGCTGCAAGAAATAAAATTAAAGGCACCAATTCTTAAAATTTACAAAACTGGTCCTAAGACGGAAGATAAAAAAATAAAGATTAAGGCCTGCACAGACTCTTCTGCTTTCTCAAATGATTTATCATTGAACATTATTTTATGTTATTGTTGGTCTTTAGAATTAGTTAACATTAGTATATGTTATTGGTTATAATGCTTACAAATTATAATGTTGTTGTCTTACAGTTATAATGTTGACATTGTTTTATTATTGTGTTTTTTATTAGTTTAATTTGTGATAGTGATGGTGTATTTTTCTATTTCTTATTAATCGAGTTATGTATGATTTTTTTTGTCTATTTAACTATTTTTTTATGTAACGCATTCAGACGCAATGTAATTGTTATTGAATAAATGAAATGAAAATTAAAGGCGAGGGAATTTTGGCTACTGAGAACAAAATGGTCATAACAAACAAACATACTGTCCAAACATAACTGGACAAATGTAGGTGTAGGTATTAAAGGTACAACTCTGCCTAACCCTTCGAGAAGTATACGTGTAGTATGATGTTATGTTACTGAAGTAATAATATGTAAAACGCATGCTTATTGCAAGAAAAATTAAAAAAAAAAGCAAAATTCCTTAGTCTGCGCAGGCCTTATACACATATATAAACCATAATCATTACAATAAAAAGAATACAGTCTATAACCAAACTATTAAACAATAATCAATAATAAACGAAAAACAAATAAAACCAGCCGTTGGCACCATTCGTCAAAAATTGTTACTGAAAAATTACAAGCTCGTCGATTCCCTACAAACAGCGAAAGAGCGTTACAACAGACAAAACGCTCGCGAGTTTAAACAGTAATAATGACAATTAAGACTGTTAAACACCATGGTAGGTTAAATACCTAAACGTCTGCTCTCCATGATTCATTCACTAACCGCAATGTACAATCGACGACACGTGTTCACCACGTTTGAACTGCGAAAACAACCCGATTTACTATGAAATGAAGCAGCTGTTGAAGTCAAATTGTTAAGATCTACATGTGGTTGATTGTACTGAATAATATAGGCGCAACACACGTTACTCATATATGCAGCAATTTAAAATAAGAACTTGTAACCTGACGCTTTATAAGTAGAGGACTAATTAGGTTTCATTGATATTATTTTATTAGTTCTACGTCATTAATGTCTAATGGTATGGCGTAATATCATGAATTAATGCTGCTATTACCATATTGTCCCGTATGCCCCAATACCTGCAATCTAAGCGACCTCTTCACTACCAGCTGCCACTGACAAGTGACAAGGTCTAAAAGCCAATTTCCCCATTGAAACGGAACGCGATCAAGAACTGTAAGTGTCATCATTGATATAGAATAATGTCAAAATTGAATTCAGCGTATTCGCTTTTCAAAATAAAACCGTTTCATTTTTAAGTTCTAATAAAGCATGTTGTAGCGTGCGTACAAACAGCCAGCGCGCTGCGACAAACATCTGTACACTGTACTAAATAATTGTCAATCCAGACGGAGTTAATTGGTCCTTCTGTTCATGCCAACGACGTCTGAATACTTTTGACAGAAAGACACACGTTTGATAATAATATGAAAAAAATAAAAATAAATGTGCTTATCAAAATTTTACATAGTTCTAAAGATTTGGATTTCCCCTAATTTGTAGTATATACAGTAGGTACAAATTGTATTAACTGACCTGGACGAGATCTTAGATTGAGTGTTACGTCTTTTTATCAATTCTCATCATAATATCACTTTATCATGGTGTTTTAAGTAAATACACAAAACTGTAGTACCTATCTTGGTACTTAAATCCTTCAAAAGTCCTAAATATATCAAAATCCATTGAATGATACTCTAAAATCCTCTGCCTTACTTTCGTAAACGATCCATCAAAATCGATCTGCAATATGCCACAACTCACCACAAAATAAAAATAAGAAAAACTCGCAGAGCACATGCAACACAACTCCAGAACACCGAGTAGCAGATCTTCAATTTTATTGCTCAATTGGTCGCATCCGTACTTCAGCGACCAACGAATCTACTAGAACGGGCTAACCCGCCCACCACCAACGTGCAATCACTTGAAGTACATTTAACTAGTGTTAATTCGTCTAATCCGATAAATTTGTTCGACGAGAGATTTAAACGGTGACACCCGCCGTTGTCGATGTAATTTCTCTATCTGTGATTAAATCAGAAATGATTGTTTGAAGTGTTCGTTTTGGAGTCTTTTCCGATGTCGTTGAACAAAAATGTGGCAAAACGATCTTTGCTTTTTTTTTTTTAAATCTGAAATGTTTTACTATTTATTTGAAAACTGCTTTTTAAAATGGATATTTTCTTCAGCTTTTCTTTACCTAGGTTTAATAATTTGATTCATGACGTAGTCAAAAATAAAATGACTAGACTGCCTCTAATGTGGTTTTAATCTCCGAGATGATACAATAAGGGTCAATTTCAGAATGATGTTTTATAAAGGCCCATTCCACAATTAGTTCCACAAATTGTAAGCTTCCTCTAATTTTCCCATCTTTCAAGCTACTAGTATAGTAGGTCTCATATTCGCGGGGGGTTTTATTGAACAAAGGTTATCTAGGTATCAACCGTCTTGAAATAACTGGGTCTAGTCTCGATAAACCTAAATGTAGGAATTTGTTTCTCTACCAAAGTATAATACCTAATATCATTCTTATTATTGATATAATTATGTTAAGAGCGTTAACGTCTTACGGAATTTCATATAAACTTTCAAATGATTTTTTTTTCGAAATTAATGAACCGATTTTAATGAAACTTCGTACTCATAAGCAGGATACATAAGTCTAAAAACTTGACAGAAAACATTTTCGAAAAATAGTGTTACAGCTAAATTAGACCGATTTTAGATTTTCAATAGAAACAGAAATTTCCTATTATCTTTTTTTAAAAAGACATTTCGAAAAGTTCTCTATCAAGTTTTTAGACTTATGTATCCTGCTTATGTGTACGAAGTTTCATTAAAATCGGTTCAGTCATTTCGAAAAAAAATCACTTGAAAGTTATGTGAAATGCCGTAAGATTTGTGTTAGGTAGATGTAGTGTTTCAAATGTAATGGCTTCGTTGGCGATGATTTTGGGATTATTGGTTTTTAGAACATATCGGAGATTTAATTAGCTCTTTGATAAAATAAAATGGACCCCCAACAATTTGCAGTGAGAGCTTACTTGGACTGTATCTGCTAACTATCTGTGACCATAAGAAAACGCGTTATTTCCGATTGTTCTTTACTACAATTGGTTGTAGCATTATTCTACTTGATCCAACATTATAACCATCACTAAGCAAGACTTCAAATTAAATTGTAAAATCAATTGCGTTAATTGGTTCTAAAATATTCGTAGACACATTTTTATTTAACAAAAAAATATGCAAATAATGCACGTGGCAATTCTAAGACGTTATGGCGGCAACGTGTGCGCCCATATGGCCGCGGGATGAATGACCAGCGGTTTCGGTAGCGAGGCAACTGATCGCAATTAAAAAAAAAATGTTTAAAAAGTTCCATTGCTGGGCTGCGGGCCGCGTTATGAGACTGGCTGAAAATTTTGAATGAAAAAGTTATCATGTTCTTTAAATGCTCAGTAAAAAAAATACGTATGTTTATATCATTTTATTTACAGTATTTTTTAGTATTTTTTATATCGTTGTGTCCTTTTTTTGTTAAATGTGGTGTACAATATATTTCATAACCTTTCTTTCTATTCTAATACTTGTTATAAAGAAGTAAAGTTTGTATGTAGGAGATAATCTCTGAAACTACTTATCCGATTTCCAAAGAATGTAGTTTTTCACGTGGATGAAGTCGCGGGTAAAAGCTAGTGGCTTATAAAGCATGAAACAATTTCATAATTAATTCATCCTGCGAGTAATACTGACCTAAATTTAACAGACTTTTTCTGTTATCTTGTTTTCGATAACCTTGTCTTTACAGCCGAGTTGATTAATTTGCGCAAATGATACCTACATAGTTAACAATGTTTCAAGGAAACAACAAAAGTTGCTAAAAGCATGGCAGTAGAGTAACACTAACAAAAATACCAATGAATAATAGGTAGAACTTAACCATCGACACAATGATGATAATATCATCATTGTGTCGATGGTTAAGTTAAATACTTTCTGGACACACTTTTCTAAAATCAATCCGAAAAATTTAAGCAAAGAGAAATAGAAATTAAACAGATAATCGGTCCTTAAGGCGCAGTCTAAACAATGCTCGTAGAGTACTATAAATAAATAATATAAAGTGCTGTTTACTTTGGCCGCAAGTTCATCACACTGTCGCGTTAGCGTTATCTGAATAATGCTCATCTTTGACATTTGCCCTTACTATCTGCCGGTCGAGTTGCCACCCCGCTTTATCAAATAACGCCCTATAACCGTACAAACAGTCTTCAACTTATTTGTTCATTGACAGTTCACAATGGACCAATTTATTTTTGAAAATAGATTATAATACACGGTTCATTCATACTTTTTTTTTATACAGCTATAGTGGTCTATTGAAGGCAAAGATGTGACAATATTGTGCCTATAATGAGACCTCTGTGTGAAGAGTCGAGTTTCTCGCGTCGTTAACATTAATAATAATGGTCCTGCATAATGCATGAAAAGCTGTCTGGAATAATGTACCATTATAATTCCTTACAATTATGTTTTTAAAGCAAAAATATGATTAAAAAATACATTAAAAGCTAGTGGTTTACTCCAACACCGTATATTGGTCCTTTAATTTCGGCTTAAAAGACCAAAAAACTTGAAATCAATCAAAGAAAATGTGCATCCATATTATTTTATAATTCATCAAAGTTATCCGCAGAATAGAGATTTAATTAATCCTAACTTATAGCTTTCATTTTTAAAAGTTTAAAAAATAACGAACAGAATCAACAATGTATTTTTTCATGGCAGTGTTTCCCGCCCTATTGTCGTGCCGGCCCACTTAAATTAGTGGCTAATTAACAAATGAACAGTTAACTACGAGCTCATCAGAGTAACAATGCCGTCTTCCTAGTTTTGGAAAATATTGTTGCTACATTAGCTACATGACATTAAGCTTAATTTTTTATGAACCGTACCTATTTTTGATTCATGGTACATGAAAAAAATGATGATGTAACCAAGGTTTTGTAAAAGTATTCTGATTGAAAAGAGTGTCCATGGAATTTCTTGTCCGTTCTTCTCCATAAAGGTCTATGCTAGGGAATGGGCAACTACAGTACTTTCACAGTTTTTATGCATTGTTACTTGGCCTACATTTTATTGTCGTGTTTGTTTTGACAATTCAAAGGTGCCTGTAACTGGTCTACTTGAAATAAATGCTTTGTTTTCGATTGATTTTGGCACCATTCGTTTGCAATCCTTTAGATAAATACTTAACCTAAAACAGTAAATTTACCATTTTTTATTTGAATTACCATTTCATAGTTGGCCATAGTGTCTGACTTTGTTGGATTTGGGTATGACGCCGCTGGGGTCCTAAAAGCCGACGTTCAAAATGTAGGCTAGTTCTAATCCTTTCAGTTTATTAAATATCAACAGGATATTATCTGGACTTCATAACTGGCATACGTCTTCACACTCAGTCAGTTTGTATATGCTTGTAATCTCTGAAAAAACTAATACGATTACGAAAACACTTTCACCGATAGGAATCTATACAATCTTTGAGGGCGAAAGGCTACTTTTTGTGCCAGCACATGCCAAGATCTGGATAAACCGATATCGATGTTTGGCACACAGATTGACCTGGGTTACTATATAGGGTACATTTTTATACCGGTAGTACCTATGTTCTCGTGGGTTAATTCCCTAGCAACTAGCAACTAGTGCAGCAAATGTGAAGACACACAAAACCTCAAGTTGAGTGATGAATGATTCACAGCACTCGTTATAACATTCTAAATAGTGCGATCACGTCATACAATCATACAGAGCATTGTGGCTCGAGTTGAATGGAACCATTCCATTAATTTATCCTCAAAATATTTTTCCTTATTTGCTGATGTTTTAGGCGTGCAAGTTGTGATGTCAGAGGTTGTTCACTAGAAATATAATTGAACAATACCAAAACATCATAACATCACTCATGTAACACCTGAAAGGTTGGGCAAAGGAGTACATAAAGGTTGTAAAAAGACACTTAACGAAGCCGATAGGCACTTGTTGTCCCCGTCATTGCGATATTTTTTTTGTTCTAGACCATACCTGGGAACTTTCTAGTTACGGAGATATTGGGGGTCAAAGTTCCAACATTTTCACAAGTTTTTGTATTAAATACATATTTTTAATGTAAGAACTTTACTTTAAACACCTCGACGACCCCCGTATTATTCAATCCATCCATCAGAACAATGCTTTGAGTGCGTTCCATCGAGTCCTACCGTAAAACGTGACTTTTCACCCGAAAAAAAAAGCCGTTTCCCAGCAATAATTTTTGCGTAAAGTTACTAAGTTTGATGTACAGAATGCTTGGTTGACGGCTTCATGAAGGGTCCGTTTACACCCTGTATAGTACATACAGAGATATTTCGCCAGTTATGTTAAGTCCCTTATAATAGGGGGCGAGCCTATTGTAATCATCCGGGCATAAGTCCTAACTCAGGGCTGATACTGAGAAATTTTAAATTGAACAGTAACTTTGAACAGTGACATTGAAACTGGGATTCATAAACGTTTCTCAACACGTACTTTGGGATATGATACCGTCTCTATCTTATCCTTGTAGCTTAAGAGTAGTGCGACAGTGACGGGACAACTGCTTAGTCAAAGCACAAGCTACGCAACATCTACTTTTCTTTGCCTACTTATAAATATTTAAATTAAAAGCGTTAATTACCAAAAATATGAGCTAAGCTCTTTGAGGGACTTGTCCGAAGCCTCTGCCAACGGTGTCATTGTGACAGAGTTCTTGTCAAAGCTCATTTAACACCTATACAGCGTGAATCCAAATAACTACGATGTCGGTCTAAGGGAGAGTATGGTTCAGTTTGATGGTTTGCACCTGACCCTTAAATATGACCACACTTTTCTAATACATGCTGGATAAGAACCATCGATAAGAAGAAAAAGAAACAACAAAGGTTCGTATTCCTAATTCCGTACCTCCACCATTCTGGCTTATGAAGTCCTCTTAACATATTCCAATGTTTCTTAATCCAACAATCATGAACTGTGGTCAGTTATGTTTCATGTTTTTGCCTATCTATTTGATAAATACGATAGTTTCTTAGGCCATAATCTATAAACTTTACATAGCATGAACTTTATCTAGGCGTTATTCCTCGCACTGTCGCACTACTATCGAACTACAAGTGCAAGAAAGAGACGCGGACATGCCTCAGCCAAACGGAATGTTGAACAAAATGAATAGATTGGGACCTTTGAGTATAAATAACGTAATGAAGTGAATTTATAGTAAGTTTTGACGTTAAGTGATGTGTCTGATGTTGTTTTCTTCAACTGTGACACATTGACCCTTACATTAATACACTTATCGGTAAGAATAAATGTAGTACTCACTTGTGGGAAAGGTCTTTAACAGTGTTATATTGAAGTCCGACTGTTTTTATTGTATTTATTGTCCAAGTAAAAGATTCTTCTAATACATTACTGTGTCGAAACATTCTCATGTAACATGTTAACATCTCTATAATGCTCTCTTTCTCTTTCACTTCCATTTGTTCAATCTTTTATCTCTTCAGACAACATGTCAGTATGGTTGAATGTTTAACAAGTGAGAACGCACAGTTACAGTGCTCTTGATCTCGGCTTAAGACTATTTAGTTTTCTCGCAATATTTTCCTTGAAGAACTGTCAGCCAGTATTATTTTATGGCATTTTTAAATACCAGTGTGATTTAAAATGGCTTCAAAAATATTGGAACAACGTATGACCTTTCGAACTTGGGCACCTCAAAAGAGTTCGTCGTAATACTCGGGCCACCACTACAAGATTCTTACAAGATACGTTTATTAATTTTAAAACCGCCCCTTTGTTTACCGTCTTGTCAACAAGTGGTGATTACATTTATTAAACACACGCATTTGGAGCCCAGTAAAGTAAACATGAAGGAAAATTCCTGCAGTAAACTTATAAGTCATAATAAATATTGTGAGTTTACTTGTCAAATGTGATAATAAATTATAGTTGAGTGTCAAGAGTTCATTATCTTTTCTCAGAAATGTTAATGACAATTAACGACTAACAGTCGTTAATTCTTATTAACATTTCTCGAGGGATCAACCTCAACCAATTCCGAAAACATTAATTAATGCATTGGTATTAAACAAGCAAACGCAGGCCACAAAGAAATCTAACTCACCACTCAAAAAAAAAAGAAAGACGATGCATAAAGAATATCCATTTGCAACTGTCACTGCTTAACGTCAAACTTTACACTTGAATTTAGAACGACCGCCACGTTCGGTATTTGAAATAAAACTGCATGGAACTACCAATATGGCGGCGCACGACGCGCGCCGTCTGCGCACAGATGCTGACTACTCCTTAACAAACTTTGATTAGCTTTAAATAGTGATGCCCACATTATCTACTTATTCTATTGAGCTGTCGCTGGGAGGTGTGGGTCTCCCTTTATTTCGAGGAGTGTTACTGCAGTCGTATAAGTCGACTACTTTAATGCGAACCCTCTTTATTATTTCAGGCAAAACTTTGCAGAAAAGTGTGATTCTATTAAGGAAAACATATCGCTCTTAAAATTACGGATAATTTCTCGGTTAATTATAAAACTTTACCATACATAATAAACAAGCCTACAGTTTTATTCAATGCTTTCCTGGTCGTGTTAGGTTAGCTACTGGCAATCAGTTTCAGATAAATACAAGCAAACCTTATTTTTTATTTAATGTCGCTCTGACCACGTGCTTTTCGAATTTGTATAGGCGCTTTGGGCAATAGAGCACGATGGTCATAAAGATATTAATTATACTGCTATTTAACTGGTGCCAGTTGAATTGTCATCAACGTGAACTTGTCCATTTTCATTTTATTTCATCAATGACTGCTTGATTCATATTTCTGTTAAGCTGAGATCAAAGCAACTAAGAGTCTAGTGGCTTGACCAATTTTGCCCAATGATCAGTAAATACTAGTCGAATTGTGGAATAAATTAAATTAAATCATCCATGCGCTTCCCATGAAGTGGTAAGGTTATATCATTCAAAGCATCAACGGATGATATTATTATTCCTCTGAAGTCCTTGTCAATGTTTGAGATACAGTGGCACCTAATGTATTGGTTTTAAGATACTCGTAAGAATTTTTGGTCCTTCGATACATAAATACATTTTGACTTTAATAGTTGCTATCCATACTAATGCCATGGATAGTGATGTTTTAAAATGTAAAGAAATCAACTAAGGAAATAATGAGCATTCAAAGCGATTCGAATACACGGTGTAGCGTACATTCGACATTCTAACTGTCAATATGAATTCAAAACATGAGTCATGAGAGCTAGACCAACCAGCACTGAAATAAATACAGCTATAAAAAAAACATCTGGTAAAAAATTCCAAAAATATAAATAAAAGAGTGCAATAAAATTCACTTTGTGCAACGCAGAATCGATTTTCCTATTTAGGTCAGGCCATATTAATATGGGTATTTTGCAATTGAGAATGACAGGCTACTATCTATGAATTGAAAGATTGCTGTGCATAAAACACAGGGATGGAATGGGATTTGTACTAAATGCAATAATCCGCAATATATATGGTGTAACTGTACTTTACAAGGGCTGGAAAGAGAAGTGTTATCGGCCGACGCGACGGCGAGATTGAGATATGACATTGTTACCATAGCAGGTATATTCTGGATGATGCTGGCACACAAACGTGGAGATTGGCCCAAGCAAAGAGAGGCCTATACCCAGCAGTGGGTGAAGTCGAGCTTTGGATGACGACGATGAACTGTGCGTTGTCACTACAAAACATTTACATATAAACATGCTGTCTGATGTAAAACTTTTCAGTAAGAGATGAAAAAGAGGGAGAGACATACGAATTTCAGTACGTTTAATGTCAATTTTACGGTAGTAAGGGAATCGTTCGAGTAACATCAACTTTTAGCTAGGATTTCAGTACATGATTCGAAAAATTCCAATGTTTTTTTAAATTGAATTTTAACAAAAACCTGCTGTTTATTCATAAAAACATACTCTAGCTGGAATTTTATCTAAATATTATCAATAAATAATCAAAACAGTACAGCAATCACAGTTTTGTAGGCACTTACGTAGGTAAAGCTTACGAATTAGTAAACAACAATAAGCTTTCAATGCTTACTGGTTTTTAATCTGAATCTGGTTTTAGGGATTATCTCTTACCAGTGTAACGTCTTTGAGCCAGATACTATAGAGAACTGCCATCCATCAACAAAAACGGTAGTAGTAACGATCGGCGTCTTCCAGGGAACAGCTTTGGTCCCTTAATTATCCAACATTAAATAAAGTTAATTTAACTGTTATAAATCAAATAAGAATGCAGAAAGAATCAATAAAAAATATAGCCTTGGTTTACATTGTTTTCCTTTTCTTTATTTTTTGTTGATTATACACGAATAAGATAAAGAGACATGAAAAGTATCGAAGGACCACCCTTCGATACTTTTCATGTCTCTTTTATTTTTTTCTGGTTTTTGTTACCTGTGAGTATAAACTACTACTATTTCTACATATCTCGCAAAAAGTTCTGGCTCCTCATAGACATGCCCCCTCCGGCTCACTATGATGAACTTGCAGTAAGGTAGGACCCTTACTGCAAGTAACCTAGACCGTCAATTACCATGACCCACCTGGAAGCATCTAAACCGACTGCGAAGCCAGGTGGGCCGCTGCAAGTATAACTTGGTCCGGTGGGGGTTCTCCGATGAAGCAGGGTACTACTATGGCCCACCTCCTGTCCTGCTTTCCACCTGCACTTTAAGTGGCCTATCCAAAGTCACCACTAACGTCGTCGATGCGGAAGAGCTTTGGTCGAAGCTAATTCATTTGACACATGGGAGTCATTGACACGACAAAAATACAGAACATAATCCTTCTTTTTTAAAACCTGAAATTGGTGGTTTTATAAACCCGAAAGTACGTAGTAAACTGGTGGCACCCTTTTACAAAAAACCGGCCAAGTGCGAGTTAGACTAGCGCACCGAGGGTTTCATAATATAAACTTCTAAGTATTTTGTTATAAAACTACATATTTACGGTTTTCTGATTTTTTCCTTTACATGTGCTGTAAGACATTGTTTCTTGCCAAATTTCATAATTCTAGGGCAACGTGAAATACCCTATAGGTTTTGATTGCCTTGTGAAATATGCGACATAAACAGTTATATCTTTTGAACGCGTTGACTTACAAGTTTGATTTTTTCACTGCTCTAAGGGGTAGCAGACTTGAGTATTTGATATTAATTTCAGCTTGATACCTCCGCACCTTCTTGAGAAAGAGGGTCTTGACAGACGGACAACAAAGTCATCCTGGGTTCCGCTTTTGCCGACTGAGCTACGGAACCCTAAAATTAACTCTAGACCGAAGCTATTACTGGTGCAGATTTCCCCAGCGTTCATTGACGAGGTTGAATGTTCATTCAATGAAATCATAGTAATAAAATACATTTTTACGAGTTTGAACAACAAATAGATTTAAAATTTTCCACAAACGACGCATCCTTCTTCATTGTTACTTCCGGCGGAAGTGTCTCGCTTATTCTTACATAATTGAATTTGACTCAATTAACTTAACACTGTGTACTAGTTAACATGATGTATTGTTGCTTTGTTTGTTTTAAAGCTAAAAGAAAATGATAAAAGTAATAAAAATGTATGGCTATTAAACCATGGCTTGGAAAGTAAAAAACATCCAACGGTCTATCAGTTGTCAAAAACAAAATCATATGCTAAGGTCATCAGTAAAGTTTACCAAATAAGTAATAACTATGCGACTTGCCACTTCTTTACCTATAAATATAAATAAATATAAACCAATATACCTAATATATTGGTTTTGCTATAAGAGCAGAGGAAGACCAAAGAAACGATTGATAGGCTGAGTGAAGGATAATATGGCTAGAAAGGAGGTGAAAGCTGTAATTATGAGTAAAAGAGAAGAATGGAAGGAGAAGCCTAAGCTGCGCCGGCCCCAAAATAAATTGGGATAAAAGCTAGAGAATGATGACAGTCATCATCGCACACATTAAATGAAGCCATCCAATTTTCTCAATGATGTAACTTACGTCAGACAAAGATATTTGGCCACTGGCATATCACCCCAAGGGAATCTGAAGCTTGAGCCAATCAAAAAGAACTTTATCTAATAGTCATCCAATAAAAGCAAAATATGCGTCATTCACCTAATTTCGGTTCGGACGACTCGACAACGCGCCGAAATAAATGGAACAAGTATGGTGGTACGCAATCGGCTCGATTAAATTCCGCGTCACTCCATAACACTCTCATCATCTGCCTAGCCCTTTCCCAACTATGTTTTGGTCGGCTTCCAGCCTAACCGGATGCAGTTGAACTTGATCTCCACAACCCAGTCAGTACTGGGTAAGACTGGCTGTCAGACTTTCGGGCCACTGACTACCTGTAATAACTGCCAAAGATTTATAAATGACAGCCGGGACCAACGGCTTAACGTGCTTTCAGAGGCACCGAGAAAACTTGGTATGTAATAGGTGGTCCCCCATCCACAGACCAACCTAGGCAAGCACGGCTTAACCTGAAGATTGATCCGAGCGGCTGTTATTATTTAGCCACGAGCTCCTCCCTAACCCACTAAAACTGTTTTTAATTGTCTCCTTATTAATGAAAGTATTTCTCTTAATTTGGCTCAGGATCAGTTAAGATTGACATCGGGACCCCTGACCTTTCTCAATTAAAAACGCATCGTGGTATTAAGACACAATTGGCCGGATATTTAAATTATGGAATGGATGTAGACTTTGATTTACACAGGGTGTAACAGAAAGGGTATAGTCATATGAAAGAATACGCTGCAGACCATCATACTGAACAACTTTCTCCTTGGGTACAAAATCGTAGATGCGAAAAAATTATCAGCTGTCCTATATATTTGGGTCGAGTAGGTATTGAAATTTTGTTGATCAGTTTGATGGTCTGCAGCATATCCTTTCATATGACTATACCCTTTGACTATACGATTTAGCCACCTGCATCCGTCAGCTGTACCCCTTAGCTTTGGTAGAATCACCCCCTTGACGGATGACGATTGTGTAAGGTACCAAGTGATGCCTCGTTGCCGTTGAAGCCATACTACTGAGCATGAAGACCTTAGTTCGATTTCCCAAAGAATTTCTGAGGAGCAGCTCGGAGTTGTACCCGGTTGAAGGCAAAATATTTCTACTATATGGGACTCATCTACATATAACTGGCGGAATTTTGGAGTACTGTTGATACACTCCTGTCCAACCCTTTTAGAAGTACAGGCGTGATGTAAGTTACACAAACAATACAAGATAATATATTTATTTTCTCTATTCACAAAGGTTCACATAGGTATAATAAACGATATAAATGTATGAATAACATTTTAACGAAAAAGCATAAATATGATCCTTTGTGGGAGACTGGCGTCTATACTAGGATACCCTGTGTGACGGATCCCAAGGCTCTCACCTCGAATTATTTAATATATACTTTTTTATAATATTAAATGGGACTACTCGCTCTCTCTCTCTTTCTACTCTCTACTCTCTTTCTCTATTACTAACTAATTAACTTTTGTACGTATCATATAAGTAGTTACCTAATTTACAGTAGCGAAGGGTCAATTTTTGTAAGAGGTAAGCCGGAGTACATATCTTTAATGTGATTATAATATTAGTCTATAAAATACTGACTGTGCCATTTTCAAAGGGAATTCGGTAGGAATCGAGTTGTATTGAACCTTCGCCACTGATAATTTATAGTAATATTTTATTACAATCACGTCCACGTCTAACTAGTGCACTTTGATTTAGAACTTCAGCATAATGGCATGTAATGTTGTCACTGCTGGTACAGAGCACAAGTCTCTTCTCTGTAAAAGAAAGCGTGCCGTCATCCACCATACGGGCCATGTGAGTTGCTGGACGTTCTAGGATCTAGCCGGTTACTTCACAGCTTTTCAGAACAGTGCTGAAAATTAACATAACATCACGCCTGTAAGCCCCGAGGGTTCGGCAGAGGTGTACCTAACCTAATAGTACATTTGGGCGAGCCTATTGCCATCAACCGGGCACAAATCCAGACTCCGTCGCTGCTACTGGGAAATTCCTGATGGAAAAACCCAATAACAATATGCCCAACCCGGGAATCAAACCCATTCTCAGCAGTCGCGATTCCGACCACTAGACCGACGAGTCAGGCAAGAACGAGAAGACTAGTTAGAGCTTTAACGACCCCCAAAAAAAGGGTGACTGTTTCCCTTATAAAATAAATACAAAATAAATAAAACATCCAAATCCAATACTCGACAAAAAAAATACATATAGTATAACATCCACCGACCGATTCACACCGAGGAGCGTCGATTTAAACCCATTAGGGTTGGTGCACACTAAGTGATAACTTCCTTATTGGGGACCGTCGCGCTCTTTGTGATTTGATGCAGTCGCACAATGTAACGTGGAATATTCTCGACGAAGCTATATTGCAATATATGTACTTGTATTTTTCCACTGGCTGGATCACGTATTGTGTCCAAGGCCTTTGATCGGATGAAGCAAGGCTAAGCTTTGGTTTGAGGGAATAAAAACATTCCAATAAATACATACACGCTTATATAGGGTTTTTCAATAAGGGCGGGTAGATGTTGAAATGAAATAAAACAAGCTGTGTGTGAGGTATTAACAAAATTCTTTTTTTATTTTTGGCACGGATCCGAGTGGTCCAATTTTCAATGTCTCTTCTGCATCGAATCGACTGCCTCGGGTTCTGCTGTACAATTTCACGAACCGCGACGATGCTTTTGGCCGATCTTGAGTTCCTTGAACGTACGGGTGTTGGCTGATTGTTTACTGAACCGGTCGTCTCAAATTTGGCCGCCAAACGTGAAGAGTCGACTGTGAAGAGCCACCACGTCTGCGTAAAATGGGCGCAATGCGCGCATTTGCACTAACGAACACTCATTTTGATAATAAAGTTTTATCATTTGAACGTGCTGTGCAATCGTGTTACTTGCCATGGTGATTTGGCATAAGTAGCTGAATAATAAACAAAAGATTTGATAGATGTCACCAAAACAAATTGGCCTCCACGGGCCGCCAAAATCTACCCGCGAAAACCCCTTTATTATACTCACTCCTTTTGCCCATTGAGGTAGGTCTTTCTTTATCGTGTGGTTAGTGCCTAACCTGCTGTTGAAGATTGTTTTTATCCCGCCCATGGGCCTCTGACTTGGCTTTACATGGCGTCAAGAAATATCTCTCAGGCATGCTGGTTTTCTCACGATGTTTTTCTTCACCGAAGCAAGTGGTAATTATACAATACGCACATGAATCCGAAAAACCAGAGGTGCGTGTCTTGGGTTCGAACTCGAGACCGATGACTTGGCAGTCCGACGGTCACACCACTAGACTATCACTGCTATATGGATGGGGGTAGGTAGAAAGTACTCCACCTGCTAGAATCCTTAACGTAAATACTCTTTTTATTTAATTTACGTTCATACATCTTGTCGTGCACGTACGCTGGTTGCAAGTGTCACCTTTCTGACGAATATCACAAAGCACAGTTTAATGAAACTAGAAGTTAAGTAGATGAGGCACTTAAATTCTAAAGCCAAAGGATATAACAACGTACGTAACACCCAAATTATTACATTTTTTTTTAAACATTGCCCCACATTAGAAATTTCTCCTATATCGTGGGTGCGTTTACAAACATATAAATTCACATACACAAACAGCCAGACCCAGAACACCTGTAAGCTATACAAATATTTATTCCGTGCGGGAATCGAACCCGCGACACGAAGCGCAGCAGTCAATCGCTCAGCCACTGCGCCAATAGTGCCGTCAAAAAAAATGTCTGAAAGATTTAGAAAAAAATTGGTCCTTTCAACAGATTTCGGTTAATTCATGGCATTGAATAAGCCGATTCAATTTGTCTTATGGAGTATAGTCAAACGGAGAGAGATAGAGCAACAAAAATAACAACTTTACAGGAGTTTGAAAAAACTGCATAATTGTACAGACTGGCGCACATCAAGCTACCCAAAACTGTCAAATTTTGACAATCAACCTTGAACTTAATGCTTCAGTGATAAAGTTGAATATCTATAAAAGAAATTTGACAGATTGTAGTCGGTTGATGTCCTGGCGTCTGTACAATGTAATGGTACAATACCATTTTATAATTTGTGTTCACTTCAAATTAGTTAAAGACGGTGCTTGTATCTGTGATTGCCTGAAACAACGCGTTTTCCGATTCTATAAACAAACGGCATCAAAAATCAAAATGTCAAAATCGCCTAAAATGACTTACGTGGTGTTAGAATTTTAACGACATTTGTGGCACCAAGCAAAACAATCTCAAAAAAAAAAATAGAGTAATCTGGAGGTCTCCAACAACGCAGCCATCAATCAAAGTACGTAACGAAGGGCTATAATTACGAAACAGCCGATCGGAACGTACTTAAAATGAAAACTTACTAATCATCCCAATTTAAATACATAAAGAACATATCTACTACTACTCTGGAGCTCGTGGCTAAATAATAACAGCCGCTCGGGTCGATCGTCAGGTTAAGCCGCAGTTGCTTAGGTTGGTTGGTCAGGACCTCATGCTGAGCAGTCACGCTTGCGACCACTAAAACAACGAGGCGGGTAGGTGCAAATGCTTTTGAAATACGAAAACGCATTGAAAGCGATTTTCACTGGTCTGACCAGGGAAGCATGATACTAAAGAGGAAGCCTTTTCTCAGCAGATTGTGGAAGAAGGCTGCTAATGATGATGTTATTGATTCTTAGTTCTATTCTTTATAGTTGTGCTGCCCTGGTGAAATCGAACGTAAGAATAAGTAGATTTTGTTGGAGTTTAATAAGATAAAACCCATACAATATCTGCTTATGATCACGATCAATTTTGATCTGTAGAATTCTTCTATTGCATTTCCTTTAAAGATTAAATATATAAAAAACATTAAATCCTTATCACTAACAATAAAAACGGGACATTTAATACTTGCCGTGTTTACTATTTATTTGAGTTCCCGATATTAACACGATTGTTCACGGTATATATATCCATGATCATGGTGCTTACAACAGCACCGAAATATCGGGAACTCAAAATAAATAGTAAACATGGTAAATATCCCATTTAATATAATGAACATTAAATCATTGTTAAAAACCAAGTTCAGCCAATCGTGTACATCGAAAAAGGTATGGTTACCATTGAACCTAAGTTAATTATTCTGGTGTAACTTTACTCTAAGCTTGTTAATAAAGGAAAATAACAAGCAAAATTTTACTTTAGTCTACAGTACTTAGAAATAGATTTTGCACATCAATATAACAACTCACATCGATATATTTATAAAAAATAAAAGACAAATAATCTAAAAAAAAATAAAAACGATAAAAAAGCTTCAGAAAAAAACTTAATAGTACTTAATATATTAATACACACGTAGCTTGAAACATAATTTGTCGTAAATGTAAGCAGAATTTGTCGAGCTTTAATAAAAAAAAGCTGGACATCATCTACTTATACTTACAGCAATATCAAGATTCTTCAGGGCTAAACATCCACCATCTTGTAGTGAAGTCTGAAAGTTTGCTTGTAATTGATATTTAAAAGTAGAAAGTGTTCGGGTTTAATCAGTCCAAAATCCGAACAGAATCTACTTATATACCTTTTACAAGTTATTGCTGTTAAAATACCTGTAGAAAAAATAATTGTACGGACGCCAGCACATCAAGCTATCCGTAACTGTAAAATTTTTCCAATCAGCCTTGAATCCAATGATATAGCAATAAAGTTGAAAATCTAAGAAAGAAATTTGACAGATTGTACAGCTTGATGCGCTAGCGTCCGTTTATATAAATCGAAAATCATATCTGATAGAAATGTGAAGGTAATACAGTGAAAAGTAACAATGGAAGTGGTAGACGAAGGACAGGGCTTTGTAACTCAGCTTGGGAAAGGCCTATGTTCAGCAGTGGACAAGTCGAGTTCAGATCCGGGATTACGAAGAGATTTTTTGTCATAACTATAAGCAGGATGTTTTCGGCTTATACACTAAAACAAGCCGGAAATAACCTACTTAAAGTCATAACAAAACATTAATTGAAGAGGCTGTGGTATATATTTTGATATTACACAATATTCGGTTCATTTTAAAGCACTGTTTAAAACTTATATACTTATATACGTAGATATCATGAAATAAGGTCACTTTTTAGAACATTTTGAGGCACTGTTGTAGTTTTTAAAATCAAATACAAGTAGGCTATGTAGGGCTTTAAAATAAGAACAAAAGCCGAACAGAACCTACTTATATCCAACCTCAAACTTTTTGAAAAGGCAATTATTCTGTGTCCTAGGTGATGATGGCTTTTGATGTGAATATAAGTAAACATCGTATAACTAACAGTTAAAAATAGTTAGACGACACCTACTTAATATCACGTCAAAATATTGAAAATATTGCTGAAAGAAACGAATAATTAACTGTACAGTTATTCAAGAAACTTTTGGCGCGCACTTTTGACGCAAATCAAACCTAAAGCAGCCATCTTGCTTTATCACTATAATTTCACGAATGTCCACCAACAACCCCTGTCAATGTCATTCAAGCGCCAAAACAGCCTTGTATCACTAAAACAGTAGACTTTAACTGAAATAATGCAGAGCAAGGAAACTGTACACTATTCACTTATTCCAACAAAATAGTTTAACTTCGTAGTTTTATTAGCACCACTACGTTTTAAGTTAACTCGGCAAGAGTATATCGTATACTGATACATTTTTCGGGTAATCAGAAGTATTTATATTAAAACAAACATCATTAGGGGCAGCAGTAATTTAGTAATTAGTGTATATTTTGATTCTACTGTAATGAACATGGTCCCTATTTTCCTACTAATTGATTTATTTTGATAGTCATTAGTGTTGAGACTGCCTCGTTTAGGTAAATAAATAAAGCTAATAAACTACAAAAATCATTAACACATCCCTAATATAAGTGCACAATAGAAAAAAAAATGTTTTAAAGCACCACAAGTGCTTAATTCGTTTAGATTTCCGATACGAATAATACTAATGACTCAGCAACAAGAAAGGTCATTAATACGGTAAATAACCAAAACGATTGTAAGAATAAGATGAGGTAATCACTTGTAATGATTACGATTAAGATAAGGATTTTCTACTCAACACTACACAAAACATCATGCCTGTCCCCGAAGAGGCCTAACCCTTGGTGTATCTAATAGTACACCCATATTTCGCCAGCCTATTGTCATCAACCGGGCAGAAATCCAGACTCCGTAGCTGCTACTGAAAAATTCCTGATGGAAAAACTCAATCAAAAATTTCCCGACCCGGGAATCTAACCCAGGATCTCATACTCAGCAGTCGCGCTTGCGACAACTCGACCAACGCACCAATCATCTATGAATGTGGTTCAGTTGCCAAAATGTTACCCTGCAGCTAAAACCCTTAATATATACTCTCCATGTCATAGCTGCTATAGTTTTGTGTCAAGAGAATCAATAGCGGTATCATTTCATCATCATTTCGAAATTTAATAAAAATTTACCAAAATACGTTCACTGCTGGACATAGACCGGCCGGCCATCTCCATCTCCACAATGACCGGTCCTGTACTTCCCGCAAACATCGGATCGTCCCGACCTACATCACATCCTCTTTCTACCTACTTGAAATCAGTGACATCTCTATAGTGGTGAGACATTAGTCGATTTTCAAGGACCACCCATATTGGTCCTTTTGCCTTTAATTGATTTGTACTTATTCGTGGGTAAATAATAACAGCCACGCGGGTCGATCTTCAGGTTAAGCTAGCTCCGTGGATGGGTGACCACCCATTACATACCGAGTTTCCTCCGTGCCTCGGAAAGTACGTTAAGACGTTGGTCCCGGCTGTCATTTGTAGATATTTGACAATCGTTACAAGTAGTCAGTGGCCCGAAAGTCTGACAGCCAGGTTTTTACCAAGTGATATCGTATTACCCAGTACTAACTGGGTTGTGGAGGTCAGATAAGCAGTCTATTTAAAATACTGGTATTCAGCTGCATCCGGTTAGACTGGAAGCCGACCCCAACATAGTTGGGAAAAAGGCTAGGCAGATGATGTTGTACTTATTAATATAAAAAAGAGAAAGAAAGAAAAAATATTTATTACACTCACACAGGAAAAAACAAAAAAAAATGAATGAAATTACAATAATACAAAAATTATATAAAAATCAAACATAAGAAAAAGATAAAAAAACTAATTAAATTGGTCTTGTACGAGGCCAAAAGGTCATCTCAGCATGGTGCTGCAACATTTTTTTTTAAATGTAAGGCATGTGGAAATAGTTTTTTGGTAGGTAAACTAGGTAATGTTGTGTAGTTTTTGAACCGTTATACTATTTGAGGATATAGTGAACAAAAAAAAACTTTATTTAATCTGATTATCGACCGACCTTTAATGCTCTATGGCGGCAAAGTAGGACCAAATTCACCTATGAATCCATAATTATCGATCTAACAAAGGATTTTAGTATTTTTTTTTAAATTAAATGCATTTTAAAGGTTATTTTATGCTTTATCCTGAAAATTTGTAAAAAATTTGAAAAAGATACAAAAAAGCTCTTAAAAATTGTATACAACAACAAAAACATACAAGGGAATAACAATCTCAAATAAAGCATTAGCTACCTGCACAAGAACTTTTTGAATATACACTAACTCATACAAATTAAAGATTTTTCTTAAGCCTATTCAGTCCCTCTGCTGGACAAAGGCCTCCCCCATTTCTTTCCACCTCTCTCAGTGTTTTGTTTTCTCTGGCCAATCAGTCAGGAACGAGTTCGAATCGTCAAATTAAAATTACGGACCATTAATATGTTTATGCTAACTGAAACAAGAAATTGTTTCTACATGGTCTCAAAATTCAGGCTAAGATTATATCTAAGTAAATAAAAGCCCAACTTCCACATTGGTGTAGTACTTTTTATTCATTAACACATACATTTGTTTTAACAGGTAAGACCCAAGCTAACAAAAGTAGTCGTCATACATTGCTAATCGTCCAGTCCCAAGTAACGCATCTGGATAGAAGCACAAGTAACACAGTGGACAACATACTAAGTGCCACCCTCTGGAATTCCGCCAAAGAGCAAGAAAATATGTCCAAACGCCGAGAGACGCTATTTAGGGTTCTTACTGCACGAATCACTGGTGAAAACTTTAATAAGTTTGTACGGGTTACCGGAACTTAGTATAGGATAGATAATATCCGAGATGAGTATCTAATAGCTCACCAACCCATATTATGCCGATTTAATTAAGGTACCATGGTGATATCCGCAAGCTGCGTAACAGCTTTCAGTGTCATGGAGATCTATTTCACTGCACCTATAAAGGGTGTAAATAGACCCTTAACATAGCCGAAAGGCACTTGTTCTCCCCGTACCTGGGAACCTTCTAGTTACGGAGATATTGCAAGTCAAAGTTCCAACTTTTTCACAAGTTTTTTTTTAAATACATGTTTTTAATGAAAGATTTTTAGTTTACACACCTCCACGACCCCCGTACTATTCAAACCATCCATCAGCACAATGCTTTGAATGCTTTCCATCGAGTCCTACCGTGAAACGTGATTTTTCACCCCAAAAAAAAAAGTCGATTCCCAGCAATAATTTTTGCGTAAAGTTACTTAGTTTGATGTACAGAATGCTTAGTTGACGGCTATGTGAAGGGTCCGTTTACACCCTGTATAATTTCTGTTATTATTTGCTCAATATATAAAATTAACATAGAAAACAAGTACATTTCAACAAACAAAAAAGGTAACAGGGGAAATACTATACAAGGTGGATGGGACACCAACGCTAAAACGGTTACCACGTATTCAGTACATCATTCTGTAGGAAGCAGCTGTTTTTTTTAATAACCAACGAAAAATTTTTGAGTCAGAATGATGATGTACTAAATACTTGGTAATCGTTTTGGCGTCGGTGTCCCTTCCACCTTGTAAGAAGTCCGTTGAAGTTGTTGTGTTGTGTCCTAATTCTTCGGGAATGATGTCATATTAAGTGCTCTTCAATTTTCTGGTCCTTCCAACGTCGAATATTCCAGAAATCTCCAGAAAGTTCGTCAACCGTAGAATATAGTCAAGCGAGTTCATTTTGCGATCGTCAAAACGAGCAAATATTTACATCACTGCCCGTTAGTGACGGTCACAAACCAACTTCGCTTAACAAATTAGTTGCTTCTTCATCATTGGCTTCAGTGTTCCCTGATAGAGTATCTTCCTTGTATCAGCCTTCATACAATTTGTCATGGCTATCTCTAAAAATTAGAAGAATGTCTTAAGTCTTTGGTTTCATATCTTCGCTTTTCTTGATGTAGTTATCTGTGCCTAAGATGAAAGGCAATTAAATTGAAATGGGAGCTGGAATACACAGTCATACATGTGAATGCAATCAACCGCACCTCAATGATAACACTTACACCTCAAAAATTACCGTTGCTGTTACGCTGCTAATGTTGTTACCACTGACGTATTGTATCAATATTTTTTCTCATTCGTTGAGGACTGTCTAGTTTAATTCATAAGACTTCGAAGCTCACACTGATGCGAATGCCATTCAGGATGCTTGCTCGCCTAGTTATTCTTCTGTACAGCATATGAGAATTCTTGACAGATCCAGCTGAATACCAGCATTTTATAGGGTAAAGCTGGAAGGCGACCTCAACATATGCACCGTGTTCTTCACGTTATCCATAAACTTTGGCAAACGCTGCTATAGATTTTACAAATCAAATCTGACAAAGGAAGTAGTACTTAAATAGGCTTTCTTACAAAGATATTTATAATTTAATTTAATGAAATTTTACTGAGCTTTACAGTAAGAAAGGGTCTTAATTTCCCCTATGTTGCCGCTTAGTGCAATTAAATTATCAAAGGCTGTTTGCATTTCATTTGCACGTACGAGAGGAAGCCGAGAGTAAATTAAAAAAATAATAATATGAATTCAATAATGTGTCCATAATGAAAAATGCTTATTGCCGTGGTCTGAACATCTGGTGGAAGTTTATGAATATCGTCCGGAACACGGTGTATAGTTGAAAAATGTTAGCTAGGCAGTAATATGAAGAGTTAAAATATTATTTAAACGGTGATAAATACATTTTCATTCCATTAATTTTTGACTAGATCCTTAAATGCTTTAAAACCGGAGTACCTGAAAATGTAAAAGCAGTCAAATTAATACATTTCTCATTTTTCAGTTTTTTGTAGGTTCTAATTTATATTCGGAATCCGGAATAACGGAAGTATAGGTATCATATGTCAAAGTTAGAACCAGCATAACTATTCACAAAGTCTTCGATTCGATAAGTCGTATGTCTATCTTTTTTGGCGTTATGAAAGCGAGCGAGATAGACATACGACTTTCCTAATCGAAATCGAATAGAAGCTTTTGTGAACAGCTATGCAGTATTAAATTCATCTTAATCATACGAACATTTTTCGGGGTTTGTGATTGGAATAACTTTCCTCCGTTAAAAAAAACTAAAATAATGTCATCAAAGTCTCGATCATTTTATATAATAAGTATAGAAGGTCTAACTATTCATACACGAAATATTTTGAGGGAATCATCTAACGGCTATAACGAAGCCATTTCAAGGGATTATTTTTTTTTATCTGAGTATATTTTTATAAAAAATAAATAATTTTAAGTTACTTGACCCATAAAATAAATACTAGCTCCTTATTTTTTAACATCCATTACGCTAGTTTATTACGCCGTATTTACCTACTGTCATTGTTAGAATATGGGAGTAAAGGTTTATCCAAAAAGTCTCAAAAAATTTTAGAATTATAATAATTTCGAAAAAAAAACACTGATAATTTTTTTTTCGTTGCTATGGCGACTTTACGACTTATAGAAGTTACTCTTAAAATATTTCGTGTATGAAAAGATAGACCTTATATTTAGTGAATTTTAAATTTAGACTAATGATCTTTGACTGACTAATGATTTTTTTTTTAACTCGTTTGCAACAGCCTTAATTAACAAATCGACATCATTATGAAAACAAAAGAAGTTATTTTTTAATCCTCAAAATAAATTAAGTTATCAATAGATACTTAAGCAGCTAATCATGCATAATTAGATAAGGAAAGCAGATCGTTAACTGAATATTAGTCCTTGTTTACATTTGTTAATGTTTAAACTATTGTTAGTGCGGAAGAGATTTACTTTTTACTACCTCGTTGGTCTAGTGGTCGCAATCGTGACTGTTGAGCATGGGGTCATTTATTCGATTCCCGGGTCGGGCAAATTTTTATTGGGTATTTCCACCAGGAATTTCTCAGTAGCAGCCACGGGAGTATGGATTTGGGCCCGGTTGACGGCAATAGGCTCGCCCCCTATTACATGGGACCTTAACATAACTGACGAAATGTGGGTGTACTATTAGGTACAACTATACCTAAACCTTTGAAGATTACAGGCGTAATTTTATGTTATGTATTTACTTTCATCTATCTTCTGGCTCCATTAATATTTTTCTAAAGACATAGCTTTATCATCATCATCAATCAGCCGAAGGACTTCCAGGGTCCACTGCTGGACATAGGCTTCCCCAAAACATCACCACAACAACTGTCTCCGTCGTTATCTTAATTTTACTTAGGGTCGACGCAGCCTGCATATTTTTTGCATAAATTTCTATTAGACATCATCTCAGGTCTTTTAAAACCAGTCACTAATTCCAAATTCAAATACTTCCATAAATGATTAGGTATTCAGCTAGTGTGATATTTTAAAAAGTATTGAAGCTTCGGTAGCGAGCTCTCCGACTGCCTACGTACACACTGAGCAGACGAGGTTACAAAACAATTAAAACAATACAAGGCAGAAACACTTGAACAAATAGTATCAGTCTTAAAATTTGAGTCATTTGTTCGATTTCAAGTAGATATAAAAATTAGGTTAAGAAATAAGTACGATTAATTTAATTTACAGATATATGACTGCCTCAGTGGTCCAGTAGTCGCAATCGCATCTGCTGAACATGAGGTCCTGGGTTCGATTCACGGGTCGGGCAAATTGTTATTGGGTTTTCCCATCAAGAATTTCTCAGTACCTGCCACGGAGTCAGGATTTGTGCCCGGTTGATGGCAATAGGCTCGCCCCCTATTATATGAAACGTAAACATAACTGGTGAAATGTGGATGTACTATTAGGTACACCTCTGTCTAACCCTTCGGGGATTACAGGCGTAATGTTAGGTTATGTTATACCTCATATCAAAATCAAAATCTTTTAATTCACACAGGCCTGCATGGGCACTTAGAAAACGTTGATAAAAGGGCACAGTTCAAGTTGGTCGTTTCCTTTGAAGAAGAACCGGCAAGAAACTCCATGGTTACTCTTTTATAATGATTTGGTTTTACAATATTATTATGTTACAGAAATGGTACGGGGACAGCGTAGGTCGTTGCTTACTACACAAAATACGTAAAAAAGATCTAAAAAAAATCTATTATACATCATCATTCTCTTGCCCTTATCTCAATTAATTTGGGGTCGGTACAAGATTGACTGTACATAACACGAATTAACTCTACATACTTCTCAGGTATACCTTTCTCTTTCAAGGCCCACCACCACACATCCCGAGGTACCCTATCATACGCTTTCTTCAGATCAATGAACACCATGTGCAAGTTTTTGTGTGCACGTCTGTACTTCTCGCAGAATCGGCGGAGTGCAAAAGTGGCGTCCATTGTTCCTCGTCCTGGCATAAACCAAAACTGGTTTTGGGTGATCTTACTCTCCTCTCTTATTCTTTTCTCTATCACTTTCTCCCACACTTTCATAATATGTGACATGAGCTTTATCCCCCGATAGTTGTTGCAGTCCTGCACATCACCATTATTCTTGAAGAAAAGAATCTACACAAAGGTAAGAAAATATTATATCATAGCAGTCATCAACAAAATAAGGTAGATACTGCTCTAAGTTACGTAACATGGATGCAAACAAAGATACCACCAGACCAGACAGACCAGACCAGACCAGACCAGACAGACCTGACAGACCAGACCAGACAGACCAGATATCTAAATTCAGCGTAACTTTGGAAATAAGAAATGAAAATGCATGAACAAATAAATAATAGCTAATTAGAATCTTGCTAACTTATTAATCCCTTCATCAACACATGAAGGAAATAAGATAAACCTAGATGTTTATATGCTACTGACGCTATAATTAAGGAAAATTGACCATCATTACTGAAATATGGCTAGATTGTACTAAACCTTCATGGATCTATGGTCTTAATAAAAATAAAAGTTAGAAATAATGTGATTTGCTAAAATCACGTTTTATTATTTAGGATGTGGGGGGTTATTAGGTGGATGTGTGGTGTGACAAGAATGGATAAGGTAAAGAACGAGTATATTAGAGGAAGTTTAAAAGTTGCGCCAGTTACAGAAAAGTTGAAAAGGAATCGACTGTCTTGTTATGGACATGTGATGAGGAGGGACGAATCGCATTTGACTAAAAGAGTGATGAATAGAAATATAAAGTTGATGAATTGAGAGGAAGACCAAAGAAACGACGGATGGATTGTGTGAGGAATGATATGAAAGTTAAAGGAGTAAATGATAGCGTGACGGTTGACAGACGAGATAGAAAGAAAAAAACGTGTTGTGCCGACCCCAAGTAACATTGGACAAGGGCAGGAAGATGATGTTGAAGTTTTATTATTTAAATTGAAAACTCGCCTTAAAGTTTTTTCGCCTTAAAGCATTTTGAAACCTTTCTTTTGTTTTTTTTTTCATTTTGCTATTAAATGGCTAGCCAGAAGTGGATGACTTACTGATCACACTAAAAGCATGAGTAAGACACCAGACAAGAGGAAGCCTCCAAATAATGTAATCCTACTATTTTTTTATTATTTAATTAAATCCTATACTTTGTCACTGGATATTATGATTAGTTATTAGTTTGTACGCGTGTTTACTGCTAACTGTGGAGCCTTGTAAATGGCTTGTCGATGATTACCTCACTATAACCTTTGTATTGTTAGCTGTAAGCCACCCAAACACAATAATATAGAATAAAATAATGGGTTATGAAAAATGTTATAACGGAAATAAATCTCTATAGAGGTAACTATGTACAGTCATGAGCAATACTATGTATACACAGTATTCACTTGGCAAAATTCAAAAGCAATTTTCCCGTGATAAAACGGTTTCTACTTTGAAATGAGACCTATTGCGTTTGGCTATGGCTCCCAAAATACTTGGATCCTGAAAAAGTAAAACGTTACTCAATACAGTAGGAGAAAATCACTTTTAATAGTTCCTTCGTGTATATATATTAGTGCTCGTGTACTTAGTAAAATTAACACGTGTCTCTACATTCTGAATGCTGAAAACGACCTACGCAGCGTCGTTAAAGACATATCACTTCATCTAAGTGTAATTTTGGATGCCAATGCAAGAACAATTCGAGCACAAAGGACTGGTCTATGTGGCAACACTTAGGGGAGGTCTATATCGTGATGAAATTGGAAGACATCAGGGAGAAAGCTTACAGTTCACATTCGACGACCGCGGCCGCCCACGCCTTGGTTTCAATGAGACGTGCAACTATATTTCTTTCTTTAAAGAACTACAAGTATGTCTACACAAACAAAATCATCGCTCCCGCACTGGACCCGCGCGCTGGATTACAGCTCGCTTTCCTTAATAGAGAGGATTCATTACACAATAATTTTATAGGATGAATATGCTACATCCCCATTTATAAAACACCAAATTGTTTCTGCAGATGCTATCAGTGTTTCCAATGGTTTTCACTTAATCTTCGGGTCATAACCTCTGAAGATCGGTCTCAACTTTCCATGTACATACACTAGTCGCTTTTTCAAGCAATGACGTCTAGTATAATAAGAAGCAATGTGGTTTTAAAACTGTACCAATAGGACAGTAACACATTCGATAAAATAAGTCGACAGCATCTTCAAAAACCACGTGGTCTAACATCGTACGATTTTTGATTTCTTTAATAAAATGGCGGAACAAAATGGCCGAATTAAGAATATAAATTACAGAATATCTTACCTCAAGTTCTTGTTTCCATTTTCTTATTAAGTTTTGTTTAATTATATTGATAACAATGAGAGATCCGTTTGAGAAGGTGATCGAGTGAGGACTGAGTCGGATATCGTTTGTGGTTCGACAATGTAGGTCTTACGAGCTATACCGTACAGCCTTCGAGACACAGGGCTGGATTAAGCTTCATCTGAACTATTTTGCGGAAATATAAAGTACAAAGTACAGAGTAAAGATTAAAAGACAAAGAAGTTAAACGTAGCATAAGAAAAGACATAAGAAATTATATCAACATAATAGTATAAAAGGCGTTAGAAAAGAACCGCTCCATAAGAATAGCCAAGCAAGGATAAATACAAAAATAAAAAACAAAACAAATCGTGAATTACAAATCTAAAAGACAGCAACGGCAATAAACAAGTTAATAGAGACAACATTCTAGACATATGCAGTATGCACAACATTTTGTAAATCCCTATATTTCGATAGACTAAATCCAGATAATAGCTATTTCTGTCCAGCCCCTGTAGCATGACCACCGTAGACAAGGGTTTCTTTGACGGAAGAATCGACAAAATGACAGATAGTGCAAAGAAATCTGTCATTGTGTCGACACAATCTGTCATTTTGTCGATTCTTCCGTCTAAAAAACCCGTTTCTACGGTGGTCATGCTACGCGTGCAGCTACCATTCCACCCATTTCTGGGGGCGAAGTCCATTTTGCACTGAGTAAAATGAAGAACAACAGGTCATGCGGTGAAGATGGCGATAGCACTGAAGCCCTGAAAATCGGCGAAGCAATATTTCTTCTCCACATCACAAACCTTTTCAACGAAATTCTTCGTTCGGGTGTTTTGCTTATAAACTTCTGTCATTCATATGTAATTTTGGTGCATAAAAAAGGAGACAAGTCACACATAAATAATTATAGACCCATAAGTCTGATCTCCCATGTCTATAAAATCTTTATAAAAGTCATAGAAAATCGCATCGCTGAAGAGCTAGACAAGCAACAACCTCCTGAACAAACAGGCTTCCGTCCCGGACTTTCTACCACCGACCATATGCATACAATCAATCAGATTATAGAAAAATATCTTAAATTTAACATTTAACATGAGGAGCTCGTGGCTAAATAATAACAGCCGCTCGGGCCGATCTTTAGTTTAAGCCGTGCTTACCTAGGTTGGTCTGTGGATGGGTGACCGCCCATTACATACCGAGTTACCTCCGTGCCTCAGAAATCACGTTAAGCCGTTGGTCCCGGCTGTCATTTGTAGATCTTTGACAGTCGTTAGGAAGTCAGAGGCCTAAAAAGTCTGATAACCAGTCTTACCAAGGGGTATCGTATTACCCAGTACTAACTGGGTTGTGGAGGTCAGATAGGCAGTCGCTCCATGTAAAATACTGGTATTCAGCTGCATCCAGTTAGACAGGAAGCCGACCCCAATAAAGTTGGGAAAAGGCTAGGCAGATGATGATCTTGAATTTAACATCCCGCTTTACCTTGCATTTGTGGACTAATATAAAGCAATCGAGGCATCATTTAGATAATTAATTATAACGAAATGAATACTTATTGAAAACGCTTAAAGTACAGCCCTGCGCTCATGTGGTTTCATGTGTGTTCAAGTGTCTCCTATATTTGAACTAATTCCTGCGTTCGAGTAACTCGGACATGTAACGTAACATATTTTCTGTCTTCAACAAAGAAAATGATTAACCTTTCTTGCCTCTTCGATAACTCAAAACCTTACTAACTGATCAGTAACTTTATAATACAAGTTTCTAATGTTATAACTTTACTTTAAATACCTCCATGAACCCCGTACTATTCACTGCATCCATTAGCACAATGCTTGTGTGCGTTAAATTGAGTCCTACTGTAAAACGTGACTTCTCATCCCAAAAAAAGTCGCGGCGCGCGCAGGCACAATACCGCTTCAAAATGTTTTCATGCAAAATGTACGCAGGCGACGTGTCGTGATTACGCTCAGGCGGCGGCGCAGGCACACCGTTCTTTTTTTTTGTTATACTTTCCACGCCTGCGCTGCGCCAGCGCCGCGCCCTCACCGTACGCTGTTTGTGTATAATTCGCGCCTTAGGTACTTAGTTTGATGTACATTATGTACAGAATGCTTAGTTTGACAGCTTAGGGTCTGTTTACACCTTGTATAAGTTTATTTTTAAAAGTATTTGTTATCGGCCTATGTTGTAGTGCTGAATTCCAGCAACTACCTTCAAAGGCCTTGTTCTGTAGGTATACACATATCTACATCTCTCATTCTTGCAACCGCCAGCTACGGTAGATATCCAAGTCCATACATTCTTGGACTTCCTTAGATCTGTTCCTATGAACAGACCTCGTTAGTTTTTATGTAATGTGCAAATAGCACTAGCAAGTAAGGTACTGTACATTTGTTCAAATATTTCAATATCTTCGTTTCGACTTGCCCTCCTTTTAGGCTGTTATTATCTTTTAATTAATTACAAATAAGTAAGTAAGTACGAACAATAGTTTGTAATTTTTATTGTGTACCTAATGTGGTACTTATGAAGGTACTATATAGCTTGGTTCTGGTTTCACATGGCCGCCTTTTTTCTGTAAGTACTTTCAGGTATAGAGACGCTCTTTAGATACCTCGACCGGGTAATTCGTGAGGTTTTGTGGTGGGCCCTGAAGCAGAAAGATATGCCCCAGTTGATCCGAGCGATTTTCAGTCGATGTAGCTATAGTCCGGTCTACAGCGGGCACTACCGGCAGCTTCATTGTGACGGTCGGCTTGCAGCAAGGGTCGGCTCCAAGCCCGTACCTCTTCACACTTACGTCGGACATCTAGGAAGAGGCTCCCTGATGTATGCTTTTTGCCGACGACATTGTGTTGGTTGCCGAGGGTGGTCGGTGCAGAGCAGATTGGAGGTGTAGTGGCAAAGACTGGAGAATGTTTTCCTGAAAGTTAGAAGGACCAATACTGAATACTTATTCTGTGATTTCAGCGGTCTCTCCGGTCCTGTGCCCAAAACTCTTGCCGGGACACCAATACCGATCTGTTCCGATTTCCGGTATCTCGGGTCGCTTGTCCAAGAGGATGGTGAAGTAGGACCAACTCAGCATGGATGAAATGGCGACAAGTCACTGGCAAAACTCGGTAAGTCATGGGTGGTCAGTGTGGTCACCCATGAACGGACTAATCTAGGCAAGCGTAGTTTAACCTGAACATCGACCCCGAGCGGCTGTTAATATTCAGCCACGACCTCCCCTCAATGATATAGGGTGCTGATTATTTATTGTCATTATTACAAATGTTCTAAGAAGAGTAGGTACTGTCCATTGATTTTATAGGACAATGGCACCATGCTGGCATCACTAACGTTAAACTTCTAAGAAGAGTAGGTACTGTCCACTGATTTTATAGGACAATGGCACCATGCTGGCATCACTAACGTTAAACTTCTAAGAAGAGTAGGTACTGTCCACTGATTTTATAGGACAATGGCACCATGCTGGCATCACTAACGTTAAACTTCTAAGAAGAGTAGGTACTGTCCACTGCTTTTATAGGACAATGGCACCATGCTGGCATCACTAACGTTAAACTTCTAAGAAGAGTAGGAACTGTCCACTGATTTTATAGGACAATGGCACCATGCTGGCATCACTAACGTTAAACTTCTAAGAAGAGTAGGTACTGTCCATTGATTTTATAGGACAATGGCACCATGCTGGCATCACTAACGTTAAACTTCTAAGAAGAGTAGGTTCTGTCCACTGATTTTATAGGACAATGGCACCATGCTGGCATCACTAACGTTAAACTTCTAAGACAGTAAGTGTTCTGCATTACCTCACCCATCTTACAAAGCAGAAGAGGAAGATAATCAAGTGATGGTGGGCACTGACCTAGATTAAGTTTTTCTTTAAAGAACATTAGAAAGCATTCTCACCCACATTATACGGGGTGGTACAGACACCGACGCGAAAACGGTTACCACATAATTCAGTAAATAAATACATCATTCTGAGCCCCCCACATAGAAATTTTTCATCATCATCTGCCTAGCCTTTTCCCAACTATGTTAGAGTCGGCTTCCAGTCTAACCGGATGCAGCTGAATACCCGTGTTTTAGATGGAGCGACTGCCTATCTGACCTCCATAATCCAGTTAGTACCAGGTAATACGATACCCCTCGCTAAGACTGGTTGTCAGACTTCTTGAGCCACTGACTACCTGTAACGACTGTCACAGATCTTCAAATGCCAGCCGGGACCGGGAAAGTGCTTTCCGAGGCACGGAGGAAACTCGGTATGTAATGGGTGGTCACCCATCCAAAGACCAAGCTAGGCAAGCACGGCTTAATCTAAAGTTCGATTCGAGCGGCTGTTATTATTTAGCCGCGAGCTCCTCACATAGAAATTCTTCATCAGTTATTAAAAAAAAAAGCTGTTTCCTATAAAAGTGCAATACCTACATGGTCAAAATGTATGGAACAGCTGACTTTTTTTTTTTAGTTGGGTACAACCTCCTCTCCAACACATATTATGGAGTAGGTGGCGGTATCCACAATGACAGGTCAGTGCGGTGGCAGAATCCTTTAAAAATGCGATGTGCTATGTAAATGCCCGACTACAGGTAACTTAAAATCACGCCTGTAATGCCCGAAGGTTCAAGCAGTGGTGTACCCAAATTAGAACACCCATGTTTCGCCTGTTATGTTTAAGTAGCATGTAATAGGGGCGAGCCTATTGCCATCAACCGGGCCCAAATTCACATACCGAGAAATTCCGGACGAAAAAATCCAATAAGACTTTGCCCGACCCGGGAATCAAACCCACGACCTCATGCTCAGCAGTCGCGAGACCAACGAGGTAGTACTATTCCGATTATCATCTTCCTGGTCATTGTTTATTGTAATAAAACAAATTAGCACATGGCTCCTTCTAGCGTTACGCGGTTTCACCGAGCGACCGCAACCAGATATGGATTACATTGTTCGAGTACGTTCATACCAAGTTATCGTACCTCGGTAGGTAAGTATCTACCATTGAGAATTATTCTAAACTTCCACTTACTTTTAGTGCCATCATAAAATAATATCATTTTAGGATTCCGTACCTCGAAATGAAAAAGGAACCCTTGAATGACCCCCCCCCCCCCCCCGCTCTGGGCGGAGCGGAAGGGAGTGTCAGACTTTTACTGACTAAAACCCGTCCATGTTCCTTCTTTGCCCTTTGTGTTCCAGGGCCGCGGTATCTCTTACGAACCCTTATCAGGACTACTTTGTTGTCCATCTGTCAGTCTGTCTGTCAAAACACTTACGCGTAGAAGTAGCAAGTTGTCAAATACTCGGTCTCTTCAAGCAGTGAATTAATTAAAGATATGACCGTTTATGTCACTTATTTTCGCAAATGTTGCGATTTCACAAGGAAAACAAAACCTATGGACCCCTTGAATCAAAGAAATCTGAAAACCGTAAATATGTAGTTTGTAAGGAACCCTCGGTGCGCGAGTCCAACTCGCACTTGACCTGTTTTTTATTCTTTCTCGGCAGCGTAGAGGTCTTCCCATATAAAACGCAGCTTAACTGTTTTAAATGACGTCTCTGAGTGAGACAGTAACTTTGGCTGCCTCTTTCTATTCTAGCCTAGCTTGGGGGTTCGACCTTTAGGTCGGATATCTCAGTGCTTTCCATATAATCGTGTTTGCTTAATATACAGGGTGTAAGGGACAGCCCGCCACAAACTAACAGGGTGCATTCAGCCCCTTATTTTGAATCTTATTTTATTGGAATTTTTCTCCGGTTTTTTTTTTCAGTTACTATTTCAATGTAAAATTCCATTCCCTGTACGCAACACTCCATTTATGTAAATAATACGGCTAAAATAAAAAACCCAACAAGGGATGTTGAAATACGAACGACGACGCGTGAAATCAGCTGTTCACTTCTTGCCTAGCTACAGAGTTCATCGAACTCGTCGCCGCGCTTGCCGTTCGCTACGTACGTTTTGCCACGGTAACGATACATTGCGTATCAGGAAATTTCACAATTTTACATTACTGAAATAATTTCTTGTACCGGTTATCTTGGTATTAAATACTGAATTCATTCCATCCGTTTGGGGAGGGCTGTCCCTTACACCCTGTATTTCAAGTAAAGATAGCAAAAAAAATAGGACATGATTGACATTACAAACTCCAAATTGTACTGTATAGGTACTTATGTTTTTATTAATAAATTATCATTTATCTTTTTATCTTTGTGTGGGGTTTGGACCATAAATCCAAAATCAAGGAGCTGTAAATAAATAAACAAAATTTTCTATCTAGGTATTTATCTACCGTACCGTCAATTTGATGATTGGAAAATCCTGTGTGGTTATGATAAGGATTTTGTTTATTTCTCCATATTATGACATACACAAGTGTTATTAGTTTAAGTAGTTAGGCACTTTTATTATGATAAGGATATCTTTGGCTCGTGATCGAGGTGGGAATTATCATTTGGTTACTATACCAAAACGAATTCAGACTTTTTCAATTTCGACCTAGTGTTTTTTTTTTTGTAAACGTCGATAGCAAACCTTTATAAAACTAACTGAATATAAATGTTGTTGGATGGAGAGGGAGAGTTAGAGGGAGAGCAAAGCCAAAGAAACGATGGATGGATTGTGTGAGGAAAAGATGAATGAATGATATTATGAAAGAAAAAGGAGTAAATAAACACGATTGTAAGCAAAGCGTACTATAGTGTGACGGAATTTTTAATGAAGAAATATATATAATTACTTGAAATTAGGAAAATATGACATTTAATTTTAATTTATTTTTTATTTTCTTATTTTATTTATTTCTAATACAGAAATATATAACTAATGAAGTTCTTAATAATTAATCTTTGCAAGTATTGACATTCTTTTGTTTATGTTTATTATTATGTCATCTCTACTGTATTTTGTACTTTTGCATGCCTTGTAAAATACGGCTGTTCCTATTTATATTTTTATGTCACCGTGTTTGTACCCATATTTGCAAAATAAATATCTTATCTTATCTTATCTTATTGTCGACAAGGGAGAATGGAAGGAAAAAAACCGCAAGAAGTGATGATGTCGATACTTCGATAGCAAAACTAATAACTACACAAGTTATTGTAAGAGTGGATCTTCTGATCCACTCTTACATCTCATCATCTTGGTGCTTTATAGCTCAATAAAATATCTTATACAGGGTGTAATAGAAAGGGTGTAGTCATATGAAGGACCATCAAACTGAACAACTTCCTCCATGGGTCCAATATCGTAAATGCGAAAAAATTATCAGCTGTCCCATACATTTGAGTCGAGTAGGTATTGAAATTTAGTATGAGACAGCTGATAATTTTTTCGCATTTACGATATTGGACCCATGGAGGAAGTTGTTCAGTTTGATGGTCTGCAGCATATATCCTTTCATATGACTATACCCTTTCTGTTACTCCCTGTAGAGAGTAAATTACACATTAAGTAGTCATACTAAGGGTCTGGGCAGACGAGGGACTTTTCTCCACCGGATAGAAATGACTGTTCCTGTTCATTGGTTGTTGTGTTGTTTTTTTCTCTATTGGTTGACGTCCATTGGTTGTTGCATTGTTCGTGGAAAAATTGTCCCTTGTTCATATGTCCATCTGGGTCCCTATCGCCTTTACTTTTGCAGGCTTAAGGCAGCGCCACGGCAATAGTTTCTTCAAATACCTACGTCGCAGGCCCTGTTCCCTCTTAAGCCATCTCTCCAGAAACTTCTCCCCATGTACATATGGTGGATATGTACATAAAGGGGTTTTTTCTATAAAGAATATGTCACCCCGATGATTGCATACAATTAAATTACATATAATGTGTACCTATACTAGACTAGCCTACCTGCAACCCCTTATAACCATAATAATAATATGATAAAGTGTTCTAGCCTCGTCGGACAATGGTGAGGCAAGAACGCTATTATGAAAGACTACATTAAAAGTATTGACAAAAGCTTGACGCCTTTGGACCCCCACACGTGCAGACTCCGCCAGGACATGATGCACGTCTTCAATGACTCCACAGATAGCACAGGTTTAGTAACTTAACACTGTGACAAATTTCAAACAATAGATGCAACACGTATTTTCTAATCTACGTCATATAAACCTAAATGTGAGAATGACGATTGTGTTAAACGGCAAATTAAATTCAATACGACCGGTTATCCCAACCGGTGTTATTGAACGTACCATCTGCAACAAAATAATTTAATTGTATCAAGACGTGAGAAATAATTAAAATTGCTAACAACTAATACATAACAACATACCAAATCACAATGAGGTAAGTTTAATTGAGTAAGATACGCTTCTATTTATGAAAATTTTTAAATTTTTTAGCCATTCCTTAAAAAAAATATTTAAAAATACATTTACACATCTTTATTATTATTTAGTAGTTTACATTATCTATGGTTTGCGAAACTGAAGAAGGAAAAGTGAAACTTGAATAGAATTCAATCAAATCTATACATATAATAAAATCGTAGACTTTCCGTGTCTGTACATTACAGATTTTTGCAAAAAAGTCACTGGAAGGTGCGAGAAATAAGTAATAGAAAGTAAAAATATCTTTTTTTAAATTTTTGTCTGTTTGTCGGTTTGTCTGTTCGTTTGTGCGCGCATCACGTAAAAACCCCTCATTGTATTCAAAATCTAAATATTACAAAATAAGAAGCATTGTTGTGGGTATTATTTAGCGTTTATTTCATCAAAATCGACCAACAGACGCAAAAGATATTAACTTTTAAAATTTTGTTAGTAACCTCATACGCGATTTCTATGATAAAAATAATTTACGTAAATAGGTTTTAGTCGTAGTGTAGTCACTCGGAATGGCTGAAAACTAATTTTGTTTTATTTTTCCTTTTGTCTTTACTCTTTGCACGGAAGTAATAAGTACTACGTACGCACGCGACGGCCAGTCAAGCTTTACAAAACCAGTTTATGCGGATCTCTCATTGTATAGGAAATCTATACAAAGCCAGGTCAATTTATACTGGTATTTTACAGCTTCATGTGCCGCCGTGTGTACAACTGCAATTCTTGCTTGCATTAAAAAAATTCCACCAAAAGAAAGGTTAACGCTAATTTAGTCTCTTTCTAATAAGGTGACCATTCATTTTATGTAAAAAGTAGGACATGATGGAAAGGCTGAGAATATAACATTATTAAATTAAATTTAAAAAATATTTTCAATTCTTTGTTTCCGAGGCGAGAAACGAGAAAGCTATTATTATATATTAGGCGTCGGTAGATAGATATTAAAAAATAATCATATTCATAAATCTTTATTTAATTCAACATCAGAAGTAACAGGCACTAGTATATGCACAATCTTAAATAGAGAAAGGTGTCTGAAGTAGGAAGGTCCTGAGGTACAGATCACGTCTCCGGCTTAGATATACCATTTTATTTACAGCAATTTACAGCAACTCAACCTGAAGTTTATTTAATAAAATTACTATTATTTGCATTTTACTATATTTAATGGTGACCAGTGAAATGATGAATTAAATAAGATTAGTTCTTAGATAATAGGTAGATAAACAATATCCAACAAAATAAAAACTTTATGGGGACAATACCAAAATAAGACAATGACGTTGTCAAAATTCAAGCAGACCACCTTTTTCCAATGTTGCCCGCACACAAACTCAATAAAATACTTTCGTTCGAATATTAAAACAGGACTTTCAGGATTTCGTATTTTTATATGTGCCTACCGAAATGACTTCGAATACTAATAATTTAGTAGATTAATGATCATGTCCACATTGTGCGAGTGGGAAAAGGCTAAAATCCGGCAGAGACAAGCCTCAGAACGGCTGTTTAAAACTTACGTTAACGGAGTAAAATACTTATATGAACAAACTAACATTGCGAATGGGTTGCCTGATAAAGTTAAGTCAAGGCTACTCTTTATTAAAACTAACGGAACTAATCTTTTTTTCAAACCAAACGAAATCAAAATGGAATTAGAGCAAATATCTACAAAGCAATCAAGCCAAGAATCTGTTAGGTTGTCATCTTTTTGTCCCTACTACAGAGTTGTAAGGTATAAATAGATAAATTGATACTATATGTCCACTCATCTATTTTCTTATTAAAATATGTATTTAAAAGAACAGATAGGTAATTTTATTACAAACACGATGGCATAACGTTCGGTTGTCTAAGTAAAATCGGTCAAGCCCCACGGTTGTAGGCAACCCATTTCTTATGCTTTTTTTCATGTATATTAAACATATTTTTGACTCAGTAAACATAGGATTTGTTTTGATACTAGAAAGGCTTATTTATAATGGTAGGTACCCCAGAGTGAAGAGGAGTTATATCCGTTTAATTTGTAAGGATGTTAACCGTTGGAGCCTAGGATAGATCATGGGTTGCATCTATATTTTGCTCGTTCATAAGCTTTGACAATGACAAAATAATGTGCGCTCACGTGAGCGAAGCCGCGGGCACAGCTAGTCTGAAATAATAACTTCGAGACGATTTCAGATTATTTACACACAACAAAAACTAGTACCTACATTACGAAACAATATCGACGGAAACACGTGCATCTATAGGTTTTAGCCACTAATTTCAGGCCAAAAGTTTAAAACAGTAAGATACTGAACACCATCTTCCTGGCCTTGTTCCAAATTCTTCCTGGGATCAACACAACACGGTTATTTGGTCCGTTTCCTCCTGTCATCATTTACTTAGGTACTCCTTTTTCTTTCATATCATTCCTCACACAGTCCATCAATATCTTCTTTGACCTTCCTCTCCCTCTCAATCCATCAACATTCTGGGAGCCGCTTTCTGAATATCTGGCATAATAATAACATCGCGTCTGTAATCCCCGAAGGGTTAGGTAGAGGCGTACCCTAATATTAGTACACCCATTTTATCCAGTTATGTTTAAGCGCCGTGTAATAGGGGGCGAGCTTATTACCATCACCTGGGAAGCTTATTACCTACCTGAGAAATACCTGATGGGAAAAACCCAATAACACTTTGCACGACCTAGGAACTGAACCTAGAACCTGATGTTCAGCAGTCGTGCTTGCTACATACGAGAGTTGCATATCACCAGGAAGAGGTAAGGTAGTGTTTTTTTGCAAGACAAAAGCCACATTGAACCTGCTAGTAGTGCCCCTTGTAGACAGGACTTTTATTTCCGAATTTCGTGCTTAACAACTCTACAATAAAACCATTTTACATTTTCCTTTATAATATGTCACGTATTTCGGTGTGCCTTTTGGCATAGACCTCCTCCAACCGTTTCCATTGTGCTCTGTCCAGTGCCACCCCAGTCCAGAGTTCCAAAGTTAATCGCACTGCATCGACTTTACCGTTCTTCATTCATTCCTTACTGTCTCACTTCATCCGTATAACTTTTCTCACCAACCCTTCATTCACTGGTTTATTGTCAAGCATCCAGTCATTCTTCTCGTTCATCGGTCTTTCAAAGATGTCTTTGGATTAGGTACAAGATAATCCCATCAATAGTTTTGAAGTACATCAATAAAAACAAGTTTAAATGGAACAATAACATCAAGCTGATTATCTTATCTTAATCACATGATCTGTATGCTGTAGCATTTCACGAGAGTACATCAATCACTGCAATTAAAACCTTATGTCAATGACATAAGAGTCTTGCTACACTAATGAGAAATAAACACTCATTAGAAACCATAGTTCAAATTAATTAGTAGACTTGTCAATGATTGTTTTATGATATTGAATTATTTACTAGATTCCAGGTCAAATGACTTCACTTAAGAACTATTTTTGCTCTTTAACAGACCTCCCATGTACGAATTCTTAGCTGCCGTATTTGCTATATTACGGGTTACTATTTGCCAAGAAGATACTGTTATGGCGGAGATGAGAAAATTGCCGGAAGGACTGAAATTGGGAGCGGCGACCGCCGCATATCAAGTTGAAGGCGGTTGGAATGCAGCTGGTAGGTATTAGTTAAATAAGAACTTAGATACACATTATTAACCTACCATAGGTAACTACAGGGTGTAAACGGAACCTTGACAAAGCCGTCAACCAAGCATTATGTACATCAAACTAAGTAACCCTACGCAAAAAAAATGCTGGTATACGACTTTTTTTGGGGGTTAAAAATCAGGTAATACGGTAAAATTCAATGTAACGCACTCAAAACATTGTGCTGGATGCTTTGGATAGTAAACTGGTCAAGGAGATAAGTAAAGTAATAATAACCTTTAAAAGTACTATTAAAAAAAAACTTCTGAAAAAATTTGAACTTTGACCTGCAATATCTCCGTAACTAGAAGTTTCCCAGGACCAGAACAAAACAAAATATCGCAATAACGGAGAGAACAAGTGCCTCTTTCGGCTTCGTTAAGGGTCTTTTTACACCCCTTTATATTACGGTTATAGAAGTACCCGTAACCAAGCCATAAGTCCACTATTCTTATCGTCAATATCTGCTTTGCTTTTTTTCCTGTATTACTACGAAAAATTTTTGACCATGCCTGCCGAAAGAGTTTTTATGTTTTCTTGTTTTCCAGACAAATCACCAAGTATTTGGGACACATTCTGCCGAATCCCAGGAAACATATTAGACGGAACAGACGGAAACGACACTTGCAAATCCTACGAGTATTACCATCGAGACATACAGATGCTCAAGTTCCTGGGGGTCGACTTCTACAGATTTTCCATTTCATGGCCAAGAGTTCTGCCCAGTGGATTCGCCAATAAGGTCAGCCAAGATGGTATTGGGTATTACAGTAGATTGGTTGATGAATTGTTGGCCAACGGCATCGAGCCAGTCGTAACTATATACCATTGGGATTTGCCACAAAGTTTGCAAGATTTGGGAGGTTGGGCCAACCCTCTTATTGCGGATTGGTTTGAAGATTATGCTCGGGTGTTATTTGATGCCTTAGGTGACAGAGTTAAGCTTTGGATTACAATAAACGAACCAAAACAGTTCGCTATTTATGGTTATGGAATGACAATGTGTGCACCCTATTTAGAATCACCTGGGATCGGTGACTACATGGCTGTGAAGAATGTACTGTTGGCACATGCGAGGGCCTGGCATCTATACGATAAAGAATACAGACCGAAGCAAAATGGTAAGTATTTTATTTTTGAATTGGATTAAATGATAGGAAATACGCACGGCCACAGCAGCCAGTATAAGCGGATCTGTTATAGTATGGGAAATCAAAGCGAGGCCATTTTTTACTGGAAATGAATAGCTTGATATGTCGCCGTGTGTACCTACACAGTATTATTAGAATAATTGTACTATCTGAAGCCCCGACACAGCCAGAAGGCGTCCCGGCAGACCTTGAAGAAGATAGCAGGGAGAACTGGACAAAACTAAAAACGACCAGTATGTGTTACCTACACATACTGGTCGTTTTTTAGTTTTGTCCAGTCCATAGCACTGGATCGAAAGAACTAAAAGTCATGGGCTGAGGCCTTTACACTACCCAGCAATGGAATGATTCTGGCTAACAGTAATCAGTAATTAAAAGCAGCTTACCTATGTTAATTCCTGTAGATTCATAACAGTTTTCCGGTTTTCAGGCTCTTGTGGTATAACCATAGCGACAGATTTCCGTGAAGGCGCCAGCAATTCTACGGCAGACATAGAAGCAGGCAACGTGGCGCTCGACTTCGAAGTCAGCTTCTACAGTCATCCGATATTCTCGTCCATTGGAGGATTCCCTGAGAGGATAGTCAACCGGGTCGCAGAAAGGAGTGCTGAACAAGGTTTTCCCAGAAGTAGGCTGCCAACATTGACGAAGGATGAAATAGAGTTCATTAAAGGTACCTACCTATTTGTGCCTTCTGTCTGTTCAAATGCTAGCCTACATATAGTTGCATCTAAGAACGCCCCTGAGTTCGTCTGTGCATTTAGATAAGACTTCTAGCTAATCTTGCATTACCTACAACAAAAAGCATTACATGTTTATGAGCATTTGACCGTAAAGGAGCATGACCGCACGAACAATTTTCTTCGAAATTCTCCGAGCCGAGTGCTATCGCTAAGAATGACATTTAATTTTCGACTTTTTAACTTGTATTTACTTGTGCATTCGTTAAAATGTTCGATGAAATGTGCGTACTATTATCTTTGTGAAAAAAACCAACCAACCGTTTACCAAGACGTCTTAAGAGCGTTTATACAGAAAGTGGGCAAGGTCGCAAATAGCTGTCAAATATTTCGCTGTTTTGATTAATTTGGTAATATTACTGTATGGAAATAAGAAATATGGCTAACTAGTGAACTAAAATATTGATTATGAAATACAACAATTATTATCTTAACACCTAATAATTAGTTTTAGATGTAAAAAAAGTATTTGGAAACTTTCCAAATGCCTTTTTTACACTGTCACTCCAGAGCGAGAAAGAAACGAAGTTATAGAAGACGTCTACCGCTATCTATTTCCCACTCTGGAATATGATTAAAAGTTTTGTAAAAAAGCAACATAGTCAGGTTTTGAGACTACTAGTATTTTGAGAAACTATCCTTTTCAGGTACAAGTGACTTCTTCGGCTTCAACCACTATTCTACAAAGTTCTTCACGGCAGATCCCTACAAATCGGGTATGTTCGCCGTGCCTTCGTATGATGACGACATCGGAGCTGTGGGTGACTACGGAAATTATAGTTTGGCACCCACTGCTCACACAACTGTAAGTTTTCTTCTTTCATTAGTTACAGACCGACCACTTTAATGAGTCCTCCGCCTTGCCCCAAAGGCACATTAAGCGTACACAAAGTCCTAACAATATCCCAAACGTTAGGTATTTGCTTTAAAATAACCGTAATCCACGTACGATATTAATTGAACCAATACGTGATCAACCTTCAGAATATTCCATTTAAATTGATACCTTCACGAGGACTCATTAAAGTGGTCGGTCTATAGTCGATAGGTTTTTATGGTAAGTTTTGCCACAGCTACTGGTGTGATACTGCTCAGTAACATGTAGCGCTGGGCTAGCTACCTACTGTTTTCGTAACACTCCCTACCCTACCTTTCAGAAAATACCTTCCGGCATCAGAAAAGCTCTAAACTGGGTGAAAGATAGCTACAATAATCCGGAGATAATGATCTTCGAGAATGGTTACGGCACATTGGGTGGTGTCGATGATGATGACAGGGTTGATTACTACAAAGCGTATTTGGACGCCATTTTGGATGCCATTGAAGTGGACGGCTGCCATGTCTCCAGATACACCGCTTGGAGTCTTATGGATAACTTTGAGTGGAATTCTGGATTGAGGTAAGATTTTATTCATTGCTTTAATTAAATAACTATCTTCACTATTAATTTAATGTTAATTTTATGTAATTTCGGAAAAGTAGCTGCAATGCCTATACCTAAAGTTCAGTTTAGTTTTAATCGGCAAATTAGTAGCTTAGTGGCTTTTAGTATTGACATTTCCATAAAAAAACCTACCTAAATGTATTTAGGTACACCCTAATGAACATACAAATTCAAGTAACTTGATTGGCAGTTGTTTTTCCAAAAATGTTCTTTGTCTTCAATTCAAGTATTTTTATAAAACTCAATGTGTGTATTTTTTTTTTCAGTGTAAAGTTCGGTCTCTTCGAGGTCGACTACGAAGATGACAAAAGGACCCGTAAAGCAAGATTGTCAGCTCTATGGTACAGAAATCTGATTGCAAACAGGATTCTAGACCCCACCGACAACCCGAAGCCTGAAGACATAGTGTTTTAGTGCAAATCTATTATTAATTATATTTATGCAAAAGTAACTCTGTCTGTCTGTTAGGTACATGTTTTACGCCTAAACCACTGAACACGTCGTCATGTCTAACTAATAGGCAGCTTGAAGAGCTATTGCGTATCTCTGTTGACAGTTCATAGTGATGATCACTTGGCTGAGTGTTCATCGATTAACAGTCAAAAGGTTAGTTTCGTATTGGCTCAATTGGTTACAACCAGTGACCATCTAGTATGACGTGGTAGGTGCCCATTGTCACTGATGGTCACCGTAACTCATTTTGACAGACGCTTTTGTATCGATATTTAAATTATTACGATTGTGAAAGCAAAGTGAACCTGAGGACCAGGTATGGAACTAATTAGTACGAAGTGAGCCTCAACAAAATGACATTCTATCAGATTTCGGTGATGAACTATAACTATCAAAAGAATGGACTAAGGCTGCCGAAAATCTTATTTCAATGCTGTAGAACGTCGTTGTCTTCAACCAACTTATCTGTGCAAGCGGGTATAAAAAACAGAACTAAAATAAATGTACCAAGTCTGACATATCGATGCAAAATATAAGTTTTTAAACGGACATGGTCACTAACATTACCATTAACACTAGAAACGGGATATAAACCATGTTTACTGTTTGTTTTGAGTTCCCGATATTTCTGCGCTGTCGCAAGCACCATGATCACAGATAAACTGAAGTTATTGCGGGTGTGTGTTTATGAGCAGAAAAATCGGTCTACCCTCTTGATATCCTCCTTTTCTTTTACCTATTGAACTGCACACTTTAAGTGGTCATAGTGTACGAGCACTAATATCATTATACTATACACGAAGCAACTTTTAAAAGTGGCTTTCTCCTACTGTACTGATTAACGTTTAACGTTTTCACAAACATAGTATTTTGGAAGACATACTATTACGAAATAAATCTTCTCTTAAGGTGGAAACGCCAGGGTAGCCCGCGATATTCAACTCAAATCAATTCAAATTCATTCATTAAATTTTCTAACGTGTTTTGCAATTTGCAGGCCAGTGTCACTGAATGACTATTTCATGAACTTAGAGGGTTGTATTGATGGTTTTAATGATTACAATTCTGTAACTACATACGTGATTCATATTTTCCTCAACATACAACTTAAATCATTTATTTCAATTAGACCATCACAGGCACTTTTGAATGTCAAATAAAACAAAAAAAAAAGCGAAGCTACAGTCACAGTCACAAGGCATAATAACTTGAGAAAGTACTGTAGTTGCACATTCCAAGGCGTAGATCTCTATGGAGAAGAATGGGCAAGAAACTCCATGGACACTCTTTTAAATCAAAATATTCAACCTAACACTAACCTGCAAATTGCAAAAAACAAAACATAAGAAAATTTGATTTTCGCGGGCTACCATAGCGCTTCCACCTTAAAGTAGAAATCGTTATATCACGAGAACATAACTTTTGGGTTTTGCTAAGTGCATACATATTAGTGCTCGTTACCGTACGTACGACGACTAATCAAGTTATGAAAACCAAATTAAGTTGATCTCTCATTGGGGGAGCTCATACAAAGCGAGGTCAGGTTCCACTGGATATATCTATACAAATCCAGTGCAGTAAACACGGCGACACAAATGAAGCTATCTTCATTTGTTTCGTAGTGTGTACTTGTCTTGCCTTTTGGATTAGTGAGCTATACCGAATTTGAAATAAAAGCACTTGAAACTATGAAAAATAGGTTTTATTTATAGAAAATATTGAACCATGTGTTCAGTTGATTGAAGCATTAATTTGAAGATTTAAATGTTGTTTGTGTTATTAATTTTAAAAGCTATTGCTAAAAAATCAAACTTAACAAAGAAATCTTCAGTTTAATGTTGCAATCTAAATCATCAAAAATGTACTCTTAACTATATTTCAGTCAATTCATTCTATTTATAACAATTCATTTCATTCAAATAATAATTAATTCTTAAAACTAAATAAATATATGAAATTATACCATTATAAATTACTGTTGCCGTCCTGGCCACTAAACACGTCGCCTGTCTACACGACACTGGACAAACGTAAATCAATGCTCAACAATTTATTTATTCTTTATTTAAATGGATGTCATCCCCAAAAATAAGGATATACAGTATAAATATCAGAAAGATGTGATCATATTTAAGGATGTGGTATAGACTATCAATCTGAACAATTTTCTCCCGGGGACAGTACCGTATTCGTCAAAAAAACAGCTTTCTTTGAAAAAAACAACGAAGATATTGGCCTTATGGTTTTTTCAATAAAATTTACAGAACAATTTATAGAACTATAAACTAACATCAGGGCCAAAGTTTCAAGTTTTTTGTAGCTCTGTATTTTTATTAAACTACAACAAATTTAAAAAAATATTATTTGCTTTTGCGACTTAATTTTCAAACAAATAAACGTTTACTGATTCCTAAAACAACTATAATTTTGTGACTTTTAATAGTACTAGTCATTCCGAAACCAACTTAATTCACATAAAATAAAGTTGCTATTCCTTTAACGGCCCGTTTTTCAATAATTAGATAACTTTTACCTGAAGAGTAAATGTGCCATTTTAACAGAATGTCCATACGAAAACTTATTCTTCGAATAGACATTAAATGGCGATTGAAAAACCGGCCCCAAGTACACTAACTTCGCCATGTATAGTTGATGCCCGGTACATCCATGTCGTTGATCTTATTACTATACGATTTTGGAAAAACAACTTTAAGGCCCATCCATAAAGATCAGTTTGCGCTACAATTTCAAACATTGGACTTTTGAATAGTACTAGTAATTCTGAAATGAACTTAATTTACTTAGTACAAAGTTGATATTCGTTTAAACGGTCACTGTAATCTAACATCGTCAAGAATAGTTGATGGCCGGTACATCCATGTCGTTAAGTTTAGTACTACACGATTTTGGAAAAACCACTTTAAAGCCCACCTATTAAGTTTAGTTTGCGCTGCAACTCCAAACATTTTGTGACTTCTGAATAGTACTAGTAATTCTGAAATGAACTTTATTTACCTAGTACAAAGTTGATATTCGTTTAAACGGTCACCGTACACTAAAATCGATGGCCGGTACATTCATGTCGTTCAGCTGTTTGTACACTTCCAACATGGAAGGTCTGTGGTGTCTCACGAACTTCGTGCAGTGGAGGCCGATGGAGACGAAGGCGCGACACATGGCCGGGTTCGAGTGGGCAGTGCCGCGGAGTATCGGGTCTTCTAATGTTGCTGTAACATACAAATGAAATCGTCAACACGCTTGTATTATTAAGGAAAGGGGACTGGCCTATTGCTATCAACCGGGCAATCCTGTCTCTTAACATAACATCACGCCTGTAATCCCTGAAGAGCAAGGCAAAGGTGTACCCTAATAGTACACCCAAATTCCGCCAATTATGTTTAAGTCTCATGTAATAGGAGGCGAGCCTATTGCCATCAGCACATCACAAATCTAGAATCCCTGGCTGCTATTGATATATTTCTGGACGAAACACCCAATAACACTTTGCCCGACCTGGGAATCGAACCCAAGACTTCGTGTTCAACAGTCGCAAATCATCGTGCTTATATATTGATATCCACTACTTCAGCGGAGTTCCACTAGTGAATTTAAATTGACCCTGTATAGGTACGAATGTACTCAAGTGTTTCAAACAAATATGAACCTTATTCTCTTAATAATAATGATCATATTGGATTACTTAGTAAGACAAGACCAGCTCACCCATATCAATGCCCTGGTTGAACAGCTGGTGTATGTACATGCTGAGCAGTTGTTCCGGGCGCGACTTGTCGCTGGCGGGGAGAGCTGTGGCCACCTCCACCATGACCACGCCGTAGCTGAACACGTCCACCGCGGGAGACAGCGAGCGCGCGCGCAGGTACTCGTCTGGTAGGTATGGTTTTGTGCCGAACACCCTAAGAAAAGAAAAAAAGAGAAATATTTTATTTGTGACACGTACATAAAAATACAAACTGTAAAATACAATGAATGTAAATACAGAGTGTAAACGACCCCTTCACGAAACCGTCGACCGAGCATTTTGTACATCAGACTAAGAGCATTCATTTAATTGGTATTTTTAAAAGAAAGCTAAAAGACTTCTTGATTAAAAAGGCATATTACTCTATAAAAGAATTCCTTGGAGAAAGATAATGATATAATCTATACTAATATTATAAAGCTGAAGAGTTTGTTTGTTTGTTTGTTTATTTGAACGCGCTAATCTCAGGAACTACTGGTTCGATTTGAAAAATTCTTTTAGTGTTGGATAGCCCATTTATCGAGGAAGGCTTTAGGCTATATAACATCACGCTACGACCAATAGGAGCGGAGCAGCAATGAAAAATGTTGCAAAAACGGGGAAAATTATGTTTTTATAATAATTTCACGCGGACGTAGGTCGCGGGCGACAGCTAGTATTAAAATAAGAAGAGTACGATTAATACAAAATGTTTGAATAATGTTAATTAATATAATATAATGATAATTGCAATATTAAGTGTGTATATTTTGTAAATTCCTTTAAATTGCAATGGCAACAGGCAACTAAGTTCTAAGAACCTACCTATTGTTACCATTGTCAAAATGTAAGTGTACAGTACACTTAGTTCGCAATTAAGAATTTGAATTAGACTTAGTAACTCTACGCAATAATGATTGCTGGGATAATACTTTTTTTTTTGGGCAGAATAATCACTTTTTACAGTAGAACTCAATGTAACGCACTCAAAACATTGTGCTGATGGATGCATTGAATAGTGTGGGGGTCGTGAAGGTATTTAAAGTAAAGTTATAACATTAAAATTTTGTATTTTTTTTTAAACTTGGGAATCATTTGGAACTTTGTCAATAAGTAACTAGAAGGCTCCCAGGTATATTCTAGAACAAAAATAATACCGCAATGACATGGAGACAAGACAAGTGCCTGTCGGCTTCGTTAAGGGTACTTTTACACCCTTTATGTAAGTAAAAGACGTGTGATATTAATGCTACATACTTTGAAACCTTGACGTGCGTCCTATCGTCACCGTAGGGTCCCTTGCGAGCGAGGCCAAAGTCTCCGATCTTGGGCATGAGACAGGTGTCCAGTAGTATGTTAGCCGGCTTTATGTCGCCGTGGATGAGGGGCGTGCCTTCCATCGTGTGGAGGAACTGGAGACCTCTAGAACAGAAAAAATATGACACATAAATAAAGCACACAAACACAAAAAGAACAAGTCGGGCACAACTGCCCAAAAATTTTACGATATTTCTAAAATATCCCTGCCACGATTTGTAATTTAAAATAAAAATTATGTGTTGGTTTATTATTTTTATGATTTATTTGTGTACTTGAACTATTGGCCTTAGTTGCTGACAATAAAATAATTATTATAATAACGCGTTCAGCGTGCTGTTCGGGCTGCCGCGCCACTGCAACGCTTCAGCAATGTTAGCGGTGAGAAACGTGGATGGTTTACATGCCATCATGCGGAAGCGTTGTGCGTCTCTTATGAGGCGCATGCGTGCCAGCTCGAACAGCCTTCTGAACGTGTTCGTGGGTCTCTGGGACTCGCCGATGTGGCGGCACTGGATGCGACTAAACACTGCGGATGGTCGCGTCCAGGGCTGGCCATAAACTGGCGTTCCTGTGCGGTGCCGCTTTTTTCTGTGGGTCTGTTATGTATGTACTAACAAAAGCTTTATAAGGTCTGAAATAAATGTCTTCTATTCTATTATATAATTGTAATGACAAATCATAGAAAATAGCCACACATTGGTTTGCCATACAAGAACTTAATGAAATAAAGATTTACCTAGCAATTCCATGCACAATGTTATATCGCTGCGTCCACGACAGCGGCGGGTGGTGAGTCTTGCGACGTAACCGCTGCTCTAAGGAGCCTCCGGCCATCAGTTGGTAGACTAGACATGCCTCTGGACCTAGACAAAAGCAAAATACTATAAAATATGTACTATAAAATCAAATACAGGCTTTACACATAAAAAAAATCCAAATTAATGCCTAAATGAAAATGAGTGGATGATACAATTTTCATCTTTCTGTGCTAAACCGAGCATTGTAAAAACCAAATAACACTTTACCCGAAAAGGGAATCGAACTCAGGACCTCATGCTCAGCAGTCATGCTTATGACCACTAGACCAACTTTTAAACTCACCAAATGGTTGCAGAACTTAGCGTATGGCGAAACTGAAAATCTTATTAAAATGAAACTAACTAACTTATACTGTATTTTAACTGCGCTATGAGTATAATATAAGTTATTGTGTAACTTCTTGCATGACTAACAATTCCATTAGTGTGCCAATCATTTGAGGGAACATTGACTCCTAAAACACAGGCTTCTGGCCCGGTTTAGGAGGCAGAAGTATGCATTTTAATATGTCTTCACTGTAAAACTTTATTCACTGTGTGTTATGTAAGCTTTTTTTCCTTGTGTACAAATAAATTAAATTATTTATTTAGGTGCCTATGTTACTCAGGGATAATGTAGCATTCTAATGGTGAAAGAATTTTAGAAATCAGTCCAGTGGTTTTTGAGTTTATTCATTACAAACATACAAATCTTCTCTCTTTTACCTCCCAAAGAGTATCCATACAGCGGCAGAATGTTATCATGACGGTACTGATTCAGACACATCTCTCTGATCAGCTCCTTATTCCTGTCATTGTTGTCTCGGAGACGCTTCACTGCGACCGGCAGATGTTTCCATTCACCTGTAGAATATACGTAACTTTAAGATAGTATCATCGGACCTGTATAAACCAAGGGATTTGACAGAAGTGTGCCTCAGTAGCAAGAATAGAAATTTGATCCTATATTAGCCAAAAATCCAAAATGCACCGTACCTTTGAAGACCTGCCCGAATCCCCCTCGTCCTAGAAGGTTACAGTCAGCCCAGTTGCCAGTCGCCTCCCTCAGTTCCTCATAGCTCATCCGTGGAATAGCCGACACGTTCCTCAGTATCTCGTCGTCTTCGTGCCCTTTGTCTCCTTGAGTTGATGATGACTGGGGAATCAGGAAAAACGAAAATTATTTAATTATACTTTGGAATGGTCGAGCTTTGGTACGATTTGAAACGGTGATAAATACAGAAAGAACTCAGCATTGGGCTCATTTTTAACAGACTTCAAAAAAGGAGGAAGGTCACCATCGATATTTCCGTCAATTATGAACTGCTTTTTTCATTTGGTAGAGTGGTGGTCCCATTTGAATTTTATTAAGTTTGCTTGAGTAGTTTAAGAGTTAACTCCTTTAATACCTATTTTTTTCTTCTTGGACTATGTTGAAGACATGATGGTCCCTTATTAACTTCTAGTTACGATGTATTTTAACGGTAATTTAAAAATCAGCTGTTTCCTACAAAAGTGCAATACCTACATGGTCAAACTGTATGGAACAGCTGATTTTTTTAAATTTATATGTGGGGGGCTCAGAATGATGTACTGAATACGTGGTAACCGTTTGTGCATCGGCGTCCCTTCCACCCTGTATACATATAATGTACAACGCAGGTCCAATGCGCGTTGGTGGATGTCACATTTCTTCAAATTTTCGATCAGGACATCGACACTGAAGAATAACATCGTCGGGAAACCGGTATGCCTTTCCCGGTTTCCTTACGATGTTTTCCTTTAACGTTTTGAATTTCATTGTACAGTATTCTCATGTAAATTAATACTACTTCCGATTTGATTACGCATGTTATTATAGTTGTAAACACTATTATGAACGCACGATTTTCCCTGTATTCATAATTCGTTTTTGTCCGCGGCTTCGCTTGCGTAATGATCGTTACGTGGTACGTTTTAAATATAGCCTATGACACTCGGGGATAAGGTAACTTTCCAGTTTTTCGAATTCGGGTTAGTAGTTCCGAAGATGACATCCAAACTTACAAACTTGACATGTTTATAGAATTACTAGTTGTGCCCGCGTTGCAATGCCTTTTTAGATTTTTGCGTAGAGTTACTTAGTTTGATGTACAGAATGCTTGGTTGACGGCTTCGTGAGCGGTCCGTTTACACCCTGTATGTAAGTTAATATCAATTATAATAATTAATATTCACGTTAACCTTGCATTGTTTAAATGATGGTCAAAACCGAAAAATCCATTCTACAGGGTGTAAACAGACCCTTCACAAAGCCGTCAACCAAGCATAAAACTAAGTAACTTTACGCAAAAATTATTGCTGGGAATCGACTTTTTTTTGGGGTGAAAAATCACATTTTACGGTGGAATGCACTCAAAGCATTGTGCTGATGGATGGATTGAATAGTACGGGGGTCGTGGAGGTGTGTAAAGTAAAAATCTTACATTACAAACATGTATTTTAAAAAAAACTTGTCAAAAAGTTGGACCTTTGACCCCCAATATCTCCGTAACTAGAAGGTTCCCAGGTATGGTCTAGAACAAAAAAATGATCGCAAAGACAGGGAGAACAAGTGCCTTTCTATGTTAAGGCAGTATTTACACCCTTTACAGTTTTTTTTTAAATATTTATTTATTATATTACAATCTAGCCTAATAAGGCTAATAAGCAATTTTAAACTAACTTAATTTGCTAAAAGTAAAATTATATCTAAGAGCACGTCCATTGCGTTTACTTAGCGTCTGTTAAGGCGAAGTCACATTGTTCTTGTGTCTATATAAATAGCTAGGTACTATATTACACTCGCGGTAAAGGCACAAATAGGTTACACTACACTAACTCAAAAGGCTTAGTCCTTTTGAGCCTTCTCACTAAGTCCGTGTTATCGAGGAGCTGGATGGCCTCGACATTAACATGATGATGAAGCCGACGTTCATGAGCTTCTGCATATTTTTGGATTATACTGTTTACGAACTCTATATTCAGGTCCCGATGGATGTCGTCAATTCTTATGTACCAAGGCGCGTTCACGATGTTCTTGAGTACTTTGTTCTGAAATTTCTGTATAATTCCTACATTGCTTTCTTTGGCGCAACCCCAAAGTTGTATACCTTAGGTCCATACTGGCATAAGGACTGATTTGTAGAGCAGAATTTTGCTAGGAACTGACAACGCGGAATGCCTTCCTAGTAACCAGTTCATGCTTCTGTAACGAATTTCTAATCCTTCTCGTTTCTTTTTGACATGGGCTTTCCAGCGAAGCTTTGCGTCTAAAGTCATACCAAGATATTTGGCAGTGTTTTCGTACGGTACGCTTTTGTTGTTAATGTACACTGGGTTGTATTCTGATTTCTTATTAGTGAAGTCAATGTGAATGGATTTTGTTTCATTCAACTTGATCCTCCACTTTTTCCAATCATAGAATTGACTTATTGCTTTTTGTACTTTTACCACAGCTTCTTTGTGACTGTATCCTGTGGTCATTATTGCGGTATCATCAGCAAAAGTAGCAATAGTTGCATTTTCTAGTTCAGGTATATCACATGTGTACGATAGGTACAGGACCGGGCCTAGTACACTTCCTTGTGGTACACCAGCTTTTATTTCCTTTAGTTCAGAATAGGTATTTTCTTGCCTTACTCTAAAGACTCTACCAGTTATATATGATTCTAATATATCTGCGAACTGTTTTGGCAAAATTGTTCTTAGTTTATAAATCAATCCCTTGTGCCAAACTTTGTCAAAAGCTGGGGCTACATCTAAAAATACAGCGGTACATACTTTCTTATCTTCAAGGGCTTTTTCAATTACTGTTGTAATTCTATGCACCTGATCTATCGTTGAATGTTTTTCTCTGAAGCCAAATTGATAGTCTGGTATGATGTTGCTATTTTCTATAATAGGTTTCAGTCGTTTTAGGAGTAATTTCTCGAAAAGCTTTGACATCACTGGCAGCAAGGAGATAGGCCTGTATGATGATGATCTTGAGGTAGTTTCCCTGATTTGGGGATCATGATCACTTCTGCAACCTTCCATAGGTCTGGAACATGCTTTAGTCTAAAAGAAGCATTGATTATCTTAGTAAGTTTTACCAAGGCTTTTCTTCGTAGATTCTTTAGGATTTCCCCTGTGATAAGGTCATAACCAGGGGATTTTTTTGGGCTGATGTGATCTCTGATTTCCTTAGATACTTCTTTTGGTGTTACAAGTTTAATCTCTTGGTCTACTTGTGGCAGTTGTTCCCAGTGGAGATCTTGGTCAGCGCTCTCAGTTTGTGTAAAGGTTTCCTCTAAGTGTTGGGCAAACCTTGATGCTTTTTGCTCGTTACTTATTGCCCATTGACCATTTAGTTCTTTTATTGGCGGTATGTGAGCAATAGGTTGTTTTTGGTTCCTTGTGGCTTTCCATAGTGAGTAATCAGTAGATCGATCATTAGTCAGTTGAAGAAGATATCTAGTCAAGTTTTCATCCCGAACTTTCTTGATTGCCTTTCTAATTTGCTTAGTTAGTCTATTTAACAGTGTCTAGTGTATCTTGGGGAAACCTGTTTCGCTGCCACTTTTTTCTCAAGCTTCTTTTTTCTCTGATCAGATCTGTTATTTCTTTAGGATAACTATTAACCTTCAAAGTTCTTTTTTTCTCGGGTGTATTAGCCCATGCAGTTTGTTGGACATCTACAATAAATTTTGCTTAGTTCGAAATTAAGTTGGTGCTTCTCATTTATGAATATATTTAGGTCTATTTTATTTTCGAAGTCTATTTTAAAGGATTCCCAGTCTGTGAACTTGTTCACGAGAAACGGATTGCTTTCTCTTTGTTTGACATGTTCACTAATATATAAAATTATTGGTGAGTGATCAGAGTTCATATTAAATCCTTCTTCGGCACTTATAAAGTCAGAGGATATACCTTTAAATATATAAAAAAGTCAATTAAGTCTGGAATTTTTCTTGAGTCTGTTGGCCAATATGTCGGTTTTCCAGTTGATAGAACCTCTGATTTGGTTTCTTGTATGGCACTTAGTAGCTCTCTGGCTTTTGTTGTAGTTAGTCTGGAGCCCCAATAGGTATTCTTGGCATTGAAGTCTCCACCTAATATAAATCTATTTCCAAGTCGTGCTAAGAGTGTCTGGTATTGCTCTTTTCTTAGTGCGTATTTTGGGGGGATGTATATAGCTGCTATAGTAACCGAGTCGTATCCTTTCATTTTGATAGTTACACCGATCACTTGCATTTCCTGATCTTCACATTTGGTCAGTTCCTAGTGATGTATGTTTTCTCTAACTATGACGGCGCTGCCTCCTCTCGCAGTGTTATCAGGATGCAATGCATGATATATCTTGTAGCCTTGAAATTTGACAAATGATTGTCGTGTAAAATGTGATTCTGATATTAAGCATATATCTATGTTTGCTGTATCTAGGACTACTTGTAACTCATGTTGGTGTTGCAGCAGACCCTTTATAGTTAAGAAGAATTAGCTGGTCAATGATAGACACGAAAAGTTACTTTGATTTACATTATATTTATAGATAACTGATTTACCCATCAATTATACCTACACAAAATCTGCATTACTCAAAAGTAGCATGAGACTTCTTAAAAAAAACAGTAGTAGGTAAGTATACAAGTCATAAATAATGTCTATGATTTATACAAGTCCTATATTTTTTTCGCACACACGACTCATCAAGTTCTGCACTTCCAGTGTAAGCTGACCTCTCATTGCACTAAAAGCTTATACAATGCTAGATCAGCTTATACTGGATTTTTATAAGGAACGTCACTAATATTGAATCATAATAATTATATGTAAAATAAATTCATTGAAGAACAATGATATCATAGAATCAGCGACCACAACAGTTGGCTCACCTTACTGATGTCCGTGCTAGTTTCGTAGTTCGGCGTAGGCGAGTTGCCGTTCTGTATCCTGCTTGTAGTTGGTAGCGCGCAACCCTGAAAAAAAAAAGGAATTGTTTATGAAAGTTTTGTTTTTTTATAATCAATCAGAATCCGATTTTTATTTGCTATGAAAGTAGGTATAGGTTAGGTGTTGTACATAAATTAATGAGATCGGCTACAGTCTACATTACGGTGTGCAAATTATTACATAAGTTAAAATATTAATTCAAAGAAAATAATGTCAACAAAACAAAATAGAAATTAAAGAGAAGTCAATTAATAATGTTATAGTCTAATATACAAACGAAATAATGTCAACAAAAAAAAATAGAAATTAAAGTGAAGTAGATCCATGGCACGTACACACGGCGACACATCAAGCTATCCAGTATAACCTGACCTCACTTTGTATGAGCTTCCCGTACAATGAGAGATCAGCTTGATTTGGATTGGCATAGCTTGATTGATCGTCGTGCGTACGCGCACGTAGGTCTCTCTTATTACAAAAGAAAAGAGGAATAGGGTACAAATATTCTGGGTTCGATTCCCGGGTCGGGCTAAGTGTTATTGGGTTTTTGCATCAGGAATTTCTTATTAACAGCCACGGAGTCAGGATTTGGTGCCCGGTTGATGGCAATAGGCTCGCCCCCTATTACACGGGATTTAAACATAACTGGCGAAATGTGGGTGTACTTGTTGGGTAGTTACACCTCTGCCTAAACCTTCGGGAATTACAAGGCGTGATGATGTTATGTTAGGTAAAAATAGGTGAATTGATGACGATCCAGTGCAGTGCTTATAAGTGTGCTATGAACTTAAAAATATACATGTCGAGTCGAGAACCTCCTCCTTTTAATTCGTCGGTAAAAAACGACGTGTTCGCAAACATTAATTGGCCGTAAGCCAATGCAAAACTTTTATAACAATAGTTTTCCTCAGAAAACATAACAGGAAAAATATAAGACAAATAACTCCAGAGAACCAACGTAATCAAAACAAGATTAAAGTCATTCATTTAAGAAACAATTTGATAACTCTATTGCGTAAATATTGTACGTATATTGAGCATTTTATCTGCCAATAAAATGTATCCTGTACTATAATATGGGATTCCCAAAGTGCGATAACTAAATGAATGCTTTATCAAGGCAGCCGATGAGTAATGTTTTTAGCTATACTATAGTAACTTTAATGGGAATTTGGCAACGCACGACGTCTAATCAAGCTATACAAAACCAGTTTATGCTGATCTCCCATTGTACGGGAAATCTATACAAAACGAGGCCATGATATACTGGAAATGTATAGCTTGATGTGTCGCTGTGTGTACGTACGTTGACCTGGTATTCCCGGGAATCGCAATAACAGAGGTTGTGGAGGTCGGATAGGCAGTCGCTCCATGTAAAATACTAGCATTTTTACCAGTTATTTTATTAGACTGGAAGCCGTCTCCAACTTAGTAGGGCTGGGGGTCAAGGCTGATGTTGGTGATTCGGAATTTGGGAACGGTTGCAGTTAATATCGAATAAGTTGGAAAAAAACGGCAGTTATCTACATTTATGTAGGTAGGTACCTACACTTAGGTATCTGAATACTTTTTTTTTTTGTTACGTAATGGGCCTGCTCTTGACCTCGATCACGCCTGATGGAAAGCAATAGATGAGGTCTATGATGGGACGAGCGTGCCCAGAAGATGCCTGTTCACTCTTGCTTTGAAGGCAGACGGGTTAAATGTGGGGACACAGATGCCGGCAGAGTTCCACACTGGCTGTGCGCATTATAAACGTGGATGAGAAGCGCTGGGTGCGACTCGTCGGGATATCAACCAAGTGTGGATGGTACGCCGCAATGCGTCTGCTAGTCCGGAGGTAAAACGGTGATGGTGGGATCAGGTCGTGGTGGTAGGTATGAACAGTTGATTTCATCATCGCGATTTCAGTTGGTCCAAGTAAATATTGTACATAATTATAAGTTTGATGACCTAATTTCAGGTTAAACTTATACTGACACTTACGGGATATCTTCCGTGATTATCCCCCGCGATCATGGCGCTTGCAACAGCGCGTTAAAATATCGGGGGCTCAGAACTTGACAGTATAAGTAGGTATCAGTAGCGAAGGGTCAGTTTTGTAAGAGGTAAGCCGGAGTACATATCTTTTTATTATTGGTCTATAGAATACTGACTGTGTCATTTTTAAAAGGGAAGCCGGTTGGAATCGAGTTGTCTGGAACCTTCGCCACTGATAGGTATAGGTAGTTATAAACCGTGAATAATATCGGGATTTTTAAATTGTAACTTTGCTTAGGATTCCTTTGAAGAAATATAAGGGAAAAAACGGTGACCGCAATTGCCTTATTTGCCATCAACTAAAGCAGCTGTTCCTATTGCGCTGTAATATAATAATTGGGGTCTCCTTTACATGCAGTGGTAGGTATGAACTGGGTGAAAACTAATTTGCACACACGGATCAGCGTTTTAGAGTATCTCTATCTCATTCTGTCAAGTTAAGGCGTCATTTGGTAGAGCGAGAAGGGCGGTCGCAAGCATCAGCATTCATTTTGGACCTCTCAAGTTAGTGAGTTGCATTTCTAAGTGACAGAAAGGGATGATAACGTAACATTGCGCCTGTAATCTCCGAAGGGCTAGGCAGAGGTGTACCTAATAGTCCACATTTCGCCAGCCTATTGACATCAACCGGGCACAAATCCAGACTCCGTGGCTGTTACTGAGAAATTCCTGATGGAAAAACGCAATAACAGTTTGCCCGACCCGGGCATCGAACCCAGGACCTAATGCTCAGCAACCGCGATTGCCACCACTAGACCAACGAGACAGGAAAATGCTGATCACTGAGTGTAAATGTGATTTCACCAGTGCAATCGACTGCACGTCAGCACAGATAATATACGTCAGTGAATCTGACTGTTTCAATTCTACATAACTATCTATCATTCTACCAAATAATATGAAAATAGCTCATAAATCATGATAAAAGTTTAAGCAAATAGTGGGGCTATTTCAAAACCGTATTGATTGTAAGTATACACGTATGTGATACTTTTGTCGTTCTCTTGAAGTGTGTACAGTCGCTAACGCATCAAGTTACCACAAACTGTCAAATTTCACCAAATGATTTTAAACCATAAAATGTTAGTGATTAAGTTCAAAATCTAATGAGAGTTTGTAGTAACTCGTTGCGCTGGCGACTGTAGATCCTTTGTTGAAGATTCTAAATAAATAAATTACTCTGTGTCTAATACGCCTATTAATTAAAGACACATTTGCTTATAAACAATTAACTATTAAATTAACGCTATTAATAATATATTTATTAAGGAATTCCAAAAGGGATCCCTTGATACATATTTCCCTATAGAATTCCGTTTAAATGTGTGACACACACCCAGTCGTTGGTAAAGACATGAAAACTGCGTAAGCGTTTTATTCATAAGGAAAAACGTTTCAATGAATGCATACGACATTAAATAGGACGTAGGTACCTACCTGTAGCGCGGATTTTTTTATTCAGGTTGTACACACAACGGCCAATCAAGCTTTACAAAACCAGTTTATGTGGATCTCTCATTGTATAGGAAATGTATACAACGCGAGGCCAAGTTATACTGGAAATGTACAGCTTCATGTGCCGCCGTGTGTACCTTTTCTTTGGATAAACATAAGATGACATCATGAAGCTTCTATTCCCTCAAAGGCATCCTGCCCGCTGAATCTAAGCTGGACTCTAAGGGTCGAAAGGTTGGAATCGCGCCACAACATCAACTTCAAGTCGTTCGTGGTTCGAGCTCCAACTCACCATCTGCAGACCTTCTTGAAAGAGGACTTTTGGCCGAAAGGTGACTTTTGGCCGAAAGGCGACTTTTGGCCGAAAGGTGTCGTTTTGACTGACGATTCCGAGGACGGTTGCGCGACATCACGCAGCAGAATACGACGCCGTCAACGATTCGTATCTAGTTTTAGTTAAATAAGGTTTTTTATATGTATTAGTTTATTATTTTATAAGATTATTTTGTGTATTTTTATCTATGGGCCTCAGTTGCCTGATAATAAAATGATTGATTGATTGATTGAATCCCAAAACTTGCAGTCAAAGCGACCTGCTGCCACCGACAAAGCCTTGAAAGTGACGAAGTTTTGGGCCAATAAATTATAATGTCGTGCTAGCGACACGAAGAAGTAAGGAAGAGGCAATTGCTCCATTGCCGACGATTAACGAAAAGCGAGTTGTTGTTAGTTTGTAGCACAACAAGTAGAGAAAGAGTTCTCGCTGGCAATGTGAACAGTCAAAGTCCCCCGCCGCGTCAGTCTGTCTGTTCGCGATAAACTCAAAAACTACTGAAAGGATTTTCATGTGGTTTTCACCAATAGATAGAGTGACTCCTGGATCAAGGTTTAGGTTTATAATTTGTTAAGATTTTGTGTAAATTGGTTGAAATATGACGATAATTGTTGGAAGTGTCGGTAAATGTCAAGCCGCCTGGGAGCTTTCATCGAAAACGCTGCCTCGACAGACTAAACATGTAGGCATAATATGCTCTACTACACGTGCGAGGCCGGAGCGGGTCGAGAATATTTAAAAATAATAAGATTTTTTTTTGGTAATCTACCCAGTCTATGGCGGCGTCGGGTTAACCTGGGCCAAATAAATTATTTAGCCTCTTAGGCCCTACGACGCCGATTGGTTTCGTCCTAATTCAGTATTGTAGAAAAATAAGTATTTAAAAGAATGATCTAATTGATTGTCATACTAGATGACATCTGATTATAGATGATATACCGCTACCCATCCATGCAAGTTTTTACAGGTAACAATAACAAATACATTTTGTACATTTACATAAATTACCTTACTCATGTAAGGTAAAAATGGTCTAGAAGAAAAAACTGGTTTGTGACCAATAGATGTTGCTTTTCATAAAAACACGTTAATCATTCTAATTTATACCTAACAACGTAGACGTAAGACTCAAATTACGCAAGCTAGCAAATTACTAAAACTCTACCAAGTTGAAGTCACACTAAATAAAGAACAAAAAAAAAGAAAGAATACAAAGAAAAGAATTTAAATAAAGACGACAGAGGAAACCATAAATGTCGTAAGAAACATTGAGCTTGCTATTGGATTTGGAATGTTCAGCTCAGCACCTAAAGTTCAAAATCCAACAGCATCCCATAGGATATATCTACCTTATTATATTATGGCAATATGTTGGCTTTGGCAAAATCTTGATGAACGGAGAAGGAGTGGAAGACCAAGGAAATGACATCCATCGTTTCCTTGGTCTTCCTCTCCCTCTCCGTTGTGTGAGGAATGATATGAAAAAGGTGTAAAATAATTGCGTGACGGTTGACAGGGGAGAATGGAAGAAAAAACCGTGGTGCGCCGACCCCAAGTAACATGGGACAACGGCAGGAAGATGATGATGATGATGTTGGTTCCCATACAAATGTCGAGGACAGAGCTTAGTAAAGTGGGATGACAATAGTATTACAAGAGAGAGAGAATATAAATAATACATACCTTTTCTATTAACATGACAGGCAAAGGAATCGAGCCGAAGTTGCCATCAGTCTTTAGTGAACTCTTCTTATTATTAGAATTATTATCTGAAATAATAAAAATTATTGATTGTGATTGTATTTCTGATTGCAATGGTATCAATAATTTTTAGTTGGTAAAAAATTGTTAAAACATGAATATTCATTTGCTTTACTGAGAGAAATCTGGTCCACAAAGATTAGGTATTTGAAGTTTTGTTATTGTCATCAGGGAAAGTTGTTCTTGATTATCTTGCATAATTAGTGAGTTATAAACATTTCAATCATTATCATTAACACTAAAAACAGGATATTTACCATGTTTACTGTTTGTTTTGAGTTCCCGATATTTCGGCAATGTTGCAAGCACCATGATCACGGATAAACTGAAGTTATTGCGGCTGCATGTTTATGAGCAGACAAATCAGATTTCGGGAACTCAAAACAAACAGTAAACATGGTAAATAACCCATTTCTAGTGTTAATGATAATGTTAGTGAAGATGACATTTACAAAACTTATATTCTCAATAATCTTTGACCATACTACACTGCATCTACCTATCCCTTCTGCTGAACATTGGCTTAAAGATTTAAAAAACAGTCATTTACATTAATTTCCTTTTTGACAGCCAGTAGGATACTTTCTTAGTTAATCTTTCACATTGGCGAAAGAAAACTCCATGATTCCAAACTTCCGACTTATAATTTTTTATATTAAGAGTGCTTGTACAGAAAGTGGGCTGCGTCGCAAACAGCTGTCAAATATTTCGCTGTTAGGATGGACGTTCTTAAGTATGGAATCTTCAAACCTCCTTGAGCGAGAGTGGTGATCATTACTAGTGCTTTTTCTGAATGAGAAGAGGCCTTTGCCCAATGATAGTGTAGTGTTTAAAAAAATTGTTACAAGTTATAGGATACCTACCATAAACAACTGCAGTCTTCCTCTCCTTAGTACTGCAAGAGTTTCTACTTTTACTTAATAACTTATGGAAATCTGAGTTAACAACAGGCTTAAGGCAGTTCAGCGCTGGCATATGCTTCATTTTGTACAATAAAATAAAAAGTTCTTCTACTCTATGGTTCAGCTGTCCCCATCTGGTGAACAAATGGTCTGTTGGGGACATAGCCATGCGGCGTGCTGTTTGTTCCATGTCCTAGAAAAAGTTATTGTGTTTATGGTAATATGATAAGACAAAAATATAGATGAACTCAATAATGTGACACGCTTCTTTCAGTCAGTGTAGAGGTAGAGTAGCTGCTGTAGATCATAGATAGATAAATGAGGTCATATAAAATGATGCTCAACATAACCGAAAACCGGATTTACTGTTCATTACAAACGAATATTAAGAGTGTCTGATCTTCTTGGCAGCGTGTTCTCTTTAGGTAACCGCCTGTATCATCTCCATTATCAACGCATGACGTACAAGACATAAAAATAATCGGGAATTCCAAGAAAGCTTATTAAAAAGATGTTTCGCGGCGAGGAAATACCCAAACTTCGTAATATGAATGATATACTTACGTTTACGTCAAAAGCCGAATATTTCATCCAGTTGCCTGCTAACTCCTTCCAATAGTCTTCTATATCTAGAAGTCTGCATAATTCCTTGTTTATATCAAACGGCAACTCGTAAATATACATTTTTGTAACATAAAAATACGTAATTACATACGCTAAGGTCAATAACACAACTGCTACCCAAAACTACTTGTGGAACACTGACTGGACTGACATGACATTGACACAAAATTGACAACTGACGTAAAGTAGGAAAAAAAACGTCATCCGCCAAATAGACGTCAGTATTTTCGTTCAACAACAGTACAGGCTAAACAGATTATCTCAACTAAGTGCCATGAACCATTTTAGGAATATTTCTACAACGTGTACCACAAAAGTGTGTTCATATTTTAGGGTGTGAATTGTGATTCAGACCATCTAACTGACATCTAACTTAATTAATTTTTAAATCTAGTTTCCAAACAGCTGGTCAAAGTATGAAATTCAGGAAACACTCATAAAAAAAAACATGGTGGTTACGCGGATTAAGCGAAATAATGCGAACGATTTAGAATATTGGCCGTTTGCGCAAAAGATGGACGCCACGTACTGTTAGGAATACCAGAAAAGAACAATACGCTTGAAAAGAAGGGTGCACATAAATGCATGACAAGATTTTGACACATCAGCTGAATCGGCGGGGTGATGCGAATTGTCATGAAATTCAAGAATTTTCGTGAACTTTCAGCGTTTGATTTTATAATGAAAAATATGTAGCGGCAGCTGTTTCATACAATAACTTTGTGATTAATATTTCCAATAACGTGTTGATGTCGGTAAAACGGCGTCAGTCTATTGCCAATTAAGTGTAAATTACGTACCACTACACCCTTCCAAAATACGTAAATAGGTAACTTAGATACGCTGGAAATAATGTACATAGACAAGTTTCTCGTTTGCTAAAAAACTCGAAAGGGCAAAATAAAGTCAGTAACATTCTCTCTGCGTTCTTATTTTTACCATTATTTATACATAATTTCATGAAAAAACACGATCAAAGTCTTGACAAATATTATACCGTTAACCAAGTTTCATCATTCGATAAAAAAGTTGCATTCAGCCTAATCGATACTCGCAATGAAATCAAGTTTAAAAAAAATGAGTTGAAACGGAATAAAAAGTCTTTGGTATAATTTCAAATAATCATTAATTTTAAAATTAACCTTTTTATGCTATCTGTTTAAATATTTTCATTTAGTAATTATTCGATGCTTTTGATTGACTTCAAGAGAATGAGATTTCTAAATGATATGAAACACAGAGATATGTAATCTCAAAAAAAAACTTACTTCTGAGTAAACATTCTGATGCTTATCTTTCTTTTAAAAACTTATAGATCGTCTCCTAACTTTCCGTTGAACTAGCAGCGTGAGATTTTGCAAGAATTAAAGACTCACAGTTCAAACAAATAAAAAATCTGAAAAAGGAATGATTTTCAATTGTACATAAGTACGCACGGTTGCGTTTTTTTTTGTTTCAAAATTTAAATTAGGATTGTGCTATTATCATTTATTGCGAATTTTGTTTTTTATTATGAAGGTTGGATCGGTTGGATGTAGAATCTTGGTAGACATAGTAAAAAAAAAATGGTTTGGTCCGTAAAAGACAAATTATATTTATTCCTACAAAATTGTGTATCGGTTGGTAGTGTGTTGTCGGTTGGGTTATTGTTAGACTAGGACAAACTTTTTTTTTGTTTAGCCTATTCTTTTCCACTGCTGAGCAAAGACCTCCTCCATTTCTTTCCAACTCTGTCGGTGATTTGCCTTCTCTGGCCAAGAACGAGTCCAAATCGTCACGCCAGCGTTTCTTGGGCCTGCCTCGGTGACGACGACCGACAAAATTATTGTCTTTTATTTCGCAATCGGCAATTCATAAGGCGCGAATTACACAGAAATGGCGTAAGGCGAAGGCGTGGCGCACGCAAGATGCTTCAAAATGTTTTCATACAAAATGTATGTAGGTGACATGTCGTGAATTACACTCAAGCGGCACGACAGGCACTCCGTGCTGTCGTTTCCTTACAAATTCCACGCCTGCGCCGCACCGTCACCTTACGCCGTTACTGTGTAATTTGCGCCTAAGACGTATCCTAAAGAAACATTAGTTTATTCTGTGACCAAACAATAGAAAAATAAAATTTTGAATTCGGAAAAAAAAAAAAATTTTCGAAGTTCTAGTTTTGTCGTATTCTGTACATTTCTGATACCGCATCATTTGTATTATGCTATTCACCGTTGAGGGTTGTCCTCATGAAAAGACGATCCTGGCTGTCAGATAAAATACGATAGAAATTATGTTTTTTCATCAAAATTGAACGCGTGTCCATTCAAAGTTTCGTGTCTGGGCTATTAACCATTGAGGAGTTCCCTCGTGAGAAGGCGATTTTGGCTGAAGGATGAGGTCATGAAAGAAATCATATTTCTATCAAAATTGAACGCGTATAGAAAATTTCATGTACGCGCTTTTAACCTTTGAGGAGTTCACTCGTGAGATCCTGGCTACAGGATGAGGTCATGATAGAAATCATGCTTATTCGTCAAATATAAACGCGTATACAAATTTTCGTATCCGTGCTATTAACTGTCAAGGAGTTCCCTCTTGAGAAGACGATCCTGTTTGCAGGATGAAGTCATGAAAGAAATCATCTATATCTATCAAAATTAATCGCGTATAAAAAGTTTCGTGTCCGGGCTATTAACCGTTGAGGAGTTCGGTCGTGAGGAGACGATCCTGGCAGAAAAAGTCTGGGTCTGCCTGTTCATCGTCCACGTTGCTAAAAACACCCTCTATTTCTGTTTCTAACCAAGTTTCTAGTTTTTTTAGTTTGGCGTACAGGGTTTGCGCTTGCTTGTCACGCATACGTGACAATAGCGTTCAAAAGGTTAAACATGACGAAATAAGACTCCGCCGTCTATGAGACACCCACGTCATTACTAAAAGGTGAATGCATCACGTGCCCGTCATGGTCATTAATTAACGTCACTGTAGACCTGTAGAGCCTGAATTAACAATATATTTTATATAGCTATGTTATGTTTTTATAAGCAAGTTAGGTATCCACAGAGCATTCGCGATTCCCTGCCCGTGAGAGTCGGACTGGTCGTGTTCACATTTAAAATCAAAAATATTTAAATTTGTGAATAAAGAAGACGCAGTTCATGTAAGTAAATACCATACCTAGCTTTTGAATTTCTATTTAAATATCTACTAGATATAAAATAAATCTGCCACATGAAAATCATGAATTCCTTGATTACTGACATAGCTACTACCGTGGTAATCAACGGTAGTATTATATGTTCCCGTAGAATAAATTACAGTTACTTACCTACCATCCAGTGTTTTCCGGACATGTCCGGTTTTGATCCTCCGTGCGGATTTATCAACATTATGGGATGTTTTTTTAGAAATTTTATAATAATTTTTTTATTTGTCCATGTTTTTTTCGGGCTATGGCTTTAAATTCAGATTTTTTAAATTACCTATCGAATGGTGCCCAAGTTCGTATGTTTGGATGTAGGACCCCCTTACATCCTAACTTACAATCTTCAGAACTACTGATCCGATTCCCAAACTGTATTTACTAATGGGAAGCTACATTATCCCCGAGTGTCATAGGATAACGGCCGTTTTCAATAACTTACTATCAGTTAACGGAACATTGCTGTCTCAGATAAAGAGTTAAAGAAACATTAACTGTAACTGCTGTTTCTGTAACTTTATTGTCCTACGTCTAACTAATTAATTTATCGACCTAAACCCTTTTGAGTTATTGTTTTTAAATATAAATCTATCATTTGACAATATTTCATTAAAATATCTGCACGAATTCAAATTTCACATTTTCAAGTTACGTAATTATTAATAGGAAGTTTTTTGGTTTGACCTCATTTTCATTATCAGCGACCCCGAAAACCACGAAAACTACAGCCATGACGGAAAAACCATTGATTTTTTTCAAATATTTAAGTCAGAATCGAAAACACCGGCTTCCTACTTATTATTATCAATGTCGTCTGTCACTGAACAAATACATTTTATAACACTTGTTGTTTACAATTATAAAACACACACTGCGTGATACGATCGGTTACTTTTGATTATCTCCCGAAATAGAAATGTAGCAATCAACAGTAACGGTTTGACATTTAGTTTACTGACGGTAAGACACAAAACGTTTCAGAAAAGCTTTCTGTTTTTTCTATGAATCAACTTATCTATTGTAAGTGTTCGACCCTCCGAGAGACAGGTGATGTGGATAGGATATTCCTTGCTAACTTTGTTTATAGAAACAGCGATAGCTACTAGAGACAGGCAAATTAACTGACAGTTATACATAAGTAAGTTAAAGAAAACGGCCGTTAATAGTCTATATTTAGCCTCTTGAGTGTCGCATGATAGGTACACCATAGACGTACAAGAGAAAACGCTGCAAATGTCAAGTGAACACCATAGGTCATAGACTTATTATTCTATAGGTGCATAAAAACTGTCACGCCCGGCGACCAATGGCGACCGTCACATTGGTATTTAACGTTAATTAGCATACTAACTCGATCGGTTTTACCATTCGACTGACTGATCTATTAGTACTTGACCGGAATCAACATTTTAATAGAAACACCGCGAAAACGAACAAAAAATGACAAAATGCGTAATGTGTATTTATGTGAGGCGGCGACACAAACTTAAATGCTTATTGACTTGCATAACTAGTTAGGTTACCTCTTAACGAAGCCAGGAAGATATAATATACCTATACCATGTTAGATGGCTTTATATTGACGAATTCTCCGTTTATCCAAGGATCTACCCAAAAATCAAGAATTCCTTCTGATAGACGATAGACATTTAGCTCGTTTTTTTCGCGCATTGAGGCCGGGCGCTCAAGGGGTAAGGGCGGGACCATAATGAGTTCAAAGCTGTGGTCAAAATGCTGCAATGAATGTGCTGCCTAGCCTTTTCCCAACTATGTTAGGATCGGCTTCCAGTCTTATCGGATTCAGTTGAATACCAGTATTTTACATGGAGTGCTGCTACTGCCTATCTGACCTCCACAACCCAGTTAGTCCTGGGTAATACAATACTCCTTGGTAAGACTTGTTGTCAGACTTTCACACTGACTACCACCGTGTGTGTGTGCCACTGACTACCTGTAACTTCTGTCAAAGATCTACAAATGACAGTCGGGACCAACGGCTTAACGTGCTTTTCGAGGCACTAAAAAACAAAAGTTTATTTTTTGATATCTGGCTGTTTATCAGGACTTTAAAACTTTTTAAATGGTGCCCCTACATGGGATAATTTTCCAATCTCCACTCGAGTAAATCCGCGGCCAAAAGCTTGTTGAAAATAAGTGCATTGACCGTGACTTTAAAAAAATCCTTCATTGTTCTCACATCGCCACCGATGCCAATTACCACCTCGAAAACAAACATTTCGCACTTCACACGATGTCAGTCATTTGTTTAAACGGCAATAAAAATCTATTAAATGTCAAACTTTACTACGCACGGAACAAATATTTGTATGACCTACATGTATCTAGTTGTTCCGGGTCTGGTTGTTTGTGTATGTGACTTTAAATGCTAGTAAACGCACCGACGATTCAGGGGTAATTCCTAGTGTGGGCACAGCTTAAAAAAAAACTAGGAAATAGAATTGATACAAAAAAACACAGCTCACCAACCAATCGGGATCCGTACTGGACCCGCGTGATGAATGGCAGCCTACTCTCTCGTTCAGAGAGGAGGCCTGTGTTTCAGGAGTGGGATAATTACAGGCTGATTATATCATCATCTTCCTGCCCTTGTCCCATTCTACATGGGGTTGGCATAACACGTTTTCTTCTTCCATTCTCCCCTGTCAGACGTCACCGCTATCATTTACTCCTTTCTCTTTCATATCATTCCTCACACAATCCATCCAAGTTTTCTTTGGCCTTCCTCTCCCTCTCCATCCATCAATATTCTATCTATTACTTTTTTAGTGACATGCATTTCATCCCTCCTCATAACATGTCCATATCAATATAGACGACATTTTTTCTGTATAATATACTCATTCCTTATTTTGTCCATTCTTGTCACTCCACATTTCAGGCTGATTACGTTTCATGCATTTCAGGGTTGAAAACAAAAACTATAGGTATAAGTTATTACAATGATTCCGGTCAAGCAATGCGGTCTGTTCCATCGCACAGAAGACGAAGTGAAGGCCGTGCGTCAAGTCTTTGGTCTGACAGAGACAAGCATAAGGGAGGGGGTGGACTCAATCATGGAATGGTTTCAAAAACAACCTCATCTGGTTCATATTGAAATGAGTGAGTATTTAATAAAATTTGACTGCTGAGCGTGAGACGCTGGGTTCGATTTCCAGGTCGGGCGAACAGTTATTGGTTTTTCCATTAGAAATTTCTCTCTAGCTGCCACGGAGTCTGGATTTGTGCCTCGGTCGGTTGATGGCAATAGGCTCGCTTCCTATTAAATAGGACTTAAACATAATTGGCAAAATGTGGGTATACTATTAGGTACACCTCTGCCTCACACAGCCTCACACAGCCTCTGCCTCTGCCTCTCGGGGTTACAGGCGTGATGTTATGGTATGTTTCGATTTTCTAGAACCGAAAATTCCATGACGCAATTGTAAGTGTCATCCCCAAACCGCACTGAGGTCGACGCTCTCTCGCCTAGAGAGGAGGCCATCTGTGTCCCAGCAGTGGGAACGTGATAGACTGAACATGCTATGCTAATGATTGTTTTTCTTCATCAGGTAGGGAAGCTATGGAGATGATGATAATTATAGCAAAAGGATCCATAGAAAGAGCTAAAGAGAAGATAGATAACTTCTATAAGTACCGGTTCTTGCAGCCCGAAATTATACAACACAGAACTCAAATATTTAATGCTGATAAAGTATTTGACCTTTAGTAAGTATCTATGGCGTTCTGAGGAAAAATGTAAAAGTTTTTGTTAAAACGGTTACCAGTTATTGTTTATTGGGTGGGGCCACTCGCAGTTCAACTCGATAAGGTTGCAATACTGCTCAACCGGACTATCCTGTGGACGGGCTGGGTCTAATTATTACTAGTTATGGAATTTAAAGCTAAAAGGTTGCCAGCATCAAAAAACTTAAATTACAGCTGGCGCGATTTTAAATAAACTACGAGGATACGTATCGGGTTTTGCATGGTGGCTACTATTCTACTCGACATTTTGAAATGTTTTATATTTCAGCAAGGTTCTTGCGCTGCCTAAACTACAAGATAACAGAAGAATTTACGTTGTGAGATTTATAGAAGATATAAGCAAGATAGACATGGAAGAATTCTTCAGAAAACTTTTTATGGTAAGATTTGTTCAAGGAACCCACTACGGCCACGTTACTGCTGGACATAAGTCTCCCAGATTGCGCCACAAGACCCTGGTCTTCGATTTCCGCATCCAGTTAAAGACGTCCGGCGTTATCAGTCAAAATTTCAAAAACTCGAAATTGTTATTTTTGATGTGAAACATCTTTAGCGGCGGGTTAGACCGACTGGTGGCGTAGCGACGCGTCGCCACGGCATGCGTTGAAGAAAAAAATGCTTGGACAGGAAATTGACCCGTGCCTTCCTATAAACGAGGAGCACAATCGCGTTTAAAATACTTGCATACGAAATTGTTCCGTAGACTTACAAATAGGGAGCATGATCGCATTTGCGAAAACTAACGCGGTTATTGAACTATTGAAGATCTGATTGAGTACCTACCTACGTAGTTGTGAAGTTTATAAACACCGCCACTCAGACCACGTGGTGGGTAGATTAAATAAATATCTGTAATTTAATTACATATTATTTTATAAATATTTCAGTACCCAACAATCATCACAATGGTCACAAAATATTATTTTATGCACATTGCCCGTGCATAAATAATTTCGATGTTTCACATGTGCCTGGCGTCCCGCGACGGCTCATTTTTTTCCAGGACACCTTTGAAAATAGGCCATGACCTAGGGGCCTAAAATAACCGCTCTAGCAGAATCATAATAGGTAAATATTATGAATTGTCACTTAGTGACCAATTTACGAATTGTATCGTCTTTCATATTATTATTCTATTGTGATTCTGCTAAAACGGCTATTTTAGGCCTCCAGCTGTGGAGATATTTCTGTTGAGATGATAAAATAAATAAATAACAACTAAAAGTTGAGTTCTGCTTGTTGAGTAGGTACAGAGACTTATGGCGTGCCTGGGAGAGGCCTACCTCCAACAGTGGCATCATGGACTGCGAAAGGTTGAGTTGATCGATTGTTTGTATTGAATTTACAATCTACTTATTTCAGCTTCTAGACTTACGATTGATTTACGACTACATGGCGGGCGACATATGGATTTTGGACTTTAAGAATGTGAGCTGGGCACAAATCATGACTATAAATCCGCTAGTTCTCACGAAAGTGGCGCGGTTTTTTACGGTAAAACATATTTTTGTTTATTATTTTATGGAAACCCGTGACTGGCTCTGGCTTGTGGCCTATTGGTGACAAGAGCGCACTGGGGTTCTGATCGGCCGAAGTGACATTGCCTTATTGGCTTACTTAACTTACCCATACAAAACTATAGGTCACTAAACTTGAGGACCATTGTAGGGTGTGAGCAGTGTCCGCGTCTGTTCGATTTGTAGGGACCAAGATTCGAATAAGACACCGACGACGCACGGTGTGGCATGAACTGTGAAGTTTTAGATCCGTGCGTATTCCGTGTAGGTACGTGGCTCAAATGTATACTGTGGTTGTTGCACTTATGCAATTATTTTTATGTTCCAGAAAAGCCTTAACTGGAGGATATACGGCATCCACGTTATTAACCTAGCAGGTCCCGCCAATATCATTCAGCGGTTAGTTAACTTCTTCAAGCAGTTCCTGACCTCAATCATCATGGATAGAGTCGTCATTCATGAGAATTTGGAAGATTTGTACAACTATGTACCTAAAGAATGTCTTCCGAAAGATTATGGTGGCAAAGAGCTCAGTTCGGATGAACTAGACGGTAAGAACTTCAGTAGAGAGGTATATGAAATGGTGTCTAGAGGTACCTACGCAATGAGACCCCGGCTGTGGGTGGCGACGTGTCGCAAGAGCTCAGTCAGTGGCGCTACACATGTTCATCATCATCATCATTTCAGCCGAAAGACATAGGCCTCCCCCAAGTGGCGCCACATTGACTGGTCCCATGTGACTCGCATCCAGCGGATCGATGTCCCCCTCCCACCCTGTATTTACCTAGATAAACTTTCAGGAAAAAGCCGCTCGGCTTCGCTCGAAATAGTGCCGAGCCAAACGGAATATGCCGATGAGCTTATGAGCTATATGAAACCCGAATATTCGAATCGAATGTACAGTCGCCAGCACATCAAGTTACCACAAATGTTGATGGTTAAGTTCAAAACCAATTGAGAAAATTGGACAGTTTGTGTTAACTTGATGCGCTGGCGTCTGCACAAACCAGAATAATTAGTGTGTAGCATGTAGCGTCCGTCAATCGCCGCCTGCTGGCGTTCGTGTTTTCCCCCGCACCGCATATCTAGAGCTACCTAGGCTTAGACTCAGATAAACTTGACTCTCGTAACAAATATAATTTATAGCCGTCTTAAAATGTTAATGTAAACACTAATCTGTCTTAATAATATCTGAATAAAACTGCTTACGTAGGTTCTTTTCCAAAATAGAATTATCTATGTTTTTATCTAACGCAAACTTAATCAAATAATAATATTATTCTACAATAACTACTGACGTTCTATTTTAGTAGTGGTTGACCTTGTTAAACTTCAACCAACGAGAAGCTCGTGGCTAAATAATAACAGCCGCTCGGATCGATCTTTAGGTTAAGCCGTGCTTGTCTAGGTTGGTCTATGGATGGGTGACCACCCATTACATACCGAGTTTCCTCCGTTCCTCGGAAAGCACGGTAAGGGTGCTTACATAAAGCAGGTTTCCGGTACAGACAAATCTGTGCGCGTCAGTACCGGTCGGGCTAGGGTTAACTTGCATAAAGAAACAGATAAAGGGGAATGTCAGGCCGCCATAGTGATTTAGGCCCTGAGTGCCCACATGTAAGACCGAATGCTAATATTAGTATACACCACAAGTAATTTATTGATAAAAGATAATTATTGAAAAAACTCAGAGTTTCCAAATTATAAGGTATTTTTTTAATTTTTAAGTTTTTTTTTCGGTCAGCGCATTATGTAGATAATTTAATTTATTATATGAAGTCGATTGTAAATGTTTATTTAATACATAAATGCATTGGAATTACTTTACATAAAAGGACAAAATATAAGTAAAGTACAAATATGTGTAAACGCTCTAGTTATTTTTTTGCTACAAATCTTTAATTTTTCGCTATTAAGGTTTAGGTTTCTATTTGAATGAAACTGAAATTTTTTATTTGCACAAAAAAACGTAATTCTACTTTATTCAGTACAGCCACGGGTACAGAATTTCGTTTATGTTTCAAATTTTTATTTTTTCATATATGTTTTCAACTTCTATCGCGTCGTGAATAGCAGGGTTAATTACGACATAAGTTTTTATAATAAAACAAATTTCTTGGGCATTCCTGGGCCTAAAATGGGCATTCCCCTTTGTACGTATTGACCATCATGTCCTCCACTTAGTCGGATGATATTTTTACTTTTGGAAAATGTTTACTTTAAATGTAGAAAGAAAAAAACAGTTTGTGTCTCTAATGTTAAGAAGAGAAGAAAACAATATGCATCATATTGTCATTTATTTCTAAAAGACTAAAAGTTTGATGAACACAAGTTTTATGTTTACACGAGAATGACACGAGAAACATTGAACTACATATTAAATAAAATCGAACATCGCTTAGTTAAGCGTGGTAACTGGCATGTCCAACCCATTTCACCCGAAGAAAGAGTACAGAGATACACAACCTACACCGGCTGCGCTTGAACCCGTTCCAGATATTCGGCACCGACAATTTTAAACCTGTTTCTTTATAAGTAAGCGCATAAGACGACATAGAAATTAATACCCGCATCAATCGATACCGACCCGACCGTACCGGAAACCTGCTTCTTTATGTAAGCACCCTTCCCGGCTGTTTTTTTTTTTTTTTAATTCTTTTATTAGTTAGGGGTTTTTATCCACATGGATACGTCAACCCCATTGTACCTTATAGTCTATTTACACACAACTATACAAAATATAACTATCATTACGTATTATGAATTTATGTATAATCTATGACATAGGAAGGGGAATTATTGCCTAGGTCTCTGAATTAAGCCACAAATTATGCGTTTAGTCCTTTCTGATTTAGGGTATGCCAATATATTTTGGATAAGTCCAACATCCCACATGTTTAATTTAAACTCCGTAGCCAAATATTCCCTTTCATCTCTATTCTTGTCACATTCCATCAGCAAATGTTGAATATCTTCAATTTTATTACATCGCTCGCAATTAGGCGATGCAGCCTTTCTCATTAAGAAAGCAAATTTTGCTGATGGAAAGTGACCAGAACGAAGCCTTAACGCTAATTTAATATAATTCCTATTTAAAGATTTATCATCAAACCATGGTTCACGAGGTGGTTCATTTTGAATAACTTTATACCAAATGCCTTTTTGTTTTGATATTTCATTGAAATATTTTTTCCATTTCTCGAAACATACTTTCTTAAACTTGGAGAAATATTCCCAGTAATCTGGCATATACAAGGTCACATTGCCCGACTCAACAGCTAATTTCGACAGTCGGTCAGCCTCCTCGTTGCCCCGTAAGCCTATGTGCGCTGGAACCCATTGCAAGATAATCCTAATGTCATCTTTGTTGTAGTAATGAATTAGTTTTAGAATGTCATAGGCTATCGATGCACCTCTGCAGCCAGAGGCACATCGAGCCAGATGATGTAAAGCGCTTCAGCTATCTGTAAATAAAACTACCCTATGTAGATTTTGATTATGTAAATAAGACAACGCTTGATATATTGCAATGAGTTCCAGAGACATTATACATATATTTGCATTAATTTTTTATTTAGCTTTATAACCAGTACTTTGAAAGAAAAAAGCAGCTCCACACCCATCTTTAGTCTATGACCCATCTGTGAAGATTTTATCCCAATCATTATATTTAGAAGTCAATTCCGATACCAATTCGTGAACCAAGGCATTGTGATTACAACATGCTTTTGGAAGCGTTACACATTCTAAATCATTTTTGATAGTCTCTTTAATTTGTAAAGCTGATACCCATATATCCAGAGTAAACATTTTAAGACAATCCGAGTTAGTAATTTGTAGCTGTCCTAATTCTTGAAAGGAAGTAGCCAGAAGCGGTTTTCTTTTGTTTGCCCAATAACTGTTACTAATTAGGGAGTCTAGTTCTGAGATGGTGTCTATAGTTATATTGTTAGACCACGACAATGATTTTAAAATTATCTTATAAGCGAGATATTGTCTCCTCAAAGATAATGGTGGTATGTGCAATTCACTCTCCAACACATGGATTGGTGAGCTTCTTATGAAACCTCCAACTATTCTGAGTGCTTGGTTCTGTAATTTATCTAGTTTGCTTGTAAGTATTTTTGCACTAGAATCATACAGGTAACAGGCATAATCAAGTCGACTTCTTACTATTGATATATAAATTCTACGAATATGTTTAATATGTACTCCCCAAGAAGATCCTGCTAGTATTTTTAATAAATTAAGATATTTTCCACATTTACTAACAGTTTCATTGATATGTTTCCGCCAGTGTAAACTTCTATCCAACCAAAGTCCCAAGTATTTAACACATTCCACCATTTTTAACGGCTGCCCATACACTTCTAATGTTGGCAATATTCGTCTGCGACCCCGACTAAATATACAATAATTAGATTTGGTTGGTGACAAAGTCAATCCAATCTCGCCCAGTAGTGTGGTTATATAGTTTAAGGCATCCTGTAAATATCGCTCACATTTGTTTATTTGCTTATCACTGAAATAAATGACAAAGTCATCTGCGTATTGCGATACCATAACATTTTTGATTTGACGACAAATTTGATGCGTAACTAAATTAAATAATAGGGGCGATAACGGATCGCCTTGTGCCAATCCTCTGTTAGTCCGTCTTGTTTCAAAAATTTCACTATTAAACGATTTAATTTTTATTTTCCTCTCATTCATAAATGACCATAAATAAGTGCAAATTCGAGACCCAACTTGAATTTCATCCAGTACTTTTGTAACGGAATCTATTGAAACATTATTATACGCGTTTTCAATATCCAAAAAGCATGCAACTGTAGGAATATTTTTTGTAAATCCAACTTGAATATAAGAGACTAGTCGGGATAGTGCGTCCAAACATGATTGTGTCTTTCGAAATCCTACTGTGTATGGAGACAAGAGCTTGTTTTTTTCAGCAAACCATTCTAACCGTTTACAAATCATAAGGTGAAATATTTTACACACACACGACATCAGCGAGATAGGTCTTAGTTTGATTTCATTATTAACATTATTTGCCGCTTTGGGTATGGGAACAATTTGAATATTTCGCCATTGGTGGGGCACAATACCAAACTTAAATATGTAATTGTATATCTTTAGTAAAAGAGACTTTCCCGAGTCCGGTAAATTATACAACATTGAATAAGAAAAAGCATCTTGCCCCGGAGCCGAATCCTTTTTTTTAGGCAATTTTCAAGTTCCTGACGTGTAAATTCGGATTCTAAAATTTCATTTCGAGACATAAAGCTTGGGATTAAATTAGTAACATAGTCTGGAGTCAGAGAATGTAAAACTTCAACTTGTTTGTCATTGGGGGGGCACCAACTTTGTTGTTTAAAACCCTTCATCCACCTCATACGGCGCCACATTTCCTGTGTCGACGTAGCTTCGTCTATAGAATCACAAAATTTTTGAAACCCATTATACCTAGCTTTCTTAATTATTGTTTGCAATTCTAAAGTCTTGGATTCTAGTTTATTTAAATTAACTGGGGTGGGATTTTTACGGAAATTTGATAAGGCCAACCTTCGCTGTGCAACTATTTCTGACAATTTAGGGGACCAGTAGCTTTTTGGTTTAAATTTTTCGTTTGGCTTTAAACAAAATTTATAAAAGGGTATATGTCTATTAGCTGCATATTCAACATAACTTATAAAGACGTCATACATTTGTTGAACGTTACATTTAAAGGACCCTTCGTCAAATGTTTTAATATTTTCAGAAATCGTTTGACGATATTCACTCCAATTTGCATTTTTAAAATTACGTTTTTTAACAATATTTACATTACAAGATAAGTTAGCTGTCATTTTTATAATCAGGTGATCACTACCCAGATTCTCATTAAACACCTGCCAATCGAATTTTATTGCAACGTCAGAGGAGACGAATGATATATCCGGGGACGTCTGTTGCAAATTACCATTTACCAACTTGACTCGAGTAGCGGTGCCGTTGTTGAGCGAAGTAAAGTCGTTTTCCAAACATGAGTCCATTATTTGAGTTCCTCTCACGTCCGATTTAACCGACCAATTAGTGTGATGACCATTGAAGTCCCCAGCTATTATGGTTCTACTAGAAAAGTGACCAAAAATATCATCCCAATCTGAAGTTTGAGTTTGCACAGATGATGGACATTACAGTGATATAATATATTCTAAATCTCTGCAATTTAATAATTTAACACAAATTAGTTCAATACCCACATTATTAATGTGAAATGACACTGGGTGAGACTGAATCGACCTGTGCACCAGAATAGCAACACCTCCGTAACCATCGTGTCTATCATTCCGATATATATTGTACCCACTTACATTGACGTTAACCTCACAATCAAACCATGACTCACTAATTACTGCAATATGTATTTTTTCTTGTATTAGCAGATCTGAAAACGATACTAATTTAGGGCGAAGACTTTGTGAATTCCATTGGAATAAGTTTAACTTTATAACTTCTTGTGTACTATCCATTATTGAGGCAGCTTAAATAATCTAAGACATCATCTCCAAATATACTACTAACCAAGAATTTCTTAAGTTCCTCCCAAATGATTTTCAACATAGATAGTATTTTTTCTTCTAATTTAAGTTCAGACTTATATAGTTAATTTATTTTTATCCATATCTTCATCCATTCAAAGTTCTTAAACCTTTGTGAACTTTTCTTAGATCCTTCTTTTCCTTTCTGTGTGCTGTATATATCATCATTCCTTTTCTGCTCTTCCGAAACATCAGTTTTCTTTTCATTTAATTTCTTTGTCATTTTTTGTTTAGGACGTTTATTTTTTTCTTTTATTCCCGCCTTTGGCTGATCCTCTTCTTCCTCTTCTCCTTCATATTCCTCCTCTTCCATATCCGTTATCGGTTGTTGATGCACCACAGTTCTGGTCAATACATCTCTGTAAGTTTCTTTCCCAGTGTTGACTATAGCCGTAGGCTGGATGTTGTCAATGCGCTGTGAGATAACGTCTGTGTTTAATTCTTCCTTCTTCTCCATAAACAATTGTAGCGCTCTTCGGTACGTAACTTGTTTTTCGCTCATAATAATCCGAATAGTTTTCTCTTTTAGAAAAACAGGACAAGTTTGGTCCAAGACAAAATGATTTCCCTTGCAGTTTAAGCATTTGAAGTCCTCTATGGTACAGTTTTCGTGACTACCTCCACATTTCGGGCACAAAACCTTTTTATTTGGGCAATATTTAATTATATGGCCAAATTGCCAACAATCCGAACACTGCGTGACTGGAAACACGTACGGTTCAACTTTAAATCGGCAGCCATACGCATAAACAAATTGTGGTAGCACATTACTTTTGAAGTTCACTCTTACTGATTCACAATCGATCCAGTTTCCTTCCGACTGCAAACGTTTTAATCTTTTTACAGTTAAAACTTCGACATTCGCATCTAAAATATTAATAAGCTCTTCCTCACTTAATTCAAGGTCAACGCCTTTCACTATTCCATACGATGTTGACAAATCTTGCACTAATTGACATCGTAAACCCATGTCCTTGAACTTTTTGCATTCAATCATTTTAATAGCATCGTCTTTTCTCAGGAATTGAATAAGAACCTTGTATACGCTTTTATATTTAATCTTAAGAATATCCGTAATATTTTCCGAACGCAATAATTTGGCCATAGCTATTGGTTTAGGTAAGTTCTCCAATGAGGTAACACATACTTCGTGATTTGCTATTGTTACCGATATACCTCCCTTCTCTTTCTCTTTTTCACTATTTACGTCCACTGAATCACTTCTTATCAAACGTTTGGGTTTTCCCCTGATTACAGTAATAAAATCATCATCACTATGGTCATCTTCTCGTTCTTTTCTTTTCTCTCCTAATCTTATGTCACTTTGATTTATCTCATTTCCAATCTCCCGATTTAAATCCGTATTTCTCATCTCATTTAATTGTTGTTCACACTTCTGTACAATCTCCGAATCGCTTAAATCTACACCACTAGGATCCTCGTCCATTTTAAAAATATGAGTAAAGTGGGTATTTGTAAAATATATGTCACTCGATACGAAAGGCACAAACGCGTGCGCACTGCCCAACGTCTCGCGAACACTGTTCCCGGCTGTCATTTGTAGATCTTTGACAGTGCGTTCCATCGAGTCCTACCGTAAAACGTGATATTTCACACCAAAAAAAAAAAAAGAAAAAAAAAATGTCGTTTCCCAGCAATTATTTTTGCGTGAAGTTGCTTAGTTTGATGTACAGAATGTTTGGTTGACGGCTTTGTGAAGGGTCTGTTTACACCCTGTATAAATCATAAGGGAAAAAATCGCCTTCAAATTCAAGCTCCATTTTTTGATGTAATTGAATTCACCAAAGTAACAATTTGAGGTACAATAAAAATTTAACAATTTTGTTAGTGCATAAGACACTATCTAAAAACAATTAAACCATATTATAAAATCTAATTTAAAAGCACAGGACACTCTATCAAAGTTTGTCCAAGCAAAAAAGAAAAAGAAGAAGCTAGGTTTTTGAGAGAACTCCATCATAAAAATGAATTTTAAACTGTCTCGTTGGTACTAGCGAAGAATTCCTGGTTGGGTAAAGGTTTATTATGGTTTTCTATCACAAATCTTGCCTATTTTCACAAAGACATATCAGACAGGCCTCCCATTAGGTGGATCGATGACCTGGTGAAGGTTGCAGGGATCCCCTGGATGCGAGTCGCACGGGACCGGTCAGTGTGGCGACACTTGGGGGAGGCCTATGTCCAGCAGTGGACGTCTTTCGGCTGAAATGATGAATGATGATATCAGACAGAAGCTTGCCAGAAAAATACGAAAAACTGTATTTATTTACTTGTTTCAGAAATTACTGAAAATGTATACAGAAATCCGAAAATAAGAGAATACTTATTGGAATGCTGCAAAATGGTGTCTAACGAGAGCTTAAGGCCGCGAGATGAAAACTCTGAAGAATTTATCTCTGGCACCTTTAGACAACTGGCGGTCGACTGATTGTGACCGAATATGTGCAAAGTTAGCAACAACGAGGTTTGGTTAATTAACTAATGGTTTTGTTAAGTTTTTAAATTTATCTTGTTTGTTAACAATGGCTAGTAGGTACTGGCTTCGTACGATTAGATACTTAAGTCCGGTGATTTTAGACACAAAAATAAAATAGAAATTATCGAATCATCAGAGGGCTATACAGGGTGGAAGGGACACCGACGCTAAAACGGTTACCACGTATTCAGTACATCATTCTAGACCCCCCCCCCCCCACATAGAAATATTTCAATGGTATTTTTTTTTATCAGCTATTCCACACATTTTGACCGGTGTAGGTATTGCAATTTTGTAGGAAACAGCTGTTTTTTTTTATAACCAACGATAAATTTCTTTATGGGCGGGCTCAGAATGATGTACTGAATATGTGGTAAGCGTTTCACTCTGTAATAGGCTAACAGCATTATCGAGGACGATGCGTTTTGAGTTTGCGTTCCGTTTCACCAAAAACACGCAACATAAAATCGGAATTGTAAAATAAGTGATGTAACTATTAAAAAATTAAACAAATGTACCACATTGTTTCTATAGTAAAATACATTGCATTTTTTTCATGTTTTGAATTATTTGCATACCTATTCCCTATGATTACCAAAATTAACAATATCAACAGTAACGGTGCTAGTGATCGGCCATTCTGGTACGGTTAAATTAGGTACTTTTTGAATAAATTGTTTAAATGTCAGCACAAGTAACATTCTTATGATGAGGCCAGGCAACGAAAAGGTATAGAGGGAAATGTTTGGAACAGAATTTTAGACTTCGTAACTTTGTTTGGACCAGTTGAGAGGTTAACATATCGAAAGTCCCCGCCCGTAGCCCTTGAGCCGGGGGGAGGGGTGGGTTTGAAGCTCACAATTTTCGGTTTTACACTTATATCTCGGAAACTATGCGTCCTAGCGACATGATTACTCAACACAAAATGAAAACTGATTTTTGCTGAAAGTTTTATTCCGTCAAGTTTTTCGATATCTTGTATACTTTTTGAGATAACGGCTCTTGAAAGTCTGTAAATTGGAAAAAAACAATTTTGCACACATTTTTTGCTCTTTTTGACAGTTCTCAATTCTTCAACAATGCACCCACAAAATAAATGCTGGCAAAAGGATTGTAGAGCATTAAATTCTCTTCAATAATTCTTTACTACATTATGTATTTTCCTTCAAATGCTAAAGCAATTGGGTAAGTAAAGTTTTTTAAAGATCTGTATATTATATTTTTTCCTGATAGTCTTTAGTCTATAAATCACGAATCTACAGTTATTTATTTTTTACTTTTTACCGTCCTTCTAAAAACATTTTTTTATGATTGTTATGACAGCGCACTGTAAGCTTTACCTTAGACAAAAGGCAGGTGAAACCTGCATCTTGAGCTGGTATGGGGCTCCAGGGAAAGAGGTCTCCCTCAATGCGTACAGGTACAAGTCATTCTTGAAATCGGTGGCCTCCATCAATCCTGATATCTCCTGTCTTCCTCACATCGAGGAAGTAGTAAAACAGCATTCCCTCCGAACATTCCACCAAGTTCAGCTGTGGCTGGGAAATGACCTGCCTGCTCAGATCTATGGGTGGAAGATTGAGAACAACGGCGTGGTCCCAATGCACAGTGAGTTAGCAGTTGCACCGGAGGATATCCCAACAAGCAAAGTAGTCCTATAAAGAAATATTATAAGTCTATCACTACTACTAACGTTATTATAAAGGCATTGCAGTAGACTATTGAACTTATAATAGAATTTGCCAAGCCTTAACATACTCAAGCGCGTTAGTTTTTATATGTCGGTCTTATAGTTCGCTACAAGACTTATTTGTACTTACATTTGGGACAGTTATTCTGTTTTAACTTACTAGCACCCCGCTCCCCCTTTTTTCATGAATAGCAGTTTATTCAAAATTACGGGGTTTAAAAAAACTTGGGGAAGTCGAAATACGCATACTGTTCATCAAAGGCAGATCCATTTGGAAAAAAATACCTATTTTATTTATAGGTATAATGATATTAAAAAAAATCTCATATGACTGCTGCCGGCAATGTAGCGGTGGTAACGTACATATCTCCATAACCTTTAGTTTTGCAAGGGTGCCACAGTTAAAAAAATATCTCTGTTATGTCATAGTTTTATGACGTGAAGAATAATGTGACACTTATTTTCGTTCACGGTGGTCTACATGTTAGGTTAAATCTTTCATTTGTCAAGAGATTTTAAAGCAAACAGGGCTGCAATATTCACATAGATGAAGCATGAGCATGTAGCATAATAAAACAACTTCATAGTATTTGATACATTTATTAATCACACTACACATTATTAAACGTATGGCTTTATGCAATTGTTGGCTTTTTGTATGAGTCAGTAATCTTAAATTTAAGTTCGAAGATGCTGATTATGGATGACAGCTGCATACTAGGCAATAGGTTGAATACTTCTTCTTTAAAGGCTACAAGCCACCGTTGTTGAAGATTCTCACTGTTAGGGAATCTGCATGGAAACAACTAAATATTAATATTTTACATCAAACTACTGCCGACGACAAGCGTGATCTCCGAACAGTGATTTTTTACCATTTATGAAAAAAAATCACGAACTGCATACATATTTTAATGTACGTAGTCAACGTACGACTATGAATTTAGCTATTTTATAATGCGTAAAAGTGATTTATATTGCCGTAATTTCGATAACTGGCGAAATGTGAGTGTACAATTACATACACCTCTGCATAACCCTTTGGGGATTACAAGCGTGGTGTTATGTTATGGCTTCCAAATATGAATAAGAATAACTGTGTTCCTTTAAATAAATTAATAGTACCTATTTAATTTGACCAAGGAGTTTATTTAGAGTTTGGATTTCACTCGAGACTTGTGTCGAATAAAAAAATCGGTGGAATCGGCATCATTTATCATCATCATCATTTCAGCCGAAAGACGTCCACTGCTGGACATAGGCCTCCCCCAAGTGTCGCCACATTGACCGCTCCCGTGCGACTCGCATCCAGCGGATCCCTGCAGCCTTCAGGTCCAGGTCATCGGTCCACCTAGTGGGAGGCCTTCCAACGCAGCGTCTTCCGGTTCGCGGTCGCCACTCCAGAACTTTTCGGCCCCATTGGCCATCCGTTCTGCGAGCAATGTGCCCTGCCCACTGCCACTTCAGTTTGGCTATTCTTCGGGCTACGTCGGTTACCTTGGTTCTCTTGCGGATGTCCTCATTTCTGATTTTATAACGCAAAGAAACTCCGAGCATAGCCCTCTCCATTGCCCTTTGGGTGACTTTAAGCCTTCTGATAAGGCCCATTGTGAGCGACCATGTTTCGGTCCCGTAAGTAATCACTGGCAACACACACTGGTCATAGACTTTCGTCTTGAGACACGTGGAATCGGCAGTTGTCGCCAAAATGGAAAGGTTGAAAAAAGTAAAGATTAAAAAAGTTATATGAAGATTCAAATGTTTATTTTCAAGAAGTTGTATTTGTTGAAATTAAATTGAGTAATTGATTAAGTTTTGCTATTGCATTATAAATAATGTATTTTGTACAAACTCAAACTCAAAGCATTTATTTCAATAGACCATCACAGGCACTTTTGAATGTCAAAAGAACAAAAAGAAGCGAAGTTATAGTCACAGTCACAAGGCATAATTACTTGAGAAAGTACTGTAGTTGCACATTCCAAAGCGTAGATTTCTATGGAGAAGAATGGGCAAGAAACTTCATGGACACACTTTTAAATCAAAACATTGTTACAAAATTTTGGTTACATCATTCATGTTGAGATTATACATATATATATGTGAGAACGATGTAGAAAGACGTACACATTAAGAGCGTCCAGAGTAAAAGATTAAATCAACAATGAAAGAAAATAAAGTAATTAAAATAAACCGTGGCAGCTAAGAGATCACCAGTCACAACTGACAGCGCCCGTTCACGAACATGACGCATGGATCAGCGCCAATCAACTCAACCATATTGAAGGGAACTAAATGACCCGACACACCCGCCACCATCCGCGAGACATTTGAGTGCGCATGACATTCTCTCAGCCACCAAGGCACAATCAAGTCAATGAAAGATAACAAAATGTAAATTGTAGCCTTACAGCACATAGTACTCACACATCTGATATGCAGTTATATAATACTAACATATGGAATCTATACAAAGCAAGGATATTTTACAATCTTCTGCAGCTTCCACAATAATTTAACATGGTAATCAATTAGTTTGCCCCTATAGTTGTGGAGTAGCAAATTGTTGCTTCTTTAAGTGAACACAACGTAGAGATAGAAAGGAAAAAAAAACACAATTAACACCTTAAAGATTAGGATAAGCCCTACTAACCATAATAGAAAGTCTACATGGTGGTACTCACAGTTATAAAAACACAATGGTAATCAAAGTAACTAAGTTTCCAAAGGAAAAAATATAAATTAAAGAAGGGAAGGATCTCTTCCAAACATTAATATTTTAGCTCGTGAGCCAAAGTGGCTGTGGAGCAGGACCAGCATTAAGCCAAGCATTTTTATCTACAATATACTCTTCCATGCATGTTTTAAATTTCTTCTCATTAAGCTGTAGAATGTCAAGTGGTATTTTATTGTAACATTTTACACAGTACCCCATAAAAGAAGTGTGTACTTTTGACAATCTGAAACGTGGCTGATCTAATTGGTCCTTATTAACATTATGCCTGTCGCTTATTTTACTAAAAAGATGTATGTTTTTCCGAACATACATAATGTTTTCATAAATATATTGACAAGGTACCGTCATGATGTTAATTTGTTTAAACAATTCTCCTTCCTCCCTTACTTCCATAGCATCATGTCTTACGGTATTCTGCTGTGGGGACGGCTGCACATATTGACTTAATATTTAGTCTGCAAAAGAGGGCCGTTAGAGCCATCTATAACCTACGCAGACGCGAATCTCTAAGAGAATTGTTTAAACAAATTAACATCATGACGGTACCTTGTCGATATGTTTATGAAAACATTATGTATGTTCGGAAAAACATACATCTTTTTAGTAAAATAAGCGACAGGCATAATGTTAATACTAGAAATAAGGACAAATTAGATCAGCCACGTTTCAGATTGTCAAAAGTACGAACTTCTTTTATGGGGTACTGAGTAAAATGTTTTTTTTTTAATTTGTCATTTATTTTTTATTTTGTACCTTATTTTTCTTTATTCTGTGTGTTTGATGAACTGACGTCAAATAAACTTTATTCTTTCTTTCTTTTCTTTCTAAAATGTTACAATAAAATACCACTTGACATTCTACAACTTAATGAGAAGAAATTTAAAACATGCATAAAACGCACACTATGTAAGCGAGCATATTATAAGTTGGAAGACTATATTGTAGATAAAAATGCTTGGCTTATTAAGGATCTCCTACAAGATAGGTATACACAAATTATAACATACAAAATAATATAATGGTCATCAACATAAAGTATTATGTAAGTGTACTCTTTTACTTTTAGGAGACCACAGAGTGTAGAATGCGCTGGTGAAGTCGCTACTTTCGTATTTACTGGCATGCTATGGTAATACATTTAAAACATATTTAGATGAAATAAAATTATTACAAATGAGATTTATGAAACTATTATTAGATAAAAACACAAAAAAACGTTGTAAAACTAGTGATTACGAAGAATTATTCTAAGAATGTAAGATGTTGCCGGTCCATCGTAAGCTGGTGTTGTTATTGGCTGAAGAACATTATTGTAAGGATAAGTTTAAAATCAAGACGGTAAACGTAAGACCTTAATGGAATAAACTCATTAGAAGTTTTGTAGTACCTACCCACTTTGATTAACTATTATGCATAAAGATGTAGAAAAGATGATGTTCTTTCCGTCTTATGACGACAGACCGTGTCGACGGCGCGTTCGTGTTCCACGCGTGCCTCAATAGAATGATAGTCACGGATGTCAATCAGCCATAAGCTCTTTGTGTTCTTCTCGCGAATTAATAAAAAAAACTCAGTTTAATCTCGCATAAGTTGTTGTGTAAATACTTTGTAAATAATTCTGCCAGTGCAACTTACAAGTAACATTGTTGACCAGTGTTTATGTGCTGTATAAATATAAAAAAAAAACTGATTAACGTTTTAGTGAACCCCAGCAAGTACATAAGTACCCGAAACCGAAAGTTTATAAACAGTAATTTTCTGGGGAACGTAAAATCAGCTTTAGACCTGAATCAGTGTGTGCGGACCTTTACTCCGATTCTGTGCTCAACCAGTGGTGTCTGCCTGTACTATAAACACCGTGGAAATACACCATAAACGTGTTTCTGCAAATAGCGCCATCTGTTGCCTAATCGGTGTACTACTTGGACCGATCAATAGTGCTGTGTTTGGTAGTTCAATACACCATGGCTAAGTGCGGTGCTTGTGGGAAGTTTCTTCGGCAGAGGCTGCTAATTGCAGCAAATGTAGGCAGTGGTACCATCGAGGGTGCGTTGACATCCGGGGTGCAGGTCCTGTAACAACTCCTTGGCACTGCCCTGAGTGTACAAAGAATCAGGTGAGGGATAACCAGGCTGAAACACCGGTACGGGGTCGGGCACCAACACCAGCTCCGCACGAGGAAAGCCTGGTCAATTTGATGGACACCTGTCCCATAAATAGCACAGCCCTAGATGCCACACAGGAGCTCAACCTAGACATCCTTAGGGCAGAGCTAAATAATTTTAAAGAGGATTTTTTGAAAATAGTACGTAATGTGTTCCAGCAGCTGCGTGACGACCTGTCAGAGCTAAGGTCCTCTGTAAAATCAACAAATGACAGGATGAGTAACCTGGAGGAAAGGGTAGCAGTAATGGAGACCAAACTGGCTCAGCCCCAAGTGACGCGATCGTCAGATGTGGATGAGCTAATAAGCCAGTTAAGGAGCGATATAAACGACCGTGACCAGGAGTTGCTTGCAAATGATCTCCAGATCTCTAACATACCAGAGATCAGCGGTGAAAACCCTACCCATACAGCCATGTTGGTGGCGGCTAAGATTGGCGTTAAAGTCAAAGCGCGCGATATTGTGTGTGCCGAGCGTGTCGGAGGTAGGCGTATCAACGCTACGCAGGCGACGGCGCCGGTGACCTACGGGACGAGCTGCTGGAGGGAGCACGAGTGCGTCGTGGCATGACCACAGCGGATCTCGATCTGCCGGGCCCTGCGACGCGTTTCTACGTCAACGAGCGCCTTACGAAGGTGAACCGGGACTTGTTTCGGAGCACGCGTGAGGCGGGTAGTCGCCTCGGTTGGCAGTTCGTGTGGTCAAAACGTGGCCGCATACTCGCCCGGTACAAACCCGGTGATGCCACTTGCCACATCCGCGGTGAGGCTGATATACTGCGTATCTTCGGCCCGCCACCGGGGACTAATGCCAATAATGTTTAAAGAAACCGTCATGTTTGTTTTTGTCTGTTTGTTTGTTTTCGTTCTTTTTGTCTCTCCAATTAGTTGTAGTTTTTTTCTAGATGTAGTATTTCATAACACATATTTAGTCATGCGGACAGCCTGTCAATAGTATTATTAATTTTGTTTTCACGCTTTAAGCTAAGTTTTGTATTAGCAGGTGTGTGTCTCGCGGCGCACCTCAGTAAACTACGTGTAAACCAGTTTTATAACACTACACTTATTATTTACCTTCACCTACTCATCACAAAACTTATATTACCAACATACCACAGTTTAAAACGTCAATTTCATTTTATATTACACACTATCCACCTATTTACAATTCGACTTAGACTAATAATATATCAAATTACAATTGTATGTGCACTGATGATAATATTGATTTTACTAAATGACGGAATTTATTTAATAACATCATAATGGCGACTAAAGGGGAAAAGTATTTTAAAGTTGGTTTTCTTAATGCCGGCTCATTGGGTACAGGTCATGATGACTTGATTGGTGCACTGAACAGGCATTGTTTCGATATTATGGCCATTAACGAAACTTGGCTCCGACCTGGCGAGGAGGGGCGCGCTCCGGTGGTGCCGGGTTACCGTCTGCGTTACAAGCCGCGGCCAGCGAGTGTTCGCGCGGGCCGTGGTGGGGGTGTTGGGTTTTATGTGCGGCGGGGACTTAGCGCACGTACTTGGACCAGCGCGGTCGATCCCAGGTTCGAATCGGTTGAACACATGTGGTTAACGCTCTCACTGAACGGCAAAAAAATTGCGATAGGAACAGCTTACCGACCACCATGGCTTGACCTGGTCCTTTTTTTAGATGCCATAACAGATTCTATGAGTTCATTGGGAAATTGCGACCATTATATTCTACTTGGCGACTTTAATGTTAATTTTCTGGACACAATGGGGATAAAAACGAAAACAATTAATGAATTTCTAAATTGCCTTAATCTTACCCAGTTGGTCACAACCCCCACTCACTTTACAGCAACCAGTGAAACTCTCATCGATCTTCTATGCACTGACCTGAGAGCAAGATACACTGGGGTAGAATTTTTCGGTTCACTTAATGGCCATTCTATTGTAGTAGGGAAATTTAACATCAGGCGGGATAAATTCAAACCCTATTTAGTAAAGTTTCGGCCTCTTAAAAATGTGTGCATGGAAACATTTAATATGGACTTATCGCTGTTAAATCTTGGAATTATTCCGTCGCTTGACACTGTAAATGATATGGTGTATGTCTTTAACACCCATCTTACTTCCTTGTTTGATATCCACGCGCCGATCAAGACGTGTACTGTAAAGGAACAATCGTCTCCGTGGATTACGGATACAATAAAAATTATGATGCTTTTACGCGACGACGCACTAAGTAGTTATAGAAAAACAAAATCTGACTCTAAGAAAAAATACTACAAAGATTTGAAACACTTGGTGATTAGTTCGCTGTACAATGAAAAAACTGCGTACTTCAAACATAATATAAATAATAAAATACAAAACCCTAAATTGCTATGGAAAAATCTGAAATCCATCTTATCGTCCTATAAACCCAGACAAGACCTTCCGTCGCATTTTACAGATCCTGATTTAATTAATAAAAACTTCTTGATTGTTCCCGGTAACCCCATAGCAAGTGCATCGCTTAAATATGTTTTCTTTCTTTCTTCTTTTCTTTTCTTTATAAATTATTATGACAATCAACGTCACGGCGAAGCAATTTTTACAATCACTCCAGTGGACCAGAACAATGTCTCACGCACTATTGCTAGTCTTAAAAGTAATGCCGAAGGGTACGACAACATTAGCCTGGACATGATTAATATGACTTTGCCACACACGTTAGATGTTGTTACGGACATAATAAACCGCTCTATAGTGACGTCAACGTTCCCTGATCTATGGAAAATTGCCTCCATTAGGCCTTTGCCAAAAAATTCAAATCCATTAGTCTTAAAAGATCTACGCCCTATTAGTATATTACCATGCTTATCCAAAGTACTAGAGAAAATCGTCAGTTATCAACTTACGCTTTTTCTGGAACAAAACAACGTTTTACCTGATTTACAATCAGGGTTCAGAAAACAGCGCAGTACATCTACGGCTCTACTGGATGTTACTGACAACATTTTATCTGCCCAAGATAAGGGAATGTGCACATTACTTGTTTTACTAGACTTTTCCAGGGCATTTGACGCTATCAATATACCGTTGCTATTATCAAAATTAAAATATTATGTTTTCGACCATGAAGCTGTACAATGGTTCCGCAGCTACTTAAGTAATAGGGAACAACTAGTGGACCTGCGTTTGAGTGACGGCACTACTCTTAGATCGGCACCTATACCAGTAGAAAGAGGAGTTCCGCAGGGCTCTATTTTAGGTCCCATTATCTTCATTTTGTACTGCGCAGACATAATAAGATGCCTACAGAGATGCAAATACCACATATATGCCGACGATGTACAATTATATATTTCCTTCAGACCGGACGAGTATGATAGCGCCATTAAGGATCTTAATGAAGATCTCCAACGAATCGCTGTTTGGTCCGAGGAGAACCCAACCCTACAAAAACAAAGTATATGGTATTTGGTACCAGACAGCAGCTGGTTCGACTACCTTTGACTTTTGATTTAGAACTAATGGGCGAACCAATTGAGCGAGTGTATGAGGCGCGAAATCTAGGTCTAACCATGGACAAAGATCTTCGTTTTGAGAAACACGTGGCAGACCCGGTAAGAAACTGTTTTTATCGCCTGAAGGTTCTGTACAAGATGAGGCCTTACTTATCCGAATCGCTACGGGAACAACTTGTAGAAACCTTAGTCCTGTCTCGGTTGAACTACGCCGACACTGTGTACGGCCCGCGCCTATTAGCTCGTACAGATCGGCTCATACAAAGGGTACAAAACGCGTGCGCTCGATTTTGTTATAACATACCTCGTAGAAGTCATGTCACACCTTTTCTTAATAAGCATTTTACGCTAAAAATGAAGTCTAGACGCAAGCTACACCTGGCTTGCCTTTTATTCGGTGTGGTCAAATATCAAAAACCGGACTACTTGTATAATAAACTGAGTTGGGTAACAAGTAGGCGGGAATGTGGCAGAAGACAATGTTCGCAACAACTCTCGGGTCAGTCGCATAATACAGCTGCTTTCAGAGGCAGCTTTCGTTATGCGGCTTCCAAAGTATGTAATAACCTGCCACCACCGATAAGACAAATCAAGACGATAGGCACTTTCAGAAGTCGTTTGCGGCAGTTTCTCATAGAAGCGCAACGTAAGCTGGATATGGTTGCCCTAAATGAATCCCTAATATGATGTACGTTCCTACCTTCCTACCTAATTCAACTTGAGCATGACACAGTTTCTGGGACGAAAAATGTCGAAAATTAGTAACAATGTACTTAAAAACAATACAATTAATAAATAACCAAGGACATTTTTATGCTCAACCAATGTTGTTGACACGAGCTTACCTCTTTTTATTTTGTATTGTTTTGCACTTTCGTTTGGTCACTCTAGTTTGTTATTTTTTTGTATGCAGATCTGTTTCTCTATTTTTCATATTTAAATATCTATTAACCACCACCTTTGACACAAAATATAAAACTAGTTCACATCCGTAACCTCACTAATTTCAGGTCCAGTTGAAAACCAGCGTCGGGCACTAGTTGTCCGGCATTTTGCTGAACTGGGCCTATTTGGCGCAGCCGTGAGGCACACAGTGTCGCACTATTCTATATATATTTGTGTTTTTGATTTAAGTTTTTTAATTTTTTTGTTTTTTATTTGTTATATTTTTTTTATACTGTGTGCACTTGTGGCATGTGCCAAATAAATGTATTTTCTTTCTTTCTTTCTTTCTTTCAATGGTCGATGCCTGCCGGGGCTGCGGGACTGTTCGAAAGAGATACCGCGGCCCTGGAACACAAAGGGCAAAGAAGGAACATGGCTGGGTTTTAGTCAGTACAAGTCTCACACTCCCTTCCACTCCGCCCAGGGCGGGAGGGGCATTTGATGATTTCCCTCCGAAAAAAAAGCCCTCTTGGTAATCGATCATTATAAACTCGACTTTTCAAATGTGGTAAAACCAAGATCTGTTCAAGATCCTGGAGAAACTGAGCTGAGGAATATGAGGAACAGCAGTTCAGGTCTTTTATAAAGCATAGGCGTTGACTCCACTAAAATCCAAGACTCTGAAATAGCGAGAGGCCAACGGCTGCAAAAATAATTTCAACATTTTTGGAGACCCGACCACGTCTCAGAAACACTGCCAAGCTCTACATCCGAAAGTGTTGCTGCGCCGCTTCCAAACGCGCGACTGACCAAACAACGCGTAAAATCCTGAAGCTTAATGGAAAGGGCGCGGGGGTATCTTTAAGCTTTTGAACGCCAGAGTATAAACGCACGCGCGTACCCTCCACGCCAAGCCACAATTTCACCTACCATTTTGTCACATATTTGTGTCGTTTGGCGTACAGGGCACGCGCTTGCTGGTCACTTATAGAATATGGCGATCTAAAGGTAACACAAAATACACAAAATAAGACTCAAATTTGTTTGCCCGCTGTCTGTGCGACACCCACGTTACATTACGTAAAGGTTAATGCATCACGTGCCCGTCATGGTCATGTATTTCGTTACTCTAGACCTGTAGAGCCTGAATTAACAATATATTTTAAATAGTTTTGTTGTGTTTGTATAAATAAGCAAGTTAGATATCCACAGAGCATTCGCGAGTACGTACCCGTGAGATTCGGAGTGGTCGTGTTCACAAGACGCAGTTCATGTAAGTACCTACCTAGCTTTTGAATTTTTATTTATATACCTACTAGGTAAAAAATAAATCTACCACACGAAAATCATGAATTCCTAACATAGGATGCCTACTTACATACCTACCACCGTGGTAATCCACACTAGTATTATAAAGGGTGTAAATAGACCCTTAACATAGCCGAAAGGCACTTGTTCTCCCCGTCTTTGCGATCATTTTTTGGTTCTAGACAATACCTGGGAATCTTCTAGTTACGGAGATATTGGGAGTCAAAGTTCCAACTTTTTCACAAGTTTTTTTTAAATACATGTTTTTAATGTAAGATTTTTACTTTACACACCTCCACGACCCCCGTACTATTCAATCCATCCACCAGCTTTGAGCTTGCCATGCCATGCTTTGAGTGCTTTCCATCGAGTCCTACCTTAAAACGTGATTTTTCACCCCAAAAAAAAAAGTCGATTCCCACCAATAATTTTTGCGTAAAGTTACTTAGTTTGATGTACAGAATGCTTAGTTGACGGCTTTGTGAAGAGTCCGTTTACAACTTGTATATTAGTGCTCGTGACTGTACTTGGTACAATTAACACGTGTCTCTACATTCTGGATTCTCAAAACCACCTAAGCAGCAGTAAAGACATATCACTTCATCTAAGTGTAATTTTATAATGCCAATGCAAGAACAAGTCAAGCACAAAGAACTGGTCTATGTGGCAACACTTAGGGGAGGTCTATATTGTGATTAAGTTGGAAGACATCAGGGAGAAAGCTTACAGTTCACATTCGACGACCGCGGCTGCCCACGCCTTGGCTTCAATGAGACGTGCAACTATATTTATTTCTTTAAAGAACTACAAGTATGTCTACACAATATGTGAAGGGTCTGTTTACACCCTGTATGTTTCCGTAGAATCACAGTTACCTACCTGCCATCCAGTATTATCCGGACAAGTCCGCTTTTTGATACTCCGTGCGGATTCATCTATATTAAGGGATGTCTAAAAATAACATTTTTTTTGTCCATGTTTTTTTCTGGCTATGGCTTTTAATTCAGACTTTTTAAATTACCTATCAAATGGTGCCCAAGTTCTTACATTTGGATGTAGAACCCCCTACATCCAAACTTACAATTTTCAGAACTACTGATCTGAATCCCAAAATGTATTTACTAATGGAAAGCTACATTATCCCCGAGTAGGCGAGTAGCTAGGGGTCTCATATGCTTATTAGACTATATTTAACCTCTTGAGTGTCGCATAATACACATTATGCGCATAAGATAAAACGCTCCAAATGTCAAGTGAACACCAGTCATAGACTTATTATTCTACATATAGGTGCATAAGAACTGTCACGCTGACGGTCGCTCATTGGACGTTGGCATTTAACGTTAATTTGAATAGTAGCACGATCGGTTTTACCATTCGACTGACTGATCGATATCCACCGCGAAAACGATCAAATAATAACAAAATGCATAATCTGTAGGTATGTGACGCGGCGACGCCAAACTTAAATGCTTATTGACTTGTATAACTAATTTAGGTTACCTCATAACGAAGCCTCTCTGATGAAAAAAAAATCTCTGATCATACTCTCGAGCTCATGAAGGAGCGGCGTGAAATGATCCTGCAGTCTTCAGACGAGGCGTGGAAATACCGGCAGCTCAATCTCTAAATCCTTGAACCGCGACCTCCGCCGCTTTAATACCGAGCGTATTAAAGACGCTATTGAGCGGAATAAAAGCACCAAGGCTTTTTCAAGAGATCTGGCTATTGGGCAGAGCCAGCTCACGAAACTAAAGACCGACGATGGCAGGATCGTATCCGCCAAACCGGAGCTGCTGAGGGACATCGAGAGTTTTTATGGGCAGCTGTACACCTCAACCAGTCAATTATCAATTTCAAATATCTTTATTTATCATAAACAATAACAAAATGCACTTACCCAACCTCAACCAGTAAACCCGTTGCAAATCTAGCTAACGACCCAAGAGCTAGACTGACCCGACACTATACCGAAGACATTCAGGATGTCAGCCTGTACGAGATTAGGATGGCTCTGAAACAGCTTAAAAACAACAAGGCACCGGGTGATGACGGAATTATGGCCGAACTCCTGAAGGCAGGTGGAAAACCGGTACTTAAGGCCCTTCAGAAGCTGATTGATTCCGTCAAAACCGGGAAAAACGCCGCAGGCATGGTGCAGGGGTGTGGTGGTACTCTTCTTCAAAAAGAGCGACAATGCCCGGCTGAAGAACTACAGGCCCATCTCAGTTCTAAGCCATGTCTACAAGTTGTTTTCAAGAGTCATCACGAATCGTCTCGAGCGTAGGTTTGACGATTTCCAGCCTCCCGAACAAGCCGGATTCCGAAAAGGCTTTAGCACCGTAGACCACATACATACACTGCGGCAGGTTATACAGAAGACCGAAGAGTATAACCTGCCTCTCTGTTTAGAGTTTGTGGACTACGAGAAAGCCTTCGGTTCGATCGAGACTTGGGCTGTTGCTTCGGCCGAGTCTCTTCAATCAACTATCGGTACATCGAGGTGTTGAAGTGTTTATACAAAAACGCCACCTTGTCAGTCCGACTTCAAGACCAGACCTCGGAACCTATCCTTCTGCAGCGAGGTGTGAGACAGGGAGACGTCATATCTCCGAAACTGTTCACCGCTGCACTGGAGGATGTCTTCAAGGTTCTGGACTGGAGAGGGCTAGGCATCAACGTCAATGGCGAGTACATTACTCACCTTCGGTTTTCCGACGATATAGTGGTCATGGCTGAGACCATGGAGGACCTCAGTACAATGCTCGATGACCTCAGTTGAGCTTCCGAAAGAGTGGGTCATAAAATGAACATTGACAAAACCAAAGTCATGTTGAACGCCCATTTAACACTCACTTCTATCAAGATAGGAGACTCTACACTCGAAGTTGTAGACGATTATGTCTACCTGGGACAAACGGTTCAGTTAGGTAGGTCTAACTTCGAGAAAGAGGTCAATCGTCGAATCCGACTCGGCTGGGCAGCGTTCGGGAAGTTGCGAGGTAGATTCTCGTCTAACTTACCGCAGTGCCTCAAGACGAAAGTCTATGACCAGTGTGTGTTGCCAGTGATTACATACGGGACCGAAACGTGGTCGGTCACAATGGGCTTCATCAGAAGGCTTAAAGTCACCCAAAGGGCAATGGAGGGGGCTATGCTCGGAATTTCCTTGCGTGATTGCATCAGAAATGAGGACATCCGTAAGAGAACCAAGGTTACCGACGTAGCCCGAAGAATAACCAAACTTAAGTGCAGTGGGCAGGGCACATTGCTCGCAGAACGGATGGCCGATGGGGCCGAAAAGTTCTGGAGTGGCAACCGCGAATCGGAAGACGCTGCTTTGGAAGGCCTCCCACTAGGTGGACCGATGACCTGGTGAAGGTTGCAGGGATCCGCTGGATGCGAGTCACACGGGACCGGTCAATGTGGCGACACTTGGGGGAGGCCTATGTCCAGCTGTGGACGTCTTTCGGCTGAAATGATGATGATGATGATGATAACGAAGCCAGGAAGATATAATATATACCATACATCACACAATCCATCCATCTTTTCTTTGGCCTTCCACTCCCTCTCCATCCCTGAACCATTCATATCTATCAATTTTTTAGTGACATGCGTTTCATCCCTCCTCATTACATGTCATAATATAGTCATTCCTTACTTTGTCCATTCTTGTCACTCCACATTACAGGCTGATTACGTTTCATGCATTTCAGGGTTGAAGTACTGTAGATACAAGTTATTACAATGATTCCGGTCAAGCAATGCGGCCTGTTCCATCGCACAGAAGACGAAGTGAAGGCCGTGCGTCAAGTCTTTGGTCTGACAGAGACAAGCATAAGGGAGGGGGTGGACTCAATCATGGAATGGTTTCAAAAACAACCTCATCTGGTTCATATTGAAATGAGTGAGTATTTAATAAAATTTGACTGCTGAGCGTGAGGCCCTGGGTTCGATTTCCAGGTCGAGCAGACGGTTTTTGGTTTTTCCATTAGAAATTTCTCAGTAGCAGCCACGGAGTCTGGGTTTGTGCCTGGTTGGTGGCAATAGGCTCGCTCCCTGTTAAATAGGACTTAAACATAACTGGCAAAATGAGGGTGTACTAATAGGTACACCTCAGCTTAACCATTTGATGATGATAACAGGCGTGATGTTATGTTATGTTTAATTAATTTTATTTATAAGCCCGCTTAAATTGTATGTAATTGTTACTACTCCATAACTAAGTAGGCTAAGTTTAATTGTGTTATTAAACCACTATTGTATATTATTGTCATGCCAAAAAGTTTTTTTTTTTCGATTTGACACTAAATAAAATAAAACAATTTAAATTAAGAACACTTTCATATATTTCAGTCTAGTTGTGTTTATGTTTATTAAAATAGGTACACTTGTTTTTCATTTCGTATAACTCTTTGCCGGACACAACTCGGTTGATTGATACACAACACTATACCAATACAACACATAAACACAATGTACAAACAACACACAACACTCATATACAAAATGCTAATGATTTTTTTTTTTTTGTGAATTTATTCTTCAATAATTATCTTAAAATAAAAAAAACTTAAATAATGTAAATAAATTAGAAATTAAAATAGCAATTTTCAACAACAATAATATAACTAACTAGTCCAGTTTTCAAACATTTTGCTAATTGTAAAAACATTTCGAGGAATAAGGTCTCCAATAATTAATTACTCGTTAAAATGAAAAAAATACTTTATATTCATCTTAAAAAAATCTTAAAAAATAGGGATTTAAGTTAAAATTAAATTGATGTTACTGATTTATGGGTAACCCAAATCACTAGCTATAATGATTGTGTACTATTAAAACACTTTAAAATCGACAGCAAATCGATCCGCCAAAAATTGAACAATTCTTGTCCACCATGCTACCCGAGTACTTACGATTTTACCGGGTAATTACGGCACTAATCACATACCTGTTACGCGCAAAAGTTGACCCACGACTGACAGATGCAAAATAATAAAACGCGATTGATCGCACACGCACGAAACTTCAAGTTGTACCTACAAGTGCCACCAAAATTTTGATTTTTGTTTGGACAAACTTTGATCGAGTGTCTTGTGCTTTTAAATTAGATTTCCTAATATGGTTTAATTGTTTTTAGATAATGTGTCTTATGCTTAAACTAAGGAAATTGTTCAATTTTTATTGTACCTCAAATTGTTACTATGGTGGATGCAATTATACCAAAATATGGAGCTGGGCAAGCCACCAAACTTGAATTTAAAGGCGATTTTTTCTCCTGGTTATTTATATACACTTATAAAAAAATATGTGGCCTTGAACCAAGTTACGTAGTTCACTATATAAAAAAAAATAAGAAACATCCTAACATTTTACAGTTCGATTCTCAACGTGGACACTTAAAATTTGCTGCGGGGATATTCACCCATTTATATTTTTGAAGAAATTGGTTATAGTCGAGTGCGCAATTAGACAATAAGGTGGAACGAAGTTTATAGTGTTTGGATTTTCATGAGACTTTTTTATTGAGTTCTTAGAGTGGAGAAGAAAGTTAAAAATGAAATCTCACCGCTCGCGACTTTTTATTAAAATTCCTTTGGAATATTTTTTTTTCGTTTATAATTACTTCAAATTTGACGAATTCATATTGTGGCGTAATAGTGTGACCTGCGTACATCCATTAAACGCCAGTTTGGTCTGTTTCTTTGTTCATTGTTGTCGATGTAATGCATATTATTAGCTTTCACGGGTTAAAACTGAACTTATACTATCGCTTACGGGATAGGAGAAGAAGAAAGAAGGGAAGATCTAGCGGCAGCACTTCCTCCCACTTAAAGTGCACCTCATCAATATCAGGGGGTTGCACTCAAATCTCGATCCGGTCCACCACCACCTCGAGACCGAGAAACCGCACCTATTCTTTTTAACGGAGACGCAGATTGCGACTCCGTCAGACGTGGCGTACCTCAACTACCCAGGTTACTCGTTTGAACATAAGTTCGTAAAACGAGCTGGGGTCTGTGTGTACGTCCGCGATGACATATGCTTTCGGCGTCTCCGTTGCTTTGAGGATTCCGGGTTATCTACTATCTGGATACCGGGGTGGAGAAATCACTCTACGTCGGTGTCTACCGGTCGCACAACGGTGACCAGGAGACGACCAGGCTTTTTGAGCACCTGATGGAGATGGCAGATTGTGCCCAGCAACGGTACCCGATGGCGGAGCTTCTTTTTCTGGGGGACTTTAATGCCCATCACGATGAGTGGTTGTTCCCGTTTCAGAAAACTGACCATGCTGGGAGAGAGGCGCGCAGATTTGCATTGTCGCTAGATCTCACCCAGCTGGTGACTGAAGCTACGCGGGTGCCTGATGTTGACGGACATACACCCAACTACTTAGACTTACTGCTAACCACTGACCCAGACAGACACTCAGTATCGGTATCAGCCCCACTGGGAACTTCCGACCACTGTCTGGTGAAGTCCGTGTCTATCAGCTCTCCTCCAGATGATAGCCCTAGGTGCGAGAGGCGAGTTTGGCGATACGAAGCAGCAGACTGGGATGAGATGCAGCATTTTTTTGCGTCCTTCCCTTGGCGTCCAGTGTGCTTTTCTTCGGGCGACCCCACTTGTTCAGCTGAAGCGGTTGCGGACGTGATACGGCAGGGAATGGAATACTATATTCCATTCTCCGACATACCGCTCGGTCACAAAGCCCGTCCTTGGTTCAACGTGGATTGCGCTCGTGCTGAGGCTCGAATGCAGTCTGCATACCAAGCCTGGGTGCAAGCCCGTGACCGCAAAGTACGAGCTCGACGGGTTCGCGTGAAGAAAAGAGCTTTTAATTCTGCCGCAAAGTCTTGTAAGCGGGTGATCCGAAAGGCGCGTTTCGACCACGTCAGCCGTATAGGGGCTAAACTTGCGTCCTACTCATCTGGTGGACAAGGTGAAACAGTTTTGGTCCCTATCTAAATCGGTCGAAACCAACTTCTGCCGGCCCACATTACCTCCCTTGCAAAAACCGGATATATAAGTATGTTTATCAGTTGTCTAGTACTCATAACACAAGCTCTGCTTAGCTTGAGACTAGACGGCGTTGTGTGATAGTTGTGGAATATTATTATTATTTCCTTTATTTATCTTCTTACACATTAGTTACATTTTTAAATATTTCTTAACAAAAACCATATAAAAACATTTAAAAATATAAAAAATAGTGGTCCGCCGGTAGCGGGAGCAGGGTCCAAGCTACCGGTGGTTAGGGCTCCAGAGACAGGAATCTCCTCACAATACGAGCCGTATCGAGGAGTACTGCCTTCTGAATCAGGCCCTTGATCCAACCGCCTAAGGAGAGCCTCGAAAGATGGTCGTCGAGGCTCTTGGCTATAAGGCCATTGGCCGTCACGACGATCGGCACAATGATAGCCGAGTTCACATTCCACATGTCGACAACCTCGTGTGCCAAGTCGAGATATTTTATTTGTTTCTCTTTCTCAGCTTTCACGAGGTTCTCGTCATGCGGGATGGTAACATCGACTATCATTACGCGGCGCGCTGATCGGTCTATCACTACTATGTCAGGCTTATTGGCGACAATAGTCCTGTCAGTAATGATAGACTGATCCCAGTACAGCGTGACATGGTCTTTCTCGAGAACTGGGTCGGGCACATACTTGTAGTACGGAACCTCAGATTCCACAAGTTTATATTTCAAGGCAAGTTGCTGGTGAATAATCCTGGCTACTTGGTTGTGCCTGTGCAAGTACTCGCCGTTAGCCAGACGAGAACAACCAGAAATAATATGTCTGATAGACTCACCCGGACGGTGGCATGCCCGACACACGTCAACCGTCCCGTCCTTCATAATATATTTCCGGTAGTTGTTCGTCAACATAACCTCGTCCATAATCGCACAGACAAAACCTTCAGTTTCTCCAAAGAGATCGCCGAAACGTAACCAGGATACGGACGCTAGAAAATCTACATCGGGCCCATGAAGAGCTCGGTAGAAGCGCCCGTGAAGCTCCTTGCCTTGCCATACTTCCTTGCGGTCATCGGTAGTAAGTACTTCAGGTTTGCGCCAGTTCTCTTTAGCCATGGACAGCGGGGTGAGTCTCTTGTCCACTGCGACCACATCTCGGTGCATACCCACCTCGACTTTTAAAAAATATTCTCTGAGACTGCACATCTCGCGGTTGTGAAGGGACTTCGCGTTTAAAAACCCTCGACCCCCGCACTTCCGCGGGATGTACAGCCTCATCACTGATGATCGTGGGTGATGCATCCGGTTTGCGGTAAGCAGTGTACGAACTCTCCTATCCAGGGCATCGAGTTCGGTCTGAGTCCATTTGAGTACGCCGAAAGAGTACATTAAAACCGGCATGACCCAACCGTTGAAGGCGCGCACCTTGTTTCCGCCTGAAAGAAGGCTATGTAATACCTTGTTCAGGCGTCCAAAGAAGCGCTCCTTCAACGATTGCTTCATGTCAGTTACGTTAATGCCTAACGCTTCCGACATACCCAAATACTTATAGCTTTCGGTTGAGGAAAGGGTTCTCAGGTGTATGGAATCCGAGAGCTGAATTCCCTCGGATTCCATAATCTCCCCTTGCTTTACATACATGACTGCACATTTGTCCACACCAAATTCCATCCTGATGGCGCTACTGAAAGTTTCAGTTACTTTCAGTAGCTCCATCAGTCGCAATTTGTTGGGGGCAAAGAGTTTCAGATCATCCATGTAAAGAAGGTGAGATATGACCTGACCACCCCTCCTCAACCGGTAGCCTATACCTGAATCCTCCAGCAATGTGCTCAGAGGATTCAGGGCTAGACAGAACCAAAGTGGGCTCAGACTGTCGCCCTGGAATATTCCCCGTTTAATCCATACAGGTTCATCGTTCCCCTGGATCTGTCGACATCCTGGATATCGAAGGACCGTCCTCCATTGCCCCATACACGACTCAAGGAAGGCGCGTAGAGTTGCATCTATCTTGTACAACTCCAGCACCCTCATGAGCCATGTATGTGGCACCGAGTCGTAGGCCTTCTTATAATCTATCCAGCATGTAGACAGATCCTTGCGGGATCGACGAACCTGTTGGCTAATGGCCATGTCGATGAGGAGTAGCTCCTTAGTGCCGCGGGACCCATTCCTACATCCATTTTGAGAGGCAGACATAATGGAGTTTTTGTCAATGTGTGTATTAATTTTAGCTCTCAAAATGGATGTAAGAAGTTTATAGACCGTAGACAAACACGTGATCGGTCTATAATTTTTGGGTTCCGCGGGACTACCTGACTTATGGAGCAGGTGGGTAACGCCTGTTGTTAAAAACTGCGGTAAGGACCCAGACTCTAAGGATGACTGGAATTGGGATGCCAGGCAAGTGTGTGAACTACTAAGCCATTTGAGCCAGAAGTTGTGCAGTCCGTCCGGTCCCAGGTGACTTCCAGTTCGGTAACGGACGAACTGCTCTGGCTATATCTAAAGGTGTAATCAAAATTGGCTCCATTTCTGGGATAGGTTCACACACTCGTTCGACATCACACATCCAGTCAGCCTCAGTATGACAGACGGGCACCGACCAGATGCTGCGCCAGAAAGAACTCGTAGCAGCATCATCCGGGCGGCACACGTCTGTCATATTTAGCTTGGGTCGCTCCCAAGCTCTGTATACCCACCTCTCATCGCTCTGGAACATGCGATTCTGTGAGTACCGATCAACCCGCCGCTTATACCTCCGAATACGGTTCGCCCATGCATAAACTTTCTGCTTCAGGAAGTCGATGCGCTCTGTGGCACGAATTATTATACCAGCAAGAATCTTGAGGAACTGTGCGCCTGAGTTGTCTCCTGTGTTGACACGCTTGTACCGCCTCTCTCTTAAAACCAGAACGGTTCCGAAGTCATGGAAGGTTGCCAATGTACAACCAGTACCCAAGAAGGGTAGTCGTGCCGACCCCAGTAACTATCGACCAATCGCCATCACCTCCATACTTTGTAAAGTTATGGAAAGGGTTCTGAATGCGAAGCTGCTGGCATACCTAGAAGCAAACGACCTACTCAGTGACCGTCAGTATGGCTTTCGCCGGGGACGATCAACTGGGGATCTTCTGGTGTTTGCTACGCACTGCTGGGGTGAGGCCATCGAGAAACACGGCGAGGCCCTTGCCGTTTCGCTGGACATCTCGAAGGCTTTCGACAGGGTTTGGCACGCAAGTCTGTTGAGCAAACTTCCTGCATACGGCATCCCCGTTGACTTTTGCCGCTGGATATCTGACTTTCTGAGTGAACGGTCGATCCGAGTGGTCATTGATGACTGCTCCTCTGACCTCATCGCTATAGATGCCGGAGTTCCTCAGGGGTCTGTTCTCTCCGTGACACTTTTCCTGCTGCATATCAATGACCTTCTGGCTCCTGGTATTGTTGGGTACGCAGACGACAGTACTGTCATGGAGAGTTATGCATCCAGCGCGAAAGCCAGCGGTGATGAAGTGCGTTTATTGAGAGAGGCCATGGTAGAGCGAACGAATTCAACCTTAAGTCTCGTCTCCAAGTGGGGTGATGAGAATCTGGTTGTTTTTAACGCCACCAAAACACAAGTGTGCCTGTTCACCGCCAAAAGGAGTCCGTTCAATCTGGCTCCTACTTTCCGGGGTACATCTGTACCAGTCACCGACAGCCTCGAGCTTCTTGGTGCGAGGTTGAGTGCGAATCTAAACTTCGGTGCCTACATTGAGTCGAAAGCCCAAACTGCGGCAAAAAAGCTGGGTATCCTAAACAAGGTTAAGCGTTACTTCAAGCCTGGACAGCTTTTAATCTTATATAAAGCTCAAGTTCGGTCCGGCATGGAGTATTGCTGTCACCTTTGGGATGGCTCAGCCAAATACCAATTAGCCACACTCGATTCTGTTGAGCGCAGAGCCAAGAGGCTCATTGGTGACGATAAGCTGGTTGGTACCAGGCTTCATAGCCTGGCCCATCGGCGCAAAGTTGCATGTTTGTCGGTCTTTTACAGATTGTACTTCGGTGAGTGTGCTCAAGAGCTCCACGAACTCATTCCACCATCTCCTTCCATCGGGAGTCCAGACGTACTGCAGGTTATCACCCATACCTTGTCGATGTTCCACACATTCGCACGAAGCGCTTTGCTACATCATTTATTATGCGCACAGCCAAGGAGTGGAATTCCCTGCCTGCGTCGGTCTTTCCAAGTTCATATGTCCCAAATCTATTTAAATCGCGAGTTAATAGGCTTCTTTTGGGTTAGCTCGTTCCATCGTCGACCTCATCTCTGTCCTCAGGACTAGATTGCGGTCAAGAGTAAGCCCATACAGAATAAAAAATAAAAATCTTTCCCGTAAGTGACAGAATAAGTTTATTTTTTGAAAATTTACTATTTTCTTCAATCATTTCTAAAATATCGAATTTTAAGACCAAGATTTCTTTTGAAATTGGTAACTGATGCTTTTTCACAGATAACTGGAATATAGAATATTCATGAAGACCACTTTCATGAGTGTAGTGACTTAAAATTTATTTGCAAATGTCAGACAATCGTCTATGTTAATGAAGGCAATTTTTTTTCGAAATGTTTTTTATGAAACTCTGTGTGAAAATTACTTATAAGCTAAAATAAATCCTCATTTTATTAGCTATCTAATGAAGTATAATAACTAGAAAAATATTTAAGGATTCTTGTTAAATATTAGTTACTGCTGAAAAAGTCAAACATGACAAAAAACCTCTATCGCTAAGAATTGGAATAAACTGCGTTCCACTTTTAGAGTATTTTCATCTAAATGCACTCGGCTATTCAACTTTATTTGACCTTCAATGACGTAAGTATCTTAAGAAGGAATGTCGTGAAATAAGTTTAAGCTCGCGTTCAGATATTACGCGCGGTTCCCGCGTGTTTCAATGAGCCCTTAAGCCGCGTTGACACGATCAGAGTATGCTCGGACCGAGTGGACTCGGATACCTACTCGAACGCAACTCGTATTGTGGCAACCCATAATCGGAGCGCACTCGGCGCTGCGCTCTCAACATCCGATCCGAGTAGATTCGGATTGCGTCCTACTTTTCCGAGCTAGCTCGGATACGAGTAGGCTCCGAGTAGGTGAAAAAAATAGCGGATAATATAAAGAAACAACGTGTCATACCAAAAAAGTGATCGGAACGTGAAACAGCTACATTTGTAGAACTGTACGAAGCAGAAGACGTTCTCTGGAACGTAAGGTTCTTTAACACACCCTTACACACACTTTTATTCCTTTCAATAAAAAAATAAAGACGCTAGGAACGCGGCTGTGCAGCGTCTGATAAGAAGTTTTGATTTTGTCGACGATGTAAATAAAAAAATCAGACACACATTAAAAATTTTATGCGCACTGGATCGGGTGTGGAAGTTATTCATATACCTAAATCCGACATTTTTCGATGTTGACTGTGAAAAATAATTGTAGAATGAAGAAAATGATCCGACTGTACACACGGCGGCACATCAAGCTGTACATAACCAGTATAACCTGACTTCGCTTTGTATGAGCTCCACGTACGATGAGAGATCAGCTTAATTTGGTTTTGCATAGCTTGATTAGCCGCCGTGCGTACTATGACAATATCAACAGCTATCCGAGTAGGTACACTCGCATGAAGCTTACTCGTACGAGTCAACTCGGATTTAGCTTCATGTGATTAGTGTCACTCATAGCAAAGGAATCTTTTCTAGTGATGACGTAGTCAGACAACTTTAAAATTAAATATAAATTAAGGTAGCCATTCAGAATCAGAATCAGAATCTTTATTTGTGAAACATAGGTATTTACATAAAGGTCTTAAGTTAATTATATGGGCGCTATGTTTTGCCGTGAAGGCGTACAAATATTATTTAAAATAAAAGCAAACAGTAAAACAAAACACAAAAAAATAAAAGAAACGGCAAAATAAACAAAATTAAACACTTACAAGAACATAAACAAAAAAATAAAAACTATTTTAAATTTAACCTAAAAAGAGAAACAGACTTAAAAATATTTAAAAATTACATCAAACGTTTATTGCACACAAAATGTTAAAAATTATCATTGAGAAAATCTTCTACAGTATAATAACATTTTTCTATTAACAGCGAGTATATACTTTTCTTAAACTTTAATAGTGGTAATTTTTTTATGTTGTCGGGTATTTTATTATAAACTTCCTGTTGCCCGCGACCTTCGTCCGCGTAAAATTTTATAGCCTATAACCTTCCTCGATAAACGGGCTATCCAACATTAAAAGAATTTTTCAAATCGAACCAGTAGTTCCTGAAATTAGCGCGTTCAAGCAAACAAACAAACTCTTCAGCTTTATAATATTAGTATAGATTTTCGGAGCCATGCCAAAAAAGCTCTTTTTCACTAAAGCGGTTCTGCATTTTCTGTCGCACAGTTTATTCACATATTGAGAACGCATTGGAGTCTTTTTTACTTCGGACAGTTTTTGAAACAGGTGTAAATTGGTTTTAACAAATAAAGCAGTCTCGTAAATGTACATAGCTGGCATAGTCAGTAATTTTAATGATTTCAAATGAGGTTTACAAGTTTCGATGGTTTTTATGCCACACATGGACCGAATGCATCGTTTTTGCGCTTTAAAAACAATCTCTCGATCTGTATCATCTCGATCTGATCCATTGAATTTCAAAAATATTCAAAATACTTTCTTACCATACTTTATGTATTTTAACTCAAAAAGAAAAATATATAAGGGTTGATTTTTGGACAATGTCCATTGTAACGTGTCATCCCCAAACCGCACTGAGCTCGACTTGTAAATTACGAACACCTCCAGCGGTTCCTCTCATAGAGAGGAACGTGATAGACTGAACATGCTATGCTAATGATTGGTTTTCTTCATCAGGTAGAGAAGCTATGGAGATGATGATAATTTTAGCAAAAGGATCCATAGAAAGAGCTAAAGAGAAGATAGATAACTTCTATAAGTACCGGTTCCTGCAGCCCGAATTTATACAACACAGAACCAAAATATTCAGTGCTGATAAAGTATTTGACCTTTAGTAAGTATCTGTGGCGTTCTGTGGAAAAGCCACTTTGTCAAAGATTTCGTTATAAAACTGTTGCAAGTTACAGCAACAAAAAAGTGATTTTAAAATATAAACTACGACAATACGTAATGGTGACGATACTTTTGCATTATTAAAAGAAGAGAGAGAATAATTATTATATGGAGACAACTATTCTATTCGACATTTTGACATGTTTTATATTTCAGTAATGTTCTTTTGCTGCCTAAACTACAAGATAACAGAAGAATTAGCATTGTGAGATTTAGAGAAGATTTAAATTGCAAGTTTGACATTGAAGAATTATTTAGACGAGTTTTTATGGTAAGACTCATGGACTGGGATAGGCTGAGTTGATCGATATTGTTTCGAATGATAATTAAATTTACTATCTACTTATTTCAGATTGTAGAGTTGAGAATGATTTACGACTACATGGCGGGCGACATATGGATTCTTGACTCCGAGCAAGTGAGCTGGGCACAAATCATGACTATAAATCCGCTAGTTCTCACGAAAATGGCGCGGTTTTTTACGGTAAAACGTATTTTTGTTTATTATTTTATGGAAACCCGTGACTGATCGGCCAAAGTGACATTGCCTTATTGGGCTTTTCCCCGTGAATTAATAAGTTATTCGACTATACTTACCGATACAAAATTAACATAGGTCCGTAAAATGGAGGACCATCGCGTATTGACGTAACCGTGAATATTTCCAAATCAAATCAATCTATGTTCATGGTACATAGTACTCCATATGACATACTTCAAATTATAAGATAACTTAAAAATACCACAAGTGTTGGATACGATGGGATCTCTACTAGAATCCTAAAGTATATTGCTTATCATATCTGTGACCACCTAAACCATATCATTAATATGTGTATAGCCACCGGATCATACCCGGAAAGTCTAAAAACTACTATCGTTAAACCCATCTTCAAAAAAAACAACAAACAGAGTATGAGCTGCTACAGACCTATTGCACTTATTTCTATAATATCAAAAGTTTTTGAAAAATACATTTAAATTATTTAAATACATTAATCAAATTTATAACTATTTAGAAAAATTCAACAATCTTACAGAAGACCAGAAAGGTTTCCGCAAGAATAAAACAATAAACATGACTATTTTTGATTTTTTAAATAACGTTATGGGTAATGTGGATAAAAGAACGCCGGTATGTTCCATTTACTGCGATATGACCCAGGCTTTCGATTATGTGAATGATGACATTCTCCTCCGTAAACTGGAAGCTTATGGCATTAGAGGCAATGTTCTAAATCTCGTAGAATCTTATCTAAAAAATCGTAAACAATTTACAGAAATCTCTAAAATAAACATTAATCATAAATCATAAATCATCATTAATTCATTTTAAGAAGAAACATATGCATCAAAAAAACGTATAGTTAAATTTGGGGTCCCGCAAGGGAGCGTATTGGGTCCTTTGTTATTCATAATCTATATAAATGACTTGCCATTAGTAACTAATTATCCAGTATCACTTTTTGCCGATGACAGCACGGTCACTATTAATTCTATAAATAAAGATAGGTATGAACATGAAATTAATAATACAATCAATTCAATAATTAACTGGTTAGATAACAATAATTTAAAAATCAATCTTGAAAAAACAAAAATTATGTTCTTCAGTCAACGTTTAGAAGTACCAAATATTAATGTTCACCACAGATTAACTGTTATAAGAAATGTAGACACAGCTAAATTTTTAGGTGTAACCAAAATCAAAATCAAAATCAAAATATTTTATTTTGATTATATCTCTTTATTAATATCTCTTTTCAAATCATTTGGTGTTACATTATTATCATGGATACAGCATTTGTACTTAAGTATGGGGGGACAGCGTAGGCCCGACAATAAGTCGTTGCTTATACACAAAAATGTAGAACAAAATAAAAAGTTAACAAGCAGCTGGGAATCTACAAAGCCTACAATGTTCACACATTTACAAACAATTGATAAAAAGAATCTATACAAAAGTAAAAAAAAGAATTGAAAAGTACAAAATTAAACAAATGACACAAATATTGTTATCAGTGCTTTACTATTCTGAGCAAAAGATGTATAAATGATTTGAAAACTATTGTGAAAATCTGATTCGAAAGAGGAGAAAAAATGAGATTGAGAATAGTTAGAGACATTCACATATTTGTGCCGTTTATGAGCTAAAACCATTGACAAACGTCTGAACTGGAAAGCACACACAGAAGAATTAAATAAAAAAGTATGTTCTTCTGCCTATGCCCTCTACAAACTAAAACCTATTATAAGTACCAACGCGCTTATTACTGCCTACCATGGTATTGTCGGCTCCATATTGAGATTTGGAATTATATTTTGGGGAAACTCTACTAATAAGGAAATCATTTTTAGGTCACAAAAAAGGTGTATTAGGGCTATGTTTGGTTTGAAAATAACTGATAGTTGCAAATTAGTATTTTATTAAATATAACATTTTAAGTCTGCCTTCCTTATTTATTTATGAAATAGCTAATTTTATACAAACCAATCCTAACCTATTTAAGAAACTATCATACGTTTCTATTCGTAATCGACGAGATAATAATAAATTATGCGTACCAAGATCCACCACGGCATTGATGCGTAAAAGTATTTTTTGTTTAGCACCAATCATTTATAATAAAATCCCAAAACCTATTAGACAAATGCCTACTGCTCTGTTTAAAATACATTTAAAAAAATATCTCATAGCCAAATGCTATTATTCCATATCGGATTTTTTAAATGACCGCAATTAATTAAATAGATTCCTGTAATTACGATATTTTCACAAGTTGACCCCCAAATCTGTAAATCAATACTTTCTGTTTTTTAATTATCATAGTTTACTGTGTAGACTCAATTTTTTTAATTTTTTGTTTTATTCTTAGCCAAAAATATGTTGTTTTGTACGCCTTAAATGGCAAAACATGTAGATCTAGCTGTTATTTTTTAAGACCTTGCACATATTATTTGATGTATACTCATGTTTTACAATAAAATATATTCTATTCTATTCTATTGCAGAGTGTATCTAGGCGTCGTGGTAGGCAGTGCCTCCCCCCCCTTCCCCCCTAGAGGCTCAGGATTAAGTTATATTTCAATTTTCCCGCCTGAAAACCGAATTAGTCAGCACTAGTTACCGGTACCCCACAGAATAACTAAGTACGTAATCAATAGTAGCGTACAGTAGAACCACATTCTCACTATTCTATTTTTTTATTTAAGGCTAAAAATGAGCTTCTTTTTGCCTCTACAAACTTACACATTTTGCACCCTAGGAAAAAGCTTTCATCATCACAAAGGCCCCCTTTTTTCTGCCTCTGAATTGGCATTTATGTAGTTCTGTTGGATTTTCGCATTACCGCTATAGACAGAGGCTGAAGTAAATTAGGAGCCCCTTGACCCGAGGTCCTAATATGCAATTATGCATTTAAGGTTGAAAAAAATGGAGCATGTAGATATTTTGATTTCAAATTACATATCTGTATTAATTCAAGACCTGATGATGAAACATTTTCGTGTCCGCTGGTCTCGCTCTTGCGGCCTACTTTCTCTTCAATCTTATATTTGTCTATAAGTCGCCCATGTAATTCGTGTATGAAGGGTCAAAACAATTCAAACCTGTCCAAGGTAGTTTTAAAAATTTTGAGCTCGCTTCGCTCACTTTTGTAAACTACTTTCTCTTGAATCTTGACTTTGTCTAAAAGTCCACCAATCCTATATGAAGGATCGAAACAATTCCAGTTCCAATTCAATTCCATCCATTCCATTTTTCCCAATTGTCAGCCAGAAGGTTACTGGTACGTTGCGGGCTCTATACCGATTGAAAAACTTTCTACCCCCTAATACAAAAACAATGCTTGTACAGTCCTTAATTTTTCCTATTATCGATTATGGTGATGTGTGCTACTTTGACCTGAATGCGGATCTGCTCGACAAACTTGACCGTCTTCTAAACTACTGCATTCGATTCGTGTTCAATCTACGTAAATATGATCATGTCTCAGAGCAGCGGTCTCTACTTAAGTGGTTGCCCATACGTCAGCGTAGGGAGCAAAGGGCGCTAACCACCTTGTTTTCTTTCCTTATTTCTCCCTCTCCCCCTAGTTACCTTGCTCCCCACTTTCAATACATCTGTGCCAATCATAATAGGAGTCTGCGCTCATCTCAAAACCGAATTCTTTAATGTCCCTCTCACCGCACTGACTTCATTCACCGATCATTCTTCGTTCAGTCTATTTCTCTGTGGAATGCGCTTCCCCAGGAAATCAGGATGGCAACTAATCGTTTATCGTTTAAAATTAAAGCGAGTATATTCAGAAAAAGCTGGCAGTTTCGTCACAGCGTTAATGTTTTCTTCATTGTTTGTCTTTTTATTTTAGTATATCCGTGTAAATTTCTATTTACATATATATAATATATTGATATATATTTATAGTATTTTGATATATCGTTATAGTATTTTATATATCCTTGTAGTTTAGCTAAATAATAAATTAAATTTTTGCAGATATATTTACACCTACCACTGTTTGTCTCTGCATCACCCAAAGGTTGACTGGTAGAAAATGCCTATGGCATTAAGTCCGCCTCTGTACTTTGTGCTTGAAGTGTTAAATAAATAAATAAATTCTAACCTGTCCAGGGTACGGTGCCAATATTTTCGAGCTCGCTTCGCTCGCTCTTGAAGCCTTAGGTCTTTTGTTCTTAAAATTGTCTCCCTAAATCAATTAAGTAACATCTATTTCTGAATAAAAGGCCGTATGAATAGCTAAATTTTCTGGAGTGGAGAGTTAACATGTTAGAAAACCTAACCAATCTGAGATGCTAATGGTTTTATTTTAGTTACATCTGTATATAGTGAGTTTAACCCTTAAAAATCATTTTTTTCTCATCTTTCTGAATAATAATAATAATAATAAAGGTTTATTGCAGAAACTTGTACAACTTTTACAGTAAATCTTACATAGAGACCTCCTTTTAAGTAAAAGATATACCTGTGCTAGGAGATCCCGCTCTTCAATGACAAATTTTGTGATGGTAAAAGTGGTGTACAAATAGAAAATAGTATTCAAATAAAAAATAAAAAAACAAAAATCACAAAGCAAAAGTTAAAACTAAACATAACTATACTAAATAAACAAATAAAAAATTAAAGTAAAACAAAATCAAAGATATATCCTAAAATAGTGTGTGTGAGCGTGAGTATGTGTGCATGTGTGTTTGTGAGTGTGTGTATGTGGGTGTGTGCGTGTGTGCATCCCTTAACTTCATATTGACGATGTTTGCAGCAACAATTCAATGTCATCATAGGTCTTCAGTTTTAACCATTGAACTATTGCCTTTTTGCAGTCTTTGGTACTCATCGGATGGATGTTAATTATTTTATTTATTTTATTATATAGGGCAGCAGAATTTGTGTTAAATTGCCTTTTGGCATATGCAGTTTTAACGAATTTTACTGGTGCAACACTGTATTTCCGTCTTCTTTCCTGATGGTGAGGGTTATAGGGCAGGACTTTGTGTAATTTTAAGACAGTATGCAGTATGTATAATTTTCTGACTGTGAGAATACCGCTCAGGGAGTATAGCTCATTGGTTGGGAATCTGTACGGTTTGGTATACATGACTTTGATAAGCGATCTCTGAGCTCGCTCTAGCTCAAGAAATTTCGTTTTTGTCGCACCGCCCCACACGGGTATGCAGTAGTTAAGAATCGATTGAGCCAGAGCGACATAGATTTCAGTTAACATTTTTTTAGTTGTAACATGTCTTAGGTTCTTAAATATCCAGATAAGTTTCCTGACACGGGCCATGACCATATCTACATGAGTATACCAAGATAACCGCTGATCAACCATTATACCTAGGTATTTCATATGACTCACTTTTTCAATATTTTTACAGGAGCAATTTGTGTCAGATATGTTATGACAAGTGTGGATTTTGAGAAATAAGTTAGGTCCAGGTTGTGTGTTGTTGTAGATTGTAAATGCAATATATTTTGTCTTAGAAATATTTAGTGTAAGAAGATGTGAGTTCAACCAGTTAGCAATTTTGGAAAGACCCTTTTCCGCAAATTGATATACGGATTCCCATGTATCACCAGAGAAAACAATAGCAGTATCATCTGCATATGAGAAAACGAGACCATTATCTATCAACATTTTGCACAGATTGTTTATATATATTAAGAATAGGGTCGGGCCCAGCACGCTACCCTGCGGAACGCCGTAGGTCACGTAAGATTCCTTACTAACATAATCTCCTACCTTAACCTTTTGCCTACGATCCCGTAGATAATCTATTAGTAATGCTAACGGGTCTCCTCTCACGCCTATACCTTCAAGGCTACGCACAAGGATGGGGACAGAAACGGTATCGAAAGCTTTTTTCAAATCAAGAAATACAGTTAGACATTTCTTTTTTGAATCTACTAGGCTAACTATATGAGAGGTTAATGCTGTAGCTGCGTCTTCCGTTGATAATGTTTGTCTAAAACCATATTGAGCTTGTGAAATAATGTTATATTTATTAGTGTAGCTGGTTAGTCTTAAGTTAATTAGCTTTTCAATGATTTTAGATATTGCAGGCAAGACAGAGATAGGTCTGTAGTTGTTAACGTCATCTCTGTCTCCACCCTTGTGCACAGGAGTAATGATGGCTTGTTTCAGAGCTGGTGGAAATTTACCTTGGCTGAAACACAAGTTTGCAAGATGAGAAACTATGGGTACGACTAATTCATGGGCAGTTTTTAAAAATTTTGTTGTAATATTATCCCAGCCTGGAGCGCTTTCAGATTTCAGACCCATTAGCACATTATAGACTTCTCTAGGATCCGTTTCGAGAAGCACGAAGGAGGAAGCCTGTGAATTTATTATATGATCAGAATCGTGTTGAGATTGTGATCGGTTTGCGCTGGTAATGTCTTCAGCCAGGGTTTTTCCAATGTTAGAAAAGTAATCGTTAATGTAGTCCACTGAAGCACGAGGGGTAGGCTTTATCTCTAATAGTTCTGAGTTAAGACTTTTTTTAGGTTTGCGATGAGTTATATTGTTAATTGTGTTCCATACCTGTTTCGTATTCTTGTTTGCCTTTAGTAGTTGTTCCTTATCATATTTTCTTCTAAGCTTTTTAACTAAACTATTGCAATAGTTGCGATATCTTCTGTAAGTGATTTGTAATATATTGTCTTGTGGATCAGATCGTAGCCTTCTTTGCATATTATTTCTGTTTTGAATACAGCGCAGAATTCCTAAAGTTATCCATGGTTTAATAATGCGATTGTTTCTTGGAACTAAACTGATAATAGTGTTTTGCTGAAGGCAACTTTGGAGTTTTTCTATTAATTGTACAGATAACGTGACAGGATCATTGATTAAAATAAGTTCAGAAAAATTACTTAGTTTTAACTCTGTTATTGTTTTCTCAAAGTCCACCGTTTTTTTAGTTTTCGAACATTTGTATGAATTTACTAAATTTGATAACTTAAGTAAAATCATGACGTGATCTGTGATAGTGGTATTCAATACAGCAACAGAGGCAGCGTTTTTAGTCTTGTCTAGTTTCAAAATAAAGTGGTCCAAACAGTTCTCGCCTCTAGTAGGTAAGGAATGTCCGGGTAACAGGCCATGCATTGCAAGCATATTTAGGTAGTTTAATCTGTTTGTGCGCTCATTCGTTTGTTCAGTAGGTTTATAAATTATGTTAATGTTTATATCACCTGTTATAACAATATTTTTATACGATTTAAGTGAGTTTAGGTGATTACTTAGCGAGTCTATAAAACTGTCAGCAATATTATTTGAGGGTGAACGATAAATAGCAAGGACAACAAGATTAGGCATTATTATTTGTAAGCATGATGCGTGAGTTAATATTATTTCCTTGACACTAACCTTGTGATCACACTTGATATATACTGCCACGCCATCGCACTGGTTTATATGGTTACTCGTGGTAAAAGTATAGTAGTTTTTAATTTCAGGGGTTGGTTTATTTGCGTCTAGCCTACATTCGTTTAAGATCAAAAGGTCAGCACTAAACTTAAATTGTGTTAAAGTGATTAGTAAATCATCTAAATTACTATATATACTTCTAATATTTTGTGATATTATTGTAAGATCCGATTTATGTACATAAAATTGTTTTGAAAAATTATCCATTTGAAATTCTTTAGATTGCGCTATATCTATGTCGTCTATTTCTTGCACTATTGTATGTGTGCTATTCATAATATAGGTAAATTAGTCTGATTTGTGGTTCCATATTGCTTACGTAAAAGTATTTTGCTCTATCCTCAACAACAAGTATAATAACAGAGAAAAACACATAATTATCACAGTTGATTGGTTTTTTAACGGATACGATATTAAAAGCATAGCTTAGGAAAGCCGATATGAGTGTGAAATTTGAGTTAAGTGAGCGTATGTATTTGAGAGTTTTTAGTGTACGTAAGCAATCACATATCAAATAATTTTGTATAAAAACATTTGTTTTATTTTTGTATGAACAGAATTTACGGTGAAGAGGTAATTGAGTGTGTAGTTTAAGTAAACTTATAAGTTTGTGTTTTATTTGTGTGGTAATGCATGTAAGGTTATGTGTGATTATGTAATTGTTATGTAAAGAGTATTGGACGTGTGTATGTGTGTATAATTTGAGTATATTATGTAAATTGAGAGAATTTGTGTCACAAACATTTTTAAAAAAGTTCAACAAGCAAAATAAAATAATCAGAAAAAACATACAGTATAGATAACATAGTCACGCTTCTTGCATTAGGCTTTGTATTTGGGACTCACTTCTAATTAAGTATGTAGGTGATTCGTCATGTTTCTTAACATAGACTTTACCATAAGCGGTCCAGCAGTACTTATATCCCTTTGACTTAGCGAGATCGCGTGCTAGGAAGTGCAGTCTTGAGCCTTTCGCAGTGAGCTGTTCGGATACGAATATAGGCGTGTCCTCGCTTCTTTTGAAGCCTAGATGTTTAGCGCAAAGCTTCACTTTATGCTTGGTGTTGAAAGACTTACACATCTTAAGTACCTCAGTCTTTAGTATTGTAGAGGAAAGTTCCACTATTATGGGGGTGTTAGTCATACCTTGCTTCTTCCCCTTAATTCTGTAAATATCACGTATATCCGACTTCGCGACTACAATGTTTACGGTCTCGGTTAAACATTTTACCATGTCGATAAGGTCTTCTTTAGTTTCCTTCATTTGCCTGGGAACGTTCTTTATCTCAATGTTAGATTTCCGACTACCTCGCTGAAGATCCTCGACTTTTTCTTCCAGAAGGGCTATATATTCTTTATCTTTCTTGGCTTGTACTTCGATCTGTTCTAATTTCCTCCTAAACTCTTCATTCTGCAGAGTTATAGCGGCCACCGAGTTTTCTATATGAGAATTTGTGAGTTTGATTTCCAACAGCGTGGGGGTAATTTTTTTGAGCTCGGTCTCTTGAGCTAATAACATAGACTTTATCATTTGAATCATATCCTCTCTAAAGACGACCAGGTCATCTTCTCTTCTTCTTTTAGGTCTTTGAGTCGTGCTCAGTGGAGAGTCGTATCTCTCTTCTTGGTTGGCTAGATTAGATTCAGAAAGTGACTTGTCCATTTTTGTACTAGGGCAATATAAGCAATTAGGATGATAGTTTTAAAGTCAACTCCGTTATGAGTTAGTGGTAACGGGTGTATAGAATTGGTTATAAAAGAGCTCACCAGGTTTTCCTGTCAGCCAAAAAGTATACGAAGTACCAGGGCAGCAGAAGTTGCAAGGAGGTGCCAATTGTCCAATGTCCAGTAGGGCGGCGCGACCCAAGGCGGGGCGTCACTGTGCTAGTCCTCGAATCCACAGTCAATGAGGCGTGTCCAGGGCGGACACGAGGGCAGGTATGTTGCGAATGCGTAGGCGCACAGGTCAGGTACCAGGGTATTATGATCAGCTACGCTTACCGCGATTCACTGAGTTTATATGAAGAGCTCTTCTTATTTTATGCACTCCTATTTTTATTATGGAATTAAGCTTACTTAAATTATTTGTAACTTTTTATTTAAAATGATCTATGGCACTGAGTACACGTCTACACCTTGCGGAGGTCCGGGGGAAGAGGAATCTGAACCCCCCTAGCTCAAAAGCTGGCGACGCCCTTGGCAGGGTACGAGCCGCGTCCGCGTCTGTTCGATTTGTAGGGACCAAGATTCGAATAAGACACGTACGGCGCACGGTGTGGCATGAACTGTAAAGTTTTAGATCTGTGTGCAGCCCGTGGTTCAAACATACTGTTGTTGCAGCACTGGTCCGTTTTTTTTTCGTTAATACCCTGTACTGTCCCACTGCAGGGCAAAGGCCTCCCCCAATTCCTTCCATTAATTGTTAATTCCATCCAATTATTTTTATGTTCCAGAAATGCCTTAACTGGAGGATATACGGCATTCACGTTATAAACTTAGCAGGTTCCGCCAATATAATTCAGCAGATAATTAACTTCTTCAAGAAGTTCGTGTCCTCAATCATCATGGATAGAGTCATCATTCATGAGAATTTGGAAGATTTGTACAATTATGTACCCAAAGAATGTCTTCCAAAAGACTATGGTGGCAATGAGCTGAGTTCGGATGAACTAGGAGGTAAGAACTTCAGCAGATAGGTATATGGTATGGTGTCTGAGGTCCTACGCATTGAGACCCCGGCTGTGGGAGGTGACGGTTCGCAAGGGCTCAGTCAGTGGTGCTACACATGTTCGGCTCGGCAAAATTCGGCACTGCCGAGTGTCAGAATTGAATATACAGAGCGGAAGTGACATCGACGCACAAACGGTTACCACGGCCACGTATTCAGTACGTCATTCCGAACCGATGAAAGATTCTATGTCCTAGAAAACTTTCATCAGCAATTTTACAAAAAAATCAGCTGTTCCATACATCTTGACCGTGTAGGTAGGTATTGCACTTTTGTATTGTTTTGAATTACCGGTTAAAATTTTCTATGTACGGGGTTCATAATGATGTACGGAACACGTGGTAACCATCTGTTTGTCGATGTCCCCCTTCCACCCTGTATTTACCTAGATAAACGTTCAGGAAAAAGCCGCTCGGCTTTGCTCGAAATTGTGCCGAGCCAAACGGAATTTGGCGATGCTCGTATGAAACCCGAATTTTTTAATCGAATGTACAGTCGCTAGCACATCAAGTTACCACAAACGGTAAAATTTCTCCAAATGATTTTAAACCATAAGATGTTATCGGCTAAGTTCAAAATCGAATAAAATTTGAAAGTTTGCGGTACCTAATTACCTATCTATCTAGGTTTTTGAGAGAATAACTTAGGTATACAGGACAGGGCAAATACTTACTATATCTTTTTCGCAACTGAAAAACGGTGGTTTTAACACTTCATATCATAATACAACTCCATCGTAATGTTTAACTTCCTCGTTGGTATAGGGGTCGCAAGCGCTACCGGTAAGAAGTCCTGGGTACCAGGGTCCCAGGATGGGCCAACATGTCAAAAGCTTGGCAGAAAAATACGAAAAACTGGATTTAATTACTTGTTTCAGAAATTACTGAAAATGTATTTAGAAACCCGAAAATAACAGAATACTTATTGGAATGCTCCAAAATGGCGTCTAACGAGAGCTTAAGGCCGCGAGATGAAAACTCTGAAGAATTTCTCTCTGGCACCTTTAGACAACTGGCGGTCGACTGATTATGGCCGATTATGATATTATGGCTGATTATGGTTAGCAGCAACGTGGTTTTTTTAATTAACTAATGGTTTTGTTAAGTTTTTAGATTTATCTTGTTTGTAAACAATAGCTAGTACTGGCTTCGTACGATTAGATACATAAGTCTGGTGATTTTATTAGACACAAAAATAAAATAGAAAATCATCGAATCATCAGTGGGCCATACAGGGTGGAAGCGACAACGACGCTAAAACGGTTACCACGTTTTCAGTATATCATTCTAGACCCCCACATAGAAATATTTCAATGGTATTTTTTTTAATCAGCTGTTCCACACATTCTGAGCGTGTAGGTATTGCAATTTTGTAGGACACAACTGTTTTTTTTATAACCAACGATAAATTTCTTTATGTGCGGGCTCAGAATGATGTACTGAATACGTGGTAAGCGTTTTAGCAGCGGTATCCCTTCCACCCTGTAAAGGTTGCCGGTATTTTCGAGGACGATGCGTTTTGAGTTTGCGTTCCGTTTCACCAAAAACACGCAACATAAAATCGGAATTGTAAAATAAGTGATGTAACTATTAAAAAATTAAACATTGTTTCCATAATAAAATACATTGCATTTTTTTTGAAGTTTTGAATTACTTGCATTCCTATTCCCTATGATTACCAAAATTGACAATATCAACAGTAACGGTGCTAGTGATCGGCCATTCTGGTACGATTAAATTACCTACCTAGCTGAATTTGAGTCCTACGCCTTAGGTATCTGTAATAGCCCTATAAAGTTTTTTTTAGTGTCGGTTTGTATTGTCAATGTACTCGTATACACCACTATTTTTTATTTAGTACAAATACTTAAAGGGCTTGTTATAGAAGGTCTTGTTATTATATTTGTAAAGTCTCAATAAATAATATTCATAAACAGCAAAGTTATATTATAAGCGTTTGTTTATATCCCAAAATGTCACTCAATTTATGGAAATATAGTTTGGGACCTATGAATGGCGTCAGGAATGGAAAAGCACTGCGCGTATTATTTTCTAATAGTAATTGTTATGAATGATTGATTCAATTATGAATTTACCAGTTATGACAAATCGTGGACAATTTTGGGATTTCGTTTTTTTGACTTTTGATTACACAAATATGATCAGTAACGGGTACGGATAGAGCTCCATTTTTTTTTCTAATTAAAAAATAGTGGTGTATAACTTAGTCCGCCTCTACACGAAGTTTTTAAGTATTTTTGTTGCCTTATATGTCCCACTGCTGAGTAAAGACCTTCCCCATTGCAGGTACTCTTCAGGAAACGCAATAAAAATGTACTTTTGTTAGTGATAATTAAATGAAATTGTTAGTTGCAAAAAGTGCTTGTGATATAAAAAGAAAAAAGTGAATAAAACTAGAAAGTGACAATCGTTTTTTCAAAGTTTCTTCACATACCTGTGGGTATTTAATTACTTTTCCCTGACAATTATCTCGTCATGTCAATATGTCATTTGACATTTGGATAAGTGCTGCCACTGTGAAATCGAAATATCTACTATGAGTAGCGAAAATAGTAGATATATGACTGGAGTGGAGCATCAGGCTCCTAGTCAAATAAAAACTACTGATGAATCGCTATCACCTAAGAAGTCAGCACGTGCAACCGCCGCCACAAGTAGCAAAAAGCCATGACTCAACAAGTGTTTCACCCTTCTCTCTTTACCAGACAGAGATCTAACTCATTCATTGAGCCTACGCCCAAAGTATGTAGTACAGCCACTGTTCCTATAATGCTTAATCCAGGCGCAACACTAAATAATTCAGCCAAAACAGCATCTGATTCCCAAATGCCAATCATAGAAAAACAGCCACCCGCATGGCAGCGTGTGCCATCATCTAAAAAACGAAAGGTCACGGAGCTGTCACCTCCATCAGCTTCAACCCAGACAGAAAACAGGTTTGCTGGCCTACCCATCGACCTGAAAGAAGATGAATCTGGCCAACCCAAGCAAGTTAGTAAGCCTCCACCGATCATACTGTATGGGATAGAAGATCTAAAGGAATTATCCAAACTGATAGAGACGGTCATTAGCCCACCTGAATTTAAATACCGGATATTCAACAAGGAGGAGCTATGGGCTAAAGTAATAACACAATGGGTCCCAAACAGCAGCAAAAGGCGACGCGGCAGGCCCAGAAGGAGATGGCGGGACGAACTCGACTCATTTCAAAAACATTGGCAAACAACAGCACTGGATAGGGATAAGTGGAAAGAGGGAAGGGAGGCCTTTGCCCTGCAGTGGGACACAAATGGCTGATAATAATAATAATAAAACACTTACGTCAATCGAACGTCTTCATATCAGATTTACCAAATATTCTAAAATTTTAATAGTTAAAAATTATACAGCAACATTTGAACAATACCACCGTTTTTATTAATCGATATTATATTAGAAAACACCAAAATGAAAATGAAATTATACAGAAAACCGAAGAAAAAAACCACAACATGAATTTGACGCAATAAGACATTCAAATGTGTCTGTCAAAAAAATTTTGGTAGAAATATTAAGATAAATGTTGACGAGATCAGCTGCACGACGCGCACGTCTATTGCCTCCGGACCCGTCGCTCAGTTCCGCCTCGCCGCCGCCGGAATCCAGCCCCGTCGTGAGTGCTGTGACACCGGCCGTGGCAGTTGCGTCGAGCTCGAGCGACGAGTATTTCTCTCCGCCCACGACGCCACCACCTGTTCGTCGACGGGGAGGACGCCGGCCGCCGGACGATTTAGGACCTCGAGGCCCACCGGCCTCTGATAGGGTCCCAGCTCCCGGCGGGAGTGTGCAGCGCATGCGATGGACGCAATCCATCAATGAAAACGTCATGCGCGCATACTATGGGGCTACAGAGGGAGGAAACAACCTGACCGCGGACCGTGTTCGGATGCTCTCTCTGTTTCAGGTGCTTGAGCCAGCTGTCAACGTGTCGGCACAACGACTGTCGGATCAGGTGCGAGTCATCCAGCGTAATCGTATGTTGGATGACACTGTACTTGATCGCCTGCGAACTGAAATGCAGAGTAGCCATGTCATTACCCCGTCGGCGCAGGCTGTGGTACTACCACAGTCTAGCACAATACCTAATCGCGATAACGACGTGAGTAATGACATAGTTACTAATGTAAGTACCCAGTGCAATGAGGAAATGAGGAGTGCTTTGGAGGGTGCGATTCGAGAATATCGGTTCATGCAACCCGACCTTAGACCACGCATACCTCGTTTGCCCATGCATAATAAAAATAGGGCGCTGGTGGCTGTTCGCAGTTGTCAAACTATTATTATTGACAACTGCGAAGACCTCACCGATGCTCACTCAATTCTGTATTGTGCAGCTGTAGCGGAATGTCGTGTAGCTCATGTCAAATTTTCTGATGACAGAGCTACACGACCAAAACCAGCCATGCCATGTACCGCCATGGCAATGCAGGATTGAACGACGTATTGGTGGGGGGCCAGAGCACTCATCGGCAAACTGATCTGCTTCAGGGAGGGCAATACTCGCCCTAGAGTGATGCGTTGTGAGGCGGACATTCTCGGGGACTGATATGAGTCCTCGAGACTACATGTCCTGTATCACAGAGCGCATCGACTTTCTGAAGCAGAAAGTGTATGCATGGGCAAACCGTATTCGTAGGTATAAGCGGCGGGTGGACCGATACACTCAGAATCGCACTTTCCAAAGAGATGAAAGGTACACTTACGAAGATACAGGGCTTGGGAGCGACCGGACCAAGGTGTGGCTGACACGCGCCTACCGGATGATGATGCCATGTGTTCGTTCTGGCGCAGCATCTGGTCGGTGCCTGTTAGCCATACCGAGGGTGAATGGACTCGGGAGGTCGAGAGAGCGTGCGATCTAGTACCAGAAATGGGGGCAATCACTATCAGCCCCCAAGACGTAGTTCGTGCAGTCCGTCCGTTGCCTAACTGGAAATCTCCAGGGCCGGATGGGCTGCACAACTTTTGGATTAAATGGTTCACAAGGTCGCACGCTCGCCTGGCGATCCTGTTCCAGTCAGCCTTAGAGTCAGGGTCGCTGCCAGAGTTCCTGACAACGGGTATAACCCACCTGCTCCATAAATCGGGTAGTACTGCGGAGCCCAAAAATTATAGACCGATTACCTGTCTTCCGACGGTCTATAAAGTTCTTACATCCATTTTAAGAGCTAAAATTAACAAACACATTGATGACAATTCTATCATGTCCGCTTCTCAAAATGGATGTAGGAACGGGTCCCGCGGTACTAAGGAGCTACTCCTCATTGATATGGCCATTAGTCAACAGGTTCGCCGTTCCCGAAGGAATCTGTCGACATGTTGGATAGACTATAAGAAGGCCTATGACTCGGTGCCACATACATGGCTCATGAGGGTGCTAGAGTTGTATAAAGTTGATGCAACTCTGCGCACCTTCCTGATGTCATGTATGGAGCAATGGAGGACAGTCCTTCGCTATCCAGGATGTCGGCAAATTCAGAGGAATAGCGAGCCGATAAGGATAGAGCGAGGTATATTTCAGGGCGATAGTTTAAGTCCACTTTGGTTCTGCTTAGCCTTGAATCCTCTTAGCACGCTGCTGGAGGATTCAGGTCTAGGCTAACGGCTGAGGAGAGGTGGTCAAGTTATATCTCACCTCCTTTACATGGATGACCTGAAACTCTTTGCCCCCAACGATTTGCAACTGATGGAGCTACTGAAGGTAACTGAAACTTTCAGTAGCGCCATCAGGATGGAATTTGGTGTGGACAAATGTGCGGTCATGCATGTAAAGCGAGGGGAGATTGTGGAATCTGTGGGAACCCAGCTCTCGGATTCCATAAATCTTAGATCCCTCTCAGCAACCGAAACCTATAAGTATTTGGGTATGTCGGAAGCGCTGGGCATCAATGTTGCTGACATGAAGCAATCGTTGAAGGAGCGCTTCTTTGGCCGCCTGAAAAAAGTATTTAATAGTCTTTTATCAGGCGGCAATAAGGTACGTGCCTTCAACGGTTGGGTCATGCCGGTTCTGATGTACTCTTTCGGCATACCTAAATGGACTCAAACAGAACTAGACGCTCTGGATAGGAGCGTCCGTACATTGTTGACGGCATATCGAATGCATCACCCGCGTTCTTCTGTTATGAGACTGTATATCCCACGGAAGTGTGGGGGTCGAGGCTTTTTAAACGCTAAGACTCTCCACAATCGCGAGATATGCAGTCTCAGGGAATATTTCCTTGAAACCGATGTGGGGATGCATCGAAATGTAGTCGCGGTGGACAAGGGCCTCACCCCGCTCTTCTTGGCTAAAGAGAACTGGCGCAAACCTGTAGTGCTTGACACTAACGACCGCATGGAGGTATGGCAGAGTAAGGAGCTTCACGGACGCTATTTCCGGGCCCTGCATGGGCCCGATGTAGACCTATCAGCGTCCGTAGCCTGGCTACGTTCCGGGGACCTCTTCGGAGAAACCGAAGGTTTTGTCTGTGCAATTATGGATGAAGTTATGACGAATAACTACCGGAGATTTATTGTGAAGGACGGTACGGTTGACATATGTCAGGCATGCCACCGTCCAGGCGAATCAATCCGTCACATTATCTCCGGGTGTTCTCGTCTGGCTAACGGAGAGTACTTGCATAGACACAACCTTGTAGCCAGGATTATCCATCAGCAACTTGCTCTAAAATACAACCTTGTGGAATCGGAAGTGCCGTACTATAAGTATGTGCCCGACCCAGTTCTCAGTGGCAGTATCACATTGTACTGGGATCAATCCATCATCACTGACAGGACTATTGTAGCCAATAAGCCTGATATAGTGGGTGGATCGATCAGAGCGGCGAGCAATGATTGTTGACATAACGGTCCCGCATGATGAGAACCTCGTGAAAGCCGAGAAAGATAAGAAAATCAAGTATCTTGACTTGGCTCGCGAGGTTGTCGACATGTGGGATGTGGACTCAGCGATCATTGTGCCGATAGTCGTATCAGCCCATGGCTTAATTGCCAAGAGCCTCGACCAATACCTGAGGAGGCTCTCGTTAGGCAGCTGGATCAAGGGCTTGATTCAGAAAGCGGTACTTCTGGACACGGCTCGTATTGTTAGGAGGTTCCTCTCTCTGGAGCCCTGACCGCCGGTAGCTTGGACCCTGTTCCCGATACCGGTGGGCTACAATTTTTTTATATTTTTAAATGTTTTTTAAATATTTTTTTTAAGGAATAAAAAAACATGTAAAATAATTTGTAAAAATTTAAATAAAGGAAATAATAATAATAGTCAACAAGAACAGCATATGTGCTATGATAAACACAACAGAAGCCTATAAAAAAACCATTGATATCATAAGAGAAAATGGACTTATTGGGCATACATTCACAACAAAAGACGCTAATTGCTACCGCTTTGTTATCAAAGACCTGCACCACACTACCCCACATCAAGCTATAAGGGAAGCAGTTGAAGCCTCCAACAATGAAATCGTTGGCGAGACAATTAATGCTCGTTATGGCTCGGACAAAAGACCCACCTCGACCTTCTTTGTGAATGTCAAACAAAGTATTCACAATCGCGAGGTCAAGAACATCCAATATATTTTCAGGCACAAAGCTAAAATAGAAGGCCCCCGCAAATCTAAAAGCATTGTTCAGTGTCAGCGATGCCAACAATATGGGCACTCTAAGAACAATTGCATGAGACCTCATAGATGTGTCAAATGCGGAGAAGGTCACAAAACTTCAGAATGAGCAAAAAAGACAGAACCACACCAGCCAAATGCGCACTATGCTCTTGTGACCACCCGGCCATCTATAAAGGCTGTGAGGTCTATAAAGAGATCTTAGCTCGGAGAAACAAAAGCCGCATTCCACGATAAAGGGTGTATACCCAAACTACTACAAACGCCTCGGCCGTTCCACTTACTACATCTGCCTTCAACATACGAGCCCTAACAAACACGCATGAGAAATCGTATGCAGAAGCAGCATCCGGACCAAACTCAAACAAAACAACATATAAACAAATTCTAATCAAACAGACCTCTTAATTCAACAAATAGGCTCCTTAGTGGGTCTAATCACTAGCCTCATCAGCAAGCTTACAAAATGACTTACTTATTCATAGCAGCCTGGAACATCAATGGCATTGCACCCAACACAAATGAACTAGAAGTTTTCCTAAAAGAGAACAAGATCGACATATGCCTGATATCAGAAACACACACAACCGTAAGAAGTGAAATACGTATACCAGGGTTATGCGTGTACCTTATCTCTCATCCGGACGGTCGAGCACATGGAGGCAGTGCTATTGTAATAAAAAACACCATCAAACACTGCCTACTGGAACCTTTTGTGACAGAACACCTACAACCCACGGCTATAAGAGTAGAAGATCGATCAGGCCTTATTAACATCTCGGCGGTATATTGTCCTCCCAGACACAAAATCAATGAGGAAATGTTTGAGTTCTTTAGGAAGCAAGGCAACAGATTTATAGCAGGTGGCGACTGGAACGCCAAACATACGAATTGGGGTTCTAGACTCTCCATAACCAGGGGCCGGGAACTAAAAAAATGTATCGATGCAAATAAGATGCCAACTCTGTCCACGGGTGAACCTACATACTGGCCTACGGATGTTAACAAAATACCTGACCTCCTTGATTTCTTTGTCACAAAAAACATATGCCACAAATTCACCCAAGTAGAATCTAGCCTAGACGGGTCCTCAGACCACACCCCAATCATACTAAGATTGAGTAAAACAACTACAAAATGTAACCCAAACTATGACATGCTCTACAACTACAAAACCGATTGGGATAACTTTAGAGAGTACTTTGAAGAACATTAATCTCAGCGTACCTCTGAAGTCCCCTGAAGACGTAGACGACGCGTGCTTGTACTTCACCAATCTTTTGCAAGTGGTAGCGTGGATAAGCATCCCTGAGTTAAAACATTCTGCTCATAGTACACCTACCCCGACCGAAGTCCGAAGAAAAATCGCAGAGAAGAGACGATTTCGTAGAATCTGGTAGTCATCACATAATGAACGGGACAAAACCCGTCTTAACCGTGCCATTAAGGAACTCAAAGACCTTCTTGCGAAATCTAACAAAGATGCCCTACAACACAGACTAGAGAGAATAATCCCTGAAGCTAAAGGAATTCACTCCCTTTGGAAAGCAACTAAGAATTTAGCACAACCTTAGTAACGCTTACACCCTATCAGATCAGACAATTCATGGGCTCGTTCAGATGAAGAAAAAGCTGAAGCTTTCGCCACTCACCTTGCCAATGTCTTCAAGCCGAAAGAATCTGCAGTTCCTGATGATCCTGAAATAGATGCCATTCTCAACCAGGACTTGCAACTTTGTGCCCCACTGCGACCAACATCCACACGGGAAGTCTAGATTGATATCTACGATGAACTCCAAAAAGGCACCCGGATTCGATCTGATTACTCCGAAAATTCTTAAGGAGCTGCCTAGAAGGGGAGTAGTCTTTCTTACTATCCTCATTAATGCCTCTCTCAGATCCTCTCATGTCCCTGCTCTCTGGAAAATATCACAAATTGTAATGATCCATAAGCCTGGAAAGCCGGAAAATGAAGTTTCATCCTACCGCCCTATTAGCCTTACTCCAGTACTATCGAAGTTATGGGAAAGAGTTGTCCTGAACAGGCTGAAACCTCACCTACAAGAAAACCAAGTTGTACCTGATCACCAATTCGGATTTCGCGAGCAACACTCCACCGTAGAACAGGTACACCGAGTCTACCGCACCATAAGACAGTGCCTAGAAAAGAAGAAGTATTGCTCGGCAGCCTTCCTCGATGTCCAACAAGCCTTTGACCGAGTATGGCATAAAGGACTATTATGCAAGATAAAGTTGCTTCTGCGCCATTTATTTTACTTGCTAATGAAATCAAACCTTAGTGATAGGCAATTTCAAGTAAAGGTACGAGACGCTAGATCCCTTCTCGCTAGGTGCCTTGCAGGGGTACCCCAGGGCTCCGTCCTGGGCCCAGTTTTATATAATATATTTACTAGCGACTCTCCTCAGTGCCCTGACGTATTTGTAGCAACCTACGCTGATGATGCCGCATTTCTGGCCTGTAATCAGGATGCCAACATAGCGAGCAGCATGCTGCAAAATCAACTTGACAGGACCCACGACTGCAAAGGCAAGTACACCCAAATCGCATCACATCACCTTTGCACTCAGACATGGTAATTGCGCCCCAGTCAAATTGGATCAGGACAATCTACCACAGTCACCATGCGTCAAGTACCTGGGATTCTACTTGGATCATAGGTTGACATGGAAGGATCACCTAAATAAAAAAAGAACAGAAGTAAACTACCGGTTCAAGAACTTGCTCTGGCTACTAGGCAGACAATCTTCACTCACCCTAAGTAACAAACTGAGACTTTATTGTTCCATCATAAAAGTAATATGGACATATGGGATTCAATTATGGTCTTCTGCAAGCAAATCAAACATCATGTGCATTCAAAGAAGTCAACACAACAGTATCCTGAGGGTCCTAGCAGGGGCGCCCTGGTACGCTCGCAACTCAGAAATCCATGAGCACCTGGAAATCCCAATGATCCTAGAAGTGAAGCGCTACCTAGAGATTTACAAAGATAGATTAACCAACCATCCAAATCCTACTATCCTAAACTTTCATGCCAAATTGTACTAAGAGACTCAAGAAAGCTGATATTGTGCTGCCTGATTAAGTAGAATTAGGACACTGGTCCTGATTCTATAAAAAATGTGATGAATCTTTCCACACATCTGATCATAGTCAATAAGTCAAGGATGGATGATAGATAAGAAGACGAAAAAAAAAATATAAAAAAATGTTGTCACAATAATATGCTTGAATAGGTATGTACTTCATTAGACACAAGTGGGACTGCTAAAAGTATTTTTCAGTCATTGTACCTGGATTGAGCTTTTAAATTTATCTATAGCATCTCCAGGTCTCGATTTTAAACCAGTTATATTATTAACCGGCTTACCTTAAGGAAAACATTAATTCACAAGAACTTCATTCTAAATAATATTTTATTCTAGTTCAGTAAAAATAACAACTAATGTTTAACTAAAGGTTTCTTCCTAGTAATAAAGAACTCTTCTCTAGTATGGTATGGTGCGTAGGGATCTTCAACATAATGCTTGGGCTTCTTCCAAAATTTTGTAACCATTTTGTCCAGCATTGTGCTCTGTGTAGCGTTACAAAAGACATGTTGTTTCAGACGCCTTTTCTGTGCAGGATTTTTTTTCCACAGTTTCTTTTGCCTTCCAACCTTTGTTCTTATCCAACCTCCCCAGTCTAAACGAAAGAATCTTCGTACTGCTGCTTTCACAGTCTTCCTTTTACCTCTTTTCAAACTGAATTTTGTTACAGTTCTTACAGGAACAACACATAAATTGGTTGATATACCCAAAATCTGTTTGTTATTCAATAAAGAGTTCTGTTTCAAACCGGTAATGGTGGAAAAGCTTGCATTGTAATTTGTGGTGTTACTTATAATCTTGGCAGCATTGAAATATGGAACTGAAAGAGGCCGTATATATCGAACAGCTGAAAAAGAAAAAAAATAACCTCAAAAAAGCCGTCACACAAACAAGTTGGTTATTACACAACAAAATAAGTTCCAATAAATTTTCTATTAGAATAAAGTTGTGCTGCTTGAGTGTTCATTCATTATTAAAATTTTATTTACCAGAAATCGCAAAACGGAACATTTTCAGGAAAACAAACCCATCAACCTATATTTTAGGTATAGTAGTGGCGAATTTTTATTCACTCAACTCTCAAGCACTTTTGACGCTTCGAAGAAGCTGTCATTGTCAAATTTATATTGACAGACGGTAGACTGACAGTATCACTGTACCTTACAGTTTTCAGTAGATAATTACGATAAATGTGTGAACTCTAAACCAATAACAATAGCTACGTAGTTATATGTAAGTTAACTTATTAATGTACGACATACCTCACTCTTTTCAGCGTGATAATAAGACTTACTTATACCATAAAACTTAATTATATTTTAATTTTAATACTCAGTATCTACATTGACTTAGATTTAATATCATAAGAACGAGTTACATAATTTCTAATATAATTTTCAGGTTACCAATCTACTAATGTGGCAAAATTAGTAGAAATGTGTAAGAATAAGAAACCGACTCAAGAACAACAATCTATTGATCTATTCTCCGTGGTCATAGTTCAGTTGTCTCTGTCTCTGAATTTTGACAGCCCAAGTGGAAAGAGATTCCTGCCGAAAAATGTATAAATTCACGAACTATTTAGCTAATGCTAAATTAGTTTTGGTACGTACATATTCAGAGTTAATTGCGGTATTGGAACTATGTTAATTTGCCTCATTTTATTCTTGAACCTGTAATTTACCATACTTTCTGACTCGATTAGTCACTACCTCTCCAATGTTTTGATTCTGTTTTCTGTGTTTAATAATCAAATTTTGGTCTAATTTCAATAATTTTGTCATTACTTTACTACGTTTTCTTTTATCAATAACGTAACACACAGATCTTGATATTGTTGTCCCTTACATAACAATCTTTCGACGTCATTTTCATAAAACATAACCTAGAAAAGGTTACTAAGGCTGTGTTCAAACTTGCGATTGGGGACTAAAATAAGGTCGCACCATCAGTATTGTAATGGCTGTATATTTTTGTTATCAGCACGTAATTTTAATGAGACTTTAAAGAATCCACTGAAGTAGCTCTCAATATTTATCAATGCAATCAATGACTGTATACAACACATACCTACAAGAGCAGGTTAGCATGGTATTTTATGTTGAGCAGTGTTGTTTCTATCATACATCATCATCTGCCTAGCCTTTTTCCCAACTATGTTGGGCTCGGTGTCCTGTCTTTCTGGATGCAGCTGAATACCAGTATTTTTAAAGAATGAAAAAAGTCCTATGAAATATTGGTAATCTAAAAAGTGCTGATTTCCTCTGCCTTATTTGAATAAATTACTCCTTGGAGATAACAATCATGTTGAATAATGTGCTCCACTGTTTCCTTAATAAATCTTATCATACAGGACCTGTATAGTCTGCAATTTTTAATGAAAATTTTAATTTGCCTTAACTGAACAAAGTTAAATATGTATGTGTTAGTTACACTCATTCATATGAAGTCCAAATATGTAAATGTAAACCATTGTGCCTAATAAAATCCAATTTGCTAAAAGAAAATAGTAATAGTATTTCAAGTTTCAACATGTCTTTTTATTTTTATTTTTTTCTCTAATATTATTATAAATACACATTGAGCACAAGCATGGGTGTACCCAGCATTTTTTAAGGGGTGGGGCAGAAGTAAATAAACTAAGTAGTAGGAAATTAAAAATGCTTTTTATTTACTGACTGTTACGTGTTATTGACTGCACTACACCTTATTTCATTAATAACCAGCGAGGGTTCTGTACCTAAAATTTCGTTTTCAAATGTATGTTCTGCTTCCAGAACCCTCTCTATGCCCACTAAACATACAGAGTCTGACAAGACTGATTTCTGTCACTGTTGACCTTAACCAAGTTTTTATTTTAATGTCAAAAATGTTAAAGTACCCAAATGAATATTTAATTTTGCCTAAAAAATTGTATCTTCGGGTCAGAGAGCAGGGTGAGGCAAGTGCCCCACCTTGCCCCACCGTGGGTACGCCCATGAGCACAAGGTCCTGTATTCAATGTTCAATGTCCTGGTTGGACAAAATGTTCTTTGGTTTTTCATCAATAATTTCTCAGTAGCCTGTTTGAATCTGTGACCAGTTAATTTTTAGGCTGACCTAACAGCACCTAACCTATATAACTGATGAAGTATGGGTGTACTGCCTGTACCCAGCATTACCTGAACTATCTTGGAAAGCAGAAGTGTGGCTTTTTTTATCAATGGATCCTTGTCCAAATATTGTTACTAACATTTTTTTTTATTTCCATCAGGTAAGGCGGCATATGACAGATGGAACCTGCGCCGCCTTAATAGTAATGCGTAGTCCAAATAGACAATATGCAACACAACCATTCCCAGAGGAATGCCAGACCAAACCTAAGCCTAAGAGCCACAAGTTTTTCTGGGGAGCTGTTGGGGCTACAATACTTACAGGCGCTGCTGTTGTTTATGCAAAGTAAGTAATTAATACTTCACTCCAGTACTTGAGACACCTGGTCAGAAAAAAATTGAGTGATTGATTTGAGGAGAAGAAGTCATTTTTTTGAAGAGAGGTTGAACAGCCCTCATCATCTTCCAACCCTTGTCCCATGTTACTTGTGGTCGGCGCAACACGTTTTTTTCTGCCACTCTCCTTTGTCCTCTGTCAACCGTCACGCTATGTGAGGGTTGACAGTTGACAATTAGTGGGCATTTACTCCTGTTTCTTTCAAAAGGCTGTAGAGGTTGAACAGCCCTGCAGCCTATAGTTAGACTATTAACAAGTAATATTTATTGTGTCTGTTCCACAAGAAGACAATTTTTTTAACATATTTGAAAAAAACTGTTAAACGTAAATAAACATATTTCACTTAGCATTTCATTTCCCAGATAATTTAGATTGCATCACAACTTACTTGATTTTTGTGTTACCACTAGGAAATGTCTTTTGATACTTATCCTAGATTCTAAATTAAAATTTATGTCGGATCCGTTCGTTAGTACGGACATTAAATGAATCGCAAGTGCGCCAGTGGTGACATTACGCGATATACTTAAAAGTCTACCCACTCCACAGCGCGCTTCTACAGAGTCGTGATGTTTTGAGCTCGCAGCGAGGAGGACATTGTGTGTCTGATCGCAGCGGAGTTGAGACGTCCTGGAACTGTACCCGATTCATTGTGCCCCGTGTTATCGTGTTAAATTGTAATTTCAAGTAATTTATTAGTTTAATGAAAACAGTGTGTGTTTTCATTACACGAAACCCATCTTCTGCCCACATGGTGTACGAGCCTAACGGAATAAATCCTAACAATTCGACATATTATAGATTAAATTAAGTTTTGAATGCTATGTCATGTTTTGTCCTCAGGAACAGTCCAGATACCCGCAACTGGCTAGAGTCAAACGTCCCTTGGGCTAACAACTTCGTGGCTCTAGTATACCAGGAAAACACGACATATTTCAAGGCAGCCAGAAATCAATTTGACAGGACCGCTACCTATTTCAGCCATTTCCTGTTTGGAAAGGTTTGTTTTATTTCACTTTACTTTAATTGAGTCGGCCCAAATCTGGCCTAGGATGTTTGTGCCTTGAGTAGCGTCCATCAGTTCCTATAATGAACAAACAACAGGATATGCAAGACCCGATATTAAGTACCCCACCATTTGAGGAACAGTTTTTTCATTTGATCTTTCTCATGAAGTCGCGATATAGACATGCTGACTAAGCATGTTCTTTGCCAAAAGTAATAAAAGTCCTTAGCATAGTAGCCAAGAGTCTTGACTTACTCTTGAAGAGGCTCTTGTTGGGCGATTGAATCAGAGCTTTCGCTTAGAAGGCGGTATACCTGGACACGGTAGTTATTGACAGGTTCTCTGGAGTCCTGGGCCTCAAGTCTGCTATTACAATTGTGTCAGAATGGTCTATCATTGATTTCATAATTGTTGATTTTGACAAGTTTAGTAGTCTACTAATATAATGGCGTCATTATGACTTTCCAATGGTAAACCACTGACACTCCATTGAAAGAAATGTCATAGAATGGTAATCTGAAAAATAATATGTAAAAATATATATAAATGAAATCTGGCATGAATAAATGTTCTGTTGTAGTAGTTTTTCGAAAATCATTTCTCCTAACGGGTTTTTAAATAATGGCAATACGATAATGTCATCATAACACAATTCCATTACGAGACCATTGACTGACCAATAATCGACCATTATGAATTTAGCAGATTACGAACTTTTTGCAAAATGACAATGGGATCGTGTTGGAATGACGAATTTATAAAAATAACAGACTTGGGCCCCTGAACGCTAGTAACCTGGAATATTTGCCCAACACCAGTAGGCTAGTCCAGTTTTCGAAAACAAAATTAACAGTGTAATGGCACTGGAAAGGACAATGGGCATTATTGTATGAGATGTGTCCCAAAAAAAAAAAAAATCAAAAGTCATTTATTCAAACTAGGCTGAAAATCAGCACTTTTCGAACGTCAAAGTTACATAAGACAGTCCCCCAAAAATGCCCGCCCGTCACCCGTCACCCTTGTAACAAGTTGCGGCAAGTATAAACATGTTCATTTAAGCTTTTTTATGATTAATATGCCAAGTTTTTATTGTAATTGCGTGCAGGTCAAAAGTTATTGGGATTAAAGTGAAAAAAAAAGGTTTTTGTTTTAAATAATGCTTTAATCATACTTTATTACATTTTGTGTTACATATAAACATAATTATTACATTTATAATAATTGTACAGTAATCACAGGCAGTAATAGTTATTTTTTGACAGTTTATAATATCATCCAAAAATGTCGCGGGTAACAATATGCTTGGCTGGTGTCTAGCCCAGCCAAGGTACCAAATGATATTCATTATGTGAGCGCAAGTACCTATTGTTCTTTTTCCTGTTAAACATGAGCAATAATAATGAGCAATTGCATCTCTCTCCGTTTCTGCTCTATTTTTTATCAAAATATACGAGTAATAAATCCTACCCGATACATGCCGCGATTTTATCCGCCCCCTCAACAGAATACCTTCTGAAATATTTATATTGTATCGCACAAGGTTAGGAATCGCTCCTATGCATATTTCATTTCTTAAATGTTCACTCAAATAAGACCGTGCGAGTTTTATTTGGTAACTGCCTAGTGAAATTAATAAAATGTCTTCTTCTGTTAGTACAGGAAACTGCAATAATTCATTGTCATCCGAAGTTATGGTACGAAAAGAAGCTTGCTGTCGATTTATATTATTTTCAGTGACATAGTCACCTAGGCTGTTGGCCATATGAATCCTCCCATTTAAAACTTGTATAATATCGTTAGCTCGAGGATGGTCTTTTAACGGTTCTCTAAATGTATTTAAAAGAGCAGCAGCAATGCGTATATCAACGAACATATGTGTCATTGCTCTATTAAAATATTCTTGTCTGAATATTTTAAAATCTCGCTTAATCCACCCATTTATCACCGTAGAGGTGGCGCACGGTCGACCGTGTGGTTTTTTCCACTTGATTCTAAAATTGTTTCAGCCCTTTTGTCATTAAGGTACTACAGTACGATTCACGTAAGAAAAATAAATGGTTTAAAAAAATAAATGCCAATAACAGTTGATAACAGCAATAACAACAGCTAATAGCATTTATTTTTTTACGAGTACACAAGCGCTAAAGTTGCTAGAGCCTAACTTCAGGCTCACCTCTCCACCTTTCGTGAAACGTACTGTAATTGATTAAGTTTTATTTAATATTTTATTAAATAAATGAAACCACTATAACAGCTTCCCTGCATAAGATACAGAGTTACTCCCATACAAAAAAACATAACACTGATTGAGATCTTTTAAACGATATAGGTAGGAAAATGTTACAACACTTGGGACGAAACCGCCCATTGTTCTTTGTTTGATTCTCTAACTTTTGGCATTGCACTGAACGTTGCAAATACAACACCACATACGAGTATCTTACGGCATTCCAAATTTTCACTGTCAAGATATTGAAATTAAGTCCTTTTTTGTTACAGGAGGGTGTTACCCCAATGGACTGTGCCCCTAGATCTACGCAAGACATTGAGAAAGATGCTGCAATAGCCTTCGCTAGCAAGAACTATGAATGTAAGAATTAATATTATGAGTCATTAAAATAATGTTGCCTTATAAAACATAGGCATCCTTTCTAAAGTCAGTTAGAAAGTGTCAACTGCAAAGTCGCTGTAACATAAAGCCATTCATTTAATATGTGGAATTTTTATTAATTTCAAGACATCATTTGAATAAATGGTTCACAAACACCGTCAGTTTATAATAAATCTTTCCGTTTATTGCCGTTTTATTATAAACTGAGAGTGGTTTCAATTATCTGGTGAACATTTTTTATTGAGAATTATCTATTTAGCAATCATAGCAAAGAAATTCTCAATTTTATTTTACTCCACGATCACAATAACTTAATTTAGAAATATGTTCCTTCATCAAAATAAAACTAATTGGTTTGATGAATTTGCCACGTTGCCATACAACGTGGCAACGCCGCCAGTCTTTTGGGTACATTACCAGTTGACTACGTTGAGGAGGAGTTTTTTGACGCCATTTTTAAGTTTATTTTTAAGTTAGTTAGTTAATATAGGTTATTTTAATTTATTAATGTATATAATATTTACTATGAATTAATATAAAAAATTGGTTTGAAGTGTTATTTATTAATATTTTTTCATTTGAAAGATCATTTTGTGTTTCGCTGAGTTCATATGCATACTTACACAAGCAAGGATGGTTTTTCTAACTATACAAATTAATTGGAATGTATCACATCAGTTCACTGAGCACATAAAGCCGACCTAGACAAACAGACTGGAATATATCCTCTTCGCTTAAGCACCACGCACGATGTTGGAAGCGCGGTTTCTCCTGTCAAACAAATTTCATCATTACGATTCTTAAAATAAAGTCGAAAATAATCAGATACCCCTTTTTTAAATCAGACGGGCAGAGGATAATGGAAGTTTATTTATTCTGAACTTTATTTCAACCACACAAGGTCGAAATTTGTTTGCCAGTGAAAACCGCGGAGCACTGCGTGTCAGATGTATTTGCAAATTTTCGTTAAATGCCCATTTTTTCCGAACCCGAAATATACGCAGTTAACGTCAAAACCGGCATTAAGTCTAATTGTCTTGTTCGGCTTGTAACTAATTAATTGGCCACCTAATATCTAGATGTGTGTTTACATAACAGTACCGCCGCCCACATTCGAACCTCTATACGTTGAAGAAAAAGTTGTCCCAAAGCCGGATATTGAAACTAAAGGTCAGTATTGCATGTCGTGTTTTCAACTTTATTTGGAAACAAGGTGTAAAAGAAACTCATCATCAAGCCGAAATCTACACTATGTACATCTGATTAAGTCATTGGGGAGAAATGGTTAGTGGGTTATAACTTATAAGGAATATTTTTGCTTGATGTCGGGTCTTTTCTTCACACCTCTTTTATTAACTTTCAATGTCTGTCACTGTATTATCTCATATTGTATATCATCATAGGTTTTTTTTTAATTATTAGCATGAGCACAAAGATAAAAAAAAAAAAAAATGGTTAGCAAACTACTTTTAGAAACTTCGTTTAAGGTCTTCTCACTATTCACAGATTCAACGCCGACTACTCCTACTCGACACTCAGTAAAGCGTTGAAATGTGAACTTTATAACGTATTCCTTACGGTATAATTTCACAATGCGTGGAAGGTGCGTGTCGTACAACACGGGGTGGAAGGTACACCGACGCGAAAACGGTTACATTTTCAAAAAAAACCAGCTGTTCCTTACATTTTGACCGTGTAGGTATTGCACTTTTGTTGGAAACAGCTGTTTTTTTTTGATAACCGATGAAATATTTATATGTATGGGGCTCCGAATGATGTACTGAATACGTGGTAACGGTTTTCGCGTCGGTGTCCCTTCCACCCCGTATAGTCATGTTGAAAATTCTACCGTAAGCAACAGGATAAAACACTCACATTTCAATGCTTTACTGTGTGTCGAGTAGGAGTTAAGTCGGCGTCTTAACGTGCGGAGGCCTTTATTCTTGTTTCAAATTGTGTACGGACGGCCTTCATTGTGTCCATAGCTGAGACTCTGGTCTCATTTCAGAAGATGATTGAATCGTAATCCACACCACAGGCCAGCAGAATGGTGGAAGTCACATGTCTTCTGGAGATTAAATTGTAAAAAGTAAAGTCCATGCTTGGATGTGAACCCACACAACTACTCGTAAAAATCAGGGCCTTTATCGCTGGGTCATCCACGACTGCTTGCATCGAGTTCGATGTAAAAAGCCTTCAATGGTCCCACTGCTGGGACACAGGTCTACTCTCAAGAGGAAGTAGACTGTAATCCACCGTGGAGTCAGTGCGGGTTGGTGGATATTACACTTCATCGAATTTTTTGTTCTAGGATGTTTTCCATCACCTTCGCTACTTTAAAAATGATTGATGCTGCAATAAATTGTACACAGTGCCTGGGTACGTACTACGACCAATCAAACTATACAAAACCAGTTTATACAGATCTCTCATGGTACGGGAAATCTATACAAAGCGAGGCCATGTTAAACTGGTAATGAATAGCTTGATGTGTCGCTGTATGTACGAACCCACTCGTCAGGTCAGAGACGTAACCCACTACTGATCGAATCAATCTAGACAGCAAAAGTTTAATAATTAATTAAATTAATTTCAGCTACTCTAGTCCAAACGGAAAAGTGTGAGCCTCAGAGCGCGCCTGTCGTGAACATCACCAAAGATATAGTGGAGTTAGAACACGATATGCACGAACACACGAAGACGGCCATAGACAATTATAAGCAGGCGACGAAGATATGTACGGACAGAAATAAGTCTTTATTCAGGGTGAGTGAAGGGACATTAGTAATTACCCACAGACATACGTCACATCACGCCTGTAATCCCCGAAGGATTAGGTGTACTTAATAGTAAACTCACATTTCGTGAGTTGTGTTTAAGAACCATGTAATAGGGAGCGAGCCTATTGCCATCAACCGGGCGCAAATCCAGACTCCGTGGCTGCTACTGACTATGTGGCTGCTCGTGACAAAAATATGAAGAAGGTTAACTAAAAGTGCTTTAGCGGTTTCTAGAATTTCGTTATATCAGTCGTGTCTGTCTGTTCGGATTACATACAGCCATTTTACTCTAAGATTGTTGGCATGGCACTGCATCAATCAAAATTGCAGAAATGGTGCGAAAAAAAAATAACTCCCAATGCGTAACCAACGTCAGCCTAGTCTTTTCTCAAACTACGTTGGAGTCGGCTTCCAGTCTAACCGGATGCAGCTGAAGTAATTTATTTGCCAGTATTTTACATGGAGCGACTACTCATCTGACCTCCACAACCCAGATACTGGTTAATACGATACCCTTTGGTAAGACTGGTTGTCGGACTTTTGGGCCTCTAACTAACAACTGTTAAAGATCTACAAATGACAGCCGGGACCAACGGCTTAACGTGCTTTCTGAGGCACGGAGGAAACTCTGTATGTAATTATGGTTCATACATAACTGATAAAAAATGTGTGGAGTATCTTTGGATCCCATAATGACTTCGGCCGTTCTATTTAAAAATAAATAAATTTAAATTTAAATCCTCTGAACATCACTATAATTGAAAATATGATGACATTTTCAAGTCAATCGTTTGTGAGATATGGAATGTTTTTGACCTTTCGTATTCCCCTTTTTTGTCCTCGAAAGCGATCGTTGATTTATTTTAAACTCAAACTCAAAGCATTTATTTCAATTAGACCATCACAGGCACTTTTGAATGTCAAAAAAACAAAAAGAAGCGAAGCTACAGTCACAGTCACAAGGCATAATAACTTGAGCAAGTACTGTAGTTGCACATTCCAAAGCGTAGATCTCTATGGAGAAGAAAGGGCAAGAAACTACATGGACACTCTTTTAAATCAAAATATTGTTACAAAATCTTGGTTACATCATTCATGTTGAGATTATACATAAATGTGAGAACGATCTGGAAAGACGTGCACATTAAGAGCGTCTTATTTTTGACATTCAAAATCTAGGTTCCTATTAATTTCTTTTATGTTAAAAACCTTTCGAATTTGCTTAGTAGTCACGGCCGTTTTTTGTCATTTTCGGAGGGTCATATTTTCTTTACTAATAAGTTGCTGAAAAGGAAATAACAAGGACGTGTCTACAGTAGACCTCTATTTTATGGACAAAAATGATTACTCTAGAGGCCTGGAGAATACAGGCCCTGTTCCCTCTTGACCTTTTTTATTTAGACATTTTGAGATTTTTTTGACATTTAGGATATTAAGAACACAACTATAATTTCAGATCGTAGAGGCTTCTTTCTCGGATCTAGACAAGAACATGTACTTGTCGTTGCAATCGCTTCAGAAACAAAGAGACATATTTGCTAGAAGAGCTAAAGAGTCGGCCGTTAAAGCTAAAGTTGCTATTGGTATGTAAATCTGTTATAATCCTTGTTCCCTGTAATTAACACAAATATCAAATTTATCCTAGTATAAATTAAGTTAATTTTAGAATCACATATAAGAAAAATGCATAATTTTTTTTTTGAAATATTGAAGTACAGAATTAAACTTCTAAGGGCGAATTTCACAAATCAAACTAAACGCGTCGAGCACATCTAAACCGCGTTGATGTCGGTGTCATCATTATTAAAGAATATAAAAACGGCAGCTTTTGAACGCGGTTTAGGTGTGCTGATCACGTTCAGTTTCTGTGGTGAAATTTACCCTAAGTTAAGCATCAGCAGCCTATAATGTTCCCACTGCTGGGACACAGGCCTCCTCTCTTTGAGTGTGCTATAATCCACCACGCTTTGGCAAGTGCGGGTTGGTAGATATCCAAAAAATACATATTTGGTTACTTAATTGTGAACACAGTACATTGCAGTAGTAGTGATAGCCTAATGGCGCGTTTACATTCAGTCGGTCAACGAATGCGGCGACCGCATTCGGTGTAACCGAATTGATTCATCCCCGCTTGCACTAGTCGGTGACTAAATACGGGCTGCAACCGAATCGATCAAAACAACGTAATGTAAATGAGCCATAATGGTGTGACCGTCGGACTTTCAAGTCATAGGTGTCAAGTTCGAACCCAAGTCAAGCATCTCTGATTCATGTGCGTATTTGGAAAGCCAAGCCCATGGGCGGCATAGAAACTGACACAAACCTCCGTAGCATGACCACCGTAGACAAGGGTTTCTTTGACGGAAGAATCGACAAAATGACAGATTGTGTCGACACAATGACAGATTTCTTTGCACTATCTGTCATTTTGTTGATTCTTCCGACAAAGAAATCCTTGTCTACGGTGGTCATGCTTCGGGGGCAGGTAAGGCACTAACCACACGATAGAGTGAATACAGTAGTGTTGTGTTAACAGAGACCTTGGACCGTATGATCAGTTCTGGCTCGTCGGTTCAGGCGCCGCCCGAAACCATTGTCACCACGATGCGATACATCAAACAGTTCCGCACAGACCTTGTGAATGCTGAAAAGGCGTACGAGCAGGAAGTTGAAAAATCTTTGCTCAGCGATAAGTATTGGAATAAGGTAAGAGGGAAAGAATAATATTTATTAATTATACAACATTATTTTTAGTATATGCGAAACCTGAATATAGTTTGTTCAGAATAAGTAACTGAATCGATTCCAATAATTTTTTAACCATGTTATATTTTTTCCCAAATATATTTTAAAAAGTTGAAAGTTGGACACCGAGCGACTTTAAGTACCTCTCGCAATAATTTAGGTACCTACTGCCAAATTATTATTATCAATGAACTCAATACGACGCTGGAGGCGCGCGCTGCGTGGCGACCACGATTTTGTGCGGACAACTAGATAACAGAACAAGCTTATAACTTTGTGATTTTTCATGATACAGTTTTGAAATTTTGTACATAGATTCTTTACATAAAAATACTAGACACGTGTATCAGGTTTCGCATATACTAAAACTAATGTTGTATATTATTATTGAAACATGTATGCAGGCAGTCTGAAGTGATGATGCAGGCAGTGACATCTTCAACATCATCTTCCTGCCCTTATCCATCTCATAAATTTTATTCTCACAAACATTTTCATTAACACTGACTTGTCCATCTTATCTAATACTAGTATATTATAAATGCGAAAGTTGGTGAGGATCGATAGATGGATGTATAGATTTTTGTCACTGTTTCGCGCAAAAACTACTGAACGGATTTGGATGAAATTAGCACACAGATAGTTCATAACCATTGACGTCTTACTACTATTATAAATGCGAAAGTTTGTGAGGATGGATGGATGGATATTTGTTACTCGTTCACGCAAAAACTGCTGAACGGATTTGGATGAAATTAGCACATAGATAGTTTATAACCAGGATTAACATTAGGATACTTTATATCCCAGTCCAGGCAGACGCGCGGGCAGGAGTTAGTTTTTTTTATTTATTATTATATGAGCCCATGGTGTCCCAGTACAGGCAAAGGCCTTGCTCCACTCCTTTCACTAATCACGGCCTGTCTTTTAAAAAGCGGTCCAATTCATTCCGCCATATTCGCTTGGGCCTGCCACGAAGTAAAAATCAATGTCTGTTCGTGCGTTCGTACCCTATAGAGATAGAATCTTAACTACTGTACCGATTTTGATGTAATTTTGCACAGTTGTTCTACATAAGCCAGCAAAATTTCTGGAAAAAAAAGGCTTTGCAACGCATAGCTAGTAATAATATAATTGTTCTCTTTTATTCTCAGGTGGAAGCAGCCCGTACCATGTTCAAGGAGGAACTTCAAGCGTTGTACCCCGGCATCGACCTCAATGCGCGCAAACTCGATATTAAGTCAGATGTCGACTTGTTGTTGATGTACACGCTTAGTAAGGTGAGTCCAGGACGCCCTACTAGAATATACAGGATTTCAGGGTGTAAACAGACCCTTCACGAAGTAGTCACACATCAAATTAATCAACACTTCGCAAAAAATGTTGCTGGGAAATGTCTTTTAACGACGCGATTCTCAATGTAACGCGCCCAAAACATTGTGCTGATGGATGCATCGAATAGTACAGGGGCCATGGAGATATTTAAAGTTATAACATTGAAACCTTGAATTAAAAAAAAAAGTAACGCGTGAAATAGTTGGAACTCTGACCAGAATAAAAAAATCACCACTGCTCTCATAATGATGAAACAAAACATCGTAAGGAAACCGACATGTACCAGAACCACAAGTTCGAAGACATGTGTCATCTACCAACCCGCTCGTGGATTACAGCCCACTCCATCTCGTTAAGAAAAGGCCCGTGTCCCAGCAATGGGCACATTATATGCTGATAGAACGAGTCCAAAAAAGGTTTATCCGATACCTTGGGTACTCAAAGGGAAGGCAATTTAAATATCTCTCCTACCTTAATAAATTAGGCTGCTACAAAATGAGTACCCTGGAAGCTCGAAGGGAGCTTTTGGATTTGAGATTCGCATATAAACTGCTCAATAACACCATTGACTGCCCACAATTAGTACGTAAGTTCAATTTTAGAGTACCCCGAGGACCACCTCGTAAACCTATAACACCCTTAGCTCCACCTCTTCGCCGTACAGTGTTTGGTGCTAATTCGCCTATACCCCGCATGTGCAAACTCATAAACGAACGCAGCGACCTGGTTGACGTCCACGCAGACTCTATATCGACGTTTGTCAGACGTAATAGTATTAGTATTTAGTATAATTATCTAGAATTTAACTAGGTACATTAGTAGGTATTTAAAAAAAAAAATATAATTAAACGAGCATTTTGCATGTGGTGTTTGCCTGTAATTGGTTGTGCAGTTAGATTTAAGACACAATTACTTTTATATGTTCCTATCTGTGTTATATCTGTAACAACTGTTGGTGAACCTTAATTAAATAAATAAATAATCATCATGCAGCATGCTAAGAAAAAGTATCAACGCATATCACATTTACATCAATGTGCATACCTGGTTCCAAGCTTCTTCATTGGTTGAAAATTTGTTTATGTCACTTTATATTTGTAAATAGCTGGACCTCATTGGTCAGATTGCGACCTAGCTATGGTCGCGTCATCTACATTTAGCTTTTAACCATCTTCCATCTATTATTCTTGTCATGAAATTTTGTCATTGCTGTTTCAGATACAATTTCTGATGAACCAAATAGCAGAGTTACAGACGGTGCGAGACCTTAAGATCAACAGGGCTATCGAATGTGAGTATTAAAAAAAAAACAACAAAAAAATTGAACTCCCCATACAAAATATGAAAATCGCATCGACTGACGGAATTAGTATGATGAGCCTGATGATGCTGGCTACTAACGCACTGACACCTGTCAGAGCGTACGTGGCCTTGGGGATATTTGTCCAGTTTTAATGGTCTGACTCACCACCTAAGAGATATTGAGCTGTTTCTTTTACACCCTGTAGATAACCTCTATACAACTTTCAGCGGGGCAGTAAGTAATTATCTTAACCGTTATAGCTACACGAAAATGATTTTAGGAGACTATCTTTATTTTTTTGTGAAATGATCCCCACTCAGTTCTTCAAAAATAAGTAGGTATGTACAATTAGCAAGAAAATGGCCATTTTACACATTATTTTTATTGATCCCTATCGATCCTGTTTCTAAAACTGATCAAAAACTTCTGCGAGACCAATCCAGGTTGGAGTACTAAAAAGTCAAAAATTGCAAAACACTTTTCCCATACATTTTCATTCACATTCAATTTTAATTATTATATATTTCAGGCCGCGACGATAAAGCAATAATTGAAGCTAAAGCGGAAGATATAGTCAGGACTGAGAGAATAGTGACCGAAACGGAATTTATGAAGAAGGTATATAATAATAATATGCTCTATAGTTGAGTCCCACTTTCCACCAAACATTGTGGTAGTAGATCGTAACTTTTTGTTTGTTTTTTTTTTCTAGTCTTTACAAGCACAAGCGCAAGCGAACAGGCACATGAAGGAGCAACTTAAGAAGCAGATTGAGCTCCAACAAGAAGTTCTGCAGGATAGACTCGTCAAAAAGGAGAAGGAGGTATGTATACAACTGGGTAATTTACTGGTTTTTCTAAATGGCATTAAATAAAGTCGATTTCCGTTTTTCTCGTGTGTGCGCTTAGATCTTTATCCTAAGCGTAAAAAGCGGTTTTTGTAAAACTTCTAATGAGAATAACCCTTGAAATTTTATGTTTCATACGTTTATCCTAACTTTCTAACTAATATTATAATACCAAAGTAAGTTTGTTTGTTGCCTTTTCACGCCTAAACCAATGAATCGATCATCCTGAAATTTTGCACATACGTTGTCAGGTGCACAGAAACGGACATAGTATAGGCACATGAGTAGATAAACGAAACAGAGACAAAGCTTCATACAACCGCGCGAATCGGTTGCACTACTACAAGCACGCGGGGCAAGTGTGCGTGACCACTGGCCGCTTGTCGCGTACGCGGCGATACTAGAAAAAACCGGTTTACGCTGGCACAGCCAGTTGACAATCTAAAATAAAAAGGGTCAGCACGGCACGTTGCCATGGCAACCAATGAGCACGTTGTTTGTTTTGTTAGTTGCAAGTATGAGTATTTTAAAGTAAATATATGATATTTTATTATTAAAATGATTGTTTATTGTACTGTGTGTATGAATAATACTAGAAAAAATAAAAATATATCGTACTTTAACTATCCCAAGGAGTACAATAGGTAAGTAAGTATTTGATTATTACTTTTTCAAATAAGTACCTATATTTTATTATATGATCCGCTTTTTTTTATTAAGAATAAGGTACTACACGGTGTGTTTTTACCTTTTTAATAATATTACAAGCTTTTACTAAACATTTGTAGGTATGTGGGTAGGTTGGTATGTGTGTTAAGTTCAAATATTGCAAGTAAGATTTAAACCACTTCCCGATGTCTGATTGAGCTGGCATTTTGTATACCTGCGTAACTTCGGTGACAATGCAATAATAAGATATAAACCGCTGCACCCAGGATTGTCTCTTCACTAGGGAACTCTTCAACGATTAGTAGCACGGTCACGAAATTTTGTATGTTAGTTTAATTTTGATAATTCAACACGATTTTTATCATGAACTGCTGCTGCAGCCAGCATTGTCTCCTTACGAGGGAATTCTTTAACGGTTAGTAGCATGGACTTGAATATTTGTATTTAAATTTAATTTTGTTTGCTATACATATCTTCACCATAAACTGCTGCTGCAGATAGGATAGTTTAGTATATGTATCAGGCTATTTGTACAAAAAATGCCTCGAACAACAAATGCGAATAAATAAAACTGTACGTTAAGAGATTTGAACAACCTATACATATGGGCAAAGATTCTCTATTCAGCCATTACAAGGATTTTAATGATGGTAACGTACAATTTGGTTTTTTAAATATACCTCCTGATAACTTTATCGCATTTGTTGAATTGCTTGAGCAAAAGTTTCGCGAATATATCTATCTTGAAATAAATATTGTCAATGTTAGCAACGAAATACTTAAACGTATTAAAGATTGTAAATTTGGTATACCATGTGAGTGTTTCACGTTAGATTACTTGAAAAAACTGTATGTTAGATTCAGAATTTACCACACCATTAAAAGAAACAATAATTTATTAAAAAACTAAAATTATAAAAAGAAAATGATTAGAGTAAGTAATTTGTAGAGTATTCTATGATACTGAATAATAAAACTATTTGACAAATGTTTTGTTTAATTTGTCTTAACCCATTGTGACAACCCTACCAAAATAGGTAACAATTTTGAACGTTCTTAAGAAGCTTTGTCTCTGTTCCGTTTATCTACTCATGTACCTTGTACCATTCATCACGAAAAAAAAGTACTGTTCCCGAGAAAAACAACAATAACGTTCTTATGATAACAGATGGCGCCTCGTGTCTTTACACGAGTACAGCCCGAATAGGGTAGTTGACAAACCAATCAATTGACATACTTTTTAAGAGCTATCAAAACGTGATTCCCCCTTAAATTTTGAATGGCAAATTTAGCACGCTATGACGTCGCTATTTAATCAACTTAATGACTCAACTACTTATTGATTTCAAAGCAACTAAAAATCTAATTTTGCAATTAATGATTAATCGGGTTTTCAGGTCTAAAATGAAGTATTTTTTAGAGAAGTTGTATCTTGCAATTATTGTTGGTGTCAACTACTCAATTGATTGTCTTATTATAAATGAACGCGAGCGAAGCCATTTTATGGAGCACCGTTTTTAATACCGATAAAATTTCATAATGTGATGTAGTAGAGGGGATGATTGGTAATTGGGTGATACTAGACCTAATTGTTTTACATCTTTTGTGTAGTAAGCAACGACTTATTGTCGGGCGACTACGCTGTCCCCCCAAACTTAAGTACAAATGCTGTAACCATGATAATATTGTAATACCAAATGATTGGAAAAGAGTAACCATGGAGTTTCTCGCCGGTTCTTCTCCATAGGAAACGACCAACCCGAACCGTGCACCTTTTTGTCGACGTTTTATAAGTGCCCATCTAGGCCTATGTGAAATAAAATATTTTGATTTTGAATTTGCAACATGTTTGGTCCCGATAACTTGGAGTTCAAACTGGATTATTTTGGAGAAATCGAACTTTAAAAGTTTTTAACTTTAGAAATTTCGCTCGACCTCTCCACCATATATCGATGATTTGATGATGAACTTTAAGAAGTTTTTGGAAAATTTTCAAAATACTCTTAAAGTCGCTTTCTGTAAAACAATCTAGTTTGGACATCAAGTTATCGGGACTAAACATGTTGTAAATTCAAAATCAAAATATTTTATTTCACATAGGCCTTTTTTTTTTTTTTTTTTTTAGGATGGGAAATCATCTAATGACCCCCCCCCGCTCTGGGCGGAGCGGAAGGGATTGTCAGACTTGTACTGACTAAAACCCATCCATGTTCCTTCTTTGCCCTTTGTGTTCCAGGGCCGCGGTATCTCTTTCGAACAGTCCCGCAGCCCTGGATTTCACATAGGCCTAGATGGGCACTTATAAAACGTCGACAAAAAGGTGCACGGTTCGGGTTGGTCGTTTCCTATGGAGAAGAACCGGAAGAATTATTACAAATTAGATCTAGTATCCATACATTTTAAGAAATGCAGCCAATTATTGAATTTTAGGAAATGGTGGGAATTGGGGCACAAAAATCATGCATTCTAAGATTTATTAATAGGTTTACTTTCATGAATGTTTTATGTTTCCTATTTTATTTGGAAACTTGCTATTGCTCGCGACCTTCGTTCACGTAAAATTCACTTCTTTCACTTGGAATTTTGTTACCAATTTCAAGTGTTTTAATTTTTTAGCATGGATCGCTTATTATTTTTCTAAAATAAAAGTAGCCTATGTTAGACCTTATAACATCAGCTATCTGCCTGTAATGGTGCCGTCAAAATCGGCCCAGCAGTTTCGGAGATTAGCCGAACAAACAGACAGCTAAAAATTGCAAAAAATTGTTTTTGTTATAAGTACCGTGTATATTTTCATATACATTCAGTAAAAAGTTGTTATTTTGATATTACAAACAGACACTTCTATTTTATTTATTTGTATAAATGTCATTGGTACACGGTACCTATATGCGCCTTTCGGATCGGACATGGTTTTTTTTTAAACATATTGTATAATTGTGAGAGGAGTGAGGACTTTATAAAATTCTTTCGTATTATTAAACAGATAATGTTGACCTTCAACCGCGTGGTATCAGAGAATATTGAGGCGGACCGAGTTCAGTTCAAGAAGGAGCTAGCGGCTATGGCAGGCAAGCTACAGGCCATCGAGCAGACCTTGAGACGTAAGATACCAGTCTAGTTCTACAGACTAACTACATTCGGCCTGGTTTCCACTTAAGCGGAGGCGTGCGGTAATTGACCAATCACATTGGTTGGAATCCACATCGCTCCTCTCGTCTTTCCTCTAATTGGTCGAATCTTTCACATCTCCGCACCGCACCGGTAGTCTCCGTTTTGGTGGAAACCGGGCATAGCACTTGGTCACCGGAAGCATCGTCACACAACAATCGTGCGGAGGTTCGGGAGGGTGGGGGAAGTAGGCGGGGCTTGTGTTGTGAATTGTGATACTGCATGGGATGATGGGATGTAGCGAGAAGGTGTAAGAGAGCGGAGCGGGCGGCGGCCGGAGGGCCCGAGGCGCATGTACTGCTGTTTCGCTTTCGACTTGAAGTGCGCCTGCGCCGCCGCGAACTTGGGATCCTCGATTCAATTCACCTAATTCTGACTTTAAGAGTTGTATTGATAATTTATATTAGGTGCTGTATCTGTCATAAACTTGCGCACTAAACATGAAATATTCGGGGCCCGTACCGAGCCGACGGAGGTCGGTGTCTTTCGGGTCTTTACGGGTGTTGTTCGAAGTTGCTGGGTAATAAAGTGTCCACTGTCGCAGAGCGCGCGGCGTCGGAGGCGGAGGCGCGGCGCTCGCAGGCGCTGTGGGCGGCGGCAGAGGCGCTGCTGGCGGCCACGCGCCGCGCCGGGCCCGCCAGCAAGCTGGACAACGAGCTGCGCGCGCTGGAGAAGGCTGGTGAGTGCACGAGCGGTCATCATCATCTGCCTAGCCTTTTTCAACTATGATGTGGTCAGCTTCTAGTCTAACCGGATGCTGCTGTATATCAGTATTTTACAAGAAGCGGCTACCGATCAGACCTCCACAACCCAGTGGGGTATGTACAGAAGTTGTCCACTTCAAAATTTGCAAACCATTTTCGACCACTTGTTAGTATTCGATTGAGCTGAAATTTTGCACACTATTTGATTCTAGTGACAATACATTTTTATGACAGACATGACTTGATTGATACTACAGCCAGGATCGCCTCCTCGCGAGGGATCTCCTCAACGGTTAATAGCACGGACACGAAACTTCGAATACGCGTTCAATATTGATAGATAGACTACATTTATTCTTTTCTTTTTAATGTAAGCTCGTTTTTTTTTTTAAGTTAAAAAGTAATCGGGTTTTCTGACCTAAGGTAAAATTTTTTTTAGGGAAGTTGTATGTAGGAAGTTGGAATTACAGGTTAAGAACGTTCATCCAAAAAGTTGGCAACGACGCAAATAGCTGTCAAATATTTACCTGATTTAATTAATTTGGAAATATTACTGTATGGAAATAATAAATATGGCTAACTAGTGAACTAGAATATTAATAATGAATTGCAATTAAACCACTGAATTTGATGTTGTAACCGTTTTAGGTGTAAAAAAGGCATTTGGAAAGTTTTCAAATACTTTTATTGCATTCCATAAACAATACTTTAGTTCACTAGTTAGCCATATTTCTTATTTCCATGCAGTAATATTGCCAAATTAATCAAAACATCGAAATATTTGACAGCTATTTGCGACGTTGCCAACTTTCTGTACAAGTGCTCTTAACGGTGTCAACTACCCAATTGAGAAGAATCAGTTGTTCTATATTTCATTTTTTCGAGTGAGGTAAACAAGTTACACAAACACTACTCAACTCAAAGCATTTATTTCAATTAGACCATCACAGGCACTTTTGAATGTCACATAAAACAAAAAAAAAAAAAAAAACGAAGCTACAGTCACAGTCACAAGGCACAATAACTTGAGAAAGTACTGTAGTTGCACATTCCTAAGCGTAGGTCTCTATGGAGAAGAATGGGCAAGAAACTCTATAGACACTCTTTTAAATCAAAATATTGTTCTACAATCAGTCAAATCAAAATATTGTTATACAATATTTTGATTTGACAGTATTATTATTATTTTTTAGTTTAGTTAGTTTAACGATTGTCTGGCAGTTTTGAGTACTTTATGCGGCCTACCCAAATGTCCTTTCTTTGGTATGGTTCGTCGTGTCATTGAGCTCCTTGGATTACGAGTCGAGCTACACGATCACTGACAAATGCTTGCACTGTCTGGACAGGTCCACTCAAATCTGTGTGGTTATTTCTTCAAAATACCATCTCAGATATTAATCTACATGGTCCTCAAATGACTTGAGCGATGTCTGGACTTTAAAAGAGACGGTGACCTCTAAGTTTGTTTCGGATGTTTCTTCTCAGAGTAGTCAGGTACGAAACACCGGCCCCATCTAATTTTAAAACAACATGTTGTGACATGTAAAAGAGTTTTGTAAACCAATTTACAGAAATAAATATGAATAATGAGTATACCTTGATTTCAGGCACGGGTGATAAGCTGGTCCAGACAGTTCTTAAGGGCATTCCCGATGAAGTTCGAGAAAAAGGCATCGCCACTGAGAAGTCGCTACGAGATAGGTTCGAAAAGGTATCCTCGTTATTTCCTTACTAATTGTAACCACTGCCTCATTATGGCAAGCGCACATTCAACCGCATCGGGCTGCAGCGCATCCCATGTACCTGAATTCTGAGATTAATCATACAAAACGTGAAAAAGATATTTAGGAGAATTCATTGTGGCCCGCTGCTGAAATACTACTAAACGTCTTGTGGTCGCAAGCATTGCTTAGTATGCAGTTCTGGGTTCGATTCACAGGTCGGACAAAGCGTTTTTGGGTTCTACCTGTCGGAATTACGCAGTAACGGCCTGGTGGCTTACCATGACGTCTTAAAGCAAGAGTAATTCCAGTGTGGGAAAAAGATGGCGCTAGACGACCTCAATAGCTCTGTCTCTTTCCCACAGTGGAATTACTTCTGCTTTAAGACGTCATAATAACCCCCCTGGTGGCTTACCATGACGTCTTAAAGCAAGACTAATTCCAGTGTGGGAAAAAGATGGCGCTAGACGACCTCTATAGCTCTGTATCTTTCCCACAGTGGAATTACTTCTGCTTTAAGACGTCATAATAACACCCCTGGTGGCTTAACATGACGTCTTAAAGCAAGAGTAATTCCAGTGTGGGAAAAAGATGGCGCTAGACGACCTCTATAGCTCTGTCTCTTTCCCACAGTGGAATTACTCCTGCTTTAAGACGTCATAGTAACCCCCCTGGAGTCTAGATACGTGCCCAATTGCTAGCAGAAGCTCAACCACTACCCCGGTGTCTTCATGAGGAATTTCGCCGCGTACTGCAACGCCTCACAAAGATATAAAAGAAAAAAAAGTAGTCTAACCTTTTGTAACAATAGTACTTACAAGCTGCTCTGTAAATTTCCGTTTTTAACCTACCTCAAAAAAAAAGAAGTTTGTTAACATGAATGCATTTTAAGAGCTTATACGACTTACAGCATTTCATACAAACTTTCAAGTACTTATTTTTCGAAATGACTGAACGGGTTTTAATGAAACTTCATACGCATAAGCAGGATACATTGGTCTAAAAAGTTTATAGAGAACTTTTTCTAAATGTCTTTTAAAAAAAAAGATTATTGGAAATTTCTGTTTCCATGGAAAATTTAAAATCGGTCTAATTTAGCTGTATCACTATTTTTCGATAATGTTCTCTATGAATTTTTTAGAGCTATGTATCCTGCTTATATTGTGAAGTTTCATTAAAATCGGTTCAGTCATTTCGAAAAATTAGTACTTGAAAGTTTGTATGAAATGCCGTAATTTAAATTTCTAGCATGTATGAAGAGTGTTTACGACTAAACACATAATACATGCTAGAAATTGTATGAAGGTACCTAAGTACAGTTCTGAGTAACGGAATAATTTCAGATGGAGAAGACAGCAGTGAAGGTGGCACTAGTCGGGCGCGACGGAGCCACGCTGCCGGTCTACTTCATGTCCTGGCTGCAGTCAGTATTGCTGTTCAAGAGAGTGAGTATATGAGCCATTGATTATGTATTGTTATTTACTATGTAAAAATATCTTTGAAGTGAAATTTGAGCCACTTCCCCTTTTCCGTGTTTTTGGTGAATAGCTAAGTGACGTCATTCTAAATCCAATATGGTGGACTCCCAAAGATGGCGGAGTAGTTATTTTTTTTTGCATTCCCATGATATGGGTATCAAATGAAGGGGCCGGGTGCTCAGAAGAATATGAGAAATAAAATAACGTCACTCTATAATTGGCGCCTTCGCTAGTCGCTTAGCGTGTATCGAAGTAAGCCCTAGGCGCTAAACAAGCCACCTGTCAGTGCGTTTTTAGCCTAAGATAATCAATCTCCTGACAAATTGTTTTGTTACGTTGTTCAAGAAATCTTTGAATTAATAACTAGATTGAGTATTAACTATATCACCAGTGATAGGAATAGGCAGTGCCTATTTGCCTAAACTTCGAAGAACAGAGACAAGAAACGGAGACTTCCTTAGGACTAAATTTTTTCCGAGACATCTGTCCCGAAATTTTGAGACAACACATAAATACATTTAAAAAAATTGTTATTTGGAATAAGTAATTCGTCTATATTTACCTAAAGTTTGCGACTAGATATATCATAATAAATAACATACATAGTCGTTACAACCATAAAATTTTCTGAATTTTTTTTTGGAGAACATTTTGTAAATGACTTGTTGATCGTAATACACAATGAATCACAATGTTTGAATAAGAAGCCGTACACGTTTCGAAGTAAATATCTTCTTTCTAGCTCACTCTCGGCTACGTTTAATGAGATTTCTAAAGTTCAAGTGTAAAAAGGCATTTTGTCTTTAAAATAATAAAACGGTAATTTTTTATCATTTTAGCATTCTCTATTCTAAAAATCGCCAGACAATATCGGTGGTGTGAAAGGTCTACCCTTACGTTTTTTTTTAACTAGTTAATGCCCGCGGCTTTTCCCGCGTGTAATATTGTTTTTGTATCCCATGGGAACTATACTTTTTTTTTAATAGGAAGTAGCATATGTGCTATTCCACACCTTAATCTATATCACTACCAAAATCAGCATTTTCAGTGGAATTGAGTAATGGACATCTATACAAACTATCACATTTATAGACAAACTTTAGATAAATATAGACGAATTACTTATTTCAAATAACACATTTTTTTAAATGTATTTAAATGTTGTCTCGAAATTTCGAGACAGATGTGCCGGAAATAATTTAGTCCTAAGGAAGTCTCCGTTTCTTGTCTCTGTTCTTCGAAGTTTAGGCTAATAGGCACTACCTATTCCTATCACTGTATATCACATTTGTGACTGTATTTTTTTTGCTGTTTTTAGTTCGCTGCTATACCTGAAGATGAATTGGCCAACAAACCCATCGATTTCACAAAATTAGACACCTTTGACATCATGCAGAGGGCGAGGTACGTAGCTATACAGGGTGTAAACGGACTCTTCACGAAGCCGTCAACCAAGTATTCTGTACATCAAACTAAGTAACTTTACGCAAAAATTATTGCTGGGAAGCGACTTTTTTTTTTGGGGTGAAAAATCACGTTTTATGGTAGGACTCGATGGAACGCATTAAAAGCATTGTGCTGATGGATGGATTGAACAGTACGGGTGTCGTGGAGGTGTTTAAAGTAAAAATCTTACATTAAAATCATGTATTTAAAAAAAAGTTGGAACTTAGACCCCCAATATATTCGTAACTAGAAGGTTCCCAGGTATGAGGCAGGTTCCTGGCAATGACGGGGAGATCTAGTGCCTTTCGGCTTCGTTGAAGGTCTTTTTACACCCTTTGTTTGCATTAAAGCGCTACGATGAGACATTTTGTATTACCATACCACCATATAGACGTAATTGTAAACAGGAAATACTTTTCATAGCCTCCTGGCTGTTTTTTTGTCAATCAATCATGTTGAAAATACTAAGGAGAGAATGAGCTAGGTTTTACCATTATATATTTTTTTGTGTTAGTCTGTTCTGTCCCACTGATGAGCAAAGACTTAGGAATTAAGACCTTATTTTCATAAAGTTAACCGTGTAGTTCGGTTGTGCATCCTTGTAAAGACCGGTCGAGCACGAGACAAAAGGTTTCTCAGAATTTTTTTAGTAAACTGCGTAACTACTTACTTAGTTTGGTAAAATTTATATTTTCACCGTTTACGTTTATGAAATAAAGTCTGAATTCGCATTTCGTATTTTTATTTGTGTAGCTATCTGGCCGAGGGCGTGGCATACCGGTCATGCTGTCTGATCGATGAATGGATTTTTCAATGAGTACCGTTAGCACGTGTGGCCGATCTTGAATGCGTTTCACACACACATATGCTATGACGGCAAAGAAGCGTTACTTCGAGTTCTCATTATTTCATTAAAAAAAAACAATATATTTAATTTTTCGTGATTTTTTTATTGTTGCTTATTATTTGATGATCGAGTTTGTGGGTGTCATGGGCAGGTACCACATGGACCACAACAACATCTCGGCGGCGCTGCGCTACGTGAACCTGCTGCAGGGCGCGCCGCGCGCCGCCGCGCAGGCGTGGGTGAGCGCCGCGCGCCGCCACCTGGAGGTGCGCCAGGCCGCGGAGACCGTCATGGCGCACGCGTCCGTGTCCGGCCTGCTGTACCTGTAGACCTGCTGTACCTGCCGAGCCGCTAGCACCGCATCAAATTTCAAATAGCATGTATACTTTAATAAATTGAGTAAATCTAAAAATTATTGCATCAGTGCTACGTTTTAAGATTATATCTAATGAATCCTAAATTGATAGTAATTTTCAAATTGACGCCTCAGTTCAAAGTTATTTGCCTTCCGACTTTCTTTACCTGATTTTAGAACTACAAGTCAATAAATTATGCTTCTGACGTCACCACAGTCTGGTAACTGACTAAAATTAAGTATCTTGATTAGATTGATATGTGTATATTGGTCACCCTATTGTTTTGACGCATCAGAGGCATTTTTCTTTTACCAGTCTGCTTACTATTACGGTTGTTTAGAGTAATAGCGATATCTATGGGGCCTATAAGCCAGTCTAGAAGAAAATGCCTAAATATCTAACAATTTAGTAATAACTTGCAAAAATGCAATATGTATAGTCGGCCAACAGAAAAAAATAAGAACCTTTTTCATGAGATAATTTGAAATTTATACCTTAGCGATGTTCTCGTTTGCTAAGAAATCATTTAAAACGCAGGAAATACGTTATTTTTCGTATGATAAATTAAAACGGTAATTTATTGTATAAATGTTATTGAATTCAACTTGTAGATTATTTATATTTTGAGGAAACTCAAGGTAGGTACATAAAAATAGAAAACTACTAAAAAAAACGTGCTAAAGAAATATGAAGTTTCGTCATGTGCATCTGGATAGAGAGCCCATTTTTTAATTCCTTGAGAAACGAAATAAGACTTATAGGGGAATTAGTTAAAAATAGTAAAAATAAAGCAATTGGCCATAAATTTCTTAAACGTGATTTGAAACTGTTATGGTCAAATAACTTGGGGCCCTCAAATTGCTTCAAGTGTGTTATAATATAATTTCAATACATACTTACTTTCCATTTCGAAAAACACTTAAAATACAGTAAAAAATTCTGCCGCTTAGATACCTACGGTAAAAAACGTTAACTCAACGTTAAAAAACACGTGAGTAGACAAAAATAGAAAGAAGAAAAACCATAGACCACATCGCGAATCACAATTGAATTTATCGTGCTCTGAGCGCCAAGCACTTGAAATAAGTCAAAGAATGACGTCATGAAACAAATAGAGATGTACCTCATTTCTTAGAGCTCTAATGGAGTTATGTTTTCGTTTCTTTAATACTTATAATTTACACTCGTATTTCTTACTAGGCATAATGTGAAATAAAACAAATATGAAAATATTTAATCAGTTTTCATTTATATTCGTAAAATTATAAATAAAACTTAACTTAAAGCGTGTAAATTTCATTCATCGATATGACGGTACCCTCATCACTACCGTTTGCTGTATACTTCGTTATACATTTATAGCTTGGCGCTGGCGAGGCATCGCGTTCTGTGTACGTTAGCGGTGAAAATGTTAAGAAAATCTTAACTAAATTCTTAAATAAAAATGATTAACCCAGAGATAGTACTTTTTGAGATTTAGGCTATGCCACTTTACGCACGCGACTGGATTGAGGGCCCATGTTATTTGACCATAACAGTTTTAATTCACGTTTAAGAAATTCATGGCCCTTTGCTTTAAGTTTTTACTATTTTTAACTAATTCTCCTATAAATCTTATTTCGTTTCTCAAGGATTTAAAAAATGGGCCCTCAATTCAGATGCACATAGTTCCTTCAAAACCGTGGAATTTGTTTTGTTAGTACAAAATTGTGTCTGCATTTATTCAAAAAATCTAACAACATTTTAGATTTAGTAGATAAATTATGGTGCCAGCGAAGTGAATTTGTCGAGGTTTCCTTTTAATTTTAATAATTTATGTAAATATAAAAATATTGTATGTATAAATTAAAAGATGATTTTTATGTCCAATTGTTGTTTTATTCCTTCTTTCCTAAACACAACTGAGTTTCTCATGTATATATTTTATGAGCTATAACTGAATCTACGACAACTGACAACCCAGCCTGTGACCATGTTGCCACTACTGGTACACACGTTACACGTCGCGTTGCGTTAGCGGCGGCGCTTGAGCGGTGTCGCTGCGATTTCCTACTTATACAGGGTGAATTTTTCAAGTGGGCATGGATGGCCAAATCCGAAACTATAAGGAATAGCGAAAAATACTCAAAGGAGTCTTGAACCCGATTTTGATGAAAGCTAAAATTGCATCATAGCATTTTATAAAAATCCATATTCCTATCCCATCGCGTATAATACTGGTACAGAGTGTCAATTTGGTGACACCCGCACCGCAGTCATCTTATGAGCGTTAACGTCTTACGGCATTTCATTCAAACTTTCAAGTGATTTTTTTTCGAAATGACAACTGATTTTAATGAAACCTCGTACGCATAATATAATAATGCACTCAGGGTACTGTTGGGGCTGCCATGGCGCTGCAGTGCGTCAGGGATGTTTGCTGAGGCGCGGGTGGATGGCTTTGCCGCTATCGTTAGGAAAAGATGCGCCTCCCTACTCGCTCGCGTTCGTGGCAGTACCAACACTATACTGGGTGTTTTTACTGATCCGTGGGAGTCCCCCTTGCTGCAAAGGTGGGTGCGGCTTCATGCCGTAATTTAAGTTTTGTTTTTGCCTATACTAACATTAGTTTTTTAAGTACATTGTTACTAACAAAATATGGACCTAGTCTGAAATAAATGTTTATTATATTATTATATATTATACAAGCAGGATACATAAGTCTAAAAATTTGACAGAGAACATTTTCGAAAAATAGTGTTGCAGCTAAATTAGACCGATTTTAGATTTTCCATAAAAAGACATTTCGAAAAGTTCTCTGTAACCCTTTTTTATGCTTACGTTAGTAGCAACATATTGTTACTGCAGAAAATTAGGTTTTTAATACTTAGGCACTGCTTGCAGCAACGGTAAATTACTTAGTTGGTAAGAAATAAAAATAAGAAATATCTATAGCTTTTTAATGATATTCATGTAATAACACAGAAGGTAGTACTTACCAACGTCAAAAACAAAGGTATCACGGACCATGGGTAACGATAGGTTATTTTTTTTAATCTACAAATCCTAAGTTGCAGTCTTCACTCGGCCGGTCTAGGCCAGCACTGTTCTGCTCTGCCTAGGGTAGGCCACATCCATCCCAATTCCAAATCCTTGAGAGGGGCGGCGGAAAGCAACGGATGGATATAAAAAAACTTATTTTGGGAATCAGAACCAGTTTAAACAAAATAGAGTTTTCAATGAATCTCCCCAAAACTGGCAGCAAACATAAAGAAGATAAATCCAACTGAGAAAAGAAAAAAGTTAACTGTCACAATCAGATTGAGAACTGTGCCCGGCAAACCTCTGTCGTAAATATAAGATATCACACCAAAATCACACTTACAAATAAACAAAGAAGATAAATTAATAAGAATATATCAAATAGCTGAGATAAAATAATTATCAGATCCATGACCAGCATAATATTAGCAAGGAAACTTTTCGTAAGTACAGTGCAGGCTTTTTGACTACCGTATTTATATAGTCATGGATACTAGGTAATAGGCAGTTAAGGATGTGATCTAATGCTAGAATTATTCTAATTTCTAGAAGAAAATAATCCCGGTAAGTACCTGTACTCTCCATTAGCTACTTAGCAGTTTTAACAGAAGAATTTTTATTTTCCTAGGCATTTTGTCATGTAAGTAGTCAGAGTATAAACAAAATTGTGTCCTAATAGTAGTGATTTACCGTTGTGGCCGACGGCCGTCGCAATTTGCGCCAGCTAGTTTCGTACAAAAAACAATCTCCCCCAAGTCGACTGGCTCTCGTGGGGGATAGAGACCACAACCCTCCAGCAACACAGAAAAAAATTGCGAAAACAGTCACAGAAAATCAAACATCTATGTTGCAGCCCTACCCAAGGGAAGGAAAAGAGGTAGACAAGAAAAAAGATAGGACGCTGACTAACCTACCTGCCTACCTATTTTTAACTAAATTGTGATGTTCTTGTTTTTTTGTGTTTGTAGTGTTATTATGGTCTGACTGTATTATGTTAATTGGCAATAGGTGTAAATTACCTAAATAAATGAATTATATATATATATGTTCTACAAATAAAAATATTTGTATTTGTATTTGGAGGGAAAGTACTCTAAATACTGGTGATAAAATTTTTACTCAAAGGAAACTTCCTTTATTTTTAAAAAGAAATAAATCTAAAACAATTTTCGAAAATTCGCTTGCCACACTCAGAAATCGAACCAGCTAAATTCCAAAAATATAACACCCTATCTATACCTTTATGACATCAATAGATAGGGTCAATCATATGGATCAAATCTCTCTAACAAAGATGATAAATTAAATTAAAGGAAAATCATGAAATTTTAAGTTATAAATTCAATGGGATAAGATAAAGCACTTTTACTCAAAGGTCCATCCGATTACTTATGTTAGTACCTAATTAACAATTATCTTTGACGTCATTTGTTTATTAAAATGACGAATGGTGCTCCGGCCCATAACAGGAGAATGACCACTGCCTATGTTAATAACCACTTCAATACCTGGATTGGTACAAAAAAAATTAAGGAATCTTGCCTTTGAATAAAATTTTCTGTCTCCAGTATTTAGAGTACCTACTTTCCCTCCAGGTAGCGTTGAAAAATTTCATCCCTGTATAACAGTTCAGTTTAAAAAGGCTGTCAGAATAAAAAGGCTTTATTATTTCCTTTTTTCATTTTTTGAGAAATTAATTACATTTCTAAATACTAATTTTAAAAAATATAAAAAAAAAACATTTGAAAACTAAAAAATATACTATTAATTAAGTATACAACATTATATTTTCATACAAACCTTTACAAAAGGTGGGTGCAGGTATAGTAGAGGTGGGTATACTAATTTATAATTATATTGAAATGTCGTAAAGTTGTTTTATCGGGTCAGCGGTCAGCTAAAAGTCTAGGTTTCCGTTTTAGAACCTAACCTATGTCTATTGCGCGTTTTCAGCGACGCGGGTCTACATCTAAAAAAAAATGTAAAACATGTATGCCTAAATTAAAGCACGCTGCTGGATTTTAGTTTCGGAGCTGAGCCAAGGTTTGATAATCTTGTTGTTAGTGAAAACGGGTATACGAGTGATCATGTTAGTGAGATTGACTTGGTCGCCAACATTTGAAAAAGTTTGTAATGCTCCCGAACTTTTACAGTCCCCAATTCTTGCAAATATAGGTAACAGCTAAATAGGCCATCACTTTGATGATGTGGCTGGTGAGTTTGTTCCGTCACTCCTCCCCAGCTAAAATACTAGGAAGGGCAGGCCTTTTGGGGGACTGCTGGACTGCTAGTATACTCAGCCAAATTTTAATAACATGTCTTCTTTTATTTGAACAGGTAAAGGCGCCGATGCTCTCGCGCTGGCGACAAATGCAACCATGTGCTTCCATTCTATACATAGTAAGTACGTACCAACTAAACTCTAAACAATCAAATCAAATTCAAATTTTAGGCACCTACCTACACAGCCGTTCATAATCACATCAACGCAAAGAAAGGAGGAGGAGTGGTCGTTGTTGCAATGAGTTCGAGACGCCTGCGTGCAGCAGAAAATTTCCTTCGTCTGAAATATAAAGCATTAAACAAACATATCATATTATGCCTAGCCCTTTCCTATGTTGGGGTCGACTTCCAGTCTAACTGGATACAGCTGAAAACCAGTATTTTACATGGAGCGACTGCCTATCTGACCTCCACAATCCAGTTAATACTTTGTAACATAACACGATACCGCTCCATCGCTGTAAACCATAAACTCAAAATAAGATATTCGCAAAACATGACATTCTCAAAACGGAGGCACGGAAGAAACTCGTTATGTAATGGATGGTCACCCATCCACGGACCAACCTAAGTAAGAGCTGCTTAATCTTGATAATCGATCCGAGCGGCTGTTAATATTTATGTTTGCAAACAATTTTTTTTTTCAGAACCACTATCCAACAGACTTCCAAATAGCGACATTTATCCGCACTCCAATAAACTACAAGTATCAGAATCCTAAGGAGCGTGAACCGTGCCCAGTTCCCCCTCCGCCGCCACCACCTCCCCCCAAAGATGATAAAATGTTATGGGCAACATTAACAGTTCTGATCGGTATTGGAGCTTTTGCGGTATATGCAAAGTAAGTAGATAGTTGTAGGTGGGGACGTGTGGTGTTTCGCGAATGGATAAATTAAGAAATGCGTACCTACATAAGAGGCAGCCTAAAAGTGGCGCCGGTGACTGAAAAGTTGTTAATAAAAAATAAAATAGCTAACCAGAAAACTCCCCCAGTTCCTGGTAGCCTTGCTATTTACTTTTGTTATGACTTATGGGGCTGAAACGTGGTGGTACGGTTGGTCTAAAAATTCAAGGTCGAGCGCGCTATGATACGGGCTATGATTGGAAAAGACCGGATCGAATCCGGAACGATGTGATCCAACATAGAACCAGAGTTGTCGACTAGCTAAGTCGACAACTCTGGACACAGAACACAGAATAAGTAAGCTGAAGTGGCATGGGCCAGCCATTTTCGCCGCGGAACCGATGACCGTTGAGGTAGACGTGTTCTTGAATGGAGACCGCGAATCAGCAAGCGTAAGGTGGGACACCCTCAGGCTTGGTGGAGCGACAAACTTCGCAGGGTGGCTGGTAACTACTGGATGAGAGTTAAGTGAAGTTAGCGGCGTACGATTGAAGAGGCCTATGTCCAGCAGTAGACTGCTGTAGGCTAATGATGAACCGCGAAAGCACAAGCCTGCGCCTCATTCTCTCCAGTCGTATCCGTTTGCCTACCCCATCAAATAATATAGGACTATGAGTGTGAGAGAAGAGAGAGTGAGTGCACCTGTGTTTGCGGCATACCTTTGTGCACTAAAATATCTTTTGCGTCTGAGGTTAGCCGGGATGTCCAAGAACGACCAGAAGCATTCTGAAATATTTCTCATGCTTCTATAATAATAGTATTATAGAGGCATGAGAAATATTTCATTTTATTTTTTTGAGCTATCAAGAGCGGTATCGCAAGTATCCCATAATTGCGATACCGCTCTTGAATAAATGGAAATGGCTATAGCCGCCAGTGATCACTTGCAACATGGATGTGATACCTTAAAAGAAGAACCTACAAAAATGGGAAACCACTTTTTTGGTTCAGGCAGAGGGCCAGGAGCCCTGACATGTCCCGAAAAATCCGGACGGACGGTAAACCGAGTCACAGAGGATTTATTTTGTTTTCAGAAATAATCCAGAATTACGTGATTGGTTAACTCTAAACGCATCATGGTTCGACGACTTCATTGCTATAGTGTTCCAGGAGAACATGACTTACGGAGAGTTGATTTCTGCTTGCATCGATGACACGAAGAGGTACCTTGACAGGTACAAGGACGACACCAAACCGAAGGAGTGCTCCACTGTTGGTGCAAAAGTTTGCGGTAAATAAAACATTAAGCTCGATCCACATCCCGTATACCGAGTATGCTGACGATGGTCAACGCACTGGAAGAGACCAACCCTGAATTGGATTTGTTTGTTGATGAATGGAAGACAATAGTTCTGTGAGTACACAGAGTAAAAGGATTAGCTAAATTTAGTATTCATGGCTTGTGGTGTACTAAAATCCTACTAATATTATAAATGCGAAAGTTTGTGAAGGTGGATGGATGTTTGTTACTTTTTCACGCAAAAACTTCTGAACGGACTTGGATGAAATTTAGCATACAGAAGATAGCTTCTAACCTGAATTAACACAAAGAATACTTTTTATCCTGGTAATATGATCCCGTGGGACAATTATCAAATTCCAAGCGGGTGCCGCGGGCATAAGCTAGTATGTAATACATAAATTTTAGTATCGAATAATTCTATCGATTATAGCCTCCGCCTGTGTTATGGGGTCAGATTGCAAGGTTTGAAGTATCGAGTCCCGTCCTCCGAAATGCAACGAGGCTATGAAGTCTTTTCTCTTTTATTTTATGGACATTACGTACTTACTGACTCTAACCAATTCGACGTTGATAAGTGTGCCAGTCGTCACTACCTTCTATCCCTTTATAATTTGCTACATTTTAATGTTTCCTCATTCAGGTGGCCCACCCCAACCACCAAAGGAAGGTAAGCGTTTATTGATTTTGGTAGCGAACTACATTCATACTAGCGACCTGTCCCTACTTTCCACGGTGCCACCTATCGGCATGGGCATCGGCTCCGGATTTTTCAACATTATTGGTAATAATTTAGTTCCAAAAAGGTTTTAATAGCCAAACTATGTTACTGGCACTTAATAAAGAGTCTGGGTATGAAAAAAAGTTTTTTTCTGAATTCAAAACTTTTGTATTTTACAATAATAATCTGTTTTTCAGTTTGTGACTTTTGACTTACTTTTCGCGGGTTTGCGGTTAAAAGGTTAACAGGCAACTAAAACTAACTTCTCAATATTTTTAGTAGAATAATTTATGTTTTTCGCATAATCCTGCCTTATTGTGACTTAAAACAGATATCTTTGTGTCTATTGTAATGGCAGAAAAGCAATAAGAGCTAAGCCAATGTTACATCTCACAGCGGTTAAACGTGAGTCGTTCAGCCAAAGAACCTGGACTCGATACCAAAAGAGACAGGTTCCGTTCTGAGAATGCAAGATTCTGGGAGAAAACGTTGCACACAACCACGAGACGACCGCTTTTTAGTGACTCAGGCGCTGAGGAACAGCAAATGCAGTTACATAAACCTCTAAAGAAACCTTGAAGAGGTACAAGGAGCACAAGTTAGCCTATGGAATGTGAGGAGGCTTTTAGCGGCTGGTATATGCAGTCAACGACCAGCACAGTCCCCCAAGTTATTCCGTGAGCACCACACCGATTGTTCGATTGAGGTTCGCTAGAAATTGCCTATCTTGGACACTAGGTAACTGGAGCAGCGTATTCTTCTCCGATGAGGCTCGAATTTGTCTGCATGGTGAGGACCGACGTCGGCGAGTGTTACGAAGATCAGGGGAACGCTATGCCGACGTGTATTTTGAAGAAATCACCCCTCATGGTGGAGAGTCCGTAATGATTTGGGCGGGCGTAACTTCCAGCTATCGTACCGAGATAGTATTCATTGAAAATTACTCATTAAATGCGCAAAGGTACATAATAGAAATAATCCTTTGTCAACATGTACAACCCGCACTGACTGTAATTGGTAAAGATGCCATTTACATGGATGATTATGCTCCCACCGTTCTGGCGACGTAGATGCTTATATGCAGGAGGTCGGTATTCGTCGTTTGGATTGGCCAGCGCGGAGCCCTGCTCGTAACCCAATTGAGCACGTCTGGGACCTCCTAAAAAGGCGAGTGGTTGGACTGATCAGTCCAACCAACACCACAAAACATCAGGGAGCTTAAACGTGTGATCTCGGCTGAGTGGGAACACGTTCCACAGGACACCATCAAAAGCCTGGTGGAAGCATGCCAAGACGACTTATATGCCGTAATCGTTGCAAAAAAAGACAATAAAAATTAATAACGAGTATGACCTCCATACTCGTTATTAATTTTTATTGTCTTTTTTTATTGAAATACCATAAAAAATACTCGTAGTCTTAATTTCACTATACCCATAAAAACGTCCATTGTAACACGGCTCTCTATTTACATTGTCTACAACACCGATTCCAGGATATAAGTGTTAAAAACTACAAGCTCTGTGATAATAAGAAATTTCTAGTCATTTAAGCTAATGACATACTAAAAATATTAATATTATCCATAGAAAGGCCAATGACTGTGAGGTGCCCGTTTTTTTTTGCAAAGGAGTGTATTTTTTTTATTTTTTTTATTAGATCTTAAAAAAAAACAGTCGACTTGATAACCTCCTTCTTTTTGAACTCTGTAAATTAAATATTGATTCAAGGCATTATGAAACATTTGTCTTCTATGTTTAAGTTTAACTTCTCTTTATTACGTTCGTGCATTCCCATTATCCCTACCGTTGTGGTCTAACTGGTGGGGACGAAGGCAATGGGTTTTTTATTTTTTTCTTTTCGTTGTCGGTCTGATGATTTAAATGCTGAAACCAAATACCTCACTCGGGTAAATTGTTAATGCGAATAAGTGATCATTTTTGTCTTATTCCATGTTCAGTTTTGATCAGGGTTCGAAGTTTATATTGATAATTATACCTGGATTATTTTCTTGCCAATAACGAAAATCATAAAACAAAAAATTTATAAACTTCACGTTATACGAACGCGATTTGCCGCTTCCGCGCGTATCCAAACGCGTATTTGTTTTAAAATTGACAAAATTTTTGTACTTACCTTTGTGTTAAAATTGAAAAATAAAACAATTACCCAGTAAATATAAATGTCTATCTTTACTTAATATTTTAGTAACGAAAATATGGTTCGGAAGTAAAAAAAACTAAAGAGATCGAGTTATGATTCAGCATTGATAATTATTCGATAGTTATCTGATAATTATCGGATAATTATCACGATAATTATTAAAGAAAATAATTATCTTGATAATTGCGAACCCTGGTTTTGATTCATGTCGTGGTAAGACGTTTCACTTCAAAACGTCGAATGAAAAACTAAATGAACAAAAAGTGAAGCCATCAGGAATTTATGAAAAGTTTCGAGCCCCTATTTTAGAGACTAAAGTATGCACGCCGCCACCTCCGAAAGTGGAACACAAATCCCTTTGTGAGGTCGAGAATTGCATGGTCGAACTGGCCGAATCCGTGATCAACAACTATTGGACTGCCAAGGAAGCTTGCGCAAGTTACAACACGGTAAGTACCTAACGATAGATTATGCTCCTCCATATAGAGCCTTGATTGTTCTCTCTGCAAAATACAACCATATACACGGTGACGATTTAGTTACCTGAAGCCAAGGCCATCTTTTCTACTGGGCACACTGGGCACGTACCCATGGCCCCACAGTCCTAGGCTAGGATACTAAAATTTTCGAGCTCGCTCCGCTCGGTTTTGCATCTAGCTCTTCAACATAAGTCAAGCGCAAAATCATGGACATGTGCATTCTTCCCATTTTGACCTATGGATCCCAGAGTTGGTCCTTTGAAACCACATGTCTGCAACATTAATGCCTTGCAATTAAAGCACGAAAAGTTAATAATCACGTCTCTCTACTCACCGTTGACTCTAACGTTCATTTTGATCCTTTGACGAAATTAGAAACAATTTAACACTTGAGCACAGCCTCCTGAACCTCCAGATTTCGGCATGTTCGCGCTAGCCGCGGTGGCCACCATGACCAAAACCATATTCATACATTTATCGCATATATATTTTTCTGAGTTAAAAAAAAATAAATAAAGATTCCACCGCTAAAAAGACAACCATTATTTCTGTATTAACTGTCACAGGAAGACCTAACATACCAGAGGCGGGTTGCAAAAAAATATTCGAGCTCGCTTCGTTCGCTCTTGCATCCTACAAAGGCCCCGAAGTATTCGCAAGTGCCCAAGGCCTCCAATGAGGGCTATCGTTTTTGAGCTCACCAGATGGCGCCAGTGTCGAGTAAGATCCTATAATATGCTTTAAAGTACCAATAACTTAATAAAAAGTTCATTTTATTACGTATAACAACATAGTGTAAACTTCAAATAAATATACTTACAATATTCTCCCTAAAATTAGTAAGCATAAAACATTTAAAATCATTCTACCTCCAAGTACTAACAAATAAGTTGCTACTTAAAATCTTTAAGTCATAATTAATCAGGAATGGCTCAATGTACACCACGATCGTGAATATTATTAAAAATACGTGACAAAAAGCACGCAACGCGCGAACTCTCTATGACATCTGACATTTCAGAGACCACGCGCTACATTAGCGCCTCTAGCGGTGAGTTCATACGCGATAGCCCCCATTGGTTCAAGACGGTCCTGCCTGAGGCCCTAGCACGAGTTTTGACGTTTTTTGTAACGTAAATACGTCGATTTTTAAATCAAGAACAAATAAATCAAATTTCAATAATCAATCTATTTTTCTTTACCAGTGTCGGAGAGAAGGTATTGATTTCTTTTAGCTTTATTTTGATTTGATTTGATTTGATTTATTTTGATTGATTTGATTTAATTTGATTTGTTTTATTTGGTTTTAATTTATTCAATTTGACTTAGTTTTATTGTATTGTATTTGATTTTATTTTGATTCTTTGTTATTTTATCGGATCCGGATTTCTTTTAATTTATGTGTGGCAATGGGTGTTATTTACCTGAAATAAATTCATTTCTTATTATTATTTAAAATTTAAAATTCTTTCCAAGTGCTCTAGTCCCTCGCGGTATCCAGGTCGTCTTGCCACCTCTTTCATGGAGTTTCTAGCCGATTCTTATCTATGTAATCTACGCTTTGGAATGGGCAACTACCTACCTACCTACTAGTCCATTCACAGTTATGCCTGTGGCCGGAGTTTAGGTAGCTTATTTTTGACTATTCAAGAGTGCCTGTCACGGATCTATTTAAAATAAATGTTTTCAGTTTGAGTTTTCTGGACTGGCCTTGGCAGCCCCACGGCCTATGTGCTATTTGGGTTTCATCTTCGGGCACTCATTGTGTGGACATTTTTGCCCATAGGTTATTGTACATACGGCTTATGATCGACCTACAATTTCCCTAATAATCTGTTGTTTAATGCAGCTGGTACAAGATACAATGGAAACTTTTACCTACAAAGGTTTGAAAGAGTTACGCCCCGCCATGGAGGAGCGACTTGAACTTGTCAAGACTTCTCTAACCAACGCTTCTAATTGTCTCAGTAAATACGGTGAGTGATGATTAGTTTAAAAATATATACAACATTATTTTTAGTATATGCGAAACCTGAATATACTTTGTTCAAAATAAGTAACTGAATCGATTCCAATCATTTTTAAACCATGTTATATTTTTCCCAAAAATATATATAAAAAAGTCAAAAGTTGGACACCGAGCGACTTTAAGTAGCTATCGCAAAAATTGCAACCCGATTCTTTGTCCTCTTTGAAGTCTGAAAACCAACCCATGAGAGCACTGCCTTGCACTTTTCACTCCTCAAAAGCTGAACGCATCTCGTTAAAATTTTGCACAGAATCAGACCATGACTTGGGTTGGGACATATGTAGGTTACTGCTTTATCCCGGTAGTCTACCCCCGTCGGATACTTCCCGAAACTGACGCGGGCGAAGACAAAAGCTAGCGCGAGACGACGTCCGTATCTCACGTTATACGTTTTACCATTACCTACGTCAAATATGGAAACCGCGTCATCTACAACCAACGTATAAATCTAAAAAAGAAAATGCGTTATACATGTTTGTCTTTGCATCACCCAAAGGTTGACTGGTAGAAAATGCGAAGGGCATTAGTCCGCCTCTATACTCTGCCTACATAAATCATCTACCTAGATCTTTCCCAAAATATGTTGGGTTCGGCTTATAGTCTAACCAGATGCCGCTGAGTATTTACATGGAGTGACTGCTTATCTGAGTTTCACAACCCAGCTACTGGGTACTACGATATCCTTTGGTAAGACTCTATGCTGAATAAATAATATGTTCATGAATATTAACAGAGGACCTGGCCCGCTATGTGGACTGTGGGGTGAGAGCTCCGAAAGATCAGATCAAAAACACAAAGCTGATGTATGACGACTACAATGTTAAAATTAAAGCTATGTTCATGGCGTACCAGTGGGAGAACGACAAGTCTATCGTGATCGACACTCAGTTGCAGATGGTAAGCATGCCTGAAAGAAGAAGAATATGAGTGACCAGACTTCGACGATGACGATCTCTCACTGACATTTGTCGCTATTAAGACGGCGATGTGTCTAGACGATAGTCCAGCAGTTATGAACTTTTACTTAGGAAGTATTCCGCAGTAAGTGCAACTTGAGGGGTTCACCAGGAACACTAGTCCAGCAGTTATGAACTTTTACTTAGGAAGTATTCCGCAGTAAGTGCAACTTGAGGGGTTCACCAGGAACTCTAGTCCAGCAGTTATGAACTTTTTCTTAGGAAGTATTCCGCAGTAAGTGCAACTTGAGGGGTTCACCAGGAACACTAGTCCAGCAGTTATGAACTTTTACTTAGGAAGTATTCCGCAGTAAGTGCAACTTGAGGGGTTCACCAGGAACAGTAGTCAAGTTTCTTAAAATGTTAAAAACAGCACAACTATTTACTACCTTCATTTCTATGTTAATTAGACGAGGCGAATGAAGTCTTTCACGCCCTGATTGCATGGACGAAAAGCAATCGCTGACCGGATTCAGCCGACTCCACAAAAAGTGTGGTCATTAATGTTATTCTTCCTTCCACAGTTTCATCGCGTATAATTCTTTATTGTTTAAACTTGACTTACGGCATTTCATACAAACTTTCAAGTCCTTCTTTTTCGAAACACTGAACCGATTTTTTTTTTAACTTCATACGCATAAGTAAGATACATAATAAGATTTGAGGTTTAGTTTTTGAGATATGGGAGTTTTTCATCAAATTGCAGCAGTAATTCTGTTTTGTTTGGTGCTACGGAACCCTGTGTGCGTGTGAGTACGACTCGCATTTGGCCGGTTTTTTTTCACATAATTGGCGGGTTCGATTCCCGGTTTAGGCAGGCGATAATTTAAAAATCTTTGCACACAGTTCTAATTATTTTTAAAATCAAAATGACGTCTTCCAAAATAAACAATATTTGTCCTTCCAGGTGGCATAGTGGCCGCCGTATAGTAAAAAAGTTAAATCGTCTACGACATCTTTCACGTTACTAAACTAAAAAGCAGGGAATAAAAAAAAGTAGTTGAAAAAACTAAAAAACCCGACTGAAAAAACTGAAAAGCAAAAGGATTTAGTCGGGTTTTTTTGATTTTTTGAACTACTTTTTTTTGATAACTTTTTAGACATATGTATCCTGCTTATGCGAATGAATTTTCATTAAAATAGGTTTAGTCATTTCGAAAAAAAAAATGACTTGAAAATTTGTATGAAATGCCGTAATCGTAGACGCTCTTAATAAAGAGGTACAGAAAATTTACATCTTTTCTATGTGAAACAATATTTTTCAGGTAGAACAACTGGTAGATAAGTATACTTTGGAGAACGAGTACATGTTCTCCGGCCTGACATACGCCTCCAAGAAACCACATGTGTCGGGAGATCTGGACGCACTTTTCACCACCACCTTACGATACGTAAGTTTTGCACATACATAAATATATAGAACATAACACACTTATCACTTGTACATATGCACATACAATACAAGGTGTAAACGGACCCTTCACGAAGCCGTCAACCAAGCATAATGTACAACGCCAGCACATCAAACTACCCGAAACTGTCAAATTTTCCCAATCAACCTTGAACCTAATGCTGTAGCATCAAAGTTGAAAATCTATTAAAGAAATGATGCGCTGCTTGATCTGCTGGCGCCTGTACATCAGACTAAGTAACTTTACACAAAAATTATTGCTGGAAAACGACTTTTTTTTTGGGGAGAAACATCACGTTTTACGGTAAAACTCAATGTTGAATAGTACGGGGGTCTTGGCCATATTAAATTTAAAGTAAAGTTAATGTATAACAACTTGTATTAAAAAAATAACTTGTAAAAAGTTGGAACTTTAACCTCCGTAACTAGAAGGTTCCTCTGGGCATGGTCTAGTACAAAAAATATATCGCAATGACGGGGACAATAATTGACTTTCGGCTTCGTTAAGGGTATTTTTACACCCATTATAATTGAGTCTTGCGCGCACGCATAACCGATGGACGTGCTAATTGCGAGTTTAGAGACAAAGTACGATGGCGCAGTCGCGAGTATTAAAGTGTTCAAATTGCAACATTGTTATAAACGAAGTACTTTCCTTTGTGTGTAATAAGCCCCCGTAGCATGACCACCGTAGACAAGGATTTCTTTGTCGGAAGAATCGACAAAATTACAGATAGTGCAAAGAAATCTGTCATTGTGTCGACACAATCTGTCATTTTGTCGATTCTTCCGTCAAAGAAATCCTTGTCAAGATCGATGTCGTGGACGAAGAGAGTATAAGTCGCATCTGTGTAACTGCGTTTACTGAGGAAGACATAAGTAAGGCAAAGAGTCTGCTGTTTTCCATTAGGATTTTTTCGATAGCAACCACGCAGTTTGGATTTGTACCCGGTTGACTAGGCTCACCCTCTAAAACATGGGACGTAAACGGAGATATTGGGTGTACTACATATTAGGAACACCTCTGCCTAACCCTTGGGGGATTCGTGTGATGTTATGTCTCTTCGAACCCTCTTTGGACCACTTTTGCAATGTACTTTTGTCCGTACATTATAATAATCGTTATTTGCTCTCATTTTTGTAGATTCAAGCATTAGAATCACAGCTAGGTGAGGTCTCCTCTTCAATGACTGAGAGGATCGACCGTGCAATAGAAGGTATGTATGGCTATAAAACGACTCAAACAAAAAAAACTAAATGAAGATATTGTGGGTCTGGCTTTCACTAATTTTGACGAATCTGACCTATTCTGAAAAAAATATGAGGACAAGTTTTAGAGGATATTCTGTATAGCAAATATCGCTATCAGGGACAAGGTGCACTTTAAAGAGAATACGTTTTATTCGTCCTAATGTCTGAACGCACAAAGTTTGATTCATCAGATTTTGTGAAAAAACAAAGTTTGATTCTTCAAGTTTTGCCTGTATAAGTCATTTTAAAAATCAAGATTGTTGAACATACCTTTGTTTGTTTTTGGCCTTTTTTGAAATTTGTAGGAGTAAAATGTTCCTGCCGGCAGAGCTGAAACTTTCAAATATAGTTTTGGCGTTCTCTCATCACGCCCTATCTACCCAGCTATAGAATTTTCATGCTGAATATTCTTGCTGGAAAACCCTCTGGTCGCTCCTAGCATTCAGGAAGGTCTGAACAGACGTCTCTTTAAATGGTATTCTTTTTCTTCAACCTTTGGCCGACCAATGCTGAGTTTAAGTCTCTTCCAAATCTCTCCAATTTTAACAGTGTTTTGTCACGGCTCTCCAGTTTAATTAATCGTATTAATACAATCTATTTTTGTAACAGACTTGCCGCAAAAAAGCGACCCCGCATTTGTTAAAGCTTTGGCAGACGGTATTAAGGATAAGAAAGCTGATTCTGCGAAGGATTATAAGAGGAGGGTAAGTTGTTCAGTTTCCAGTGTCCAGTCTAACCTGATGAAGTTGAATCTGGCATTCAAAATTTTTTTTATTATATTGTTTGGTTTTACGGAACCTTGTGTGCGTGTGAGTACGACTCGTACTTGGACGTTTTTTTAGATTTTGTGTCCATTCTTTTTTTTTAATCTGTACACGTAGAAGATGGCGGGACGAGCTGGACACGACCAGCGACTAGTGGTCCACATTGATCACATCGAAACAACTGGAAGTCATGGTGAGAGGCCTTCACCCAACAGTGGGATGACGCAGGCTGTTAGCCTATATGTATCAGTATACTATATGGTTCACCTCGATATTGTTTTACCACAAGAAAATGAAGAATAAATGAAGTTGGACAAATGTAACGGGACGTATCGCTTGAACCCATGTTAAAATGTTTAAACGCCTCAATACGCTGTGTTCATATTAGTATTTCCGTTACATTGGCGCCTTTTTTTTTAGTATGTGAAATCATCAAATGACAGCCCCCCCCCCCCGCTCTGGGCGGAGCGGAAGGGCGTGTCAGACTTGTATTGACTAAAACCCATCCATGTTCCTTCTTTGCCCTTTGTGTTCCAGGGCCGCGGTATCTCTTTCGAACAGTCCCGTAGCCCTGGCAGGCATCGGCCCATGCGGCTCCTAAGTGGCCTCTTTGAGGAGTGGCTCTCTAGCCACTCCTCAAAGAGGGGGCTTATCGCCACTATGGTGGCGTGCCCTGCACGGGATTGCGACAGTCGTTCTCTCCATGTCACCATGAGATCGCGCCGGAGGTCTGTCCGCTGAGCGGTGATTTGCCGCGGCAGCGGAGTTTCCCCCCGACGTAGTGCCTCCGCGCGCCATTCGTGCTGGCGCGCGAGGACTATCGCCTCCAGATCCCATGGCGGCAATCCGGCAATGAGGCTCGCCGCCTCACCGGAGATCGTGCGGTACCCCCGGACTAGCCTTAGGGCTATCACCTTTTGGGGCGCGTTCAGGTAGTGGGCGGCTTGCCGCCTCAAAGAACGCGCCCACACCGGGGCCCCGTAGAGGGCCATGGACCGTACGACCCCTGCGTAGAGCCTCCGGCAGGAGGCGTTTGGACCCCTCAGGTTGGGCAAGAGGCGCTTGAAGGCAGCCCCGGTCCGTTCCAGTTTCGGGGTCAAACGTCGGAAATGCTCCCCGAAGTTCCACCGGCTGTCGAGGACGAGTCCTAGGTACTTCAACGTCGACCCGACGCCGACGGAGACCCCTTCTGCCATCAGTAGGGATCCCGACAGTGGCGCATTCCGAGGCCCATGAAAACACATGGCCTCGGACTTGTGCAATGCCACCTCGAGACCCAATTGCCGGATCCTCTCCACGAATATCGCAACCCCGCGTGTCATGTTATCGGCCGCCGCCTCGTACGACCTCCCTTGTGCCAGTACCAGCGTGTCGTCAGCGTAGTGTCGCTAGGGAGGTCGGCGCGCAGCATCCAGTCGTAACCGATGTTCCACAAGGCCGGCCCCAGAACCGAACCCTATGAAACACCGCACGACATCTCTCGCCAGTTCCACCCTCCGCTCCGACCGGGGTAGATCACGGGTTACATTTGCGCCTATCGTGGATCCTAATTATGATATCAGATTTGAAATAAGGAAGAACTGAGAATTGATAAAGTACTTTATCTGTGCAGGAGGATGAACAAAAAGTAAGAAATGACAGAGAATTGAAGTTAGCTATAAAAAAACTAACCGAGAACCATGAGAAGAACTTGGCTACAAAATTAAAACAAATAGAGGAGCAGGTACCAAAACTTTAAATTCTTTACATTTGAGTCGAAATTGACTTGCACATTCGTTGCTACACGCCTACAGCTTAACTGAGACGACGTCTGAGGTAACTACGGAGGGATGTTTTCACCATAGCGGAGACGAGCGGAGAGGAGAGGAGAGGAGACGATTAGCACAATCACAGGAAAGATGAGAGTCGCGATGACGATTTCATCCAATATGATTGTTAAATCTCGTACATTTCTTCTCCGCTTCGGTGATCTCGGTGATGAACTCTTGCTAAATGTGTCCATACCTCTCCTCTCCTACCACCACCGCGCAGCTGCCTCAAGCACCGTCTCCGATAACCAGAGGGCTTGTAGTAGGTTAGGTTATCCTGCCCCCGTAGCATGACCACCGTAGACAAGGATGTCTTTGACGGAAGAATCGACAAAATGACAGATAGTGCAAAGAAATCTGTCATTGTGTCGACACCAATCTGTCATTTTGTCGATTCTTCCATCAAAGAAATCCTTGTCTACGGTGGTCATCCTACGGGGACTGGACGTGCGATTATAACCCTCTTCATCTCTCCTACTTTGCTATGCCAATGCCTGACAGACTGGGTTTTATGTCAGGGTCCACTACATATGTTCACATTTTGGCCTGAAATAAATATATTGAGGACCTGCGAGACTAATGCATCCCATATCTTCCCGTGGGTGTCGTAAGAGGCGACTAAGGGACTTACCAGAGAATGGGCAGCAGCGTTCTCCGATTCTACAACAACCATACTGCTATCGCCAACCCGCCTGCCAAGCGTGGCGATTATGGCAAAACCCCGCTTCTTGGGGGAGGCCTAAATCCAGCAGTGGACTTTTCGGCTGAAATGAATTATGAATGAGACTAATGCATCCGGCTCCTGACTACCCCTAAAGACTGTCAACGATCTACAAATGACAGCGGAGGAACAACTGCTTAATGTTACTTTTCGAGACGGGGTCTTGATTTGGATGGACCCCACTTCGGGACCGACATTTTCATTTTATCCTCTAAGATCGACTAGTGCTGCTGTTAGATAGCTGATGCTAGATATTTAGCTACGAGCCCTCTCCGTCGTTGATTATTTGGAGAGTAGTATAAAATTGGAATAGTGAATAACTTGTATATTCTGCAACTTAGGTAATGGTGAAATTTAATAAAATGGTAGCTGCGCAAGTCGCAAAAGAGAGGGGTGCATTTGCTGCTGAACTTAAAGAGATGTCTGATAAGCTCAAATTACTCGAAGAAAAACTTGAAGGTAAATTGTCATATTGCATTATTTTCACCGAACTGTGAAAAGTGTTACCCTGCGTCTTAAAACCGATATCTGACGACTTTATTTTTTATTCTTCCAATACCATCGAGTGGGGTGTCAAAATGAAGGGTTTTAAAAGGAGTTTACAAAAATATAAGCAACTTATATGTTTAAACGTAATTCGAAGTGACAAATCGTATAAACAAAGGGAAAAAATCGTATACAGTGTGTATGATTAACGGTTATCGATATCTTACGGACATAATTATTATATACTCATTTCTATCGACAAATACATGTTTATAAATACTCCTAACCCAACACCCCATGTTTTTTTATTCGGCTGATCTAGGGTAATTTCAATGAAAAAATATCTTTGAGTCTAAGAGACCTACAGATGTACTTACCGTACTGCCACCTCACTGCCACTCGTAAATTTGGTACCTTATCTACCAAGCAAAGAACGGGGTACCTGCGATATTATGTACTGCGGCAGGGCTATGTTCAAATGACAATAACTCCTAAATTAATTGGTGTAGAGTCAATATTTTGTTTTCATTTTATAGATTGACTACTTACTTTTGATTAAACATAAAAAAACATATGCAACATTCAGGGGTTAATTTTTCCACTAGAGTAGAAAATGAGTTAAAAAATAGTAAATATTGTGTATTTTCTTGATTTTTTAGGCTCTATTTCCATTTTATTCAGGAAAATTTATTCAGTCATTCAATAGTCTCGGCGTTTTACTCTTGCAATAAATAATCATAAAAATATAAACATTTGCATGTCTCTAGATTCAAATATATTTACATTTCATTGAACATACCCCAGATCAGCCGAATAAAAAAACAAGATAGTTGCCATTCGCAGGGTGTTGGGTAGGAGTATTTATAAACTTGTTGTTTTTTATAGAAATGAGTATAAAGGGTGTAAATAGACCCTTAATAAAACTGAAAGGCACTTGTTCTCCCCGACTTTGCGATCATTTTTTTGTTCTAGACCATACCTGGGAACATTCTAGTTACGGAGGAGATATTGGGGGTCAAAGTTACAACTTTTTGACAAGTTTTTTTTTAAATACATGTTTTTAATGTAAGATTTTTATTTTACACACCTCCACGACCACCTATACCAATATTATTTAAACCATCCATCAGCATAATGCTTTCAGTGCTTTCCATCGAGTCCTACCTTAAAGCGTGATTTTTCACCCCAAAAAAAATCTCGTTTCCCAGCAATAATTTTTTGTAAAGTTATTTAGTTTGATGTACAGATTGCTTGGTTGACGGCTATGTAAAGGGTCTGTTTACACCCTGTATAATATGCCCTTAAAGTATCAGAAATCGTTAAACAAACACTGTTTAATATAAAATATTTTAAATCGTATGCGAGTTCTTTCAAGTTACTAAACTAAAAAAACTGGAAATAAAAAAGTAGTTGCAAAAACTAAAAAACCCGACTGAAAAAACTGAATGGGCCCATTCCATTTTCATAATTTTGTATTTAAATGGGCCCCGCCTGCTTCCAATTTTGTTTAATTAAAAATGTGCTTGTTTTTTGCTTTTCAGTTTTTCAGTCGGGTTTTTTAGTTTTTTTTAAATGATTACTACTGGTACAGCTCGTCTGAAGGCCGAGAGAGAGACTCGTCGTTCGCAAGAGCTTTGGGCGGCTGGCGCGTCGCTTCTCGCGGCTACCAAGAAAGGAGACCCTTACGTCAAGGTGGATAAAGAGCTGAATGCTATTGAAAAAGCGTCCGGTACTTAGTTTTCAGTTTATTAATATAATATTACTCCTGAAATCTCTTAATGGTTAGGCAAGGAGGTTTACCCTCCCCTCGTCCCGACCCGAGAATCGTCCCGTGGTCATAGTCGCAATTGCCACTCAAAAATATATTCAGTAAACAAAACACTAGAGTACATATCTCAACCATCTTCTTTAGCGTTCTGTATACTGTCTAAGTGACAGTTTAATGTAAATAATCTATAACTCTGAGTAGAACTTAGGGTCTTCAATAAAGCATTTTTTACATTTATAGGCGACGACGACAAATTAGTGTTGACTGTGTTGAAGTCGATCCCTAAATCCGTCCGCGAAGAAGGGATCGTTCCAGAAACCGTGCTTCGAGAGCGTTTCCGCACAGTAAGTACAGATGTCCCAGAACAAGTATGCGCTTTGGCAATCATCTTCAATGTTCGGAAATACGCGGACACGAATCACGAAGGCGCTGTCTCACCGGGAACATTCGCCTGTAATGTAACAGTTCTGAGCATTACATTAGTGAGTGAGGAGAACCGAGCGTTACAGTGCGCAACCTGTAACGAATACAATTCGGACTACCACTTGTTTCTTCATAAAATTGAATCTTAGATAGTTACATTAAGGTGCTAATCACCGGGAGTATTCGCCAGTGATGTAACATATCAGATTCACTTGTGTCCGTACAAAATCGAATCTTGGATTGTTACATTACAGGCGTCTTATTTTGAAATAAGAATATAACATTATTTTTTCCAAACGGAATCTTTATTGAATGAAAGTATGTACTAGGCATAAGGAACACGAAACTGTTGTGATGTCTATATTTTTGTCAATACTACAGGGTTATAGGTTCTAGTTATAGGGCATAAATGTCAGTTTGTTTGATATGATGTATGTATGTACACTTATGTTTTCTCATTAAAATATACATTATTTTTAGATATACTAAAAATAAGGTTGTATAAACATATTATATTTGTTTATGTAAAAATATTTTTCATTCAGTAAACATATGAGTGAAGGCCTTAGGCGGGATCTTAGACTATTACAGGCGAATGCTCCGTCTCCACGAGCGTCTATTTGTAAAGTAAATCGTGATGCTCAAAATCGAATTTTTGTTGTTACATTACAGGCGGGACAATCTACATATTAATAACTCAGCTTTCCAATGGTTCTTGTTTGTTATGTACTTACGGGATAGTTTCATCCAAGGACCATCCTTAGTAAGCGTCGTTTAACCTTGAAAAGCGGCCTGTGCCGCTGATATTATTAAGCTACTAGTCCGAAGTATCGAAGTGGGTATGTCGCCCATACATTTTTGCCCAGTATCCTTTATACTCAACTGTACCTCCGGTCATGTGTTTAGATGGAGAAGACGGCGCGAAGTGTAGCATTGGTCGAGCGGGAGGGTTCTGCAATGCCAGTATATATACTCTCCTGGCTGCAGGGATTACTACTTTTTATGAAGGTAAGCGTTTCTTTATATTGGACTCAAAATCAAAGCATTTATTTCAAGTAGGCCAGCTACAGGCACTTTTGAACTGTCGAAACAAAGACAACAATGAAATGTAGCTGCAGTCCCAGTCACAAGGCATAAAAACTGTGAAAGTACTGTAGTTGCCCATTCCAAAGCGTAGATCTCAATGGAGAAGAACGGGCAAGAAGCTCCATGGACACTCTTTTAAATCTTAATATTAATAAATAATTACCCTCATTAGTTCCTACATTTGACGTTAGTGTCAGAAGTTGCTAATGTGGCTTTGGCAACCTTGCATGTATTTCTAAAAAAAATCGAATACTTGGCAACATATTTGTTAAAAGTTTCAGTGTTTATATAAGGTAAGGCCATAACGCTCAAATAGTCTTTCCTCCCTTTTTTCTGATACCTCTAGTTGCCCAATCACTAAATATAAATTTAGGGCAAATACATTTTGTCTTCTTTTCAAAAGTTTTGTTGAACTCAGTGTGAACTATTGAAAAGAACTGATCATACAATTAACATGGACTAACATCTGTCCGCGACTTCGTCTGCGTATACTTCAATTATCGGGATAAAAATTATCCTATGTTCAGGTTATAAACCATCGGTGTGCTAAATTTCATTCAAATCCGTTTAGCCGTTTTCGTGTGTGTGATTGAGTTACAAACATCTGAACATACAAATTTTCACATTTAAAAAGTAGGATGTCCACATATGTACTTTGGGTGTACATATGTAGCAAAAAACGGGTGACATTAGTTATTAGGACCACAGCATGCACAGTAAAGTCGACAAGGACGGTGCCCATAATGGTAAAAAATCCTAGTCATCATTTTCGTTGCAGTCACGATGTTGGACAAAGGCCTACACCAAGTATTTTCTGGTACACTTTTCCCGAACCAAAGTCAGTGCGCGACACCTCTTGGACCAGCCGCAAAACAAAAAAAGGCTTGATTTTAGCAGTATATACAGGGTGGACCCTGTATACACTGCTAAAATCAAGCCTTTTTTTTGTTCCAACAGAAAGGGTTCAATATCGTAAATGCGAAAAAATTAACAACTGTCCCATACACAATTTCAATACCTACTCGACCCAAATGTTTGGGAGAGCTATTGGCCCCAAGGAAAAAGTTGTTCAGTTTGATGGTCTGCAGCATATCCTTTCTGTTACACCTTGTATAATCTACTATTACCTTTATTAAATATACACACAGGGTGTGAATACACTGTTCACGAAGCCGTCAACCAAGCATTCTGTACATCAAACTTAGTAACTCTACGCAAAAGTTATTACTGGGAAACTACTTTTTTTTGGGGTAAAAAGTCACGGTTAACTGTCGGAATCAATTACCGCACGCAAAACATAGTGCTGATGGGTGCATTGCAATTTAGAGTTGTAATTAGTGCAATTTAGAGTTGTAACATTAAAAGCTTGTATTAAAACAAAAACAAAAAAACTTGTGAAAATGTTGAAACTTAGACCTCCAGTATCTCCGAAACTAGAAGGTTCCCAGGTATGGTCCAGAACAAAAAATAATAACGCAATGAAGGGGAGAACAAGTGCCTTTCGGCTTCGTTAAGTCTTTTTACACCCATAATTATGTTTATATTTTGTTTGTCCAGATGAGCGGAATTCCGCAAGGAGAGTTTGAAAAACCGCCACTGAAGCCTTCTATTCATTTAGATACTTTTGATTTGCTGCAAAGAGCACGGTGAGCGTTTTTTATAGACTGATTGGTTCTAACATCGGACAGAGCATGGTATTCTCTTCCCAAGATGGCCTAAGACTAAGTCACGATAAGTGTTACCATTGATTGTCCTTTTCAGTAAATTTAGGGACTTTCTCATTTAGTGAATGAAAATAAAATAAATTACTACTTAACTAGCTTAACTATTTAGTAACTCATGTGATTCATCTAGTTTTAAATTCATTTACATATTGAATTATTAAGTAAAAAAATGCATTTTGCTCGGGTAATTCAATCAGACACCGTGGCAACACATCAACTGCATCGCAACTGATGACGTATTCTTTGACCAATAACGTGACCCAGCTGTCACGGAAAGAGAATATCAGGCGAAGTATATTATTATACCATCGGACAGAGCTTGTTCAGTAGAGAGATTTAGAAATTGCTATAAAAAAATAACTGATGTGTGAAAAAATGTATGAAGCTGCAGGTCCCGGTCCCTCAGCACAAGTTGTTTATTACGACGACTTCCATGGCCCGTTTTCAGGTGTTCAGTCGTTCTTTCATGTTGGTCTTTTTAAGTCATCATCATCTGCCTAGCCTTTTCCCAACTATGTTGAGGGCGGATTCCAGTCTGACCGGATGCAGCTGAATACCAGTATTTTACATGGAGCGACTGCCTATTTGACCTCCACAACCCAGTTAGTACTGGGTAATTCGATACCCATGGTAAGACTCGTTGTCAGACTTTTTGGTCACTGACTACCTGTAACGACCTAAAACGTGGACGTTATGCTCTCTCAAGCTATGCCTCCACCTTCTGCCTTCTGCATCCAGTCTCTCCCAGCCACCTGTTTAAAGTCGTTGATCCATCAAGCGTGGGGCGTCTCACGCTACGCTTGCCTATACGCGGTCTCCACTCCAAGACGTTTGCTCCAACGGCCATCGGCCCACTGCCACTTCAGCTTACTCTAGTTCTTTTCCGGATAATTTCAAGCCTTTTTTGTTTATTTTGCTAGATTCTGGATGGACCGTGGTAACATAGCTATAGCTGTCCGCTACGTGGAATCACTACAAGGCGCCTCGCGCGCAGCCGCTGACAAATGGTACGAACAAGCGCGTGCGCACCTTGAAGTGAGACAGGCGGCCGAGGCCGTTCTTGCGCATGCCGCCGCTATGGGGCTGCGGTATATCTGAACGAGGTAAGCAACATCTTGGGACAAATTGCGTTCAAAAGCTGCCAGTATCATCACAGCCCCGTTCTTTTACACTTAGTCGTTTGTCTGAATTCCAGAGGCAATCGAATTCGGGCGAAAGACAAAGTTTAATTGCGCCAATAGTAATATACTGACTGGTCTGGACTGGTCTAGTGGTCGCAAGCCCGACTGCTGAACATGAGGTCGTGAGTTCGTTTCCCAGGATGGGTAAAGTGTTATTGGGTTTTTCCATAAGGAATTTCACAGCAGCAGCCACGGAGTCTGGATTTGTGTATGGCAATAGGCTCGAATCCTATTACGTGGGACGTAAACATACTGGCGAAATGTGGATATACTATTAGGTACACCTCTGCCTAATACTTCGAGGATTACAGGCGTGATGTTATGTATTTTAGTAATATAATAAAGATCATGAGTTCTCTAGATCTGCCAGTCAGTTTAATTTTTTTTTTCTTTTATTGCTTAATTTTTTGGGGATGTTAATTGACTACTTAACATCACGCCACGACCCTTATGGACCGTGTCAACGCGGCTTTAGAAACCGAAAAAAACCGGGTGAAATCGCGGGGCACAGCTAGTGTAAAGTAAATCAGACTTTAGATCACTAAGGTTAGGTACTACTAGGAGTTATAGACAAAAGTATCACATGAAATTACGGGGTAGATTAGGTAGAACTATCTAGAATATACACACGTTACAGCAATGTATTATTTTTTTCTTCTTTCAGGTTAGAAGTTGTCGAACAATTGTGCATGTTTAAGTCAAGTGGAACATTTAACTGATTTTGTGGATATTTACCGTATAGCGTTTTTAAATTATTTTGGTAACTATATAAAAACAAAGTAAATAGTTCCATGTTTTATTTTTTGTGCGTAGAATCTTATACCCCAGTTTTCAAAGACACTTCAATTTGTTACCCGACTGAGCGACGCATAGGGGGGTAATGCGTTTATCGGCCTATGTATGTATGTTTGTTCCTTTGTGGCGCTCTAGAGGGGAAACGCATGGGACGATTTTGATCATTCCTACATCAATCGATTTGTCTTAATCTTGCGTGTGTCACTAAAGACATGACAGTTATCAAAACTCATTATGGTGACAACCAGGCGCCATATTATGAAAAAGAAAAAAAAAGTCGACTCTGCCGATCTCCTTGAAGAGTTGAAGCGTAAACTCACGATATGTGTATCCTGCCTGTCCTAACCTACGGTGCTCAGACCTGGTCACTCACCGAATGGCAAAAGTTCCGCCTGGGTCTGCCAAAAAGCAATGGAGCGCAGCATTTAGGGTGTTAAGATAACAGACAAAATACTGAACACTAAGCTCAAAAACGGGAATTACAGACGTTGGCAAAAAGGCTGCCAGGCTCAAATGGGATTGGGCAGGCACGTGAGCATCCATAACGACCGCTGGGTATAGGTTACAACGCGATGGGTGCCTGAGGATGCACAGCGCCGCCGAGGCCGACCTAGAAAAAGGTGGCGAGATGATCTGGACGCGAAAGCCTAGTTTAAGGTGGTGCTGGAGAAGAATACCTGGAAGGATATGGAGAAGGCCTTTGCCCAACACTGGGACATACAAGGCTACTAAAAAAATTGTAGGTAGCTTAGTTGTTAATTTTAAGAAAAATTTAAAAAAAAAATCGTTTATTCGTGGTGACCATCATTGCATTACAAAAAATGTTACTTCTGCCAAACTGTAAAGCAGTTTGTTGGCAGATGTAGCTCCCATATACATACAATATTACCTATATTTTTATGTAACTACTCGTAGGTTCTTTTCCATCCATAACAAGAGTAAACATTAACTAAGTATTACTAAACACAAATATTTTACAATATCACAAAAGCTGACTAGTAGTGAATTGAAACGCCACTACGCAATTCAAAATGCTGTCAGCATTAGCTAATAACATTTTAAATCGCGCAATGGCACTTTAATTCACACCGTTCAAGCCGCAAACATAGATTAAAATATATATATATATAGATTATGTCATACTAGCTTATAGTAGGACATAATATACAAATCTCCATTTATGAGGCTTTGACAAAAAGTGTTAAAAAGAAATATCTCCATTTTATTTTTAAATGACATTTTTGAGGTACAGCTACTTTCTAAATCGACTGTCATTAAAAATTATTTTTTTTACAGCCAATAACAACTCCACCTTACGATGGACCGGCAACATCCTACATTCTACGAATAATTCTTCGTAATCACTAGTTTTAAAACGTTTTTTTGTGTTTTTATCTAATAATAGTTTCATAAATCTCATTTGTAATAAATTTATTTCATCTAAATATGTTTTAAATGTATTATTACCATAGCATGCCAGTCAATACGAAAGTAGCGAGTCCACCAGCGCATTCTGCACTCTGTGGTCTTCTAAAAGTAAACGAGTACACTTACATAATACTTTATGTTGATGACCATTATATTTTGTATGTTATAATTTGTGTATACCTATCTCTTGTAGGAGATAAAATAAAACAACAATAAGATCAAATGTTTGTTCATGTCAGGGATCAAGAAAACGGAGATGTGAATATTAAAAGAATTAAAGTAATTATGTAGGTACTTAATTAAAGTAATTATTTTAATAAACACGATTATTTTAATAAAGCAAACGGTAAGTAGTTGAGTACCCTTTTAACTAGACAACGATTAACAAAGATATGATCTAATGAGAAGTTTTTATTACGAGTCAAAGATTATTTTAACAATTGAAAGACGTCACTGCAGGTCTAGGCCGGTATCAGGACACTTGCGCGAAAAGACATGCGCGCGCATTCACTTTTGCGCGATTGGACTTTTTCGCGAACGGAAATTTCCGCGAGACATAAGGGCCACTGAGGTTTACTCTGTAGAGTTAAAGCGTGATGTTATAACATCATGTGTTGAAGCAAATAGTTAGGATCACTGTTTTATATAAGATTTTAAACTATCATGGTCACTAACATTATTATGATCATTATTATATCGGGAACTCAACAAAAACAGTAAACATGGTAAATATCCCGTTTCTAGTCTACACTGTTTTTTATTCTTAATTTGAATGGATGTTTTTTCAGTGTTTGTCAAAATGAAAATCCAAGATGGCGCCGAGGAAATTTTTTGGTTTTTTTCGTCATGGGTGTCTTTTTCGTGGTTTTCGGGTGCGCTGATAACGAAAATGAGGTCAAAATAAAAATCCAAGATGGGGCGCCAAGGAAACTTTTCAAAATATGATTGTTTAAAATGGCTGTTAAGGGCTGTTAGGTTGACTTAACTGACTTACTTAAAAGTGAGAACATAACTTTACATGCTTTCGATTGCAGCATCTTAAATTATCATTTCGATCACGAAAACGACATCCATGACAGGAAAACCTAAAATTTTTCATTTCCATTTCACTCAAATTAAGAATAAAAAAATAGCGATCCTGACTATTTTCTTCAACTCAGTCCACCTTCAAGTAATAGCAGGGGTGATGTCATGTTGTACGTCAATGTCGTGTTGTCATGTTTCTATAAAAAAAAAAAAAATCTAAAAACTTAACAAAACCATTAGTTAATTAACCAAACCTCGTTGCTGCTAACCATAATCATCATAATCGGCCATAATTAGTCGACCGCCAGTTGTCTAAAGGTGCCAGAGAGAAATTCTTCTGAGTTTTCATCTCGCGGCCTTAAGCTCTCGTTAGACACCATTTTGGAGCATTCCAATAAGTATTCTGTTATTTTCGGGTTTCTATATACATTTTCAGTAAAATCTGAAACAAGTAAATAAACACAGTTTTTCGTATTTTTCTGGCAAGCTTCTGTCTGACATGTCTTTGTGAAAATAGGAAAGATTTGTGATAGAAAACTATGTTATACCTTTACGCAACCAGGGATTTGTACACAGGACCTCTTAGCAGTAGCGCTAGCGACCATTATACCAACCAGGCAGTTAAGAATTCAGTTTTATGATGGCATATAAGGCATATACCTAGCTTCTTATTCGTTTTTTTTGCTTGGACAAACTTTGATCGAGTGTCCTGTGCTTTTAAATTAGATTTTATAATGTGGTTTAATTGTTTTGATAATGTGTCTTATGCAAATGTTACGGCTAAAAGCCGAAGTAAGGTTACACCTAGTTCTAGCCGGCTATACCTTGGTGCGGCCGGTAACAGTTGTGTATCCTTTTTATTGCTAGGACACACCGACCAAATTGAGTAGGTTAGGTCATGTTACAACTGTGACCAAAGGCGCGCGAGCCGAGCGAGCGCAGCGAGCGATGCCACGGCAGCGGCCGGCGAGTGCTACATTCAAATTCGTTGTATGTTCTAACCGAAGATAAGTAGGATACATCTAAGTTTAACCGACTTTTTTATACTAAATGGGCTTACTCTTGACCTCAATCTAGTCCTGAGGACAGAGATGAGGTCAACGATAGAACGAGCTAACCCAAAAGAAGCCTATTAACTCGCGATTTAAATAGATTGGGGTCATATGAACTTGGGAACACCGACGCAGGCAGGGAATTCCACTCCTTGGCTGTGCTCATCCTGTGGCTACACCTAGTTGAACCCGGCTAAAACTAGGTGTAGCCGAACTTCGACAATTAGCCGTAACACATACACTAACAAAATTGTTTATTTTTTATTGTACCTCAAATTGTTACTTTGGTGAATGCAATTACATCAAAAAAATGAAGCTGGGACAAGCCATCTAACTTGAATTTGAAGGCAATTTTTTTCCCTTATGACTTTTATACACCTACTAAGAAAATAAATGTGGCTATAATTGGATCCAAATTATAGCCGACCAGTATACAGCCACCTGCACAGCTCTCTTGTGGGCTTCGTTTAAATCATTGAAGGTGCAGCTGGCTGTGCAAGATGAGCAAGAAAGGAGGTGGGGCATATCCTGCAGAGGGGCTCCACACTGGCATTGTATCTAGAAGATAGTGATTATTTATTTATCTGTGTATTTGGTTGACTTTTTGTATCTACATAGTTTTTTATGTGTGAAAGCTTTTACACGGCGTTAGTGTTACACTGTTAGCGTTTATTTTACAATTTCATTAAGTTACTGACTGAATAATAAAATAAATTTTGCTAAAATTATGTATGACGCACATTTCCGTATGAAAATAAAACCGTTTAAAATACCGTTTAAAATAAATAATAATACATTTAATGTCCTAGATTCAGTGGAAAGTTTGACAAGGTGAACCACTAATAAAATAAAACGTCAGCAGTTATTGTGGAATAATATTATTATTTGATTAAGTTTGCATTAGATAAAAACATAGATAATTCTATTTTGGAAAAAAACCTACCCAGGCAGTTTTATTCACCTATTGTTAAGACAGGTTCAGGAACCTGTCTTTTACATTAACATTTTAAGACGGCTATAAATTCTTCATTACGAGAATCAAGTTTATCTGAGTTTGAGCCTAGGTAGCTCTAGATACGCGGTGCGGGGGAAAACACGAACGCCAGCAGGCGATTGACGGACGCTACATGCTACACACTAATTGTTCTGGTTTGTACAGACGCCAGCACATCAAGTTACCACAAACTGTCTAATTTTCTCATTTGGTTTTGAACTTAACCATCAACATTTTATGGTTTAAAATCATTTAGAGAAAAGTTACCACAAATGTGCATTCGATTTGAATATTCGGGTTTCATACAGCTCATAAGCCCATCGGCATATTCCGTTTGGAGCGGCACAATTTCGAGCGCAGCCGAGGGGGACATCGACAAACAAATGGTTACCACGTGTTCAGTACATCATTCTGAATCCCCTACATAGAAAATTAAAAAAAAAAACTGCTGTGTCCTACAAAAGTGCAATCCCTACCCACACAGTCAAAATGTATGGAACAGCTGAATTTAAAATTGCCGATAAAAGTTTTTTAGGAAAGAAAATTTTCATCAGTTCGAAATGACGTACTGAATACGTGGTAACCAATTGTGCGTCGATGACTCTTTCACCCTGTATATTCGGTTTTGCCTTCCGATAGTGCCGAATTTTGCCGAGCCGAACATGTCTGGCACCACTGACTGAGCTCTTGCGACACGTCACCACCCACAGCCGGGGACTCATTGCATAGCTACCTCAGGCACCATTTCATAATTATATCTACTGAAGTTCTTACCTTCTAGTTCACCCAAACTCAGCTCATTGCCACCATAGTCTTTTGGAAGACATTCTTTAGGTACATAGTTGTACAAATCTTCCAAATTCTCATGAATGACGACTCTATCCATGATGGTTGAGGTCACGAACTGCTTGAAGAAGTTAACTATCTGCTGAATTATATTGGCGGGACCTGCTAGGTTAATAACGTGGATGCCGTATATCCTCCAGTTAAGGCATTTCTGTAACATAAAAATAATTGCCCAAGTGCAACAACCACAGTATGTTTGAGCCACGTACCTACACGGAATACGCACGGATCTAAAACTTCACAGTTCATGCCACACCGTGCGTCGTCGGTGTCTTATCGAATCTTGGTGCCTACAAATCGAACAGACGCGGACGCGGCTCACACCCTACAATGGTCCTCTAGTTTAGGGATCTATGTTAATTTTGTATAGGTAAGTTAAGTAAGCCAATAAGGCAACATAATTTGGCCAAACTAGGGATTGTTGCACCCAGAACGCCAGTGCGTCACCAATAGGCTCACGAGCCAGAGCCAGTCCTGTGACTGGCTCTGGCCCGTGGGCCTATTGTTTCCATTAAATTATAAACAAAATATGTTTTACCGTAAAAAACCGCGCCACTTTCGTGAGAACTAGCGGATTTTGAGTCAAGATTTGTGCCCAGCCCACATTCTCAAAGTCCAAAATCCATATGTCGCCCGCCATATAGTCGTAAATCATTCGTAAGTCCAGAAGCTGAAATAAATAGATAGTAAATGATCATTACAAACAACCGATCAACTCAACCTATCGCAGTCCATGATTCCACTGTTGGAGATAGGCCTCTCCCAGGCACGCCAAAGTCTCTGTACCTACTCCGCAAGCAGAACTCAACTTTTCGTTATTATTTTTTTATCTCAACAGAAATACCTCCAAAGCTGGGGGCCTAAAATGGGCGCTTTAGCAGAATTATAATAGGATAATAATAATATGGAAGACGTTACAATTCGTAAATTGGTCACAAAGTGAAAATACATAATATTATCCTATTATGATTCTGCTAGAGCGGTCATTTTAGGCCCCTAGGTCATGGCTTCTCCATATTTTCAAAGGTGTCCTGGACGAAAGGGGCCGCAATCGCGGGACGCCTCGCAGATGTGAAACATCGAAATTATTTTTTACAGGTAATATGCATAAAATAATAGGTTATGTCCACTTTCAATAATAATATTTTGTGACCATTGTGATGATTGTAGGGTACTGAAATATTTATAAAAATATGTAATTAAATTACGGATTTTGGTGTTCTGACACATTTCACAACTATGTAGGTACACAATCAGATCTTCAATAGTTCAGTAACAGCGTCAGTTTTACAACAGGACTTTAGGGTTTTTTTACTTCCAACAGGCCTTGGAATGGAAGTAGGAAGCTTAAAATCGTCTCTAAGTTGGTATTTATTTCTAAACGCGATTGTGGTCCTTATTTATACGGATTCACGGGTCAATTTCCTACGCATGTATTTTTTTCTTCGACGCATGCCGTGGCGACGCGTCGCTACGCCACCAGTCGGTCTAACTCGCCGCTATAGATGTTTCAGAAATAACAATTTCGAGTTTTTGAAGTTCTGACTGCCAACGCCGGACGTCTTTGCCATCTGCACAGCCACCTTTGTGGCTGGGTCAGACTGGATGCGGAAATCAGAGACCAGGGTCTTGTGGCGCAGTCTTGGAGATTTATGTCCTGCAGTGGCCACAGTGGGTCCATTGAACAAATCTTACCATAAAAATTCTTCTGAATAATTCTTCAACATCAAGCTTGCTATTTTCTAGAAATCTCACAATGGAAATTCTTCTGTTATCTTGTAGTTTAGGCATCACAAGAACCTTGCTGAAATATAAAACATGTCAAAATGTCGAATAGAATAGTTGTCACAATGCAAAACCCCCTCTACGGATCGTCGTAGGTTATTTAATAAAAAATAAAGTACCACACCATACATGATGAAATAGAACATCGCGGCAGCTGTAATTCAAGTTTTTTGTTGCTGGCAACTGTTTAGCTTTAAATTCCTCAAATTAATAATAATTCTTTTAATTCCCTGTAAGGTTACAAGGTCGAATTATTATTACAATGACGCCCTAAGCCGAGGTCCGAGCCCCACAGGGGGTGCCCTTAGCGAGCGGTCATTTAATTGTATATTTATTTTGTAAGCCCTTAATTTAAGGCCCCCAGTGCCTTAAATTCATTTGAGCAGTATTGCAACGTTATCGAGTTGAACTCCGAGTGGCCCCACCCAATAAACAATAACTGGGAACAGTTTTAATAAAAAAAAAACCTTTTTTTTCCACAGAACGCCACAGATACTTACTAAAGGTCAAATACTTTATCAGCATTAAATATTTGGTTTCTGTGTTGTATAATTTCGGGCTGCAGGAACCGGTACTTATAGAAGTTATCTATCTTCTCTTTAGCTCTTTCTATGGATCCTTTTGCTATAATTATCATCATCTCCATAGCTTCCCTACCTGATGAAGAAAAACAATCATTAGCATAGCATGTTCAGTCTATCACGTTCCCACTGCTGGGACACAGATGGCCTCCTCTCTAGAAGAGGGAGCGCCGGAGCGGGTCGAAAAAATAAATAATAATAATAAATAACATTACGCCTGTTATCATTATCAAAGGGTTAGGCAGAGGTGTACCTAATAGTACACCTTTGCCAGTTATGTTTAATTCCTATTTAATAGGAAATTAGTCTATTGCCATCAACCAGGCACAAAACTAGACTCCGTGGCTGCTACTGAGAAATTTCTAATGGAAAAACCAATAACAGTTTGCTCGACCTGGAAATTGAACCCAGGGCCTCACGCTCAGCAGTCAAATTGTATTAAATACTCACTCATTTCAATATGAACCAGATGAGGTTGTTTTTGAAACCATTCCATGATTGAATCCACCCCCTCCCTTAAGATTGTCTCTGTCAGACCAAAGACTTGACGCACGGCCTTCACTTCGTCTTCATTGCGATGGAACAGGCCGCATTGCTTGACCGGAATCATTGTAATAACTTGAACCTATAGTTTTTTTTTTCAACCCTGAAATGCATGAAACGTTATCAGCCTGTAATGTGGAGTGACAAGAATGGACAAAGTAAGGAATGAGTATATTATACAGAAAAAAATGTCGTCTATATTGATATGGACATGTAATGAGGAGGGATGAAACGCATGGCACTAAAAAATAGATAGATATGAATATTGATGGATGGAGAGGGAGAGGAAGGCCAAAGAAAAGATGGATGGATTGTGTGAGGAATGATATGAAAGAGAAAGGAGTAAATGATGCCGTGACGTCTGACAGGGGAGAATGGAGGAAGAAAACGCGTTACGCCGACCCCATGTAGAATGGGACAAGGGCAGGAAGATGATGATATAATCAGCCAGTAATTATCCCACTCCTGAAACACAGGCCTCCTTTCTGAACGAGAGAGTAGGCTGTAATTCATCACGCGGGTCTAGTACGGATCCCGATTGGTTGGTGAGTTTTGCTATTTTATATCAATTCTATTTCCTAAATAGTAATTTTTCTCTGTACAGACCCGGAACAACTACATGTAGGCCATACAAATATTTTTTCCACGCGTAGTAAATTTTGACATTTAATAGATTTTTATTGCATTTTATATAAATGACTGACATCGTGTGAATTGCGATATGTTAATTTTCGAGTTGGTAACATCGGCAGCGATGTGAGAACAATACAGGACTTTTTTAAAGTCACGGTCAATGCACTTCTAACAAGTTTTTGGCAGCGAGTTTGCCCGAGTGTAGATTGAAAAATTATCCCGCGTACGGACACCATTTAAAAATGTTAAAAGTCCTGATAGAAAGCCAGATAAATCGATAAAAGAAACTTTTTTATTCCTTTCCTCCATGCCTCGGAAAGCACGATAAGCCGTTGGTCCCGGCTATCATTTGTAGATCTTTGACAGTCGTTACAGGTAGTTAGTGGCTCTAAAGTCGGACAACTAGTCTTACCAAGGGGTACGGTATCACCCAGGACTGACTGGGTTGTGGAGGCCAGATAGGCAGTCGCCCCATGTAAAATACTGGTACACTAAATTCAGCTGAGTCATACATAAGAGTCAAAAATAAGAACTTAGGCACCATTTGATAGGTAATTTAAAAAGTCAGAAATAAAAGCGATAGCCAGAAAAAAAGATGTATTAAAAATAGTTATTATAAAACGATCTGTTGCTTGCGACCTTGGTTCGCGTGAAATTAATAAAAAAAAAATATTTATTACTCTTTGTCGGATCGGATTTTGTTACCAGTTTCAAGGGTTTTATTTTTTTTGCTCGGAACCCTAATTCTTATTCTAAAATAAAAGTAGCCTAGTTAGACCTAATAACATCAGCTTTCTGCCAGTAAAAGTCCCGTCAAATTCGATCCAGATGTTTCAGAGATTTAAAAAATGTGTTTTTGTTATAAATGCCGTATAATTTTTACAAAATGCATTCAGTAAAAAGCTGTTATTTTGATTTTACAAACAGACACTTCAATTTTATTTATTTGTACATATTTCTAAAAAAAAATTCCTTAAGGGCATTACATGGCTTAAATCCCAAAAACAGCGTATGTTCAAAGAAATTTGTTGATGAATCCCTTCGTGCGTTTTCCGTGTAAAAAAGTATGTTATAGTTAAGTTCATCACAAATAAATTGTATTGTTTAAAATTTTAATAAACCTTTTAAATTTTTTTTGGTTAATCGTAGAAAATAGGTCCTTTTTCAACCTTAATTGTAAATTATCTCTGTAACGGCTGAATAGATCGGCATGAATTTTGTAACAACAAATACGTAATGATATACTTAACAATCTGTATTGTTTTTTTCTGTTATTTCTTTTAATATTTTTAAATAATAAATAAAAACCGAAATTTGGCGAAATGTCAACAAAAACCAGTACAGGGATCAAAATCATCAAGGTCATCGAGCAATGTAATGCCCTTAATGTCGATAAGTCCGGACGGAGCATCAAAAAACGGACATGTCCGGAAAACACTGGATGGTAGGTAGATAACCCTAGTTCCACTGGAACATACTACTTACCGTGGTATTAAGTAGGCATCCTATGTCATGAATTCATGATTTTCGCGTGGCATGTTTTTTAATAGATAGGTACTAGGTAGGTACCTAAAATTTACCTATAAATTCAAAAGCTAGGTATGGTATTTACTTACATGAACTGCGTCTTCTTTGTTCACAAAATTAAGTATTTTGATTTTTTATTTGGACACGACCAGTCCGACTCTCACGGGTTTTAATTCGCGAATGCTCTGTGGATACCTAACTAGCTTAAACAAACATTATAAGTAACATAGCTTTAATTAATTTAATGTTAATTCCGGCTTTACAGGTCCACAGTAACGTTTTATTCAATGACCATGACGTCGAGCACGTGATGGATTAATAATTATGTTGAAGAGAGCTTTACTGCCTACTTAATCTCAGGTCCAGTTGAAAACCTGCGTCAGTCACGAGTTGCCGGCAGTTTGCGGAGCTGGGCCTATTTGGCGCAGCCGTGAATATTATATTTTTTTGTTCAGATTTAAGTTTTTTTTTACTTCATATTGTGTTTTTGTGGCATGTGCCAAATAGGTAAACACGGCGGCACATGAAGCTGTAAATTTCCAGTATAACTTGGCCTGGCTTTATATAGATTTCCTATCCAATGAGAGATCCGCATAAACTGGTTTTGTATAGCTTGATCAGCCGTCGTGCGTACATCAAACTCAAAGCATTTATTTCAATTGGACACTCTTTTAAATCAAAATATTGTTACAAAATCTTGGTTACATCATTCGTGTTGAGATGATACATATTAGGTATGTATGTGACAACGATGTAAAAAAACGTGCATATTAAGAGCGTAAATATGTTTTCTTCCCCCTTTCTTACCTATCCACTAATTTTGGCCAAAGTGCAAGTGTTGCAATGCTCGTAAAAGGCTGCTAAGTCATAAGTACTAACATACATAACATAACACCAACATAACCCAACATTGTTCATTTAGTTCGTAATAAAAGTTTTGACTTTGACTTTGAAAGTGTCGTTATAACAACCGGTAAGAAAAAGCAGTCGAAAGACAAATTCGAAACGCTGGAAAGACCTAAAGAAAAGACTTCCTATCAACTGTTCTTTAATAGTCGGACCCTTAGAAAGCATCTGAAGGGAAATCTCTCAATAATACTGATAATAACACGTACCTACACATCTTACCTATGTGCTCAAAGCTGTTCAATAACTGTCCCGTGCTTTGATCTGGTCACAAGCGCGACTGCTGAGCGTGGGTTCCGCTACCTATTCGATTCCCAGCTCGGGCAAACAGTTATTGGTTTTTCCATTAGGAATTTTTCAGTAGTGGCCCGAAATTTGGAAGTTGGTGGTGCAACATCCCCGGATCGTAAAGTACGTAAACCCGTTGGTGCTGCGTCTGATTTCTTTCCGGCCCGGAGAGTAAAGGAACAGAGAATGCACTTGCTTTAATGATCAGACGCCCGCACACCACGCTATTACAATCTGTGTAATTTCTTTAATAGATTTTCAACTTTATCCCTGAAGCTTTAGGTTCTAGGTTAATTGGGCAAATTTGACAGTTTCAGGTAGCCTTGATGTGCTGGCGTCTGTACTTTAATGTTCTGCGTAGGTACAGCGCGCCTGCGCGGTAGGGGGCTTATCCACGATGAGGTTGGCTGCCGCAGCCGATATTCGGTCGGGAACATGGGCGTCGCCAAGGGGAGGTAGGTGGCAGCTGCAACCCCCCGTCCCCCTAGAACCTCGAGATCTTTTAAGTTGTATCTTTTCCCACCTTTAATAAATTTTAGCGTAGGTCCGCAGCGAGGCTGAAATAAATAAGGAGTCCCTTGACACACTCCTAATAGCCAAATTAGGTAGGTAGGCATAAGGTTGCAAAAAATCGAGCATGTAGGTAGACTAGATTACCTATATGTTTCACAAAACACAAAAACAAACACACAAAATACAAATTACAAAAAAACAAACACATAAAAACACAAAACGATCCAAACACACAAAATTATCTAAAACCAAATGACGAGAATGTAGGTACCTCGTATGGAGCAATACGTAGGTACTGTCGTTCTTCTTGTTCCTGCCATACAACGAAGGAACCTTTCCGGTGAAGGTCCAAAGGCGACCACTGCAAACCGCAACGTCACGTCCAACACTTATGATAACAGATCCACTTGTTTTTAAGTAACTTTATAATAAATTTTTAAACCGACTTCCAACAAAAGCAGGAGGTTATCAATTCGTGAGTTTGATTTTTTTTGTATTTTCAACAATATCTTCGCCAATTATATGGACTAGTTGTATAAAAAAGCTAGGCAGATGTTAAACTTGAGAAGAATGTTATTCTGATTTTGAAATTAAATTAGATTTTAATCTAATCTGAATTGTTAACTGGTTCTTTTTTTTAATTTAAAGAGAATTATTCAGCAATGATCCTGGTTTAATTTGGTGTACATCTGATACTGACCTTCGGAAATAGACAATAGAACCCTACAATAGACTACGACATTAAACCCATATTTGATCTGAAGTGGCCAAACAAACTTGAGCAAGTGTGCTAATCAATGTTCATGCAATATGAGATCATAAGGTCTATGCACTTCAGTGGAAAAATAATTGACCACCTATTGTTTTCTATAGCCTCTATTTATTAAGCCTTTATTCATTTTAAATACTTAATTTGCATATTTCTTAAAAATATGAGTTTTTTAAAAAAACATTTAAAAATATAAAAAATAGTGGTCCGCCGGTATCAGGAGCAGGGTTCAAGCTACCGGTGGTTAGGGCTCCAGAGACAGGAATCTCCTCACAATATGAGCCATATCGAGGAGTACTGCCTTCTGAATCAGGGCCTTGATCCAACCGCCTAAGGAGAGCCTCGAAAGATGGTCGACGAGGCTCTTGGCTATATGATTGTCACGACGATCGGCACAATGATAGCCAAGTATTATTATAGGCTGGTACATTTAATAAATAAAAGACAAGAGATGGTGAGTTAATACACATGTGTAATATTCATTATACAATTACCTACTAATAATTTTACATTCAGATACTAAGGTGAAATACTTAATTCTAAACCACTGAACTAGTGAAATAAATTGTCTTTTCTTATGCTCAATAGCACATTTAGTTTCGGCTTGTCAAACACTTCTATTCAGTTTCAAGACAATTCAGTGTACACAACATATAATCACTACCCAACTGTAACACTGAATTTAATGCTTATCTTTTACACTTCCATGATTCATTTACAAGCCTAGACTGGTTGACTTCAAGCAGCCATGTAGCTGTCAGGATGCGTCATCATCAGAGTCCAGCTCATCGGAAGAATCATCTGAGGAACTGCTGTCAGAAGAATCTGACTCATCACTGCTTTCCGCGTTTATGAAGATTTGATTGATTTTATGTATCCCAGTTAGTAATGACATGGAAGCCATTTTAACAGCAACTTCATTCTCCATTATGCTATCAACCTCTTCTTGTTTTACCATCTCTGCAGCAGCCTCTAATTCCTCAATGTCCAATTCCAAATCATTTTTTGTTATGTCAATATTTGCAATGTTATTGAACAGCTCATCAAGCTCCTCATTCCTACATTTCTGCAGGAAAATCAAATAATCCTTGATGTACAATTGATTCAGAATGTACCTTGCATCGTTACTTGCATTAAACATTTGATATATTTCAATCATGCATTTTATAACGAATTTCTTTCCTTTTTTAAATAGGGATACCAGATCATTCTTCACTTTAATGCAGAGATCAAAGTTCCTGAATATTGGGTAGATTAATGCACGTCTGTAAGAAGCGATGAGAACATGCTTCATTTCATCAAATGTGCAGAACCAACTTAGGGTTGATGACAGTTTATTTATAGTCCACCCTGACTCCACAGTGCTTTCATTCAAAGTAGATCGTTTATCATAACAATATCCATAAAGAATATCAACCAATCCATACAGAACTTGCTTGTACTCATTCTTTGTTAGCAAATAGTGTTTGTTTGGTAGTTCCTTCAGAACACTCACTTCATCTTCAGAAAATTCAATCTCATCAATAAAATTTGGATTACTCCAAGGTGCTGTATAAGTCAAGAATGGTTCAAGTAGTTCATCATCATAGAAGTCAGCCAGATAATGGTCTGTTGAAAATTTATCATTTTCATGATTCACTCTCTTATTTTGACGCTCTTCTATTGCCACCGTTTCAGGGACTCTCAATTCAAAGATCTGTGGGAATTCAATACCAATGTTGCTAAATTCAGTTGTTAGTTTGTTTGCAAATCCATAGGAGAACTTATTGGCATATTCATCTTCATTGTCTACATTTTCTAGAGAGATTCCATCTTCTTCCAACATTTCAACTAAATCTGGATTGATGTCAGGGATATCTGCTGGAGCCAGTAAACTTGTGATCATATCAAGATTCTCGAAATGTTCTCCTGTGGTCTCCTTGTCAAAGGTTAAATTGAAGTCTCCTGAATCACATAAGTACGATCCTTTTGCGCTGTCATTATCGACGATTCTGCCTGGAAGGCGAAGTCGCAAAAAGTACGGACTGGACACAAATAGAAAATTCTCGCCATCTACGTCAATTTCTGTATCCCCAATGTTTGTATATGGTGCGTGCACGTTTATATAAACGTGGTTATCGTCCTGAGTTAACTTAAAACGTGGAGTCAACATTTTGCTTTCGCTTTAACCACCCCTCGGTGTACCTATGATAGTTATGCTTATGCTGTAAGTTATAGCATACATAAATGAGTATAGCGTGCAGGCGTGCACATAGTATTGATTGCAGTCTCGAACAATCGAGTACCGTACAGAACGATATACCGACACTATAATAGTAGACGACTACACGAGCCCTCACTCCTCAATCAGAATCGGAGGAAGAAAATACTCTATAATGATTGCGTTTTGTTTGCTTATGCTTTTTGGAATCAATCAGCGGCCTCCCCGCACGCACGCTGGGCCTTGCCTTGACTCTTGAAATTGGTTATTTGACAGTAAATAGGACACTGACAGTCTCACTTAGTGTTACCAACATCTAAAGAAATCCTTTAATTTGAAACAGGGTTTTTATAAAGGCGGACGAAATTGTCCGGAAAGCCGTTTTGATTTTGAAAGAAAATGTGGGCCGAAGGAACTGTGGGCCCGTACAGCTCAGTATTGGTGCCCTGAAACAGTGACATGGGGTCGCGGTAGACCACGAAGTAGATGGCGGGACGAACTGGATGTCTTCCTTGAGAATTGGAAAGAAGTAGCACAGAAGCGTTACCTTTGGAAGAAATGGAGCCAGGCCTTACCCAGCAGTGGGGCAATGTAGGCTAGCTATAATAAATAATATTATAATAGAATGCGGAAGGCCGGTCAAAGCTCAATGTCGATGCTAGTTTGAAATACAAAATGACAACAGATTTCTAGCTAATGACGATGTATGCTACTGGTACTAGCTATACTAGCGCCATTCGCTTCACAGTTACCATATCCATTGCATTCTGTTTTCAGCTACTGAATGATTTTTGTATTGTGTTGTATAGCAACAACAACAACATCCATTTATTTTCAGGATACTTAGGCCCATAAATAATATACCTTACAGACTAACACACATATAATAAAATACAAACTGTGTTAGTAAACAGAATCTTAAAACTATGATAATAACACTTCACTTAAGCAATAGGTCACCGTGCGTTCCTGTGGCACTTGCCCGTAAAAGCGACGGAACACCACTCCCTGGGGCCAAAAGTCCTCCTCTACGACGAGGTGCAGATAACACTTTGGTATACGCACCACGAACATCATAAAGTAGACGTTGCGGTGCGACTCAAGCAGCTGCACTCTCGTTGGTCTTCTGACGCACGTTCTCCATGATGTCCTCTGCCGTAGTGGTGCAGTGTGGGCGGGAGATGTACATCGGAGTATTCATCAGCCCGAAACGATGCCTTTTCAGGCTCGGGCTTCCCAGCGGGAGTAATTATGCCCGCAACTACGCTATCGAAATCTCCAGGAATATGTCGAGATTTTCCAGGCACTGCAGAAACAGGCACGTGCGGGATAACGGGCTGGTATTCGTAACTTCACGTCCAAAGCGCGTATTTTGCCTACGGTGAATGTATTTATTATTCGATTCGTTTGGCAATTGACGAGTGATGGTTTGAAACCAAGGTGGGGTCATTTAGTAATGTTCTATGATTGTATACGAAACTCTTGTGAGCGCCTATAGTACCGTGACGGTGACATGTCATGTAGGATGGCTGTCGCATACAGGTATGGCTGCTGCATTCAGGTATAATGTATATATTGTATAGAAAGTATTTAGACGGCGCAGCGGGGATCTATCGGATACCAATTTGAAAATATTATATACACCGGTTCTTACTGAACAGTAAGATGATTGATTTTAGATTGTATAGGCCGACCGACGATGACAACTTACATGATTTCTATCTGAATGCGGCTTAAGCTATGAAAATGCTTGAAAATAAATGTTTTAAATCCAATTAATTATGGAGAAAGTTAACTGAATCGAGTCGTAAAAAGCGAGATTTTAGAAAAAAAACATCTTGGATTATCTATACATGACGTATAAAGAAATTATAACTAGTTTTCCCAAGAGTGCCTCAATTCCATTGACGTTCAAACTTTGAATTTTATAAATAAACTTTAAACTACCCCTCTTCTGTATTTTAATTTTGAATCTTTTTCTATTTTCGAACTTCACAGGAAATCCTTTTAAAAAAGGATCCTATTTTAAGAACACCGACCGCGTAGAATAAGTTACTGTTTGTGTGGGCGGAGTAGGTAGGCGGACGCAGTGAGTTGTCAACTATCATTTTATTAGTGCTTACTTTCTTTTCATACTTTTGCCATATTGGTGTCTGTTGTGAATTTATCGGCAGTTAAATCATTATCTACTGAATTTCTATAAATAGTTTTTAAAGATTCATATTTCCTTGTGTGCGCTTAGTTGTGGCATAGCAAAGTGTTCTTCAACACAACAAAGATTTTAATGCATTGTCACCTTCATTTTGAAAATTAACTCAAGAACATTGACTGTGTTTACATTATTAATTTATTTGAATATAGCACAGAAATCTCGATCTTTGGCATGTCAATGTCACCCCATTGATGGGAAACCCGTGCCAATCTTGAATGTAATACTTTTTTTCGACAAAAGTTGCATTAATACTTTTTTTGACGTACATATTCATCTAAAAAAAATTGCAATATTGCTTTTTGTTGTCACTGTCAGACAGTCATTATTGACATTGACGTATTGACAATCATAAGAAATATTTTTTCTAATTTTGTTGTCTGATGATCTGATCTGTAAAATAATCAAAACAAAATCGATGTAGGCGTACCTATTGGTTTTTACCAAATCTCAACTATTTTCTTACAGTTTACCGTGATTGAAAATAATTATTTATGTACGGAATCGATTTTATATTATCTAAGTGATGCCAGTCGGTCGGAAACGTTGGAATTTACATGGTAAGTCTAATAATATTAGGTTTGATCTATTACTGCTGCTGTATCTTGATGCTTTTGCCTCAGTTTTTAATGCACACGTACATCAGGTTATGTCTGTTAGTTTCCAGAGGTCCATGAAGGTGTATCTTGGATGCTGGACTTCTCCAATGTTTGATTTGATTTGATTGATAGTTAATAGCGATAGCCAATGTCTGCCAGCCTGGCTGTCAAAGAGATATTTATTTAGGCCTATGGTTGGTAATGCTGTGGTAGTGAACTTGTTGAACAATTTTTGTTACCTATGACCAAATAAGGACACAATAGTTGTCATTCCCTTTTCCCTAATAATTTTTCGAGACTGAACTAAAAACTAAAGTATTTTTTGAATGTTGACAACAACATTTCATTTGTGATGCCATGCATTGCATCATGATTGAATCCTGCATTACTATGCAGATTTTCTAAGATGAATCAAACAACCAGATGGAGACTTTATTCTCCTACACAGTGTATCACAGAAATAAGTGGGTGTATTTAATTAAGGGTGTGGTACAGACCGTAACACTGTGTGTATAAAACCAGTCTCTCTGTGTATCTGTATATGACTATAATAAAGAGAAATGCTGTGCATTATTAGTAAAAAAAAAGTTGTTTTGTATTTGCAGTAAATAAAGGCTTAAATTTGTTTAATGTCACACCAAATTATTAATCCTACCACAGCTTGTTTCTGTTTCTAGTCTAAATAAATTCAGCTGAATATCAGTATTTTATACCTTACCTCCAAACCCGTGTTACTGATTAAGGGTGAAATCACATTTGCATTCATGGATCAGCATTTTCGAGTATCTGTGTATCTCAGTCTGTCATGTGAAGTCATCGTTTGGTGGTGCATTCATTCACATCGGAAGCACTTTGAAATGCGATTGGACCTCTCACTAGTGACTTGGTATTCTAACACCCATATCTATAAACAAGTCAAAGTGATTACTTGGGTAAAAGTAATTATTTATGATACAAGTTTTATCCTGTAACTTAGTAATTGCTTGAAGTTAGAACTGTCAAAAGTTAGAACTCTTAGCTTTGCTTTCTTTGACCTTACTTCGTTAAAATTCTTGTCAAATGCTTAAATTTTTTTGCATAAGTAATCAATTAAACTCAAGTTAGTACTTTAACTTGACTATTGATATGGGTGTAAGTGACAGAAAGGGAAAAATGAGTGTGTAAATGTCATTACAGCCTAACAACACTAAATTTTTTTATTTTATAATTTTTTTTTTAGTGAGTCTGGTTGTCGAACTTTCAGCTATGACCACCACATAGGGCTTATACAGTACGCTATCAATGCTTTATATATAGTATACTTTCTGAGGTTTTTCTTGCTCCAGATGGGCCACAAGGATCTCTGAGAAGATTGCGCAACCAACTGGCCGAGGATGGCTGTGCTGAGTCACAAGTTGTTCTTGCTAAACAGCTTCTCGATGAGAAATGTGGTATGTTATTTGTCACACACATTCTTATTATAGCTTACTAGTTTGTAACACCAAAGCTTTCGCCTTCAGCTTGAATTTGGGAAATTATCCCATGAGAACACACTTTCAGGATACAAAAAGCATTCATTATCAGGCCACTGCTGAACACAATTAATTTGGGTACTTTAACATTTTGCACATTAAAATAAAAACTTGGTTAAGGTCAACAATGACAGAAAACCGTCTTGTCGGCCTCTGTATGATGAGTGTGCATAGAAAGAGGGTTCTGGAAGCACAACATACATTTGACAGGAAACGGGATATTTACCATGTTTACTGCTTTTGTCGAGTTCCCGATATTTCGGGAACTCGACAAAAACAGTAAACATGGTAAATATCCCGTTTCCTGTCTAAGTAATAATGTTAGTGACCATGACAGTTTAAAATCTTATAACATACATTTGATAACGAAATTTTAGCTAGATTTAGCCAGAAACCTCGCAGGTTATTATTGAAATAAGGTGTAGTGCAGTCAATAAAACGACCAGTCAGTAAATAAAAAGCATTTTTAATTTCCTACTACTTAGTTTATTAACTTCTGCCCCACTCTTTAAAAAATGCTGGGTACGCCCATGTCCCACATCATACTATAGTGTGCTAAATGTTCATGTAAATCAGTTCAGCATTTAAGGTATGAAAAGGAAATGGACAGACAGCCTTACATTCGCATTTATTAGTATGGATTTGATGGACCAACATGTACAACAACCTATAAAAGGTGGCTGGGACAGACGGGGTGCAGAAGGCTTATAGTATGATTTATTGAACCTGCTTGGTGTCTATCAAGGCTAGGTCTCCGACCTATGTCCAGCTGTTAATGGTGATTGGCTGAGTTGATCGATTCTAATTATAAATAGTTTTTTACTAGAATTCACATGTAATACTAATTCATCATTTAAGGTAACTCGGCTCGTTTATTTTTGTAAAATAAATGTGTATTTGTTACAGAGTTAGAAGCAGACAAAATATGTAACTTCAAACAAGCCTTGGAATGGCTGATTTGTGCAACTGAACAAGCGCATCCAGAAGCCAGGAGAATGTTGAGAAGGTATTTACATTAAAAAATTGTAATGGGGTTAGTTAACCTTTTGACCGCCATAGTCACATATACGTGACAAGCAAGCGCGTGCCCTGTAAGTCAAACGACACAAATATGTGACAAAATGGTGGGTGAAATTGTGGCTTGGCGTGGAGGGCACGCGCGTGCGTTTATGCTGTGGCGGGCAAAAGGTTAAATAAAAGTTATTAAAAAAAAAAATCCTGTCCGTTTTTTTGTTTTTAAAAAAAACACTAACTTCTCAGTTTGTTCATTTTTTTCTTCGACATCCTTCTAACGAAAGTTGAATCTTCGCCACTGAGTAATGGAACATACAGGTTATAAAGAAGGTTAGTGGGGCAAAAGAAAATCTGTCGCTTCCGGTCGTGATTCATTCCATCATAGGTAGTGTGAGTCGCCTCCTTTGTGAGGCAATGATAGGCACAAATAAAGCGGTGGAAAGCAGCAGGAGGATATAACCTCCCTCCCAATCCGCAGCAGACGCACTGGGCACCGAAGTCCGCTTAATGATCTTAGGCCGCGATAGGAGACTTGGAGGGTCTGTCGCCTGAACAGATTAGGCCCCCGTTGAGGGCGGTCCTCTAAACAGGAACTGCGGCCGCAGAGGGTATCCGCTTGGAAGTCATGTGGACCAATACCTGACCGGGGATCATGACGAACTACGCCAGATTCCAGCGCCCCGGCCAAAGGTGGTAGAAGAGCACCGTGGTTTTAGTCAGTCTGACAGACTCCCCCGCCCCGACTCCATACACGCAAAAAAAAAGAAAGGCTCATGCTGTTCATCATTCATCATCATTTCAGCTTCTTCCTTCCTTCCTTCTTAAGACTTCCACTGCTGGACATAGGCCTCCCCAAGCGTCGTTTTTGTCGGGCGAGTCACCTGGTGGCGGTGACGTTACCTGATAGCGCGAACGCAATTATTTTTTCGAAAAAAAACGACGCTTTTCAACATAACTATTAGGTTCATTTTAGGTTTTGTTGGTTATCCGCCACCGCCACACGCCCTCGACACGTCTCTTTAGACTGGTTGTCAGATTTTCTTCTAGCGCAGCTTTTTAGAAAACCCCATAACCCTACGACAAACTTTGTGACATTGAAAGGAAGGGATTTATAAAAAAAATGGGTCTCTGTATTTTTTCAACGAATATGGCTTCGGAATATGATGTAAGTAGTCGTAGGTACTAGACAAACGGATTGGTTGTAATATCAAACCTCTATTCAGATTTAATAAAGTAAACAGTGACAAGTCAAAAATATGTCAGCTCTACGTCATTGCAGCCATCAAATATAACAAAACGTGTGTCTCGGATCAATTGTTCCATTATCCAATATTCCGCGAAACACAATAGCACCAGTTTTCCGATAATGATATGAGGTAATACCGTAAATACGCTATTGTCAAGAATTACTGGAATACCTTCTCCAAATAAACATAAACACATGAGCTACTGCTCTCTTATCTGACTTGCAGTATGTCCTCAAACGCAGAAACCGACAGACCTTCCGATTTGTGATTTATTTTTTTTAGAAAATTTTAAATTTAAATGTGTATCAATGAATGGCAATTTCAATGATTTCGCAGTCTGGAAGATCAAATGGGATAGAGTTCGCAATGAGTTGCATCATTTTATGTAAGGAAATATAATTTTAAAACGGCGCGTCTTTTTTCGTAAACTAAAAGTTCAAAATCGGATATGTGTCAGTAAAAAATGCTTCGCCATAGTTAGCGGTTTGAGGGTATCATCATCATCATTTTAGCCGAAAGACGTCCACTGCTGGACATAGGCCTACCCCAAGTGTCGCCACATTGACCGGTCCCGTGCGTCTCGTATCCAGCGGATCCCCGCAACCTTAACCAGGTCATCGGTCCACCTAGTGGGAGGCCTTCCAACGCAACGTCTTCCGGTTCGCGGTCACCACTCCAGAACTTCTCGGCCCCATCGGCCATCTGTACTGCGAGCAACGTGCCCTGCCCACTGCCACTTAAGTTTGGCAATTCTTCGGGCTACGTCGGTAACCTTGGTTCTCTTGCGGATGTCTTCATTTCTGATTCGATCACGCAAGGAAACTCCGATCATAGCTATCTTCATTGCCTTTTGGGTGACTTTAAGCCTTCTGATGAGGCCCTTTGTGAGCGACCACGTTTCGGTCCCGTATGTAATAACTGGCAACAAACACTGGTCATAGACTTGCGTCTTGAGATATTGCGGTAAGTTTCAGGGTATATCGAAAGATTTCTAGAGCTCTAGGAGCATGTCTTTTTCTTCTCATATTCTTACAACTTTCATAAAAGAACAGTGGCCTCGTAAAAGTTAGTGGAAATTCTTCACTTCAGATGTTTTGTCGCATTATCATCTAAAATCACAGTATTGATTGCTGGAGCTGTCTCTATGGCTTTGTTACTGTCTAATCTAACTATCTGTGGTAGGGGGTATCCTGATTTATTTTATTTATTTATTAGATAGCTTGTTTTTAGTAGCCAAATAAATGAATGGTTCACATTCTTAAAAAAAAAAAATCTACTAATTTATGAGGTGACGTGAGCCATAAAAAAACGTCCCTTCTATGTTGTGTGTATTGTCCCTTGTTGTACCGTCCTTTTTTAAATCGGTAAAAAAATAACATATCGGTAAATCCATAATTGCTGTCAGTTAAATATTATTTAATAAAAACCTTTTTACATTTCAAACATTTGAAACTACAGTTTACATTGATAGTGTGACTATACAATAAAGTTAAAAAAAACGAGTAAGTTTTGGAGGTCTGGTATATCACGCGGGGTAGTGAATCTGAGTAAGTAGATTCATGTGTTCAGTACTATACCTATCGTAAGGTAGAAATTGTTTTCGCGAATAAGTAGGAGCGGCCTAAGTCAGATCTTTGGAACATAATAATAGCCTTTAATGTTCCCTCTGTTGGGACACAAGACTCCACTGTGTAAGGTAATCAGCTATAATCCACGACGCAGGCCCAGTGCCAGTTGGTCGAAGAGGTTTAACATAAGTGTATTCCTTGTTTTTCAGGTGTATCCGCAGCGGAGTGATAGACGAAGACAGCGCAGCCATCATCCGTGCGAAGTCGTGTCTCGCCGCGAGTCGACAGGAGACGGTTGCCAGGAAAGCTGCCAGAGATCTCTTCGCTAGGTAAGAACTTGTATTTATCTATATAGGGTGAGGTGCATGGTGAATCAGCATATAAGGGTGTAAAAACACCCTTAACGAAGCCAGAAGGCACTTGTTCTCCCAGACTTTGCGATTTAAAAAAAAATCTATACCATACCTGGGAATAGGAGGTCAAACTTCCAACTTATTTATAAGTATAAGTAATAACTTGTTCTGTTTTAACATGGAAGAAAAGCCAAATGCGTCGATGGAGCCACTAGCTAACTGTGCCCTTACAACGCTCGGGTTCTAAATCTTGCACTGAATCCATTGTAAAAGTTTTCGTAACGATGTCTCTCCCACCGTGTATGTAGGCTTTAAAACAGAGTTTGAAAATGAATTATTCCCTCCAGCCTGTCGAACGGCGAGCAGTATATAACTACGGCGCAGTTGGAGCGACGCATTCGCGAGATATGCAACACCACGCTGCGGAAGGAGCCCAACGATAGTGACTCGCCGGACGACGATTCAGGTACAGCCTAAAAGCTTGGCTTGCCCTTATAACCTATAGGATATGGGCGTGAAGAAAAACTGCAGCGATTTGAATTTAAATAGAAATACGTTAAGTCGTTTATTATTCAAAATTTCAAAATACTCACAGGGAAGGTTATAGTGACAGTGTTGCCAGCATAAAGAAAATTAACGATTAATTTTTGCAAAATAAAATCGACTCAAGATCAACATAACCTTCTCTTACTACTCTTCTCTCTCTCTACGGTTTCTGAACTGAGTCTGCTTGCGTATTGTTGGCCCCTAGGTATGCCAAATCGATTAAGGAATACTCTTTATTATATACACTATTTGAATTAAAGGTATAAATCTAGAAATTTTACGTCGGTGGTCTTTTCGCTGAAAGCGATCAGGCAGGTACAGTCCTCTCATCACATCATCAACTTACTAACACGACTACGCCGCGTTAGGCAGAGGTGAACTTATAGAAACCATGTTACTTAACTACTGACTTTAAAACCAATACTGAACCATCATCTATTACGATTAAGGGGGAGCCCGCGAAATTTTAAGTTAAGCGATATTTGTGACGGTTCCGGATCATATTTTAATCAACATACAACCTGACAGGTCAGTGTCAGGTTGCAAAGTGTAAATAAAAAAACGTAAGCAAATTTGAATTTCGCAGGCTACCCTATGGCTTCCCCCTTAAGAAGGGTCTTTATTGCCATCAATCGGGACTCGGGGCTGCTACTGATGGAAAACCCAAAAAAAAACCGACCTTGGAATCATAGGATCACCTTAAAAACTTCAGCGATTAGTATGCTACCGGGTTGAGTCTGTTTAAATGGACCCAAAAATATCGTTTAAAGCGTAATATTTGTTTTCATACATCGTGCTTTTTTCGTAACGCCTTTAAAACAAGTCATCAATACAATTTACAGAAGAAGCGCGCGCCCTGGATGACGGACATGCTCTGCAGCCGTCTCAGCTTCATGCTGGCGATCAGCAGATCCACAGCAATGGTACCATGCGCACTGCCGACACGCCTGAAGAAGGTAGTTTCTAAATCTTTCACTTTGCCGTAATATAGCTTAAAACCACAGAGGAGTATTGGAAGGCTATGGGAGATGTTTGCCCAACAGCAGAACGAAGCAAAAAATAAAAAATTGAAAATTTCTTAAAAGATACTAAGTCATTATTTTACTGGGTACTCACGGCGACACATCAAGCTATACATTCCCAGTATAACGTGGCCTCGCTTTGTATAGACTTCCCGTAGAATGAGAGATCCGCATAAACTGGTATCGTATAGCTTGATTGTTCGTCGTGCGTACCAACACAGATCGCGAAAAACAAAATATAGCTGTTGTCTGCATTTTGTCTTTGAGGGAACAATAAATGTATGGAGCAGCTGATTTCTTTTATGCGGACAATGCTGCCCCCGTAGCATGACCACCGTAGACAAGGATTTCTTTGACGGAAGAATCGACAAAATGACAGATAGTGCAAAGAAATCTGTCATTGTGTCGACACAATCTGTCATTTTGTCGATTCTTCCGTCAAAGAAATCCTTGTCTACGGTGGTCATGCTACAGGGGCTGGACTGTGGTCTACCCCAAGCATCGCCACACCGACTAGTCCCGTGTCCTTGTCTCATCCCACGCCCTGCACTAGAACAAAGAAACACGAACTTAGTATATTTACTCTATGGTACAGAATTTATTTTACATTAAAACCTTTTTCATTTCCAGAATACCCAGAAAGATGTAGCCCCAACGAGGAAATACGGAACCTTACCGTCGATAACCTAGTATCGGCCGCTGTAGACTACTGTCAAGGAGAACTGCCCCTAGTCAGCTATGAACTGACCTTAACAGACCCTAGTGTTAAGGCCTTAGACCATATACCCTTACTACAGCAAGCGTTTCTACATCCAATTGTCTTCTTACAAGTGCTATATCTAAAGTTACTATATCATTTCGGTAATTTTACTTTCAGACTGTCAAATGTAGAACTATCTCTACTCCTTATTGCGTATTTGTCTGTCAGCGCAGATAGTCTATCTCACTTAGTTCCCCTAGCGATATATTATGCTAGTTTCGTCGCAATGGTTATTTGTACGTTTAAGATGTTGCATGCCAAAAGACAGTTCATCGATTTTCGGAAGTGGTCCGGTCTATTTCTTAGGTACAGCGATGGGAACTTACAACCAGATGAATCTGAGAACTTATTCGTTCGAAACAATCTTGGGCCTTTTATTCAGTTCTTTTCAGCGCTGTTTATAAATCTGTTCTTGTATCCGTTCATAGCGACTCAATGGGTCCCTTTCTCAGAGTTCTGTGTCTTGTCATTCCTTTTGATGTTCCTCACGTTAATTTCCTTCGGAAGCAGCGGAAAGCCTTACCCAGACCTATTCGCTCTCTTATCATTCGGAATTAATGTGTTAGCCAAATACCCCTACGAAAAAGACACGGTTGTTCATCAAGGCTGGCGATTTCTCGACTTACAAGTGTCGAATTATCCGTCTTATATACTTGGGAATAGCATAGAGTTTTGCTTGAACGCGCGGGTGTTCTTTTCTCTACTTGTACCCGTTATTTTGATGGGTATGGCGCGGAGGAGTGGTTGGCAGGGTGTGTTCAAGTATGCGTTGCCTCACTGTGTGACGTTGAGTTGGCTTCAGATGTTTATCACTTGTTCTCATGGGTGTACGACGTACGGTTTGATAAGGGGTACATTGGCTCTCGTCTGTTCATTCCTCTTCTTGCCTCTAGTAGGCGTAATCACTGTTACATTGCCTATATTCGCGTTTCTCCAGTACATAACAATGTCACGTGTCTTCTACACTGTGTCTGCTATGGTTGGGGTCGGGTTGAGCTTTGGCGCGACCTGCCTTCTAGCGAAGACCGAGGCGACAAAGAAGTTTGTTACCCCGTTCCAGGTTTGTGTGGTCTTTTAATGCTTGATTTGTCAACATTTTAATATGAATAGTAAACGGTTACTAAGTATTCAGTACAAAATCCTGAAAAAAAACAAACAGCTGTTTCCTACAAAACTGCAATACCTACGGTCAAAATGTATGGAACAGCTGATTTTTTTTTAAAATAAAATTACTGATGAGAAAATTCTGTGGATAGAACGTTGTACTGAATACGTGGTGTCCGTTGTAGCGTTGGTGTTGCCTTCCACCTTGTATAATTTCTTGATTTTTCGTTTATGTATTGTTGCATAGTTTAGCAAGTTAAAAACAGAAAACGAGCTATTCATTCACTCAGACGGTTAATAAAGATACCATATACAACATTAGTTTTAGTATATGCGAAACCTGAAACACGTGTCTAGTATTTTTATGTATAGGATCTATGTACACAATTTCAAAACGGTATCATGCAAAATCACAAAGTTATAAGCTTGTTCTGTTACCTAGCTGTCCGCATAAAAACGTAGTCACCACACGGGGCGCCCGCGCGCGTGTCTCCAGTGTCGTCTTGAGCTCCTTAATAATAATAATTTGGCAGTAGGTACCTAAATTATTGCGATACGTACTTAGTGTCGCTCGGGGTCCAACTTGTAGCCTTTTTTTTAATATTTTTGGGACAAAATATAACATGGTTTAAAAATTATTGGAATCGATTCAGTCACTTAATCTGAACAAAATATAGTTTGTTCAGATTTCGCATATACTAAAAATAATGTTGTAGAATCCATTAATTTAGGCCTCTAATATTAGTGAAAACGGTTAAAAGCCATTAACCAAACCATTTTCGTCCACAGCTCACAATCGGCCTAATAACACTAGTCTACCTCGGCAACCAGTTCGTACTGAATCTACAAGACGACGGTCTTCCCTCCGGTCTCATCGAGTTAATAGGCGACGACAAATCCAGCATCAAGAACCTCTTGAAGAACGAGTTCTTAACCGACTATGAAGACAACACATACCACATCAATTGGGACGACTATTACAACCAATGTAACTCTCCTTCTTGGTCGGATTATAACACAGCTGCCACACAAATAAAATGCTCCATACTAGACGGGGCCAACGTAAACTGGGAGGGTTATATCAAAGATGTTCAACTCAAAAATGTACGGAATCGATGGAGGGACTTCGTTGCCTGGTTACCGAGCTTCCTTCAAGAATACTTTAGGTGCTACTACGGTGAAGAATTTTCGACTTTATGTCAAGGGGATGAGAGCTTACAGTCGGCTAAAGAATGCGAGTTTGTTAGGAGCGTCGCGCGCCAAAGTGGGAAGAGCTGTCATTTGGACAGTTTGAATGAGTAAGTTTTTTTTATTTTTTTGTCCCTCGTTGGCCTGGTAGTCGCAAGCGAAATTGCTGAGCATGAGGTCCAGGGTTCGATTCCTAGGTCGGGCAAAGTGTTATTGGGTTTTTCTTAGGAATTTCTCATTAGTAGCCACGGAAGGGATGGTGCCCGGTTGATGGCAATAGGCTCGCCCCCTATTACCTGGGACATCAACATTAGATTTCTGCGCGTTTTTTGTAATAAACTCGTTATATAACGTAGGACTTAGTTTAAACGACACAAAAAGTGCATAAAAAACGCGCGCGTGTGTGTGTGTATGTGTGGGTTTTTCCATCAGGAATGTCTCAGTAGTAGCCACGGAGTCTGGATTTTAGCCCGGTTGATAGCAATAGGCTCGCCCCCTATTACATGGGACTTTAACATAACTGGCGAAATGTGGGTGTTCTATTAGGTACACCTCTGCGTTACCCTTCGGGGATTAAAGGCGTGATGTTATGTTATGTAAAAAGTGTATAAACAACACTATCGAACCTTCTGGAGAATAGTAACAAATATATCTTTTTTTTCAGATACACTTATGAAATCAAGCTTGCAATGGAAGCCAGCGGTGGTCTACTAAAACGTCATTCGGAAATATATATAGTCTTCGACCATTGCTTTAGTAATTTCACAAGAATGCTGCGCGTGAATGACAAGATACGATTCAAAGGCGTGCTGTCAAACGAAAATGTACCTTATAACATTGGCACTAAGGACCTATATATTAAAGGCTATGAAATTAATTGTCTAGAATGTAAGGAGGCTAGCGGTACTGTAAGGTCGAGAGCCCCCTATGTGTCGAAATTCTCGGAACTATGTAAAACTATTGTAAATGATTGTGTTGTGTCTACAAAGTATATTTTAAATTTCCTGTTGAATCCCGTGATTGTTTTTAAATAAATGATATATATGTCTGTTTTAATGGCTTTTTGATTAATAAGAACAAAGTAGCATACAGCGTTGGTCGAGAATACGTCGATTGTGAATAGTTTTAAAATAAAAATTGAACTGAAAGATGACTCGAGGCTTGGTCTAGTGGTCGCAAGCGCGACTGCTGAACATGAGGTCCTGGGTTCGATTCTCAGGTCGGGCATAGTGTTATTGGTGGGTTTTACCATCAGTAATTTCTCAATAGCAGCCACGGAGCCTGGATTTGTGCCCGGTTGATGGCAATAGGTTCGTGCCATTGCGACTTATTAATTTACGAAATGTGGGTGTACTATTACACCTGTCGAACCCTTCGGGGATTACAGGCGTGATGTTATGTCTGGCAAAATTATTGGTTCCTCCAACACCACTATGCCACATGCTGGAGTGTCCCAGGTGTCCGTTTACCTGCACTCTTGACGACCTGGATAGCGCCTCTACCGCTGCAATAAACGTGGCCACCTACTGGACCCAAACCCTCTTATATGGAAGGAACATCGATACGATAAGAAGAAGAAGAAGATGTTATGGGATTCAAGTTGGCCCGAATCCTAACCAAAGCTTAAAGGGATCGTTGCGCGAACATACTACTGGAGCAATAATTTTGTTCGGAGCACCTGTACGCGTGGTCGCGCCTACACCCGTACTGTGTGATGTCTTCTACAGTTCTTGAAAAATGATTTCGAGGTTCCTACAGTACTTTTTTCTTACGTCAAGGGTTGATGAGATATTCGATTCTAAAGCTCGGGACTTGGGTCACCCCGACTCCGGACAGGTTCGAAGGGGATGGCGGGGTCTTGAGAGCGAGCGAACTATGACCCCATCATCGCCTTCGTGATAGGTTGCTGCGGGGCTACGTCGACTTCGCCTTACAACATTTTGATCGTTGATTTTATTACCGTTTTACTTATTTTATCGATTAATTCTAAATTTATAATAACTAGGTGAGTAACGATGAAAAGGAGTAACTGTAGTTTTCGGTAAAACGCAATTTAAGCTGGTGGAAAAATATTACGTCAGCAAATGCTGTATTGATTTTTGAAATTTTCAGTATTTTATTCGGTCGTTTCTTTATTCGTAATCGCATATAAGTTGTCGTTGTTGCTCATATTTTTTTTTCGTAGCTTTTGTTACTACCCAAAATTGTTTTCTCTCTCTATTATGTTAAAAATAAACGGATGAACATTCTGAAAAATGTGGGTTTAGAAGAACATTAAAAGAACTTTCAACGAAAATTGGTTTGACTAAGATTCAAATCTTAGTCTATTCATTATTTGAGATGAGGGACTTTTTCGTGAAACTGCAGCAGTAACTTTGTTTTTCATTAACAAACTATGTATGAAGATTAGTTTTGCTGTTGAGTGTAAATTGACATAATTATGAATGAGTATTAAAAATATTTTTAATATATTGTTTGGTGCTACGGAACCCTTTGTCCGCCTCGCACTTGGCTGGTTTTTTTTTCATTTCAATGGAAGTACATTTTTAATATCTGTGTTATGGACGGTAACTACCGCGAGCATTAGCTTCGCTTATTTGTTTTACAAACATTCGTTGCACCGACTTTTATGGAAGCTAATTAGCAAATTTTTATAATCACAGATATTCTGTCGATGGGAATAATGAACTCTTTAAAAGGCGTTTCAATCCAACTCACATTCTATACTACAGAATACGTAGGTAGGTATATTAAACTACATTGCACGGGCAGCGTACCCCCGACCCGGTTGCCCAGTCACCTGGCTAAGCCGCGGCGGCCCATAGCCACTATATTTAGCTTTACGCAACCCGCGGCCCGCCCATCGTGACATATTATTACCTACAACATCAATAGACCGCGGGTTTCATCAAAACGTGTATTTTATTTATGCATATATACCAATGACATTATAAAATAAAATAAGAAACATAAAATACTTATTCATGAAAGTAAACATATTAATGAATGATTTTTGTGCCACAACCACCATTTCGCTAATATAAATAAAACTTAAAACGTGACAACACCATCTTCGGCATTAGTAGGTATGTTCGATCGTCAATTGTTTGATTATGACGTCACAACCCGCGAAGCGACCGGAGTGTCGCCGCCCGTGCCCCTGGGTTACCATGTAAGTTTACCAATTTAGATTTAATTTTTATAGTGGTATTTTTTTTACTTGTTATCCAAAAAGGATTACATAAATAGAATCTAATCTCGATGTCTATTAATACCCTCGCAGATCGGATAGGGTTTTTTTAACATGTCGTAGGTATAGGTGATCTGCTCAATTTTTTTTATGCCAATGGCCGATGGGCTTGTTTGCTCGATAACTCATTAAATGACAAATTAGTCAGTCATGCAATGTGTTTTACCATGCATTGCATCCTAGATTATGTCACCACGTAGTGTAACTAACAAAGCAAAGCTCCAGCTACGTGGCTTCAACTAAAGGGATAGATACACCATATAGGTATGACACCAGTGTAATAAATGCGTTCTTTATATTAAAACCATGTCAGAAATATGAAGAGACGACGACCACGAGACTTCAGAGACTACAGGGTCAACGAAAGTAGGGTTTTATTCAGTGTCAGCTCTCTATATTCAAACATTTTGTTTCCGTATTGCAATACATATAAATAATACATAATACATACAATGAAAGAGCAGAATACGAACGATTGTGCCTAAATCCGAAAGCAAGTTAATGACTTTCTTTCACTTCCTGTTTTAAAGAAAAGGTTGGGTGCTACGGAAATGAGAAGCGATTATATCATTTTAGAACATTGTTATGATTTATACAGGGTGGAGTACACCGATGCTCAATCGCTTACCATGGAGGTATTCAGTACCTACTTCGTTCTGAACCCCACATAGAAATTTTGCAACAGCAATTTAAAAAAAAAATGTTTCATACATTTCGTAGGTATGCACTATTGTAGGAAACAGCTGATTAAAAAAAAATCGATGAAAAATTTGTATTGCAGAATGATGTGACTGGATACGTGGTAACCGTTTGTACGTCGGTGTCCCATCCACCCTTTATAGGCTGGATGGGAGTAGCCGAGGATCGTGCGAATAGAGGCCTGCGTCCAGCAGCTGTCCCATACATTTTTAAACGAGTCGATATTGAAGTTCTTTACCGGACCAGGTGTTTTTTTTTTGTTATTGTGATGTTGGAAGGTTGATGGTCTCAATCACACCCTGAAATATGACCACACCTCTCTGGTACCTACACGCTGTATTTACGACTTGCATTAATAAACAGTACAAAACTAGAATAAATTTATTCTCTCTGAACATAAAACCATACATAAGTAAACAGTCAACGTAGGCACCTTGTTTGTATCAAAGAATTAATTGGACCAATAAGGGATTTCGATTTAATTACCGCGAGGGCTAACAAAGCGGGTCCTGACGAGATTATCTGCTGTAAGATGTTGAAGAGATCCGTACAAGGACTCCCTTTGACATCTAGATAAATTAATTGTTTGTTAAGATGGTGTACAAATCGTTAGGGAGAACAGGCTTCTGAATGAATAAAATGGGAAATGTAGTGAGGTAGGTACTAATTAAAGCAAACGCTATTTTGAAATGCGGTTGTGAGTCGCGAACGCTGCGTGCTTAGTGAGTAGGTATCAGTGGCGAAGGGTTAATTTTTTTAAGACACGTACATGTCTTCAATGTGATTTTACTATTTTTCTATGGAATACTGATTGCGCGTTTTCAAAGGGAAACCGGTAGGAATCGAGTTGTATGGTACCTTCGCTACTGGTAGGTATGTATTACCCATAATCGATGAGTTGATTTCTTATCCACTAACTACACGTGTACCTACCTAAGTATCGTTTTGTAACAAAGAGATTTAAAAGACTTCCAAAGCGGACATTGGGAATATTAATACAAAAAAATTGATGTCGAATTTTTTCGATTTTGACACACGAATGCTACCGACACGCTGGCGTATGACACTAAACAGACCGATTTGTTACTAAGTAGTACCTAACAAGTATTGAATTGCGATTTTCTTCGTCTTGACCCGTCTACCGCTCGTAAATAAAGGGTGTAAGAAGACCCTTAACGAAGCCGAAAAGCAGCTGTTCTCTCCGTCATTGCGATATTTTTTTTGTTCTAGACCATACCTGGGAACCTTCTAGTTACGGAGATATTGGGGGTCAAAGTTTCAACTTTTTCACAACTTTTTGTAATTTAAATTACCTGTTTTTAATGTAAGATTTTTACTTTAAACACCTCCACGACCCCCGTACTATTCAATCCATCCATCAGCACAATGTTTGGGTGCTTTACATTGAGTTCTACCGTAAAACGTGATTTTTCACCCCAAAAAAAAAGTCGTTTCCCATCAATAATTTTTGCGTAAAGTTACCTAGTTTGATGTACACAATGCTTGGTTCACGGCTTGTGAAGAGTCCGTTTACACCCTGTATTTGAATGTCTAAGGGCCTGTTTCACCACCTGCGATTAAGTTCCCGTTAACTTACTTTGCAGATAATTTCATATAAAGTCTGTTCCATTTTTAAATTTATTCGGTAAGAGTGGCTATTCGGACATCGTGAAATAGGGCCTTAGTATTGTAGGTACCAACAGTTGTGTAATTCATAACAGACGTGACGAAACAAGTGATTGAATAATAATATAAGTAGGTAGATAACCTACCTGTACATATAAGTCAAGGTAACACATTTTAGTAAAGTAAAATTTTAACCTAGCCAGCTAAAAACATGATATAATAAAGTTTAATATGTCGTAAGAACATCAAAGAGTTCGTACATAAGACTCTTGTACTTAACTTGACGTGTGACGTCGGTCGTTAATTATTTAAAATGAAATTAAGTACAAAACATTTTCGTCGGGAAATTTTAAATAGGTACGGGACATAGGTTTGGCTTACCTATTTACGCTGTGATGATTACTAAAATCACCCACACTCTAAAATCGATAAAGAAAACCTTTGTGAGGGAATCATCATCTCATATGCTATAATTCTAGGACATGTCTCATGCTTTAACCACCAACCAGCAGTTCAGAGGAAGCTTGTGGGAACAGTGTCTATAGATTCATTAGATAAACAAATGATTTCTCGTACTTTTCTAGGCCTTTAAACTAGACATACGCATGTTATATACAACTAATCGATTAGTTGTGGTTCTTTCAATCGATCAGTCACAAATATACAACATTAGTTATAGTATATGCGAAACCTGAAACACGTGTCTAGTATTTTTATGTAAAGAATCTATGTACAAAATTTCAAAACTGTATCATGAAAAATCACAAAGCTTGTTCTGTTACCTGGTTGTCCGCAAAAAAACGTGGTCTTCACGCAGCGCGCCCGCGTGAGCGCCTCCAGTGTCGTGTTGAGCTCATTGATAATAATTTAGCAGTAGGTAAATGATTGCGATAGGTACTTAGTGTCGCTCGGTGTCCAACTTGTAACCTTCTTTCAATATTTTTGGGTCAAAATATAACTCGGTTTAAAAATTATTGGAATCGATTCTGAACAAACTATATTCAGGTTTCGGATATACTAAAAATAATGTTGTATGTTTAGGTAGAAACTTTCGTTGATTTGAAATTACTTCCTCATTGGTCTGGGGTCGCATGCGCGGCAGCTGAGCATGATATTCTGGTTTCGATTCCCTGATCGGATCTTCTGTCTGGTATTATATCCTAGTAAAAGCCCTGTCTGGATTTCTGACAATAGGCTAAAACGTAAGTGGCGGAATTTAGTTGTACTTACTCTCACCAGTAATGCAGGTTTGCAGGCGTAATGTTATGTTGTGTTATGATATGCTGTGTTGTGTACAGCCATATTACAAACAGCATTGTATCGACGGGCCCTGGCCCTCAGAGATAGACGCACAATGACGCATTGTTCGTGCCGTGTCTATTGTGTGCCACGGAAATAGGTGCGAACGGGCGAACGTTCACGATTCTGTCGATGCGATTTGTCGAATTTCGAAGCTTCCGAAAGAGATTTTTGATGACCTTGACAAATTAAGTAAACCGGTACTTCATTTGTTAAAGAAAAGACAGAAGGAATGGAGCAAAGATAAATAATGAATGAGTGAATGAGTACGCTTGTGGTTCTGTATGGTGTCCGGACGTAAAGAATAGCACCATCCCATATCTTCCCGTGGGTGTCGTAAGAGGCGACTAAGGGACTTACCAGAGAATGGGCAGCAGCGTTCTCTGATTCTACAACAACCATACTGCGATCGCCAACCCGCCTGCCAAGCGTGGCGATTATGGCAAAACCCCCCTTGTTGGGGGAGGCCTATGTCCAGCAGTGGACTTTTCGGCTGAAATGATGATGATGATGAATGAGTACGCTTTACTCATTCACTCTTATTATTTTTGTTCGCTCCACATGGAGGTTTTTGCAACTAAATTCTCCAGATTATCTTAGTGAAGTAAAGTGACCCGATGTGGGAAACCATGCTCCGTTCAAAAGGATATTAAAATCATCAGATAATTTCGTTTGACATATTTAATTTTACTTCTGTCTTGTAATTTATTTTTTGTTAAAAGATACCTACGTGCACAAGATGATTCCCCAAGGTAGCATAAAACGATTAGTTGAAAGCTTGTGGCCTATCTTAAAAACTAGGTAGATAATAGCGAACTCTTAATAAGTATTTTGGAGAATGAATTATTCAGTACATATAACGCGCCTAAAGCCTCGTATACATGGTTGTAAAAGTTGCAGCAACATGTTTTTTGGTTGCGAGAAACATGTTTTCACATTGCGGGCAACATGTTTTTGTAACTAGTCGGTAAGTGTTAAGTCTTAAGCAACAGGATGGTTAGATACCTACAGGATGGTTTGATCAACCAAGTAGTGTGATAGATTCAATTTTCCTCGTCCAGTATCTATCTTAGCTCAGACTATCTGGCAAGAAGAGATACTGTAAACACTAGTTTGCGTCCGAGCAGTCGACGAGTCAACATCTCCTGAGGATATCCCGTGGACGGGCGAAACACGTGGCTAGAATTAAAGGTTTAGGTTGCACGCTGCCTAATAATTAACTCGCTTTTTGCATATCATTGTGCATATTTAAGTAACTTACCAAATATTAAAATAAACATAATTATGTACACACAGTGACACATCAATGTAGTACTTCCGGTCCCACAGCCTATATTAATCTCGGTATTTGCGGGACCAGGAATTTTAAATGACGTGGGATCCCGGTATTTTCGGGATCCGGGATTTTCGGGATCCGGGATCCGGGATCCGGGATTCCGGGATTGGAAGCCCTTCATCAAGCTATTCATTTCCAGTATAACATGGCCGCGCCGTGTATAGATTTCCTGTATCATGAGAGATCCACATAAATTGGTTATGTGTAACTTGATTGGACGTAGTGGGTACATGTATCACAAGCCGAAAATAAATTAAAGGGCGTCAAAGGCTGCCCTGGAGGCTGGCAGTATTACCACGTTGGATAGAAATGCTGATTCTTTGGGCAAGAAATAGGCCAAGGAATAGAGATGAGTCGACCAACCATTTGGCGATATCCCGAAATACTAGGTAACCCAAATTGTATCAAAATTTCATAACATAACATAACATAACATTAAACAGTATTTCCAGCAATGTTTGATGTTGGGAAAAACATGGTTTGGTAACTTTTACTGAACTTTTGATTCCCATGAATACGAGGCTTTATCTATTCTTGTGATAGGAAAAATAGCTACTGTTATTTCGGTGCTAACAACAAGACGTTTTTGGCGATACTTCTTCGTAATGTTACAAAAATTGTGCTTTCATTTTTTTTTAATGTAAGTGGTGACGTAATTAGTAGGTACCAAAAGAGTCCTTTTGTGTTCCACTGGGGATTATAAGGATTTCCTGGATATTGCTCTTGTGGTGAGAAGCACTACCTATAGGCTGAGTCTGGTTTCGATACTCAGGTAGGGCAAAAAAAAATGGGGAATTTGGGAGCCATCTTGCTCACCCGCTATATAGAACTTAACATAACTGGTGAAGTGCGGTGTAATTTATGTGCACATTACACATGTGCCTAACCCGTCAGGGATTACAGGCATGATTCCGCGTGATGTTCTGAAATTTCATGCCTATGAGACTTGTGATATTTGTCAGCTTGTAACATTGTTTTTATCCCCAAAATATTAAATGGACAATACAACATTAGTTTTAGTATATGCGAAACCTGATACACGTGTCTAGTATTTTTATGTAAAGAATCTATGTAAAAAATTTCAAAACTGTATCATGAAAAATCACAAAGTTATAAGCTTGTTCTGTTACCTAGTTATCCGCACAAAATCGTGGTCACCACGCAGCGCGCGTCTCCAGCGCCGTCTTGAGCTCATTGCTAATAATAATTTAGCAGTAGGTACCTAAATTATTCGATAGGTACTTAAAGTCGCTCGGTGTCCAACTTTTAACTTTTTAAAATGTTTTTGGGAAAAAAGTATTACATGGTTTAAAAATTATTGAAATCGAATCAGTTACTTATTCTGAACAAACTATATTCAGGTTTTGCATATACTAAAAATAATGTTGTATATCAACAACAAATAAAGTTTTGTATAACTATGTATACCTGTTACTGTGCGCACAGACATCAGTTAAAAAGCTACATACTATAACATAACATCACGCCTGTAATCTCCGAAGAGTTAGACAGAGGTGTCGGTACCTAATACTACACCCACAGTTCACCAGTTATGTAATAGGCACAAATCTAGACTCCGTGCCTGCTACTAAGATACTACTTACTTCTAAAACTACACTAATATAACAACTCAATAAAAAGAACCACTCGAACCAAACGAATTTATTTATGTAGTACCTACGTGGTTCACCAATTTGTTATAAATTACCACAATAAAAGTGAGTGGGGGTCGGCTAAAAGTTAAATTGAGAGCCTGATGTGATTCCCAAGCACTCGTTATTTCTTATTAGGAGTTTCGAAAGATTTGATTCGGAGTCCTTTGGTCCCTTCCTCGAAGTCTCTCGTAGGTAATTGATCTAGAAAGGATGATTGTAACGACATCAAGTAATTTAATGTGTACAGTCACGAGCATTAATAAGTATACACTTTCCTAAATTTAGATTTCCAAGATGTGTACCAAACTTTAATCATCTAACTTGAAATAATGTTTTTTATTTCAGTACTAGTTTACGATCTTTGTTTTAATTGGGGTTAGGTACCTTTGTCTGGTTTTTCCAATTTCAAGTTTCTGGAACACAATTGTATATTTTCATTTCGTACAAGTGGGGAAACTTTTTAATTGCAGCCGAGATGGAATTCACACCCGAGCCGCAGGCGAGGCTGTTATGGAGCCGAGAGGAAGTTCGCAGGTTGAAGGAGAGCAAAGGAATGAAGCCGCTAAACAGTTTAGTATTAAACATAAATTTTTTTTAACGGCTTTGAAAAAAAAAAATGAAATATTTTTTAATTTAGAACTCAAATAAATGTTAATTTGTTCGTAAAATCATTTTTTTTTAAATCATCACCACAATTTAAATAAAAATATATTTACGCCGTAAAGAAATATGCGCCTCTTTGCTGAGATTAAAAACAAAAAAAAAATAATCGTAGGTACGTTATACGTAGATTTTTTTTTTACTTTTGTGTTACAATGGAGAGCCGACTCTATTTTTTTTTATTCGTAATTTCGCATCACTTTTGTGTAGCGGTTCACATTCTCTCCAAATTTCAACTGTGTGGTACCAACAGTCTCGGAGTAAAATGGCTGTGACACACGAACGGACAGACATACAGACGGACATGATGAACGATAACCTATAAAGGTTCGTTCTTTCCATTCGGCAATGGAACCCTAAAACTGTGAGTGTTCCTAGTGAAAGTCAAAGGCTAAATAAAACCACCCTTATCGTGAGTTAAAATTATATTTTTGCCAGTATCAGATTTCTGAAAGAAGTATCTTCAGTACTTGTAGTAAGTACTTCAGTTTTTTAATCAGTACCGTAATGCAAATGAATGAGGTGCCAGGTTTTACTGAATTTCAAGTTTTCTCTGAGTATTCTTTAAATAACGTTGCTACGTTCTAAAGCAGGTGAGTTTATTTATTTATTTATAACCAACTTATACTTACAATTTACACCACACATACAAGTTATTGGTTGAACATAAAAATCAGAATCAGAAATAAAAAATAGTAATAAAAATTAGAAGTAAACAATATGGCAGACGTGAAGAATAAACAAAACATTTTTAGTAGACAGAATAAACACAATTAAATTACAATAAAAATGAACAAAACTCGTGTCATCATAAAATTATATATTTTTTATTAGACATACAATTTGTTTACCCGGAGGAGATAGTACTAGGAGAGGCAATGGACTCCAGGTATCGAGAGTGTTGAGGAGTCTCTGTTCAGTACTTGCAAAAACATCCATGGATTCGTCAAACATTAAAATGTTATTAATATTGGTAAGAAGTAGAAATAGCGGGCTTGTCGGGTACGGTGCTGGTTTGAGGAATCGAAAAAAGAGGACGTTGGCGTGGGCGAAGAGTGTCTGTTCTAAGCTCTATTCAAACAGCTATTGGGCAGAAGTCATGACTAGTAGATAGTATAGTAAGAAGTAAACAGAACTCCTTGACTGCCTCGTTGGTCTAGTGGTCGCAAGCGCGACTGCTGAGCATGAGGTCCTGGGTTCGATTCCCAAGTCGGGTAGTGTTATTGGGTTTTTCCATAAAGAATTTCTCAGTAGCAGCCACGGTGTCTGGATTCGTGTACGGTTGATGGCAATAGGCTCGCCCCCTTTTACAATGGGACTTAAACATAACTGGCGAAATGAGGGTGTACTAATGGGTACACCTCTGCCCAATCCTTTGGGGATTACAGGCGTGGTGTTATGTTATATAAACAGAACTCCAGGAAACGTTAATGTCTGAACAGTTTGTGTATCGGGTGATCAGACGATGAATAGATAACTTCAGCGGATGCATTTCAGTTTCCATTATTGATTGACGTTACATTCAATGGCTCAGATTTCCATCTACTGGAATATTGGCCTTTATTGTACCTACCTATGCACGGGATATGGATGTGTACCACGAACTCAGCACAATACATGTTTCTAGATTCCTAAAAAAAAAAAAAAAATATTTATAAGCCATTTTTTTGTTTTATTTTGTTGTGTTGTTACAGAATATCTCTTTATTCAGCATGCCTCTTGTCAAAGATCTCCTCTAGCTGTTTCCATTGCTTTCTATCTCGGGCCACTCTCTTCCAGTTAGTATTAACGTGTCGTGTCGTTTCGTATTGTTGTCTCGTTGAGTGTCCTGTCGTGTCGTGTCGTGTTTCGTGTTAGTATTAGTGGTGTTTGTTGTGTTGTTGTTAGTATTGGAAGAGTGTGACCCGAGAAGCCTTCGTAAGTCTTTTCTCATCCTCCAATCTCCTTATTGGTTTTCCTCTGTTCCGTTTACTATTCCTTTTTTTCTTTCTATTCCTGAGAATATATACAACATTATTTTTAGTATATGCGAAACCTGAATATAGTTTGTTCAGAATAAGTAACTGAATCGATTCCAAGCATTTTTAAACCATGTTATATTTTTTCCCAATATATTTTAAAAATTTTAAAGTTGGACACCGAGCGATATTAAGTACCTATCGCAATAATTTAAGTACTTTTTTTTTTTTTTTTTTTTTTTAGTGCCGCAGTATCTGGCAGGCATCGGCCCGTGCGGACCCCTACGTGGTTGCTGACATCTCTTTGAGGCAAGCGTGGAACACGAACGCGTCGTCGACACGGCCTGTCGTCATAAGACGGCCAGACGGCGAGCTAGCCCATAACTCGCCGTCCACAGGCCCGCGCCTACGGTGGCCGGGGGCCACCACGTGACCCCCGACGCCCAGGGCGTCTCCCGCGGCGGCTGGGACGTGAGGCTCTTTCCCTCTCACGTTCCGCCACCTCCTTCACTAGCATGACTGCTTCGCAGAAGGAGGTGACGGCTTCCCATTCCCTCTCGCTCCGGACCATGGCTTGAACCAGGGCCGGACGCGAGAGGTCGCCGCCGCCAATCGCCTCTACGAGGACACGGCGCTGCTCCGCCCAAGCGGGGCAGGCCTCCACAGTGTGCTGCACCGTGTCCTCCGGACGATCCTCAATAATTTAGTACTGCCAAATTATTATTATCAATGAGCTCCTGACGGCGCTGGAGTAGCGCGCGCGGGCCCGCTGCGTGGTGACCACGTTTTTGCGCGGACAATCAGGTAACAGAACAAGCTTATAACTTTGTGATTTTTCATGATACAGTTTTGAAATTTTGTATGTAGATTGTTTACATAAAAATACAAGACACGTGTTTCAGGTTTCGCATATACTAAAACTAATGTTGTATAAATACTTACGTAATTTCGTAGTCATCATATGTGCTGTATAGTGTTTTATATACTTTGTTATTTTACGAGTATTTATATGCATAATTTAAATGATTAGATTCGCCCTACAGTGTCAAAAATTATCATGTTTCTGAGATTTTAGGGTTTATGTCACTTCGGTAACTCGGTTATCTCATTGCCATTACTACTGTAACAACTCATGTATGTACCTACATTCAATGCAAATAAAGTTACTATTCCTTTATTTCAATGTAAAATAACATTTCCAGTACTCAGCACTTCATTTATGTAAATAATACGGCTAAAATCAAAAATCCAACAATTGATGTTGAAATACTCTAACGAACGACGTTTGAAATTTCTGCTTAGCTACAGAGTTCATCGAACTCGTCGTCGCGCTTGCCGTTCGCTACGTGCGTTTTGCCACGGTAACGATACATTGCGTATGAGGAAAAAAACAAATCCAATTTATTGAATTCCCGTAACATTACTGAAATAATTTCTTGTACCGGTCATCTCAGTATGATATACTGAATTCACCCCATCAGTTTGTGGAGGGCTGTCCCTTACACCCTGTATTTCTATTCTAATCTATTCTTGCTAAAGTAAGATTAAAACAATACTGTTTTAAGACGGTTGGTTTACATCAAAGTTTATAGGAGCGCAGTAGAGAGATGTGCAAGATTAAAACAATCACAAGAGAGTCGAGAGACGCGAGGTGGCTTCAAACAATATGATTGGTCGATTTCCGCACGTTTTATCTCCGCTCCACTTGTCTCCGCGTTGACAGAGGCCGGACCTGGCTTATTGTTGCTATTTTAATCCTTCTCCTATCATCATCTGCCTAGCCTTTTCCGAACTATATTGGGGTCGGCTTCCAGTCTAACCGGATGCAGCTGAATACCAGTATTTTACATGGAGCGACTGCCTATCTGACCTCCACAACCCAGTTAATACTGGGTAATACAATACCCTTTGGTATGACTGGTTGTCAGACTTTTTGGGCCTCTGACTACCTAACGACTTTCAAAGATCTACAAATGACAGCCGGGACCAACGGCTTAACGTGCTTTCCGAGGCACGGAGGAAACTCGGTATGTAATGGGCGGTCACCCATCCACAGACCAACCTAGGCAAGCACGGCTTAACCTAAAGATCGGCCCGAGCGGCTGTTATTATTTAGCCACGATCTCCTCCTTTAATCCTTCTCCTATCGTCTTTGTTAAAGTACCACACGTTAAATCAGAAAAAAATATCTGGACGGATTAGTATTGAAAGCTTTATTAAGTCTAAAACCGTGTAAGTTTCGAGTTAATTGTAATATCGCGTGATTTACTAAAAGGCTATGCAAACGCTTAGTGGAAATAACGTAAATTAACAACAATCATAGGTTCCTTAAACCCACATATCGCGGGTGTGTCAGCATAAGTACATACAGGCATTATCAGCCGATATTGTTCCCACTGCTGGGACTCACACGACGTGCGTGTATGACCAGATGTATGAATAGCCCAGTCATATTAGGGTTTCACTTCGGAATGAGAGATATTAAGCTGTAAACTCGTATACACCTTCATTTTGGTGTTACCTTGCATTACAGTGACTATGGCTGAACGCTGCGGGGTCTCTGCCCTCTATCTCAAAAACTATTGGGCGTAAAAAAAAAAATAAAATTCCTAATTTGTCGCAAATTCTATGCTCTACAATTTTTATCATGCATGTTAACATCATTCAAAACTGATTTTTGTGACGTTTGACCTTGAATAACTTGCGACGCACACACGAGATTTTATGAGACTTTTGAGACAACTTTTAGAACACCAAAATGAAGGTTATAGCGAGTTTACAGCTTATTATCTCTCATTCCGAGGTTGACCCCTTTTTTTTTGCTTAAATGACTGGACTAGAATGTGGACTAGGCGAAAGGAGTATGTAAGGATCGTAGCAGGTGGTGTTCCGTGCTTTCTGCATATCCTCCATGGCAGAAAAGCGTGAGTTTTTGTATATATGCGTGGTGGGACACAGGGTTCCTGCCTGAGGGAGTGAGCTAGCCACCACGTAGCCCCGTATAGAGGGCTGGTTGTGGCGGGTGTAGTATACAGGCTGGATGGGACACCGCCGCACAAACGGTCACCACGTAATCAGTACATCAATCTGAGCCCCACATAGAATTTTTTATCGGTATTTAAAAAAAATAACCAGAATTCCATACATTTTGACGTGTAGGTGTCGTATTGCACTTTTGTAGGAAACAGCATTTTTTTTACCGATGAAAATGTATTTTTGGGGAGGTTCAGAATGATGTAGGTACTGAATACATGCTAACCGTATGTGCGTCGGTGTTCCTTCCACCCTGTATAAGGCGCGAATTATGGAGAAAAGGCGCAAGGTGAAGGCGCAGCGCAGGCGTGGAAAGGATAACGAAAAGAAAGAACGGTGTGCTTGCGCTGCGCCGCTTGAGTGTAATTCACGACACGTCGCCTTCGTACATTTTGTATGAAAACGTTTTGAAGCGGCATCATACCTGAACAGCGCCTGCGCTGCGCCTTCGCCTTACGCCGTTTCTGTATAATTCGCGCCTATGTCAAATCTTCAATATTCAAACAATTCAAACTCTACCCCCAAAATACTCCCAAATTATAACGGTTCCGTTTTTTCCCAAAAGAGAACCTTAAAATAAGAACCTTACAATATCATTTCACACAATGCAGTTTCATAAATATAACTCAAAATAGATTTCCTCGTGTATCACTTGTCCGTTCGTACGCACATGATTAAAAGTACGGACACAACAGTGTTAAGGTTTCCTTCATCCGGAGCTCGGATCAGTATACAATCGCCAGCACATCAAGTTACCACAAACTGTCACATCTCTCCTAATGATTTTAAACCATAAATTGTTGCTGGTTAAGTTCAAAATCGAATGAGAAAATTTGACACTTTGTGGTAATTTGATGCGCTGGCGACTGTACTTTAAGATAGTATGGTCGACCTTATAATTACTTTGCCACTGTTGAATTGTTGCCTGTAATCGCCGGTTAGGCAGTGTTGTACAGTCACGAGCACCACTTTCCTAAATTCAAAAGCAATTTTAAGCGAGAAATAACGATTGTAACTAGCAGATAGGATCTTTTTCATAAAATATGGGTTCCAGAATACTATGTTCGTAACAACGTGAAATTTTAATCAGAACAGTAGGAGAAAAACACTTTTAAAAGTTGTTAAGTGTGTACATATTGATGCTCGTGACTGTACCTTTAATAGTACACCCATATTTCGCCCTTTTGTTTAAGTCTCCTATATTAGAGTCTGTGGCTACTACTGAGAAATTTCTTATGGAAAAACTCAATAAAACTTTGAATGACCCGGGGATCGAACCCAGAAACTCGTTGCTCAACAGTAGCAATGTAATGACTCCATAATGTTCCTACTACACAGGCCTCCTCTTTGTGAGAGCGACTGGGGTTTTGAGTAGTAGTATAGTAGTTACTAGTATTCAGTAGTGTTCAGTTGTGTTTTTAGTAGTTGTTTTTGTGTATCTATTGTAGATGATTATGTATGGGTGTAAAATGTGTTTTTAAATTACGGGAAAATCATTTATCTGACGTAATTACCATTTTGAAAGATCCTAAAGTCCTGAAAAACTCAGCTATTCCTGCAAAAATGAAATATTAGCAAAAAATATCGCATGACGATATCGGTTAAAAATAGCTCGAGCATGCGCGAATTTCTGTTGCGTTAGAGATATATCGCACGCGATTAATCGTAACACGCGTCCTCCATGTCGTGTCGCAAAACTTTGGACTTTTTTGTTGCTGAAACGTTGTTGCATAAAAGTTTCGTGTTATCGGGATATTTTGATGGTGAAAGATTGAATACGTTAAAACAAGTCTTGTTCTGTTGTTCATAAGTCTTATTTTGGTTCTTTCTTTAAAGTTGTTATACAATTTTTTTATGTAGTTATAGGTAAAAGTCAATTGGGTATTTTTTGCATGATGAAATTGTCTTCTAAGTAGTTTTAAACTGAATACAACAGGCCTAGTTTCCTTAAAGGGCTAGGCAGAGATGTATTATAGTTCATCCACATTTCGCCAGAATACGAAAGCGAAAAGTCGAAAAGCGAATACTTTTTCACTGTCTACTCGTGTAACGGCTTACATGAGTTTAATTAACAATAATTTTCGTTGACAATACAATACCACATTGGCGCTGCATAGCACGGCTTGTTGCGGCTTGCGGTCGCTCGCTGACGGCTCGTATCGCCGGGTTGTGGTCGTAGCCTTATGTCAGTGTTTGTGCTTTAGGTTGCAAGCACACCGGCTGCCGTTACCTAAGAGGCCACGTCGTTTGTCGTATGTCACATTACCGTACTAGTGCTACAAGGATCTGTTGGTGCTCAAATGACGTTGAGAAAGGAGTGAATACTTGAGAGTTCCGATTTTAGCCAAGCGCACTATGAAAGATAGAATAAGAGTAGGTTCAGGTTAAAGAGTAAGATTTGCTTGTCTGAAAAAATAAGTAAAGAATACGAGGTATGAGATTATAGGTGTTAGATTCGGAAAAAAGCTACCAGTTTTAAAAATAAAATAATTTTACCCTGTTAAAATTATTTTATTTGAAATCACGCTGAACAAAATTCGAAGTAAAAACAAACCAAATCTGACGCTTGAATTTTAACACGAAATGGATTTTCAATGTTTATGTACCCTATCAAGGTTTGTGTAAATGTTGTTTATTTTGTAACGAATCACGTTTTGTGGTACTAGTACAATAAAATTATATCTGTGTGAATACTGTTGCGGTTTTGGTTGCGCCGCTGACAGCTTGACGTGATGGTTGGGGCTGTACTGTAATTGTATTAAAAAATCTTTAATTTTCATGGCTGATTGTTAAAAAAACCGGTCAAGTGCGAGTCATTATTTTTAATTCTAAAATACATATATATATTTTTTTGTTATACTTATACATATTCTCGGAAAAGTTTCATTTGCTTCGCGATCATCAAATAGTGGACACTATCACTGAATTTTTGAACATGGAGAAAATTGGCCACCGTAACGCGACACAAAACTTTCATTTGAAAAATTCTGTCCAACCAATATCAAAGCCGAGTTACATTCTACTTTGGAGGTGTCAGTTCCTTTATTTACAACAATAAATTACAGGGTGGCCGAGTTTAAACGAGGCAAGCAGCGGTCGACCAAATGTAGTGCCTACGCCAGAAATGGTGAAGCATAATCCAAAAATTGTTAATGAATGAACGTCAATTGAAAGCGCACGAACTAGCAGATAAGGTAGTGATTTCAGAAAGTGAATGATGACCACTTGACCGACTTGAACATGAAAAAGCTGTGCCCAAGATGGCTGCCGCGATTTTTCAAAATGGAACTAAAAAGAGCTGTAAAAAAGTTTCAGTCGAATGTTAGGCGAAAATTCAGAGCAATAAAAACGGGTTTTTAAAAATGTACACCGAGTTAAAAGGGGACTAAGCAGAGGAATAGAAAAAAGAACTCAGATTAATTGTGTTTTCTTAGTTAGGCCGGGTATTTCTGAGACTGCCCTCGTATCGTGAAAACTTTAGTGTCTTACCAGGCTATCTATTTCAAGTAACATTATTTAAAATCGCCTATCCTATATCCTATCAATGGGAACATTAAAGACTTGTACTATTTAGCATGAGTATGCTACTAAGTGTGGCTATGCTAGGAGGAGGATCGAGGAATAACAGTGACATAAACAGCATTGTGTAATCGTGTAACAGGTTCGAATCAAACTAGGTTCAGGTTCTAAGTTATTGCAATTCTGCCTTGTATATATGTTACGGCTAATAGCCGAAGTGCGGCTACATCAGTTGCCTGACGAGCAATTAATACTTCGACGGTGATGCCAATCTGTAGATCGACTTGATAGGATATTGGAAAAAAAAATTACGGTAGATATTTTTTTCTTAGTTACTTACTGTTTAGTAAATTATTGTATATGTTACGGCTAAAAGCCGAAGTGCGGTTTACACCTAGTTTTAGCTGGCTAAACCTAAGTGCGGCCGGTTAAACTTAGATGTATCCTACTTATCTTCGGTTAGAACATGCAACCAATTTGGATGTAGCTCGCGCGTTTGTCACAGTTCTAACCTAACCTAATCCATTTGGTCGGTGTGGCCTAACAATAAAAAGGATACACAACTGTTACCGGCCGCACCTAGGTTTAGCCGGCTAGAACTAGGTGTAAACTGCACTTCGGCTTTTAGCCGTAACATATACAATAATTTACTAAACAGTAACTAACTAAGTAAAAAATATCTGCAGTATTTTTTTTTCCAATATCCTACCAAGTCGATCTACAGATTGGCATCACCGTCGAAGTATTAATTGCTCGTCAGGCGACTGATGTTCATTAAACAGTTTAATTGAGTCTGATACACCTCGGCGACAGCTCGATCGGAACCGAAGCGCGTTCATAATTACCGCTCACCTTCATAACTTTGCGCCGATGTTGGCATGATATTTTCTTCTTTATCTCTTTGGCTTCGTTGGTCTGACGGAAGCGCTACTGCAGACCATGAGGTTCTGGGTTTGATTCACAGGTTGACAAAGTGCTATTGAGTTTTTTCTGGGGTAACAGCAGTCTGGATTTCTGCCCGGTTGTTGGCAATGTGCTCTTGAAATTGGGTCTTAAATATTACTGGCGATATATATATGCACTATACCTACATCAATGTCTGACCTTTCGGGGATTACAGGCGGATATTCTCTCTTGTAGCTCGTGGCTAAATATTAACAGGCTCTCGGGTCGATCTTCAGGTTAAGCCGCGCTTGCTTAGGTTAATCCGTGGGTGACCACATACTGAGTTTCCTCCGTGCATCGGAAAGCACGCTAAGCTGATGGTCTCGGCTGCCATTTCTAGATCTTATATAGTCGTTTCAGGTAGTCAGTGACCCGTTAGTCTGACAACCAGTCTTACAGAGGTCATGGAGATATTTAAAGTAAAGTTATAACAATAAAAATTTGAATTAAAAAAAAAAAGTTGGATCTTTGACCACCAATATCTCCGTAACCAGAAGGTTCTAAGGTATGGTCCATAACAAAAAAAATGATTGCAATGAGAATTGCGGGGAAAATAAGTGCGTTTCGGATTACACCCATTATAGATATGACAGTTTCCAGCAGGTAAAAGATTTCCTGAATTAACGTTATTATTTGGTGAAAGTAACTATGTCTGTTGAGGAATAAAACGAAAGAAAAAGGAGTTAACGATAGCGTGACGGTTGACAGGGAGGAGAATGGAACAAAAAAACATGTTCCGCCGACTCCAAGTAACATGGGACAAGGGCAGGAAGATGATGTAAGTGGTTTAACTGAAACCTTTTTTTATCAGCCTGTACTGTCGCACTGTTGGGATAAGGCGGGAGGCCTTATCCCAACCAATTCCTTCCATGAGCTCTTTTTCCGTGCCTCCTTACTGGTAGACAGACTATGACCAGTATAAGGATATAGGATACTTTTGACGTGTTATAATTTGCGACTTACATGCGGACGAAGTCGAAGACAAAAGCGGTAATTAAATAATGTTTGAACAAACCTGCAGTGCCGTTCGGAAATCTCATTTTTCTTAGCATCGCTTGGAGGCAAATTCCATTAATATTGATTTGACGCCATCGCCCTCGCGTCGGGATGGGTGACTCAAAAATGTGGATATAATGGATGGGCGCGTTCGGATGCGGCATTTTGATTAGTTTGACGATTTTTATCACTTAGAGAGAATTTGGCAAGTTTTTGGGTGAAATAAATAATAAAAAGGGAGTTACGAACGTTTATTAACTGGGTAACTGCTATAAGAATATTATTCAAATGAGATCTACAAGTATTCTCTAAAAATGATCTAACACCATAACCAGTCCTACCAAGCGGTATCGCAGTCAGTAACTAGTTAGATAGGCCGTCGATCTGTCAAAAATACAGACGCAATTTAAAAAAAAAATCTAATTTTCGTAGAGAATTAAACGTAATCAACCACAGTAATTCTCATTACCCAAGTAAATCTACGTACCTGTTAACTTTGTATACAGTAAAATAACCCTTCACGAAGCCATCAACCAAGTATTATGTAGGTACATCAAACTAAGTAACTTTACGCAAACATTATCGCTGGGAAACTACTTTCGTTTTTGGGGTGAAAAATTACGTTTTACGGTAGAACTCAATATAACGCACTAAAAACATTGTGCTGATGTATTAATTTAATAGTACGGGGATGGTGGAGGTGTTTAAAGTAAAAATCTTACATTAGAAACCTGTTTTTAGAAAAAACTTGTGAAATAGTTCTAACTTTGACCCCTAATATCTCCGTATCTAAAACGTTTCCAGGTATGGTCTAGAATAACAAAAAATATCGCAATCACGGTGAGAACAAGTGCTTTTCGGCTTCGTTAAGGGTCTTGTTACACCGTTTATAGTAGAACAAATGCTAGTATCCCTATTCTTGATCCAAATTCTATAAGATCCTCTTCTAATTTTCCTAACTCACTGTCCAAAAAACCCACGTCTGATGAAAATTAAATTATCTGCGAGGTAGAGGGAGTTATTACCAGCGAGGACAATACAGGGTGTATGAATTTAAATTAGAACCCGGTAGTACTGTTTGCATCTCCGATGTGCCAACGCTTTCGTGCCATTATCATGGTGTTCATTTAATATAGGGCTGCCACATAATGTCTATGGGCTGCCATGAGCTGTAAGATACAATTATTGCAAAGCAAATCTGAAATCACTCTGTCTGTTAGTCTGTCTGTTACCTTGTCATGCTGTAGTGGTTGAACAGATTACGATGAAAACACACATACAGGACATTGGGTTAGGACATGGGATGCTGTTTACATCGATGGTATCCGTGCGAAAAATGCTTACCTATAAAATGGCTATATCATCATCATCATTTCAGCCGAAAGATGTCCACTGCTGGACATAGGCCTCCCCCAAGTGACGCCACATTGACCGGTCCCGTGCGTCTCGCATCAAAATGGCTATATATCTAATTAAATTTTACGAAATCTCAAATTACTGACTGTAGTTTTTAACAAAAAAATTAGCTATGACACCACAATCAATGTCCATCAAAATAATAATACATTTTCAAAAAAGTTTGAACAACACAATGAAATTATATGAATTATACATTGTATAATAATATATGCGTAGTATTCATACGAAATAAAACGAAAACATTAAATCCAAATAGAATAATTCATTAAAAGGTTGAATAAAAATAATAGCGAGGAAAGTAGTAAAAATATTTGTTTAACAACCATTACAATTGTAAAAATAAAATCAGCTAAACTTACAGTTAGTCATTTTACTTTGAGGTACCAACCCTACACACAAGCATGGTCGGTTCTACCTGTCTGTAATCGTATGTACCGTGCCGCATATTACGGCACTTCCCCAAATATTCGTATAATGATGGATAGTACGAAGATGAATATGTTTTGTTCTACATCCCTAGGGATGGTAATATGTAAATATAAGCAAAATACAACGTTTCTCTGCTGTGCGTGCTTATAACTTGAGCGCCGTTCGTCTGATTAATGTGAATTTCATTATATAAATGACTGTGTGCATATACAGGGTGGCACCGACAGTACCATAATAAATAAAAACACTGGAACCATGAGTTCATAGTAATATTTTTAAACTATAAATTAGATCCTATAATCACAATTACAAAAAAAAAATCTTCAAACTAACTAAATAGCATGAAACTGTAAACGAAAAACAACACCATTCATAAATATTGTTTTACCAACCTTAGGTATAATTTGAACTAATTCGCGTCAGGAATAAAATTTAAGGAATGAATTTGGCAAAGGCTTTTGAAGTAGCGACTTGGTAGCATGTGTTTAGTGTTTGTACCGATAAGGGGGCGTTAACTTGTCGGTGCTAACCTGTTAATTTACATCATGTGGAAAAAGCTGTATATGAAAAATAATGTCCTGTGACTACAGTACTGGATATATTCGAATGAATTTTTGTATGCAGACTGGGAACGTTATGCGGTATACTTAGTTTAATTTACTGTCGTATTGTCGGCGCCACCCTGTTTACAGGTGTTGTAGGACAAACGAGTGAATGCACATGTTAACAATGTACAAAATTAATTTTGTTTAGCACGCTTATTCTGTTTTGTTTTTTTTCCAGCTATTCACAATCTTAACCAGTCGTTAAATAATAAATGATGTTTATTTTGCAAATAGGTTTTATGTTTCAGGTAGGATCAGGGGGTTACTATGACTTCTTAAAACAGGAGTAATTCCAGTGTGGGAAAGAGGCAGAGCTATACAGGTCGTCTAGCGCTATCTCTTTCCCACACTGTAATTACTCTTGCTTTAAGACCCCATGGAATGCCACCTGGGCGGTGTTTCGAACCTGACTACCCTGAGAATAAAAATCCGAAACCAACTCAGAGGTCATAGTCTCTTTTCGTTATGGGTAGTTAAAGTATACAGGGTATAAACAGACCCTTTACATAGCCAAGCATTCTGTACATCAAACTAAGTAAGTTTTTTTTTGGGGTGAAAAATCACGTTTTACGGTAGGACTCGATGGAAAGCACTCAAATCATTGTGCTGATGGATGGATTGAATAGTAAAGGGGTCGTGGAGGTGTGTAAAGCAAATATCTAAAAACTTGTGAAAAAGTTGAAACTTTGACCCCCAATATCTCCGTAACTAGAAGGTTCCCAGGTATGGTCTAGAACAAAAAAATGATCGCAAAGACGGGGAGAATAAGTGCCTTTCGGCTATGTTAAGGGTCTATTTACACCCTTTATTAGTCTAGCTCGCCGTCCATCCGTCTTACGACGACAGGCCGTGTCGACGGCACGTTCGTGTCGAGTGTGTCGAGGTGTCAGCACAGAGGAAGGGGTCCGCAAGGGCCGATGCCAGGGCAGGGCTGCCAGGGCTGCGGGATTGTTCGAAAGAGATACCGCGGCCCTGGAACACAAAGGACAAAGGAAACATGGATGGGTTTTAGTCAGTAGAATTCTGACACTCCCTTCCACTCCGCCCAGAGCCGGAGGGGTCATTTGATGATTTACCTGAAGTCTTATCTAGGGCCTAAGCAGATGATGACCACGCAATAAATAAATATGCATCTTTATTTTTAAAACCAGTATTCCCGATTTGTTTTTTATTACATTCATTGTGTTACAAATTGTTTCTTTCTTCCGCATACAATAATATAAATGGAATCCATTTGTATTATTCACAAAGGTGAGCTAGCACAGTACATCAAGTCATCAATCATTAGATAAATGATCAGCGCTGTTATCAAACATCGCCCTTCACCTCCAACATGATGGCTGTTCACTGATAACGCTACCTCATTCATTTTCATCAGAAAATGGAAGGTAGAAACTTTAGAAATGAAATAAGCAATTTTCAAAAGGGTGCCAACGGCTTCTTATTCTGGAGACACAACCTTGTGACAGACATACCGACAGATGGCGAAGGCTTAGTAATGTACTGAAAATATGTCAGAGTACGGTGTCTAGCCAGTTTGCAATCTGTCTGTATCGATTTGACCGAACGTTGAGAAATCCGAGCTCCATCACACCGCTTGTATCGGGGCGCAAATCGTGCTACGCATCGTGCTACGGCGTAGGTCTGTGCTACGGCGTAGGTCTCTGCTACGATCTCTACAGTGCAGTAGTGTTAGTATGTAACACTTGAAAGTACGAAATAAAGGCGTTGTCAAATTAAGACCAGCATGTCTCGACCAAAAAAACTTAAGTCAAAATAAGATTTACATTTTCTACGACATTTTAATGTCGCTATAAAAGTATTTGATCTTGAGTTTTAACCAAAATGATTGCCGCTTCTTAATGTCAGCGTTTTTACAAAGCAAATAACCAAAATGATTGCCGCTTCTTAATGTCAGCGTTTTTATAAATTAGGGGCGACCATCACGCAATTGGATTTTTATTTGATGTTAACGGGCCTCCTCCAGATGCCGGCCAAATATTGGAAACCAATATTCATTAGGAAAATTCCCTTAAACGACCTTAAATTTTGGCGAAAAATGCGTTAAAAGTTAATAATGTTTGATTGAAGAAGTCCTTTCTTTTTTTTAGTGTTGCAATGAAAATTAGTGAGGATAGTATTTTCAAATAGTACCGAAATGAACACTCGTGACTCGTATTCTGACAGCAAGTCACAGTCTGATAACCAGTCTTACTAAGGGGTATCGTATTACCCAGTGCTAACTGGGTTCTGGAGGTCAATGGGCAGTCACTCTATGTATAAAAGGTATTCAGCTGCATCCGGTAAGACTGGAAGCCGACCCGAACATAGTTAGGGAAATGGTTAGGTAGATGATGATGAAGCTTGACTCGTATTCATAGTCAAACAAAGATGTATTAATTGATTGATGATTATTCATAGCAAACTAAAGTTGAGCATAGTTTTCCGCAACAATCGTCTCGTGATTACGCAATCGACGCGGGACGTGATCGTTCATGAATATTATGACTGATTTATTGACTATGGTTGATTGCCTTCTTTGACGAGCGCGAGGATTGCAATATAGGAATATGATATTGATAGGATTGGATTATATAAGGACTAAGTACACGCACACCTAAAACATGTAGACAAGAAGGGCGAGCGCTCGGTGTAAACGGAACGAAAATACGTCGATTTTTAAATCGAAAATACTATTATCCCATAGCAGTTCAGTTAAATTGTTTGCAATAAGCACAATCAGTATCATCCATAGATATGAATAAATTCTTAAAATACAATATGCGAAATGATTTATTTCTAATTTAAAAATTGACGTATTTACGTAACGTTTACACCGCATACTCGTGCTAGGGCCTCAGATCACGTCAACCACGAGACGCGAAAAATAACTCATTCCTACATATTTACAAGTGAAGATCAAAGACTTACACTAAGGAGGTACAAAATCTTGTAAACCAGGCTGAAGGTATGATAATATATGCGTGAAAATTCCTTATACTTTTCATGTAAGTACCGCAAACAAATTCGGGACATCAAGCCTTTGTTACGAGCTTGTCTGAAGAGGCTTTACATTATAAATGTACCTCATATAAATTCATCGTGTATACTGTATATTGCGGTTTGAATTTTTGGGCTGGGTCGTGTCTTTGCCTTTAAATTTGATTGAATCTACTTTTTTGCTGGAATATTATGGCTTAATACGTTTTTTTTAATAAGTTTTGTTACTAGGACAAGTGATGCGGAGGAATGAGAAAAATGTCGTGAGCAAAGTTTTGAGTATGAATGTGGATGGCTATAAGGGTAGAGGACGACCAAAAAAACGAATGATGAACTGTGTGAAGGATTATATGGCTAGAAAAGACGTGACTGATGAGATGATGAGTAATAGAGAAGTATGGAAGAAGAAGACATGCTGTGCCGACCCCAAATAAATTGGGATAAGGGCAAGACAGTGATGATGATGACGAGCTAGGTATGAGATAAGTTAAAACACTGCCAGTTAAACAACACAAAACACTTATTTCACAATCACAAATAACAACAGACACTCACACTCACTTCACTCCACTCCCCCGCACACACTCACTCACACACACGTACCACTCACAGACACACACCACTCACCCACACACACTGCTCTGTTCTCTCTCGTGTTCTTTCACTTGTAGTTCACTTCGATTCGCTTCGATGTATCGACTAAATCAGACTCACTCTCCGGCAAACCGGCTATCAACGACTCAGCCTTCGAAAAAATTCGACAACTTTCTCGAATCTTCTTCCAAGCTCAGTAGTGGAACATTCTAGGATTATTCTCGAATCATCTACACAGTTCCATAGTGGAACATTCTAGACAGTCTACAAGGTGACTTACTGCCCTGGGTGCGGTAAAAAAAGGAGATAATTATGTTAACCGCAACTTTTTTAATTAAAAAATCTCGTGCTTGTTCGAATTAGTAAAGTTTTTGACATCGTAAACGTGCGTTATGTTGAAAAAGGTATTACGGTCACATTTAAACTGATTATTGATTGTTGCTGGTCATTCCAAGGGGTACCGTATTACCCAGTACGAACTGGGTTGTGGAAGTCAGATAGGCGGTCCCTCCATGTAAGAGCTGGTATTCAGCTGCATCCGGTTAGACTGGAAACCGATCCCAACATAGTTGAAAAAAGGCTAGGCAGATGATAATTTATTGTTGCTGGTGACGAAATATTTAAGTTTCACAGTCATGATAGCCTCGTCCTAGCAGCGACCCTAGCTGATTATGTTTGTTTATGTTATGTTTAAAGTTTTGCAAAATTATTTCCAGCAGCATTTCATTATTCTGCTGCCCTTATCCCAATTTATGTGGGATAAGGGCAGCAGAATAATGAAATGCTGCTGGAAATAATTTTGCAGCGCAGCAAGTTTTCTTCTTCCATACTTCTCTATTACTCGTCATCTCAGCAGTCACCTCCTTTCTAGCCATATCATCCAGCAGCATTTGATATTACGAAATGTTAAGCAACTGTTCCTCCTTCTATGTTTCCCAATACCAGACGTCTTCTTCTTTTTAATACCCCAGTACACACGCAAATGTTGTGCATGAATTTCTCACAGTATGACCGAAGTGTCTGCAAATTTTACGACAAGCATAAAATTCTCGAAAAGGTGTATTCTCAGGTGAAAGGCAACACATGTAGGAATGTTAGGATTGCCATGATGGTGGGAGTACCAGTATTTTAGCAAAGATATGGGACTTTGACTTCTAACAATAGGTTTATCTCTGGCCATTATTTGGTAGTGTTTGTCGGTGTGTTCCTAGAGTTTGTAATTGTGAAGGTTTTATTGACATTTACCAGTTCCATTTTGGGTTTCCAGATGTGCTTAGAATGTCTGGTGCTATTTATGCTAGTCTTAGATAATTCAACTAGCAGTTGAAATAACGCTGAAAGCGCCAGTGTAGCCCGCGAAATCCAAATTTTTTTAAGCTCTTTTGCAATTTGCAGATCAGTGCCGGGTTGTATGTTGATTAAAATAAAGGGTGTAAAAAGACCCTTAACGAAAGGCACTATACCATATCTGGGAACTTTATAGTTACGGAGATATGGCTCAAAGTTCCAACTTTTTCACAAGTATTTTTTTAAATACATGTTTTTAATGTAAGATTTTCACTTTAAATACCTTCACGACCCCCGTACTATTCAATGCATCCATCAGAACAACGATTTGAGTACGTTACATTGAGTTCTACCAACATAAAGCGTTGTTAAGAGTTGTATAAAGCGTGATTCTTCACCCCAAAAAGTCGTTTCCCAGCAATAATTTTTGCGTAAAGTTACTTAGTTTGATGTACAGAATGCTTGGTTGACGCTTCGTGAAGGGTCCGTTTACACCCTGTATAATTCGTTTATCTCATTGAATGACTTTTTCATGAAATAGTCATAGAATGGGGTTAAATATACTTAGAGGGTTGTATTGATGATTTTAGTGATTATAATTATTATGTAACTACATACGTGGTACGGTCGCGACTCATATTATGTTTAACATACTGCCTGACACGGACCTGCAAATTACAAAAAATTTAAGACTTAAGATTATTTGAATTTCGCGTTCTACCCTCTTCCTCCTTATGGTACTTTTTATTCATGATGCTATCCAATCTTTTTTTTTCAGCCAGTATGATACGCCATGTAGAAACGTAAAGAAAATGTTGTATGCCTATTTATTTAAATGAAGAACGCTTATCATATAAGTAACTATGATGTATTTCAAACTGCTCTTTTGTATAACGCAGTACCCTTGACATAGCTAAGATATATTATTATGTAATTTGGTGAATCACAAATAAAGTGTATTCAAATGCTGGTTTCCTGTACATGTTATTTCCATTTAAAAGAATATCAACTTTATGCTAGTGGAAATTTAGTTCAATTCAGAATGTAAAGTCATATTCAAAAATTATGTACGGGAAAAAGTATGTCACACAACGGGTTCCAGAAGACGGGCGTCGGCGCCGAGGGAGGCCTAGAAAACGCTGGCGTGACGACCACGGCACGGTGAGAAGAGTGGAAGGCTATGGTGGGGGCCTTTGCCTAGCAGTGGGACAATAGAGGCTAAGTAAAAAAAATGTTTTAACAGGATTCCATCATAAAAAATTAAAAGTCTAAAAATTGTTGAATATGTAGCGCAAACTGAACATTACCTGTGATTTTAAAAGTGGTTTTCCTAAAACACAGTTTTGTTTACTTGTTTAGAAACTAAATCGTGAACGCAGTATATGTATGTAAAACTCATATAAAGCAATATAAGGGTTCCCACACATTGAACATTTTGCGCCGAGCGCAACTTTATAGGCCATCTTCATGTGAATGCCTTGAACCAACATTGTAGGTTTATGTTCGGTGATAGTAGCGAAGTTGATATGTGCTTCAACGTAAGGGTAAATGTCGTGACAAGATTTTATAAAATTGTACTGTTTACCATAATATTTTGTAGTTATAGGGCGCTTGAAATGGGCTCCATATGTACATAAACGTACGTCTTGTTGAATGCATCCGAGGCAGTCTCGCTACCAACTTGCTGAATGGATAATATTATTACCATGGCCATAAACTTTTGCCAAGGTTTGTCCATAGATGGGTGACCATCCTGAACACACCTCCGTCCCGAGAAAAAGTTACACTGTCATTCGTAGATCTTTGAGAGCCATTACGGGAAAATTGGGAATTGAGGAGCTCGTGGCTACATAATAACAGCAAGTTAAGCCGCACTTGTCCCCATTCACTTGGTCTGTGGATGGGGACCATCCATTACATACCGAGTTTCTTTCGTGCCTCGGAGAGCACGTTAAGCCGTTGGTCCCGCCTGTCATTTATGGATCTTTGACAGTCGTTACAGGTAGACAACCAGTTTTGCTAAGGGGTATTGTGTTACCCAGGAATTGGATTGAGGAGGTCAGGTAAGCAGTCGCTTTATATAAAATACTGGTATTCAGCAACCGGTTAGACTGGGAGCCGACTGCAACGTATTTGGGCTAAGGATTAGACAGATGATGTTGATTGTTCGTGTGTAGTGAAATATTGGTTTCCTACATCTGTCATAGAACTCATTTGTATTATTGTTCCCCGATCTATATAACATAACATCACGCCTGTAATCCCCGAAGGCTAACCCTTCGGGTATATTTTCGGGTGGTAAATAATAATAAACCCATATTTCGCAAGTTATGTTTAAGGCCCATGTAATAAATCACAGATCCAGACTCTGTGGCTGCTATTGAGAAAACCCAATAACAGTTTTGCCGATCTGGGAATCGAACCCAAGATCTCATGTTCAGCAATCGCGATTGCGACCACTGTACCAACCGTTCTAATCCCGCAGTATGCGACAAACCTAAGCTTTAATATAATTTCAGTGCATTTCTACATCCGCAAATTCCGCAATACAGATATTTAGCTCATAATTGCAGACTACAGTCGAGAGTCGAGTTTCTCTTAGAAATTAGTGTTAATGTAAGACGTATATTATATTGTAATTACTTTCCGAAACACTTGGTTTAGATGTAGCTTGAATATTAGATATGCTTACAAGAGACTTGAACATTAATGGATATTGTGAATTAGCTTACCTCATGGCCACGAGCTTGCGACGGCGACTTTGGAGAAAACAAATGAAAGAAATCGAGTTCCAAGGACACATTCGTACCTACAAGCCTGTCGGTTGGCTCATTTGCAAGCATACCATCACAGTACTTACACATGTGCTATACAGTACTAGGAAATTGAGCCTATACAATGCAAAGATAGTCTTACAATCTTCTGCAGCTTCCACAATAATTTCACATGCCAATCACTTAGTTTCCCCTATGGTTGTGGAGCAGGACCAGCATTGAGCCAAGCATTTTTGTCATCAATGTAATTCCCTAACTAATAATATGCTTGCTGACATAGTGTGCATTTTATACAAGATTTAATTTTGTCTCATTCAATTGTTGCACATGCATAACATGGCCGGCTTAAAGTCGCATCGCCTGAGTTAGTAAATGTGGTCTAAAGTATATTGCTAATAGGCTAAGAGATTATGGTTTAATCTATGACCGGAACAAGCCGAAAGTAGAAAGTTTGTTGGCTCAGTCAGGTGAATCAAAGAACCTGCAATTTCCTGATCTGTCTGATCTTACTTTGTTCAGATAGGTCACGTGAGTGGGCTTCGATAAGATAGACCTATAGGGGTTTGAAGAACAGGGTGTAAAGTGCTTCATACACCCCATAGAAAAGGGAGGATCCTCCGACCCGACGGGTGTTGTGTCTAGTGGGTAGCTGTCCGACAGTCGTTGTCGGGTTTTCCTCTATAGTCTTAAGTCTCGGATAACTATAATTGTACGATTCAGAATTTTGATGTTAGTTCTTTATTTGTTTCATAGATGGCGCTGTAGTAGTTTTTGACTATGCTTGTAGTTAGTACTTTATATAGTGCCCGCTTTATTTAGATCGACGATGATCATGGGTGTCGATTGAGTACGACAACCACAGGACCAGTCGATGTGGCGATGCATATGTCCAGCAGTAGACGTCTTTCAGCTGATATGATCATGATGGTGAGGTCTAGAGTATTGTAGTCACAACCAGAGCGAGTGTACGATCATGAATAAACATTTACGAAGCTAGAAGTATATGAGGAATTCCACATGGTATTCTATTTATATTTGGTTTCCCTTTGGGATAAAATAAAGACGTGATTTTATCTACGTATGCAAATCAAATAAATTATTAATCCCTGAAGTAATAAGGGTCCTTTTAGCCTGAAAATAAACAGGTATTTATTTAACCCTCGAACACCCTCGCAGCTCAGCGGTGTAATACCGTTCGAGAGCTTAGTTTGTCCGACATAACGCGACAGTCCTTCTGACGTCATAAAACCCTCGGTTCAAGCACAGTATAAAGATAATCAGTAAATCAATTCAGGGAGGTTGGAAAGTGGGCCGTTGTCTATGTGGAGACACCGCATACGTGCTTGAGATCTGTGAGTTTTGTACTTGAATTCAAAAAGCGCCTCTACCGTAAGTAAGATGAACTAATTCTGACAGCTTGAACGTTAGGCCCTTAGTACAAAACTTACGTCGAAGTCAGCGTTTACGATACGATGCAATTCGTTAAAATTCGTGCTATGGAATTAGATTTCAAGCGCGTATGCGGCATCTCCCCACAGACGTTGGTCCATCTTCCGTCTTGCACTGCATGTCCTGACACCAGCTCACTTGATGCACTTTTGATTACGTCAGCGAGCAGATTTTTGGTCCTAGCATATTTGAAGTTCTTGATATCGATACGGTAAGAAGAAGAAGTAAATCAACTAGGCCCTTTTTGTGAAATAGGGTTGTCAACTAAATTTTTTGTTGCGACAGCCCTGAATTACTCACAAGGAACCTGTTACCTGAACCATACCCAGAGTTCGTGTAAACAATTGGAGTCGTGTAAACGTTTTGCAGTCCTGTAAACGTTTTGCAGTCGTGTAAACGTTTTGCAGTCGTGTAAACGTTTTGCAGTCGGAATCAGCTTATGCTTACGCATGAGCCGATTCCGACTAGCGTTTTGTTCTTAGTTGAATTACTGTATGTTAATACTTGTGTGTCTACTGCGGTTCTAGTAACACTCAAACGCGTTTTATTGCGATCGGTGTAAGCGTACTATTTGTATGAGTGCACTGTTGGGACGATCCGACCCCCGAGTTGCTGACGGGTTAGTTTATTGATTTTCGGATGTCGGTCAGTGTTATTATGTGATATTTGGTCTGGAACGAATTGAGTACTCAACTGAAGCACCGGTTGTAGATGTTGCCGTATAATTTTGTTGGGAAATTTCTAGGATTTTTGCAAAGGGCCGGATTATTCGGAACTAAGAAATATTTTTTGCAAAACAGCAAGCAGCAGCATAGGTGTTAATTGCATATATTATTAGAAGATAAAAACTCATTGCTATTCTGCAGATCCGTCAACGCATATATGCAACATAATTTGTAATTAGTTACAGATAATAGTTAAAAGTAACAATTAAGTTAAGTTAAGGATGTATTAAGGCACATTTACCGCATTGGTTAGTTGTAATGGTAGATGTAAGTCGATAAATAAATAAATTAATAAAAATAAGAAAGTAGTGCAGTACAGTAAAACTTCGCGCACATTATTTTGAGCCGCAGCGGGGCGCAAAATGCAAATTAAATTTAATATTGGAAATTGCGCAATAGTGGGCGATAGTTCATATAAAATACATACGAGCGATTTGAGCGGATTTTTGCGTTGCGACCCGACCCGCTGCAGCCCGACTAAATGTGCGCGAACCTTTAAGGAAATTAAGAACTTTTCAGAATGACACATGTCACTTTGGCGTAAACTGCCAATTTGACATGTGTCAAAAATAGAAAGTTGTGATTCGAACACGAGCAGCTTGTCATTTTCATTTTGACAGTTCAACAACATCCATTGCGTCATTTACGTAGTTGAGCAAATACGAGCACATTCTTAAAACCTATAAAGCAATGGATAAGGATCTTCAAAATTCTTCAAATTAGTGCTGGTTGCTGTAGATTAATTTATTTGGTTACCAACTAAAGTATAAACTTCATCAGTTGAAAAGTTTAACTATCAAAGCTAACCTCAAACTAGTTAGCGTAACTTAGTGAAAGTGCTTAAACCAAGATTAATTAAAATTTTGCGAATTCCTTTTTGGTCACAGATTGATTAATTACAAGGTTTAGTTTAATAAATTAGATAACGAATAACAGTAGTGTATCTTCGAAACTTGTCTTACTTAACACTGTTTTAAGCTTTCACAGTTTAAAACTGAACTTATACTGTCACTTACGAAATATCTTCTTGTTATTTCTTTTGTGAGTGTGTTTTGCCGTGACTTAGGGTTAATTCAAACCGAAATGGCAGCGGTCGGCAGTGCAGTTTCACTGTCAAGCCATTTTATGCTTTATCTTCATTAGGAAATGCATAGTTTCGTTTGAAATATTCGGGATGGACGCGTCTCGCGACGCCGCGAGCAGCCGCGCGTTCATCCCGAGTCTGTACGTGAAACTGCGCTGGCGACCGCTGCCACTTCGGTGTGAATTGACCTTTAGTGTCGACTTCCAGTAGCACGCGTAACAAAAGACTAAAAAAGAGGGTAGACAGATTTGTCTGCACAAAACAATATATTTACCATCCACCCGCATTTTCCAGTCATCCCAAGATCGTGGCGCTTGCAACAGCGTCTAAATATCGGGAGCTCTATATAATGAATTATCACGGAAGATATCCCGTAAGTGACAGTATAAGTTTTGTCTTACTTATTTGAAAAACATTGCCGTCTTTATGGGCAGCAGTAGGGTAAAAATAGTAAAGCCCAAAATTCTAATAAACACGTTTTAGAAATCCAGCGATTATTCCAGACATTATTATAATAGGTTTATGTAAACTGCTATTGTTATCTTCATTTATTATGCCTCTCACTCTCACACATAGTCCAAGAGCGAGATGGACATAGTTGGGGTGTAATATATAATCTTGTTATTTCATTCAAACTGTTATTGTTTCAGTTTTAAAGCTTCAATGGCCTAAAAGCTTATCTTTAAGCTCAGCTTTGTTAATAATTATGAAACTCCTATTTAATATGTAGGTATGTAGTTTATTGCACATATAACAGAAAGGGAAGGGTGTCTTATGAAAGGATATGCTGCAGACCATCAAACTGAACAACTTTCTCCTTGGGTCCAATATCTTAAATGCGAAAAAATTATCAGCTTTCCCATACATTTGGGTCGAGTAGGTATTGAAATATTGTATGTGGCAGCTGATAATTTTTTCGCATTTAATATATTGAACCCAAGGAGAAAGTTGTTCAGTTTGATGGTGTGATATCCTTTCATATGACTATACCCTTTCTGTTCCATCTTGCATAACATCTATCTTGTAAAGTATAGCCCTACATATGTACATAGATCAGCCTTCTTCAGCCTTCTTAGAAGATGGCGGGTCGAGTTGGACAAAACCAGCCAGTGTTCGACATTAGCCCAGAATCGAAGAAACTTATAGTCATTTGGAAATACCTTTGCCCAGCAGGGGGATGACACAGGCTAACAGTATCAGAATATTACTAGATAATACATCATTTGGACATGATAATAAGAAGAATAGCTCCGATTAAATTCGAAACTAGTCTGAAAAGCTGAATTAAACAAAAAGGTGTATCGACATGAATAAACACCGCAAACGAACCGAAATTAATAATTCCAATTTAAGAAACATTTGTCTCATAGATTTAATATTTCTCATGAAATCATAGACAAAGAAAGCATTCTCCTTGTAAATCTGTGTAATTGGAAAATTTTAATTCCCCGTAAAGATTTTGTTGTAAATCAGACGAAGTATTTCCTTTAATATCGCACGCCAAGGAATGCGGAACAATTGTGCTACTCACTTAACTTAGTTGTAAAAATTCTTTAGGAAACTGTTCATGCAGGAATGTTCTTCGACTGATCGATAGCTTTATAGCTTCTACGTTTTGAATAGTTTAAAACCTCGTTTTAATTGAAAACAATGTTTCACAACAGTTGTACAACATTGTTGCCAGCAACATTTGAGGTTTGTGAGAGGTTTTTTCAACGTTGCACTACCATCTGAACATTCTTCTTCGCAAAACATAAACATGTTGCTAAAAAACATGTTTTGCCACTTTGTTCGACACAGCAATTCATAGCAGTTTTCGAATGGGATCTGCCCCCGTAGCATGATCACCGTAGACAAGGATTTCTTTGACGGAAGAATCGACAAAATGACAGATTGTGTCGACACACTGACAGATTTCTTTGCACTATCTGTCATTCTGTCGATTCTTCCGTCAAAGAAATCCTTGTCTACAGTGGTCATGCTACTGGCGATGATCTCAATGAAATCAATTCAAAATGATGAGTCCTTACATAGTTTTCTCCATTGCTTTCCTCCTTAAGGTGCAAGCTCCAGTGTAGCCCGTGAATTTCAAATATTTTTTAATTCAATAGTTTTTTGCAATTTGCAGGTCAGTGTCAGACTTTAGGTATGTCGAACAAAATAAATTATGATTCGCGACCGTCACACGTATGTACGCATTTAAAAAAATAAAATACCTTGCAAGAGATGGCGGGACGAGCTGGACAAAACTAACGACCAGTGGTCCACATTGGCCATGGATCGAAGAATTTGGAAGTCATGGAGATAGGCCTTTGTCCAGCAGTGGGATGACGCAGGTTAAGAGTATTAGTATCAATATCAGTAATAATTCAAATCATCAATACATCACTCTAAGTTTATTTAATCCTATTGAATGACTTGTACATGAAAATTGCAAAAAAAATTGAATTTCGCGAGTTTCCCCAACGCTTCCACCTTAATAAATATATTTTTTTTTTAAACATACGGTCACCATATTATGTTCAAATGCTCCCCCTCCTTCCTTGTTTTGCTCATTAAAATAATACATGTTCACTGAATTCAAGTAAAAACTTATTTTACACTCAATTTTGTTAGAGAGAAGAATCTATGTTGTTTGTTGTTAATGATTTTATAATCTGTGGTTTATGTCAACACTTTTCATTGCACGGTCAAAATAAAGAATCTGTATTACGAAGATGTAAAGTTTTAAATCAATGAAAATCCTTCTAATCTAATCTAAAAGTAACTGCAATTTAGCTATTTCTATCAAATTTGACACTCATAGATACCAAACTTTCTTCATTTCATCTCCGAACGCTATCGATCGGTAAATGGTTATCGAATTTCGATAGCATTCCTCCAATATTTGGTATTCCACAAGTATTTGCTATCGAACAACTATTTACCATTATTGCAAAGGTACTGTTCGGGTGTTCAACAATGATATTGTGTGGTGACTGGGAATTATTATCATCTTGTAAACCAGTTATTAAAGGAGTCTGTGTGAGCTTGTAAACTTGTTATTGTGGTTGGAACTCGATGTTATTATACTTGTGGTAGTTTTGGAGTTAGAACCTTGTATGCTGGGTAGAATTTATTAAATATAGCTGTACTTAATAAACTATGTATCCTTTACTGCTACCTACTCCAAATAATCAATTATACAAGTTGGAAGGAAAACCAACGCTAAAACGGTTACCACGTATTCAGTACAGTATTCTGAAGATAGAAATTTATAAACGGTATTTTTTTTAAATCAGCTTTTCCATACGTTTTGATGGTCTCGGTATTGTCGGAAAAAGCTGTTTTTTTTTTAAATAACCGACGAAAAATTTGTATGCGTCCAGAATGATGTACTGAATACGTGGTAACCGTATTAGCGTCAGTGTCCCTTCTACCCTGTATACATACTTTAATCAAGAAACCGAATTAAGAATATCTACTATTTCATACAAAAGTCTTCTTCTTCGTGTCGCTGCGCTGGCACGACAAATTTCATACAAATGTTAAAAACCTGCATGGTAAAAATGTATGAACAAGCTGACGACTGGGACGTCTAGAATCTTGTACTGAATTCAGTTGGTATTTCAATTATACTTACTAAATAGAAATAAATGCCTTGTAAAGTAAACATACTTTTGAAGGCATTATTAACACGAGACGTATTGATTACAGTACGACACAACAGTAGAAGTTCCCGCGGCAAATTGCAAGAGGTAAAATCGGAAGTTGCCTATTGCAATTTGCCAGATGCAAAGTGATTAAGTACGTTTCAACTCGAGTTTAAACGAACTCGAGACGGAAACTGGCTGTGTCAAATTCAAGACATTTCTGTGAGTCGCAAGTGAAATGAAAATAAACAATTCCTTTAGTCATTAGGACTTGGGTACGTCAATGCAATCTTTCAATTGTGTCCTATTGTGTTATACCTTTGACCTTTTAGTTCGCGTGTCACCCGCGCCTAAGCTAGGTCAACAAAGAAAGTTTAATGCCCGTTATCGCCAACAGTAGGCAAAATTATATTTACATTCTTACATTATTTTTTTAGGACAAAGTGAATGCAATGTTGCCGGCAACATGTTTTCCGCAACACAAATTGTTGCTGCAATTATGTTGTGCAACTGTAGTTGTACTGTTGTTGTAGTGTGCGTGTAGTTTTCCATGAGCATAATCAAATTGACAAAAATAACACTAGCGACATCTATGACGTAAATTTAGAACTAAAAATCCTGCATCGCACAATTAGAGTTATGTGCAAGATAAGGATTTATTATCATTTTGAGTATGAATGTAGATTGCTAAAGAGTAGAGGAAGACCAAAGAAACGTTGGATGGACTGTGTGAAGGATGATATGGCTAGAGAGGAGGTGACCGCTGAAATGACGAGTAATAGAAAAGAAGACATGCTGCGCCGACCCCATTATTAAGGGCAGGATGATGATGATGATATACATCGGTCGGGCAGTAGTCCACCAGCCACAACAACCGTCTGGACGGAGGATCCTCCCTTTAGAAGGAACCTTACACCCTGCTTCTCATACCCCCAAACAAGTACCAACGCCCGAGGCCGTTAACAGGGCCTAAAGCCGGGTCATTGTTCAGCCGTAGACCTAATAGTAGAATATTGACCCATTAATTAGTGTTATCTTGGTTTCTAATTAGTTTTAGCGTGACAGCAGTCAGTTACCGCTGACCTGTAATTACCTACTCAATTTCAGGACAAAGGCCTCTTCTCATTCGACGAAGGATCGTGAACTCATGAACATTCTTTCTTATTTAATTTTGGTGACATCATCATCATCATCCACAGCCCGAACTCACCCACTGCTGGGTATAGGCCTCTCTTTTCTCGTGCCAATCCCCAAGGTCCTGTGCCAGCCTCATCCAGGTTTCTCCAAATTCGTGTGATTTTTTTTTTATTATTTCCAAATTCGTGGTTTTTAAAATCGTAACTTTTTTAATTACTCTATAGATCATTAACGTTTTAATTTCATACGATATTAAAATTATCTGTAATATAAAGTTAGTTTCATGCATGTACCATTATAAATTTGCAAGTTACAGGGATCAATCAATCAATATCTTTATTGTGGATTTTCGTCATAGACCCGTATTATTGGACCACGAGTGTATACTCGCGCTACTGTCTAGGTTTAGAACGAAAATCCTTGCGTTTTTGAAGTTGACAGATATTGTTCGTGGAATCTAATTTCTGTTTATACCCGTTTTCGTAAATAACCCTAAAGCCCTGTTCACACCGAGGCGAATCCCGGGCGGTATGTAACTGAGCGGGTCAATTGTTTTAAAACGTTGCTCCACACTAGGAATTTCTCCTGTATCGTGGGTGCGTTTACAAACATTTAAACTCACATACACAAACAGCCAGACCCGGAACAACTACCTGTAGATCATACAAATATTTGTTCCGTGCGGGGATCGAACCCGCGACACGCAGCGCAGCAGCCAATCGCTCAGCCGTTGCGCCAACCGTGCCGTCAACCGTGCCGTTTGACCTGCTCCATACAAGTCAGTTGACACAATCTAATCAGTTGCTCAACCCCAGGCCCGCCGGCCACAATATTTGATTTGGATCGCCAACAGTGGTCTACTGACGACAGTCTTTTGAAAACAGGTTTCAGAATTTCAAACCAGATCGAAAAAAAATTGTTTCTCCTTCTAAACATATTCTCAGTAAGCATTTTGTGAAATTATATTTACAGCCATAGCAGTCTTGAGAAATTAATTCAAAAAGACACTATAGGCAAGTTTTATTTACTAGACTGCCTGCCCGCCGGTTGACACAGAATCAAAATTTTGGCTCACCTTCAAAATAAGTTGAGCAGCCTTGATCTAAACTAACGAATTTCATCCCGCATCCCGTGCGGGATTCACTTCAGTTTGATCAGAGCTTAACCACCCACGCCTTGATTGTTTATTCACAGTTGTTGAAATATTGCTAACTAGCACTTAAGTCTTAATGAATCAGTTGAAAGACTATAAATTCGTTGACTCATTGAATTTCAATATTCTAATTGATTAGTTCTTGGAATAACTTCGAAACGTTTGTTTATTGTTATGCTGTTTCTTCGGTCATATTATTTATTTTCATTGATTTCATTTCGTTCATTGACTCCTTTTAGTAGACTTTAGGGTAAGTATATTATGTTTGTTAATTTTCGATTGTAAACAATCTCAGAACCCAAAATAAATATCAACATTACCTATAAATACAAGTGGCAAAAGGTAAGGTCTTCCTTACCTTTTGCGCTTGGTGCTTGCAACAGCGCCGAAATATCGGGAACTCGACAAAAATAGTAAACATGGTAAATATCCCGTTTCCTGTCTAAGTAATAATGTTAGTGACCATGATAGTTTAAAATCTCATACTAAATTAGTAACATGTTCGGGAAAACAATTGATAAATCCAAAATGGCGACAGTTGGAAACATGTCAAATATGGCCTTGTATCATGCTCACCATAATACCCTCTGGTATTTGACGAATGTATTTATATTTTATTTTACTGTGAGTGATAAAATGACGAGAGAAAAAAAATACCAACATTTTTAATCCTTACAGGAGGTACCTGTTTATTGTATTCACTATTACTTAAACAATAAATCACAAATTCGATCGTAATCCATAAGTATATCTGTGATTTATATCAAAGTTTTCAGCCCTCACACAATAAATGATTTTGATTATATCCACGGATCCACCTTAAGCCGGCTGTCATTTTTAGATCTTTGACGGTCGTTAAAGGGAGTCAGTGACCCGAAAGTCTGACAAGCAGTCTTACCATGGGGTAGGTCAGTACTACCCAGTACTAACTGGGTTGTGGAGGTCAGATAGGCAGTCGCTCCACGTAAATACAGGTTAGATTGGAAGCCGACCCCAACATAGTTGGGAAAAGGCTAGGCAGGTGATGTTGAGATTTTAGATTCTTCTCTTAACAGTGACTTTCACTTAAGTCGCTTAGTATAACTGAAAACGCGCAAATCTTTTATGAATAGGTACTACATATTTTAGATGCAAACATGATAAATAAAAGTCCAAAATAACAAACAGCTTGCTTACAGTGATCGCTGTCCAAACATGAATGTTAGAAATATAAAGCGACGCCATATTTACCATATTTTCCACATTCAAATATCAATTTTGTTTTATATTTTTACTGATGATTGTTTACATTCCACGTTCCATTTTCAGTGTGCCCCTGAGCACGTTTTAAAAAATATATATTTGAATTGAAATGTTGTGTGCTGAAAACTGGAGGGCTCTCGTTTTTTTTTTCCAAATGTAGCGTTCAATTTGTTTCATTCGGAATAACATGACTGCCTTTTAGTTTTTGAACTGTATTTCGGTATTAGGTTTTGAAGTTCATAACATTCTAGACCACTTCAGTTTTAAATCAACAAGGTCCGTTTTGTTTTACAAAACAAAATACTACTAAACGATATATTGTATTAATTTAATGGCTAGTTCTTTCTTACACAAAATGAGGGAATCTAAAAAAATACAATGGATAAATAAAATACACCAAACACTGTTTTAAACTTTCACGGTTTATAACTTGGTGACCTGTAATACAGGTGTTACTATCTACGACAGGCACCAGCGATCGGGGTGCGTTGTCAGAATTCCTCCTCGTGTGCCCGATGGCTGCCGGTCCCTTTCGATACGTCGGGAGGGAATAGCAGCTGCCGGGCCGGTGCACCCTGGGCGTGGGCAGTATCCTTCCCCGAGGAATGGGAAGAGATTCTTATTCCTCGGGGAATGTTACTGTCCATGGCTAATATTCTGACATGGGAGGGGTCCTTCATGGACCAAGGGGGCGTTGCTCCGCGTGACCCTCTGAAAAGCAGAGGGCACAGCGGAGGAGCAAGGGCGGGCTCGGTGTGCACTTACCCTGCCGCCGAGCAGACAGTGAAGGACGCAGTCATTCACTGTCCCCGTCGATATCGCAATCCCACCGTCGAAGTGTCGTGGATCACGTCTCGCGGCTTCGAGTGGGACCGAGGGTCTTGGCTTAACCGCCCGGACCGTGAGGTAGAAAACCTCTATAAAAAGTTACCCCGAATCTCAAGCGGCGGCGCACCGTGAGGAGATGTATGGCTGACGGGTTCCTATGGAAAATCAGTCGCTAGTGCGAACCACTGCCGGGCCTGGCTATGGCTTATCTGGGTACAGGGGGCTCTGCCCAGATGGACTTTTTATTTCCCCCATGCTCGTGGGAACAAAATGGAAAAACCAAAAACCAAAAAGACGGCCGGTAACGGCGAAGAAAGGGAGTCGAGGGATGCGGGGTCGGAGTCCGGCGCCGCATCCAGCGATGTGAGCGCGGGAGGCTCAGTGAGCTCCCGGCGCGAGAGAACCGGGGCCGCTGCGGTGAACAAGGAGTTCTACCGCAAGCGGTCCAGGCCGGCAGGCGACCGAGAGTCGTCGTCGGAGGGCGAGCTGGCCTCAGCCCGTAAGATCCCGACCAGCAAGCGTGGCGGGATCCGTGGCAAGGGGAGAGGCCTCTCTGCCACCGAGAGGTCGGCGCGGCTTGCCGAGGAGGGGCGCCACCCGGGGGTGGCCGGTCGCGGGGTGGCCCGTTCGGGCTCCTCTGGCGACGAGGCGGGCGCAGTCGGCGGCTCCGATGCGGAGCGTAAGGCCGAGTTTGAGAAGGAGGTGGAGGCGGCGCTGAGGGCTGTCTCATATAAGCAGAAGCCCTCCACCAGGCATAAGGCCATGCCCGCGGCGATCGCCTCCATCATGGCGTCAGCGGAGGCCAGATATTCGGGGCCAACGTCAAACGAAGTGGCCAAACTGCGGGCGGAGGTCGCTCGTCTGACGGCGGCCATGGAGCTTCTCGAAGAGGCCAATATGAAGCTCCGAGCAGACCTGGCCGGTCTGCGCGAGTCCGGATCTAGCAAGGCGCCCCAAAAGCCAGCAGGCCAGCAGCGACCAAGCCAGCCCGTGGCCGTGCCGGTTGAGAACCAGGTCCTGAACCTGGTTCGGCAGGAGCTGGCTGCCTTCCAGGCGCGGTTCTCCGTCCTGGAGGGCATTGTTCTGCGCCCCCCCTTGGCGGCAACCAGGGCGCCCCCGGGACCGAGAACGGCCACATATGCGGCTGCTGCGGCCTCCGCACCGAGGCCGCCCGGCCGGCCCTCCGGCAGGGTTGCGTCGGCCCCCGAAGGGCCGGCTCTGGCGAAACCGGCTCCGGCCAAGAAGGAGGCGGCCCTGAGGCAGGGCAAGGTGGCGGCCCAAAAGAAGGCGGTGACTGTGCCAGCGCCAGCCGCAAGACAGCCGGCACCACCGCCCCCCCCGCCCACTAAGCCTTCCGAGACCGAGACCGGGTGGCAGGTGGCCGGTGAGAGGACCAGGCAGCGAAAGGCGGCTAAAAAGGCCAAGAGGCGGCAGCAGAAGCGCCAGCAAAAAGAGCGGAGCGTCGCGGCTAGGCTCAGCGCCCCGAAGACCGCAGCTGTAGTAATTACACTACAGCCGGACGCGGAAAAAAGGGGCGTGAGCTACCGCGACGTGCTCGCTAAGGCGAGGGCGACGGTGGATCTGGGGGAGCTCGGGATCACCGGGGGCCTCCGCCTCAGAGTCACCGCGACAGGGGCTCGAGTGCTGGAGATCCCCGGCGAAACCCGTGGCTCGTCCGCGGACGCTCTAGCTGAAAAGCTTAGAGCGTCCCTAAATGCGGACGAGGCCCGAGTGTCCAGGCCCGTCAAATGCGCAGACCTGCGCATCCTGGGTCTGGACGACTCGGTGACCGAGGAGGAGGTGGTGGCCGCCGTCACCAGGACCGGGGGGTGCCCTGCTGAGCAGGTCAAGGCAGGCACCTTACGTCCGGACCTGTCGGGCATGCGAACCGTAACGGTAAGCTGCCCTGTGACGGCGGCGAAAGCCATTGTGGAGGGCCGAAGGCTCTTGGTGGGCTGGGTTTCGGCGCAGGTTAAGCTGCTGGAACCCAGACCTCTGAGGTGCTTCCGCTGCCATGTGGGGCACCACGTGTCGGTCCGGTGCACCTCGGAGGTGGACCGCAGTGGCCTATGCTTCCGCTGCGGCCAGCCCGGTCACATGGCCGCGGCTTGCTCCGCCACGCCGCACTGCGCTGCATGTGCGGCAACCGGCAAGCCCGCCAATCACCGGGCAGGGAGCAAGGCCTGCGGTACACCCGCCAAGGCCAAGGCCAGGGGCAACGGAAGGCCCTCCACCACCACCGCCAAAACCCCCACCGTCGCCACCACCGCAGCCGCCGCCACTGTCGCCGCCGCGGCCGCCACTGCTGCAACTTCTGCAGCGGGGCCCTCTCAGGGGGCCCGGGAGGGGGCTGAAATGGAGTGCCAATAACGGCCCCATTACGCCTTCTCCAGGCGAACATCAACCACTGCGCCTGCGCTCAGGATCTGTTGATCCAGAGCATGGCGCAGTGGTCGATTAACATCGCCGTGGTCTCTGAGCCGTACTTTGTCCCGCCCAGGGATGACTGGGTGGAGGACCTTAGCGGCTCAGTGACCATAATTGCGTCGGCCGCCGCCGGTACCCCGACCCTTGAGAGTGTCAGGAGGGGTCAGGGGTGCGTAGCAGCACGGTTCGGGGAGATCGTTGTAGTGGGAGTCTACTTCTCCCCGAACCGAACTCTCGCCGAGTTCTACAACTCCCTCAGGGAGTTGAGTGTCGTCATCGGGAGCCATTCTCTCCCCGTGCTTGTGCTCGGGGACTTCAATGCCAAGAACTTGGCTTGGGGTTCTCGTTACACGGATGTGCGGGGTAGGATGGTGGAGGACTGGGCTCTGGAGACAGGCCTGGTCGTCCTAAATCGGGGTTCTGTCCCCACGTGCGTGCGGATGCGGGGTGAGTCGGTGGTGGACATATCGTTCGCTAGCCCCGCTCTGTCGCCGCGTGTCGTTGACTGGCGCGTCATGGAGGGGGTGGAGACCTATTCCGACCACCGGTACATCCGGTTCGACGTCTCCACCCAGACCTCAAGCGCGCCGGTCCTACAGGCCCCGAGTGGTCCGCGATGGGCGCTGAAGCAGCTGGACCGGGAGCTCCTCCTGGAAGCCTCGATCGTGCAGGCCTGGGTGTCATCACCGGCCAGGCCTGCCGACATCAACAACGAGGCGGGTTGGTTCCAGGAGGCCATGTCCGAGATTTGCGACGTGGCAATGCCCCGAGTCCGGCCAGGAAGCGCCCGACGTCAGGTGTACTGGTGGTCGCGAGATCTGACGTCTCTGCGTGAGGCGTGCGTTGCTGCGCGGCACCGGTACGCCAGGCATCGCAGGCTCCGCATCCGCCCTCCGGATGCAGCAGCCATTGAGGCGGAGCTTTACGAGGGGTACAGAGCGGCGAAGACCGCCCTCCAAGAGGCTGTCCGGCGGGCCAAGAACCTGGCCCGCGAGGAGATGCTGGAGTCTCTGAACGGAGATCCGTGGGGGCGCCCTTACAAGATGGTGCGGGACAAACTCCGCACCCGGGCCCCCCCGCTGACGCAGAGTCTCCGGCCTGAGCTCGTGGAGGACGTGGTGAGCGCTCTGTTCCCTTCGCGAGGGAGGCATCCTCCCCCGGCTATGGCTCCGCCGCCGCTTGCGGTGCCGGAAGCGGACCACACTGATGACGACGTTCCGGAGGTGACTGGGGTAGACCTGAGAGTGGCGGTACGCAGGCTGGAAGCCAGAAATACCGCCCCGGGACCCGATGGCTTGCCTGGCAAAGCCTGGGTCCTGGCCTCTGAGGCTCTTGGGCCCCGACTGGAAGGGCTCCTAAGCGCATGCTTGGAGAGAGGCCAGTTCCCGCTTCGTTGGAAGACGGGGAAGTTGGTCCTCATCCGGAAGCCAGGGCGCCCTGCGGACTCTCCGTCCGCATACCGGCCCATCGTGTTGCTCGACGAGGTGGGCAAGCTCTTTGAAAGAGTTATTGCTAACCGCCTCGCCGGGCACCTCGCGGGGATGGGGCCGGATCTTGCGGAGCACCAGTTTGGTTTCCGCAAGGGGCGCTCGACGGTGGACGCCATCATGCGCGTGAGAGCCCTCACGACGGGGGACGCGGTTTCCCGGGGCGGGGTCGTATTGGCGGTGTCTCTTGACATCGCCAACGCCTTCAACTCCATGCCCTGGAGCTGCATTGGGGAGGCACTCCGGTATCACCGGGTGCCGACCTACCTTCGTCGTGTGGTCGGGGACTACCTGACGGATAGGGCCGTCATCTACCCCGGTCGGGACGGAGAATGGAACCGGCGAGAGATGTCGTGCGGTGTTCCACAGGGATCGGTTCTGGGGCCGGCCTTGTGGAATATCGGTTACGACTGGGTGCTGCGCGCCGACTTCCCTAGCGGTGTCAGCGTAGTCTGCTACGCTGACGACACGCTGGTACTGGCACAAGGGAGGTCGCACGAGGCGGCGGCCGAAAACATGACACGCGGGGTTGCGATAGTCGTGGAGAGGATCCGGCAATTGGGTCTCGAGGTGGCATTGCACAAGTCCGAGGCCATGTGTTTTCATGGGCCTCGGAATGCGCCACCGTCGGGATCCCTACTGACGGCGGGAGGGGTTTCCATCGGCGTCGGGTCGACGCTGAAGTACCTGGGACTCGTCCTCGACAGCCGGTGGAACTTCGTGGAGCATTTCCGACGTTTGGCCCCCAAACTGGAACGGACCGGGGCTGCCTTCAAGCGGCTCCTGCCCAACCTGGGGGGTCCAAACGCCTCCTGCCGGAGGCTCTACGCGGGGGTCGTGCGGTCCATGGCCCTTTACGGGGCCCCGGTGTGGGCGCGTTCTCTGAGGCGGCAAGCCGCCCGCTACCTGAACGCGCCCCAAAAGGGGATAGCCCTAAGGCTAGTCCGGGGGTACCGCACGATCTCCGGTGAGGCGGCGAGCCTCCTTGCCGGATTGCCGCCATGGGATCTGGAGGCTATAGTCCTCGCGCGCCTTCACGAATGGCGCGCGGAGGCACTACGTCGGGGGGAAACTCCGCTGCCGCGGCAAATCGCCGCTCAGCGGACAGACCTCCGGCTCGATCTCATGGTGACATGGAGAGAGCGACTGTCGCAACCCCGTGCAGGGCACGCCACCATAGTGGCGATAAGTCCCCTCTTTGAGGAGTGGCTAGGGAGGCGCCACGGCGCCCTCACCTTCCGCCTGACGCAGGTCCTCACCGGACACGGTTGTTTCGGGAGGTTCCTGCACCGAATCGGGCGGGCGGAAACGCCCGGGTGTTTCCATTGTGAGGATCGTCCGGAGGACACGGTGCAGCACACTGTGGAGGTCTGCCCCGCTTGGGCGGAGCAGCGCCGTGTCCTCGTAGAGGCGATTGGCGGCGGCGATCTCTCGCGCCTGGCCCTGGTTCAAGCCATGGTCCGGAGCGAGAGGGAATGGGAAGCCGTCACCTCCTTCTGCGAAGCAGTCATGCTAGTGAAGGAGGTGGCGGAACGTGAGAGGGAAAGAGCCTCACGTCCCAGCCGCCGCGGGAGACGCCCTGGGCGTCGGGGGTCACGTGGTGGCCCCCGGCCACCGTAGGCGCGGGCCTGTGGACGGCGAGTTATGGGCTAGCTCACCGTCCGGCCGTCTTATGACGACAGGCCGTGTCGACGGCGCGTTCGTGTTCCACGCGCGCCTCAAAGAGATGTCAGCAACCACGTAGGGGTCCGCACGGGCCGATGCCTGCCAGGGCTGCGGGACTGTTCGAAAGAGATACCGCGGCCCTGGAACATAAAGGGCAAAGAAGGAACATGGATGGGTTTTAGTCAGTACAAGTCTGACACTCCCTTCCGCTCCGCCCCGAGCGGGGGGGGTCATTTGATGATTTCCCATCCTAAAAAAAAAAAAAAAAAAAAAGGCACCAGCGATCCACAACCAAAAATCGTTGGCTACTGCTTGTGTGTCAATATTGTTTGTATTTTTTGGCTTGTGGTGAGAAATAAACACTTTTTATTATTTATGAAAAGAAAAACTAAAGTAACACTGTCACTTACGTGATATCTTCCGTGATTTTTCAATGAATAAGCTCATAATAATTTCCTTATAACTACAATACTCTCAGATATTTCGCTTTCCAACCTGCCTGATCCGAGTGGAAGGGTATAAAAAGGCATGGCGCGCTGTGAACGGCATCTTTGGATGAGGCTCTGTGCTTTTTGGTTCTCTTTGGTTTTAGGGAGGCAACTGACGTGTGCTAGGAAGGTTATAATTGGGGTCGCGTTATATAATTCTTATGTACTTATTATTTACTTATGTGCTTGTTGTTGATTAAAAATAATTTGTTAGAAACATAACTTTCTATTTCGCTTCTGGTCTCCAAGAATACATATTAAAACTCTATGCCTTTCTCTCATGGTGTTGCTACTATCCTTGTATACGCTTTTTCCTTTGTAAAAAAAATCTGATCATACACGCTCGTCGGTCTTTTTAAAAAGCATCACCAATAGTCTTTCTAGGTTAGATCACAATAAAACTAGTTAAATAATTTTAATATAATTTATTTTCTGACTAGAAATCCTTAATTATACCAAATACCAGCTTTGGCTTCATCCCTTCAAGGGGTGCCTATGACAAGCCGTCAGAAACATTAAGATCATAGAAAATATTATTTACAATAATGGATGAAAACTAACATTGCTTCTCTTACGTTAACTATTAACTAAGTACATGAATTTACATTACAAAGATTATTTTGATAAGCTCTTATATATTGCGACTTTGAAAGTAATATACATACAAGTAAATCTTTGGATACATGCTGTACAAACATTGGCCCATTTGAGCCAATAATTGCGCCAATTTTTACATAGTATAAAACAAAGTCACTCCCGCTGTCTGTACGCTTAGATCTTTTAAACTACACAAGGGATTTTAATGCAGTTTTCAGCAATAGATAGAATGATTCAAGAGGAAGGTTTATATGTATACTAGCGACCCGCCTCGGTTTCACACGGGTGCAAAATATACATATAAACCTTTCTCTTGAATCTATCTATTAAAAAAACCGCATCAAAATCCGTTGCATAGTATTAGCATACATAGGGACAGACAGACAGCGGAAAGCGACTTTGTTTTATACTATGTAGTGATGTGTATTATCTACGTTGCACCCGTGCGAAGCCGGGGCGGGTCGCTAGTAAATAATAAATCATAACCCCGTGTGTACACCCATATTATACGAGTTTTGGACAAGTCTTGTAAAATTGATTTCACAAACATATGGTTTGCAAACGCATGCACGACTACTAATTGAACTATAAAAAACCAGTCTAAGCTGATCTCTCAGTTTACGGGAAATCTATAGAAACCTACACCATGTTATGGAAATGTATAGCTTAATGTGTTGCCGTGTGTATCAAACCTATTGTAATGATGTTCTTTCCTTATTTTGTTCAAACTTGACAGCTCGATAATTATTGTACACAACTGGTTTCACACAACTTGTTTTGGATGTAAATGAACACAATAGACCCAAAAACCTTGGTGTAAACGTGAGGAAACTTATCTGTCGTTCATCTGCGAATACAACACATCTTATTTATTTAACACTTCAAGCACAGAGTACAGAGGCGGACTTAATGCCATATGCACTTTCTACCAGTCAACCTTTGGGTGATGCATAGATTCAGTGGTCAGCTAACGAAGCTTGGATACTATGGTCAAATAAAAACTTATACATACACATAACTAATATTTATATTTAATATAAAACAGTGACTTATTATAGTACCTATTTATAATAATTGCGATCAACCAAAGTTAAAATCTAATTGAATATTATGTATATTTTTTGAGTACCTAGGTATATGATTTTTTGTTTTAAGCTCTCTACATTATTTCTTGCAAATCGATTGAACATTAATAAATTATTGCAGAGGTAACACTAACGACTAGGTACTTACAAATAGTTATTTTACAGTTACCTAATTAAAACGATAAAATTGAGTAAGTACATTCTATTTTGCAACCAGATTATATCCAGATTTCGAAATTTACACATTTATCTAAAATTAATATATAAATTCTGCTGTACATAGCGTTTTATCAGCGTAACTTATCTAATAATTTATTAGCACATTATACCTCATAGCTTAGAACTACTACAATTTGAAATAATCACTGATTATGTATTAACAAGCCCCCCAACACAGAAACTGATCATCGGTTATAAAAAAAAATCAGCTGGTTCATACTATTGTAGGAAACAGCTGTTTTTTTTTTATAACTGATGAAAAATTTCTATGTGGGCGGGCTCAGAATGATGTACTGAATACGTGGTAACCGTTTTTTCATCGGTGTCCCTTCCACCCTGTATGCTATGTACAACACCAATTTTAACACAAAATGCTATGTACACTATACATATATAAGGTCCCATTAAAATAGATGGAGAAATTTTAACACAGCGTTTAGTACGTCTAACCAAAGATATCCAAGCAAAAAAAAAACACTGATTAAATTGATTTTATTTTGACCTAAGGGATATGTTAGACTGAGATGGCATGGGTTGAACAACGAACGCGGCGGGCGGTGACGTAGTCACGTGCGCCTGCACATTTTGTAGTATCAGAATTATGAGATAACAAAGACATGGATGTGTTTATGCATTGGGTAACCAACCTTTTTAGTGTATTTTCGTTAGCTGATTTTTTTTCTTGTTAGTATCTAATACATTTTTATTATTTATTATTTTTTTACCATTGTCCTTATTTTGGGGGTCTGAATGATTTCTAAAAGTTTGTCCATCTATATTAATGGGACCTTATATAACGATAAATTCTTTTAACGTGATATGTTCTAAGATATATGTTCTATAATACTGCCAATCATGACTATAATACATATGTACCTAACTAGTAAAGTATATTAGCGCTTTTCCCCATTAAGTATTACTTTATCATAATACTGCCTAAATGTATAATTTCTGTGGAAGGGAAAGTACTAAATAGGGCGACTTTGATCGACGTTTTTGGGTTTTTCAATTCTGTACTTAATCACAGAGGGATTAAGGACACTTTTGAGTAAAATATTTCTAGTTGATCGATTGTTATGAAAAGATTATGTTTTTAAAAGAACGTAAATTTTCAACTTGTAGAACATGAATGAATGGAAACTGTATTGATGTTGAACGATTTAGTTCAAAGGAGAATAGGAATTATGCTTCAGTACATAGCTTTGGGTGAGTGCGCCAGTCTAACCCGCTAAGTTATAATTTTCCAATTATTTTTGCAATTTGCAAAAAGGTCAAAATATGATTTGCGACCGTAACAAATACATAATTATGTGCTTATAAAATTATAATCATCAAAATCATCAATACATTTCAATCACCTCATGACAACATTGAATGACTATTTTAATTAAATGAGATTTGTGACTAATTCTAACTTAGAAAGTTTTGAGCCCGCAAGTTACATTGGCACATCCCACCTTAAAGAATAATGGGTGTAAAACACCCTTAACGAAGCCGCATGATACTTGTTCTCCTCGATTTTTTGTTCTAGAGCATAACTGGGAACCTTCTAGACCAACTTTTTCACAACTTTTTTTTTTTTAAATACCCCCGTACTTCAATGCATCCATCAGCACAATGTTTTGAGTGCGTTACATTGAGTCCTACCGTAAAACGTGAATGTTCACCCAAAAAAAGTCGTTTCCCAGCAATACATGTTTGTGAATTTATTATGTACTTAGATATACAGAATGCTTGGTTGACGGCTTCGAGAAGGGTCCGTTTACACCTTCTTTAGATTTCGACAATTTTATTTCTTGATATATTACTATGCTGCCGTTTCTTGAATGTAGTTTGTAATTTCTTTGATCACAGCATATCACGTATCATACATATATTTTGTCTCTTTTCCTTGGAGTCTTAAGTCAACCGGGATTTCGAGCGATATTAACTTAAACCGGCTCACTTGATGTAATGCATATCAATAAGGTGTCCTTTCCCTTTTATTTGAAGATTTCCCCAAAAACGTATTACCTCAAAGCCGGCCAATATAAAAATATTACAATGAAGCCGCCATCTTTAATTCCAATGTGATTGCGAAATGTCACACAAAAGTTTCTTTGAAGGAATTTTATTTATTAATTAATGAAATATTTTATTAACTATTTTGATATTTATTTCTTACTGTTCATTTTGGAACTAGAGGACCATAAAACCGTTTTATGTTACTTAATAAATATTTCAATACGAAATGAAGAAATGGATTTTTTATTTTGTCGAGTCAATTTGAAGTGTGAAGATGGAACTTAATTTGACTTTTTTCAGTGAGTAGAAAAAATGTGACTTTAATTGGTAAATGATTTGTAACCTCAAAAAATATCAAGTAGAATTTAAATCAACATACAATATGACGTGACCCAAGGGCTGGCTTTTACTTTGGCCAGAGGCTAAGTGTTGCTATACAACGTGGTATCGCCGCCAGTCTCTTGGGCACATTACCAGCTGACAGCGTTGAGGAGAAGTTTTACGATGCCCTTTTATAGTTTGTTGTTAGTTTATTTTATAATGTACAATTATAGTTAGGTTACTCTATTTAATAAATGATTATTAACAATCAATAGTTCAGTTCAATTTGAATAAAGCCAATCTTGTATTTTGTTTTAATTGTTTAAAATCTATGTTTTGCCGTGGCTACGTTTAATTTTAAACAACACACACCAATAACGTCACATTTGATCAAATTAATTTCCGGTTTTCAGCTGCATCCGGTTAGGGGTAGTACACACATGTTCGACTCGGCGTGATTCGGGACAGTCAGTCAATATCGAATATTTGTGAGATAAACGTTCCGGAAAAAGCCGCTCGGTTCAGCCGACCGAAACACAATTCAGCAAAGGTGAAAGGCGACTGTGTATCGATTGTATTGTTCAACTATGTACAGACGCCAACACATCAAGCTACCACAATCTGTCAAATTTCTTTAATAGATTTTCAACTTTACCGCTATAGCATTAGGTACAAGGTTGAATGTGAAAATTTGACAGTTTCTGGTAGCTTGATGTGCTGGCGTCTGTACTATCGAGTACACTGACGGTGTGTCACTATTCACCCTTATACCCCAAGTAATAAGGTTGAATAGTGGTCGACTGTCTTAAACTATGCCAGTACATAATACTGACAGAGTTGGATAAGCCGATACGAATTTGTATGTAGTACCCCTTATACTAGATGCCGACTATAAGCTTCTTAGGCAAAGGTTAGTCAGATAGTGATGTCATACATACAGATAATTGTGATTTTAAATAGTTCGCAGAAATCGCGTTAAAAAATCCAACAATACTTTGCACGACCCGAGAAAGGTAACTAAGAGGCCTCGCCCACGGCGACTTTTGTAGCGATACAGCCGCGATGCTGTCGCTGGCTGTGTACCTGCGCCCAATTTTGCGCGACGGCGCGATAGTAGCGATGCAAAAGCGCGTTTACAAAACGCGCGACAGCATCGCTACAAAAAGTCGTCGTGGGCGAGGGGCCTAAGACCTCTCAACCACTAGATGAACGAGTCCGTTCTCGGGCAAGTTTAATGCTATACGAAAATAGCACTTATGTACCATTAATTGATATAAAAAGTGTGAATAAAGTGGCTCCTTTGTAATATTTTCATACAAAAAGCTGAAGAATGTTTCGTGCCTCTATGTACATTGTGCAGGGTTGACTATGAACAATGATTTATGAAAGTATCTACTTGAAATTATAGGCCTATCGGTTAGCTAAGACGGTGCCTAAAGTAGCTGCGCGTTACGAGAGAGGTGGGGGGCTGCGGGAGCGGTGTAGTCATTTGTCGTAGAAGATTTTTAACACGCTTTTATTAGCTTCACCGGTAACTAACTATGTAACAAAATCTTAGAAGTTAAATTTCATCCACTTCCCGGTTTTCGATTGAGCTGAAATTTTGCATACATGTTTAGTTTGGATGACAATGTATGGTCAGCTAAGTGACGTCATTCTAAGTCCAATATAACGGACGCCCAAAGATGGCGGACTAGTTATTTTTATGCTTGATATGGGTATATATCAAATGAAAAGGTTTGCTGAAAAGAATACCAGAAATAAAACAACGTTCACTATAAAGCGTGTTTTTTAGTTTCTTCAAACTATAATATTATTTGAAAAACAATATGGCGGCGTCAGTTGCTACTATGGTGCGCACGCGCCAAAATAACTATGACGTAATGTATGATTCGCTCGCTGACAGGCGTCAACCCCTCCCGCACCGCGCAGTTAACTTTATTTATCGTCTCAATTAAATAGTAAGCCTGTAATACATTGTTTTTCAGAGCATAAATCTACTTCAAAAATCCTAAGGACACTACCCTAGTGGTTTTTAACCGACTTCATCTATTTCAATATTTTGTGATATATTTCTGTATCTATACTCCTATTTAGATAGGTTTTAATAAATAAGTAATTTTTCTCTGTTAATGAACGATTTTAGTCCTATAAATATTATTTAATTATTTTACACACACCTAAAGTACGGGATGAGAATTACATAGGCAATGCCTAAATTAAAGGCTTTCTAAAAACATAATAAAAACCAAATCGACCATCCAATTCACTGGAAAAAAAAATGTATACAAAAAATCCCCTAAGCCTTTAAAACTTAAACTGAATTTATAATTCGGAACACAGCTTAGTAGAAGGCTAATTTAAAACGGGGACGTGCCGCAAGCTAAATAATTTAATTATTTATAATATTATTTTATATTATGTTTACCTACTTTCCTAACGATATATTTTACAAAACATTTTTACACTAACATTTATATACAGAAGTATCACAGGAATTTGTAAATTATTATTAAATATAATTATGTAACCGGTGGGTAATGTATTCTTTATGAACTTGACTAGCTGAGAGGAGCATTAAAATTACATCAAAAACTAAAATGACTAGAACTCAAATTATATAAACCTGGGCCGCGTCTTAAACGGAATGATTATAACGCAAACACGTGACCCTCGCGTTAATTTTACTTTAACGTGTGTTCGCGCCGACAGAGTGCCTCCAGAATTTGCGAACAAAAATATGACGTAAGTATACATATAAACGCGACGAAGACGCATTCGCGCAATCAATCGTTTTGGTTAGATTTGTCTATTAGGTATTTATTAGATTGATGGCTTTTTAGTACCATCATTGTTTGCTGATTCTTATAAACACAAGAATGATTGATGTTTCAGCAAATTAATAAACTTAATTCTGTTCTTGGGTCAAAATGTTGTCATTTTATTATTGTTTTATTTCAGGTAAGCACCAGCGCTCACCAATGGTATGGCAGTTCATGGAATTGAGACTGAGAACTCACATTTCGTTCATAGACGAGGATTCCGCGGGAAGTCTCGTCATCCCGAAGGATCCTCTGGCGTCCCGAAGGATACCTTGGTATGCCAATTAATACTTTGCAAAGTTATTTCGTGCCACTTTGTTGGTGAGCACCGGCCTTTATAAGACATATTTGAAACCAAAAGTAGCAATTTCTTTCATTTCACTGTAAGAAAAAGAAACAAAGAAAATAATGTGCCATGATTTAATTATTCAAATGTATTTTTCTTCTACCAAGTTAATGAAATTGTACATTGCGTAGACAGTGTCTCTTTTATAAAACAAACAAATTAAGAAAATAATGAGGAAATTCTTTGTCAGAAAATTTTAGTATTTGTTTAGTACTATTCCACCCATAAAATGTACGTGTACAGTCATTATGCTTGAATTAAGGACAAAACTACAAAGGACTTTTGTTTTTTTTTTAATTCGTCTATAGAATGACATTTATTTATTTTTTACGAGAATTTGAATTAATCTTTTCAATTTCGTATTATATATTTTGCTATTACGTAAGTATGCTATGTAAATATTTGATTTCACGACAATGATATGAATGTATTTGAACTTATGAATGTATTGATGATAAAAATAATTGCTATGACACGTAATAATCTAATTCCTTGGCATCGAAGCGCAAGCGCTATAAAGCCTTTGTAAGGCTAATTTACATTCTCGTCATATTTGCTTTCTATTTCTAATATCACAATTCACACAAAAGACGGCGCATAGTATTTTTTACAAGACTTAAATAATATAAGAATCTTAATGAGCAAACGCTTTTCGCGGCGGACTTACGATACGTCTTTGCACAACGAGGAGCAGTGCAAGACTGACAAGTCCGCTTACTAACTCACTCAACCATGCAAAGTAATTTGACCATTAACGTTTACGCCATTCATACTAAGACGACTGTCTTTTGCATGCATTGTGTAAATACTGTTTGTATTCCATACCAGTCTTCGGGCGTTCAAACCACATCACTTTTGTCATTGTCAAGCAGCCCGTTGTTGCTGTTCCCGTCTTCTTGTCAAATGTGGTACTCTCGGAGTGGTCGTACGGATTCAGCCGATGACCTTGGAGTGGGGTCCACTCCCGAGAGGCCAAGAGACCCGCTGCGACGCACCACCAAGGTTTTAGTTCCGTAGTCAGTGACGAAGTTGTCGTTTCGTGTTGGTGTGTTCGCCCTGACGCTTTGGTACCCGCAGCAAAGAGGATACCGAGACGTCAGGATCTTCTTGAAGGCTTCCCGAAACTCTGTGTTGAATATTGAGTATATGATTGGGTTGAACGCCGAGTTTGAGTAGCCAAGCCACGTCAGGATTTTGAAAGCCAAATCTGTAACAAATTTATTAATTATAACATCACGTTATGACTTCAAATTCTCGAGAGGAGCTCATGGCTAAATAATACCAGCCGCTCGGGTCAATATTCAGGTTAAGCCGAGCTTGTCTAGGTTGGTCCGTGGATGGGTGACCACCCATTACATACCGAGTTTCCTTCATGCCTCGAGAAGCACAAGCTGTTAATCCTAGCTATCAAGTTGTAGGTTCAAAGACCCAGTCGTTACAGGTAGTCACAGAAAGTCTGACAACCAGTCTTACCAAGGGGTATAGTATTACCCAGTACTAACTGGGTTGTGGAGGTCAGATAGGCAGTCACTCCATGTAAAATACTGGTATTCGCTGCATTCGGTTAGAGTGGAAGCCGACCCCAACATAGTTGGGAAAAGGTTAAGCTGATGATGATTATGACTTCAAGTTCTCGTTAATTTTTAATGCCGAGTCACTTGAATGAACTCGCGGTAACAGCAAGTTATTATCACAATATTAACTTTGCTTATGTTAATAAATACGTTAGAGCTCATCATACTTTGATAAAAAATTCAATGGAGGGTTTTAAAATGTTTCAGAAAGTCTATTAAACTCGGTCTCGAAGTTTTATTTGCATAACTTTGTTTGATGTGCTGTAATATTGTCATTTAAAAGTCGATGGTATCGTGGTATGGGGTCGCGATAGAAGTTTTAAAAGCATCTAAATGGTGAAGTAATACAAACACAAGTACCTATTTGTATTGAACTTGTTTACATGTATCGAACGACCATTTTAGCCACAATGATTTGTAAGCTACCCTCGAAACATTTATACAACATTATTTTTAGTATATGCAAAACCTGAATATAGTTTGTTCAGAATAAGTAACTGAATCGTTTGCAATAATTTTTAAGCCATGTTATATTTTGTCCCAAAAATATTTAAAAAAAGTTACAAGTTAGACACCGAGCGACATTAAGTACCTATCGCAATAATTTAGGTACCTACTGCCAAGTTATGTTTATGCTCAAGACGACGTGGGGGCCCGCGCGCGAGAGCGTTGCGTGGTGACCAAGTTTTTGCGCGGACAACCAGGTAACAGAACAAGCTTATAACTTTGTGATTTTTCATGATATTGTTTTGAAATTTTGTACATAGATTCTTTACATAAAAATACTAGACACGTGTATCAGGTTTCGCATATACTAAAACTAATGTTGTAATCGATGTCAAATTTTTGTAATACCCCCAACTTTAGTCCTTTTTAAGTGTTTAGTTTTAATATTCTCATGTAAGTGAATAGTATAGGTAATTCTTATGAGAATAAATGATCTTAATCCTCAACTCTATCAAACTGATTCAGGTAGGTGCTTGAATTTAGCATTTGAAATGTTTTATACTAATTGCGGTTTACAAATATTGGTAAATAAACCAATTCAGCTAGTAATTGAATTGCCTGTAATATGTGCGTCGATTCGTAGTTAGTTAGTTTTAATTTGGACCTAGCATTTGTACATAGAATTGGAAACTAAATTGTAATAATTATTTTGTATCAAGTATTCATCAGCTGAACGCAATTTCGAAATTCAAATTACTTATGTGGTAAACGTGGTAGTTAAATTAAACTCAGCTGAAATAATCATCACGTTATTCATAGTCCTAGTAGCCAATTTGCCCTAATGTTAAAAGTGAAAAAAAAAATTGGTATATGCACATAATAAAAAAAGAACGCTATAAATGTAGAATGATAACTATAATTTGTATGTGAAACAATTTTATTACTTCTGTTTTCTTGTCATCAAATGCTTTTTATTATTCTGGTTTTTATTTTGTTTTTTTTTTGTAATATTTCATTGTTTTATATTATCTGTGTTAACACCTAGTCTTATGGGCATGCTGTGGTCTTCTATAATTGAAGGAACACACCTAAAAGAACATTTGTATAACTGTGACCTATATTGTGTGTGTATCTTTTGTTGGAGATCCAAATAAATACATAATTTCAGACCGGTGAGACTCCCCCCTCTTACGAAGGTGCGTAAGTGTTCAGACACACTTATCCAAATAACCTGGTGTACCAATGAAAGTTCAGTTCAATGGTTCATTAGTTGTATCTTGTAATTGATTTAATTTAATACTAACATTAATCTAAGTTATACTGCTACTAACATTATATGGATTTTATAATTTGAATTTGAATAATGTTTATTGAATAGACTACGTTGGGACTTTATAATGAAATTAGTGTACTGTATAAATAGGTGTAATACCACAATTAACAAATAGTGCAACGTGTGAAGACCGTACAAAGAAATGCCCGGAGTGGCCGACGTCTGTGAGCTAAGTGTGTGGTAGGGCGCGCAGCGGCGCTCGCGCAGCCGGGTTCGGTACCCCGAGCCCCGCGCCCTCCCCGTGGTCGTCCACGCATATATGAGGCGCCGACATTTATTTAAATTGACATCGAAACGGTACTAACGCATATCCCTTTTTAGGGTTCCGTAGCCAAATAGCAAAAACGGGACCCAAATAGATTCGTCCTGTCCGTCGCGGTATGTCATAAATATTTTATTCCGAGACTGTTGGAAACACAAAGTTGAAATTTTAAAGCGATTTATAAAATACACCTGTCTTTTATAAATCGATACACAAAACTGAAGTGAAATTACGAATAAAAAAATAGGGATGACCCTATGAATATAGGTAAAATAGTGACTCTTTAGTCACAGGATCTCCTAGTATGGGAGTCAGAGTTTACTCTATCTGTATGATCTTTAATTCACTAAATTCTTGTGACCTAGTCTTTAAGCAATGTTGAAGGTTTTTGTATAAATAAAGTTTGTTGTTTGTAATGGGTGGTCATGGTCACCCATCCGCGGACCTAGGCAAGCACTGCTTAACCGGAAGATCGACCCGAGCGGCTGTTATTATTTAGCCACGACCACCTCATAGTTCCCATAGTTGCTCCCATAGTTGGTGCATGCATGTCTTATTTCAAAGCAACGATCTACAATTTGTTAATCGGCATCATTATTAGCACCACAAATACCACACTGTGTGTTGGCACAGTGGCTGAGCGATTAGCTAAAAAGAGTGGCAACACTGCCCGAGTGACATGTAAAATTTGTGTTCCGTATTTTAATAATTTAATTTAATTAGTAATAAGTTATATTAAGGCCTAATTATTTGTGTAAACGTATCATAAATGCGTAAATACTCAGGATTATTGTTATCCTGATAATTAATAAAGTTTTCGGTTATACAATGACACCGGTAACCTAAAAATAACAGCTGACGTTCTAACTACGGATTTATACGGATAATTCAGGGGAAGTATTGTTTACTCTTATTTCAAATCACCACACAAACGTCACTATAACTCTATAACACATCCATGCCAATTTTTAGAATATTTATTTGCTGATTTATTACCCTGTACTGGTTCTAAATCGCTTTTTTGACAACCGGTAGTAAACAAAAAACTAAACAGTTTAATTCCAGAACGCTGTTTTTTTTTTTTTTTTTTTATTTAATTCGATCTTTTCAATACTTTAATTAATGTCTTGAATATTAATAAGCTAAGTTTAATTTTTTATTTTTATTTTTTATGCAAGCTACCCACCCACTTGAGAAAAAGTAAATCCCTAAGACAATAAAACCATTGAAATTGAATAGGTATTCAATTAGATACATTGAATTAGATAATCTTTAAAGCAAATATAGCAGCCTACCTCATTTAATTTCATAACTGTAGGTTTTTCCTTGCTTTTTTTTTTTTTTTCCCTTTCATCGCTAACTTTTCTTTATTAGTCTATTCTATTAGTTCTCACCGTTTCTTTACTTCTAATTTTCAGTAACCAATCCCGAAACCATGCCTGTGATGACCCGTAAGGCTGCTGCTCAGGATATGGAGCTAAAATTAAGAACGGCCCTCCAAGAACTTAAAGAATCAAACCTCCAAGTCCAACAACTGTTACAGGAGAGAGAAGAGAGTGAGGTGGAAGTCCAAAAGATTAATTTTAAAAACTCAAGCTTAAAACGGGAGTTAGTAGACCTACATCAGCAATATTTGGACGTTGTTGATGAACGGGATCAACTGAAGGCGGTCACGGATGGTTTCAATAATTGTAGTAACTTATATGAGGAGGCTTTATATAAAATTAGGGACCTCGAAGATGAGTTAATTCATGCAAATAGTTGTCTATTAAAGTTACAGAAAGAAAAAGAATGTACTCGGGTTAAAGAAACAAACCTCTTATATAATGAATTATTAAATAGTAACTGTAACCCCCCTTCCTTAATAACTATTGATCTGACTGAAGATTCCTTACTAAAACAAAGTTATACAGTTAGCAATAAGAAAATAAAAAAATATGCAAAACTGAATAGAATAATTAAAAAATATTATCAATTTAGGAAACAACACAAACACTTTTCTAAATATATTCCAATGAGGAAAGAGCGTGTTGATTTAGTTAATAAATTAAATAATTACCAAATAAAATTAGAAGACAGTATAAAAATTTATGAAATTGATACTCAGCATTTGCAGTCTAAAATCCACGTACTTCAGGACTCACTTAGTTCCCTTTCTAGTAGGTATGTGAGTTCTCAGAACCAAATTAGGGAACATATTCTTGCGGCAAATGAGTTGGTAATGTGTCAGTGTAGTTGTCAGACTTTTACCAAAGATGATACTGTCCAGCCTGAGATAATGGTGGACCCATCCCAGGCTGAGAATCTGTCTCAGCACTGTATACTCAACCAAGAATCAAGTAATATTACACAAGATTATTTACATGAGGTACAGCCTGAGATATATGATAGTCATGACTGTTCTTACTCAATAATGTTCTCAGATAGTATAGGAAGAGGGTTAGGTAAATTAGTAAGTGATAACCTGAGTTTTTCTAACCAAAATCATTGTATGCCAGGGTCAACTTACAAACAGATAATGGCATCGGTAACTGGAAATGTCTATAATGTTAATACTGATATAACAATATTTATAGGAAATAGTACAAACATTAAAAAACAAGACATAACAGACAGTGTAACAGAGTTGTTAAAGTTGAATTGTCGCAAAATAATATTGTGTGCTTTCCCATATTTTGAAAAATTGTCAACCAGAACAAACAATTATATTCACATGCTAAATAAACATGTACATTTTTTAGTAGGTCACTATAGTGACAAGCTTATATATCTTGATATCAACACTTTTGTTGATAAACTTCAGTCGACTCGGGGTAAAGTGTATCTACCTATTAGATGTAGACACAAAATAGCTCGGCTATTAGCTTATAATATTCACTCAGACATAAGCAGTATGTCGAAGTTTAGTTATATTATTAACACCGCGACTATTAGTAATATTACTAATGATCAGGTTGTGACTTTAAATAAATATAGCATTAGTGCTATAAATGTTTACAAAAATTTTACTGAGGAGGATCCATGTGTCACCATGGAAAATTCTCAATTAGGGTATATTAGTAATAGGATTTTATTGCCTGGTGATGGCACGGGAGTCTCGGGACTCACTCCAGATATTAATATTAATTTAAACTAGGAAGTGAGACAACAGAAGGTATCATTAACAATATTGTTAAACCTACCAACATCAAGGTACCTTCTTGCACTCATTTAGTTAGTAAAAAAGGGCCTCAGCAGAATACCTTAAAATTATTCCACCAAAATATCCAAGGCATTTCTTCCAAATTATTAGAAATAGAATTGTTTTTAGAAAAAAGTACTTTTGATATTATTTGTTTTACTGAACATTGGCTAAAGGATTACCAAATGCTTATTAATTATTAAAACTATTCGGTGGTTAGCTGCTTTAACCGTAAATTTATGCTGCGTGGAGGGTCCCTAATATTATTGAAAAATTGTGTTAAATATAAGCAACGTAATGACATAGTAGGTCTCTCGGCTGAACATTGCGTCGAACTGTCCTGTGTTGAGCTAGATAAGCATATAATTGTGTGCGCTTACAGACCCCCAAACTATCAAAACTTTTCCTTATTTGAATCAATAATCGAAGATGTCCTGGCAAAACTTGCAGCCAGTAATAAATCTATAATTGTTTGTGGGGATTTCAATTTCAATATTTTAGAAGAAAATTCTAATAGCGGTCGGTTATTAAATCTTTTTAAGTCATTTGACTTGACCAACATTTTTATAGAACCTACGAGAGTCACTCCATCATCTGCTACTTGTATAGATAATGTTTTCTGCAATTGTGATTACTTAGATAAAGCCATAGTAAATTGCCTGCCATCTGACCATAGCGGACAAACTGTAACTTTTAGGTGTAACATACCATTGCAAAAAGTTAAGATTCAATTTAGACCTATAACTACTAATAAATTAAATAGGTATAATATTTCCCTACAGAATAAGTTAAGTGCTATGAGCCATCATATGGACGATATTAATATAAATCAATTGTATGATAATTTCTTTTCAATAGTTCACACTGAGTTCAACAAAACTTTTGAAAAGAAGACAAAATATATTTGCCCTAAATTTATATTTAGTGATTGGGCAACTAGAGGTATCAGAAAAAGTAGGGAAAGACTATTTGAGCTTTATGGCCTTAAGCCTTATGTAAACACTGAAACTTTTAACAAGTATGTTGCTAAGTATTCAAAAATTTTTAGAAATACATGCAAGGTTGCCAAAGCCCTGCACATTAGCAACAAGATTAAAACAGCAGAAAACAAAATTAAGACAGTTTGGAAAGTCATAAATAACGAGACTAACAGGAAGAAAATACGTAACACTAGCTACACATTAGATACAGCATGTGGTCCTAAAAGCTCTAATCAGGAAGTAGCTCATGAATTTGTAAATTTCTTTACCGATATACCGTTAAAAACTACGGAGGCTCTAAATTCCTCTCCTAAAGTCTCAATTGGTTTATTAAAGGCGAATGTGTCTGGCTGCCCGGCTGAATTTAAATTTAAACACATAAGCCCAATGATAGTTATTAAAGCTTTCCGGCAAATAAAAGTCAAACTGACCGAAGATCTTTGGGGAATGTCTATCAAAGTTTGTACATCCATAGTTGAGACTATAGCACCATACCTAGCTTTAATTTTTAATTTGTGTGTAGACCAAGGAGTTTTCCCTGATTTAATGAAATACAGTAAAGTCATACCTCTGTTCAAATCCGGAGATAGTAAAGATACAAATAATTATAGACCTGTATCCGTGTTGCCAGTTTTTAGCAAGGTGTTTGAAAAGGTAATGTTGAATCAAATGCTCAATCATTTTAACACCAACAGAATCTTACACGATCAACAGTATGGTTTCACCAAAGGACGTTGTACAACTGACGCCGGTGTAACCTTATTAAAGCACATTTTTACTGCGTGGGAAGAGTCCCAAGACGCCATAGGAATATTTTGTGACCTCTCCAAAGCATTTGATTGCGTAAATCACGACACATTACTTTTGAAACTTGAGCATTACGGACTAGGTAAACATGCACTTGGTTTGATTAAATCTTATTTGAATAATAGACAACAACAAGTTCAAATAAATGGTGTTAATTCACAGGGTTTAAAAGTAAAAATGGGGGTTCCACAAGGCTCAATATTGGGTCCTTTCCTCTTTTTAGTATATATTAATGATCTACCCTATTTATTGAAACACCAACCTCAAAATATGGTGTTATTCGCTGATGATACTTCCCTAATTTTTAAGATAAATAGACGGGCCCAAAATCTAGATGACGTGAATAATGCCCTACTTCAGGTCCATAACTGGTTCACAGCAAATAATTTAGTATTAAATGAAAAAAAAACGAAATGCATTAGATTTGCTTTACCGAATGTTAAAAGTAGCGATTGTGATATAGTATTGAATAAAGATAAGCTTGAATTTGTAGATAAAACAGTTTTCCTGGGGATTACGCTTGATTCAAGGCTACAATGGGGTTCTCATTTAACATCTCTAGCGGGGCGGCTAAGTTCAGCAGCATATGCTATTAGAAAAATCCGTCAATATACTGATGTAGATACCGCTAGACTGGTCTATTTTAGTTACTTTCATAGTATAATGTCTTATGGCATTTTGCTATGGGGACGGGCTGCAGACATTGAGTCTATATTTATTCTGCAAAAAAGAGCCATCAGAGCCATATATAATCTTCGAAGGCGTGATTCTCTAAGGGAACTGTTTAAGGAAATTAACATCATGACGGTACATTGTCAATACATATACGAAAACATAATGTATGTAAGAAAAAATCTACATCTTTTTAATAAAAGAGGCGACAGACACAATTACGGTACTAGAAATAGAGACCAGTTAGTTCAGCCAGGCTTCAGACTCGCTAAAGTAGACTCATCTTTCATGGGGTACTGTTTGAGATGCTATAATAAAATTCCACAAAGTATACTTGAACTGAATGAAACTAAATTTAAAACATGCATTAAACGCACACTATGTAAGCAAGCATATTACAAGTTGAACGATTATATCGCTGATAAAAATGCTTGGCTCAATGCTGGTCCTGCTCCACAAGGACAGGGGCGCATAAATGGATAGCATTAAACAGTATGTTGGAGCTGCTGAAGATTGTAGAACTATCTTTGCAATGTATAAATTCAATCTCTTTTGTATTATATAACCGCATAGCCCATATTGTGTGAGCACTCTGTACTAGAAAGCTGTCATTCGCTAGAAACCTACGTATTTTCTTGACTTGAATGTGCCCTGGCGGTTAGGAGTATGTCATGCTCACTCAGATGTCTCGCTGTTGGTGGCGCGTGTGTCGGATCATTTAGTTCCCTTCAAAATGGTTGAGTTGAATGGTGCCGATACATGCGTCATGTTCGTGAACGGGCGCTGTCAGTTGTGACTGGTCATCTCTTGGTTGCCACGGTTTGTTTGAATTATTTATTTTATTTTTTACTATGGACACTTTTAAAGTACACTTCTTGCTACATCGTTCTCACATAATGTTCCATCTCAACATAAATGATGTAACCAAGTTTTTGTAAAGTATTCTGATTTAAAAGAGTGTCCATGGAGTTTCTTGCCCGTTCTTCTCCATAGAGATCTACGTTAGGGAATGGGCAACTACAGTACTTTCACAGTTTTTATGCCTTGTGACTGGGACTGTAGCTATTTTTCATTGTTGTCTTTGTTTCGACAATTCAAAAGTGCCTGTAATTGGCCTATTTGAAATATATGATTTTGATTTGATTTGATTTGATTTGGCTGCTGCGCTGCGTGTCGCGGGTTCGATCCCTGCACGGAATAAATATATGTAAGGCCTACAGGTCGTTGTCCCGGGTCTGGCTGTTTGTGTATGTGAGTTTTAATGTTTGTTAACGCACCCACGATACAGGAATAAAATCCTAGTGTAGTGTAGTGTAGGCAAAAGTTAAAAAAACTAAACCGTTGTGGGTACAAAATACTGAAAAAAAAACAAAATGCATAAAAGCACATGATGCTCAAATGTTCCAACGTTTAAAAATCTAGTTTTCATTTAATAATAAACTGCGTTTAAAAGAAGCGTGTTATGAGATTAATATTTTCTTTGAACCGGGAATGGCTTTTTCTTCCTTCAGGGAATTATAATAAAAATGCAGGAGAAATTGCGAGCTCCATTTCTAGTCATGTAAATACATTTTTATTTTCTAATAGACTGTCAGGTTCAACGTTTTATTTTCTCGTTTAAAAATATATCGTTTTTATTGGGGTTTCGTTGCAAAATGCCAAAAACTGAACCCTTATAGAATCGTTCTGTCTGTCTGCCTATTTGTCCGTCCGTATGTCACAGCCATCTTACACCTAGACTGTTGGCAGCACTGCACATAGTTGAAAATTGGATATCGTACAGAGAGTATAGGGTACAGTTCAAATAAATAAAAGTGATTTTAGATGATAGTACGACAGTACAATTGAAGACAAAAGTTTCAACAACTTTTGAAGGCCAACTAGGAGGAACTAAGTTTTTTTTGCGCATACACATCAACGTCAGTTTGAAGATCAGCTAAAATGCGGACTATGTATATTTTAGGACACTTTGTATCTGTCAGTGTCCAATGTCTTGTCCAACGTCCACAATTTGTTTATACCGAAACGCAGCCCCATATAATGATGACGATGCGCCTGCATTCTCCAGTCATCCCGCGATCATGGCGCCTTTTTGTTTTTTTTCATAGCCTCGAAATATCGGGAGCTTTAAAATAATGATCAATCACGGAAGATATCCCGTAAGTGGCAGTATAAGTAAGTAAGTATTTCATTATATTATAAGTTTTGTTCATATATACCGGTTCATCTAATTCTAAACCAATGTGAAGTATCGCCAAAACTTACCCGGTATACACGTTTTACAAAACGCAGCAACGATGTTGACACAGAAGAACGGCACCCAGCAGAGCAGGAACACCCCCATGATGATGCCGACGGTGACGGCCGCCTTGTGATCGGACACGTGGTACGGCGATGAGTGGACGTGGGTGTGCACGCGGGTCCGGACGGATTTCGTCCTGTTGTCCGGCATTTGAACCGTCCGGGTGACAGCCCGGATGGATTTCACGTGTTTTTGGGCGTAGCAGTATAGTCTGTGGAGGAAGGGTGTTGTTAGTTGCTGAAGTAATAAGAGGGAACGTACACGGTGTATACAGACCCTTCACGAAGCCGTCAACCAAGTATTCTGTACATCAAACTAAGTAACTCTACGCAAAAATGATTGCTGAGAAACGTTTTTTTTTGGGTTGAAAAATCATGGTTTTCCGTAGGACTCAATGTAACGTACTCAAAACATTGTGCTGATGGATGCTGTGAATAGTACAGCAGGAGTTATGAAAGTATTTATTAATGACGGGGAGAACAAGAAAGTGCCTTTCGGTTTCGTTAAGGCTCTTTTTTAACCCATTATAATTTCTAACATTTTTGATCGACTTTGCGACTTCATCAAGACACAAATTTTATCGGTTGTTTTTCAATCGAGTTAAATTGATTTCAAAATGAAAATGTTATAATAATTATGAAGTTGTTACGTAAACAGAACGAGTTCATTTTGCAAGCAACATATGTTTGAAAGCTGAGCTACGAACATAGAAAAGTCGACAGACGTACAGTCGAAAAAACTTTTTATTATATTATTATTATAAGCCTATATCGTCCCACTGCAGGGCAAAGGCCTCCCTTCCCTCCTTCCACATTTCGCGGTCTAGTGCGATTGTAGGCCAATCCTTTGCGAAAGAGTCCAGCTCATCCCGCCATCTCCTTCTGGGCCTGCCACGTTGTCGTTTCCTGCTATTTGGTATCCACTGAGTGGTAATTTTTGACAATTGCTCCTCCGACATGCGGCAGACGTGACTAGCCCAGTTCCACTTCAACCTAGCAGCTGTAAGGCCAGCATCAGCTATTTGAGTTTTGGAGCGAAGTATGGAGTTTCTGATGCGGTCCGTAAGTTTGACACCCAGTATACTTTGCTCCATAGCTCGTTGGCAGACCCCAAGTGCGGACTTCCGACGTTTTGTAAGCGACCACGTTTGCGCTCCATTGGTGAGGGTGGGGAGAAAGCACATGTCCATGAGCTTTCGCTTAAGTGCGAGAGGGAGAGATCCCTTCATCAAATGTTTCATCGACCAGTAGCTCTTCCAGGCATTCTCGGTGCGTCGAGCAACTTCTTTATCTTGTCTTGCCTGGAAAGAGACTATCTGGCCGAGATATATGTATGCATGGACATATTCAATCACCACACCCCCAATTTCTATGTTACGCTTTGTGCTGTTCGTCATCAGTTTTGTTTTAGTCATATTCATTGAAAGCCCGACTTGGAGACTGGCGTGGCTCAGTTGATCGAGCATTAGGCCTAGCTCAGCTGCTGAGGAAGAAAAAAGGACGAAACGAAGATTAGTTAACCTCTCTCCACCGACAACAACACCCTTGTCTTGCCAGTGTGGGTTTATCTCTTGAAAAACTTCTTCCAGCGTAGCTGTGAAGAGTTTGGGAGATAGCGGGTCGCCTTGCTTGACTCCTCTCTGAATGGGAAAAGTTGGCCTGGTGGTAGTTAGGCGTATGGCTGCTGTGCTATTCTGGTATATTTTTTGCAACAGATGGATATACGTAGGTACTATGTCTTGTTTGTCGAGTGCAGAAAGCGTATGGCTGCTGTGCTGTTCTGGTATATTTTTTGCAACAGATGGATATACGTAGGTTCTATGTCATGTTTGTCGAGTGCAGAAAATATTGCGGTATGTGTTAAGCTGTCGAAAGCTTTTGAGTAGTCCACGAATGCGAGGTATAACGGTAGATTGAATTCCTGGTTTTTTTCAATGATCTGGTTTAGAGACTGTAGGTGGTCAGCAGTCGATAGGCCACGGCGGAATCCAGCCTGTTCTGGAGGTTGATGGAGGTCTAATGTTCTGGAAATGCGATTTTCGAGGGTTTTGAAGAAAACTTTGTAAAGGTGCGACACTAAGCTGATGGGGCGGTAATTCCCAATATCGGACTTATCACCTTTTTTGTGTAACAGAATTATGTTTGAATGACAGAAGTGACTAGATAAGATGCCTGCTTTGAGAATAGTGTTAAAGAGGTTGCAAATATAAGGTAGTAGGGTTGGTTCTCCAATTCGGAGTGATTCAGTGGTGATACCGTCTTCGCCAGGACTTCGTTATTATGTTAAACAAAAATATTCATCACTAACAAAACTGAAATATTCACGACTGCCTTGTTGCCCTAATGGCCGCAAGCGCAACTGCTAAGCACGAGGTTCTGGGTTCGATTCCCAGGTCAGGCAAAAGCGTTTGGGGTTTCCCATCAGGAAATTCTCAGAAGCAGCCACAAAGTTTGGATTGGGGCCTGGTGGATAGCAATAGCCCCGCCCCCATTACATGCGAAATGAGAGAAACTAGTACACCTCTGTCTATCTCTTCGGGGATTACAGGCGTGATACGCGGATTATGTTGCCTGTATTCTTGTAAAAATACATATTGTGTAATAAATTTATACATACTTATATTTGTACACACACATACATATACACACCGTCACCAAATTCGCAATGCTTTCCACGTTGACAATAACTCTATGATGTAATGGGGGTCCTGGAGTTCTAAAATGTATTCTAGGCCTGTAGGCCTAGGCTTAGTTTAGACTCCAGATCTCCCACAAATTACAACTTTCCGCCTACTACCTGTCAACTATATCTCACATAACTATGTAATTTGTGGAGATAAATAAACTTTTTTTATTATTTTATTATACTAAATATATTGTTCAACTGTACCCTATTAACTTTGTAACGAACCTTAAAACTTCGACCTCTTTCTTGGTAATAAGCTTGTAAAATTCCGAAATAACAAAGTACATCATCAAAATATTATTTTCTACGGCTGTCTCTCGTATCAAAAGAACTTTAATGATAATTTATTTTCGTATTTCTCCCTTACGGTCAAACTAGAATATTATTCCCCAGACGACTATAAAGATGTTATTTATGTAGCTATATTATTATTATCTAGTTATGCTTACTTTATAGCACTTTTTAGTGGGATATCAACTTGAAAAATTACTATTCTATTATATAGCAATTTCAATGAATAATGTAACGTGAATGTAACAGCCGTTGGTCGCGGCTGTCATTTGTAGATCTTTGACAGTCGTTACAGGTAGTCCAGTGGCCCAAAAAGTCTGACAACCAGTCTTACCAAGGAGTATCGTATTACCTAGTACTAACTGGGTTGTTGAGGTCAGATAGGCAGTCGCTCCATGTAAAATACTGGTATTCAGCTGCATCCGGTTAGTCTGGAAGCCGACCCTAACATATTAGGGAAAAGGCTAGACAAATAATGAATGTAACGTGAATGTGTACATAGATTTACTCTTTAATTGTTAATGTCAATTCAGGAATCAATCAATTAATGAGTTCTTATTTTGATTGTTTAGCTTTATCTTCTCTGTTGCATTTTTGCCATACAGTCAGATGATATCGATATCACGCAATAAATAATAAGAAAAAACATCACGCCTGTAATACCTGCAGGGTTAGGCAGAGGCGTACCTAAGAGTACACGCACATTTCACCAGTTATGTTTAAGTCCCATGTAATAGGGGGCGAGCCTATTGCCAACAACCGGACACAAATCCAGACTCCCCGACTGCTACTGAGAAATTCCTGATTGAAAAACCCAATAACAATTTGCCCGACCCGGGAATTGAAACCAGGACCTCATGCAGCAGTCAAGATTGCGATCACTAGACTAACGAGGCATTAATTAACAAAACAAGAGGATACTAAAAATAAACCCGTTCTAGTTCAGTTTAAGTTGGCCCAACTACCCTAATAACCTAGTTATTTACTCCCTAAATAATTCCTATTTAATCAACCACAATATTAAACTTAGTACCCAAACAAAATATTTAAGCTAACTACTACTATAAATAATTTACCATATGCAAAATATTTCACTAAAATTTTGATGTAATCTCTTCAAAATCGCCTCGTCAGTAATCTCTCTTCAATTATTACTAGAATTTAATACTATAAGCACGAGGCAGATTGTCTAGTTATGTACCAAAACTGATAATGGAATTAGTGGCGGTAGTTTCGTACAAGTATAAAAAGCTTGGCTTGGCCTTAAAACTTACTACTCCTCATCTTCTTTATCGTCTGTTCAGTGCCTAACCTGGTGACAGATTTTTTATGCCGCTCATAGGCCTCTGACTTGGCTTTACATGCGATCAAGAAATATCTCTCAGGCATGATGGTTTCCTCACGATGTTTTCCTTCACCGAAGCAAGTGAAAATTATACAATACGCAAATGAATCGGAAAAATCGGAGGTGCTTGTCTTTGGTTCGACCTTGAGACCTATGACTTGACAGTCTGACGGTCACACCACTCAGCTATCACTGCTCTATCAGTACTTACTCTTCATAATTTAAGATTTCTGAGCAGTCTGCTTGCCTTTTGGGCTTGCTTTAGCCGTAATATCGACCCATGGGCACGCCACTGAATGGAATGTGCTTTCCTACAGCGGTAGGTACAGCAAATAGTTGTGGTATCTGTTACCCACTTTAATTAGGCCTAAGGACTTTTACACATGGAATGAACACGGGTCGGTATGACTCGGCATCGCCGGACGGCAAAATCGAATATAATTATGTAGCTTTAAATAACATAACATCACGCTTGTAATCCGCGATAGGTTATGCAAAGGTGTATCTATAGTACACCCGCATTTCGAAAGTTATGTTACAGTCCTATGTCATAGGGGTCGAGCCTATTACCGTCAATCGGGCATACTTTCTAAACCCAAGCTGCTACAGTGAAGCCAACCCAATTACACTTCCGGATCGGGAAATCAAACCCAGGACTTAATTTTCAGCAGTAGCGCTTGCGACCACGCCAACGAGCCCTTGAGGCGGTCGTAAGTTCGGGAAGAAACGACTTGGCTTAGCTCAAATTGTGCCGAGCCGAAAGTATTACATTTAGAGACGGTAGATACCAAAAGAGTTTATCATTGGCACGCGCTGATTAAAAGATGAAATATGTTGTAATTACTTCGGCTTTGTTAACTAACAAATACTGCCGATTTCACTGCCGACCCGAGTTAGTGTGTAGCATCCCTTAGTCTCCGTGCTCTGTTAGTGTTACGATGTACTACAAGGGCCTAATTTCACTTCAATGCCTGGAGGCAACATATTTTGGTTTGTTTTAAGAAGACGGTCAGAGTAAGGATAACTAACAATAGGTAACTTACGTATAATAATGTTACTAACAATAAAAAAAAAACATCCTTTCCTCCTTACCACAACCTGGCGTCCTAACCAAAGCGATCAGTCATGCGAATACGGGAACGTCGCGTTCATAATGTCACTCATTTGTTTGGAAAAACGGAACCCTCGAGTGCACACGTTCAGGTTCACTGAACAAAATGAACGCGACAGACACGTGTTCGCGCGAAAATTGGTTTGGTTAGGTACGACGCGGACGTGGCCTAAAGTACCTATTAAACCTAAATTCAAGAACCACCAGACCCAGTTGAATTCCAAGAAATAATACAATCGTTTTACCTTTATAATTGAAATGTATAGGTATTTTGTAATATTTATTGCTATCATAATAATTCCTGCAGGCTTGAACAAATGGCTGGCAATTACAGTAATTAAAGGATTACAATAAGATGACAAAGTGGAACGACATAATGTTTATTTGCTTTTCTTTGTGCGTTGCAGATTGTTTAGATCTTTTTATTTTTTAAAAACGTTGCCCTACACTATGAATTTCTCCTGTATCGTGGGTGCGTTTACAAATATATAAACTCACATACACAAACAGCCAGACCCGGAACAACTACCTGTAGATCATACAAATATTTGTTTCGTGCTGGGATCGAACCCGCGACACGCAGCGCAGCAGCCGATCGCGCAGCCACTGCGCCAACCGTGTCGTCATCTTCTTCTTAGCGAGTCGATGGCAAATTTTTATTAAATATGTTTGGCCCAAAATTCAGCTCTGCAAACTCCGCTCGCTGATGCAATCATAAGATCATCAAGTGTGCAGGTGTTGGAGCATGCAGCGCAAGATGGAAGATGGGCCATTGTCTGTGGAGACACGCCGTGTAAACATTTGAGGTCTAAGCCGTGCTTGAACCCCCATCTGAAGAGATTATCTTTGCTACGGCCGACTTGGGTACGGAGTCTATTCAGAGATTTTTGATAACAGTCTTGTGAATTGTAGCTGAGTAAGAATTTAAAAAAGTTTTAGTTGAGTATTCCAAGTGTGATGAAAATCTCAAAACTGTTTGAAACTAGATTTTCCTCTGCTTCTGGGGGCTTAGATAAGTTGCAAGTTCTTTTAAAACATTTCGTATTTCTGCAACAATTTTCAACAGTGTGAATTATAGTTTTCAGCAGTTTATGTCATTTTTACTTCATTATCTGCCTACCCTTTTCCCAACTATGTATGAGTCGGCTTCCAGTCTAACCGGATGCAGCTGGATACTAGTATTTTTTTAGATGGAGCGACTGCGATACCCATTGTTAAGACTGGTTGTCAGACTTTTTCGGCCACTGACTACCTGTAACGACTGTCAAAGATCTACAAATGAGAGCCGGGAACAACGGCTTAACGTGCTTTCCGAGGCACGGAAGAAACTCGGTATGTAATGGGTGGTCACCCATCCATAGACAAACCTAGGCAAGCACGGCTTAACCTAAATATCGTTAGCGGCTGTTATTATTAGCCACGAGCTTGCCATTTTATACTTATAATTTGAGTAACATACAGGGTGTAAACAGACCCTTCACATAGCCGTCAACCAAGCATTCTGTACATCAAACTAACTTTACGTAAAAATTATTGCTGGGAATCGACTGTTTTTTGGGGTGCAAAATCACGTTTTACGGGAGGACTCGATGGAAAGTACTCAAAGCATTGTGCTGATGGGTGGATTGAATAGTACGGGGGTCGTGGAGGTGTGTAAAGTAAAAATCTTACATTTAAAACATGTATTTAAAAAAAACTTGTGAAAAAGTTAGAACTTTGACCCCCAATATCTCCGTAATTAGAAGGTTCCCAGGTATGGTCTAGAACAAAAAAATGATCGCAAAGACGGGGAAAACAAGTGCCTTTCAGTTATGTTAAGGGTCTATTTACACCCCTAATACATATTAATAAAAACAAACACGTCACCGACTTCCAAAAGTAAAGTTATTAACCAAGTTTTAGTGTTGTTTTTATGGAAGTCGTTTTTTTTTAATTTGCTGCCCTGTGTACACCTATTCGTAATGAGATCACAGACCTTTTTCTAAAGCTTAAGACCTCAATAGAATGAATACGAAAGTGCGAATAAGTAGCAAAACATAACATCGTAAATGATGATGGATGGTGTATAAACTGTGTCAGTCCGTTGGTCCCGTACCCTTGAGAATAAAACATTGATTGATGAGTTTCCCTAGCTATACAAAACTTTGAATGTACAAAAATGTTCACTGTCATGTTTTCGTGTTTAGTCTTATATTTTGGCCTAGATTTTTATGTTTAGACGTATTTGTTTGAGTTTTTAGAGCATGTTATCGTAGTAATGATGTTATTGATTACTAGACATGTAACGTCAGCCTCAAAAAGACGTATAATGGATGTACTCGTAAAAGTACCCTTTTAATGAAGCCGAAAGGCAGTTGTTCCGCCGTCATTGCTATTTTTTTTTTGTTCTAGACTATACCTCTTCTAGTTACGGAGGTATTGGGGGTTGAATTTTCAACTTTTTCAAAAGTTTTTTTAATGCAAATTTTAAATGTTACATATTTACTTTAAGTACCTCCACGATCCCCGTACTATTCAATGCATCCATCCGCACAATGTTTTGTTTTGAGTGCGTTACATTGAGTCCTACCGTAAAACGTGATTTTTCACCCAAAAATGTCGTTTCACAGCAATAATTTTTGCGTAGAGTTGCTCAGTTTGATGTACTGAATGCCTGGTTGACTGGCTTCGGAAGGGTCCGTTTACACCCAGTATATAAAAATGATTAGAATAAATTCTATTTCCTTGTAAGGTTTGTCATTAAAAAGTCCCTACTACTGGCACAATTGAAATAAATGATTGACTTTGACAAACTTAAAAAAAAAAAAACAAATTGAACGTTTCCCTTGTAGCCATCACGTCTGCGAATTTCCACTAGCTAATTTCGAATGACCTTTGTAATACCAAACCGTGATTTAATTTACAATCTTGTCTAGTCTCTTATAAACATTTCTCGCATTTGTCGATACGAATAGACATTATATTGGCTCCACAAAATTAAATAACTGTGTACGTATGTACATACCTACAGCGCAAACGGCTTTCAATATTCAAAGAGAATTGAAAATGTAATGAAATTCTCGTTCATTTCGATGAAAATATATTACGTCGAAGTCTTATTGAACAACTCGAGAAAACGTTCTATTTCCTGTCTATTATTTTATTTAAACAAAAGGAGGTACTCCGTAGACTTCATTATTGTACTAAATAATAAATACATTTTTCAGTTCAGGTTAAATTTTCGGGTGTTTTCCTATATGTAAAGATATTTTCGGTGTGGAATAGATTTGTCCTGTAAATGAAGTTATTTAAACTTGTTTGGATCATTTATAGTCCGATACTTTTACCCAAAAAATTTAAACGAACTTTTTAGTATGATTTTATAAAAAATACAACTTTTCACAGTTTTTACTCAATTTGAATATTATTTTTAGAATTATTATTATTTTTTTTTTTTTGGAAAATTTAATTTCAAAATGGAGTGTGATAACTTACAACGTTTGCTGTTGGCATTCGTATCAATAGAGGCCAGCTATTTTGTATCCCAAGAGGTGTGTGGTTCTATTTTTCATATTTGTTAGGTACTCACCACACGGTCAATGTCATAGATAGATAATTATACAAGGTGTAAACAGACCCTTTACGAAGCCGCCAATCAAGCATTCTGTATATCAAACTTAGTAGCTCTACGCAAAAATTTGTGCTGCGAAATTACTTTTTTTGGGGTGAAAAATCACTGTTTACGGTAGGACTCAATGTAACGCACTCAAACCATTATGCTCGTGTCGTAGACATATTTAAAGTAAAGTTTTAACGTTAAAAACGTGTATTTTAATTAAAAAAAAAATGTAAAAGGTGGAACTTCGACTTCCAATAACTTCGTAAGTAGAAGGTTCCCAGGTATGGTCCAAAACAAAAATATGATCGCAGTCACAGGGAAAACAAGTGCCATTCGGTTTCGATAAGGGTCTTATTACACCCATTAGAGGTCGTGGTGTGTGTCGTACTCGTAGTCCACTTAGATCGCAAACTCAGTTTGGCTGCTAATCGCCGCAAAATTGATGATTCATTTATTTAATATTATACGCACAATAGTACAGAGGCGGACTCAGTGAAATGGGAATTTTCTACCAATCATTTCTACCCATTACATGATCATAACCGAAAGATTTATGTGTACCATGTACTGGGTCCCATACATTTAAAAACATTACTTAAATAAATGAAAAATGAAACTCACCTGCAGTATATACTAATCATAACTATACATGGCAGTATGAATGATATGCAGCTCGACACGACCGCGTATGTCGGCGTCAGTACTAGCGCGCACGTGGGGTATCGCGGCGGCTTCTGCGTGGCTAGGGCTTCTTCGTCAGGCCTGTGGAGCCCTAGCGAGATGGGCAGGAAACTGACCAGGCCTGCCAGCAGCCAGATCATGGCGATTGTGACTACGGCCACCCGGCGAGTCACCCAGCGACCATATCTGGGGAGAAAGTTACTGTTAATGAGTCCGGTCAAAATAGACGTGAAAATAGGGGTACCCTTTCACAAATTCCCAAGAAGTTGAAAATTTACATGAACGTTAGGGATACCATTATAATGAAATTGTGAAAACTCCCCATTGATCCTATGTGTGCATAAAAAAATATTCGAGGTAAAAGTTCGCAAACATGTTTTTTTTCGTTCATGTAAATTTTCAGCTTCTTGAGAATTTATGCAAGGGTCAATGTCTATTTTGACCGGTCTATAATGTTTTTTTTCTTGCACTTGTTGAGATATATCGCTAAAGTTCAGTATCATTATTAATAAAACATTCTAAAGTAACTGCCTCGTTGGTCTAGTGGTGGCAAGCGCGACAGCTGAGCATGAGGTCCTGGATTCGATTCCCAGGTCTGTCAAATTGTTATTGGGTTTTTCCATCTGGAATTTCTCAGGTAGTCAGTGGCCCGAAAGTCTAGCAACCAGTCTTACCATGGGTTATCGTATTACCTAGTACTAACTGGGTTGTGGAGGTCAGATAAGTCATCATCATCATCATCATTTCAGCCGAAAGACGTCCACTGCTGGACATAGGCCTCCCCAAGGGGGGTTTTGCCATAATCGCCACGCTTGGCAGGCGGGTTGGCGATCGCAGTATGTATGTTATAAAAAAAAAAAAAAAAAATCACAGAGAACGCTGCTGCCCATTCACTGGTAAGTCCCTTAGTCGCCTCTTACGACACCCACGGGAAGATATGGGATGGTGCGATGGTCAGATAAGTAGTACATGTAAAATACTGGTATTCAGTTGCGTTTGGTTAGACTGGAAGCCGACCCCAACGTAGTTGGGAAAAGCCTAAGTAGATGATGATGAATTTCTCAGTAGCAGCCACGGAGTGGCTTTGTGCCTGGTATATGCCAATAGCCTCTCCCCCTTTAAAAAAACATAAAAACCATAATTGTTGAATGTGGGTGTACTATTCGGCTTATTCACCTCTGCCTAAAGCTTCGGGGCATTACATTCGTGATGTTATGCCAAGCAAGAAGTTTTAATTAATTTTTTTTTTTTCTGAAATCCTACTTCAGCTATTTTTTGTCTTTGACAGGCGATCTGTGTACACATCACCGAGCTTAAACATTAAGCGATAATTTAAATTCCTACGTTGAATAGATCTCAAGAAAAACATCTAAGACAGACTGATTACTTATCAAGTTGACATTCAACTTAACATAACATAAACATCACGCCTGTAATCCCCGAAGGGTTCGGCAGAGGTGTACCTAATAGTACACACACATGTCGCCAGTTATGTTTAAGTCCCATGTAATATGGGTTGAGCCTATTGCCATCAACCGGGCGAAAATCCGGACTCCGTGGCTGCTACTAACAAATTCCTGGTGGTAAACCCCAATGAGACTTTGCACGACCTGGGAATCGAACCCAGGACCTCATGCTCAGCAGTCGCGCTTGCGACCACTAGACCAACGAGGCATTCAACTTAATTTTTTCCGTGTATTCAAAACATTACGAAATGTAGTAATATTTTGAATATGTTTTGTTTAGCCTGCAAACATACTTGTGTATTTTTTGTAGTCTTTATTATACAACATTAGTTTTAGTATATGCGAAACCTGATACACGTGTCTAGTATTTTTATGTAAAGAATCTATGTACAAAATTTCAAAACTGTATCATGAAAAATCACAAAGTTATAAGCTTGTTTAGTTACCTAGTTGTCCGCACAAAAACGCGGTCACCATGCAGTGCGCGTCTCCAGCGTCGTCTTGAGCTCATTGATAATAACAATTTGGCAATAGGTACCTAAATTATTGCGATAGGTACTCAAAGTCGCTCGGTATCCAACTTTTAACTTTTTTAAAAAATATTTTTGGGAAAAGATATAACATGGTTTAAAAACTATTGGGATCGATTCAGTTACTTATTCTGAACAAACTATATTCAGGTTTCGCATATACTAAAAATAATGTTGTATTTCATAAAGATAGTTGTTTTATATTATAACCCAAGTACTGTTTATTTTATTTTCATATTTCATGTAAAAAATATCTATAGTACTTTTTTTTACGGGTGACCACTGAAAACCAGCGCTGTGCTGTGGGCGCCCCATAGCACAGCATCATGCTGAGTGCTAACCTGCTTGTCGCAGCCACGACGTGCAAGCTGTTAACTTTTTCTTTTTTTTCTGTCTTGTTGTATTTATAAATATTTGTTATGCGTTGTATGTTCATTATTATTTTTTGTTATTTTGACAAACTAATATTTTTTCTTTCTTTCTTTTCTTAAATGATTATACTAACGCAGTGAGTCAGCCTTCTAAATATTCAAGTTCTCTGGCTGTGTCGCGGAATAAGAAAAATGGTTAAAAAATAAAACAATACAGTCAGAAGAACATATTTAAGGCATCTGGTACAAAAATAACATACTAAAACAATTGAGAATCTTGCAACCAAAACATTCCTACAATTCTTAGAGACAATATTTGATTTAAGAACGCATGTATATCCACGAAACAAAAGAAAATTCATATTATACCATGCCCCGAAATATTCACACAATTTTCATTCTTATATCTCTGAAATACGGAACAAAGTTGCGTGAAAATATTTCGTCGAAAATAACGACAGAGTCGTTGTAAGCTTCAGAAAACCGGCGTTGACGGATAAGAAATGACAAAAGCTCTTCAGTATCACTTCTGCGTTGTCCCAAGTTATTGAATACGAGTATTATTAAGCTCAAGTTGGGAATATTATTTCAGGCTTCTAAGAAAGTCCCTACTTAATAATTATTTTTAGACTAGCTTTTGCACACGGCTTCGCCCATGTTTAGTTCGGAAATTATCTTACGGGAACGTCCTGCTTGGGTAAAATCGTATCCTATGTCCTAACGCATGTCATGACCCATCCCACAGATATAATATACCTAGATAACGTAAAACCACCTACTTCGCGTGCCCGGCTTAAGCTTTTTTTGCTTACGAGGGACAAATGTTGACGAAATCGACGTTTCGTATTCCCCTTTTATAATGCCCCTAGAGCAATCATTAAAAAAAATAAGGTCTACTGTAGACACGTCCCTGTCATTTCCTTTTTTCAGCAACTAATAAAACCCTCAAAAATTGCGGCATTTTTACTGCCGTGATTAGACAAATTCGAAAAGTTTTTAACATAAACGAATTTGATAGGACCCTGGACATATTCTTAAAAAAAAAAGAGTGTCAAAAATAATTGAATCGGCTCAGTTTTCGAGGAGAAAAAAGGGGAATCCGAAACGTCGATCTCGTCAAAAATTTTGTGATAAAATCGGTCTGAGCTGCAGTTGTCCCTATTGCACTCTACGGGGGCAGACTAGACGCAGCGCGACGGCAATATTTTCTTAAAATATCTATTTTTCAAATTCCTCGCAGGCCCTGTTCCCTATTAACATGGCTACTGTCGCAGCAAGGTAATTTGTTTAAAGCAACAACGTTACAACTCGAGAAATTAATTCTAGACATTTAAAGATCAAAAACGTGGTCCATTTTGTACAGTAACTTGTTTGTATAGTAACTAAATAGTGCTTATGACGTCATAGTAGGTAGTCAAAAAATAGCACGCTTGGTTTTCATACGGATCTCGATGTTTGCGTTATCTAAGTATATCTATGTCTGTGGTCCTAACCCTCTTCTTATCCAAGTCATTATCCTAGTCAGAGTCAAATTTCATCGAAATCTATTCAGTCATTGAGGCGTAAAAGCGTGACAAACAGATAAACAAACTCCATATTACATTTAAAATATTAGTTACCATATTTTAATAACTTTTCTCCACTTATTTCTAAGGCGTTCTTATCACTGAAGTATTTAGTTTGCCTTGGAGTACAGTCTCTTTAGATTCGCAAGTGGGTAATTATCTCTAAGTAAATAAACGTCTACAAGAAATTTAGAAGACCAAATATATTTCTGTGGAAAGTTTTTTCAGGAAATTAATTTCAGGGCCTAGGAAAATGTAAATTAAAGTTAAGTCAAGTGTTTTCGTTCATGCTTAGTTGATAATATGTAGTTTTGTAAAGTCGATATTAAATAACCTTACTTAATAGTATTTTTAATAAATAATCTAAAATTGTTTACTGCATTCCTTACGGTTCAGCAGTTATCATTTCGTGTTTAAAAATTAGTAATGTTGGAAACAAAACGGTTTTTTAAGCCCGTTTACACCACGAATCTCTAAACGCGTTTAACGTTAAACATATTTAAAACATCATTCTATCTCTGTCATCTTTAAACGATTGATAGAAACAGAACGATGTTTTAAATGCGATCTACGTTAAACGCGTTAAAGCGATTCGTGGTGCAAGCGGGCCATTCTTGGTGTTCGAAAATCTAAAATTTATTAAAAAACCTAAGCTCCAAACTAAAAACTAACAAGTGCAAAGTAATTGCACAAAAAGAAGCCATTTACTGCCATGTCAACATGCAGCATTTGGTCCTAAAGCTAAAGAGAAAAAACGAAAGATAAATGCTCATTTGTCTCAAGTAACGGTAGTTGAGCAAATACGGATCCTTCATACGGATGAAAGAACACATTTCAACCAATTAGAGCAATTTCATAAAATAAATCACTCCACTATCTCTAGTTACTATTGCTCTCGATAATAGGGAATATGCATGGAATTTTTTCTTCACTTAAATCAATAAAATATAGTATTATCAACCCAAGAAAATATTTAAAAGTTAAGTTCAACTACTACTTGTCGTTAAAATAAAATATTAAACTCCTACAATTTTCTACGACAGTTCAAACGTCCGTGACTGTCGCGGCCATTCATGTCATGTTATGTGACGTCATTTACCTCTATCTGTCTTGTTCACATCTAAGTTGTTTCCCTTAATATATTAATTTTACTAATTGTATGTGCTTTATTCAAGGAAACATTGAAATACCAGTATTATAATAAAATCTTAGTGAAACTTTAAGTACTTTCAAATAAAAGTGTTTCATTGACACAGACTTTGACATCACTACCAGCGCTATCGAGGAGCGATGCGTTTTGAGTTTGCGTTCCGTTTCACCAAAAACACGCAACATAAAATATTAAATTATAAAATAAGTGCTATTTTAGAAAATTAAACAAGTGTACCACAATGTTTTTATGAGAGAAGAAATAAAAAAGTTTTGTATTTCTTGCATAGTCCCTATTGCCGAAAATTGCCAGTGTAAGCAATCTTAGGCAAGACGACAATAGCTAAAATTCCACAAGCCAGCTAACACGAATTGATAGGTCCCCAATAAAATTATATGTCCGTCACTTATTGGCTCAGATTTAATGACCATTTTCTTGACCTCATATCAATTTATAACCACACCAGGGCCAGTAACTGTCAGACCATTTAACGTTTGACTTGGGTCAGTTTTATGTATCGTAAAAGTATTATCTTTTTACTGTTTTTTGTTCTAGATAGATGGGCCGAAGTATCGTTGAGTAAAGTTGTTTTTTTTTCTTTTTTATGGCAGTGTAACAAAGGTTTATCTTAAATTAATTAATATGTTTAGCTTTGATATATCCCAATAAACATCAGGAAGGATCACTATCCTTTATGGTTTTAACCCGACTGCGCGACTCAAAGGAGGGTAATGTTTTTATTCCATTCGGTATGTCTAATTATTATTTTAGCTAGTTGTTGTTGTGAAAATTTTGATGTGTAAGTTTGAGAAAAAAAAGTAGCCTATGTGCTATTACAGATTACGTCCAGACCCGTTCAGCCGATCTGTCGTGATTGAGACAGTCACAAACATCCATCCATCCAAACTTTCGCATTTAATAATAGTAGTACGATTCTTTTCCAAATCTTTATCATATTTTTCAATTTGGAATTGCCTCTTGGTACTTAGGTTTGCTATTTGACATATTATGCTGTCGAGTTATGTTATAAAAGAATTAGCTAGTCAGCACACACACCAAATACTTCAACGTTGTAGAAAGAAGTTGAAAGTTGTAAGTATATTAACAAGCTTGTTCGGCTGTACAGCCTCGTAATTACTTTACGACTTTCGACAACAATTCCTTGTAATTACAACTTCATTAAGGTTGAAACTATCTGTCACAGACAAACATACATTGTTATTTCATGACTTCAGAGTGACATACAATATTAAGAGGGAACAGGGGCTGTGATGCTCCATAAAAATGTATTCCTCTTTTTTCTTCCTGAATTCCTCTAGAACAATTTTTTTTTTCTTAAAATCAAGGTCTACTGTAGACACGTCCCTGTCATTTTCTTTTTGATGCCGTGATTAGAGGACTACCAGACAAATTCGAAAAGTTTTTAACATAAAAGAAATTGATACGAACCTAGATATACTCTTTCTTGAAATTTTAATGTCAAAAATCATTGTATCGGCTCAGTTTTCGAGGAGAAAAAAGCGGAATACGAAACGAATTTCTCGTCAATTTTTTGTGATATAATCGGTCAGCAGCTGTCCTTATCGCACTCTATAGGGGCTGACTTGCCGCAGCGCGACGGCAAAAGTTTCTCCAAATACCTATTTTTTGGCCCTGTTCCCTCTTAAAATATCAAAGCAATTACAAACGTAACTATACCTACATGTAACTATACCTACATGACACACATACTTTACCATTAATTACGAGTACGCCTTTCAATAAGATAAACATCTGCTATCTGAACCCACTGAACCAAGTTCTCACCTCAAAGGGTCTTTGATGTGTATGTATCTGTCGAGAGAGATAGCGCACAGGTTGAGTATGGAGGCTGTGGAGCACATGACGTCACATGCCACCCAGGTGTCACAGAACTGCTCGCCGAACACCCAGTATCTGGGGATTGAAAAGTTTTATATGAAAAAGCAATAACATAATCAGTATATAAGGTCTAACTATTCATACACGAAATATTTTCAGGGAATCATCTAATGGCTATAATGAAGCCATTTCAAGGGATTTTTTTTTTATCTGAGTATATTTTTGTAAAAAATAAATAATTTAAAATTACTTGACCCACAAAATAAATACTAGCTCCTTATTTTTAGACATCCATTACGTTAGTTGACTACGTCGTATTTACCTAGTGTCATTGTTAGAATAAGGGAGTAAAGATTTTATGCAAAAATTCTCAAAAATTTTTAGATTTATAATAATTTCATTTCATTCATTTCTTATTTTTAATTTTTATTATTATTTTTTTCGTTGCTATGGCGACTTTACGACTTATAGAAGTTACTCTTAAAATATTTCGTCTATGAATAGTTAGACCTTATATAACGTTCCCACTGCTGGGAAACATACCTCCTCTGTATGAGAAGGAATGGGCTAAATGCCCATTTTCCCAATTTTCCCATTACAATAAAGTTTCTTCTGGAACGATTGTTGATCTACAAATTCCGTTTACGAAAGTTCCACGGTACTCAATTAGTGATGTCGTATGCACGTTTGATCGACCGATATCGATAAAAGAAAAATATACATAGGCACTTATGAAACAACAGTAACTATAGGCGTATGTTGAAGATTACAAAGACAGCTTGTGTACTACCCGATTATCGGTCCGTCGGCGAGCGGTTCGACCCTCCACCAAATGTATGGAGATTTCATGTCGGGATAGTAAAATTTCATATAGTACACAAGCCGCCCCAGGCTTTACAGTATGTTCATAACTTACCCAAGCAGGTCATTGACTCCAGCAAAGGTCATGACCGCTGCAGCCACCAGCATATCAGCGATCGCCAACGATGCTAGGAACAGGTTGCCGATGCGTCGCAACCCTCGGTCCGTGTATATTGCGATGCAGACCAGTATGTTCCCGGCTACGCTGAGGAAGATCAGCAGTGACAGGAATATACCTGGTGACAATAATATAGAATGTTTAGGTTTATAAAGAAGTTACTCAACAGTGCTGGCAAAAGGCTGGCCCCTGTTAGATGCGATTAAAACATAACTGGTGAAACGAGGTGTAGGTACACCTTTGCCTAACGTTGCAGTTATTTCAGGCGTGCTGTTATGAAGGAGCTACCTAAAGGTGCGGTCATTTTTGAGATACGGGATATTTCAGTCAGAGAGAAAAAATGCATTGAAATTTAAGTTTTGTGATATGAATCAATAAGCTTAAATTTTAAAATTTAATATTTTTTTTTAAATTTGATTAGAATGATGGTATTTCTTCATTCATTCTTTTATTGATTACACAGACACAGAAAAACTTCTAGAAGTTGTGGTTTGATTATGTTATCCCCTCGTATCTAATTGTACATATTTACTTAAGCTAGTTTTAGTGTTTTTTTTTTTTGTACCAACTTGACTATTGTTATGGTTGTGAATAGATAAATTTTAATTTGAAATTTTACTGTCCTAATTAAAATTGTGCTATGTACACAGGTTTAAAAAAACCTAGATCGGGCAGGTCGCTACCAAACATTTTAATCCATCATTATCATTACTTGCAACAGCTAAATATATTTTAGTTATAGTTTATTTACTTATAAGAACTAATTATACCATTGTATGAGAAATTCCACTACTGCGCCTAAATGTACATTTTGTAATACTTTTTTAAATAAATTATTCTTAATCTCTTGCCCTTATCAAAATTTATTTGAAGCCGGCACAGCATGTCTTCTTCCATAGCTCTCTATTACCTCCTAGTCATCTCAGAAGCTACCTCCTTTCTTGCCATATCATCCTTCACATAGTCCATCCATCGTCTCTTTGGTCTTCCTCTACTCTTATACCCTTTCACATTAATGCTCAAAAGTTTCCTCACGACTTTTCCTCATTCCTCCGCATCACATGCCCATTTTAAGCCACCCGAATAACTACCACACAACTTTTTAGTTACCAGCGCCATTTTCAGACTTCCTGTAAGTGACTCATCATTCTCTTGCGCTTGTCCCAATTATTTTTTTTATCTTAGTGACTTTAATAACTAACTTTAAGTAACTTTAATTAAATTCTTAAGTAACTTAAATTGTCCATTAATCCAGAAGAATGCCATTTGTGTAGAATGGTTGTAAGATAGCAGATTGGTGTAATGTTTATTTGATAAACAATTAATTTCTCTGATTAATCATTTTCATACATTACAATTTGTTTTACCACTCTAACTTAGGGTAAAGTGTCTATAAAGGAGTCTGCCCACTGCATCGTATCATATCATGACCGGGCTAGGAATGTGTCAGGTAAAAAAAATATTCTTGCTATTGAAAAGCAATACAACCCTGTATTGCTTTGCAATAGCAAGAATATTAGTTTTATAGTAAGGGCCAGCCCTCTGCAGACTGATGGGGTGAATTCAGTATAAATCATACTAAGATGATCGGTATAAGAAATTATTTCAAGAACGTTATGGGAGTCCAATAAATTTGATTTGTTTTATTTCCTCATACGCAATGTATCGTTACCGTGGCAAAACTCACGTAGCGAACGTCAAGCGCGACGACAAGTTCGATAAACTTTGTAGCTAGGCTGGAAGTGAACAGCTGATTTCACGCGTCGTTCGTTAGAGTACTTCAACATCCATTGTTGTTTTTTTTTATTTTAGCCGTATTATTTACATAAATGGAGTGCTGTGTACAGGGAATGCAATTTTACATTGAAATAAAGGAATAGTAACTGAATTAAATAAAAAAATATCTGGAGAAAAATTCCGGTGGAGTATGAGTCAAAATAAGGAGCTGAATGCACCCTATAAGTTTAAAGAGGGCTGTTCCTTACACCTAATCTTCTAATTTACGTTATACTGTGACATTCATAAAGGAGCTACCTAAATTACACTTATTACAGCTTGTCAAAGAACTTGTTAAAAGTTTTTCAAATTTCATTATAAGAATCTCAGTAACATCTGGGAGAAGTATCTACTGTTCACTATTAAAGAATTTAATGAGGCAGTGATATATCTTATCTATCTTTGTTAATTAAATATCGCGACAGATTCAGCTCAATTGAAATATTGATTCAAATGTATTTGAAGAACGTTCCTTTATTTCAGTTTATTGAAGTGACTCTGTACGTGGCTTGTGTATGTTATGTTTTTTGATAATAAATAAGAAGGTTTTCTTATCTTTTTTTGCCTTTTGAGATCAGCCGACTTCCAAAAGAGCATATAGCAATAAGTAATTAATTGTGTCTTATTGGCTATGTATTTATAGGTTAATACACGTCGTGTTGAAAAATAACATGTATTAGCGGTTTAATTTATAATGGACCTTCAAAACAACTTATTTATGCTCACACTATGATAGTTTTTGAATAGCATTTGAACCAACAAACATGACAACCAAGGTGTCACCCAAAAATGAATCTCATTTCCCAAAAACACCGTCATTTTCGCACAAGAACCTGCCCGATATTCCTCATCCACTTTTGAAAATGAAGGAAATTACATAACATTTACATACACCTCTATCTGGTGGAGCGAGCAAATACTTCCAGTCTATTTCGCGCCTCGTTCGGCGCTAAGCGGTTCAATTTCCTGATGGTAACAAACTGGTGGAACACGGTACCTCCGTGTTCGTATCGCTCTGATCTTCCTAAGTGTGGACGTGCCGATGATAGGTGTACCGTGTCAAGATGAGTACAGGAAAAGAGGTGTTCTGTATGTAGTTTGGTATTGACTATGATGTTAGTATATATGTTACGGCTTATAGTCAAAGTGCGGCTACACCTAGTTTTAGCCGGCTAGAACTAGGTACGTACTTCGGCTTTTAGCCATAACATATACACGAAAGTCTTCTAGGTATTGTGTTAGCCTTTTTTTTCTTTTATCGTGTGGTTAGTGCCTAACCTAGTGTCTAAGTTTTTAAGCCACCCATGGGCCTCTGATTTGACTCTACATACTGTCGAGAAATATCTCTCAGGCATGCTGCATGGTTTCCTCAAGATGTTTTCCTTCACCGAAGCAAGTGATAATTATACAATACGCACATGAATTCGAAAAATCAGAGATGTGTGTCTTGGGTGCGAACTTAAGACCTATGAGTTGGCAGTCCGACGGTCACACCACAAGGCTAGCACTGATTACAGATGTGTGTTAGTAAAAATCCGAAACTAACACTGTTTTAAGCTTTCACGGTTTACAACTAAACTTATACTGTCACTTATGGGATGTTCCCTCCTGGTGATACTGTGAGTGTGTTTTGCCGTGACTTAGTATCGAGTACCATTAGTACACGTAGCAAAAGACAAAGAAAGAGTGAAGATAGATTTGTCTGCTCTTAACAATTTATTTTTCATCCACGCGCATTCTCAAGTCAACCCGTGATCATGGCCCTTGCAAGAGCGTCGAAATATTGGGAGCTATAAATAATGAACGCTCACGGAAGATATCCCGTAAGTGACAGTATAAGTTTAAATCCGAAACTGTTTATGGCAGTTGTAAAGGGTCAGGGAATACTAGTTCTCAAGAATAAGTCAGTGTGTTTGTTAACTTATAATGTTAACGTTTCAGTAACAGGAAATCATACTTAGGAGAACATTTTGCCATTACTGTAAAAATCCACCCTCTATATTATCGCCACATGTATTGTAGTATGGAAGAAGCAAAGTTAAATCACTATTATTTTATCTGCAAGTGTATTAGTGTTACTTGAATCATAATCGCATAGCAACGTGTCTTAGAGAGATTTGAGGCGTTGTAATAACTGGAATAATATCTCAACATTAATCAATGTTGTACTCGGTTTCAAACTATTCGGTAATTTGTTAACTGTTGTTTGTTAGCACTATAACTCCCTTATTATTAAAAGCAGAGTAAAGATATGCCAAAATTTAATAATTTATGGTAAATCCGAAGCAATCTGAAGTAAATAAAACCCTAGCACGAGTTTTGATATTTTTCGTAACGTAAATACGTCGATTTTTTAATCGAAAATACAATTATCATAAAGCATTTTAGTTAAATATTTTGCAACAAGCACAATCAGTATCATCCATACTTATTATGAATAAATTCTTAAAATTATGAAAATATTATTTGTGATACGATTTGTTTTCGATTTTAAAATCGACGTATTTACGTTACGAGAAATGTCAAAGCTCGTGCTAGGGAGTCTGGTTGACACTTTACTACGTGTTTATGAATAAAGGGACTAAGTCACAAGATAAATATAAACAAATCTTCATTCAACACGGATAACACAAGGATTACGAAATAATTCCACGTTTCCACGTGCATAAAATAATCCTTCTCTATAGATCTCTAGAGAGCGATTTCGCCTGCTCTCAAAATATCTTCGGAATCATAACGATCGCCAAACTACGTTTAACCCTGTTTCAATGCGGAAATAAGATTCCTACGTGTTCCCGGGATATAGCACCAAATCTTCAATAGAAGTCGGTAAACTCATAAAGTATTGGTAGGTAATGGGTACAACGGGTATCGTGTTACCTAGTAGATGCGTTGCAGAGATCAGGCAGTCGCTACAAGTAAAATTCTGGTTGCATCTGCTTAGAGTCATAGAGGTCGCAACCTAATAAAGTATGGGTAATAGATACAACGAGTATTCTTATTCTTTATTGCACACAAAATAACGCATAAACATACAAATTGCAATAATATAGCTTATGTACAATGGCGAGCTTAACCCAGAATTGAGTTTTCTTACAGCAAACCAAATGATGACTGCGAGATTTACAGAAGAGGATATACTTATGTGCATTAACATTACATTCTGTTACTTAAATCAATTTTATAAACTAAACTACATGCATACAATATAATGTACGTAATACATATAGTACATATATATACATACCTATAAAATCCTATGTAATCTACGTACCTAGATGGGTTGCAGAGGTCAGATAGGTAGTCGCTACAAGTAAAAAATTCTGGTTTCATCTGCTTTTTGTGACAGCTGACTCTATCATAGTTGGGAATAGGCTAGGCAGGTGAGAAGGGGTAAGGCGTACTCAGATCAAAATAAGTCTGTATGTTTTGGCACTTTTTGGGTTTACCTCACCCAAAGAGGACGGGTGCCAACTGAACCTTTTTACTAAACCTACGCAACTTGCGTGTCTGTCTGTCACAGGAAGATCTTCAAAAATGTCCTCTACCATTTTTTTTTAACAAAAAGTTCTACGGCTTTCCTCAACAACGACTTGTAATAAATAAGGTAAGCCTACTTAAATAATAGTTTGTACAGAACCCTTGGTACACAAGACCCAGTCGAACGTGCCTCTTTTTTTTGGGTTCAATCAGTCAGACTTACGCCACACAGTATATTTGAAAGGTACCATGAAATAAAGTATAATGAACATGTAAAATCGACGAGACATGCTGTTCAGTGATTTGGAACACGTTACGCTGAGTGCTTACTCGATGAAAAAAACATACGTTACATTATAATAAAATTCTATGAATACAAGTCTATTACTTTTAAGCTTCGCAAGGTTAAACCAACCATATACAGGTCATGCAAGGCAAGCACGTAATTCATAATCGAGTTTTATGGTTCAGCATAACAGCTAATGTTCTCCTACACTCGTTCATGTCTGTATGTAAGTACCGTTTGATTGAAGATTCAGAAAAATACCAACTTAAAAATTCCATAAAAAATTAATATTATATTTAAAAAAAAACTAAAAAACAGGCTTTAGAGTGAGTGACGTCATTGTAATTCTCGTATTCTTCTCAGCAAAAATCTCTTTCATTTAAAACCCATATCATGGGAATGCATAAAAAAAAACTAGTCTGCCATATTAGATTTAGAATGACGTCACTTAGTTAACCAAACGTTGTCATCCAAACTAAACATGTATGCCAAATTTAATAACCGGGAAGTGGGTCAAATTTAACTTCTAAGATTTTTTTACATATTTACAGGTTAGGGGAAGCTAATAATATCGTATGAAAAAAACCAACTAAAATCTCAACTGTCTTTCTTTAATAGTTATTATACAACATTATTTTTAGTATATGCGAAATCTGAATATAGTTTGTTCAGAATAAGTAACTGAATCGATTCCAATAATTTTTAAACCATGTTATATTTTTTCCCAAAAATATTTAAAAAAGTTAAAAGTTGAACACCGAGCGACTTTAAGTACCTATCGCAATAATTTAGGTACCTACTGCCAAATTATTATTATCAATGAGCTCAAGACGACGCTGGAGGCGGGCGCAGCGCGGTGACCACGTTTTTGTGAGAACAACAAGCTTATAACTTTGCGATTTTTCATGATACAGTTTTCAAATTTTGTACATAGATTCTTTACATAAAAATACTAGACACCTGTTTTAGGTTTCGCATATACTAAAACTAATGCTGTATAAGCCTATATATAACACAGTTAATAGAGTAAGGTGTCAATTTGTTTAGAAATTAATTTTCCCAACTTTACTATCAAACTCTCACACTAACCCCTCTCCTCCACTACTCTTCTCTCTCTCTCTCTCTCTCTCTCTCTTTCTGTATGGTTGAATCAGGCGATTATGACCGATCTGAAACTTTCAATGCCCGTTTCTTTGAGATTTATTAGCTGTACAGTTAACAATAGATTGATTTTAGTATTCAGGCCACAACCTTAGAACTTAGTACTTTTAGATCTGTACTAGGTACAGAAATTAATTTAAAGCTGACATTTTACTTAAACACTTTCAAAGCCATTTGAATAGTTGAAACTATGTAGTTTTTTATAATGCTTAAGTCTTAAGTTAGGTCCTATAATACCGGCAAGTGAGTCCATCAAGAACACAGTTCCTTCACATCGCTCCACTTGTTTCGTATGGTTTTTATAAATACGTTTGGTAGTCGGCAAAAAGAAACTTGCAAAACTCAATGATATCATAAAGATAGATACGCTACGTTCATACTGAGCGGCATTCAAATATCGTTGCGTTGTTACGACAGCGATAAATAATACGGAACGTATGATACAGAAAGAGACAGCTATTGCGCTTGAAGTACTTAAATTACGACAATTATCTGAATTTGTCTGCAAGAATTTGCGCGTGCTAGTGCGATATCTACCTCTTTTTAATTATTTATAATATCATTGGTAAAACTAATTAAATTTGTTGTCTGTGCAACTACCACTACTAACTATTAATTCAGTACATACCGACAAGCAGTATGGACAGCAACGTGACAGCATCCGGGTCATTTCCCTCGTCGTACACCACCGTCGTCTCGTTGAACTGAAGCGCCACCTACCGACAACACATGAATTATTCATATGACCGAGTTCTAACCAGAGCGAACGTTGCACGAACACGTGACAGTCGCGGTCACTTTGTTCGCCGAATCCGATCTGGGGGCCTAGAAGACTAAGTGACATTATATCCACGATAAAGATCATAGAAAAGTACACAGGTTCGGTCAAACTGGCGACACCGGTCTGGGCCGTACGAACAAACGTCCGTCCTGTATGTTAACGGACACGAGTCAGATGAAATGACATCTATTTTTTAAATGACACAGCACCATGTTCAGATGCCTTTAATTTGGCCTTGTACAGGACTATTATTAGTTTAATTTAATGTTTTAGTATTTTTTTGTTGGTGTCGTTTTATTATTTCTATGTTTTAATTTTCATATAATTTTTTATTGAGTCCCTTAAATACTTTTTCTTTCTTTCTAATGTACTAACATATCTGTCTATAAGTCCGGTGGCCACAACCGAAACGTAGATTTGTCCCGAACTTCGGAGGAGAATATTATACATAACTTTTTTTGCGATAATAGCCTACCGAAAAACATGCCAACCTGTGGAAAGCCATTGTAGAAATACGAAAGACTTTAAAGTGATTGTTCTCGTGTCTTTACTTTGACAGAGAATCCTACGGCCTACCGATTTACCGAACAAAAAAAAAACCTAAAAACGCAACCGATCGCCTTGATTAGGACGCGGGATATGGCGACATTCTTGGGAGACGGCAGAAAATAATTATTAAGCTGGCAACATTCTTGTGGGGTGGTGTGATGTCATGGATATAATTGACGGATGTTTGGACTATCTGTGGATTTAACGTAGTCGTGTGTGTGAGAGGAAAAAGTAGTGTTTTCTTTTTGATAACGTTAATTCTCTTGACATGTTTGTCAAGAGAATGGTTTAAAAATTTGGGTTTAATATCATAACGTGTTTTTCACTTGAGAGAATATGTACGGGATGCTGCAAGGCAGTGGTAGTAAAACCAGTATTAGCCGGCATCATATTTTTTTATAACTCCGTACTACTCACGGTCTGGTCAAGGTGTTACAAATTTACTCTAAATTATTTTGTATTCTGTGCGTTTGTTAATTGGATTAATTTAGATTTTTTCAATTTACATAATTATCAATAAGCAAACTTAATTATGTAAATGTAAAGGTGTAAATAGAACCCTTAACGAAGCCGAAAGGCACTTGTTCTCCCCGTCTTGGCGATAATTTTTTTGTTCTAGACCATACCTGGGAACCTCCTAGTTACGGAGATATTGGGGGTCAAATTTCCAACTTTTTCACAAGTTTTTTTTAAATACATTTTTTTAATGTAAGATTTTTACTTTAAAGACCTCCACGACCCCCGTACTATCCATCCATCCATCAGCACAATGCTTTGAGTGCGTCCTATCGAGTCCTAACGTAAAACGTGATACTTCACCCCAAAAAAAAAATCGTTTCCCAGGAACAATTTTTGGGTAAAGTGACTTAGTTTGATGTTCAGAATGCTTGGTTGACGGCTTCGTGAAGGGTCTGTTTAAACCCTGTAGAAAAGAAGAAAAGTAAAAAAGGGCGTCAAAAAAATTCGTCCACATCGCTGTCACAACAAGAAGGGCAGCATTGGCAAATTTGTTACATAAATATTTTGGTCCTTTTACTTTTTAAGGGCAACGAATGAATCGGTGTCCCGTTCACGCCTCACAAGGTAGCATGCCTCGCGCCCAACGCGGTCTAGCATAAATCGTCACTTATTCTTACACAGAAGAACCTACTGTTTCTTTTTGGACCAGAGCTCAGACGGCTTAAACAAGTGCCGATCGCTTTTAAAGCCTTCTGTGTTTGTACAATCAGTTACATGCGTATTCACTGCCTCGTTGGTCTAGTGGCCGCAAGCGTGACTGCTGAGCATGAGATCCTGGGTTCGATACCCAAGTCAGGCAAAGTATTATTGAGTGTTTGCTTCATGAATTTCTCAGTAGCAGCCATGGAGTCTGGATTTGTGCCCGGTTGATGGTAATAGGCTCTCTAGTTAAATGGGACTTAAACTAACTGGCGAAATGTGAGTGTACTAATAGGTAAACCTCTGCCTAACCCTTCGGGGATTACAGGTGTGATGTGTTATGTAGAACTCTTATTTCCGTGGTGAGCCAAGGTTAAAGTATTATGTAGTTTATCGGCTGCTTCTAATCCTGAAGATATTGTGGAAGCAGAGGAAATTGCTCTCTTGAGACCGATGTACTGGGATTGTTTTATGCACGGAATTAATTCCTAATCCTTGTGTTACCCTTGTTGAATGGAGACATTCTACCAGCCACTATACCATAGTTATGTTGTAACTATGGTCCCCTTATCCACAGGCGTGATACTGATACTGTTAGCCTGCGTCATCCCACTGCTGGGCAAAGGCCTCTTCCCATGACTTCGCAGGCGTGATGTTATGAAAAATCTAATTACTTTTTCCTTTCTCATACATACGCCTTTTTCCCATGGGGTAGACAGAAAACAAAGAACACCACCTGCTGCAATCCTTACATACTCCTTTTGCGTCGTCCACGTTCATACATCTGGTCATACATACACGCACGCCGATTGCGAGTACTACGCACCTGATCTTTCTGAAGAACCTTACCATTAAGGTCAGTGTATCCTTCTAGGACGTCTCCTCCCGGCGTTGCCACTCACATCTGCCTTGTAAATGCCTTTTGTTAGTCGCCTTTCACTCATTCTCTCAACATGACTAAACCATCTAAGCTCAGCTCAGCTCAGCTGTCTGGACAGATCCACTCAAATCTGTGTGGTTATTTCTTCAAAATACCATCTCAGACATTAATCTACATGGTCCTCATATCACTTGAGATATGTCTGGACTTTAAAAGAGACTGTGACCTCTGAGTTTGTTTCGGATGTTTCTTCTCAGAGTAGTCGGGTACGAAACACCGGCCCCATCTAGTTTTAAAACAACATGTTGTGACATGTAAAAGAGTTTTGTAAACCAATTTACAGAAATATATATGATTTATGATTTAAGCATACTCTTTTTCCTTTCTCATCATCGTTATTACTGCTACAATGTCACTAAGTCTCTCAGGTAATCAAAATTCAGTTAACGATTACGGATTTTAATCACCTCGAACTTAACCAAAGATGACTTCAAAACTACTTACGGTAAAGCAATTTAACCACATGGCGCGAAGGTAATAGGCACCTATCAAATGTTATGAAACTTAAATAAGTTAAGTTAGTTCGATGATTTCAGTTAAGTCGTAACTGGATTAGAGGAACGATGTGATACCGGTGCGGAACTTAATATGTCTGATGAGTGATGTGTTTGTTATGACGGGATTTTCGACGGGATATGAGCATAGTTTCATAGTTGCATTCTGGGTGTCAAAAGACAAGACAGGGTTTGAAACACCGCGCTGCGTTCCAAAACGGGCATAATGGACGTTGGCAAAATGGCTGCTAGGCTGAAATGGGATTGGGCGGGTCACGTCAGCCGTATGCACGATGACCGCTGGGCGAAAGTCTCCACATGATGGTTGCTGGAAGACGGACGGCGCCGTCGAGGCAGGCCCAGAAAGAGGTGGCGAGACGATTTGGACGGGTACCGCGAGGGCTGGCCCGAGGAGGCGCGGGAAAAGAGTACATGGAAGAAATTGGGGGAGGCCTTTGCCCAGCAGTGGGACAGTAAAGGCTAAATAAAAAAAAATAAAAAAATGAGCATAGTTTTCTTAGATAATATAGTTTTAATTTTGGGAGGCAGTGTTTAAATTCATAACTTTTTATTGGCTTACAAAATAGTAACGTCGTTGTCGTAATCATATCGTATCGTCGTCGTCGTCGTGTGATCCTTTGGTTATTGTTATTAGTATTACTCTAATTACTACAAAAGTAAGTAAAATTGAGTAAAATTAATTTTAAGTACTATTTCTTCTTTTTTATTTAGTTTTATTAGTTCAACATAGTTTTGATATTGGGAGGCAGTGTTGTTTCTAATATTTTTTTATAGTTCTTTAGCTACAATTATAAACAACTAGCTTTTGCTTGCGGCTTCGCTCGCGTTAATAAAGGACTTGATGATCAATTCGTGTTGGAGCGAAAGACACGTGGAGCCATCTATTATTTACATATTGTATTGTGTGTTGTATTGTTATTATTTATATACGTTATTGTTGTTTTACTCGGGAACAGTACTTTTTTTCGTGATGAAATGTCTAGGTCTCTATGTCCGTTTCTGTACACCTGACAACGTATACGCAAAATTTCAGGATGATCGGTTGGTTTAGGCGTGAAAAGGTAACAAACAAACAAACAACCTTACTTTCGCGTTTATAATATTAGTTAGGATTAGGATTTTTCAGTTAATGGGCAAAATAATGGTAAACATTTCAAATAGATACAAAAAATCACGCCTGTGTTCCCAAATTTCCCAAAGGCAGAGGTGTAACTAATAGTACACCCACATTTCGACAGTTATGTTAAAGTCCCATGTAATAGGGGGCGAGCCTCACATCAGCTGGTCATAAATTCAAGCTCCGTGACTGCTAAGAGAAAACCTTGTTGAAAACTCAATAACATTTCGTCCGAACTGAGAAGCGAAACTGGGACCACATGCTCATCAGTCGCGCTTGCACTACATTTAGATACTATACAGTCCGCTACGGCGTAGCATCGGCGTAGCGATGACGCTTGTCGCTACGGCAAGCTTTTCATCTCGTAATTTCGGCAGATCGCTTCCCTACATTATATTTTGTGGAGCTCGTGGATAAATAATAACACTAGCCACACGGGTCGATTTTCAGGTTAAGCCGTGATTGCGAAAGTCGGTCCGTGGATGGGTGACTATCCATTACATCCCGAGTTTCCTACGTGTCTCGGAAAGCACTTTAAGCCATTGTTCTCGGCTGTCATTTGTTTGTCGATCTTTGACAGTCATTACAGTTGGTCCGTGACCCGAAAATCTGACAACTAGTCTTACCATCATCATCATTTCAGCCGAAAGACGTCCACTGCTGGACATAGGCCTCCCCAAGGGGGGTTTTGCCATAATCGCCACGCTTGGCAGGCGGGTTGGCGATCGCAGTATGTTTGTTATAAAAAAAAAAAAATCACAGAGAACGCTGCTGCCCATTCACTGGTAAGTCCCTTAGTCGCCTCTTACGACACCCACGGGAAGATATGGGATGGTGCTATTCTTTACGTCCGGACACCATACAGAACAGTCTTACCAAGGGGTATCGTATTACCCAGGAAGTTAGATAGGCAGTAGTCTGGAAGCCAACCCCAACATAGTTGGAAAAAGGCTAGGCAGATGATGCGACCATGTCAATTTTCTCACTATGCTTTCCTAGTACACCTAATGCTTGTTACCATTTCCATTACATGTAAAAAATAAGTTGTAAACTCACATTGGTAGGTAAAACAGAGGCGAACTCCATTTTATAGAAGTTGGCTCCAGCGGTGCTTGTTCATCCTCAGGTCTTGGTGTCGACCTTCATCAGGAAGCTGTCCAGCTGGCTGCGGACCCTCGGTGCCACGTGGACAGATGCCATTGTGGCCTGTCTCACATATCTGAAACAAAGAAAATTCTACTGTTACTATTTTTCTTCGCCTTAGCGTATCAATGGCAATGTTATGTACTGAGTCATTACCAGTTAGTAATGTCTAAAGAAGGTGACACGTATTCTTTACAGCCCCGAGAGTGATTTTAGGTAAATAATTTAATTAAATGTCTGTCCGTCTGTATGTCACAGGCACTTTATTCCGAAACTATTATTACTACACAGTTGAAACTTAGTAGGCAGATGTGTTCAGTACACCGCTTTATGATTTTGCATTTGTTCCATTAAGGCAGAATTATTACTATTAATAGTCAGTAACCTTAAATTCCAGTAGCAGTGTATTTGATCTTTTAGTATATGCCACAAATTAGCTTGTTTTTTTTTTAACTTGAAAAACCAATTTCGCAATTGTTAACTATCTTCTCATAGCAGTCATAGCACTGTATCTACATTTTGATGTACCTAACTATAAACATTTCACTGAATCCAACCCTTCTTAAATGAAATCCCACTTGGTTCTAGCTACTCATAACGCTGTGAGAGCCTCATGTTTTCCCAGACATCAATAATCCATATATTCGCGACGACAGGTGCGTGTCAAAGCCTTTCTATATCCCTATTGGTTCGGAAACTCCTTTGATTGAAATTTTAGGGTTCCGTAACTCAGTTGGCAAAAACAGAACCGTCATAGGATCACTTTGTTGTCCGTCTGTCTATCTGTCCGTCTGTCACCCTTTTTCTCAGGAACGTGTGGAGGTATCAAGCTTCCTGAAATACTCAGGTCTGCTACACTTTGAAGTAGTGAAAAAATCAAACTTTTAAGTTAAGCCGATCATAGGATATGACCGTTTGTGTCGCATATTTTGCGATTTCACAACGAAATCAAAACCTACAGGGTACTTCCCGTTGACCTAGAATCATGAAATTTGGCAAGAAGCAATATCTTACAGCACATGTAAAAAAAAAATCTGAAAACCGTAAATATGTAGTTTAATAACAAAATATCTACAAGTTTAGACGGGACCCTCGGTGCGCGAGTCCAACTCGCACTTGGCCGGTTTTTATATTATTACTAACCTATCAGAACTTCCATTTGTAGATGATGGCAGGATCGAATGTTTTTATAGTTATTATGATTGCCTCCGCTTACAGTTTAGCTTATGAAAGTGGAAGTCATTTCCAAAGGCTAAACTACTAATGCTGCCGTACCATGAAATGTATCGGAATATCTATCGGGGTTCGACGTAACGAGTGTGAGATAATGAAGAAACTCAAAAATCGATCAAAAAACGATGAAAATAAAATACAAAAGTTTACTTATTTATAGAACACTGCTTTATTCACAATAACTTTTGCTAGTTCCACTGAACTACATTTCTATGATTGTACGGTCTCATCGCCGTACATTTTTCTGCTTACTCGGTAACCTACTTTTGGCCAACGATGCGCGTCATAATTTAGCATAATAAAACAACATGACTAACGAATAAAAATATAGTGAACTTATAACTGGGCAGCTATCAACAACTGAGAGAAATAATCGCCTTCCACTCTACTACTGTAACTTACTCTTAACTTAAATAAACTTAACTACTTAGTGCATCTTAGTGGAAAGTGTTTCTCTATACTAACTAAACTTACAAACCTTCACTACAAATCGGTGTACGGAGTTAACTACTGCAGCTCGTAACAATGATATTCACACATTACACATTTCTTCATTCATTTCATTTTTTAATTTTTTTTTTCTTTTTTTCTTAATTTCATTTCATTTATTCATTTCTTTGATATGTTTTTTTATTGATTATTATTTTCTAAACTGAAATCATAGATGAACGGAAGAATATTAAGAATTTGCTTTTATTTTCCCATTAACTTGCCGATAGAGTACAAAGTCTTGTGAGCGAAGCCGGGGTAGTATTGGACGTTTAGTCAGTACATGCACATGAAGCATACAAAATGACACAATATTAATATTTCGTACGTACATACATGAATCACCGGTAAGGCGTACAAATTTATAAAATTTACAAAATATAAAAAAAAAATAAAAAAAAAATACTAAAGGCACTTCATACCAAGAAAATAAAAATACCATAAATTAGAAAATATAAGAACTAACTTAAACTTTTATCCCACATGCTTTTTTTCATAAAATGCATACCATTGCGGTAGTCACCGTTCAATCTCTCCTGTGTTTCTCTTTTATCACGTCAGAATTATAAAATTGAAAGTCTTTGGCACAAAAATCAGCTGTGTCAGAAGTTAGTAAGAAATATAATCTTGAGTATTTTTTTCTCAAGTTTTCGTCTGTATATACTTACGTAAGATGTAGATGTTGAGTCAAGTCCAAATTTATTTTCAACTTTATTAATTTGTCAAACTTGCCTGCTTGAAAGTACCAAATTATTTCGAGATAGAATTGATTTGTTCGTTAATTGTTTGTAAAAAGTTTTTGTTGAAAAATCTTTTGTTTTTTTTTAAAAAAAATAAGGCTGAATTTAGCGAAGATTGTGGCCTGTCTGCGTACTTACTAATACTTTAGTAGTTATGGAATGATTAAGTGTGTGAGTATCTTGTCAGTATTCCTCAAAGTAGGCAGAAGTTTACCTGTCTGATGTAAGTACACCTACATCAGACAGGTAATGGAGGAAGAGAATTTATGTCAAAGCAAACATAACATAATGTCACGCAGTTCATCCCCGACTGGGTAGGCCAGTACCTAATAGTACACCCTGCCCACCCAGTCGGCGATGACCTGCGTCCCATTTTGCCAGTTGTGTTTTATTTTGCCAAGTAGTTAATGGGGAGCGAGCCTATTGCCATCAAACGGGCACAAATTCAAAGTAGATTCCCAGCTGCTTGTTAACTTTTTATTTTGTTCTACATTTTTTGTGTAGTAAGCAACGACTTATGCCTACGCTGTCCCCACATACTTAAGTACAAATGCTGTATCCATGATAATAATGTAACACCAAATGATTTGAAAAGAGTAACCATGGAGTTTCTTGCCGGTTCTTCTCCATAGGAAACGACCAACCCGAACCGTGTACCTTTTTTTCGACGTTTTATAAGTGCCCATCTAGGCCTATGTGAAATAAAATATTTTGATTTTGATTTTGATTCAGATTCCATGGCTGCTATTGTGAAATTCTTGATTGAAAAACCCATTAACAAGACTCGGGGCCATGAGGCCCCGAGTCTTTTTATTGGGTGTTTTGGGAGTATAAACTCAGCAGTCGCGATTGTAACTACTAGACCAACAGAGAACAAAAAAATAACATGAATTTATTGAATGAAAGTAACAGTCTAGTACCTCATTTGTTCAACGTCAATGTAAAAAATACAACTGCTAACCTCAAAACACCTCATCTATACCTAAACCTCAATTTATTGTGTTAATTAGAGAACATTTAGCGCCGACACGTTCCCGTTAACCGCACCAAAGAAATTCGGTTGTAATTGTTTGAGGAATGATCAGTTATGTTTACACGGTGTTAATGATAAATTTATAAACGCTAGTAGCAATTAGAATAATTATTTAATGACGTAGGCTGGTTACACATGTAAGGATACATCGTAGCGATTTATCAACGTGTTGCAATCGCTTTCAACGCGTTTCGTATTTCTGTAATACTTACCTATCTGCAAATTACTTATGTCATCATCATCATCATCTGCCTAGCCTTTTTCCAACTATGTTTGGGTCGGCTTCCAGTCTAACCGGATGTAGCTGAATACCAGTAATTTACATGGAGCGACTGCCTATCTGACCTCCACAACCCAGTTAGTACTGGGTGATACGATACCCCTTAGTAAGACTGGTTGTCAGACTTTTTGGGCCACTGACTACCTAAGGACTGTCAAAGATCTACAAATGACATCCGGGACCAACGGCTTAACGTGCTTTCCGAGGCACGGAGGAAACTCGGAATGTAATGGGTCACCCATTCACAGACCAACCTAGGCAAGCACGGCTTAACCTAAAGATCGACCCGAGCGGCTGTTATTATTTAGCCACGAGCTCCTCCTGCAAATTACTTATCTAAAGTGTACATATCAAAACTATTATTCTGTAGTACTGATTTAATTATATGCCTCTTTTGCTTGGCACCTCTTCTCGTAATATAAATACTCGAGTCGAATGGTGCTGATAGTCGAAATACAGGCTATGCCTAGTTCGGCTACAGACGCTAATCTCGTTGTCTCAATTGAAATTGTTGCCATATCACCATTGTAAAGTAGTACTAAGTTTTTGGAAAATAAACTATTATTATTTTTATTATAAGGAATTTTAACAGCATTGACTTACGGTTTTCGGTAACTTAAGTCGTTTCTATACATTTTAGTTTTTAGTCGATGTGTTATGTAATTTTGTCTAGGCTCTCTACACAGATAATTCGAATGTTCTCACACCCGTATCTATAAACAAATCAAAGTGATTACTTGAGTAAAAGTCATTATTTAAGATACGAATTTTATTTTGTAGTTTAGTGAAGGCGTGAAGTTAGAATTCTTAGCTTTGCTTTCTTTGACGGGTCTTACTTAGATTAAATTTTTGTCTATTGCATAACTCAAGTAATTACATTAACTTGACTATAGATACCAGGGTGTTTCTCAAAGAGATTTAAGTAAAAATATGTAATTAAATGATTTAGCCTAGCCTATTTACTTAGCCTACAAACAAAATTACATAATTGTCAATTTTAACTATTAGTTTTACTTGGATATTTAATTTTTTTTATTATGTCTTTAGTTTTGTGTTTATTAGTGTAAGTCAGTTTTTTGATTTCTTCTTTAGTTTAAGTCAAAAATGTTTTGTTTTCTATTTAATGTTACATTTTATTTCTTTAAATTTACTATAATAGCTATATTGTACATAAGAGAATGTTGTGTACACCTGTAATTGGTACCTACATAAGAACCCTAACCTGTATATTTTTATTGTTAAATGTAAAATGTATGTGCTGTTGGCGTACCTATTTTAAATAAATAAATAAACTTTTTACATTAGTACCACACGGCCCACGGCCCTCTCATATGTCTACAATGTTCCCAGAGTTCTAGGCTGATTATGTTTATCTTTCTTTTTCTACATCTCTATACAACATTATTTTTAGTATATGCGAAACCTGAATATAGTTTGTTCAGAATAAGTAGCTGAATCGATTCCAATAATTATTAAACCATGTTATATTTTGTCCCAAAAATATTTAAAAAAAGTTACAAGTTGGCCACCGAGCGACATTAAGTACCTATCGCAATAAATTAGGTACCTACTGCCAAATTATGTTTATGCTCAAGACGACGTGGGGGCCCGCGCGCGGGCGCGCTTCTTAATGATCACGTTTTTGTGCGGACAACCAGGTAACAGCAAGCTTATAACTTTGTGTTATTTCATGATACAGTTTTGCAATTTTGTACGTAGATTCTTTACATAAAAATACCAGACACGTGTTTCAGGTTTCGCATATACTAAAACTAATGTTGTATATCTATCGTGTGGTTAGTGCCTAACCTGGTGTCAGAGTTTTTATGCCGCCCATGGACCTCTGTCGTGGCTTTACATGCCGTCAAGAAATATCTCTCAGTCTGGTTTCCTCATGATGTTTTGCTTCACCGAAGCAAGTGATCATTATAAAATACGCACATCAATCCGAAAAATCGAGGTGCAAAAAACTCATAGCATTTATTTCAATTAGACCATCACAGGCACTTTTGAATGTCAAATAAAACAAAAAAAAAGCGAAGCTACAGTCACAGTCACAAGGCATAATAACTTGAGAAAGTAGAGTGCGTGTTTTGGGTTCGAACTCGAGACCTATGACTTGTCAGTCCGACGGTCTCACCACTAGGCTATCACTACTATGTTATGCATAGGATACACTAGAATTAGATGAGCGCGCAATGACCAGTTGGCTTTTGTAAGCAGATTACGAACGTACTCGCATTGTCCCCCGTCTATCGCGAGTATATTTAAAATGTCTGTGGTGCTACAACACAGAATCGATACTTTCCTACATCCATCGTCAATTCCCAACAAAAACTCAACCGAGAAACAAGAATACTATAGGTTTGAAGACAATGACGCACTTGCTATTTTGGGCTTGATTGTATGCAAAGAAAGAATTTATCGGCCGAAACCGCCAACTACTCGCTACGATAACTGTACGCAAACACGATTGACTACAAGTTATCTAGGTATGTATGTATAAGTAGTATCTAGGTACATAAAGAACAAAATCGTTTTTCGCTTCTGTCTGTTTGTCAGCTTAGTTTTTTTTTTTAAACTTCATGGGTTTTAATCTGGTTTTCATTTAGCTAATATGTTTTGCTAGCGACCTACCCCGGCTCCGCACGGGTGCAATATATATATACATAAACCTTCCTCTTAAATCACTCTATCTATTACTGAATACCGCATCAATATCTGTTGCGTAGTTTTAAAGAACTAAGCATACATAGGGACAGACAGACAGCGGGAAGCGACTTTGTATTATACTATGTAGTGAAGTATAAATATTTAACTTAGATATACATATACTTGGATTGTAGAGGTCAGATAGGCAGTCGCTTCATGTAAAGTACTGGAAATCAGCTGCATCCGGTTAGACTGGAAGACGACCCCAACATATTTGGGTAAAGGCTGATAGTACACCCACATTTCGCCAGTTACGTTTAAGTTCCATAAAAGAGGGCAAGCCTATTGCCATCAATCGGGCACAAATCTGGTAGCTATCGAGAAATTCCTGATAGAAAAACGCAATAACACTGCCCGACCTGGGAATCGAACCCAGGACCTCATGCTCAACAGTCACGCTTGCGACCACTAGACGAACGATGCAGTCAGTATTTTACATATCTGACTGAATAGCACCAATACATCGTTACGATATGTCGTGACGTGTGTACCAAGCATTAGTTTCTGTACCAATTATTTTAGCAACGGTTACGGTGGCTGACTGCTATTTAGTGTTTACAATTAAATTACGCACACTCAAAATTAACGTTTGAATTTTCGGTATATTGCTGATGCTAAGTTTGATATTGATGTTTAATAATTATCGTTTATTATAACCTGGTGGAATTTGGTTCGTGCCGTGCAAACGTGTCGAAATTAAAATAATTTTCGATAGCAGTATGTAACACGAATGTAGGTACTACCGCGCTCGCTGACGGCCGACCACTTTTCACGCTTATGCAGTGAGTCATCATTTGCTTAGCCTTTTCCCAACTATATTAAGGTCCGCTTCCAGTCTATCCGGATGCAGCTGGATATCAGTATTTTACATGGAGCGACTGCTCATCTGACCTTCACAACCCAGTTAGTAGTAGGTAATACGATACCCCATTGGTAAGACTGGTTGTCAGACTTTTTAGGCCACTGACTACCTGTAACGATTGTCAAAGATCTAAAAATGCCAGCTGGGACCAACGGCTTAACGTGCTATCCAAGGCACGGAGAAAACTCGGTATGTAATGGGGTGTCACCCATCCACAGACCAACTTAGGCAAGCAAGGCTTAACCTAAAGATCGATCCGAGTGGCTGTTATTATTTAGCCACGAGCTCCCCGCTTATGCACTGAGTGATAAGGTTGAAAAGTGGTCGAACGTACTGACGTTCAGCGCGGTAGTACCTACCGGAATATTTTGATTTCGATAGTTTTCCAGGTATCTACCAGAAATTACCACAATGATTTATTTTGGTAATTTCTGGTCATGCTTGGTAATGTTTAACTATTCATATTTTAACTATAGCTATTATTATTTTTACTGGGTGTAATTTTACTTTTTATTTTGTCTTATAGCATTGTATTGGACTTGGTCTGTAATGTTGCTATAATAAGTGGTAAATAAATAAATAAAATTTTGTTGATTAATTTTTGAGTATAATTTGAAAAGAAAAGTATCTACAAATGGAACCAATATGTCTTAAAGCTCGTTGAGGATATCGTCAAAGTCGCGGGAAACACCTGGATAAGGGACACACGGAACCGGGAAGTGTGGGAGAAGAAAGGGGAGGCCTCTACCCAGCAGTAGGTGATTCCGGGCTTTTATGATGATGATGATGATGATGATGTCTTAAACCAATGAATTTGGTTAATTCTAATTCAGTCCGTAATTCACACTAAAGCATAGTATTGTAAACTATTATAATAATTAAAAAACAGTACTACGAACGATTTCAGTGCTAATAAATAAACATTGCTTCATAGATGCAATTTCTATATCATCATCATCATCATCATCATCATCATTTCAGCCGAAAGACGTCCACTGCTGGACATAGGCCTCCCCCAAGTGTCGCCACATTGACCGGTCCCGTGCGACTCGCATCCAGCGGATCCCTGCAACCTTCACCAGGTCATCGGTCCACCTAGTGGGAGGCCTTCCAACGCAGCGTCTTCCGGTTCGCGGTCGCCACTCCAGAACTTTTCGGCCCCATCGGCCATCCGTTCTGCGAGCAATGTGCCCTGCCCACTGCCACTTAAGTTTGGCTATTCTTCGGGCTACGTCGGTTACCTTGGTTCTCTTGCGGATGTCCTCATTTCTGATTTGATCACGCAAGGAAACTCCGAGCATAGCCCTCTCCATTGCCCTTTGGGTGACTTTAAGCCTTTAAGCTTAATTTCTATATAATCTACTCCTATTGGTCCATACTTCGAAGACTTGTAAACCACGAAGTGAATGTGCATTTGATGCATGGAACTGGACTGCTTGGACTGCGATGATTGACACTTAGTAACATGCCAAGTCCTATAGACAATCTACGCCACTGATAGCTCTACACAAATAGAATATTTCGTGTAGACTGAATTTGAATTGAAAGTCTATACAGGGTGTAAATGGTTCTATCACAAAGCCATCAATCAAGCATTCTGTACATCAAAGTAACACTGCAAAAATTATTGCTGGTACATTATTTATTGTTTAAGTCAATGGTACAAAAGTAGCACACCAAAGCCTGCTTGCACCACGAATAGCTAAACGCGTTTAACTTAGAACGCATTTAAAACATCGTTCTGTTTCTATCAATCGTTTAAAGATGACAGAGACAGAATGATGTGTTAAATAAGTTTAGCGTTAAACGCGTTTAGCGATTCGTGGTGCAAGCGGCCCTAAAAGTTATTCCAAAATGATTTACATTTAAATCAATCAATCATTTTAATCTTTTTTTTTTTTTTTTTATTTTTTTATTTTTTTTTTTTTTTACATTTTAAATAAGTAGTGTTGTAAGTCTATTTTAATAGTCAAAGAACTGCTAGGCACACATAATTTCAAAGCTATTAAATAAACGTAGGTTCACAGCACAGCTTCTATCACTGTAAAATCAACTCCCATTCATTACTTCAAAGCCTTGTAAACCACAAAGGTGAGGGGAATTAGATGCATAGAATGTTGAATACAACGACTGACTCTCAATAACATGCCCCGGCTGTCCTATACACACTAAAGTCCAGACAACACTTACACAAACAGGCTATTTCGTGTCTGTGGACTACAGCGGGACCGACGAGCTAACATAAAGGCGCTCCCTCAACGGGAGCATTCGCCTGTAATATAACAGTTCAAATTCACTTGTTTCTGTACAAAATCGAATCTTGGAACAGGCGAATGCTTCTGGTGTGGTGAGGGAGTGCTTTAACATATTTTAATGGGTGTAATAACTCTGGTATATTGTATCACTTGAAGTTTTGATTAGTACATTCTATCACGTTTACTATCAAACTAAAAAAACTAAACTGCAACAAGTAAATGTTCAAACGTTACTACTTTGAAAAACGATCTTGAAGAACGTTTGTCGAAAGTCGGTAGTTCATGATTTCTTAATCTTTAAGATTTGCAGGAGTGTCTGCGATACGGACAGCTATAATATTAAATATAAAAAGTGAAATTCTGATCACAATTGTCATTATTTGGCAGTCGTATGAAATACGGATATATATATATCGATCGTTTCCTGATGACCGCATCCGTGGCTGTGCAACATTCGTCAAGTCAGTAATATGTCGATAATAATTGGACATCCATACGCTTTGCAGAACACGCAGAACCATTGCCACTGATTCTCGTTACGAAACTGCATGCGTCGTCAATTTCTGCTTCAGTTGTAGTTAAAATAATACAGATATGTGCATAAATATTGAAAAAGTAGGTATGTATCTAAAAATACATAATATTACGTAACTAAGGTTTTTTACGGCAACATTGATGGCTTTTTTACAATCGGTTTTGAAGCCTAATAAAGCCTCTTTAATGAATCCACAGTTTGATATTTAAACATAGCTAAGATATTTAAATAAGTTGACTTACATACTTACTTACAAGGGGTATCGTATTACTCAGTACTAACTGGGTTGTGGAGGTCAGATAAGCAGTCGCTACATGTAAAATACTGGTATTCAGCTGCATCCGGTTAGACTGGAAGCCGACCCCAATACAGTTGGGAAAAGGCTAGGCAGATGTTGATGATGACTGCACAATAATTGTGTATTATATAGATAACTATTGAAGTTCTTCATAATTATTCATTATAGTTAATCAATCTACAAGGTGAAAACGGACCCTTCACGAAGTCGTTAATCAAGTATTCCGTACATCAAACTAAGTAACCGTACACAAAAATTACTGCTGGGAAACGACTTCTTTTTTTGTGGTGAAAAATAACCTTTTACTGTAAAACTCAATGTAATGCACTCAAAACATTGTGCTTATGGATACATTGAATAGTAAACGGGTGATAGAGGTATTTAAAGTAAAGTTATAACCTTAAAAACTAGTATTCAAAAAAAAACTTGTAAAAAAGGTGGGACTTTGACCCCCAATAACTCCGTAATTATAAGGTATGGTCCCAAACAAAAAATTATCGCAATAGTGGGGAGAACAAGTGCCTTACGGCTTCGTTAAGGGTCTATTTACGCCCTTCATAAAAGTATTGACATCGTTTATCTTTATTATTATGTACTTAGCATCTCTAGTGTATTTTGTACTTTTGCATGCCTTCTGGTTAAATATGGCTGTTTGTTGCTAATTATTTTTTTATGTCATCATGTTTGTACCCATATTTGAAAAATAAATAACTTTTTTTTCTAGTTATTTAAAGGGGCTTGTTCAATTTGAACATGTCGCCCCTGTAAAAAAAGGTATATATTTAAGAAAAGAAAAAAAAAATCTTATCTTGTCTCGTCTTATATTCCCAGACCAGACTTTTTTAGAAACTAACCAAAGAATGAGGAAAAGTAGGTAATTTATTTGGTCCTGTGTTTATAATAGATACCTACCTATAAATTAAGACGCAATCCCTGTCAACACACACCACAGGGCCACATGCACACACACACACCACACTTGAATTAAACACAAGCAATACATGAAAAAAACCCTCAAACATAAAGATATTGAAATAAAATCAAAATTCCGGAAGCAGCTCGGCTTCAACACCAGATTTCGGAAGTTCTTTACATTTCCTGCTGAAGAGGCGAAGCAATTTGATTCAAGTGGGTGTGATAATGCCATCGAGTGGTATTACAGGACGATCACAATTTGCATGAGCCTTCAAGAATTCCGACTTAATATTTTATTAAAGGGTTTTTTTTGATACGCGGTTTTCACGGCATTTTAGAGGTGTAGTTTTGATTTTTTTTTTACTTTTAATAGAAACATGACATTTTTATCGAAATTATAATTGACTTTGTTTTATTTAAAACATATTGTACGTTTGTGTATGTGAGTTTAAATGTTTGGAAACGCACCCAATATTCCTAGTGTGGAGCAAAGTTAAAAAAAAAGTGGCGCGAGCGAGTGTTCAAAAATTAGTGTTGTTCGTGTGTGTTCGTATGTGTGTTTGTGTGTTTAGTGCCCATTAGAAAATATCAGTCGTCATTTAGGAATGTGTCCATTAATAACATTAAGCTTGTCCTTATTACGTGAGACTTCTATATCGGGAAAATGAAGAATTGTGTCTGCTTACTTTTTATTTATTAAATAAAAATATTCGTAGTCTTGGATACAACCTTCACGAACTTTTTTACTACTGAATACAAGATTCTGAAGAGCCAGTAAAAAAAATATTCACCTTATCAACTGTTTATGCTTTGGGGAAAATAAAGGACGATGCCAAATTTCCATATTATGAGATCCAGAGGGAGCAAATCATGCATAAATAAAACCTTTATCGATAACAGGTCCTTCCCAGATATTTATTTCCCATAGGAATTTATTTAAATTCATTTAAAGGTCATTCGAAAAGGTATACTTAGATTTCCGGGCATCTGATGTCATCTCTTGGGATATCAAAGGTTAATCATAATTTATTACAGATTACCGTTTTTGAAAAAGGTAAAATGTAAAAATCTTTTTTCGGAATATCTCGTCTGATTTTGATTAATGTCAGGAATGGAGATAAAGTACTTATTAAGTCTAACTGTGTCTTGCTCTGCGTGATTGATTAGTACTTTTTCACAAATAACCCATCAATTTTAAAGACAATACACAGTCTGGTTAGTATATTTAGTTTATTTTTTTATTTTTAATAGTCGGATACCAGAATAGCGGATAACAGTATAGGCCGAGTAGCTGACAGTTCTATAAAAAAAGTTGGTGGGACGACTATGACTGAGAATACTTCTTAATAATGAATTATTATCCCCTAAAGAGGTTAGGTAAAAAAGTTAGTGTGAAAGTTCGACATTTCGGTGGAAAGCTTAACATTTTGACCGACAGAGCATAAACGGCCGCGCGTGCCCTCCACGCCAAGCCAAAATTTCACCTACCATTTTGTCACATATTTGTGTCGTTTGGCGTACAAGGCACGCACTTGTTTGTCACGTATATGTGACAATGGCGCCCAAAAGGTTAAAAAGAAAGATGACTGGAATATTCACGGCTTAAAAAGTGATGGTCGGACAGTCAGTCATAGGTCACGAGTTCGAACCCAAGACACGGACATCTGATTTTTCGGATTATATAATTATCACTTACTTCGGTGAAGGAAAACATCGTGAGGAAACCAATATGCATGAGGGATATTTTTCGACGGCATGTTAAGCCAAGTCAGGGCGGCATAAAAACTTTAACACCAGCTTAGGCACTAAACACACGATAAAGAAATAACGAAACGAAAGAAAGAATGATGAACGGAACACTAAAAATAAAACAAAATTAGGTAACAGAGATATTGTTTTTTCTTTCTATCTTTTCAGTAACAGGTAAGTTAATTTTCAACCCCGTTAAAACGTCGCTCTCCCCCACTATTAAGTGCATAAAATAAGCACCTTAAAACAGCCTTCCAAACATAAAATCACTTATCTTCACCGTAACCCTTAACTAAAACAATACACTTCGAGTTTTATTTCAAGCTCTTTTAAGTTTTATTTCAAGCACTTTTAGGGCTTCACTTAATTGAAACGATTACAGAGTAATATCACATTTTATTGTCCCCCGACTCGTTTATTGGTTGTTAAATTTAACATTTAGAAATAACAGTAATGGTGATATCACAGAGTTGGTAATTGCCGTTGGAAGATAACATTCTGCGATCAGTATGGATACTGAATACGAAATGAGTTTGAAATTATTGTACTCTGTAAGTAGATACTAGGTAATGTCTATTCAAATCTTTGTTTCAATCGACATTATTTTTCTATATTGATAAAATGAACTTTATCGTCATCTGCCCAGCCTTTTCCCAACTATGTTGGGGTCGGCTTCCAGTCTAACCGGATGCAGCTGAATACCAGTATTTTACATGGAGCGACTGCCTATCTGACCTCCTCAACCCTTTGTTGTCAGACTTTTTGGGCCACTGACTACCTAACGACTGTCAAAGATCTACAAATGACACCCGGGGCCAACGGCTTAACGTGCTTTCCGAGGTGCGGAGGAAACTCGGTATGTAATGGGTGGTGACCCATCCACAGACCAACCTAGGCAAGCACGGCTTAACCTAAAGATTGACCCCAGCGTCTGTTATTATTTAGCCACGAGCTCCTCGCACGATACACATTTGTGTTGACGGAATTGTGATCGCAGTTTATCTTTATCACCTAAGAAAGTCGAAGGCGCTGCTGCATATTGTTCCACCCCTTTGACATAATCCTTTTGTTGTCTTGAAGACACCTGCGCCACCCATCAGGCTTTGACCTTGGTCTTTAAGACGAGGTAGCTACGTAATTTCACACGGGGTTTACGATTTTCCATCGCCGTAAATATTTGCATTTCGAAATAAAAGTACGAAAAATAAAACCATTACAAACCTTGGTGTTCTTTGTTTTTTTCTTAAACTTTGGCCCACACTAGGTATTTCTCCTGTCGTGCATGTGTTTATAAACATTTAAAGTCAAATACAGGGTGTAAACGGACCCTTTACGAAGCCGTCAACCAAGCATTATGTACGCAAAAATTATTACTGGGAAACAACTTTTTTTTTTGGGGTGAAAAGTCACGTTTTACAGTAGGACTCAAAGTAACGCACTCAAAACATTGTGCTGATGGATAGATTGAATAGTACGGGGGATGTGGATGTGTTTTACCTTATGACCGCCAGAGCATAAACGCGCTCGCGTACCCTCCACGCCAAGCCACAATTTCACCTACCATTTTGTCACATATTTGTGTCGTTTGGCGTACAGGCCACGCGCTTGTTTGTCACGTTTATGTGACTATGGTGGTCAAAAGGTTAAAGTAAAAATCTTACATTAAAATAAAGTTATAACATTTCAAACTAGTATTTTAAAAACGTGTGAAAAAGTTGGGACTTTGACCCCCAATATCTCCGTAACTAGAAGGTTCCCAGGTATGGTCTAGCTAGAACAAATGCGTTTCGGCTTCGTTAACGGTCTTGTTACACCCTTTATATACAGCCAGACCCGGAACAAATATCTGTAGGCTATACAAATATCTGTTCCTTGCGGGAATCGAGCCCGCGACATGAAGCACATCAGTCAATTGCTCAGCCACCAACCGTGATGTGGAATTACACACATCTTATTGTAATGCTCTTCAGAAGAGTCATGTGGTTGCGCATAGTATGTACTTGTAACGTCTATGAACGTGGCCGAAGCAAAAGAAATACGTATGGATCGAAGCAGGCTGTAGCAGCTGCTGCAGCTGCTGTTTACCCCCATTGTAAACAGGTGTGTGAGTTCCTGAATGTGATGTGTGAATGTCCAATTCCCTACGTTGCCTTGGTGATTGGATGTCTTTGGCAGTGGGCTTTATTGGTGAACATTTAGGTGTTATTTTTTATGAAATCGTTTTGATAAATCATCGGGTGTAAAGTGCTTCACCCCCCTTAGAAAAGGGAGGATCCTCCAACTAGACGGGTGTTGACTGGTGGGCCCGACAGTTGTTGTCGGGTTTTTCTATATGATCTTAAGTCTTGGATAACTTTAATATTGCCATTTAGGAATTTGATCTTAGTTCTTGATTTGTGGCATAGTTGGCGCTGTAGTACTTTTGTACTATGTTGCTCTAGTACTTTTTGTCATGCGGCAATAATCAAGATGACAGTGTTTGTTCCGATTTAATTATTAATTAATATTTAAAAATCCTTGGACAAATATACTAGCTAATTGTCTTATACAACATTATTTTTAGTATATGCGAAACCTGAATATAGTTTGTTTAGAATAAGTAACTGAATCGATTCCAATAATTTTTAAACCATGTTATAATTTTTCCCAAAAATATTTGAAAAAGTTGAAAGTTGGACACCGAGCGACTTTAAGTACCTATCGGAATAATTTAGGTACCTACTGCCAAATTATTAATATCAATGAGCTCAAGACGACGCTAGAGGCGCGCGCTCCGTGGTGAACACGATTTTGTGCGGACACCTAGATAACAGAACAAGCTTATAACTTTGTGACTTTTCATGATACAGTTTTGAAATTTTGTACATAGATTCTTTACATAAAAATACTAGACACGTGTATCAGGTTTCGCATATACTAAAAGTAATGTTGTATTTATTAGTAACCAAAGCGAAATTAACAAATGAAAGATTTATAGCTGCCAATTACTAACTAATGAATAATAAATTAATAGTTTTCAAACAACGCGGTTTTAGAATAAATGTGTGAGAAACTAAATTATAAACTAAATTTAATTCATATTGTACGTAATGAATGGAGTTCATTTATAAAGCTGGGGTGCTGAAATTATAGACTGTTATTAGCGTTAATAGTAGCAATGAGTAAGTTTTGAATTATGTTGGCACTTGAGAACTGTTGACTTCATAATTTAATAGGTTTATAGAATTGTAGGTATTAAAGTAAGTATTGGGCTGTTGAGTAGTTTGATTAATAGTTTAATATTCGGAACTCTTATAGATCATTCGTTCTGTCCGTCTGACTGTCTGTCCGTCCGTATATCACAGCCATTTTACTCCGAGACTGTTGACAAAACACATTTTAAATTTCCGCTACACAAAAGTGAATATAAATCACAAAAAAGAAACTGTTTGGGGTCTATGCATAGCTTTAAAAAAATTATATTGAGGTTCCTAAAGTACCAACTTTTTTTTGAGTCAATGGCTGATGAGATATTCTTTTCAAAAACCATATACTTCTAATTTCTAAAGTAAGAAGAGGAAAATTCTGAAAAAATTAAGCTTGTAGAACGTGAAAAGAACATTCAACAAAAATTTGTTTGAATGAGATTTGATATAATATATTATGTAGCTTTATAATTAATAATGGCAATTAAAGTAAATTTAGTATTTTTTTTACCTTATCAGAAATTAAAACCTAATTGAAAAAAAAGAAACCTTATTGAAAAGAATTTGTATTTAATTTCGAATTCTATTGTTAATAATGAATTGCATGCTATCTAATCGTAATATAATTGTAAATTGAATTTTATTAAGGAAATAAAAGGCTTAATTATTAATTATTATGTAGCTTTTGAGATATGAGACTTTTCCGTGGAGCTGCAGCAGTAACTTTGTTTTTCATTAACATTCGCTTCGCACTTGGCCGGTTTTTTTCCTGGGGGAACCATTCATACGACAACCAGTCTCTGGGGATAAGACCGGGAATTGTGGGATTTTTAACTCACTAAAACCACCCCGCCGGTCAAAGCCCACATATAGGAAGAGGCACCGTTTCTTCTTAACCCTTAATTGGTAGCGTCTAAAAAGTTACGTAAACGGTCACGTGAGGTGCGTGACACCCCGAATCAAATACGAAATTCATGCCAAATCACGATTACGCTCGATACTTGATCATAAAGGACACGTGTTTTTACGAAGCAAACGGGAACTTCAGCGTTTAAAATCAGAATTTAAAAAGTTCTAAACCTTTAAGCTTGCGCTGTGGGTGTGTGGGTGTGTAACACCCCACGCGAAAAATTAAGGGTTAAAATACCTGTCTGGAGCTCTCTTGTATGCTACACCTGTTAGGGCAGATCCCTGGAAAGATTCGAATGAGGTCTCCACGCAAAAGTGCGCACAGCAGCACGTGTCCACTGTGCCGCCGTCTTCTATGACGTCAGGCGGTCGGTCAGAGTCTCCCTTTTCGTCCCAAGGCTTTTATCTTCTTCAGTTCTTCCTTAAAAGCCATAATTCTTTAATTCAATCCTTTTATTCCCATTGTCACACACATTTTCCATATTTTTCATGTCCTTTCTTTCCTTCTCCACGATTTAGTTCTCTCCCACAAAGCAATATAGAAAACAAAGCCCTATGCAACTAACAAAACGACTTATTTTCAATTTCCCGTTTGCATAAAACGAGTTAAAAAAAACATCCAAGTCCATTTAAAGTATCACAACTTTTGTCATTCCGCGAGACAGAAGGTTTGTTATTCATTAAAAAAAGTACTTTTACAGTCAACTCTCACAAACAAAGCTAGGCTTAATTAGAACTACAGAAAAAGGCAACAACTTGATACGAAAACTTTCCTCGTTTGTGTTTATACGTGTATTTGTATTTTATGACCAACTCTTTAAGGAGTCTTCTTTAATTGCCACTTCAAAGTTTTGCGTCCGTGGCATACTTTGTTTTTTTTTTCTGTTGTATGCCAGTTGTGTTGTTTGAAAAACTTCGTTTGACCTTGCAACGTGTTAAATACATTTATTATTAAAAGTTTGTGCTTTTAATAGCTTTTTAATTACATGCGAATCATCACCTGCCTAGCCTTTTCCCAATTATGTTAGGGTCGTTTTCCAGTCCAACCGGATGCAGCTGATAGCCAGTATTTGACAAGTTAGTACTGACTTATATGATACCCCTTGGTAAGACTGGTTGTCAGACTTTCGAGCCACTGCACTGACTATCTGTTACGATTGTCAAATATCTACAAATAACAGCCGGGACCAACAGCTTATCGTGTTTTCCGAGGCACGGAGGAAACTCTGTTTGTAATGGGCGGTCACCCATCCACGGACCAACCTAGGCAAGCACGGGTTTTTTTTTTTGTGATGGGAAATCATCAAATGACCCCCCCCCCGCTCTGGGCGGAGCGGAAGGGAGTGTCAGACTTGTAATGACTAAAACCCATCCATGTTCCTTTTTGCCCTTTGTGTTCCAGGGCCACGGTATCTCTTTCGAACAGTCCCGCAGCTCTGACAGGCATTGGCCCCTGCGGACCCCTACTTGGTTGCTGACATCTCTTTGAGACGCGATTGGAACACGAACGCGCCGTCGACACGGCCTGTCCTCATAAGACGGCCGAAGCTAACCCATAACTCGCCGTCCATAGGCCCGCGCCTACAGTGGCCGAGAGCCACCAATCGTCCGGGACGTTAGGCTCTTTCCCTCTCACGTCCCGCCACCTCCGTCACTAGCATGACTGCTTCGCAGAAGGAGGTGACGGCCTCCCATTCCCCCTCGCTCCGGACCATGACTTGAACCAGGGCCGGACGCGAGATCGCCGCCGCCAATCGCCGCTACGAGGACACGGCGCTGCTCCGCCCAAGCAGGGCAGACCTCCACAGTGTGCTGCACCGTGTCCTCCGGACGATCCTCGCAATGGAAACATCCAGGCGTTTCCTCCCGCCCGATTCGGTGCAGGAACCTCCCGAAGGCAAGCACGGCTTAACCTAAAGATCGACCCGAGCGGATGTTATTATTTTGTCACGAGCTTCTCCTCCTTCTTGTAGTAAACGTACAAGTTTTCAACCGCATACCCTTTTACTTTTTATTTTAACAACCGAGAGTGTGCTGTACACATGGCGGCACATGAAGCTGTATATTTCCAGTATAACTTGACCTCGCTTTGTATAGATTATCTACACAATGAGAGATCCGTATAAACTGGTTTGTGTAACTTGATTGGCTGTTGTGCGTACTCTCCGTTGGTAAAATAAAAATATGCCTGCTTAGTTTCCTCAAAAAGAGACGATTGATGACTTTCATCCTAAGAATAGGAACGTAGTAATTGCTGCCGTTTTAGTAATAGATTCAATGTGACAAGAATGGAAAAGGTAAGGAACGAGTATATTAGAAGAAATTTAAAAGTTGCGCCAATTACAGAAAAGTTGAAAGGAAATCGTCTGTCTTGGTATGGACATTTGATGGGGAGGAACGAATCGCATGTGACTAAAAGAGTGATGAATATAAATTTTGATGTTTGGAAAGGAAGAGGAAGACCAACGAAACGATGGTTGGGTTGAGTGAGGAATAATATGACAGAAAAAGGAGGCAATGATAGTGTTACGGTTGACAGAGGAGAATGGAAGAAAAAAACGTGTTGCGCCGACCCCAAGTAACATGGGAAGGGCAGGAAGATGATTCAAGAATTTTACACACGGTTTTTTTTCAATTAAATTATACAACATTAGTTTTAGTATAATGCGAAACCTGAAACACGTGTCTAGTATTTTTATGTAAAGAATCTATGTACAAAATCAAAACTGTATCATGAAAAATCACAAAGTTATAGTCTTGTTCTGTTACCTGGTTGTCCGCACAAAAACATGATCACCACGCGGCGCCGCCGCGCGCGTGCGCCTCCAGCGTCGTATTGAGCTCAGTGATAATAATAATTTGGCAGTAAGTACCTTAATGATTGCGATAGATACTTAGTGTCGCTCGGTATCCAACTTGTAGCCTTTAATAATTATTTTAATCGATTCAGTTACTTATTCTGAACAAATTATATTCAGGTTTTGCATATACTAAAAATAATGTTGTAGTAGAAAAAAAATGGTGCTCTGTAGTTATGTAGATAAGCCTTCATAAAAAAGAGACGCAAAACTTTTTGCATCGTCCCCTCTGAAGATTTCTTTAATCTAGCCAGTCTTAGTAATTGCTTTGAGCTACAGTCGAGACGACCCAAGGGGCGCTAATTTCACAAAGTCTATATAGAAATGGTGTGAAAAAAGATTTTTTTTGAGCCGGGTTTGTTCTCTGTTTCTTAGGAAGGTTGGGTTATAATTTGCCAGGCTTTATTCCAAATTAGCTGTTTCAATGACCTTCGACCGCGTGAAATAATTATAAAAATATTACTTCGCTATTTGAATCGGATTTTAAAAATTTAATAGGTTTTATTTTTTTAACGGAACTATTATTTTTTTCTAAAATAAAATTAAGAAAGTTAATTTGAAAATATCCCTAATTATTATTCTAAAATAAAAGTAGCTTTAGTTACTACTGATGGCATCAGCTATCTGCCAGTAAAAGTCTCGTCAAAATCGGTCCATCCGTTTCGGAGATTAGCCGGAACAAATCAGTTTTTTGCAGAGGAAAGGCTTTTAAGACGACAACATCGGGGATCAAAAAAGGTCCTGGTTTATAAATACTTCCACTATCCTACAAAGTTTCATGACCTAATTTAAAGTTTTTAATTTAATAATTGTTTTCAATTTATAATTCACTAGCTGTTGCAAAATACTACTTTCCCCGTTTTTGCCACATTTTTCATTGATGCTCCTCTCCTATTGGTCTTAGCGTGATGTTATATAGCCTATAGCCCTCCTCGATAAATGGGCTATCCAATACTAAAATATTTTTTCAATTCGAACAAGGTGTTCCTGAGATTAGTGCGTTCAACCAAACAAACTCTTCAGCTTTACAATATAAGTATAGATTAAGTGAATAGATTTTACAAGTATTTTTCCAACGAGAAAATGTTAGAAAATCATGTTTTCGAAACATTTACAACTTAGAATTAGTTCTCAACTTTGCTATAATATTAATCACAAAGTGAATGCTGTAGTAATATTAAAACGAGTGCCATTAAATTTTCACAATTTATGGTTATTCTGGCCATTCAATAGAAGTTTGTAATTTTTTTTTCTTAGCCTTTCATGTGTCCTACTGCTGGCCAAAGGCCTCCCCATTCTCCTTCGAAACCTCTCTATCTTGAGCGATATCTGGCCATGTTCGCCACGCAAAGAAGATCAGATCGTCACACCATCTTCGCCGCGGTCTACCTCGACGCCGATTTCATTCGTCAGTTTGTAATAATAATAATAAACGACACCCGCCGCGCGAGGTGTACACTACAGTGCAAATAAAAAGAGCCACCGTTGTCCATTTACAAACACTGCGGTCGACTGACCCCTTCCCTACACCTCTGAAAATAGAACAGTTGAATATATTATGTATCTACATAGTCTACATACATAATATATTCAACTAACAAAACCGCTGGACAAATGGACTAAATACTTTAGGATCAACTATGTATGGACTGACGATAATACGTTTTCAAGGGGACAAATTGTGGAGGGACTGAAAAGATAAAAAGCTAGATGATAACAGATATGTTACATAGCATTAATATCACGCCTGTTAGTAACAAAGGGTTAGACAGAAGAGTAACTATAGTACACCCACATTTTGGCAGTCTTCTCTTCAGCGTTTTGAAGACAATGCAAATTGAGTCAGCCCAAAATTTGGCGATGAGTTTGGCACTTTCATTTTGGCAGTTATGTCCATCTTATCTTATATTAAATCCATGTAATTGGGGGCGACCCTATTACTATCATGCGGGCTGTTGCTTAGAAATTCCCAATAATAGTCACTTTATTTTATCTGGAAATCAAATCTAAGGGTCCAATTTTCAGGTCAGCAAAAGAGTTTGCGACCAACGAGGCTAACCATAAATGTAAGCCTAATAATTTAAAACAAGGTCGCATCCATTTTATTATTTGCATTTGAAATACTTTTCCCAAACGCGTCCCATGTTAAAAAAAAAAAAGTTTGATGTACGTATTAAACTAGAGTGAAAAAAAACCCTTCCATTTCGTTTAAATTCAATCACAAATATAAAGCCTCGTTTAAACAAGGCAAGTTACTCGACTGTCGCGGCTTAAGGTAAGTTCTGTGTGAGGTTATAAAGGAGTTACTTTGATTGACCTTTAAAACTAAGCGCGGCAAGTTAGCAAGTCTATGTTTAAGTTTTATGTCTTGATTAACCCGGAAATTAACTTGTAAAGAACTTAAATGGTACGCTTTTGGCTGTAGGAAAATGTGAATTTGTACCTTATTGTACCAATTAAAAAGATAAAATCTAAAAGATTTATATACAGGGTGGCGCCGACATTACGACGATACATGAAAACACTGGAAATAATGTTTCATATGAATGTTTTAAAGCTATCAAATGAATTCTAAAATCGAAAAAAATTCAAACAATCTAAATACCATGAAACTGTTAACGAAATACAACACCATTTGTAAATATTGGTTTACTAACCTTAGGTATAGCATATTTACCCTATAATGTTCCCACTGCTGGGAAACATGGCCTCCTCCCTATGAGAGGGAATGGGCTATAATCCACCACGCGGGTCCAGTGCGGGTTGGTAGATATCACATGTCTTTGAATTTTTAGTTCTAGGACATGCCGGGTTCCTCACAATGTTTTCCATCACCATTTTGAGAGCAGTGGTGATGAAATAAATTACACAAAGTAATAATCCTAACATTGAATTAAAAAAATATTTTGTCATACCAACTAAATAGCATAAAACTGTTAACGAAATACAAAACCATTTACAAATATTGGTTTATTACACTGCTTATTGGTAGTAAATATGGAACTCGCTTCCAGCATCTGTTGCCATCAGCTATCAAAGCAAGACTCAAAAGACATCTTCATGATAGTACAACCACATACATATAAGCCTAAGATAAGCTGATAATACATAATTCGATTAAGGAAATCCATCTTTAAAAAGATATTTAGGAAAAATCCTCGGTTACCATTGGAGATGTCTTCCTTAGTTATAATTTTCAGTAATATGCGTCTGAAAATAAAATTTATGGAAAGATTTTTGGCAAATGTTTTTGAAGTAGCGAGTTGGCAACATGTGTTTAGACCGATGCGGGGGTTAACCTGTCGATGCTAGCCTATTAATCTACATCATGTAGAAAATGCTGATAATTACAAATAATGTCCTGTGGCCAAAGTACTGGATATATTCGAATGAATTTTTGTTTGCAAACTAGGAACGTCATGAGGTATACGCAGTTTAATTTAATTGTCGTATTGTCGGCGCTACCCTGTATGTACTGTCAATAGAGAAGCTTGTGGTTGACGTTGGAGGTCCAACCTTGTGTTTAATAAATTAGGTTAAAAAAATGAATTGTGAAGTAGTTATTAGTACTATGTTATACTGCTTATTGTTATGTTACTATGTCACACTGGGATATGCCACACCTTCTCGCCTGCCCGTCGTGCACAACTAATTGAACCCTGCAGGACTTGAATGAGGCAACGACAGAGCTGGTCAGGTCGCTACGTACTTGGTCGGACAAAATCTGAGTCAGCGATTCGAGAAGAAGAAAAATGGCTAATTGAAAACTATCAATAAAACACGCAGTTTGGTTAGTTGGATGCTTTTTGGCTAGAATAAGGTGAGAAGATCAAGCAAGAGCTTCAAGGTGTTTTTCACAATTATCAAATTGAATTGATAAAAAAATGCATGCCTAAACCAAGGGTTTGTTTGTTTAGTCTACAACATTAGTTTTAGTATATGCGAAACCTGATACACGGGTCTAGTATTTTTATGTAAAGAATCTATGTACAAAATTTCAAAACTGTATCATGAAAAATCACAAAGTTATAAGCTTGTTCTGTTAACTAGTTGTCCGCACAAAAACGCGGTCACCACGCAGCGCGCGCCTCCAGCGGCGTCTTGAGCTCATTGATAATAATAATTTGACAGTAGGTACCTAAATTATTGCGATAGGTACTCAAAGTCGCTCGGTATCCAACTTTTAACTTTTTTAAATATTTTTGGGAAAAAATATAACATGGTATAAAAATTATTGGAATCGATTCAGTTACTTATTCTGAACAAACTATATTCAGGTTTCGCATATACTAAAAATAATGTTGTATATTGATAAATGACCCCCAAATATTCGTAGCACAATGTTAACATTTTCCTGATTACTCCGCCTGAACCAACCTTGTCCGATCTAATTCCGTTATATCTAACAGGATCTTCCGTTGTCAGTTGTCATTTTTCGCGCGCAATCTCCGCCATTTTGTCTGTCTTTATGAACCTCCGATAATAGGATTACGCCTCTCACCGTGCTCATGTCACCGGCGCTAACTTCGTTCCCTTCATTATTTATGTTCAAAATTGAGCTGCATCGGAGGTGAGCTGATTTTATGCAATTTACGTAAAATGATATTGGATGGCTACTGCATTTTGAAGATTGAAAGGCACTATGCAAGGAGGAAGGGACACCGCCCCGCTAAAACGGTTACCACATATTCAGTGCATCATTCTGGACGGGTCCCAAAAACTGGCGATGGTCCTACAAAACTGCAATACCTACACGGTCGAAATGTGTGGAACAGCTGTTTAAAAAAAAAACTTTGTGGGGTTTCAGAATGATGTACTGAATACGTGGTAACCATTTTAGCGTCGGTGTACCTTTTACCCTGTAGAAACTTAATGTTGATCATGGCTCCTCTGATACATGGCCAAAATCGGGCTTGCACTGCCGTCTTGGTTTTTGAATACAATTTTTACTGATAATTTCAGTTTGTTTTAGCAGGGTGCCAGCACTGTAAAGTTAAATTGGATGACTACCTTCCAAATGAATGTTAAAGATTGAAAGTATAAGTAAAATCAGCCTATAATGTTCCCACATGAGACACAGGCCTCCTCTTTCGCATTCATTCAGAGGGTGGGCCATATTCCACCACGCGAGCACTGTGAGGGCTGGCAGATATCACTCGTCTTTGAATTTCTGGTGCTGGAACATTACTGATTCCTCACGATACCGGTGAAGCAAAATACTTCACCGTTATGACAGCAGTGGTAATGAAATAAATTACATAAAGTAAAACGCCTACTTGCGTTCGAACCCACGGCCTACAACTCGTAAATGGGGCCAATACCACTGAGCCACTGCTGCTCTGCAATGTAAGTAAAATTGGATAGCTTCTAAATGTTGAAGAGACAGATACAAATATAAACTTACACGGTTGCCGCACGATGAATTCTTGATGTTCTAGATTTCCAAGTTGTCTATGGATAGCGTTCTATTTTTGCGGGGCAGACGTGGATAGAAATCGCAAAAGATATAGAGGTTTATAAGAAGTATGGGTAGGCCTCCGTCTAAAATTGAAACTTCATAAGAAACCTTTTCTTATCGGATTTCTATGAATACTTCTGAATTGGCATGTTTTTCCAGTGTGAAGTTTTCAATTTTACTTGCATTAGGTGACATCATATATAAACTAACTATATAACTAAGTTTGCCCTATTTATTTATTTATTTAACACTTCACGCACATAGTACAGAGGCGGATTTAATGCCATAGGCATTTTCTACCAGTCAACCTTTGGGTGATGTAGAGACAAACAGTGTCCGTGTCAGTGGCCTATTGTCTAAGCCAATCATTTTTTTTTGTACGCTATTCCTATAGGGCAAAACAACAACAGATTTAATTTATTTATAAGACCTGTGTAGTGTATACGTTACGGCTAATAGCCGAAGTGCGGCTACACCTAGATTTAGCCGGGTACAACTAGGTGCAGCCGGTTAAACTTAGATGTATCCTACTTATCTTCGGTTAGAACATGCAACCAATTTGGATTCGCGTTTGGTCACGGTTCTAACCTAACCTAATCCATTTGGTCGGTGTGTCCTAGCAATAAAAAGGCTACACAATTGTTACCGGCCGCACCTAGGTATAGCCGGTTAGAACCAGGTGTAACCTTACTTCGGCTTTCAGCCGTAACATATACATAATTACTCATGTTTTAAAAAATAAATATATCTTTAGACATTCAAATACAATTAAATAAAGATGTAACATATTATGTGTAGTTTAAGAAAATATCGTATATATATATATAGTTAATATTTATACAATACGCACATGAATCCGAAAAATCAGAGGTGCGTGTCTTTGGTTTGAATTTGAGACCTATGCCTTGGCAGTCCGAAGGTCACATCACTAGGCTATCAAAGAAAGAAAGAAGAAAGAAAGAAAATAAATTTGTTTGGCACATGCCACAGTTACACAAAGTATAAAAAAAAAAAAAAAGTTATAAAACTTAAATCTAAACAAAAAAAATTAAATAGTGTGACACTGTGTGCCTCACGGCTGCGCCAAATAGGCCCAGTTCATCAAAATCCCGGACAACTTGTGCCCGACGATGGTTTTCAACTGGACCTGCACCTATCACTGCTTATTACCACTACCATTGATGATTCCAGCAGTTAACACAAACCAATTACATTAGGAACTGTACCAACATTTTCTTTGGAAACGTAAGCAGCTTATTTCTGTTTTGTTGTCGGTGCCAGAAAGGCAAAGCATGATAACTTATGTATTTTGCTCGTTACACAAAAGCTTAGTATTACTGCGGAAATTGAAAATGTTTTCTGAGACCGGTCAGAACATGACTATCGAGACAAAGGCTATATTTATTTCATATAATAATCTTGTAAGTTTTTTATCATTTCCTGTTCTAAGTAAGCAAGTTAAGTAAGTAATAAGTTAACAAGGCCCGTTAGCACCATCATTAATATTGTGGATGCGAAAGTTTGGATTGGTGTTTGTTATACAATCATGCCAGAACGGTTGGATGAAATTTGGCACAGACGTAGACTATAGTCTGAAATAGCACATGGTAAAATTTGTTTATTACACGTACACATCAAAATTTCTATGAAGTCGCGGGCAATAGCTAGTTTAAAATATAATTATATTACGTTAGTTGTTTTCTTTAAAGTTGACGCATTCAAATGTTTAGCTTATAAAGCGAATATTAGTGAAAGCGGACCCCAAAGTATTGCATTTTTTTATTTTAATTTTCTCATGGGTGAGCGCCCATTACATACCGAGTTTCCTCCGTGCCTCGGAAAGCACGTTAAGCCGTTGGTCCCGTCTGTCATTTGTAGATTTTTGACAGTCGTTACAGGTAGTCAGTGGACCGAAAGTATGACAACCAGTCTTACCAAGGGCTATCGTATTACCCAGTACTAACTGGGTTGTGGAGGTCAGATAGGCAGTCGCTCCATGTAAAATACTGAATTCCAGTTAGACTGGAAGCCAACCCCAACATAGTTGGGAAAAGGCTAGGCAGATGATGATGATGATCATAATTTTATATCAAAACCTGACACGACTATGTTTCACGAATTACTAAATATGCATTGCCCAGTGGTTGCAACATACAGGGCAAAGTACTTCGGTAACCCAGGTACTCTCCGTGAGATTGTCAGCAACATCAAGGTGCTGCTGGCCTTTCTCGGGGAGTTAGGGTGGATCGAATAAATTTCCCACCCGCACGCAAAATACGCGCTTTGACGTGTAGTTTCGGACACCAGCCCGTTATATAATACAATATAATATAAGGCTAGGCAGATGATGATGATGATCATAATTTTATATAGAAACCTGTCACGAGTACGTTTCATTAATTACTTAATTATGACACATTTAAACGTTTTAAAATTCTGCCAAAGAGCAGATGTACCTGGTACAAGCCAAACTTGGTCACATAACAATTTACCTTCCCTTAAAGCGCAATTTTTCCTCTCATACTTGAGTTAACATCAATTTTCTTCCCCCTTTACTGATCACGTTTGATCACCCAAAGTCTTTTATCATTCTATCCCACGCCATTATTTTTGTCAGGCATTCTCCATCCTTTGTTCGTTGGGTGTAATTCTGTGTAAAAATAAGTAATTTTGGAACATTGATTGAAGAAATATGGCGGAAACGCTAGGCGTACCAGTAAAAATTGAACTGATCGCATTTTTTATTTATTATTTATTTATATAATTACAACGGTTGTGTTTACAACCAATTACAGTAACTAAATTAAAAAAAATAAAAGAGACAATTATAACACATATCAAAATAAACAAAGTAAAGCAAAATTTTAAGTGAAAACATAAACAAAACAAGGTTAACACTTTCATAAATTCCTCTCACAGTACTTCTGACATACCAATAAAATCGGATATATATTCCGGCTTCTCTGTTTCCCGATCATTTTAATCTTGATCTCTTAAAAATTCGAGTGAATCGGTTTCTTCTAGGCAAGCGTGCTCCACCCTAGGCCGCAACATCGCTTCACATCAGGCGAGTTTCGGCCAAACGCAATCCTATTTAGTGTAAAAAAAACGCGATCTTGGGGATTAGAAAAACCAACCAAGTGCAATTGAAAATGTTTAATTTTCAATGTCTCGCTACGCTCATTGAAGCCATATAGAGGCGACATAACAAACAAACACAAAACAAACAAATAAAAAAAATAAACAAACAAACAAAAAACAAACAAACAAAAAAAAAACAAATAAATAAATAACTCCACCTTGACTTTCTTCATTCTTTTATGATCTTGGTAAGACTTGAGAAGTAATCGTTTCACTCTCGAGTGTCTTGAAAATAGGCTTTGTAAAATGAGTTTGTGAGCCAATAGATCTTGTTGCCAGGATTTCCTGTCTTCCTGATTTTATGACTTTATGAATGTGATATTTTATACGTGTTTCAGGCAAGCCTTTTCTTTGTATAGTTAGGGAGAATTTTCATTCATATGTTTATTTATTCTTTTGTGTTCGTAGGTTATCTGTTAGAGAATGTTTTATGATATAGTAAACTGTTTGTGTATAAACATTTTTTGCCTCATCTTTTTTATACAACATTATTTTTAGTATATGCAAAACCTGAATATAGTTTGTTCAGAATAAGTAACTGAATCGATTCCAATTATTTTTAAACCATGTTATATTTTGTTCAATTTTTTTTTTTATATTTTCATGTTGTACACCGAGCTATATTAAGTACCTATCGCAATAATTTAGGTACCTACTACGAAATGAGGCCCGCGCGCGGGCGCTTTGCTTGGTGACCACGCTTTTATGCGGACCACCAGGTAACAGAATAAGCTTATAACTTTGTAATTTTTCATGATACAGTTTTGAAATTTTGTACATAGATTCTTTACATAAAAATACTCGACACGTGTTTCAGGTTTCGCATATACTAAAACTAATGTTGTATACACATTGGATTTTTGTTGCTACTTCCTTAGTCTGGAGTCCGTAAACGCTACTGCTGAACATGTAGTCCTGAGTTCGATTCTAAGGTCAGGCAAGGTGTTTTTGGATTTTTCCATTAGTTATTTCTCAGTAGCAGCCCGAAGTCGGTATTTGAACCCGGTTGATGGCAAAAGGCACATACAACTCCCAAAAGGGTCGAAGGTTTTCCATTGCATAATTCCTAAACTGATATCCAAAATCTTATCCCAGTACTAACTGGGTTGTGGAGGTCAGATAGGCAGTCACTTCATGTAAAATACTGCTGCATCCGGTTAGACTGGAAGCCGAACTCATCATAGTTGGGAAAAGGCTAGGTAAATGATGATGATTATTTAAAATCTAATATTTGATTTCTATGTGAAAAATTAAAAAAATAGTATGAATATTTTTACAAACTACAAAGTATCAAAATGGGAAAAGAATTACAAGGCGCCAAAAAGTTCGTTCACATCGCTGTCGATAAGAAAAATGCCCAGAAAGCTGGCAACATTGCTACGTTGGAGATCTATTTTTATTCTTTGGACATAAAAAAGGCAAGCCCTCAGCACGAGTAGTATGATCACCGTAGAAACGGGTTTTGTCGACGGTAGAATCGACAAAATGACAGATCAACAAAAGAACACAGGTGTTCAGGTGCTGGTGACATAAAGAGTTGACCAACGGTATGGCGATATCCCGAAATCTATAGGTATTAAATCGATACTCTGTTTTAAGCTTTCACGGTTTACAACTAAACTTGTTCTGTCACTTACGGGATATCTTCCGTGATTTTTCATTATTTTGAGCTCCCGATATTTCGGTGCTGTGTGTCAAACCGCGATCATGGTGCTTGCAACAGCGAGGAAATATCGGAAGCTCAAAATAATTAACAATCACGGAAGACAAGTGACAGTAGGTACAAGTTTAAATCGATACTCTTTATGACAAAATAATTTCATTTCCAATATTCAGTTCATTTGTATTTAACCCTTATCAAAGTTCAACTAAAACAAAATTAATTATCGGTTAACTAAAATTTATCACACCCAGGTGTTTCATTATTGAACATTGTCCATAAATCTAACTGCGGTCCGATAGATCCAAAACAGACAAGTTCTATTAACTAATTCGCTTTTAAGTTTATACTAGACATCTAAATACAATAGAAGATTAATTGATGGTTATTATGACTTAGAAGTTGCTTAGTAAACAGAATAAGCATTTTAATGCTTGGTTGAATATGATAATAATCCATTAACCTATTGACCGTCACGGACGTCTATGGACGTCAAATCAAAAAGTGCTCACGACGCCTCGGACGGCATGGCACGTCAAAAATAACACTTTTTTAAAGCGCTAACGATTTGACGTCCATAGACGTCCGTGGCGGTCAATAGGTTAAAGAACCTACACCTCTATTCATTTTATTTAGCTTGGCTCTCTAGTTGAGGTCCTTAATTTCTGAGTTGAGCTACAAGTCTATCCTTGATGCATTGTCTGGAAGGGTCGGCACTCAAATCCGTTTGGTCTTTCCTTCAAAAGATCATCATGTCATTGAATTTTTGGTTTCAGGACATGTTTTTTTCCTCCCCATTTTTAGAGCAGTGGAGACGCCATAAGTAACACAAAATGTTGTCGAGTCGAGTCGAGTCGTCGCAAGTGCGGCTTCTGAACATGAGATCCTGGGTTTGATTATCGGGTCGGGCAAATTGCTTTTGGGTTTTTCGATCACGGAGTCTGGATTTGTGCCTGATAAGTGTGTGCTTTATAAGGCCTCTTATAAGGTCCCATTAAAATAAATGGAGAATTTTTAACACAGCGTTCAGTAAGTGTAACCGAAGATATCCAAGCAAAAAAAAAACACTGATTAAAGTGGTTTTATTTTGACCTAAAATCATTGGGTAATCAATATTTTTTGGGTATTTCCGTTAGATGATTTTTTTTCTTGGAAGTATCTAATGCGTTTTTCTTATTATTTTTTTTACCTTGTCCTTATTTTGGTGGGCTGAATGATTTCTAAAAGTTTGTCCATCTATTTTAATGGGATCTTAATTAAAACTGGCTGAAAAAATCTTTTCTGGCGAAAAAATCTTAAAAGAAGTCTATCAGCATAATCAGCCCATACGGCTTCCTCCTCATGAGAGGCAACGAGCCCTATACCCGAATGACAGTCTCTTTTATAAGGATCGATATGGCATTTTTTTTTTTTTTGCTTTAATCATCAAATGACCCCCCCTCCGCTCTGGGCGGAGCGGAAGGGAGTGTCAGACTTGTACTGACTAAAAGCCATCCATGTTCCTTTTTTGCCCTTTGTGTTCCAGGACCGCGGTATCTCTTTCTAACAGCCCCACAGCCCGATATGGCATACTAACGCCGTCAATTAAAACAGAGATTAAGAGCTAGACACACAAGTATGACGCCACTTTGAAATCTTAGTCTAAGAGATAGCCACTAATGATTACATTCTCCGCTAATGTTCGTAATTAAGCCGAAATGTTTTCGAAACGTATTTTCTACAAGCAATTTGAAATCTGAAAATCACCTTTTTAACCTTTAATTGCCTACTTCAAACGTTAATTAAGGTTAAGACGTTGTTCGTTAGTAAATGTTTTCATGTTTAGGCCTAATGTTGCTTGAGATTTCTTTGTTGTTGTATTTTTAATGTATTTCTGACGGTTGGTGTAATCATTTAGTCGTCGTAAAACGCCCTAAGGCCGATTACATTAGTTGAAGACAAATCTTTAAAAATAAATAAAATTGAAGTGTCTGTTTGTAATTTCAAAATAACAGCTTTTTACTGAATACATATGAAAGTTTATACGGTACAAGTAACAAAAAAAAAAATCTCAATTTTTGTCTGTTTGTTCCGGTTAATCTCCGAAACGGCTTGACCGATATTTACGGGACTTCCAGGCAGATAGCTGATGTTATAAGAAGTAACTTGGACTACTTTTATTTTAGAAAAAGGATTAGATTACAGTGCAAAAAATTAAAACCCCTGAAATTGTTAACAAAATCCGATTCAAATAGGGAAGTCATATTTTTATAATAATTTCACGCGGATGAAGGTCGTGCACAACAGCTAGGTAATGTATAAAGTATGCTACTACACAATAGTCATAACTCAAAATACTTCAGTTGTACTGACAAAATGTTCTACTATTCGGTGATCATCAACGTACTTACTTAAAAAAAAAAACAAAAAAATAGTTAAATTGTTGTTGTTGTTTTTGTTTGTTGTTGTTGTTAAAAAACCAAAGCAAGAATTTACCCACAGTACCTACACGATACACGGTTAAATACCCATCAAATAACAGCCTTTTAAAGTATGGATGAATTGTTGTATAATGTAAACTATTGTATGTGATTCATACTATCACAAATTTTCTTCGCGATCCAAAAACGACGAATATATCCGACAACGTTTAATTATCATCACCGTATCTATATTAAACGTTTATTTCAAATTAAAAATTATCCATACATATTTAATGAAATAAAATCACAATACAATTACAATAAAACCGTAACAAATTACACAATACTTAATCATTATGTAATTCTTAATCTATATTTAATCGAATTACAAATAACAACATATTCAGAAAAAAAAAAAAAACAATCAATCAATCGGCGAGCCAGACACGTGACCATCATCTCTGTAAGGCTTTCCCCAGACACCGCCAAACTCCTGTGCTAGTTTGTAAGTAATGATAGCATTATTTATTTTGTAGAAAAATAAAACAAATGAATCAACAATACTTGACAGGAAACAGATATGTTTCACATTGCAATGCGAAGTGCAATAACTTTGTTAAGCCAGACACGAACGCTGGCGGAGATAACCGATTGCGCACGAACGCAATTATTGCTCTGAAAAGCAGCTCGCATTCTTTCGCTACCAAATATGCCTGGAATCCGAGGGATATATTCGAGTATGTACGGTTTGACCGTCAGCTATAGATATAAGGAATCTGAATGTACTTAGTCTGATTTTATTACCGCTTTATTCTACCGTTTATGTACAATTCTATTATAAATAAAAAGAGGTAGATATCGCACCAGCGTGCGCAAATTGTTGCAGACAAATTTGACAAATTGTCGTAATTTAAGTACTTCAAGCGCAATAGCTATTATCTCTTTCTCTATCATACATTCCGTATTATCTACCGCAGTCATAGCAGCGTAACGATATTTGAACGCTGCCGCTCAGTATGAACGTTAGCGTATCTCTCTTTATAATATAATTGTTTATGTACAAAAATTTTTATTTAACAGAATAAATTTTTCAAAATAAATCTAATTACATGCTTCAATTCAAATTCAAAGCATTTATTTCAATTAAACCATCACAGGCTCTTTTGAATGTCAAATAAAACAAAAAAAAAGCGAAGCTACAGTCACAGTCACAAGGCATAATAACTTGAGAAAGTATTGTAGTTGCACATTTCAAAGCGTAGATCTCTATGGAGAAGAATGGGCAAGAAACTCCATGGACACTCTTTTAATTCGGAATATACTATAATAATAAAGCATTCTGACCTAAAATCTGTTCTAAATTGCAGTTAGTCTATCAGTCTTACCACGAGGTCTCATCACCACGCCTGTATCAAATACGAAGGGTTAGGCAGAGTTGTACCAATGGTGCATCGCCAAAGGCGTTGTGGAGTTTCATCCAGTTTCATCAAGAACTTTCCAAGAGTCAAAATATCTGTTGTTTTTCAGTAATTAACGTAATGGGCATAAATATGATTTCCCCAAGCGCAAGAATTCTCTGTCTCCTCACCAATCGAGGCGGACTAATTCACAAAATATTTTTATGTTTTTTTAAAAGCGTACCCGATGTTTCAAGTCTTTAGGGAATCGAGCTGCTGTTGAATGTTCCTAGCTGAATTTCTGCAAAAACTATTTGGTACTCACAAATGTGACTGAATTTTCACGTAATGTTTTATTCTTATTTGCGGTACTTTATCATGTTTGGAACATCGGAGAAATTAAGTAGGCTATGTATGTGTGTTAACGTATGTGCTCTTCACTTCTAAATGTCAGAATGTTGAATGTTATATTTAATTCATTCCACTTGACTCACAATTTTTTTTACGCCAAATTGGCTTGAGTTACTGACAGCAATAAGTCGCCTGATGTGAAGCGATGACGCGGCCTAGGGTGGAGCTCGCTTACATGGAAGAAACCGATTGACTCGAGCTTTATTTATTTATTTAAACTTCATGTACAGGAGTGGTACATAGGCGGACTTAATGCCACAAGGCATTCTATACCACTCAACATTTGGGTCAAATAGGATAGCATTTTGATATAGAAAACAAATAAAAAGAAAAATACCATTTTGTCTGTTTTCATTTTGTTTTTGAAGATATTCATATTATAATGATCGGGGAACAGAAAAAAATACAGGATTTGATCATACTTTCATGCAACTGTGAAAAAAACAACCAAATAATACCGTGGAGTTTATATGGTTTTTGACTAAACGCACGACCAAGATTCTATTTATATTTGGTAACTCATAATATATGATCAAACGAACTTCGGCAAGTGAAGTTCGATCGATATTATATTAATCGCTTCATTCGAAGATATAACATTCACAACGTAGTTCCTCTAACCTACAAGGCAACTTCGCACTTTTTTTATTAAATTACCCCCTTTTTTTTTCTTTTTTTTTTTTTTTGCTGTCTGCGATCAGTTTATCAAGTCTCATTCTTTTTTAGAGTTTTTTTAATTATAGTTATAGTTTAGCAAAAGCTTCGTTATAGGGAAATGGGGTGGGTGGGTGTTATATCTTCGAATGAAGCGATTAATATAATATCGATCGAACTTCACTTGCCGAAGTTCGTTTGATCATATATTATATTGCATCGCTTCATTCTTCAGATATAACATTCACAACGTAGATGTTTAGAGGTGAAGTTTTGCTAATAATAATACATAAGTTATTAATTTAATTTATTTAACATAAATCTTCGTTTCTTTAATAATTAATTATTAATCGATAATCAATTGTAAACAATACATTGACATCTTAGTCTAGAATCAACTTCAATCTTAATAATATTATTTAGATTTATAACCTATACACCTACAATATTATAGGCGCAATCAGTCTCTATTTAATTTGGATTTTGTGGAAAACAAACCGAACTTGCGAAAGAATTTTCTTCGCGTATGGCCCGACAATAATATTTAGCGAACGTTTGAGAAGCGATTGTCCAGCCAGCCGCCTTCCTGATGGCGTCTATGGACAGGCCAGCGCGGTGCGCCGAGGACGTGGCGGCATGGCGGGTGCTATGCGCGCTGAATCTTGTTTTATCCAGCGGCTGATTGACTGCGCCGTGGCGCCTCTATAGGGCCGTTTAAACGTCAGGAATAAATTAGGTACGTTCTCAGGTCTAATTTCATTAGTCATGTGAAGGTAATCTTTTAAAGTCGTAGCCGGGCAAATACTTTATCTAAAAAGTATGGTAGAAATAAAATTGGTTGATCTCGGCCGGGTGCCGATGTCTTAATGATGTCGGTTACGATTATTTCGATGCCTCTAGAATTTATTTTTATATTTGAGTTCTTGATAAGGGAAAATGTTTGAACTCTGTGAGCTGTGCAAATAGCTAATAAAATTGCTAATTTCTTAGTGATCTTTTCTATTGTGAGATCTCCATTTGGGAACCAATTAGCGATAAAGTTGAGTACCACCTGGGGATCCCAAGTACTCGTGTACTTAGGTACACACGGTCTCAACTTGTATGCTCCTTTTAGTAACCTTTTTATACCGTCGTCTGTTCCTACACTGCTTCCTAGAAGTAGCGATAGGGCAGAGCGATGACTATTAAGTGAACCGTATGATGCTCCCTTATTAAATTGATCGGATAAAAAGGTTAAACCCATGGAATGGACGCCTCAAACACGCTAATATTATCAAATATACAGTATTCCCACCATAGTTTAAAGGTGACCTTATATTGCTGTACAGTGTTTTGAGACAAAGAAGCTAACATTAAGTCGAGAGCGGTTGAAGGCGTCCCTCGCTGCGTGAACGCAAGTAAGCGACTTGTAAAGTGGATGGTGTGTTCTGAAACGGGAAGATAAAAGACCTTTACTTGCTTTCAGAATAACTATTTCGGTATCAAGCATACCCTTTAACTGGGGATACCAGGCTTGTGAGGGCCATATAGGGAAAACAAGTATACCTTCGGCTTGGTCTAAGACTATTTCTTGTAAGCATTTTAATATTACAGAAAATGGCGGGAAGGCATAAAAGTGTTTATCCCGCCAGCTTATTGTAAAGGCGTCAATTGCGATGGCATCTGGGTCTGGTCGCCAAGACACATAGTTTTCATATTTTGCATTAGTGCGAGAGGCGAATAAATCTATTTCTGGTTGGCCTAATTCTTGTGTTATCAATTGGAATGCTAAATTTGATAATTCCCATTCTGTGTCAATGTTATTTTTTCTAGACTGTTCGTCGGCTATAAAATTTTGTAAGATGCTACTAACCAGATATTTTTTTCTCTCGCACCACTGCCAAATAGATCGAGATAAATCGTTCAAATGTGGGAATTGTATTCCCCCCATATGATTGACATAACTAATGGCTGTTGTGTTATCAATGCGTAATAATATAGTACAGTCAGAGTAATTGCGAGCAAACCATTTTAATGCTAAAATACCGCTAAGAGTTCGAGATAATTAATGTGAACCTTCAATTCTGAACTTTTCCAAGTGGCGTTAATGCGTTCGTTATTGCAACAAGCGCCCCAGCCGGTTTTGAACGCATCAGTACAAACTTCTAATGTGAATGCTTGAGCCTTTATGGAATTGAAAGTTGTGGAAATATTTTTTGACCACCAATTCAGATCATCCAAAATTATATTAGATAATTTAATTTTCGTATCAAAATCGTTGTTTATTATTAAGGCTAAGTATTTTTGTCGTTCTAAAATTTTGGTGTAAATCCATCCATATTTTGCTGCGGGGCAAGCAGCAGTAAGAATCCCAATTAATTGTGCAAATTCTCGTATTGTGCAACGTGGTAAGTGTAAAAATGTATCTATTAAACTAGCTATGTGAATGCGTGTTTCGTCTGGTAAGGACATAATTAAACTTTTTGAATCATATATAAAACCTAAATATTTACAAGTTTGTTTTGGTTCTAATTTATTTTTATTGAAATTAATAACGAAACCAAGGGATTCTAATAATTTCAAAGTTTCTGTCAAGTTTTCACGACATTCAGAATAGGTATCACCGATACATAATACGTCGTCGAGGTATTGAACTGATTTATAGCCCCGGTTCCTAAGATGGGACATTACCTCTTTCATAATCTTGGTAAAGGTTCTAGGTGCTATAGATAAGCCATAAGGCATAGCATTAAACTCATACAAAAAGTTTTGTCCTTTATCATCCTCGAAATGAAGACGCAAGTATTTCCGGTGATATTTAGCAATAGGAATTAAAAGATGCTTCTTTCAGGTCTATGTTAGCCATGTAACCGTTTTGAGGTATTTTCTTAGTAACGGTCCTGTAATCTTCCATTTTAAAATGAAACTTAGAGATAAACTTGTTTAGTGGTTTTAAATTCAAAATAAATCGCTTGTCACCGTTTGGTTTAGAAGTAAGGAATATCTTTGATATGAATTGATTCTCGATAGGTGAACATGTTGATATCGCGCCTAAATCAATTAATTTTCTGATGGCCAAATTCATATCTTCTTTATCTGCCGTCGAAAGACAATTACGAGGTGAAAACCTTACAAGCCTTTTCACCTCGGAGTTTCAAGAAATGCTATGGAAAAACCCTTACGAATCCATTTGAGAACGATGTCATTGGAAGTTATGTCAAGCCAGTGAGCAAAGTGACGTATTCGTCCAGAATATACCTGTTCTATTCTTGAGGTTGAGCACGCGTTTTGTTCGTGTTCGAGTACCTCGGTTGCGCCGCTGTCTGTGCCTTGCGTGTTGCAGGGGCTTGTCTCCTCTGGCCTCCGCGCCCCCCCCTGTTCGACAGGTAACGCGAAGGACCTGGCCAGTTTTCCTGGTAGCGAGGTCGTGCGACTGCCGATTGGCCTGTCTGTGGAGGTTTTTGAGGCACCGAGGTCTTTTTTATTTGCAGGCTCTGCCTTTCAATAGCTTTTGAAGGTTTGATTTTTTCGGATAGTTTTATACCGAATAAAGTGCCATCCCTTTCGTTATCTTTGATAACATTTAGGAATGATTTTTCCAAGCCGGGTGTCACCAATTTGATACGTACTTCAGTATCCATATGGTGAAGATGGGATAAGATGCGACAACTGTCACTTAGCATTTTTATGACTTGAATATTTTCTTCTTCAGTAATGAGAAAAGTCATCGCCCTATTCACCGCTGTGATCCCAGCGCCAAGAAGTTGTTGCGATAACTCCATCTTCTTATCGCGATTTCTTGCCATATCTGTAGTGGCTGCCGAAATTTCGGCATTAAGCTTTGGTGCTTGTAAAAGAACACAATTAGAGGGGACAAGATATTCTTTTAATAATTTGTCAATCTTTGCGCCAAATTTTCGTGAATGTTTTCCCCATACTCGGGTGTGTCGTCAGATTGCTCCCCTAATACTAACAAAATTTCTGGGTCCAGTTCATGTGCCATCGAAGATGCTTCGGTTTCTGGTATTCCTGAACCGGAAACCGGTATCTTGGGAATATTGGTTACCTCCATGGCTGGTTGATTGGCAGGTCCGTTGTTGTCCACTTTATCGGCATTTAATAATAAAATTATTTATTTTATGTGTGGGTACTTTGACAAAAATACCTTCGTTCTATCTCTCGGATAGACCCCAGGCTATGTCTAATTTCGCAAAGATGTTAAGCTATCTCATGTAAGATATGCTTATTTTTTGCTTTTATGCCCTCGTGTTGACTCACGGCCAACCCCCAGGCTTGCCACGTTCGATTTCGAATCAAGGCATCAAAGATTTTTGCGTTTAATACCACATTGAAGCACTTATTCACCAAAATTAGTTAATATGAATAGGTACTTACGATTACCGGTGTCGTTATCAACGCTTGCATCAGAATCCGAAGATTCTAAAACTCGCACCACACGACGACTTTGTCGTTCCTTTTCTTCGAGTTTACGAATCTTTTTATTATAACGTTCAATTTTATCTTTAGCACTGCGCTTAGGCATAATTTATATCTATGTATATATGTACTGACAAACAACTAAACTCAATATGAAAACTTTTTTAAATCGGGGACTGTAATCGCAGAACTCGTGTTATTGTTGCCTCGCACGGAAAAAGAATGAGACTTGATAAACTGATCGCAGACAGCAAAAAAAAAAAAAAAAGAAAAAAAAGGGGGTAATTTAATAAAAAAAGTGCGAAGTTGCCTTGTAGGTTAGAGGAACTACGTTGTGAATGTTATATCTGAAGAATGAAGCGATGCAATATAATGACTTTTGGACCCTCATAACAAATTTTTAAAGATTATTTTAGCCCCAAACTCACAACTCAAAAAACCAATGTTTTATAGCAAATACTTTCAGTGTAATAAATATTCTGAGCATCAATGCGAATTTTTCACTTTACGGGCGCGTTCAAATGTAATACGATAAGTTTTGCCAAGTATCGCTGATAAAAGAAATCGTACCCGCTTTCTGTGAAAACAATATTATAATTTTCGTGTTTTAGTTTCAAATCACGAAAATGTTTCATGTTATATTTGAAGTAGGTCACGAAAAATGTTAAGGTTTTATTGTAGAGCTAGAGATTCTTGTGAAAAATGACATCTGGGTAAGTTATTACATGGGTCCCTATTTCTACTATCAAGTAATATTGTACTGTTTTAAGAATATTTACTTGTTGATACTTACTTGTATCTATTATAGTCTTCTGTAAACATTTTTATGAAATAGACAAGAATTTGAACGAAGTAGCTAGATAGCTTAGAATTGTAACTTTTGACAGTTCCAACTTCAAGCAATTACCAATTACTAAACTACAGAATAAAGATCGTATCTTAAATAATCACTTTGACTTGTTTATACAGGGTGTAAACAGACCCTTCACATAGCCGTCAATCAAGCATTCTGTACATCAAACTAAGTAACTTTACGCAAAAATTATTGCTGGGAATCGACTTTTTTTTTGAGGTGAAAAATTACGTTTTACGGTGGGACTCGATGGAAAGCACTCAAAGCATTGTGCTGATGCATGGATTGAATAGTACGGGGGTCGTGGAGGTGAGAAAAGTAAAGATCTTACATTAAAAACATGTATTTAAAAAAAAACTTGGGAAAAAGTAAACTTTGACCCCCAATATCTCCGTAACTAGAAGGTTCCCAGGTATGGTCTAGAACAAAAAAATGATCGCAAAGACGGGGAAAACAAGTGCCTTTCGACTATGTTAAGGGTCTATTTACACCCTTAAGATCCGGGTTTTAGAATATTTTTATTTTATTTATTGTTGAAACAAGTGGTTACATTTAAAGTTAGTCAAAATAAAAAATTATCTCTGATGCATACTCCAGGGATGTTTAATTAAATAAGTAAATAAATGAAAATGATTTATTTGATGAGATGGAAATTTAGTTTAGTTATCTATAAAATTATTAATAGATAACTAAACTATGTATTTACCTACTGGTATTTTTTTTGTAGCATTTATAATTTTATGATTGCATCCTAGGTCCAGCAGTGGACGTTTTCGGCTGAAATGATGTTGATGATTGCAATTCGTTTTTAGTTATTACATTAAATTGTCATTTGCGCATACTTACTTATTTAGTTTAGTTCGTAATTTTATTTTGCAATTCGTTTGTGTAGTGTATTGCTTTAGGTTAAACTATAGGGTTTTTCAATAGGGGCGGGTAGATGTTGAAATGAAATAAAACAAGCTGTGTAAAAAAGAATTTTGTTAATACCTCACGTATTAACAATTTTTTTTTTAATTTGAAAGGCTCACATGTGCCATTAAGTGTGGAATATGACATCGTTCAAATGCCCGCCTCGGCTTGGATCCGAGTGGTTCAATTTTCATTGATTCTTCTGCATAGATCAGGCTGTGCACGGCGAGAAATCGAATGCCTCGGGTTCTGCTGTACACTTTCACGAACCGCGACGATGTTCTCGGCCGATCTTCCGTTCCTTGAACGTACGGGTGTTGGCTGATTGTTTACCGAATCGGTCGTCTAAAATTTGGCCACGAAACGTTGAAGAGTCGACTGTGAAGAGCCACCACGTCTACCGTAAAATGGGCGCAATGCGAGCAATTGCACTAACGAACACTCATTTTGATAATAAAGTTTTATCATTTGAACGTGCTGTGCCATCGTGTTACTTGCCATGGTATTTGGCATAAGTAACTGAATAATAAACAAAAGATTTGATAGATGTCACCAAAACAAAATGGCCGCCACGGGCCGCCAAAATCTACCAGCGCCTATTGAAAAACCCTGTATTATAATTCTGCATGTGTTGAGCACTCCTATTATTGACAAGCTCACTGTAATCTGAAAATTCTACCGTGTTTATTGTATGTGTATTAGTGAATGAAGTAGTTGGAGAGCCATAAATAAATAAATGAATAGTTCAAAGTACTTGAGAGTGATTTGTGAACGAGGCAGATGGTAGTGTTCTGGCCATAAATCAGAATAATTCTCACGATTTCATGAAGATATCTTAAAAATTTGTAACCATAAAAGGTCATAGGTATTCTGGGTAATCAAGATATACTAAATTCTGCGATTCAGCATGTGTGTTTTAAAGTCGTTGTTCTGTGTGATGCAAATCTTAGTTTATGGTTAAAAAAACAACAAAAGTTCACAAAATAGATATACGACGAAAGATAAAAATACTATAAAATTATTTCTTGCCCAGATCTTGGGTCCCTGATGATTAAGGTGTTGTTACTTTGTATGCCTAACACAACTGTACGATGAAAAATAAGCGTTTACTATCTACCAACCGGTTTTATTCTGCTTTATTTGTATTCATACTATTCGTGGCTAAATAATAACAGCCGCTCTGGTCGATCTTCAGGTTAAGCCGCGTTTGCCTAGGTTGACTGTGGATGGATGACCATCCATTACATGTCAGGCTGCCATTTGTAGATCTTTGCTAGTCGTTACAGGTAGTCAGTGGCTGAAAGTCTGATAACTAGTCTTAACAAGGGGTATCGTATTACCCAGTACTAACTGGGTTGTGTAGGTGGATGGAGGCGGTTTCTCCAGTTAAAATACTGGTATTCAGCCGTATCCAGTAAGACTGGAAGCCGATTCCAACATTGTTCAGAAAAGGTAGGCAGATGTCGTTTATAACGACTAGAGAAACTTTGTCTCTCCGTCTGTCACTTAAACGGCTGAGCAAATTTCGGTGCACTTTGGCACACAGCTCACCTAGTGCACTTTTATCCCGGTAGTACGGTCCCATGGCTCAATTTCTGACCACGCAAACCAAGCCGCGGACATATGCTACTTTAGATATTAATCAACAAAGAAAATAGTTCTAACTTCACTCAAACACAACTTACCAATCTGTTACTTGAGCTCCAAATCTCTCGAAAATGTACTTCTGAAAGGTAGAACGGTTGAGAAAATACAGCCCGAAGCGACTTTTTATAGGTAACGTGCCGCCTAAACGCTTGACCGATCTCAGTATACAGGTTGGAAGGGACACCGACGCGGAAACGGTTACCACGTATTCAGTACATCATTCTGAGCATACATAGAAATTTTTCATTGGTTATTAAAAAAAATCAGCTGTTCCATACATTTTGACCGTGTCGGTATTGCACTTTTGTTGGAAACAGCAGATTTTTTTAACCTTTTTTAGCGACGGTGTCAGTTCCACCCTGTATTGCTGGACAGAATATATTACTGAAAATATATCAAAGTTCTATCGTTCGGTAGTGATATCGTTTTTAGGGATCCGTACCCGATAATTAACTAACAAACCCGATTACTAAGCCTCCGTCTGTCCGTCTGTATATCAGCGGGCTCTATCTCATGATTCGTAATAAGTAGATAGATGAAATTTTCACAGAATGTGTCTTTGTTCTGTGTGGTGTCCGGACGTAAAGAATAGCACCATCCCATATCTTCCCGTGGGTGTCGTAAGAGGCGACTAAGGGACTTACCAGAGAATGGGCAGCAGCGTTCTCTGTGTTTTATAACAACCATACTGCGATCGCCAACCCGCCTGCCAAGCGTGGCAATTATGGCAAAACCCCCCTTCTTGGGGGAGGCCTATGTCCAGCAGTGGACGTCTTTCGGCTGAAATGATGATGATGATGTGTCTTTGTGTTGCCGCTATATCATATTTTACTTGCTTCTACGATGGTACGGAACCCGTCATGCGTGAGTCCGACTCGCACTTGGCCGGTTTTATTTTATAGTTTGAACAGTTCGACCGTCGTACTTCTGAATTTAATCGAGCCAACCCAACAAAATTTATAGCGCTTTCTATTTGATTTCCAAACAAAAAAACACCCACACAAAGTTCAGTTTGCGCTGGAACGTCAAATATTTTTATAACTTTTGCAATATTGTCCTATTCATTCTGAAATAGCATGAATTTGATTTACGATTTTACGAGGATAATAATATGGGGGAGCCCTTTGCCCAGCAGTGAGACAAAGGAGGAAAAAAAAAATTGTAGCAGATGCAGCAGCAGTGCAGCAGTGTGTGTGTGTGTGGGGATGTGTGTGTGTGTGTGTGTGTGGTGAGTGTGTTGTAGCAGTGGATTTGAATAGATTTTATATAGTTTGCATGAGCTAGAAACATGGAGACAGGTAGATAGAATATACTTTATTGTACACTAGGCCTGCCCCGTTGGTCTAGTGGCTGTAAGCGACTGCTGAGCATGAGGGCAAAAGTCATTGGGTTTTTTCCATCAAGAATTTCTCAGTAGCAGCCACAGAGTCTGAATTTGTGCCCAGTTGATGGCAATAGGCTCGCCCCCTAATACATAGGACTTAAACATAACTGGCGAAATGTGGTTAGGCAGAGGCTAATAGCATACCTCTGCCTAACTATTCGTGGATTATGGGCGTGATGTTATGTTTTGTTCACCAAAATTGAAACCCAGCTGTAATACTATATTGTTAAATGTCCTCATTATGTGGGAAAATCTAGAAGTGTATATCACAAAGTCCAGAAAACGATGTTTCTAGAACAATAAATCATGAACTTTTAAAGTTATTATTAAACGTGCTTTTATAACGATATGGTTCTTTAAAACCTCTCCCAAATACATCGTCATAAGATTCTATTATAGTCATCTTTATTCATCTTTCAAACACATGCATTTCATTTTTTTTTTAAATATATAAAAACATTTACAATATAAAAATAATGGACCTGGTGGGTGTCGGGAGCAGAATCCAAGCTACCGGTTGTTAGAGCTCCAGAGACAAGAAACTCCTCACAATGTGGGCCGTATCGAGGAGTACTGCCTTCTGAATCAGGCCCTAGTTCCAACCGCCAAGCCCATTATAGTTATTAATAGGTACAGAAACAAAAAAATATATCCTAAGCTTAGAACCAATAAGGGTCCAGCCTTATCCTTTCTAATAACAGTACAATATTATTCCAATAAAAACCATTTGGCGTATCGGAAAAGTTAGCAGACTAAGTATCGGTAGTTATAACGAGTTCGGCAAATTGTTTCTAGAGGGAGGAATAAGTGAACAAAAATATATTTCTTGGTATAACGTAACTGTTCCTTATAAGACTTAAGGAGTACTTAAAGAAAATTTTCTTAAATAATACAATTAAATTTCTTTTAAATAACAACAATTGTACAGTCATGAACACCAGTACGTTCCTCGGAAACAAAGGCATTTAAATATCTACGAACGATAGACGGGACAAGAGTAAGATAATCGTAATCCAATACTTGTTATTACTTGGTAACAAATCGTTCTGTCTAGTGTCACAAGCTTGCTTGTCCGGTAGCATTTGTGTGTCAAAATCGAAACAATTCGGGATCGAAATTTTTGTATGAAAATATTCCCAATGTCCCCTCGGTTTTTAAAAGAGTGTCCATAGAGTTTCTTGCCCGTTCTTCTCCATAGAGATCTACGTTAGAGATTAGGCAACTACAGTACTTTCACAGTTTCTATGCCTTGTGACTGGGACTGTAGCTACATTTCATTGTTGTCTTTATTTCGACAATTCAAAAGTGCCTGTAACTTTCCTACTTGAAATAAATGCTTTGATTTTGATTCTCTTTAAGTCTTTGAAATCTCTTTGCTTAGAAAGCACGTTAAGCCCGGCTGTCATTTGTAGATATTTGACAGTCGTTACAGGTAGTCAGTGGCCCAAAAGTCTGACAACCAGTGTTAACAAGGAGTATCGTATTATCCAGTACCAACTGGGTTGTGGAGGTCAGATAGGCAGTCGCTCCATGTAAAATACTGGTTTTCAGCAGCATCTGGTTAGACTGGAAGCCAGCACCAAGATGTATAAGCTGAGAAATATTTAAAGTGTTTTTGTCTCACTTTATTGATTGTAACTTTATGTTGCAGTAATTTAAATACTTTTACCATAAAGTTGCAATCGTTATCTTACCGGAAAATCACTTTTGGAATTTTGTGCGCAATATCAGATTACTGTACTGTAGCCATTTCATCATCATCATCATTCTCCTGCCCTTTTCCCAATTTATCTGGTGTCGGCGCAGCATGTCTTCTTCCATACTTCTCTATTACTCGCCATTTTATCAGTCACATCCTTTCTAGCCATCTTCACACAGTCCATCCATCTTTTCTTTGGTCTTCCTCTACTCTTATGGCCATCACCATTCATACTCAAAACTTTCTTCATAGGTTTTCCTCGTAGTACCGATTTAATACGAAGTGTCATTTAACACACGGAGACTTAACGTTGACTTAACGTAGCCAAACTGAAGTGGCAGTGGGCAGGGCATATTGCTCGCAGAACGGATGGCCGATGAGGCCGAAAAGTTCTGGAGTGGCGACCGCGAACCGGAAGACGCTGCGTTGGAAGGCCTCCCACTAGGTGGACCGATGACCTGGTGAAGGCTGCAGGGATCCGCTGGATGCGAGTCGCACGGGACCGGTCAATGTGGCGACATTTGGGGGAGGCCTATGTCCAGCAGTGGACGTCTTTCGGCTGAAATGATGATGATGATGATGATGATGACTTAACGTTGAAGTTGTATTTCAATCAAGTTCCCTTTTTTTTTGTTTCGGGGTGGAAAATCCTCATGGATGTCCTCCGGCCTGGGGCGGGCGGAGGGGACTGTCAAACCTTAACTGACTAAAAGCCACCCCGGTCTTCCCTCCCCACACTTGCATCGGGGATCATGGGAACTAGTGCGCCTTCCACGATTCTCGGCCAGTGCAAATGAAGTTCCCTGACTAAACTTAAAAGTAGCAGCTTACTAAGGGAAAGTTAATTCAAAGCACCAAGAAGGTCTTTGTGCACACAAAATGCATACAATATGACATAGTTCTACTACAGCACCTATAACCGTAGCCTGAGGCAGTATCGACCTCAAGATGAAGCCAGTGATATCCGAGGCCAGTCCGTTTGCCAAACACAATTTCTAAGCCTCTTGGTGAATTGCTATCGCGCTACTATGGAATCTCGATTGTTTATCGACTTTGAATTTTGATTCAGATTATGTATTATCGTGAAAATTGATATTGGATAATCTTTGTGATCTCGTTTGCATTAATAAATATATTAACACTGTGATTCCAAAAAAACTATTTGGGGCTTTTTAAACTTTTAGCTTTAAAAATATGGCAAAAAGATTAATTTTAGAGAGTTTTTAGGGTTCCGTATCTCAGTCGGCAAAAACGGAACGCTAATAGGATCATTTTGTTGTCCGTCTGTCAAGACCCTTTTTCTCAGGAACGCGTAGTTGTATCAAGCTGAAAGTAATATCAAATACTCAGGTCTGCTACCCCTTGGAGCATAGAAAAATTCAACTTGTAAGTCAACGCGATCAAAAGACATGACTGTTTATGTCCCATATTTTGCGATTTCACAAGGGAATCAAAACCCACTCACTCAATATTTCCCGTTGACCTAGAATCTTACAGCACATGTAGCTAAAGGAAAATATGAAGATCAGATCTGAAAACCTTAAATATATAGTTTTATAACAAAATATCTGCAAGTTTATACGGAACCCTCGGTGTACGAGTCCAACTCACACTTGGCCGTTTTTTTATGAATATTCTACTGTTAAACTTCATGACCATCCCTTGTATGGAACAAGGGCAGGAGGATTACTAAAGGTCGACGCAGCGGTTTTTTTCTTTCATTCTCTTCATTTTCTCATATTATATCAAGTACAGTTAGAAAATTAAATTAAAGTAAAGTTAAACACCAGTCTATTGAACAAAGACAAATTATCACTAAAGCAAAGAGGTCAACGAGGACTTTAGGGGCGTTTTAACTAAGTAAATAGATATAGAAAAGGGTCAGAGTCAATGACCGATTAAACTTCTTAATAATGTCAAAGGCTTGCTGGTAAAAAACTTTATACATATTATAGTAACTTATACATAGGTACAAAACTATATCGCTTTTTTTATGTTGAAATTGCCCCGTTGGACCCGATGGACTAGTGATCAAAAGAGTGACTGCGAAGCTAAGGGTTCTAGGTTTTTGTCAGATAGATAGGCAGTGTTTTTGTTTTTTCTAGAGTGCTCGGCTTATTGCAATTACTAATTAAAAAATATAGGCCATGTTGTACCTATGGATAAATAATTTGTAAAATGCAGATGGCCTATGACCACGGTGCAGAGACGTGGTAGCTCACACAGGAGGCTGTGTACAGACTCAGAGTAGCACAGAGAGCCATGGAGCGTTCCATGCTCGGCATTAAACTAATAGATCGAGTTCCAAACGTCAAAATCCGGAGACGTACGATACTGATACTGCTAGCCTGCGTCATCCCACTGCTGGGCAAAGGCCTGTCCCCATGATTTCCAGCTATTTCGATCCAGGGCTTATGTGGGCCACTGGTCGTTGGTTTTGTCCAGCTAACGAAGAAGCAGAAACGTACGAAGGTCTTCGAAATCGCGTTATGGAACTCAAATGGAGTTTGGCAGGACACCTAGCAAGGCAATCATGGCAGGTGGAGTAAAGCTGTGACCGAGGAGAGTCCAAGGAATGGAAAGAGAAGTGTTGGTCGTCCGGGGGCGAGATTGGCAGACGACATTGTTGCCATTGCGGGAATATCTTAGATGAGGCTAGCACAAGAGCGTGGAGCTTAACACAAGCAAAGAGTGGCCTCTACCCAGCTGTGGGTGAAGTCGGGCTGTAGATGAAAATGCAGAACATCTCTGTATAAAACCTTTGGAGAATAAAGGCACGACCCTTATGCACTAAGAAATAAGGTTGAATACTGGTCGACCGTCAGTGAAGTTCGTAGTAGGTACATAAGAACCGCTGTTTCAAAACAGTCATTTGTTTTCAACCAGGTATCTACTGCGTTCCTATCACAGCAACAGGAGCATCCAATTAAGCTAAGCCCTCACTGTACCTAGTGTAAGCTGCCTTGCACTCGCTATCACCTACAAAAGTGAATAAGTAATGTTAAAAGTTCCCCAGACTAACATATTTTTGCTCAGTAACGTGGCTGCAACGGTTCAATGAAATATTAAAGATCCTTTCAAGTTACGAAAGAAGATGGCGTCTTTAAACAGATTAAGTTGGTTAACAATTTACTTAACTAAAGTAATATTTTATGGGCTGCAATTCACGGGCTTCCGTTACCAAAAATAGATGGAATCTTGTCAAAATCAAAATTAATATCAAAATATTTTATTTCACATAGGCCTAGATGGGCACTTATAAAACGTCGACAAAAAGGTGCACGGTTTGGGTTGATCGTTTCCTATCGAGAAGAATCGGCAGGAAACTCCAAGGTTACTCTTTTCAAATCATGTCAATCGGCTACATATTTTTTTTTGTGAAATTTGTGTTCATATTATCTCTTACATATTTTGTCTTATTTACTAATAAAACTAAACGCTATAAAGCACTGACAGATCCTGTGCTGTGTGCTGCTTGTGTTCAATTCGGTAGTGAAATTCGCCCATATCCTCAATCGATCTTCTTCTTTATCGTGTGGTTAGTGCCTAACCTGGTGTCAGAGTTTTTATGCCGATCATGGGCCTCTGACTTGGCTTTACATGCCATCGAAAAATATCTCTCAAGCATACTGGTTTCCTCACGATGTTTTCATTCACCGAAGCCAGTGAAATTATACAATACATACATGAATCCGAAAAATCAGAGGTAGTATCTTGGAATCGTACTTGGAACCTATGACTTGGCAGTCCAACGGTCACACCACTAGGCTATCACTGCCTAATAAAAATAACATAAAAAAGTAGTAGTGCGTGTTTGTCACCGTGTGTGTGCGTGTGTGTGTGTGGTGTGTGTGTACAGTAGTGTGTGTGGTAGTGTAGTGTATATGATTTAATAATGTTTCTAATATGGTTTATGTACCTGAAATAAATGACCTTGAATTTGATGATAGCAGTATAGCACCAATAAGTACAGGAACACAAACAAACATGTTCAAAGTTTTAATCAATATAAATAAAAAACAGAAATAAATAATGAAATACCTAGTAAAACCAGTCGAACTTACAGAGAACGTCAACATTTTCTCGAAGTCACCTAAAAAGTATTACAGATTTTTCAGCAACGAACGGCCGTTCGCATTTACCCTCAACCTATAAATAAAAATGTTCCTCTAACTTCGGCCCGTGTTATGAATGAGAACCCCTGGTATCTTCACGGGCTCCCTCCATCCACTCTTGTGGAAACTGTTTCCATTCCACTGGATTTTCTCGCCCAAGCATACGGGTCTCGCTTTGAACTTATTTTCCACTTTAAGCATTTGTTTTCTTTCTCTGTCACCGTTTTTCGTTCATATTCAAATATGTGTGGATCGTAAATTTATAAAGTGGTTTGGAAATTTTTATGTTTCGTGTTTTTAGTAAAACGTAGAAGTTTTATGAACGTCTAAAAGTTATAGTAGTATTATGTATCCATATAGAGGTCACATATTCCTGTTGGCCTCGCACAGGATCAATTTAGTTTTAGTTTTAAATTTTTTGTTGTTCTCTTTTATTTAATTTTGTTTTATTGTTTGGTACTGTGTGAGTCTTATAAATACGTAACTTATACTGTCACTTATGGGATATCTTCCGTGATAGTTCATCATTTATTTTCCATCAACAACAGAGTCGAAATATCGGGAGCTCATAATGACGATGGATGGACTATGTAAAGAATGATATGGTAAGAAATTAGGTGTCTGATGACATGACGAGTAATAGAGAAGTATGGAAGAAGAAGACATGCTGCGCCGACCCCAAATGAATTGGGATAAGGGCAAGAGAATGATGATGAATGTTGATGACAGCATAAGTTTAGTTTTAAACCGTGGAAGCTTAAAACAGTGTTTAATAAATACTTTTTCTTTCTTTATTTTTATATTCATTGTACCAAAAATATATTCTGGGTATTTCATTAGATTTTAAGACTTGCAATGCCATACAATTAAAGCCAGATTACACTGAGCAAGTTGTTCATATTCAGGTAAATTATGTTTAAATTCCTTTGTTTGTCGTAAACAAATATAATTATTAAAATATTCGTCTGCGTAGTTCTAAACTTTGTATAGAATCATGTTATTGTAGACAATCTTCTAGAAACTAAATTGTTCCTACTTTTACCTCTTCTAATTAAGTGTCTTGTTTATACAACATTATTTTTAGTGTATGCGAAACCTGAATACAGTTTGTTCAGAATAAGTTACTGATTCGATTCCAATAATTTTTAAAGTATGTTATATTTTGTCCCAAAAATATTTAAAAAAACACTACCTATCGCAATAATTTAGGTACCTACTGCCAAATTATTATTATCAATGAGCTCAAGACGACGCTGGGTGCGAGCGTGAAGGCGCGCTGCGTGGTGACCACGTTTTTGTCTGGACAGCCAGGTAACAGTACAGTTTTGAAATTTTCTACATAGATTTTTTACATATAAATACCTAGACACATGTTTCAGGTTTCGCTTATACTAAAACTAATGTTATATAAGTCAAACACGAAACTTTTAATTATTAAAACCTTCATAATTACCGGGAGGTTCGCAACAACAGGTTATAAATTAATAATTGTGTCTCAAGTCATTAGTGTCGGCTAATGAGACACAGTTATAAACCTGTTTCTTGATACGGTTTTAAAACTACATAACAAGTATTTCATGACATAGCGTCAATATCACGATTTTTTTCACCAAAGGGCTAGGCAGTGGAGTAGCATAGTATATCCACAATTTCGGCCGGTTATGTTTAAGAGCGCGTGTACAGAAAGAGGGCAACGTCGCTAATAGCTGTCAAATATTTCACTGTTTTGATACATTTGGCAATATTACTGCATGGAAATAAGAAATATGGCTAAGTAGTGAACTAATGTATTGATTATGAAATGCAATAATTAATGTCGTAACACTTTCATGCTTTAAAAATTCCTTTTTTACACCTAAAACGGTTACAAATTCAGTGTTTTAATTGCAATTCATTATTAATATTCTAGTTCACTAGTTAGCCATATTTCTTATTTCACAGTAATATTGCCAAATTAATTAAAACAGGTAAATATATGACAGCTATTTGCGACGTTGCCAACTTTTTGGATGAACGCTCTTAAGAGGGAAGCGCCAGGGCAGCCCGCGAAATTCAACTTGTCTTATTTTTTTTGCAATTTGCAGGTCAGTGTCAGGCTATGCGTTGAACAAAATATCATTCACGATCTTAACACGTATTTATTTACATTATTATAATACTTATAATCATCAACACAACCCTTTAAGTTAGTTTAATCCCATTGAATGACTTTTTCATGAAATAGTCATTATAATTATAATTCTGTAAATACATAATTGCGTGTAACACTTGCGAATCATATTTGACCGCGAAGACCCTGAGGGACAATTACCGAACTCCACGCGGGCGAAGCCACGAGCATAAACTAGTACAGTATAAAGTTATAGCGATCGAATAGGTATAAAAACTCTCACAAAGTTTCTCAGCTAAATAGTGTATGTGTTACGGCTGATAGCCGAAGTGAGGCTAAACCTAGTTTTAGCCGGCTAAACCTAGGTGCGGCCGGTTAAACTTAGATGTGTCCTACTTATTTTCGGTTAGAACATGCAACCAATTTGGATGTAGCGCGTTTGGTCAGTTCTAACCTAACCTAATCCATTTGGTCGGTGTGTCCTAGCAATAAAAAGGATACACAACTGTTACCGGCCGCACCCAGGTTTAGCCGGCTAGAACTAAGTGTAGCCGCACTTCGGCTTTTAGCCGTAACATATGCAACAGTTTCTCAAAACCACATTACGAGTATTTCACAGAATTGCACTATGTTATACAAGTATTAAAATCCAAAGTATTAGCGGTACCTAGGTAAGTAAATGTGTGGGATCAAACGATGCTAACATAATTCGCATTCAGCTTACTGGCGAGGAAAATATTCGCACATGAATGCTAGATATTCGACTGTAGGCTGTGGGTGCTTAGTTTCGTGAATAGGAGTGTAGTAGTAGGTAGTGGAAGCTTTGAACGTTTTGGTGCCAAAAATGTAGTAATGTCTAAGTAATGAGTGCCTCGTTGGTCAAGCGCGACTGCTGAGCACGAGGTCCCGGGTTTAATTCCCAGGTCGGGCAAAAGTGTTATTGGGTTTTCGAGCATGAATTTCTCAGTAGCAGCCACGAAGTCTGGATATTTGCTCGGTTGAGACTCGCCCTCTATTACATAGGACTTAAACATAACTTGTGTAATGTGGGTGTGCTATTAAGTTATACCCTTCGGGGATCACAGGTGTGATGTAATGTATCTAAGTAATGCGTTTTACAAAAAATCATCCATTTTTAGAGAGAATGCAGTTTTGTTAAAAGACAGAATTATTGGAAAACAAGCTTTCATCTGTGGCTCTGCTTGTGTGGAGATCAGAAAGGTCTATCTTCATACATAAACTTATGCCTTTTACCTATGGGGGTAGGCAGAAACTGCAGAACATTACATGCGGCGCTCTTCACATAACTGCTCCTTTCGCATCGTCCTCGTTCATACACCTGGCCTATCTGTGTGCAAAATTTTGACAAAATCAGTTCAGCTTTTAAGGTGTAAAATAGTAGTAGACAAACAAACAGGTCGAGTTTCTTTCGCATTTAAGAATGGAACTTGTTTTCCCCCCACATCGCTGCATCGATGAATAATGAATGTAGTAACTCTTACAACACACTAAAAAAACAGTCGACATATTCTTTTAATTACAAGTTTTTTCTACATCTAGCACAAAAACCGGAATAAAAAGAATTAAAAATATGTACATGATTTGTTTACAAATCCCAAATACTAGTGCAAGCTACGAGTGTGTTACACCAAAAAACAATTCAAGCGAAACTCCGTCTACAGTACGGAATATATTAACGCTGAATACAGCGACTCAGCGAGTTGGTGAGATTAAAATCTGTTTTCCCAACTCAGTGTTTTCCAGTTTGTTGAGTATATTGTTACCGTGAATGCTGTAAAGCGCTATCTTTGCTGATTCTGCTGTATGATTTAATTTTGTTTTCATGACAGAATCAACGTGTTTGAAATTGGAAGAATAAAGAGGTATAAGATATGCTTTTGTTTTTAATATGTGGTTGTTTTTATGAAAAGAGGTTTTGTCTAGACGAAATAAAACTGATGTGAAGGACGTGTATCTTGTCTATCAAGAAGAACGTGCTCATATCAAGGTATATTTTGAATATTAACTGCGAAAACATGTTGGTTCGAGTAATAAATATGTCGAGAGAAGACATGATTATACCTACATTCATGATATTTTACTGCTAGTGGGTCAGTGGGCCTCGACAAATGACAACCGCTGTCAAAGAGTTTCATACACTTCAGCCAACTTTTCTGTACAGGCGGGAAAACACAGAACTAAAATAAATGTACCAAATTTGACATATCCCTGCATCTTTTCTTGACAAGCAACGCCACCTTTAACTACACACTTAAACTGGTCATACTGTGTTTATAATCAACTATGAAATAATTGACAGCTTTTAACTAAGGGTCCATTACATTTTATGGTTAAATAAATTTATTTATGAAAAAGAAATTACAAGAATTTCACTTACTTGCGAACATTTCGGAACTTAAATATGAACATAAACAATATAAAGGGTGTAAACGAACCCTTAACGAAGCCGACAACCAAGCATTATGTACATCAAACTAAGTAACTTTACACAAAAATTATTGCTGGGAAACGACTTTTTTTTTGGGGGTGAACAATCACGTTTTACGGTAGCACTCAAAGCATTGTGCTGATGAATGGATTGAATAGTATGGGCGTGAAGGTGTTTAGAGTAAAAATATTACGATAAAATTATGTATTAAAAACAACTTGTGAAAAATTAGGAACTTTGACCTCCAATACCTCCGTAACTAGAAGGTTCCCAGGTATGTTCCAGAACAAAAAAGTGATCGCAATGACGGGGAGAACAAGCGCCTTTCGGCTTTGTTAAGGGTCTATTTACTCCTTTTATACATGAACTTTGACATACAAACTAAGTAGGTAAAGTTTTTCTGTATAACAATTCACTAACCTATACTATAATAATATTATAAAGCTCAAGAGTTTGTTTGTTTGTTTGCTTGAACGCGCTAATCTCAGGAACTACTGGTTCGATTTTCGAATTTCACGCGGACGAAAGTCGCGGGTAACAGCTAGTCTATTAAATAAAATAAAATTTTATACGCAAATAACATTTACGAAACACAAAACTTACAATTTTTTTCCATCCTCCCGGAGAAGAAATAATTACTGTGTTCGCATTTTACCGTTATGTAAGGATAAATTTAATATTCTAATACATCGTTTCCCTGAAACATGCATTTGATTATCTCTAGACTGAATGATACAGTGTAGTAGATTTAGTTCTGCTCAATTGATTAATTCATGGAACTCATGCCATTACCCTAGTTTCCTCTGGAGCGTATGAGATCACCCAGGTGTACTCTTGCTTACTCTAGTACACGCTGCTCCGATATTAACATTGTGAATTTGATCATTTTGAAAGAATTAAAGAAAGTACATTATCTAAGGCACACGATAAACACAAAGAAAGGAACAAAAAACTATATTTTGAAGAAAATAATTCCAACTTATTGAAAAATTACCTTAGACTGATTTTTTTAAAAGTTAGGTAACTTTGTGCTAAGAAATAAATATAGCGGTTTGACATCTTTTGTATTGAAAATATATTTATTTGTAATATTGTTGTATTTTTGGCTCAACATTCTCATCTCCGCATGTAGCGTGAAGATGTGTGTGGTGTGACAAGAATGGATAAAATAAAGAATGACTATATTAGAGGAAGTTTGAAAGTTGCGCCAGTTACAGAAAAGTTGGAAGGGCATCGACTATCTTGGTATGGGCATGAGATGAGGACAAATCGCATGTGACTGAATATAAATGCTGATGGACGGAGAGGGAGAGGAAGACAAAGAAAACGATGGATAGTTTGTGTGAGGAATGATATGAAAGATAAAGGTGTAAATGATAGCGTGACGGTTGACAGAGGAGAATGTAAGAAAAAAACGTGTTGCGCCGACCCCAAGTAACATGCGACAATGGCAGGAAGATGATGATTGTTGTATTTCTTGCTCTCATAAAAAAATTCGAACTTTTTGTTCGAAAAATCAGCCCATAACATCTTAAAACAAAAGTGTAGAAGTTAAAATTACCTATCCATTAAAAATATTTATATTTCAGACTCAAAATTCTTCAAATGACAAAGGAAAATAGGTTTTGTGCAGTCATAACAAGGAATGTTGAGTATAACAGTTAATATTCCTCATTTGTAAGTCATTAGACTATGTTACTGAATGTCTCGAGTCAAATTACGGAAACGACGTAAAATAAAATTTTAAACACAAAACAACAAACTTGCTTGTTTTTTCTTGGTTTTGTAAAATAATACGACTTTCGAACTTAAGATTTTTTTTTTTTTGCCGTTTCGACGGCGCGTTCGTGTTTCACCCACGCGCGCCTCAAGGAAGGGGTACGCAGGGGCCGATTCCTGCCAGGGCCGCGGGACTGTTCGAAAGAGAAACCGCGGCCCTGGAACACAAAGGGCAAAGAAGGAACATGGATGGGTTTTAGTAAATAGAAGTCTGACATTTCCCATCCGAAAAAAAAGGAAAATATTTTGATTTTGATCACCTCTAATCCCCAAATGGTTATGCAGACATATAAATATAACACCCACATTCCACCAGTAATGTACAAGTCTCACGTACTACGGGGCAATCTCACATCATCAGGCACAATTCCAAGGTAATTTTAAATAAAAAAAATATATTGCTGGTAACTGCAACAGGGCTTCAAAGAGGGATGGAGGGTTAGTCTTATTAGTACTTAATACGCGATTACATGCCATGACAAGGAGTATTGCGTTCTAGATCAAACCCTTAAATACCAGCGCTGTGATATTTTTTGAAATGTTAAAGCACCATGCTGAGATATGGGCCTTTTAGCCCGTACAGGAATAGTTTTGTTTAAGTATGTCTTATTTTTTTTGGTTGTTTTCCTTTATTTTAATTTTGTTTTATTATTTTATCCTGTGCTAGTCAAAAAATATTTTTCTTATTATTTTTCTTGACGTTATCTATTGTTTATTGTTTTGTCCTGTGCGAGTCAAATAAATACTTTTCTTATTATTTTTCTTGACGTTATCAAAAAAAAAACTATACGTACAGTTCGAAACTTAAACTCAACGGACCTCGTAAATAATAACACCTATCATCACAGAATCATAGTTAAACCATTTCCAAAATGATTTCCACCATTGCAAGCCCAATTAACTCGTAGAGGGTTCGCCTAACAGGATTTGAGTAAGATTTCAAAAGCCTCGGTCCAAGGCCAGCCTCCCTAATCAGATAAGCTTATCACACTTGCCCGTATTTTGCCGTGTATGGTGCGACCACTAATTTAATTTGATTCGTCCATATGAGAGTTTACATTCATTAGGATTTTCTGTTGGATTCAGGGTGTATTTTATATGTCATTTAAGTATTTTAGGTTATAGCAGTGATAGCCTAGTGGTGTGACCGTCGGACTGCCGTGTCTCAAGTTCGAACCCAAGCCATACTAGATTTTTTGGATTCATGTGCGTATTGTAGAATTATCACTTGCTTCGGTGAAGGAAAACATCGTGAGGAAACCAAACCAGCTTGCCCGAAAGTTATTTCTCGACGGAATGTGAAGCCAAGTCAGAGGCCTATGGGCAGCATAAAAACTCTGACACCAGGTAAGGAACTAACCAGACGAAAAAGAAAAGAAGGTCGTAGCACCGGGCGATAGCCGTCGAAAGTAGTAGTCTGGTAAAAATTAACATAAGTAAAGGATAACTTTTAACATAGGACTTCTTTGTTTTTTTTTGGCCAGTTCCAATGGTATTTTTTTAATTTACGACTGTCAAACAAAACCAAGCCGTCAAGGAAAAAAAAAATGTACCTCAGTCAAAATTCGCAAATGAAATGATGAAATAATTTTCTCGTAAATGGAAAATGGACATGGGCATGATGGAAACTGGCTTCCAATGCTTTTGAAGTTACTAAATATGTATATTTCTCTTTGGGTTATAAAAACTTTACTATGTACTTTTTACGATGTTTGATGAGAGGTGACACATCAATATTTAATTATACATAAAGGCGAATGGATTGTGATACATAATGGGTATAAAAAAACCTTTCACGAAGCCGAAAGGCACTTGTTCTCCCTGTCTTTGAGATGATTTTTTGTTCTGATCCATACCTGGGAACCGTCGATTTACAGATCTACTGTTCTCTCCGGCATTGCGATAAAAAAACAATCTGGATCAAACCTGAGATCTTTTTAGTTATGGCGATATTGGAGGTCGAAGTTCCAACTTTTTCCTAAGTTTTTAATGTTATAACTTTACTTTTAATTATCTCCATGACCATTCAATGCGTCAATCAGCACAGTGTTTTGAGTGCGTTACACTGAGTCCTACCGTAAACTGTGATTTTTTAATCCAAAAATAAAATCGTCATCCAGCAATAATGTTATGTCACAGCTCCAAAACCAACATTAGACATTCATCCTCAAATTGCACAAACAAACAAACAATAAAAAAATATACGAAAACCGAACAAGCCAAGATGTAAGTCTAATCAAATAAAAAAGAATTTCATCTCATAATAAATGCTGGAACCATAAACGACTTAGCCGTCGGGGTTTTAATTTTCCAGTTTCCCTGATGGCAATAATTAGAATTTTAATAAGACCTCGTAATGACGTGATTAGCGCTTCCGTATCACTTGCCGGGATGCCTGATCTGGTAATTAGAGACTAATTAGGGAACGTTCGAACAATGATACACGCTCTAATGCTCTAGCTAGTTGGTAATGCAGGGCTGACCATAGTTAGGTACTTTCTTTGGTATGTTATGTATCTGTAACCATTTCGAAATTTGAAAAGTCATCATCTGTCTCAATGAGATATCTTCCGTGAGTGTTGAGTTCCAGTAGTGCGCGTAGCAAAAGACAAAGAAAGAGGGTAGATAGATTTGTTTGTGACCTAAAAATTTTATTTTCCATCCACCCGCATTCTCCAGTCATCCGGCGATCATGGCGCTTACAACAGCGTTGAAATATCCGGCGCTCAACATAATTAATAATCACGGAAGGAATCCCGTAAGCAATATTATAAGTTTAGTTTTAAACCGTGAAAGCTTAAAACAGTGTTTTCATCATCTGCCTCATCCGCCTAACCTTTTCCCAAACTATGTCGGGGTTGGCTTCCAGTCTAACCGGATGCATTTAAATACCAGTACTTAACATAGAGCGACGCCTATCTGACTTACACCACTCAGTGACTGGGTAATACGAAAAGCGTGTTACAAAAATCCAGACATTTGCAAAAAAGTCGGAACCTTTTACTGTTGTGTTATTTTATAGAACACTAGCGACCCGCCCCGGCTTCGGGTGCTATATATATATATATAAACCTTCCTCTTGAATCACTCTATCTATTACTGAAAACCGCATCAACATCCGTTGCGCAGTTTTAAAGATCTAAGCATACATAGGGACAGACAGACAGCGGGAAGCGGCTTTGTTTTATACTATGTAGTGATTAAACTTTTCTGTATCTTTAAAAAGTCCAAAAGTTCCGACTAATGACAAGTCCGGCCGGGGGCAATAAGCCAGACATGACCAGATAAATCAAGATGAAAGAGAATTTCAAGGAAACTAGGAATTTCCAGAAAGTATAGAGCGCTAAAAAGTGCATAAAGGCATTTTTATGCAGTGTTTCCATTAGATTTATCTTATCTTTATATCTAAGGTCTAACTATTCATACACGAAATATTTCAAGAGTAACTTCTATAAGTCGTAAAGTCGCCATAGCAACGAAAAAAAAATTATCTGTGTCTTTTTTTTTTACGAAATTATTATAATTCTAAAAATTTTTGAGACTTTTTGCATAAAATCTTTACTCCCATATTCCAACGATGACACAAGGAAAATACGACGTAGTAAACTAGCGTAATGGATGTTCAAAAATAAGGAGCTAGTGTTTATTTTGTGGGTCAAGTAATTTTAAATTATTTTTTTTTAATAAAAATATACTCAGATAAAAAAAAATAATCCCTCGAAATGGCTTCGTTATAGCCGTAAGATGATTCCCTGAAAATATTTCGTGTTTGAATAGTTAGACCTTATATAGTTACAATAAATAATCTCCATGTTTTCACATGTCACCACAATACCACATCTGTAAATCGAGGCGGGTCTCTTGTTATACTCAGTAAGGCTGTTTTCCTCTAATTTGTTCCTCCAACAAGGTATAATTACTGGGCGTACGTGATAACAGGTAGTATTTCTTTACTCTGATTAATGTTCCTGTTAATATGATTTAGTACTTTCGTCGGGATAATAACAAACAAACTGTTATGCATTGTTTTGTAATAATTTGTTAGGATATATTTGCCTCGCTAGTCTAATGGTACAATCGCGACTCTCAACAGTCGCGTTTGCTACCATTAGACTAACATGAGGTCCTGGGTTAAATTCCCGAGTCGGGCAAATTGTTATTGGGTTTTTTTTATCAGGAATTTCTCAGTAGCAGCCACGGAGTCTGGATTCCAGTTGATGACAATAGGCTCACTCCTATTACATGAGATATAAAGATAGTTGGCGACATGTGGGTGTACTATCAGGTATGCCTCTGCCTAACCATTGGGGGATGTCCAGACGCCAGAGGGCCTTGAGCAATTTTAAGTTTTTGTAACTATCATCCTGTGTCCATTAAACACTTTTTCTTTTTTAGAAAGTAACATTCTACCAGCAATGACGTTGATGGAAAAGACAAAAAACTCCCAGGTATGGTCTAGAACAAAAAAATGATCGCAAAGACGGGGAAAACAAGTGCCTTTCGGATATGTTAAGGATCTATTTACACCCTTTACATGTTACAGCTAATAGCCGAAGTGCGGCTACATCTAGTTCTAGCCGGGTACAACTAGGTGCAGCTGGTTAAAGTTAGATGTATCCTACTTATCTTCGGTTAGAACATGCAACTAATTTGGATTTAGCGCGTTTGGTCCGGTTCTAATCTAACCTAACCTAATCCATTTGGTCGGTGTGTCCTAGCAATAAAAAGGATACACAACTGTTTCTGTCTGTTTACACCCTGTATATGTACCTTATAGAGGCTGAAAGGGTTAACGTTTATAATACTTAATTCAAATGAGATAGTTAATTATTATAATCCGGTATATCCATGTTATGATAAACCATATCTTAATATTGTGTTCCTTGAAATGCTGTAAGCCGTCTTACGTAGTGTTTATGAATAAATAATACAAACTTGATGTTAATTTTAAGACTGATATGACGTTAATGCCGTTTTATAGAGAACACGTTGGATTTCACGTGAGATGTCAAAACTTGATGTACGGATAATAAGCCCCGACTGCCTCTTTGAACCGCTGAGCATGAGGTCTTCCGGGTGAACTATTAGGTACTCCTCTGCCTAATCCTTCGGGTATTACTGGCGTGATGTTATGTAATTATCTCAACACTGACTTCGGTGAAAATTCCTGCACTAGCCTATACTAATATTATACAGAGGATTATGAATAGGTGGATATGTGGAGGAGTACTTTGACGTCCTATTGCTTTTATTGCTTGTACTTATATTTAGTTTGTAAGTTTATTTTATGTAATTTAGTCCATTTTTTTTGTAAATATAAAGTTTTAATTATTCTTTAAGTCATGTAAGTTCTGAAATTAATAAAATTTCTTAGAAAATAAAGAGTTAAAGTTTTATATTTGTAAGTTTGGATGTAGAGGGTAATATTCGAAACTGATAATGCGATTCCGAAAATTCTTTTACTTCTGTGAAGCTAAATTATTCCCAAGTGTCATAGACTACGTTCTCGTTGGACACTTTCTGACCAAAACGCGAGCGGAGTTGCTGTCACAAGCTAGTTTAAACAAATAAATAAAATTGAAGTGTCTGTTTGTAACAACATCTTTATACTGAATGCAGTTACAATTTTTTTTTTAATTTTTGTCTGGCTGTCTGGTTGTTCCGGCTAATCTCCGAAACGGCTGAACCGATTTTGACTGAACTTTGCTGATTTTATAAGAAGTAACTTAGACTACAATTTTAGAAAAAGGATTAGGGCTTCATTTTTTTTTAATTGTTGACAAAATCAGATTCAAATATGGAAGTAACGTCACGCGGACAAAGGTCGCGAGCAAAAGCCAGTTATTAATATAGTTTTACCTTGCCAATCTATCTGGAGCACGCGTGGTGTTCAACGCCTACTTTGCATGAAAATATGCCTTTGTACTGCTTTGGGACATTAATTATAGGCTTATTTCATTATTTTCACGTATAAAAGTACTAGTAAGTATTTATAGATATAAAACAACTACGCAAGTAAACACAAGTAACACTACACGGCGCAAAGTGGCCATTAGCAGCGCGATGAGCTATAAAACTGCGTGCGATAAAACCTGTTATAGTTTGCTGTGGAGTAATTGCTTTACACTATCGTACGTGCTCTTGTTTATGGACTTCTAAGTATCCTGGTGGTCAAGTTGGGGTTTTAGTAGTAAAACTAATACTTATAGTTCTATATATGTTTACTTCTTCACGTGACTAGAGGGCTGGCCTTTTTTTTGGCTAAAGTATCAGCACTGCCATCCAATGTGGCAATGCTGCCAGCCTTTTGGACACTTTTCTTGTTGACAACGAATTTTTTGACGCCCCGTAATTTTTTTCCCATTATGATACTTATACATATTTTTGTTATTATTTTAGATCTATTTGTGGTTTTTAAATAATGTTCATACTGAATTCAAATAAAAAAAAACTTAATAGGGTGTTATTTAAAGTCCCTCTACGAGTTTCTATTGGCAGGATAGTAACTGAGTGCCCGTTTTTACGTCCGAATGTCTATAACGTATATGAGGATTATAATATCCCCTAGACCGTTTTCGGTCGTGGTGGCCAACCTCATTAGTGATAAGCTATACACAGAAAATATTAGAGCGCACTCCAGTACGATCGAAGACAACTTTCTTAATTCTGACATGAACGGGGAGAAATCAATACTCAATACTCAAATTTTTATTGCATTCCGTATGTATTACATAGATGATGTTACAAGATAAAAGATCAATATGGACCCTCTCGGGCACAGCAACATTAAGAGAGAGGAAGAGGGCTAAGCAGCAACTCAATAATATTATTATAAATTATAAGTTTAATTGTGCGTGTAATTATGAATATATAAATAATACATTATTAGGTTTGTTCATATAGGTATAATATATTAGTTTTATTTATTTATGTATTGCATAAGAATAGTGTAGGTAGATTGCATAAGAATAATCAGGAGCGGGACCAGAACCAACGGCTTCAAGTGTTTTTCGAAGCACGGGGCGATGTAACGCCACCAACTTCCTCGCTTCGGGCTGCTGGTGGGAAAGTCCTTATGACATAAAAGAAGGATAGGTAATGAGTAAATAATCAGCTATACAAATAAATCAATTTTTAGTTTAAAAATAAACAGCTTTTTACTGAATGCATGTCATGTGAAAGTTTATAACAGTACTTAATTATAACAAAAAAGATTTTTGATTTTAATTTTTGTTGTCTGTCTCTCCGTTTGTTCCGGCTAATCTCCGAAACGGCTGGACCGATTTTGACGGGACTTTTACTGGCAGATAGCTGATTTTATAGGGAGTAAATAGGGCTATTTGAGAAAAAAGATTGGGTTAAAAAAAATTAAAGCCTTGAAATTGTTAACAAAATCCGATTCAAACAGGGAAGTAGTATTTTTATAATTATTTCACGCGGACAACGGTAATAAGTTGTAACTTCTTGTTCATAAGCTTCTTTTACTAACTTTTTATGGATGTTGTTTGTCCGAAATACAAGTTATTTTATTTTATTTATTTAGTCTTATTATTTTAACGGTCTATTCAGTTTATTAACATGGAAAAAGTACTTTTGAATTTCTCTCAAAAATTTTCCGCCTTGCAAATATTCAGAAGCTTTATAAAACGTCAGTCAACATATTCAAGGCTGTCAGTCATAGCGGCCATGTTGGGAAGATAAGTGACGGTACGACACGAAGCTATCTATCATCGTTCAAAATGTGTGGCATATTTAGGAGTAGGTAAATACTTTTATTATAGGAGGGTCTTTTTTGAATTCTGTATGCTTTTTTATTTAGGGTCTTCAAAAAAAGTTACACCTACACAAATCATGACAGATAAATAGCATAACATTACATCACGCCTGTAATCCCCGAAGGGTTACGCAAAGGTTCACTCAGTGGCGTGCCTTGGGGCTAACGACACGTCAAGCCCATAAGGCAAGCAGGCTGTTTACAAACCTGAACATCATGAAGAGTAGTAGGTTATAAGGGCAAGCCAAGCTTGTAGGGTTAGGCCACGCCACCATAGTGGCGATAAGGCCCCTCTTTGAGGAGTGGCTAGAGAGGCGCCACGGCGCCCTCACCCGGGTGTTTCCATTGCGAGGATCGTCCGGAGGACACGGTGCAGCACACTGTGGAGGTCTGCCCCGCCTGGGCGGAGCAGCGCCGTGTCCTCGTAGAGGCGATTGGCGGTGGCGATTTCTCGCACCCGGCCCTGGTTCAAGCCATGGTCCGGAGCGAGAGGGAATGGGAAGCCACCTCCTCCGAAGCAGTCATGCTAGTGAAGAAGGTGGCGGGACGTGAGAGAGAAAGAGCCTCACGTCCCAGCCGCCGCGGGAGACGCCCTGGGCGTTGGGGGTCACGTGGGGGCCCCCGGCCACCGTAGGCGCGGGCCTGTGGACGGCGAGTTATGGGCTAGCTCGCCGTCCGGCCGTCTTATGACGACAGGCCGTGTCGACGGCGGGTTCGTGTTCCACGCGCGCCTCAAAGAGATGTCAGCAACCACGTAGGGGTCCACATGGGCCGATGCCTGCCAGGGCTGCGGGACTATTCGAAAGAGATACCGCGGCCCTGGAACACAAAGGGCAAAGAAGGAACATGGATGGGTCATTTGATGATTTCCCATCCTAAAAAAAAAATAAGCTTGTAGGGTTGTATGAAAGTATCGCCACTAGATGTACCTAATAGTACACCCGCAATTCGCCAGTTATGTTTAATTCTCATTTAATAGGGGGCGAGCCTTTGTCATAAATCGGGCAGAACTCCAGACTCAGTTAACTGAGAAATTCCTGATGGAAGAACCCAATGGCACTTTACAAATAAATAACAGGAGTTAAAACACATTATTAGAGGCTTCCTGTTATAGAACCTTTTTTTCTATGTGTCTATAAGAGTGTTTTCTACCTCGAAAACTGCATAAGTGAGCTGGCCTGGTGTATATAGTCTGTTTCTGTACATATTTTTGTTATGGCATGGGAGGAGGCTCTTTCAACAGAAACGGCGTAAGGTGAAGGCATTCAAAATATACGTAGGCGACGTGTTGTGAATTACACTTAAGCGGCGCAGCGCAGGTACGCCGTTTTTTCGCTTCCTTATAAATAACACGCCTGAGCTGCGCCTGCGCCGCGCCTTCACCTTACGCCGTTTCTGTATAATTCGCACCTTAAGGAGTATTTATTATTATTTCAAACAAATAACATAATTATAGCGAACGCTTTCTCTAACTGTCATTTACATTCAAAATTTAAATGTACTATCGAGTTCACAGACGACGGTCCGCCTCTTTTCACCCTTATGCCCTAAGTAATAAGGTTGAAAAGTGGTCGAAAGTCAGTGAGCTCGGGAGTATGTACTTAACATTTGAATTGCTTGACTGTACCTTTTTTTTTATTTTTTGTTTTTGCGTGGAAACCTTCAAAAGGCGACCGGTCTTTGGGGATAAGACCGGGGAGTGTGGGATTTTTACCGCACTAAAACCACCCCGGTGGTCACCATCCGCACATAAGAGGAGGCACTGTACCTACTGATTTACTTGATTTTTTATTTAAATTCATCATTTAAGTACACAGTGTATGTAAAATCAACACAAGTGCATGTAAAATCTACTACGTACTTTACTGTTTCTCGTGAAAGTGTCGCTATATCAATATTCCGCCCTTTATATTTCAGTAAATTTCAGTAGTGAAATTCTAGTCGGTGTTTCCGTACATAACAAATTACGTGAATCAACCAGACATGTAGTTACGGTGTAGTGAGCTAATGCATTGGTTGCTACTGACCAGAGGTGGCTCATTAACAATATCATTACGCATGGAATCCCTGAGGCGTCATGCAGAGGTGTGCCTATAGTAGGTACGCTCTCATTTCGTATAAGTCCCATGTACTATAAAGGGCAAACTACTAACTAGGAACAAATAAAAATATATTTTTTTTTTGTTTTACTGTGAATTCAACCATTTTTTTTTGTTTTGTCCTGTGTGAGTCTAATCAATACTATTTCTTTCTTTCTTTCAAATCCAGCCTTCAGGTTTCTGAAAAATTGCTGTAGAGAAAACTTAATAATAAAATTTACCCGGTCTGAATCGAACCCAAGACTTCAAACTCATCAGTAGCGTTTGACCTACGAAGCAGTATTTTTTTAAACAACATAATATCACGCCTGTAATCCCCAAAGGGTTGGACAGAGGTGTACTTGATAGTACACTTACATTTCGCCAGTTATGTTTTAAGTTCCATGTAGTAGTAGTCTGAATGTGTGCCCTATTGATAGCAATAGGCTTCCCCCCTATTGCTATCAATAGGGCACAAATTCAGGCTCCGTGGCTGCTACTGAGAAATTCCTGATGTAAAAAGATACACTTTGCCCGATCCGGGAATCGAACCCAAAACCTTATGTTCAGCAGTCGCGCTTGTGACCACTCAACTTCATAATCAACTTGTATTAATTGTCCCACGGCTGGGGAAAAGTCTCCCTCATAGCATAAAAATAATATAAAATGAATTCCAACTACGAACATGGAACGTGTCATGTTATGGTGCTAATATGTGTCGGTGGTGAAATAACACGACGCGATGAAATGCACGAGTGTGTCCCTGGACGCCTTTGATGTATCACAGTGTGATTTGTGCATTTCAGAAGGGATATTTTTCGTATTATTTTAATTTGGATATTCCTAGTGAACAAAGCAAAGTATGTATATCTCTCCAGTTGCTCTATTCATAGATTTTATTCTAAGCCGGGGGCTCAGAATACACATAAGTTTTTCATCGGTTATTAAAAATCTCTTTTGTAGGAAACAGCTAATTTCTTTTTAATAACTAAATTTTTATATGTGGAGAGGGGGGGGGGGGCTCAGAATGATGTACTGAATACGTGGTAACCGTTTGTACGTCGGTGTCCCTTCAAGCCCGTACATGATGTGGTAATTAAGGAACAATTCCAACGGCAACCGCAGCGGCAAAGCTGCCCAGTTGCATGGACAGACCGCAAATATACGACTGGTTGTTGTTACTCTACGAAAACGGCAACAAGCGGCAATACTGCCAAAAAAACTTAAAACTAAACACAAAAAAGAATGAAAATTATTATGTGTCACGGCTGCGCCAAATAGGCCTAGTTCAGCAAAATGCCGAGCAGCTAGACTGCCTGACGTTGGTTTTCAACTGGATCTGAGATATCGATGTGATGTATAATCAGCCTATAATGTTCCCACTGCTGGGACACAGGCCTCCTCTCTATGAGAGGGAATGGGCTATAATCCACCACGCGGGCCCAGTGCGGGTTGGTAGATGTCACATGTCTTCGAATTTTTGGTTCTACGACATGCCGGTTTCCTCACGATGTTTTCCTTCACCGTTTTGAGAGCAGTGGTGATGAAATAAATTACACAAAGTAATGCGCCTGCCTGGGTTCGAACCCACGACTTACTGTTCGTAAGTCGGGGCTGCCCCCACTGAGCCACCACTGCTCTCGATGTGATGTGATGGACTTAAAACAGTTTCATACCTTATGACAAAGTATAAATGTGAACGGCAATACTCACAACAAATAAACTACTTAATAAATAATACGGAGGTAAGTGCTAAATAAAACAAAAAAAGGAAGCGTTTTCATAGGCTTAGAAAAAGAAACTAGTCGTGTCGTGTATAGCGATTGGGAGACTTTAGCACTGACTTAATTCTATATGGTCTCATGAGCCAGATTCTGAGTGCATTTTAGCAAATTATCGTTGAAGCAAAAAGGCCAAAAGTATTTCAATATTTACCCACAAACGATCGTTGACCGTTCTATTTAGTTCTCCAATGACTCAACCTCAATTCAATTACACTAGGAATCATTATCGATGTAGCTGGAAAACAACAGACTGATATAAATCTAATTTTTACGAGACTCCCAATAAAATACTAGGTACGTACACAAACAGTGTTTCGTTTAGTGGATTAAAGTTTCATTGTATGGCGTCTACAAGGAATAACTAACCTTGAGTGAGCCATAAAAGAGGGTCTCGTGGCTAATTAATAAAACCCATATGGATTGATCTTCAAGGTTAATCAACGTTTACCGAGGTCGGGCTCGGGATGGGTCACTAACATACCGAAATAGTCATTTCATGATTTTAATTATGTTTTCTTTATTTATTTTTATTACAAAATGGGCCTGCTCTTGACCTCGATCACGCCTAATGGAAAGCGATAGATGAGGTCTATGATGGAACGAGCGTGCCCAGAAGATGCCTGTTCACTCTTGCTTTGAAGGCAGACGGGTTAAATGTGGGAGGGAATACAGACGCTGGCAGAGAGTTCCACTCTTTGGCTGAGCATAAAAAAATAAATAAAAAAAAACAAATACATATAAACGTGTTACGATCGCGAATCTTATTTTGTTCAACATACAGTCTGACACTGAGCAGCAAATTACAAAAAACGTAAGAAAATTTGAATTTCGGGGGCACTTCCACATCTTTACACATTTTAATGCAACCAGCTGAAAAATTTCCCATTTACGGTCGACACAATCATTGAAGGAATAATCCATGTTAGTTATAACGTGTCACAGACTGTATGTTAGTACTAAATCAGAGCGTGAAACCAGAGCACATGAAATGTGTTCACAAACAAAATCGTAAAAATAATAACGAGTTGTTCCATTTTCCGAACGGGAAAAGAAAAATAAATATTCGTTTGATTAACATCTCTTTTAATGAACAAAAAGAAATCTATACACATAAATAAAACTGAAGTGTCTGTTTGTAATATCAAAATAACAGCTTTTTACTGAATATGCAACGAATATAACTGCGTATGAAATGATAAACGGCACTTCTAACAAAAACACATTTTTTTCCATTTTTGTCTGTTTGTTCCGGCTAATCTCCGAAACGCCTGAACCGATTTTGACGGGACTTTTACTGACAGATAGCTGATGTCGTAAGGAGTAACTAAGGCTCCTTTTATTTTAGAAATATAATTAGGGTTCCGTGCAAAAAAATTAAAACTCTTGAAATTGTTATCAAAATCCGATAGAAAAATGGAAGTAATATTTTTTTATAATAATTTCACTCGAACGGCACAGCGGTCGCAGGCAACAGCCAGTTTTAAATAATACTGATTGTTAGGCTAGATTGGAAACTGTAGATGGATAAAGCTTCGAGAGTGATTGAATATCGAATTCGCCGTGTTTTGTTTTGGTCCGTGAGTAAATACTCATTCTGAAGTTTCATAGTGAGCAGTTCCGATGCCTTTGGGTGCATTACGGTACGGTCATTGGTTACGAGGATTCGGGTCTGTATTCCGAACCGAGTTTCAGTTTGAGAGTTTATTTGGTCTTGTTTACTTATATGTTGGATTCGGAATGGAGAGACCTGCTTTCATTCATTCAATGCCTGAAAGAGAATGCACGGCCTAAACCGACGGGGTGTTATAGCATTATATCTCATCATTTATTTAGCTTTTTTCCAACTATGTTGGGGTCGGCTTCCAGTCTAACCGAATGCAGCTGAACATCAATATTTTACATGGAGAAACTGCCTATCTGACCTCCACAAACCAGTTAGTACTGGGTAATACGATATACTGGTTGTCAGGCTTTCAGTAATAAACAAAAACATTAAATCTATTAGTTTTAAACTTGTCTTCTTGTGCAATGTTATTAAGACATCTTACTAAAATTTACTTAGTAAATAATAAACTGATAGCACATTAGTAATGAGAAAAGTAATTAGTAATGAATGAATAAATACAAAGTTTTTGCGCAGGAGTTACTTTCATTACGTGGTGAGTACTAAAGAGAGGTTTTTGAAAATTAGTCCCTTTAGGGGTTCAATAGAGTATGAATTTGTATGGAAGTTAGTCTTTTTGTTCACGGGTTTCCACTCGGGTTCAATGCTTGTAGGTCATCAATATTAACTTGGGATCGGATACATATTTACCAATAGTTTGTGTGTTGACTAGTATAGAGCGCGCGTCAGTACACGAAAAGTCCCGGTTTATTTAAATAAATAGTATTTTTTCATTTGATTGTCTTTGAATGAATTATGTTCTGTATGGTGTCCGGACGTAAAGAATAGCACCATCCCATATCTTCCCGTGGGTGTCGTAAGAGGCGACTAAGGGACTTACCAGAGAATGGGCAGCAGCGTTCTCTGATTCTACAACAACCATACTGCGATCGCCAACCCGCCTGCCAAGCGTGGCGATTATGGCAAAACCCCCCTTCTTGGGGGAGGCCTATGTCCAGCAGTGGACTTTTCGGCTGAAATGATGATGATGATGATGATGATGAATGAATTATGCCCTGCCATATTTACAATTTTATCCTATTCGAATATTTAGCAGCCAAATTTGAATTCAAATAGTTGGAGTATATTTTTACGTGTTATTTTCAAAAAATATCTTTCCTGGTTTAAATAGATTATGAATATTCATTTTGTTTAAAAGTACTATATTTTATTGACACTGTATTATTTATGAAATGCCGCGATAGCGGAAAAAAAATGGCATTTGAAGGAGCCGCTTCCATACCTTTGTCAAGTTTGCCGCAAAAAAAAACATCCTTCAAGTCAATATGCATCTGATTATCTGATCCCAAATGTTGACACAATAACCAGCTGTGTTATTGTTCTTTGTGCTATTTTTTCTTCATTCTTCTCCGTACTTGACAAAAATTTTAATCTAAGGTTTTATGTTATATTTCAAAGTGCATAGAACTTTTAGTGGTCTAATATAAAGCTTTATTCTACCTCTCGGCCGGGTACTTAGCAAATCGTAAAGCTACCATGAAAGGGAAGCTTCTCCCATAAATTGCAATAGTTGGGCTTGGAAAAGTTTACGATTTTAAACGAGAAAGATTTACTGGCCTTAATTACTAGTACACACAGATTTCGCGCTAGATTACAATTTATGATGGCTTTTAGCATTACAAATAGTAAACTTGTGCTGTCACTTACGGGATATCTTCCGTGATTGTTCATCAACACAAGAACACAGACAGCACAAGCACAAGCACAAGTTTAGTCGTAAACCGTGAAAGCTTAAAACAGTGTTTACAAATAGTATGTACGCACGGAAAGAATCTGTTGCGTTTTTTTTTCTTCTAGCTTTAATGGGTTTTAAATAGGATATAGTTTGTGCTCGTGGCTAAATAATAACAGCCGCTGGGGTCGATCTTTAGGTTAAGCCGTGCTTGCCTAGGTCGGTTTGTGGATGGGTGACCACCCATTACATACCGAGTTTCCTCCGTGCCTCGGAAAGCACGTTAAGCTGTTGGTCCCGGGTGTTATTTGTAGATCTTTGACAGTCGTTAGGTAGTCAGTGGCTCAAACAGTCTGACAACCAGTCGTACCAAGGGGGTGTAGTATTACCCAGTACTAATTGGCTTGTGGAGGTCAGATAGGTAGTCGCCCCATGTAAACATACTGGTATTCAGCTGCATCCAGTTAGACTGGAACGACCCCAACATAGTTGGGAAAAGGCTAGGCAGATGATGATGGTTTGTGTACACTGACCTTCTTGGTGAGGTTCTTCAGGAAGCTCAGGTGCGTAGTACTCGCAACTGGCGTGCGTGTATGAACGTGGATGAGGCAAAAGGAGTACGTAAGTGGTTTCTGTCTAACCCATGGGAAAAAGGCTTGACTTTATGTATACAACATTAGTTTTAGTACATACGAAACCTGAAACACGTGACTAGTATTTTTATGTAAAGAATCTATGTACAAAATTTCAAAACTGTATCATGAAAAATCACAGAGTTATAAGCTTGTTCTGTTACCTGATTGTCCGCACAAAAACGTGGTTCCGACGCGGCGCGTACGCGTGCGCGCCTCCAGCGTAATCTTGAGCTCATTGATAATAATAATTTGGCTGTAGGTAACTAAATGATTGCGATAGGTACTTAGTTTCGCTCGGTGTCCAACTTGTAACTTTTTTTCAATATTTTTTGAACAAATTCTAACATGGTTTAAAAATTATTGGAATCGATTCAGTTACTTATTCTGAACAAACTATATTCAGGTTTCGCATATACTAAAAATAATGTTGTATATGTATGGTTTTTATTTTCGGCCTGAGTTTTTTTGTAATTGTGATTTTTTAAAGTGCATTCTCACCGAAGTAACTTTTTGTATAGCAACATTTTGGCTATCATATAACGTAGAGCGTTTACATAAGTCTAAAAAGTTATCATAGAACATTATCGAAATCTCTTTTTAAAAAAAAGATATTCGGAAATTTCTGTTTCTATGGAAAATCTAAAATCGGTTTAATTTAGCTGTAACACTATTTTTCAAAAATGTTTTCTGATAACTTTTTAGACCTATGTATCTTGCTTATGCAAATGAAATTTCATTTCATTGAAAGTTTGTATGAAATGCCGTAAATAGAAACTCTTTTAAATGCATTTTTTGTCATCCGTTATTGTCCATCAACACTTTCCAAAGTTGATCCACACAAAGTAAATTGGTCGTGGACTACTTTTATGAGGCGCCACGGCGTATTTTGAAAAGTAAAATATCAAGAGATTCATCATGATTTTTTATCATAAAAACTGTATATAAAATATGGTTAGATGTCAGTCGTGATTGATAACATCAGACTTGAGAGTAACACTGTTGAAAGTTCAAACCAACATCCTACTAAATTAGTTTTGCGAATTATTCAACAGTTATTTTTTTAACTTTCTAACCTTTTCAAACACGAGTAACCTTTATAAAACTTTTAGATTATTTGATCGAACATCTAGTTAGAGATTTAAATAATATACCCTCATATAAAATTACAACTCCGCGTTCTCAAAATCAATGCGGGTAATCTTGTGTGACTTCATATGCACGTACGTACTGTGTTTATTTTGCGGTTCATAACTGTCGGAGTGCCCTAATTTTATCACTGCGATCAATTTCGACGTAGCGTTCGCAGGCCGCAGCACCGCTCGCTTCGCTCGATCGGCTCGCGCGTGGTTAGTCACAGTTCTAACCTAACCTAACCTACTTGGTCGGGGTGGGTATTTTAGTTTTCGACGTTCAAATATGTACCCATATTTATTTATAAAGTTATGGATAGCATAACGTCTACTCTTACATTTTCGTTGAAATAAAATGCCAGGGAAACAAACCGAACAAACAACATTAGTTAAAAAATAATTCAACAGCTTGATATGTTTGTTAAATAAAAAAATAAAAAAAAAATTGTACAAAATTCATTGAATTGTGTTTCTGTGAAATATGTATTATTCAAGTAAATAGTAGTTAAAACAATAATATTCGAAATAAAAATACAAGGACCAAATATTATATGAAACATTTTTTGCGAAACGAAATTCTATGAAATTTCTATCTGCGAAACAAGGGAACTCCGATATTTTCGGAAAATTTTAGATTGACTGCATAGACTGAGGCAGGTTCCTCACGCGCCGCCCCCCCTGGGCGTGAGGAACCTGCCTCAGTACTGGTAAATAGTGGTTTCTAAACTCACAATTTCTCATGAAATCTACTGCTGTTACATGATATTAAGAGTTCACATTTCATATTTATGTTTTATCATAATTTGTAGATTCACAACATAATGTTTATAGAGTTCTGTTAGTTAATTAAACATGAACCTGTGTAATGGTAACATAATTTGGATCACTTATTTAAGAAGCATAGTAATCCCTTGTCCTTGATTAATTCTTACAAACATTGATTAACAATCTATAGTATGCGTCATTATCCATTACGATATTAGCTAAACCTTAATAGTACTTACGCAGTACTAAGTAGACAACCTACTTACATACTTTTAGCATGATTGATGTAGACCAGTACCTCATAACAGTAAATTCTTATATAAATATTTTCTTACATAAGTACCTACTTAGTTGTCTTCCATGAATCACGTGAGGCTCGAAAGGGGGGGGGGGTTCGGAAAAAAACACGAAATATCACGAATATATTATTATATTATTTTAACCTGTATTTAAAGATAAGATTCGAATTTTTTAAGATACTTTGTACCAAAAAAATACAAGTGATTTTGGGTAGGGGGGAGGGGTAATCTAAAACCTCACCACGTATCACCATTGGGGGGGAGGAGTTAAAAAGTTGCTAAGAAACATCACGTGATTAATGAACGACCCCTTAGCCTACCTACTTGGCATGACATGCCTAATATTATAATATCGTATTTCTTTTGTACTTCTTTAGGAGTTGGTAGCTCAATAGCACCTCAATGTCAGAAGGGTTAAAATGGGTTTTAGCTAGTAAATTCACGCACGGAGTATGACTTTCCTTATAAAAATTTAACCTGTTTTCAATTCCCAAAGGGTGTGATTTTTGAGAAGTCCTTTCATAAGGAATTTCGATATACATATACAGGATGTAAGAGACAGCCCTCCACAAACTGATAGGGTGCATTCAGCTCCTTATTTTGAATCATATTCCAATGGAATTTTCTAAGGAATTTTTTTTTTTTTTTTTTTAATTCAGTTACTTTTACTTTATTTCAACATAACATTACATTCCCCGTACGCAGCATTCCATTTATGTAAATAATACGGCTAAAATAAAAAATCCAACAATGGATGTTGAAATAATCTAACGAATGACGCGTGAAATCAGATGTGCACTTCCTGCCTGCTACAAAGATTTCATCAAACTCGTCGTCGCGCTTGCCGTTCGCTACGTGCGTTTTGCCACGGCAACGATACATTGCGTATGAGGAAATAAAACAAATCATTTATTGGATTCCCATAACATTCCTGAAATAATTTCTTGTACCGGTCATCTTAGTATGATATACTGATTTTACCCCCTCAGTTTGTGGAGGGCTGTCCCTTACACTCTGTATAGTTTATTTTCACAAAACGGCACGAAAGTGACAAACATCGAAGGATTCAAGTGCGTTATCTGCGACGGAGACACCATGGCTTCTCTTCGTGAAACAGCGCTACTCTGTGCTTCTAGCAAATCTTCGTACAGTAGGTAGAGACCGTGATGCAAGGGCAGCAGCATCTGCATTCTTATGTAGATATCAGACGCGGTTCTTGAGTGAGCGTCCCGATTTGTTTCATTCCATAAGTCATAAGTCATAAAAGTAAGTCATAAGTTTATTTCAGAACAACATACATTGTATAGAAATTTAGTAAAAAATAAAATAAAAAAATACCATTAAAACATTACAATCAAAAAACATGTCATAGATGGAATAACAAATTTAAAACAGTAATAATTCACATTCAATTTAAAATAATTAATAATATGTCATCTAATTTCTGTGAATAATAGTAAACAAAAAATAATAATAAAAATGGAATGTCAAAACAAGTTCTTATAAAAATGTCAGTATGTCATCTAATCTAATCCATCTAATCCATTCCCATGACATTAATATTCATTTGCTCTTTTAATTCTGATTATTCTAATGATGCCGCGCTTCTAATGATCGCTGGATTAGTTCACTAGTGTATTCATTTTTCATTTCTGATTAATTCTGTTTACTTTTCACTTCAAATGAATTTCAAAAATTAACAAAAAGTGAAGCTGAAAGCGTTTTTTCGCTCTTTCTGATATTGGCTTAAGATTTCAAAGTGACAAGAAATCGAGTTTTATCTGGGCACGTCCCACGTCTCAAATCCCCAAAGGATCTTTGTGATATTTGGCACTGGAATAGCTTGTGACATTCCGGACATAAGCTTACTAAAGTCTTAGTGACGGGAGAGAAGCCAAAGCCGAAGTTAGGCCAAACTGGTGTCGTATGTAATTGAAGACAACGCTTGCAGCTTTGGGGATTGGATTTCGAAACGGGGTTCTGAGGTATACAACATTATTTTTAGTATATGCGAAACCTGAATATAGTTTATTCAGAATAAGTAACTGAATCGATTCCAATAATTTTAAACCATGTTATATTTTTTCCCAAAAATATTTAAAAATGTTAAAAGTTAGACACCGAGCGACTTTAAATACCTATCCCAATAATTTAGGTACCTACTGCCAAATTGTTATTATCAATGAGCTCAAGACGACGCTGGAGGCGCGCGCTTCGTGGTGACCACGATTTTGTGCGGACAACTAGGTAACAGAACAAGCTTATAACTTTGTGATTTTTCATGGTACAATTTTGAAATTTTGTACATAGATTCTTTACATAAAAATGCCAGACACGTGTATCAGGTTTCGCATATACTAAAACTAATGTTGTATATCTTGGACCCACTTGCATTGCACCACAAGCCACTAAATGTGTGTATAAGGGGTTAAAGTAGGAAATTGCTGATTTGTATGGACGATTTCGTGAAAAGTGATATTTCCATACTAAGATTTTTTTATTTTTCATGGAAACGTCTGAACCGATTATGATGCAATTGCAAACTATAGTTAGAGTGAAAAAAGCTGCGCTGCACTGAGTATCTTAAATTCTCAAAACGCAGTCTATGGACAAAAATATACCTATTTGAAGTAGTGAAACCGACGGCACATTGAAACAGGTGTTTCGATACACTACCCTGTGAGGTAATATGCAAAAACTAATACGGTTTTTAAAAAGTACGTAATTTAACAATTAATTCAATTAAAATGGAATTTGGAAAAAATATAACTAAACGTCAAAGGTACAAACAGAACAAAATGTCTGAAAAAAAAACGTCAACTTCATAGTTAATGACCTATTATTTAAAACAGCGTTCTGTATTTGTCAATCGTTTGAAGTTTGTGACGCACATGTAACGATTTCATTTGGGAAGTCAATGTTTAAAAAGGTAAAAAATTCTAAAATAATTTTCTCCCAAAATTACCTCCAAAATCTCTGCTATTCAAAAGATCAGCCCAATTTGTATACTTATACCCAAATATGACCAATTACGAAATAACATTGGTGACATGAAACCTTTTTGGCCCTCCAAATGACTTGCATACTTAACCTAATGGATTTTATTTAGGGACTATTATGCTGGGACAAAAGCCGTGTTGCAAAATGGTCTGTCATTTGCTTATATTAATAGTATTTTTTGGCTATATTTAGATTTTTTAACACCCCACTAGCTAAGGCATCGGATGACTTGAATTTTTACAAAATTACCGAGCTAATGTTGCTAAATACATAAGAGTTCATTAGATAGTGATTCATTTTAGCCTGTTGTTCTAAAAGAGATAGAACTAGCCAAAAATCTCATAAAAAAGGAAAAAATAGATGATATGCAAGTTAGTTTACTGAGCGTTGACCATGTTACGGGGTGTCCTTCGTCAGCGACGAATACGACGCGAAGCGACGCTGCGAACGCGATTAACTCAACGGCATACGCTGCTTGCGGCCTATATGACAGTCTGCGGCGAGACGCGACGTAACGCGTACTTGTTTTATTTATTTATTTAAACTTCATGTACAAGAGTGGTACATAGGCGGACTTAATGCCACAATGGGGTTTGAGGGCGATCAGACGCGACACCACTAACTGCGAAATGGTTGGTTGAGTTTTTTGCGATAATTTTTAAATATGAACTTTCTAACAAAATTGTAATGTACTTCTCCATGATTCGAGAAGTAATGACCAAAATCACGTAGGACATTTGTCGCGTGTAGCATCGCGTTGCATTGCATCGTATCGTGTCGCGCCGCGTCACGTCGTATTCATCGCTCAAGCAGGACACTGCGTTAGACTACATTAATTTTGCCACTTCCTAAAAGTACCTAAGAAGTATCAAAATTTACTTGAAAGTAGATTAATAATTCACACCAGGCCATATCTATCTATAATTTCCAGTGTCTATAATCTGTCTTCTCATTTTACGAAAAGCTTATACAATACGAGGTCAGCTCAAACTGGAAACGATGGCTTCAAATTGTGTCGTCGATCAACCTACATAACAAAATGGAAAAACCTGTTCACATTAGTTTATCGTCTACGTCGATACTTGCAGATGCCTTATATTGTATGAAGAACCAATGTTGCGTTATAATCGTGTCAGTCTTATGTGAATGGTTATAAGTAGGTATTTAAGTAAATAGGAGATTGCACAGCTGCTACTGTCTTAAAATATAGCATCTTCGAACGTCTCGAAAGTAATAGAGTGGATCGGCCCAGAATTTGGCTACAAAATGCCTAAAAGTTCTACTAACCCTACCATCTGTGGTTCAATTTACGGATAAGGTACAGACCGTACAATTGAACAAATTTGTCTATGGGACGAACATCGAAATCATGAAAAATAAACAGGTGTCCCATAAATTTGGGTATACACGCTGTACACACTCACAAAGTCTGTAGTAATTTATGTTTTTCCAGCTGTTTTTACATATTTTTCCAAATCAAACTATAACTATTTATTAATACACCATTACTCACGTAGAGCCTTGGCACCGACCCAAATGCGGGCAATAATAGGCAGGGAGTAAAGATCACGAGAGCAGCGGTGGCCCAGTGGTGGTGGTCCCGACTTACGAGCAGTAAGTCGTAAGTTCGAACCCCGGCAGGCGCATTACTTTGTGTAATTTATTTCATCACCACTGCTCCCAAAACGGTGAAGGAAAACATCGTGAGGAAACCGGCATGTCCTAGAACCAAAAATTCGAAGACATGTGACATCTACCAACCCGCACTGGGCCCGCGTGGTGGATTATAGCCCATTCCCTCTCATAGAGAGGAGGCCTGTGTCCCAGCAGTGGGAACATTATAGGCTGATTATGATGAAAGATCACGACCGTTCATAGGTTGTGACAGGTATGTAGAAGACTTATTGACTTCGGGCACAGTGATCGAACACACAGTACTTCCTATTATCATCTCATGTGCCGAGCCTTTTGCCAATTCTGTTAGGGTCTATTTCCAGCCTAAATGTACACAGCTGAATACCAGTATTTCAAATGGAGCGAGCTCCAAAACCCAATTGCTGGGTATCACGATACCCTTGGTAAGACAGATTGTCGGACTTTCAGACCTCTGTAGAAGATCAACAAAAGACAGCCGGGACGAAAGGTTGAGTGTGCTTTCCGAGACAGGAAGGGGTTAAGTAATAAACAGTCACCCATCCACGGATTGACTTTGGCAAGCCCTAACTTAAACTAGAAAATAAATCCGAGCGGTGTATGTTGCTTTTACACGACCTCCTCTTGAACTGGAGATATGCATAAAACCTGCAAGCTGCAGCAGTTCTATTTTTATGCAGTTTTGTTTTGATATATTTTTGCCTAACAAACTATCCCTACAATATATTCTAACACCATTATTCGTATAGAGCGTTGGCACCGATCCAAATTAGGGCAATAATAGACAAGGAGTGAAGATCACGACCGTTCATAGGTTGTGACAGGTAGAAGACTTAATGACTTCGAGCACAATGATCAGCCCAGCTTTGTTGGTACTTCCTACCGTAGAGGCTTTATTCGAATCGTGTCATTATTTATTTGTTGTTGTTGCTGTCTCTTATATTTGTAAGTATCCATAATAATTATGTTTGAAATACTAGTAAGAGTAAATAAGGACGAGACCACAGATAATACCTCGATAGAAAAAAAAATACAATTATATCTTGCACACATTGCTTACAAATTAATTAGACTTTCACTGTCTTTATGAAAGTAGAGGAACATATTCTTGTGATTTGATTTAATTATGTTTATTTATAATCGAATGAGAATATTGTTGTGAGATTCAATCATGAAGATTTTTTCTTGACATGAAAAAGTAAAAAGATTAATTCAATGTCTATTGAAAAGACTATTAAGTATAGTTATTAAGCTCGAAAATCGGATTTCAAAATAATGTTTATTAATTGTCCATAATTAAGACCTACTGGCATAAGAACGTGGACCTTGGCACAAGCAAAGGGAGGCCTACACCCAGAAATGGGGCTGTGGATGCTGATGATGATGATGATGAAGACCTACTTGCAATAAACGCTAAACTTATTAAGCATTTGCGGTGCAAGTTGGCCTCATTTCGAAATATTCTGAAATATTAATAATAACGCTCGTTTCGTCACCAATAACCGCATTCATATTATTTGACAATTTCAAACCACAGAGATTATGTCGCTTTAGTACCCAATAAATTTGTCATTATAAGCAGCTAGTGACCAATTTTCTGTTATATAAAACACTAGCTTTTGCTCGCGGCTTCGCTCCCGTTATGTACGGAAATTAACCCACGGGAACGTTTTAAATGTAGCCTATGATACTCGGCGATAATGTAGCTTCCCGTTAGTGAAAGAATTATCGGAATCAGATCTGTAGTTCCGAAGATTACCCACAACATACAAACTTACAAACAAATTTTTACCTCTTTATAATATAAGTCAATTGGTCGAATTTCACTGATTGAGAGACCCGGGATTGCCTTGGACCCAAATTTGCAAGACATTCGACAACAAGCTACTCCTTCTCATAGACAGTAGGTTTGTGTCACAGCAGTGGGAATGTTATACTCTAATTCATCATCATCATCATTCTCCTGCCCTTCATCATCGTCATCCGCAGCCCGACTTCACCCACTGCTGGGTATTGGCTTCTCTTTGCTTGTGCCAAGCTCCACGCTCTCTTGTGCCAGCCTCATCCAGGGTATACCCGCAATGGCAACAATGTTATCTCAATTTATTTGGGATCTTCTTCTTCCAAACTTTTCGATTACTACAGGCTGATGCTTTTCGCAATTTTCCATCGTGGCAAAAAAAGGAAAACCTCAAAAAGATTTTTAAATAAGAGTCCTTCAGTATCGGAAGTCGCTTAAGATCTTGTGTGATTTATTTATTAGAAATGAAGCGTGAAAACGCTAAAAAAGTAATTCGCGTTTGAATTCAGAAGCTTTTTCATTTTTTGCGAGCCAGTTGATAATAGAGCCAGATATAATACTGTCTGTGCATAAAGATGTGCACGGAAGTTTTGAATTTGGAACCAATGCTGTTAGCTTGTTTTTTTTTTCAATATAATTCATGAAACTTAGAAGCATTGTAAAAGATCTTTGTAGCATTGTAGGTAACTTTGAGGTGGGTTATTTTTTATATATTTATTTCTATACAAATCAATTAAATTTTAAAGAAAAGAATAAAAAAAAACATAAAAAATTGTAGCCCACCGGTATCGGGAACAGGGTCCAAGCTACCGGCGGTCAGGGCTCCAGAGAGAGGAACCTCCTAACATTACAAGCCGTGTCCAGGGGTACCGCTTTCTGAATCAAGCCCTTGATCCAGCTGCCTAACGAGAGCCTCCTCAGGTATTGGTCGAGGCGGTTGGCAATTAAGCCATGGGCTGATACAACTATCGGCACAATGATCTCTGAGTCCACATCCCACATGTCGACAACCTCGTGACCCAAGTCAAGATACTAAATAAAATAATATATTATTCATTAATATATTTGTTTAAAATAGATTTTTAAACAAAGGGGAAATTGCCTGCCAATAGCTTTTCCACAAAGATGCTCCAATTTCAACATTTCTCTGAATTATTCAGAGTATAAATTTTCCAGGTATTACAGGGTAGTGTTTTTTAACTTTACTATTTAACTAGCTTATGCTCTAGGCTTCACCCGCGTGGAGTTCGATAATCGACAAGACATCCAGATGTCCATACATCCTCACAAGCTTTCGCATTTATAATATTACTAGGAGGCTCATATCTGAACTTTTCATCTATCTACCTAGATACTTTATACACAGCAAAAACGATATTACTTCAGTAGCATAAAGGCGCTTGTTAATACGAAACTTTCCCGAATTGAAACCATTCAGAAAACGAGAAAAATCAACATACTATAAAAACAAGGCCCTATTCAGCCAAAATATAATATGAAACCGTTGACTTTTTTCAATTCTTTGTAACCTAACAAAGTTGTTCATATTCATGAATGCTTTTAGGCATATTAGCCCGAGTATTATTTCTACATTTTATGTTGGGCGCGTGAGTACGAAGTAACAGAAAGGCAGAAATTAATATTTTTCAGTCTTTTGTAAAGTTATTATGTAGGCCCATTTATTTGAATGTAAGGCTAAGTGCAGACTGAGCAATGAATGTCTTTGACACAGACTATCACACTCTTTGAAAACAATGATGAGGCGATCATTTGCAAATGAAACACAATAACAGTCTCATTTCACTGCTGAAAAACATATTTTAACACAAAACACATAACCTATTGTTTCTAGTCTGAACAGTGTTTAAGGGCTGACACTGTGTACGATTCGGCAGTGTTTGTTGAACAACTAAGCTAACCCGAAGCAATTACTACATAAATATTTTTCATTCGGCTTGTGCCGATCGTCGCTGAATCATGTCAGGATAAAATGGCCTAAAGTGGCCGCTTTAACAATGAATCATAATAATCCTAATAAGATTCTGCTAAAGTAACCATTTTTAGCATCCATTATGAGTTACGATACAATTCGTAAAATGGTCAAATAATGTCAATTCATTATAATTAACTGTGTCTGTGATCCATCCCAATTACACTACTAACATACATATGTCGGGGTCAGTTTCCAATCTTATCGGTTGCAGCTGAATACCAGTATTTTACGTGGAGCGACTGCCTATCTGACCTCCACAACATAGTTAGCACTGGGTAATATGATACCCCTCGGTAAGACTGGTAACTGCGTCTGTGACCATTTTAAGAATTTGAATTTATGATTCATATTATTATCCTATTATTACTCTGCTAAAGCCGATTTTTAGGCCCCCCAATCTATACAACTCCAGCTTAGCCGAGTGCCTTTTTCCTGAACGTATATATCTCCATATATCCGATTGGTTGTGCCGAATAATGCCGACATGATTGTATGAGCACTCCTAAATAATACGAAGCTTTTCAATGCTCATTTGTTTCGCTGGCTCGTCATTTACCGCTTCGCCGCCCAGACTCGCTACGATTGTACAGTAATGTCCCGTGTGTAGCTTCGCTGATGAGTTCTATCTAGATTTACATTAATTTATTTAATTAAGTACTGTTTTAGGCTTTGTGGCGCTTTATTTTGATTAGATTTTGGTTCGGTAGTGATGGCATTTACATTTTTGTTTTGTCTTTTGCTATTAGTATTCTTCTTCATCATGTCGCTGGCGAGACAGTATTTATTTAGGTAGTCCAGAAATTCACTACTTCTACGGCGTCGTCTATATTAGTTTTTTTGAGGTATGAAGATCGAGGTGAAAAGTGTCTCAACCTCCATACAAAAAAGAGGATTTTCCGAAACGTTACAGTTGGGTTGTGTATACATCGTCGTTGAAGTTCTAACACCACGTAAGTCAAAAAAAGCAACTTTACAGGAGAGTAAAAAAACTGCATAATTAGACATAGATAAAGGTTCAATACCATTTTATAATTTGTATACACTTCAAAGTATATAGAGACGTTGCTTGTTTCTGATTGGCTGTTACACGCGCCTTCCGTTTCTCTAGCAAACGGCATCAAAATGTCAAAACCGCCAAAAATTTACTCACGTAGTTTTAGAACATCAACGACGATATGTATGTCAATTGCACAGATAACTCCGCTTGCGTGATGCAGGATTTTACGTGACGTCAGATATCATGAGTAGTTTGAATGTGGCGATGTAGATAACACAACAAATAACGTCGCAGATAACTAGCAAATCAAGTATCTTGACTTGGCTTGCGAGGTTGTTGACTTGTGGGACGTGAACTCAGCGATCATTGTGCCGATAGTCGAGGACCAATACCTGAGGAGGCTCTCGTTAGGCAGCTGGATCAAGGGCTTGATTCAGAAAGCGGTACTCCTAGACACGGCGCTTACTTTCTCTGTAGCTTACAATGGACCCTGTTCCCTATACCAGTAGCCTACTATTTTTATAGGTTTTTATACTGATTTTATATAGAATTGTTTTAAAATGTAAAAAGTAAGGAAAACAATGAATAAACGAATAGTAATCATCATTTTCATTATTGTTGTGTATTTTGTCTAACATTAAAAAAAATATATTTATTGTGTCTCAAATGGTTACATTTAAAATTGTGAATGAAACCGCCCCGGTAAGTAATAAAAAATACTTGTGCTAGGGTTGTTTCGCTCATTCCCTTAATTGATAGTTGACAATATTGCGACTTTATAAAATTAAATTTACGAACACCATTTTTAAGAATAAAGAGAAACAAAAAAGTAATTACCACATTTATACTGATAAACGTTACATAAACGATACGAAACTTTCATCAAAGGAAGAAAGTCAAAACCTAACTGTGTTTCATGACACGCACAATAATTGGGCAAACAAAAACCGACTTCATTAAACCTGCAACAGAGTTCAAGCGGAAAAAACAAACTTAACAATTTTATTGCAGTTTCCCAGAACATGCACCTGCATTTCCGCTGAACACTCAAACGCAGTATGAAGGCTGTCAGACTCAAACAAGAACTTGGTAAACTTTAATTGCAATTTAACAAGCAACGCTCCACAAAATTCCAGCTGAGGTTTAGTGAAAATCTATTACTCGGTTGCCATGGTAACCAGCAGGTAATCCGGGTTTAATTGGCTGGTACAGGCGGTTCTGAGTCACGTAGGGCTCAGTTTAACGCGGTTTGTAGGGCTGTCAGTAAGACTGAGTGGCGATGGATCGATGTGGAGTTTTGCTTATGCAGCTCAGTTACATAGTATGGACAATGTTGCTGGCTGTCAGATTTTTTGGTAATGCTTGACATTTGTCCTGTCTTTTGGAACAGTAAGAGCTTATACAGAGTGTAAAAGGTGTAAAGCTAAGTCCTAAAGTAATAATTTAAAATTGATTGATTGTTTTTTTGTTGATTTTGATTTTTTTTTTGAAAAAATAAAGCCTTTTTTTAAAAAAAAAAAACGTTTTTTTTTTCCAATATCTCTGTAAAGATTTAGTTAATGGTCTTGAAAGAAGTTCTCTAAGTCTGCCGTAGAATACACAGTACTATTTCTTAATGAAATTTCTTAAATTACCGATTACTTTTTGTTGTTGAGAATAATGGTCAAAAACCGCGCTCGTCATAAAAGAGTCCAAAATAAGAAAGTGAAAATTACTTCTTTTAAAATTTCATCAATATTCAAATAAGCAAGTATTTTTAGCAGCCCTAAAACTGAGTACGTTTCGCACCGTTACAGAGCTATATAATATGAATAAATGATAACTACGGAATTCTTTCATAAGCTTAAGTTGTAAAAAGTTTTATACAGATTTGAATTTGAAAGAATGAAAATGTGACTCGATTTTTATGGTCCTATTTTCTTTGTCTCTTAGCGATTCCTGGTTTCCTGGTAGAAATGACTTTTTACTTTGTAATAAGACTGAAATTGCTACAGTTTTTATTTTAATTAATGAAAATCTAGTCATCTGCCTAGCCTTTTTACAACTATGTTAGAGTCGATTTTCATCTAACTGGACGCAGCTAAATACCAGTATTTTACATGGAGCAACTGCCTATCTGACCTCCACAACCCAGTTAGACCTTCGGGCCAAGAGGAGTTGAAGATCTTCAAATGATTGCCGGGACCAACGGCTTAACGTGTTTTCCGAGGCACGGAGGAAATTCGGTATGTAATAGGTGGTCACCCATCCACGAACCAACCTAGGCAATCGCGACTTAACCTGAAGATCGACTCAAACGGCTGTTATTATATAGCTATAAGTACTAAAATCTAGTACACAACATAATATCTTATATACCAAACAAAGACTGGGCTTGGATGGTGGATGATGGTCCTCTCCCTCCCACAGAAAGTAAGCCTTTTGTGTCTCAGCAGTTATGAGCTGTTTATACAATGCTGAAGCCTAATATAATCTAAATTTATAAAAGCTAAAAATCACTCACTCACTCATCACGAAATATCGAAAACCGTTTGACATATAAAGATGAAATTTGGCAGGGAGGTAGTTTGTAGTTAGTAGACGTTTGCTAAGAACGGGTTTTTGCGACAGGGCTGGATTAAGGAGGTCTAAGGGCTCTCGCAAGTTTGTATGAAAATCCTTCATTTTTTGTGCTACAAACTTGACAGGGAGGTAGATAATAGGCTGAAGGTAGGTAGTAAGTAGGTAGGTAGGTGGTAGGTAGGTAGGTAGTAAGTAGGTAGATAGGTAATGGGTAGGTAGAAAAACCTGCATTGCAACGCATGCCGGGTACAGCTAGTCTCCTATATCTACAAGTCTCAAAGCGTAAAATATTGACTTCCTCCAGAAACTGAAAACACTTTATTTTATTTCTAAGAAAACCTTTTTCCTGGATTAGGATTTGTTCTGTACCACAAATGTTTACAGGACAAAAACAGACTTGAAACAACTGTTTCTACGCCAGCCGCAAATATTTGTTCGGATGCCATATATCAGCAAAAAAAAGAGGTCTCAGAAATTACTAGGTTTCTTTTTCTTCTAGGTAGAGAGTAAATATGAACAGGATTTGAGGTAAACATTCCACAATGACTATTGGTCGAACCGAATAAGCATTATCAGCTCACAAGATGGTGGACTAGTGGGTTACAGGCATCCTGTGTGTGAGTGGGCCACAGTCCACCACGCTGGTTCGGTGAGGTTGATGAATGTGACATGGTTCTAGGAATCTAGGATATACCCTTTTCTTCACGATGTCTTCCTTACTAAATAATCTTTTGCTTCCATTGCAGTACAAAGCATCTTTACATACAGAGAATTCATGAGCATTGATCACTCCATTTTCTCAACATGGATTAGCAATTTTAGACTTTATGGGTTAAGATTAAGGTTACATCAAAGGCCAAGTTTCCCCACATTATTTTCCTCACCTCTCCTTGATGTTTAAGATTAACTTATCTAGCGCAAAACCTGTACAATAAAACAATGTTTCACAAAGATGGATTGTTTCAAATAACGTGGTAGCTGCACTAACAAAACAGTAACAGAAGGTCGACCCTTAAAACGAGCGAAATCAACCGCACGTACACTTGCATCGTGACCAGGGAAAATTCATTGTAGCGAAAATTCGGCGGCGAAAAGTGGGATGTGGCATGATTAGTACTGCAGCGAATTTACCGTGGCCAGGCTGTTAGATGTCTAGTTTCTCTTTTCGCAGATTGTCATCTGTTACCCAAAAGTTTTCAAAAGATTTTAGGAATCCTACTACTTCTGTAAAGATTGAGTTGGTGTTTGTTACTCTTTCACTAAATATGACACACATAGTTTATAACCTTTTTTTTTTTTAGTATTTTAAATCATCAATTGACCCCCTCCCCGCTCTGGGCGAAGCGGAAGGGAGTGTCAGACTTGTACTGACTAAAACCCATCCATGTTCCTTCTTTGCTCTTTGTGTTCCAGGGCCGCGGTATCTCGTACCAGTAACCTGATCCCGTGGGACGAATACCAAACTCGACGCGGGCGAAGCCGCGGGCAAAACCTACGTAGTTGTAAATATATGTTACTCTGTAATTTCGGTATCATGGTAATATAAACAGGAAACTAATTCAAGTTTGTAACAGCTATATCATGACTTATCATCGAGTGTTCATATTTCCAAAGACAAACTGATGATTCCCGTGGGGCCAAATTATCTTTCGAGATTTATATGGCGGTCTAGGTATATTCATCTACCTAGGTCCAATGCCAGATGTGAGGACATTTGCTCTCGCGTAGCGTGTCTATTGATATGTTCAGACGCCAGCACATCAAGCTACCCGAAACTGTCAAATTTTCCCAATCAATCTTGAACCTAATGCTTTAGCGATAAAGTTGAAAATCTATTCTTTCTTTGGTATTATTCGTCGTGTCGTTGAGCTCCTTGGATTACGAGTCGAGCTACACGATCACTGACAAATGCTTGCACTGTCTGGACAGGTCCATTCAAATCTCTGTGGTTGTTTTTTCAAAATACCATCTCAGACATTAATCTACATGGTCCTCATATGACTTGAGCAATGTCTGGACTTTAAAAGAGACTGTGACCTTTGAGTTTGTTTCGGATGTTTCTTCTCAGAGTAGTCAGGTACGAAACACCAGCCCCATCTAGTTTTAAAACAACATGTTGTGACATGTAAAAGAGTTTTGTAAACGAGTTTTACAGAAATAAATATGATTTATTAAAAATAATGTTGACAGATTGTGGTAGCTTGATGTGCTGGCTGTCGTACTTGCGCTTTCGCTCGTTGTATGAAACTGTACTTCTGCACATAAGTTTGTGGTGCAGGTAGGAGCACGTTAAGCCGTCACTTTTGTTTAATGTCACGTGACTCGGGTTACGCTTCACGCCACGTTGAGAGCCAGATCTGATTTAATAGCACATGGGAACATGGCTTTAGACGATTATTGTTTGATATTTGTTGTTTGTAAGTGTTGGGTTATGAGAATTAAGGGAGCGAAGCGGTGTTGTGATTGAAATTTGAGGTGGGAGTTTTAAATAACATAATATCACGCATATAATCCCTGAAGGGTTAGACAGAGGTGTACCTAATAGTACACACACATTTCGCCAGTTATGTTTAAGTCCCATGTAGCAGGGGGTGAGCCTATTGCCATCAACCAGGTACAGCTCCGTGACTGATACTGAGAAATTTCTGTTGGAAAAACTCAATAACACTTTGCCCGACCCGGGAATCGAAGCCAGGACCTCTTGCTCAGCAGTCGCGCTTGCGTACATTAGACCAACGAGGCAGTCCAACGATGGATGAAAAAGAGACAATCACGAATAATCATAGACGACCGATAGCAGTCCATTGCTGGTAAGTCCATCAATTCGAATGCAAATTGCATTTGATTCTAGTCTACTTCCATCCAGCTACGACCAGGTACACTTTAAAGGTTGCTGCACCTTGCCTGAAGGCGACCCACCCGTACGTTTGCCGATTCTCTGTCTCTTCTTCAGATCTCAACTACCTTAACGATCACTAGTTCTACAGCTTATATTATGTACCACAGAATAAGTTTCTTCGTCTGGTTCAAGTACAGTACAGTGTTATATTTTCGACACATGTTCACCGGCCTAGCCTTTTCCTAAACTATGTTGCCTCGGCTTCCAGTCTAACCGTATGCAACTGAATTACATGGAGCGACTACCTATGTGACCTCCACAACCCAGTTAGTACTGAGTAAGACCCTTAGTAAGATTGGTTGTCAGACTTTCGGACCACTGACTACCTGTAACGAATTTTGGGACATAAAAAACGTTATTAACAAACCACGTTCTCATAATCTATAACCTTCTTCAATGTGGGTTTCGAAATGCCAATCTTTGGACAGAGTTTCGGGCTAATCTATTTTAGAGAAAATCAATAATGACCCAGCGGCTGAAGCTAAGCTTAAATACATTTCAAGGTCTGAGCACTGAAAATATAACAAACTGTTGACTTTCCCACAGACTCTAAATTTCATTTAAAATAATACCTGGATTGTTTAAAACATCTCTGTTTGAAATGATTTAAAATCACAGTTCCCGTGTGAAAAGCTTATAATGAACGTTTCGCTTGTTAATTTTTAAACAGAATTATGTTTTCAAATGATTTTTCAACTTTACATGATCAAACATTGACTTGATTTAGTTTCAGAACGACCAGCGAGACACGGCGAGGTTATATGACTTGACAGAATATGGATATTTCTCAATTATGTGTTAGTTAAATGTTGACCCTTCACGAAACCGTCAATTTAGCATTCTGCACACTAAAGTAAGTAACTCTACGCAAAAAATATTGCTGGAAAACGACTTTTCTGTTGAGGTCAAAAATCACGGTTTACGGAGACTCAAAACATTGTGATGATGAATGTATTGAATAGTACAGGGGTCAGAGGCGTATTTTAAGTAAAAAATGACGTTAAAAGTTGTATTAAAAAAAAAAACTTGTGTGAGAAAGATGGAACTTTGACATTCAATATATCCGTAACTAGAAGTTATCTCGGTATGGTCCAGAACAAAAAAAACATCGCCATGACGGGGAAAATAAGTGCCTTTCGGCTTCGTTATGGGTCTTTTTACACCCATTATGATATACAAACACGTTCCTGAATAAATTATTTAAATGATAGTGTAAACTGCAAACATCACGAGCACAGACTGACCCAAAAACTAAGTTTTATTTTGTAACACGTGTTGAGAAGGCCTCGCCGACAATTTTACTATACTATTAACGTGAACTCACTCTGGGTAAAATGGCTGAACTTTGAACTCAAGATAGCCACGAGGTCTTACTCGCCAGTTTGCCCTAGCATAAGTTTGTTAAGTATTAGTAGTAAAACCCATAGTAGTACTCGTTCCCGTACCCTTAGTAGTTACTTACTTAATACTAGGTACCTGAGGGAGACAATTGCTTGAAAATCGTTTTGCTTTCCTACAACATAACATAGCACCACGCCTGTAATCTCCGAAGGGTTATGTTAATAGTACACTCACATTTCGCCAGTTATGTTTAAGTCATATGTAATAGGTGGCGAGCCTATTGTCAGCAACTGGGGGCAAATCCAGACTCCGTGGCTGCTACTGAGAAATTCTTGATGGAAAAACCCAATAACACTTTGCGCTACCCGGGAATTGAACCCAGGACCTCATGCTCAGCAGTCATGCTTGCCAACGCGGCAACCACGCCTTTGTTTTTTTTAAACTGCATCGCCCCAAACTAGGCATTTCTCCTGCATCGTTTGTGCGCTTTAGAAAAATTTAATCTCACATACATGGACAGCCAGACCCGGATAAACTATCTGTTCACTAGTGTTCTTTAAACAGTACATTACATCATCATTTCAGCCGAAAGACGTCCACTGCTGGAGATAGGCATTCCCCAAGTGCCGCCACATTGACCGGTCCCGTGTGTCTCGTATACAGCGGATGCAACCTTCAACAGGTAATCGGTCCATCTAGTGGGAGGCCTTCCAACATAACGTCTTCCGGTTCGCGGTTGCCACCCCAGAAGTTTTCAGCCCGCAGAACGGAAGATTTTCAAGAATTCTTCTGGCTACGTCTCGGTCTATGTCCGCAAAAACCGAGGGCTTTTCAAAATTAGAAGCGACTTTCATAATATAAATACACGCATTAAACACGAAATTGTAATACCTTAGTTCAGGTTAACCAAAACCAGCAAGTCTTTTCTTATAAACAGTATACGCTTTTATAACAAGTTGCCAAAGTCAGTTATAGAACTGACCGATGAAAGTTCAAAAACTACATCAAACGTGTCCTTATTAAAAAAGCTTATTACAAAATCAAGGACTATGTTGAAGGTAAAGAAGTTTGGCTTTAGTTCCTTCTGCGGATGCGGCTTCCCTGGTAGCTCATAAACGGCACAAATATGTGGATGTCTCTAAAGATTCCCAGCTGCTTGTTAACTTTTTATTTTGTTCTACATTTTTTGTGTAGTAAGCAACGACTTATTGTCGGGCCTACGCTGTCCCCCCATACTTAAGTACAAATGCTGTATCCATGATAATATTGTAATACCGAATAATTTGAAAAGAGTAACCATGGAGTTTCTTGCCGATTCTTTTCCATAGGAAACGACCAACCCGAACCGTGCACCTTTTTGTCGACGTTATATAAGTGCCCATCTAGGCCTATGTGAAATAAAATATTCTGTATCCGGTTGGACTGGAAGCCGATCCCAACATAGTTGGGAAAAGGCTAGGCAGATGATGATAATGTTTTATGTTTTACATGGTATAACAGAATAAGCAATCTTCCTCTTAGGTGGTCATTCAAACCATCTAACCGGACTACTTTCCGCAAGTCCACTTCCCCTTTTCATACTAAATATCCCATCGGCTGACGTAATTAATGTGAAGAGTCTGTGTAAGAAGTAAGTAAGAGGTATTGCGCTTTTTCTGTTAGTTTACACCCTGTAAACTAACAGAGGGGGGGGGGTTTGTTCGTAAATATTAATAATTTGCTTGTGAATAAAATGAAACAAAATTCATGCATAATGTAAATCTTAAAATTATTAAAACATATACAATCAGCTCTATTCAGTTTAAGTCATCGTGGTGAAAGGATTAGAATATTTTTTTCAAATCAAACTGAACGCGATCAGCTCCTCTAAACGGAGTTAAAGATGTGTAATGAGCAGTCATTACTGAGGATCCGATTACTATTTCAGAATTGAAACGATTAAAACAAAACCCTAACCCTTAGAAAATAGAGTACCAATACGAATAAAAGCAGATTGCCCTCTTAGAAGTAAGCAAACAATACGAAAAACCGTATTAACACGGATAATGTAGGCGCCACTTAAGCCACTGACTACTAACGTAAAAGTAATAGAATTAGGCCCCTAAGAACACTTCGTTAGTGGAAACTATTGTGTTTCTTATTTCCTTGTCGTCAGAGACTATTTTCCTTAATTTGTTATGGATATCGTTAACATGCTTGTATATGTAAGCTATTAATTATGCCCTCTTATTTGTAAGAGATTGGTGATTTATGTTTGTGTATGAAATATACAGGGTGTCGCAAAAAAAAACAGCTGTTTCATACATTTATTTTGACCGTGTAGGCGTTGCACTTTTGTTGTTTTTTTTTTTATTAGCTGACAAAATATTTCAGCACTGGTGGGTGTAGCTAGAATCATGGACTGAATGTTGAAAGCGATTTTATTATTTGCCTGTCGATGAATCCCACACCCTGTATAAAGTGAATGAATAACAATAGTGTATACACAAAAACCTGCAAACAAAAGATGAATTCACTATTTTTCTTTTGTTCATGATTTTCATAGAGTATTTTAGGTACAGCACCTGTTCTTTGAAAATAATGCGTACTACCTACAGTAATGAATTTTTATTATCATTTTTTTTATTAGGTAGCAATCCACATTTATACATTCGGCATTTTGAGTTGCTTTATATAATGTTCCTTTTGCATGATCAACTGTAAACCGTATCTGGGGTCTTGGAAGAAAGATTTAAACTTGACACAGCTTAAAGGGAAAATATTTTTTTTTAATAAAAAAATGCTACTATACCATTGATGAATTCCTTCTTGACAAAATGTACTAAACTAAGCTGATAATTATGTATTTATGCTTGAAAATTCAAAAAAAGTTGACTTATTAATTGTGTTCTGAATATTTATTATAAAGATTAATTGTATTCTAAAAGTTAATTATAAAAATTATTTGTATTCTAAATATTGAATTTTTTTTTTTTCCTCCTTTTGCCACACCACGAATTTCATCTGTGTCTTGGGTGCGTTTACAAACATTTAAACCCACATACACACACACACTCATATACTTATTTGTATGTAATATCAATTTTAAATTCTTATATTGTTAAATAGGCTATCCCCTAATAGGTAGTATTTTGAGTTACCTATAAGACCTGACTGTATCACCAAAAATTCACACAAATAAGTTCTTTGACTTTGGGAAAGTTGGGTTTGATCCCCGTGTTAGAAAAAGTTGTTGGCGCACAACTGGGGGTGATCGCCGTTTTATACAAGATTCAGTTGTTCTTAAATTCTATTTTAAAATGGCAAACGTCTTTTAAAAACTTCGAAGAAGAAAAATATATAGATAAAGTTAAGCCTTAACTACTCCTACGTGACCAACTGAACTTACAGCTAATACAACAGAAAAATAAGGTCACGAGCAAAATCCTTACCAAAGATACATTCACCATTCTCAAGTCGACCGTACATTTTCACTGAACTATAGACAATGGTGAAAAATAGACAGGTACTCTGACTTGATAAAATGGTCATTTAAATTGAAATACACTTAAATTTCGTGAATATTGATGATGCACCAATATTTGCTATGCATTCTGTGCCAATGATAGACTTAACTGGATGAATCCAGCATTTTCTGTGATGTGCCGTGCATCGTATATACACATTACACACACCACGACGTACATCGTGTCGTGGATGCATGTAGATTTCCACGACGCGACATCGCATCGGTACCTACATGACAAAACAAATTACACATGATACGACATCGTATCGTGGCATGTTGCGAATGGATGTGTTTTGGCCCTAAGAGACCATGATAAGACCGTTTTATTGTTGTGTGTATACCATCATTATTTCCAAATGGATAAAGAATGGTCCCAAAAAAATAAATAGATAAAGTAAGGAATGACTATATCAGAGGAAGTTTGAAAGTTGAGCCAGATACAGAAAAGTTGAAAGGGAATCGATTGTCTTGGTATCCAGACATGTGATGAGGAGGGACGAATCGCATGTGACTAAAAGAGTGATGACTAGAGTGACTGAAGAGGGAAAAAAAGGTGTTGCGCGAACCCCAAGTAACATAGGACAACGGCAGGAAGATGATGACGACACCATCATTGTTCCCATAAAGCAATAGCCTGATTTAAAACAGCTTTGACTTTGTTATTTTTTTGACCTAAAAGTCAGTTTTGACTAAATCAGCGCACATCCTTGCTAAAGACACACTGACAATTTTCAAAGCAAAACACTAAGCTTTTATTGAGTTAAGAGTGCTGTTCGGTGACAAGGCGAGTTCAGATCAAATATTTAATATTCGTATTCCTTAACGAACGCTTTGGATTATTAAATCAACTTGTTTATATTAAGCGGCTATATAAATAGAGATATTTTGATCGGAGAGTTAAGAATTGAATTATGAAGGAAGCCGGGTACGGTGGGTAGGGAAATATGATTTTATTAATGAACAGTTAGATTCTAAATTCGTTTGTTAATTAAAAGGTTCAAAAGGTTTTTGATTTCTGAAGGCGTTTTACACGTTACATGATTACAATGAGGGCTAACTTCAGATTAATATTTACAATATTGTCCCTAAAATAAACAAACATGAGACATTTAAAATTCAAGTCTCCTCCGCCTCCAAGTATTAACAAATTAGATCCTAACTTGCTACTTAAAATATTGATAGGGTAAGGTATCTACAGTTCTTAAAATTGTAGTTAGTAAGTGTTGTTTAGATCACTTTTTAAGCTTTCACGGTTTATAACTGAACTTACACTATAACTTACGGAATATCTTCCGTGATTTTCAATTCATGTGAGCTCCATCATCTGCCTAGCCTTTTCCCAACTATGATGGAGTCGGATTCCAGTCTAACCGGATGCAGCTGAATACCAGTATTTTACATGGCTGAGCGAATGACTATCTGATCTCCACAACCCAGTTAGTATTGGGTTATACGAAACCCCTTGGTAAGACTGGTTGACAGACTTTTTGGGCCACTGACTACCTAACGACTGTCAAAGATCTACAAAATTTGTAGATCTTTGAATGACACCCGGGACCACGGCTTAACGTGCTTTCCGAGGCACGGCGGAAACTTGGGTGGTCAGCCATCCACAGACCAACCTAGGCAAGCACGGCTTAACCTAAAAGTCGACCCGAGCGGCTGTTATTATTTAGCCACGAGCTCCTCAATTATTGTGAGTTCCAAAAATTGAAAATGAAGGAAGATATCCCCTAAGTGACAGTATAAGTATTTGTTGTTTAGATGTTTAAGTGCGAGTTCTACGTGAAACAAATTAATCATAATAAACTTACTAACGAATTCCAGTAATATAGGTACTAATTGAAGCAACTAGTTAACTAAAGTTGCCACTTTACCAGTAAGCGAGTTAGCATTCGGCTACATGTTATCAATTATTCACAGCTGTGAGCTGTGCCGTTTAAACTAACATCAGTGCGTGGTTTAGAACTATAATCCTTTTGTTTATGTTACGCTACTTGGAATTCCAGAAGCGTGGTCTAGTTCATAGGTAAATATTTTTTCAGTTTTTTTTGACAGTAACATAATATATTAATTTTATAAAGGTTCTGTATTTTACAAAAGTACTTAGGGTTTCGAACCCAAAACGTGAAAATGTGACTATTACAAAACCTGAAGCGACTGTCTGTCTGTCACAGGTGTGTTTATTTTATTCTATACTAATGTTATAAAGAGCTAAGTTAGTAATTTTGGATGTAGGAGGTAAACTGCGGAACTACTGACTTTATTCCAAAATTTAAAAAAAACATCCTGTATAAGCATCATATTTACTACTCTCTCTTCAATCTTTGGCTACCCAATGTTGAGTGTAGGTCTCTTCCAAATCTCTCCACTTTACTATCTACAACTAAATGTAGGCATTTTACGTAGCTAACAGTATTCTACTGCTTTTCGCCGCGACTGCACTCCCTCATTTAACTTTTATGTACCTTCACTAAAAGCAATAAGTTTCTTCCTTCATTCATAACAATAACTAACACGGCCATTTGCACACAGCTCAAAGTTTCACCATTTTATGACGTCATAACGGAAAAGTTTCACCCTGTATGCAGCTGTTGTACCTAACATGTCCAACACGTCTCGTCGTGTTCAAACATTAGCCACTGTTTCAAAACATTAGCCATTTAGCCACGTAGACATGTAGCCACGAGCCACGTAACCGCGGTATAGAATTTATTAATCAGACATGTTCTGTGGCGTTCTCCCTTGATGAAAACGTGGCGTTCCATCAATATTTAAGATGCAGTCTCTTGGCTAAGTGGTGTTGGAAAGTGTTAATGTTATGTAAGTTGGCTTTTTGATTTAAAATTGTGATAATTTGTATAGCTAATTACAACCCGAACAGAAACAACATCTGACCTTAGTCCAAACTTCTTGAGCTGGGGGCATAGTATTTATTTATTTATTTAACACTTCAGTAAGCAAGGGGTAGTACCCAGTACTAACTGGGTTGTGGAGGTCAGACAGGCAGTCGTTCCATGTTCAGCTGCATCTGCTTAGAGTGGAAGCTGACCCCAACATGGTTGGGAAAAGGCTAGACAGACGATGATATTAATAATAAACATTTTTATTTAACATGAACTTTAAAAACTATGTTAGTTAAACATTTAAGTTTGACAGGAAATGCATAAACGTTCAATCAAATTTCCCCGCAATAACATTCAGGAGACTGTTCTACCCCGGACACTCTGCAGCAGCGACGCGCGATACGCTCTGTATCTCTATTAGTTTTGACCCAGTAGTCACGTCATCCTTCTTGTCAAATCATCCTTCACACTATCCATACATCGTTTATTTAGTCGTCCTCAACACTATAAACCACCATCTACATTCATACTCAAAACAACTTACGGCTCATACATTTGCAGCAAGATTTTAATTGCTCAGCCCTGATTTTGCGATGCCATAAAATATAGAACAAAACGTCGAACCAATATGGCATCGCGTCAACTAATTAAGTTTGCTATTGTTTAATGCGCGTTCAATATTGGCACAAGCGCTCGTCGTATTGTTGTCGTACCGATTAATCAGGAACAGGCTATAAATCAGAAGGGCAAGTAACCATCTATTTTGTAGTAGAAGCCCTTCTTAGACCCCTGTTTGGGCATCATTTTCAAACATTGATCTGTATATCGGATTGTTACATAGGTTGACCATCGGACCTGATGTGGGCAGAATATGGGTTTTGTGCAACGAAAACACACTGGGTGCGATGTTTTGCTTTTATTATACTAACAAATTACTTGATATTACAATTTAACACGGGGCACAATGAATTGGGTACAGTTCCGGGACGTATTAACTCCGCTGCGAGCTTAAAACATCAAGACCCTGTAGAAGCAAGCTGTAGGTGTGGGTAGACTTGTGGCATGCTTGCTATTCATTTTATGTTCATGCTAAAGACCGGATCTGACATGTATGTAAGTAAAATTTGACAGATACTTGCTCAAAAGTATGTCTAAATTATAAAGGTTCACATTGCTGGAGAATTATTCTAGAGTGTAGCCTTAAATAGCCAGTAAGACGACATTATGACCAAGGCTCTTCCTATACTCGTATTTGAACCGTATTCTCAAGCTTTCATCTCTATATAAAACAGTTAGTTAAATATCTATAAAAAGTATTCAAAGATTTAAATTTATTTTGATTTATAGCTAGCCCATATTGTCACACTGCTGGGCAAAGGTCTCCCTCCACTATTTCCAAAGCTCACGCTTCTGTGCTACTTCTTTCCAATTCTCAAGGAAGACATCCAGTTCGTCCTGCCATCTCCTTCGTGGTTTGCTGTGACCCCGTGTCACTGTTTCAGGGCACCAATCCTGAGCTTTACGGGCCCACAGTTCGTTCGGCGTGCGACATGTCCTGCTCAGTCCCATTTAAGTTGGGCAGCCTTTTGAGCCACGTCAACGATTTGCGTTTTGGAGTGCAGGAGTGCA